>CM030793.1:52217930-54837607 GCA_018127125.1 Rhododendron griersonianum
ACAATTTTCTAGTCCAGTCTAATCCTGGAGAGAGAGAGAGAGAGAGAGAGAGAGAGAGAATGGGCTGACTTCGGCTTTTTGGCCCGATAAGTGCTAGAGGCACATCACTTCAACCACACCTCTTATATACACGTGGGTCCCATTCCAGTGGGACCCACCTGTATATAAGAGGGGAGGGGTGTGATTGAGGTGATGTGTCTCTAGCATTTTTGTTTTAGCCCATAGCTAAATTGTGTTTTGCAAGTGTGGGTGTGTTTTTTTTTTTTTTTGTACTTCGGAATAATGGTAATAGAATTATTGATTGAAGATTTCAAAGCCTGGTGTGTCCGTACTATTACATTTACCCAGGAGTTTACCATGGAAGTGAATCATGACCAGTTCCAGGACACGGCTTGTGGGTAGGGAATGCACCGGTGAAGTTATTCAATTGTGTGCCTATGCCGGGTTCACTTTCATGAACGAAACCACTCATAGTGTAGAGTTTGTCGAGAACAACAACAACGCTGAAAATTATGTTAATCGAATTTTGAGTGAATTTATGTTTATGAGAGTCGTTTTGGCCTCATTGGATCAAAGTCATCTTAATAAAAATAAATGCACTTTGAGATCATGTATTAATCAATATCCGATTTAACAAGATATTCAACGCAGTTGATGTTCTTGACGAGTCCTACAACGTAGATGTTCCGAACATAAAAATGAACCCGGCATAGGCCCACAATTGGCCAACTGCATGGTCCAGTCCCTATAGAGGGATTGCCCACAAGCCATTTGCGAGTAATAAACAGCGACAATTTTTGGGGGTATATATCATTCGATAATCCTTTTTCAACAAGATAAACAAGGACAATTTTATGACAAACGTAAAGAGTCAAGTTTAGGTTTTGGCACGATTTAATGACCTTTTGTTGATAAAATCATCAGACCTAATAACAAAAACTACACAGGCTATATATAAGTGGACTAGCTAAAAAGATTAATTACGCTAATTAATAATTTCCGAAGCACCAAAAAATGAAAGAAGATTAAGCTAAGTGCTCATCGGGACAAATTCATATATACTTTTTCTTTTTGACAACATAGGAGGTATTCCCACACCCAAACGGGATGAGACTAATCCACCTAGGATTGGCCACAGGGAACCAACATCCACAGAAAGCAGTGAGAAACATTTATAGGAGGGGGGACTACTAGAAGCGCCCATGAGACTACCCACATGAACTTTCACCCCCAAGCTGGTTGGCCTACACTCCATGATCGAACTCACACCTTCTGAGTGGGAGCAAACTCCCTGACTAGTGGAGACAACCCATATTAGATAACAAATACATAATTTGAAAAGCAAAAAAAAATTAAAAATTATACAGGCCGGGGGACCTTGGCCCCACCCAACCCTAATGTACCTCCACCGCTGGTTGAGGGGGGAAAAAATTGTGATCTCTAATGCTTCACTAACAAAACCAGCCATATCGAATCTGTGGTTATCGTAGGGGCTTGATTCGGTTAGACCAAGAGATTGGTTGGGCTAGTCAGCACATGACTGGTAATGGGTTGCAGCGCGCAGTTCTTGTACAAAATGGTGTTAGCTGCCTCTCTTTATCATATATGGTTGGAAAGGAATAATAGAGTTTTTCAAGGCTCTCCGAGGGATGCTCTTGCTCTTGTGTCTGTGGTGAAGTCGGATATCAGGAGTTGTTTGAGTCTTTGGAGGAGGGTGAAAAGAAGTTCCAAGAACCAGCGACTGTGTGCTATGTGGAACATCTCTCAGGCTATTTTCTCCACTGTTTGATGGGCTTCCTCACCAATCACGGTAGGTTCCATGTGCTATATGGAGCTGCCAGTTTGTTCTCATTTAATTTTAAGTTTTGTCTTTGCTCTGTTTTGGGAGTAGTTGTCTGTTTGTTCTTTTGTTGTTAGGGTAGGAGCATGTTCCTAGCCCTTTTCCCTTTTCTTGGCTGTATGCTGTGTTCAGGGGTAGCGTCTCTATTTTGTTATAAAACTTTACCTTACCCCAAAAAAAAAAAAAAAAACCAGCCATATCTAAATTAAAGCTAATATCTTGAGAATTTTATGCTAAAGAAAAAATGAAATGGATGTAAATGAAGATTATATATGTAGAGGAGCAATTGAGAGAACAAAACCAGCCATATCTAAAGCTAATATCTTGAGAATTATGCTAAAGAAAAATGAAATAGATGAAAATGAAGATTATATATGTAGAGGAGCAATTGAGAGAACAAAACCAAACCATACCTAAAGATAATATCTTGTAAAGTTCGATCTCAAGTGGTAATCTTGAGAAAATACTCTTAAAAATTATTGCTAAAATTGTAATTTTCTGGAATTTAATGAAAGCCCAACACCCCGCCCCCCAAGACCCATGTAGAACCAAAAAAAAAAAAAAAACGACCCACGTATAGAACCACCCTCGCTTGCTAGATCGGAGATGCATGCAACTCGTACGTTCACCACCATTAGGTTAAAATCTCGGTTTCGTCCTTGACTTGAGGTTGAAACTCGGCATATCAAGTACCAATCGATTTTCTATTGTAACTTAAAGGGGAACCCTAAATTAACCAGATAAATAATGCAGTCAAATAGGCTACATGCATTGGATTAAGCCACTTAAAAGGATGCTTAAATTAACCAAAATAGTGTTAGAGAGTTGTTACTGGATTCGATCGGCATATTTCTTAACAAGCTAGTGGGGAAGCCAGGCCAGGCTAGCTATAGGCCATCATGATAGATCCCGAGCCAGTTGAACAAACCAATGCCATTGGGCAAGCCGCTTGAGCCGATCATCAAACTATAGAAATAGAAGACATTGATGAGGAGTAATACTTAAGACATTGAAGTTGCTTTCGTATGAAGCCGCGCGCGGTGTCTGTGTTTTTTTTTGAGATCCCGCTATCTGCTCTCCGTTCTTCGAAACGATTTCACGTGAATTCTAAGCCCCCCCATTTAATGTCTGATTGTGCGCTCCTCCTGAAGTGAACCTTTTTTTTAGTTCTTACTACATGACTTTCTTGCATCCCTTGTCAGCTTGGTCGAGGATAAATGATCTTCTCATGTGATCCTCACGTAAAGCAAAGTTAAATTTACCGTATCAGGTTATGTTTTTGCGAATAGCAGCACTAGAAAAGTACTCTGTATTTGTACTTTTCGGAGCTCTCTCATGCTTTGTTTTCATTTTTTATTATCATTTATGATGAATGAAAAAAAATTGCTGATAAAAAAAAAAAATCCATTGTGGTCTTATTTAAGGAATTTTTTAGCAGAATATATTATTTAAGGATTTGAACCTTTAAATCCATTGTAGTTATTGTTTAAGGAATTTTTAAGCAAAATCCATCGATGTCCAATTAAATTAACTTTTTCACGGATGTTATTAATTTATGGCAAGGCATGGGAAATAAACAATTCGGATTGGATCACTTTTGTGGGCTCACTATAAAACAAAAACAAAAACAAAAATGAGATTTGGAGAGGTTTGGAAGATAGTATTATCAAGGCAAACTATGACATAAGAACTTATATTCAATCCAAAAGTTTAAGAGCATATTCAATCAAGATGTCAAATTTGGCATGAAGTGGTTGAATTGGCATTTGAATCAACTCCAACAAAGATGTTAATTAATATTGTCTAGGTGTTATTTGAATATCATCTCTCATGTCAAATTTGACATGAGATGTCACATTATTTTTTCATTACTTCACACATTAATTAGAAATTAATAAATTAAATAATAATTTCGACATATTGGTTGGAGTAAATATGTAAAATGTTAGACAAGTTAAATTTCCACGTAAGCCTTCGTAAAAATTTACATCCCCAAATTTGTAGTGAAGATTGGAGATGTTGGTAGAGACGTCCAAATATTATATTAAATGATCACTCTTGCCTTACCCAAACAATGTGAAATTCTATTCATTAACATCCCCTTCACGTGCAACCACATTTAAGGTTTGTCACGTGTAACCTCTTTCTAAGTCTGATCATCGTGTAAAGAAAATGCTAAGGTACCAAATCTTGGGGGTACCAAAAATGCACAACGGCTTTTGGGTCCCACACAAAAGTCCGTATCGTCGTGGGATCTGTCCAAGGACCTACCGATTTAGGTTGCTGGTGCACATGATGCATGTAAGGACCCGTAATTTCGAAAGTTATTTAAAGGTTTATTAATATTAGAAAAAGAAGGAAAATGAGGGATTTATTGGATTTAGTTTATTTGGGGTCAAAGTGATAGAATTAATGGTAGAATGGTACAATGTGTAGTTTATGCATATTTGGGTATAAATAGGAGGGTGAGGGAGTAGGAGATCATTTTTTCCCTCTCCATCCCTCACCGGCTTTCTCTCTCTCGGCTCCTCTCCCTCTCTCAACCAAAAACCCACCAAAATCACTTGAAACCTACACAAACCAACCTCCATTCCACCTTCCTCACGCGTTATTGAGGTTGAATTTCGTGGGTCTTGACCGGAGGAGGAGTATTTCGGTCGATTTCGAGATTTCGGAGTCAAGGGCTTGCGTGGCCCGATCTCCCTTCGTGTTTGCTCTCCAACCTCGAGGTAGGGATTTCTTGCTCTTTCTATATGTCTATGAGTTGAATGTGTGCTTTGATCGTGCTTGAAATCATTGGTTTGGTTGTTAGGAGTAGTTTCAAAAATCTGCAGAAAATCCCTCGAACTGAACTGTTATCGATACCTTTGGTTTTGTTATCGATACCTTTGGCTTACAAACCCAGAAAAAATCACTTGTTATCGATACCCTATGCCTTTGTTATCGATACCCTTGCGTCTGGAGCCATTTTGACCCAGAGGTATCGATACCTTTGTCTTAGGTATCGATACCTGTTGCTTATCTCCAGCTTTTGCTGTTTTGTTACGTACTTCACCGTTTTGGTTTCCAATCACTTCTAACACCTCTCAAGCATCTTTAAACCTTTCTTAAGCTTGGTTGCTCGTCCCTTGATGATCCGTTGATCGTTCTTATTCCCTAGGCCTTGTTTAAGTGTGATCTTAGTATATATTATTGTGGACGGAAAACGTATTGTAGAGTGTTTATGAGTACCGTAGGTTGTATGAACATCGTGGTGGGTATAGATGCTTGATGAGAGTGGTCCAATAACTTTAAGGGTAAGGTAGTAACTTGTATCTTCACGATTCGTTGAACCAATCGATTCACCTTGGTACACTTGCTATGGGATTCAAGTATAGGAGCTAGTAGGTCGGGTACTTTAGAAATTGCTTGTGAGTAGCACGATGTGTCGGTGCGTGGATATACTTAGAGATACGGTGAGCACGTGTGTCTTTGCTTTTATGCGATACGGTAGATTGTGGGTCTTGTGAGACCATGCATTGATTAAATGGTCTTTGGATTTGATTGGATGTTTTGAGGTTTGTGAAATGAGAAGTGGAATGAACGAGGACAACAAATGGATAGAGTTTTGTAAGATTTTATTTACGGGCTAGGTACGTTAAGTAAAATGAGGAGTTGTTAATTAATGAAAAGGTATAAACATGTACATTTGTGGAATTACGAAACGGTGGATTAAAGTTTAGTGGTACGACCGACAAGTTGATGATGAAGTTGTTTGTGAAATGACGGATGGTCGGTTAAGCGATGTGCGTTTCCGCTAACCAATGATTATTACTGATTGAGGGAATAGACTCGGGGTGACCCTGCGCTCGAGGGAACTAGACCCGAGGTGACCCAAGTGATTTTATTATTTTGGGAATAGACTCGGGGTGACCCCACGCTGAGGGAACTAGACCCGAGGTGACCCATGTGATTTTATTATTGAGGGAATAGACTCGGGGTGACCCTACGCTCGAGGGAACTAGACCCGAGGTGACCCTAGTGATCATTGATGGGATACACTTGATTAAAAGAAAGGAAAGGTTTGTAAATAAGGGGTTTAATGATGACGAACGTGGACACAAGTATGATGGTAGTAGTGTACGAAGACTAATAAGATGATTAGAACTGGTTATAGATTATGGTGGATAGACGTGAGTTTATTGAGGCATCTAGTTGAGGAGTAACGATTAGTGGCATTCCCGTGGAGTCTAGAACCCTTTGTTCAAAGCGTATAGCTCGTTGGTAATCATTCGTACTTTGGGCATCTCTGTCTATGTTTACTCATTCTCGGTGCATGATTCACTTCATTTTCATATAGTTTGAGCATAGAACTCTCTACTGGGCACGTGTTTTGCTCAACCCTATCTTTCTTTCAGGTACACCCGAGGATAGTGACATGAAGTGCTTGGCATGTAATTTGACATCATCCCTTTGAAAGCTGATATGGGAATTACTTTGGCATCTTTTGTAAAACTCTTTGGCAGTGTAATATTGATTTCTATTTTGACTATCGTTTGATCATGGGGGACTGTAAACCCTAAAACTTCTTTTCTATTACGTTATTTGGATCGTCAAGCGTGACAAGAAACTTTGAACTTAACTTGTAATTTTGGAAATGATCTATCTTTTGGGGTATTATCTGTATTAATGCGAGATATTGTTTATCAGAAATCTTTATACTTTATGTTGAAAAACGAGGGCGTGACAACTTGGTATCAGAGCATAAGTTTAGAACACCTCGAGACCGTGGGGAGACTTCTAGTCTCATGGGTTCAAAAGTCGCTGCATCTTTTCTTACAAAACCACATGTGTGCTTGCATGAATGATGTTAGACCATCGATGTGTTACTGCATTAGTATTACGATAGAGTGGCGTTGGGTTGTTGTAATGTTGGAAAGGTTGTAGACCTGCATCGTATAGCAATGTGATAAATGCTTATGACTTACTTTCGTATGCTTTCATAGTAGGATATCTTTGAGATGTGGGGATAGGTGTGGTGAGACCGAGGATCGTGAGTACCAGGGTTATAGTGCATACATGGAGAATGAAGCGAGTCAGTGTGCTAGGGATGAAGCGATGTTTCCTGAGATCGTTGAGTGTGCAAAGGGTGTTGAGATTCCTGAGACCGTTGAGTGTGCAATGGGTGTTGAGATTCTGGAGGGTGAGCAGATCGGTGTGAATGTGGGGGAAACTAGACGTCGAGTCGTTAGTGCGAGGTCATCCTCCGAGAGTGTTGAGGGTTCAGGAAAGAAGAAACCTAGGATATCAAAGCCAGAGATTCAAGGTCAGCAGGACCTTAAGCCACCTCCTCATTCTAGGACACCGGGAGTTCTCCTCAAGCATCCGATTGTGTGTTATCGATGTCGTCAGTCTGGTCACATACGTTCTCAATGTCCATGGCGTGGGGGATCTTGTTATACTTGTGGCGAACCTGGCCACGTGGCGAGAAACTGTCCTCAGAGACTGGGAGTGCATGGTGAGTCGAGTTCAATGCAGCAGCACAAACGTGCACCGACGCAGCAACAGATGTAATTTCGCAGCTAAATCACCTCCTGCTACTCTTTAGTTTTCAGAAGACGTTACTTGTTTGAGGTATCATCTTTCCTAGTTGTTCTATTCATTCGTTACAATACTTTTGATTCGGAAGCATTCCACTCATTGAGAACCATATCCTTGTTCATGTTTGGAATCGAAAGTAAGGAATCTTAGTCCACGCATGTTGATAAATATCGATAGATCATATTTGCCCAGATTAGGGGTTAATCGTTCCATATGGAAGTGTTGTCTTTAACTTCTTTAGTTTGAGCATGGCGAGAATAGATGTGATTTGAGAAGAGGCCGATTGTATCCATGATAGTAGGTGGTATTCCAAATGCGATATTCCGAGCGTTGTTTCTTTAAGTGTCCTGGTTCATTGGCCTAGTTTAGTCTTGTCAGAATCGTATCGTAATCTGCTTTCTGTAAAATCCGTTAAACTCTTGATATTTGAGTTAACTGTTACGCAATCTGTTCCTAGCTCTTCTTGGGAATATCCGACTCCTTGTGGCGAAGCATCCTATGACACTTATGCTATTAAATTTGACGAATGTTCCTCGTATCCCATTCAGAGTCTTATTTTGATATCATCCTGCTTGAGATAAGTTTTCATTGGTCAGTTTAGATTCTCTTGTTGCGGCTTTACGTCGTTTGCTTGTGATGGGTACTCCACTTGAGCATTTATTTTGCAATTTCAATCTGTTGAACTCAATCTGTGGTCATGTATCGTATGATATACGAATCTGTTGGCACCATCAAAATTTGGACCTTGTTACTATTGTTGCCTGCTTTGGGCCATCATTTATTTTAATCCCATGACTATGAAGTCATATGATTTGAACTCGTATCCTCTTTGTATCTGTTTGTTTGCCCATGCCTTTTCGGTTGGTTGGAAATTTCCATTATTGGAGTCAACTCTTGTGATGACATATTTATTGATATCCATCCGCTGGCACCGTTCAATACGAATTCACTTGTCTTTAATTACTCTCAGTGACATTAGACTCTATCGAGGTTTCTCAACTCTAGCGGCATATGATGGTTCGTTTTGTAACGTTCAGTTCCAACTTGTTAAAAGTATTGCTCAAATCCGGTATTGGACAAATTTTCAATCTTGTAAGAGTTGGTTTACTAGGGATCTATTTCATTACTTCATGTTCGTCATCAGTAAGGTTATGGTCGGTTGTTTCAAGATTCCCTCGGAGTATCATGAGCTGTTGTATTGAGTTTGTTGTCAAATTATTTTAAAGATTTCAAGTATTCTTTGAATTCCGAACTCTTCAATATCAAACTTAAAATTCTTGACTAGCGTTGATCGAGTTCTATGGTTTGCTCTTTTCATTTGAGATGACAATCGAATCTATTCTTATTATTTGGATTGACCCAACTTGGTGCGAGAGATTGGTGCGACCTTTAGAAGAATTGGCTTGTATTCTCAATTTGCTAGAATTAATATTAAGGGGTGCGATGGAATCAGCTCGCTAACGAACTCTGGAAGCTCGAAGGAGAATGACTGAACAGACAAAAAGAATTCATTGAAGATTGCTAACTGCGTAAGACCGACCAAAGGATTGTTGGTGGAAGGTTGCATATCTCGTAAAGCGTTCACCGCTAGAAAGATAGGTCGGTGTCGGATACGGTGCGTGTTTTGGATAGCCAAGCGACTACCGATGAAATCCACTTGGAAGAGGCGCTTGATCACCGCCCATTCTAAATGGAAGTCTCGGGAAGTCAATTGGACTATCAGATTATGTTTAAAGGTTAGATCTTTGTATTTGAATAGATAATCGTATATAGGAATAAGTATCGTTTGGAAGGGCCGTTGAAAGCTTTTGGGCATTTGTGTTTGCTAGATATACCTACGAATATTGAGGAGGTACGAGCCGAATCCATTACATGTGTTAGAGATGCCCGAATTTGAGTTGGAAGCCGACGTGTCCCATGGTGAGAATCCGATACGTATCCTAGATTCACGTGATTAAGTTTTGAGGGGTAAGATGATGTCGTTTGTGTGAATCTACGTGGGAAAAGGAGGACAAGGTTAGAAGGAGATGTGTATGTTTGTTTCGATTTTATTGACATGAACTTTGACGTAGATTCTCATGATTACTGAATAGTTGCATGATAAACCGTGTTATGACTGAGGTATATCTGTGTGTTGTGTGTTGGTTGGACTTGGCTTGGCAAATTTCGAGGACGAAATTCCTTTAAGGAGGGAAGGGTGTAAGGACCCGTAATTTCGAAAGTTATTTAAAGGTTTATTAATATTAGAAAAAGAAGGAAAATGAGGGATTTATTGGATTTAGTTTATTTGGGGTCAAAGTGATAGAATTAATGGTAGAAGGGTACAATGTGTAGTTTATGCATATTTGGGTATAAATAGGAGGGTGAGGGAGTAGGAGATCATTTTTTCCCTCTCCATCCCTCACCGGCTTTCTCTCTCTCGGCTCCTCTCCCTCTCTCAACCAAAAACCCACCAAAATCACTTGAAACCTACACAAACCAACCTCCATTCCACCTTCCTCACGCGTTATTGAGGTTGAATTTCGTGGGTCTTGACCGGAGGAGGAGTATTTCGGTCGATTTCGAGATTTCGGAGTCAAGGGCTTGCGTGGCCCGATCTCCCTTCGTGTTTGCTCTCCAACCTCGAGGTAGGGATTTCTTGCTCTTTCTATATGTCTATGAGTTGAATGTGTGCTTTGATCGTGCTTGAAATCATTGGTTTGGTTGTTAGGAGTAGTTTCAAAAATCTGCAGAAAATCCCTCGAACTGAACTGTTATCGATACCTTTGGTTTTGTTATCGATACCTTTGGCTTACAAACCCAGAAAAAATCACTTGTTATCGATACCCTATGCCTTTGTTATCGATACCCTTGCGTCTGGAGCCATTTTGACCCAGAGGTATCGATACCTTTGTCTTAGGTATCGATACCTGTTGCTTATCTCCAGCTTTTGCTGTTTTGTTACGTACTTCACCGTTTTGATTTCCAATCACTTCTAACACCTCTCAAGCATCTTTAAACCTTTCTTAAGCTTGGTTGCTCGTCCCTTGATGATCCGTTGATCGTTCTTATTCCCTAGGCCTTGTTTAAGTGTGATCTTAGTATATATTATTGTGGACGGAAAACGTATTGTAGAGTGTTTATGAGTACCGTAGGTTGTATGAACATCGTGGTGGGTATAGATGCTTGATGAGAGTGGTCCAATAACTTTAAGGGTAAGGTAGTAACTTGTATCTTCACGATTCGTTGAACCAATCGATTCACCTTGGTACACTTGCTATGGGATTCAAGTATAGGAGCTAGTAGGTCGGGTACTTTAGAAATTGCTTGTGAGTAGCACGATGTGTCGGTGCGTGGATATACTTAGAGATACGGTGAGCACGTGTGTCTTTGCTTTTATGCGATACGGTAGATTGTGGGTCTTGTGAGACCATGCATTGATTAAATGGTCTTTGGATTTGATTGGATGTTTTGAGGTTTGTGAAATGAGAAGTGGAATGAACGAGGACAACAAATGGATAGAGTTTTGTAAGATTTTATTTACGGGCTAGGTACGTTAAGTAAAATGAGGAGTTGTTAATTAATGAAAAGGTATAAACATGTACATTTGTGGAATTACGAAACGGTGGATTAAAGTTTAGTGGTACGACTGACAAGTTGATGATGAAGTTGTTTGTGAAATGACGGATGGTCGGTTAAGCGATGTGCGTTTCCGCTAACCAATGATTATTACTGATTGAGGGAATAGACTCGGGGTGACCCTGCGCTCGAGGGAACTAGACCCGAGGTGACCCAAGTGATTTTATTATTTTGGGAATAGACTCGGGGTGACCCCACGCTGAGGGAACTAGACCCGAGGTGACCCATGTGATTTTATTATTGAGGGAATAGACTCGGGGTGACCCTACGCTCGAGGGAACTAGACCCGAGGTGACCCTAGTGATCATTGATGGGATACACTTGATTAAAAGAAAGGAAAGGTTTGTAAATAAGGGGTTTAATGATGACGAACGTGGACACAAGTATGATGGTAGTAGTGTACGAAGACTAATAAGATGATTAGAACTGGTTATAGATTATGGTGGATAGACGTGAGTTTATTGAGGCATCTAGTTGAGGAGTAACGATTAGTGGCATTCCCGTGGAGTCTAGAACCCTTTGTTCAAAGCGTATAGCTCGTTGGTAATCATTCGTACTTTGGGCATCTCTGTCTATGTTTACTCATTCTCGGTGCATGATTCACTTCATTTTCATATAGTTTGAGCATAGAACTCTCTACTGGGCACGTGTTTTGCTCAACCCTATCTTTCTTTCAGGTACACCCGAGGATAGTGACATGAAGTGCTTGGCATGTAATTTGACATCATCCCTTTGAAAGCTGATATGGGAATTACTTTGGCATCTTTTGTAAAACTCTTTGGCAGTGTAATATTGATTTCTATTTTGACTATCGTTTGATCATGGGGGACTGTAAACCCTAAAACTTCTTTTCTATTACGTTATTTGGATCGTCAAGCGTGACAAGAAACTTTGAACTTAACTTGTAATTTTGGAAATGATCTATCTTTTGGGGTATTATCTGTATTAATGCGAGATATTGTTTATCAGAAATCTTTATACTTTATGTTGAAAAACGAGGGCGTGACAATGCAGCCATTTTTATAGTAAGAGACTATGATCCAACTACTCGATACAACAGATCATGTTCTTAGACATCGCGATGCAATCATATAATTTTAAAAGAATTTTCGGGTGGCAATGTAAAAAATTAGCTCAATTGGATATGAGTAAGTGATTAATCCAATCTTTCAATTTCTTATTCAGAGTTTAGGATCCTGAATTCTGAATAAAAACTTGAACTTTGGATCAACCACTTACGTACGCATATCCAATATTTTTGGAGAACAAGAAAAATGCCACTTACGTACGCATATCCAATCTTTCACTTTCTTTTTCTTTTTTTTTTAAATTAATGCCAGTTCAAATTATGCGTGTAGAACCCAAAAGCCGTCGTACATTTTCAGTACCCAAAACTTCGGCAGCAATAGTCAGGTTCAATCTTTTTGTTGATCTGTATTAGAATAAATAGATATAATAAATAAAATCGTGATCTTGAGATTGTGATTTGATTGTAATTATGATGATTTTCTTCCATAGTACTTAATTAGTATGATTTCATTCCATAATTAGGCTCCCTCTCTTATATAAATAAAGGGTTCATTGTAATGTTTCATATATCAAATTCAATAAAACATCTCTTCTCTCATATTTAACAATCTGTCATCGTTAGTATGGATTGATATTTTTTTTTAAATGTAGAGTGATACAGGTCCTGCTTTGATATCATGTAGAAAATATAATCCTCTATTAAGTGAAAAAAAACTACTTCAACATTATAGTATTTCGTAAATGTCGGCTTATGTTGTTTAAAACCAAACCCAAATTAAACTAGCTAGGGGCACATGACAGCGGGCATTGTGCCCACCACCCGCGACAGGAGCGCAGGGGCATTCTGGGCAGAAAACAAAATGAATTCGATTACGTATTCCAGTCAACACGCGTAATCTTGGTTGGAATGAAGAAATTAAATTTTTGGGTTTGGCGGGTGGGTCGAATATCACATGGCAGTCGTAATGGAGCTTCCTTTTTGAAAAGGTCAACCACGTGGTCGAGTTAATTGCGAACCCTCATCAGTATTTGTGCGGCCCTGATTTAGTCAAAATTAAAATTGATTTGGGATCAACTCAACTGATCCAGTGGGACCATATATATATATGCTAATCTCACTCATTGCCCGCCGGGAAATAAGATCCGCTACACGTGATTCCCCCGACTGGGGCATTCACCGACACTACAGGCAACCATTTTGATTTTTAAGCATAAAAAGTTTTCCTCAATTGACTCTCGGAAATCGGAAAAAAATTCATCCGCGGTGGAAAAATCGATTAAAAAAAAAAATCAACAAAAGTATGTAAGTGTTAGAATTGTTAGATTAGTACGTACTAGATCTCTTGCAAAAGGAGGTAAACTTCTACCTGACCTCATTTTTTCCTGACATCGAAGTGCACTCCTGCCAAAAGTCTCTTAGCAGAAATCAACTCCTGTTGTTGGCGTTTACGGAGAAAAGATTTGTGGAGAACGAGAAAAATGTACATTATTCCACCGGATGATATAATCTCACTTCTAGAGGCGGATATGAGAGGAGTGACTTTTGAAAGGGTATAATCGATCTCTTTTGTTTTTTTCCCAGTTTACCACAAAAAAAAAAAAAAAAATGATTTCGGAACAAATTAAATGAAATGGTTGCAGCTTCTTTTTGCGCAGTTAGGTAAGGGCAAGGGAATGAAATGAACGAATCTATTTTGTCAAACAAAGAGAATGGTTGCTTATTTTAGTCGCCCAAAACAAATAAATAGACAAATAAAACCTAAAAAACCCCTAAGAGTTCCTCCATGTGGTTTGGAGAAGAGTGTCTTTGAATGGTCAGGTCGGTGTATCCAAGACCTTATTATCTCTGTACTTTGTGTTATGAGGTAATGAATCTTATTTTTGATGTTTCAAAAAAAAAAAAACAAATAAATAGACAAGTATTTCCATCTTAGGCCGTTTCTTAATGTCTACCCCCGGTTACTATCTCTTCGTAGCTTCATCTTTTATTCCGAGCGGTAGATAATCTTGTGCTTGTCGCTTGAACCTTTATTATTATTATTAGGGAAAGGGGAAGGCTTCCAACCAAAAGTTGAAAACATCCACCAAAACCACCACTAGCCACCCCACGGAAATGGCAACCGAAACCCAGACAAACCAATCAGTCATGGACGCTACACCTACCGTTAGGCGATTACCGGGCCGTCCAACAACGGCCGGACACGGCGGGAGCCAAAACGCCCCACTCCATCTAAACCTAAGAGAACCCTTACCATTAAGCAAAATCGAAGACCCAGCAGTAACTCCGATCGGAAATCAAAGCCAGACTAGCAATCGAGATATAGGGGCAAACGACGAGGGTAGGGGGTCGAAAAAAAAGAGGGGAGAAGGAGAAGAGATGGCCTGTTGATCTTTGACATGGGACTTGGGGGTTTATTCTCTTCTAAGAATTTAAGTTCGATTCTTCTTGCCAGCAACTGTTAAGACCACTTCATCTCCAAGCGTAAGCATGTCAAAAGATTATGGAAAGAGCCGTAGGGATGAGTTCGAGATTCACGCAAGCTGACTCAAAATATCCTGCATAACAAAAATAATGGTTGAATGACTTGTTTTACGTAATTCTCATAGTGTTAGTGAATTATCTCATATGAGCTAATAAATAAAGAACCAATATTTACATTCCACTTCATTTCCAAAAAAGAGTATATTTACATTTCACTTTTCTTCAACTTCATTTTCAAAAAAAAAAAACGCATGCACCCCCAAAAATTGATAAGCTTAAATGTGAGTATAAAAAAACACGATTTTAAGAAAAAGAAACATAAATTTAACTGCATGAAATACTCTTTCGTGTCTTTTCATTTTGATTTCGTAAAATTGACTTTCTTAAACTAATTTTAAAAGGTTCGACTTTGGTAAGAATATGTCCAATCCTTCTTCTTCTTTTTTTCACTTTTAGCAAAATTTGAGAATTAAAATCACTATAACTCTCTCTGGCCATTGATTAAAATGCCCATATAATCCAGCCCCCGCCCCCCACCAAAAAAAAGTAAAAAACCTACTTTAAAGAGCTTTATTCAAATTAAGAAAAATTCATTTTTTTTTTTGAAGGCAATTTCTTTCTTCTCAATTTACAGTTATTAATAAGGATTTTACGCAAATTAATGCAAATATTTGAGTTTGCTCCTTTGACTGTTTGATCAAACCAAATAAAGCCTTTCCACAAATTCTTATTCAAAATATTAGTTTTAAAAAATAAAAAATAATGTTGGAGATGCTCTAACCTAAAAATGGAATTTTCCAGGCTTTCTTGGGTTTCCTATCCCCAATTTTCCAGGCTTTCAAACCAAATAATGTTGTGGGTTTGAAAAAATTTTGGGTTTGGTTTTTGGGTAATGAGTGAGGAGAGAAATAGGATAAAATTGGGGATATGAATAATAAGTGGAGAGAGATTGAAAGAGAAATGAGATTAATAATTGGATATAGAGGTAATGAGTGAAGAGAGAAATGAAAATAATGATTGAAAATATAGATAATGAGTGGATTTGAGTTTGGAAATTTTTTTCCAAACCCACAACCGAACAAGGGCAAGCATGAACAAGAGAGATGCCCTCACCTACCATATATGGTACCATGCATGCATGGAATTTTCCAGCCTTTTCCTAAGATCCTTTCACAGGGCCACGATCGTTCAAACCCATCTAAGTCTACTCAATTAGTTGTCAAAATTAATATAACCATCCCCAAATCTAGGTTCATACTACAATAAGATAATTTTTTTTTTAGCATAATTAGCTACTCCGATCCGGTTCATTCCACTGAGAGATTCCCTCCAAAAGGTCAATCTAGTTATATTAATCTTACAAATTAAGTATTGGGTTTTAACAAACCGAGGATCTTGAGCATTGGATTAAACGGTGCCAATTTTTATTTAAGTATTTAGGATTTCAACTGAGGAACTGGGTTGTAATTAAAACTTGTACAGGAGCCCTTAATTTAATGATTAGTTTATGACTAAACTCTCGACTTAAAACACTCCCCCATTATCTCCAAACATCTCAGCATCCCTTTCTTCCCATACACATAGAGAGAGAGAGAGAGAGAGAGAGAAAGAGAGCTAGAGTGAGAGAGAATGGCTTCCTCTCTCATAAACCTAACCACCATTCTCTCTCTCCTCCTCATCCTCGTCCCCCCCCTCCTCCTCCTCGTCCCGCCATCAGCCGCCGAAGAAGACTACTACGCGATCAACACCAAAGACAGACCATCCGGCCTGAGAGTTCGAGGCCGGTTGCTGGGCTCAACCGACGAGCCCGAGCTTGTCAGAAACAACACCAGTTGCATGCCCGGAAACAATGTGTGCGACGGGGTGTGGTCGCAGCCGAGCAACGGGATAGTGCTGGCCCATATATACTGCTGCAAGAAGCATTGCCGGAATGTGCTCACGGACAAGAACAACTGCGGGGCGTGCGAGAACAAGTGCCCGTTCGGGTACCTCTGCTGCAGCGGGAACTGCACCAACGTCGCCTACGATCCGATGCATTGCGGAAAGTGCAAGACGGCTTGCCTTCCGGGGGTCCTGTGCGAGTACGGGAGCTGCGGGTACGCTTGATAAACGAATCAGAAAGTTGTTTGAGGAATTCAAGAATTGAAAAACAAAAACAAAAGAAAAAAAAGAAAAAGAAAGAAAGAAACGGTAATGCTTTAGTGACCATGTCTGTGCGTCACATTTCTGAGTACTATTTAACGTGAAATTGAACATGCGAAATTAACGTCGAGTAGTGCCCGAATGTGGCGTAAAATGGTTAGGAATAAAGGGTAATGTTGTCAACTGCTTGCTGATAATAGTCCAGGTGGTTTTTAGGGAAAAATAGTAGATTCTGTTTTGTATCTACAAATACTATTATTATCATTTCATGTTTTGGTTTTGGTCCTCTAATTTACGTATGGAGTTGCATTTCATCTCAGAGGTCCATTGTGAGGAGAAAAAATGGGGTGAACTACAACTGATCATACCGATATCTACAATATTATAATTATATTTACATTTGATTTTCCCTTTTCTGTTTTGTATCTATGATATTATTATTCATGTTTTCATTTTTCTTGTTATTTTATTCAAACAAAGGAGGAAAGCTTCATGCATGATCAGTTTGAATAATTTTGCAATGTTTGGATCTCAGAGGGCTGAGAGTAATTATTCAACGCTCCCAGAGTACCATGCACGTGGCTTTCCCTAAATGATACTCCCGATCGACCATTTACGTTGCGACAAATTCTGCTATAGGAATAGTATCATTGATTTTCGTTGAGTGATTGAGCAATAAAGAATGATTCACATTGTGTGGCGACAATCTTTTACTTGCAGAGATTACCACATGGTACTCAAGGGGGTTGAATAATTGGCCGTGGGTTAATTAATTGTTGATACTCTTTACCCTTTGGAGGTAAATTATGAACCCAAAAAAACACACACACATCTTTTGCCAAATTTATCTTCACAAAGTTAATTCTGCCAAAGTAATCTACCTAATAAAACACAAGGGTGTGGAGACCACACAAATACAAGTTGAAAAAAGTTGAAAAAAAGGCTAAGATTCATTTGATCTAATGGCTTATGTGTGCTCTCCAACTCTCTTAAGAAAACACACAAACACTTACAAATATATTACTACAAAAATGTCATCGATTCTTTTTACCCACTGCTCGGCTTCTGGCATAGTGCCGTAGGCACGGGGCAAACACTAGTAGAGAATAGATTAATTGTCAATATCATATCGGACGAGGCGTCAAGGCACATGTAGTCATATCTCAAGTTTTTAGGAATTCATCACCTTAACATACAAGCTACATTCAAATGATCTGAAAAATTTGATCCGATGCGATTATGATCTCATGTCTAATTTGGCCAATCAATCGCGCCCATATGCTTTGAACTTGGGGGAATCAAAACTTACTACTGTATAATTAACTTTTGGTTGGCCGGCCTGATGAAAATCAGCTGTAACGCTTCATAGACAAGCAAGTCACATATGAATCCCAAGGTAATTCTTCCTCAAGAGGAGTAGATTAATTAATTACTAGAGAATTTCTCAAAATTTATAAACAAAAAAACAACTGGTGCTTCTGTGACTTTCCAAATTTAACCTCCAGCCATCTAGCATTGGTTAGTCCCATGCACCATTGGGATTGAGAACTTTTGGAAATAGTAAACGAAAAGTCAAAGCTTTAAAATGATCAGCTCATTAATTTCATCTGAGCAAGGTTTACTACTCCAAGTGACATTCATATTACACAAGTACTCCCACAGTTTAGCTGGTGAACCAATTCATATTGGCAAATTTGGTCTAGTAACTAGCTAGGTAGTTCCCCTCAAGCATCATGAATTCTACTTTGAGAAATTCACTGGAAACATTGTTGTGGAGAACAAGAATCAAATATCATGATCCCTGTACACAATCAGCTGCATGTCGATTTTTATGTGGTCAGATCTCTCGCTTCTTTTTTACTTAGAGAGTCAAATTTTGTAACGACACCGAAAACTGATCGTGTCATACCATATCAAAATTAAATTTATAAAAGCTAAGAATTAACCCTTATTCAGAAAAATAGTGGCTAAATCCAAGTATCGATCTGCAAGGACAATGAGGTTAAGTTACTCTAAATTCAATTAACTTCTAGATTAATTCGGAAAGAGAAAGTTTGATTGATTTGGATTGTTTTTTAGTAAACTAACTAAACTAGAGCGATTAATTAATTAAAAGGTTTTGAAAACTTGACGGAGGAAAGTCTAGGGTTTAGAATCCACCCCAACCGCATAACCATATATGTATCGCATAGGTAATCACTATTGCTAGGGCTTGCAATCCCTATCAATAGTGGTCAAGTAAATTTCTACAATTCGCCAACCAATGTGGACTATCCCATAGAACAAACCGTTTCACTAGCATGGTTTGGCCACCTAATGGCACGGTCCGTCTTGCAAGCATAACCCATTTCAATCACCCGAATTGTAGGCAATGAAAACCATTTTGTGAATGGTATTTGGAAATCTAGAATACAAGTACACAACATATAGAAAGAATTAAAAACCATTACATTGAATTCATGAAAGGACTTCTTAAACACATAATTCGATTCGAATAAAAACCCTAATCTATGCAATAGAACAAGGTTACTTAGTGCGAGGCTTCATCCTCCCACTAGATGAGGGGTTAGTCGGCCATGGAGATAAAGAATGCGCGTGCTTGAATATGATGAACACATGAAGAACATGAAGTTTCTCTCTTAGATTTGCTCTTACCTCTCTCTAAGTTGCTAAAACAAAAGTTCGGAACCCTAAAATAATGTTTAGACGTCACAGTATTTATATCCTAAGGCCTAAAAATTACATTTAAAATGTGCAAAAACAAAATAGAGTCAGCCGCAACCGCCCGGGCGAAACTTCAGAGAATAGGGCTTTCTTCAGGCGAAAAAGTGGCCCGGGCGGTTTTCAAACCAGCCTGAGCAGAAAATTCAGCAATCGAGCCTCCGATTCTGAGTCACTTTTGTAGCTCCCTACTTCGTGTTCGCATGTCCTAAGCACTTCCAAATTGCACATTTAAGCTTTAACCACCCTCCAAGGCCTAAAACATCACTAAACAACTAAAAGCATCAAATAAGAACGCATTCAGACTAACAACCCGCGAATTAGGGAGAATAATTAGGTGCTTTTTGGCACCTATTCGAGTTTACCCACTTAAAAAATAAATACTTATTTGTAATTTTCAAACTTGAAAATAATAGGTTTATTGAAATCAAAAAATATGCAAATATAGATCTTACCCTGCAAAAAAAAAAATTAGAAAATCATTTTCATAAGCCCATTATTTTTAACCTTGAAAATATATAGATCCTTAATTTTTAAGTACTTATTTGAGAGAGTGGAACGGCCGGGGCCTAATAACCGAACCATGCACATACTGTCAGAGATCTACCAAATTAACCACCGACAGTTTGAGTTCAGAACTTCACCTGAGTCCATCCCTAAAGATTGCTTTGAAAAGGCAAAGTTTGTAATGCGACCAACAACCAAACCTCACCCTAACCGCAACATTATGAGTTCAGAACGTCAACTATGTCCATTCCTAATCATTGGTTGGTTGGGTATGGAATTTAAATGAAGTAGTCAAAACTTGTAATGACACCAACAACTTAACCAAACCTCATACTACAGACATAATTAGAGGAACCTGCTTTCCATATTAGTAATAAATGAATTTACGATCCACACCCGCCGATGATAGACACAAAAGAAAGATTACTCGTGACACACCTCAAACGCAGCTAGTTGCATGTGAGGGAAATAAGAAATACGATCCCACATTGCTGGACTGGGGGGAGCTGTTGTCCATTGAAGGGACAGCAGCGTGCTGTCGACTGAAGGGGCCCCGCTCCGGTCATGCTCCGATGAACGAAAACGTTCACCTCGTAGAGTTCATCAAGTTGAACAAGTGTGTAAAAAATCAGTTTGATCGGATATCATTACTTAAGTGTCTGATCGGAACACATATAACTTGCCAATAATAGGTTCTAGTAGATTTGATCCAGTGTTTCGGATCCATTCTTTTCAAGACAAAAATGTTTCGATTAGGCACTTAATAATATCCGATCGAACTGATTTTTACATACTTGTTCAAATCGACGAGCTCTACGAAGTGAACGTTTTCGATCATTGGAGCGAGACTAGAGCACGGCCTCCTTGGCCGAGACAGCAGGCTGCTGTCCAAGGGACAGCAGCTCCCCCAACTCCCACATTGCTTGAGTATGGATTGAACATTAACTCCTCCAACGGTCCATAATTTCATCACTAAATTCTATGTCTATATCTCAATCGATCCAGGATAGCTGTATACAACATTCACTAGACGCAATAAAGCAGAGAAAACCAACAATCATCCTACAACCACAAACACGTACTATTGGACAAACAAATGCACAAATACTGAAATAAATTCGTAGTTTCTCCAATAAAATTTATGAACTAACGGTTTAGGAAATTGGAGTGAATTGTGGTGAATCTAATAGTACTATGGTGACCCTAAAAGCAGTACAGTATAATTTGCTAAATCCTGAAATTGGGCCCTTCTCGTAGTGCTAAGACAATCTATAAGCCCAAATTTGAGCAAAATTGTTTGGCCCAAGGTAGCCATATTTTACATGGCCGACTGTAAAATTGCTGGACCAGCTCACTTCCCCATCTTTTAGTTCCGTTTAGGACTTCGACTTTTTGGGTCGGTCCATCCCGGAACCTAATGCTTTACAAAGATGTTCTTTTAACCGACGTCTATGATTTTTCATAGTCGACGTTTGTTAAAAGAACAATGATTTTTCATAGTCGACATTTGTTAAAAGAACATTTCATAGACGTCGGTTAAAAGAACATCTTTGTAAAGCATAAAATATGTTTTGCTTTATGAAATGGAAGGCTTAACTTCAAAATTGTAATGGTAGTCTTTTTCATCTTTTCTTAATTACTTTGGTCAAACAAAATTTGATCTTTCTATCCGTTGATGTATTGTTCAAGTAGTAAAAAAGTTAATAGTAACATATATCAAAAAAGCCGAACAAACGATAAGCTAATCAATAACTAAGACAAATATTTTCTAGTATGAAACCATAGACTAGAAAGAGAGAGCAAATGCTTGCCTCGATCTAATCTCTTAACCTGGAAATTATGATTGAATTGCCTCTAATGCTTGACGTTGAAATTTGCAAGATGGCCCAGATGCAAGTTGAGCTCGCAAGTTGGTGGAAATTATGATTGAATCGCCTCTAATGCTTGACGTTGAAATTTGCAAGATGGTCCGGATCCAAGTTGAGTTCGCAAGTTGGTCCGAACATTTGGTCATCTAACGAAATTTCTTGACATTGAACTATTGTCACAAAGTCAACAATATCTGTTACTATTTTCTAGCATGAAAACATGGACATATATGGCACATCACGTGGACACCCACCAAAATTAATATGCACCCCCATCTATGTCTATTTAGGTTCTATAAAATTTATTGCGGCCGTCGATTCTAGGTCGTTTCACACCACCAGAAAAATGAAAATTGGTGACGAAATTCACTAAATAAGTATATTTGGCGACGAAAAAATAAATTCGTCACTGTTTTGACAACTTTCGTGACGAAATAATTTCGTCACCAATTATACCTGTTTAGCGACGAAAAAAAAATATTTTCATCACCAAAGGTACCCATTTGGTGAAAAAAATATACTCTCTCCGTCCCATTTTCATTGTCTATTATTCCTTTTATCACTTTTGTATCTATTGTGTATATCTTTCAATCTATAATATTTTTCATAATTTTGACATATTTGTATTATAGAACAAATTGAAATCTATCAAATAAGATCTATATTGCATATTTTTGGAGATTCACATTGGAAAATATAAGCGATTGAAAACTGACATGAATATCAAAAAAGGACAATGAAAATGGGACGGATGGAGTATTTTCGTCGCCGAAAGCTTAAAAAATGTGACGAAATTATTTTTCGTCACCAAAGATAATCATTTGGTGACAAAAAATATATTTCGTCGCCAAATGAGACTAATTTTGTAACGAAATATTTTTTTTTGTCACCAAAGGCTTAACTTTTGTGACGAAAATTAATTTCGTCACCATTTTAACGCTTTTAGCAACGAAAAATATATTTCGTCATCAAATGAGTACCTTTCGTGACGAAATTTATGAATTGCGCTTTGTCACTAAATGTATTTCGTACATAACTCTTAACTAAAAACTCCGATTGAGATAATTCAAATTGGGTTTGAACAATAACTCAATTGCCTACAACCTTCATGTTTCTCAAAATTGCTAATTTTAATGTTTAAAGGTTCAAAATTACATTCGAAATATATTTTCATGTTAAACATATATATTATATATTATATATTTCAAATATTTATTGAAAAGTGTGTGTAGTGCAGTTGGTCAGAGCTTTTGCGAAAAATTCAAGAGACTCAGGTTGGAAACCCAGCAGGAGCAAGAATGAAGGATTTTTTTCCATATGAAAACGTCTTTTGCAACGAAAAATTTCGTCACCGATTTCTTATATTTGTGATGTGACCCATTGGTGATGAATTTTTTCGTCGCCAAAAGAAATAATTGATGACAAAAAATTTCGTCGTCAAAAAGCACAATAGGCAAGGAAAAAAAATTCATCACCAATTATTCACTTTTTGGTGACGAAATATTTCGTCGTCAAAAGGCACTATAGGTGACAAAAAATGGATTTCATCACTAGGTAGGAATCCTCGACAACCTTTAGGCGACAATTTTTTTTTTGTCACCTATATTATTTGTGACGAAAAACATGCAATTTGTGACGATTTTCATTCGTCACCCAATGTAATTTTTCTTGTAGTGTCACCACAAGTTTATGTCTCGATTTTCTTATTCACTCATTTTATTTATTGTTAAATCGGATAACTCAGTGTTCGAGCCAAGTTACGCGCATCTCGAATAATTTTGGAGAACCAATCTCACCGTCCACCGGTGGAGACCCAATTAACTTATTTATTCTTTGGTTTTTTTTATGGGCAATTTTTTATTTGTTTCATCATGTCGTGTCATGTTTTATCCATGTATGGTTTTTTCTTTTTTTAATAACGGGATGTTTGGACTAGTTTGGTGCTTTGGGCGCACCTCGACCAATTCTGGGGTCTTGAAAGTAACGATAGGGCATAACACCCAGTGGCCCCAAGGTTTGGAATGGTTGACCTGCGTGAGATTCGAATATTATGCGACCTCATGGTCAAGCACTTATTGTTTTCTCATACCCACTTTACCAACCCCTTGGAGTTGTGTACATGGTTTGTATGGTACTAAAGCGTCATGACACAATTTTGCACCGTTTGGGTCTTTTTCGTCATCTGATATGAACTTTTTTCAACTTTGATTTATGTTTTAATACTTTTCTGATACTTCTCATCAAAGAAAAAAAAAACGACGTAAAAAATTTGACCCGAATATTGTAAAAATTAAGAAAAAGTAACAAAAAAAAAAAGTCCTAAGAAAAGTTGCTGAAAAATTAGGCCTAAACTTACCCTTAATATGATTGATGGACTCATGACGCGTTAGTACTCCTGAGAATTTTGAAGGGCACAACTTCTTGTATAAAGTTAAGTACTATCCAGAATGCAAGTACTCCTATTAATTGAACAATTTAGTTTGGAGCCTATCATGACTCTCTCGTTTTGATAGTTTGAATTATTCATTTTGCAGGCCTCCATATTACATTTTGAGTTCTATCTATTTTAATCAATACTGAAGTCGAGACACTTTTTCGTTTTTTTTTTTTTTTTGTGTTTAACGAGCACTACAACAAAATACACAATTCCCGACTAAAATTTCCCGACTAAAACATATTTAGTCGGAAAATATAAGCCAATCGCCGACTAAAGAATTTTTAGTCGGTCAAACATTAAACAGTTGCCGACTAAATTATTTTAGTCGGCCATAACATATATTTGCCGACTAAATTGAATTTAGTCGGGAAATATCATTTTTTCGAATTTAATAAAATACACGATTAATTCCGAATTTACTTTTTGGCCGACTAAATTGAATTTAGTCGGGAAATATCATTTTTTCGAATTTGATAAAATCGACGATTAATTCCGAATTTACTTTTTTGCCGACTAAATTGAATTTAGTCGGGAAATATCATTTTTTCGAATTTGATAAAATACACGATTAATTCCGAATTTACTTTTTTGCCGACTAAATTGAATTTAGTCGGGAAATATCATTTTTTCGAATTTAATAAGATACCCGATTAATTCCGAATTTACTTTTTTGCCGACTAAATTGAATTTAGTCGGGAAATATCATTTTTTCGAATTTAATAAAATACCCGATTAATTCCGAATTTACTTTTTTGCCGACTAAATTTAATTTAGTCGGGCAATATCATTTTTTTGAATTTAATAAAATAGACGATTAATTCCGAATTTACTTTTTTGCCAACTAAATTTAATTTAGTCGGGAAATATCATTTTTTCGAATTTGATAAAATACACGATTAATTCCGAATTTACTTTTAGTAAATTCCCGACTAACACTTAGTCGGCTTATACTATATTGGCCGACTAATATATGTTTAGTCGCCAATTTGTTGGCAGTTTTGAGCTACTACACTTATTTAAAAATAAATGTTATTATATCTTAGTAATTTTACGAAAGAATTTAACTTTATCATAATTATATTACATTTTAAAAAATTTGTCTAGGTTTTGCGAAATATAGATTGATTAGATCATTCAAACCAGTTAATCGCGTATTCGTTAGACACTTGAGGGCGAGAAATATCATTTTTCTAATAAATTCGCATTCCGACGAGGGGGTTTTTTTTATACCCGATCGAGCCAAAAATTTGCATGAATCATTTAATCAACAAGCATAATAGAATCAACGATCTTGATCACCAGGATTGTGTCGTGGCCGTGTGGTTACTGTACATTCAACAATTGCAAGACTTAGTGTACTATCAATTGCATCCCGATGAAGGCGCTTTCTAAACATGATTGAACCCAAAATTTACAGGAATGCTTTAATCAACAAGCATAATGAAATCAATGATCTCGATCATCATAGTTGTGTTGCGATCGTGTGGCTACTGTACATTTAACTACTGCACAAGATTTAGTTTAATATCAAGTAAGTTGAACGTATAGGTTATACAGGTCATTGTCGAGTCTATTTTTATAATGATCGATCTGAACCGTTAGAATTTCACCATTTACTTATTCCCTCATTTCTACTAAACTTGGAGATCATTGGATATCGACAATCACATGATCGGAAAGCATTAATGCGTCCGGAGGCATTAAAGTCTTATGGTGCACCACCCGAGCCCACCTTTAGTTTTTTTTTGTTATCCGAACCGTCTATCTTTTACACAATATGAATTAGATTAATTTGTATGAGCATGAAGTTAATCGTGTATTGTTAGATATTTGATCGGACGAAAAATATCATTTTAATAAGGAATTTGCGTCCCGATGAAGCAGCTTTCTAAACTCGATTGAGCCAAAAATTTACGTGACTGATATAGTCAACAAACCCAACAAAATTAATGGGATCGATCGTTAAAATAATGGGTTATTGTGGTCTGTTACATAGATATTAGTACCTATAGTATCTAGAAGAAATTAATATTCGCAAATGAAATTAACAATCGTTTAGGATGCGTTTTGTTAGCCCAGACCCTACAACGATTTCCAATTATCTTGCGGTAAGTTCTAATTTCTAGCCCTACACTACAAGTTTCTGAAATCCCCTTTTTTGGATAATCAAGGGTAACCCACTACAACAAAAAACATCAATGGTGACACCCTTTGGCACCCTTTAGTGACAAAAAATTGGTGTTGTCACAGAATATACTCAACGGTGACAAACAATTTTACTGCTTGTCACCGAAAACCTTTGGGTGATCAGGGTAAATAATGAAGAGATTTGGTGACAAAATATTTGTCCCTGAAGACAAATTTCGGTGACAAGTATTAAGTTGTCACCGAAAGATCCGAATTTTCGCTGCTCCCAGGCTCCAACTCATTTAGGCGCGCTGATGAAAAGTAAAACAAAAAATTTTACAAGCAAAACGACGTCGTTTTGCTTGTCACCAAAACCCAGCCCTAACTTTACTCTTTTCACGCTGCCTCACTCCAGTCTCCACTTTCACTCTGCCTCTCGATCTCCACTCCCGCAGCCACGCTCCCGCTGAAGATTTCCATCAGCAGCGACGGTGACCCCGACGAAAAACCGGCGGCCGTCGCTCCGATCGGCCCAGGTATTTTTCTGTCCCTCTCAGTATCTCACCCCGTCGTTCTCTCTCTCGATCACTGTGTCTTCGTGGGCCTTTTTTCTCTTTTCATCCCTACACCAAACGCAGACTTCTCCTCCTCCGTCCACCACCTCGCAAGAGCTTTCCTCCCTTGTTGTTAATTGATACCACCCAACTTCATCTCCCCCCTTGAATTTCTGGCCCATCAACTTGTCGAACCCTAGAAATTTGGGGGGGTTTTTTTGCACTGAAAAATTGGGTGCATAAAACTCATCTGGGAATTTCCCTAGCACTTCTGCTTTGTTCTTCGCCATGTTAAAGTAGTGTGATTATCTGCTAGGTCTCTTGTACTATATCAGCCTGAATCACTGGAATGTTATTCCTGGAAATTTAAAGTTACGATATCCATGTATATGGTAGCCTACTTTTTAGCACAGGGGAAATCTGCAAAAGGAGTTTCATTCAATCTGCAATTCCCCTGAGAATTTGACTACTTAGTTTGCTCTGAACATGTATAGTTCTGCATTATTGCCCTTAACTGCAGCATATCCTGCACAAAAGTCATATTGTAAACCCTCATAAAGTTGTAAAATCTGACTTCAGTGAACTGGAAAACATATTTTAAGGTCGTAGTTGAAGTACAAGTCTTTGAAGAATTCTGTCTCATTTGCCCTTTCTTTTCTTTTTTCCTTTTCAATTTTTAGTTTTTTGTCTTATAATCATCGATAATTCATCGCTTGTATATTGTCATAGCTGTTCATAGCTGTTTATTTGTAACTATGTGCAGGGAGATTCAAAGCATTTATTGTTGGCTCATCTTTTCGACAAACCCTGCTTTGTAGGATTGCTGGCTTTTGTATTACTTACGAAATTAGGGCTTTTGGATTTCTTTATTTGCAATTTTTTTCCATTTCAGATTCCATTTAGTATTTCTTTCTTTGGTTGTAAGATCGATAGTGTATTCGGTGTTTGGGTGATGAAAATTTGGTTTTTGTATTTGTATTTGTTGTTCGGGAATGCAGGTGGATTGGAATTCAATGAAGGATTTGGGTATTTCACTCACTCACTCTCTCTCTCTCTCTCTCTCCCCATTCTACGTGTTTCTCCAATGCCCCATCGGGACCTCCGCCTTAGATAGATTCTAAATTAGGGTTTTATATTTTCAATTTGTCTTTGCTGGTTTTATACATTCATGTGCATACTAATTGACGCAAATTGTTCCCGTAGGGTTTTTGATTTAGCAGGTCTGGATTAGAGAGGTTTGGCAAGGGTTTCCAAGCTACGATGTTTACGGCTCACCCATTGATTCTCCTGTAAGTGATTTCTGTTCTAACGGCTGGAAATTGAGTTTTTATTGCTGCAATGTGCTGAAACTGTTATGTATAGGGCTTGAAATATGGATCAAGTGCAGGTGAGAGAAATCATCTTTACCTTGACGATTCTTTAATCTATGTTATTCTGTGGTTATTTGTTTCTAAGCTTGGATTCTTCTCTTCGATAGTCGTGTTCATTGGATTGTTTTTTTTTTCCTTTTGTCCCGTATTCATTTCTATGTGTGTGTCTCTCTATCTCTCTCTCTTTTTGTTTGCGTGGAGTTATCTGCATCTTGGTTTGTATATAACCCGTGGCTTAATATGTAAAAGTATGCACTCATCTGATTTTGAATGAAATGTATTAGTATATAACCCGTGGCTTAAACACTCTTCGTAAGAAGGGAAACGTGAATTCCTTGTGAAGTCAATTTGGATTCTTTTCCTCTTATGTTGTTAAATTTTTTATTCTCTGGTCATGTAGGTGGGAGAAACATCAGACTGAGGAGGAAGCTGCTCTAGGTAGAGGGAAGCGCCAAAGGAAAGCTGTTTCTTACAGGGAAGCATATGCTCCACAACTTGGTGAAACATTGAATTAGGTATTGGCAGTTACCTTTCTTATGTCGAATGGCTTTCCAAATGTTGTGAAGTCTATCTTAATTGTATGTGTAAAAGAAAGAAAGATCCTCATAAATCCAAAAGTACGATCCTCATCTAATCCTCATTTTTGTCAGAAATCTTAAGTATCTTATCCTCACATTCCCAATCATATCACTTATCATGTAATCTTGATTAGTTGGACATAATTTCCGTATTTTCAGCTAGACATGCTGGACACATATGATCGTATCCTTATTCAAGTGTCCAATGCCTGACATGAAAAGGGTGTTAGTCTCCCTATCAAGTTTGGTATTATTTGCTTATTGTTTGAGATACATCTCTTTTATCAATTGTTACTTTATTCCATTCAATTAGTCTATTGCATTCCTTTCTTTTGGGAACTTGCTGAAAGCTATCAAAGAACGTTCATAGTCAAACCACAAGGGCTGGAAGAAGCATAGTTGGGTTGAATTAGTTTTAAAAAGAATTCTCTTGGCATTTTACTGGGAGTTTCAGGTTGGAGCACACATGTTTGCTTGGGATAAGTCAGTTTTTAAGTACTATCTACTCTATGATTTTTGTCTTCCAGCACATGCGAAGGATTCTGCAAAAGCTTCAATAGATACAATTCAGATGGCATATCCAAAGGCAAAATTGGTTCTTGTGGTTGCAATGGCAAGTGACAAAGACCATTCAGGCTTTGCCAGAGAACTACTTTCAGGTATGGCCTCCTTTTTTTTCCCCTATCGTGCTTCGTGTGATTATTTGTTTGGTTGGGGATATATACAATAAAATGACGACACAATGGTTTGGCAGAGCTTACATGATCTATATATCGCACCTTTGCAACCATGATACTCTTTTAAGATGATTAAAGTCTTGGTCTGTATTTGGATACACATGTATTTCGTGAGGTACATCACTGTAATGCAATTGGCACCAAGGCTTGTCCAGTTTGTGTTAGCCGAAAAAATGCCTTTTGTGTCACGCCCCGCCCCGCAAACGGCACCCAAAGTGGGCCCAAAGTATTAGACGATACCCAACGAATACAAATATGTTCATCTTAAGGCTTAGAAGTGCCCCCAATCAAACGTAAGAGTATAAATATGACATAACTCTTAAAATCGATTTGAAAACCATGACCATCCTGTCGTATTCTGACCATAACTTCTTATTGATTTAGAACTAGGTCATGAGACCACCACCATTAGAAAGTACACCTCTGGTACAAGAATTTTGATATAAAATTTGCCCAACATAGAGTCCGGACGACAAAGTTATGCTCGTCCGAAGTTATACACACAACCGCCCAAAATTGCAGATTCTGCACATCTATCAACTTCAAATCAAAAACTGATTTAACCTAGTGCAAACTAAGCCACAACCCCTACATATTCCGAAAGGTATACAAGTCTAGTTTCAGAATCAACAATCCGCGCGCAAACCCGATACCCGAGCTAAGAGATATGACCATTTTCCCAAAACATGTCAATGCAGCGAATACGAAATTCAGCAGGGACACATAAACTTGTAAAATCCATCAAACTTAGACCGTACAACAAAATGACCTGAAATTTGGTAGAGATCATAACAACATCTCAAAGTTTATCCCTGATTTTTCCCAGATTTTAAAAAGCAAGGAAACCTAGTCAAATCCACCTCCAAACTCAGAAATTCTGTGCAGCGAAGCACAATTTCCAGCAGAGTAGTCCGTGTTCGAAAATTCATTAAAAACCGAATACTCAATACTTTTTAGTGATTCCAATGCCAAAACATCACCAACTTAGCAATTTATCAGACTCATAAGGACCCAAAACCAAGAGGGTCGTTTAACTAAAAAAAACGTGATGCATAACACAGATCTGAAAACTGTTTGCACAAAACCAGCAATCCGACCACAGCTTGGTTTATGATTTTTATCTTTTTCCACACTTCTCTGAAAATTCTAAGAATTTAACACAATACAATAGACACAATAACAAACTTTCAGTAAAAATACCAGAAATTAACAAGCTTCCTAGGTACCTTGAATAATTTCGTGAAAAGGAGCTCTGCACCTATTTTCTTCTTCTTCTTTCTCTTCTCCTCTTCTCATCTCTCTCTCTCTCTCTAGTGTCGGCAGAAATGAAAGGGAAATGAAGAAATATCTGTATAAATACCCCTCTAGAGAAATTATATGGTGTAACCTTTTTCCAAATAAAAATAGTAGAGTTTCACTACAGAGGAGAAACGAAAAGGAAACCCTATTCTAGTTTCTTCTCTGGCTGTGGAATCGCCTTAAGAGGCTTGTTATATATCTTGCTTCCTGCTTTCAGATTCTGCTGTATATACTTCTCTTTATCATTCAGTTCAGATTTATTTCACTCTGCATCATTTTCCCAACAATGCTTTGATGCTGCTATTGAAGACTATTCCTTCAATCTCTGAAGTTATGTTGTTTTCTGAAGTTTCTTTGATATTGCTACCTGCTGCTGTGCTTCTAGGTCACTCAGAAAACTAAGGTTGCTGGCTACTCTCTATATCCATCGGACTTGGTACTAAATGGTCTTCACCGAATCAACCACTCGTGGAAAAAGGTTGATTCGGCGAAGAAAGATGTAATACAAGTTGTTCCTCTATGCCTTTTGTTAGTGCTTCCTCTATGTCTTGAGAGTTGGAATATGTCTTGAGAGTTGGAATATGAGCTCATGTTTCTGGAGCTGAAAGCCAGTAGTTATTTTTTTTTATCGTGTTTTTGCTGTCATATGTTTTGTTTTGGCTTAGTATTTACCTATGTTCAGTCTTTGAGCAATGAGATACACTAGTTCATAAATACTAATGGTGATTGTTCTTTTTTCTACAGATCGACGGTTTAATGGTGTATCCCGCAGTTATACTTCTGGTTATTGACTATGAAGATCAAAAATATTGTGGACGTGCTTGGGTGTTTTAAGGTTATCCGTTTGTTAAAGTTGAACTTTTTAGTAATTTGTGGCCTTGGAGTTTAGATACATTTTGTAGTTGGAGACGTGTCGTTATTTTGTGCTCTAGGAATTTGGAGACATGTTGTTATCACCATATTTGGTGGATGCTATATTTATGGAATTTTGGATTTGTTTCTTGGAATTTGTATTAATTGCATTAGGTTGGTAATTTTGTGGATGTAATGGTTGTTGGCTCAAATTTATAGGTTTCGTAGAATGAGGAAAAAATTTGTAGGAAATTCTGGAATGAATTGCGGATAAAAAATAAAAATAAAAAAAATTCTAGAATGGAATTACACAATTATAATAAGACATTACCCGACTAAAATTTAGTTGGCAATAATCCACACATTTCCCGACTAAACTTTTGGTCGGCAATAGGTTTAACATTCCCCGACTAAATTTTTTTAGTCGGCAAAACCCTTTTCCGACTCTCATTCCCCGACAAAGTTGCCGACTAATTTATTTAGTCGGGAAAACCATTAGCCGACTAAAAAAGGCACATTAGCCGACTAAAGGGTTAGTCGGGAATTGTGTTTTTTCTTGTAGTGGAGGGTGTCCAAAACATTTTACTTCGACTAATCCCTCGGGCAGACGCCAAATGCTAGTATAGTATTAGTCAGAATTAGGGTTTTGGTTGGTTGCTGCTGGTAGTCCAGCCCTCCACGAAATTTAAGCCTACATTAATGCCGTGACTGAGAGGTTGGAAAAAGTAGGAGGTTTGGACTATAGTTTGGTCCACGCATTCACAACTCACAACTTCAAAGCTATTAACAGCCTTTTGGAAGGAATAATAGAGATTTTATAATAAATAGTAATACATACCCTCAATTCTTGAACTTTAATTGTAGGTGTAGTAATAGTACCAAATGCTATAGTTTTTTAATTCATAGTAGGAGATAGAGATGGCACTCAATCAATTTTTTTATTTTTTTATTTTTGGCAATTTTATTGGCCGGTGACACTTGGAGCCTGTTTGGAAGCTAATTTTTTGTAACATTTTTCAATTTTGGATTTTGAGTATTTGGGAGCTGATTAAGGAATGGAGTTTGTCGAAAATGTATTAGATTTCAAAAAATGAACTGGAGAATGCATAATTCAAAAAAATCATATTCGATTTTGCACATATCCTTAAGACGCTTTTACAAATTATCATTATAAGCGAAACATCTATGGTCTACAATCCACAATTAAGAATAAAACATAAATATGGGGTGTTGTACGTTAATGCCAAAACTTCTTCTTTTCTTTTCTTTTTTTTTTGTCGAACCTATAGTGCATAAAACCTTTGAACTATGTGCAAGGTACAAGATTTTTCTGCACTAAAATTTTAGCACAATAGAAACAGTTTTTGCATTCTCATTTTCCCAAATATTGGCTCCCAAATATGCCAAATTCTTCGTAACGCAGTGGGACTAGATGGTGTGAATCTTGCACTTAATGCATAGCTATCCAAATACACGTAGCTATCCAATGGTAATTATTGTATTTTCAAGCAAACTGTTTTTTTGAAGAGCCAATTAAAGCAATTTTCCTCCTGCGGTCGCATGCTCGACTCCCTCCATCAGCAGAAAACCCTTGGAGCCATTAGAGATTTGTCATATCATTAACTTTAAAGCCTCGAAATCCGTTCAATGCGCGCATAAATCGGTCTAGACATCATGCTACATAAAAAAAGGAAAAAATAAAGATCCTATGTTTTATGCTAACAGTGCTAGTCATCGCTCAAGAAGTCAAGTTAATTATACGAATTTGGACTTTTCAACATAATCCATGTAATCTAAATTGTTTAATTCTTTTCTTTTTATAACAATCTATCTCAGATTGCTTTCTAGATAAGTACATTTCTAAAACCGAAAAAGCTACGGCCACAGTCGGTGGTCTTACCAGATTCTCTCACGCGCGGCATAAGAGAATCTCGAGTGGGCCTATGAAAAATTAGTTCAATTCGATATGTATAGGTGTTCAATTCGATATGTATAGGTGTTCAATTCGATCTTCTTATTTTTCATTCAAATTTCAGGATCTTGTAATCTAAATGAAAAATGGAAAGATTGGATCGAGCACCTACTCATATCGGATTGAGCTGATTTTTCATAGTTCACTCAATTTATTTTTTAAATTTATTGTCTTGTTTGGATTCAAACTTGAAAAAAAATTCCAACTCAAAAAACACCCATTACCCCTATATTCAATCATTAATCTCATTTCTCTATCATCTCTCTAATTATTATTCTCATTTCTCTCTCCACTCATTACCCTTACCTCTAATTATTACCCTAATTTTTCTCTCCACTCATTACCTAAAAATCAAGGACAATGCTACTCACACAACGATCCAAACACAACAATTTACACAACCTCTCACATGCATGTGGGGCCTACACATAGTAGTGTGTGTGGAGCCCACATGTATGTAAGAGGTTGTGGAAGTTGTTGTGTTTGGATTATTGTGTGAGTATCATTTTAACCCAAAAATTTTTAAAAACTCATCCAAACAAGAATCAACGACTCTGATTTTTCGTGCAAAATCTGGAGTGAATCCTGTGGGACTGTCGGTCGGTAAGCCCCTAGAAGGGCTCTTCTCCTACTGAAGGAGTAATAACATAAGGAGTAATAGATTTTCAAAAACATAAGGAGTAATAACATAACATAAATACACGTATGGTACACGTTTTGGCAATAAAATATATGGACTGTTCGTAAGTGGGAAAAGAATTACTACAAATATTCGATTGTCGTATCGGTCAAAACAACTGAAATCAGATTAGTATTATTCTTATTACTATTATATAATCCCATCTATATAAAATTCTCTTTCCCACAGACCCCAGCAGATATCAAAAATTTCAGAAAGAGTGTGAAGAAATCAACAGACCAACGAAACAAAAAAAAAAAACACCATCTCTCTCTCTCTCTCTCTCTCATCCCAATTCTTTAATTTTCTGTATCTATACTGGACGTGTGCAAACAGGGGCTCCACTCCCCTGCATCAAAACCAGGTGATTCTTCTTCCGCTGTTTGCATCCTTCAAATCACTGTTTGGAGTTTTCTATTGCTCCCATTTCATCGACTTTTTATTGGGTATTCATTTTTATCAAGTTTGGTTATTTTCTTGAAGCTTCTTGTTTGGATTTGGGTTGTTGATCCGGCCTTCAATATTTCAATGGCTGTTTTATGTAAAATATTGAGAGGGATTTAAAAAGCTACGATTTTTAGGTGTGTTTTGATTCTTTACGTCCATTTTCTGTTTTCTTGTACTTTTTGGTTGTTAGTGTTCTTTGTTTCGAATGAAGGATCTTGTGGGATTAATTGATAATCTACGGTTCTGGTGATTTGGATATTATTACTTCAGATTTGCAAGAAGATTTGGCATTAATTGGATAAAAAATTTTGCTTTTTCAACAAATGCATATTGCCAATTGCGTAAATATTAGCTCCTATAAGATTTCTCCGAATCCATTTTTTTGCTATTTTGTTTGATCCCTTTTGTTTTATTGTGTTCGATTTTCTTGGTGTGGCATTCTTCTCTCTCTCTCTCTCTCTCTCTCTCTCTCTCTCTCTCTCTCTCTCTCTCTCTCTCTCTCTCTCTCTCTCTCTCTCTCTCCCGGAAAAATATAGATATATAATGTTGAGGTAGTATGATTTGAGATGTTTTGTCATGTTGTTTAGTCATTTTTAATATCTAAGGTTGTTTACAAAGCCTTTTGATAATAGTTTAATTATGATGGGAATGAAATATTGTTCTAGGCTGTTCTATTTGAATTAATTTAATTAGAAGGGGAATTAAATTTTGTTCTTGGGTTTTCTGTTGAATTCCACAACCATGTTCAGGATCACTGATTACGGAGTTTTTGCGGCGAATGTGTTTGATCCGTGCTTGAACCTCTAGTGCAGTACCAATACCAATCTATAAATTTGAACACTAATTGTTGAATTGGGGATCGTTGATTGGTACTGGGATGTGTTTGGTTGTTTGGTGTAGTTGGTGAAAAGGTTTTAGCTATGGAGATTTCGAAAAAGTTTAATATGGAAAAGAAATGGGTATTCCCTCTGGTTATAAGCTCACTCATATGCGTATTCTTTTTCGCAACCTCATTCAACATGGGTCTTGTTTCATCACTACACAAGATCAATTCGATTATATTGCTTTTCCCCCCTCGTAATTCGATGAATCAAACAAGTCCACTGTTTGCGGAAGACAAGGTCATGCATGGTCCACCACCTCCTCCTCCCGGCCCTTCCATTCCTCGTTTTGCCTATCTGATTTCTGGGTCTAGGGGTGATTTGGAAAAGCTCTGGAGAACCCTTCAGACCCTTTATCATCCGTTGAACCATTATGTTCTTCATTTGGACCTAGAATCGCCTGTGGAGGAGAGATTGGAACTTGCTTCCCGAGTGGAAAAAGATTCGGTTTTTGCTAAGGTCGGGAATGTTTACATGATCACCAAAGCTAATATGGTTACTTATAGAGGGCCAACCATGGTTGCCAATACACTTCATGCTTGTGCTATACTTTTGAAGAGAAGTAAAGATTGGGATTGGTTTATTAACCTCAGCGCTTCAGATTATCCTCTAGTGACTCAGGACGGTGAGTAAGCCTCTTCACAGCTTATTTCATATACATCATTAGTAGGTATATTACTTTGTTTTTCTTCGAAGATGTTTCATTTACTTTTGGGCGCTGTTTCAGATCTTATTTTTGCTTTTTCTGATGTAAACCGAGAGCTGAACTTCATTGAGCACACAAGCCGTCTTGGTTGGAAGGAGTAAGCTCTCTCTCTCTCTCTCTCTCTCTCTCTCTCTCTCTCTCTCTCTCTCTCTCTCTCTCTCTCTCTCTCTCTCTCTCTCTCTCTCTCTTCGCTTCTTGTTTAAGGAAATGCCAATACAATCTGAAATCTTTGGTTCTGTTTTCAGGAATCAAAGAGCAATGCCTTTGATTGTTGATCCTGGGCTCTACCGATCAACGAAGCAAGATATATATTGGGTCAGTCCGCGGAGAGCTTTGCCAACATCTTTTAAACTGTTTACCGGTTAGTTTTTTTTTTCCTTCTGTTTGTCTTTCATTTATGGTCATATGATTGCAATGTGCATTAGTTGTCGGTTGCTTAGAGAAGTAATATACAGAACCATACCAACTGGGGAGTAAATCAGTTACTAGGCTGATGGGGACTCTACTTTTCAGATCTGCCTTAGTTGCAAATTCCCTCTCTTTGAATTGATCTAAGAAGTAGATTCATTTCACGGTTTCATTGATAGCGATGCTATGAAACTTACCTTCACAATTCTCTGTTTCAGATGAATAATTAATCTTGTCAGTTGATTATTGGCCTAAAGTTCTTGAATACGAATATTGTAAATGTCCTATATGTGCATTTGTCTCGAAATTTATGAAGTCCTTTTTGGCCTTTCAGAGATAGCAGATCCAAGTTGACATTTTCAGAATCGTGTCTTGAGTGAAAATTGCTTTGAGTCAATAAATTGGTTTCCATTCGAGCTATGCATTTACTTGTGCTATTCTCTTTGCCTTCATGCCGTATAATTCTGATTGATTGATGCCTCAACTACTTCCGAGCTACGTAGCTTTATCAGTTTCATGGATTTGTTGACTTTGTTAGACTGCGAATATGAACCAATGACATGATGCTGTCTATGACCTCGAACACCTAAAGATCTAATAGCATGGGTTTTAGCTCGCCAGTGAAGCAGAACTACAGAACAAGCATTTGATGAAAGAAACAAACTGAAAATTACTCTTTATCCGCCTTCAATCCTAAATTCCTAATAATTTTGTGATGTTTTCGGAAAAGTAAAATGGAACATCAATTTTTTCTCCTTTCAGGTTCAGCATGGATGGTTCTCTCACGCTCATTCGTGGAATACGTGATATGGGGTTGGGATAACCTTCCGAGAGTCCTACTCATGTACTACACCAATTTTTTGTCCTCTCCTGAAGGCTATTTCCAGACAGTCATATGCAATGTGCCCGATTTCGCTCACACTGCAATCAACCATGACATGCACTACATCTCTTGGGACAACCCACCCAAACAGCACCCCCACACCCTCTCTCTCAACGACACTGCCAAAATGATCGCCAGTGATGCCGCTTTTGGTCGCAAGTTTGGGCAAGACGATGCAGTTCTTGACAAGATTGATAAGGAATTGCTCGGGCGGAGAAATGGGAGTTTTACGCCGGGTGGTTGGTGTGGTGGTAAACCGCGATGCTCCAAGGTTGGGAACCCAAGGAAACTTAGACCGGGCCCTGGAGCTCAAAGGCTTCGCCGTCTCATAGGTAGGCTACTCTTACAAGCTAAGTATAAGCAAAATCAATGTAAATAGGATTCCTTGAAAGATTGTAGGTTTGCAGATTGGGAAATGGCAAATGGAGATGTGTTGGTTCATCAATCATCCCACAAGCCCTAGAGTTGATAGGGGAATATATATTGTATCCCATAGAGGACTTATTTTGGGAAAAGGGTTACTAGCACCATTGTTTTTAGGCTATATGACATTCAAAATAACTAGTAGTTTCTTTCTCAATGATTCAGATAATTCCTTCGCGCCATTGCGAGTTGCCACATTTTCGTTCCACGATATCTTTTTTGGTTTTGTTGATATGGGAGAATAATCAAAATGAGTTTACATAGATTTTAATGAGACGACGTGGATTGTCGATGGGGAGAAAAGGCAATTTAAGATGTGTTGGTTCATCATATTCCCACAAGCTCTAGAATTCGAAAGGCAATTTTTTCTAGACTACATGAGACTCTTGGTTACTCCGAGATTCACACTTATGACTTACCTATGCCTCGACGCCATGCTTTACATTGATTTATCTCTGTCTCCTGTTTCTTATTCCTTGTTTTGCAAGTATCGTTTGCTCGTGCGTTTGGCGTTGAAGGCATGCTTTTGTGTGTGTGTGTGTTTTTTCCCCCTTTTGGGTTATGTGGGGTGTTATGATTGGCCTTGTTTGGTTGTTTGGTTTTGTTGGGTCTCTATCTTATTTCACCGGGATGTGTTGTGCTAGTTGTTTTATGGGCTATTTGCATGGTTTGTATTCGTCTAGGTTGTGGTAGGAACAAAGAAAATGGGCAAAGAAAAAGCCCTTAAAGTGTACATGAACGGCTCAGATTCACTGCACAGTGAATCTGAGCCGTTCATGTACACTTTAAGGGCCTTTTCTTTGCCCATTTTCTTTGCCCTTAGCATTTCTCTTTTCAGTTTGTCTCACCCTTTTCTGTATAAAAAAATAAAAAATTCAATTTCTTGCTCAGACCAAGACGCGAAGCAAATCGAACATATTCCCAAAGAAAAGAGCTAAATGCAGATATGATAAACAGACAGTACAGTTCACAAAGGAGACTCACACGTGTATTCGCATTTGGAACAAAGACTCGCAACAATTTCTTACCTTGGCCAAAAATGGAACGTACCGAAAAAGGAAGGATATACAAAGATCTCAATGGGCCAAGAGTGACCTCAGAATCTACCTGGGAAAAACAGTAACAAGTTATGAATTTGAAAATTACACCTATTTGAGATGATTATGGATCTGTATCAATACAGGATATACACGGATTCATTTTCACCCTTCTTTTCCCGTCTTTTTGTACATATATATATACAGTAAAAATTACAAGAGTTCATTTTCACTCTTCACACATCCGCGGTATTAAATTCAAAATTTGGTTTTGTTGCTGTAACTTCCATGCAGCCCATTCAAACAACCCTGCGGTTTATTCCCTCTCTTGTTTCTGAATTAATTTGAACCTCTGTGCAAGCACTGACCGAATCAAACCATTTCCAAAAGTTTGATATTTCCCATGGAATTTGCAGCAACTAAGGTGGATGACTGACGACGCCAACACAAAGACGATATGAACTGTGCGTTGTCATCTACTTCATCCCCAGAAAGAGGATCTCTGCTTCCGAACTTGAATGCCAATGCTGGCATTGGGAAAGCTTTGTGGTAGATGAAAATCTGTACCGTAAAGAATGACATCATGTACTAATCTATGGAATAACAGGCCACAAGTAACTATTAAATCGATCAAGTATCAAAACATATACGTTGTAACTCGCAAGACTGAGGGGATGGGCAAACGAATGTTAAACCTCAATAAAAATCACAGGAACGGCACCGTAGAAATCATGACCCTACTATAAAAAGAGAGGAAAGAGAGGATATGCAGCGTAAATAGTTAAGATGGTTACACCTAATTTTCTAGGAGTAATAGCTACTAAGAAATCCAAACAAAAAATTATTGTATGTTGTGTGTCTTATAGATTTTCTGTTTTCAGTTTTGAGTTTTCAGCATAAACAGAATAGAAAGATTAAAAAGCAACTTTCACATTATCCCTATCACCCATAAACCGTTTTGAGAACTCGGAGAGTTGTCCAAACATGTGCTCAGAGAACACTAGGACAACTCTGTTGAAGGTGTGTAATGTCTCTCGGTGGTACCATCGACCTGGGATCTAGTTGGGACTTGAGAGGGTTACCTCATAGATCGTAAACCCATCACCATTGGTCAAAGAGAAGGCTGCCCATGATGAAGGTCTTCAATTCAGCTTCATTTCTAATAAGAATTGGCGGTCAAAATAGAAAAGCTCCTATTAACTATTTTCTTTTTTTGGTAATTCGGAATATCCTATTAACTATTTTCATCAAACAGGAAATATATAAAACAGTTTATTTACTCAAATGCCACTTGGATGTACTTTCATAAGATAGCAAAACATTAGCTCCTTTCGGCAAAATCACTTTACATACTACGCAATATTAAAGTACCTCATTTGTTTCTGAGCCAGTTGCAATGTATCCCTCAGAAACTGATAAACCTACAAAATTCTGAAAGAAGGTAAAACGGATCTGTAGTCAACGATCAGTTAAAAATAGATTTCCGAAAGCAGGGTATGTAACTATGTACCCATTCCAAATATGACCAGTAACATACAACAAAAGTTGTATTAATAGTTTGACTGTCCATCATTAGAAGTGTGTAAATACTATGGCGCTGGAGATATAATCAGTGGAGAGATAAAAATTAATAGCAGCCCTAGGTTTGACATTTGTGAAAATACTTCCCACAAAATCATTGCTGCAATTTCATACTACTGTAAGTTTCACTGCTCCATTGCTAATGCAGAGTACTCAGAATAAGGTAACAAGAACAGAAGATTTTTTATGGCACTCAACCAATTCCATGAAGGAATATGGGCCAAGTGGGCTTGAGAAAGCAAATAAGTGTTGTCCTCTATGAGGTTGCATGTTTGAATCCCAGAGTCCAAACATTCCAAACCTTGGGGCCACAGGAGGGTTTGCCCAATTGTTTACTTAAGGGCCCCGGAATAAGTCGAGGTGCTGGCCCGGGCATCCGGTCATCCAAAAAAACTTCCATGAAAGAATATTACATACAAACATGTACCTTCACATTTGTGTGACCTGTGAATGACTGGAGAGGACTGTCAAGAACTCGGGATGTGCACATTGACAAATCCCAAAGCTTTAGTGTGTTATCTGTAGATGCTGAGACAAGGTTCGTCGAATCTATGAATTTCACGTAGCTCACAGTCTTTTCATGTCCAATCAATGTGCAAAGTGGCATTTTTGAGTTTCGGAGATCGTAGTAATAAATCCTATGATCTGCCGAACCAAATGCAATGGAACGACTAGAATCAACAGGGAACTGAACACAGCAGACATTGGCCTTTGTCTTAATGGTACCAACACTTACTCCCTGCAGTAGCAACCCATGTAAGAGAAACAACTTAATAGCACATCTAAAAACTAACACACAGCAATTGGTAACTAGATGACTCCAGTGCGTTTAGTTTCAAAGCTGACATCCACCAAGTGCAAAAATAAAATTTGCCTGATTGATATTCCAGAGCTTAACAGAACCATCATCACTCCCACTGGCCAACATCGTCGGATCTGCTAATGAGAAGTCAACAGACCACACACGCCTTTCATGCTCTCTCATTTCCATAAAAACTTGACTTCTTGTAACATCCCATACCTGAAGATCCACCACATAAACAACTTATTATCCTCATAAAATAGGAGCTGGTGAAAAAGAAATAGGGTTTGACCTACCTGAACCACTCCTTCAAAGTTACTTGAAGCAATCTGGCTCTTGATATAACTATTCCAACATATACTACTTAATTTTGACCTACTAGATAATTCAACCACAGGATAGTGGATATCACGATCTTCGTTCAAAACTGTGGCATATTCAAATACTTTGATCTTCTTATTCACACCAGCCGTCGCAAAAAATTCGCCATCGCGATCAAAACTCAGAGAACATACTAGGTTGGAAGAATTTAAAAGATCCCCTTGCTTCAAGTCTGCCTTCACTTTTAAATTACTGAAAGACAGATACTTGCACAATCCCTCAAGGAAGGAATTTACCCATCCACTTTGTCTACCTTCACTACACGGATTCACGGAGGGCAAATTATTGATTGAACTTCTTTCAGTTACAACAATGGACCGTCTACCATCACTGCTAATTGGAGATTGTCGAGTTAATGGTTTTCCTGTGGACTTTATAGACCTGCGTCTGGTCAAAAAATAAGCTGACTCCAGTTTCTTAAAGTCCTTCATCAATCGAGAACTTTTTGAGAGAAAACTTCCTTGATTTTCAGCAGGTTCCTCTGAGTTCTCACAGTTATGCACACAATCACCAGATTCCTCTTCATTTTGATTCTGAAGTCCAGGTCTGTATCTTTTTCTGGAAGCTAAACAGCTAGAATCTCCATTGTCAACAACTTCCATCGAAGGGAGACTAGAAGCGGAATCCTTGCCTAATTCTGGACAAGAGCCTCCTCTTCTCCAAAGAAGAGACTGCTGCTTTGTAACTTCTTCTATATCGGAAGATAGGAAGGAAATTGAATCTTGCAAGTTAATAGCAACTTCCTGTTTTCTTTGTTGTATCATCAAAAGGAACTCCAGCAACAACTCTTGCTCGTCTATTCTCTCTCGAAGCTGTATTGCTACTTCACGTTCCTCTATGTCTTCTCTTGGTTCATTCAGGAACTCACTTTGTAACAACTCACTGTTATACATGGTAAGAGAAATTTTGAGTAGAAAGCACTGGATATGAAGATAGCCAGAGTCACAAAGGTAGAACATACTAATTGAATACAACTGCGAAAGCCAAACAGTCCAAGATGCTTTTTTTAACATTGTCATAGTAGCCTGGAAAATTCAGTCCGCAGATTTCACGTAAAACAAAATGGGGAAAAAAATCAATATTGTCTATATAGACAAATAATAAAAAAAACTGCAGACTGAATTTGTTACCCAGCCAAACCATAAGAGAGGATTGTTCCATTTTATTTAATTTTCATTATCCTGGTAAGAAGCTTTTTTTTTTTTTTGAGAACAACATGCTTAAAGGGCTAAGCAACGTCTTCACGACGTACGTGTTTGCATTCTTGGTTTAGAAATTGCACCTTGGGATGTATTGTTGTTGAAATTGGAGCGTGCGTGTAAATCTAGACAACCACTCACTAAACATTTGGCCAATCGAACAAAACTCAATAGGTTGCAGTAAATACTGCTTCGTCCTGTATATGTCTACAACCTATGACTTCCACATGAAGATCATGGGTTTGCACCTCAAGGGTTAACCCAATGGTGAATATTCGCTTTCTCAAGCCTAGCAGGCAAGGGCTTAGGACCTGTTATAACCTGTGAGACAGGAAACTAGGTATACTGGGAGATATTCAGGCAAAGTCCTGAATACCCTTGTCAGGCGACAATAAACAAATAAATAATTCAATCACTCTAGAGTTTGTATAATTCAATTCATACAGTTTAGGGTGGTCAGATGGTTGAACGTTTTGTCTTGGGAGTTGGGAATGATTTCCTCTTGGTTTCCGAGTTGAATCCCCAGTGTTCTTGTTGCTAGGTAATTTTATAAATTCCATGTATGCGGTCATCTTTCATTCTGAAATCCTTAGTATTTTTCTTTTTCTTTTTATTATTTGATTGCTAATCAAAACTGGATTTCATCATCTCCATGAGAATTTCAAAAAATTTACCATGCAAATACTACACTCCTTTTACAGTTAAAAGACATAAATTACTGACTGGTACGTTGATAAAAAAACCAGGCTGCCAAATAGAGAATGCAAGCTGGAGACTTGGAAGTCATGACAATAGGTGTATAGCCACTTTCTGCTAATACTGATGATGGCTAAGCTTATCAAAGGAAACAATGATGACAGGGTTAAGTTTACATCCTGAGGGTATCTGGAGGTCCTCCGCCCCTAGATGCCACCGGAGGAACCTCTATCCTTTAGTAACTGCGGCAGCCACCACGACTGCCACCCATTGAACTCCATCCTCAAGTTTGCTCATCACCAAAAGGAGCGAGCTTACTAAGTATTTTAGTTGCAGGAACCTCCTATGCGGGTGGCAAATCCACCGCAAAACCTCGCTCCCGCACTCCTAAGTAAGACTCTCCTAGGAACCTCGCTCCCATTGAGAAAGAAACCCGCTCCCAACTAGGATAGAACATCTTAGGCATATAAATCCCAAAAGAAACAAAAATAAAAGATACTCCCTCCGTTCCTAAATGAGAGTCCCTCTTTGGAATTCCAACTTTTTTAAGGGACATGCAATCATTATACCTACTTTCCACAATTACCCCTATATTCTACCTATTTTGCACCATTTGAATTCAAATAAGAGGGTTGCTTTTGGAAAATTATGAAATTTTCACTTCTATTTTTGGAAAGGGACAATCATTTTGGAACATCCCAAAATGGAATAAGGGACTCTCAATTTGGAATGGAGGGAGTACCAAGCAAGAGAAAATACAAAGCAATGATAAGATATTAGGAAAATATCAACTAAATTTACTCAAGTACTAAATAGAAACATAATATTACTTAGTCACTAAGACAATATTGGCAATTGACATGAATGACGAATAATAATATATACTTGTATTACATATTTATATTTTTATGTATTATTCCTAAACGCTCCTCGTGGTACTCCCAAATGAGGAGCTTCTATGATCCTCCGCTCCCCCGCTTCCGCCACGAATCCCAAACCCGCTTCGTGCAACTAAGCTAAGGATACTTCTCCACGAGCTCACAACTCCTAAGCACTTGTAGCTCCATGAGCTCACAATCTTAGTTGCAGGAACCTTCAACTATGCCCACGTTTCTTCGACGGGAACGCGTTTCGTTGCAGGAACCTTCAACTATGCCCACGTTTCTTCGATGGGAACGCGTTTCTAACCTATACGGGAACTTACACTCAAAAAACGGTTGAGAGACTTACGATTCGAGCTGCAATTGGTACCTTTAAAGTTGTTTTGTTCTTGTTGGTGTGCACATCTGATCTTAACCGTCTAGAGTTCTAATAATGCCTTTTAACTTTTATGCCTATTTAATATGTACAACAGCTCTATTCTGCAATCATGTGCTACAATAAAAATATTGAAATTTAACTATAAACTACTCATAATAATTTTAATAATATTTTATGTGGTAGAATAATATTTTTATTTTGACATTCAACAATATAAAAACTCCATCAAAATATTTATAATCTTAATAATTTTTCCTAACCGCTCCCAATGGCACTCCCACACATCTATGATCATCCACTCCCCCGTCCCCGCTCCTGCTTCGTGCAACTATGCTCACAACAACTTACATGACAACTCCAACATCACCTAGGTTGGGAGCAGGGAGGTATGTGGCTTGGCGGCTAGAGCAAAGGGATTGCCAAAACTCACCTCCACGAGGTGAGCTATAGCTTGACCGGCCATAGAGAGAGGGCATCGCCTACACCTTCTGTCACCTGTCATCTGACACAACCATGCCTCTGCAACATCCATGACAAGTTGACATATGGGAGCTTGTACCATACCTACCACCTTGATACAAGCCTCTATATATCACCCAACCTGTCTCTGACAGTCCCATGATACAGAACTCCAGTTTCGATCAAAACACTCAAAGAGAAACCCTGTCAGCAGGGATGGATACAAGTGGGGGCCCGCGGGGGCACAGGCCCCCACTCGATTTTGTAAAATTATATTAATTTTCATAAATATTTCAATTATACCCAATAAATTTATGATAGCGTTTCAATAAAATTACTCTAGATTTCCATTATGAGGATATTTGTCTAATTTATTTGTTCGAGTGTTAAATTTTCACACCATCTTTTTTGCAAACACATCCCTTACTGCTAATTATAAGATAAAATAACAAATATACTCATCAATTTGTTATTTTACTGGCAAAATATGTATTAATTGAGGAATTATAAACATACAGTTAAGTTTACTAATTTGTGTGCCCCCACTAATGTAAATTTCTGAATCCTTCCCTGCCTTTCAGCCCGTATGACTGTTGCACCAATAGGGAGAAGCTAAGCAGATGGTTTCCCCCTTCGCCAAGACTCCTATACAAAGAGGAGTTAATGCCTCATTCAAGACAAGCATTCAATACACATTGAAGACACACCTAACACACTTGCGCTCTAATTGACCACTCTCCACTGCCATCCCTCTCTCTCTCTCAAAGGCTGCCCTGAGCCCTCTCCTCCTCCACCTTCAATGCACTCGAGCCTTTGTAGCGCTGGCCATATTTCTGGAGGGATACCTCAGGTTCTCTTCCCACTCCTTGTACACACACATCCACATTTTGCTGATCAAAAAGATATCAATACTAGACATTCAATGTGCATCACTATAAGCCAGATAAAAGAAGAAGAAAAAAGTCACAAAATAAACTTTTTTTCGATTAGTATCAACAAACATGGTATCCCAAGAACATATGTGCCATATTCTTACTTACCTAAACTGCAATAATAGGCGAAAAAGAAAAGTGACTTTACCACCCCCTTATAGGCTTGAGTCTTGGACTCTCATCTAGCAGCCCTGATATCAACTTATGGAATATAGTACTAGTTGACACAACAATCAAATCACCTAGGAAAGAACATAGCATAGCCAACAGAAATGTATCTGCATTCACTGACCAAAATGTAAAGAACGACAGGGACTCTACACATGATATCATGTACCAATATCCAAGCCTCAAAGCAAAACTCCCCATACATTTGCTAGCAAATTAGGATGGAAACAGAAACTTAAAAGCAAGAAATGACACGCACAGGGAACTTAAAGATGACACAAGATACATACATAGGGTATGTTATAGGAAGATACCTCATTTTTGGCCGACTACATGAGTCAGGATGCAGTAACCACAAACAAAATGAAGCTTCTTTTGGCCATTTCAGTAGTAACTGAGGAGGAAGAACGCGGTGTCTCAGACTAGACATAGTCGAACTCTTTTCTTCTGCTGAACTAAACGTACAGAATAACTGCTCCGAAATAAAAACAGTAACACCAGCTAAGAGCAAGGGAAAACGAAAGAACAGTACCACTAGTTGAATGTATTTCCAAAAAAAATCAACAAAAAGACCAATGGAAAAAAGAAAAACACAGGACATTTCGAAAAATTTAAGTAGTAGATTACTGACCTCAAAAAGGAGGACTCCCAATCGATAAACATCAGAAGCACAAGAACTAGGAGCACCAGCAACTTCTTCTGGACTAGTGTACCAATTGCTTTCCATAAGCAAAATCTGTTTCATGGGAAATGAATGCTTCTTTTCTTCAGCTTGTTTAACGTCACTGCCTACTTCCAAGGATTTATGCATTGGGTAGACAGAACTTGACTGCAAGCAACTACTTTCCGAAGCCAAGTGGGAAGCATTTGTTTGATTCATCTCAAGTCTTTCTGTTCCAAAGTGGCTTCTATGTCGATGTGAATCGTGGGCCAAAGGTGAAGATGATCTCTTACACTCAGCTGTTTGGCCATTTGACATATCCTCCATGGAATCTGAACCTGATTCTAACGAACAAGATGCAGACTCAATGAAAGAGACATGGTTGAAAGATGACATGACAAAGCACGAAGGCCGTACATTATTGACAACAACTCCTTGAGAATGTGCCAGGTTAACAATCTCTACTATTTGTGTAAATATGTGCAAGCATTCAGTGGCATCAACTGATCGTTCTGGGTCATCCAACCATTGTCTCAAGCTAACATCATTCCATTCAATGGCACGAACAACCGGGCTCCTCCCTAACTCATCCTCACTAACTCCAGAAAGGCCAACAGGGTTTCTATGGAGATCCCTATGCGCCAACACAACCCTATCTCTCTCCTTTCTGACAGGTATTGAGCCAGAATCCTGAGATGCATCTCCTGAGGACCTGATTCTGTTGCCACGAAACAGTATAGGGTTTCTATCCGAGACAGAAGAAGCATTGAATCCCCTAGAACTATCAGACTTCTGCCAACCAGACTCAGATGAACCCTCCATAGTCATCCACCTATAGCCGCATGAGGGATAGCATTTACACAACCTAGAACTGAAAGACCGCTTGGACTAGTTCTACAACTATCCTCCTCTACCACCATAATGCACAAACAGTCGCATGTTAATGCCAACCAGCATGAAAACCCATTACCATTACCATGTCCAGAAGCTCTTTTTTAACAGAAACAATTCCCTGCTGGGCACAAAATGCAAATAGATGAGCAATAGTACGCACAGTTTAAAGCATCAATAAAACAAGCACCGCCATCAAAGGGAAACCCATCACAGAACATACACTGAACTGTAAATAAATGGGATCACTCCATTTCTCATGCTAAGAATATCATTTTTGTTCAAGTATATGGACTAGATCAAAGACGTATTCAAAGGCCCTCACGATGACACTCTATAAAATCAATAAAAGTGTCCGAATTTGGGTCTACAATACCAGATAATCAACAAAATAAGTTAGTGAAAAAAAAAATAATCTTGACGACTCCTTTTCCTGGAAGGATCTTCCATTGCGGATCATCGCAAATTTGGGCTAGCCACCAAATACCCACATACCTAAATAACCCACATGTATACAGACACGAGCACAAAAAGAGAGGAGAATGAGGAAGTGGGTACGGAGGTGAAGAGATTCCACTACCAGCATGTGAGGAGCTTCTTCTGTTTCTTCCAATACCCAACAACCAAACAGAGCCACACACACAACAGCTTTACTTAAAACAGAAAAGAGGGTGGGCTTTCCTAACAAAGGAAGCACCTCAGCCTCATAAAATCCCAAGAATTTCCTTCTGCCAACAGGTTTCCTTCTTTTTTTTCCCCAACAGGTTTCTTCGTCCAACAGTGAAACGAGAAAAAACAAGATGAAAAAAAATAAAAAAATCTCCCCCCACAATAAAGCACAAAACCATGAGTAGCTGATAACAGTACTTTATTGTTTGGGACTCCCTCCTCGGCTCTATTCTCCTTGTCTAGTAATTTTTGGGGTCATCTTACCTCATAAACACGTGTATAAAACGCTATGAGAGAAACTCTACAAATTAGTTTGAGATGTTTACAAGTTAACCCGAGACACCATACATTACCAAAAAAAATATTTTAATTATTTCACGCGCAAGCTGTCTCGAAACGCCATGTACGGAGTATTAAAAAAAGAAACAGGAGTATTTTAAATGTTTCTTTTGGAAAACCAAGGTCCCCCTTTCTCTGCAGCCCACACATTCCCGCTTTTAATCCAGGAGACATACGTGGAGCAACCACGCCCTCTAACCGCACTCTACAAACCATGGGCAAAATGGTAAATTCAGGCAGTCAGACCCAATTTAAAAAGATTATCAGGCACGTGAAAGGGGGGATCTCTAATTCTCCCCTGTTTTTATATTCAAGTTCGCACCAATAAATTAAACCGTTAATTCTCATGATCAAAGCAGCCATAAGCCATAAACCCATATTAAATTGAAGTAACCATGAGTGTGTGGAACTAAAATATTACTCCTACTGAAATAGTGTATAAAAAAGTTGAGTTCTTACCTTGGAATCTTCCGGGAGAGAAACCCTAAAGTAGCCAATTCAAAATTGCCAGCAGAAGTCTTTCCTACCTCAGCATGGGAGAAAACGAAGAGAAGTTTAAATTTGGGGGCTAAATGGGTATAAAGCGATCGTTGTTCAATTTCAATGTTCAATTAACAAACAGAGTTGGAAGCCATAGACATTCGAATTCGATAGAGAGAGAGAGAGTGAGGGAGAGCTGATTTTGATACTACAGTGGAGTTTTTAAACCCTACGTGGGAGGCATGGGGGAGGACATCAGCGGAAAAACACGTGGCGGCGATTTAGTGCTTTTCGAATTTGGAGCAATCCTGAGAGCTGATGTGTCCTTATTGTACTCCTTCCGTCCCAATTTGATTGTTCTATTGTTCCAGAGAAACTTTTTTATATATCGGGTTTACCAACACCCTTGGTATCCCTCCGGTTTATTTCTAATTTTTCGACCATTTTTCAATCACACTTGGATGATCGACTCCGTTCATTTTGTAGAGTTTTGGTAAGAACCTTTAACGTAACAAAAATCGTGTTCATCGGATTTTTGTAGATACATGATCGGCACACATGAAAGTTGAAGAAAACCAAAACTGGATCCAAAACCACACTGAATCGGAACCCAATTTTGTTTTTTTTGCAATTTTCACGTGTGTCGATCATGTATCTATTAAAGTCCGATGAACACAATTTTTGATATGATTATGATTCTCATCGAACTCTACAAAATGAACAGAGTCGATCATCCAAGTGTGATCGAAAAATAGCCAAAAAATTAAAAATATACCGGAGGGGATACCAAGGGTGTTGGTATCCCCGGTATACTAAAAAGTTTCCCCATCGTTCTATTCTAACGGCTAAAAAACTAGTTATATCTTTAAATTCATAGTGAATTTTATATCGAATATAAATTTTGTTTGATTGATCTCGATTAGTTCTTTAATACAGTATTTTCGAAATCACATAAAACGTTATAAATTATAAGATACAATCAATTGAAAAATGGCACAAGCTCCCAAAAGGACTTAATTAAATTGAGACATATAGAGTATTTAGTAGGATGCGCACCATTATATACTCCCTTCGTCCCTATTCTTTTGTCCATTTCAGGAGTTCGTGTCACTTTCCAATTAATTATATCTTGTAATCTATGATGTTTTAGGTGATTTTGAAAACTTTGTTTAAAAGAGCTATCTATCAAACAAGATTCATTTTTTTGCATATAAATAGTATTATCAATTAAAAGTTATAATTAATTTTCTATTCAGATAGGATAGAACGAGGGACAAAAGAATGAGAACGGAAGGAGTAACAAATAGAGCGAATTTTTCCAATACTTGGTGCCAACACAAAATGCAGTAACTGTGGTCACCAAAGTAGCAGTGTTTAAGGATTTATATATATATATTGTGGATTCACACTTGAAATGAAGCTTACATTAACGTGCGATGAGAAAGAGGACTGATGAATACAAAGACAGGCCCAGGTTCGAGGCCCCGGAGGCACTTTGTGCAAATTTCCGGTGGTGCCCCATGGCTTAATTTCGAACCCACTTTGTGGATCAGGGAGGGGGCTTCTTTGCCACCTGTGCACTAAGGTGGTGCCGTGGCCCCCTCCAGCCCTTTTTGAATATCAAAAAAAAAATACAAATAATAATAATAATAATACTTACCGATATCCGTTTTGCCCCTACAAATCAACAAATAATACTTACCGATATCCGTTGGAGCTGATTTTTTACATGGCCCCATAATATATTAATTTAAAATTTATGAACATTTTTCTGTATTTTTTTGGGACCCGGAGTGGGCCCTACAAAACATGTAGTGGATGGTGTAGTGGTTGGATGTAGTGTACCTAGACTTATTGATACAAAGAATGTCTATGCCGTATTTATGGGTATCGTCACGAGGAGAGTCAGCTCCGTCTTTTCTTTTATTTGATAATTTAGGTATCTAGGCTAGCTTATGCGCACCTCGATTAATTTTAGGCAACCAATTTCATTGTCTACTAATCGGGACAAAGCCCCGTATGAACTGACTCCAAAACAATTGATAATACCTAAGAAGTTTTGAATATAAAATCTCAATATGGAGCAAAATCACATGTCTTGACCATCAGGTCAATTCCTTGGAGTTGTAAGTCAAATCCCTCCCCGTACATCTTAGCCAAAAGGCTGAGAAGAGTACAACTTCCTCCGCAATCACCCATCTTGCCGGGGGCAGGACTATATGTGTATAAATTCCACATGAATGCCTGATGGTAGAAGATACACTTCACTGTAGTCCAAAAGGATCCGACCTCTCAGCAGTCCAATCGCAGAGAAGCCGGCGCAGTTCAATCTTGATCGTTTATCTCAACACTTGATGGTTCAGATTGCAGAAAGTACGCATCTTACTTGTAGGATACTTTCAGTAAATCTAGACCACAACAAACACTTTTGGATAATTGAACTCACGCGAATTGACCTTTCCAGTCCAAATGTAGACAGTAGACAAACCGGATTCATATCAAAACCATTGAATAATATGCCTAAATTGCAATGAGCTTTTTTCAAATTGGGTCCCTTATTGTTTCTTCCAACAGCTTTTTGTCCTCAAGCTGCCACTCCCTCCCCCTAGTTTATAGTAATTTGATTCTGCTAATAGTTGCCCCATTCTTCAGCTAATTGCAATGAGTTTATTTCAAACTTACTTCATTAACCAATGCCTTCAAGAAACTATACTAACAAGAGCCAGCTTTTCTTAATTTGGAGCATATTAAATTGTTTGATCTGTATTTTAGAGCTACATATTGTTACAGTTGTATTGTATAAAAATTAAAAAATTGACAAAGCTGCTCCAACTATGTTAGAGTCCCACATCGTAACCATTAGAGTCTTAGGCTACGTTTGTTTGGGGTGAAAATATTTTTCCCAAGAATGTTTTCCTAATATTGGTGTTATATTTTTCCCAAGAATGTTTTCCTAATATTGGTGTTTGGTAGGGCTCAAATTGGAGAAAACCTTTTGCAAGTAAAATATTTTGCACCAAATGGATGTAAAATGATTTCAGCCTCTCATCTCCGTAAGTCATTTTACAGCTATGGTCTCTTATCCATATTCCACCATTGCAAGTCAATAATACTGAGCATGAATTGAAGCTCTCTCTCTCTCTCTCTCTCTCTCTCTCTCTCTCTCTCTCTCTCTCTCTCTCTCTCTCTCTCTCTCTCTCTCTCTCTCTCTCTCTCTCTCTCTCTCTCTCTCTCTCTCTCAAAACACTCTACTTCCACTTCCGTTTTATTCTCTCAAAACACTCTACTTCCGCTTCCATTTTATTCTTCCCAAACAATCGCTGCCCAAGTTTCTAGCGAAACCATCTTTTATCTGAAGTTCTAGTAGGAGTATTTTTAAGGTTGTACCAAACACCCAAAATAGAAGTTCAAAAATTGTTTTACATGAAAATGTTTTTGGTAGTAAAATATTTTACATCGAAACGGAACCTTATGGCCTGCTTGGATGGAGTAAAAAGGGGAGGGGAAAAATAAGAGGGGGTATATGAGAGGGGTTCAACTTTACACGGTTGTTCTTTTTTTAAAAAAAAGGGTAAATTACAGTTAACCCCCTCTAACTATGCCTCGGTGACACTTAACCCCCTCTAACTATTATTTTTGGCACTTAACCCCTTCTAACTAACTGAAATTCAAACGGTCATAACTTCTTCGTCCGAAATCGAAAACATGCAAATGATATATCGATTTCGAGATCTTGAAGTCAGCTTTCTAATGACACTAAAATCACATCACGATTCAAAGCACACAGAAAGTTATGATCAAAAGAGTAAAGGCTGGTAGACAGAAAGACCGTTTTGATCATAACTTTCTGTGTGCTTTGAACCGTGATGTGATTTTGGTGTCATTAGAAAGCTGACTTCAAGATCTCGAAATCGATATATAATTTGCATGTTTTCGATTTCGGACGAAAAAGTTATGACCGTTTGAATTTCAGTTAGTTAGAGGAGGTTAAGTGCCAAAAATAATAGTTAGAGGGGGTTAAGTGTCACCGAGGCATAGTTAGAGGGGGTTAACTGTAATTTACCCTTATTTTTTACCCCCTCTTCGTTTTCCCCAGTTTTAGGAATTCCCGGGTATTAATTTTGGGCTCCTCAAGAGGAGCCTAAAAATAATCCGGGTTTGGAGGGGTGTTTTGTGGACAAAAATACCCCTCGTTATCCCCTTTCCCCACCCACCATTCAACCAACTTCTACTCTTCATTCTACCAAAAATCATATTTTCCAATCAAACATATCCTAAGACTTCTTGTTTAGTTTCAGGGCTCTCTTAGGGTGCTCATTGAAAGGCTTTAGAGTTAAATATTCGTTATGACCATTTAAGATAAAATGATCAGAAAAATAAGATTTTCGCACTGGTTCAAACAGATTGAAAATTGGAACACTTAATTTTTAACTATATTTTTTAATATATAAACGGTGTAAAAAATTAAGTGTTCCAAAGTTCAATCTGTTTGAATCGGTGAAAAGATTTTAATTTTCTGATCATTTTATCTTAAATGGGCATAATTAAAATTTGATTCTAGGGCTCTCGTTGATTAGCCCTAAGAAAGTCGTAGAATCATATATTTCTTAGGGCTAATCAACGAGAGTCATAGAGTCAAAATTTAATTATGACCATTGAGGATAAAATGATCAAAAAACTTAAATCTTTCCACTGGTTCAAACGGATTGAAATTTGGAACACTTTTTTTTTTAAACCGATTTTTATAAAAAAAAATGTTTAATAATAATACTAAATTCATTAAATTGTGAAAGAATAATTAAATTTGTAATTACATATAAAACGTAATACATAATTAACTTAGGGACTGCACAAGGACAAAAGGGTCATTTGATAGCTTTTTATATCATTCACCCTTCCTTATACCCCTATTAAGCCTCCATCCAAACAAAGTATTATTTAATCCCTCTTCTCTAATACCTCATCCAAACAACCTACTATTTAATCTCCCTCCATAAATATCACATCAATGTGGGTCATCCATTATTAACTAATACCCCCTACTATCTCATCCCCTTATTAACTAATACCCCCAGTTCTTTTCTCGCATCCAAACGGGCCCTTAGCGTATTCGCTTGAAGAAAAAGTGCTAAAGACTTGGATCACACAATCTTTCAAAGGAGTATCATTGCAAAATGAGAGGAATTAATATCTCTAACATGAGCTCAAAAAGGTCAAATCTCGTGCCACTATGACACTGTGAGTATTTTTGCCATTTTTTAAGTCAATTTGACTTTATGCATGTCGAAGGATTTTTCTTTCCTTTTGTAAATTGGCATGCCTGCTATTCTAGGGACAAAAAAGCACCACCAAACAAATTTGGTAATGCCAATATGTAAATGACGTTACCTTCACAGATATTTTATTCCAAACAAAGTCTCCAGCTTTTTTTTTTTTTCCAATCGTCATACATCGGGGGTTAGTGGGGGTGTTAGAGATGACATACCAACTGCACTGGGCAGTGTTTGTCAACAAAGTCTCCAATTGAGCCACCTTATTTGGTGCATAAATATATACGAAGTTTTGTTTATTTACCACTTGTCTTTTGCTCAAAGTTAGCTTATTCTACTACAGGTCCCGTTCTGCATAAGAACTTATTATTCAAATAAGTACTACTACTTATTTTTTGAATTAAAGGTGATGTATTGTGAGAAAATGACCTGTCTCGTGAAGCAGAAAATGAGTACTTAAAAAATACGAACCATAGCGAAAGGGGGCGAACGGGAGAAAATGAAAGAGAAAGTAATCAGGAGCTGTGCTGATCGTGAAAAAGAAAAGAAAACAGATATATCTTACTTTTGAGGTTTGGTTGAGTTAGGGAAACCAAGAAAAAGATGACAAAATTGTCCTGCAGTTATAAATTACTAGTATTTCTCTCTAGTCTCCAAGTTGTCCAGAGACTTGTGAACTGAGTAAATTAGTACATGACAACAACAATGGGGGTCTAAATTAACTACCTACCACAACGACTTTGAAACAATCAATTGTTGCTTGATTCCTAATACTAGTTTGTCTTTTCTGCTAATAACATACTTATGGAATTCACCTACTTTTAGGGTTGTTCAAAAAAAACCGAGAACCGTGAAACCGGACCGGACCGAACCGATCCGTGATTTTTGGATTGGATCCGTGGATTAATGGTCCGGACACGGATTTGAAAATTGAAAAACCGTGAAATACGTTTCGGTCCACGGATTTTCATTATGAAACCGTGGATAAACCGAATCAGACCGTAAAATATTTAAAAATAACAAATAATATTTAGTAAATAATTATAAGTTTTACCAATTGATTTTATTTTTTTCAGCAATTTTATCTTGATGTGATACTATTTGTTTGTTATGTGAAACTAATTGGCTAGTTTTTGTTAGGTTTTATGGAATGTAATAAGTAGATAATGCTTGGACAATACTTGACTAGAATTTGCATGTTGTGTTGGTGGATTCATGTGGTTGCTGCCTTGCTGTATCTAATCTGAAACTCTAGAAAATACTTGTGTGTTTTACTTCATTTGGTTGCTACCTTGCTGGATATAATGGCAGATTGTAATGCTTGTTTTATTGGTGGCAAGAATTTTTTTTTTTTTGTTAGATTTGCAATTTAGTGTTTATGGAATGTAATCCGTAGATAAAACCAGAACCGAACCGTGACTCACGGATTGAATTGGAACCGAACCGTGGGACTTTTGGTCCGAACACGGATTGTATTTTCTAAAAACCGTGACTCGCGAATTAGAATTAGATTCATAGCAATTCGGAGGTCCAATCCGGACCGCAGACAGCACTACTACCTTCTATAGGAGTATTTAGTAAGTCATGCCTTCATAATTAATTGGTGATGTGGGGGAGGAGAACTATTGTCCCTCTCATCATGATTTCATATTCATGCATGTACAATGATCTCATGTGTAGTAAGGAAGCACAAAAGCCCAATTTGTCTTCTTTTTTTTCTTGTTTTCTTTTCCTTTCTTTCTTTCTTTCTTTCTTCTTTTTTTTTTTTGGGGTTTTGGCAATGAAACTAGCCTCCAATTGATGCTCTAGGTGTTATTGTGACATTTCACAGTATTCATCTAGTAACTTCTAAGAGAGACTGTACACACCCCCGGAAAGATTGGTTTTTTAGATGGACATTGATATGCTAATAGACTTCTTTTTTTCCTAAAGAGATAGACATTGATCTAGTAGACTACTTGGCCATTTTGGCTTTCAAAATGATTTACTTTTTTTGTCTTTATTCAAAAAAAAAATTTGCATTTGTTTGTTTTGCATCAAACTTTTGTGACTTATTGATTCGTCTCAACGAGAGGAATCGGAAAAGTAAAAAACAATGGTCGAAACTCATAATTTTTTGAATAGAGACAAAAATAAGTCAAAAAGACAATTGCAACATTTGTCACCCTGTTTTTGCAACTAATTTCGTCTCATTCTTTGTTTCAGCCCTTTTAACTCATTGAGAACTTGTGTAGTTTGAACACAAGACCATATTCTTGTATTTTTTTCCTCATAACTCTTGATTATAATTCAGGATGTCCAGGCGACTTACTCGCGCCTATCGACTAACAATCCTCGTTTTAAATGAAAGTTGATCACCCTTTTTCATTTGCCTTTTTTTTTTTCTTAATCAACACATATTTTTGACGCAAAATAAGCTAAAAAGCAGGAAGGGTTAGGTTTTGGGGCATTCTTGGGGTGGGCTTTGGCCCATTTGCTGTTCTGGTTTGTTTTTTTTAGACTGTAATTTTCAGATTTGGGCATTTTTTGCCCTTAGGTGTTCGGGCTTGGGGCTTGGCCCGTTATTGAAGTTTAGCCTTTGGCCCTCCTGGGTGTTTGGGCTTTGTCTCTATTAGTATTTTTGTATCAAACCTTTGGGTGACTTTCCCTCCCCTCTCCCCGAGTTGAGTTTTGTTCACCCTCTACTTACGACTTAAGAGGGTGAACATTACCCTCATTTCTATTGGTTGAAATAGTGTGGATCCCACCACAAAGTGATGTCATGCTTACCAAAAAGTGTATAACAGAGGTGTGACCTATACCATTTCAACCAATAAGAGGGAGGGTAATGTTCACCCTCTTTTAAGAAGAGTAAACAAAATTGCACTCCGTCTCCCTCCACTTGATATACCCGTTATCAAGTTTTTCTAATAATATTTTACCGTTTCAAAAAAAATTATCCAAGTGGGCCATGATCAGTAAGATGTGCTCGTCTTCACCAACACACACATGCAGGAAGCAACAGATCGTGGCTATGCCGCTATGCAACTCGCAAGAAGCCTAGAACGAGAGAAAGGGTTGACCTTTTAGTTGGTTCGGAACACCTTCGTTTTATCACCTACTCACGCATACGGGTTTCGATATTCTTAGGTCCTCAAAATGTCCAAAATGTTCGAATACTCTTCGGTCCTCATTTTGGACTGAATCGATCAGTTCAAGTCTCGACTACCCATCTCAACAATCAACAATCAAAATTGCTCATACTCGAACAATAGTTTCTACCGCTCATCTCGGCAAGTAATGATCAAATCATTGCTGATAGTCTCTTACTGGTACGACACTGATAACCAAAATGAGGACCAAAATATGATCCATTTTTTAGGGTATACTGCTTACTTTTTCAATCTCCCAATAGCTTAGAGAGAGAGAGAGAGAGAGCCAAATACATTTCGCAAGCAAATAGTTACTCCATGACATACCTCTGAAATCTCAATTGGTTGACATCAAATATTTGATTGTTCACATAAAAAAAATAAAAAGATTCTTTCTTCTGCGATAACTCTACAGGCTACAGCTTATGGCTAACTAATAAGCTCTACATGAACTGATAATAGTACAAGGTAACGATACTAGATCATAAAGAGCTTTCCTAAACAACACAATAAGATTAGCATAAGCTTGCCCACCAGCTATTATCCTTCGTGGAACACCATCTATACAAAAAAGAAAGAAAAAAACATAATCGTTTCCCAAGAGGATCACCATAGCATTTTTCGTAGTGATTTCTCTCTTGCTTTATCTTGACTGGGATCTACATTAATCCAGGTTCACCGACCGGAAACAAATACCGAATTGGTTGGTAATTGGTTCTCTTCAACCTGAAGTTTCCTCAATTTAGCCTTGTCGAGGCGTGCTCGTCTTACTGCCTCCTGGACATGGCGGTCGTGGTCCTTCAGCATCTGATCCATCTTTCCTGATGGCACAAGTGGTCCAGAGTAGTGAATTTTGTTGCCCTTTGCTCCATAACCAAGCTGGAAAAACATACACGAAAACACAATATCCTCAGAAAAAGAGAATTACTGGAAAACTTCACACCAGAAGAAAAAAAGAAAAGAAAAAAGAAAAGCTTCTTAATTCAACATAGGTTTCACAACCCACTTCTCACAACAGAAGGGTGCGTGAATGTGGGTTCCACTTCACCCACTTCCAAGGATCAAAATATTGTCCGGGTAATTGTTTTAGACTTCCGGTGAGCTAGGAACAGAAACACTTTGTAAAAATACAAGAAAACTGTCGACTGAATTTCGGAAATGCATGAAATTTTTCTAAATCCTGTCAAAGCAATTCAATGGTTCGGTAAGTTTTGTACCATCTTAACGTGTTTTGGAGCATTTAGGTTGAGACCTTGGAATCTTGGACTCCACTACTGTCCCGTTTTGGTCTCCCAGAAACCAGAAACATTGTGGGAGATGAAGTCCTTGCCGTCGTTACTTCTTTAGACAATCATAGAGACGAGGGTTTTGTTTACCCACCTGTGTTAGGTGGGTGAACACAAATTTTCCAGATGGGGTGTGTGTGCATGTGGAGTCATCATCTGTATAAGTACTTACAAGAACTGGATCTTTACTACTGCTCCTTCCATCTTCATTCTGACGAGGAATGGCTACACTCTGCGTGTGAATCTTTTGATCCTGCCTCATCATGGATTCAGAAGCCTCTTTGAATGACCCTGGAAATCTGCTTATCAATCTTGGAACTTCATGTTGAGAAGGACCAGATTTCTCTCTGCGGTCTTCGGACAATAAACTCCTCCTTCCTGCTACTAAGCCGGGCATTGTGGATAAGTTGGCCCCAGTTGATATCTTTGGAGCCTCGTCCAAGTTTTTCCCAGCCTTTGCCCATGCGGCCCGGTGGACCAGTGGGCCAGAATGGGAGGACGCTCTCTTGTGAAGTTGATCATGGGGATCAATGCTTGGTTCTTCAACAACTTGAGATGGCCTAGGCGGGTCAATGGGAAAACCAGAAGCAACTTCTTCCGGATTAGGATTGAATTTCTCACTCCGGCTCTTGGAATTTGATTGACTGTGTCGTTTCTGTAATTGAAAAGCACACGTTATGAAATTTCAATGTGAAAATAGAACACGATGACACAAAGTTAGTCACACTGAAATGATCAAAGACTAGGCACCTGTACTTTATACTAGATGAATTACAGTCACAATGGTCAAACGAGGAACTAAATGTATCTAAAGTGTGCATGTGGGTCAGGAAGTTGAGCATAACTAGCACCCTTAGGGATAGTATCATGTTATGAGAAAAAACTTACCTGCATTGACGAGGCTAATTCGGCATTGGCATCGGGAGCCGGAAAAGCTCGAGACTCTCGTGCTCCCTTCCTTTCTGGGTCATATCTGTGACCCTTGTCCCCTGCTGCCGCTTGTCTACAGTTACCAACAATACCGTTACCAGTACCAATACAGATTAGTAGCATGAACCAGAGAAATTAATGTCAAATCCAAAGATCTGATTCACAGAAGCAGCCAAGAAAGTCACCAAAACGCAACAATTAAGACCAACAAACAGCTGAATCTGCTTCGTCAATGTAATTGGCTATTTTCCTTAGACCCTAACTTTCAAAGACGCAAAGCCAGCAGGTAGCAAGCATTCTAGAGGACAAGATTAAATTTGACATAATGCTCATATTTAACGTGATCTTGCTTCAAATACCCATGTCATATATACTATCGTGTAACAACCCGTATTATCGGTGTTCGAAATAACCATTTTTTCTAGATTTTCAAAAGAAAAGAAAAGAACTAGCACCTAGACATGGTCTTGTGCGCCTGTGTTGTCAATCATCTACACCAACCCGGATAACCAAAAAAACGGCTAATAAAACAGTAGCACAGCCTCATTCAATGATTACAATCCGCATATTCAAAAATAGGCAAGCATTATGTCAGAATACGGGAGCAACTGGTTTGGAATGCAGGAATGGCTCAGAAGAATAATAGGATGTAAGATTAAATGTCAGCATGCACCTTCTAGCTTCTTCATCGCGTACTTTTGCATCAAATTCCTTGCTGGGAGGATACTTTGGCAAGCTTGAAGGATCACAAGGAAGTGGTTTTGTCGTAAAGAACTGGAGAGAATAGAATGATGAGTCATAGACTACACAAAAAGAAATAACAAATTTCCTAGGAGGGAAAACTATAAGCAAGGAACTTTAGAGAAACAGTTTGCTGCATCAACCATAAAGACAACAATAGTGATCAGTTCAGTTAGATCACCAATAATTTCAAAAGCTTAAGTTGTTCACAAAGGATAACTTTACTATTGATATACTTCACATGCCCATTCACTTGTGGGCCTATGGCCAAGCTTCCCCTCCATGAGGGGGCCAAACACGTGCAAGGATTATATAATCATCAGGTGGGCACAACTTTCAAATCTATTGTTTGGTCTACGACTCTACTACTATGTTAGATCCCAATTATCCTCAAAGAATAAAGTGAAAAAGAGTTATGATTTGCTGCCACCACATTAAGATCAGTTCTCTACGTGCCTGAATCCCCTACTGATTGCAATCAGAGAAAGGGAAGAGATGCTAGATCAAAGCTAGGGGAAAGGAAGACAGATCAGCAAGAAGGTAATGTTGAAGACAAGTCAAGATACACTCCGTAAGAAGCGTCATAGTTCATACCTCACTTCTTAGAGCAGAAGCAGCAGATCCACGATCAGCAGGATCTATGGAAAGTAGGGTCTCCATTAGCCCTAATGCTGGAGCAGGGAAGTCCTTGAATGTTTCTGCAACACAGCGTCTGTAAGGCTGTTGAGGCTTGAAAATGGTAGCATGAGGCAACTTTGACTTTCTCCAGTATTCCTCAGAGGGTGAACCGCAAAGCTTGAAAATTTTATGCAACTGCTCAACCTACAATGTAAAATACAACATATAAAAGGATGAAAAGAAATTAAAAAATAAACTAGAGGAGCAGCCAGAGGTGTTTAAAAATATTTTACCAGCAAAGAAAACAAAAACAAAAACCAACAGTCTTGTCATGAAAGATATGCTTAACATACAAACGTAGGAGAGAGTGCAGATACCACCAATTAGAGTTGAGAAAACAAAATCGACCAGAGACTTCCATTGCCTGAATCTATACCGGAAGAGGTAGAATGTTACACTCCCTCCATACCAGAATGTAGTGCATTAGCAGGAAGTTCTAACTTTTAATGGGCCCTCAATCAATGTACCCAAATCAAATTCAAAAGCACTAATTCTCAACAGTACCCTTTTAATCCGACTTTTCATTGTAGACTAATATTCATAACCGTTTATTAGAGAGAGTTTGGTGTACTAAAAGGTTTTATGCTTTGACTTTTCAAAGAGGACTAGAATTAGAATGAAAGACAAATAAATACGGGTGGAGGGTGTTCTTAATTGTCAGGAGTTGTGAAATTATTCAATCCATGAACCCCACTGTACTCAAATCAAATTCATAAGCTATATAGGCCAATACCCAATATTCACAAACCACATCAACAGATGCCAACAGCATCACCATCACTACCTCCAAGACCAACTCCTTGCCGCATCTGCATCACCACCTGCACAGATAGTGTAAAAACACCCTCTTGGGAAAACACAGCTCAACTCTACGGTAAATCCTGATAGAGATTATGAATCTTCCGTACAGCCAACAGATGCAACTGGAACTTGCTTTCTCTAACCACCATTTCCTTCTTTCCTCGTAAAATAGTTGTTGAGTAACTAGCATTCTTGTTCTTTCTTTTTTACCCTATTATTCTCTAAAATGCTTTATAGAGGGGTAGCTAGTTAAAACGTTCTCAAGTAATGTGACCATTTGGGACCGTAAGTGTACTTTGGTGTAAGGCTGAGCTTTTGTGAATCATATCTTCTAAGTACCTTTTCCTCCTTTACTTACCAAACCAAACCAAGCCTTATGTCCCAATCACTTGGGGTCAATCACTTGGGGTCGGCTACATGAATCATTTTCCTCCATTGAGCTTTGTCAAGGGCCACTTGTTCACACAAACCCATTATACTCATATCTTTGCGCACAACAGCATCTAATGTCAATTTAGGTCTACTAGTCTACCCCTCTCCGTAGCATTGCTACGCAAAACTATCTTATCCGCTCTCTTAACTACTGCATCTCCTGGTCAACGGTAGACATGCCCAAACCACCTTAGCCTATTTTCTCTCAACTTCTCCACTTTCGTGAGTCGTGACCCATAGAATCATGAAATCCCAAATAAAACTTCCCTTCTTTCTTCTTTGCAAAGGATGACAAAAGCTGAAGTATCTTCTTCTGAGTCAAGATGGTTTGGTCCGGGGGGGTGGGGTGGGGGGGAGAAGGAAGAGCAGAGAAATATTTAGTCACCACAAACAGTGCTCAATTCTGAAAGTAATTGCAACAAATTAGCACGGAGAAAGTCCAACAAATTAGCATGAGAAAGTCTAAAGGGACCATTGATCTAAGATGAACAAAAAAGTAAAAACGTGTAAGAGGACCTCCTGGGAGCTATTTAAGGAAAGGTGTCTCTAAATGTCAGTGACATGACCACAAAAGAAGCCAAATTTGGGTATAGCCACAGAATTCAAACACGCTACGGTAGAAACCTCACAGTTGAAAAAACTGCTCAAGTGGACTTGACTCTTGACAAATCCATTCCAGGTCACGGCAAAGGAGACAGAATGGATTCCCCATTCTATTCAGGTTTCTTCCGTTGGAATCCAGTTTTCCATTGGAGGTTGCAGGATTGGAGTTAGATTAATCCCAGGTTTCACTATTAGCCTTAATCCAAGCAATGCAGTGGTTTTAATAGTTTTAATAAATATACTTAATGGTTTCATCATCTCAATCTCTACATTCTCAATTAACAACCTTGTATCACTGATATCCAGCTCAAGGCAAGGTTTTTTCCTGAAAGAAGAGCACATGTCTAAACTTTCCTTCCAAGTCTCCTTTTAGAGACAGTCAGAGGTTTAGTATACTTTTGTAGTTAGCACCTCACTGCCAGAAGAAAGAGCACTGGAGCACCAGGCGGACCGTATCATAGATTATCTTAACTTTTTCCTGCCCCATCCATTATCAGCAGGCAATTCAAAAACACATTCTGACTTAAATTCAGCTCCCCAATTGAAAGTGGGCTGTAACTTGTAACCAACTCAAATGGGAACCGACATGTAACAGTCTACCATATGCCTTAAAAAGTTAAAACTACAAACATAAGTCCAAATTGCATTCTATTTCTGTCATAAAATTAACCCTAGTAGGACTACTTTGATGCAGAAAACTGTGTCCTTTTTCAAGCATTTTGGATACATGGATAACATAATAACTCTGCACGACTCAAGAATGGAAAAGACGAGGGAAAATTTGTTGCAGTTATTCAACTCCGTAAGTACTCATGAAAAAACAAATTACCTGCACCATAAGGCTACAGGGGGCACTGGCTTCTATGGTTAATTGTGGGTTTGAACCTGAGGAAACCACTTTGTGCTAATAATATCAAGGGTAGGGCGGTACCCAACCTCCCCCTATCAGACCCTCATTAATGGGGGCCATGCTGGGAAATACTTTTTTTTTTCTCTTCTTTTTGGCACAATTAGGCTTTAAGGAGCATCAACTGCACATGTTTCACAAGAAATAAAAACTAATGATAAGGTACCTCTGTTCTTCCTGGCATAATAGGCTTGCCGGCATACAATTCCGCAAGGATGCAACCAGTACTCCACAAATCCACAGCAGTCCCATAAAAAGTAGCACCAAGTAAAAGCTCTGGTGGACGGTACCAGAGAGTCACAACACGGCTTGTCAATGTCTGATTTAGATGAGGATCATAAAAACTTGCTAGGCCAAAGTCTGCAATCTTCAAAATGCCATTATTGTCAATTAAAAGGTTGGAACCTTTTATGTCACGATGGAGAACACCACGACTATGACAATGATCAAGACCGCGTAAAAGTTGCTGCACGTAACATTTAACCTGCAGATGAGCAATCAAAGAAATGAGATCTTCCAACGCAAAAACTCAAACAATTAACACCATACATAAAACCCCCTAAATTTGAACATTACTACGCATCCATAAAAAAAAATGCCAAGTACAATGTTTCAAGAAAGGTGATGCTAACGTTGGAGGATCTCTACAAACGTGTCACATGGAGTACAGCAGTATCAAAGAATACTTGAGTAAAACAAATCAAAGAAATTGCATTTCCAGCTCATAATAGAAATAATAAAAAGAACTGTGTACCTGTGATTCAGTAAACTTAAGACCAGGGTGTGAAGCAAGGCCTGCCAGATCATGCTCCATGTACTCAAAAACAAGATACAGGCTGCAAGACATCCTTGATGTAACTAGACCTTCCAATTTTATTACATTAGGATGATCAAGTTTACGCAAAATGTGAATTTCCCTCGCCATGAAACGGACACTCTCAGGCTCCAGGTTATCAAACCTAACTTTCTTTAAAGCAACAATCTTCCCCTGATCAAGATCACGGGCCCGATATACATTACTGTAAGTACCCTGGCCAATCTGCAGAAAAGAAGACTTTAGAGAAAGAAATGAAAGCGACCGACAGGCAGTGACATAACATACAGGCCATGTAGTGCATATTGTGAGCCAGGTGTTAATCCATCAGCTTCTTTTCTAGTGTTCACCCATGAAAAGATAGGCAGCATTAGAAATAAGGTAATCCAATAGCAACTTCATATGAGTAGTGATCATGTTCCATTCAACTGATACATATATATAAGCTATTAAATCTTCCAGAACCCTGAACGAGAGGCAGGGGCCACTAACACAACTTGGGGCTTTTGGTGTTAAATGCAAAGAAACGTTAGGATTGAGTAGGCTCGGAGGATAAAGTGGCTGATTGTGAGTCTGTGAAGTGTCAACAATAACTAGTGAACGGATAACTTACTTTCATTAAGGTTTGGCTAGCTAAGGTTGCATCTTGGTTGAGGCAATCACTGGATCGTGAAGGTAGGCCTTTAGGCAAATACCGGTACTCCTCATGACATCAATAATAACAGCAAGGGGAAAATATTATATACTCTGACGATTGTGTACTCTCTAATAAACTGCAGTGGACAGTAATTGGTGACCTGGCAATACCCTGGGCCCCCTAGGAACGTGATAGGGTAGGCAAATGGTAGCCGTAACCAGCAGAAGAGAGCTAGTGAAACTCAGAGAGAGGGCGCAAAGGATGGTCTTGAACTCAGCTTTTACAGATTAGGAAAGAGAATATCCTAGCACGCTTGAGGAAGCCCCCTTTTCAAATGGTGGTAGAATCAGGGGAGTCCCCTGAGATAAGCCCAGTCCCAGAGCTAAGGGGCAATTAGGTAGCATGGCCCCTTGGTTCGACATCGTGAAGGTTTCTCACCTACGAACAATGCATGCCCCATACTCAAGGGGTTTTATCAGGCGAGCTGCAACTGATTCCAAAACTTAAGGTTCAACTTTATGATGAACAAATTCTACTATGTGAAGCTTATGAAGGGATTAAAACCACAAGACAATATTACTCATCCATAAAAACATGTGCATTTGCTAAGGGCATAATCAGAATAATTCCAGAAACAGGTAAATATAAAGGAACTTACTTTGTCCAGCTTCTCGAAAGAATCTGCCCGCCGAGGCACCCAACCCCTGATAGCTTCACCTGCCACAGCCGACAACCATGGAGGCCACCCCGCTGCGACCTGCTCCCCTTCCGAAGCTTTGGGAATGCTTCCCACCCCAGGATAGTGCGTTGCAACCACGTACGCACCCTTCTCCCTCTTCCTCTCAAAATTCTCACTGTGCAACCGAATCGAACCATTTACCTGCTTATCAATTAGCATTGCCCTCCCATCACTGCTATCCAATCGATCCTTCACTCTATACCCTTCTTCTCTCCTCGACGAAGCCGCCCTTGGGGCCCGCAAGTCCGACGAAGCCTTACTCGATATCCTATCCCTTGGACTCTCCCTACTATCTTCAATAGCAGAGGGCTTACAACAAACGCTGCCCATTTTACACTAAAACAATACAAACCCACCTTCAAGTTAACTACTTTCCACAGATGAGACCCTTTATTCCCACAAGTAACTCTTGTTCCATGCCCATCACACCAAACTCAATAAATTAGTCATTTTCCCAACCCACTATTCCACACCCACTGTTTAAACTACCTACTAATTTCAACCAATGTAGTAAGCCTTTATTTTCCCATTATTCACCAAACTCAATAAAAGAATAAATTTTTTCCTAACCCAAAGATTCAGCAGCAGCACCAAAGCCAAATTCATGCATTAACAAGTTACAACAAAGAATAAGTAATAGCTGCTCGTACAGGAACCAACAAACCTCACCATTTTACAAACACAGCAAACCCTAGAAACCAGTGGAGATAATTATACAGATAACCCACCAAAGAGGAGTTTCAGCACGTGGTACCTTCGTGAGTGATTGAGGCATACGGCAGTTGGGAGTCTCTGTTAAGTGTCGCGAAATGAAAACATTGAAGGGAAGGAGGGATTTAGGGATGCGGAATTGGGTTATTGAAGGTTGGATCTAGGGCACTGGTATGAGAGAGAGAAAGAGAGGAGGGGGGGGGGGGGAGGGGAGTTAGAAAAAAAAATGTCTGTACATTTTCTTGTTGTGTATTTTTATATACCCTGACTACCGGAGCAGCTTTTTATTTAAGTTGAGAGAGAGAGAGAGGGGTCCAATGCAAATGAGACATTCTTCTTCCAATGTAGTAAAATGGACGACCACGCGCAATCATGTAACGGCGCCCGGCAATAGTTAAGGGTTACTGCTAGTGCTTGATTCCTGCAGGTTTTTCTTTATTAGTAGCAGGAGCAATGTTCTGAATATCGTTTCGGACAGAGTATCGGTTTTTTTATTAGTATGGTACGTACCGGTATCGGTTAGGTATTGGGTACCGTTTCGGATTTACCACAACTATAATATATATAATAATAATTAAAAAAAATCCCCCATACCATGCAATTCATCATAAAATACTTATGTGTTTGCCTTTTGTCCCACATTGCCTAGTTACAAAACTCTTTTCCATCTTAAATGACTTTGCACACTAGTGAGCTTGTGAAGAAGGACCCAAGGAGAGGTCTCGCGCGCTCAGGAAAATGGGCCGTGGCCGAAGGCAATTTGGAAAAACTGATCCGGAAACCAATTAACCTAGTGCGCGTCACGAGTTATTCGCGCGCAGGGGGGATCCAAATCCGAGATTTGAGCCTCGTGCACGTAATATAGTTAAGCTAAATTTTGGCTGCCCCTTTTGTTTTTTTATAAACCCAGAAAAAGGAAAAAATACCGGCCGGAATTTCCGGTAATGTCATCTCGGCCGGTATTTCCGGTATGGTCCGGTATTTGAGCCGAAACGGTATTAGGGGGTTAGAGTACCGGTTTTCACCCAAACCGGTACGTACCGGCCGGTACGGAACGGTATTCATAACATTGAGTAGGAGTAGTATTTTTTGGGAAATGATATTGGCACTCCAAAAATTGATGCAGGCACTCCAAATTCAGTGTAATTCCAAAGTCATTTTCCTTTGTTTTGTGGAGTGCCTGCATCAATTTTTGGAGTGCCAATATCATTTCCCTATTTTTTTCCCCATGAGAAGCTTATAAATTTTCAAGAAAATCTCACTAGATACGTTTCTTTTTTTAACACATTACTGGATACTTCCTTCGTCTCAAAAAGTGACAATTTTTAAAATTTGTGTCATTTTTCATTGTTTATATCATTCAATCTATAATGAATTTGAAAACTTTGTATCATATCACTACTCGAGAACTTTCAAACAAGATTCATATTGAAAGATATAAGGAATTGAAATTAGCACGAATATCAAAAATTGTCATCCAATTTGGGACGGAGGGAATGTAGATACCGAAATATTTAGAGAAAAAATTAGCATCTTTTACTTGTTCCGCAAAGGGGAGGGATCTATATAGAGACAACACATTTGTCAAAAATTTTGACACTAAATCTCAACCATGGATTTGGACGGCTCAGATTAAAAACTAAAAGGCCACATTCTCTCTCTCTCTCTTTTAATTTTAAATCTTATGATGTGTATAATTTTTGTTGTACGAATTCAATTTTTATAAAATTTATATTTCTAAAATCTACTTGAAAAAAATCTACAAAATGAGATCCATAAGGATGTAAAAATTATGTAAAACCAAAATTTAATTTTTTCATGTGGCAATAATTTTTTTGGGGATCATACATGTAGAGGAATTTGTTGGAAAAACTATTTACTCTAGAAGATGGTGGTTCTTCTTCTGGCCCTTTTCACTGCAATTCAAAGCAGAGCCGGCTTTGGACATACGCCAGTGATGCGGCCGCATCTGGCCCCCAAATTTTCACGAATTTTATGGGCCCCTATATATTTTGTACCCTTAGGTATAGGTATACATCTATAATATTCATTGAAAAAGATATGGTGTCGAAACTTGATTATAATAGCTTAATTACTACTTTTGCTGCAAAAAATGCGAGAAGGGTGATGTTTAAGTAATATATTTTGGATTAAAGTATATAATGATTATAGAGTTTTGTGTTATCATTGTTTTTAATTCTTCTAGTCTTTCTTTCTTTTTTTTTTGTGTATTATATAATGGACCTCAAATATAAAGTTCGCATCCGGCCCCAAAAAACTCAGAGCCGGCACTGATTCAAAGCTCACTTGGGGATGCCAATCAACCCCAGAACAACAAGAAGCAGAGGAAATCAACACCCGCCGGTGGATTTGGGCTTCCCTGTTACTGGGGATGGTTATCCAAATGGGTACTTGCAGTTTGATTTTGCGTTTTTGTTTTTTTGAGGTTCTTGAAATATAATCTTGTTTTACTAGAATTGATTGTGGGTTTTTAGTTGAGATTCTGTACATGCAATCTTGATGGTGTAGTTGTGTGTGTAGGTATAGCATTGTTGGACTTCGGGTTGATGTTGTGCAGTGCTCCGAGCCGTCGGATTGTGCATCCGACGGCTCAGATCTCATCTCGACAACCAATGATCGAGAACCGTTCATTGTCGAGATGAGATCCGAGCCGTCGGATGTACGATCCGACGGCTCGGAGGTGCGTAGCATTGATTTTGGGTTTCTTGGAAAGTTATTATTTTGTGATTTCGGTTCATTTGATTTTGTGATTGCTGATTATTGGTCTATTGGGGCGTTTGTGTGTGCAGAAGTCTTGAGGAACGCTCTTATGCAGAAGTCTTAAGGAACACTCTTTATGCATCTTACGCATCTGTTACTTCCTTGCAATTTCTTCAAAAAAAAAAAAAGTTGTTTTCCAATAAATTTTTCTACATGATCCCAAAAAAAATTATTGTCACATGAAAAAATTAAAAATTTGGTTTTTACGTAATTTTACATCCATTATGGATCTCATTTTGGAGATATTTTCAAGTAGATTTCAGAAATATAAATTTTATAAAAATTGATTATGTACAACAAAAGTTTATACATATCTTAAGATTCAAAATTAAGAGAGAGAGAGAGAGAGAGAGAGAGAGAGGAAGAGAGAGAATGTGGCCTTTTAGTTTTTAATCTGAGCCATCCAAATCCATGGTTGGGATTTAGTGTCAAAATTTTTGACAAATATGTTGTCTCTAGATCTTTCCCCAGAAAATGCTTCGAATACTACCAACCTCACTCGTGGAATTTTATTTCTCTCCCTTTAAATCTGAAGGCTGACTAACACCCATCGAATGAGTATTACATTATTGATTTATTTTCACTAGTCTTATTTTTGGTGCTTTAATTTTTATTTTTTTTTATCTTTTGTGAGTATTATCAATTTTTGGAGAAAATTTGTATTTTAACGAATCATATTTGAAGAGTGGTTGAAGTGCATCACAAAAATTCATTCTCAATTTGTTATAGAAAGGTAGCAAAAGAGTTCAAATTTATGCAGTCTACTAAAGGTGCTCTATGAATGGGCTAGGCTTTCATTTTCTCTCAATTTATAAGTAGGTTGGTTGTATTAAATTTCTACTATGAACCGTTAACGTAGGACGTCCTATTGTGTAACTCACAATTGACTGACTTATATTTTCAAGTACTTGTATGCAACGAAATTTTGTCATATTCATTCTAAACTGGGTCAAATCACTTTAGAAATTCATATATTTACCTGATATGTTGTAATTATAATTAAAAATTATAGTATTCTATTTTCGAATTGACGACATGAAACCAAAAGTAAAAAAAATAATTGACCAGAATGCTATGAGTAATAAAAATAATCTCCATGTCGACTAGTTAAAGAATACTATGAGTAATAAAGATTAAACCAATAGACCTTTGCTCACTTTGTGCACATGGTCCATAGTCTCTTTTTTTTGTTACATAAAATGAAAATGTAGGTAATGGTATCTCGGCACCTCCGTAAGAGATACGATCTCGCCACAACACACTACTATCTGTAGAGGACACCGAAACCTATATCGGGACCAAAGCTCTACTCACGTGTGGGTGGTGTTAGGAGTAAATTTAGGATGTTGAGGCTATGATGACAGGAACCTAGGGGTGCACACACATCGATCTGTGTCGGGTTCGGGCCACGCTTATACTAGATAGTAACGAGACTTGTGCATGCTCAAGCCCGGTCAATTAATAATCGGGCTTCATTTGATATTCTCAACCCCGGCTCTCTTGAAGTTTCATTTCTCAAGCCCGTCCAATTAGCCCATTTATTTTTTAGCATCTATATAATAAAACAGAGCTGTGTTTGAATCCAAAAGACAACCAACGCTTCAGATTTATCCCCTCTTTTACATAAATCTCTACCCTCCATTCTATAATGGCATGTCCGTAAATTGATAACTTATTTTGACCATTTACAAATTACCGGTTTATTCCCGATCTAATTTCCAAACCCTCTCTCCCCCATTCTGTCTCTCCGAATACGGCGCCTCTCTCTCTCTCTCTCTCTTTGCGAATACGGCTCCCCCTCAAGCAAATTCTTCCCCACAGCCTCCTCCCCTCGCCAGAGACAGATTCTTCGCCGCCTCTCTCACCGATTCTTCGCCACCGCAGCGCATAGCCAGAGACCAGCGCAGCAGCCGCCGCTCTCCCAGATTCTTCACCACCGCAGATTCTTTGCCACCGCCTCCGCCTCTTCCCGTCCATCCCGCTGCTCTCCCAACTGTCTTTTAAGTAAGCAGTTTGCCTTTTAAGCATTTTCATTCCAGTTTCCTTATCTTTCGAACTTCGATTTCACAACTGAATCATTATTTTTTTTCCTTTTGCCTTCAGAAGATGCGGGCACTAATTCCCCTGGGACACCAAGCCCTCCTGGTGAGCTCTTTCCCTTCATGGGTATTTTCTCAATTTTGTGCAATCCATGTTGCTTTTTAATGCATCGTGGGTCGTTTCTTATTTCTTAGTTTAATGCATCCAAATAGAATTGAGACTGGAGATTGAAATTGCTTTGTCATAGTTCTGGTGAATGCATATGTGTCCATTTAACCTCCCTTTTTTCCCTATCTTTTCGTCATTTGAAGGGAGAAACATAAAACTTCAGGCTGTGAAGCGGGGCATTCCATATAGTGAAGATTGCTGTGAAGTGGGGCATTCCAAATAGGTAATGAACTGAACAATAGATAGAGAATGCCCACCAATTAGAAGTTACAGTATTTTTTTATTGATATAAGTACAAGTTACATTCAGTTCAAACGGTAGTCTGCGGGCAAAAGTTTTCGACCGGTGAAGAAGCAAACCGGTGTTTGTAAGAATGCCTCATATAAGGTGTTCAAGGAAACCGAAGTTACGGTGAAGCATTTGTCATGCAAACATGTTAAGATTAAGGTATTTGTCAAGTGTACCCATTGTCAATAAGTTTTTCATAAAAACTGTTTTTCGTAAGCCATCTACGTTTTTCATAAGTTTTTCATAAAAATAGTTTTTCATTTGGTTCAAGATTTTGGAATGGAATCGTGTTTTGTTCTCCTTAGGTCTTAATTTGAGGCCAATAAGTGTACCCATTATCAAGTTTTTTCTGTTTCAACGCGGTGGTCTGCCCCATACCAATAGTCTACCCATTGTCAATAAGTTTTTCATAAAACTGTTTTTCGTAAGCCATCTACGTTTTTCATAAAAACAGTTTTCCATTTGGTTCAAGATTTTGGAATGGAATCGTGTTTTGTTCTCCTTCGGTCTTAATTTGAGGCCAATAAGTGTACCCATTGTCAAGTTTTTTCTGTTTCAACGCAGTGGTCTGCCCCATACCAATAGTATAAGGAGCCCCACTATTTCAACGCAACACTTTGGGAACCTCATCTTTCTTTAGTTGGGTTCGAAGTACGTAATAGAAGTGTAATAGATAGGAGTGTAATAGAAGTACGTTACACTGGATTTCTTAAAAAGGATGGATGTTTTGGATCAGGGTTGAATTGCACTATATAGTAATTATGCTGGTACTTTACTACTTTTTGGAATGCCAGACTTGCTATTGTGAGGGCAGTATATCAGAACCCTTCTATCTTGATTTTGGATGAGCAACTTCTGCTTTGGATAGCAGGTATGAACAATTGGTGAGACAGGCTGTGCAGCGCTTGATGGAAGATCGTACAGTAAGGACAATCGACTAATTATTTTTTTCGCGTCTTTCTCTCTTTTCAATGTCTTGAAAGGTACAAACATCTTTTTGTTGTACTTCTTGAAATACTACTTTTTGACCCTAAATCTGGTTTGGAATATGAGCTTATACCAAAACTCTGACTTCTGTAGTGGTGGCACTGTGGTGATATGTGCCATGTCATGGGTTCGAGCCGAGGTGTAGCTACTTAGTCCAGAAGAAATTTAAGAGAAGCTTCAAAACAGCCGTAAATACGGTATGTTTCATCTCCAAAATTGAATTGAATTGAACTGACTGTCGTTCCTTTTTTATGCTTCAAGAACTGTCAAAATTGAATTCAACTGTTTTTTATGCTTCAAGAAACTAAGTTATAGTATGTTTTCGAGTAGTGCCTTTTACCAATAAGAAGTTATAGTACGTTTTTGGGCAAAAGTTCAAGCGGTAGTTTTCGGGCAAAAGTTTTCAACCGGTTAAGAAACAAACCGGATTTTCCTTGGTTTATTGCACCAAGGTGTTTGTAAGAATGCCTCATCCAAGGTGTTCATTAATCTTATTCCTTTTAGTTGCTACTAATACTGATGTTGGCAGGGTTATTCATCCAAGGTGTAGCTGCGTAGTCATGGCAGGGTAATATACAGTAGTAGTAAGAACTTGCTCTATAAAACAAGTGGGTCAATCTAAGAGAAGCTTATGCCATAGCTGATTTAGGCCAGAAGAAATTTAAGAGAATCTTCAAAACAGATAACACAAAATACCCAAGTGACCGTGACCTCACTTAACAAGTGGGTCAATCTAATGGTTATGAGGCTTAGTGTAAGCACAAGGAAAGCTCTACGGGCTAGGGTAAAGGAAAAGCAGCCTATGTGTGAATTTTCTTATTTCTAGGCATTTAAAGCCTAGCCGTATGCAAACCACTTGATAAGTGATATATACTTTTGGGGTAGTCTTATAATTTTTTTTTGTGGTTAGCATACTTTTTGATTGCTCTATTCAACGAGGTTAACAACATTTTAGAGTTCTATATGAGATATATTCGTCTGGATTGCTTTGTTTCCTTTTTCCTTTGATGGAATTGCCTCTCTCTTTCCATTGTGTGGCTTTGGGTTTTATTATATGTTTTCTTCATTGGTTGTGTTCCACCTTATAAGACGTTGCTATTTTGTTTAATAGAATGAATTTGTTGGACGATTGAAGGACAAAGAGGTTAGATGGTTGGTGGCTCATGAGGTACTATGTCATTAATCATTAGTTGTGAACATGCCATATGCGCCATGCCAAAAAACCAAAGATCAATTGAATGTTTCCTCTTCATTCAATCGTAGTTATGTACAAAGAACTAAATGTTTCAAATAGAAAAAGGAAGGGGAAAAGTGAGAAATAAATTGTATACTTGATGCACCATTACTATGATCCAGTTTTAGATTGCAGCTAGCTGTGAGAGTAGCTTAGTTTTGATTGTAGCATCCATTGCTATGTAGCACGCTCACGGACACAGATTTCTACAAAAAAGTAGACACATATTTTAATTTCTATACAAACCAACTCATAGCAGCAGTCTATTTTTAACATGGTAATGTTTAGCTTATAAAAAGCAGTAGGCATGAAGGGCGATGGGTCATGGCATACTTTGCTCAATGAGTTGGAAGTATTGCATAAATATTTGAGGCAGGCATGTGTGTATTACGACATCATTAACAATGAGTTAGACACTTTTTTATTTTCTTTAGTTGAAGTTGGTAGTAACTACTTAACTGGTTTGATCTGGTACCCTGATCGAAAAAGTATATCTTACCTAAGATTTTAGAATGGAATGTGTTGTTAATTTTCAAGTTGCGTTTTCATGAGTTAATTTTCATGAGTTGTTAATTTTCAAGCGAATGCCCGTGCCTGAAGGCACGGATGGACATGATAAGTTTGTTCAAATCTCAACTCATGATAAGTTTGTTCAAATCTCAACTCATGAAAACGCAACTTGAAAATTAACAACACATTCCATTCTAAAATCTTAGGTAAGATATACTTTTTCGATCAGGGTACCAGATCAAACCAGTTAAGTAGTTACTACCAACTTCAACTAAAGAAAATAAAAAAGTGTCTAACTCATTGTTAATGATGTCGTAATACACACATGCCTGCCTCAAATATTTATGCAATACTTCCAACTCATTGAGCAAAGTATGCCATGACCCATCGCCCTTCATGCCTACTGCTTTTTATAAGCTAAACATTACCATGTTAAAAATAGACTGCTGCTATGAGTTGGTTTGTATAGAAATTAAAATATGTGTCTACTTTTTTGTAGAAATCTGTGTCCGTGAGCGTGCTACATAGCAATGGATGCTACAATCAAAACTAAGCTACTCTCACAGCTAGCTGCAATCTAAAACTGGATCATAGTAATGGTGCATCAAGTATACAATTTATTTCTCACTTTTCCCCTTCCCTTTTCTATTTGAAACATTTAGTTCTTTGTACATAACTACGATTGAATGAAGAGGAAACATTCAATTGATCTTTGGTTTTTTGGCATGGCGCATATGGCATGTTCACAACTAATGATTAATGACATAGTACCTCATGAGCCACCAACCATCTAACCTCTTTGTCCTTCAATCGTCCAACAAATTCATTCTATTAAACAAAATAGCAACGTCTTATAAGGTGGAACACAACCAATGAAGAAAACATATAATAAAACCCAAAGCCACACAATGGAAAGAGAGAGGCAATTCCATCAAAGGAAAAAGGAAACAAAGCAATCCAGACGAATATATCTCATATAGAACTCTAAAATGTTGTTAACCTCGTTGAATAGAGCAATCAAAAAGTATGCTAACCACAAAAAAAAATTATAAGACTACCCCAAAAGTATATATCACTTATCAAGTGGTTTGCATACGGCTAGGCTTTAAATGCCTAGAAATAAGAAAATTCACACATAGGCTGCTTTTCCTTTACCCTAGCCCGTAGAGCTTTCCTTGTGCTTACACTAAGCCTCATAACCATTAGATTGACCCACTTGTTAAGTGAGGTCACGGTCACTTGGGTATTTTGTGTTATCTGTTTTGAAGATTCTCTTAAATTTCTTCTGGCCTAAATCAGCTATGGCATAAGCTTCTCTTAGATTGACCCACTTGTTTTATAGAGCAAGTTCTTACTACTACTGTATATTACCCTGCCATGACTACGCAGCTACACCTTGGATGAATAACCCTGCCAACATCAGTATTAGTAGCAACTAAAAGGAATAAGATTAATGAACACCTTGGATGAGGCATTCTTACAAACACCTTGGTGCAATAAACCAAGGAAAATCCGGTTTGTTTCTTAACCGGTTGAAAACTTTTGCCCGAAAACTACCGCTTGAACTTTTGCCCAAAAACGTACTATAACTTCTTATTGGTAAAAGGCACTACTCGAAAACATACTATAACTTAGTTTCTTGAAGCATAAAAAACAGTTGAATTCAATTTTGACAGTTCTTGAAGCATAAAAAAGGAACGACAGTCAGTTCAATTCAATTCAATTTTGGAGATGAAACATACCGTATTTACGGCTGTTTTGAAGCTTCTCTTAAATTTCTTCTGGACTAAGTAGCTACACCTCGGCTCGAACCCATGACATGGCACATATCACCACAGTGCCACCACTACAGAAGTCAGAGTTTTGGTATAAGCTCATATTCCAAACCAGATTTAGGGTCAAAAAGTAGTATTTCAAGAAGTACAACAAAAAGATGTTTGTACCTTTCAAGACATTGAAAAGAGAGAAAGACGCGAAAAAAATAATTAGTCGATTGTCCTTACTGTACGATCTTCCATCAAGCGCTGCACAGCCTGTCTCACCAATTGTTCATACCTGCTATCCAAAGCAGAAGTTGCTCATCCAAAATCAAGATGGAAGGGTTCTGATATACTGCCCTCACAATAGCAAGTCTGGCATTCCAAAAAGTAGTAAAGTACCAGCATAATTACTATATAGTGCAATTCAACCCTGATCCAAAACATCCATCCTTTTTAAGAAATCCAGTGTAACGTACTTCTATTACACTCCTATCTATTACACTTCTATTACGTACTTCGAACCCAACTAAAGAAAGATGAGGTTCCCAAAGTGTTGCGTTGAAATAGTGGGGCTCCTTATACTATTGGTATGGGGCAGACCACTGCGTTGAAACAGAAAAAACTTGACAATGGGTACACTTATTGGCCTCAAATTAAGACCGAAGGAGAACAAAACACGATTCCATTCCAAAATCTTGAACCAAATGGAAAACTGTTTTTATGAAAAACGTAGATGGCTTACGAAAAACAGTTTTATGAAAAACTTATTGACAATGGGTAGACTATTGGTATGGGGCAGACCACCGCGTTGAAACAGAAAAAACTTGATAATGGGTACACTTATTGGCCTCAAATTAAGACCTAAGGAGAACAAAACACGATTCCATTCCAAAATCTTGAACCAAATGAAAAACTATTTTTATGAAAAACTTATGAAAAACGTAGATGGCTTACGAAAAACAGTTTTTATGAAAAACTTATTGACAATGGGTACACTTGACAAATACCTTAATCTTAACATGTTTGCATGACAAATGCTTCACCGTAACTTCGGTTTCCTTGAACACCTTATATGAGGCATTCTTACAAACACTGGTTTGCTTCTTCACCGGTCGAAAACTTTTGCCCGCAGACTACCGTTTGAACTGAATGTAACTTGTACTTATATCAATAAAAAAAATACTGTAACTTCTAATTGGTGGGCATTCTCTATCTATTGTTCAGTTCATTACCTATTTGGAATGCCCCACTTCACAGCAATCTTCACTATATGGAATGCCCCGCTTCACAGCCTGAAGTTTTATGTTTCTCCCTTCAAATGACGAAAAGATAGGGAAAAAAGGGAGGTTAAATGGACACATATGCATTCACCAGAACTATGACAAAGCAATTTCAATCTCCAGTCTCAATTCTATTTGGATGCATTAAACTAAGAAATAAGAAATGACCCACGATGCATTAAAAAGCAACATGGATTGCACAAAATTGAGAAAATACCCATGAAGGGAAAGAGCTCACCAGGAGGGCTTGGTGTCCCAGGGGAATTAGTGCCCGCATCTTCTGAAGGCAAAAGGAAAAAAAATAATGATTCAGTTGTGAAATCGAAGTTCGAAAGATAAGGAAACTGGAATGAAAATGCTTAAAAGGCAAACTGCTTACTTAAAAGACAGTTGGGAGAGCAGCGGGATGGACGGGAAGAGGCGGAGGCGGTGGCAAAGAATCTGCGGTGGTGAAGAATGCGCTGCGGTGGCGAAGAATCGGTGAGAGAGGCGGCGAAGAATCTGTCTCTGGCGAGGGGAGGAGGCTGTGGGGAAGAATTTGCTTGAGGGGGAGCCGTATTCGCAAAGAGAGAGAGAGAGAGAGGCGCCGTATTCGGAGAGACAGAATGGGGGAGAGAGGGTTTGGAAATTAGATCGGGAATAGACCGGTAATTTGTAAATGGTCAAAATAAGTTATCAATTTACGGACATGCCATTATAGAATGGAGGGTAGAGATTTATGTAAAAGAGGGGATAAATCTGAAGCGTTGGTTGTCTTTTGGATTCAAACACAGCTCTGTTTTATTATATAGATATTTTGAAACTGTCAATTTCATTCCAAAGCCCGAAAGCAATACAGATTCCATCAAATGATACAAGAAAGAACCAAAACTACCAAGACTTCGACATAGGCACCCCCTGTAAGCAGGATCGACGAAACGCCTAGATTAAGAACCCATCTAGGTCTAGGTAGTAGAGAATCTTAACGGACTCCCAGCTCAAACTCGCAGTAAACATAAAGCGCAACTGAAATCTAGAAATGCAACAACAACTAAGAAACAACAAAAGGAGAAATACAGCTCTCCTGCCGAAGCAAAAACCAAACGGTTGATTCACCCATGGCGCTCGAAGATCTGCACGCTCCTCTATAGGATCGAGCCGCTGAAGCCGAACACACCATGACACCAACCAAAATAGGGGAAACCGTAGCCGACCAACAGTACCAGATCTGATCCCGGCAAACCCCAACACGGCCACCACTTACCACCGCTGTCGTTGCCGTGAAAACCTAGGACACAACCAACACTACCGCCGCACCATCGAAACCACTACTCCGGCCAAACCACCAAAAACCTAACTAAGATTATTAACCCACCATCCAACACCCACCGGATCTAGAGCACTAAACCGGTACAGACCGGACTGGGGTGACCAACTGGTAAAGCCCGAGCCAAAACGGCCAGAAAAACCAGAAAAAACTAACGGAAAGGGCCCTTGACGGATCGAAACAACTTGACGCCCCCACTGGGAGCTCGGGAAAGCTGTGAGACAGTAACGAGGCGAGGAGTGGGGAGGGTACGAACAAGGGGGAGGGAGGGAGAGAGGCGGAGGCCTCCTCCCCCGAGCGGCAGCTAGGTTTTGTTTTCTAGAGTGAGAAAGTAGAGAGAAGTGAGAGAGACTTCAGCCAGATCTTCCAGTTGATCCCTTCAAACCAGGCCGAGCTGTGTCGGATCGAGCTTTATTTTTAAGAGATATTTTTTAGCCTATCTCATTAACTAAACGGGCTTAAAAACTCAACTCAATCCCATCCGATGAGCCTAAATGTATATCCCAAACCCCTAAAAAATGGATTGGACTGGGCAGGCTAGCAGAGCAGCATGCACCCAAGCTGAACGCGAGCTTTATCGTACCAAGTCCAAATTTTCATCCACCGAACCGAAATCGTCAATGGTCACATGGTCCACAGTTTCGTGATCACGGTAAATCACGTGCTCGCAGGCGCGTGCTCGGTAGAGGTATGGAAAGGGAGCAAAGAAGGTCGTTGGGTATCCCTAGCCTTTTTACGGACCCCTCTCTCTCTCCTTAAATACAGTTAGGTGAGGTAGTTTTCAATTGGACGGTTAAAAGAAATGACCCAATGATGTGGGGGTCCCTTTGAAGTTTGAACTATCAAATTTTTTTTTTTAATTTTAATCTTCGGAAATGATATTGGCACTCTAAAAATTAATGGAAGCACTCCAAAAAATAAAGGAAAATGACTTTAGAATTACACTGATTTGAGAGTGCCTGCATCAATTTTTGAAGTGTCAATATCATTTTCCTAATCTTATTTCGAGTCTCTGATTATTTAAAATTGAAGTCGTGATTGAAATTGAATGACCATAAATGTACTCCAAAGTCCCAAACCACCTCTGTCACCTCTGATGGCTGGTGTAAACAGTAAAATTAAGCAGTGTTAGTTAATGTGCCAAGTGAAAATGGATTTGCTGAAGTCTTCTTTTTCTTTTAATAGTCGGAGGTCTGGGTCAGACTGTGCTTACTTCGACTAATTCGGGGACTTTGAATTTAAACACTGGGTAAAACCTCTATAAGCCCCCAAAGTTTGAAATGTTTTGCTTCCATAATATTTGAACATGCGATCTCATGAAGAACAATCATTCATTTACTTTTTCATGTTCACTTGGCCAAACCCCTTATAATTATGGATTTGCTAAGGTTCACATAAGTATTTTTTTTTTGCAAAAAATATAGCCTATTTTGGGTAAGAATCCGTCTTATGGAATAGTTAAGATTGAATGTATTCGTGGGGCAACAGTTGAGCCCATTTAACCCAAGGGGTTTAGCTTATTCGTCAAAGCTTTGAACTTTTAGTAGTTTACTTCCTCCTAAAAGTTTTAGCAATTTCTTTTGAGGCTAATTCATATAGAATTTAACTTTGCCTTTAATTGAGATCCCGAAGTGGACGATGAGATTAGTCTCCGAAATTAATGGAGGTAGTCTTACGAGCTGTCGATCTTTCTAATACTCCGTTTGGTTGTTGAGTGTGAATCTACTACTAAAATAGTGACAAAAATTATTATTATTTATTAGAATATAGGTATTACTGTATAAATTAATATCAGAGTGTAAATAGCATTTTCTTGATATTTGGCAAAATAAAATTCAATTAAGTTATAGTAGCAATCATTCATGCGGCCCCCAACATTGGTAGTTAGTCTTGTCAACTTTTTGTCTAAACTACGGTCTTGTGCTTTTTATTTTATTTGTCATGAAAAATGCTACAAAAGTAAAAAATAGTTGAGCTCTTAAAAAGAACTACGGAGTATATTGAAATGTATGAAAATACAAAGGGTATTGAAACGTGTAAAAAGTGTATTAAATTGTGTTTGTCTAATTATTTTGTTTAGCCTACTATTGGCAGTCCAGTGGCTATCAACACAAGGACCTTTTTTTTTAATTTAATCATTGCTTATTTGTTAAATTCACAAAATAATAATCACTCTCACTTTTGCCCAAGGTTTTTTCCCAAATGGAATGATTGAGACTGACAAATGATTCCTCAGTGTGGTGTAATCTTTTTGGTAATGAGATCCAATCCAAATGACATGAGAAAGGAAAATGATTTTCACATTATTTTTTTTATTATGCAATTTCTTTTTTCTTTTTGTCTTTTAGTAAAGTTTTTATATGTATTTTTTTTCTTAAAAGATAAGAAAATGAATATCATACGTAATAAAAAAAGCAGTGTGAAAACTATTTTTTGTTTTTAAATAGAACGGCTGATATGTAAAAGCATTTAGACCAAAGTAGCCTCTATCCCAACTTTTAAAATAAAAAAAATTAGCCATTTTCCAAACTTTTACCACTTTATAGATAGCGTGGTTGGCTTCAAAATGTACACTCTCACAAGTCACTTGAATCCTTCAAGCTCTCGTAGAGTCAAATTTCACAAAGGTCAATATTCTAAATTTTAAGATCACTAAAAGTTTAGGGAAATGATATTGGCACTCCAAAAATTGATGCAGGCACTCCAAAATCAGTGTAACTCCAAAGCCACTTTTCTTTGTTTTTTGGAGTGCCTGCATCAATTTTTGGAGTGCCAATATCATTTTCCAAAGTTTATCTTGTCGTTAATTTTACTTATATGAGATGTATGTGTTTCTGTGCATAGAATGGGGAAAAATCTACCAAACACGGTGCTAGGAAAAAAAAAACTAGTATCTTTTTTATCAACTAGCGTTGTGGGTGTTTGATACACGGGGCCAAAAAAAAAACGCCCATGCAATTTTTTTGTCTCGTGCATCGAACGGGCACAACGTTAGTATAGACTACACACCTGTAGTGCATAGGAACTTGGGGGACCCTGTTGTCTCCATTTGAGTCGTCCATTTCGACAATAAACAGCTCAAATTTCATCTCAGCCGAACAGATCTCAGCCACAAACCTTGGGTGGAGAGGATTGCATCGCTTTCTTGGTTAATCCAATAGTATAGCTGGTCCATATGCATTTAATGATGGAACAGTTATCTCAATAATCATACATGTAGGAAATTTATGGTGCATGTGCCCCTTTCTTAGACAAAGAAATGAGCAAGTAGGACCCAGTAAGCTGAGGCATAGCTCCTAAGTTGGTCCCACGCCCAACCTACATTGGCCTCAATGTCCTGGTATCTCCAAACACTCTGTTCATTACCCTATACTTCCCTTTAATAATACTGTTAAGACTCCAATTCAATAGCAAGGGTTAGCAAAACAAAACTGTAATTAAATTGCAGCGTTGTGTTGAAAAATGAACTAAAATAAGAAGTTTTTTTTTTTTTATTCAAGAGAGATGAATGTTCAGACTCCCTCACTTTATAATGGTCTTCTAGTTTCAATTCAAACACACGTGATCAAGTTATTACATGAACGGATCGAGACTAAAAAACAACGAATCCATCCTAGAACAGAGAAAGGGGGCCTACAGCAAACCATCACCAAAAGAAAACAACAAGACCAGGTGACCCAGGAGCAGCGATAAAACCGCAAAGCTAATAATTTGACATGTGCACGACTCAGGCACCCTATCAGAACTAAACTATACAAAGCCGATGGAAACATGAGTAATAAACAGTCAAAAAAATATAAACACGACCAACATGGATGGAATCCACAAAGCACGCTAGCCACCTCCAGGCGAGAGGAACCACCCGAAGCCGACGATGAAGGCACCGACTGGATCTCGACCGAAGGAATGGAGAACATCTCCGGCAAGCCTATGCTAGCACGACTGGCTCCGGACACGGTTGTCCACGCATTGACAATCGATCTTTTGTTAAGAGTCTTATGAGGCTGTTAATGAAATGGGCTTTCGATTAAAAAAAAAAATGCGTGGACAAATGGAAGGTTATGAATTTTCGACATTGCAATTAGATACAAGACCCATGGGTATTCTGGGCTTGGCCCAATGGGTGTTTTGGGGCCCCAATGGGGGTTGGGTTGATTCCTTACTAACTGTTGGGTCTTTTAGGTTTTTCCTCCTGGTTTGGGCTCAGCCTGTTGGGCCTAAAACGGTTTCTTCTGTGTGGTTAGGAGAAGAGAGTCTTGGGTAGTCAGGTCAGTGTACCCAAGCCCCTATTTTCTATGTACTTCGTGTTATGAGTTAATGAAATTTATTTTTGCTGATAAAAAAAAAAAGGGAATAATTTTTGCAATGGAGAAGAGACAGATAAATATGGTATTCGAACTTATAATCCAAGGGTGCTAAGAGTATTTCGAAACTCAAACTACAAGCAAAATGTATTGGTAAATGCCAAATGGTAGTAATAGTCTGTATTTGCATTCTACTGCATAAAATAATCCTCCATTCTATAAGAATATGGGGTCAGAAATTGCAGATCTTGGAGTTATCTCTGACATAAAGAAATTGTTGCAATTCTCAGGAAAGGTACCCCAAACAAGACTTATCATTGCTTGGCAGCATACCCATTCCGTCGTAAGGTTGCTGGTCGTACAAATTAAATGAGCGGTGGAAAGGGGTGAGCTGCTGCTAGATTTCTCACTGCATGACAGCCACCGAAATTGAAAGTAGAATGAAATAGTTCACTCTATAATTACTAGGTAGGTGACCCGGATCCCCTGTTCGATCCTAATCCGGATAGGGGCCTGTTTCACTCGTCTCGATCGTTGATCTCACAAATTAACGACTGAAATGTGCCGAGCAAAAATGACGTTGTTTTGGAGCAAAAAGTGCTCGGCACATCTCAGCCGTTGATTTGCGAGATTAACGGCCGAGAAGAGTGGAACATGTCCCTGTCTGGATTGAGGTCGGACAGGGGATCTCGGTCCCTCCTTTGCACAATTTCTTTGTGCGCCACTGCCACAACCAAACTTACCAAGTATGGGACTCCCTAAAAAGTTTTGGTTTAAAGTTTAAACGTTGATCCATCGATCATCTAATTAGCTTTTTTGGTTCAATTTAAATTGCAATTACCACTAAATCTTACGTACTGATAGTTTCTTATTTTTGCCGAATTTCTTGAATTATTCAAAATAATAATAAATGTACCTGTGGGCAGCATGCCCTCAAAATGTGGGAGAAGGATTCCGTTCCTTTCCCGAGGCAATGGGCCCGGATCGAGGGAGCGCGAGCGCAGATGGCAAGCGCTCGTAAATACAGAGTCGCCACTCGGGTTTGAAGGTCCGACACCCAAGGAACCGTATTTCGAAGCATCTGCCGCGCTAGTGATTTGAAAAAGTTTAGGAATCAGTCCGTCATAACCATATATGGGTTCGGGAGCCAGGTTATGAGAGAGGAAGGGTTTTATGGCACCCCTCTCGCCCAATCCGGAGATCGGTCTCTACTTAGGCATTTTGAAAACATTGCGATTCTTCTTTTATTAATCAATTTTAGCCAATTAGGGCGGGGGAACAGTTAATCGGGGATTAAAACTGTAACATGTTTGCAGGATGTGATAGATGGCATGGATGAGCTGTTAGTATAGGATGAGAACATACTCCTGTGGGAGTTTAAACAGACTGGAAAGCTCCTGTCTTGGAGTGTCGTGCACAGGAAGAAACCAGTGTGCACTGATCAAGTCAATGCATGCTGACCAAACCTGCGCACGCTACTACAAGACCTGCGCGCACCAGTAAGCCTAAGCCCACAGCTCTTATTCTCAAACCATCTAGGCTCTGGAAGGACCAGTGCACACCCAAGACAAACCAAGCAGTTTATAGCAGTTATAATATACAGTTTAAAGGCTGAAAACCCTAACAAATAAACAAAACACTCCATAAACAGTGTGGGGACAAAATAATAGCCTAAAATCAAGTTAAACATGCAGGGCCAGCCACTGATCGGGGACAAACAGTCGCGCGAGGGTTCCAAACCGTCGCGCGACGGTGCGCCCGGGCGCGCGATGGTTGCGCCCTGGCGCGCGACAATGCGCCCTGGCGCGCTGGTCAACGCTCCATTTGACCATCGCGCGAGGGTTTGGGTGCAGCGCGCGATGGTTCGAGCCAACTTTCCAGTGTCTGGTATTGCTCATCCTGGGTTCTGGGACAGGTCCAGAATGATCTCAGGGGTACTCCAATAGAACAGAAATGAATATTGAAATGTAAAACTGACATTTCTAACAAATTAAAACAGTAAATTGGTTGTTAGCATGCTTCACAGTGAGATATATATTAAAACAAAACTACAACAGTCATGCACATAGGTAAAACAAGAAATGACCAGCACCCCTTCCCCACGTGGACCAATCTCTTACTGACAGAATTGTTGCGCGAGTCTTTGGGTCCATCGCGCAAGGGTTTGCTTGGCCACGGTTTTTGAAACCTTGCTAGCTTTAGGGCCAGGACTGGTATTGATTACCAGCCTTACCCTGCCAGCCCCCCTCAGGGATCAGAACAGAGAGCAGAACAAAGGTAAGCTATACCTTTGGTCTTTTGAGTTTGAACAATGTTTGAGCTTTGATATTTGAGGCTTGATTGAGTGATTGGAAGCAAAGAGTGCTTAGGATGGAAACCAAGTGTTTCACTTGCTAAATGGAGGAGAGACAAACAAAAGGGCTTGGGTTAGGAACTTTGTGCTTTCAATTTTTGGAACTCCTTGAAAGAGAACAAAGAGGCTTTATTTATAGAAAGAGTGGTAGAAATGGTTTGTGGTGGAAAGAACAACCAACCAAACAAGGGCTGGTTGATGCAAACAGAGGAGTTCAATCAGTCCACGTGACTGGCTGAGGGTGGCATTGGTGGCCAAGTTTCTGCCACTGGAAAAGTAGGTGGGGACTGAACCATTGCGCGATGGTTCCAAACTGTCGCGCGGGGATGCGCCCTGGCGCGCATCAGTAGGGTTTTGACTTTTTGGAAGTGGCTTAGGATAGATTAGGTTCAAGGGTTTTTCAAACACTCAAAACTCAAACACTCGACATTCCCGGGGTGTTCTTGATCCGTTTCATCATCGGGGAATCAAAAATCGTAAGTAAACTAATCTGGAAGCCCAGATTGGGGTGTCTACAGTACCGAGTTGATACGAACAATGATTTTATTCAAACTTCAATCTAAAACCCAAATAAATTGAACCACACAAATTTTAAATACGTAGAATAGCTTGGTCCATCTAAAATTGTACTGGGTCTTCACTAAATGTTGCTCCCATTATATTCTCCAATAAAATAATGACATGTGTTGCAGCCATTTTATATTAATTAATCTCCATGGACCTCGACAAAGTTTGACATATTCATTGGGCTACCCTCTCTTCTTCAACATTTTCAAGCTTGAATTGTTTTGGGCTAGTTGGGATTGATGGGGCTGCTAAAATCTCTATATCTACTTCATACTATTTTGTATTTGATTTTGCTGAAGCTATGCGAAAGGATTCTCCATGTCACGGCAGCGGCTCCAGAATTTTTATCTAACGGATGTATATGATATTTTTTATGCACAAGTTTTTAAAAAAAAATTGAAAAAAAATATTAAGTCAACCTCTCATATCTGAACTTTCAAAATTTGAAAAAGAACTATCTCATTACTTGAAGTCTTCGTGTTAATTTGTTTGTTTAGAAGGGCTACAAATGTGGAAATATTATGTTGACCCCATATTATATTTTTACCAACACTTTGATTTAATTTGACGATGATGTTAAATGAACTGTTGTTTCGTTCATGATTATTCAATATGCAATATATTTGTACTTAGTCATAGAAAAATCAGCGGGTCAATTGACTCATCAAATTGTATCGAATATGTGATCAATGAGATTTTTATTGAATTAAAAAAAAGTGGAAGAAGAAATGACCGTTCCTCTTATTTAAATGTATTTGATAAAATTATGCGTTTTAGGGAATTGGCTCTCTTGCTGGCACATGTGATAAAAAAGTATAATTTGAATTAAGTTTTTTAATGTCGAATTAGGGAGTTTTTTTTAGGGTGGGTTTTGCTACAAACTAGAAATAGTTTATTCTTTATTATTATTATTATTATTATTATTATTTTTTATGCTGAGGGAATCTTATCCCAACTTAAATAATGGGCTTAAAATCTCAGGACCACTTTAAACTGACAATTCTTGTCATTATTATTTTTTTGGTAAGCAATTCTTGTCATTATTTGCTCGCTGATGATCACAATTCCTTTTAGTTCAAGAGCAACCACATAAAGTATATATTTCTTTTGTTTGGATCTAAAACTAGTTAAGAGAAAACTAGACATTAAAAAATGCTTATAAAATTCTTTTTTTATCGGCGAAATTCAATATCGTTTAGATTAGCATCTTGGGAGACCTCTATTCTCTTAGAATGTACGTGCACTCGTAGGCCAAAAATCTCTCATCATAATGCAATGCCTCTCTCACTTCCAAATACGGTAATCAAACGAGTATTCGCTACCTTATCACTTTTTAACTAACCAATAATACTCTACCTTATCACCTTTCTGGAGCTGTTCATTGCTGAGATGAGATCTGAGCCGTTGAGTGCACGATCCGACGGCTCAGAACCATTGCACAACACCATCCCCCAATTGCACCTTTCTATTGCCAAGAAATACACTATTTGTCCTATTTTGTTTGATTCCTACGAAAAAATTGTGTCATCTTAATTTATAAAATTGTTTCGAATAATTTCGATATTTTCTTGCACTGTTCAAAAGTACTATTCATAGAGCTCTTTTGGACGGCAAATATTTTTATACTATAAAATTAATTTAGGAAGTATGTTTATTTTGAAAGATTAAATTGATACGGTCTTTGTAGAAAACAAACAAAATACGGTATGACGTATATTTATAATCTTTTTCTACTAGTACTAATTTAAACTAATTTTTTTTAAAAATAAAAATGAAAGAACTAATAAGATGGATTAACAAGTCAATAAACAACTCAGAGACAGAGAGAGATAACTGCAAAACAAACAGTCTCGACTCTCTACAAGGCAATGCAACCGTGCGAATTACGATCCCAATTTTTAAAGCTCGAAGTTCCGTCGGCCAAACCCTAGATTTAAGCAGTAAAACCCCAGATTTTCGTAATTGGGTTTTGGAAAATAGGGGATCATTGTCAAGGTAATCCAATCTCTAATCTCTTCCGTGCATTGGATTTAGCTTTTGTTTTCCTTGAAGAGGTCATGCATTGGCCATTGATCTGTTAGTTTAATTTACGGATCGACAGAGGGTAACCTTACAAGTCTCCAATTGGGTTGCCAATTTTGATTGCGTTTCGTGTTAGTTTCGTAATGCTTTTTAACGTTTTGTTTTTGTTCGTTTTTTATGGGTTTGATTTTAGAGTAGAGATAGGATACCCAGGGAGAAACTGAATTCAGTGCAACACATAATTGCTTAGATGTGATTTGTATTGGAGCTGTGTTTTTTGTATGATGTGTAAGAATATATATTTTTGCTTGTTGAGACTGGTCTTGAGGATGATATATATTTTTTTTGGGTGCATTATGTTAGAACTGAAATATCTGGGATTTGCCATGATTGGATTGTCAAAGGAATCGTGTTATTTGTGCTTTCGTTGGGTGTTCTGTATGAGTTTTCTTGTAAGTAGTGGTTGTGGGATGGATTTTTGATTGGAGGATCTGAATTGAATTTTGCAGGGCATACTACTAACAGTTTGATAAACTTAAAAGTGGGTCCAGTTGTTGGGACTAACTCGGAGCACGGCTGTGAATGTTAGAGTATATTGATTTTGGGTCGCGAAAGAATTATGTAGTTCTGCTTTCTACACAGTTGGGAAACTGAAAAAAGTGGGTCAAATATTGGAACTAGTACTTGGTTGAAGTGCAAATCAATCCTGAAGTCGTTTTGAATGAAAGGGAGTTCTGAGAGCAAAAGGAGATGAAGCTCGAAATTGTGGTTTTGGAGGTACAATGACTGGAGGGTCATTGGGTCTCCGTACAGGCAGTTACGGATCACTCCATCAGGGACAGAATGGTGTGTTGCAGACTCAGAACTCATTCATTGTGCGGAAGCCTTCGAGGATGTCCCTTTCTGGTTCGAGAGAGAAGGAAAGGTTTCTCCACTTGATTTGGAGATATTTAGGTCGAAGGAAAGTTGGAATGCTGATTTTGGCCGTGTTTGCTCTTTTGGCTTTCTTAACGGGGTTCATTACAGTGCATAAAGGTTTGTTGCCCTATTGTTTTCGGTTCCGTTCCCCCTTCACGTTCTAAAGTTCCTTTTAGTAGAATGGCACTGCGTACGAAAGTTACCATTTATGCTAATATTTAGAGCATTTATGGTTGGCCTGATTGATTGACTTTGATTGGAAAGTCATTGAAACAATCATGTTTTATCTTTCAAGCATGACATTTAATGGTTTTTACTGATGATTTTGGCACTCTTCCCACATCTAGTGAGGAAGCTTTAAATGCTTAATGCTCATTGCTTATGTTACTTAGTTTGAATGAATCTCAGGCATGAGCGTAGGGTATAGCTGTAATGTTTCTACTTTATAGTTCTGATTCCTGAAGAAGGTTAATAAGTTAGGCTGAAATTTAGGATTTTCCAGTTTCTTTGATCATTAGACATGGTACAGTGCTACCGCCGACCACTTAGTATTGCCAGAGGCCCAGATAGAAACGATGGTACATAGAGCTCCTTGAGTCCGTTGAAGCTATGTTGTTTCACCAGTTATGGTTCTTCAAATTCAAGTTATCTGTTGTTATTTTTCCTGTATTGCTACTATTAGACTCCTTAGTCCTAACCTATGTGCGTACTGATTGATGGCTCTCTAGAAGAAGCATCTGAAAGCAGTGGTCCATACATTGCTCAGACAATTCAAAATAAGAAAAATTCAGGCGTGAACACTGTTACGGTATGTGGTGACATCAACAACGAGCCTCCACCTATTCCCCATCCTTTTGCTCCTGCAGTTGTTACAGTCTCCAGTTCTTCTCTGGAACATCCATGTAGACATTTTCAAGTTCCCCCTCCCCCTCCCGGGGATAGAAGACGGATCGGACCACGCCGTAAGTCGTTGCATTTCTCTCTTAAAGGATTTATTTCAAGTTTGCACGCAACAGTTTACTTTTATCTCGATACTGTTGTTATATATTTGTTAACCAATGATATTGTGAATTTATTCCTGTGAGTTACCATAAAATGTTATTATCCTAGCCAATTACGTATTTGAATGCTAGTTTCAAAATGGTACATTTATGTTCCAAAACAGAATATTTAGTGATCCAAAGCGATCCGTAAGTTTTTTTCTATTTATTTCCTCAACAGGTTTCCTCTAGGGGTGAAATAACTTGTAATCAACTAAAACTCTAGAAACTGTGGAGCTTTAGCTAGACAAGAAGTGGAAAAAAGACTGGTCACAATGCTTCAAGAATGTGTTGTATAATGATGAAAAGTAGTACCCTAATGTTTTGAATGTTTATCCGCTGAAGTAAGTACATTAAGGTATCTTACGATGATTTTGGGTATGTAACGATACATGTTTTGGTAACTTAGTGTTGTGCTTCACGCACACTATTTACTAAAGCAGAAGTTATTTGTTGTGTGCTGGCCATTTTCTATAGTGTAGTACAAGTTATGTGCATGTAATACATTCAATGCTCCAGTTATATTGATTATGTTCTTTGTTATCCTCAGCATGTCCCGTATGTTACCTTCCTGTGGATCAGGCAATAGCCAGAATGCCAAGCTCCCCATCAACCTCACCCGTGCTTCGTCATTTAAATTATTTTCGCGAGGAAAATCCAATTAAGACAGAACGACATGGAGGCTCTGATTTTGGTGGATTTCCTTCTTTAAAGCAGAGGAATGAGTCTTTTAATATAAAAGAATCGATGACTGTTCACTGCGGGTAGGTTCCTTTATTATAAAACCCATGATGGTATTTACTACTTAGAGGAATGATAGCGGAGTAATTCATCTTTCTTTCAACATTCATTGAATTTCTCTCTGGACTCACTTCTGGCGCATGCCCCTTTATCCATATTTTTGTTTTAGTTTTGCGAAAGGATGTAGACCAGGTTATCAGACTGGGTTTGATATTGATGACGCTGACCTTAGAGAGTTGGAGCAGTTCCATGGGGTTATTGTTGCATCAGCCATATTTGGTACGAGCATTAAACAGCCTTTTAATCCAGAGCTTTCCTTGTCTTACGAGATAATAACTCGATCTGTTATCATTCCCCTCCCCTTATGCCATGGGTGCATCTTTACCTTTTATGCTACAGTGGTTTGTTGGAGCTTTTGTTTTTCTGATGAACATGGTTTACTTTTTCTAACGATCCCAATGTTTCCAGGAAACTATGATATAATACAACAGCCTAAGAGCATTAGTGAAATTGCAAAGAAAAGTGTACCCTTCTTTATGTTCGTAGATGAGGAGACAGAGGCGTTTATGAAGAATTCTAGTGGCTTGGACAGCAGCAAGATGGTTGGATTATGGAGGATTGTTGTTGTCCGTAACATTCCTTACACTGACCCGAGACGCAACGGAAAGGTTAGTTCACTTTGTTCTGGTTAGTTGTCCCTCCTTTATATCTATCAATGAGCGACTGGGGTGCTGCTAAGTATGTATACAATCTATACAAGACTAACAAGAACAGTGGAGCACAAAACTGGCGCCAACTAACTTCTGTACTTCCCAAGGAAATCTACATATGATAAAGTAGAAAATAAGGGTGCAAACGAGCCAAACCTTGTCAGGCTTAGCTTGGCTCGAGTTCGGCTCGTTGGAGTTTAATGAGCCGAATCGAGCTGAATTCAGGCTTGAGTTTGGCTAGTTCAATGTTTTTGAAGCTCGGGCTCAGGTTGTCAAAGCTCGTTAAACTCAAATGAGCCTAATCCAGGCTCGAGTTTGGTAATTTTTACTTTATCGCGATACATCGATATTACCTAATATAAGCCAAAAACATTTTAAAAAATAAAATCCGTCAAGATCATGATCGACAAAAACCTTATATGATATTGCTATGAACAATGCATAAATGCTCCACTAAAATATTACCTAGGACTACTCCAAAAATCTATTGTTTATATTTTGATCCTAGGTTCACGAGCCTAATCGAAACGAGTACTCGTAGGTTTTGGCTCGGTTTGTTTATGGAACAAGCCTAAAAATGAGGCTTGGGTTTGGTCTTTGAACAAGCCATTACCGAGCCGAGCCTTGAACAGTTCACATATGGATAGCTTTATTTTTAGCCCTAGAAGAAAACAAGTTTTCTGGAGTAAACTAATAACAACAATAACGAAGTACACGATATGGCAAAATTAGATACAGTGTTTGTACTTAAGTTGCGGAATTCGAACTTCTCCGTACAAAAAGGCAGAGAATGTTATATTGTACATGACCCATAATATTCTTATTCCAGGTTCCAAAGCTTCTATTACATAGGCTCTTTCCTCATGTCCGGTACTCTATATGGATTGATGGAAAGCTTCAGCTTGTAGTGGATCCATATCAAATTTTGGAAAGGTAATTGAGTATGTGATTTTGATGTCTTATGAAGGAGCTTCCTTGCTTTTCTATGATACACTCAGTCGTTGGATGGAGTGGTTTAGTAAATAGTCACAGTTTGAACTGCTGTAGCATATTTTGTTCAGTCTCTCATGGTAAGCAGTAATCCTTTGATGAATGATGATGCTAGGTGCTCCATTGCAACTATTGAAAACTAACTTTTAGTTGTACGGAAAAAGAGAGAAAGAAATGGTAGTTCAACAATATCCTCATGCATGATGTGTGCTTCGTTATTCTCGATATATCCAATGAGAGATCACCCCAAGCGTAGGGTATAAGCGTCCAATTGAAGTATAATAAATCCGGAAGTCCGGGATCGTACCCACAGAGATAACTAATACGGCTTGATGGATTGTAGATGCAAGTATGGTTTTCGGCTTTTAGTCAGCCAACTTGGTTTTTTCGTATGCGGTGGAAAGTAAAGAGGCTAAATTAAACGAGAATAAACTAGATAAAAAGAAGGTTAGGTCTAGGAATCACTAGCGCCCACGACTCAAGCAAAATCACATTTTTCACCCCAATACACGGTTTAACCCGGAAGATAAGATGGTTCGAAAATCAAGCTAGCTATAGAATTTATTTAGCAAACACCTCGAGCGACAGAGCTCCAAGCATCATGTGTGGTAAGTAGGCGAAGCTCTTACCTACACATGATCAAGGAGGTTATCACCTCGGTAATTTGACAAACAAATCCAAGCCCCACATCAATTTCCAAAACAAAGTTGCAAACTTTTTGGTGAAAAATGCAATTTTTACTCAAGCCATGGGGTGCTAGTCACCCCATGACCCAACCTTATGAAACTACTCACACATATCTAAAAAGATAAGAGCAAGCAAAAATCTACTTAGCATAAGTGTAAACACAACACTAGAAATAAACTAGCTAGAAAGATAGATCGGGAGAAATTAAACAACTTTAATAAAGGAGAGAGTAGCAAAAATTAACTTATAAGAGTTGAAAATGCAGAAATTAAGGGCTGAAAATTAAGAACACTCAAGAACACGAAGAACAATTTGAAAACCTAGATCTAGATCTAAAAATGGGTACATTTCTGTCCAAGTCGTGTAATGGTGATATCACGGGGTATTTATACTCCAAGGTACGCACATGGGATATTCCTAAAAGATGCTCTGAAGATCCCCTCGTAAGCTCTCGGTACCGATGGCAATGGGCTTAAAATGCTGATAAGGTCTCGGTACCGATGTCTCCAATCTTAGCCATCGGTACCAAGCTGCTTAGTGGCTAACAGGAGATAAGAGCTCGGTATCGATGTCTCCAATCTTAGCCATCGGTACCGAGAGCTTATCTTCAGAACTTGGACTTGCTTGGCTGCCTTGGCTTGGCCATGCCATCGGCTTGATCTTGGCCTTGCTTTGCCTTGGGCCATCGGGCCACGCTTGGGAACGGGCCACGCCTTGCTCGCTCATGCCTTGCCTTGGCCAGGCAACCTGCTTTGGTTTTGCTCGAGCCATCGGGCCGCGCCTGCCTTGGTGTCGGGTTGTCTTGGCTTGAGGCTGTCTTTGGCTCTTAAAATCCCTTTATTGGGTGATTTACCTACAAAACAAGACTAGCATACTCTACGAGCAAAAGCAATCAAAAGCAACTAATTAGGCGATGAAATAAACTAAAACTAACTACTAGCGCACCCTTTATTACATTATCGGGTGCTTATCAATGTGTTAGTAGATTAGTATTGTCATAATAAAGTTCTTCAATTCTGAATCAGAAAGTTACTTGGGACATCAAATATATCTCAACTTTGAGAAGTCACACCACGAATGTCCTGCTTGTTTACTTTAATGTTCAAGCTTGCAATGCTGGGCCTACAAATCATATTTAGATCCACTTGATGTTGTGATGCAAAACTAGGGTAATGTTCACATCAGCCAAAGTTCATTTTACCGGGCCTTTAACTCTTATTTGGTTCATCATAGTTTGTTTTGCTGTTGTGTTCATTTTGTTTATTATCAGCAACAACAAAAGAATACAAAGTATTTCAAAGAGGAGGAAGACAAGTGTAAGAGTTTCTGAGGACAAGAAGTCCACCCAAAACAAGTGCAAGAGAAACCTTACAAAAGAGAACAAAACTGTTGACTGCATGGCAAACCACCATGAATTTATGTAATAGATGCCCTTCCTTGGGTGTTAACTGTAGGTTCTCTTTTGACAGCTAAGGTCATTTTCGTAGGTTCTATAAGGACAGCAACTTCGTACATTATGTGCTATTTGTCTTCTTGGCCATGTTGATATGCTCCTATTTACCATATCTTTAACCTGTTGACTTAATCAGTCTAATAAGAGGAACAAACTTTGTTCTGGTGAGGAGGTAGAATATTTTACATGGGCACTTTGGGAAGAAATTGTTAAATGTTGTTTCTGCATCGTGCTCCTGAAAGCAAAACCTCTCTCAACTGTCTGAATGGAGTAAAATTAATCTTGCTATGAAAAGTGATTGCAATATGATGTCAGACTTCTGTGCTGCCTTTTAGTTCATGGAACTTGCGTGATGTTTAGCTGTCAATTATTAGGTTCTTGTGGCGCCAAAACGCCACTTTTGCTATTTCAAGACACTACAGGCGCTTCGATGTATTTGAAGAAGCTGAAGCTAATAAAGCTGGAGGGAAATATGACAACGCCTCTATCAATTACCAGGTTGAATTTTATAAAAAGGAGGGTTTAACACCATATTCTGTGGCTAAGCTTCCTATAACAAGCGGTGGGTGCAAGATTCGTCACTCTGTTTTTGACTATTCCTTTGTATCTCGAAATTGAGGTTTTGCTTTATGTCTGACTTTCTGCAGATGTTCCTGAAGGGTGTGTGATCATAAAGGAACACACTCCCATTACAAATCTATTCACCTGTCTATGGTTCAATGAAGTTGATCGTTTTACTTCCAGGGATCAGTTGAGCTTCTCCACTGTACGAGACAAAGTAATGGCAAAAGTTGATTGGGGTATCAATATGTTTATGGATTGTGAAAGGAGAAATTTTGTGATACAGGTAGTAATTTACTTAGCTCTTTTCAAACAAGATTGAAAAGTTAATTCTGTACCCTAAAATGATCTAACTTTACTCTTGAAAGGCCCAAACTGTGAAGATTTTGTTTTCACCCTTGCGATTAATAGGATTTGTTGTTGTTCTTTACTCCTGAAGCTGATCATCTGAATTTGACATATAGGCATACCACAGAGATCTGTTGGAGCAAATGGTTCCTCCTGCTGGTGTGACGAGTCTTCCTCCACCAGCCAAAGAAAATACGGCTCTGGTTAAGTCTGATATGGCGGGAAGGACACCAGTAAAGAAGAATCCTATCAGACGAGGAAAAGAGAGGAAATCCGGTTCAAGGCGTCACCGGAAAGTTGTCATTGGCAGTAGGGACAACATTTCAGCTCGATAATTTTTTTCTTTTTTGCATTCATTGGGGGAAAGTAAAAAAATTTCTTTTTCTTTAAAGTTATTCATCATGAGGTAGGACGATTTTGGGGTATTATGCCTTTAGTTTGGTTAAAGGAGGAAATTGGTTCCGATTTTGGTTTGGAAACTGCCAATACCCAATTCATTTTTTTGTTGTAAATACGACGTTTCAAATAATTTTGATGAAAATTGTTGCTATCAATTGCACTTTCTTCGATCCCATTACCGATGAGTTTAGTGTCTGCTTCCAGTAGTACTGATAACTCCTAGCGATTATGTAATGGAAAATCTTATGAAGTGTTAGGGTTTACACGCGATCATGTCCTATGACTTCTAACGGTAGAGGCCCCAAATTATGTATGCTGTTCTTGATGGTCTTGAAAACCGAACCGATTGCGAAACTGAAAAAACTGCGCTTGTGCATCCATATTGGAGTCATTAATAAACTGGATTCAAGCTTTTTCAAAGTTGAAATCATTGATCAAAACCAAAAGCAAAGTCCAAAAGCCACTTGTTATGCTTTACAACTTGCATAATTTGTGGAATAAAAAGTCTCTTTATTGGCTATTGAATGGATAAGATTGACGCAATAGATTAATAATGGAATGATTAAAGCTGAAGGACCACGAGAATTCTCAATTAGGAAAAACCGAGAGTTTGCACCATTCTAAAGTCTCGAGTTTGAAATCTCCTAGGTGCTATCGACTCCTTTGTGGCCAGTCCATAGATTCCGTACAGAGTTTTCCTCTGGACCTCTGGCTTTTAAATGGGCCCTCCTAGTGGACGGTTGAATTGATCCCAACGGATAGTCGAGGTGCGTGTATACTCGCCCGAACATTTGAGTTATCAAAACAAAAAGTTGATCCTATTAGAGATGAGCCAAAACCTTGGCTTATTGTGCTTAGTCAACCTTTTTGTCCCTCCCCTTTTTGGTACCTTTTGATTTTCTCTTATAACTTGATCACGAGGAAGAAATGAACAGTGCTTGTATCTATAGAAATTAGAAAACACATTTGTTTCTAGCTTTCAAAACAATTCTATTCATTGTTTACACACAAAGGGCGCAGTTTAGAATCAATCAGATGCAACTAACAACCAGTTTACAATTTCTTTTGGGGAGAGGCTTTTGCCCCAAGCAATTTAAGTAAGAAACAGTGAAAATCTTGTTCACGGAGGAGCCCTGAATAAGGTTTACGGCGCTCAATCTCGACCGTATAAAAGTGTTTTGGATGATCCGTATTTAAAAAAATCAATTAACGGTAATGGACAATCTATATTGTTTCCAATATATTGTTATTAATCCGAATCGTCCAAAACACTTTCGTACGGCTGAAACTGCGCGAAATCGTGAAAAACTTATTCACCGCGGAGTGAATAAAGTTTCTCTCTTTTAAGTAAATAAACTTTTGTTTGTCACTCAGATTCGTTTTTACAAATATCAGAAACCATTGGTCCTACAGATTCCAAACAAACATATCCAAAACAATTGTGTTTATCAAGAAAACTGAGTAGAAAATATATCTTGACCCTCAGTGGCCCCCATACACAGAATGGCTAAAAGTTGGAAGGGGCCAGAGAGAGAAGCAAGGAATGGCATTTTGTGTATGGGATTGGGGAAGCAATCTCAAGGCAAATGACAATTGGCCACAACCATATCAGATGGATATGGAGAAATTTTTCAGTGCCGGGTGGGCACGGGGCACCATCTCGGCCGTCCAATGAAGTTTTGGACGGTCCAGATCTGTTCGGCTGTTTTAAAGTGTGAAATGACTAAAAGACGGCCGAGATGGTGCACGGGCACCACGTGTCCCGTGCCCACCCGGCACTGAATTTTTTTTCGATGGATATGGCATCATCTGATTCCACAACAGTAGAATTTAATGTTCTTTTTTTTCCCTTGAAGGTTTCAATCCATTAATATGTACCCCATAATGCAAGTATGACATAAGACAGATATTAGATAATATCTAATTTGCTTTTTTATAATTCAACTCTAGGATATTTTCGGGTCCCAACACGCATACATCAATTGAATTTTGAGGGACAAAGGGTTTGTAGCCTAGCGGTTATCTCTTGGTTCTTCCACAAGGAAGGTCAGGGTTCGAGCATCATCAGAGGCGTTTGGGGTTCAGGCCTATAGTTAGCTGGACCCTCATTTGACTAATTCCCTCTTTAGCACTCCACTGATGTATACAATATTGATAAAAAATTGCCCAATTATAATCAGGACAAAACCATGTCTAAACTGACCCTACAAAAACTATTAACACCTAAAAAATCGAACTGTGCTATTCACACAGAGAAAACCCACACAGATCACGCACAGATTTTTTGTGGGGCCCATTATGGGTCCTACACAAACAATCCAAGTCGTTCATTAAATGTAAAACATTTTTTTAAGGGTCTTCGGAAAAAATCAGCTCAATCCAATATCTATAGAAACTCAATCCAATCATCTAACTTTTCATTCGGATTTTAGGATAATGAAAAAATAGATGATTGGATCGAGCACCTATAGGTATTGGATTGAGATGATTTTTTGTGGAAGCTCTTGAAAAAATGTTTTACATTTAATGAACAGCTCGGATCATTTTTGTGGGACCTTAGTGAACCCCAACAAAAATCTGTATGTAATATGTGTAGGTTTTGTCTGTGTCATTAGCATTATACTAAAAAATCTCTAAATTTCATGTCTTTACGAACAAACCAATCTTTAGATGTAAAAAAAAGTAAACAAATTCTCCCGCATAATTGCTGGAGCTTTCTCACGAGAGGAAGTGAGTAAGTGTTTTAGTGGCAAATAGATATACCTGTAAAAGTCGAAATGGGGACCCATGGGTGTTGGTCTCATCTGGACCGTCTATGCTCGACAATATACTACTTAGATTTAAGGCACAGAGGGGACGATAGGGTTCTCGGGTGGAGTCCAGCTCCTCTCCAATCCCGGCTCGATAAAAACTTTTTCAATCACACTTCAATGATCGGGATCGTTCATAATTTTTAATTCACTGAGAGCATCAAGCATGCCAAAAATCAATTTGATCAATTATATCGTTTGATATGATTTCGAAATAGATTTATATTTCCAAAATCATATCTAATGATGTCCAATAAACTTGATTTTTAGCATACTTCGTTCTCAATGAGCAAAACAAAATGAACTGTTTCGATGATTGATGTGAGATTGTAAGAAATTTTTACGGGTCTAGATTGGGGAAATTTTTTTAGTGTCGAGTGGGTTCCACGTGGTGCCCGCTCGCGCATACGAGCCGTCCATTGCGTGTTTGAACGGCTTAGATTTGGAGAGAGAAAAATGAGAGAGAAAGTGTTGGGATGAGAGGAGAGAGAGAGTTTCAATCCAAGCCGTCTAAAAGTGTATCGGACGGCTCAAATGCGCTGAGCGAATACCACGTCGGCAATACCCGCTTGGCACTGAAAAACTCCTCATTGAGCCGGACTCCCCCGGGTGTCTCTTGTGTGTTACGTATGAAACAGGTAGTGAAGAAGATCAGGACCTATATATAAAATACATTATGTTCTAGTAAACCCTCAACAGATTAGCATCAACTATTAGATGCATATAAGTCAAAAAAAAAAATGCATTATTTCTGTTCAGGTAAACCCTCAAAAGCAATAGATTTAGCTATGATTTGTGAGGAGCTGTAAGAACATCATTCCACCATTTAAGGCAAATCCCGAATCGTCCCAAATTAGCACCTCTCTTTTCCCATCTTCTCCCATTTTTCTTTTAATAAATCCTTTACAGCTTTCATCCTGACATCCTCAATGATTCTTTCCGTTATAGTCTCTCTCTCTCTCTCTCTCTCTCTCTCGTTTTTGTGATACAAGGAAAGTTTAGGGTTTATACGTGATCGGTCCCATCAAATCAAAGCTGTGGTTGGTGTAAAGCGGGAGGATCTCAGTAGGGTTGTGATTAATTTGTTCATTTAGCTTTTCTGATGTATCCAATGAAATATAGGTCGGGGTTTGATCACAAGGCTTCATCTTTCTATCCCTTTTGATTAATTGGTACTTTTGATTCATCTAAAATATGCAAATGAACGTTCAAGATTTGTTGTTCATCAATTTTTTCAACTGGGTTCTTTGAAATATCATGAAATAGAACTTTGGTTTAAGGTTTTAATGGGTATTGGTTTTCAATCTTAGTTTTTTTGCTTAAGTTGAAACTTTGTTCATTTGGAGGGTGATTGATCAATCTTACGTATCATGAAATAGAACTTTGGTTTAAGGTTTTAAGGGGTATTGTTTTTCAATCTTAGTTTTGGTCTGAATTGAGACTTTGTTCATCTGAATTGAGGCTTTGTTCATTTGGAGGGGGTTTCAATGGCATCATCTGGTTTCTTCCTTATTTGTTTGCTACACTCTGCGGTTGCTTTGACTTCTGGAGCTATGATGATCTTTTACACCAACGAGGTCTTTGTGTTTGGCTATGGCTTCGAAATCGCGAGTAAGCTTGTCGGATCAACGCCACATGATCAGCTCTTGATTCGAACCTCCGATTCCTTTTCTGGGTTGCTTTTGTTTGCCATTGGGTTTCTTCTGTTCATGGTGGCATTTGTTAAGGACAGAGAGTTTCAGGGCTTCTTTGCTAAAGGGTGTGTGCTGCTTCATGTTGCCATGGCAATTTGGAGAGTTTGCTTTGAGAGGAAGCTTGAAACGTTGGACCACGATTGGCTGAGGAAAGTTGTTGGAGACTTGGTGTTGGGGCTTTCTTGGGTATTCTTTCTTGTGTATTCTTGGAGGGAGAAATATGATTAATCTCAGTGGAACTGAATAATGTCTCTTTGATAGGAACAAGTACTTCATATGTTTAGCTTAATGGCATTTCGATGGGGAAATTTGTGATCTCCTGACTAGCTATGTTTTCAGGGGCATTGAAGAATGAAAGTGAGGAACAATGTTCTAGAATTCTGGGTCTTATTCCGTAGAGGATTTGCGTAGATGCTGAATCTAAAGGAGGTGAAAAGACCGAGCATATATCAAATATCAGGTTGGTAAGTTCACTTGAAAATTGGTCGGGATCTTGAATATGGTTGTGTTGTGGAAAAATCAAGACCAGGTGCCTTGAATCTGGGGTTAGCAAATTTACCAGATTTTTCGGCCATAGAGCATATGAGGCTGTCACACTTTGTCTTCATGTTTTAAGTACGAAATCATGCTCTTTTTCCTTCATAGTTGCCAATTGTCATCCTTGTAAATTCTTTTTGAAGAACAATGAAACACATGATTTCCAGCTGTTAGTTCTTACTCTTAATCGTCGTTATTGGCTATATCACAATTGTACCGGGCCACCGGCTATGTCACTGGAGGAATGCTTTGAAATACTTTTGTCTTTGTCCATAGCTATCTGGTATTTCACATATATGAATTATGATCAAGTGTAAAACGGAAAAATGTGAGATCACTCCTATCTTCCAACGATCTCTATGTGGTAACTTCATATCTAGGCTAAAAGAGACGTGCTTTAATATTTGGACTTGCATTGTGATTGTTACTCATGACAAATTTCTACAAGAAAAATGTCAAGTTTTTCATGGTAGTGAATGCCTTCTTCCTTTAATGGTATATCTCACATGTTTTGTGACTTTTACCTTTATTGTTGGTTGAATGCAAGAATCCCAACTTGCCTCTTTGGTTTCCCTGTGTGCACAATCAAGTTATTAGTTATTTCCATATTACCTGTTCTATGGCTTTATGTGACAAATAGCCTATAAATCGTAGGCCATCAATACGATCTCTAACACTTTGTTGAGCAATGTAAGGCAATTGAGATCATTCACAGCTTGTGACAAAATTTCAAAATGTTAGCAATATAAAAAATAGCCATTAGTTCAGTGAAGTTTACTGTTGTAGATGTAAGTTTGTTTAGAAGAACGGAATAAGAAGCAATTGAATATGGAATGTAACTTCAAGCAAAACCAAGTTCTGTGAAAGAGTAAAACTGATTTGGGGACACTTGGAGTTAAAATCATTCAACAGATATTTTGTCAATTATGTATTGTATCGGTGTCATGACAACTTGTGTCCTTATCTGGATGACTCCCCAACAGAATCCCTTAGTTACTCGAAAAGTAGAGGCCGGTGAAGAGAAATGCTTTCATTTTGGTTAGAATCATGTAGTTGCTTCATGAACGAGGGATTGTAGGACACTGTCCAATCTTTCTTCTTCTTCTTGTTGAATATTGAAGCCCGGGAAATGGCTGCAATTAGCTCCCTTGACTCTCCTGTTTTCGTTTCGTCAACTCTATTTGACTTCATTCATTTGATTTCGCAGTTGAGAGGACTGATGTATAATTGGTCAATATACCATAACACAACTTGCAGAGTAAAAACTGCCCTCTTGTTAATAGAAGGTTAGTAGAGAAGCATATTTGCTGGGATATAAGTTTTGGAATTTAAGGATTTTGAATGCCCTTCTTACCTTGTTTCGTAGCAGAAACAGGTGGTGCGACATCCGGTTTAGACTCATAAATATAATAGGACTCGTTACGTATTCCTTCCGAAGATTATTTCTTAACTCAAACATATCTTATGATCCATGTTGAGATGAACACAAACTTTATTTCGTTTAGGAAACGGAAATCTGTTGTCGGTGAAGATGTGTTGAAATTCCCCGAAATATATATTTGTTTTGCTGTAAATAGTAGGGCATTGTTGCACATGAAGAAACTGTGTTCTCAGATTTATTGTCATAAAGCAGTTCAAGAACCTTTGTGATGTTTGAGACTTGATATGATTCGCGGTCAATTTCTTGCATAGATAGCCTAAAGTATTAGAATCAGACATGGTATAGCCCAAGCGATTCTGGAGTTTAAATAATCGGCAACCTCGAAAATGGAAAAGGGATACGGGGGTAAACAATCTGGAATAAGAAGGGATAAAAGAGAGAGAAGGATAATCAAGTTCATTCAGATAAGGGAAGATCAAGAAGTATGCAAAGGCACTCGCATCCTCGATGGGACTGGATGGTCCAGTCTGGCCTTCTAGTGAAAAGAAATAGATTTGGAGAGCATCCTTACCCCTATTTGAAAAGACAAAACCAATGATATCTGTTAATTTTGTGCTTCATTCTGCATTAGTTTATCACATGAAATGAAAGAAACTTCAGCAAGTGCGTTGGGAGAAAGGGTTAGAAACAAAATGGAGCAATAAACGTTCACTCATTGCTAATTGGTATTGAGTTGGATGCTATAACATTTCAAGCACAATACGTCAAGGACAAGAGAAAATGATACAACTGACTGGCCAACACACTAAGAATCAGACACAAACACTGAAAACCCCCAGAGTTAAACCTAGTAAAACCATGGATCATCCACTCTCGATTTGCATATTTTATTAAGCAGTTAGGATTATCAATCTATTCCAATAGTAGAAACTACTGCTGAGACCACCCCAGCTGCTGCGGCTGAGGCCAAACCAGATGCTGAGGCTGAGGCCAATCCTGTTGTGGAGGCCGAACGTGGGTATCATACTGCTGCTGCTGCTGAGGAGAACTCCATGTCATTACATTCTCACGAACCCGACCCTGCTGCCAAGTCTCGTGCTGATGCAAAGTCCGGGGCCAACGTGGGCTACCATATATATGTTTATAACAACCAGCTTTGAGACGGGCCCTCCATAAATCATTGGGTATTGTCCTCCAGCGTTCCCCAGTGACCTTGTTGTAGAAGACCCTCCGATCATCTACATCGATGAGTTCTCTCCAGTCAGTGGATGAATCATTCTCTCAGCAGAAGTCATCAGATGCCAAGGCTTGTCCAAACAATTGTTTTTTACCTGTACGAGCATGACATCTTTCCCCTGCAGTAGACGGGTTCCCATCAGCATTCAGAGGTTTAATTTCTATACGTTCCCCAACAAGTAGCTGGCCAGAGAGATCGATAGCCATGGGGACATACTTCGGATGGTCGAATTCAATATACCCCACTGCCTTTCCGCATCTCATGCTCAGATGAACCTGTAAACATTGACCCAACCAACCCTAAGGGGAATCTCAGAAACGCAAGCACTTCTCTCGTCCCTTTGTCGATCAGCTTTACGCTCCACCCGTTCAAGTTGTAGTTGGATTTGGGATTTGTCTTTGATCCCCAGAGCCACGGCGAAGGAGGGTGGAGCAGCCGTTTTAGAGGGAGATCGGAACAATTCTTTTGCTTTGATGACGACACGAGTCGAGCTCCCTTCGGGATCAGCTGAAGAAGAAGAGGGAGATTTGAGGGCCAATTAATACCCCAGTTCACTATTCCTGACACTTCACAGAAACTAATTGAACAGAACCGGCTTAAGCCAACAAAAGAACGATGTGCAGAATCAGAGCACAAGATGTGACCGAACCCAATGCAGGGACCAATCCAATGTATCAAAACCAGCTTGAGCCACCACAGAACCATGTGCAGAATCAGAGCACATGATTATATTGGGTCCCTTTTGCCAAAATCCGCAATATAATCATCCCCTTATGACCAACATAGCAGCTGCATCATTGCATCCACCCAAACAACATCACTACCCAACTACCCACTTGGTGTACTTTTGCTTTAAACCCCTGCTATTTCCTGATCTCAGAGCTTGAAAGTGAAGCTGGCACCACCCAAAATACTCCCCACCAATTTAATATGCTCCCTCAGCCTATGCCTATTTAAGGCTATGGTTTTCAGTATTCTACACTTTCAACGAGTATGCATCTCTCTCTCTCTCTCTCTCTCTCTCTCGTACACACACACATCTTAAAGCCCTACTCCGATAAATTTCTGCTTTGTTTTATAGCGGTTAATAAGTTATATTCCTTTTTTCAGTAGTCTAAAGAATTAAGATTTTCTATAGCTAGGTAAGAGTTTAATGTCTAATGCATCACAACGGGTCTCAAATGACAGAATATAAAGCAACAAATTTCCGAGTGAAGATGACAAAGCATATAATACAACATTTGACTCTTGTCATATAATATTTGTCATCTTCACTCATCTTTAATCTCAGACTTTACAAAGTATACTTGCCAGGAAAAAACTGTATTTTCAGAAGATAAAGAGAAATCTCAGTTCTCAAACCATTTGAAAGAATCTCCCAATACGCAGAAGAAATTTCAGAAAGGGCAGAACGTCTCCATGTATCATCATCATGATGTACTCATAGCTAAGTGAATTCTGCGAAGTTTCCTTTTCCTGGGAAGATTCTCTTCTTTAAGAGGCAATTTTGCATGGTTAGTATCCTCACAATCTATAATAACAGAAGTTACAAAAGCAAAGTTATATCAGGTACAAGAAGATATAAAGATGTAATCACAACAGAAGAGCCAATACTAAAGTTCAGATGCAACAAATCTTACTATGTTGTTTCCATTTCATGTTCCTGGGACCAAACAGTGGAAGTTCTGGCCTTACCATCCTATGTGTTCCCCTTTCTTTCCTCGATTGAGAGTGATTCAGCTTTTAGTCCTCCCAAAATGTAAAACTTTCTCACCGAAAATATATCCGTGGGAAGCTTAGGAGACATTTAGCAACTTTGTGGTTGATCATTTCAGAAAGTAAATTGAGTCAAAATGACCAAATCTCAACCAAATGTAGGTTTCATAAACAACACCTGCATGTTTAGCACCAATCATCTACAGCAAATCCACGTACTGGGTCACATTCAATTTCAATTAGTTCAATTTTCACATTCTTAATCCTTTGTTATTTCATGTCATTTTGCCAAATTAAGGTTCATTAAGACAAAGAAACAAAACAACACCACAAAATAACAAAGCAACTCAAAGTAGATACAGTAAATGCAGCAACAGAGTTGGGCTGAATTCCGCCAATACTTAGAGCAAACATGCATACATACTTCATAGTTAGCCAAAACAATGAACACTCTAAAGATCAAACCATATCATAAAAATCATCCATTTCTTTATTTGTATATCAAAAAGACTAATAATATCAAGATAGATTAATCTAGCCTCTGGTATTGGGCATAGCCCGATCACGCAACTCCCGTAACAAAGAGAGAGCCAGAGACATCTCGCGCTCATGGAGCTCAACCAAGGCCGCGTGCTGAGTACGGATGGTCTACTGGCAAGCACGGATGGCTGCAAGCTCGCTACGGATGCCTGCGATCTCGGTAAGCAAAGCTGGAGGAGGAGGAGCGGCTGCAATCTCGCTACGGATGGCTGCGAGCAGCTCGGTACGCAATGCATCAATAGAAGCTGGGGCCAGAGAAGGAATCGGGTCAACGACAGGCGCAGGGGGAGGAGGTGGGGGTGGAAGTCCGGCCGACGGCTGCAAAGCCCGGAAACTTGTGTCCCAACGGGATTGATCAAAATACTTAAAATGACATGCCTCATCCTCATCGCTAGGTATGTCGTAGTACTGGCGAACTAAGGTAGTAATCACTGTGGGGAACGGCAGAGCACGAGCAAGGGCCGACGGGGTTTGACGGACTTTCGATGTTTTGTAAAACTTCAGCATCTCCCCCAAATCAAATCCGGGATCGATACCTCGTATCCCTTGTGGAAGGCATACAGAGCCTGCAAGAACGTCCCGTACCGCTCCTCGTGGTGGCCCGAAACACAGACGTTTGCCTTCAAGACCGAGTCAACGAACCAAACTCGTGCCGGTAGAAATGCACGGTGAGTGTGTGATTGGCGGCGGCCGTAGCGACCCCCGCACATGTCACCAACAATCCCGTCAAACGTTACGCCATCCGGGAACGGTGCGTAACCAGAAACAGCTCTAGTACAGTGGAGTGCCGCGGCAATGTCACGGGGTGTAACCGTGACGGTTACACCATCGATCACGGTGGATAGCTTGTCGGGCTCCGCTTCGACCACGACCATATTCTGATAGAATAAGCGACTAATACGAGGATACGCCGAATCGAAGGGCCCAAACAAACCCTCGAGGTCTCGCCGTTCGAACTCCCGTACGGCCCAGCGGGTGTCCTCGTTCTTGCGGAAGAACTCGTCGACCTCGAATGGCGTGGGGAGGGCCAGAGGGCGAGAAGCCCAATCTGGCAATGGCACGTCGAGTTGGGTGGGAGGTGTGGAGGAAGGTAGTGGCTGGGCGGGGGAATTCCGGCGACGCGGTCTGGTGGAAGCCGAGAAAACGGAGGTGCTCGGTGCAAGATTCTCAGCCCGAGCTTTTTTTCGGGAGCGAGGATTCATGATTTCGTCGAAGAGTGGTCGCCGATGAGGATTGACGGTGGCCGCTGTGAATTCTTGGGTTTTGGAAGGGGAGAGGGTCAAATGAAGGGTTTTAGAAGGGGATTACAGTCTTCGTTTTTTGGAAGAGTATTATTGCCTTTCTTTATTGGGAGGAAAACAAATCTTTTTGTTATCACAAAATCATTTCCCTTTTTGTTTTCCTTTTACTAGTAATTTTTACTATATATATAAACATATCAAAATCTCCCAATGGCTTTCCTTCCAAAATTATGGAAAAGAAGGAGAATTTTTTTCCTCTGGTTAAAAATGTGAGATTTATCGATCATGGAAGGGGAGAGGGTAAAATCAAATTTGGTTCTTTTTATTTATTATCAGCAATTTTGTGAGATTTTTGTTTTGGTCAATCGATAGGAGGAATAAAAATGTGAGATTGATCGATAGTGGAAGGGGAGAGGGTAAAATCAATTTTGGTTCTCTTTTTTTAGTCGCATATTCCTCGTTGTCTTTTGTGTGTGTATGAGAAAGAGTAAGAAAATCAATTAAAATGATAGAGCAGTTGTCTTCCTTTGTTTTCAAAATTGGACATCAATTTTCTATAAAAGGTTCTTTACATCTCAAAATAGGAAAATGACGATTTTCCATAAAAAGTTCTTTACATAATTAAATTAAAGGTATAATTAATCCACAACGATTTCATACTTCGGTGTGTGTACGTATGCACCCTTGAATTTCGTAAAAATTCCTAATATTTACGTTTAAATTCACAACATCGGTTTTAAAATTCTAACTACGAAAAATCATACCATTTGCGCATCAATTCATGGCAAGACAATGTTGCAAAATCATACCATTTGCGCATCAATTCATGGCAAGACAATGTGTTGCAGCGTATAAATTCATAACATCATTCTCTAAAAAATGTTCTAGAAGTTTCCGGTAATTAACTTCAACCTCACTTTAGATGGCTGGAATCTTGAGAAAGTAGCATGAATCAAATTGCTAATTAATAATTCAATACATGTAGTAATTGTATTACAATGTTCGGATTAACTCGGTAATTTTGTTTAGAAATTATTTATTTTGGAAGTTTATTTTAGCGAGAGAGATTGGATTCCCACTTTATTTGGAAAAGGCATTATATTTTCATTCTTTTTCATGATTCCGGCCTTCCAATCTGGACCTTAATGTTTAGGATTAGTCGATGTAGTCGTAAACTGGTTCGAATACGGTATGGAACATAAGGTAAAAATGTTTAAAAAATGAACTGTTCAAAAAGATTCTTGCATTTCTACGGAGGAAGTATAGGTATAATAATTTATTACCGGGGAGGATGGTACGGGGTCGGATTCGGTCCAGTTTGGTCCATTTTTTTTTCATTCGAGTCGTTCAGAAATGTTTTGGATGGCCCAGATTTGTTCGGGGTGTTTAGAATGTTTTTTAATAAAAATTTACATGAACAAATCTGGCATGGTCCCAAATACTTTTGGATGGCTCAGATAAAAAAAATGGACCAAACTTGACAGGATTCGATTCCGGATGGTACATTGTGTCATGCTGGCTTCGCGGTACCAATTAGAGCATCTCAAACCAAGCTCTATATTGGTAATCTAACTCTAAAATAGAGAACAAGTTCACTCCAACCATACTCTATATTTAGAGAATGGTTCTCTATATTTAGAGATGTTTGTAACAAATAGAGAATGATCTCTATATAAAAAACTTATGTATATCATAAAATATATTGTTCCAATGTATATAAATTTGATATTGTTCAACACGTATCGACAATATCTACAAAATGAGAACACTATTGAATATATTTTGTCAATATTTGAAAAAATTATAGTATTTAGTATTTGGAGGGAAACTTGAATTTTAAAAAGAAATGAATGGATTTTTGAAATATAGAGATTGGAATGGAGATTTGTGGTTGGAGTGTATGTGAATAGTAACATTTTCTATATTCACTTTTTGCATAAAATATAGTTTTTTGAGTCTCTAAAATAAAGAAATGAAGAGTCATGGGTTGGAGTTGCTCTATAAATAGATACTACTTTTTTTTTCAATCATTAAACCATGACAAAAAAAAAAAAAAAAATAGTGAAAGGCCAAGGATTCGAACTCGTGACCATGCATTAAGGGACCCTGACGTCTAACCCCTGGTACACGAATTAATTCAGCCATTTGCAGTCTAGTATAAATATATCAATAATTCTAAAACCACACACAAACTCTCTCACGTCACATGTGGGCCCCAACACACATTGAAGGTGTGTAGTGTGTGGACCCCACATGTGATGTGAGTGAGTGTTGTGTGAGTGTTGTGTGTGGAATTGTAGCAAGACTCCGAATATATATACTTACTCTGACCTGGGGGTAGCCGGTAGAGATGACCATGGGGCTAGTTAGAGCCGGATTTAGCATTCTCCAAACCCGCCCCATTCTATATTGGATCGGAATCGGAACGGAAGAAATCGAGGAGGTGTTGGGGTCGGAAAATAATTGAGTTCCCATTCACCGTAATAATTTGACTAATTTTATTCTTTCTAGAATGTTTTATTAATTGGTATGTTGCTCTTATTATATATGAAAACAGTGAAATTTATCTAGACATGAATATACATACAAAAATATAAATACCTATAATTGGAGTCGGATCGGGTTAAAACTTAAAACGGGGTGGGGAAAACAAATACCATCTCCGTCCCATTTGTTTATCGGATCTAGGAATACCCGCTCGAATCGGGGCGGAGAGGTCGGAAGCGGGGACAAGTCGGAGGTAATTGCCATTCCTACTTGGGGGCCATATTTTTGACCAAAAAATTGGGGGCCAGGCTGTTACCTCTTGGGCCTTGTCCTATGGCCAGCCCTGCGAATGCCAAATTATCAACCACAAAAAAGTAATTGGGAGAAATAATAAGTTACCCTGCATGATATTATATATCTCATACCCATTGTTTTTTTTTTTTTTGACAAAAGGTGAGAAGAATTTTATTCATCTGATAGGCAGAGCCTAAACATCAGAGAGATGCAAACCCCATGGGGGTAAAATGGATGTCCACAGACCGGACATGCCATTGGAAAGGGCTTTTTGAGCACAACAATGTGCAGCCCTGTTACAATCACGTTTAACAAAACCAAAACCACATGAACTAAATGAGTTCTTCAAGACTAAGCAATCATGAATAACTACTGCACTGTCGGAGGGAGGGTCTTGATCATCATCGCATTTCCTCACAATCGCCTCCGCGTCCGATTCAATAAGCACCTTAGGACATTTTAGAGCAATCCCCAAATTCAACCCATCCCGAATGGCCAAAGCCTCCGCAATTCTGGGCGAGTTGATCCCATCATGAAGGGCCAAAAAAATACCAATAACTCGACCATCGTCCCTTCGAGCCACTGCCCCTGTGCCAATAGTACTTGAGCCCCTGCAAACCGCCGCATCGACGTTTATCTTCAGCACATTCCTCTCAGGTCGCTGCCATACCGAGGTTCCCAGGGGAGAGGGACTCGAGGGGGGATGAGGAACCCTAATATTTGCGTCCTTGAATTCATAAAAATCCCCTTGCGCTTTCCTACTAACATCATCCGTTGCCCAAATTTTTCCATTGAAAATAAAGTCGTTCCTTGCCCGCCAAATCCACCAACAGTAAAGTAAGGCCATACCTAAGAAAGGAGAAGGCAGACAACACTGTGTGATACGATCGTAGATGCATTCCCACCAATCAACCATGTGCCTGCACTCGATTAGCTCCTCAGGTCTTAGCCGAAATGGGGAGTGAATCCATACTTTGATTGCAGCCTCACACTGAAAAAGAACATGCGCAATTGATTCTTCCACTATACCACAACGAGGACAAACTGGGTCACGTCTGATTTTGCGTGCCACCAGTGCAGAATTTGTTGCCACCGCGTTATTAAAACACTTCCAAATAAACATCTTCACCTTCGGATGGAGTGATAGTCCCCATAGCTTCTTCCATATTGTAGGTAATACGTTCGACGAGCTTGTTTGCTCCGCTTGAAGGTTGCAACGTGAAGTTAAGCCTTCCTTTGCTAAACGGTAAGCTGTCTTGACTGAGAAAGTTCCATTCCGGGATGGGTGCCAAATTTTTCGGTCTCGTTGGCTGGTATAACTGATGGGGATGGAAAGAATCACATCTGCATCCTCATGATTGAAGGTCTCACGGATCAGAGAAACCTTCCAAGACTTCGTATCAGGATCAATAAGATCTGCAACTTTTTCAATGCCCTCTCTTCTTGGTGTGGTTCTATCAATTCTGAAATCTGAATTCTTGGATAACCAAGGGTCCTCCCAAACATGTATATCTCTCCCAGAACGTACTTGCCATCTCCATCCCTTGTCAATCAGTTCCCGGGCCCAGACTATGCTTTTCCAAGCCCATGAAGCAGTACTACTAGCATTGGCATGCCGAAATGATGTATGGGGGAAATACCTTCCTTTAAAGATCTGTCTAAATAGAGAGGATGCACCAGAAATTAGTTTCCAGCCTTGTTTAGCTAACAGAGCTTGATTGAAAGTCTCCAAATCACGTAGCCCCAAGCCGCCATCACCTTTGCACCTACTCAGTTTTTCCCACTTGATCCAGTGAATTTTTCGTTCTCCCTCCTTAGAACCCCACCAGAATCTCGCTATTTCGGATGAAATTTGCTGCAAGAGAGTTTTAGGCAGCCGAAAGCATGACATAGCATAATTAGGGTGCGTCAAAAGAACTGATTTCAACAAAACCTCACGCCCTGCCTGATTAACCTTGGACTCCTTGTAGCTCCGCAGTCGCTTTGTTGTTCTATCTTTGATGTACTGAAAGAGATCATGCTTGGAGCTCCCAAGGAACACTGGAAGCCCCAAGTATTTTGCACCGTACGCCTCCATCAATATGCCCACCTTTGCTGATAAAAGATTCCGAGACTGGACAGGAGTGTTAGGGCTGAAAAAAACAGAAGATTTTTCTTTGTTTACTTTTTGACCGGAGACAGCTTCATAGGAACCAAGGATCTGAGACAGAGCCTCGCAATCCTGATCTGTGGCACGACAAAATACAATAGAATCATCCGCAAATAATAAATGAGAGATAATAGGACAATGGCTGTTAATCCGAAATCCATGCATAAGTCTTTTGCTCAAAAAGTCGTGAAACAAGGCTGTGAAGCCTTCTCCGCACATGAGGAATAAATACGGAGAGAGAGGGCACCCTTGGCGGATCCCTCGGCTTGGATAGAAAGTATCCCCTGCTTCCCCATTAACTGTGATGGAAAAAGAGACTGTCTTCACACACTCCATAACCCATCCAATCCATTTTTGATGGAAACCTAACTGTGTCATTACCATCTCCAAATAGCTCCACTCTATCCGATCGTATGCTTTTGCCATATCCAATTTGAATGCAGCCACCCCTTGAGTACCAGAACGTTTGTGCTTAATGTAATGTGTGAGTTCGTGAGCAATAAGAACATTATCCGTTATCTGACGACCCCCAACAAAAGCACTTTGGTTTTCGGAAACAATAGAAGGGAGGAAAGGCTTGAGCCGATTGGCCAAAACCTTTGCAATGATTTTGTAACTTATGGTGTAGAGACTAATGGGGCGAAATTGGCTGACCTTTGTGGGGGTCTGAACCTTTGGAATGAGAACAATCTGAGTGCGGTTCACGCTTCTGAGCATTCTGCCATCGTGAAAGAAACTACGTACTGCTCGGCAGACATCAACACCAACTATCTCCCAATACCGCTGGAAAAAACCTGCTGTCATACCATCATAGCCAGGTGCTCTGTTTGGGTGCATCTCAAACAGAGCAGCTTTGATTTCCCCTGATGTAAACGGCTTCAGCAGGCTATTATTCATTGCAAGAGTAACTCGGGTTGGAATAAGATTAGTAACCTGCTGATCTTGGTATTCCTCGCGCCTCACCTGTCAATCTCTACTGTGACAACCAAGCAACCATTCACATTGCTGAGAATCTTGAATTTCATGAGTGTACGAAGCTTATCGAGCTAGATTGCCACTTTGTCCGTGAGAAAATACAATCCAAGTTGACTTCACCAAGCCATTGGGCAAGGATCCTTTCTGTCGTCTCACTAGCAAGCTGGGCGTTACTCACATATATGCTCCACCTTGACGGGGAGTATTGAACATGGAAAGATCACCCCTTGACTGATTGCTTATTTCCAGCCTTAATTTAGTGATTCTTTTTCATTGTATAGTTTTCTTGATTGCTGCAGTTTACCTTGTAAAGCAGGGCACAATGTGTTCTCACTGTCACGAAATTAGATAGAGTTTCAGTGACTATGATTGGCTACTTTGGGTAATACAGAAGTCCTAGAAGGATAGCTAGAGGAAGAAATTAATGGACACCCTATTCAAATTGATATACAATAAATGACTGCAGTGAATAAACACCAACATGAATCATGATCATACACTCGATGGTGCGCGCAAACTACATCTTCAAGCTGATATATTCCGCAGAATTCTTCATATGCTGCAGAATCTTCTTGAAAACTGGCACCTGTCAATAGATTCTATACGGTTTGCAGGAGCTCTGAAAGTAATCAGAGACCAAATTGTAGAGACAGTGAGCATGAGTTGATACAGCTGTCCCTTTGCAACATTTTGGTTTTTATACAAATAGGGCACCTAGACGACGTAAGTGGATCATAGAATAACAGGACTTAACATACGAAATCAAAAAGTGGATCATTGTGAGTACATTGAAGCTCACATTATGATTTAGGACAGCTCGATTGGATGCTATTATTGAAATAAAACTGACAGAAGTTTTCTCTTTGAAAGGATATCTACTTGGCGCTAGGATTGTATACTTTTACGCCTGATAGCTTACACTCGTCCTAATTATTGTGAACCTAGTTTTTTAGGCCATTCAACATTTTCATTTGCTCTAAAGCTAACAAAATGAGAAAAAGTGAAGACATCTATGAAGTTCAATTTTATTTTTTCACTACCACATTAAAAAAAAAAAAATTAAAACCAGGATTACCATTTCTTTTCCTTCACCCCCCCCTTCTCCTCAACACTAAATCCTTGAATCCAGTTGGAGGTAATTCAGCTTGAGCTTCACAGTCTTCGGGCCTTTGGGAATCCTTTGAAACCAGCAGTGCATGCTTCTACCAAGCTCTCTGACGTTTCTCCTGGTCTTATGGGGTCTTCTCCATTGATCTCTCCATTGCTCTTGCTTCCAGATACAGAAGTCCAAATGAAAACAGATCCTATCTGAATTATGGGAACAAGATACAAAAAATAACTTGAATTCCTCCCACATCATAGCTTGACTTAGTACAAAAAAATAAGTTAAATGAGTTGTGAAGGAGTACCCCTCTACTTGAAGCCACTTGTAGTCATATTAATGGCTGTGACATTGTTCAGAGACATTCAACAAACAATCGGAGTTTGCATACGTCTTATAGTAACACAATCAAAACCAGAAACATCACAGCAATAGAGACTAGAGAGGGATGCATAATGCAACAGAGACGAACGCCCTGCTCATCCACTTGGCGTGGTGTTAAGAAGGGATACAACCTATTCATGCAAGGATCCCGAACACTCATAGGAAATGGATCCTCTTCATCTTTCTGGATGACCAACTGGGTAGGAGAGGGACCTCTTTGATCCCAAACCTCTGGGCCTCTCAATTAGTTCACTATTAGTTCTGCCTACAACATTCTCAGATGCGCCACTCATACTGAACCCTATCCAAATTGGACATGGGTCTGGAAACTGCCATGTAACGACCCTCGCATCCAACATTTCTTCTGGCTTTTGGAACAAAAATGCCTCCTCACGCTTGATAATCTATTTCCAAGCTAGGCGTATTAGTGTATTACTCCTACTAAGGAAGACACCTGCCATGTTCTGCGCAAGTGCCCACGAGCTGCAGCCATTTTTACTACACTTGGGTTTACCTCTACAAAAGTCAATGAACCTTTTCATGATTGGGTTAAAAAAACCTTCACATTTGTGGATACCATCCTCCTGGAGTCCGTTGGAGTCTCATCTTTCTCTTCGCTTGTTAGCATATTTGGTGCAACCGGAAAAGCAATCTCTTCGAAATACAACCCAACTCGAGTTCAAACCAGCCAACTCAAGTTGCGAAAACCATTTTAGCCAAATCTGTGGAATGGTATTTCAATGGTTTTCGCGACTTCGGGGGGTGTATTTCATTATTTGGGCCTGAGCTGGGGGGAATTACTTTGGATTTTTTGTACCTACACGTAATTTTCCCATAACGTGTAACATTTTTAAAATCCAAACTTCTTAAGTTCAAAATTAGACTCAACAAGATTTTCAATGGATCTTACGATGCACAAATCAAACTTCGGGAGTGTTCGTGGCAAACTCGCGAAGTGCGAACACTCCCGAAGTTTGGCTTACTTTGCAGTTTTTTGGAAGATGTGCCCAGGACGCATAAGCATGCGCCTAAGACGCATATGGAAACTATTTCTCGCGCCCGGGGAGCAATAAACTGCCCCTGAGACGCATCAGTGACCACCTTTTTTTTTTTTTTTTGATAGGCAAAAATTTATTAAAAACGGGGAGAGGGAAAAGGGAAATCTAACAAAAAATTGGACAGTACATCACATGGGTCAAAGCCCAACCCCAAAGGTCTAAAACGGGAGCCTAAAAATAAAGGGAAAATTTTACAAATGGTCCTTTTACTTTGCATGAATTCTCATTTTTCGTCCCTCTAGTACCAATTGCGTTAGTTTTAGCCCTATAGTTTATATTTTGCCTCAATTTCGTCCCTCTTGCTTACGGTGTCAATGAAACAAACGGAATTGAAGGGCAAAATTGTCATTTCTCCTCACAGATGGGCTAAATTGAGACTTCATACAAACTAGAGGGACTATTTCTAAAAATATTCTTTTTACTTTTGTTTTTGCAAATATAATTAAAAGACACCATACATAATATATTTTTCATCTCAATTTTTTTAATCAAAATATGTTGAAAATTTTAAAGCTTTTATTATATTCCATATCACAAAAATATGAGAAAATTCGAAAAGTAACCCCTATGTTAAATGTCTATGTATCGTATTTTTTTCAATTGGAGTTTCAATCTCGTTATGTTCTTTGTTACGCGATTAAAAAGAAAAATTGCTCAATAGTATTTAGGTGTCTTGTATTTTTGTTTAATTAACCAATGAAATACTATTGCATTAAAACATGGGTATAGTGTATTTTTTTGGGACTTACTCATAGGACCACTTATATAACAAATAAATACAGATTGAATATTAATAGCTACATAATCAGTTTATTTTAGTCTTCAAATAATTTAACGACATATAGCTACATAATGAAATACGAAAACAATATCTTCAGATCAATATAAGTTAGCAATATCAAAGCTGTGAGTTGGCTTAAAATATCACCCCCCAAGTCAAAAGTTCACTCGCTTATTTGTTATTCAATAGTGATCCACTTCTTAATCACTGATTACAAGATTAACTAAATAATTTTGAACATTATTTTTTATTGGGTGAAAAAAAAAAGAACATTATAAAAACATGATACTAATGATATGGAATATTAAGTATGGAATATAATGATTTTCAATTCCATACTAAATGATAAAAACAAAAATTTTTGTGATATCGAATATAATAAAAACATTATATTTCCATACTTAATGATATGGAACATCATTAAAAAATTTTGTGATATGGAATATAATAAAAGTAAAAGCTTTAAAATTGTTTATATATTTCAAAAAAAATTTTGATATGGAATATTAAGTACTCCTATTATATGTTGAAAACTTTTGCAAATTGTTTCCTCTTGCGTTTTTATATTCCATACTTAATATTCCATATCATTAAGTATGGAATATTAAGTATGGAACATCATTAATATTTTCAACATATTTTGATTAAAAAAACTGAGATGAAAAATATATTATGTATGGTGTCTTTTAATTATATTTGCAAAAACAAAAGTAAAAAGAATATTTTTAAAAATAGTCCCTCTAGTTTGTATGAAGTCTCAATTTAGTCCCTCTGTGAGGAGAAATGACAATTTTGCCCTTCAATTCCGTTTGCTTCATTGACACCGTAAGCAAGAGGGACGAAATTGAGGCAAAATATAAACTACAGGGCTAAAACTAACGCAATTGGTACTTGGAGGACAAAAATGAGACTCGGATGAAACTAGGAGGACCATTTCTATAAATTTCCCAAAAATAAAACAATTAAGCACACCCGTTACCCATAAACAATTAAGCACACCCGTTACCCATATAAACAACAAAGCCCAAATAAACAAATAGGCCCAAAGGGACCCACTTGGCAGAACTAACCCCACAAAACCCTAACCCGCTTCATAACCGCCGCCACACAAAACACCGTAGGCATCACCACTCAGACCAGCACTACCACCCAACCGCCTCGCCGTTAAGCCGATCCGGTCACTCCCAGATGTAGATGACCGGCGGCAGAAGAAAACCAACAGACTCACCAAGGTAATGCAAACAGCCTACAACCACAGAGAGGAAACAAAGATAGGGCAGTGGGAGAGCAAGGAAACTGCCGCCTAAAATCGCCTCTCCACGAACCCCCAGAATCACGATCGAGAACAATAGTTGGAACCATCATCGCCAAGTCGACCCCTCGTCCGGGCTACACAATCGCCGGCTGAAAACAGCACACAAAACGACCAAAAAATGCAGAACATTGGGGTCGCATACCGTTCATGACCATGCCTCCAAACTGCTGCTAACCACTGCGAAACAAAAACTTTTTGCCTATCAGATTTTGGAATAACCTGCAGCAGGGAAAATATACGAAAACTCTCGAGACATTGCCATCTCTTCCTCCCTCCGCCCCAACCATGCCTCCCCTCTCCTCCTCCTTCACCACCACCACCACCACTAACACTAACACTACCTCACCACAGGGACTAATATTTAATCTCCGCGTTTTTAGTTTTCTGTGGTTCACAACCGCTATCACTACATAGCTACCACCATCACTTCACCACCACTACCACCCCATTGCAAGAAGAAGAGATTCAAGGAGATCCATCCATGAAGGTTTCATTGAAAACTTTGGATCTCTCTACAATCATGAGCGGCTAATCTTCCTCCTTCAGGTTTAGACAAAATCCTTGCAACTTACTTTGGTTTTCATATTTTATACTATAACAATTATTCAATGGTTTAACTATTTTTTGATGTTTCGGGCTTTTGATATTCATCAAATGCTGGATATTTTTTCTTATCTAGCATATGTGATTGGTTTCAGTGATATAAAAAACATAGATGTATAATAATTTTATTTGCAATTGTAATCGAAAAGTAAAATAAACTATGCTTAGAAAAGAGCTATTGTGCTTTGATTACATCCAAAACGATCCAAAATGGCAATTTATTAATTTAAGATGATGGGCTATGTCAAATTTTCAATTCCATCAAATTATTTTGCACACTGCTAAGGCTTGTGGCCATGGTTCATCAATGTTAACTCACGTTGATAGGAGCCTCATGGATAGAGAATTGTTTGAGCAATTAATAGTGAGAAGAAAAATGGTAACCAAGGTCTTGTGCTTAAACTGGATATTGAGAAAGCATATGACAGTGTTAATTGGAGTTACTTGTTCTCTATGCTTAGGAAGTTTGGGTATGGCAGAAAATGGATTTCTTGGATAAAGGCTTGTACTACAACTGCTTCTTTATCTATCTTGATAAATGGGTCTCCTACGGCTGAATTTTCAATGGAAAGGGGTTCTTTATCTATCTTGATAAATGGGTCTCCTACGGCTGAATTTTCAATGGAAAGGGGTCTTGGACAGGGAGATCCTTTGTCTCCCTTGCTGTTCAATATTGTGGCTGAAGGGTTAAATATTCTCTTTGAAAGAGCAAAGATGGAAAGGGTGATTTCACGGGTAAGAATGGGTGAAAATGGTCCAGTCATTTCCCATTTACAATTTGCCGATGATACTATTATTTTTTGCACATGGTTGGTTGGGATAGGGTGACTAAAAGTTAGAAAACAGGGGGTTTGGGTGTTAAAAGACTTCTTATTCAGAATGAAGCTTTTTTATGCGAATGGTGGTGGAGATATGGTGTGGAAAAAGATGCACTTTGGGTGAAAGCTATCAATAGTAAATACGGGGTGACAAGCTCCAAGTGGTTACCATCCCAATTAAACAACCAAAACAGCTTTTCTAAAATCTGGGGGGATATATGTCTAGAATTGGTAAAGAAGGTGCAAATCTGGAAATTATTATTGCCGAAGGTTTTTGGATTAAAGTTGGGACAGGGCAACAAACCTCTTTCTGGAAAGATGTATGGTGTGGCAATCAGGCCTTGAGAGATGCATACCCTAGACTGTTTAGAAAATCCAATCAAAAGAATTCCACTGTTGAGGAAATGTATGACTCTTCTAATTTGGTATGGGACCTTACTTTCAGTAGAAGGTTGTTTCCTTGGGAAAATGAAGAGGTGAATGAACTGAAGCTGGACTTGAATACTATAACATTGCAGCCTAATGTCAATGACTCACTTTGCTGAAGATGGGACAACCAAACTAATTCCTTTTCTGTTAAATCTTGCTACGAGAAGTGGGAAGATGATTTCAACTCACAGAATCATATTGGCCCATTAAGCAAAAGGGTTTGGAAAAACTTATGCCCTTTTAAAGTGGAGGTATTTGTTTGGCAGGCTTTACAAGAAAAGGTTGCAACTGGTTCAGAATTGAAAAAAGGAACGTTTTAAACTAAGAGGATACTTGTGTGGGACTTTGTCCTTTTTGCTCTTTGGAAGTAGAAACTGTGCCTCATCTTTTTTTTCACCGTACAACATCATGGAGGATTTGGTCTACAATCCTGGATTGGTGGGGTAATATGTGGGTGTGCCCATCCAGTCTATATGAGCTTTTGTGTTGGTGGTTCACCAATAAATTCAAATCGGTGGAAAAAAGGAGTTGGGAGTTAATGTTGTGATGAATGGTAGTTGGGTTTTTTGATGCTACAAGGGGAGTGGTGGTGTCTGGTTGTTCTCTGCTTTGGTGCTTTGATTTGGGTCATTACAGTGATTGGGGTGTTGGGTGAATCAGACCTTCAGTTGATGTTAACTCTGTTTTCAGTTTTCTTGGAATTTCAGTTGGCCTTCTCTCAGTAGATGATGGGGCTTTTGTCCTGTGATACTGAATAAAGATTATTTTTGTACTTGCTCTTATCTGCGGGTGATAGTAGACGATTGAGACTTTTGTTCTATGATACTATTCCCCCCTTGTACCTCTCAAATTTCAGAATGTTTGGAGTCTCTAAGTCTGAGGTGGATTGTAGAAGGAAAATCATGTTGGAGGCTGATAGTAGAAGATTGGGACTTATGTTCTTTGATACTATCCCCTCTCTAATTAGCACAAGTTCTGCGTTTTATTTTGGTATCTATGCGGAAACTCAAGTCTGTGGTTGATAGTAGAAGATTGGGACTTATGTTCTTTGATACAATCCCCTCTCTACTTTGCACAACGCAGCTGAAGTGGATCTAATGGTATCTACGAGTTATCAGAAATTCTTCAAGTATTCCAGTGGATTGTTTGTCTCAAGTTTCTGGGTCAATCCCAATTATAGCAGCAATGGTTTGGTTCTCTTAGTTGCAGGATTATGGAGCACAGATTCAAGTCCATGTTCAGGAGACAGAGCTGTTTGGAAAGTGCATTAGAGTTATGGTGTTGTTTCTCTTTTATACGGGCATTTCATGATCTGGTTTTAGTCTGTTCAGTTTTCCCAGTATGTCTAGGGGTTTTTAGTGACTGGTTTATAGGATTTTTATCTCTGTTTCCGGGTTGGTGTCTTGCCAAACTTCTCCTCTTTTGGTGGCGGGCGGTAGATGAATGTCCTCGGCCTAGGTGCCAACATAGTTGAGATGTAGGTCGGTGGTTGTGATGCCTCTTTTTCCCCGTTTCCGTTTAATTTTTGTAACTTCAGTTTGTTGATTAATAAAATTTCTTTGCTGATAAAAAAAAAAAAATACTGACCACATTTTTTTTGGATCCAAAAATTCATTTCATTACAAATGAATGCATCTGAAGACGGTGAAAAGGAAAACTACAACCAACCCATCACAGAGAAATACACATGAATGCAACTGACCACATTCGGTACTCAAATTTTGAGTATCATGTAATATGTCCTCGTTGCATTGTTGGAATATATGAGAAGTGCGGTTTACTTTTTTTTTTTTGATCCGCAAAGTGAGGTTTACTTAATAAGTGCGAAAATGTACACATATAGTCAATCCAAATGTATAGAGCAAAAACGTACACATTTAGGCAGTCCAACATACATTTGTTGTCTCTTTTCAATGTTTCGATGTCTATTGCTACCTGTAATATCTCAAGTGGTTCTTGTGATTGCAGGTTGCCAAGTCGATTGCACAAATTTTGACGTTATTTTGGAGCCTTAGTAGTCTCAAGAAATGATAAATGCACACAAAAAATGATCTAATTAGCGATCCAAATAAGTGCGCCCGGAGCATGGCCTATTCGCGCCTAGGCACATTAAGACAGTTAAATACACTGATGCGCCCGGGGAGCACCATGATCACGCCTGGCGCAAAAATAAGGTGCCTCAAAAAAAAGTACTCCTGCAACAACATCCGTGACCACAATTTTAACCCGTATACCACCACCCTTTTATCACTTCCACTACCAACAATCACTACTCTACCACCACCACACCCTTACCACACCTCCGTCGTCATCTCACCACCAAGTTGGACGTGATTCAGCTTGAGCTTCATAGCCTTTGGGAATCCTTTGAAATCAGTGCTTCCGTCATACTCTCTGACGTTTCTCTAGGACTTATGGGGTCATTTCCGTTGATCGCTCCATTGCTCTGTTTCTGTTTGTGATCATCACCAATCTAGCCATCAACAACATTAGCATTGAGATGGAAAGGGTGAGTAAATGGTGATCGAGGGTGGTCTGTAGAAGGTCCGTGTAATCTATGAAAGGGGCAGGGAAGAGAGGGGTAGAAGCGTGATGGGTTTGAAGTTACATCAGGTTGAGATTTAGACACACACAAACAAACGTGACCATTGATCTAGCTGTATCGCAATTTGAACCCTCGGAAAGAAGAAGTAACCAATCTTAACCGTTAATCAAGCACGCCAAAAAGCTCGGTCCTTGGACTAGTGTACATTTTCAAAACACTTCATCCTCATTGTGTAGACTAACGCGTGCGGCTCAAAGAAATTGGCTTTCAATAAAGTGTCCTTAGCGAGGTATGAGGATATTGCCTGACACAACCATATACTTATATATTGCAATGAGTTTTTCAAGGGTTCGAGAGTGTTTGTGACAAGCCGGAAGTTTGGCCTAGTTTGCAAATTGGAAGCTACGCCCAGGGCGCGATGTAATGCGCCTGAGGCGCATAAGAGAATAATTAGATAGACATTACAATGATCACTTCACTATCTACGAGATTAAGAGCAGTGCACAGAATCACATATTTGCAACTAAACTAAATAAGCGTTCACACAATGGAAAACGAAAAGAAAAAGGATGAGATCAAACAATTAAAAGGTACCTTTTGTTCCATTCTTATCTTCTTTTTTTTATCTCTTTGTCCTTCGATGATTAGAATTTCAAAAAATGATTTTTTTTTTACTTCGAAGGTAAGATCATTGTATGTTTTAATGTGTAAATAATTCTGAATCATAATAACTTGAGTGAGAAAGTAGACTCTAACCACGTTGAAATCGGATTAGTTCGGCAGTTTCAATGGCAAGCCGCGAAGCTGCAATTGGCCTACTTCGCTATTTGAAAGCTGCACCTGGGCTGTGACCCAATGCGCCTGAGCCACATAACTAAACAATTTCTGGCGCCCAGGGCGCATTGTCTTGTGCCTGAGGCGCAAAAGAGAATAATTAGATGCACCTTATGCATAATTTTCCCTCGCTTTCTTCCGCTACCGCCACTGCACCACCGTCACCTAACAGACATTACGAGTGTAACCCTACCCCTCTCCAAAGATCTATTAAGTTACTCCATCCGTCCTGATTTATTTGTCCCAAATTGACTGTCCAATTTCAAAATCAATGGATCAGATTATGTAAATTTCCAAATCAATGGATCAGATTTAGTTTCCTTAATAAGTTGAAAATCCGAGAGTGGACAAACAAATTGGGACGGAACGAGTACAAAATATTCCAAAGGCGCAAACGTTCAAGTGGAAGTAGTCATATGAATACCTTACATTAGAAATTTTTAATGGATATCATTCTTATATCTATTTATATGCTATAGTTATGTGCATTTTCACATCAAAAAATAGAAAGTCACGTGCAGCTAATGGAACTTAGAATGTGTAGAGAGCGTGCAAACGTGTTTAGCTTTAGTGGTCCGATGATCTTTGAATCGGTCTTCTTTTTAACCAACTTTTCATAAATCGTACTTCTTAATTTAATTCTATTTTTCCTTTACATCCTATTTTAGTAGTTTGGAAACCCTATCTATAGATTCATAATTGGTCTTGATCCGATTTAAAATGACGGTGATAAGAGCTTTTTACCAAAATAATTTATTTTTCGACCCACTAAGGGTAAAATGGTAATTTATTTTGATGTACAAATGATTTTGGATCAAAATAACTTCGGTTAAAAATTATATTTAACAAACTTTTCAATGGTTCAAACCACGCTCAAATCAAATTTCGTGTGTGTCCGTGTCGAGCCCGCAAAGTTTAGCTTGTTTTTAAGTGTTAAGGATGTGCCTGGGGCGCAATGGAGTGTGCCTGGGGCACAGTAAAGCTTGCTAACAAACCAAACTTTGCAGGCTTGTCCCGGACACTCCGAAATTCAGATTTGCGTGTGGTTTGAACTGTTAGAAAGTTTGTTCAATCGAATTTCTATTCCAAGTAGTTTGGATCCAAAATCATTTGAACATAAGAATATGTGACCATTTTACCCTCAGTGAGTCAAAGGACAATCATTTTGATAAAACGCTCGCAATTTTCTCATTTTAAATTGGACCAAGACCATCTATATATCGATAAATAGGGTTTTTAATGTTATAAAAGATGGTGGGATGAAACTATCAAAATATTTAGATCTAGTTCATGAAAAGTGAGTAAAAAGGAGACTATAAGAAAAATCTTCGAAGCCTTTAAGGCTAAAACACGTTTTGTCCTTCATTCGGTGCTCAAATCCCTAGTTCTTAGGTAATTATTCGTCGTTTAAGTGGTTCTACGAAAAATTTCATTAGTAACTTATGATCTAAAAACAGAGTTTTTCTCTATGTGTGTTATAGCTATTAAGTTACGAAATGTTCCAAAGGCGCAAACGTTCAAGTGAGGGTAGTCAAATGGCGGTGGTGGTAGTGGTAGTCATAGTGGTCGATTAATTGTGTTGGTGGTGTAGACAATCGAATTTTGCTTCGTAAACGTACAAGAGAAAACAACGCTTCAGCCGCACTCCATTCCTTTGCACTCGCCTTGCTAATGCAAGAGGTCATCAAAGATATGCGTCATAAAGCACCCAACAACGAATGGAGTTGTGAGCTTCTTCTCTTCTTTTCCCATATCTCCAAAAGATACGTCACAAGAAAGAGAGCTGCTTTGTACTCAAAGCAGATGGAAAATGGGGGAACTTCAAAGGTGAAATTGAAAAAGTCTGAATTCAGGCACGGTCCGCCCGTCTGCTGCTAGGTCCGGGAATGGCACCAGGCGAGGATTGAAGGAATATCCTAGAATTAGGAGTGTGTGTTTAGAATGGAACTTAGAATGTGTGGACGCCCAAATGTGTTTAGCTTTAGTGGTCCGATCGGTCTTCTTTTAACCAATTTTTCATAAAATTATATTTCTTTAATTATGTTTTTCCTTTTCATCATATTTTAGAAGTTTGGAAACCCTATCTATCCATTCATAATTTGTCTTGATCCGATTTAAAATGACTGTGATTCGAGCTTTTTATGGAACTAATTTGTTTTTCGACCCACTAAGGGTAAAATAGTAATTTCCTTTGATGTAGAAATGATTTTCGATCAAAACAACTTCGGTAAGAAAGAAGATTTAACAAGCTTTCCAACGGTTCAAACCACGATCGAATTGGATTTTGGGTGTGTCCATGTCGAGCCCGCAAAGTTTAGCATGTTTTCAAGTGTTACGGATGCGCCCGGGGCGCAAGGGAATGCGCCTGAGGCGTATCAAAATTCGCCTAGGGCGCACTAAAGCTAGCTAACAGACCAAACTTTGAGGGCTTGTCTCGGATACTCCGAAATTCAGATTTGAGTGTGGTTGAACCGTTACAAAGCTTGTTCAATTTACTTTCTATCCCAAGTAGTTTGGATCTTAAATAATTTACACATAAGAATATGTGACCATTTTACCCTCAGTTGGTCAAAAGACAATTCATTTCGGTAAAATGCTCGCAACTTTCTCATTTTAAATTGGATCAAGACCAACTATATATCGATAAATAGGGTTTTTAAAGTTCTAAAAGATGGTGGAATGCAACCATCAAAACAATTAGATCTAGTTCATGAAAAGTGTGTAAAAAGAGACTATTAGAAAAAATCTTCGGAGCCTTTAAGGCTAAAACACATTGTTTCTTTCATTCGGTGCTCAAATCCCTAGTTTTTAGGTAATTATTCGTGGTTTGTGTGGTTCTCCAAAATATTCCCTAAGTAACTTATGATCTATAAACAGGGACTCGGGGGTGCTGTAGTGCATCCCTGCACTACACGTGTAGTGCGGGCGATCCGGCTATCCATCTCGGCAATGGACGGCTCGGATTTTCATCCAAACAATGGACGGCTAGGATTTGTAGGAGTTCGGATTAAATCCAAGCCGTCTGCACCGAGATGGATGGTCGGAATTAAATCCAAGCCGTCCACACCGAGATGGACGATTGGATCGGCCGCACTACATAGTGTAGTGCGACAGGTGCACTACAGCCCCTCCCATTCCTATAAATAGAGTTTTTCTCTGTGTTTGTTATAGCTAATAAGTTACGCAATGTTCCTAAGGCACAAACCCGTGCAAACCCAACAATGTCTGGCCCCCAAGGGGCATTGTCCTGTGCCTGAGGCGCATATATAAGAGAATACTTTCTATCACTAAACTTTTTGCCCTCAATTTCTACCGCTACCACCACTACACCACCTCCACCCCCGTCACCTAACATACACTACCAGTTCACACAATCGAAAAGAGAAAAAGGATGATGTCAAACCATTAAAAGGTACTGAGATAACTCTCTCAAAAATGATTTTTTCCGACTCCTTAAAGGTAAAATCATTGTTTGCTTTAACGTGAAAATAAATTTGAATCAAAATTACTCGAGTTAGAAAGTAGATTCAACAAGCTTTTTAAAAGTTCTATCAACGTGCAAATCAGAATTCGAAAGTGTTTATGGCAAGCCGAGAAGTTTGGCCGACTTTGCAGTTTGGAAACTACGCTCGGGGCGCGACTCAATGCGCCTGAGCCTTATAACCCAACAGTTTTTGGCGCCCGAGGCGCATTGAACTGCCCCTGAGGTGCATAAGAGAATACTTAGGTGCACATTACATGTAAATTGTCCTCATCTTTCTACCCTACCACTACTGCGTACCACAACCGTACAACCTCCACCACCACAACCATCACCGCACATACACTACCACCGTAACACTACTTATGTAACGGGTGGGAAAATTTAGGCACACACAAACAAGCGTGACCATTGATCTAGTTATATTGCAATCTGAACCCTCCAAAAAGAAGTAAACAAATCTTAATTGTTAATTTAGCACGCCACAAAGCTCGGTCCTTGGACTTGTGTACCTTTTCAATAGCACTACTTCCTTATTATAAAAATTAATGCATGCTCGTGCCCAAAGGCACGACTCGAAGAAATTGACATTCAATAAAGTGTCCTTAGCCAGGTGTGAGGATATTGCCTGACACACATCCACATAATTATATGGCAATGAATACCAATCACCCGTTCTACTTGCTGACAACTCTCACAGTCAGTCACACTTGAAGAAAACACAATCATCTTTTGGCTCCGTTTGATTGGATGTAAAATATTTTTGGTTTATGATGTTTGGTCGTTGAAAAATCCGGAAAATAAAATTTTTGGGAAAATCTTTTACCACTTTCGGTGTAAAATGACTTACAGCCGTAAACCGTGCAAGTTATTTTACAAGCTCGACTCTGTTGGACTGGTTCCTTGGAGACGTGGGAAATGCTGCTGCAATGAAACTTGTTGTGAACATGATCAGGGGAAGGTTCTGCAGATCTCTCTCTCTCTCTCTCTCTCTCTCTGTGTGTTAATTTGAATATTGCAAGGTTTTTTCTTTAGTATTTTGGGTTGGTGTTTGTACCATATATTCACCGCTTGTCGATTATCGACCGGAAGGTGGCGATTATGAGAATGCTTCCTATTTTATTATTTCGTATTAATAATATAACTAGTTTTTATTTCTTTTATTTTGTTTGTATTTGCATGTAGGACACTTGGCTTGTTTCTACACACTTTGAAATTGAAGAGAAGTTATTTGGACAAGTGGCATGCTCCTACACACTTTGGAATTTGTGGGAAGTTATTTGGACACTTGGAAGATGATGAAGAGTAGTGAGAAGTTAGGAAGTTATTTCCTGTACATTTTCTCTATAAATAGCCTCTTTTGGCTTCATTGTAAACTCCTTCAACAAAATCAAAGTCTTCACTTTGTTCTAATTTTTGTCTTCCTAGGAGTAGGATTAAATTAACTCCCTTACTTTCAATGGGGATCCGTCCTTCTTGATTGTAATTCTACCTTTGAAAAATAACAAAGTCCATTTGTTATTTTTCTTCCGCTCCACCCCACTTCACTAAACCATCAATTCATTCCGCCCAATCGATGGGTCAATTCGGTTCTTGAAGATTGGCGGGTGACGGTCTTCTTTTACGAGTCGATTCATCACCAACAAAAATAGCATTTGATTCATTCGCCATTTCTCTTCCGGTGAAGTCCTGAAATACGGCAAGGAACCTCAAATTCGTTTGTGGAGACAAGCCGCATTCGCCTTTTCTTTTTGTTGTTGGCTTGTTGCTTTTGTTTTCGTTCTCTGTCGATTCGTTCCGGAGAAAGAAAAAATAGGTAAACAGTTGGGCTTTTACTTAGCAAGTTCCTCTTAAAGGTATAGGCTCCTCTTGTCCCAAGGACATGTACAAGGTACAAGCAATTAGAAGCAATCCGGATAAAAAAGAGAGAGAAGGTTCGAGCAATCCAGAGGGTACAGGGTATAGGCTCTTCTATGGGGTTTGAACAGGAGTTGGAATTGATGATCCAGAGGGTTTGCCATGTTTCCGTGTTGTATTCCTTCATTAAGTTTGAAGGAATACAAAGTTTGACCTGTTATGGAATGTATCATGCTCACAAAGTTTGACCTGTTATGGAATGTAGGATGCGCCTGGGGTGCATTTGCAGTGCGCCTGGGCACATGAAATTGCGCTTGAGGAGCATCAAAAGACGTCAAATTTTGAAAGGTTGCCCTGGACACTCCCGAACTCCAATTTGCGCATGGTTTGAACCGTTGAAAAGCTTGTTCAATTTTCTTTCTAACCCAAGCAGTTCGGAAAAAAAAACATTTGTGGATCGAGCGATGTGACCATTTTACCCTCAGTAGTTCAAAAAAGTAATTCATTTCGGCAAAACGCTCGTATGTCCCTCACTTTTAATCGGATCAAAACCCATTATATATCAACATATAGAGTTTTTGGGGTACAAAGAGAGGATGGAATTCAACTATAAAAAAAATTCAAGTTTCGCTTATGAAAATTCGGTAGAAAGAAGACCACTAGAAAAATCGTCAAGGACACCAAGACTAAAAAACGTTCTAGGTTTCATTCGAAGATCAAATCCCTAGTTCGTACGTACTTCTTCATTGCTTAGGTGTTTCAATGAATTCATAGAGCGTCTACATTTCATCGAAGCGTAGGAGAAATCGTTTCAAAGAGTTTTTACGTTGTGTTGGTATTCGTAACTTCCAAAATTTGGCTTCAAAGCTGTATAAGCCCCGCTTTCGGCGAATGATGATACAGTCTTTCCTTTCCTTTGATTCGATGAATTGTAAATTCTTTATAAACTCTTTGATATTCACTTAACCAATAAAGATATACCTACAAACTAAGGATTTGATCACCGAACGAAAATTAGAATGTGTTTTAGCTTTAGTCGCCTTGACGCTTTTTGTAATGGTTCTTTCTACCCAATTTTTATTAACGAAATTTTTTTTATGGTTGGATGGTACCATCAATTAATAATCTAAAAACTCTAAATATTGATATATAATGGGTCTCGATCCGAATTAAAATGAGGGACATATGAGCGTTTTACCGAAATAAATTGTTTCTGACCCACTGAGGGTAATATGGTCACATATCTTGACATACGAATGATTTTTTTTTATGCAAACTACTTGGGTTACAAAGCAAATTGAACAAGCTTTTCAACGGTTCAAACGGTGCTCAAATCCGATTTCAGGAGTGCCTGTATCATGCTCACAAAGTTTGACCTATTATGGAATGTAGGATGCACCTGGGGCACATTTTCAGTACGCCTGGGCGCATGGAATTGCGCCTGAGGAGCATCAAAAGACGTCAAACTTTGAAAGGTTGTCCTGGACACTCCCGAACTCCAATTTGTGTGTGGTTTGAACCGTTGAAAAGTGTTACGGCCTACCATTTTTATTTATTTAATTAATTATATTGGCTGTTTATTAATTGGAGTTGTGGTTGGGTCCCAAATAATTATTTTGTGTGCGCTATGGATATTGTTGACACGATTGTAATATTTGGGGTATGAGATTGATTTTGGATAAAATAGTGGTACCGGATGGTAATTTTATAAATTGTGTTACGTACTATCTAATCCTAATTAACTAATTAGCTATAAAATAAAGAGTAGTGGGTAGTTTTACAAAGTTAGGAGATCTTTTCACGGTGTAGGGTTTTATTTAGGGAGAGCAATTGAGATACGAAGTCGAGAAGACTGAATAAGAGAAAGAAGCCGCAGACTTCTTGTGGGTGATCGGGTAAGAGATTCTTGATTCCTTTATGCTTGTTCCATTTTTTTGTTTTCTCCACTCTTTGTCGTTCACGGATTGAGGTAAAGTTTGACTTTTGGAAGATATAGAACAATGGGATTACTGAGAGGTGGGTTCCATTCTTTTGGCACCAATGGTTTTTCTTTTAATACTGTTGACATATGGAGTAGTGGAGATGTTGTGTATGATGCGGGTGTGAGACCAGGTGTCTAAAATTGTGCATGGCGGTGTGCGGTGCTGTATGTGGCTGGCGAAGTGGTGTGTGACGGTACATGTGATGATTCAATGCAAGAGGTGTTTAGGTTGGAGTTTGTAGAATGATTTTTATATTGACTTGTGGTGGAGTAAAATGGTTTTGGAGTTAAAATTGTTATGAGAGTTGGCGGAAGAAGTAGTGGCGTGGCAGCAGTGAGATTTGGGTTTTTGTTTGCTACTGATAGGTTAGCAATTAGAATTAGGCTAGGTTTACTTTATTTTGATAGGAAATGATATTCTGTATTTAATTACATTAGTGTGTATTTGAATAGTTGGTCATCCCGTGTTTTGTTATTTTGTTCAGGATAGTCACTTTTCGCATACATTGTTCGATTGCATTACTTTTGGATCCAGGTGAGTAGTTAAGTATGTTACGTATATTCGAAAGATCCTTATGTCCCTTAAAAGTATTTCCTTCAGAAATTTGTATGAATGTTATTCGGAAACTCAAAACTATTTATAAGTTGTTCTATAAATTGGCATGCGATGAATTTTCTGAGATCAATTGATAATATTCTTTTTGGTGAGATCTTGGTGGATATTAATGGGAACATTTATTTCGGAAGTCCAGGGAACTTATTCCTTCTCGTGTTGGTGACCCTGGCCATTGGGGAAAAGACTGTGTTAGGCCGGTGACCCTAATGCTCAACGGCTTTCTTTCGCCGGATCGTCTTAGGGAAAAGTATCACGGGCTGCCAACCCTGGTGACTCTAAGTTCGATATTGGATCCAATTTTGATGAGATTTATTTTGGCCATGGTATTGTTTGTTTAATTGTGGTTCCCCATTGTTGATGGAGTTAATGTTGTGATCACCACCAAGAATATTTATTGGTTAAATGTTTCATTGATTAATTTATTATCCTACTGGACACCTCGTATGCCAAATTATGATTTAATGGTAAATTATTTTAATCCCCGCTTTCAACTTTATTTAATATACATACTTGCTATTCACTTCACTGAGCTCGTCAACTGACGGATTTATTTCAACTTCTCTTTCAGGCAAGTTGGGGATTAGGCATGGACTCTGGCGGCGTCTCGGGGATTTCTTTTGTTGACCTCCTTAGGGTGTCTCATTCTAATTTTATTTTAATAAACGCTTCCGTATTGAAAACAATTGTCAGATAACGATTTCTTTTTATTGTTGAACCACTGGATATTGTTTGGCTCATGGGATGGTTATACCCCATGATTATGATTGAGAAACATTTGGTTTTGGTTATGATTAATAACGAAAAAGCGATCATTTGATTTTCGGTTACTTTGATTTATTTAGGCTGTGTGTTTCATGGGTTAGCCTCATGGTTCATGGCCGGTCACTTCTCATTTTTGGGACGTGACAAAAAGCTTGTTCAATTTTCTTTCTAACCCAAGCAGTTCGGAAAAAAAAACATTTGTGGATCGTGTGATGTGACCATTTTACCCTCAGTAGTTCAAAAAAGTAATTCATTTCGGCAAAACGCTTGTATGTCCCTCACTTTTAATCGGATCAAAACCCTTTATATATCAACATATAAAGTTTTTGGGGGTACAAAGAGATGATGGAATTCACCAATAAAAAAAATTCAAGTTTCGCTTATGAAAATTTGGTAGAAAGAAGACCACTAGAAAAATCATCAAGGTCACCAAGACTAAAAAACGTTCTAGGTTTCATTCGAAGATCAAATCCCTAGTTCGTACATACTTCTTCATTGCTTAGGTGTTTCAATGAATTCATAGAGCGTCTACATTTCATCGAAGCGTAGGAGAAATCGTTTCAAAGAGTTTTTACATTGTGTAGGTATTCGTAACTTCCAAAATTTGGCTTAAAAACTGTATATGCCCCGCTTTCGGTGAATGATGATACAATCTTTCCTTTCCTTTGATTCGATGAATTGTAAATTCTTTATAAACTCTTTGATATTCACTTAACCAATAAAGATATACCTACAAACTAAGGATTTGATCACCGAATGAAACATAGAATGTGTTTTAGCCTTAGTCGCCTTGACGCTTTTTGTAATGGTTCTTTCTACCCAATTTTTATTAACGAAACTTTTTTTTTTTTTTTTTATGGTTGGATGGTACCATCAATTAATAATCTAAAAACTCTAAATATTGATATATAATGGGTCTCGATCCGAATTAAAATGAGGGACATATGAGCGTTTTACCGAAATAAATAGTTTTTGAACCACTGAGGGTAATATGGTCACATCTCTTAATATAAGAATGATTTTTTTTTATCCAAACTACCTGGGCTACGAAGCAAATTGAACAAGCTTTTCAACGGTTCAAACGGTGCTCAAATCCGATTTCAGGATTGAATGTATCATGCTCACAAAGTTTGACCTGTTGTGGAATGTAGGAAGCGCCTGGGAGCATTTGCAGTGCGCCTGGGCGCATGGAATTGCGCCTGAGGAGCATCAAAAGACGTCAAACTTTGAAAGGTTGCCCTGGACACTCCCGAACTCCAATTTGCGCATGGTTTGAACCGTTGAAAAGCTTGTTCAATTTTCTTTCTAACCCAAGCAGTTCGGAAAAAAAACATTGGTGGTTCAAGTGATGTGACCATTTTACCCTCAGTAGTTCAAAAAAGTAATTCATTTCGGCAAAACGCTCGTATGTCCCTCATTTTTAATCGGATCAAAACCCATTATATATCAACATATAGAGTTTTTGGGGTACAAAGAGATGATGGAATTCACCAATAGAAAAAATTCAAGTTTCGCTTATGAAAATTTGGTAGAAAGAAGACCACTAGAAAAATCATCAAGGTCACCAAGACTGAAAAACGTTCTAGGTTTCATTCAAAGATCAAATCCCTAGTCCGTACATACTTCTTCATTGCCTAGGTGTTTCGAAGAATTCATGGAGCGTCTACATTTCATCGAAGCATAGGAGAAATCGTTTCAAAGAGTTCTTACGTTGTGTTGGTATTCGTAACTTCCAAAATTAGGCTTCAAAACTGTATAAGCCCCGCTTTCGGCGAATGATGATACAGTCTTTCCTTTCCTTTGATTCGATGAATTGTAAATTCTTTATAAACTCTTTGATATTCACTTAACCAATAAAGATATACCTACTAACTAAGGATTTGATCACCGAATGAAACTTAGAATGTGTTTTAGCCTTAGTCGCCTTGACGATTTTTGTAAAGGTTTTTTCTACCCAATTTTTATTAATGAAACTTATTTTTTTATGGTTGGATGGTACCATCAATTAATAATCTAAAAACTCTAAATATTGATATATAATGGGTCTCGATCCAAATTAAAATGAGGGATATATGAGCGTTTTACCGAAATAAATTTTTTCTGACCCACTGAGGGTAATATGGTCACATATCATGAGTTACGAATGATTTTTTTTAATCCAAACTACTTGGGTTACAAAGCAAATTGAACAAGCTTTTCAACGGTTCAAACGGTGCTCAAATCCGATTTCAGGAGTGCCTGTATCATGCTCACAAAGTTTGACCTGTTATGGAATGTAGGATGCGCCTGGGGCGCATTTGCAGTGCGCCTGGGCGCTTGGAATTGTGCCTGAGGAGCATTAAAAGACATCAAACTCTAAAAGGTTGCCCTGGACACTCCTGAACTTCAATTTGCGCGTGGTTTGAACCGTTGAAAAGCTTGTTCAATTTTTTTCTAACCCAAGCAGTTCAGAAAAAAAAAACATTTGTGTATCGAGTGATGTGACCATTTTAGCCTCAGTAGTTCAAAAAAGTAATTCATTTTTGCAAAACGCTCGTATGTCCCTCACTTTTAATCGGATCAAAACCCATTATTTATCAACATATAGAGTTTTTGGGGTACAAAGAGATGATGGAATTCACCAATAAAAAAAATTCAAGTTTCGCTTATGAAAATTCGGAAGAAAGAAGACCACTAGAAAAATCGTCAAGGTCACCAAGATTAAAAAACGTTCTAGGTTTCATTCGAAGATCAAATCCCTAGTTCGTACGTAGTTTTTCATTGACAGGTGTTTCAAAGAATTCATAGAGCATCTACATTTCATCAAAGCGTAGGAGAAATCGTTTGAAAGAGTTTTTACGTTGTGTTGATATTTGAAACTTCCAAAATTTGGCTTCAAACCAGTATAAGCCCCGCTTTCGGCGAATGATGATACAGTCTTTCCTTTCCTTTCCTTTGATTCGATGAATTGTAAATTCTTTATAAACTCTTTGATATTCACTTAACCAACAAAGATATACCTACAAACTAAGAATTTGATCATTGAATGAAACTTGGAAGTGTTTTAGCCTTAGTCGCCTTGACGATTTTTGTAATGGTTCTTTCTACCCAATTTTTATTAACGAATTTTTTTTTAATGGTTGGTTGGTACCATCATCTAATAATCTAAAAACTCTAAATATTGATATATAATGGGTCTCGATCTGAATTAAAATGTGGGATATATGACCGTTTTACCGAAATAAATTGTTTCTGACCCACTGAGGGTAATATGGTCACATCTCTTGATATACGAATAATTTTTTTTATCCAAACTACTTGGGTTACAAAGTAAATTGAACAAGCTTTTCAACGGTTCAAACGGTGCTCAAATCCGATTTCAGGAGTGTCTGTATTATGCTCACAAAGTTTGATATGTTATGGAATGTAGGATGCGCCTGGGGAGCATTTGAAGTGCGCCTGGGCGCATGGAAATGCACCTGAGGAGCATCAAAAGACGTCAAACTTTGAAAGGTTGCCCTGGACACTCCCGTACTTCATTTTGCGCGTGGTTTGAACCATTGAAAAGCTTGTTCAATTTTCTTTCTAACCCAAGAAGTTCGGTAAAAAAAACATTCGTGGATCGAGTGATGTGACCATTTTACCCTCGGTAGTTCAAAAAGTTAATCATTTCGGTCGAACGCTCGTACGTCCATCACTTTTAATCGGATCAAAACCCATTATCTGTCAACGTTTAGAGTTTTTGGGGTACAAAGAGATGATGGAATTAAACTATAAAAAAAATTCAAGTTTCGCTTATGAAAATTCGGTAGAAAGAAGACCACTAGAAAAATCGTCAAGGTCACCAAGACTAAAAATCGTTCTAGGTTTCATTCGAAGATCAAATCCCGAGATCGTACGTACTTCTTCATTGATTAGGTGTTTCAAAGAATTCATAGAGCGTCTACATTTCATCGAAGCGTAGGAGAAATCGTTTCAAAGAGTTTTTACGTTGTGTTGGTATTCGTAACTTCCAAAATTTGGCTTCAAAACTGTATAAGCCTCGCTTTCGGCGAATGATGATACAGTCTTTCCTTTCCTTTGATTCGTTGAATTGTAAATTCTGTATAAACTCTCGGATATTCACTTAACCAATAAAGATATACCTACAAACTAAGGATTTGATCACCGAATGAAACTTAGAATGTGTTTTGGCCTTAGTCGCCTTGACGATTTTTGTAATGGTTCTTTCTACCCAATTTTTTTTAACGAAACTTTTTTTATTTTATTTTATGGTTTGATGGTTCCATCAATTAATAATCTAAAAACTCTAAATATTGATATATAATGGTTCCCGATCCGATTAAAATGAGGGACATATGAGCGTTTTACCGAAATAAATTATTTCTGACCCACTGAGGGTAATATGGTCACATCTCTTGATATACGAATGATTTTTTTAATCCAAACTACCTGGGCTACGAAGCAAATTGAACAAGCTTTTCAACGGTTCAAACGGTGCTCAAATCCGATTTCAGAAGTGCCTTTATCATGCTCACAAAGTTTGACTTGTAATAGAATGTAGGATGCGCCTGGGGCGCATTTGCAGTACGCCTGGGCGCATGGAATTGCGCCTGAGGAGCATCAAAAGCCGTCAAACTTTGAAAGGTTGCCCTGGACACTCCCGTACTCCAAATTGCGCATGGTTTGAACCATTGAAAAGGCTGTTCAATTTTCTTTCTAACCCAAGCAGTTCAGAAAATAAACATTTGTGGTTCGAGTGATGTGACCATTTTACCATCAGTAGTTCAAAAAAGTAATTCATTTTGGCAAAACGCTCGTATATCCCTCATTTTTAATCGTATCAAAACCCATTATATATCAACATATAGAGTTTTTGGGGTACAAAGAGATGATGGAATCCACCAATAAAAAAAATTCAAGTTTCGTTTATGAAATTTTGGTAGAAAGAAGACCACTAGAAAAATCGTCAAGGTCACCAAGACTAAAAAACGTTCTAGGTTCATTCGAAGATCAAATCCCTAGTTAATACATACTTCTTCATTGCCTAGGTGTTTCGAAGAATTCATAGAGCGTCTACATTTCATCGAAGCATAGGAGAAATCGTTTCAAAGAGTTCTTACGTTGGGTTGGTATTCGTAACTTCCAAAATTTGGCTTCGAAACTGTATAAGCCCCGCTTTCGGCGAATGATGATACAGTCTTTCCTTTCCTTTGATTCGATGAATTGTAAATTCTTTATAAACTCTTCTAAATTCACTTAACCAATAAAGATATACCTACAAACTAAGGATTTGATCACCAAATGAAACTTAGAATGTGTTTTAGCCTAAGTCGCATTGACGATTTTTGTAATGGTTCTTTCTACCCAATTTTATTAACGAAACTTTTTTTTTTATGGTTGGATGGTACCTTCAATTAATAATATAAACACTCTAAATATTGATATATAATGGGTCTCGATCCGAATTAAAATGTGGGATATATGAGCGTTTTACCGAAATAAATTGTTTCTGACCCACTGAGGGTAATATGGTCACATATCATGATGTACGAATGATTTTTTTTTTATCCAAACTACTTGGGTCACAAAGCAAATTGAACAAGCTTTTCAACTGTTTAAACGGTGCTCAAATCCGATTTCAGGAGTGTCTGTATCATGCTCACAAAGTTTGATATGTTATGGAAAGTAGGATGCGCCTGGGGAGCATTAGCAGTGCGCCTGGGCGCATGGAAATGCGCCTAAGGAGCATAAAAAGACGTCAAACTTTGAAAGGTTGCCCTGGACACTCCCGTTCTTCATTTTGCGCGTGGTTTGAACCATTGAAAAGCTTGTTCAATTTTCTTTCTAACCCAAGAAGTTCGGTAAAAAAAACATTTTTGGATCGAGTGATGTGACCATTTTACCCTCGGTTGTTCAAAAAAGTTATTCATTTTGGCCAAACGCTCGTACGTCCCTCACTTTTAATCGGATCAAAACCCATTATATGTCAACATATAGAGTTTTTGGGGTACAAAGAGATGATGGAATTCACCAATAAAAAAAATTCAACTTTCGCTTATGAAAATTTGGTAGAAAGAAGACCACTAGAAAAATCGTCAAGGCCACCAAGACCGACAAACGTTCTAGGTTTCATTCGAAGATCAAATCCCTAGCCCGTACATACTTCTTCATTGCCTAGGTGTTTCGAAGAATTCATGGAGCGTCTACATTTCATCGAAGCATAGGAGAAATCGTTTCAAAGAGTTCTTACTTTGTGTTGGTATTCGTAACTTCCAAAATTAGGCTTCAAAACTGTATAAGCCCCGCTTTCGGCGAATGATGATACAGTCTTTCCTTTCCTTTGATTCGATGAATTGTAAATTCTTTATAAACTCTTTGATATTCACTTAACCAATCAAGAATTACCTACTAACTAAGGATTTGATCACCGAATGAAACTTAGAATGTGTTTTAGCCTTAGTTGCCTTGACGATTTATGTAATGGTTTTTTCTACCCAATTTTTATCAACGAAACTTATTTTTTTATGGTTGGATGGTACCATCAATTAATAATCTAAAAACTCTAAATATTGATATATATTGGGTCTCGATCCGAATTAAAATGAGGGATATATGAGCGTTTTACCGAAATAAATTGTTTCTGACCCACTGAGTGTAATATGGTCACATATCATGATTTACGAATGATTTTTTTAAATCCAAACTACTTGGGTTACAAAGCAAATTGAACAAGCTTTTCAACGGTTCAAACGGTGCTCAAATCCGATTTCAGGAGTGCCTGTATCATGCTCACAAAGTTTGACCTGTTATGGAATGTAGGATGCGCATGGGGCGCGTTTGCAGTACGCCTGGGCGCATGGAATTGCGCCTGAGGAGCATCAAAAGACGTCAAACTTTGAAAGGTTCCCCTGGACACTCCCGAACTCCAATTTGCGCGTGGTTTGAACCGTTGAAAAGATTGTTCAATTTTTTTCTAACCCAAGCAGTTCAGAAAAAAAACATTTGTGTATCGAGTGATGTGACCATTTTACCCTCAGTAGTTCAAAAAAGTAATTCATTTTTGCAAAACGCTCGTATGTCCCTCACTTTTGATTGGATCAAAACCCATTATTTATCAACATATAGTTTTTGGGGTACAAAGAAATGATGGAATTGACCAATGAAAAAAATTCAAGTTTCGCTTAAGAAAATTCGGTAGAAAGAAGACCACTAGAAAAATCGTCAAGGTCACCAAGACTAAAAAACGTTCTAGGTTTCATTCGAAGATCAAATCCCTAGTTCGTACGTGGTTCTTCATTGATAGGTGTTTCAAAGAATTCATAGAGCGTCTACATTTCATCGAAGCGTAGGAGAAATCGTTTGAAAGAGTTTTTACATTGTGTTGATATTCGAAACTTCCAAAATTTGGCTTCAAAACAGTACAAGCCCCGCTTTCGGCAAATGATGATACAGTCTTTCCTTTCCTTTGATTCGATGAATTGTAAATTATTTATAAACTCTTTGATATTCACTTAACCAATAAAGATATACCTACAAATTAGAATTTGATCACCGAATGAAACTTAGAATGTGTTTTAGCCTTAGTCACCTTGACGAATTTTGTAATGGTTCTTTCTACCCAATTTTCATTAAAGATTTTTTTTTATGGTTGGATGGTACCATCATCTAATAATCTAAAAACTCTAAATATTGATATATAATGGGTCTCGATACGAATTAAAATGAGGGATATATGAGCGTTTTACCGAAATAAATTGTTTCTGACCCACTGAGGGTAATATGGTCACATCTCTTGATATACGAATGATTTTTTTTGTCCAAACTACTTGGGTTACAAAGCAAATTGAACAAGGTTTTCAACGGTTTAAACGGTGCTCAAATCCGATTTCAGGAGTGCCTGTATCATGCTCACAAAGTTTGACCTGTTATGGAATGTAGGATGCGTCTGGGGCGCATTTGCAGTGCGCCTGGGCTCATGGAATTGCGCATGAGGAGCATCAAAAGACGTCAAACTTTGTAAGGTTGCCCTGGACACTCCCGAACTCGAATTTGCGCATGGTTTGAACCATTGAAAAGCTTGTTCAATTTTCTTTCTAACCCAAGCAGTTTGGAAAAAAAACAATTGTGGTTCGAGTGATGTGACCATTTTACCCTCGGCAGTTCAAAAAAGTAATTCATTTCGGCAAAACACTCTTATGTCCCTCATTTTTAATCGGATAAAAACCCATTATATTTCAACATATAGAGTTTTTGGGGGACAAAGAGATGATGGAATTCACCAATAAAAAAAATTCAAGTTTCGGTTACGAAAATTTGGTAGAAAGAAGACCACTAGAAAAATCGTGAAGGTCACCAAGACTAAAAAACGTTCTAGGTTTCATTCGAAGATCAAATCCCTAGTTAGTACATACTTCTTCATTGCCTAGGTGTTTCGAAGAATTCATAGAGCGTCTACATTTCAGCGAAGCATAGGAGAAATCGTTTCAAAGAGTTCTTATGTTGGGTTGGTATTCGTAACTTCCAAAATTTGGCTTCAAAACTGTATAAGCCCCGCTTTCGGTGAATGATGACACAGTCTTTCCTTTCCTTTGATTCGATGAATTGTAAATTCTTTATAAACTCTCGGATATTCACTTAACCAATAAAGATATACCTACAAACTAAGTATTTGATCACCGAATGAAACTTAGAATGTGTTTTAGGCTTAGTCCTTGACGATTTTTGTAATGGTTCTTTCTACCCAATTTTTATTAACGAAACTTTTTTTTTTTTTTTTTACGGTTGGGTGGTACCATCAATTAATAATCTAAAAACTCTAAATATTGATATACAATGGGTCTCGATCCGAATTAAAATGAGGGACATATGAGCGTTTTACCGAAATAAATTGTTTCTGACCCATTGAGGGTAATATGGTCATCTCTCTTGATATATGACGCAGCGTTGTAGCAGAAGAGAGACTAGATATCGTTCTAGTAGACGAATGGGGTTAGATATCGTTCTAACAGATGGGATTCTTGACTCCACAAGAAAGAGATAAACACACAATAGAGGGAACTCTGAATTTTATTGAATGATTGAATGAATAACAAGGAGGGTTGCACCCTTATTTATACTAGTAGTAGGCCTAGCTAATAAGGTAATGCTTGGCTACCAAAAATGCAACTTGGAGTAAGGACCAAGCAAAACAAAATAAGGAAATAAAAACTCTAGGAAAACTAGAAAATAGGAAACTAGAATCGTGCTAAATAGGCAGCACTAAATAAGATCTCCTACTATTATTATTCCCTAACAAAAGTTGCCAAAACAAGTGGCATAAATTAAAAATAAAACTAGAGAATAAATAGTTCCCATAACTTGAATGTCTTGATCAATACTTCTTCCTTGATTTGATCCTATCAAATATTTCCAGAAAATCTGTAGAGATTTGTTCTACATCAATATACGAATGATTTTTTTTATCCAAACTACTTGGGTTACAAAGCAAATTAAACTAGCTTTTCAACGGTTCAAACTGTGCTCAAATCCAATTTTAGGAGTGCCTGTATCATGCTCACAAAGTTTGACTTGTTTTGGAATGTAGGATGTGCCTGGGGCGCATTTACAGTGCGCCTGGGCGCATGGAATTGCGCATGAGGAGCATCAAAAGACGTCAAACTTTAAAAGGTTGCCCTGGACACTCCCGAACTCCAATTTGCGCGTGGTATGAACCGTTGAAAAGCTTGTTCAATTTTCTTTCTAACCCAAGAAGTTCGGGAAAAAAAACATTTGTGGATCGAGTAATGTGACCATTTTACCATCAGTTGTTCAAAAAAGTAATTCATTTCGGCAAAACGGTCGTATGTCCCTCACTTTTAATCGGATTAAAACCAATTATATGTCAACATATTGAGTTTTTGGGGTACAAAGAGATGATGGAATTCAACCATAAAAGAAATTTAAGTTTCGCATATGAAAATTCGGTGGAAAGAAGACCACTAGAAAAATCGTCAAGGTCACCAAGACTATAAAACGTTCTAGGTTTCATTAGAAGATCAAATCCCTAGTTCGTACGTACTTCTTAATTGCTTAGGTGTTTTGAAGAATTAATAGAGCGTCGACATTTCATCGAAGCGTAGGAGAAATCGTTTCAAAGAGTTCTTACGTTGTGTTAGTATTCGTAAGTTCCAAAATTTGGCTTCAAAACTGTATAAGCCCCGCTTTCGGCAAATGATGATACAGTCTTTCCTTTCCTTTGATTCGATGAATTGTAAATTCTTTACAAACTCTTTGATATTCACTTAACCAATAAAGATATACCTACAAACTAAGGATTTGATCACCGAATAAAACTTAGAATGTGTTTTAGCCTTAGTCCTTGGCGATTTTTGTAATGGCTCTTTTTACCCAATTTTTATTAACGAAAACTTTTTTTGTTTACGGTTGGATGGTACCATCAATTAATAATCTAAAAACTCTAAATATTGATATATAATGGGTCTCGATCCGAATTAAAATGAGGGACATATGAGCGTTTTACCGAAATAAATTGTTTCTGACCCACTGAGGGTAATATTGTCACATCTCTTGATATAAGAATGATTTTTTTTATCAAACTACTTGGGTTACAAAGCAAATTGAACAAGGTTTTCAACGGTTCAAACGTTGCTCAAATCCGATTACAGGAGTGCCTGTATCATGCTCACAATGTTTGACCTGTTATGGAATGTAGGATGCGCCCGAGGCGCATTTGCAGTGCGCCTGGGCGCATGGAATTGCGCATGAGGAGCATCAAAAGATGTCAAACTTTAAAAGGTTGCCTTGGACACTCCCGAACTCCAATTTGCGCGTGGTATGAACCGTTGAAAAGCTTGTTCAATTTTCTTTCAAACCCAAGAAGTTTGGGAAAAAAAACATTTGTGGATCGAGTGATGTGACCATTTTACCCTCAGTAGTTCAAAAAAGTAATTCATTTCGGTAACACGCTCGTATGTCCCTCACTTTTAATCGGATCAAAACCCATTATATGTCAACATATAGAGTTTTTGGGGTACAAAGAGATGATGAAATTCAACTATAAAAAAAATTCAAGTTTCGGTTATGAAAATTCGGTAGAAAGAAGACCACTAGAAAAATCGTCAAGGTCACCAAGACTAAAAAACGTTCTAGGTTTCATTCGAAGATCAAATCCCTAGTTCGTACGTACTTCTTCATTGCTTAGGTGTTTCAAAGAATTAATAGAGTGTCTACATTTCATCGAAGCGTAGGAGAAATCGTTTCAAAGAATTTTTACGTTGTGTTGGTATTCGTAACTTCCAAAATTTTGCTTCAAAACTGTATAAGCCCCGCTTTCGGCGAATGATGATACAGTCTTTCCTTTCCTTTGATTCGATGAATTGTAAATTCTTTATAAACTCTTTGATATTCACTTAACCAATAAAGATATACCAACAAACTAAGGATTTGATCACCGAATGAAACCTAGAATGTGTTTTAGCCTTAGTCGCCTTGACGATTTTTGTAATGGTTCTTTGTACCCAATTTATATTAACGAAACTTTTTTTTGTTTATGGTTGGATGGTACCATCAATTAATAATCTATAAACTCTAAATATTGATATATAATGGGTCTCGATCCGAATTAAAATGAGGAACATATGAGCGTTTTACCGAAATAAATTGTTTCTGACCCACTGAGGGTAATATGGTCATATCTCTTGATATACGAATGATTTTTTTTATCCAAACTACTTGGGTTACAAAGTAAATTGAACAAGCTTTTCAACGGTTCAAACGGTGCTCAAATCCGATTTCAGGAGTCTCTGTATCATGCTCACAATGTTTGACCTGTTATGGAATGTAGGATGCGCCTGGGGCGCATTTGCATTGCACCTGGGCGTATGGAATTGCGCCTGAGGAGCATCAAAAGACGTCAAACTTTGAAAGGTTGCCCTGGACACTCCCGAACTCCAATTTACGCGTCGTTTGAACCGTTGAAAAGCTTGTTCAATTTTCTTTCTAACCCAAGCAGTTCGAAAAAAAAAACGTTTGTGGATCATGTGATGTGACCATTTTACCCTCAGTAGTTCAAAAAAGTAATTCATTTCGGCAAAACACTCGTATGTCCCTCACTTTTAATCGGATCAAAACCCATTATATATCAACATATAGAGTTTTTGGGGTACAAAGAGATGTTGGAATTCAACTTTAAAAAAAATTCAAGTTTCGCTTATGGAAATTCGAAAGAAAAAATTCGAAAGAAAGAAGACCAGTAGAAAAATCGTCAAGGTCACCAAGACTAAAAAACGTTCTAGGTTTCATTCGAAGATCAAATCCCTAGTTCGTACGTACTTCTTCATTGCTTAGGTGTTTCAAAGATTTCATAGTGCGTCTTCATTTCATCGAAGTGTAGGAGAAATCGTTTGAAAGAGTTTTTACGTTGTGTTGGTATTCTTGACTTCCAAAATTTGGTTCAAATTCTAAAAAAGAGTCGTGGGACAGCGCAAAATTGAAATTCCATTGCCGTGGATCGGCAATAAGTTCAAATTTTTAGTGGCACACTGATTTGGCCTTCACTGGCTTTAAGAATGTCAAAACAAAAATTAATTTTTCATAATAGTTGGTACAAGTACGCCACTTTGGCGTTGTGATTTGGGATTAGGCCCTTTAAAATCCCTCACCAAAATAGGGATCAACAGAAGACTTCAAACTGATTAAAGCTGATTTTGCACATCCCTAATCCTAAAAAGGATCACCGCAGCCCAACACATAATGTAAAGTGATTTGCCTGGTAAAACAAAGGCTAACGATTGTCTTAGGCCTAAAATTACTTACGGCCTTCTTTTTTATTGGTTGAAAATTCATCGTCTGTCAAACAATTGTATTTTTCAAAAGCAAAATCTCCTTTAAAAAGTTTACAAACATTGTGAACCAGATATTCACACCAAAATAAATAGAGAACTATGGGTGACGCGATTTTGATTCGGACTCACACTTATTTTAAGCCGGACTAGATGAATCAAAAACGTAGGCAACTCATTCAAATGTGTGGGTGTAGTCACAAAATTCAAAAGATTTAGGATTGGCATGTGATTTTAAAGTAGTAGATATCAACCTAGTTGAGATGTGTTTTTCTTACAATGATGCCGAAATGGACACTTAATTTGGTGAGAGTTCAAACTCTACGCCTTCATTCCTTTCTCCTAGTAGGATTTTCCAAAATTTAAAATAGATGTATTCAAATTCACTTCGAACAAAGACGAATTGTTTTTTTTTCCATAATAAATACGTGCGTGTGAAGTTGAGATGTGATCGCGCCGTCCATTACCAGTACACTCAATTAAAGTTGTGACAAAAATCCATATAAATCTGTCCAAAACAAAAACTGATAACATGAGATTGTGGATGTCAGTGCCAACTTGTTACAACTATGCCAGTGAAGGTATTTACGATGTTTGATTGGAATTAGGTTCACTTGTTACGTCTGGATGCCAAATGGGAATCGAACATAAAAGCCGTCAGTGTGAAGGCGTCTACTTGGACAGATGAACACTACGTAATGCAATACATATACAAGGGTGTAATTGTATTTGGTCGCATCGAATTGCAATTGGCCGCATTGAATTGCTCTTGGCCGCATGGAATTACACTTCTATATAGGTATGGGCACCACTACTTGATATTCTGCAAACAAACAACTAAAATAACCTAATCCAAACTCTAAATTAGAGAGAGAGAGAGAGATTTGAGGTTGAGGGCATCCAAGTCATTACAACAAGTGATATAAGGAATAGATAAACTAGTTTTGGCTACATTGAATTACACTCTGCCGCTGCAAAATACTCTTGGCACATCGAATTGTACTTGGTCATATCGAATTGCTCTCTAGGCCACATCAAATTGCACTTGGCCGTATTGAATTGCACTTGACTGCTACAAATTTTCTTGGCCGCTTTGAATTGCACTTGGCCGCTTTGAATTGCACATGGCCGTGCAATTCGACACGGCCAACTGCAATTCCAGGCGGCCATGTGCAATTTGAAGCGGCCAAGTGTAATTCCATGTGGCCAAGTGCAATTTGAAGCGGAAAAGAGTAATTCGTTGCAGCCAAGTGCAATTCGATGTGGTCAAGTGCAATTCGATTTGGCCAAGTGCAATTTGAAGCGGCCAAGTACAATTCCCCGCCTCCAAGAGTAATTCCTAGCGGTCAAGGGAAATTCGATGTGGCCAAGAGTATATCGATTTTTCTCGAATATCCGAATACTTTTGTTTGTAAATAATGCACGTTTAATTCCATCCTTGGTACATTGCTCCTTTTCTTTTTTCTTTTTTTCAACAAATTGTTTTAACAAATACATTATTTTTTGAAGAAAGCTTAGTAGAACAGGACTAGTCTTAAGGTACTTACAATTGAATTGAATGAAAGTCAAATTTAATTAACTCAAACATGACTCGAAATGAGTTTCAAAACAAGTTCAAACCTTGGCTTGTTTATACGTTAAAAGACTTGTTTATAATTAAGGAGAAGAAAAATAAGATGACACCCATTGCAAGTGGGGTGGAGTGTAGTTGGTGTCTCACTTATACTCCGATGCTTATGGGCAGAGTTCGATTCTTGCGGTTCCTTTGGTAAGCAGTAAGCACCCATCCCTCTCCTCAAGTCCCCTAGGATGTAGTAGATTAGGAATAACAAATTACAAAAAAAATAAAACCACCCATATTACGTCACAAGCAGTTTTCTTCATAAACTAAATTTGCAGACGTCTTAACATTGCATAGCTATTTGTAGGAAATTCTAATGCATCTATTTCAAGTCTGAAGGTAAGGTATTATCACATGATATGAGTGTTAAAGCAGATGTTCAACTCTCCCCAACAAACTATGGGGACTAGAAAGTCAAGTATTGAGCGAAAAATTCCAAGCAGCTAACTTCACGCGCATGTATTTATTATGGATAAAAAAACAATCCTTCTTTGTTCGAAGCAAATACATCTATTTTCAGTTCAAGAAAATCTTACTAGGAGAAAGGAATGTGGGGGTGTGGTTTGAATTCTCACAAAGTTAAATGTTCATTACCTGCTCTACCAATAATTTGGTTGACATGTGATCGGTAAAGGGGTGGGATTTGTTTCTTAAAATCTAAGCATGACACATGTTGTTACCAGTTACTTTGTTTCTGCGACCTCTTCTTGCCAAAAAAACTCATATAATGCCTTACCGTTGCTCCTTCAATTGCATGAAACTTTGCATTTTCCATCTGGTCGGAAGTACCTACAGAGGCAGCAAGTGATCTCCAAGAAATGATTTATTCTTGACTCACCGAGGGTAAAATAGTCATATATTAAGATGTACAAATAATTTTAGTTTAAAACTACTTGGGTTAGAAAATAGACTCAAAAAGTTTTTTAACGGTTCAAACCTTGCAAAAATCGGAGTACTGGAATGTTCGGAACAAACTTACAAAGTTTGACAAATTGTGCAGTTCCTAGGCGCCTCAGGCGCAATGTAGTACGCCGGGGGCGCAAAGAAATGCGCCTCAGGCGCATTGAGAGTTTAGCATTTGTTAAATTTAGCGGCCTTCTCCCGGACACTATCGAACTCTGATTTTTACAAGGTTTGAACCGTTAAAAAGCTTGTTAAGTCTACTTTCTAACCCAATTAGTTTGGATGCAAATTTTTTTGTACATCAAAGTATATGACTATTTTACCCCCACTGAGCCATAAAAATGAATCGCTCGTGTAAAACGCTCGCCTCTCCTTCATTTTAAATCGGATAAAGACCTACTATGTATTGATAAAGAGGATTTTTAAAGTACTAAAAGGTGGAAGAATACAACTATACAAATAATAAAGCTGAGTTTACGAAAAATGAGTAGAAAGCAAACCACTACGAAGATCGTGGGAGCTCAACCATCCCTTTGCCACGAACACTGTCACTGTAACACAACCCGTCCACCACCATAACTTCACCACATACACCACCATAACTTCACCACTACCAGCACACTTCCATTGCCGTGAGGTGGCCTAAAGTTCAAATTCTAAAAAAGGGTCGTGAGGCAGCGCAAAATTGAAATTCCGTTGCCGTGGATCGGCACTAAATTCAAATTCTTTAGTGGCACACTGATTTGCCAAAACAAATTAGCTTTCAGTGGCTTTAAGAACTCTCTAGAACTCCTACAAAATGAAAGAGTACCTCAGAACTGGGAATGAGAATACCGAGTGGAACTTAGAACGAGTGGAAGAGAGCGAAAACGTGTTTTTATCCTTAGTCGCTCCGACGATATTTGAATTGGTCTATTTTAGATTAAATTACCAAAACCAAAAACACTTATTTTTATAATTCGATCCCACCATCTATTAGTACTTCGAATACCCTATTTATTGATATAAAATAGGTTTCAATCCGGTCTAAAATAAGGGAGATATTCGCGTTTTACAGAAATAATTTATTCTCCGACTCACTGGGGGTAAAATAGTCATATCTTATGATGTACCAATTACTTTTGATCAAAACTACTAGGGTTAGAAAATAGACTCAACAAGCTTTTTAATGGTTCAAACCTTGCAAAAATCGCAGTTCAGTAGTGTCCGGGAGAAGGCTGCAAAATTTAACAAAATTTGAACTCTCAATGTGCCCTGGGCGCATTGTGCCAGAGGCGCCTAGGAACTCAACAATTTGTCAAACGAAGTAAGTTTGTTCCGAACATTCCCGAACTCCGATTTTTGTAAGGTTCGAACCGTTAAAATTTTTATTAAGTCTGCTTTCTAACCCATTTAGTTTGGATACAATTTTTTTTGTGCATTAAAGTATATGACTATTTTACCATCACTGAGTCATAAAAATGAATCGTTCCTATAAAACGCTCGCATCTACGTCATTTTAAATTGGATAAAGACCTACTATATATCGATAAGGAGGATTTTCAACTTACTAAAAGATGGTGGAATACAACTATAGAAATAATAAAGTTGAGTTTACGAAAAATGAGTAGAAACAAGACAACTATGAAGATCGTGGGAGCACTGCCATCCCGCTTCCATAAACACTGTCACTGTAACAAAACCCCTATGTAGTGGTCCGAATATTCTGGTTCGGCCACAATTGCTACGATTGGCGGAAGGCCCCGATGCTACCCTCTGCGGCTCGGCCAGGAGCTAAGCAACTAGGCTCGGCCATGTCTCACATGAAGCTCCCTTGAGGATCGGCTCAACTTGAAGCTAGGCAACTAGGCCCGGGCATATTTCCTAGGTAGCTCCCTTGAAGCTCGGCTTGGCCCGGGGATTGGCATCTAGGCTCGGCCATGTCTCCCATGAAACTCCCTCGAGGATCGGCTAGGCCTGGAGCTAGGCAACTAGGCTCGGGAATATCTCCCACTAAGCTACCTTGAGGCTCGGCTCAGCTCGGCCCGGAGCTAGGCAACTAGGCTCGGCCATGTCTCCCACGAAGCTCCCTCAAGGCTAGGCTCGGCCATGTCTCCCACGAAGCTCCCTCGCGACTAGGCTCCGCCATGTCTCCCACGAAGCTACCTTGAGGCTAGGCTCGGCCATGTCTTCCATGAAGCTCCCTCAAGGCCAGGCTCAACCATGTATCCAATGAAGAGCTCGGCCATGTCTCCCATGAAGCTCCTTCGAGGCTAGGCTCGGCCAGGCCATGTCTCCCATGAAGCTCCCTTGTGACTAGGCTTGGCCATGTCTCCCACAAAACTCCCTCGAGGCTAGGCTCGGCCATGTCTTCCATTAAGCTCCTCGAGGCTAGGCTCAGCCATGTTTCCCATGAAGCTCCTCCAAGGCTCGGACATGTCTCCCATGAAGCTTCATCAAGGCTAGGCTTAGCCACGTCTCTCATGAAGCTCCCTCGCGACTAGTCTCGGCCATGTCTCCCACGAAACTCCCTCGAGGCTAGGCTCGGCCATGTCTTCCATGATGCTCCTAGAGGCTAGGCTCGGCCATGTCTCCCTTGAAACTCCCTCGAGGCTAGGCTCGGCCATGTATCCAGTGAAGAGCTCGGCCATGTCTCCCATGAAGCTCCTCGAGGCTAGGCTCGGCCATGTCTCACATGAATCTTCCTCTAGGTTGGGCACGGCCATGTCTCCCATGAAGCTCCCTCGCGACTAGTCTCGGCCATGTCTCCCTCGAAATTCCCTCGAGGCTAGGGTCGGCCATGTCTCCCATGCAGCTCCCTTGAGGCTCGGCTCGACCAGGGGGTTGGCAACTGGGCTTGACCATGTCTCCCATGATAGCTCACACTAACCGCCTTATCCGCTACTTCACGGGTGACGACAGCCGACGGGTGTCAGACGCATGGATGAACTTGGAGATCAAGCCAAGGACCCTCTATAAATACCAATGGATAGCAGCCCTAAAAGGTACATGATCTCCTACCCTCGAAACTCTGATGATTTACTTTCCTCTCTCTGCCCTATTCTCATCCTTACGACGGAGGGCCATTCCGGGGCTCCTCCAGTGTGGTCTTTAGTCGTGCTTCATGGTGCAGGTTAGGTTCAAGGGAGCGAGGTTAGATCCAGATGAACAACAATTCTAGAGGAAGCGAGCAACGTTCATTGGAGCCCCGCACCCTCCACCACCATCACTTCACTACATACACCACCATATCTCCACCACTACCAGCACACTTCCATTGCCGTGAGGCGGCCCAAAGTTCAAATTCTAAAAAAGAGTCGTGGGACAGCGCAAAATTGAAATTTCATTGCCGTGGATCGGCACTAAGTTCAAATTCTTTAGTAGCACACTGATTTGGCCTCGACAATTTTGGCCTTCACTGGCTTTAAGAATGTCAAAACAAAAATTAGTTTTTCATAATAGTGGGTACTAGTACGCCACTTTGGCCTTGTGATTTAGGATTAGGCCCCTTGAAATCCATCACCAAAATAGGGTACCAATAGAAGACTTCAAACTGATTAAAGCTGATTTCGCAAACCCCTCATCCTAAAAAGGATCACCGCAGCCCAACACATAAAGTAAAGTGATTTACCTGGTAAAACTAAGGCTAACGATTGTCTTAGGCCTAAAATTACTTACGGCCTTCTTTTTTATTGGTTGAAAATTCATCGCCAGTAAAACAATTGTATTTGTCAAAAGCAAAATCTCCTTATATGGATTTTTGTCGAACATTGTGGACCAGATATTCACACCAAAATAAATAGAGAACTATGGGTGACACGATTTTGATTCGAACTCACACTTATTTTAAGCCGGACTGGATGAATCAAACACGTAGGCAACTCATTCAAATGCATGGGTGTAGTCACAAAATTCAAAAGATTTAGGATTGGCATGTGATCGTAAAGGAGTAGATATCAACCTAGTTGGGATGTGTTTTTCTTACAATGATGCCGCAATGGACACTTAATTTGGTGAGAGTTCAAACTCCACGCTTTCATTCCTTTCTCCTAGTAGGATTTTCCTAAATTTAAAATAGATGTATTCAAATTCACTTCGAACAAAGACGAATTGTTTTTTTTCCCATAATAAAAACATGCTCGTGAAGTTGAGATGTGATCGCGCCGTCCATTACCAGTACACTCAATTAAAGTTGTGACAAAAATCCATATAAATCTGTCCAAAATAAAAACTGATAACATGAGATTGTGGACGTCAGTGCCAACTTGTTACAACTATGCCAGTGAAGGTACATACGATGTTTGATTGGATTAGTTGATTGGAATTAGGTTCACTTGTTACGTCTGGATGCCAAATGGGAATCGAACATAAAAGCCGTCAGTCTGAAGGCGTCTACTTGGACAGATAAACACTACGTAATACAATACATATACAAGGGTGTAATTGTATTTGGTCGCATCGAATTGCAATTGGCCGCATCGAATTGCTCTTGGCCGCATGGAATTACACTTCTATATAGGTATGGGCACCACTACTTGATATTCTGCAAACAAACAACTAAAATAACCTAATCCAAACTCTAAATTAGAGAGAGATTTGAGGTTGAGGGCATCCAAGTCATTACAACAAGTGATATAAGCAATAGATAAACTAGTTTTGGCTACATTGAATTACACTCTGCCGCTGCAAATTACTCTTGGCACATCGAATTGCACTTGGCCGTATCGAATTACTCTCTAGGCCGCATCGAATTGCACTTGGCCGCATTGAATTGCACTTGACCGCTACAAATTACTCTTGGCCGCGTTGAATTGCACTTGGCTGCGTCGAATTGCACTTGGCCGCGTTTAATTGCACTTGGCCTCGTCAAATTGCACTTGGCCGCTTCGAATTGCACTTGGCCGTGCAATTCGACGCGGCCAACTGCAATTTGAGGCGGCCAACTGCAATTTGACGCGGCCAACTGCAATTCCAGGCGGCCATGTGCAATTTGAAGCGGCCAAGTGCAATTATACGCGGCCATGTGCAATTCGAAGCGGCCAAGTGTAATTCCATGCGGCCAAGTGCAATTTGAGGCGGACAAGAGTAATTCGTAGCAGCCAAGTGCAATTCGATGCGGTCAAGTGCAATTCGATTTGGCCAAGTGCAATTCGATGCGGCCAAGTGCAATTCCCCGCGTCCAAGAGTAATTCCTAGCGGTCAAGGGAAATTCGATGTGGCCAAGAGTATATCGATTTTTCTCAAGTATCCGAATACTTTTGTTTGTGAATAATGCATGTTTAATTCCATCCTTGGTACATTGCACCTTTTCTTTTTTCTTTTTTTCAACAAATTGTTTTAACAAATACATTATTTTTTGAAGAAAGCTTAGTAGAACAAGACTAGTCTTAAGGTACTTACAATTGAATTGAATGAAAGTCGAATTTAATTATCTCAAACATGACTAGAATTGAGTTTCAAAACAAGTTCAAACCTTGGCTTGTTTATACGTTAAAAGACTTGTTTATAATTAAGGATAAGAAAAATAAGATGACACCCATTGCAAGTGGGGTGGAGTGTAGTTGGTGTCTCACTTATACTCCGATGCTTATGGGCAGAGTTCGATTCTTGCGGTTCCTTTGGTAAGCAGTAAGCACCCATCCCTCTCCTCAAGTCCCTTTGGATGTAGTAGATTAGGAATAACAAATTACAAAAAAAATAAATCCACCCCTATTACGTCACAAGTAGTTTTCTTTATAAACTAAATTTGCAGACGTCTTAACATTGCATAGCTATTTGTATGAAATTCTAATGCATCTATTTCAAGTCTGAAGGTAAGGTATTATCACATGATATGAGTGATAAAGCAGATGTTCAACTCTCCCCAACAAACTATGGGGACTAGAAAGTCAAGTATTGAGCGAAAAATTCCAAGCAGCTAACTTCACGCGCATGTATTTATTATGAAAAAAGAACACAATCCTTCTTTGTTCAAAGCAAATACATCTATTTTCAGTTTAAGAAAATCCTACTAGGAGAAAGGAATGTGGGGGTGTGGTTTGAATTCTCACCAAATTAAGTGTTCATTACCTGCTCTACCAATAATTTGGTCGACATGTGATCGGTAAAGGGGTGGGATTTTTTTCTTAAAATCTAAGCATGACACATGTTGTTACCAGTTACTTTCTTTCTGCGACCTCTTCTTGCCAAAAAAACTCATATAATGCTTTACAGTTGCTCCTTCAATTGCATTAAACTTTGCATTTTCCTTCTGGTCGGAAGTACCTGCAGAGGCAGCAAGTGATCTCCAAGAATTTATTTATTCTCGACTCACCGAGGGTAAAATAGTCATATATTAAGATGTACAAATAATTTTAGTTTAAAACTACTTGGGTTAGAAAATAGACTCAAAAAGTTTTTTAAGGATTCAAACCTTGCAAAAATCGGAGTACTAGAATGTTTGGAACAAACTAAAAAGTTTGACAAATTGTGCAGTTCCTAGGCGCCTGTGGGCTCCCGCACCCGTAGTGCGATTTAGACAAAGTCGCCACCCGGATTTTTGAGATGGATGATCTGAGGAACCGAGGGGTTTTGTTTTGAAAAGAAAAGGCCTTTTGATCTAGCGAAACTGTTTGAGATTTTGGATCCGGGAGCCAAGTTACGAACGGGGAAGGTTTTGTTGAAATGCACCCCGCTCGCCTGGTGAAAACCGGTCTCTACTAAGCATTTTAAATGGGGGGATTAATACGATTTGGAAAACCTTAAAAACACATAAAGGGGAAAGGGGAACAAGATAAATCATAACACATTGCCGTGCTAGTGGTGCTTGCTGTACAGAGATGATAAAGATGGCATGGCGATGATATAAACAAGAAAGATATTCAAATGGACTGTCTGAATCACTATCCTCCGTCAGGCGGCATATCGGCTTACAACGCGCGGCTTACTGGTATGCCGTGCGTGGTTCCGATCTGGATACCAAACTTTTATAGTTTTGTAAAGCTTCGCACGGTGTACCCATTTCATCGCACGGTGTTATTTTAAAACTTTAGACAACTCACAGCCGTCAGATCATCTCAGATCTGCACCATTCCTTCAAGCCATGGAAAGAAAACCATTTTCGATATGTTTGCCCGTTTTGAAAAGATCTATGGGGTTTAAAACATGGCTTGTAGATATGGTCTCATTTTGGGACTGCTTTTTGGTATACAGAAAAGATCTAACAATAGACGATCGTGATCCAGACAGCTTGATCAAGAAAACAATACCCTTTTAAAATGCCGTGCGTGCAAGCTTACTACGCCGTGCGACGCTTCAAAGCACCGCGTGGCGTAGCACGCCTTTGCACAGAACACTGGTTTTGTTTTGTAAAAGAGGTTTTGGGTCAGATCCTAACCAAAATGGTTAAGCCTGAAAACAAAAAGGTCCCCTCAGGGCCAGGACAGAGCCTAGCCCAAGGAAACTTGGTTTTTACCTTGGATCTGGAGCTTGAATGAGCTTTGATGAAGGCGGATGGACGTCGGAAGGTTGAAAAAGAGAGTAGAAGTATGGATGTGTGTAATAGATGGGTATATTGGGTAGTTGAGACCTCAAAGTTAGTAAGGAACTAACTTCAATGGTGAAGAGAAAAATGGAGTAAAAGACCTAGAGAATGTCTTTTGAGAACAATTCTCAAGGCTTGGAAATGGGAAAGTGGGTGTGAAAGCAAGAAGAGAGAGAAAGGGTATAATCGTGATCAAGGGCCCTTTTCCCTTGAGTGGAGGGGTGTATTTATAGGCAAGAGCCTTGGATTTTGAATTTCAAAAGTTGGAGGTATTTTCTGGGTGGGCCAGAAGTGTGCTTTCGGCTGAGCCGTATTGCAGCTGCGGCTCAAATGGGCGTGGCCGACAGCTTTCTGAGCCGGTCAGAACTTTATCCAAAATGCCGTGTGGTTAACCTCATGACTGCGTGCGGTGTATTAAATTTCGATACACCGCGCGGTGTAGAAGTGTCGCGCACGGTACTTTAGGTTCGGTCCAGGGCTTTTTGGGCTTTCTCTGGTCTGATGGTTGGTTTGGGTTTTTCTGGGCTGATGGTTGGTTTGGGCTGCGGATGTTGGAGGAATACTTCATTCAAGCTCGCAAAGGCTTTGTTTCCTTTATTTCATCATCGGGGTGGTCAAAGACCCTTCGAGGTCCGGATTGGGGTGTCTACAGCACCTCAGGCGCAATGTAGTACGCCGGGGGCGCAAAGAAATGCGCTTCAGGCGCATTGAGCGTTTAGAATTTGTTAAATTTCGCGGCCTTCTCCCGGACACTATCGAACTCTGATTTTTACAAGGTTTGAACCGTTAAAAAGGTTGTTAAGTCTACTTTCTAACCCAATTAGTTTGGATGCAAATTTTTTTTTACATCAAAGTATATGACTATTTTACCCCCACTGAGCCATAAAAATGAATCGCTCGTGTAAAATGCTCGCCTCTCCTTCATTTTAAATCAGATAAAGACCTACTATATATTGATAAAGAGGATTTTCAAAGTACTAATGTAACGCCCCCATTTTCAGGTTTGTTAATTAATCATTTTATTAATAAAACAAACAGAGTCTGGCTCATTATTACATTGTTAATCTCACAAGGAGTACATTTTATTCAAAAGGGAAGGGAACTAAGGTTCCTAACTACAGCTCCGCCTGTTCTTCCATCCTAGCCATCTCTTCGGCTCCGAAAGCCTCCACAGTGTACATCTCACCCTGTTCGTCTATAAGGTCTGACACATTATACCAGCGTCGCCACCAATATAATATGCCAGGGTCACCAAAGGCAACACCGTGAGCTTACAAAGCTCAATAGGATAAACCGTACCCACTAATCCTTACTTATAATTAGAAATTCACATAGACAATTACACATGCTCATTCATTGAAGTAATTAAGCAATAACACATCCGCATTCGCTACCTTTCTAACGTTGGTGTCATGCCTTTTCGTGTTTCTCCTACGCGACTCATCGTAGACCGTGTCATCATTTTTCCACTTCATTAACACTTTCAAATTACATTTCAAAAATCATATCTTTAACACACGCACACCACACAATGGGCAAGTCCGGCCACATTGAGGTTTTTAAAACACACACAGCCTCACAATGGTTCCGCCACCACGGATTTCCATTGGAACACACCCAACCTCGATTCCGCCGTTCCGGGTTCTCGAGTATCCTCACAATGGTTCCGCCGTCCTGGGTTCCCATTGGCACACATTTTGCATTGGCTCCTCTCCACGGATAACCAAGCCACACACCCAACCTCGATTCCACCGTTCCGGGTTCTCGAGTATCCTCACAATGGTTCCGCCGTCCCGGGTTCCCATTGGCACACACACACACACACACTACTCACATAATGACTCCCAAAATGGTCATTATATAGTTTCAAAAATATTTTACCAAGGCCATGCCTTTAAACACACCCAAGGTGTCATGTTTCTATCGTTCTTGGTTTTCGTGTCTCGTTCTCATGCATAGACTCCGCGGTAGGACTTTCATAGTAATCTTGAAACTAAATTAGCAAGATCATCCAACTCTATATCATTTAGCATGCTCAATTATTCGTAAAGCATAACGTCAGATGTACGGACGCCTTTGGAGTGATAATCACTTATGCTTTACTTAAAAACAACCACAAGTAATGCAAGTAAGCACATAACAAGTCTAATATTATCTAAACGGTCAAAGTACAATTACTTAAAGTTAATCCACGACGTTAACCTTCAAAGTTCATTCTTTCTTTCAAGATGTTCAAAACAGCATATGTTTATTGAATTGCAATGCATATATCAGAATAGTGTCGATGGAGATTCTATGTTTTCATGAAAGGTGTCAATTAGATAATCTATGTGATCATGCCATTATCTTTACTCTAATCTATTCGAGTCATGCATACGATATGCTACACTTAGTGTAAAATCTATCTACATATTCTTAGCCTACTTTTAAAGTAAACTTTATATTTGGAAAAGTAGTAAGGATTATCTACGTTCATTTCAACAACATAACTTATACGCATTCTATTTATATTTAGAGTAGTAAGTATGGGATAAACTACCGTTTTTCTTGGCGGTGGAGTTGACTACGGATAGTACGTCGACGGTTGGACGGAGTAACGTCTAGGGATGGCTTCCGTTAGCTTCGAAAGAGAATGGTTTCTCTCGAAACTAAATTGTGACCTACGGTACTTGACTTTTTGGATCGAAAGGGTGGTCGAGCGGTGGTTTAGTGGTGGCTTAGGATGAATTTCTCAAGAACAAGGAAGAACACTCAAGAACAAGCTCAAGAACAAGCAAGAATACAAAGCTTTCTAGAGAGAAGTTGGAGCAAAGAAAGGTGTGAGTTCAAATGGGAGAAATGGTTGCTATTTATAGGCAAAACTTTGGCTCCCTCTCGTCCAACATGGCCGGCTCTCTCTCTCTCTCTCCAAATCCCAAAGATTTCTTCCATATCTAGTCATATCCTAGGCTATGAAAGGCTACCAAGATCTTCTCCTTTCTTTATTTCCATTTTAGGACAAATTCTATGTTATTCTATGGGGTTTTTGTCTTGTCTAGTATCTTAAAGAGTTAGAATACTAGATTGCTTGTCCTAGTTTAGACATGTGCAAGAAAAACCCTAGATTTTGGTGGTACAAAATGATGTAGGAAGATTGGCCAAGGTTTGTGCTAGATTTGGAAGGTACACTAGCACACATCACACACTCTCTCTCTCCCTCCATCCGGCCATCTCTCTCTCTCTCCCTCCATCTCTCTCTCGGCCTCTCTCTCCTTTCTCTCTCTCTCTCTCTCTTGGTACAAAGTACATATATATATGGTTATAAGGATAAAGATTTAGAAAGAGTAAGGATTTGAATGGTAAGTTGTAAGAGATTTTGTAAGGCAAATCTAGTACCCTAAATCTATCTCACATCATCCTATCTTCTTCTTTCATTTAGCACATGTACTCCTATGTATATAAAACTTAGATTTGATAGAAGAAAGATCAAGGAAGTACTTCCATATCTTGCTCTCTCTCTCTCCCTCCTATCTCTCTCTCTCTCGGCCTCCTCTCTCTCTCTCCCTCTCTCGGCTGTCCTCTCTCTCTCTCTCTCTTTCTCCTTCTCTTGTACTAATATATACCTATATTGGTGAAAGAACACAAGTACTTTGGTACCTTGATGTTTTTCCTAGATTTCTAGGTCAAGATATCCTAATAAACTATGCCAATTGACACATGTTTGTTCATAAAATATAACCTAGAATTATAGGGTGACATATGCCTATCTTAATACTTAATTGAATTAGGCACATGTTGGTTGATAAACTAATAAAACTTCGGTACTTGGCTGGGCTAGGAAGATTGATCAAGAGTACAACAAATCTTGGCTTTCTCTCTCCTATCTCTCCCATCTCTCTCGGCTATCTCTCTCTCTCTCTCACTCTCGGCTTCTCTCTCTCCCTCTCTCCCGAATTCTCTCTCTCTCTCCCTCTCTCTCCCTTGTACTACATAATTATAATAATATAGATACATATCATCAATTAGATTTTGGAAGTACAAGGTTATTAATAAACTAAAGGGTTTTTGAAAGAATAAGATTTTCCTAATTAAATAATGAATTTGACACATGTTTTCTACCTCTATATTATATTATGGTGGTTGTACTGGTACCCTATTATAATATTCATATAAGTACTAGAGAGTCTGGGTGGATATCTAGTCAAAATTTTATAATATAAAGCTCCGATTTGACACATGTCACCTTATAATACAATATTTGTACTCAGAGAATCCTAGAACCCAATATTATATTAGATACTCTTCCGATTCTTTAATGGGAGAATCCCATGGGATTCTAGTCATTGAATTAACTATAATATAATAGTACTAGTCCTATTATCAAATGGATAATAATTCTACTAACAACTATGGACCAATGGACAAAGGTCAACGGTTGGCTTTTTGGTCAAAGGGTTCAGAAAGGTCAAAAGGTTCAAATGGTTTGAGGAAGGTCAATGATTAAATTAGATTATCACCAAGGATTAGGTTAGAAGCTAACTAGGCTCGCTAAGTAGGATTTCTAGTCGAAAAGATAACCTAGGCTTACGCTTAACAATTAGGAGAAAGGTCTAACTCACTTGTCTTTAGAAAACGATCTTATTGACGAATCTAATCATGACGGATTACTAAGAATAACTCAAGTTAAATAATCATTCACGAAGAATTAAAGACTTTTCGAATTAACAACAAAATTTTTATTTAGTAAAAATCGGAGTTGTTACAACTAAAGGTTGTGGAATACAACTATACAAATAATAAAGCTGAGTTTATGAAAAATGAGTAGAAAGCAATCCACTACGAAGATCGTGGGAGCTATACCATCCCTTTGCCATAAACACTGTCACTATAACACAACCCCTCCACCACCATAACTTCACCACTACCAGCACACTTCCATTGCCGTGAGGCGGCCCAATGTTCAAATTATAAAAAAGAGTCGTGAGGCAGCGCAAAATTGAAATTCCGTTGCCGTGGATCGGCACTAAATTCAAATTCTTTAGTGGCACACTGATTTGGCCAAGACAAATTAGCTTTCAGTGGCTTTAAGAACTGTCTAGAACTCCTACAAAATGAAAGAGTACCTTAGAACTAGGAATGAGAATACCGAGTGGAACTTAGAACGAGTGGAAGAGAGCGAAAACGTGTTTTTATCCTTAGTCGCTCCGACGATATTTGAATTGGTCTATTATAGATTAAATTACCAAAACCAAAAATTCTTATTTTTATAATTCAATCCCACCATCTATTAGTACTTCGAATACCTTATTTATTGATATAAAATAGGTTTCAATCCGGTCTAAAATAAGGGAGATATTAGCGTTTTACAGAAATAATTTATTCTCCGACTCACTGAGGGTAAAATAGTCATATCTTATGATGTACCAATTACTTTTGATCAAAACTACTAGGGTTAGAAAATAAACTCAACAAACTTTTTAATGGTTCAATCCTTGCAAAAATCGAAGTTCGGTAGTGTCCGGGAGAAGGTTGCAAAATTTAACAAAATGAACTCTCAATGAGCTTGAGGCGCATTTCAACGCGCCTTGGGCGCACTGCATTGCGCCAGAGGCGCCTAAGAACTCCACAATTTGTCAAACTTTGTAAGTTTGTTCCAAACATTCCTGAACTCCGATATTTGCAAGGTTTGAACCGTTAGAAATTTTATTAAGTCTGCTTTCTAACCCAATTAGTTTGGATGCAATTTTTTTTGTGCATCAAAGTGTATGACTATTTTACCATCACTGAGTCATAAAAATGAATCGTTCCTGTAAAACACTCGCATCTACGTCATTTACAATCGGATAAAGACCTACTATATATCGTTAAGGAGGATTTTCAAGTTACTAAAAGATGGTGGAATACAACTATAGAAATAATAAAGTTGAGTTTATGAAAAATGAGTAGAAACAAGACAACTATGAAGATCGTGGGAGCACTGCCATCCCGCTTCCATAAACACTGACGCTGTAACAAAACCCCTGTGTAGTGGTCCGAATATTCTGGTTCAGCCCCAATAGCTACGATTGGCAGAAGGCCCCGATGCTACCCTCTACGGCTCGGCTAGGAGCTAAGCAACTAGGCTCGGCCATGTCTCACATGAAGCTCCCTCGAGGATCGGCTCAGCTCGTAGCTAGGCAACTAGGCTTGGGCATATTTCCCAGATAGCTCCCTTGAAGCTTGGCTCAGCCCGAGGATTGGCAACTAGGCTCGGCCATGTCTCCCATGAAACTCCCTCGAGGATCGGCTCGGCCCGGAGCTAGGCAACTCGGCTCGGGAATATCTCCCACTAAGCTCCTTTGAGGCTCGGCTCAGCTCGGCCCGGAGCTAGGCAACTAGGCTCGGCCATGTCTCCAATGAAGCTCCCTCAAGGCTAGGCTCGGTCATGTCTCCCACGAAGCTCCCTCGCGACTAGGCTCGGCCATGTCTCCCACGAAGCTCCCTCGAGGCTAGGCTCGGCCATGTCTTTCATGAACCTTCCTCGAGGCTAGGCTCAGTCATGTATCCAATGAAGAGCTCGGCCTTATCTCCCATTAAGCTCCCTCGAGGCTAGGCTCGGCCATGTCTCCCATGAAGCTCCCTTGCAACTAGGCTTAGCCATGTCTCGCACAAAACTCCCTCGAGACTAGGATCGGCCATGTCTTCCATTAAGCTCATCGAGGCTAGGTTCGGCCATGTCTCCCATGTAGCTCCCCTAAGGCCTGGCTCGGCCCGGAGCGAGGCAACTAGTCTCGGGCATATCTCCCATTTATCTCCCTTGAAGCTCGGCTCGGCCCGGAGCTAGTTTACTAGGCTCGACCATGTCTCCCATGAAGCTCCCTCAAGCATCGGCTCGGCCCGGAGCTAGGCAACTAGGCTCGGGCTTGTCTCCCATGATGCACCCTTGATGCTCGGCTCGGCCCGGAGCTAGGCAACTAGGCTCGGACATGTCTCCCATGAAGCTCCATAAAGGCTAGGCTCAGCCACGTCTCCCATGAAGCTCCCTCGCGACTAGTCTCGACCATGTCTCCAACGAAGCTCCCTCGCGACTAGGCTCGGCCATGTCTTCCATGAAGCTCCCTCGAAGCTAGGCTCGGCCAGGTCTTTCATGAACCTTCCTTGAGGCTAGGCTCAGTCATGTGTCCAATGAAGAGCTCGGCCATGTCTCCCATTAAGCTCCCTCGAGGCTAGGCTCGGCCATGTCTCCCATGATGCTCCCTTGCGACTAGGCTTGGCCATGTCTCCCACAAAACTCCCTCGAGGCTAGGCTCGGCCATGTCTTCTAATAAGCTCCTCGAGGCTAGGCTCGGCCATGTCTCCCATGAAGCTCCCCCAAGGCCCGGCTCGGCCCGGAGCTAGGCAACTAGTATAGGGCATATCTCCCATGAATCTCCCTTGAAGCTCGGCTCGGCTCGGAGCTAGTTAACTAGGCTCGACCATGTATCCCATGAAGCTTCCTCAAGCATCGGCTCGGTCCGGAGTTTGGCAACTAGGCTCGGACTTGTCTCCCATGATGCACCCTTGATGCTCGACTCGGCCCGGAGCTAGGCAACTAGGCTCGGACATGTCTCCTATGAAGCTCCATCAAGGCTAGGCTCAGCCACATCTCCCAAGAAGCTCCCTCGCGACTAGACTTGGCCATGTCTCCCACGAAGCTCCCTCGAGTCTAGGCTCGGCCATGTCTTCCATGAATCTCCTAGAGGTTAGGCTCGGCCATGTCTCCCTTGAAGCTCCCTCGAGGCTAGGCTCGGCCATGTCTCCCATGAAACTCCTCGAGGCTAGGCTCGGCCATGTCTCACATGAAGCTCCTCGAGGCTGGGCTCGGCCATGTCTCCCATGAAGCTCCCTCGCGACTAAGCTCAGCCATGTCTCCCACGAAATTCCATCGAGGCTAGGGTCGGCAATGTTTTCCATGAAGCTCCTCGTGGCTAGGCTCGGCCATGTCTCCCATGAAGCTCCCTTGAGGCTCGTCTCGGCCCAGGGGTAGGCAACTGGGCTCAGCCATGTCTCCCATCATAGCTCACACTAATCGCCTTATCCGCTACGTCACGGGTGACGTCAGCCGACGGGTGTCAGACGCATGGATGAACTTGGAGATCAAGCCAAGGACCCTCTATAAATACCAATAGATAGCAGCCCTAAAAGGTACATCATCTCCTACCCTCGAAACCCTGGTGATTTGCTTTCTTCTCTCTGCCCTATTCTCATCCTCACATCGGAGGGCCATTCCGGGGCTCCTCCAGTGTGGTCTTTAGTCGTGCTTCATGGTGCAGGTTAGGTTCAAGGGAGCAAGGTTAGATCCAGACGAACAACAGTTCTAGAGGAAGCGAGCAACGTTCATCGAAGCCCCGCACCCTCCACCACCATCACTTCACTACATACACCACCATATCTCCACCACTACCAGCACACTTCCATTGCCATGAGGCGGCCCGAAGGTCAAATTCTAAAAAAGAGTCGTGGGACAGCGCAAAATTGAAATTCCATTGCCGTGGATCAACACTAAGTTTAAATTCTTTAGTGGCACACTGATTTGGCCTCGACAATTTTGGCCTTCACTGGCTTTAAGAATGTGAAAACAAAAATTAGTTTTTCATAATAGTGGGTACAAGTACGCCACTTTGGCCTTGTGATTTAGGTTTAGGCCCCTTAAATCCATCACCAAAATAGGGTACCAACAGAAGACTTCAAAATGATTAAAGCTGATTTTGCAAACCCCTAATCCTAAAAAGGATAATCGCAGCCCAACACATAAAGTAAAGTAATTTGCCTGGTAAAACTAAGGATAACGATTGTCTTAGGCTTAAAATTACTTACGGCCTTCTTTTTTATTGGTTGAAAATTCATCGCCAGTCAAACAATTGTATTTGTCAAAAGCAAAATCTCCCTATATGGATTTTTGTCAAACATTGTGAACCAGATATTCACACCAAAATAAATAGAGAACTATGGGTGACGTGATTTTGATTCGGACTCACACATATTTTAAGCCGGACTGGATAAATCAAACACGAAGGCAACTCATTCAAATGCATGGGTGTAGTCACAAAATTCAAAAGATTTAGGATTGGCATGTGATCGTAAAGGAGTAGATATCAACCTAGTTGAGATGTGTTTTTCTTACAATGATGCCGCAATGAACACTTAATTTGGTGAGAGTTCAAACTCCATGCCTTCATGCCTTTCTCCTAGTAGGATTTTCCTAAATTTAAAATAGATGTATTCAAATTCGCTTCGAACAAAGATGAATTGCTTTTTTCCCCATAATAAATACATGCGCGTGAAGTTGAGCTGTGATCACGCCGTCCATTACCAGTACACTCAATTAAAGTTGTGACAAAAATCCATATAAATCGGTCCAAAACAAAAACTGATAACATGAGATTGTGGATGTCAGTGTCAACTTGTTACAACTATGCTAGTGAAGGTATATACGATGTTTGATTGGATTAGTTGATTGGAATTAGGTTCACTTGTTACGTCTGGATGCCAAATGGGAATCGAACATAAAAGCCGTCAGTCTGAAGGCATCTACTTGAACAGATAAACACTACGTAATGCAATGCATATACAAGGGTGTAATTGCATTTGGACGCATCGAATTGCTCTTGGCCGCATGGAATTACACTTTTATATAGGTATGGGCAGCACTACTTGATATTCTGCAAACAAACAACTAAAATAACCTAATCCAAACTCTAAATTAGAGAGAGAGATTCAAGGTTGAGGAAATCCAAGTCATTACAACAAGTGATATAAGCAATAGATAAACTAGTTTTGGCTACGTTGAATTACACTATGCCGCTGCAAATTACTCTTGGCACACTGAATTGCACTTGGCCGTATCGAATTACTCTCTAAACCGCATCGAATTGCAATTGGCCGTATTGAATTGCACTTGACCGCTACAAATTACTCTTGGCCGCGTCGAATTGCACTTGGCCGCTTCGAATTGCACTTGGCCGTGCAATTCGACGAGGCCAACTGCAATTTGACGCGGCCAACTACAATTCCAGGCGGCCATGTGCAATTTGAAGCGGCCAAGGGCAATTATACGCGGCCATGTGCAATTCGAAGCGGCCAAGTGCAATTATACGCGGCTATGTGAAATTCGAAGCGGCCAAGTTTAATTCCATGCGGCCAAGTGCAATTTGAGGCGGACAAGAGTAATTCGTAGCAGCCAAGTTCAATTCGATGCGGTTAAGTGCAATTCAATTTGGCCAAGTGCAATTCGATGCGGCCAAGTGCAATTCCCCGCGTCCAAGAGTAATTCCTAGCGGTCAAGGGAAATTCGATGTGGCCAAGAGTATATCGATTTTTCTCGAATATCCGAATACTTTTGTTTGTAAATAATGCATGTTTAATTCCATCCTTGGTACATTGCTCCTTTTCTTTTTTTTCCTTTTTTCGACAAATTGTTTTAATAAATACATTATTTTTTATTTTAAAAATTACGAATAATTAATTATTTTTTGAAGAAAGCTTAGTAGAACAGGACTAGTCTTAAGGTACTTACAATTGAATTGAATGAAAGTCGAATTTAATTAACTCAAACATGACTCGAAATGAGTTTCAAAACAAGTTCAAACCTTGGCTTGTTTAAACGTTAAAAGACTTGTTTATAATTAAGGAGAAGAAAAATAAGATGACACCCATTGCAAGTGGGGTGGAGTGTAGTTGGTGTCTCACTAATACTCCGATGCTTATGGGCAGAGTTCGATTCTTGCGGTTCCTTTGGTAAGCAGTAAGCACCCATCCCTCTCCTCAAGTCCCTTAGGATGTAGTAGATTAGTAAAAACAAATTACAAAAAAAATAAAACCACCCCTATTACGTCACAAGCAGTTTTCTTCATAAACTAAATTTGCAGATGTCTTAACCTTGCATAGCTATTTGTAGGAAATTCTAATGCATCTATTTCAAGTCTGAAGGTAAGGTATTATCACATGATATGAGTGTTAAAGCAGATGTTCAACTCTCCCCAGCAAACTATGGAGACTAGAAAGTCAAGTATTGAGCGAAAAATTCCAAGCAGCTAACTTCACGCGCATGTATTTATTATGGAAAAAAAAAACAATCCTTCTTTGTTCGAAGCAAATACATCTATTTTCAGTTTAAAAAAATCCTACTAGGAGAAAGGAATGTGGGGGTGTGGTTTGAATTCTCACCAAATTAAGTGTTCATTACCTACTCTACCAATAATTTGGTCGACATGTGATCGGTAAAGGGGTGGGAATTTTTTCTTAAAATCTAAGCATGACACATGTTGTTACCAGTTACTTTGTTTCTGCGACCTCTTCTTGCCAAAAAAACTCATATAATGCTTTACCGTTGCTCCTTCAATTGCATGAAACTTTGCATTTTCCTTTTGCAGAGGCAACATTTGATCTCCAAGAAATGATTTATTCTCGACTCACCGAGGGAAAAATAGTCATATATTAAGATGTACAAATAATTTTAGTTCAAAACTACTTGGGTTAGAAAATAGACTCAAAAAGTTTTTTAAGGGTTCAAACCTTGCAAAAATCGGAGTACTGGAATGTTCGGAACAAACTTACAAAGTTTGACAAATTGTTCAGTTCCTAAGCGCCTCAGGCGCAATGTAGTACGCCAGGGGCGCATTGAGCGTTTAGAATTTGTTAAATTTCACGGCCTTCTCTCGGACACTATCGAACTCTGATTTTTAAAAGGTTTGAACCGTTAAAAAGCTTGTTAAGTCTACTTTCTAACCCAATTACTTTGGATACAAATTTTTTGTACATCAAAGTATATGACTATTTTACTCCCACTGAGCCATAAAAATGAATCGCTCGTGCAAAACGCTCGCCTCTCCTTCATTTTAAATCGGATAAAGAGCAACTATATATTGATAAAGAGGATTTTCAAAATACTAAAAGGTGGTAGAATACAACTATACAAATAATAAAGCTGAGTTTTTGAAAAATGAGTAGAAAGCAATCCACTACGAAGATCGTGGGAGCTCTACCATCCCTTTGTCATAAACACTGTCACTGTAACACAACCCCTCCACCACCATAACTTCACCACATACACCACCATAACTTCACCGCTACCAGCACACTTCCATTGCCGCGAGGCGGCCTAAAGTTCGAATTCTAAAAAAGAGTCGTGAGGCAGCGCAAAATTGAAATTACGTTGACGTGGATCGGCACTAAATTCAAATTCTTTAGTGGCACACTGATTTTGCCGGGGATTGGCATCTAGGCTCGGCCATGTCTCCCATGAAACTCCCTCGAGGATTGGCTGGGCCTGAAGCTAGGCAACTAGGCTCGGGAATATCTCCCACTAAGCTCCCTCGAGGCTCGGCTCAGCTCAGCCCCGAGCTAGGCAACTAGGCTCGGCCATGTCTCCCACGAAGCTCCCTCAAGGATAGGCTAGGCCATGTCTCCCACGAAGCTACCTTGAGGCTAGGCTCGGCCATGTCTTCCATTAAGCTCCCTCGAGGCCAGACTCAGCCATGTATCCAATGAAGAGCTCGGCCATGTCTCCCATGAAGCTCCTTCAAGGCTAGGCTCGGCCCGGCCATGTCTCCCATGAAGCTCCCTTGCGACTAGGCATGGCCATGTCTCCCACAAAACTCCCTCGAGGCTAGGCTCAGCCATGTCTTCCACTAAGCTCCTCGAGGCTAGGCTCGGCCATGTCTCCCATGAAGCTCCCCCTAGGCTCGACTCGGCCCGGAGCTAGGCAACTAGCCTCGGGCATATCTCCCATGAATCTCCCATGAAGCTCGGCTCGGCCCGGAGCTAGTTTACTAGGCTCGACCATGTCTCCCATGAAGCTCCCTCAAGCATCGGCTCGGCCCGGAGCTAGGCAACTAGGCTCGGGCTTGTCTCCCATGAAGCTCCCTTGAGGCTTGGCTTGGCTCGGCCCGGAGCTAGGTAACTAGGCTCGGACATGTCTCCCATGAAGCTCCATCAAGGCTAGGCTCAGCCACGTCTCCCATGAAGCTCCCTCGCGACTAGTCTCGGCCATGTCTCCAACGAAACTCCTTCGAGGCTAGGCTCGGCCATCTCTTCCACGAAGCTCCTAGAGGCTAGGCTCTGCCATGTCTCCCTTGAAGCTCCCTCGAGGCTAGGCTCGGCCATGTATCCCGTGAAGAGCTCGGCCATGTCTCAAATGAAGCTCCCTCGAGGCTGGGCTCGGCCATGTCTCCCATTAAGCTCCCTCGCGACTATGCTCGGCCATGTCTCCCATGAAATTCCCTCGAGGCTAGGGTCGGCCATGTTTTCCTTGAGGCTCCTCGTGGCTAGGCTCGGCCATGTCTCCCATGAAGCTCCCTTGTGGCTCAGCTCGGCCAGGGGGTTGGCAACTGGGCTCGACCATGTCTCCCACTAACCGCCTTATCCGCTACTTCACGGGTGACGTCAGCCGCCGGGTGTCAAACGAATGGATGAACTTGGAGATCAAGCCAAGGACCCTCTATAAATACCAATGGATAGCAGACCTAAAAGGTACATGATCTCCTACCCTCGAAACCCTGGTGATTTGCTTTCCTCTCTCTGCCCTATTCTCGTCCTCACGTCGGAGGGCCATTCCGGGGCTCCTCCAGTGTGGTCTTTAGTCGTGCTTCATGGTGTAGGTTAGGTTCAAGGGTGAGAGGTTAGATCCAGATGAACAACAGTTCTAGAGGAAACAAGCAACGTTCATCGGAGCCCCGCACCCTCCACCACCATCACTTCACTACATACACCACTATATCTCCACCACTACCAGCACACTTCCATTGCCGTGATGCGGCCCAAAGTTTAAATTCTAAAAAAGAGTCGTGGGACAGCACAAAATTGAAATTCCATTGCCGTTGATCGGCACTAAGTTCAAATTCTTTAGTGGCACACTGATTTGGCCTCGACAATTTTGGCCTTCACTGGTTTTAAGAATATCAAAACAAAAATTAGTTTTTCAAAATAGTGGGTACAAGTACGCCACTTTGGCCTTGTGATTTAGGATTAGGCCCCTTGAAATCCATCACCAAAATAGGGTACCAACAGAAGACTTCAAACTGATTAAAGCTGATTTTCCAAACCCCTAATCCTGAAAAGGGAGCAATTCGACGCGGCCAACTGCAATTTAACGCGGTCAACTGCACTTTGACGCGGCCAACTGCAATTCTAGGCGGCTAGGTGCAATTTGAAGCGGCCAAGGGCAATTATACGCGGCCATATGCAATTCGAAGCGGCCAAGTGTAATTCCATGCGGCCAAGTGCAATTTGAGGCGGACAAGAATAATTCGTAGCAGCCAAGTGCAATTCGATGCAGTCAAGTGCAATTCGATTTGGCCAAGTGCAATTCGAAGCGGCCAAGTGCAATTCCCCGCGTCCAAGAGTAATTCCTAGCCGTCAAGGGAAATTCGATGTGGTCAAGAGTATATCGATTTTTCTCTCTCGAATATCCGAATACTTTTGTTTGTAAATAATGCATGTTTAATTCCATCCTTGGTACATTGCTCCTTTTCTTTTTTTCCTTTTTTTGACAAATTGTTTTAATAAATACATTATTTTTTATTTTAAAAATTACGAATAATTAAATATTTTTTGAAGAAAGCTTAGTAGAACAGGACTAGTCTTAAGGTACTTACAATTGAATTGAATGAAAGTCGAATTTAATTAACTCAAACTTGACTCGAAATGAGTTTCAAAACGAGTTCAAACCTTGGCTTGTTTATACGTTAAAAGACTTGTTTTTAATTAAGGAGAAGAAAATTAAAATGACACCCATTGCAAGTGGGGTGGAGTGTAGTTGTTGTCTCACTTATACTCCGATGCTTATGGGCAGAGTTCGATTCTTGCGGTTCCTTTGGTAAGCAGTAAGCACCCATCCCTCTCTTCAAGTCCCCTAGGATGTAGTAGATTAGGAATAACAAATTACAAAAAAAATAAAACCACCCCTATTACGTCACAAGCAGTTTTCTATATAAACTAAATTTGCAGATGTCTAAACCTTGCATATCTATTTGTAGGAAGCAGATGTTCAACTCTCCCCAACAAACTATGGAGACTAGAAAGTCAAGTATTGAGCGAAAAATTCCAAGCAGCTAACTTCACGCGCATGTATTTATTATGGAAAAAAAAACAATCCTTCTTTGTTCGAAGCAAATACATCTATTTTCAGTTTAAGAAAAAATCCTACTAGGAGGAAGGAATGTGGGGATGTGGTTTGAATTCTCACCAAATTAAGTGTCCATTACCTGCTCTACGCATAATTTGGTCGACATGTGATCGGTAACGGGGTGGGAATTTTTTCTTAAAATCTAAGCATGACACATGTTGTTACCAGTTTCTTTGTTTCTGTGACTTCTTCTTGCCAAAAAAACTCATATAATGCTTTACCGTTGCTCCTTCAATTGCATGAAACTTTGCATTTTCCTTTTGGTCGGAAGTACCTGCAGAGGCAGCATGTGATCACCAAGAAATGATTTGTAAGGACCCGTAATTTCGGAAATTATTTAGAGGGTTATTTGATATTGGAAATAGAGGGAAAATTTGAAAGGTGTGTTATATGATTTGGGGCTTAAGTGATAGAATTAATGGTAGAAGGGTACAATGTGTAGTTTATGTATATTTGGGTATAAATAGGAGGGTGAGGGAGTAGGAGATCATTTTTCCCTCTCCATCCCTCACCGGCTTTCTCTCTCTCGGCTCCTCTCCCTCTCTCAACCAAAAACCCACCAAAATCACTTGAAACCTACACAAACCAACCTCCATTCCACCTTCCTCACGCGTTATTGAGCTTGAATTTCGTGGGTCTTGACCGGAGGAGGAGTATTTCGGTCGATTTCGAGATTTCGGAGTCAAGGGCTTGCGTGGCCCGATCTCCCTTCGTGTTTGCTCTCCAACCTCGAGGTAGGGATTTCTTGCTTATTCTATATGCTTATGAGTTGAATTTGTGTGTTGATCGTGCTTGAAAATGTTGGTTTGATTGTTGGGATTAGTTTCGAAAATCTGCAGAAAATCTACTCGAACAGCCTTTGTTATCGATACCTTAGCCCTTTGTTATCGATACCTTCGTGCTCCAAAACCCAGAAAATCCTTTGTTATCGATACCATTTGTCATTGGTATCGATACCCTTGCGTCTGGAGTCATTTTTGACCCAGAGGTATCGATACCTTTGCCTTAGGTATCGATACCTGTTGCTTATCTCCAGCTTTTGCTGTTTTACTTCGTACTTCACCGTTTTGGTTTCCAATCACTTCTAATACCTCTAAAGCATCTTTAAACCTTTCTTAAGCTTGGTTGCTCGTCCCTTGATGATCCGTTGATCGTTCTTATTCCCTAGGCCTTGTTTAAGTGTGATCTTAGTATATATTATTGTGGACGGAAAACGTATTGTAGAGTGTTTATGAGTACCGTAGGTTGTATGAACATCGTGGTGGGTATAGATGCTTGATGAGAGTGGTCCAATAACTTTAAGGGTAAGGTAGTAACTTGTATCTTCACGATTCGTTGAACCTATCGATTCACCTTGGTACACTTGCTACGGGATTCAAGTATAGGAGCTAGTAAGTCGGGTACTTTAGAGGTTGCTTGTGAGTAGCACGCTGTGTCGGTGCGGAGATATACTTAGAGATACGGTGAGCACATGTGTCTTTTCTTGTATGTGACACGGTAGATTGTGGGTCTTGTGAGACCATGCGATTGATTAAATGGTCTTTGGATTTGATTGGATGTTTTGAAGTTTGTGAAATGAGAAGTGGAATGAATGAGGACAACAAATGAATAGAGTATTGTAAGATTTTATTTACGGGCTAGGTACGTTAAGTAAAATGCAGAGTTGTAAGTTAATGAAAAGGCATGAACATGTACATTTGTGGAATTAGGAAACGGTGGATTAAAGTTCAGTGGTACGACAGACAAATTGATGATGAAGTTGATTGTGAAATGATGGATGGTCGGTTATGCGATGTGCGTTTCCGCTAACCAATGATTATTGCAGATTGAGGGAATAGACTCGGGGTGACCCTGCGCTCGAGGGAATAGACCCGAGGTGACCCAAACGATTGTTATTTAGGGAATAGACTCGGGGTGATCCTATGCTCGAGGAAATAGACCCGAGGTGACCCAAGTTATTATGATTATTATCAAGGGAATAGACTCGGGGTGACCCTGCGCTCGAGGGAACTAGACCCGAGGTGACCCTAGTGACTATTGATGGGAATGTCTGACTAAAGGAAAGAAAGACTCTGTGATGAAGGGATTGGACAAAGATGACCGTAGACACGAGAACGATTGTGGTATCGTATAAAGAATAATAAGATGAATTGGAATGACACATGAACTAGTGTGGATTGACGTAAGTTTATTGATGTATCTAGTCTGAGGAGTAACGATTAGTGGCATTCCGGTGGAGTCTAGAACCCTTTGTTCAAAGCGTATAGCTCGTTGGTAATCATTCGTACTTTGGGCATCTCTGTCTATGTTTACTCATTCTCGGTGCATGATTCACTTCATTTTCATATAGTTTGAGCATAGAACTCTCTACTGGGCACGTGTTTTGCTCAACCCTATCTTTCTTTCAGGTACACCCGAGGATAGTGACATGAAGTGCTTGGCATGTATTTTGACATCATCCCTTTGAAAGCTGACATGGAAATTACTTTGGCATCTTTTGTAAAACTCTTTGGCAGTGTAATAGCGATTTCAATTTCGACTATCGTTTGATCATGGGGGACTGTAAACCCTAAAACTTCTTTTCTCTTATGTTATTTGGATCGTCAAGCTTGACAAGAAACTTTGAACTTAAACTGCAAATATGGGAATGAACCTTGATTTGGGGTATTATCTGTATTATTGTGAGGTATCGTTTAATTGGAAATCATTATTCTATGTTGAAAATCGAGGGCGTGACATGATTTATTCTCGACTCACCGAGGGTAAAATAGTCATATATTAAGATGTAAAAATAATTTTAGTTCAAAACTACTTGGGTTAGAAAATAGACTCAAAAAGTTTTTTAAGGGTTCAAAACTTGCAAAAATCGGAGTACTGGAATGTTCGGAACAAACTTACAAAGTTTGACAAATTATGCAGTTCCTAGGCGCCTCAGGTGCAATGTAGTACGCCGGGGGTGCATTGAGCGTTTAGAATTTGTTAATTTCGCGGCCTTCTCCCGGACACTATCGAACTCTGATTTTTACAAGGTTTGAACCGTTAAAAAAACTTGTTAAGTCTACTTTCTATCCCAATTAGTTTGGATACAAATTTTTTTGTACATCAAAGTATATGACTATTTTACCCCCACTGAGCCATAAAAATGAATCGCTCGTGTAAAACGCTCGCCTCTCCTTCATTTTAAATCGGATAAAGACCAACTATATATTGATAAAGGGGATTTTCAAAGTACTAAAAGGTGGTAGAATACAACTATACAAATAGTAAAGCTGTGTTTTTGAAAAATGAGTAGAAAGCAATCCACTACGAAGATCGTGGGAGCTCTGCCATCCCTTTGCCACAAACACTGTCACTGTAACACAACCCCTCCACCACCATAACTTCACCACTACCAGCACACTTCCATTGCCGTGAGGCGGCCCAATGTTCAAATTCTAAAAAAGAGTTGTGAGGCAGCGCAAAATTGAAATTCCGTTGCCGTGGATCGGCACTAAATTCAAATTCTTTAGTGGCACACTGATTTGGCCCGGGGATTGGCATCTAGGCTCGGCCATGTCTCCCATGGAACTCCCTCGAGGATCGGCTCGGCCTGGAGCTAGGCAACTAGGCTCGGGAATATCTCCCATTAAGCTCCCTTCAGGCTCGGCTCAGCTCGGCTCCGAGCTAGGCAACTAGGCTCGGCCATGTCTCCCACGAAACTCCCTCAAGGCTAGGCTCGGCCATGTCTCCCACGAAGCTCCCTCACGACTAGGCTCGGCCATGTCTCCCACGAAGCTACCTTGAGGCTAGGCTCGGCCATGTCTTCCATGAAGCTCCCTCGAGGCCAGGCTCAGCCACGTATGCAATGAAGAGCTCGGCCATGTCTCCCATGTAGCTCCCTCGAGGCTAGGCTCGGTCCGGCCATGTCTCCCATGAAACTCCCTTGCGACTTGGCTTGGCCATGTCTCCCACAAAACTACCTCAAGGCTAGGCTCGGCCATGTCTTCCATTAAGCTCCTCGAGGCTAGGCTCGGCCATATCTCCCATGAAGCTCCCCCAATGCTCGGCTAGGCCCGGAGCTAGGCAACTAGTCTCGGGCATATCTCCCATGAAGCTCGGCTCGGCCCGGAGCTTGTTAACTAAGCTCGACCATGTCTCCCATGAAGCTCCTTCAAGCATCGGCTCGGCCCGGAGCTCGGCAACTAGGCTCGGGCTTGTCTCCCATGAAGCTCCCTTGAGGCTCGGCTTGGCCCGGAGCTTGGCAACTAGGCTCGGACATGTCTTCCATGAAGCTCCCTTGAGGCTCGGCTCAGCCAGGGGGTTGGCAACTGGGCTCGACCATGTCTCCCATGATAGCTCACACTAACCGCCTTATCCGCTACTTCATGGGTGAAGTCAGCCGACGGGTGTCAGACGCATGGACGAACTTGGAGATCAAGCCAAGGACCCTCTATAAATACCAAAGGATAGCCGCCCTAAAAGGTACATCATCTCCTACCCTCGAAACCCTGGTGAGTTGCTTTCCTCTTTCTGCCCTATTCTCATCCTCACGTCGGAGGGCCATTCCGGGGCTCCTCCAGTGTGGTCTTTAGTCGTGCTTCATGGTGCAGGTTAGGTTCAAAGGTGCGAGGTTAGATCCATACGAACAATAGTTCATGAGGAAGCGAGCAACGGTCATCGGAGCCCCACACCTTCCACCTCCATCACTTCACTACGTACACCACCATATCTCCACCACTACCAGTACACTTCCATTGCCGTGAGGCGGCCCAAAGTTCAAATTCTAAAAAAGAGTCGTGGGACAACGCAAAATTGAAATTCCATTGCCGTGGATCGGCACTAAGTTCCAGACGAACTACAGTTCTAGAGGAAGCGATCAACGTTCATCGGAGCCCCGCACCCTCCACCACCATCACTTCACTACATACACCACCATATCTCCACCACTACCAGCACACTTCCATTGCCGTGAGGCGGCCCAAAGTTCAAATTCTAAAAAGGAGTCTTGGGACAGCGCAAAATTGAAATTCCATTGCCGTGGATCGGCACTATGTTCAAATTCTTTAGTGGCACACTGAATTGGCCTCGACAATTTTGGCCTTCACTGGTTTTAAGAATGTCAAAACAAAAATTAGTTTTTCATAATAGTGGGTACAAGTACGCCACTTTGGCCTTGTGATTTAAGTTTAGGCCCCTTGAAATCCATCACCAAAATAGGGTACCAACAGAAGACTCCAAACTGATTAAATCTGATTTTGCAAACCCCTAATCCTAAAAAGGATAACCGCAGCCCAACATATAAAGAAAAGTGATTTGCCTGGTAAAACTAAGGATAACGATTGTCTTAGGCCTAAAATTACTTACGGCCTTCTTTTTTATTGGTTGAAAATTCATCGCCAGTCAAACAATTGTATTTGTCAAAAGCGAAATCTCCTGATATGGATTTTTGTCAAACATTGTGAACCAGATATTCACACCAAAATAAATAGAGAACTACGGATGACGCGATTTTCATACGGACTCACACATATTTTAAGCCGGACTGGATGAATCAAACACGTAGGCAACTCATTCAAATGCATGGGTGTAGTCTTAAAATTCAAAACATTTAGGATTGGCATGTGATCGTAAAGGAGTAGATATCAACCTAGTTGAGATGTGTTTATATTACAATGATGCCGCAATAGACACTTAATTTGGTGAGAGTTCAAACTCCACGCCCTCATTCCTTTCTCCTAGTAGGATTTTCTTAAATTTAAAGTAGATGTATTTAAATTCGCTTCGAACAAAGACGAATTGTTTTTTTTTTCCATAATAAATACATGCGCGTGAAGTTGAGATGTGATCGCGTCGTCCATTACCAGTACACTCAATTAAAGTTGTGACAAAAATCCATATAAATCGGTCCAAAACAAAAACTCATAACATGAGAGTGTGGATGTCAGTGCCAACTTGTTACAACTATGCCAGTGAAGGTATATACGATGTTTGATTGGATTAGTTGATTGGAATTAGGTTCACTTGTTACGTCTGGATGCCATATGGGAATCGAACAAAAAAGCCGTCAGTCTGAAGGCGTCTACTTGGACAGATAAACACTACGTAATGCAATACATATACAAGGGTGTAATTGCACTTGGTCGCATCGAATTGCTCTTGGCCGCATGGAATTACACTTCTGTATAGGTATGGGCACCACTACTTGATATTCTGCAAACAAACAACTAAAATAACCTAATCCAAACTCTAAATTAGAGAGAGATTTGAGGTTGAGGGCATCCAAGTCATTACAACAAGTGATATAAGCAATAGATAAACTAGTTTTGGCTACATTGAATTACACTCTGCCGCTGCATATTACTCTTGGCACATTGAATTGCACTTGGCCGTATGGAATTACTCTCTAGGCCGCATCGAATTGCACTTGGACGCATTGAATTGCACTTGACCACTAAAAATTACTCTTGACCGCGTCGAATTGCACTTGGCCGCGTCGAATTTCACTTGGCCGCTTCGAATTTCACTTGGCCGTGCAATTCGACGCGGCCAACTTCAATTTGATGCGGCCAACAGCAATTTGATGCGGCCAACTGCAATTCCAAGCGGCCAAGTTTAATTTGAAGCGGCCAAGGGCAATTATACGCGGGCATGTGCAATTCGAAGTGACCAAGTGCATTTATACGCGGCCATGTGCAATTCGAAGCGGCCAAGTGTAATTCCATGCGGCCAAGTGCAATTTGAGGCGGACAAGAGTAATTCAAAGCAGCCAAGGGCAATTCGATGCGGCCAAGTGCAATTCACCGCGTCCAAGAGTAATTCCTAGCGGTGAAGGGAAATTCGATGTGTCCAAGAGTACATCGATTTTTCTCGAATATCCGAAAACTTTTGTTTGTAAATAATGCATGTTTAATTCCATCCTTGATACATTGCTCCTTTCTTTTTTTCCTTTTTTCGACAAATTGTTTTAATAAATACATTATTTTTTATTTTAAAAATTACGAATAATTAATTATTTTTTGAATAAAGCTTAGTATAACAGGACTAGTCTTAAGGTACTTACAATTGAATTGAATGAAAGTTGAATTTAATTAACTCAAACATGAGTTGAAATGAGTTTCAAAACAAGTTCATACCTTGGCTTGTTTAAACGTTAAAAGACTTGTTTTTAATTAAGGAGAAGAAAAATAAGATGACACCCATTGCAAGTGGGGTGGAATGTAGTTGGTGTCTCACTTATACTCCGATGCTTATGGGCAGAGTTCGATTCTTGCGGTTCCTTTGGTAAGCAGTAAGCACCCATCCCTCTCTTCAAGTCCCCTAGGATGTAGTTGATTAGGAAAAACAAATTACAAAAAAAATAAAACCACCCCTATTACGTCACAAGCAGTTTTCTATATAAACTAAATTTGCAGACGTCTTAACATTGCATAGCTATTTGTAGGAAATTCTAATGCATCTATTTCAAGTCTGAAGGTAAGGTATTATCACATGATATGAGTGATAAAGCAGATGTTCAACTCTCCCCAACAAACTATGGAGACTAGAAAGTCAAGTATTGAGCGAAAAATTCCAAGCAGCTAACTTCACGTGCATGTATTTATTATGGAAAAAAATAAACAATCCTTCTTTGTTCAAAGCAAATACATCTATTTTCAGTTTAAGAAAATCCTACTAGGAGAAAGGAATGTGGGGGTGTGGTTTGAATTCTCACCAAATTAAGTGTTCATTACCTGCTCTACCAATAATTTGGTTGACATGTGATCGGTAAAGGGGTGGGATTTTTTTATTAAAATCTAAGCATGACACATGTTGTTACCAGTTACTTTGTTTCTGCGACCTCTTCTTGCCAAAAGAACTCATATAATGCTTTGTCGTTGCTCCTTCAATTGCATGAAACTTTGCATTTTCCTTCTGGTCGGAAGTACCTGCAGAGGCAGCAAGTGATCTCCAAGAAATGATTTATTCTCGACTCATCGAGGGTAAAATTGTCATATATTAAGATGTACAAATAATTTTAGTTCAAAACTACTTGGGTTAGAAAATAGACTCAAAAAGTTTTTTAACAATTCAAACCTTGCAAAAATCGGAGTACTGGAATGTTCGGAACAAACTTACAAAGTTTGACAAATTGTGCAGTTACTAGGCGCCTCAGGCGCAATGTAGTACGCCGGGTGCGTAAAGAAATGCGCCTGAGGCACATTGAGCATTTAGAATTTTTTAAATTTCACGGCCTTCTCTCGGACAATATCGAACTCTGATTTTTACAAGGTTTGAACCGTTAAAAAGCTTGTTAAGTCTACTTTCTAACCCAATTAGTTTGGATGCAAATTTTTTTGTACATCAAAGTATATGACTATTTTACCCCCACTGAGCCATAAAAATGAATCGCTCGTGCAAAACGCTCGCCTCTCCTTCATTTTAAATCGGATAAAGACCTACTATATATTGATAAAGAGGATATTCAAAGTTCTAAAAGGTGGTAGAATACAACTATACAAATAATTAAGCTGAGTTAATGAAAAATGAGTAGAAAGCAATCCACTACGAAGATCGTGGGAGCTCTACCATCCCTTTGCCACAAACAGTGTCACTGTAACACAACCCCTCCACCACCATAACTTCAATTTTGGCCTTCCCTGATTTGGCCTCGACAATTTTGGCCTTCACTGGCTTTAAGAATGTCAAAACAAAATTAGTTTTTCATAATATTGGGTACAAGTATGCCACTTTGGCCTTGTGATTTAGGATTAGGCCCCCTGAAATCCATCACCAAAATAGGGTACCAACCGAAGACTTCAAACAAATTAATCTGATTTTTCGAACCCATAATCTTAAAAAGGATCACCGCAGCCCAACACATAAAGTAAAGTGATTTGCCCGGTAAAACTACGGCTAACAATTGTCTTAGGCCTAAAATTACTTACGGCCTTCTTTTTTATTGGTTGAAAATTCATCACCAGTGAAATAATTGTATTTGTCAAAAGCAAAATCTCCTTATATGGATTTTTGTCAAACATTGTGAACCAGATATTCACACCAAAATAAATAGGGAACTATGGGTGACGCGATTTTGATTCGGACTCACACATATTTTAAGCCGGACTGGATGAATCAAACACGTAGGCAACTCATTCAAATGCATGGGTGTAGTCACAAAATTCAAAAGATTTAGGATTGGCATGTGATCGTAAAGGAGTAGATATCAACCTAGTTGAGATGTGTTTTTCTTACAATGATGCCGCAATGGACACTTAATTTGGTGAGAGTTCAAACTCCACGCCTTCATTCCTTTCTCCTAGTAGGATTTTCCTAAATTTCAAATAGATGTATTTAAATTCGCTTCGAACAAAGACAAATTGTTATTTTTCCCATAATAAATACATGCGCGTGATGTTGAGATGTGATCGCGCCGTCCATTACCAGTACACTCAATTAAAGTTGTGACAAAAATCCATATAAATCTGTCCAAAACAAAAACTGATAACATGTGATTGTGGATGTCGGTGCCAACTTGTTACAACTATGCCAGTGAAGTTATATACGATATTTGATTGGATTAGTTGATTGGAATTAGGTTCACTTGTTACGTCTGGATGCCAAATGGGAATCGAACATAAAAGCCGTTAGTCTGAAGGCGTCTACTCGGATAGATAAACACTACGTAATGCAATACATATACAAGGGTATAATTGCACTTGGTCGCATCGAATTGCAATTGACAGCATCAAATTGCTCTTGGCCGCATAGAATTACACTTCTATATAGGTATGGGCACCACTACTTGATATTCTGCAAACAAACGACTAAAATAACCTAACCCAAACTCTAAATTAGAGAGAGATATTTAAGGTTGAGGGCATCCAAGTCATTACAACAAGTGATATAAGCAATAGATAAACTAGTTTTGGTTACATTGAATTACACTCTGCCGCTGCAAATTACTCTTGGCACATAGAATTGCACTTGGCCGTATCGAATTACTCTCTAGGCCGCATCGAATTGCACTTCGCAGCATTGAATTGCACTTGACCGCTACAAATTACTCTTGGCCGCATTGAATTGCACTTGGCCGCGTCGAATTGCACTTTGCCGCTTCGTATTGCACTTGGCCGTGCAATTCGACTCGGCCAACTGCAATTTCACGTGGCCAACTGCAGTTCCAGGGGGCCATGTGCAATTTAAAGCGGCCAAGTGCAATTATACGCGGCCATATGCAATTCGAAGCGGCCATGTGCAATTCGAAGCGGCCAAGTGCAATTATACGCGGCCATGTGCACTTCAAAGCGGCCAAGTGTAATTCCATGCGGCCAAGTGCAATTTGAGGCGGACAAGAGAAATTCCTAGCAGCCAAGTGCAATTTGATGCGGCCAAGTGCAATTCCCCGCGTCCAAGAGTAATTCCTAGCGGTCAAGGGAAATTCGATGTGGCCAAGAGTATATCGATTTTTCTCGAATATCCGAATACTTTTGTTTGCAAATAATGCATGTTTAATTCCATCCTTGGTACATTGCTCCTTTTCTTTTTTCTTTTTTTCGACAAATTTTTTGAACAAATACATTATTTCTAATTTTAAAAATTACGAATAATTAATTATTTTTTGAAGAAAGCTTAGTAGAACAGGACTAGTCTTAAGGTACTTACAATTGAATTGAATGAAAGTCGAATTTATTTAACTCAAACATGACTCGATATAAGTTTCAAAACAAGTTCAAACCTTGGCTTGTTTATACGTTAAAAGACTTGTTTATAATTAAGGAGAAGAAAAATAAGACGACACCCATTGCAAGTGGGGTGGAGTGTAGTTGGTGTTTCACTTATACTCCGATGCTTATGGGCAGAGTTCGATTCTTGCGGTTCCTTTGGTAAGCAGTAAGCACCCATCCCTCTCCTAAAGTCCCCTAGGATGTAGTAGATTAGGAATAACAAATTACAAAAAAAATAAAACCACCCCTATTACGTCACAAGCAGTTTTCTACATAAACTAAATTTGCAGACGTCTTAACATTGCATAGCTATTTGTAGGAAATTCTAATGCATCTATTTCAAGTCTGAAGGTAAGGTATTATCACATGATATGAGTGTTAAAGCAGATGTTCAACTCTCCCCAACAAACTATGGAGACTAGAAAGTCAAGTATTGAGCGAAAAATTCCAAGCAGCTAACTTCACACGCATGTATTTATTATGGAAAAAAAAAACAATCCTTCTTTGTTCGAAGCGAATACATCTATTTTCAGTTTAAGAAAATCCTACTAAGAGAAAGGAATGTGGGGGTGTGGTTTGAATTCTCACCAAATTAAGTGTTCATTACCTACTCTACCAATAATTTGGTTGACATGTGATCGGTAAAGGGTGGGATTTTTTTCTTAAAATCTAAGCATGACACATGTTGTTACGAGTTACTTTGTTTCTGCGACCTCTTCTTGCCAAAATAACTCATATAATGCTTTACCATTGCTCCTTCAATTGCATGAAACTTTGCATTTTCCTTTTGGTCGGAAGTACATGCAGAGGCAGCGTGTGATCTCCAAGAAATGATTTATTCTCTACTCACCGAGGGTAAAATAGTCATATATTAAGATGTACAAATAATTTTACTTCAAAACTACTTGGGTTAGAAAATAGACTCAAAAAGTTTTTTAACTGTTCAAACCTTGCAAAAATCGGAGTACTGGAATATTTGGACCAAACTTACAAAGTTTGACAAATTGTGCAGTTCCTAGGCGCCTCAGGCGCAATGTAGTACGCCGGGGGCGCAAAGAAATGCGCCTCCGGCGGATTGAGCGTTTAGAATTTGTTAAATTTCGCGGCCTTCTCCCGGACACTATCGAACTCTGATTTTTACAAGGTTTAAACCGTTAAAAATCTTGTTAAGTCTACTTTCTTATCCAATTAGTTTGGATGCAAATTTTTTTGTACATCAAAGTATATGACTATTTTACCCCCACTGAGCCACAAAAATGAATCACCCGTGTAAAACGCTCGTCTCTCCTTCATTTTAAATCGGATAAAGACCTACTATATATTGATAAAGAGGACTTTCAAAGTACTAAAAGGTGGTAGAATACAACTACACAAATAATAAAGCTGAGTTTATGAAAAATGAGTCGAAAGTAATCCACTACGAAGATCGTGGAGCTCTACCATCCCTTTGTCACAAACACTGTCACTGTAACACAACCCCTCCACCACCATAACTTCACCACATACACCACCATAACTTCACCACTACCAGCACCCTTCCATTGCAGTGAGGAGGCCCAAAGTTCAAAATTCTAAAAAAGAGTCGTGAGGCAGCGCAAAATTGAAATTCTGTTGCCGTGGATCGGCACTAAATTCAAATTCTTTAGTTGTAAGGGGAAAAAATCCGCTTAGTGCTAACTCTAGCTTTTTGGTAAACAGCTTCACATGCCTCCTCGCCGGAACCCTAGCCTTTCGCCGGAACCCTAACTGCAAAACAGACAAGGGTGAGCGCACCTTTGCCTCTCGTGGCAAAGGCCCTCCGATGCCTAAGTTAGTATCACGTACTAGCAGAAAACCCTAAAAATCAATAGGAAGTGTGGAATGAATGCAACTTATTGCGTACCTTTTTCCTCTAGGTTTACCTTGTATTTATAGATATCCACTTACTTGCTCTTCAAGCATCCTCATCGCCCCAGGTCTCCTACTTCGTATAGAAAACCTGGCTCCCCTGGGAATCTCTTGCCCAATCAACTGAGACCCCTTACTCATAGGGTCTCTTCCTTTCGTGGAATTTGTCCCACAATAGGACTGTCCCTTTACTTATCTTTACCGTATACTGGGCTCCTTTTTTAGAACACTCCTATCGCCTTATCTCTTAAGACATCGTTTCATCAGATGACTCCATCTGTTCGGCATGTGATTCTCCCGAACAAACTGCACAAGTACATGACTTCTCATGTCACCAGCCCACCTAGGCCGAACAGATAATCTAATCCGGTGCCCTCTCATGTCACTGGGCCACCTCAGCCGAACAGATAATCTAATCCGGTGCCCTCTGGATGCACCGGATACTTCCGCCGTCGTTCATCTTATATAGGGTCCCATATCACCTTCCTCATTACACGGATCTAGAACACCACATGTTCAGCAACTATTTGCACCTGTTCGGTAATGCCTCCCTACAGCCCATTCCTTTACGGAACCTCCTAGAGTATTCGCTCTGCTCCAGCACTTGATTGGAGTTCTTCCCTTGTTCGGCTATCTCATCGCCGAACAACTACTTGGACCAACGTCCCCAAGAGTTCTCCTCCTGTTCGGCCTTTTCATTGCCGAACTGACTACTTGGACCAACAACTTCACATGTCACTGGTCCTTTATCAATCTCTTGGTCCAATAACTTCTCATGTTTACTGGACCTTGACCCCATACAGACTTCCTGGACCAATGACATTTCATATCACTGGTCCATATTGCCGACCACCGGCTTGCACGACGACTATCCCCATCATATTTACACCATGGTCCCACGTACCACGTGTTCGGGCCCTGTTTGGCCTTGTTCGGGAATACCTCCCTACAATTGCTCCCCAGCTTTACTCGTTATTTATTACCCAAATGAGGAGCAAAGCTCTTAAGGACCGAGCTGATTCGTCCTGTTTCTGCACCTTTATTCGTGGCACATATCTTACTTCCCATATTTAGATGCAAACAGATGTTTTCGTGAAACGAGACGCACAAACGGCGTCCGGGGTGACATTTCACGTACGTCACCCTACTAACTTGGGTACTCAGGGAATCTCGTCCCTAATGCAGACCCACATTTCGTTTTGCTAAGTTCACTCATTTTTCAGCAAATCTTTTTGCACTCTTGTTAAGTTTGTTCGTACTTAGCATTGACCCTAGGTCATTCCGTATCTTCGCATTTTCTTGGTATTCAGTATTTGCTTTGGCCCAAAATTTTCTCGTACTTCAGCGAATTCCCAGCAATACTCTAGGAGTACTCGTACTCGTCCCAATTCTTGGCCGAACATGGTTGCTTCAGGCATTCGATGCCAAGACCTAGGTCTCCTTTGCACCCAACCTATCTCGGGCTCAGCTTGTAGCCAAGGCTTTAAGTTTTGTCGATTTTTGGCATTCCTTACTGCCTTGGCCTAAGCATACTCATTTTTAGTCAATCCACTGTCATGTCTAGGTTTATGTCGTACCTAGCTTATCTCAGGCTTTGCTCACATGAGAGCAATGCTCGTTGCTCGGGCCCCAAGCCTCTCCGTACTGGGGTCTATTTTTGACATTCTACGTTGTCATAGGTTTATTCATACCTATGTTCAATTTAGCTTATGGTCACACAAATTTTCGTGCTTGGTTATTTTTCCAATTCTAGGCACTTAACTTCTGCCATTGTTTATGCTTGACACAGCCAAATAGTTTTTTTGAACTATTACTGTTTGAGCCTATGCATGCTCGGCAAATCATCTAAGTTCATTCGTACTTAGGTAGCAGCCCAAGTGCATTCGTACTTGGGCTTTTCTCAGCATTATTCGTTGCTGTGAGACTAAGTGTATTCATACGTAGCTAAATCTCAACATTATTCACTGCCTTTTGTGAGGCAAATTTCTTTTAATCGCCTCTTTGGCCCTATTCGTGGCCAAGCTCTTTCACACTCAATAGATACTTAGCAATCTTCATCGCTCTTGCATCATTACCCAAGTTTATTCGCACTTGGTATGCCTAAGTATATGCATACTTAGGTTTCGCTCGTACTTGTTCATACTCGGTGAACTGTCTTTTGTCCGTACTCAGGTATTGCCCAAGCTTAATCACCCTCGGCAGACTACCCAAGTTTATTCGTACTGAGGTATATCCTGTGTTCGATCATACTCAATCGAATTTCGGCACCGTTCATGGTCATGGCCTAACTTTACTCGTATTTAGCCAAACTTTTGAGTTTGATTGCACTCAATCTGATTGTGGCATTTTTTTATCACCATGGCCTAAGTTTATTCATACTTTAGCCAAATTCAGAGTTTGATCGTACCCAACGAATATTTTTGATGAATGCTCTTTGCTCCCCAGGATGGAGAAAAAGTATCCTTAGCTTGTTCTTGCCGGGACCGAATAAGTACAATATTCGTGCTGGAAACAATTTCTTTCGAGCAATTTTATTCATAATTCTACCGAAGCAACTCGTAGCTTAAGAGAAATGTTGAACACTACCTCTTCTGTAAGTAATCCCATTACTTGACGTTATTTTGACTGATGGCCCTTCGTGGCCAGAATATAACGTGCTCGGACGCCGATCGCAGCTGCCCAAATTTCGTGTGAGCTTCTTAAGTATTTCATATCTATCGACCTTATGTATCTCATACATAAGCTTAAGTTTTTTATTCTTAGATACTTCCGTGTCTGTACTTGGCAACTCTCAAGCATAGTCGTCATTCGCGCGCGACTCAATCTCGTGCTTGCTCATGCACATATAATTAAGTGTTATGAATAAACATTCCTATGTGCATTCGAGCATAAACTTAAGTGTTTCATACTTAGCAAGTTCCTAAGTTTCTTATACTTAGTATTGTTGTGCTTACATGCACACACCCTAGTTTCGTGTGTTTATTCATACACATCTAAGCATTCGTACTTAGTCGGGTTTGTGTGTTTCTTCATACACCTCAATCGTACTCAATCCCTACCGGATCTATCTACAAACCTAGACCCTTCGTGCCTGGCCAATTTCGTGCGTTCATTCATACATACTTTTTGTACTGTGCTTGCTCACCCAAGTGTTTCATACTTGGCAGACTCCTAAGTGTATTCATACTTTAGATAAATCTGCATATTCTCGTATGCTCCCCAAGTTCCTCGTACTTGGAAATATGTGCATATTCACGTATGCAACTCAAATGTCTCGTACTTGGGTATATTCTGAGCTAGATCATACTCAATCAAATTCTGGCATTATTCATTGCCATGGCCTAAGTTTATTCATACTTAGCCAAATTTAGAGTATGATCGTACTCAATCGGATTTCGGCGTTACTCATTGCCATGGTCTAAGTTTATTCATACTTAGCCAAATTCGGAGTATGTTCGCACTCCATTGAATTTTGGCATTATTCATTGCCATGGCCTAAGTTTATTCATACTTAGCCAAATTTGGAGTATAATCGTACTCCATCAGATTTTGGCATTATTCATTGCCATGGCCTAAGTTTATTCATACTTAGCCAAATTCGGAGTATAATCGTACTCCATCGGATTTTGGCATTATTCATTGCCATGGCCTAAGTTTATTCATACTTAGCCAAATTTGGAGTATAATCGTACTCCATCGAATTTTGGCATTACTCATTGCCATGGCCTAAGTTTATTCATACTTAGCCAAATTTAGAGTTTTTTCGTACTCAATCGGTTCTCAAGTTTTTTGCTTAAGTTGTATTCGTACTCTAACTTGAATAAACAACAATTTGTCAAATCAAATTTCGTTTTATCGCTTCATTCCAAGTTTATTCATACTTAGATGCACACTCTCCCTGCTCCCCAGTATGGAGGCAAATTAAGTGTCTTTGGGTCCATACTTAGCTTATTCGCGCTAGGACCTAACACAAATAAAATTTTCATAATTCTATCACAAAGCCATTCGTAGCTGAATACTTTCTATGGAATTCTGATCATAATTCCCCTATAGCAACTCGTAGCTAATTAATCACAATAAGCAATATTTTCTACGGAATTCTATTCATAATTCCATTATAGCAACTCATAGCTAGTTAATCGAAAATTTTAAATAACTAATTCTACTACTTATCTGTATATTTCGTGGCATATGCATTGGATTCCCATCCAAGACTTTGAGGCGATAAGCTTCAATCTCAGCTATCTCTGTAACCTTGTATGGTCTCTCCCAATTCGGACCAAGCTTCCCATTCGTGGGATCTCATGCAAAAACTTCCTTAGTTTCTTAGCCTTCAGTACTTTGGGCACTTCGTAACCCAACCAACAAGGCTTTGTATTCTACCACATTATTCGAAGCATTGAGCTGAACAACCAGTTCTAGCATCACAACCTTAGGAGAGCATATCATTGCTCTGCATGAGTTGCCTAGCAGATTCAGACTGCTCCTTAGGATTGCCTAGCAGATTCAGACTGCTCTGTGCAATCGCCTAGCAGGTTCAAACTGCTCCTTAAGATCGCCTAGCAGATTCGGACTGCTCTGCGCTGCTCTGCATGAGTTGCCTATCAGATTCAGACTGCTCCTTAGGATTGCCTAGCAGATTCAGACTGCTCTGTGCAATCGCCTAGCAGGTTCAAACTGCTCCTTAAGATCGCCTAGCAGATTCGGACTGTCCCTTTACTTATCTTTACCGTATACTGGGCTCCTTTTTTAGAACACTCCTATCGCCTTATCTCTTAAGACATCGTTTCATCAGATGACTCCATCTGTTCGGCATGTGATTCTCCCGAACAAACTGCACAAGTACATGACTTCTCATGTCACTGGGCCACCTCAGCCGAACAGATAATCTAATCCGGTGCCCTCTGGATGCACCGGATACTTCCGCCGTCGTTCATCTTATATAGGGTCCCATATCACCTTCCTCATTACACGGATCTAGAACACCACATGTTCAGCAACTATTTGCACCTGTTCGGTAATGCCTCCCTACAGCCCATTCCTTTACGGAACCTCCTAGAGTATTCCCTCTGCTCCAGCACTTGATTGGAGTTCTTCCCTTGTTCGGCTATGTCATCGCCGAACAACTACTTGGACCAACGTCCTCTCAGGAGCTCTCCTCCTGTTCGGCCCTCTTGGACCAGGAACAGACTACTTGGACCAACAACTTCACATGTCACTGGTCCTTTATCAATCTCTTGGTCCAATAACTTCTCATGTTTACTGGACCTTGACCCCATACAGACTTCCTGGACCAATGACATTTCATATCACTGGTCCATATTGCCGACCACCGGCTTGCACGACGACTATCCCCATCATATTTACACCATGGTCCCACGTACCACGTGTTCGGGCCCTGTTTGGCCTTGTTCGGGAATACCTCCCTACATTAGTGTCACACTGATTTGGCCAAGACAAATTAGCTTTCAGTGGCTTTACGAACTCTCTAGAACTCCTACAAAATTAAAGAGTACCTTAGAACTAGGAATGAGAATACCGAGTGGAACTTAGAACGAGTGGAAGAGAGCGAAAACGTGTTTTTATCCTTAGTCGCTCCGACGATCTTTGAATTGGTCTATTTTAGATTAAATTACCAAAAGAGAAAACTCTTATTTTTATAATTTGATCCCACCATCTATTAGTACTTCGAATACCCTATTTATTGATATAAAATAGGTTTCAATCCGGTCTAAAATAAGGGAGATATTAGCGTTTTACAGAAATAATTTATCCTCCGACTCACTGAGGGTAAAATAGTCATACCTTACGATGTACCTATTACTTTTGATCAAAACTACTAGGGTTAGAAAATAGACCCAACAAACTTTTTAACGGTTCAAACCTTGCAAAAATCGAAGTTCGGTAGTGTCCGGGAGAAGGCTTCGAAATTTAACAAAATTTGAACTCTCACTGCGCCCTGGGCGCACTGCATTGCGCCAGAGGCGCCTAGGAACTCCACAATTTGTCAAACTTTGTAAGTTTGTTCCAAACATTCCTGAACTTCGATTTTTGCAAGGTTTCAACCGTTAAAAATTTACTTAAGTCTGCTTTCTAACCCAATTAGTTTGGATGCAATTTTCTTTGTGCATCAAAGTATACAACTATTTTACCATCACTGAGTCATAAAAATGAATCGTTCCTGGAAAACGCTCGCATCTACGTCATTTTAAATGGGATAAAGACCTACTATATATCGATAAGGAGGATTTTCAACTTACTAAAAGATGGTGGAATACAACTATAGAAATAATAAAGTTGAGTTTATGAAAAATGAGTAGAAACAAGACAACTATGAAGATCGTGGGAGCACTGCCATCCCGCTTCTATAAACACTGTCGCTGTAACAAAACCCCTCTGTGGTGGTCCGAATATGTTGGTTCAGCCACAATAGCTACGATTGGCGGAAGGCCCCGATGCTACCCTTTGCGGCTCGGCCAGGAGCTAAGCAACTAGGCTCGGCCATGTCTCACATGAAGCTCCCTCGAGGATCGGCTCAGCCCGAAGCTAGGTAACTAGGCTCGGGCATATTTCCCAGGTAGCTCCCTTGAAGCTCGGCTCGGCCCGGGAATTGGCAACTAGGCTCGGCCATGTCTCCCATGAAACTCCCTCGAGGATCGGCTCGGCCCGGAGCTAGGCAACTAGGCTCGGGAATATATCCACTAAGCTCCCTTGAGGCTTGGCTCAGCTCGGCCCGGAGCTAGGCATCTAGGCTCGGCCATGTCTCCCACGAAGCTCCCTCAAGGCTAGGCTCTGCCATGTCTCCCACGAAGCTCCCTCGCGACTAAGCTCGGCCATGTTTCCCACAAAGCTCCCTTGAGGCTAGGCTCGGCCATGTCTTTCATGAAGCTCCCTCGAGGCCAGGCTCAGCCATGTATCCAATGAAGAGCTCGGCCATGTCTCCCATGAAGCTCCCTCGAGGCTAGGCTCGGCCATGTCTCCCATGAAGCTCCTTTGTGACTAGGCTTGGCCATGTCTCCCACAAAACTCCCTCGAGGCAAGGCTCGGCCATGTCTTCCATTAAGCTCCTCGAGGCTAGGCTCGGCCATGTCTCCCATGAAGCTCCCACAAGGCTTGGCTCGGCCCGGAGCTAGGCAACTAGTCTCGGGCATATCTCCCACGATAGCTCACACTAACCGCCTTATCCGCTATGTCCCCGGGTGACGTCAGCCGACGGGTGTCAGACGCATGGACGAACTTGGAGATCAAGCCAAGGACCCTCTATAAATACCAATGGATAGCAGCCCTAAAACGTACATCATCTCCTACCCTCGAAACCCTGGTGATTTGCTTTCCTCTCTCTGCCTTATTCTCATCCTCACGTCGGAGGGCCATTCCGGTGCTCCTCTAGTGTGGTCCTTAGTTGTGCTTCATGGTGCAGGTTTGGTTCAAGGGAGCGAGGTTAGATCCAGACAAACAACAGTTCTAGAGGAAGTGAGCAACGTTCATCGGAGCCCCGCACCCTCCACCACCATCACTTCACTACATACACCACCATATCTCCACCACTACCAGCACACTTCCATTGCCGTGAGGCGGCCCAAAGTTCAAATTCTAAAAAAGATTCGTGGGACAGCGCAAAATTGAAATTCCATTGCCGTGGATCGGCACTAAGTTCAAATTCTTTAGTGGCACACTGATTTGGCCTCGACAATTTTGGCCTTCACTGGCTGTAAGAATGTCAAAACAAAAATTAGTTTTTCATAATAGTGGGTACAAGTACGCCACTTTGGCCTTGTGATTTAGGATTAGGCCCCTTGAAATCCATCACCAAAATAGGGTACCAACAGAAGACTTCAAACTGATTAAAGTTGATTTTGCAAACCCCTAATCCTAAAAAGGATCACCGCAGCCCAACACATAAAGTAAAGTGATTTGCCTGGTAAAACTAAAGCTAACAATTGTCTTAGGCCTAAAATTACTAACGGCCTTCTTTTTTATTGGTTGAAAATTCATTGCCAATCAAACAATTGTATTTGTCAAAAGCAAAATCTCCTTATATGGATTTTTGTCAAACATTGTGAACCAGATATTCACACCAAAATAAATAGAGAACTATGGGTGACGCGATTTTGATTCGGACTCACACATATTTTAAGCCGGACTGGATGAATCAAACACGTAGGCAACTCATTCAAATGCATGGGTGTAGTCTTAAAATTCAAAAGATTTAGGATTGGCATGTGATCGTAAAGGAGTAGATATCAACCTAGTTGAGATGTGTTTTTCTTACAATGATGCCGCAATGGACACTTAATTTGGTGAGAGTTCAAACTCCACGCCTTCATTCCTTTCTCCTAGTAGGATTTTCCTAAATTTAAAATAGATGTATTCAAATTCGCTTCGAACAAAGACGAATTGTTTTTTTTCCCATAAGAAATACATGCGCGTGAAGTTGAGCTACGATCGCGCCGTCCAGTACCGATACACTCAATTAAAGTTGTGACAAAAATCCATATAAATCGGCCCAAAACAAAAACTGATAACATGAGATTGTGGATGTCAGTGCCAACTTGTTACAACTATGCCAGTGAAGGTATGTACGATGTTTGATTGGATTAGTTGAATGGAATTAGGTTCACTTGTTACGTCTCGATGCCAAATGGGAATCGAACATAAAAGCCGTCAGTCTGAAGGCGTCTACTTGGACAGATAAACACTACGTAATGCAATACATATACAAGGGTGTAATTGTATTTGGTCGCATCGAATTGCAATTGGCCGCATCGAATTGCTCTTGGCCGCATGGAATTACACTTCTATATAGGTATGGGCACCACTACTTGATATTCTGCAAACAAACAACTAAAATAACCTAATCCAAACTCTAAATTAGAGAGAGAGAGATTTAAGGTTGAGGGCATCCAAGTCATTACAACAAGTGATATAAGCAATAGATAAACTAGTTTTGGTTACATTGAATTACACTCTGCCGCTGCAAATTACTCTTGGCACATAGAATTGCACTTGGCCGTATCGAATTACTCTCTAGGCCGCATCGAATTGCACTTGGCCGGATTGAATTGCACTTGACCGCCTCAAATTATTCTTGGCCACGTCGAATTTTGCTTGGCTGCGTCGAATTGCACTTGGCCGCTTCGAATTGCACTTGGCCGTGCAATTTGACGCGGCCAACTGCAATTCCAGGCGGCCATGTGCAATTTGAAGCGGCCAACTGCATTTATACGCGGCCATGTGCAATTCAAAGCTGCCATGTGCAATTATACGCGGCCATGTACAATTCGGACGGCCATGTGCAATTCGAAGCGGCCAAGTGCAATTATACGCGGTCATGTGCAATTCGAAGCGGCCAAATGTAATTCCAAGCGGCCAAGTGCAATTTGAGGTGGACAAGAGTAATTCGTAGCAGCCAAGTGCAATTCGATGCAGTCGAGTGCAATTCGATTTGGCCAAGTTCAATTCGATGCGGCCAAGTGCAATTCCCTGTATCCAAGAGTAATTCCTAGCGGTCAAGGGAAATTCGATGTGGCCAAGAGTACATCGATTTTTCTCGAATATCCGAATACTTTTTGTTTGTAAATAATGCATGTTTAATTCCATCCTTGGTACATTGCTCCTTTTCTTTTTTCTTTTTTTCGACAAATTGTTTTAACAAATACATTATTTTTTGAAGAAAGCTTAGTAGAACAGGACTAGTCTTAAGGTACTTACAATTGAAATGAATGAAAGTCGAATTTAATTAACTCAAACATGACTCAAAATGAGTTTCAAAACAAGTTCAAACCTTGGCTTGTTTATACGTTAAAAGACTTGTTTATAATTAAGGAGAAGAAAAATAAGATGACACCCATTGCAAGTGGGGTGGAGTGTAGTTGGTGTCTCACTTATACTCCGATGCTTATGGGCAGAGTTCGATTCTTGCGGTTCCTTTGGTAAGCAGTAAGCACCCATCCCTCTCCTCAAGTCCCCTAGGATGTAGTAGATTAGGAATAACAAATTACAAAAAAAATAAAACCACCCCTATTACGTCACAAGCAGTTTTCTTCATAAACTAAATTTGCAGACGTCTTAACATTGCATAGCTATTTGTAGGAAATTCTAATGCATCCATTTCAAGTCTGAAAGTAAGGTATTATCACATGATTTGAGTGTTAAAGCAGATGTTCAACTCTCCCCAACAAACTATGGAGACTAGAAAGTCAAGTATTGAGCGAAAAATTCCAAGCAGCTAACTTCACGCGCATGTATTTATTATGGAAAAAAAAAAACAATCCTTCTTTGTTCGAAGCAAATACATCTATTTTCAGTTTAAGAAAATCCTACTAGGAGAAAGGAATGTGGGGGTGTGGTTTGAATTCTCACCAAATTAAGTGTTCATTACCTGCTCTACCAATAATTTGGTTGACATGTGATCGGTAAAGGGGTGGGATTTTTTTCTTAAAATCTAAGCATGACACATGTTGTTACCGGTTACTTTGTTTCTGCGACCTCTTCTTACCAAAAAAACTCATATAATGCTTTACCGTTGCTCCTTCAATTGCATGAAACTTTGCATTTTCCTTCTGGTCGGAAGTACCTGCAGAGGCAGCAAGTGATCTCCAAGAAATGATTTATTCTCGACTCACCGAGGGAAAAATAGTCATATATTAAGATGTACAAATAATTTTAGTTCAAAACTACTTGGGTTAGAAAATAGACTCAAAAAGTTTTTTAACGGTTCAAACCTTGCAAAAATCGGAGTACTGGAATGTTCGGAACAAACTTACAAAGTTTGACAAATTGTGCAGTTCCTAGGCGCCTCAGGCGCAATGTAGTACGCCGGGGGCGCAAAGAAATGCGCCTCAAGTGCATTGAGCGTTTAGATTTTGTTAAATTTCGCGGCCTTCTCCTGGACACTATCGAACTCTGATTTTTACAAGGTTTGAACCGTTAAAAATCTTGTTAAGTCTACTTTTTAACCCCATTAGTTTGGACGCTCCTCGGGCGCCAGAAATTGTTGGATTGTATTGCCGGGCGCACTGAGACACGCCCCGGGCGTAGCATCCAAACTCTGATAGAGTAATTAATTTATATAGACTCCAAGCACTATTATTGTTCTTGGCCAGTATCATTATCCGCCAATATCATCTAAAAAAGGAACGGATTCACAATTTATTCACCGTTGTTGCTCATCTAAACAAAAGTTTGAGACCTTAAGTTTCAGAAACTTTAAAAAAAAAAAAATCATTGAAAAATGAAAGAAGAAGGCAGATTCAGATTCTCAGTAGGTAAAATAAAAAGACAGAAAACAATAAAAGAATTTGTAGATATCACAAACAGAAACAGAGCAATGGAGCGATCAATGCATGGAAATGACCCCATAAATCCGGGAGAAACGTCAAAGAGCATTACAGAAGCACTCGTTTCAAAGGATAAATATTCCCAAAGGCCTGATCGAAGACTATGAAGCTCAAGTTGAATCCCCTCCAACTTGGAGGTGAGATGACGATGACGGAGGTGGTAGGGGTGTGGTGGTGGTAGAGTAGTGATTGTAAGTGGTAGACAGGTTAAAATTGTGGTCGTGTGTGTTGTTGAAGGAGTACTTTTTGCGTCATATGCGCCTGAGGCACCATTTTTTTGGGCCCCACTCTGATCTGGCAATCATGGTGCGTAGGTGCATTAAGATAGTTAAAATAAAGAATTATTGTAAGGCCCATTATACCAATTTATAACAGGCCCAGTCCATCTCACTTTTCCACAACACTTCTAGTCCAGTCCATTCTATTTTCAAACACCTCGGGTCCAGTTTCATTTTTTCGTGGTACAAAATTACCCCTTCTTTAATAAACTTCAAACTGTACGTTATAAACAGAGTAGTAACTGACGATTACTAGAGACGGAGAGAGAGCGAGAGATCGCGAGAGAGAGAGAGCTCGCGATCAGGATTTCTCACCAGTTTGTGCAAGCTCGATCAGGATTTCTTACCGGTTTGTGCAAGCTCTTTCGTGCAATCTAGATCATAACACAGGATCCTTTTCTCCGTTGATCCGAGCTCGAACTAAATCAATCTGAGAAAAGGTTCGTTTTGTGATGATTTCTTTTTGTTCTAATTTGTTCTAATCGATTCCAGAAAAGGTTTTGATGACAATGTTTGTGATGAATGTTGTACCTTTGAGATGAATGTTGGTTTTGTGCTTTCAATGTTGACAGAGTTTATATTAGATGATTACAAACGCCAAGGAGAATATAGACTGCAAATTTAAGCACCTAGGGTTTACGCACTTTCGAAAAAAAACTAGACTACAAATTTAAGAATTCACACTGCAACTTTAAGGATTTTGGACATGATCACTTTTTGTATTTAGACTGTAAATTACTATTAAACACACACCAGCCCGTATATGAAATCTGTTTGTATATTATGAGTATAAATAGTGTTTTTGAGGCATTAGATAGTGTACAAATTGACTGATTATATCAAACAAATATTATTGCAGGTGTGTTTTTTTTTTGTGATGGATACAACCAAAATGTTGCTGTGTAGGTATGTATCGTAGGTTCTTGTTGTGAGGATATCTGGTGGCATTCGGTTGGAGCATGTTTTAAGAAAGATTTGTGATAGGTGGGACAACTTATGCATTGGCAGTTTCTCATTGTTTTATGTGTTGGATGGGAGTGATTGTAAGCTTGACAATGAAGAATCTTTTGATAATATGTTGTATTTGTATCCTACTACTGATAGAATATATGCTACGGTTGAGGAGATTAAATCTTGTAGTGGACAAACAGTTGGAAGTATTAGTAGTGGAGGAACACTTGGAAGTATTAGTAGTGGAGTAGAAGTTGGTAGTTCTATTGGTGCTGTCGCTGTTGTTGAAAGAGAAGAACCTTTGGAGGAATTTTGTCGCCATGCCGAAACTAGGTACTTGACAGCGGGTTGGGCCAACTTGATACATGAGGTTGGGCAAGTATTTACTGGAGGTGTGAGGGATTTTAGGGCTTCTTTGCAGCGATATGCTATTGAAAATGGTTTTATGTTTGATTTTGTTAAAAATGACCAGTATCGTGTGACTGCAAAGTGTTCAATTTCTAGTTGCGGATGGCGTGTGCATGCCATTTTGGATCGCTCAAACAAAGAGTTTCGGATTAAGGAACTGGTAAATGAGCATGGTTGTGGTTCAACCTATCGAACGAATAAACATAAACGGGTGACATCTAGTTTAGTTGCTAGTGAGGTTACTAGTTTGGTTCGGACAAAGAATAACACATCACCTATGGATCTGTTGGATTTGTTTACAGACAAGTGCGGTTTGGATTTATCATACCACCATGTATGGTTAGGAGTGGAGAAGGCTAGGGGGGAAATATTTGGAGACTATGAAAGTTCATTTGATAAGTTGAGGTGGTACGTTGAAGCTGCCAAAATTGCAAATCCAGGGAGCTTATTAAAGCTTGAAGTTGATCCCGTCAGCAAGGAATTCTCGAGGCTCTTTGTGTCGTTTAATGCATGTATCACAGGGTTTAATCATTATCGACCATTCCTTTGCCTTGATGGGACACATCTCAAAGGCAGATTCAAGGGGTGTCTTCTTGCTGCCACAGGAAAAGATGCAGATCAAGGTACTTTTTTGTGTTCTTTTTTATTTTGAATGTATTCCTTAGATACTCATATCTATTTTATCTGCTTGTTCTATGATTGGCATAAGACAAAGCCTAGGTTTCCATACATATCCATATCTATTTGTTTTCATACATATCAGTCAACTTTCCCTAGTTTTAAAAGGTTGTAGTTTTTGTTTTTATTCTGGTAATGGTTGGGTGACAAGATGAGCTCTCAATTGTTTTTTTTCCCATCATGATGAGCACTCACTTGTTGTTCCACTTATTAGTAGATGATTAGACTAAATCAATCATTACATAGGCAAATCAAACATGAATACTTACAATCTATATCCAAAATTCAGTTGGATAATCTTATACTGTACCAAGAGAACCAAAAGTCACTCGTTTCTGTATTTTCTGAAGCTAGTTAATTACATTTGCCAAATCAGGGATTCAATGAGCCATCAGCGGGTGAGTTCACAGATTTGGGTAACTCTCATGAAAATGCACCGAGCAAGTAACTTTTGCATTGCAAGAAACGGCGTACTTGTATCATGGTCTATTTGGGATGGATAGTGTATAGCTTTGTGTATGTCCCGGTCAATAGGGGGCAGCTGCAGATTGCTGGTAAAACTGTCATGTCTGCAAGAACTTACGTAATTTCACATTCTGTATTACATATTCCATTCATACAACTCTCATCACTATTCTGATACAAATTTGTATCAGTGTGTGTTTTTATTAAGTAGATCAATGTTTCTTTAACTAGAACTACATCTAAGTGGAGTTCCATCTTATTTTTGTTTGTTTTGGGTTTTTCTTTTTGTGTTGCAGGTTTATTTCCCCTGGCGTTTGCTATTGTGAATGCAGAAAATGATTGTAATTGGTTGTGGTTTCTTCGGATTTTAAAGACTATCTTGTCTCCACGGCCTATTTCTTTCATTAGTGATCGCAACCATGGTCTCGTGAGTAACATACCGGCTGTTTTTCCTGATTCTCATCATGCTTACTGTTTGTATCATCTTCAATTCAATTTGAAGGATCACTTCCCTGGACGGTTTCGACAAGGTTATCGAAATAGGTTGGTTAAATTGTTTAATGCTATCGCTTATGCTCCATCAGTATCAGCTTATATGATATGTGAGGCTAAGTTCTACGAGCATGGGGGAGATAAGGCCAAGACTTTTATTGCAAGTGTTCCAAAACAACATTGGACTAATGCTTATTTTCAAGGGCATCGATACGGAGAGATGAGTTCTAGTACTATTGAGTCCTTCAATAACTGGATACTTGCTGCACGGCTTATGCCGATAATGAATTTAGTTAAAGAGTTGAGGTCCAAAATTATGATTCAAATGTCGCGTAGAAGAGAAGAAGCATCGCGTTGGGTTTCTCAGATTTGTCCGGACATGGATGCGAAGTTGGCTAAGAGGATTGACAAGGGGAGGTCGTGGAGGGTTTATAAATCAAAAACTGGTTTGTATGAGGTGAAATCTGTACCTGCTGTTCTGGTAAATCTTGAGCAAGGGACATGTTCTTGTGGAGGCTGGCAATACAATGGTTTCTTATGTGCTCATGCCGCAACGGTTTTAGTCAAGAGTTGTGGAGCGGAGGGATCCTTGGTTGGCTACATTGATCCGTTTTATCATGTTGAGGCATATCGGCTCACATATCAAGATAATATCCATCCAATTCTAGCTATGGATATTCCTGACTTCACAGAAGGAAGTACTCGGGTTATCAAAGCTCCAAAAAATAGGAGGCAAGCTGGAAGACCTTGCGTAAAGCGCATTCGTTCTAGGGGTGAAGAACAGTCCTTTGCAAGGCCAATGAAATGTGCGAGGTGTCATAAGCTTTCTCACCACAACCGCAGGACATGCAAAGAGGCTACGGATGATTGATTCTTTACATTTTTAATAGTACATTGTTTCATTGGAATTCATATCCATACAAGTAAAGAGACTACTTAATTGTGCTTAGGTGCGAGACCATTGTGAGACACAACAAAAGGACTTGCAAGGAACCTCTTCTTAGTTGATTGTTAGAATGACACATTAAAGTCTTTCTACATTCTTCTTCACAAAAGTTTATGAACTGGGAGTTTGTTTAGTTTTACATTGCGTTTCCAATAAGTTGACTATTGTGATACTGGTTGAGAAGATTTTCAGTACTATGCAGTTTATGAGTGTCTTCAGTTTTATGAAACTTTATGTTGGTCATCTCTGTATATTTTGATTATGTTGTCTTCCTATAAATTGGTATGAAGAGTGACTTGTAGTGTATCTTGGCAGCAGTATCTGCTGGTCTGTTTATTGATGTTTTTGTTTATGGTTAAACGATCTGAGGGTCAGCAGACTTGTGTGTACTATGATAGTTCTGAGGAAAGTATGATTGTAGTCCTCTGCTTTCTTGTAATTTTGTTACAGATCGAGGACTACATAATGCAATTTCTGACAAAACCTGAGTAGACTTCTTCTTTTGAATGCTGTCAATTTAACGTTACGTCATGGTTGTGCTTGTTAGGATCGTGTCTTGATGTCTTATTTGGCAGAGTACATACTGCATAGAGCAGCATTCTTGTACCATCTTATTTATCATGCATTATACTCCATCTTGTCCATGGTTCTATCAGTTCTTTTGTTTTTCATCTGTGTGGGTCCTTTGTTGACCAAATTTAGGATCTGGTGTTACCTGGCTGGCTCATCGAGATAACTAACTCTTGTCACTATTTCTACACTTGCTTTGGTGGCTAATATGTACACTCTTTCAGTCTTGCATGTTCTGATGAGTTTTACCTCGTCACTAGCAGATGGCAATGACCCAGAAAAAAAAAATTCACTTTTAGACTGCAAATATATACTCTTTTTTGCAAATTCGTACTTTTATACTGCAAATTTAATTTAGACTGCAAATTTATACTTTTAGACTGCAAATAATTACACTTTTTGCAAATTTGTACTTTTCAAATGCAAATTTAATTTAGACTGCAAATAAATACACTTTCCACTTTTAGACTGCAAATAAGCACTTTTAGACTGCAAATATATACACTTTTTGCAAATTTGTACTTTTAAACTGCAAATTTGTACTATTAGACTGCAAATAAATACACTTCCCACTTCCAGATTGCAAATTTGTACTTTTAGATTGTAAATAAATACACTTTGAACTTTTAGACTGCAAATTTGCATTTTAGACAGCAAATAAACACTTTTAGACTGCAAATAAATACACTTTTTGTAAATTTATACTTTTAACCTGTAAATTTAATTTAGACTGCAAATTTTCACTTTTAGACTGCAAATAAATACTCTTTTTGCAAATTCATACTTTTATACAGCAAATTTAATTTAGACTGCAAATTTATACTTTTAGAATACAAATAATTACACTTTTTGCAAATTTGTACTTTTAAAATGCAAATTTAATTTAGACTGCAAATTTGTACTTTTAGACTGCAAATAAATACATTTTCCACTTTTAGACTGCAAATAAGCACTTTTAGACTGCAAATAAATACATTTTTTGTAAATTTGTACTTTTAAACTGCAAATTTAATTTAGACTGCAAATTTGTAATTTTAGACTGCAAATAAATACACTTTCCACTTTTAGATTGTAAATTTGTACTTTTACACTACAAATAAATACACTTTGCACTTTTAGACAGCAAAAATGCATTTTAGATTGCAAATTCCGATGATGATTATAAACCAGATTTTGTTGCTGATTCCGATTATGTTATCCTTCCTCCTTTGCAAAGGAGGCCAGCGGGTAGGCCAACGACCAAGCGTGTATCGCCGAGTTGGAAGACTACTAGAAAAAAGTTATGTTCTAGGTGCGGGACCGTTGCGAGGCACAACAAAAGGACTTGCAAGGAACCTCTTCTTAGTTGATTCTTAGAATGACACATTAAAGTCTTTCTGCATTCTTTTTCACAAAAGTTTATGAATTGGGAGTTTGTTTAGTTTTACATTGCGTTTCCAATAAGTTGAGTATTGCGATACTGGTTGAGATGATTTTCAGTACTATGCAGTTTATGAGTGTCTTCAGTTTTATGTAGTACTTGAAACTTTCATTGCCAATAAAAAAAATGAAACATTATGTTGCTCATCTCTGTATATTTTGGTTATGCAGTTTATGAGTGTCTTCAGTTTTCTGTTTCTTGACAGAGCATGGTGATACTAGATATAGCTTGTTGATGGTTGTTTGTATCTTGGTAAAATCATAGGGCTTGAATGGAGGCCGTGAAAGCTTACCCACAAGCTGAAACGCATATAAATTCTAGCAACCATTGTGAGTATATCAATGCCTTAATTACCTTATTCTTGCCTTATTCTTGTTGCCTTGATTTTGCCCTTACTTTTTCTGACAACTTAGTATGCTTTCGCCCTAGTTATGTGCACATACTTTAGAAGAGTTGTTAAGCCTTGTAGGATCTGTGAATAGAATCAGCTGGACCACTAAGTATCGGATTCAGACTTTCATGCCATCCGTTATAGAATCCCTAGTTATGTTGTGTGTTTTGGGCTTAGAGTTATTAGTAGCATAAGGGGTTGTAGAATGACTGTTTGGTAGCACTTTCTATGTGATTTTGATGCTCATCATCTAGATCTTTTGGAGACGAGAATGTGTCTTTGAGATCATTGCGTAAGAAATGTGTTAGGAAGTTTTTTCTTCTATGCAATTAACTTGTAGCTGTAAGAAATGTGTTGCTTGTTAGGACAATCAGTTCCTCAGAGGATAAACCGTACAAGACAGAGATTTCCCGACTTAGTGCACATTATTATCAAGAATTCCACCAGATTCCGTAGACTCATCCACGGGCTCAGGGCCACCACACGATCTTGAAATCGATCTTACAAGATTCTCAATCTCTGGTGCACACCTTATGAAAGACGAACTCCAGAAGTTGTATTTCAGATTTTGCACGGTAGAAAAACAAACCCGAATGGTGTAAGTACAGTCAATGACACAACCATGCTTGTTGCCCCCTTGCTTATAGCACGCAATAGAGTATGCAATTTTTTAAGAACTACCATATATTTGTAGATTGTAAATGAGTTATTGAAACTGGTTTTTATGTCCTCCTTTTACATATGTTGCAGATCTTTAGTGGCATAGAGAGGTAGATGCATTATTGGTCTTGTGTGTCTATGCAAACGTGAAGTTTCCATAGAGCGTAATCAGAAGCAATTCAGACTGTAACAAACGTGAAGTTTTTGCATTTCATCCAAGTTACCACAACGAGACTTGCACGTACTTTGGATTTACACCATAGCACAATGTTTGTTAGTTACTGCTCAGTCTGCTCTACTTAAGAGCCGACAGTATAGAAGTCTTGTGAAGTGGGACTTCAGACAACATGCTGTTTTTCTCAATCAACCAATATACTGAAGCTTTCTAGATATTATGCTACTGCTGATGTGCTGAGTATATTTATGATTTTTCAACTTTCTTCTGAAGTCTGAAAATATTTCCTTTCTCCGGTGTTGGGTACATAGAGAGTTACTCTCTGAGCTTGGACTTCACTATATATAAATACGGAGTACTATCTATCTCCACGAAAAATAACAAGTTCTGGGTTCATGTTCTCACAGGATTATTCATGGAAGCATAACCATTTCCACGAGCAAGGGTGAGACATGAATACCATGAGGGCTGAAGATCCTAACTATGGTAGTATCCCTCAAAGACCTGCTGGTCCACCCTTTGCTGCTGCTTATAGACCTACACCACCAGGTGCTTGGATCTGAAGCATCCGGCTTTCTTGTCCTTTGGGCCAGTGGTTGGATCTGAAGCATCCGGCTTTAGACCAACACAAACCCTTAACTCTAATATTCCATCTATGCCACCTCCACCATCATCATATGGCCCTGCAGTACCTTTGCAGCGTTAGACTGCAAATAATTACACTTTTTGCAAATTTGTACGTTTCAAATGCAAATTTAATTTAGACTGCAAATAAATACACTTTCCACTTTTAGACTGCAAATAAATACACTTTTAGACTGCAAATAAATACACTTTTTTGCAAATTTGTACTTTTAAACTGCAAATTTAATTTAGACTGCAAATTTATACTTTTAGACTGCAAATAAATACATTTCCCACTTTCAGATTGCAAATTTGTACTTTTAGACGGTATATAAATACACTTTGAACTTTTAGACTGCAAATTTGCATTTTAGACAGCAAATAAACACTTTTAGATTGCAAATAAATACACTTTTTGTAAATTTGTACTTTTAAACTGCAAATTTAATTTAGACTGCAAATATATACTCTTTTTTGCAAATTTGTACTTTTATACTGGAAATTTAATTTAAACTGCAAATTTATACTTTCAAACTGCAAATAATTACACTTTTTGCAAATTTGTACGTTTCAAATGCAAATTTAATTTAGACTACAAATAAATACACTTTCCACTTTTAGACTGCAAATAAGCACTTTTAGACTGCAAATAAACACATTTTTTTGCAAATTCGTACTTTTAAACTGCAAATTCAATTTAGACTGTAAATTTGTACTTTTAGACTGCAAATTAATACACTTCCCACTTTCAGATTTCAAATTTGTACTTTTAGACTGCAAATTTGCATTTTAGACAGCAAATAAACACTTTTAGACTGCAAATATATACTCTTTCTTTGCAAATTCATACTTTTATACAGCAAATTTAATTTAGACTGCAAATTTATACTTTTAGACTGCAAATAATTACACTTTTTGCAAATTTGTACTTTTAAAATGCAAATTTAATTTAGACTGCAAATTTGTACTTTTAGACTGCAAATAAGCACTTTTAGACTGCAAATGAATACAATTTTTCCAAATCTGTACTTTTAAACTGCAAATTTAATTTAGACTGCAAATTTATACTTTTAGACTGCAAATAAATACACTTTCCACTTTTAGATTGCAAATTTATACTTTTAGACTACAAATAAATACACTTTGCACTTTTAGACAGCAAAAATGCATTTTAGATTGCAAATTTATATTCTTAGACTGCATATAAATAAACTCTTTGCAAATTTGTACTTTTAAACTGCAAATTTAATTTAGACTGTAAATTTTCACTTTTAGACTGCAAATATATACTCTTTTTTTGCAAATTCATACTTTTATACAGCAAATTTAATTTAGACTGCAAATTTATACTTTTAGACTGCAAATAATTACACTTTTTGTAAATTTGTACTTTTAAAATGCAAATTTAATTTAGACTGCAAATTTGTACTTTTAGACTGCAAATAAATACACTTTCCACTTTTAGACTGCAAATAAGCACTTTTAGACTGCAAATAAATACACTTTTTTGCAAATTTGTACTTTTAAACTGCAAATTTAATTTAGACTGCAAATTTATACTTTTAGACAGTAAATAAATACACTTTCCACTTTTAGATTGCAAATTTGTACTTTTAGACTACAAATAAATACACTTTGCACTTTTAGACAGCAAAAATGCATTTTAGATTGCAAATTTATATTCTTAGACTGCATATAAATAAACTCTTTGCAAATTTGTACTTTTAAACCGCAAATTTAATTTAGACTGCAAATTTTCACTTTTAGACTGCAAATATATACTCTTTTTTTGCAAATTCATACTTTTATACAGCAAATTTAATTTAGACTGCAAATAATTACACTTTTTGCAAATTTGTACTTTTAAAATGCAAATTTAATTTAGACTGCAAATTTGTACTTTTAGACTGCAAATAAATTCACTTTCCACTTTTAGACTGCAAATAAATACACTTTTTTTGCAACTTTGTACTTTTAAACTGCAAATTTAATTTAGACTGCAAATTTATACTTTTAGACTGCAAATAAATACACTTTCCACTTTTAGATTGCAAATGCAATCTACACAAGTTTGCAGTCTACAAATGCAATCTAGACAGAAAGTTTGCAGTCTACACAAGTTTAACAACAAAAGATCATCATTCCTAACTGTATCAAACTACTACACCAATGAAAATATCCTTGAAAATTGCAAGATATAGGATTTTAAATCATTGACAACCAAGAAACAGACTCTTATCCCTCAAAAAATGGAGTTGAAAATTTCAACCAAAACATTTTCAACCCTTAATCAACAGTTTAAAATTCCTACACTTTGTGCTTCAAAATAAACCAACACCCACCAAACTGCATATATGCAGGACATCACAGGCAAATAACAACTCTTGGTAAAATATACGGGTACTTCTTCAAATTCTGCAACTGCGATGCCTACACCAGCAACTTGTGTTCAAGTGATATGGCCATCTGGATGATCCAAACCAAAACAGAATAAAGTTTTCTATCAATATACAATCGAGTGTATTGGGTAGAGGCATTAACGAAAGGTAAAAAGAGAAGCATTTATGCATTTGAACCATATAACAAAGGCATCCAAGTTATTAGAAAGCTATGTAGCACAGACATTTCATTGGAGTTATTTGTGTTTTAATCTGTATGCAAGCATGTGAGCAAGCTAAATCTCTCATTCGTGAATTTTTCGTAACAGGTCCATCGTGAAAATTTGCATCTTAGCATCAGATTTGATGAACTTAAAATTGTACAGTTTCGATATGCAGATGCATTATCCATCCACAGTGATCACAAAAATTAGAGAAAAACCTCCTCTATTTATTTCATACTTTCGAGTAGTTGTTTCTATGAATGTCTGTCTCTACATTCCAGATCATACAGCTGATGAATGTCTGTCTCTACATTGCAAAAGTAGTTGTTTCTATGAAGTGTACTCCAAGGATGGGCTCTTTTGGTGAATGTCTGTCTCTTCAATACAGAAGCTGCTGCTCCACGGAAGTATATTCCTAGGCTGGGATTATCCCTATCAGTTTGATGCTTTGATAGGAGTGATTTTTGCTAAAGGTGTTAGCTTCTGTAGGATGATGTCAGGTTTTTCCCGGAGTGTCCTGTTTTTTTAGAGAAGATCAGAAGCTTCAGAGACAGAGATCTGTTCATGACTACTAATGATAGGTTGAGTCCTAGAGCATGAAATGTATCCAGACACTCTCCGGACACGTGTCCGACACAGCCCGGAGTGTCCTGTTTTTTTAGAGAAGATCAGAAGCTTCAGAGACAGAGATCTGTTCATGACTACTAATGATAGGTTGAGTCCTAGAGCATGAAATGTATCCAGACACTCTCCGGACACATGTCCGACACTTCCCGGAGTGTCCTGTTTTTTCTTGGAGTCATAATATGCATAAAAAGAAAAGGAAACATGATTTGCCAAACATACTGAGTCACAACTATAGAAGTTAATCTAATCCACCAACTTGACACCTAAATCTGCCAAATGTTCAAAAATTTGGGTGCTAAAACGGATCAAATAGGAAACCTAGTTGTGGAAAAATCTGCCTATCTCTAACGGTCTAGTTCCAGCCTATTCTTGACTACCACGTATACCCTTCTCACGTGGGTAAAAAAGAAGGGAAATGAGATGAAAACCAGACGGGGACAATAACCATTCAGCACAACCAACAGAAGGGAAATGAGATGAAAACCAGACGGGGACAAGAACCATAGTCAAAGGCTGGTGCTTTAAAGAGTGGACAATATTCTAAACTTGCCAACAGCACAAACAAACAATGTTTTCAAAACAAACTTACAAACCCATATGCAGAATCAGACACCAAAAAAATCAGATTGAGCTAAGCATGAACCACAAAACAATCAATCAACTGAAAGTACCAGAGAACAACAAATACAAATCCACCATTTTCAGCAACCAAATGGACTAAACAACATCAGTTTAAAGTATGATATGATGGCATCAAAGAGAAGAATTTTGGTCAATTTTTCCTTTTCAGGTTACAGTATATTGTGAGGTCGTCAATCAGCATATAGTTCCAACACTGGTTGAAGAAATAGAGGTTTACCTTTTTGTTTTTGTTTTTTCTCTTTTCTTCTGATTGTAAGAAATAGAGGTTACTGCTACAAGTGCAATCCCACCTTCAATTACAACGTCGTGACACATGCATGGTCCAATACAATTGGCATCATCTCTTATTCTCTGAACATTGCGTCCGAACAAAACAATAGGGCACAAAAGTTCTGTCCAGCCTGAAGAGGTGTGAAATAAGATTGTAAACAGTAGAAGCAGAAGGATAGAGACAGCAGATAGCTAGGATAAGCTTTAACATAGAAGAAGGGCAAGAAAATCAAGAACAGCTTAAATATGAAAGAGACGGTGTAACACTAACATGAATAAATGGGCTATTGAACGAACCGTACTTCAACAAATGTGTCTCTTGACCACTCCAATATGGAAACAGAAAACATGCTACATAGCCACTGATCCTAGCCACTTGAAGTTTGTGTAATCTAGTTTGCATTGATTAGACCAAAAGCAAAAATAGAGATGTTGTGTCACATGCTAGATACTTGTCATCTTAGATATGTAGAGTTTGAGCCACAATTCAAAAAAGACTAGAGACAACTTCACTGTAAAACAACATCATTTTTTCCCACAAAAACAAAGCTTTATCTTTTTCTCGACACTTCTATATCTATTCTTCCCTCCTTCCTTTGATCTCTTTCTGGTTTTCCTCTAACTGACGAACACAACTAGTGTAGTTCACAATGACAGCTTGGGAAATGACCACCATGCTCTCAAAGACTCTTCTATCGCTACAATTATCCATAGTGATAAACTGGAAACTACACATATAGAAACGCCCAATATCCACACTCACAAACGAGGTCTAGCTAATATGTCAACTTAAATCACTCATGAAATTACGCAGGATAACCTGCCCAAGTTATTCCTTACAGGGATGGGAAGTAATGGAGGCCTAGGATTCAATAGCATTGCAAGCTTATGCCATTAACACCATAAAAAGTAAAGCGAAAACAAGCTGACAACAATAACATTAACCAAATACATTTTCCATTAGACTAGTTCAAAAATTTGGAAACTGAATCATACCAAAGTTCAGTTTATAAATTTGGGAACTTGAATCATAACCAAAACATCAGCTTTAAAGAATGGTGTAATGGACGAGAACAGACAGTGGTTTCAGCACAAGCTTACAAACCCATGTTTTTCAGTCTAATCCATAAGGAAACACAAGCAACCATGATTTTATAATGTGCAAACATCTAAGATTTATTATTGAACAGATTAGGAAGTACCTCCACATGGTGAAATCCATGTGTTTTATAAGACTTCTTGCTTGATGAATAAGTCTATAAGGTCTGCCCTGAACTGCCTACAATCCTGTCTTGTTATTGCACTGGTTGGATTTTCATTCTCGATGTACTTCCTCATGATTGACATTACAATAATGCCACAGTCAAGACTGCAAGAAAAAATGGTGTCACCTATTAACTAGGAAAAAATAAGTCCAATTCTTCAATAATATTTTTACTATGAAGCACGTTGATTACTATGAAGCACAAGATAGTAAGGACCAGAGAAAGTACACCATAGGTGACAAAGACTATTACAAAAAACCTTATAGTACTTACCTTCCAATTTCTTGTTGCGGTGAGTCCTTCTGTACCTCCACTGTATCACTCATAACCATTTTGGCTGCTTGTTTTTTGTCCGCATTGATGTATGCTGCAACGGTTATTCTCTATGGAGAAGGAAACAAATAATGTAAGAGCTTTGACAAACTACATATATGAAATACAACATCATCCAGGCCAGCTTACCAATTTCTCTGATATAATGCTGTATTTATTGTTCTTTCCATATTTGAGAAACAGAGGATTATACAACTTCCACTTTCCGTTGTCTTTGTCAAGCACGAGCAACGTCCAGTGGAAAGAAGTTAGTATTGGAAAGAGCAAGAATCTTGCCGATGCAGCTTGTCGCATTAGATTGTGAAGCGTCCTCCTCAGTTGCCCTGGCTTTTTGTTCTCAATTATGTCCTATTTACAGACAAAAACAAATCAAAATTTTTTATTTTTATTTTGAACAAATCAAAGTTAACTTGTGTATGAATAATACAAGGTAGTGCTAGTTTCTTACCATGAAGTAGCTAATGAAGATGTATGACTTCGGTGGTTGAGTATTCAAATTAAATGTCGGTTGTGTTTCAAGGTGTTGGCGCATGAGGAGCAACGCGTATGCATCTACACACTGTTTTGTACCAGTGAAAACATGATTAGCTCTCTAAGTTCTGTTTGAATACAGTCTTACAATTGCAGTCTACAAACAGCAGGTTTGATATTGATATTGAATCATTTAAAACACAACTAGATAGTATGGGAATTACCCGATTTGATATTGGATCGTCGAACAAGAGGTTTTCTATGTCAAGAAGTTCAACAAAGATGACGTCCTGTGGTGATTTCATTACTACAGTACTGCATATTGCAAATTGGTTTTAAAATTCTGTTAACAATCATAAACTTTATAACTAATGGATATAGTTGAGAGTATATCTTACCCAGGTTCTCTTGTCTTCCAAAGTTGTTCGATTTTCTTCCAAGTTTCAGGACAAATCAGTTTTGCCACTTGACCCTTAACATTCAAATTCTTCAGCTTCTTCTTTTTGCCCTTTTCTCGTTGCTCATACTCCTGAGACTCGTCTACATCGATAGTATCTATTTCAGTATTAACCTTCAACTTCTTCAGCATTTTCTTCTTCCCCTTTTGTTGTTGCTCATAGTCCGGACTGTTGTCTACATCGATTGGATCTACTTGTGGACTCTTTCTCTTCGCTTGTCCATAGACGTAGTCCTCGGAGTAGTTCTGCTTTCTATCATCCCTTGCTATGACTCTTTTAAACATTGACTGCGGAGAGCATTGTTCCTTAGACTTCTTCAGCTTCATCTTTTCCTTTGCTGCTTCTTGTGTGATTTCGTGAACTGTCATACATCCCAATTTGTCCTCCATGTCATTCTTCTCTTTCTCTAGGCTTGCGATTTTCTCAAATGTTGCGTGCTGCGTCACTTCATGCACTTCTCTCTCAGTTTCCATAGGATATGCTTGGGTTAACTGATGGATTTCAAAATCTTCAACTTTCGCATCTAACTCCTTAACTTTCACCTCCAAGTCCTCCTTTTCTTTCAGTAACAGCTTGTTTCCATTTTGTAACTTGTCGTTCTTTTTTTGTAGTGCAGTAGCATGTTTTTCAAGGGTTTGGATTCTCTGCTTCAACATTCCATTTTCTTCATTTCGAGATTGTAGAGCTTTCTCATTCTGTTCTTGAATTTTGATGATCTCAATCTCTAAATTCTGCTTCTCTATCTCCAACTTCTCAATCTTGTTCTTCATTTCATCAATAAGAGCATTTGCGTCCTTCTTGCCTTGCTCCTCTATTGTTCCACAAATCGTATTCAAGGATGCAATAGGCGTTGTGTTCGGTGACGACATTTTACCCAATGTATTCGGCACCAATGTTGATCCTGAATCCGTTTCATATGATCTGCAGATTGGACTGTTGAAGTCATCTAGTCCCTGTACTTTTTCTGCTTCATCATCCTTTTCACCCCCATCATCTTTTGAAACTTGGACTCCACCCTTTTCTCCCTCTTCCTCCCCACAAACTCCAACTTGCTCTCCACCATGCACAACCCCAATCGTTGGTTCAACCTCTGTTACCTTTGCTTCTCCTTGTTCACCCCGGTGATCTTTAGAAACTTGACCTTGTTCATCCCCGTGATCTCCAGAAATTTCATCAAAGATCTTTCTTTCTTCAGCCGTTTCTTGTACCTCAGTATGATTTACCAACTTGACGCCTGAATCCGTTTCATATGATCTGCAGATTGGACTGTTGAAGTCATCTAGTCCCTGTACTTTTTCTGCTTCATCATCCTTTTCACCCCCGTCATCTTTTGAAACTTGGACTCCACCCTTTTCTCCCTCTTCCTCCCCACAAACTCCAACTTGCTCTCCACCATGCACAACCCCAATCGTTGGTTCAACCTCTGTTACCTTTGCTTCTCCTTGTTCACCCCGGTGATCTTTAGAAACTTGACCTTGTTCATCCCCGTGATCTCCAGAAATTTCATCAAAGATCTTTCTTTCTTCAGCCGTTTCTTGTACCTCAGTATGATTTACCTAGTCAAACAGAAAATACAACAGTCAACAGTCTTTAGAATACAAATTAAGTATATCAATGTTTCTTTAACTAGACAAGTTACATGTAAAAGAAGCTCAAGTTCGTAACAAAAGGGAGTATAGAACTGCATTCCAATCTATGACATAGAAATAGAAATAGAAGATTCGTTAAATTTAATACAGTTAGGAAAAATACATTCCAAGTTTACTGTCTTATTTGCTCATTCTATTTTTTAATAAATCTAGACACAAAAGGTCATATACCCACTTTTATTCGGAAAAATACATTCATCTACACGCACAAAAATTTTCCACAATCAACCACAAATACTGCTGACTCAGCACACTTAAAAAGCTATGTGAGTCGACTCAGCACGTAGTTATGGCTGATTGTGGCAAATCTTTGTATATGTAGGATTATTGTTTTCGTTAATTGTCTTGGTTCCTCCTAGCTCACTTAACTAAATAGATTAAAATTATTCTGCATGGGGTTCTTCTAATCTTCAGAATGGAATGACAAAATGTAAATAGAGTTTTGTTGTCTCTCAATGGCAGAGTTGTGAAAACCCAAGTGCAACTTCTTGGGGTCATTTGCATGAGCACATGCATATCATGTTATAACCCTCTGTTACCTTTGGAAACTTGACCCCGGTGATCAATGTTTCTTTAACTAGAGTTTTAAGTATATCAATGTTTCTTTAACTAGACAAGTTACATGTAAAAGGAGCTCAAGTTCGTAACAAAAGGGAGTACAGAACTGCATTCCAATCTATGACATAGAAATAGAAATAGAAGATTCGTTAAATTTTTGCCGAAACAAATAGAACCAATAAATTTCTACTGATAAGTATGGTTTCAATCATTTCTAGGCTAGAGATGCATACTCCATAGCAATTCCCAAAATCAAAAGCACAAACTCAATATTCGAAAACCACAAAGCAAAAACAACACAAGAAAAGATACAGCCTCAAACATCAATAGAAAAAAGAAGAAGAGACATTATTACTTTATCACCAGGAAGTTGACTTAATTGCTCAAAATCCTTGAGGCTTTTATTTTCCACTTGACGACTCTTGGAACTGCATTCTGATTTTTACTTCTACAAGTTTTGTATGCTCGCAAAGCCAATACTGCAAGAAAAAAATTTCAAAATCAATAACACAAGTAACATGATTTTAAATCAAAGAATTTGTGTAAAGATATGTATTCATTACCAACAATAGTACAGTAGATCCTCTAAGTCCTCTGAGATCTTTGTGATTGTTGTGAACTGACATAAGTAGGTACTTTCTGATAGCTTCTGCCCAGTCATATTCCTTCACTCTTTCAAGATCTTCCATGTGTTGTATATATGACCAGTTCACTGTAGTTCCTTGGTTGGAGAAAAAGAGGGTTACACAAAGGTAAAGACATAGTAATCTCACAACATCCTCCACATCCTGTTCCTTCTCACTACTTATCAGTTCCTTAATCTTTTGCTTCATGAATGGTGCTGATAACCTTGCCTCTTTCATTTCAAGCCTCTTGGCTAATGCAACACTTTCTTTCTTTACATTTGCTTCCACCATCTCAACTTCTCCACAAGAAATACCAAAAATGAGCTTCACATGCTCCTTTGTCAGCTTCAACTGCCTATCACCCACTATAAAACTTCTACTCTCTTCTTCATATGACTGGATAATTTTTAGAACGACTTCATCATACTTCCTACAATTGTCACTCAACAACTTGCTATTCATAACAGCTTCAAACAACAACCAAAAGGGCATTTTCTTGAGGGATACTATATGTCGGTCACTCAATTTAGTATCCTTGAGTAGTCTACATATAGACTGCATATTACACCTATTAGAGCCCGTTGGTTGTGTTTGTTCTACTTGTGTATGTTCTTCATCTATCTCTGTTTGTTCTTCGGGCTCTTGCCTATCCCTTTTTCTTTTCTTTTTCCCATTCACTGGTTGTGATCGGGATTCTTGCATTTTTGTTGCTACTCTCTCTCTAAGATCATACTGGCTTTGTGTACACTCTCTTGCTCTAACCGTAATCGGTGCAACTATTTCCTCATTCCCCTCAGTTTTTGGAAGAGTCACTGGTGTTGGTGTTTGAGTCTCAGTATTTGAGCTTTCCTGAAATCCATGTTCAAGTCTATTTGCAGTAACTGCATAGGTTTAAAGGACACACAAAATTAGGAAAAAACAAAACAGGCATTCACACGATTGTAAAACTAATAAAGCAAAGTATTGAAACAAAGCAGACCCTCCTTCTTGGCACAAACAGCTTCCCATATCAAGCTATTATAAATTTCAATGCATGGAAGTTGGAAACAATAAATGTCAATGCATGGCAGTGGCATTCACATTAGTATATGCATGATGGTCCCACTACTTAGTTTCCCTGTTCTTGTTCTCCCTTCTGGCTGGTGTTTGACCCTTAGACCCAGTAGGGTGGGTGACATAATTCCTCCAAATTAAATCTCGGGTTGAAAGGTGGATCTCTTGATTTCTTGGCCAGAGTTGGGATGTTCACATTGTTCTGAATGTGGTGAAGTCTGATCTAAGAAGTTGCTTGAGCTCGTGGAGGGTCAAGTGCAGTGTCAAGAATCAAAGATTGTGTTCCCTGTGGAATCTGTCCCCTACTATCTTTTCTTCTACTTGCTAACATAGGAAGGCAGTGGAGGATGTAGGTGTGCTGGGTGTGTTTTGTGTTGTGTTTTGGGGGCCCATACTCGACTCTTTTTAGTTTAGCATTATGAATAAGATATCACAAAAAATATAAAAAAGGCAGGTGGGGAAAAAGCAAAATGAAAATATAGTGCCAGTGTGCAACTTTTCTTTGCAAGGCACAACCAAACACAAGAATCTCGCATAGAGTTTGGTCCTGGATCAAGATCAACAGTAGCGACGTGCCTAACACATTCAAGTCGGATACAAAACGGTGTTTTCAATGACAAACGGGTGAGTAACGTGTAAGAACCTACGACTCGTGCAAGATAACTCATGGATTCGAATCTCTCAAAAACTAGACAATTGTTTTTGCTTTCTTTTAGGCTACCATCTCGGCTTCGACTCAGTACTTACACAAATGGTAGAAGTAAAATGAAAAATCGTGCATCCTCCGAAAATTAGTAGAGTAGAGAATGAAGTCCAGAACAGAATATTAGCAGTAAAAAGAACACCAATTCACAAACTCTCTTTGACATGATACATCTCTTCACCACATAAGCTGTTGTTTGGGCCTACAAGCTAAAAATCTCTTCAGTTGGTTCGAAATAACTACGTACCAACAGACCAAAATCTCAAACTTAGAAGTTAACAGGCTCCATCAGTTTTAGAATAAGTATAGAAAACGTTTCGACTGAAATTAAGCCTGCAAACAGGAATGCTTTCGGATATATGGGAAATTTAGAAGGAAAACCAAACTGAACTCAGTAAGTAGTAATGGTCCCCAATAAATAGTTCTAGACAGGCAGTAATTATCCAAATATCCCCATTGTTCAGCCAAAAAATAGCTTAAAGGAAAAACAAGAGAAGAAAAAACTGACAACAGTTGTCAATTTACAATTTCTTCAAACGAGCACATGTTGTTTTAGCTATGCTGATTATTCGGCTTGAATCACTGGATTAGAAATGAGGTTGAACTACAACTACGAAGTGCAATGAGCAAAAAAAAACCAACTTAACAGAGATACTGCTATTGGAGACATACAAAATAAGGAATATACAAGCATAGTTTTACGGAATTGGATGGAGGGGCTTACAGATAAAAGAAATTGAAAACTGAATTTAAATCTGTTATACGTACTTTTCTTCCTCATTGTGACTGTCAATGCAGCAGGGCTTGCAAGAGTTCGCAAAATGTGGAATCAGCAGGGCTGTCAATCGTCTGACAATCTGGATTTCATGCACCAGAAAGAGAAAACCCTAGAACCAGAACAAGGAATCAAAAAATTGGACAGATAGAACCCTAGGGGCAGGTGTTTGAGAAAACCCTAGGACCAAAGAAAGGATTGGTAGCCAATGATTCGAAACAAACAAAGTAGTAATTCTCTCATTTCAGATACCTGTATTTAAGTTCAGCTGAGTAATGGGGAGTCACGAACAGACACAAACAAACAATACTACTGAATGTATTCCTCTCCACTGAACAATGTATGTGATTTTCAGAGTCGGGGGCTTCCTTCTTCCTTCCCTCTTCGTGCTTGGAAGGCACCAGCGAGCTATCGGACGATCATGATTTTCAAACGCCGGAGAGAGAAAACCCTAGGAATGGGAGGAGCAGGTGCTTGCTACTTTCCTTAGCTAACTAGAGAGAGAGGTTGGAGTAGTCGTGTCTTCTCCGTTGAGCTTCTCCGATGTCAGGAGTCGGAGGAGAAAAAACGTCTTCTCCGATCGATCGGTTTGAGAACTCAACGTAACAGTAGGGTTTAGGTTTGGATATTGGGAACGTCTCTACTACAGAGTAAAAACAGGGGTATTTTTGTCTTATGCTATGTTATAAAATTACAGTGTGGACCGTATATGTTATAAAATGATAGTGTGGACCCAAGACTTTAGGAAATTCTTACAGTGGACCTCCTACTAAATCTCCCTAGTTAAAAACACACTGATGCGCAAATAGGCTGCGCTCCGGGCACGCTTAGTTTGATTGTTAATTAGATCATTTTTCGTGTGCATTTATCTTTTCTTGAGACTTCTAAGGCTCCAAAAAAACGTCAAAATTTGTGCAATCGACTTGGCAACTTGCAATCGCGAGAACCACTTGAGATAATACTTGTTGTAGCAATCGACATCGAAACATTGGAAAGAGACGCAACAACAAATGTATGTCGGATTGCCTAAATGTGTATGTTTTCAATCGATATATTTATATTGACTACATGTGTACATTGTCGCTCTTATTAAGAACAACCGCACTTCTCATATATTCCACATATCCAGAGCCGGCCCAACCCTAAGGCCCAAGAGGTCTAGGCCTTGGAAATCCCAAAAATTCCAATTTTCAGGGGCACTCTAATATTTTCACTATTTGGGTTTGAGTATGACTCTTTTTAAGCCCAATATAATGAAAAAATGCCCAATTAATGAGTTAGCCCAACCTACCATCTCATAACCCCAAGTGCCCAACCCACTAAATCCCCAAAATCATTTCCCCCAAACTACCGAATAACACCTCCCCAAAATCATTTCCCCCCAAACTCAACCCAAAATCTTGATGATCTTGTATTTTGAATTCGTATCTAATGATTAGTAGAACTTTATATTGGTTTGGATTTCTTGTATTGTGATTGTTGCTGTAAAAATTATGTTAAGTATTAACTCTTTAAGGGCACATTTTTTTTAAGTCAAATTCTAAAGGGTGCCCCTGGGGCACAAGTTTAGGTACATTAATTGCACTTTGTTATACCCATCCCAAGATTGATTAATTAACCACATTGGAAATACAAATCATTTCATCAAAAGAAGTTCAAGAGTATTTTGAATGACAAAAATGACCATGACTCTTTATCTTTATCTATATTTAAAATAAAATAAAAAAGTAAAAAGAGGAAAAATGGGAAATTGGAACCCGCCACTTTTATTTTCTCTGAGACCAATTCTACCGTTTCACCAACCAAACTGAGGTATGAATTTTTTCTTCGACATTTCCATAGATTTTTTAGAGTTACATGGAAAGATTTTTTCCCATGCTATTTTCACTAGATGAAGTTTTTTTTTTCTACGTTTAATAGATAACGGTCTTTCAATATGTAGGATGGTAGGAGAATGGATGATGAATATCTGGAGCATGAGTTAAACCAAATTAAAAGAAGAAATAATTTTGACTTGAATGAGCTTCCTCAAGAAGACGACAATAATGAGTCCAGTGACAGTGTCAAAATGGGGAACAATTTAGTGAAAAATGGCTTTCAACCTTTTCCAGGACAATGTTTTCTCAGTGAAGAAGAGGTCTTCAATTTTCATTTTTGGTATCATGTTTTGTATAGTTGTTGTGCTACTGTATTTTTTTCCCCCCCTCTCTTTTGGACTTTGAAAGTCGAGACTCATGAGTTAATTTAATTGTTTGTTGTAGTACTATCCAATTGTTTGATTTTCTGCATATATTATGAAAAATTGTTCTATTTCTTTTTTTCTCTTTCGAGATACACTAAGGATGGAGTGCTAGTAGAGATAGTGATTGGCCACTAGAATTGAAATTTTCATGTTTTCATAGAGGAAAATAATTTAAAAAACATTTGAAGTACTAGAAGTGAACGAGCAGATATTGAAATACATTTCATTAGGTCTCATCTAACTAATGAGGGTGGGTAAGACTGTCATAAGAAAAAAGTAATATAAGCATTTATGGCTAGTTAGAAAGCATTTATGGCTAGTTTAGAAAATAGTGGTGAAACTTTATGATTTGTGAGTATCTATAAACACAACTCATATATCTAAGTACATTTATTGCACCTAAACTATTGCCCCCGGGGCACCTATTAGCGGGACCGTTTTTTTAATTGGTCTTGGGCACTAATAACCCTTGGGCTGCCCTTGATTCCACCAATGCACCAAGGACATATTACATGGTTTTGAGTACCGAATATGGTTAGTTTGCACTATTAATTGCTCAAACAATTCTCTATCCATGAGGTTCCTATCAGGGTGAATCAACTATGGTACTGCACGAGTCTTGCGATTTTATGATTCAACTCAACAATGACACACCATGGCCACAAGCCTTAAGTAGTGTGCCAAATAATTTGATAGAATTGAAAAATGGATTTTGATTTTGGCGCTCCAGTTTCGTACGCAAACTCTTCCCTTTTAACGTGAACTTACTAGTAACTTCATTTACAAAGTGAAGCACCTGGGTATAAAAGTGGAGTGCCAAAATCAATTTCCTTGCAATCACAAATAAAATTATTTTACAAATATGATTTTGATATCACTTAAACCAATCACATATTCTAGATAAGAAAAATTTACCATGCATTTGATGAATATCAAAAGCCCAAAACATCAAAAAAATGGTTAAACCATTCAACAGTTCTTAAACCAAATACGAAAGCAAAAGTAAGTTGCAAGGATTTCCTCTAAAGCTTGAGGAGGAAGATTAGCCGCTCATGCTTGTCTTGTTGGGAAAAATCGGCATATACAGAAATTCCAAAGAACAATTTCATTGATAATGTAACAATTACATAATCGAAACAAAATACAGATAAATAACAGATTGAAACAGTCGAGATACAAACTGAATTTGAGAATATCAAACCGAGTCCTGTGTGATACCACAGTCTCCTTAAGAAAGATTCGCCGCCTACCGTGGGTGTTGTAGGTTGCGTCGACGACTTCCTCCCAGGGTTGGCATGGCTAAACCGCAAGCCGTCAGAACACCACCGTCGACCGCCTTGGCGAACTGACTACCACCTGCCTCTCTCTCTCAAGAACGAATATTAGAGTATGCTGGAATGTTGAGAATTTGCTGGTGATTCCTCCAAAACATGAGCCTCCTTTATATAGAGTGGAGGAGGAAGGAGAGGTGAATGCAGCCATCAATTGCTGATTTGAATTCAGCCATTATGCTGCCATCAAATGCTAGAGGTTACAAAAATACTAAAATAGTACACCATCATGAGGAGGGTTACGGGAGTTACAGAATCCCACAATTCAATACGTCTATTGATTGTAGAGCGTCCAGATTCAACAAACCCGGAACGAGCACGGTTGCCTCGAGAGACCCTCCGGTAGCCCCGATTTCATTCATCTGAAATTCCGTAAAATTTCCAACAGAGACATCCAAAGTTTTCAGTGAAATCTTCATGGATGGAACTCCTGGTATCTCTTCATCTTGCAATGTGGTGGTAGTAGAGGTGAAGTGATGGTGATAGTTATGTAGTGACAGCGGTTGTGAACCAAAATAAAATAAAATCGCGAGATTGATTATTAGTCCCGGTGTGAGATTGATTATTAGTCCCTGTGGTGAGGTAGTGTTGGTGGTGGCGGTGAAGGAGGAGGAGAGGGGAAAATGCATGAGAGGAGGCATGGTTGGGGCGGAGGGAGGAAGAGACGGCAATGTCTCGAGATTTTTCGTATATTTTCGTTGCATTACACGAGAAATCTAGATAAATGGATCGAGGAGAGCTGTAAATGATCTCAAGTGTACGTATTAGTATAACAATACGGGCGATTCTTACGCATACAAGTGGTCACTGATGCGTCTCAGGCGCAGTTTATTGCTCCCGGGCGCGCGAAATAGTTTCCTTATGCGGCTCAGGCGCATGCTTATGCGTCCCGGGCGCATCTTCCAAAAAACTGCAAAGTAAGCCAAATTTCGCAAGCTTGCCACGGACACTCCCAAAGTTCGACTTGTGCATCGTAAGAACCATTGAAATTATTGTTGAGTCTAATTTTGAACTTAACAAGTTTGGATTTTCAAAATGTTACAAATTATGGGAAATTTATGTGTAGGTACAGAAAATCCAAAGTAGGTAATTCCCCCAACTCAGGCCCAAATCATGAAATACACCCCCGAAGTTGCGAAAACCGTTGAAATACCATTCCACAGATTTGGCTAAAATGGTTTTCGCAACTTGAGTTGGATAGTTTGAACTCGAGTTGGGTTGTGTTTCGAAGAGATTGCTATTCCGGTTGGACCAAATATGCTAACAAGCAAATAGAAAGATGAGACTCCAACAGACTGCAGAAGGATGGTATCCGGAAATATGAAGGTTTTTTTAACCCAATCATGAAAAGGATGATTGAAGTGTGTAGAGGTAAACCCAAGTGTAGTCAAAATGGCTGCAGCTTGTGGGCAATTGAGCAGAACATGGCAGGTGTCTTCCTTAGTAGGAGCACACCAAAAAACCCAGAAGAAATGTTGGAGGGAGATCGAAAGAGATGCAATTACAATTCCAATGGCGGTGATCCCAATTCCCAACAGTCCAGAACACAAAGTTGGTCCTCGTTCCAATTGAGAGGCCCAGAGGTTTGGGATCAAAGGGGTCCATCTCCTACCCAATTGGTCATCCAGAAAGATGAAGAGGATCCATTTCCTATGAGTAATGTTCTGGATCCTTGTATGAATAGGTTGTATCCCTTCTTAACACCACGCCAAGTGGATGAGCAGGGCGTTCGTCTCTATTCATGCGTTAAGCTATAATGCCCACGAATGACGCACGACCAAAGGGATTGATCGTCGTGTTGCAATCTCCATGCCAGTTTAGCCATTGAGACTGTGTTAACGAGATGCATGCAAGCATTTTCTTTTTGTCTGAAGTTGTTCCCCAATGAAAATTGTGAATTAAACGATCAATAGTCATGAGGGTGGACGTCAGGAGAAAATTGCAATTGTTTGTTGAATGTCTCAGAACAATGTCACAATGACTACAAGTGGCTTCAAGTAGAGGGGTACCCCTTCACAACTCATCTAACTTATTTTTTATACTTAGTGGGAGGAATTCATGTTATATATTTTTCGTATCTTGGAGCTGTTCTTTTTTTCTTTTTTTTCCAAAAGTTTAGGATTTCAATAGATAACGAAGAGTTTACAATATTGGGCATATTCTTCCCGAGGGAGAAAATAGCCGAACAGGCTGATAGGCAATCCAAAGATCTACACCTCCAAACCCCATACATGCACATAACAAGAGCATCAGTGCAACACCACACACAATTACTACATCTCACATAACCTAACTCACATGTAATGTGCATTTTAGTATTCTCATATGCGCCTCAGGTGCAGGACAATGCACCCCTGGCGCCAAAACAGTTATGCGGCTCAGGCGCATTATGTCGCGCCCCGAGCGCAGCTTTCAAATAGCAAAGTAGGCCACTTGCAACCTCATGGCTTGCCACAGAAATTGTCGAACTCGGATTTCAACATGGTTAGAACCGGTAAAATTATATCAGTACCTTTTAATGGTTTGATATCATTCTTTTTTCTTTTCTTTTTTCCATTGTGTGAACAGTTATTTATAGTTTAGTTGCAAATGTTTTCACGTGGCCACGCGAGAGCAAAGAGAATTCAAGAAATCAGTCCAACAGAGATGAGCTTGTAAAATAACTTACGCGATTTACGGCTGTAAGTCATTTACGCTGAAAGTGGTAAAGGGGCCCCGGCCCCGAAAGCACATGCAGAATAAGCAGTTCAGGAGATGGTCTTAAATTGGATCCGGTTCAGAAAGAGAACTCTCAACAAAACTAAGCTGGAACTAATAAAGATCAATAGGAAGAGGAGTTAGCTAGGAATCTATTGAAAAAGTTCATGCCACGACAATCTATATGGAAGGGCAGTTTTCTTGATGCATTCCTGTTGAGAAAGTTTTTTTCCTATTCTCCAACTCCGGGTGAGTTTGAGGCCTCCCGTGCCTTTTTTGAAGACTTTTTTGAATTTTATCAAAAAATTCATTTTCCGGATTTTTCAAAATCCAAAAATATTTTACAACCAATCAAACGGAGCCAAAAGATGATTGTGTTTCCTTCAAGTGTGACTGACTGTGAACGGTGTGGTTGGATCCAAAATCAATCAGATTTGTCAGCAAGTAAAACGGTTGATTGGAATTCAATGCCATATAATTATGTGGGTGGGTGACAATATCCTCACACCTAGCTAAGGACACTTTATTGAATGCCAATTTCTTCGAGTCGGCCTTTAGGCACGAGCATACGTTAGTCTATATAATAAGGAAGTAGTGCTATTGAAAATGTACACAAGTCCAAGGCCCGAGCTTTGTGGCGTGCTAAATTAACGGTTAAGATTGGTTACTTCTTCTTTTTCGAGGGTTCAGATTGCGATACAACTATCAATGGTCACGCTTGTTTGTGTGTGCCTAAATTTTCCCACCTGTTACATAAGTAGTGTTACGGTGGTAGTGTATGTGTGGTGATGGTTGTGGTGGTGGAGGTTGTACGGTTGTGGTACGTAGCAGTGGTGGTAGGGTAGAAAGATGAGGACAATTTACATGTAATGTGCACCTAAGTATTCTCTTATGCACCTTAGGCGCAGTTCAATGCGCCTCAGGCGCCAGAAACTGTTGGGTTATAAGGCTCAGGCGCATTGAATCGCGCCCTGGGCGTAGTTTCCAAACTGCAAAGTCGGCCAAACTTCTCGGCTTGCCACAGACACTTTCGAACTCTGATTTGCACATTGATTGAACCTTTAAAAAGCTCGTTGAATCTACTTTCAAACTCAAGTAATTTTGATTCAAATTTATTTCCACGTTAAAGCAAACAATGATTTTACCTTTAAGGAGTCGGGAAAAAACATTTTTGAGAGAGTTAAATCAGTACCTTTTAATGGTTTGACATCATCCTTTTTCTCTTTTCGATTGTGTGAACTGGTAGTGTATGTTAGGTGACGGGGGTGGAGGTGGTGTAGTGGTGGTAGCGGTAGAAATTGAGGGCAAAAAGTTTAGCGGTAGAAAGTATTCTCTTATATATGCGCCTCAAGCGCAGGACAATACCCCTCAGGGGCCAGACATTGTTGGGTTTGCGCGGGTTTGTGCCTTAGGAACATTGCGTAACTTATTAGCTATAACAAACACAGAGAGAAACTCTATTTGTAGGAATGGGAGGGGCTGTAGTGCACCTACCGGTGTAGTGCGGCTGATCCAATTGTCCATCTCGGTGCGGACGGCTTGGATTTAATTCCGATTGTCCATCTCGGTGCAGATGGCTTGGATTTAATCTGAGCTCCTAAAAATCCTAGTCATCCATTGTTCGGATGAAAATCCGAGCCGTCTATTGCCGAGATGGATGGCCGGATTGGCCGCACTACACGTGTAGTGTGGGGGTGCTCTACAGCACCCCCGAGTCCCTGTTTATAGATCATATGTTACTTACGGAATATTTTGGAGAACCACACAAACCACGAATAATTACCTAAGAACTAGGGATTTGAGCACCAAATGAAGGAAACAATGTGTTTTAGCCTTAAAGGATCCGAAGATTTTTTCTAATAGTCTCTTTTTAAGCACTTTTCATGAACTAGATCTAATTGTTTTGATGGTTGCATTCCACCATCTTTTAGAACATTAAAAACCCTATTTATCGATATATAGTTGGTCTTAATCCAATTTAAAATGAGAAAGTTGCGAGCGTTTTACCAAAATGAATTGTCTTTTGATCCACTGAGGGTAAAATGGTCACATAATCTTATGTGTAAATTATTTAAGATCCAAACTACTTGGGATAGAAAGTAAATTGAACAAGCTTTGTAACGGTTCAAACCACACGCAAATATGAATTTCGGAGTATCCAGGACAAGCCCTCAAAGTTTGGTCTGTTAGCTAGCTTTAGTGCGCCCCAAGCAAATTTTGATACGCCTCAGGCGCATTTGTAACACTTGAGAACATGCTAAACTTTGCGGGCTTGACATAGACACACCCGAAATATCCAATTCGATCGTGCTTTGAACCGTTGGAAAGCTTGTTAAATCTTCTTTCTTACTGAAATTGTTTTGATCAAAAATCATTTCTACATCAAAGGAAATTATTATTTTACCCTTAGTGGGTCGAAAAGCAAATTAGTTCCGTAAAAAGCTCGAATCACAGTCATTTTAAATCGGATCAAGACAAATTATGAATGGATAGATAGGGTTTCCAAACTTCTAAAATATGATGAAAAGGAAAAACAGAATTAAAGAAGTATAATTTTATGAAAAATTGGTTAAAAGAAGACCGATTGGACCACTAAAGCTAAACACGTTTGGGCGTCCACACATTCTAAGTTCCATTCTGAACAGACACTCCTAATTCTTGGATATTCCTTCAATTCTTGCTTGGCGCCATTCTCGGACCTAGTAGCAGACGGGCGAACCGTGCCTAAATTCAGACTTTTTCAATTCCATCCATTTTCCATCTGCTTTGAGTACAAAGCAGCTCTCTTTCCTGCGACATATCTTTTGGAGATATGGGAAAAGAAGAGAAGAAGCTCACAACTCCATTTGTTGTTGGGCGCTTTGTGACGCATATCTTTGCGACCTCTTGCATTAGCAAGTCGAGTGCAAAGGAATGGAGTGCGGTGGAAGCGTTGTTTTCTCTTGTATGTTTACGAAGCAAAATTCGATTGTCTACACTACCAACACAATTAATCAACCACTATGACTACCACTATCACCATCGCCATTTGACTACCCTCACTTGAACGTTTGCGCCTTTGGAACATTTCGTAACTTAATAGCTATAACACACATAGAGAGAAAAACTCTGTTTTTAGATCATAAGTTACTAATGAAATTTTTCGTAGGACCACTTAAATGGCGAATAATTACCTAAGAACTAGGGATTTGAGCACCGAATGAAGGACAAAACGTGTTTTAGCCTTAAAGGCTTTGAAGATTTTTCTTATAGTCTCCTTTTTACTCACTTTTCATGAACAAGATCTAAATATTTTGATGGTTTCATCCCACCATCTTTTATAACTTTAAAAACCCTATTTAGCAATATATAGATGATCTTGGTCCAATTTAAAATGAGAAAGTTGCGAGCGTTTTATCAAAATGATTGTCCTTTGACTCACTGAGGGTAAAATGGTCACATATTCTTATGTTCAAATGATTTTGGATCCAAACTACTTGGGATAGAAATTCGATTGAACAAACTTTCTAAGGGTTCAAACCACACGTAAATCTGAATTTCGGAGTGTCCGGGACAAGCCCGTAAAGTTTGGTCTGTTAGCAAACTTTACTGCGCCCCAGGCGCACTCCATTGCGCCCCGGGCACATCCTTAACACTTAAAAACAAGCTAAACTTTGCGGGCTCGACACGGACACACATGAAATCTAATTTGAGCGTGGTTTGAACCATTGAAAAGTTTGTTAAATATAATTTTTTACCGAAGTTATTTTGATCCAAAATAATTTTACTTTGTGCGTATCACCGTCATTTTAAATCTGACCGAGACCAATTATGAACCTATAGATAGGGTTTCCAAACTAATAAAATAGGATAAAAAGGAAAAATAGAATTAAATTAAGAAGTAAAATTTATGAAAAGTTGGTTAAAAGGAAGACCAATTCAAAGCTCGTCGGACCACTAAAGCTAAACACGTTTGCGCGCTCTCTACACATTCTAAGTTCCATTAGCTGCACGTGACTTTCTATTTTTTGATGTGAAAATGCATGTAACTATAGCATATAAATAGATATAAGAATGATATCCATTTAAAATTTCTAATGTAAGGTATTCATATGACTACTTCCACTTGAACGTTTGCTCCTTTGGAATATTTCGTACTCCCTCCGTCCCAATTTGTTTAGTTATACGGCTTAGGTGCATTGCGTCACGGCTCAAGTGCAGCTTTCAAATAGCGAAGTAGGCCAATTGCGGCTTTGCGGCTTGCCATTGAAACTGCCGAACTGATCCGATTTCAACGTGGTTAGAGTCTACTTTCCCACTCAAGTTATTATGATTCAGAATTATTTACACATTAAAGCATACAATGATCTTACCTTCGAAGTAAAAAAAAAGAAATAAATCATTTTTTGAAATTTTAATCATCGAAGGACAAAGAGATAAAAAAAAAAAAAGAAGATAAGAAAGGATCAAAAGGGGGAAATATCTCAGTACGTACCTTTTAATTGTGAACGCTTATTTAGTTTAGTTGCAAATATGTGATTCTCTACATTTACTTTTTGTGCACTGCTCTAAATCTCGTAGATAGGGAAGTGATCATTGTAATGTCTATCTAATTATTCTCTTATGCGCCTCAGGCGCATTACGTCGCGCCCTGGGCGTAGCTTCCAATCTGCAAACTAGGCCAAACTTCCGGCTTGCCACGGACACTCTCGAACCCTTGAAAAGCTCATTGCGATATAATTATATGGTTGTGTGAGGCAATATCCTCATACCTCGCTAAGGACACTTTATTGAAAGCCAATTTCTTTGAGCCACACGCGTTAGTCTATACAATGAGGATGTAGTGTTTTGAAAATGTACACTAGTCCAAGGACCGAGCTTTTTGGCGTGCTTAATTAACGGTTAAGATTGGTTACTTCTTCTTTCCGAGGGTTCAAATTGCGATACAGCTAGATCAATGGTCACGTTAGGGATGGCAAAGTGAACCGAACCGATGGGTACCCGAACCGTAACCGAAAAAATTCCCCGAACCATAACCGAAAAATTCCCCGTGGGTATGGGTATGGTTGAGGCCTTGGATAACCGAACGGGTATCGGGGCGGGTATGGTTTAGCAGATCCCCGAACCGATCCCCGAACCGAACTGAACCGAAACCATATTATATATTTATTTATATATATATATATATATAATAAGAGAGATCACTTCAGATCAGGGATCGAAGTGCAAACTTATAAAAATTTTATGGACCAACTTGTTGCATGTGTTAAGATCTAAGGACTTGGGGTGTGATAACCCTATATATTTAAAAGGGCAACTAGGGTTTAAATCAGAAATGTCGGCTGAATCTCTCGCCTCTTCTTGCACACAGAAAATTCTCAGGAAGCGCAGGTCCGCCGTTCATCGTCGGTCTGCCTATCTCCGAGCGTAAGTCTCTGAACTCTCTCTCTCTCTTCGTCTCCCTCTATGTCTCACTCTCATCGTCTCTGACAGGCGGGACAGCCTTACCCCTCCGCCGTTCGTCGATCATCACCCTCCACAGTCGATCAGCACGGCCCTCCTCCGTACATCGTCGATCTCGCTCTCTCTGGGCGAAGGTCTCTCTCTCTCCCTCTAGTACAGCTTGAATCGAAGATGTTCGATCCTCTGATAAAGAATGAAAATGACTGAATATTGATTTTTTTTTCTTTTTGTGATCTGGTTCGGTTACCCATTCGGTTCAGGGATTACCCGAAAACCGAATGGCTCGGTTATGGTTTCCTTCTTCCCTCCCCGTTCGGTTATCGGGGCGGATGTGAGTGGTACTTCGGTTTCGGGGATCGGGGACGGAAAACCCAATATCCGCCCCGAATGCCATCCCTAGGTCACGTTTGTTTGTGTGTGCCTAAATCTCAACCTGATGTAACTTCAAACCCATCACGCTTCTACCCCTCTCTTCCCTGCCCCTTTCATAGATTACATGGACCTTCTACAGACCACCATCGATCACCATTTACTCACCCTTTCCATCTCTGATGTAAAACACGTGTTGGCCCAATTCCATGATCGATCAATTGGATCGAACCAAGTCCCGGAAGTCCAAACGTGTTTAATTTCAGATTACCCAATTTGGCAAAATTCGGACGAGCTCGGAATATGCCCAAACTTGGTGGACTGACTTATTTTCGCGCTCCGGTCAATAGTCATAACCCTAGGTTGATGATGAGCGGTGCTTTTCGGCCTAATTCCTTCGTTTAGGCCTTCAATTACGTTATTTTGTTGTTTTAGAAAAGATTTGTTTCGTTAATAACTCTTAGACCGTAATTCCTTTTAAGTTGATTCTTTTTGGAAAAATCTTGTTTTTCTTTCCCGTTTTCAGTTTTAGGAAAAACCCCAAATTCTGGGACTTTTTATTTTTCAAGTTTATTTTTTAGGGTTTCTAGGGTTTCGGCCTATATAAAAGTTTGTAACCTACAGATTATGCAGCTTTGTATTCAATAATATTACAGAGATTCTCTCTTTCTTTCTTGTGCGCAAGAATTGCTCGTTGCGACGAGTTGCTTATCTCGTTTGGACTAGTACGCTAACTAGTCTCTTGTAAATTCCGCTGTGTCAATCTCAATGCTAATGAGTAATGTTGTTGATGGCTAGATTGGTGATGATCACAAACAGAAACAGAGCAATGGAGCGATCAACGGAAATGACCTCATAAGTCCTGGAGAAACGTCAGAGTATGACGGAAGCACTGATTTCAAAGGATTCCCAAAGGCTATGCATCTCAAGCTGAATCACGTCCAATTTGGTGGTGAGATGACGACGGAGGTGTGGTGGTGGTAGAGTAGTGATTGTTGGTATTGGAAGTGATAAGAGGGTGGTGGTATACGGGTTTAAATTGTGGTCGCGGATGTTGTTGCAAGAGTACTTATTTTTGAGGCACCTTATTTTTGCGTCAGGCGCGATCATGGTGCGCCCCGGGCGCATCAGTGTATTTAACTGTCTTAATGCGCCTAGGCGCGAATAGGCCACGCTCCGGGCACGCTTATTTGAATCGCTAATTAGATCATTTTTCGTGTGCATTTATCATTTCTTGAGACTTCTAAGGCTCTAAAATAACGTCAAAATTTGTGCAATCGACTTGGCAACCTGCAATTACAAGAACCACTTGAGATATTACAGGTAGCAATAGACATCGAAACATTGAAAAGAGACAGTAAATGTATGTTGGACTGCCTAAACGTGTACATTTTCGCTCTATACATTTGGATTGACTACATGTTTACATTTTCGCTCTTATTAAGTAAACCACACTTCTCAGATATTCCAACAATGCAACGAGGACATAACTCTAATGCGCTTTCCAAACAGCTCTATCTCCTGAACATGGACTTGAATCTGTGCTCCATAATCCTGCAACTAAGAGAACCAAACCATTGCTGCTATAATTGGGATTGACCCAGAAACTTGAGACAAACAATCCACTGGAATACTTGAAGAATTTCTGATAACTCGTAGATACCATTAGATCCACTTCAGCTGTGTTGTGCAAAGTAGAGAGGGGATAGTATCAAAGAACATAAGTCCCAATCTTCTACTATCAGCCTCCAACATGATTTTTAGAGGTGGCAAATGGGCGGGTCTGGGCGGGTTGAAACGGGTCGCAGGTCAAATATGGGTCAAATAATAAACGGATTGAAACGGGTCGGGCCAAACCCAAACCCAAACCCGCCCGACCCATTTTATTATTATTATTTTTTTCCCCTCCCTTTTTTCCCCTTCCTTCTTTTCCTTCTCCACTGCCTTCTCCCGATATGGGTTGAAACACGTTTACAAATGGGCAAAACCCCGTGGGGTCTTTTGGCTATATAAGCCAATTAGTTTTTTTTTTCTTTATTTAATTTTTTTGTATTTGTACATTCCGCTTCAATTTTTTCTGAACCCGTTTTCACCTTTTCTTCCCTATCAAATACTCCGTATAACTCAAAATCAACTCGAGTCCCTTGCCCACACCATTTTTCCCTTGTTTCCCTTTCAAATACATTCCAACTGTTGCATGATGGAATTTCGTGCGCTATTCTTTGTTTTTTTTTTCCCCAATCCTCACAACACATTGGCAACATCGCATGGAATAGCCACCTAATCATCCACGTCAACCCAAACGCAACAGTATATAGGCTAGTTTTGGATTAAAAAGTAAAGTCAACTTTTTTTTTTATCTTTATTCAAATTATTTTCGCATTTGTTAGTTTTACACGTTACTCAGAACCAGTCTTGATAAAATATGGAGGGTAGGGGATAGTATCATAGAACAAATGTCCCAATTGTCTACAATCCACCTCGGACTTGAGACTCCAAACATTCTGAAAGAGGTGAGAACAATGGACGGAGACCAGGCCGGATCGGCCGGAGAGAAGGAAACCAGAGGCCGCGAGGAGCCCCCACCGTTAAGCACAAACCAGTTCCCCAAAGATAGGAACCGGCCAGAAAACCAAACGCCCAGACGACGCCACTACCCACAGCCCCTACCCCTGGCCGTTAAGCACAAGATCGGGATCAGCCATGGAAGAAACCAACGGGGAGAGACGGCGACCAGGTAGGAGCGTCGTCTGAAAGAGGTGAGAACAACAGACGGGCCCTCCCAAACCACATACAAAACAGAGTTCGAGAGTTTCTGTGACAAGCCGGAAGTTTGGCCTAGTTTGCACAATGGAAGCTACACCCAGGCGCGACATAATGCGCCTGAGGCGCATAAGAGAATAACTAGATGGACATTACGCATAAATTGTCCTCATCTTCCTACTATGAGATTTAGAGCAGTGCACAAAAAGTTACCTTAACTAAACTAAATAAGCGTTCACAAGATGGAAAACGAAAAGAAAAAGGATAAGATCAAACAATTAAAAGGTACTGAGATATTTCCCTCTTTTGTTCCTTTCAAAAATTGATTTTTTTTTTTTTTTTGACTCCTCAGAGGTAAGATCATTGTATGCTTTAATGTGTAAATTATTCCAAATCATAATAACTTGAGTTAGAAAGTAGACTCAACAATTTTTTTTCAACGGTTCTAACCACATTGAAATCGAAGTTCAGCAGTTTCAATGGCAAGCCGTGAAGTTGCAATTGGCCTACTTTGCAATTTGAAAGTTGTGCCCGGGCAGTGACATAATACGCCTGAGCTGCAAAACTAAACAATTTCTGGCGCCCGGGACGCATTGTCTTGTGCCTGAGGCGCAAAAGAGAATAATTAGATGCACATTATGCGTAAATTGCCCTCGCATTCTACCACTACCGCCACTACACCATCTCCACCACCGTCACCTAATGAACATTACGAGTGTAACCCTACCCCTCTCCAATGATCTATTAGGTTACGAAATGTTCCAAAGGCGCAAACGTTTAAGTGAGGGTAGTCAAATGGCGGCGCGCGGTGGTGGTAGTGGTGTGGTAGTCACAGTGGTCAATTAATTGTGTTTGTAGTGTAGACAATAAAATTTTGCTTCGTAAACGTACAAGCATTGCTTTAGTCGAATTTTGATGTTGAAATGATTTTAGAAAGCCCTATAAGATTTTTTAAACTCTTACAGAATGAAGGAATATCCTAGACTTAGGAATGTGTGTTCGTAATGGGACTTAGAATGTGTAGAGAGCACAAACGTGTTTAGCTTTCGTGGTCCGATGATCTTTGAATCGGTCTTCTTTTAACCAACTTTCCATAAAATTATACTTCTTTAATTCTATTTTTCCTTTTCATCTTATTTTAGTAGTTTGAAAACCCTATCTATCCATTCATAATTGGTCTTGATCCGATTTAAAATGACTGTGATTCGAGCTTTTTACCGAACTAATTTGGTTTTCGACCCACTAAGGGTAAACTAGTAATTTCTTTTGATGTACAAATGATTTTCGATCAAAACAACTTCGGTAAGAAAGAAGATTTAACAAGCTTTCCATCGGTTCAAACCACGCTCGAATCAGATTCCGGGTGTGTCCGTGTCGAGCCCACAAAATTTAGCATGTTTTTAAGTGTTACAGATGCGCCCGGGGCGCAAGGGAATGCGCCTGAGGCGCACCAAAATTCGCCTGGGGCGCACTAAACAGACCAAACTTTGAGGGCTTGTCCCAGATGCTTCGGAATTCAGATTTGCGTGTAGTTTGAACTGTTAGAAAGCTTGGTCAATCTACTTTCTATCCCAAGTAGTTTGTATCGAAAATAATTTATACATAAGAATATGTGACCATTTTACCCTTAGTGGGTCAAAAGACAATTCATTTCTGTAAAATGCTCGCAACTTTCTCATTTTAAATTGGATCAAGACCAACTATATATCAATAAAAAGGGTTTTTAAAGAACAATAAGGAAGTACCATTTTAGAAAATGTTCATAAGTCTAAGGACCGAGCTTTGTGGTGTGCAACACTAACAATTAAGATTGGTTACTTCTTCTTTTTCAAGGGTTCAGATTGCGATATAGCTAGATCAATGGTCACGCTCGTCTGTGTGTCTAAATTTTCCCACCCATTACATTAGGAAATTCCGTGCTTTCCTATTTCCTTGTAATACCCATCACGCTTCTATCCTACTCTTCCCTGCCCCTTTTCATCACAACGCTAATCGGGTAGTTACTAGTTACGGTGGTATTGTAGGTACGATGAGGGAAATTTACGTGTAATGCGCTTCTAAGAATTCTCTTATGCATACACTTTTAGGCAATCCAACATACATTTGTTGTTGCGTCTCTTTCCAATGTTTCGATGTCGATTGCTACAAGTAATATCTCAAGTGGTTCTCGTGATTGCAAGTTGCCAAGCCGATTGCACAAATTTTTACGTTATTTTGGAGCCTTAGAAGTCTCAAGAAATGATAAATGCACACGAAATAATGATCTAATTAGCAATCAAACTAAGCGCGCTCGGAGCGCAGCCTATTTGCGCGTAGGCGCATTAAGACAGTTAAAAACACACTAATGCGCCCGGGGCGCACCATGATTGCCAGATCCGAGTGGGGTGCAAAAAAAAAGGTGCCTCAGGCGCATGTGACGCAAAAAGTACTCCAACAACACCACCCACGACCAGATTTTACCCACCCTCTTATCACTGCCACCACCAACAATCACTACTCTACCACCATCACCACACCCCTTCCACCTCCTCACCACCAAGTTGGAGGTGATTCAGCTTGAACATCGAGTCTTCGGGCCTTTGGGAATCCTTTGAAACCAGTGCTAATTCTGCCAAGCTCTTTGATGTTTCTTCAGGATTTATGGCGTCATTTGAATTGATCGCTCCATTGCTGTTTCTTCCACATAAGTCCAAATGTAAACATCTCCAATCTGAATTATGGGAACAAGATATGAAGAATAACTTGAATTCCTCCCACATGATAGCTTGACTTAGAACAGAAAATAAATAAAATAAGACATCACTTCCCCAAAATGACTACCTCAGCTCGATCTTGTCACGATGCCCTCGTTTCACCATAGCGTCATCATTTCACCACAGTGTTGACTGTTGGAAAAGTAAACTTGTCATGGTCCGAATTTTTGAAACATTTATTCTGAAAAATAATTTTTTTTTTTGTTGCGCATTTTTTTTTGTGACATCTAGTAAAATCTCATGTGCATACGAATTTTTTTTTTTTTTGAACATGTCACATTCATTCATTCATACCCGAAGGCAAATATTACATCGCAAAATACAGGAATGTACCAAACTACCTAAATTCGAGTCACGAGTTACTGCACAAAGCACACCAGGCTACAGACTCAAGGACACCCTGCAAAATGCAAGAGTGAGTATTGTGTGTACATTTTTTGATAGGCAAGATGAATTTTATTAAAAAATGGGGAAAGGGGAAGGGGATCCAACGCAAAGTTGGAAGATACACCGCAAGGACAAAGCCCAGCCCGCTCAAGGGTCAACAAGGATCCAAAACAAATAAACAAACAATACAGCCCGATCCGAAACCCAAATAAAACAATAAGCTCAGAACACCCAATCCGGTCCAAACCTGGACCGGCCTGCCCTAACCAAATCCCAAAACCCTAACCACTGCGGCCACTCCCTTCGTACAAAAGCTAACACATACATACGTGTACATTTTATACATCTAGTTATATATTTGAATTTTGGTTAAACTAGTAATTTCCTTTGATGTACAAATGATTTTCGATCAAAACAACTTCGGTAAGAAAGAAGATTTAACAAGCTTTCCATCGGTTCAAACCACGCTCGAATCGGATTCCGGGTGTGTCCGTGTCGAGCCCACAAAGTTTAGCATGTTTTTTAAGTGTTACAAATGCGCCCGGGGCTCAAGGGAATGCGCCTCAGGCGCATCAAAATTCGCCTGTGGCGCACTAAACAGACCAAACTTTGAGGGCTTTTCCCAGATGCTTTGGAATTCAAATTTGTGTGTGATTTGAACTGTTAGAAAGCTTTGTCAATCTACTTTCTATCCCAAGTAGTTTGTATCGAAAATAATTTATACATAAGAATATGTGACCATTTTACCCTTAGTGGGTCAAAAGACAATTCATTTCTGTAAAACGCTCGCAACTTTCTCATTTTAAATTGGATCAAGACCAACTATATATCGATAAAAAGGGTTTTAAAGAACAATAAGGAAGTACTGTTTTAGAAAATGTACATAAGTCTAAGGACCGAGCTTTGTGGTGTGCTACACTAATGGTTAAGATTGGTCACTTCTTCGATCTTTTTCAAGGGTTCAGATTGCGATACAGCTAGATCAATGGTCACGCTTGTCTATCTGTGTCTAAATTTTCCCGCCCATTACATTAGAAAATCCCGTGCTTTCCTATTTCCTTGTAATTTCAAACCCATCACGCTTCTATCCTACTCTTCCCTGCCCCTTTTCATCTCAACGCTAATTGGGTAGTTACTAGTTACGGTGGTATTGTAGGTACGATGAGGGAAATTTACGTGTAATGTGCTTCTAAGAATTCTCTTATGCGCCTCAGGCGCTGTTCAATGCTCCTTGGGCGCCAAAAATTGTTGTTATAAGGCCAGACACGCATTGACTCGCGCCCCAGGCGCAGCTTCCAAACTGCAAAGTTGGCCAAACTTTGCGGCTTGCCACAGATATATACTTCCGAACTCCGATTTGCACGTGAATAAAACCATTATAAAGCTCGTTGAATCTACTTTCTAACTCAAGTAATTTTGATTCAAAATTATTTACACATTAATACAAATTTTTACCTTCTAAGAGTCGGGAAAAAAATCATTTTTGAAAATTCTAAACATAGAAGGACAAAAAGATAAAAAGAATACAAGAAAGGAACAGAAGAGTGAATTATCTCAGTAACTTTGTATGGTTTGATATCATCCTCTCTCTTTTTTTCCATTGTGTGAACTGTTATTTATAGTATAGTTGCAAAATGTGTGATTATTTATATTCACTTTTGTGCACTACTTTAAATCTCGTAGATAGTGAAGGGATCATTGGAGAGGGGTAGGGGTTACACTGGTAGTGTATGTTAAGTGACTCTGGATCGGGAGGTGGTGTAGTGGTTGTAGCGGTTGAAAGTGAGGGCAATTTACGCCTCAGGTGCCGGACATTGTTGAGTCATGTGGCTCAAGCGCATTGTGTCGCGCCCCGAGCGCAGGAATAGCAAAGTAGGCCCCATTCGGTACTCAAAACCATGTAACATGTCCTTGGTGCATTGGTGGAATATACGAGAAGTGCGGTTGTTCTTAATAAGAGCGACAATGTACACATATAGTCAATACAAAATCAATTCAAAACGTACACGTCTAGGCAATCCAACATACATTTGTTGTTGCGTCTCTTTCCAATGTTTCGATGTCGATTGCTACAAGTAATATCTCAAGTGGTTCTCGTGATTGCTAGTTGCCAAGTCAATTGCACAAATTTTTGCGTTATTTTGGAGCCTTAGAAGTCTCAAGAAATGATAAATGCACACGAAAAATTATCTAATTAGCAATCAAACTAAGCGCGCCCAGAGCGCAGCCTATTTGCGCGTAGGCGCATTAAGACAGTTAAAAACACACTAATGCGCCCGGGGCGCACCATGATTGCCAGATCCAAGTGGGGCGCAAAAAAAATGGCGCCTCAAGCGCATGTGACGCAAAAAGTACTCCAACACCACCCACGACCACATTTTAACCACCCTCTTATCACTGCCACCCAGAGCCGGCTTATGGACAAGGCCGGGGAAGCCCGCGCTTCTGACCCCCAAAAAAAGTTAAAAACGAGGGCCCTCAAAATTTTATGATCCCTATATATATGTGTGTGTGTGTGTGTGTGTGTGTATGGTCCCAAAAACAATTGCACTAGCCTCCTTTACACAAAATAGGCTCAATTGAAATTTAGAAGCCACAAAATAGGCCCAAATGATGGAATTACTCATTAGTAACACTAACGCGTTAAAAAAAAACGGCTGGAGCCTGGAAGATATTTTCAGTTCGGTGATTGCAAAGTACTCAATCAGGCCCTATCTCCTACGCTACCATCTATGTTAGATTATCAAATTTTTTATAATTAGAGGGAATTAGAGAGAAAAAGAACTCCTAAAAGAAAAGCCGCGCAACCGATCAAAAAAAGAAGAAGAAAGAAATGCAGACGCTTGAGGAGTCGAAGGAGAGGGAAGATAAAGGGAGGCCTCATTCAAGAGGTTCGCTTCCGGCCTCTAAAACTAATGAGCCGGCCCTGCTGCCACCACCAACAATCTCTACTCTACCACCATCACCACACCCCTTCCACCTCCTCACCACCAAGTTGGAGGTGATTCAGCTTAAACTTCGAGTCTTCGGGCCTTTGGGAATCCTTTGAAACCAGTGCTAATTCTGTCAAGCTCTTTGATGTTTCTCCAGGATTTATGGCGTCCTTTGAATTGATCGCTCCATTGCTGTTGCTTCCACATAACTGTATGGTGTTATATACATAAGTCCAAATGTAAACAGCTCCAATCTGAATTATGGGAACAAGATATGAAGAATAACTTGAATTCCTCCGCCATGATAGCTTGACTTAGAACAGAAAATAAATAAAATGAGACGTCACTTCCCCAAAATGACTACCTCAGCTCGATCTTGTCACGATGCCCTCGTTTCACCAAAGCGTCATCATTTCACCACAGCGTTGACTGTTAGAAAAGTAAACTTGTCATGGTCCGAATTTTTGAAACATTTTATCCGAAATTTTTTTTTTTTTTTGTTGCGCATTATTTTTTTGTGACATCTAGTAAAATCTCATGTGCGTACGATTATGTTTATGCAAGAGTGAGTATTGTGTGTACATTGCAGCTAACAACATACATACGTGTATATTTTATATATCTAGTTATATATTTGAATTTTGGTTAAATCTACCCAGACAAAATTATAACCTTTTTTTGAACGGCCAGACAAAATTATAACCTAGACTACCCTACACCCCTGCCACCCCACAAAACCCTCCTATCCATTTGTTTTGTTCCCACCTACGGTACAATTATTTCAATGTACAAATTTAAGGTATTGAAAAATAAAAATTTATGATACGTACATATGTTCGGTCTACTAAGCCGGCCCCTCCGAATCAAAATCATGACTCCACCACTGCATGTTAGCACCAAGCTTGAAGAGGAACACAACACCCAAACAATAGATCCAAGTGAATCTTTCAAGGCTAGGATCTTTCCCATTCCATGGTTTAATAACCTCAAACCACCTATTCATCCAATGTTCTTAAATCAGGCACATCCCTTGTCTCCTTATCCACAAATGTAATGAGGACCATTCTTCCCCCAATGGATCTGATTTGGATACCTTGCACCCCTGCTTTACGAAATTCTTCCTGCAGTTATGCCGGATTTTACAGATGGGAAGGAAGAAAGGTAAAAAGGATAAAAGGATAAAGCTCACCACCCAAGTTAGGGACCTAATGGGATACAGAATAACATCATGCACCCAAGGATTTAACAAGGGATACAGGGCTAGAGACCACTCACCACTCTAAGGGATCCACCTAAAAAATACAAAAACGGGAAACTTGCCACCTATCGAAATCCAACGAATGATACAAGTTAACAAGAAGATAAATCTTCTTACAAGCCAAAGGCTATTTTAATCAACACTCCAGCACTACTCATTTCATTCATAGCAAAGGATATATATAGGACTTGTTGGAACATCCCTCCAAACATAGGAAACATAAACTTAGATTTTCTAGATTAGAACTATACTTAATGTAAATAAAGATAGTTGACTACTAGTATAAACTAGGAAGACTTCTTGAGAATTTAAAAAGGCACCTATAAACTTAATTAATTAGACTCCTCGATCGACTCAATCTTTTTGAATGACTTCAAGGACTTTGACCGGCATCATGCAGCATTTTTTTTTTTTGATCAGCAAAAAGGGTGGGAGGGGGCAACTAGCGTAGCAACCCCCTTTGGGCGTGACCATAAGGGCTCCCTACCCGCTGTTTAATGTCCGGTTCGAGCCATAACTACTGTCCGAGAATACAGGCCGTCACCACAACACCACCTAGGTACAAGTGGGTATAATTGTTTGCCCCCACACCCCCTTGCCACTGGCAAGACTCGAAACCGAGTCTCAGGATGAAGGGCACCCTACTCACTAAGCTACCACCTTCGGTGGTTCATGCAGCATATCCACAGGCATAAAATTATGAAGGTGAGCCACTGCACTTCTAAAAAGCCATCCATTCCCGGCGGCCGAATCTTTGATGATTACGGTCCAATTTAACACTCACTCACCGCCTGAGCAAAAGATTTCACTCCTCCAAAAATTGGAAAGTTGTCTATGTTCTCACCTTTATTTGGTCCGCCCATCGTTTTATTTCCTAGGATCTCTTCCCTTTGATGATTGTCACCACCTCTAAACTCATCTTGGTTAATTGTTACCCATGAATCCACCTTTAAATATTGGTATCCTCGGCCTTAGAAATCTCAAGAAATGATAAATGCACACGAAAAATGATCTAATTAGCAATCAAACTAAGCGCGCTCGGACTGCAGCCTATTTGTGCGTAGGCGCATTAAGACAGTAAAAAACACACTGATGCGCCCGGGGTGCACCATGATTGCCAGATCCAAGTGGGGCGCAAAAAAAATGGCGCCTCATGCGCATGTGACGCATGAAGTACTCCAACACCACCACCCACGACCACATTTTAACCACCCTCTTATCACTGCCACTGCACTTCTAAAAAGCCATCCATTCCCTGCGGGCAGAATCTTTGATGATTACGGGCTTATTTCTTGTATTGATTAAGCTGTTGGGCTAAGTTGACTCGTGAACTCTCACAATTGATACAGTGTCCTGAGTTTATACTATATATTTTGTATCTACTGTAAAATGATCTCTTCTATCAATTGGAAAGAAAAAAAAAAAGAGTTTCTTATCTTCAACCCACATCCCATTTGTTCTTGCTATGGCCATATGCCGGAAAAAAAAGGGATGAGATCAAACCATTAAAAGGTACTTATACATTTCTCTCTTTTATACCTTTCTTGTCTTCTTTCCATCTTTTTGTCCATCGATGATTAGAATTTTAAAAAATGATTTTTTTCCGACTAAACTAAATAGCTGTTCACACAATAAAAAACGAAAAGAAAAAAGATGAGATCAAACGACCATTAAAAGGTACTGGGGTATTTCCCTCTTTTGTTCTTATTGTGTGAATAACCCTGAATCATACTCCCTCCGTCCCTTTTTTATTACAGTCCAGTATTCCATTTTGGGTTGTCTCTTAATAAGTGTCCATTTTGTAAAGTTAGTGAGTAAAAGTTGGTGAATTGTCTATTTTGTCCCTAAAAGTATATTCCATTTTGAAAAGTTAGTGAGTAAAAGTGTAATAATGATGGGTAAGTAGGAAAAGTTGAGGAAAAAGTTGATGTGAAAGGTATAATGATTATGTCTTTTTAATAAGTTGGAGTTACGAAGCAGGACACTTAAAAAGAGATGGAGGGAGTAACAACTTGAGTGAGAAAGTAAACTCAATAAACTTTTCAAAGGTTTACCACTTTAAAACAGGAGTTTGGCAGTTTCTATGGCAAGCGGCAAAGTTACAATTGGCCTACTACGCTATTTGAAAGCTGCGCCCGGGGCGCGATACAGTGCGCCAGAGATGCATAACTGAACAATTTTCTTGCGCCAGGGGCGCATTGTCCTGCGCCTGAGGCGCATAAGACAATACTTAGATGCACAATACATGTAAATTGCCCTCACTTTCTTCCGCTACCACCACTGCACCACCTCCACCACCGACACCTAACAGACATTACCGGCATAACAGTACCCCTCTCCATTGATCACTTCACTATCTATGAAATTTAAAGCAGTGCAGAAAAAGTGAATATAACTAAGGAAAATAGATTGTGCTTAGAAAAGAGGTATTGTGCTTAGATTATATCCAAGACGATACAATATGGTTATTTAAGATGGGCTATGTCGATTTTTCAGTTCCATCAAATTATTTGGCACACTGCTAAGGCTTGTGGACATGGTGCATCATTGGTTTTTTTTTTTTTTTTGATCAGCGACATGGTGTGTCATTGTTGATTTGAATCATCAAATTGCAAGACTTGTGCACTACCATAGTTGACTCGCCCTAATAGGAGCCTCGTTGAAAGAGAATTGTTTGAACAATTAATAGTACAACTGACCACATTCGGTACTAAAATTTTGAGTATCATGTAATTGTCCTCGAAGCATTGGTGGAATATATGAGAAGTGCAGTGTACTTAATAAGAGTGAAAATGTATGGATGTAGTCAATGCAAATGTATAGAGCAAAAACATACACATTTAGGCAATCCAACATACATTTTTTGTTGTCTCTCTTTCCAATGTTTCGATGTCTATTGCTGCTTGTAATATCTCAAGTGGTTCTCGTGGTTGCATGTTGCCAAGTCGATTGCACGAATTTTGACGTTATTTTGGAGCCTTAGAAGTCTCAAGAAATGATAAATGCACACGAAAAATGATCTAATTAGCAATCCAACTAAGCGTACGTGCCCAGAGCGCAGACTATTTGCCCCTAGGCGCCTTAAGACAGTTAAGAAAATTGATGCGCCCGGGGCGCACAATGATTGCGCCTGACGGCCATTTGATGAGTGATTCCCAGATCCGAGCGGGGCGCAAAAATAAGGCGCCTCAGGCGCATGTGATGCAATAAGTACTCCTGCAACAACACCCACGACCTCAATTTTAACCCGGCTGTCTACAACGACCACAATTTTAACTCGTCTACCACCATGGCACCACCCTCTTATCACTACCGCCACCACCAACAATCACTACTCTACCACCACTACCACCCCCGTTGTCGTCATCTCACCTTGATTCTAAGCCATGGATTAGGAGTTGGGTTATGGGTTATTAAAAGCTTGTATTGGTCATAAAGAGTTTATCCTTACCTTGCTCTCTGTTAAAGCATCCAACTCCAAACCAATTGGCAAAGAGTTCGATGTGGGACAAATCCCAATACTCCCCCGCATGTGCAACCCCTGACTCGCACTTGGAGAGGTCAACAAATGATCCGGAACACACGGATCACAATGAAATAAAGTGCAACTCACAAACAAAAGGGAAAAGCCTCCAAAACCCTAGCTCTGATACCATGTTAAAGTATCCAACTCTAAACCAATTGGCAAAGAATGGAGAGACCGCCCAAGCTCATATACTAGTTTTGGAGGAGATATTTAATCGATGTGGGACAAATCCCAATACTCTCCATCCAAAACTTTATTGGATAGAGATAATAACTGGAGCATCGTACCATACAAAAAACAGGCTTGTGGATATGATACAAACCTCCCCTACTCCTACCAACTCCCCTTTCATTTCTCAAAAGCAGCTCAATCAAGTTGGTAATGGTAATGCTGTAGCAAGAAAATCCAAGAAGAAGAAGAACTTAGTAGTGGACATTCTGGGTTACCCCATTGCTACTCCCCCTGTTGTTAACCGGGGTGGAAGAAAAAAGAAAAACAAGAGTGTGGTTTTCAGGGCTGCTGCTGTTGCAGTGGCTTTGTCAATATCATCCGAAGGAATCTCCAACAGAAACAGAATACTACTGAATGAATCCCAGGCTGTGTGGCAAGTGAATAAAATGATGAAACTTGGTTACAAGGGAGGTGAGGATGAAGTAATAAGCAAGATAATGGATATGGAACAAGAGGATGATGACAGGGCTGCACTATTGGCAGCTAAATCAAATGCATAATTCAACTTCCATTCACTGAGCTTAGCGCCATATCAAATATGAAGATCATGTCATGGAATGTTCATGGTTTGGGTAACAAGGAAAAAAGAGGCAAACTCAAGAAGATAATCAAAGACAAAAAAAAAAAAAAAAAAGTGGAGTTTCTCTTGTGATTCAAGAGACAAAACAATCAGTGATCTCTTCGAATTTCATCAGGTGTTTGTAGGCATAGTTTTAAATCTCGGTATCGGTCGCCGTCGCAGTATCGGTCGCGGTGTATCTGTATCGGGACGTATCGGTGATACGTCACGGGAATCGGGTGTCACGGTCGTGAATTTTTAAAAATCATTAGCAACATGTATAAAACTTGAAAAATATACTTTTGCCCCCAACACTGGCTTAAATTATCACATTTTAATTAATTTAAGACATGTAATAGCCCATTCTCTTCATGTGAAATATCCGATAATTTATCAAAACCCGCAAGTCAATAAGATTTTACAAATATGAGAAAAATGCAACATTATGAGTTTCGATATAATTGACATAAACAGCAAAAGTAAGATGATTTTAAGTCAAAAAAATACAACATAGAGGTTTTACATTACATAATCGCTAGCCACAACTAGTTTCAAGCTCATAGCTTTTAAGTCGTACATAATTTTGCTAATACAACTTCAATGCCAGAATGAATGGCGTGGAGGTACCGGAGGATCTACATATTCCTCATTAAATTGATCATCACCATGACTATTTTGCTCAGCAGCTTCAAATAGATATCCGTAGAAGTTGTTGGAGAAATTACAGTGCTCAAAATTTTTGGGAAAAAGTCTGCTGCCTATCAGAAAAAAAAAAAGAAGATGCTCTGTTTTTTTTTTTTTTTGCCGAACCGGTACGTATCGGGAACCGAATCGGTTACGAATTGATACGTATCGGGTATCGGCCGATACGGCTGTGAATTTCAATCTTTCCGTTATATCAGCCCGTATCCGAATTGGGGACCTCAAATCCCGGTACGTCTCGGCCAATACGGTACGTCTCGGCCGATACGGTACGTCTCGGCCGATACGGTACGTCTCGGCCGATTTTTAAAACTATGTTTGTAGGGTGGTGAAGACTTTGAAATGTTGGAAGTGGGTGCATCAGGAACTCCTGGTGGATTACTTAGCATTTGGAATCCAGACATTTTCAAGTTGGAGTGCTTGACGATTTCCTAGACCTAAAATAATGGGTTACCCCAAGCGTAGGGCGGAGACCGACGTAGCATAATATCCGGTAAGTCCGGAGTCGAATCCACAGAGACAGTGATGTGTGCTGACTAAAAACTCGGGTTGTTACTTATTTAAACTGGCTCTTAGGTAGCCACCCCTTGTCTTTTAGTTGATTAATTAACTAATACTAACAAATAACTTGCTCAAATAATTAAAAAGAGAGGCATGGTCGTAAGGAATTCAGCGCTTGCTACCCAATCAGAATTCGCTCGCTTTTCAAAGTTCTAAAAACGATTAAAATTAGGGAGAATTGGAAACTCGGAAGGATGCGAATCCTAAGGTTGTTGGTCCCGTACACAGCAGCGAACAGGTTTTGGTCCCCCGTTCCCGCTCACATGAGTCCCGGTAATGCCTTGGATTCGTCCAACGAACGTAGTTTTCACCAACTAAGATTATTTAATTAAATTAATGAACGGAAAAATTGCAAGACGAATCCCAATTGGGTCGCGGCGCGTCTTTACCCAGCGACCAAACCTCAGAAAAACTATTCACTCATTATTAAAAATAAAAGGAATAAAACCCTAGAATTAATCATGTTTTTAAATACAAAATAAACCAAAGATACGAATCAAACAAAAACAAACGAATAACTTTAATTAAAAACAGAAATTAAAACTAGTTACCGGAATGCGAGTAATTGAACAAAGCTTTAAAAAACTAGAAGGAAAGAAAAACTCGAAAGAAACCTAAACAGAACAAAAGTCTCGGCAGCGGCAGCCCCGTTCTTCATTCCAGCGAACCTCCTCCCTTTTGCGTGCGTGGGAATCCTCGAGATGGCAGCCCTTCCTCTCTTTTTATATTGCTACCAATTTCTTGGCAGCCCTAAAATTCCATTCTTGTTAATTGCCAGCCGAAAATTCCTTTGGAAGGCCCACCATTTAGTAAAACTAAACTGTGAACCATTGGGCCCCACCTAGTAGACATAAATCCAAGTCCAATTCTTTTACTTCCAGTGAACATTAATTCCGCCAATTTGACTTGCAATTAATTACTCCGATTGCAGTCCAGACATTCCACTTGAATGAATTCAAACGGGCCAACGTCGAACACCGTTTAATATTTCAACTTTGCATATTTTTGTATCAAACCCTCCAAATACCTACAACACAAAAATAAGGCATAAAGCTCCGAATAATAATATAAATGAGACTTAATAAAGATAAATTAGGGGGCGCGTATGTGAACATTTACGCGCCTATCATGGAGTCATGTTGCAGCAACAGAAACTTTATCTTGGTGAAAGGTACATACTACAATCAGTTTTCTTGCATTATTGTCAATACTTTTGCTCCATGTGATACTGTTGAAAGAAGGAAACTTTGGCAAACCATTTGTAATATTAAACCTTTGTTCACTGGCCCTTGGTGCTTGGGAGGTGATCTTAATGAAGTGAGATACATAAATGAAAGGCAGGGGTGTACTATTAGGGATAGAGGATTGAAAGACCTAAGCAGATTTATAGAAGACATGGAACTGATTGATATGCAGCTTCTGGGGAGGAATTTCACATGGTCTAACACTCAAGAGGGGGAAAAATGGAGCAGAATTGACAGATTTTTGGTTGACCAAGAATGGCTGGACAAATACAAAATAAAACAATGGGGTTTGCCTAGATCCTTTTCTGACCATTGTCCTATTCTACTGATGGAAGCTGATATAGGGATTGGGGTCCCAAACCCTTCAAATTTTTCAATGCTTGGCTCACCAATCCTAACTGCATTCAAGTTATGGAAAGTGCTTGGGGGGGAAACAGGGATAATGGTTGGACTGCATTTAAAATTACTAGGAAGCTCATTACTAGGAAGCTCAAAGACATGAAAGAGGCTCTTAAGAAATGTCATGTTGAAGAATTTGGAGACTTACAATATAAGCTCCAAAAGGTAGAAGAAGAGCTTCATTCCCTGGACTCGAAAGCTGAAAATAACTCCATTACAGATGAAGAAAAGGGTTCCAGAAGAGAGTTGAAAAATGAGATGTGGAGGCTGGAGAGAATTGTGGAAAGGATGTGGCACCAAAAATCAAGAGTTAATTGGTATCTCAAAGGGGACATTAATACTAAATACTTCCATACCATGGCTTCTCACAGACAACGAAGGAATAGCCTTAATTCCATCAATGTTTTGGGTGAGCCTATTATGGACCCTACTCATACCGGCAATTGGGAATCTCAGTTGATGAGCCTGGCAAACGGAGCTACGAAACTAAGCAGCATACTTCGCCTTTAATACCTTTTTAGTCCTGTCCTGCTGCGTGTACGGAGTACGAATAAGGGGGCTGCCCAGTCTCAAACGCAAGATAAAGCTACGCCCCTCCTTGCCTAAGAGTTCTTGCTTCAAGTTAACTTGCGGTCGGGAAGTCTCTTGTTTATCTCTTTTTCTTAACCATACTCAAAACATGGCCTTTGACGTAAGAAATCTGGTATGTTGACGAAAATTGTTGACTGGAGCTTGAAATTCTAGCGCTGTTTGATGGATCGAGAAAAGCAAGCAAAGAAGCAGCTTCACTCACTTCAAGAAGCTCTATCAGGAAACTTGGGTAAACAGACCCTCTTTCTTGGAAAGAATTGGGAATGGTCTAAGTGTGGAATTGGCTCAACAACTTATGACAGATTTTTGATATTCAGGAAGTATGGCAAGCACTAAAGACAAGTGATGGGAATAAGGCACCAGGGCCTGATGGATTCAATTTGCTCAGCATAAAGAAAGGCTGGAAATTCATGAAAGCGGACATCATGAATTTCTTTACTGAGTTTCATAAAAACTGCAGGTTACCAAAAGGCTATGATGCACCGACACGGACACGGACACCGAAACCGACACCGGGACACGGGAATTCTAAAAAAATGGGGACACGGACACGGCGGGGGACACGCCACGTGTACATTTATTTATTTATTTATATATATATATAAATAAATAATTATAGTTTAATACCCAGAAATTTTATTAAAAAATTATAATTTGGCCCCAAATTTTTTTAAAAAAATTACAGTTTGACCCCCAATTTTTTCATAAATTACAGTTTGGCCCCTGCCGTGTCCCCATCGGTGTCCCCGCCGTGTCCCCATCGGTGTCCCCAGCCGTGTCTCCCTCAAAATTTAATATTAAAATATGGGACACGCCACATGGCGTGTCCCGTACGTGTCCCCGAGGTGTCCCGCCGTGTCCCCGTGTCCTGACACCGCGATACTTCGACCTCTAGAGGTGTCGGTGCTTCATAGCCAAAAGGTTTCAACTCCTTTTTCATTGCTCTGGTCCCCAAAACAGAGAATCCACAGAGTTTCAATGAATTCAGACCTATTGGGGTCATATGTTTACATCTAATTTACCTACAATATAAATAGAAAGTGTATCATTTCATTGAAAGTGGGCGTGTCTCAGTTGGTTAGAGCACTTGAAGCCCCTTTTGTTTGGCTGGCCTAGGGCTGTAAATGAACCGAGCAGCTCGCGAGCTCGGCTCAATCCGACTCGGCTCGTTTCGACCCGAGCTTGAGCTCTAGTTTTTGGCTCATTTACACCCCTGTGTACCCCACTTATTTGGTGGCTTCCCTTTCCCTTTCCCTCACTAACAACTAACTCTCTAACCTACAGATGTATATCGGATTTGGCCAAAAAAAAAAAAAAGAAGACTATGATTTGATTATGTGTGACTGTTGGACGTATCATGAAAATGAATGAATTTACGGAAGCAAAAATATTTTTTGTTTTTTTGAAAAAGGAAGTCGGAATGTATTGAGACCATCCAAATCAGTCTTTGTATAACCACCAAGGCGTTTTCTACTAACTAAAATAAGTACTTATTTTTCAAATGGTACTTATTTTTTGAATTGAAGATTATTTATTGCAAGAGAATGACATGTCTTGTAAAATGGAAAATAAATAAATACTTAAAAAATAAGAGCATTAACGGAACGGGGCCCAACGCCCCAACATTTGAGATGAAGAATCGTTGAATAAACAAAATGTTTAGAGCGGATTAAAAAAAACAAAAAATGTTTAGGGAAAAAAAAAAGGAATTGATTTCCACACTCCCTTTTTAGCTATCCACACACATCTTTTTGTCTTTATCTAGTTGAATTTATTATTTTACCCTTTATTCAATACACTTCTTCATACATGCAAGGACAATATTATAAATTCATGGGAAAATTACCGGCAGGTTGCGTGGACCAAGATTAATCACAAATAGATGGTCTCCACTCTTGAAATCACCACTTTCATGACACAAACAAAATTATTTACCAAGACATGGTATGAGAAGTTGAATTGACAATTATATCCTCCCTTATATACCAGTAAAATCCCTAACCCTCATTCCCTTCCTAAATCCCCAATCGTCTCCTCCTCACAGACTCTCCTCTCTCTCTCTCTCTCTCATCAACGATAACTGGTATGTTCCTCTCTCTCTCTCTCTCGTTCTGAACTCCATCTTTCTCTCTCTTTTTCTCCATTGATTCAAAGAAGAGTAATAGCTAGGGCTAGTTCGAAATTAGCTCACTCCAATCTCCTAGGGTTTCTTTTGTGATTAATGGAAGATGAACTGAGGTATACCCACATTTGTCTATGATTTGATCAGATTTATGTATTTTATCTCATTTTATCCTCGCTAAATCAGGAATCCTTTGATTTGAACGGATGTGTATTATTCATTAGTTTCATTGGTAGGAATTATAGGAACGGTAAAAAGATTTTCTTGGCATTGGGAGATTGTGTTCGTGGCTTTGTGGATGAAATTTTTTAAATATCATTTATAGAGCTATGAGTCAATGGTACTGGGTTAAGAAAATTATTCTTCTCAAGAGCAAAGGAAATTAAATTTTAGTTGGCATTCTTCTGCTATTCAATGTAAGAATTTGAGGTTTCAGAATACATATGTGTTGCGTTCAGGATAATATGATTAATATGCCTAAATATGTTTTGGGTGATCTGTGATTCAATGTCATGGACAAAACTTTTAAGGAGCGGAAGGGAGTTGGCCGGCCCACTAATTTATCACACTCAAGTCCTGCCCTTTGCTATGTTCTTAGTTCTTGGATTAGACTTCCGTATTCGCTATTGATTTTGGGTATAGAAAAGAATCGGCAATTTTTGTATGAACAAATTTGTGGTGTTTTTTTTTCTCTGACTTTGTTTCTTGTTTTTTGGAGACTTAGTGATTTGAAATTATAGACCACGACCTTTTATTTTGTCTATCCATTGTTCGACAATATGCTTGAATGAAATTTGTTACTATAGTCACCATCCGAGAACCCATATATATGATAGGAGTGGAAAAATATTAGTTGTAAAAGAATATTAGTTGTGATTGGGATTTAAAGTCCATGTTATAGAGAACTAAAAGTCGCTTTAGCATGGCGATATTGTAGTAGCAATTGGGATTTAGACATGAGCAAATGACCATCACAGCGGTGAAGCTGCGGATGCTTGCTGATGATCCCACAGCAACAAAATCTTGGCCTTCATCGATTTTTAAGAATGACAGTAATAATAGTGGCCTTAGTTCCAGTTCACGTAATGCACAAGGGGGGATGGGTTTTGGAAATTTTCAGTCGAAGAAAGCAGATGTAAGGCTCAAGTAAGCACTCTTGCTCCCCAGAGAAAGGATACCACAAGTGGACTGGGTCAAAAAATATGAGTCAATCCTGTATCGCTGTAGTGAGGAAGAAGCATGTGCATGCACAGGTTAGTGATCTTGTCTGGGCTTCATTTTCTGGAAATCTTGGGAAGTATTTGGTCTTTGTCATGGGGTTTATGTGTTACTGGTAGGAATTGAATTGGTTGTTTTGCTTTAGGTTGACCACAGAATTTGTCACCCAATATTCTTTCAGAACTTGACATGAATGAATATGGGCAAAGTAGATTGTCTTCAAATACTTTTATAACATGCTAGGCCTTTGTCCTGGTATGAGTACGGTTGAGGAAACCTCCCATATTAGCACAAGAAGAGGGCTTGCTATTGACAACTTACAAACACTTAAGAGAACTATCCAACTTCGTTCAGCTCAAATGTGGCCTTAACCCAACAACTTCTGTTTGGTTACATCAATCTCATTTTCACCATTCATTTTTTTTTCTTCGGATTTCTTGGTTGTAATCTGTGTGTGGGTTATATTTACAATTTATAAAACCGTTGGAAGTTCCACCTGTTACATGAAAACCCACAGTGTCCTGGTGGACACCCTTGATATATGCTTGGTTTAGATTCTCTTGTTGTGTAAGCAAATTTCCATGCGCTTCCACCCTTTAACAACTTAATTCTTTACCAGTTTGGCTTTATGTACATTTCCTGTTGTGCTGTAGTTCTACATTTCCTGTTGTGCTGTAGTTCAACGACCTATAGGAGTGTTACTTACAAAAGCGACGACAGTTGGCTAACCAGCCAAATAAGCAGGAAGAAAGGGAAGCCAATGTGATACATAGAGAAGGATATACTACAGTCTTACTGAATTTCAATCTGTGCTGAGTACCTTCACACGGTACAGGTATGTTTTTCAGATCGACCTTCATGAGTCATGGGAAGATAAGATTTCGCCGTGCTTCCATTTTCTTCAACTTATTACTCACATTTTTCAAATCTATGTGAACCAGTCGACTAAGGGTTATTGCCGAACTTAGGCATGGGGATCTTTTTCATTCAGCCAATATTGTGTCAAGGTAAACCATATGTTTTACATGTTGAGGTTGTATCCAACTTTCCAAATGAAATCACTATCTTTTTTTGTTCTTTATAAAGTTTTTGTAATTGACAAATACTAATGAAACTTGTATACATGGTTATAAAACTCATGTTGGTCATGGTAGTGCTTTTGAAGTTGGTATTTTGGTATTCAATATGGAAACTGTGCAAAATCCTAGTCCTGTTACTCTCCTGTAGACATACCATGAATACATTTTCCCAATTTCTGTTTGTGGTTTTTACTAGTGAATTCACAGGACTTAACAAGAAATCTCTGTTCTAACTCGAGTGAGTCTGGCATTGTCGACAACTTCGGTCAAACATTGAAATGCCACCGTTGGTGGTCACTGGTCAGGAATTATGTTGTACGTTATTGTGGAAATGACTTTGTGGATCAATTTTAGTGCCTTAACTCGGTTGAGGCATAAAAGGTGTGTGAAGTCTCTGTGTCCACTTGCCTGATAACAAAACAAAGAAAATGAAGCTTTGCCCAGATTTTTGTAGCAAGGGTTCAAGTGTCTAGTTGCAGGTATTGAGGAAAAGGTGCAGGAAGACAAGAAATAGCAACTACAACAAAAAAATATCATGGGGATTTGGTGCTCTTTTGGGCAAAAGGTAGGGATGGGTTTGGGAATTGGTTATGCTTTGCCGAGAAGGGTTCAGGGATGACTTCTATTGTTTCAAGTGAGGATTTATTGTTTTTAGTAGAAACCTTTCTTTTAGCTACAAAGAGATGTACATTAGCAAAACCGGGAAGGGCTTGATCTGAGCAGTTTTTAACTTAGATTTAATGAACGGTTCAATTAAAAATTGCTCAAAACAAGCACTTCCCGGTCATATTTTTTGCTAATTTCTCGCGGGCACCCTTAAAATCACATTCTGCACACATTGAACGGTTCGGATCATAAAAATTTGATTGGAAACTATGAGATTGAGATTTGGGGTGTTTTTTTAGGTGTTTATTTGGGTGTCTCTTGAACCGTATGAGGTATTTTTTTAGGTGTCTAATTAGTTGTCCCCGGAACCGCCCCGATATATATATATATATAATGGGGATTTGGTGCACTTTTGGGCAAAAGGTAGGGAAGGGTTTGGGAATTGGTAATGCTTGGCCGAGAAGGGCTCAGGGATGAAATTACTGCTTTTTCGTGGCTTTGGACAAAGCCGAGATGTCCCATACCGGAAAGAAAATGGGACAGTCCAAACTATGTTCCATTCTACCTAATACCACACTATTCCGGCTGTTCTGTTCCCGGATTTCGTCAGGGACAAAGCATGCACTGTATTCGCTGTATTTTCTGGCCAAAATGCACCGCAGATTGGAGAGAAAGATAGAAAAGAGAGAGGAGAGAGGAGAGAAGATAGATGAGAGAGGAAGACACAAATATGATATCCATCCGACATGAGCTTTCTTCCCATGGAGTTTTCTCTCTCTTGTTTTTCTTTTTCCTGGTTATGGTTCTCTCTCTAGCTGAATCTTTTCGCGCTCCTATGTACTTCACTGCCAACTTTTCAATTTTAACCAATAAAAGATATGTTGTGTTTCAATAGTAAGATGCTTTGTATAATAAGTGTCAAACTTAATTTGCTCAATTTGTAGGTACCTTTATCTTGCTGACAAGGTAGACATTGAAGATCTTACGGCGGAACAAAGATACTTATATGCAAGTAATGAGCAGTTTTTTAAGGTAATTTTGCATATGTTTAAGTTGTGTATAGACTCTTATAGATTACTTCAAGCTAACAACTATCTATCTTTATTGTATATAACTTCTCTGTTATATTTTTACTTACCAGACTTAATTGCACTTGTTTTTTTTTTACTAGGATGAGCATAGATATTGAAGTCCACTTTGCAACTGAACTTGAATGTTACTATCTCCCTTGCTGAGGTATGTAATGCTCTATTTCGGAGTTCATCTTTTAACTTTCTTGTTAGTGGTTCGATTATGTTGTCACTTATCCATTTTCATTCTTTCTGAATTGCAGGTCTAAGAGTTGAAGGGTTGTCAATTCAGTGTTGATCATTCTCTAGCACTTATTGTTTTTTAGTACAAAGCATTCTTTTAGCTACAAAGAGATGTACATTAGTTTTTTCTCTTTTTTTTTATCACTACATGTATAGAGTTCTTTTCTAAATACTTGGAATTTCCGATGCAATTTATGGTGAAGATGCATTAACATTCTCATTTTTATGATACTGGCTTATTAGTTTGTTAATACCAAGGAATGAGTAATCATTGAGACATTTTTGGTTATTTTTGTATGAGCTTTGTATGAAATGATATTCAAGTTATCGCAACAGTAGTGGTGGTGGTTAAACGTACAAAATATATCTTTCATAGGACCATCTCAGCAATGGAAATCTTTCATGTCGAGTTCTTTGGGGGAGCTGTCCAGTGTTGTGTCACAATTGGAATCCACCAATGCCATCTCTCCTTGATGAAGGCGACTCCAACAACATATGAACACAGATGATATAAACAAGATATTGGCGAACTGGAGGGGAAGTCGATGTAACTATCTATGATACCACTTTTGCTCCCCACTTATATAAACAAGATGTTGGCACTTTCGTTTCCCACTTATATAAATAAGATGTTGGCGAACTTTAGGGGAAGTCGATGTAATTATCTATGTCACCATTTTCATGATTTTTCTCCAGACCTCTCATACTAAAAATTGATTACCCAACAAATGTTTATAAAAGACCAAATCCCGATGCGTTCGGGTTACATAAGGATCGGGTTAAACCGGGGCGGGAGAAGCAAATACTATACTCACACCATTTGCCTATCGGATCGGGGCGGGAAGGTCGGAGGCGGGGACGGATCGAAAGTAATTGCCATTCCTACATAGCAACAAGAAAGTTATGCAAGCACTAGAACTTTAAGTTTATGCAACACTAAATGCAGGTCAAATAGAAGATGGTTCACCTAACTTTCAACGCTTACCACTTGCCAAAAAAATATGACGTGTTCTTTATACAATAAACATGTGGTCCATACAGACATAGAGAGTAGTCTTTTGGCAATATGGACTTGGTCTTGATCTTCAAAGAACCACCACCTAACTTTTCACACTTACCACTTGCCCAAAAATATGACGTGCTCTTTATGTAATAAACATGTGGGCCACACAGACATAGATGTAGTCTTTTGACAATATGGACTTGGTCTTGGTCTTCAAAGAACCACCGCCTAACTTTTCACACTTACCACTAGCCAAAAATTATGACGTGCTCTTTATACAATAAACATGACATAGAGTGTAGTCTTTTTGCAATATGGACTAGGTCTTGATCTTCAAAGAACCACCACCTAACTTTTCACACTTGCCACTTGTCAAAAAATATGACGTGCTCTTTATGCAATAAACATGTGGGCCACACATACATAGAGTGTAGTCTTTTGGCAATATGGACTTGGTCTTGGTTTTCAAAGAACCACCGCCTAACTTTTCACACTTACCACTAGCCAAAAAATATGACGTGCTCTTTATACAATAAACATGACATAGAGTGTAGTCTTTTTGCAATATGGACTAGGTCTTGGTCTTCAAAGAACCACCACCTAACTTTTCACAGTTACCACTTGCCAAAAAATATGACGTGCTCTTTATGCAATAAACATGTGGGCCACACATACATAGAGTGTAGTCTTTTTGCAATATGGACTTGGTCTTGATCTTCAAAGAACCACCACTTAACTTTTCACACTTATCACTTGCCAAAAAATATGACGTGCTCTTTATACAATAAAGATGTGGTCCACACAAACATAGAATGTAGTCTTTTTGCTATATGGACTTGGTCTTGATCTTGAAAGAACCACCACTTAACTTTTCACACTTATCACTTGCCAAAAATATGACGTGCTCTTTATACAATAAACATGTGGGCCACACAGACATAAAGTGTAGTCTTTTGGCAATATAGACTTGGTCTTGGTCTTCAAAGAACCTCCGCCTAATTTTTCACACTTACCACTTGTCAAAAAATATGACGTGCACTTTATACAATAAACATGTGGTCCACACAGACATAGAGTGTAGTCTTTTTGGAATATAGACTTGGTCTTGGTCTTCAAAGAACCTCCGCCTAATTTTTCACACTTACCACTTGTCAAAAAATATGACGTGCACTTTATACAATAAATATGTGGTCCACACAGACATAGAGTGTAGTCTTTTTGCAATATGGATTTGGTCTTGGTCTTCAAAGAACCACCACTTAACTTTTCACACTCCAAAAAATATGACGTACTCTTTATACAATAAACATGTGGTCCACACAGATATAGAGTGTAGTCTTTTGGCAATATGAACTTGGTTTTGATCTTCAAAGAACTACCACATAACTTTTCACACTTACCACTTGTCAAAAAATATGACGTGTTCTTTATACAATAAACATGTGATTCACACAGACATAAATGTTGTCTTTTGGCAATATGGACTTGGTCTTAGTCTTGAAAGAACCACCACTTAACTTTTCACACTTATCACTTGTCAAAAAATATGACGTGCTCTTTATACAATAAAGATGTGGTCCATACAGACATAGAGTGTAGTCCTTTAGCAATATAGACTTGCTCTTGGTCTTGAAAGAACCACCAACTTTCCACGTTTACCACTTGCCTAAAAATATGACCTGGTCTTTATACAATAAACATGTGGTCCACACAGACATAGAGTGTAGCTTTTTAGCAATATAGACTTGGTCTCGGATAAATTAAAATTTGGTCATTAAAGATAAAAAGTGTAGTATTTAGGAACTATAGACTGTCTTTCATGATGGTGTAATAGAGAGTCTTTTGTATCTTTTTAGTTGCTCTTTTTTGCCCAAATAAACTTAGTTGGATTGAATGGAGGATAAGTCCCATTGGGGAGATGTAAAAGGCCGACAAAATACATAATCCCTACATAATAATTTAAATCGAATAGGCCAACAAAATACATAATCCTAACTTCTTTTCCAGATTTTGGAATGTTCTGTCAATCGTTTGATCCGTTCACAAAATCCTAGTAGCCAAATTCCGATGCGTTTGGGCTACATAAGGAGATTGCAAAAAGAGATCTTTTGCATATATATACTTCCGATTTAATCGTGCATTTTGATTGGTTGGAGTAAGTCACCAATTGCCTATATAAAAGGCCCTTAGGGTTCCGAAATTAACATGTTCCTTCACCCTCTCTAGCCACGAAACTCTGCAAATATACTCTCTCAAATCCCTTCTACAAAAGTCCTAAACTCCCGAAGGGAGCCGCAATCCGACGATCAAATCTCGAAATTCAAACCCTAATCCCAGGGTTTCCGAGAAGCAAATCAGTTAATCACACTCAATTCGAAGCAATCAAGCCACTGAGGGATCAAGGTGGTGAGGCCCAAGGGCCTTTGGTTCGTTTTATTTTCAGTTTATGCATGCTAACCGTAGTGTTCTAACTCTCTGTTAATTGTTTAGTCTGGTGTGAGAAAGAACATCGGTTGGATCTTTGATCCATCGACCGGTACATTGAACCAAGAGGATCTCTCGGTCGTGATATCCATTCACCGGCTGCGAGATCCATCTCCCTGGAACAGATCTGTTTTATTCTGCTTTTTTGATGCATGCTTTCAATTATTGTCTCGGCTCACAATTAACTGTTTAAAGGCTAAATAAACAAATTATGTGTTAGAATTAAATTAAGCATGTGTTAATCGTGTGTCGAACGATTATGGGCCAGTCTCACGACTGGGCAAAGAGGGGTGCCTAACACCTTTCCCTTATTGTACTTTTGGCTCCCGTACCCAGAATCTCTATATGTTTCTCCTAATTTTTATAAACTAGGTGGCGACTCTGTTTTGATGATTACCACTATCGTGTGGCAATGTTCATAGCCATAGGAATATCCACGATCTTGGTTTACGAAGCAAACAACTAAACAAACAGCAACGATCAATCTATATGGCGATGCCCCGCTCTGGGAGGTGTCTACAGACTTCTCATTACAATGGTTATAAGCGTTGTACCCGTTCGATACAAGGGACAAATAAATCTTTTTGTATAGGCTCAACATTTTGTAATGAGAACCACACAAATGTGTGGTGAAAAGATAAATTGGGCCAGCATGCGGTAATGCCCATGGGGCATTGAATAATGTTTCTTCAATTCTCCAAAAATCTCTCTCTTTCTCTCACCCCCTCCCCAACTCTCTCTCTCTCTCTCTCTCATAAAAATTGAGAGTTTTCTCATTATTGTGTATTCGTAGAGGGAGTGCCTCTAGTTCATACTTATTCGTGATTATCCTTATTGCACATTCTTCTTTTTCAACACGCTTCTCTGCATCAGGTCCTCTAACATCCTCATATGCCCTTAGACTTGTCATTAGAATAGTAAATCATATTGGACAAGATTTTGTCAGAAAATATGACTTAGTCCATGTGAACTGAAATATTGGTCCTCATTCATATCTTACGTAGTCCCTTATAATTATGACTTGTTTTTGTATACCTTAAACAATGTTGGTAAACTTTTCTATAGTGTTTTTTGCCTGCTATGGTAAACTTTTCTATGGCATTTTTTGCCCGCTGTGGTAAACCTTTTGATAGCATTCTTTGCCCACTGTTAAAAACGTCTCATTAATTTCATAGACTTTTTGACCCGTTATGCGTCAATCTTTTCTCACATACAATTGCATTATATACTCCCTCCGTCCCTTTTTAAGTGTCCCGTTTCGTAACTCCAACGTATTAAGGAGACATCATCATTACACATTTTATATCAACTTTTATCTCTACTTTCCTTACTTACCCTCTATGGAGCCATCATCATTACATTTTTACTCACTAACTTTTGAAAATAGAATCTACTTTTAGGGGCAAAATGAAAAATGCACCAACTTTTATCCACTAACTTTACAAAATTGACACTTATTAAGGGACAGTCTAAAATGGAATACTGGACTCTAAATAAGGGACGGAGGGAGTAGCATTCACTGCAAGCTATGTAATGACCCACACTTTTCCTAACCATTTCATTTTGAATAGCATAAAAAGGAACTACCAAAACAAATAGTCAAACATCCAATTGCCAAAATGAAACACCATTATATTCCCATATTATCCTTACATTTCATCCAACAACACAAATTAAGCATAAATGGAAGGAAATCAGTAGAGAGCTAGCCTCCATATGCTTACAACATTTACAAAGAGAGAAGATAACATACAAAAATCTCAACACTAAGTTGCCTAGCTCAATGTATTGATACAACAACAAAAATAGCATCAATGCAAAAACTTTAATTGCATTCCAACAAACGGTAGCAAGATCACAATCTCCATCTTCAACAAAAAGTGACGAAGTATCGATCTTTCTCTTTCAACCAATCGGCCTAAATACAAGATAAGAGACTTAGAACATAGCACTAAATGAACTAAACCTGAATGGATCCACTTTGATATCTTGAACTAGAGGTCCATACTCAGTCACCCAACCTCCCACCTATTTAAATCCGGAAAACAAAATGAATTAGATTGGGGAGGGAAAAAAAAGCGTCATTTGGTTTAAGATGGTAGTGTTCACACAGAGAAACAAGACGGCAAAAGTACCTGTTGTTTGTGAAACCAAGCTCCATATGGGACTGTAACCGTGAAATGTAAATCATGAGCTAGTTCGCGAACTAGTGTCCGTGAGCCGAGTAATGGCAGCACGGAATCTTGATCCCCACTACAGTTGTTGAATTTGAAAACGTCATATCATGTATAAAAATGTTGCACAAGGGAACTAATTCTGTTTTTGAAAATAAACAAATAAGTACCTGAAAATCCAAACAAGAATGTGGTTTTGGATTATCCTTTTAAGCAAAGGCAGCATGTTGATGTTACCATCATCGTTGCTGTAGTTCAGAACACTGCCAACAAATGGAAGGAAAAAATAGTAAATTTATGTCCATATGAGACTGTTGGAATTAGAAAAAATTAGGATCCCGTGATCCACAAATCACAGGCCATAAGGCTTCAATTCCAGCAGACTTGTTTTGGCATTTTATTTGTTTCCCAACGTACGATTGTAGTATAAACATTCAGTTAATCCTTCTTTGAAGGTAACCCAATAACCAATGAAAATACTTGGTTCTGGGGGTGTTAGAGCCACAAAATCGAACCCTAGCCCTAACCCTCGGCTGCTCTCCCCCATCCCACTGGACCACCACCCAACCAGCAGAGGTGGCTCGCACACCCCTTCTGCCTCCCTATAAATGATAAGCTTTGGTACCTAAATAATAGGTTACTCGGCTTAGAAGGAACCACTCAAATTTAGATTGCAATCACTAAAAGGAAAGAATGACATCATCAAAGTCCTACAATAAACTTCAGTTTGATAAGTCCAATTGAGTTAACTTGGATTGATTTTGAATTATGGATTTGTGAAGTGATTTACCGAGGGAAACCAAAATGATTGGAAAAACCAAATTACTAGTTTGGCATCTTCACTTATCTTTTTGTATTTTCTTTACTTTTTCCTTTCTGTTTCTCACCACAAATCCATCCACAAACAAAAGATCCAAACACAGCCACAAGAAGTGGCCGTCACACTACCCTTGAGAAGATAACATAAAATCGCTATCTAAAAAAGGCATAAACCTCATATACTTTTTATTTCTTGGAAAGCATACTTACTTGCTGCACATAGACCAACTATATGGTAGTTTGGTCCTATTGGCATGAAGAGCCTTCTGAACCTCAGGAAGATTGAAATAGAAGCGCCTTTCATAGCTCATGCATACATCAACTCCAACACTAATCTTGGTAGCCTGCAATCACAAAATTCATCATTCAATCTTGATGAAAACAGTGGAAGAGTTGATGATTGTAAGAAAAGGAAACTTACCAATTTCCTCAACCGCAGCTCTTGTTGTACCAAAGAAGGGTAACAAACATCAAGGATCACATCATAATTGTTACTGTAATCACCTACAATGCTGTTTGCTTCCTCTATAGCATTGTTACACGAATCGGTGGCATTGTGCGGACTTGCATAGGTAAAATCCTCAAAATCACAGTCGTTCATGATGGCAAGGCCAATTTCGTCAGAAAGCATTCCATGTGACCAGAAAAACTCGTAAGTTGCCGGAATATCCCGATCAAGTTTGAGAAGTGGATTCCCAATCTAGTGTAAATAATGTTAAAGAAACATGGAACATATGAGTAGCGAGTACCGATTAATTAAGTAGAATCAAAGAAGTACATGAACAAGATGATTTACAGGGAGACAAGTTTCGAGTTGTTCTTACAGCAACGCCTTTGATGTTGAACTTAAAGCCAGTGTAATGTGCATTACGGTCAAGAAGGACAACAGCCAATTGTGGTATGTAATGCCCTGCAGACACATTTGTCATGTAAATGAAACTGCTGACAGGGCTAAATAGGGAACACTGAAATTATGACATTGATCACCACCAAAAATGGCTTACTAGTTAATTATTTTCAGTCACATTGTTATGATTCATGTGCCAATTTCTAAAGTTCATATTCAAGATAGTACAGTAACAGAATAGATCAAATCTGGCCTCGAAACTACAAAGTGACTAGACATCTGTTTTGGTTTCATGGAAAGCCGAATCAGAACAAGAACCATGAGATATAGGTAGATAAGGAAGCTCTTTAGGTTGATTGGAACTTGGGAAGATTGCTAACCAACATGATGCAGAAACACATGAATGAAACTGAAGAAATCTAGCATTTCCTCTCTATTTTGTGGAGACACAGTCCAAACCATAGAAAGCATGCCGTTTCAGTCATAGTGAAAGGAAAAACTAATGTCAATGAGGAACTCATACTTTTGCCTTGCAGAAATGTTAAATTGTTAATTGAGCATTTTTCAATTACAGTTTCCCAACTCTCCATATCCTAAAAACAAAATCAGCCTAAAAAGGATATCATTTACAGGGTTTTTACCCAAAAAAAGGTCCATAAACTTAAAAATTTCCATTCCACTTTCTTACTAGCATAGCTTTCTCCTGTCAGAAACAAATCCCTGGATTTGAACTCGGGAAACTTCTCATACCATTTCAACATGAACGTGAGCATGTCCCTGGCTGCCAAAACAAGAAATGGGAATTGAGTAAAACTTTCTGCTGTTTTGCATATTATTGGCACGTTTCATCTTCAAGCTCATCTATCCTCATAACACAATATTTTGAAAAGTTAGTCAATTGCAAAAATTATACTTATTAGCTTGGAATTATTTTCTTACCAGTGGAGTCATCACCGCAGTCATAATCAGAAGTAGTATTGGAGTATGACCAACCTACACCAGCTGGAAACTCGACAAAAAGCAAATTTGATGCTACGAAAGACAAAAACAGGAACTTAATCAGTAAAACTGAACTACTGTACGTATAATCTGTGGATGGAAGTCCAAACAGCATTTTATGTCTAGTACCTCTATTCCATGACATTGAATTCCTTTGGAGGCCCCTGCCATTGCCTTTTGGATAGAAAGGTCCCAACTCTGTAAAGGCACCCCCACCGATTGAGGAGCAACCTGGGCCTGTACACAGAAAGCCAACCTCAAACTTCGCACCATTTAATTTTCTACCTTAACAAACTAAAGTTTATAGTTTTGAACATTTCATTTCTGCTTACCAGCATTACCAACACTAAAGTTCATACTTTTTAGTGAGTTTTGAGAAATGAAACTAGGATACTTGACACATTTTTGAGTAAATTAAGGTCTTATTAAGCAAAAAAACCTCAATGCATTCAGCACCAGCCCTTACGGAATCAAATCAATCGGGACACTGTTGGGAAACGAAAAAAAAGCAGACACAAGCAGCTAACAAAAGCCAACATAACTACAGCACAACCCAGCCAAGAGCAAAAGATAGAAATACTCAAGGGGGCTCCCCATTCAGTAGCAATCAACCTGCTACAACTAGTTTAGGATAATTGATACTTCTAATCCCCCAATATTCACAGGAAAATTGTGAGACACAGGAAAATAGAGAGAGATCGAGAGAGAGAGAGAGGGGGGGGGGGGGGGGATACCAGGAATTTATTCAACTTACCTGACTGCGATGAGTCAGAATCGATTCTGATGAAGCATGGACAATTGACGGACTCGAGCTAGCGAGGGAGCCAATTAGGGGATGGAAATTGGACAGCAAGGTCGAGGCGTCGTGGTAGTGGCAACTCTTGCGCCGATGGGGAGCACAGAAACCCTAGAGAGAAAGGAGAGAGTTACGTTGTACTGGAGAGAGAGAAGAAGGGAGGAAAGAAGGGGTTCGGGGGATACAACGTGGTCTAATAGAAGGGTAGAATGGTCCATTTTGAACATGGTTACCATGTATTGGTGATTAAAATAGGAGATACCATCTATTTGTGATTTCAAAAGTAGAGACCATGGAAGTGGTGATTAATCTTGGTCCACGCCTCCTGCCGGTAATTTTCCCTAAATTCATGTAGATAAAATAAAAAGAAATTTGGATGGCTAAAAGGGGGTGTAAAAATCATTTTCCAAAAAGAAAACGAAAAACGAAAAAAAAAATGCTAGGCTAAACTTGGATGCAAGTGTACTAGATAATAACTCTACCCCCCCCCCCGGCTACAGCGTGAGGTTTCTTTGCGGCGCTAAAACGCGAGACGTAATACCGATACGAAACCTTGTCCCGTTGTCCATCTAAATTCCGCCGACCATACAAACTAGTAAAATCAAACCCTTCTTTGTTCAATTCTCAAAACCCCAAATCAAACTGAAGCATCCGTAAAAAGGTACTAATTTCTTACTGATAATCAGTCGTGTTTCGGTGTTTGTGTTTACCATGCATCATAGTAGTATTATTAGTATTCTGATTGACTTTCTTTCAACTCTATGACTATAAACCTGTTTCTTGTTTTAGATTTGGACCCTTTTTTTTTAATGATGGCTTGTTCTTGCGAGTGTCTTTTGAAATCGACTCTTTCGGTGTTTGTGGTATATGGGTTTGTGCGCTTTTTTTGTTGATTTGATCAAAGGGAATTGGTCAGTTCACGGACATGCTTTGGATTGTCAAAGGTTTTAGCTTGTATTGATTGGAGTCCTCAAGTTTCCTTTTTGAGTTGAGGAATTGATTCTCTCTTTATCTTTTTTTTTGGCTGTCATAGCATTCCTTTGTACTTGGCTTGACCGAGGTTGATTCTCTCTTCTTCTTCTTTTTTTGGGTGTCACAGCATTCCTTTGTAATTGAACTTGGCTTGACTGAGATAGAATTTTGAGGCTTTCTTCCTGGTGGTTATCATCTATCAATGGAATTCGATGCAGTTTCTGTGTGTGTGTGTGTGTGAGAGAGAGAGAGAGAGAGAGAGAGAGAGAGAGAGAGAGAGAGAGAGAATTTGATCACGATTCACAAGAATCCAACAGACACGATTAAAGACATGCTAGAACAGTTTCTCTACCAACTTACCAAATACCAACACAGTCCCAATTGAATAACATTCAACTATTGCACTGTCAATTTTCTAGGAGGTACTATTGTTTTGGTGATAAAGGCGTGTTTCTTGTTTGTATGATCTACTGTATGTTTTTGGAGTGATAGGTGAAAGGTTGATTTTATCTTTTGTAATTGTTAAATCAGTGACAAATTGGCAGTTGGTAAGACATTGGATAAGTAAAATGTCTTTAGCTGCTGGCATGATGTGTAGTCAATCTGTTCACTTTTGTTCCCTTACTCGTACTAGTGCTCATTCTTTAGTGCGAGTAGTTATATTGAATGATTAATAGTTCTATGTTTTTTCCAATAACTAACTAGTTTGTTGGTATCAAATGCATCTTTAAGCTGCAAGTTTTTTGGGTAATTTGCATGGTGTAGATTTATCTATATATAAAAAATGTTATGCATGAAAAGACATTGTATGAACTGCTGAGTCCATATGTCGGCCCTTTTCTTTTTTGGCTACTTTATTTTACCTCTTAATGTTGCTTTTTATTGTTTGCCTTTCTGAGGGGTTACTTCTGGTTTGCTTATATCTTGCACTAGCATTCCCTTTAGAATCCGATTCCTGTTAATCTGTTGTTATGATGAATTGACCAGTACGAATATGGTTACTATTTTTGTTTCCTCAAGCCTATCTAATGGCACTTTTTAAGAGTGATGAAGAAGTATGCGCTTCCTACCTCAGATTGGTGGTGGCATAATGCTATACTTCTTTTCTTTTTCTTTTTCTTTCTTTTCATATTGTTCTACAATTCTAGTGCCCATGAGATGCAGGACTTTGTGCGGATGATTTTTTATGTGGTATCATTCTATGGTTGGAAATTTAGTTATTGAATGCTCAAGTTTGAGTCTTTTGACATCCTTATTCTTTACACTAGTTATTCTTTCATATTTTTACATGTAGAGTGCAATCAACTGCAATTGGGTTTTCCTTGTACATTTTCTTGTGGATTGACTTTTCTGCATCTGTAAACTCATTTATTCTCCAGGGACTTGTGAAAAATGAGTGAGCTTCCAATTCAGAATGTTTCCACTGCCTTGGCTTTGTCGAAGGTGCCAAACAACGAAGGATCAGCTGTTGCTGGGCCAGATTCAAAGCCAAAGAAGAAGATCTGCTGCGCATGCCCTGACACTAAGAAACTTAGAGACGAATGTGTTGTGGAGCATGGTGAAGATGCTTGTTCGAAATGGATTGAGGCCCATCTAAGGTGTCTTCGTGCTGAAGGTTTCAAAGTTTGAGATTTTGTGAACATGGCAACTCAACTCAACGGAAGATCATACAATTTTGTAACAGAACCTGTTTATCTCAGAACTGTTTAGGGTCTGTGTTATGTCTTTTAGGTTTTAGGAAATCAAGAAGTGCAGCTTCTCTTAACATTCGTATGAAAACTTTGTATGTTCTCTTAGATCAGCTTCTAAGAAAATTCTGGGGTGATTAACTCCTCTTACAGAATCATTGCACACATCGATGAGTTACAATAAGATTCCTTCAATACTTTTTAAGGTAACAACTGTTCTTGTATTAGTTGTGTTTCTATATCCTTTGGCATATGTTCTTGGCAATTGATTCGTCTAATAGTTCCTGGCTAGCTGCACTGTTGTGCTTATCCTCTGTGGATATAAAGGTCAGAATTGTTCTGGCTGTTATTTGATATAAACGGAGAGTATTGTTTTTTTTTTTTATCAGCAAAAACAGAGTATTGTTGTATACTTGTATGTTTTCTATTCATTTTTTCAGAGTTTGGCATTTAGCATGACCACTTCCCCGAGTCCCAGTATCTGCTAGAGTAATCTGTTTAAGGAGAATTCAAATGCATTGTGAGCTGCAAACTTGGCATGCAGATGCTATCTAGAAGTGAGCATCAGCAGGTCCTCCTTGCGTAAGTATGTTCCGACACCTTATGGGTCTTTAGTGAGTTCTATGCTCATTGTTTGGTTCATGAAGATAGAATTGTTCGTTGGGATTATTTTCATGGATCATGAATATAGTTCGCAATGTTCCTCGTGCACTTTAGTGTGGTTCCTTCTTTCGTACCAGATTTTTATACTCCAAAGAAGTTAACATTACAGGTTTGGTAACCCAAAAGATGAGCTTGCTTTATAAACTTCATCAGGAACTTTTATGGGGAATGCAGTCTGTCTTGTTTGATAAACTTTGTTTATCACCAAGGAGGTACTTTTGAGACGCCATTAGCAGGGACTAACCTGGACATAAGCTTTTTAAGTAATTTCAAGGATGGGTAGAGCCGTACAGGGCAGTCGGGAAATTGCTTGTTCTGAGAGTCTCAGACTGATATTGGATGACTTTATCCCAATGTACCTTCCTAATTGCCATGGAGGCCAATGCATCAGCCAATCTGTTTGCCAATCGCCTCACCCATCTGAACAAGCATCAAATTTGCTTAAAATTTAAAAATCTCTACTGACCTCCCATGGGGGATCCGATTCTGATACACTAAGATGGATTGCCTGCTTGCAATCTGATTTAAAGGATACATTCAAAAAAACGTTTCTCTTTGGCCATAACACAAGCCAAACGGATAGGTGCAAACTCCCCTTGCAAAACTGACTTCTCATGAATCCTTCCGACATCACCACCTAGAATTTTGCCTTGATGGTCTCTGAAAACCATGGCAGCCATAGCAACTCCATCATCCACATTTACAGCTGCGTCGCAGTTTGCTTTAAACTTACCTTGCCCAGGGGGATACCAGACCTGCTCCACTGATTCAGAAATTTAAATTCTCTTTCAGGACATTTCTACTACTTGCTATGATGCTATGCAGATTATGAACTACAGGGTGAAATAGGCACTCACTTTCAGATGGTAAGATAATAAGTGAGAACCATTTTCACTAAGTTTGAATCATTTTCCCAACCTGATTATTCTTGTTTCACAGTTGCCAGAGAAACCTTCAAAACTAGGAATGAACTTTGTTTTTACGTTCGCGTATGATTTCAGAACAATTGGCATCGTATGCTGAGATCTCTGATATTTCTGGAGAGCATAAACAGGTAGTAGAAAGGTTCACCAACATTATGGTATTTGTAATTACCTCTGTCCCTCTTGCTCTCGGTGTTCATCACTCTTACTAGCGGTGTTATGTTCCTTTGGGGTCCATTATAATATTTGTACACACTGCGAATGAATCGAAGAAAGCCAGAGGCAGATTTCCAGATTACACACTAATAGTAGTCCATTTATAAACACACAACATGATCACAGAGTGACCATTACACAGATGAAAGTAGACACCACATACACGATTGACACTCACTTTTGACTCAACGATTCAGAAACAACCCCACTTAAGGAAATTGAGACACAAATTATTCGACACAACCACATTACTACAGTGGCCTCAGACTCTCGACATCATCACATTTTGCTTATATGCTTAATGACCGCATGAGCAGTTCACACAAGCACAGCCAGTACCGCACTTGCACTTGCCATCATTCTCGGCCGCTGGAGCATCCACGACAAAGGTCTCAACGTAGCTGCAAAAATAACACATACATAATCGTTAATCCCCGTCACCATCATCATTAGTTGTTCTGCTTTTGACTTGAGATTTCAAATGTTACATGTGTCTTTGTTGCTGATCAATACTATATTTGTATATGCATCTCATGGGTGGATATGTCTATGTTGTTTCCTTTAGAAAAAAAAGTCGGAGGTTAGATGGATTACATGTTTTTTCTTGTCATAGATGGATGAGATGTTCGTTAATGGATTTTGTATGCTTTTCACAAGAGCAGTACTAGTGTGGCCTTGTTCGTTTTGGGGTCTCAAAACCCCTGGGCACGGTCTCCAATAAATTTTTCTATCTCTCTCTCTCTCCTCATTACTCTCAAAAACCTTCCTCGGGGACACGTCGGATCCGTTCTTATATGTTTGTCATCTTTTTCATTTGTAACACCCACTCTATGCATTTGTGTATCACTAAACTTCTTTAATTCATTGTATTGTGTTGCCTTGCCATGAAAGACAGCTATGATGTTAAATTTTGTAATTTGCCTCTTCTTACTTATATATTTTTTTTGGGAGAATCTATTGATAGTTTGTGTTATTGCAAAAAGTGTGAAAATTGTTGTAGAGAATGGACCCAACACAGTTTTAGGTAAATTTGATTCTGTCTCTTGCAATAGATAGAGAGTTCTTGAACTACAAAGGTACCTCTTCTCAGTCTCAATGACAATGGTGTTTCCTTTCTTCCTGCAAATACAAGATCATATAGAACTTTGTTAACATGTGAAATATTACAGATCAATATCCAGATACACCCATATGCAGATATTGTATGAATGAATCTATAGACCGGTCTGATTTTCCAATCTGACCACAGCTTCTGAAAGCTTTTGGCGTGACCATGGCAATGAACTCATTAACTCTCTCGTCATGTTTGTAAACTTTATACTGCTGGACCTTATGTTTGTGCTCGATCAGCACTCAAAAGGCCAAAGCTAGTAACTAGTGCATCGGTAGGCATGGACAAATCTCTTATGAACGAAAAAAGAGCAACGATCCTTATGATAGCTATATTTTGGAAACACAATATTATTGCAAGAATAGGATTAGAGATCACAAGACTGTAACATCACAGATAGGTCTAGCAGACCGTATACAGCATGAGACCGTCTTTCGTACAGGATGCACTGAAATCTCCATAATCAAGTTTATGAACAGTATAGTTATAGAGTAGATAAGCATGCATGAAATAGTACATGTATAAGCATGGTACAAAGATTTTTAGATCAACTCTTGTATATTGGTTAAGTATTAAGTACTCTACGATTGAATTCTTGACACTTGGGTAAGGTGTTTTTTATTTTTATAACAGGATGTCCAGGCCAGCTTGTGCACCTTTGACATGTCTAGTTGCAAATGGAATTACCAAGTACATATAGATAGTATGGATTACCATATGTAATAACTATGAAAAGAGTTTCAATTTTCTACTTCAAATTACTTTACGAGTTTCATTTTACCCTTCACAAGTAGAAGAAGTAGCAAACAACATCAAGCGTAGTTACACCCGATACTCGTGACAGAGTACTCTATGTAACGAAGGATGGATTAAGTAATACTTACGTGCACTGGCTCGAGTCAGAACAGTCGCAGTTACCGCACTTGTCCGACATGATGATCTGAGAAATTAGGAGAGAGAATGGAACTTTGCAGAGGAGTTTTGTGTAGCTTGGGTATGAATGGCTATGTCTCAATGCTCCTTGCCATGGTCTCTATTTATAGAAGGAAGAAGGCAGTGGAGCAATGGCCTGCAATGGAGTTAGTGTGGGGTCCCTGTGGGGCCAACAGGCATGAGAGGAGCACACGCCTCTGCAGAAAAAGTCTCAAAGGGAATCTCAATAATGAAGGGCTTGGCCTCCTATCCTCCTCTCATGTCTACTTCACTTTCTCTTTATTGGAATAGACCGGCCATTTTGTAGCTTTATTATATCTACCACTAAATTTTCTGGGAATTTGATTTTGCCCGCTACATCTTTTTGGGCCCAGCCAGAAGGTAAAAAGAAAGGGCGACCAGGCGAAGCAATTCTTCCTTGGACTCACACGTATAGGGTGCGTTGATTCCGGAAGAAACTAAAGAGCCACGGGACTACTGCCCCACCTGAGGCAAGTTTGCATCTATAGCATGACTGAACTCGTAACATCTCGATCAGGACCCAAAACCCGTGAGAGTGGCCACCAAACTACCACCTCGGGTGGTGGTTTTGCTACGTATTGACAGGGAAGAAAAGGGAGAAAATGGGGACCAGGAGATGTTGCCAAGCACCCTGCGGTGCCGAGCGGCCCATCTCGGCGATCGACGGCTCGGATCTTAATCTGAGCAACGGACGATCCAGATTTTAATGCACTCGGATTATATATTCCAAGCCGTCGGTGCCGAGATGAACGGCCAGATGGACCGCTCGGCACCGCTGCCAAGCACGGGGTGCTGCTTGGCAGCATCTCCCATTCCAGAAAAATGGTACTGTGGATGGAATAGAATGATTGTACTTCAACCATCAGAAAATTTGGAGGGTTCTTTTTTTTTTGTGAACAGCTATTTTTGCTCGCTTTTGTGATGTCTTGAACACTTTTTTGACATTTTGCAATGTATGGCTGTAACAAGATGAACAACACATCATCTTACTGTTGAAGAGGATGAGTGTGGAATTTCATAGCACGCCTCGGTTCTCCTTCTGCCCTTTTCAATTTAATTTGCTTTAAAAAAAATGAGTACAAAAATTTACAACCCCACAAGTTATACCAGTCACATACATATGGGCCACCCTGGCCCACCCACATACCCATCTTAACTTAGAATATTAAAAATCGGTCTAAAGTTATTTTTATACAGACAGGCTAACCTGCGTTATTAAATTATTTGATAGACTTCACGGGTTATTTCTCGATTCATTCTATTTATCAAACGGGCTTAAAAAGTCGACTCAGCCAAAGACATGCACTGCGAATTGCCCGAGATAGTACTTCGATGGACTAGCCAGTCGGCGTGCACAGGGTCCAAGGAAGCCTCCCGAGACACACACTACGATTGGCCCAAGCCAGTGCGGCATGGATTATCTGGATGAAAATAAGGTCCTCTATTCATATGGTGCAATAATATGTCATTAGTATGTCTTTTCACCCATTTGGGATTTGAGATGAGGCCAAACAGAAGCTCCTTTGGTGGCTAGTGAAGACCTTGCTTCTCCATTTAGCCAACCTTGAATTTCAATTGGGTTTTTTTTGTCAAACAAAGCACAGCCTTACATACACACTTCCATCTTTTTATCTACAAGGGTCTGGAGCAGCTAAATCATGGCAGTCGTCTTCATCTCCCTCCGGCCCCTCCCATGCACTCTCCCACAGACAAGTCAAGATCAAAGCTTTGTTTGGTTGCACAAAAATCTGAATGGAGCGAACCCATTTGATAAGTGGTAGGGCCAATCATACAGAAATTCAGGCACAATACATTGACCAAATGGAAATCACAGTACACAAATACAAACCAATCCATAGGTCATCTCTCTAAAGAAAAAATCATCAAAGGAAAGTCGCAAAATTGCAAAACTTTGATCAACTTCACCTCTTTGCCAAAACTTGTACAAGTCGAATAGAAATAAAATAAATAAAAAATAGTTATCACCAGATTCAGGAGAGTTGTAGATAATCTAATCAAATCCGGTACGGTGCTACCTCCAAAGCCGCGTGTATGCTCAGTAGAAGGTGTCAATCAAGCAAATCAAAAACCTCGGTTTGTATAGGCTATAAACCTTGAGGAATCATGATGGAAGCAAACTTCCCTGCTAATACCGAACTACATCCTGAAGGCAATCGTAGAAATGAGCGATTTTGATCTTCTCTTTGCCTGAGTAAATGGCTTCTGCTCCTCCACCTTGTTCGCCTTGAGCAGCCATTTCAACCACCATGTAAAGCTTCTTGATTGGCATCTGTAGTACCAGATCAAACAATCAAGAGTGAGAAACCTAATCATTTTATCCAAAGATAGCCACTACAAGTTTTATTAGTTGCAATAACCTTAACCTTGTTTTGTCCATCATCAGTAAAACAGAAAAAGAAGATTTGAAAAAGAGAGTGAGTGGAGAGAGAATAGAACTCATAAGCTTACATCATTCAAGGCCTCAGCAGCAGCGTCAACATCGTCCGCAGAGAAAACATTAAGCGGGTGTAGTACCTGTAAGGAAGAACATGAAATATGAATAACTCTGAAACGAAATTTGAGTGGAAGATCTTCATACACATACCTTAACAAATTGCATCAAGTTCCAAGGTTATATACCAAGTTCAAAACAAAACAACGAAATAAAAGGAAAAATGGAAGAGAAAATGGATGCAAATTTTAGCGCATTTGGTTATTAGTGTAGGAATCAAGAACATGAGTTCCCAAAGAAAGAGCTCCACAATTCAGGAGCAATCCCCCACCAGGAAAAGGTTGATAGTTTACTATACCTGACTATCATTGTGTCATTCAGAAGAATAAGTTCATCATGCCTATGTTTGAACGGCCATTGTTAACAACAAACCTATTTAAGCATGTGCACATGCAAAACATTTAAGAAACCTTCTTTCTCAGACACACACAGGAAGAGACAAAATTAGGAGCATCCAGAAAAGGACAGAACTTAGGAGTTGGAGATTCACGGGTATCAGACTCTCAAAAAAGTTTTGTTCCAACCAAATTGTGGAGAAGAAAGGGTTGTTTCTGTCAGCCAGCTTCAATCTTCCTATCCTCAGATGACTAGGCACCCCTCTGAGGTGAACCCTCTTAATACCCACCCCTAAAACCACCCAGAAACAACAATTAGTAAGTCAAGATGTTGCAGTGGGAATTGAGCACAAGGACTCAGGGTTTACTGTTGATTGCAATGACAACCACGGTCCTGCAAGCCATTACATGGCCATCCTTGATTGTTTTACACATTCACATTAAACCTCCTGGTATCAACCAAGAAAGAGCCCTGACTATAAAGAAAAGACAAAACAGGTTCACACGAGAAAACATGGCAATGAGGTCATGATCCCCGTCGAGAGAATGGTGATTTACCTTTCTAGCATCTTCTGTCTTCAGGGTTGGAACATGGTATGTGACAGAAAAGGCATCACAAAGGCCAATTGAATCCAAGAAAGACACCTCGCTCGTAGTACCAATCACGAGAACATTTTTCCCCTGAAAGTTTTTAGTGACAAAATACGAGAATTTAGAAATGAAAAATCTCCAAAATAAGTGAAAACACAAACACAGACGATGTTTCGACAGGCAGAAGCCACAACTAAGGAAAAATTATGTTAACATAACAGTAGAGCACTGCAAATAAAGTACATGCAACTCCGTGTGGGAGTGAAATTCAGTACTCAGTGACAGGACAATGGTCCTCAACTATAAAAAAAAATGCGTGCTAGGAAGATAAGTGGATAAAAAAAAGAGTACTGGTAAAAGCTGCTAACAGCCGCTAAAGATAATCATCTGCATGGAAGTATTGAGAATTCAAGATGGAGAACAGCCCCACCCTTGGAACATACTACAGCCCCGGATAGACCTCAACAGAAAACTGAAGAGAGCGCCATTCATGTTCAGTGAGGGAACAATCTTTCTACTTCGACAAGGTCTTGTAGATTCCCGGAATTGCTATTACAACAATTGCAAAACCTTACAGAAACCCTATTATTCTTGCTGTAGTCTCCGCTGGTGAGGAGGCCTGCCTTGCTTGCTTGTCTTGCTTTCAGTTCCTATTCTGTACAGACTTTGAAAAAAGAGAATAGGGTGGCCTTACTCCACTCCTATAATAGTAACGTGGCTACAAGGATATTATGCTTGAAGACAGAAGGCTGCATGGTACATTTGTACCTTCAGTTTCCTTTTGATAGTTGAAGTTTCCTTTCGTGAGCAGGAACTCCTACGGAAATTGATATATCTTTTGATTTTTCTTTTGTTTTACCACTTCAGCTCTCTCTAATTCAGCTCTCTCTTCCCCAATTAAGTTCTCTCTGATACAGAAAAGGTTGGCCTACTACTATGACTTAACGTTCTTCTTAATTGTTTTCGAAAGCTGTCCAACATGTGATGACCATTGTGTGTCCATATCACCCAGATAACTGAATATTTATAACTAAAAAACATTTTGACGCCGGAACTTTTACTTGGTTTCCACATATAAGACAAGCAAGTTTAACCTGTTTAGGGAGGAAAAGCTCATGCCGTCTAAATAGTTTATATAACCTCTCATAGAATGCCATGTGTACAGAGAAATTTTTCTAAAGAGAGCCCATATAAAAGCTAACTTTAAGCAGTCACAAGGATTTGCATGAAATCTGCCAAACGCTACCATGTTAGGGTAACAAACAACCAAATACATGCTCAACAAGAAAAATGCAACTTAATATCTCAGCCAACACAAAAATGGCAGGAGATACCTTGGGAGGAAGCCTTTTGAGAAGAACCAATAATGTCTGAGAGATTAAATTAGAAAACCGAGGTCCAATTGCAACATACTCCAGTAGCCTGTACTAACAAATGCCAAACGCACTAATTACCAACAGAATGAAGGGACGAACATAATAAAATACTTATATATTTGGAGAGCTAGAGTTACCTCTCAATGTCATCAAGAATGATAATGCTCAATGGTGACCTATAAGCATCTTCAAATACCTTGACAATTTGAGCACATTTACTGCTTTCACTAAGCCCAATCATTGTTTCAGCTGAGATCTACCATGAGTAAAAAGTCGAGTTGAGCAAGATGAGAAAGAGAGTGTTCAACTTGAATGATCAATGTCAGCCTACAAGGATTACTTACTATCTTGACATACGGAAAATCACTGTCAAGCCCAACAGTAGCTGCCAATGTAGTCTTACCACTGTCCAAAAAAGATGAGATTTTAGAAAAATGACCATTATTTTTTAAAGCAAGAAAGTGAGGCACATACCTGCCGCTTGGACCTTCTAGAAGACAAGTAACTAGTGGGCTTCCTCTGCTCACCCTTACTTGTTCAGCCAGTAGCATTGTTCTCTTATATATGTGGTCATGTCGTGCACCACAATCCACCATGCCATTAAGTCTGAAAATGTTGTTCAGTAGGTGAGAGGTGAATCAACTGGTTAGAAAATCCAAATTGAGCACCGTCTGAAATGAGAAACTGTGTAAACTATTTACCGCCAAGCCCAGGTTTACATTGACAAGCTGACGACATTGTTTAAGAGGAAGAATGACATGAAATATAATTAATTCTCAATAGAAAGCAAGCCATTTGCATATATTCGTTCACTTAATGTCAAATTGTTACAGTCTATCCTTCTTGGATGGTTTGGGGGGCGGGAGAGAAGCAGAAGAGGCATCAGAAAAGATATCTTAAATTAGGTTAGTGAAGCCTAGTCATACAAGGTTAGTTAAGCTTAGTCATACGGAAAGTCTATCAGCTGTATAGATGCACCAAAAGCTTCATGCATACCTAGTTTGAGCATATAAACAAATCAGTTGCGCGTTGCATTTAAGTAGGAATAGAAGTTTGGATTCTTCTGTCCACTGACTCCGCTCTACAGCCATATTACAATGTTGGGGAGCCGGGGGTGGGGGGGTGGTGGGGTAGGAGGAGTATAAGATGATAGCCTTTGTTGAACTTGCAGCTCAGGCTACATATATAAAAAAATCTATGGAGAATTCAAAATTCAAGAATCATAAACATTTACAAGCTATTCATTTTAAAGCCCTTCAGTGTACGAAAACACTGAAACTCCATAATTGCGCTTATCAAAACTATCCGAGCAAGGTGGGCCAAGACTAAAGGCTATATAACAAATCTAAAATAAAATGAATGGAAAGAAGTTAAAGCTAGATAAACTAGTCTTACCTGCAGCGTTCAAGGTCATCGGTGGAAGCTCCAAATGCTGGTCTAACTTCATAGAGGGCATTCAAAAAGTCATCCATGGTGACCTTGATACTCTCCTCATCCACTGGCTTTGTTAGGTCATCCATGCTCAATTGCCGATTTAAAGCATACGATACTGCACTTTTCGCAACACCTTCAAGCTCTGCACCACTATAATTCTTTGTCCTAGCAGCTGCACTCATAAACCCCAAAAAGAGGAGATTTTACCATACATGCTCTTTGGGCAGAAAAATCTACCACTTGGCAGAAATATTGAGCTGAATACAAGTCTGAAATCCATCTATGTACCACGCATCATAAGTTCATAACAATTGCAGAGGACCATTCTTAACCAAATTTAAAAAAGCATTAAAAATTCAAGAACACTGAACCCACTTTAATCTGCACCTCCTATAACAGTCTCACTCATACAGGTCATAAGAGAAAGGGAACCAATATCTGTTAGTTTACACAGGTGGAACTTAATATTCTAATCACCATCAATTCTCGACTCCTTAGAAAACAAATCAACTTCAAAAAAGAAGTGGTACAGGGGGAACAAGAAACAGAAGTAAGAAAATTCACACATCAATAAAATGCTTAAAGAATTTGCTGCCATTAATAACCTACTGAAGTTACAAAAGGTAACTGCACTGGTTTTATGCTAGTTTATTTTCATTAATTCTGCCATTATTTTTGTCTATTGATTTTATTTCTTACAATCTACAGTAGCACAGAAGGGGCTTACTGAACACTCCTGGGCTATGAAGCATTGACACTCCAAGAGGTCGCCATATCAGTGTCCAACACGCCCGAACATGGGGACACGACAAAAGACGTACGGGACACGCCACATTAAATTTTTCCAGGGGGACAAAGGAGGGACACATAGGGGACGCGGTAGGGGTTAAATACGCAAATTTTTTAATTTCTGGGGGTAAATGCGTATAGCTTCAAAAAATTTGGGTTAAAAGTGTCATATGATGTATATATGATACTTGTTTAAACATATTGATGCTTCATGCTTCTACATATAACTATGTTTTCACTGGTTTAATATAAATACCTACTTATTCATTATCTTTGCCCTGTCTGTGTCCATATTTTTCTGGAAATCATGACTCTCTGTCCGCGCTACATAGCTCCTGGACAACAATACTAACCGAAATACACAATACCGAATGCCATGAATGTACTAGACAACAAATTTAACATATCTAACAAGCAACATTATCATTCTTATATCGGAAGTGAGAACCTACTATCATTACTTTAAATTTTTTTAATGTAAAGAACATCATAACTGCTGGGCCATCAGTAGAAACTCATCGTTACATAGTGGCATCGCTAAACTGTTTCCTTTTGTTTGCATACAACATATATAGACCATGTGATACGCCCAATTGAAATTCCTTGAAATTCCTCGCGGCAATACCACTATCAAAACCCAATGTGTAAAGCGAGCATTCTTTATACCAAGTTTCACATTACCCACATACTACTATCCGTTAGAGCCGTTTACTTCATAAAGTTGAGTTGTTACAGCATGTATAAAAAATTATGGGAAGGATAAACGTCCCTTTTCCATCAAGAAAACATGTAAAAGCGAATATAGGGACATCAATGGTTCATCACTGAGTGAAGCATATGGCCAGGCAAGTTGAAGTCTCGAGGCATTCTACAGAAGCCTTGCCAAAGGTATGGCATTAGAAACACCATTCGAAGGTTGGTAAGCACATACTTCAAACAAATTATAGACATGTGGAAAAAAAAAAAGAATAAAAGAAGGCTTGAATGAGTTCAGTTACCACTTTCTTCCTTTGGTGATGGTGGTGGATCTCATAAAGTTCAGAGTTGCCATTTGGGTCAAGAGTAAATTTGATCTTGCTCACTATTCCATTGAAGACTTTATGAGTTCCCTCGATGGGATCAGGAGGCATAGTCTTTGGCTTTGTTCTCTTTTTGGTTGTTCTTTCGGGCAGAGTTCGGGCAGTTTCTCCTACATTCAACTTTCTGTTGGATGTTTTTTTTTCTTGTTTTCTCTTTTTGGAGTAGCTTTTAGCACATGATTGTTTGAGGCTATGTACCCTTATCGAGCTTCTTCAATAAAATTTTCTTTTGATGATCTTAAAAAGAACCACTTGCTCTTAATTTTCAGGGATTCCATGTCTGTATAGATAACTGTATTTGCTATGCACATCCAACAACAAAAAACACTCAAGCACTTATAGATGTTCAGAAGAATTTAAAAAAACAACATGTGGGAAATCATCATGCCAGTGTGAGAACAGACAATTAAAGTGGAAATGGATACAAATAATTGGATAATTTATCATAGTGGAAATGGATACAATTAATTGGATAATTTATCATTGCAAATAATATATTGTATTTTTGTAGACTAGATTCACATACCCAGTTCATGTAAGTTCACGTCAGGAGCAAGAAAAGAATTTTCTTTCATCTTATTTGTGTGAATCTGAAGAATTTGTAAACGACCATTCTCATCAGGAAGGCTTATCTCCACTTGGACTTCCAAACGCCCAGGCCTGAAAAGCAAACAGTCAATATCCTATAAAGGATGAAATAATCTAGCACAAGATCGAAGAGAAAAGCTCTAGAGAAGTCACCTTAAAAGTGCTTCATCAAGTAAATCCTTTCTGTTGGTCATCCCAATCAGCAACACATTGTTCAGAGACTCAACACCGTCTATCTAATATCAAGCAGTTTCCCATCAGTTACAGTTAACTATTATCCTGGTTTTAACTTTACTACTCTGTGAAATCTTCCCTTTAATTCTACTGAGACAAGTTGAGAAGCAGTTAAACCAACCTTTGTCAGGAGCTGGTTAACAATGCTATCATGAACTCCAGTACCATCTCTAGTTGAACCTCTTGACTGCAATAGCAAAGCAAATAACATATTGACGAACCAAGTAAACAAACTGTTGACAAATAGGCATCAAGAACCATGATAATTATCATAATTTACAGGGTATTTGTAGTACCCGCAAGACACTGAAATTCCTAACAGATACACGGCTCACTAGAACATTCAAACCATTGAAGAGTCAAATGCAAAGTTATCCAAAGCTCCAATAAATTATAAGCATTGAAATATTAATCTCTTCAACAAACTTGGGTCTAAATCAAGAAGCCTTTGGTTAATACAAACTCGACAAGAATTTTTCTGAACTGCATTAGAGAAATTTGACCTAACTCGAAACATATGACTTCATACTAACAAGATAAGATAATGATACTGATCATAAGACTTGTCAGTTGTTAGATAAGCTCTCAAAAGTGCTGTCACTGATATAATGTGAAGACTTGGAGAGCTCATACCTTACAGATAGCATCAATTTCATCAAATATGATAACATGTAAGTCGCTTTGATCCCCTGAAAAAAAGAAGTGAAAGCACTAGAAGTAAGACGGAATGACAAAGAAGCAAGAGCGAATGACTATAAGTAAAATTTTCCAGGCTAGCTCTCTTACCCCGAGTTCTCTGGTCCTGTTCAGCATCAGCAAATAAATCCCTCACATTCTTCTCAGTTTCACCAACAAATTTGCTTAACACTTCAGGCCCATTGACGATCTATAGTATCATAAATACAAGAGAGCGACAGGAAAACTTACTATTAACAACATATTCCAAGAAAAAATGAATAATGTTTAATAAGCTTTGAAACCACTGGACCAAATAAGTGGAATCAACAAGCAGGACTTCAATGAATCTGTGCATTGTGGCAAGCAACGCTTAACTTCAACTTGCTACTCAAATCAACAAACACCAAATAACATCTCAAACGGATGGACTAACCAAATAAGTGCTTCACTTGTATACCTTTGGATCCTTCCCATTTAACATTTTCCCAATCTGGCGAGCCATTAAAGTCTTCCCCGTACCAGGTGGCCCGTAAAGCAGCATTCCCTTCACATGCTTGATGCCCAACCTGAAACATAAATTTGTTTCCATGACAAAAACATGCTACTAATAGCATTTATTATATATAATTCAAAACCAGGCTGGATAATCATGAAATTATAGATGAAGAAACAGTACTTATTAGTCACATGTGGCGGGAAAACTCTTGAGGCGAATGCTCTTCGAAATATATCTGCAAACTCTGCACTTAAACCACCTATACCTAGTGATTCAAGATTAAACTCTTTCTGTCTAAAGATGTTGCTGCTAGCAGCTTCACGCTGGTTGATAATCTGCATAAAAAGTCAGTTGAATAGGATGAACCCGCACATTTCTGGGTCTAAGATAATTCAAACCAATCATTGCGGACAAGCGAAATCAAACAAAAAATGGGAAACAAACCAGGCATGCAAGCACACAAGCATCAGCAATCAAATTATTCTAATTAAAGCAAGGCTAATTAGGAATCCAGCAAGTACATCGCAAGGATGAAGCAGTAGTTACCTTTATTCCACTGGCATTTGAAGCTTCAAAGACAATATATGTCTCAGTTGAAATCATCCCTCTTTCAATACTCTTTGATTTTTCTTGCCCCTCTAAAACAGCCTGATTAACCGTGGAAATAAAACCGTTGCCATAATACTCAAATGTAAACTTCTGTCCTGTTGTCATAACCTGGATTACAAATAGACCTCAAATTCAATTTCCAAAAGAAAAAAATCAGAATTTCCAAAAAGAATCTAATTAACGCATATCAATCACAATAACCAACACCATATACATCGAAACACTGCATCTCTGTCACTTTCCACTTTTTTTACTTTTTCCTTCTTTTTTTTCACTGGAGTCGTTTTCTGTTCTATCATTCACATTGTTACCTGTCGGAGGTTCATGAATTATCTCATGGAGGTTTATAGAATCGTTTTCTTTTTAAGTTTTGCTTGATTTATATATTTCTATCAATTTATCTTAAATAATAAATAGCTCAATCTATCTCCATCTCTAAATAATAAATCTATCACTCTCTCTCTAAATAATAAGAGTTTGTTTTTTTACTTTTTCTTTTTAAAATTGGAATGACTACCCGGGGGGGGGGGGGAAGAGGAGTTAGTTTAAACAAAGGATCCATAACATTGGGATCATAATGAAACAAGGTAACTCTGATATCATGTTAAAGCATCCAACTCAAAACCAATTGGTAATGAGTGGAGAGGCTACCCGGGCTCATATACTAGTTTTCGAGGTTATAATTTAACCAATGTGGAACAAGCTCTAACAACTTTCATAATCTTTAGATAGTCCTTTTTATTGTTTTTTATTTTTATTTTTTATTTTTATTTTTTGAGATTTAGGTTTTCATGAGGCCGATCTTGAGCCGCCATTCAACAATGAATAACCTCAATTGCCTTTTGAAGACTCACTTGCGTTACGGCTCTGGTAGGTTCCACTGAAAGATGCAATCGAATAAGTGAAATAGATAAAGGAGATTCGTCACAAAATATTCCTCTGGTGGGTTCCTCTTTGCTTGATGTGGCTTATTTGGCGAGAGAGAAATTTGAGATATTTTGAAGGGATCGAAAATTCGTTGGTTAGACTTAAAAGTTTTTGGTGAATAGCTTGTATAGCTGGGAGAAAAGAGAATGTAATCCATCTCTTGATCAGTTTTTTGGCCTTTTTGTTTTTTATATGGGCGGCATTCCCTTAATGCCTCGTTGCTAATATAATTATTTACTTATCAAAAAAAAAAAATTCTAGATCGCACTACACCCAATGGCAGATAGCTTCCGCGGGGGGAGGGGCGCAGGATGGGTACTGAGTTCCTAACAGGTTCTATTCAAAGTTTCAAACATTATCCCCATTAGCCCCATAGAAAGATTGCATGCAATATTCAACGTAGTTTTCAAAATACACGTTCTGGAAAGTATTCTCTCCATATATCAATCACAGGCCATGACTTAGATCATATCATATTTGCATATAACAGGAAACAAAGTTTCGCATCCATCAAAATCAAATTTCTTACAGGGGTTGTATAAGCCCCCATGTAGGGTTGCAAACAAACCGAGCTGCTCGCGAGCAGCTCGGCTCATTAAGGCTCGGCTCAGCTTGACTCATTTACTAAACAAGTAAAGCTCGAGCTCGAGTTTTAGGCTCGTTTACTAAACAAGCTGAGCTCGAACACTATAAAGCTCGGCTCGTTTGCAGCGCTAGTCCCATGGAAGCATTAAACAAAGGATTCAGAATAAGACTAATTTGATACTACAGTCCACGAGACAACATGAGAAAAGCCATGGAAAGCCTATTGGTCAGATTACCATTAGCATATACTGACCTTCACACAGAAGAAAGCATACCAATATGGTTGATAACAAAGGAAACCAACATGCAGTTCTTACCTGGTTGATAAATCTCTTCCGAATCTGCTGAGCCAACGAAACAGCATCAACCTGCCGAACAAAGATATTCAGTTACTCCTTGGGCAGAAAGCACAATAACCGCGACACGAGTAATTCATGTCCAATCCAAGCAAAAACCAGGCAACCAGATGAGTCAAATTGCTTTCAACTATCAGAGCAGTATAAATAAGTAGTGCAATCAAAGCATCCAAAACAACGTGTGAATGCCATACCTGCTCATCTTTTGCTCCTCTCTTTACAAACTCTAATTCAAGAGTAAGAAGTGCTAGGTTGAAGTACTCAGGTGGAACGAATCTAGATTGATTATCGCCATGAAACATTTAAAATTTGGGTAGACCAAGAAAAAAGGATCAATAAATTATTTGCTTTGACTTCAGAGGAAAAAAATCAACCTGCTTACAGATACTGAGTCCCCAGAAGATACTTTTGCATGTCGACGTTGGATCGCATTGAGGGCAATGTTGCCATTAGGTATGCTTTCATGTGATGTAACTTTCCGTTAAGGCTACAATACACTGCAAGCTATCCAAGGACATTTAAACGAGAAGGGCATCAATGCCTAATCTTTCTAACACATCGCCATTGTATATGCTAATGCACCTAGTAGTTTATAACATAGAATCATCCATCTTCATGGACCGTTTTTTTTTTTTTAACTATTCATGGACAATCAGAAATGCATAAATTGCAACTACAAACATGTGAAACCATGTTAGAAAACAATTGCACAATACTAGGAAGCATGAAAATGGCTACTGCCCTGTATGTATTCCCACACGTGTAGAACACTAACTAATTGGATGTGCACCCAAAAAAACGTGTAGGGGTCCCGGGGCATGTGTCTACGGCTTCAACATATTAACACGAATTTAAAGTCTTATTACAAATTTGGCAAAGAAAAATCGAGGCTAAAAATCAAAACAAAAATGAGAAAAATGAAGTATTACAAGTATAAATCCCAACTCTAGACCTCTCAATAGGAAAATTGGACACCAAGACACAATAAATTAATCACATAAATTCAATACAGATTCAGGTTTCTTTTCATTGGAACTGAGAATGCAAATTCACTTGGAAGTTGAAGCTACAAAACCAACCACACGTCTGGGAGTCGAGAAAATGACTGGGTCTCTAATACTCCCCTAATCCTCTGAGCTTAACAAGTTCAGCAGAAAGCGCTACTTGAAGATTTGTACGCACTTCTAACTACAATTCTTGTGCATTTTCGGTTGAAAGATAAACAAAACATCCAATAATTTCACAAATAAGTGGCCAAGAAAACGACAACTAATTTCCAGAACGCATCGCCAAATACTGCCAGAAAAGACCAAATCAGAATTCACTCCAAACAAAGACCGCGGTAAAAAGTAAAAACTACAAACCCGAATGCTGTATAATCACGAATTTTAGCCCGTTGGAATGCTTTTGAAAGACTCTTTCATGCTCGCGCACGCGCATTATGTGACTCAGCTTCGAACTAGTACTATTCTTATTGCGTTTTCTGGTTGAAAAACAAAGAAGACATGGAGTAATTCACAACTAACTGGCCAAAAAAGCAACAATTAATTTCCGGAATTCTGAATGAAAAGTTGGTACATTGGATCAAGCACTTGCTGTTATCGGATTGAGCTCATTTTCGGCAGGACAACTCAAAAAAGTGTTTTAAAATTAACGAACGGTTACCAAATCAGAATTCACTTCAATCCAAGACAGAGCTAAAACAATTCAAACACGAAAGCGTAGATATAATAATAACTAAGTAAAGAGGATATGATATTGACAAGACGAACGAATTGCCGACGAGAGCGAAGGCGAGCTTCGATCCGGCGACGGAGAAGGTCCGGAGATCCGAGGGCGAGCAGAAGGCGAAGTTGGAGTACGCGAGGTCTTTGGCCGGCGTGTTGGTGACGATCATCGTCGCCTGCGATCCGAACCCCGACGATGATCTCCCCGCCATTTCTGGAAGATCGATGAAAGCTTCGAATGTTTTTTTTTTTTTTTCCGTGCGGTTTGGTTGGAAGAGGCTGAGAGATGGCGGTGAAATTACGGGTACTTATTCACGGCTGAGCCGGTGGAGGGTGGGTACAGGTGTGAGAAAACAAAAATAAATAAAAAATTGATCGAGCCGAGCTTGTTTAGAAAATTTAACGATTTTTCAAAGATATTTTTCAAGCTTATATTTTATTTAGAAGACAAGTCAATTTGAGATCAGCTTCAATCGAACTAAACATAAAATCCAAAAACCTTCAACCGAAACGGTCTCGAACGACTTGAAACTTTTTGTTCGGTCAGGGATTCGGATTTTGGACTCAAAATTATTAACTTAGGGGCTGTTCCAGTTTCCGGAAAAGTTCCTTTTTTTCAAACAGAGATAATTTCAAGCCCAAAAATCATGTGTTTACGCAAACAATTTTCCTACCAATATGGATCTTGTTTGATAGATCTCATCGACATCTTTTAAACGGTGCAAAAAAAATTAAAAAATTATTTTTTATTTTCATTATATTTGAGTTTGAAATTACATGAATTTGAAAAAAAATAACTTTTAGAAAAAGTGGAACACCACCTACTCCAATATCCACTCATTACCCTTATCTTTTTTTCTTTTTTTTTTTGAACAGTCAATTCATTTCATAACAAAGCCCGAAGGCAATACAGATTCCATCAAAAGATACAAGAATGAACCAAATTTACCAAGACTTTGACACAGGCACCCCTGCACAAGCAAAATCGGCGAAATCGCCAAAAGAGAACCAATCTAGGTCTCGATAGAAGAGAATCCCAAACGAACCGGACTCCCAGTTCAAACCCGAGAAAGCGCCTATGAAATCTGGACCCCGAAAACAGCCACCGGTACGAGGCCGGAAGTGCACAGAGCAATATCGAGACCACAAACAACCCACCATCATCGGACTACTCCTCAAAAAGGCGCCGGAATTATTTGCCCACCACCTCTTCCACACCAGATTTGGGGAAACAACCAAACTGGTACCAGACCGGACTGATTTGGGGGAAACCCAAAACAGCCGGTAGAAAGCCAGCAAAAGTCGCCGGAGAAAACAAAACAAAAAAGAAACGAAATGCAGAAAACCCCTAAACCCAACCGCACACCTTATTACCTCACCTCAGGTCCAAGGCCTTCAGATCTGGAGGCGAAGGAAGAAAACTAGCTGAGGAGCCACCATCTGTCGGCGCCGCCGACCCCAAGGAGGCCTCGCCGTTCAACAAACCCTTGCCCGAAATCTGCAAAACCCGAAAGCATGAGGGTGAGAGAGGAGAGAGGCGAGGAGGGACGAGGGGGAAGAGGAGGAGGGGAGGGAGGCGAGGAGGCGGCGGCTTCCCCCCCAGACGGCAGATCTGGAAAGGTTTTCTAGAGAGATGTGGGACTTTCTCTCTCTAGAAAGGAACGAGGTTATCTCTGATCACTACTTTCATTTTTATCACTATCTCTCTCCGATCATTACCCCAATTATTACTCTATCTTCCTACCCTAATCATTACAAATTAAAATCCAAAAACCTTCAACCGAAACGATCTCGAACGACTTGAAACTTTTTGTTTATCATAAACCGAATGAGTCGAGTGATACTCTCTTCGTTCTTAAATAAATGTTCGACCCGCAAACTTAATTCTTTAAAAGTATGCATTTTTTTTTTCAAAAAAATTGAAAAAATTACTTTGGTCCCGGAGTTATTTTGCCAACGTATTTTTTCCCAATTTTTTGAACAAAATAAATGCATCTATTTGAACGCCTAGGTATGCGGGCCAAATATTTACTGTATTTAGGAATGAAAGGAGTAACTTGTTTTAGTTAGTTTAATGAAGGAACACGATCTCCAACTCGAGTACGTTGGCCCTAGATGCAAGGATTCAATCCGGGTTTGACCCGGAAAGGAAGGGGTGCGAAAACCCTGTTTTTGCCCGCTCAAGCCCAATTCCCAGAGGCTTGGGCCTATCTAGAACGTATTGTTGGGCTATGTTGAGTTTTTTAACCCAATCATTGAAGGGGTTGTAGTGAGGGTGTGGGCCTAAATAAGTCATAAAAAGGGGTTAATATTTAAGATCGTTTAATGTTTGCAAAAAACACTAAGCAAGAAAAATAAAGAATATTGCAAAAGACTTGTGTTAGGCCTCATGTATAAGAGGAATGTTACAGACACACGCAGATCGTCAGTGTAAATGTATCCAAAGTCATTTGATGCACGTGGTGCACGTTGCTCCTATACACATCGGATGATTTCAAACATATCTCTATCCGAATGTGTATCGCTTTTTCTTTTTTTTTTTTTGTATCTGTAGCACTTTTGAAAGTACAATAGGTATTTTTCCTCTGTAATTAGGAAAGAAGGGTGCATGATCTCACGGAGCACTTCTAAATAAGTTAAGAAATTATATGCAAGAAATATAGCATTGTGATGAACATTTTGTTATACAACCCTACTTCGTGATCTTAAAAAAATCTCAACAAACCTCCATCGTTACTTTTGTTTATTATGCAGTAAATAAGTTTCTAAATTTGTCTATGCATTCGATTCACTGGGAATTTGATAAAAGTAAAAAAAAAGAAGAAAAGAAAGCATATTAAGTCCATATTATTAGTTTTGAGGGCTTAAATTAACAAACATAATTTCCTTTACTATGCAAAAACAACATTGCCCTAAACCTGGCAAAGCCCGGCCCACTCCTACCCCGGCCGGCATGGTTTAACGGATGAAGTAGCATCAATAATGCTTACACATGTTAGCCTTATGGCATGGAGATCGATCGAAATATGTTGAGTAATGTTCGTGTGCACGTTTTGACACCTCTCCTCTCGTAGACAAAAACAATTATGTACGTGTTGGGTTTTGTACTTAATAGTAAGCTTTACTAGTATTGCCAATTTCAAACACATGCAATGCTATAGCATAGTCAGCACCGGGATCAACGAACTTCCTCTTATTCATCTTTCTAAGCTACTGCATGTATTCGACCATCTTAAAGTATGCAATTAATTGTTCGCCAACTTGTTGTCACATTGCGAAATATCACTACAAAAGAACTAGAAAATAAGTGGAGTAGTATACTTTTTTTCCTGTCAAGTTGAGAAAAATGCCTCCGCATTTTTCAAGAATCAAATAAAAACCATAATACATAGAGAAGTTGGCTAAGTATTATGCCTACGCAAAGAGTTTGCTTTGCGATTACGACCTAATTTTGGTTGCGAGCATAGACTTGTCAACTAATATCAAGTTGGTTTATACCCCGTTCCGCTTTCTCCTAAAACCTTCTTTTTTCAAAAAGAAAGTAATTTCAAATTCAAATATAACGAAAATGAAAAATAATTTTTCAATTTTTTTTTGCACCGTTTAAAAGATCTCAATAAGATCTATCAAACAAGATCCATATTGGTAAGAAAATTATTCGCGTCAACACATAATTTTTGACCTTGAAATTACCTTCTTTTTCCGAAAACCTTCTTTTTTCAAAAGTGGAACACCACCTAAAAACAACACTAAATGAAATCCAACATCACCCTCATTTCTAACATCATCCTATATCGAAACACTATTCTACAAATTGAAATACTAATTCTGTCTTCTTCTATCGATTGAGTTATCCCGCTTCTGTTTTTACTAGAATTTCAACCGTACTGCTCGAATTGGCCTCTTAGGGATCCCACGTGGTGATCGTGAGACTATGTCATTATAACGTGAGACCATATTTGGAAGCTGCTAACTAGTAGAGATTGACGTGCAAAGCGTTGCATTAACATACTTCTCCTGTGATTTAGCCTAAAATACGGGGGTGAAAAGTCTAATAAACTACGGGGTGTTCCAATTTCCCTTCTTTTTAAAAAAGTTCTTTTTCTTCAATTTTCAAACTCAAATATAATGAAAATGAAAAATAATTTCTTAATTTTTTTTGTACCGTATAAAAGATCAGATCTATCAAACAAGATCTATATTTGTAGAAAAATTATTTGCATAAATATATGATTTTTAAGCTTGAAATTATCTTTTTTTTCTAAAAGTTACTTTTTATAGAAACCGGAACACCACCTATTACTACTAGTAACCATTCAAAGTCCCACCCTTTTATCTTCATCCACACGTGGCATCCACAGAGGTAGTGGGAACCACTGGCCCCTCGACCCTAGAAACACGTCCGCGATTTAAACGGCCACGATCAAGCGTGCCCCACTTTTTATCCCCATCATCACCGTCGCCGCCCTTGGACTTGCAAATTCAGATCATCCAACGACCCAGAAAACAAACCACAGATCCACCGTGCCAAAAAAGAAAAGAAAAAAAAAACAAACGTTCGGCAACTTTCGAGGTCGAGTCGGCTTGGCCGCGAGAAAGAAATCTCTCGCTAATCTTCCAATTCCGGCGCTAATGCCCTTTATCGAACCCGGAAAAACTCCGATTGTAATTCGAAGTACGTGTAAACCGACCTTACATGAAACAAAAAGAAAATGGGAAAAATAAAGGGGAGTGATTTGACCGCTCCCCTTTGTCTCTTTATTAAAATGCCTCGCAGTTAATTCGCTGCCCTTCGCAGTCGCTTGTCAATCAGTACTTAAACTAGTAAGGAAGTGAGGAAAAGGGTAGAAAGATTCTCTCTCTTGCTATGAAAAATTCTCTATCTTGATAGATATAAACAGTCTCCCAAAAAAACACAATCTTTGTCTATTGGTAGATGGTTTAGATGGAGACGTAAACGAAGCGTTTCCCTAATCAGTCGCCAGAAGACGATCGAACCGGAAACAAAACCCAAAAAAAAAAAAAAAAAAAAAGCCCTAGGTTTCTCTCGATCGGTGATGGAGCCGCAGCAGCTCACCAGATACATCCCTCAGCAATCTAAGTGACTCTCTCTACATATGCTTTCTCTCTCATTTGATATATGCATGCGTTTGTATATGTGCGATTTTGATCGGCAATCGGTGCAGGAAAAGAGTGTTCCCTGAGAGTAGTTCGTCGTATATGGATCAGGAGGTGGTGGAAATCTCTCCGCCCTCGTCGTGGAGTTCGAAACCCAGATTGCTTAAGCAAAAGGAGGTAAAAAAATCGATGCTTTGACATTTGGCGTGTATGTATATATTGTCTGATCGGTCGTATGCATTCGATTAGCGGCATGCAGTGATTAGGGGTTTTAAATGGGGAATGTGGTTAGTCAATAGGTCGATTGATTACTTGTGAGTGTTTTTTCGGCTTGTTTTATTTGAGTGGTGTGCTACTGTTTTCGGGTTATGTTAGTGTAATCATCCAAAAAAGGTTATTGCTATGTAGAACTCGTTTAAGTTTGGTTGGAATTAACCTTCTTGAAGTGTAGAGAGTAGAGACCTTAACAGTCCTGTGTTTTTGTTGTTTATGCCTTGCTTAAAGCAACATTGGAACAACTGGGTTCATTTTGAAGAATTTGTGAGTACGGAAAACAGATACCAGTGTCTCGTCTAATGCATGCCATCAGTTCATTCATTAAGGAATGGTAGGTCGTTATGCTGATGGCCTGTATTGATTTTGCTGACGTCGGTCTCCTGTATTAATTTGGAGGGTTAGGGTTCAAAGGCAGGCTTGTTATTTTGCATCGCTCGTAAGTGTCTGCCCTTTCGTAGCTCCATCTATTGTCTTGAGGAGGGGGGTTGCAAACCACAGTTTGAAAAGGCAAGTGTGCCATGTTAATGTGCCTTGGACAATCTACATCTCACAGTCAGATGCTGATGAGCTCATTGAACAATCCATATGACTGTGAGCCCTCACAACCTAGGCACAACGACCCAATTATCAGTAGCGCGCTCTACCATTGAGTTAGTCGAGTTCTCACTGGGGGCTGGCTATGCCAAAGCGAGAGAAACCCCATCCCTCTCTTTTTTTAGGAGTTTTTATAACTTATAGGCTATAGCTGTTGAGAACGATGTAGAGTTGTGTTGTTTGCCATGGTGTCGAGTTTCAGGAGATCTGTTATTCAGGCTATTTTTTTGATATATGGCTTAGGAGAATGATGTAAGTTGGTGGCAGTCAAGCTATCTGGCAACTTAACATGGAAGGATGTGGCAAAGATTGTGCATGGACAGAAAGAAAGATGTTAGACCATTTCACAATTGACAGTATATTGGCTTTGCGTGCTCTGAAGACTGTAAGAAATTGGTTTCTTGCCTTTATAGGAGTATGAAGATGGGCTTTTAGAGTCTATGACCCGCTAATAGGGCATTCTAAAGTTTAGAATGAAAGTGGGTATATTGGCAATTCAATTCAAGAAATGTTGTACAGCTATAGACAAAATGCACTTTTCCTTCCGTCAAGATGATTTATTATCTTGTATGTTAGTATTCAGGATTTGTGTGTGGTAAGACTAACATGTCTAGAGCTGGAATGCGAGCTAGAACATGAAGGGGGCATAGAAATTAGGGTTAGTTGACTAATTGGGATATTCGAAGAAGCACATTTAAGGACTGGGGACATAGGCATATGATCTCTGTAAAGAATGTTAACGCGTATACATCAATGTCAATATATAAAACCAAGCATACGTCAATCCAATTGCTGATGAAAAACACGAAATAACACGTGACAAAGGTGGTTGATGCTAATCTTCTGCCGGAGGAGATAGAGTATCACGAGTGTCAAAGGTGGATTGATCTATTGGGCTGTCCAATTTTTGCGATTACGGTGCGGGTTTTCAGCATATCTTGATTAAGTTCTTCAGAGGTACCATAAATAATTTCTTGAAAACAAATGAAGGGATCTTAAAAAGGGCCCTAGTAGTAAAATTTTGAGATTTTGTAGTACTTGGCCTTGACTCTTGCTTGTTTAAAGGTGTGGCTTGGTTGGGGCTATGTGGGGCCCTTATCTTGGCTATCACAGTTTCTAAGTGTAAAATAGAATTTGAGGGTTTAGAACTGAGGAAGTAGGACTGATAGACGAGCCAAGCAGCGAATTGTTCAAGCTTGGTTTGAAAACATAATAGAGATTAAAAAGCACGTTCAATTTGGATTGTTGAGTAGGCACGTCAATCTCAAATGAGCTTTAAATGAGCCGATCTCGAATAGTATGAGTTTTCGAACAGCGTAAAAGTAGTAGCTTGTTAAATATTGGTTTGGGAAGTTTAATGAGCTTCATGTAATGTTCAAGTTTGGGTTGTCTATGGCTCTATCTATACCAAACTGATATTGAATTAGTATTTAACAAGCAAACACGAGCTCAAACTTGAACTCTAGTAGCCTGGTCCATTTATCAGCCCTAAGAAGAAGAGATGAAGATAAGTTTAATGTGGCAAATCGATAGATGAGCTTATTCAACCTTGATTTTGTATATGCACGATCATTACAACTAGTAGGGGTGGTCGGGTTTGGTTGGTTTTGTGCTCAGTCCGTCACTCCATCTGAACCATTTGGGTTCAAGAAAGCGTCACTCGCAGCTGACTGAATGAGTCCTTGAAATTGCAGCTATCGGATCGGGTGGGTACCGGTCAGATTTAGTTGGTTTGATCGGGTAGCCTTGTTCGCTCTGCCCTTTCGCATTCGTTTTGAATCTCACGTTGAGAAGAGAGAGAAAGGAGATATGTTATTGTCCATAGAACTATAGAAGACCCATCGACTTTGTCTTTATCTTTGTTGTTTGTAGGAGACTCAGAGAGATGAGAGAGCATGAATCTTCCACTTGTAATCAGAGAGCTTCAATCTTCAATGCCATCTTTGTTGTTTGATGGAGTCTCAGAGAGAGAATATTGGGTTTAAGAGGAGAGAGAAAAGCTTTTAGATATGTAGAACATTGCAGGTTTTTGATACTTTCAAAGTTTTAATTTATCATCAATCTTCATTTTTGTCTTTGCTGTTCCTTGGAGTCTCTGAGAGAGAGATATTGCGTTCAAGGGAGGAGAGAGAAAAACTTTTAGATTTGTTGGACATTTCAGGCTCTTATTACTTCCAATGCTTCAATTTATTGTATATTTTGAGTTCCCATGGATGAGTGTCACATATACAAAGAGATAAGGAGATCTAAACTAACCAAATTTTGCAATTTCAGAAGACAACACATGTAGCAGCCTAGTTTTTGTGTATAGCATATAATAATCTGACAGTTAGTATGTTCGAAAAATGAGACCTACACCCCTACACCTGATGTAGACCGAAACTTGAAACAAAATTTATGTTCGGACCCAGTACCAACTGTATGGCTGATTGATACCATCAGTGATGCAACAGGTCAGACCGGAATGGCACTAAGGTTGAAATAACTCAGAGATGAGACTCTACATTCCCCCTCAAGCTAGAGCATAGAGATGAAACATGCCCGATTGTTAAATGTATACCTATAAACTTCTTAATGTGCTTCTTCTAGCGTTCTAATGCCCTTCTGCCAACAACCATATAGCTGACGACAGAGCCTAGAATCACCATTGCCTATAGACAACGAGGCGCAAGATATTTCTAGCAACCTTAATACATAAAAGGGAGATTGCTACCACAACTATATGACATAGGAGTATGTCTATCAGACATAGTTGTAAGCGGTAGTGTTCAGACATGTGAACCATGCATAGCTAAATTAGATATAAGGGGGCAGTTGTGGGTGGGTTGTTTTGCCGAGAACCATGCAAATCAAACTGAGTTTGCTGATTGTTTGGGTCTTTTCTACACCACTGGTCTAGTGCTTTCTTCTTCTGAGTTATTTCTCAAGCTTTGTCCGGTTCTTACTCCTTTCGCTGCTATTTGGTAAACACATTGTTGAGGGGATTTTGTTTTTTCAGCATTGGCTTCGTTTAATTATGTATGTAACTGATATCGAGTGGTCTGCTGAAAGGATAGTGTGCTGAAAATTTGTATAGTGTACACAAATATTGTGTTTGACCAAGAAACTGATATCATGCAGATAATTCAACATGAAGTAATTGATATAGACATGGATGAAGATTCGGATGATATTATGTTCATTGATGAGAAAATTGGCGCAAACAACAAACGAAAGGTAATTCAAATGTTTTTGGTCTTTACTTCAATAATCAAGAGTTTTTTTTTTGTTCCCAGTTAAATATCCTAGCTAATCTTTGGTTCTTCCTCTTTGCAATAGTTGTTCCTTGTTTTTTGATTATGATGCTGAGTTATACCTTAGCCGACCCCAATTGATTGGGACATAAGGCTCGGTTTGGTTTGGTATGCTGAGTTATACCTTCTTCCCCACTTTTAGGAAGCTTTGGCCATTTCTTCTGGATCAGTGGCTGGAGTTGAGTCTTCTAAGAAGAGCTCTGTCTCAGTTCTGGATACTTCTCTTAATCTAGAAGGTTTCAGTAACGATTTTGCTTATTCCTATGACGATTATATGGATAGCGTAAATTATGTACAGAATGATGACAAGTATGCAGTTCTGCAAGCCCATTTTGATACCATAGATATTCCTCCTGGAGTTGAGGCTCCGATTCCTTGGTTCTCTAATCCTACCCTGAATGAAAAGAATAGTGCTGCTATGAAGAGTTCAAATTGTCGGACAGACTCGTCTCATTCTTGGGGTTTGCCTGAACTTGCAAAGCCTGGAAAAACGTCAGCTTCCTCAAGCAGTTCAAGTTTGAAAACCCGTATGAACACTCGGAGTCAACCTAGGTGGGTGCCTGTGCCTCCATCTTCATCCTATGCTGAATCTGCTCAGAATAAGAAGAAATCAGCTGCTTCAACTAGTTCAACTTCTGGGAAATCTCAAATGGAGAGGGCTGCTGCAAATTTTCCAAGTCGATTTAAATCCATTATGGAATATAGTAAGAAGAAACTCTCTCTTTCTGGCAGTAACTATGCTTCAAATAGCCGATTGGACGCTATGCAGCCACCCTCTGGAATGGAATCTTTTCAGGGGCCTTATCTTCGCAGCAGACGTAATAAGCCAGTTGATAATGGTGATGTAATTGATGCAAAGTTTCCCGCAAAGGACACAATGAGTCTTCCTCCTGGAGTAGATCCATATATGTCTGGGTGGCAACGCTATGATGGATTTATGGACAAACCGTCTCCAATGGGTGGTGGTATCCATAATTCATCACATAGTCCTTTCACTTCTGGGGAAGCATTTTATGCCCCCTGGGTCCAGGATTTTGCTTACAGTCAAATGAGTCCAACTGCTGCTGGGAAAGAATTTTATGGCCCGTGGGTCCAGAATCTTGCTAATAGTCAAATGAGTCCAACTGCTGCTGGGAAAGAGTCGTATGCCCCCTGGGTCCAGGATCTTGCTACCAGTCAAGAGAGTCCAACTGCTGCTGGGAAAGAGTCGTATGCCCCCTGGGTCCAGGATCTTGCTACCAGTCAAGAGAGTCCAACTGCTGCTGGAAGTTCAACAGTGCCACCTGTTGCAACGTCTCCAACTGAGAGTCATGGTAATGATGATGATATTCTGAAGAAGTTCCAACTTTTTAAAAAGTTTGATATGGTTCAAGATCATTCTGACCATTATCATTCTTCCAAAGGTTCTTCATCAAAGCAGGTACGCCCATTGGAAAAGATACATTCCTTTGTTTTGATTTTTTTAATCTATAAAACGTAACCTTGTTTGGGTAAAGAATACTATAGGTAGTTATCTCGCCAGTCTTACTCTTACTCATCCTACCAGCTTTGATTAAGAGTAACAGTCACTGGGTGATTTTCTTTGCGTTCTTGGTTGTTACTTTCTTTTGACAGCCCTCAAAGAATTGGGCAAAGAAAATACAGGATGAGTGGAGGATCCTGGAGAAAGATTTGCCAGGCAAGTTAATATGATTTGTTCTCCTAGTAATCAACTATTTCACCTGATTTTGTGGCCGTTCCTTGTCATTGAACCTTTATTGTTGTTTTTGGTGAACAAATTTATACGAAACTTTACTTGGACGCGGTCAGAGCCCTGGTGGTTTGCTTTAGTGGTGCCACTCCCTGCCTTTTTCCCCTGGGGGTTGCCATTTTTGCCCAGCCTTTTTGTGCAAGATCACCTGTTTTCAATTTTTTTACTTGTAGTTTCACACTTGTCTCTTGCTTTCTGTTGCACAGACACGATATTTGTCAGGGTTTATGAATCAAGGATGGACCTTTTGAGAGCTGTAATTGTAGGAGCTGAGGGGACTCCCTACCATGATGGTCTCTTCTTCTTTGATATTTTCTTCCCAGCCGGGTATCCAAGTGTCCCACCGGTATTTTATGCTTCTTAATGTTTGCTAGTACTTTTGGTTGCATACTTTGTTGTATATTGTAGTATGTGGAAACTTTATATCCAACCCCAAAACTAAAGCTTTTAAGTGGACAGTTCCCATCATTATTGAGTGATCACCCATTACATACCCAAGTAATGTGGGATTGTACTTCCTTAACATGCCCCCTCACGTGCAGCCTCACGTGCAGCCTGTTTTGAGCCTCTTTTTGGGTCTTTCATTGTGCAGCCTTTTTTGTTGGGTCTATCATTGTGGTGGGGTGTGGATTGTGAATTTTTAAAATGTGGGGTGGAATGGGCCCCACTCTGCGACCATTTGGAAACTTTATATCCAACCTCAAAGCTTAAGCTTTTAAGTGGAGAGGTCCCAAAATTATATTAAGTGATCACCCATTCCGTACAAAGCGATATGGGATTGTATTTCCTTAACATAGTCCTAACAACAAGGGAACTGCTTGTGGCAGCTTGTGCACTACCATGCTGGTGGTCTTCGACTCAACCCAAATTTGTACGCCTGTGGAAAAGTATGCCTGAGTCTTCTCAATACCTGGAGCGGTAGCCAGAATGAAAAGTGGATCCCCGGTGTATCAACCATGCTACAAGTTCTGGTGTCTATACAGGCTCTGATTCTGAATGAAAAGCCCTACTTCAATGAACCTGGTTTTGCACATTCGAGTGGGACTCCTAGTGGAGAAAAGAGCTCCCAGAGCTATAATGAAACTACATTGATTCTGTCTCTGAAAACAATGGTTTATACCATGAAGAAGCCACCAAAGGTACTGCTGTTGCCCCTGCGTACTGCACATAGTTTGAGTTTGTTATGATCCATTTGCTTTCTGCAATTCTTGGTTAGACCCTCACTGCTAGTTGTGTAATCATGCATGCTCATGGTGTTTGTCTAAAAAGATTCCAAGGACAAACGGTTTTATCATTGGACGAAGCAAGATTGTAGTCTTTAGAAGAAGTTTAGTCTCAAGGTCCTTGCACTTGACCAGAACACTTTTGATGATATTGATAATCAGTGGCACTGACATTATGAGAACTTTTGAGAGAATAAGTTTAAACAAACCACCGTATGTTGGGTCATTTTTGTTTGACTCAACCAATACACTGGCTTTTGAAGCCTGCCAAATAAAGCCACGAAATGTTCATTATGTGATTGGTAGTTTTTTCTTTGTTTATTGTCTTTCCTTTCATTAAGAGACAGCATCATAGGGACAATAAGACAATTCTTCATCTCACCTTTTTTTTTTAAGAGAGTTAATAATCTTTTATAGATTGAAATTTGGCATGCTCGATCAAAATAGCAAGAAAATTTGTTTTTGTGAGATATGGATGACAGAATTATTATGAAAAAACTCTCAATTTAGTTTTATGAAATATGGTGACAAAAAGTTGTGAAAGGGTGCAGGACTTCTGGTAGACTTGTTACCATATTTTTCCTACCCTTAACTGTATCCCGACGTTCTATTACCATCTTATACATAAGCTATTACTTTTGCGGGATTAGCCCTCTCATTTGAGTTGATGCACGTCTTGTTGGTTTTGAAAAATTGGTGAAATAAAATAAATTGCACTAGCCGATGTCCTATGTAGAATTCAATGGCTGTAATATGAGGATTTTTCGTGCTCTCAGAATCCAACATCATTTTCATTTTATTTTGGGTGCAGCATTTCGAGGACTTGGTTCTTGGACATTTCCGCAAGCATGCTCAAGATATTTTGGCAGCATGTAAAGCATATATGGAAGGTGTTCAAGTGGGATGTCTGGCCGGGGGAGGTGTTCAGGATGTTGATGCAGGTAGCAAGAGCTGCTCAACACTGTTCAAGAGTAATTTGGCCAAGTACATCACAGTGCTTGTTCAGACATTTTCACTAATTGGGGCAAAGGATTGCGAGAAATTCCTTTCCCTTGCCAAGAAGGGATCCCCAAACTTGCCTCATAATTATTACTGATCTCCCATGAAAAAACAATTTTGGGACTTCAGTTATCGTTTTGGATGTAAGACATTTATGGGAATTAGGTTTCAAGTTTTTTGTCCAGTATTTAGACCTAAAACAGTGGGGTTTGTAGCCTAGGATGGCTCAGTATATGTAAATCAGGATTATGTAAATAGGTGGTAAGATAATGATACGAATGGTGGTTTACAGCTTAATTCTGTTATCTTTATTTGTTGGTAAGATGAAAGAGCTCTTTATGCTAATATCGCCGATTATAGTTTTAGACTAATTTTGCAGTTTCTTTCTCTGCCTAAAATTATGTTTGGATATGGATTTAGGAGGGATTTATCTACGAGATGAACATTCTGGAGAAATTCCATCAAACCCTTTCCAACATTAACATTTTTGTATCCACAACACTTTTACCTCAGAATCTCACTATTCTCCTCAACATGTTCAGCAGTTCACGGGAAAATGCTCTCTCTGGTTCTTTCTACCACCTTTGCCCAGTTGCTGCTTCACGAATATGATCTTTACAGTTGGAATCACCGACACCTTTGCCGGTTGCTGCCTCATGCATATGATCTTTAGGGTTCCATCATACACGTCTCGGAACATTGCTCGTCGCAGTTTCCTGGATCGAATATATATGCGTATCCTAGTGTATGACACATGCATTGACGGAATCGGAATTTAGATATGGTGCCACTGTATGAAGGAAGTCCACTATTTTTTTTGTTGCATGTTGTTCGTTAAAACGGGAGGAGAAAAGTAAACGTAAAATCTGGCTTTGTTTTGGGCTTCATTTAAAAAGAATAAAGATTTGGTTCAACTATCTTGCGGCTTTCAAATAAAAGTTACTGAGAGTATTGTTTTTATGATTCGAATTGTCTACTTTCTAATCGCTATTTTTTCATCATTCGTGTAAAAAATCAAAATTTTCGGATTCCGATAAGCACTTAATCGATTTTCCCTTAGTGTCATTCTCCATCCACAAATATCCGCCCCAGGACACACGTCACACTCTCATATTCTTATGATATTGTAATTTTGAAAGGAAAAAAAGAAAGAAAACAATCACTAATAGAAACATGGATTAGCAGTAACCTGGATTGGGTTATCCGGACTTGGGATTGGGAATCCAATAACCGGCTGAAAGTCCGACCCGCATCCCCCGCTCCATCCAAAATAACTAACCCGACACCCGAACTGTTTACAAAGCGACACGTGTCCTTCATTAGATCTCTCCAGAACCCCCAAAACCCTAAACCCTCCCTTTCCTCCTCCCCAATCAATCGCCTCCACTCCATTTCAAAGAAACCCAACCACACGCATATATATAGAGAGAGAGAAAGCGTGGTGGGAGAGAGAGAGAGAGAGAGGAAATGGCAATCTTACCGGCTACAGCAGCGGCGTCGAGGATAATGGCCCAGGGCAGGACTCCTCTCCAGACCCTAATTCGCCGCCACCTCCTCCCGGTTCAGTTGATAAACGGTTCCACCGGATCACTCCTCGCCTCACCCGAACTGCGAACACTTCGTGGCCCCGATGGTGATTCAATCGAGAACCATCGAAGCACCGGATCACTATCCTCGGTTCAGTTCCGGTTCGGTTTGGCAGCGGACCGGTTCGGATCGCAGGCTCGGATCGAGGCCCGTGGCCGTCCGGTCATGATCGACGACGATTTCTCCGACGACGGGGATTTTTCTGACGGCGGAGATTCTGACGACGGAGGTTTTTCGGACGATGATGACGGTTTCTGCAGCGATAAGTACCTTTCTGATGAGAAATAGACAATGCTACTCTGTTTTGATGAATTTTCGATATGGATGAGTAATCCCTAGCGGGGCGAAGATGCGCTATTCGATTCGATTACTGTGCTTCTTCTTTTTTTTCTTTTTCTTTTTCTTTTCCCTCTGCTTTTCTGTTTGGTGTTGCTTAGGGTTTCCATTTTTTCGGAGTTTTGTTACGTTTGAAGTAATTTTTAGTAGTTGTTTTGTTTTAAACATGCCGATTACCCAGTGATTATCATTGATACAATTTGCAATTGGCTAAAGAGAAATAATTTTTGCATCCCGCTCTCGTATAAATGCACTTCAAAAGTTGTTTTTCAGTGTTTCCAACTGCGCACAACAAGAACACTATAGGACAATATTTAGAGGAAGCTATCTTCTCCTACCACAATTTTATTTTTGCCTTGACAGAAGGAATTTGTATTTAACCATTGAAAGAAGAAAATAAAGAATTAAAGATTAAACGGATCAGAACCGCAAGCAGCACTCAAGACAAAGAAAAAAGCACCTTAAAATTGGGTCTATTCACACCTACCACAAATTATTTCACTATGACCTCAACATTGCATCGTCAACAAGCCAGCTTAATTTGCTGCTTAAGTTTTTCATTTTCTTCCATACCATTTTTATTTTTTTTGGTCACAATCGAAACCTTTAAAAATCCAGTTTCCTAGGACTATATAATACAGTAGTAATGTATACGAGATCATTGTACAAGGTTGCATGATGGTAATGTGATTGGTAGGACCTACCATAATTTGACATGTGGAAACACCCGCCTTTCATTTTTTTTCTTTTGATCATCACACCCGCCTTTCGTTGCCCCCAAAAATCTGTCATTCATCTTCCAAAACATGTATTTATGAGAAAAGTCGAGCTGGTAGTGAAGTTCTACCTGGTGAACAGTAAAAGCAAAGAATAGGTATTTTTTCCCAAAAAACCAAAAAAATATAAGCGCAAAAAACTCAATATTTGATCCTGATTTGAATCTAATACACTCGGTCTAACCGCTTACTAATTTTCTTTGACATGTACGCGTGCATTTTTCTGTCCAACAGGAATGAAGCAATATAGACCAAGCTCAAAAATCATGTGTTTATACAAATAATTTTCCTACAAATATGGATATTGTTTGATAGATCTCATTGAAATATTTTAAACGGTGCAAAAAAATCAAAAAAATATTTTCCATTTTCGTTATTTTTAAGTTTAAAATTACCTTCTTTTTAAAAAAAAAGTTTAGAAAGAAAGCGGAACGAGGAAAGGAATTCATATTTCGAAATGCATGGGTGAAGAAGGTGCATTGATATTACACTAATTTCTTTTCCAGTGAATCCAGTGCGATAGTTTGTTGACACTTGACACGGATAGATTTTTGACAGCACAAGGCTAACAACAACTATAGGATGGAATCTATGCAATTATCATTTACATAAAACATAGATAAATATAGAGCACTGCTTTTTATTTGTCATAAAAAAAAAAAAAATTATGGGAGTACGTGATTCAACGTGAACCCCTGATTTACCAATTTAGGAGTATATACTTATAGGGACATTTGAATTTTTTTTAGTTTTTTTTGACATTTGAAATTGAGAATTGCAGGCCCTTTTTTGGATCCCCAGTTGACACTTGCCAGGAAGCCAGCTGGAGTGATTTCAACTAAGGCCTGTTCCGCGGTTCTTATTTTTTAAATATTTATTTCTTGCTTTACGGAATAAGTTATTTTTTCATAATATATCACATTTAATTCAAAAATAAATATTCAAAAAAAATTACTTATTTTAGTTTGCCAGAAACGGGGCTAAGTGATTAATGGGGTCAGTCCAGTCCAATAAATTTTCAATTTTTTGCACCGTTCAAGGATCTCATCGAAATCTATCAAACAAGATTCATATTGCATAAAAAATTATTTTTGTAAATGCATTATTTTTAAATTTAAAAATTATAAATAAGTACTTACGGAGTATTTTTTTAAAATCCCTTGGCAGAACAGCCGAACAGGGCCTAGCCTACATGTTTTCGCTTGACCGAGCAAGAAGGCAGCAGCACACACACACAGGTTTTTGCTTTCATGAATGCAGTGTATCAAACATCTGACTTTAATGAAATGCCTAATGCTAACTGGTAATAGAACAAATATGGAGAATGCAAGATGTAATGGCCCCAAATGGAGCAACCTCATGAGTATACATAAACAAAAAAAAAGAAGATATGCAACCCGACTGTAACTGACCCGACAAGACGCCAATGACCTGAAATAATGCAAGACACAAATTAAATCCCCGAAAACAAAATGAGGCCCGAGAGATATGAAAAGAGAGAAGCGGAAAAAAATGGCAGTAGGGTGATTGTGAAAGTGTGTCATGACACCAGAAACCAGCTCTTGCACTTGACCACTCCGCTAAATAACTTGGAGGGACATGGGTCATTTCCCCCAAAGATGATGTCTCAACCATAACAAGGACAAATGAAGAACCAATGATCAAGGATCATAAGTTATTAATGTTCAGCAAAACTAGAACTAGACCAACCTCCCAATCTCAAATCCTCCAGATAGATGACGACTTTTCGATGGACTTTACCCATCTTCTGAGGAGCCATCACCCCCCAATTCCTCTGTGACAAAAGGAAATAGACCAGACTCCAACCTGACCCCCGACCTGGAACCCATGGTGCTGATGCAAGAGTTAGTGACAAACTTGAAGACCAATTACTTCTGTTGTCCAAGAATGGTGATGACCGGATGCGGAGAAATGGAAAACCTGGACCCCGACTCGACACAACCAATATGCATGCAGGGACTCTTAAAAGGAAAGTACAATACCAAGTGGCAGTAGCCTCAAACAGAAATTGCACGGCTTATCGCCAACTTGGCCCATTCTGCAGATTCCTTAATCAAATGATCAAAAGAGGACAAGCATTCATTTAAAAACTCTTTGCTTGACAGTGATTGCTGAATCAAAGAACCGGCATTACTTCCCAGAGTGTCAAAAGCAAAAGCAATAAGGGAATGCCACTCCAGCTGGCTATAGGTCCAAGCACACGTTTATAGCTAGCTATAGAGAAAACAATCCTTACCAAAAGTAACAAGTCAGAGAGCTTGTACATGAATCAAGCAATTTCATCCCCCTCCTGAGCAACCTAAAAACGTGCAAGCCTCACCTTGGACAGCCATTGGGGCACATTCTGCACTATGGGTTCAGTTTGCTTCTTTGCTTGAACATCCAAACTTGCAGAATACTGAGAACGAGAAATTTTGGGATATGATTTGTGTAATGTGACTTGGCCGTAGAGGTTAAACCACGGGTTTGGTGAAAAGGGAAAGTCTGGGCAGAGGACCAAGGACTAACACCCTGCTCAAACAAATAATCCTTATAAAAATATAAGACAACACGAAAAGACGGTGCTTAGTACTATATCTTACAAACAAAATTCTCTTACCCAAAGGGGCAAAGACGGAATTTTTTGCTGCGGCAAAGGCAGGCGAGGACTAAATGTACAATTTCATAACGAAGAGCGAATACAAACTCTAACCAGAACATACGTAATACACACTCTGCAAATTCAAGTAGTGTTATGTAAATCTAGCTTAGTGGTTACCTTAACTAGATTTGTTCCATGCATGTCATATGTAGGCGCGGTCAAAATTATTTACATGTCATCAGGGAAGACCTTTTGACCAGCCTATCGGCCGTGGACACGTGACGACCTGGTCCACGCGGAAAGTCAATCTTAGTCAAAACATTATTCCAAAAAGACGTTTGACTGACCAACGGAAAGGGAACACGTAGCACATTAAGATGGACGCCCGCGGAACTGAAGACCCCGCGGAGCCGATCCGCGGAAGTGAAGATCCCGCGGGACACCCCCGCGGGCCCCGCCTGGAAGAACTGAAAGACATGTCGGAATTGACACAGAAACTGTAAGGAGACCCCGGGATCCTATTCTGGCCCAAAAGGCAGGCCCAGAAGGGACCCCGCGGGAGGCAAACGATCGCCGCGGGTCGCGACCTTGCTCTTGCGGGAATTGGGGAAGCTCTTGTGGCTTGGTGGCTTGGGATGGAGGTAGCGTCGCGGAAGTGCGGGTCCCCCGCGGAAGTCCTCCGCGGGAGGACGAGTCTTCCGCGACCTGGAGGTACGGGAGGGACACGTGTTAGGGTCTTATAGGAGCGCCGTCCTGGGCCTGACCTAGGTCCATGTGCCCTATAAATACCCCTGACAGTCCCAATGATTAGAAGATGCTGACTTTTCTGGAAAAGGAGAGAGAGAGCACTGATTCTGAGGAAGGAGAACATTCTTCCCCGGAGAGAAGGTGACCTCACTCATCTGATTCCGGAAAGGGCAGACGTCATTCACCCCCGCGGAGAACAAAGGAGACACGTTGCCTTTGTCTTTTCCGTACCTCTTGCTCTAGCCCTCACCCCACGAGATTATTCCTCTTTTCCCCTTGGTACTGATTATCGACCAATCGAACCTCTCCAGCTCACTTTTGTACACGTAAGCGACCTCACAGAACCCGCTTTCCACTCACATCATACAATAGTATCATTGCAGACAGGAACACGAAATCTGATTTTTTTTTTCTTTTGGATGTAATGGTATTAAACCGAGGGAGAATTGGCTTAATTTCAGTGGGGTTTTAGACTACTCTTGTTTTAGCGTTGAGCTTAAATATGTTTGAACAGGCCTTCCGCAAATTGTTTTTCGAAGAGCATTTGCCGATGTTGGAGGTTTTGTATAGGCAACAAAAGGGCAAACCGAAGATATGGATTTCGATATTAGACTATTTAGAGTTTTTTCTCAAGATGACAAAATTGGAGAAAAATGATTGACAGATTAGTAATTCAAAAGGGCATTAAAGTATTCGTTGCGGATGGATCAGAAAACAGTTCCTTATTCTTTTTGAACAAGTGATTGTGGGTTCATCCACCATCCAAGTGGTGGAAGGTGAACGTAGATGGTAGTGTATTGGAGTCTGGGGTAGAAAAATGAAGTCATCAGAAGGAGCATCCCTTGTAGAGGACCGATGAGTACATCGGGTGGAGTACTTCCTATTCACGGTGTAATACGGCTTGCCCTTTTCCTCCTGACGAGCGCAAAACCTTGATGTGCGCATCTTATTTCCCCGGATAACTGAGCTACAAGTTACTGTTGTCGCTAGGTTATCTGCTACCCTGTTTGCATCCCTCGAAACTAGTGAAATAGAGTAAGCACTCAATTCATCCAAGCAAATGCGTAGGAATTGTTGAAGCAGATCGGGTGGAATAGGGTCCAGGCCCCACAAATATCTACAAAGACATTTGCAATCACTTTCTATAACCAGATTCAAAAACTTAAGACTCCGAATACCGTCGCTTCGAACTCTGCCTCAAAGGAGTCCTTGTCTCCTATAGGCATACTATAAAATGGACCCAATTTCCCTTCGTCGTCCCTAAAAGCTAAGTGGTGGAAGGTGAACATAGATGGTAGTGTCGGCTTAGCTTTTAGAGACGACGAAGGGAAATTGGGTCCATTTTATAGTATGCCTATAGGAAACAAGAAAGACTCCTTTGAGGCAGAGTTCGAAGCGATGGTATTCGAAGTTAATTTCACGATCTATCACAAGTTTTTGAACCTGGTTATAGAAAGTGATTGCAAACATCTTTGTAGATATTTGTGGGGCCTGGACCCTATTCCACTCGATCAGCGTCAACAATTCTTACGCCTTCGCTTGGATGAATTGAGTGCTTACTCCATTTTCACTAGTTCCGAGGGATGCAACAGCGTGGCAGATAACCTAGCGACAACAGTAACTTGTAGCTCAGTTATCCGGGGAAATAAGATGCGCACAACAAGGTTTTGCGCTCGTCAGGAGGAAAAGGGCAAGTCGTATTACACTGTGAATAGGAAGTACTCCACCCGATGTACTCATTGGTCCTCTACAAGGGATGCTCCTTCTGATGACTTCATTTTTCTTGTTTCCAGAGACCCCAGACTCCAATACACTACCATCTACGTTCACCTTCCACCACTTGGATGGTGGACGAACCCACAAATACTTGTTCAAAAAGAATAAGGAACTGTTTTCTGATCCATCCGCAACGGTTAATTTAATGCCCTTTTGAATTACTAATCTGTCAATCATTTTTCTCCAATTTTGTCATCTTGAGAAAAAACCCTAAATAGTCTAATATCGAAATCCATATCTTCGGTTCGCCCTTTTGTTGCCTATACAAAACCTCCAACATCGGCAAATGCTCTTCGAAAAACAATTGCGGAAGGCCTGTTCAAACATATATAAGCTCAACGCTAAAACAGGAGTAATCTAAAACCCCACTGAAATAAAGCCAATTCTCCCTCGATTTAATACCATTACATCCTAAAGAAGAAAAAAAATCAGATTTCGTGTTCCTGTCTGCAATGATACTATTGTATGACATGCATGGAACAAATCTACTTAAGGTAACCACTAAGCTAGATTTACATAACACTACTTGAAGCTGCAGAGTGTGTATTAGGTATGTTCTGGTTAGAGTTTGTATTCGCTCTACGTTATGAAATTGTGCAGAGTTTTAAACCTTCGGACCACAAAAAGCATGTACCAGCTGCTTAACTGGAGAAGTTAGTATCCGCACTTTGGAGAGTCAAAGATCGTAATCTATTGTATTTCAACTTCCACATGTTTTCCTTTTCATCAGAATGATATCCATGGGATTCTAGAACTAAGAAGTCCTCCTTTAACCTACTTCATAAAGTTCCATGGATGAACATGTTAGTGAACAGGATCCCAACATCAACCATAACATAAGTACATTTAACTATGAAACAAGCTTGATGGTCAGCTTGGACCACACTTGGTTATAAGATCACTGCTAATCTATGAAGCACGGATACGCCTAAACCAGTCACGTACAGGTATCGGATACTTTCCAGATACGGATACGCACCCGATACGTCCCGATACGTATCGGATACGGCAAATAAGTATCCTGTAATTAAATTAAATGTTTTAATTTTCGGATACGCGAGGGATACGGCCGGATACTTTTGTGATAAGGCCGGATACTTTTGTGATACGGTGGCAGTCACACACACAGCGAGCGCGCGAGAGAGAGAGAATCAGAGACGAGAGAGAGAGAGAGAACCAGACGACAAGGGCTGCTTGATCGACGACTGATTTTTGTAACCCTTACGATCGACGACGACGGCAGCTAGATCGACGGCAATTTTTTTACCCCTTTCGATCGACTGATCGACGATGGCAGCCAGATCAGATCTACATCGATATATTTTTTTGCTGGGTTTCTATTGTTCTGTACTCATATATATAGAATACAAAAATTACACCATAGCCCCTTAAGTTATTTTTGTTTTGATCATACCCCTTAAGTTCTTTATCACAACACTAAAGTCCCTTGATTTCTAAAAATTACAGCTTTATATCTCCCAGACTCCTAGTTTTATATTTATCTCCCAGTTTTACCCCTAACAAATACAAACATTACATCATTTTGACTTCTTATGCCTAGTAGGAGACTAATAATTATAAATATATATAATTTGCACAACCGTATCCCCGACGTATCCGTATCCTAGTTTTTTAGATTTTGCCGTATCGCCGTATCCGTATCGTGTCGTATCCGTATCCCGTATCCGTGCTTCATAGCTGCTAATCAATAGAAGTGGGCACCAGATTGTGTATTTTAACAATAGGCACAAAGGTGAGAAGAGCACCAAGGCGCAACAGTCTCTAGAGGCCTAGAGCAAGGAGCACATTTTCCATAAGAAGAAAAATCTAGATTGAATTGTGACAGACAAATTATTCAAGGTTCAACAAAGGGGAAAAAAAGATTTATGATTATAACTACTACGTATAAGTCTAATTAATAGGCCTAAACTGTATAGTATTCTATCATCTTCTAATCTTAACCAGTTGACAAAAGAGCAAATTCCCAACATACTATGGTACAAAAAATCCTGCCAAGTGCCAACTTTAATCACACCAACTCAATCACACAAATTTTTATGGACAAAATAACAGTAACTTTTTAATTGTAATATCCATCTAAATTGACAGCCAAGACCTGTAGCATATTTGTGTGTGTATGTGTGTGTATATATATATATATATATATATATATATACAATCCCGTTCACCTGCGGGATCCCGCAATTTTGCAAAATGCGGGACGTCAAAACGACGTCGTTTTGACGTTCGTTTCACCCGGTAAACTCTCGCGGGTTAAATGAGTCTGGGTCCGGGTAATTTGAACTCGCGGGTCGACTTCCGGGTTAGACAAAACCCACGGCCCCTTCTCTCTCTCTTCATTCTCCCCAAAATTTGAACTCGCGACCAGAGAGAGAGAGAGAGAGGCGAGAGAAATTCAAAATCGAAGAAATCGAAACTACGACGACGACGATCGATCTTCCTGTACGGTTATCTTCTCTCTCCCTCTCTCTCTCTGGTCCTCGGTTCTTCTCTCTCTCTCTTCATTCCCCCCCAAATCGATCGTTCGTTCCAGCAGCAGAAGAGAGAGACAGAGGCGATTCGAAACTACGACGACGACGACGAACGATCTACCCTAGCTTTTGAACACAGGTATCTTCTCTCTCTCCCTCTCTCTCTGGTCCTTGGTTCTTCTTATATGTAACAGCTAGGGTTTTTGTAACCCTAGGGTTCGAAGAAGAAGAACAACCCGTACCGTCACAGGCGAAGCAAATAGGAACGTGAGACGACGACGACGATCAGGAGTGATTTGACGACGATCGATACACTGGTATCTTCTCTCTCCCTCTGTCCTTTCTCTCTCTGGTTCTTCTTAGATCGATAAATGAAGGGTTTGGGAAAAAAACCCCTAAATTCGAAAATGCTGGGTTTTGTTGATTTGAATGTATGTGTGATTCTTTGCGAGCCTGTGGAAATCAGACTGAATGTGTAAACTCTTTAGTTTATTGTGATGATAGTACAGGGTTGAAAGTATTTCTGAACGAGTCCTGCCCCATACATGCACCAAATGCTGTTCTTTTTGATTTCTGAATATTCCTCGAAGCTGGAGCTTTCTTTTCGCTTGTTACAGTTAGAAGTTTGTTACAGTTAGAAGTTTTGATGCTTGACGAGAAATTCGCTGACCTGATCCTGATCATGTTGCTTTAAATACGTTTAAGTAATAGGAAAAAACTACAATTGAGAATCGAGTCTTTTTTCCCCTGGTAGGTAAAATACTACACTGATGGGTAGAGTAGGAATGCAAAACATGCTGGTAGTTTCCACTGAACAAAAACCTAATTGACACAAGGCTGTTGTTTTAGTTGTTGTGTTCATGTGGCTTTACCCCATTACTTTCCATTTCCTCGAGAATCTGGAAACAACTCTCAAATTGGCAACTCCTTCCATAACCGTCAATTAGGATGTTGTATGTCTGCGAATCTGGGGCAACCCCTCTCCCCGCCATCTTCTTAACCCACTCCGTAGCCTCAACCATATTGCCAGAATCACAAAACTTACTGATCAGCGTATTGAAGGTGATGCAGCTTGGCTTCAACCCATGAATTTCCATCTGCTCTACGGTTGAAAGGGCTTTATCCATTTCCTTAGCACGACAATATCCATTCACAATTGTGTTATATATCACCTCCGTTGGAACCAGCCCATTTTCAAGATTACTCCCTTTCCATGTATTGTAGAGTAGAAATGGATACATTTTGTTAGAGAACGTGTCGCTGGTTCTTTGTTACAGGTTCCATATGGATTGTTCATCTTCAACAAGCACAAATGCTGACTCATTTCCAAGGTATGCAGTCAAGCTATGCGGTTGCAACGACCAAGCTGTCATAAGGGTGACTAATTCAGAACCAAACAGAGGCAAAATATACTACTCATGTCCAAATAATAGGAAATGCGATATGTGGGAATGGTGCAGGCCAATTAACAGACGTCAAAACCGAGGTCAAAGTGTCACAACCCAGAGAAAGGCCTTCCATGAAGATGAGACCCATAATCCAACACAAAGGGTTCAAAATGCAAGAATTGGGGATGACAATGTAATGGCTGCTAAGATACAAGTTCTGGAAGGGCAGCAAGCAAATATGAAGATGATGATCGTGTGCCTCGGCACCGTTCTGTTATGTTTGCTTTGTTTTAGCGTACTCAAATGAATGTAATGTAATATCAAACTTTCCTTAAATTTGGAGGCATATTTTGGGATAAAAACATGGATAGTATGTGTGTCCAATATTGGTTTTACTTATTGCCTAAGTTTTCATCTTGACTCCCGCGCTTGCACCTCATTCTCACTTTCTACCCTTTACTTCATTTCAAAAATCTGGTTCCATTTTTTGTCTGAATCCTGGAATTACAAAGATTATGCATCCACATGTCAACAAATTGTGAATCTCGAACAACTGTGTTGAGGAATGCTATATTGTTACTGTATGCCCTTTCACCCCTCTCTGTTACTGTATTGCATTTTTGTGGGGGTTGAACAATTTATTGGGCAAAATTTAAGATACAGAACGAGTACAACTTGTTGAATGCTATAAGGTTTTATCTTGTTGAATTACTGTATTGTTTTTTTGTGGTGTTAATCCAGCGAGGTATTAGGTTGCGCAATGCTGCTTTTCATTCAGGGCCATGCCTTTGCTGAAAAAATGAACACTTCTAAGTGAAAAGAGAATTTGGAAAAGGAGTATCAGTTCTGCTGCTTCTCCAGAACTCCCCTAAATTGCAAATCATAGCAATGTTTGACTTTTGTCTAATTAAAATTTGATCAAACTAATTTTTGAAAGAACTCAACTCAACTCCCCTAAGTCGCACCCCGTAGCTAGGCGTTGGAACACTGAATGAGCTGCAATTAATTCTCCACAATCTCATGTGACTTGTCTGTGGGAGCTGCAATATATGATGACGACACCCCGATAAGATCGTACCCAAATCAATAAAATTAGGTCTCTCTTGCTCATGGTTCTATTTCATTTCTGTGGGCCGGGGACAAAGAGACAATCCCTTCTTGCCTTTTGTGGGTGTCATTTCAGGTGTTTTCATGGAGGCTTTCTCAGAGAAAGTTCTTGGGGGCTTTAGGATCACAGAAAATTGTTTGGATTCATCTAAAACTTGAACACTCTTTTAACAAAAAGTCTGAAACCACACACTTTTCTTTTTAATCAGTAAGGGAAATATCTGTGTCTTACGGCTCAAGTTGCTCATGCTTATCATTCAACAGCATAGTAATGGGTACAAAGATTAAAAGGGAATGCAGCAATACGAGAAGCACATGATCATGTAATGGGTACAAGAACTAGAAATTCTGAACTAGAATGGGTACAAGAACTAGAAATTCTGAACAAAAACAGATACTGGCCAAATCTATCAACTGGCCCTAATACAAGAAGTTTGAACAATGACTGATATGAAGTCCAAGGATCAAAAGCATGTGGACTGGACTGGAGCTACACCAATCTGGCCAAGCAACGACTAAACTGGAATGGATTGAAGCACATGATCATGTAATAGCAGCAGAAGGTATTTGCAGCAGCAGATAGTAGCAGCATAACAGCAGCTGACAGAAGAACCATAGCATAACAAAGCCAAGACTTGAACCAAGAACACAGCAGAGGTCATATGGCACACAGCAAAGTCATGCCATAATCATCTCCACGCCACACCAACACCATGACATAGCCTCATGAGTTATGACACACCTGTTTTTTAACTTCAAATATAGCACACCTTCAAGAGGCAATCCAATTCCCATCATAGTAACCCACAGCAAGAGACGCACAGAAGGCCCTCACCATTATGCAACCCTCAGGAATAAGACACACATCCAAATTCCCCCCAGACTAAGACACAGCATTATCCAAGAGCACACACCTGAATCCCACAAAACCACACCATTATCCAAGAGCACACCCCTGAATCCCACAAAACCACAGAGTAACCCACCATCCATAGAGTAACACATCTGTATCACCCTCCTATATCTCCAACCTATTATGTAACCCTCAACATAAGACACTTACCCAAATTCCCACCCAAACTTACACCCATCTGTACCCCACAAAAGAACACGAATTATACCATCTTCGCTTGAATCACCCAATTTCCAAATGAAAAACCTAAACACAAAAAAAAAAAAAAAAAAAAAAAAAAAAGGTAATTAGGCCCTTATGACAAATAACAAGATATGAGGTGGCCATGCTTATTTAATAGGGTAAAGTAAACCTTGCATCCTCCACTTTTAACTTGGACAGTCTAATCCTCATCATAGTCCATGTCATCCTCGTCATCAACATCTTGCGAAGAGCTAAGAAAAGAAGGCAACAATTAAAAGTTGAACAATTAAACAATTAAATTGAAATGAACATATTTAATTGAATTCACCTACATGTTGAGAAGTTTTGGACAATTCCTTTTGTCATGGGACTGCCCCGTTAACCCACAACCATTGCATTTCCTACTCTTCTTGTTTACGGCCCTCTCTTTTCCTCCCTGCAGTCGTTTACCACAACCCTTTGCCCTAACTTGTTCTGGTTCCTTAAATCTATGCTGACTTCCAAGAGAAATGGGCACATCGATAGCACTTGGTCCGCCATCTTGGCGAGAAATCCTCATGGCTGCAATCTGCTTTTGTAATGCTTCCAAACCTTCTTGCAAAACTTTGGTTCCTTCCTCATCCAATATAGCGTCATCAATCACATTAGATGCAAGTTGAAAGAGACCTTGGCGCCTCACTAAAAGAGAAGTGCCACATATTTCATTCGCACCGTTGCGCAAGTCATCCTTAACTCTGCTAGCCTTCGCGGTTTTAGTCCACCTCGTGCAAATGTACTCAGTAGGCAATTCCCTAATCCCCATTGTAAAGAAGTATGCCAACATATGACGACATGGAATTCCTTCACATTCAAACATCTTACAACTGCAACTCACATGGTTTGATGTCTTATCTACCGAAACCTCACGACTTCTCGAACCAACCTTGTCTTCCCTCTTGACATCCCACAAACGGCAATGTTCATCCTCATGTTTCATCGTAAGCAAATAAGCACTATTTTGAAAGATTTCATCCTGGAACTTTTGGAATATAGGCAAGGTATATACTTCGCTCATTCTCTTTTCCATCAAGAACATGGTTTTCATTTGTGGCCTCTCATTTACATCTTTATGATCGAAATCCAATTCATTATGACGTATACGAGAAATTCCCCTCTCAAAACGCGTCACAAAATCCAACAAAGAATTATGTTTAGACACAAACCGCTTGAAGAATGCATGATTATTTTCAGCTCTTTGACTACTCGTCATGCCTGCAGAAAATATGTGTCTGGTATATGCAGGAATCCATCTACCACGAATTTCAAACAAGTCATTCAGCCAACCATGCCCCGTTAAATCTGTTTGTTGTAGCAAATCACCCCATCTTACGTCGAACTCTTCAGGTCTCTCGGATTCCCATATACAACTCGAAAACTTATCATAATGTTCTTTATAAATGACTGCACCTAGTTTCTCAGAAAACTTTTTCGTGATGTGCCAAATGCAATACCTATGAAGCGTATTTGGAAGAACATTACCGATTGCTTTTGTCATTGCCGGATCTTGATCAGTGATTATCATTTTGGGTGGGCCTCCTGGCATTGCTTTCAACCATTCCTTTAACAACCACTCAAAAGACTCGGTTGTTTCCTCATTCAAGAATGCACACCCAAAAAGTGTTGTCTGTCCATGGTGATTGACCCCTAATATAGGTGCGAAGACAAGAGAATATCGGTTTGTGTTGTACGTAGTATCGAACACCACCACGTCCCCAAAATAGTAGTATGATTTTCTAGAAATCGCATCGGCCCAAAAACAACGACTCAACCTCCCCTTATCATCTTGCATAAATGAAAACACAAAATTGGGATTCTTTTCTTTTTCAATCTCAAACTTCTCATACAACATATTGGCGTCATGACCTGCATACATTTTTCTTTTATCCCGGTCACTATTGTGAAGATCTCGGTTTGTAAATCCAATGTTTTCAACACCTCCGGCTTGCACCTCTAAAATAGCCATTTGTTGGCAGGGTGGCACATTTGCAGCTGCTAGATCTTTTGTTAAAGATCTAGCTGCAGCTGACATTCGACGATGAGAAGGTAACAAATGCACCCTCCTTGGCGAGGTAAGCTCGTGGTTATGAGCCTCCAAATATTGGATGACAACAAACCCTCCACCTGTATTGTTTCTCACGACAGTCAATTTTGCACCACAACCAGTTCTAATTATACCACGCCGCCGTATTATGGGGGCCTCAGAATTTTCTGAACTTTTTGGTGTGCTCTTCCCTTGCTTGTAACAAACATACTCCTTCCTAATTATTTGACCATCCTTAACCTTGCTAGAATGGATTCGGACACTGAATCCAAATTGTTTAGCGTAATTGTTGTAAAATTTAAAAACATCGTCTAAGTTGTCAAACTGTTGTTCCATTTTCGGTACAGAAGAACCAACAGATTCACACGGTTCAGATGGTACTGGTGAGACTAGTTGTATAGCATCCAAAGACTGCACACTAAAAACAACCCAACAGACAAATATCACTAAATCTACCAGGTTAACCTACTGTTCATGAGAGAGAGAGAGAGAGAGAGAGAGAGAGAGAGAGAGAGAACCATACCCTGGCCTGCTTACAACTTCTTCTTCCATTTCTTCACTCTCTATTTCTGTATCTGTTACAAATAAGGGCGAAAACACAATTTTTATCCAAAAAAAACACAAAACTAATACTGGTAACGATTTTTTCCCAAAACTAATACTGGTAACGGTTCGAAAATGGGGTTTGGCCTGCTTACAATTTTTATCCAAAGTTACGGTTCTAAAATGGGGTTTGGCATGTTCAATGTAATTTTTTTCCAAAACTGGTAACGATGTTTGGCCTGTTCAATACCTTCTTCTTCGGTCATCGATCGTACTTCTTCTTCTTCATTCATCGTTCCTTCTTCTTCCTGTGTTTTGAAATCGAAATAATGGAAACAAAAAACCCTCAAACGATTTCGAACCCTAGGGTTACAGAAACCCTAGCTATTTCTGTACAACCGGACAGAGACAAAGAGAGACAGAGGGAGAGAGAGAAGATACCTGTGATGGAACTCCTGTAGATCGATCGTCGTCGTGTACATCGATCGTCGTCATCGTCTCCTCTAAATCGCCTCTCTCTCTCTCTCTCTGGTCGCGAGTTCAAATTTTGGGGAGAATGAAGAGAGAGAGAAGGGGCCGTGGGTTTTGTCTAACCCGGAAGTCGACCCGCGAGTTCAAATTACCCGGACCCAGACTCATTTAACCCGCGAGAGTTTACCGGGTGAAACGAACGTCAAAACGACGTCGTTTTGACGTCCCGCATTTTGCAAAATTGCGGGATCCCGCAGGTGAACGGGATTGTATATATATATATATATATATATATATATATAAGTAATAGAGTTCTCACCTACACTCACCGTTGTTCCCAACTGGATTACTATATAGCACTGGTAATCCTACTTGTGAAACTGCTTAATACTACGTAACAGTGTAGAAAGATTGTAGTAGCAACTGATCCAAACAGAGTTACGGATCAAACACACTTGCCTGAAGTTTTTTTCTAAAATGAAGTTAATTAGGGACATTTCGCACTTATGCCGGAGAAGATAACAGTATAACACCATCAGTTTTAAGACACCTATAGTCCTTTTTCCTAATGGTACATGAATGTGCATTGATGGTTTCCCCTGATCAGTATGAAGCTATAAAAACTTACTTTAAACCAGAAGGGTCTTCTAAAGAGCCGAAGAACCAAAAGGCTTAGTACCAAAATGGATATTCCTCATCAAACTCGTTAACGCAAAAAAAAAAAAAAAAAATTTCATTTTTATTTGACAACTTGATGTAAGGGTTTGTAAAAACAAAAAAAATGGTATTTTCCCTCCCTAATCCCTCCTTTGCTTTAGTTTTAAACCAGAAGGCCATCTAAAGTGCTCACGCACATAAAGGGTTTGTTTCACAATGGATATTTCTCATCAAACTCGTGATAGCAAAAAAACCACAATGTTTTCTATTTGACAACTAGTTTTAAGGGTTTTGTGAAAACTATAAAATGCATTGACCTGGGTTACAAGGACTTGTACCTGGAGTGGGTAATAGTCAAAGAGTCCCATTCATCTACTCATTTCCAAGGGCATGGGAGCACGACAAAATAAGACCTTCTATTCTAATTCCGTCCTTTACTGGATAAAATGGTATACACAAGGTGTGATAGAGTATATTCACAGGTGTCGTGTAGAAGGGAGAGGATGACAGATATTCCGAGCTATTAGGCAGTGGACAGGGGTGCTTCAGTGGAGGATAGTAGAAACGATGGTGGAGTGCTGTGAGGAAATTATTTTGTAAGAAGGGGAAGGATTGGGAGATGGGAGAGTTGGACTTTTTCCAAGAATTAAGCAAAATATAAACAAAAATTAGAACAATCCAATACCATAAACGCATCTCCACCATTCCAAATGCCCACATATTCAGGCTTTAAGAGAAGCATTGATATTGAACGAACACTTATGCTTTAAGTTCCAACATTTGAAAACATCAAAGGCAAATTAAAACAACTAAATATCCGATGAAGGAACCTGCAACCAGGCACGTCTTCTACAACATTGAGTCACCTGATGTTTTGTTCAACACCAAATTCATCCCTTATTTACTTGACCAAGGTCACACAAATACCATGGAACAAAAACATGTCTTAAAGTAATGCATAGCATGCTAATAAAAAAAAAGTAACGAATAGCACCCACCGACCTGAGAGCGAAGGTTCTCTGTTTTATCATCTAGGAGCTCAATCTTCACTCCACGATCAAGACCCTGCAGAATCACAAACTTCCTTAGACAGTTGTATTTGCAAGCTTGTTGATCTCTTCTGGATGATCTCCACACCACTGCATCTGCTCCTTAAGTTTGGGCCTATATTTCAGGATTGAAGTACATCAGCTAAAGGCACAATTAGTAGCAGCCAGAAGAGATCATGTGAAAGTGAGGAGAGCAATTACCCAAACTCCATATTCAGGCTATTATCAGCAACCGTTGCAGCTTTCCCACTGCCATATGTCTGGGTAAATTCATCCCTAATTCGTTCAAGAAACACAATCGGAATATGTCTGCCAGCAGATTCCACGGCAACCACACAGTAAGCTGCAAGGTTTAACAGAAGAAGTTAATGAAAAAGGGCAGGCAATAAAACTGTTTTTACAGGAAAAGAAACTCCCTTAAAAAGAACTATACCAACAGTAACCACCAAAAATACTCCCTTAAGAAGAACTATATTCCCATCCAGTGCACAATCACCCTACCAAAGACATCTACGTGCACAACACTTGGCATCAACACATCCACAACCAATACCAAAACCCAAAATCATAACCCTCGAATTCTAAAAAACAATTCATACATTATAACTCCCCAAACTCTCACACATGCACAAAACCGACACTCAGTCCCACTCACTTTATACAAAACACCACAGCACACACTCACCTGCCGTGTTCTCTCTCTCTCTCTCTCTCTCTCTCTCTCTCTCTCTCTCTCTCTCTCTCTCTCTCTCTCTCTCTCTCTCTCTCTCTCTCTCTCTCCACACCACAATATAAATACAAATTAACTCAATACTAGTTTCCAATATTCCATCTACCGCAATTGCTGTGTGAAAAGGTAAATGAACAGAACGAGAGATATGGAGTATAATATTACATACTTCAAAAGAACCCAAGAAAACATCCTCCGAACCTCGGCTGCGGGCTGCTGCTCTCTCAAAAAGTCAGAAGTTCACTTATTACGCACTTCAAAGTCGCTCCCCTAGGGTTTCGACGCAGAGTAGGCCTAGTGTTTCACTGTGTGAGAGGCCTAGGGTTTCACATAAGGGGACTCGTTCTGTATCCCCTGTTGCTGATTATAGGGTTTCTAGACCGCATGTCTCTGGGTCTCTGGTGCGTGGTCTTGATCTGCTGGAATCTGTTACGATCCCTAATGTGGATCATTTGAAGCTGTGCGCGACGGATACTCCGGCTATTCATCAAATCAAGGAGTTGATTGCAGAGAATGCTCGATTGGGTCGATTATTGGATAGTAAGACTGTCCTCTGGGCCTGGTAATGTTCTCTCATGGAGTAACGTTGTGGCAGGACTCAGGAGGGAATGGGGTGGTAGATGGTCATGGAACTAGTATCAAAGGGGCCCCCAAGGATCAAAAAAAAAGGGGCCCCCGTCTCTGAGGGTGCTCCTGAGCTAATCAAGAATTGTCATAAGAGCATCACCAATCCAATATTCCATTTGAGAGGATCAAAATAATATTTTTTACTCATAAAGTGATTATAGAGGAAATTACTATTCATGTTTATACCAACCACAAACACTCTATTTTTGTCTTGAATAGTATTTTAGAGATGATCCTCTACATTTTCTCTACCCTCTAAATATAGAGGATCAAAATCCAATACTCTCAAATGAAGGAGGATTGAGAGGATGGATTGGAGTGCTTTATTACTCTCAAATAGAGATATAGAGTATGGGTAGGAGATCCTCTAAGAGATGATGGGCCTCCTAGATGTGCTATTAAACGCAGATGGAGGGAGGGAGACGAGTGTTTGGATAAATTAAACGCATTCGTTTGATTTATGTGAAGACAAAGTTAAGTTCGATGTTTATTTAGGGGAAAATTCTTTGTTCGGTTCCTAGTTTAGTTTTAGTCTTGTTTTTAATCATTACCCTATATTTTTCTCCAATTATTATCCTATATCTTCAATTATTAATTTTATTTCTCTTTCTATCTCTCTCCAATCATTACCCCTATATCCAATCATTACCCTATTTCTCTCTCTACCCACTACCAAACACATTTATATCTCTTTGACTTTACACGAAAGTTCGCTTAGGTCCTTCTAGTTTCAATTTGAACAATCTTAACCTTGTATTTTGGAATTTGTTTCAATGTCAACCCTTTGTCTCCTTCCATTAATATTTCGGACGGAAACCGGTTATGTGCCTAGCACATGACCTATTTTGAGGGGCATTTTTGGCCATTCCCCTCTCCTTCCTGTCTCTCTCTCTCTCTCCTCCCCCGGCCCCCTTCTCTCCTCCCTCCTCTCCATCTCCCTACCGAAGAAGAAAACCCAAACCAGAGGCAAAATGGACCCCAATTCACCCCAATTCTTTTTCGGGTTTTGTACTAAAATAACCCAATTCATAATCAATTTTAGTAGTTGAAATTCTCGCACCAAAACCTCACAATTCAAAATGGACACAACTTGATTTACAAACCCTTTTGATTCAACAATTTCATAAATTGGATTCAAAACAGACACAACCCGAAAAACAGAGTGTGGTTTCAAAAAACATACAGAGCATCATGTTTACACATACTTGTAGTAACATTTATACCAGTATATACGCATATCAAATCGAGAATAATCAAATTCTTTCTAGGAAAAAAGGAACCAAGCAAATGGAAAGAATCAATTGCTTTCAAGAATCCAAAAGAACTCGATCTGTTGGTTTTGGATTTGAAATATAAGTCACTAGTTTCATTACGTTATTTTCTATGTGTTACTAATTGAACATGCACACATTAACTCAAATTTTTTTGCCCTAATTCTGCAGCAATGGATGGATCCATTTTCCAATTAGGCTTATGTTAGTTTTTGGATTTGTTGATGTATTTCTGCTTCCTCTTTTCCCCTCAAAACTTTAGGAATCAAGCAGATCTAGACATTGATGAGGGAATCGAGGGAATGATAGTTACGGGGGACTGAAGCCGTCTTCGACGAGGTAGTTGAAGGTGTGGCCATCGTCGCTGTAGATGAACGTGTTGGCGGTGGAAGGGAGTCTCTGGAGGTACTGGGAAGCAATGGTGGTGAAGTTGCCAGTGAATCTGATGAATTTGGCAACGATTACGGTGCCTCTAGTGACGAAGCTGTATACGAGGGATTGTTGGCCCATGTCTCTTATCTCTTTCTATATATTTCACCCTACAAACCTTGGGAGGGGAGAGAGAAATGGAAAGGTGGATATAGTGATAGAAGTTGAGGAGAGAGAGGGAGGAAGCGTGGTGGCGATGGGGGAAGGATGAATCGATATGGTTCTCATTTTTTTTTGGGTTGAAAATCGATAGGGAATTTAAATCCTAAGTTTGCTCTAAGGGCATCCGCATCAGATTCTCCCTTGCCTATCAACTTTTAAAATAACTACTGCATCAGGCTCTTTACTCTCACTTTCCTCTCAATAAATAATCAAACTCACCTCAATTAAATACTCCATTTAACTCTTCCTTCTGATAAAAAAAAAAAACTCTCCCTTGCATCGGGGGAGAGAAAGAGAGAGTTGTCTAAACAAAAGGAGGACTCTGCCGTTTAGAGGGAGATGTACGCACCTAACGCTGACGGCGTGTGCAATCTGTGCAAGGCTCTGTTCTCGATTGGGTTTGAGGGGTTTGAATCGTCTGATTAAGGGCTACTTTATTATGGGATCAAATCTTCTATTTCTCAAGTCTACAACCTCGTAGCTCATTGCCGCCGTCGTCGGCAGCAACACCTTCGTGATCCATGCCCACAACTCCGACCCGACTGCCAACCAGATTCTCGTCGTCGCCGACACTCTCATCGCCGGTAGAGAGTAGGTACGCAACAATTACAAGAGAGAGATTGGGAAACAATATAAAAATCAGAAGCAAGTGAACAGTAGCTCGTCTGTCCAAATGAGCCACTGTAGCAAAACTAGAGTTTCTTCAAAGTAGAGAGGAAGGAAGAGAGACTGATGTTGAGGGTTTTGGGTGTTTTTTTTCCTGTTTTGGCTCTTTAATTTAGTTTAAAAAGGGGAGTAAAGAGAGATATGTGGATGCTCTAAGGCTCTTTTGGAACTTGTGGAAAAGAAAAGAAAGGAAAGGAAAATAAAAGAGGGAAAATGTGAAGAAAGTAAATTCTTTTCTCTTATTTGGTTGTAGAAAGAAAATGAAAAGAAATCATGAGAAAAATGAATTTCTCTTGTTTGACTTCAACAGGAAAATAGAAAGAAAAGGAAATTCTTTAATTATCTTTTCCTAAAAATTGTGTGGTGGATTTTCTCTCTCATTTTCCTTAACCATTTCCCTTTCCGGAGCCTTCTTTCCTTCATACTGTATTTTATTTTCCTTTTCCTTCAAATAGGAACCAAACAATCATTAGAGAAATTTTTTTATTTTCCTTTCTTTTCCCCCATTTTCCGTAAGTTCCAAATGCCTAAGGCCCCGTTCAGTTGCCAGGAAAGTATAAGAAAGGATGGGAAAACAAACTTTCCCATAAATTTTGTAGTGTTCAGTTGACAGGAAAGTAGTGAGAAACATGTTTTTAAGTTTTCCTGCAAGATTTACTTTCTTGCAAAAGTGATCTGACCAAAAGCATAGGATTTTGCGTCGCGGGAAAAATTTTATCCATTGTGGGGCCAAAATAATTGGCTGGTAAGAAAAAAAGTAAATGACGCCAATACCAAAAAAATACAAATTAGGTTTTTTAGAAAGACACTTTGAGATTTACGTGAGCAACAACAATTTTGACTACTATGGTGCTTTCTGAGATAATTGTTGTGGAAAAAGATTGATAGTTTATTTTTTTGGAAGTATTTATTTATCTTGTAGTTAGTCTTTAATTTTATTTTGTACTAACTAATTTTCAATGAGTTTTTGCATCGGTAACTAATTAAGCACGTTTGTTTAATATTTATTTATTTAGTTATCATCTACTTATTTAAATTTTTTAAACTTTATTTGTATGGTTGATTATCAGATAATGTCAATTTAAATGAGGGATTTGCATGACCATTCAGAATATAGCAAATTGAATAGGGAATTGCAAGTCGATTTTTTCATTTCATGTTAAGGCTTAGCATTAGATAAAATACATTTTTCGTATGTGTTAATTTTTGAAATATGATAGCCTATTATTTAGCTCTCAAAGTTACTTTTATTTAAAATTTGCCATGGGAATAAAAATAAAGAAGTTTCTCATAAATGCCTTTTCCCGGCAAATGAACCACTAAACTTTAGTTTTCCTGCCAGAAAAAATTGTCAAATGAACACTTACAAGAAAATAGATTTCTTTTTCCTTTACTTCACTTTACTTAAATTTTCCTGAGAATAACTTTCCAGTATAACATTCCTGGTAACTGAACGGAGCCTAAATAGTTGGGCATACAACTAGATAACTAGACTATCTTGCTGCAAATTTAAATTAGCTAACAAATCTGCAAAAATCCTAACATCCCGGAAAAAACATGCTTCGCTCCGGTGATTGAAAAGCGTGAAGCGAATGTGAGGCGACAAAGTTCGTAAAAGACGAAGCAGGGGGCGAGCATTGTAAAAAAAGAAAGATATACTACAAAAAAATATAAAAATCCCCAATCGTAACCCTACCTTTGCCGACCATCCCCAACCACTGCTGACTATCCCTAATCAAGTTCGAAACCCTAACTCAACTCGATACACCAGAAAACATCGTTACCCACTTGATGTCATGTTCGAAATACCCTGATCTGTGTCCGAAACCCTAAAACAACTACTCCCTCTGTCCCGATTTGTTTGTCCACTTTTTGACTTTTAAGTGTCCTAAAATGTTTGTCCATTTGACTTCTAATTGGATCGATTTTCCCTTTTTGCCATTTCTTTAGTGGAATAAAGTAACTTTTTTGAAAAAGTTGAGGGTAAATGTGGAAAGTTGAACCTTTTTAGATATAATCATTGTGTTTCCTAAAAAAATTAGATTTTCGAGGTTGAACAAACAAATTGGGATGGAGGGAGTACTACCCAGTCGATTTCAGCCCTCAAAACCCATTACCCGGTCAACCCAGCATCCGCTGGTGCCGGAAAAGTTTCGCCGGCCATCATACAACACTCGTTAGCGCCAGAAAAGCCTTGCCGGCCCTTAACGACTACTACCCAGTCGATTTCAGCCCTCGAAACCCTTTACGTCGATTTTAGCCCATGAAACCCATTACCAAGTCGACCAAGTCTATACCCAACGCTCGTCGGCACCGAAAAAGTCTCGCTAGCCATCGTAGAGCTTCTATGGTTGTGTTTAACGTGTTATTTTGCCCTAAACTACGCCTAGTCGAGCTTTTAAGGTGCCTCACGACTAGTCGATACAAGTTGACTAGTCATTCGCCTCATCCAACCTCGCCTTGCCTCACATCTCTGAGGCGATACAAGCTTGCCTCACGCCTAGTCGCGCTTTTTTAATCACTGCTTCACCTCACTCTCGAGCATCTATAGTATGAGGTTAAATTATTTACACCGCCGGTGTAAACATTTGTTTACTCCAAATCAATTACATTGAATCACGTCGCAATGTTCTATTAATTGAGATCACTGTTTTAAAGACGAGACACAATTGTAATTGATTCGGAAGAAACAAATATAATTTACACCGCTGGTGTATACTCCATAATTTATTCTCCTAGAGTTTTGACATGCAATCAGAAATTATGTTGATAGTCATCATAGATGAGTTGCGTGGTTGCGACACGAGGGAATCTGTTTCATATGAAATCCCTTGCAAGTGCCAATTTGAGGCTTCCCTAACAGTCCTAACAGCCCTTTTGGATGGAAGAGTTTCATGAGAAAAGAAAAGAAAAGAAAAGATTATGGTTTCTTGTGAAATCTCTCATTTGGATTGAACATTTTGGTGAGAAATAAAGAAAAAAAAGTATAAAAAAGAAATATTTTGATTGGTTCTTCCCTTTTCTAACCCAATCTCACAAAAAATAATGAGATTTGGTGAGAAAAGGCTCTCCTTTCTTATCTCACATTTTCTCACCATCCAAGCGTTATCTCACCTTTTCTCACCATCCAAACGAGCTGTGAGTGCCCAACTTTCCATCAATCATCATAAGTAGTACTGGAAGAAGCCAAACCAATGTTTTTATCTAAACACACCACTCAAAGACCCAGCTTGTCATCACGAATTAGCCCACCTGCCATACTAAGTTTTTTTTTTTTTTTCTCAATCCTCATCTTGCCAGGGTACGTGACTGAAACACACGTCCCATTCCACAGCTTCACTAATAGTACGACGGACCCTAACGTTACGAGGGGAAGCATCCCCTTGAGTATCAAAAAACAAATTTGTTTCTGTGGAGCCAAATCGCCCAACAAATAGTGGGAAAGATGCAACTCCAAGGAATCCCCAACCAGTGGCAAATGCTGAACCAAAGGATGGAAGGGAGAATGGGAGAATGCCAATGGCATCCCACAACTCCTTTAGTTCTGGGACAAAGCCGAAGAACATGATAAACAGACTCTTCCTCGACACAACCCGCAGGACAAAAGATATCCAAAGAAATTTGACAATTGTGAAGGAAAACTTTGGTAGAGATTTTTTTCCTGGATGAATAGCCAGAAAAAATAGCGCACTCTGAGGTGAGCTTTAATCTTCCATACCCAATCCCAACAGTCCAAAAGGGAGAGAGGGTTGGTGCTGGTTCAGGAAAGAGTGGGTCGATCCAGCTTCTAGCATATACACTGCAAAATGCAAAGAGATGTCGTGGATTTCAATGGCTATACAAGTGGGAAGTTCCATGGAAAGTTTATTGAAAATCCACTCGTTATTGGTCCAACAGTCTCGTAGAGTCAGCGAGATCAATGATCCTGAGGGGGCCCGAGATACACCACGAATTGGCCCACTACTCAGCTAATTGTCACCCCAGATCGAAGTTGGTGCTCTCACCATTCCTCACATGGATTTTAGCAAAACGTTTAATGATACCACACCAAGTGGTGGAAGGGCAACTGGAGTTCGTGGTGTCGATGTTGTACTTACTACTCTTAACAACATTGGCCTAGATGGCTTGATTCTCTGTACGCAAACGCCAGAACCACGTAAATATTTGTCTCTGTATTTGTGTGCTGGTTTGTTCTTTTGTTCTGCAACACAAAGATATATAGCATGCTTATATCTCATTAAATATGAGGAATATGAACAACAAAAAATTGAGCCCATCTGAATGCTTTTTATGAAGAGCGTAATGGTTTTGTAAATGACAATTTTCTACTCCATGAAGTGAAGTTCTAGGAAGTAATTATAAGAGAGCTCTACGTCGATCTGTTGTATGGATTTGTTCTATATATATGTAACCGATCACTTTGATATCTGCCTTGATATACTACTCCACTTTTTAGGAGGTAGTAAGTGACTACATGCGATCACATTTTCATAAACTCCAAGTAGGTTATTTCCTCTTTTTTCATGGTGATAACCTATGATCATGGTACATATATTTTGGTAATGCAAGTGTCTCGGGTCAGCTTCTTCCCACCTCGGATTAATCCTTACATGTCCATTTCATGTGCTGTTAAAGAAAATCGAACCTACTGCAACCTTAGGAGGCACCAAACCGGCCCCTAACTCTCAGGCTAAGATTACTAAGCCCTAGGGGTACTTGATCATGATCATGATTGTTTTGTCTCATAAAAGTGAGTAATTCTTTAGTGGTTATGGAACAATGCCATGTGAAGCCTAACACTCTCTACAACCACATATTAACGAGAGACTCTTACATTTAGTTGTGGGTCTGACACAAATACTGTTATGGCCATCGGTAAAATAATCTAATAACGCCTGTCTACAAAAAGTTTGCATATTGTAGTTTGCATATTTAAATGTGCCATATATTTCATACATGTGTGTATGTTTTGTAAATTCCCGTGCATAGCACGGGTTGATTGCTACTTAAATCTTACTACAAATTTGGGCAAACAAATCATCTCCTTTCTTGGCAACATTAATCCTCTCTCTCTCTCTCTCTCTCTCTCTCTCTCTCTCTCTCTTCTGTTCAAAATAGAGAGCTGTTAATCGCCCCCCTCCTGTCAGGGCCCCCCTGACGACTTCCCCCTTTTACCCCCCACCCCAACGTGCTATCTCTCTCTCCCAGCAGTCTCTCTCTCTTTTGATTTTTTTTTTTATAAAATTTTAAATGTTATTAACTTTTTTTTTCACGTATTTTTTTAATAAATTTTATATTTTTAAAATCTACTCAACGAAACCGATCAAACGAGCCTAATATTGATGGTGAAATAACGTAAAACGGAAAAATTATATTTTTGTGGTAGCTTAAACTGTCTAAAGAGGTTGAAAAATTAATTGTTCCAAATTTCAATCCGTTTGAATCGGTGAAAAGATTTTAATTTTCTGATCATTTTATCCTAGATGGTCATAATTAACTTTTGACTATAGGGCTCTCGTTGATTAACCCTAAGAGATATTTGACTCTACGACTTTCTTAGGGTTAATCAACGAGAGCCCTAAAGTCAAAATTTAATTATGACCATTTAGAATAAAATGATCAGAAAAATAAAACCTTTCCACTGGTTCAAACGGATTCAAATTTGGAACACTTAATTTTTTAACCATATTTTTTAGTATATAAACTGTATAAAGAGGTTGAAATCACGTATTTTTTTAAATAAATGTTATATATTTGAAATCTACTCAACGAAACCTATCAAACAAGTCTAATATTGAATATGAAATAACTACACGCGAACTCTTCGACTTTCTTAGGGTTAATCAACGAGAGCCCTATAGTCAAAAGTTAATTATGACCATTTAGGATAAAATGATCCGAAAATTAAAATCTTTTTACCGATTCAAACAGATTGAAATTTGGAACAATTAATTTTTCAACCTCTTTAGACAATTTAAGCTACCACAAAAATATAATTTTTTCGTTTTACGTTATTTCACCATCAATATTAGGCTCGTTTGATAGGTTTCGTTCAGAAAATTTCAAAAATATAAAATTTATTAAAAAAAATACTTGAAAAAAAAGTTATTAATATTTAAAATTTTATAAAAAAAAATTAAATAAGAGAGAGAGAGAGACTCTGTTGGGGGAGAGAGAGAGCACGTTGGGGTTGGGGGTAAAATAGGGAAGTCATCAGGGGGCATGACAGGAGGGGGCGATTAGTAGTTTCATCAAAATAAATCATCTTTCTCTCTCTTCTGTTCAAAATAAATCATCTCTCTCCCTCTCTCATATAACAATAGCATGGTCTCTCTCTCGTTAGACAATATAGTATTATTATTGTGGATTGTCATGATCGTGTTGTATTTTTTTGTGTTCTGCTGCTTCTGCACTATAGTGCCCCACGACGGCGCCCACCAAGACAACCTAGGAGGTATAACACTGTTGATGCCCGACCTCGAGGCCGGACAATCAGGGGCGGAGCCAGAATTCGGGCACGGGGTGGCACCATTCAATGGAAATCTAATTTCATGTTGTGTGGAAAAATATGAAAAAAAAAAATTAACTATGACTATATGAAGTCATATAGTTAGGCTTTGTCGTGGATTTTTTGCTTTGAAAAAAAATAATTGCTTGCCTCAACTCTCTTGTGGTATGCAAATGCAAAACATTACGATATATTAATTTTCTTAATCCGAACCTACCATTGTCTAAATTCCATTTTTTAACAGTATTTCTATAAAGTATTACTCCCTCCGTCCCTATTTAATTGTCCACTACGATTTTGCGTGCATTTTCAACGGCTTATATCTCTCGATGTATATTATATCTCGGCTTATATTCCCATACTAGCTCCACCCCTGCGAACAAGGTGGCAGCGGCGGCAATGATCACCAAAAGAGAGAATACAAAAATAGCGGCGACATTTGTGCCATGTGCTTGGAGGAGTTAAGAGAGGGGGAGACCAGCCGAGTTCTTGTCACATGCGGTCACTCGTTCTATCCGGAATGCATTCGCCTCTGGCTCATGCGAAACCCGACTTGCCCCATTTGTCGGACCCAGGTCGATTGGTTTGACTTGAAGATTTTGTTCCTTTTAGAGCATTCTTTTATATATATATATATATATATATATAAAATCTATTACCTACCCCCAAATAGAACCCAAATAAAGGTTTTGGTTACATGAATTGTGAACATAATTCCGTTGCTTTTTTGGTTGGACCTATTGCAAATAGTCCTTATTTGCATGAATTATAATACTTTTATGTAATTAATTTCTTCGTTTGTCCTTTTTTGCTCATTGCATTGTGAGAATGGGATCCGGTCAGCATTCTATATTTTATCAATGAAATTCAATTCATTATAGGTTGATTTTCTAAAAAATAAAAAAATTGGAACTATGGGGTTGTGAAGTTACTGGAGTACTGACTTGTGGGAAGTTATTAAACTCCACGGTGTTAGTTTTTTTCTATTATTGTGGCTCATTAGCCTCCACGTTTTGTGTACGTGGGACTCCACTATGAAGAACTCTTGAGAATAAAAGAGACCTTGATGGATTAGGTGTCTCTTAATAATTATCTCTAAGTCCTAAAATACTCACCCATTATTCTTACGATTTTTCCGTCAATTAAAGTTATTGGATTATTTTAGAAAAATAGAGACAAAGAGAAGAAGGTGAGCCATGAAAGTTATTAATAATTATCTCTAAGGCCTAGAATACGCACCCCTTATTCTTACGATTTTTTCATCAATTAAAGTTACTGGGTTATTCTAGAAAAGTAGAGACAAAGAGAAGAAGATGAGCCATGGAAGTTATTAATAATTATCTCTAAGACCATCTTCTCTCCTATATAAAAGGTAGAGTACTCACCCCTTATTCTTACGGTTTTTCCATCAATTAAAGTTATTGGATTATTCTAGAAAAATAGTAGAGATAGAGAGAAAAAAGTGAGCCAAGAATTAGAGTTTCGCCTAAGGTGTTTGTTCTCTCCAGTGTTTTCAAAGGCGTTTTCTGGGCTTGTGCTGGGGCGGTGAGGCAGTGCCAAAATGCCTCCAGGCATGAAAATTTGGGCGGTGAACCACAAAGGCGACTCCTTTTACGCCCTGATAGGTGAGGCGTAAGCCATAGGAGAGAAATTTTCGTAATCTAATCTAATTTTGGTAATTTCCTAATTCAACCCCCTCCCCCTCTCTATCTGTTTGCTACCTTGTTGATCGTCAATCATCATCTACAGTTGTGCATAAACAGCTCTGCTCTATTTTTCTTTATTAAGTGACGAACTATTTTTCTTTATTAAGTGACGAACTAATGTACTCTGTTAATAACTAATAAAGTGATAAGTTAATAAGATAAAAAGTTAACAACTAAAAACGTGATGTATAGGGTTTCTTAATGTAGTTATTAACTGATAAGGTAATAGTAATAAGTCATTAACTGATAATCTACTTTATACTATCTTTTTGTATTAATCTATCTTTTATGAATTGCGCATTTTTTGTATTTTTAAGTTATTTTATTAATTTAATTATTAAAAAAAATTAAAAGGCTTATGCCTCAATGCCTCGGGGCGTAAAGCATCAAATGCAAAAGATACCTTGCATTTCTCTTCTTGCTGGCCACAAAATCCCTGTGTTGAAAATTTTCTGTGAACCCCGTAGAACGGAAAGCCTCTCTCTTCTTGCAGGCCAAGAAATCTCGCTCTACGAAATTGCTTTTCGCGTTTCTGTGGTGGATACCTTCTTGTAGCTGCCGTAGTTAGACAATCCCCGACTTTGTTACTCTCCCTTGGAGTCAAAGAGACTTCGTATGCTCTCAATCTATTCAAGCCCATCCGTAGAAATCTTACAAGGTGTTCACAGGGAACCGAGTCTACCCCCATACCATTCTACGCAGGAACTTACTATCACTCTGAAAAATAATGTTGTCAAATCCGTGACGAATAGATAAGAAAGTCGCTATATCTAGAGCTTACAACTCAGCCTCCAGAGGCTTACCTTTGTTCTTTATGATAATAGAGTAAATTGGACCAAACTTACCCTCGTCGTCCCTGAATGCAATCCCTACTCCAGCCTCCCCTGAATAGAACAAAGGTAAGATTGGTCCAATTTACTCTATTGTCATAAAGAACAAAGGGTAGCCTCTGGAGGCTGAGTTGGAAGCTCTAGATATAGCGGCTTTCTTATCTATTCGTCACGGATTTGACAACGTTATTTTTCAGAGTGATAGTAAGTTCCTGTGTAGAATGGTATGGGGGGTAGACTCGGTTCCCTGTGAACACCTTGTAAGATTTCTACGGATAGGCTTGAATAGATTGAGAGCATACGAAGTCTCTTTGACTCCAAGGGAGAGTAACAAAGTCGCGGATTGTCTAGCTATGACAGCTACAAGAAGGTATCCATCACAGAAACGCGAAAAGCAATGAATCCAGAAGGCCCCCATCAATATTAGCTTTCCACCACTCAAGTGGTGAACGTACCCAGAAATAGCGATTGAAATATACAATAGAATCTTCTGTTCCAACTTTGAGGGACACTCTAATACCCTTCTGGACAAAGAAGTCGTCAAAATTTTCTCCCTAAAAACTTGTGAGTAAATAAAAGAAAATCAGATAATCTCTAATAGACACCCATATCTTCACACCGCCCTTCTGCTGGTCGATACAATTACTTCAACCTCTGCAAATGGTGTTCATAGAAGACTCTGCGCAAGACCTGTTGCAACTATAGTCATTCAATATGGCCACAATATAAACATATAATTCTACTTGTAACCGAGTTTAGCACTTGATCGAATATCAAAAGGAGGCGAAACATTAAATCGAACAGTTAACGGGTTTAACTGAGACACGAGATTTCTCCTTCTCGTACACAGCTTCATTCGGCAATGACGCCTACACAACAAAACCAAAGCTATACAAACACAAATCGTTCACAAATAAAAATAGGTAGAAACTGAAGTTTCAAAATACGAAAAAGTTAAGGAAATGAAGAAGACCATGTAATAGACGGATCCGCCATTGACAAGGCGCTGGAGTGGCTTGTCAACCGAAGAGGAGAGTCGACACAGTGCCATTGCTCTGAGTGAGACTGTGAGTCGTGAGAGACTGAGAGAGTGAGATTGTGAGAGACAGAGAGAGAATCAGAGATGTCTGCTAGCGCAACATCTCTTCCCCTTTTATATGAACGGTATGATCATGTGCGTACAAGACGCCAATAATCCATATGCACCAATAACGGAAAATTCTCGTAAAGTCCTATACTGCATCACTCGAGGGCCGCCCGAGCTGTTTTTTGAAAATCGGAACCGTCTATCTTTTATGTGGGAGCGATTATATCATTTTTGCCAAAAATAAAGTAATTTGGTTATCGTTATATACTTGATTATTTATAACGTTCATTTTTCTGTTAATGAATCTACGTCCTGATGAAGGAGTTTTTAAAACCCGATAGACCCAAAAATTGGTGAGAGTCATTAAAACACAGAGAATAACAAAATGAACGGTATGGATCGTCATATTTGTTTTGTGATCGTGTGGCTAACGTACATTATATTATAGCAGAATACCTTGGTTCATAACCAAGTTCAATGTATATATTTGAAAGGTAGCTACAGACTCTATTTCCCGAATGTTCGATCTAAACCGTTACGATTTAATGTCTTATCAAATTTATCATTCTCACCTAAATAGGTGATAATCGAATGTCGGAAACCACATGATCGGAACACATTCGGTGCTTCTAGAGGCATTAAAGTCCTATAATACACTACTTAAGGGCCGCCTAAGCTATTTTTTAAAAATCGGAACCATCTAACTTTTATGTTGGAGGGATTAGATCATTCATGCCAATAATCAAGTAAAATGCCTATCGCTACATATTTGATCGGACGTAAAAAAATTCAATCAAACAATGAATCAGCATGCCGATGAAAGAGCTATCAAAATCTGACGCTCGAAATACTTGGATCCAATGATTAAAACACTAAGCACAACAAAATGAATGCATTGAATGGTATTGATCGTCGTGATTGCGTTGCAATTGTGTGGCTACTGCTTGATGGCCTTGTTTTTATATAATAGAGCTACATATTATATACTAATTTTTCAAATCCATAACACAAGTTAATTGGTGGCATAGTGGTTTGTTTGTGTATGAAAGGACCTAAGGACCTGGGTTCAAGTCCTAGTCCAGCTATCCACTTTTTATTTATTTTTTTCCCTTATTTCTACTATGTATTTTTTTCCTTTTTTGTTTGACACTTTTTTTCTTATTTCTCGTTAGATTTGGGGTAAATAATATATGACTCTTGCACGTTTCCTTTCGTATTAAATTACTCTTGCACCATAAATATTTTGATAAGTTTTTTTAATTTTACTTGTTATCTTGTATTGTAATGTTAAATTTGCAAACCAAAGTTCCAAAGCCTATTTTACTAACAAAAACAAAACAAATATTTTTTACCGAATAAAAATTGATAATTTTTTAAAAGTAAAAAAATGATTTTTTTAATAAATTGTTTTTTTTAAATTAAATATCTTAGTTGTTTACCTTTTTTTACTGAATAGAAATTGTTTAATTTTTTTTTAAAATTTAAAAAAAAAAGACATTTGGTTTATTTATTTATTTTTTGTTTTTCCGTGCCTCGTGCCGTGCCCATGTCGTGCCGGGTCGTGCCCATGCCCGTGCCTTGCTAGAACCGTGCCGTGCCGTGCCGTTCCTGTCCACTTTTCGTGCCCGTGTCGTGTCGTGCCCGTGCTGTGCCGCCCACTTCCGTGCCCGTGCCGTGCCCCGGGCCCACTACAATCGTGTTGTGTCGTGCCGTGCCGTGCCGGCACGGCCCATTTGACACCTCTACTGAAACCTGAACAGAACGAGAGATATGGAGTATAATATTACGTACTACAAAAGAACCCAAGAAAACCTCCTCCGTGTGGGTGGTGCTGGGGTTGATTTGAATCACTCCCCTAGGGTTTCGACATAGAATAAGCCTAGTGTTTCACTGTGAGAGAGGCCTAGGGTTTCACATAAGGGGACTCGTTCTGTATCCCTTGTTGCTGATTTTAGGGTTTTTAGACCGCATCAGCAACTACCACATTGATTCTACAGCCTGTTTGGATGTCGGATTTGGCCCCGGATTTGCTATGCGGCCGGACTACATCTCCCTCCCCTCCTCTAATCCAGTCTTTGGCTGTGAAAAAACCAACTCGGATTTGCCCCCGATTTGGGGACTTCGGATTCGTAATCCACCCGTAGCCGGATTAGCTAACGACAGGGGTGCCCCTGTCGTTGGTTATGCGGGGCTGTGTAATGACCATTTTCGCCCTTACTTTTTGTACTCCATCACGTGTGTGGAGTTGTGACAGAAACCAGACCGAAGCAGGTCTGTGGAAAATGAGACCGAATGGAGAAGATGATCGGCGGAGAGAGAGAGAGAGAGTTACGATCGGGAAACTATGGAAGATCGGCGGCGGCAGACAAAGAAGACGAGGGGGTTGCAGAGGTCGCCGGAGAAGACGCTGGATGGGTGGGTTTTTTTTGGAAATGGGGAATGACGATCTGTGGGTTGGGGTTTTTTTTACGTTTTTTTAAAATATACATTCCCTACATATACACATAGGACAAGGATAATGCCACGAAGCCTTTTTATTGTGCCACGACAAATGATCTTGTTTGACTATCTTACCCTTATGTAGTTATCCCACATTCCCAGCCGTACTTTCCTCTCTCATCGTCAATCCCATTTTCTCTCTGCTTTCATTGTCCTCCTCCAGAATATAAAGGAGGAGTTTTCCGGATGCCCATTTTCCAATTTCGGGCGAATTTACCCCCCGATTGCAAACAGTGCAGCCTTGCACACTTGGGCAGTTCGGTCTTTTCCGCTGGTGTGCTAGGTGGCGTGATCTGCGGGCTCCGTGGGATGCGCGTTGCATCTGCGCCGTTTGTTCCTGTGGGAGTAGACGTGGTCTTCTCCCGTCCAAGTATTTTCTCCACTTTACTCTCCCTACCTCGTCGTACGTAATACACAGCACTGCGAGCAATACCCCCTCTCGTCATCCCCCACCCCTCTCTCTCTCTCTCTCATCCTCTCCTTTCGCTTTGAAGAACGAAGATCGTCAAAGCTTTGATCGCCGATTAACTGGTATCTCTCTCGACCTCTCGACGATGGGTTTTATATGCTTTTGTTTGATTTTCTATTTTGTTTGTTGATTTGATACCGATTGATATGAACAAGAAAACTCAGACCTGTTCCGGCGGGCGGTGAGACAGAATCGGTTGCGAGAGCCAACTCAGCCAAGAGGCTTGATGGTGGACCGGTGGTTTGTAATCGCCGCGCCAGTTAAGAGTTAGAGACGAGAAGTTGGACTGTTGGAAGACGTCACTGTGAGAGCCCTTTACACCTGGGTCTACCGAAACTTCTTGGTTATCAATTTTTTTCCCCTTAACCTCTTTCTCTAACTATATCTCTATCTCTTTCTATCTCAGATATGGGAATTCTACTTCACGGTGAAGTTTCATAGAAGTAAGATCTCTGATTTTTCATTTTTATTCAGCTTCTTGAATTCTAGAGTTCTCATATTTCTGATTCACTTGTGGGCTACATACATGGCACTCCTATGAAACTTCACTTAGGATTTCTGGAACCCTGTCGTTCAGATAATTTATTAGTATGCATATAAAACCCAGGTTTCTCTCCGAAGTATGCATCGTGATTATTTGATTCCACCTATAAAGATTCGTTCATGTATCTACCAAGTTTCCACCGCATAAGGTCTGTTTAAAGTGTGCAACACAAAGCACTTTAGAGTGTTCTTATGGCACTATGATAAATTCAAATGATCATTGTTACTGATAACAATCCTTCATCTGTGGGTTTTAGTTTTACATAATTTTTTTTACTGGGATGCATCAGTTATGCTGTCAGTGCAGAATTTGTAGCAGTAATCCATATGCTGTTGTAGATTTTTTTGGCAACCATCAGACTTTAAGTAGATGCATCAATTCATTCATGTTAATGATGTAATTAGTTTCGTCGAGGCATCAAGCCTAGCATTAAATTGATGCATCAGTCATGGTTTGTACTAACTAGCCTATTACCAGTGTCAGTTTTAGTTTGGATTTTTTTCCTCCCCTTACAATAAAAGGATGGGTTCATGGGATACCCATTTTGCTCGATTTTTTCAACTGCGCCCTCCCCCCCTCCTCGATTTTGGCTGTGGAAAATGTGTACCTTTTGGTGGATCGCGTTTACCGTTTGTGTTTGAGAATATTTTGGGTCTCCATGTGGTGCTTGCTGGTTACATTTTTTTTTATGACAAGGTGTGTTTTGGTTTCCTCTTTGTTGTGACTTAGCTGCTCACATGGAAATTGCATTTTCTATGGGTTGAGATTTTAATTATATTTCATCTGGTTTGCTCTGAATTTGGACAAAATGCTGGGAAATGTATGTACGTCATATATAATGTTGATATTGTCTGCATGTGTTCTGCGTGATTTTAAGTTCCATTCGTCTGTTGTAAAATGGTGGTGCATGTTCCATTTTCCTGTTGGGTTCATGTTGGCAATGCCTCTTACTTGTCTTCAAGGGCAGCCCTTTTTATCTGGAAACTGCCGGAGGTGAGAAGAAACCACATGACCTATGAACCTTTTGACTTTTTCCTGGGAGATTACTATGAGATTTTTCTTTTGGGTACTGTGGTTGAATGGAATTTTAGCTGCCAACTGGGTTTGTGGTTGGATGGCATTGTGTACCATTCATTTGTAGGGTATAGCGAAGAACGTAAAGCTGGATTATAATTTCTTAGATTTAGTTACCATAGATGTCTGTTATGTTTGTTCTTATTTGTTTAATGTTTAATGATTCCAATTAATGCATAATTACTAGCAAAGTTGCTTATATGTTTTCCTGATTGTTGTTTATGTAACGTTTGCATATAGGTGCGGGTCATTGCTGGTACTTAAAGTATGTTCCTCCTGCTAATCATGCTGAGGTATGTTCTTTGTTAATCCTGTTACTTGTGCTCCATTTTAATTTATGCTGTACTGTTGAGTGCAAAATTACAGTTTCCTATTGTTTCCGGAGATTGCCGTGAGGCATTCGGCAATATTTTAATTGCGAGTTTGGTGAAGGCTGGGATGATTTCCGTATGGTACATGAGTTGAACGCTGAATTTCAAATTATCTTCCCATGCCAGCATAAGTGGATTTTCTGTGTTTCCTGTTGAAACATTGGCTTGTTAGAAAACACTAATAACAAAGTCAAATCTTAAGTCAATTAATCAAACCAACTATAGCAAGCCTTTGATCCCAATACCTTGGTTAGTGCCCTTCTATCATTCCTTTTCTATTATGTTGTGCCTTAAGCCTTATTCGTTCAAAGGACTTGATAACCTGAATCAGCTTTCTTATGTGGTTGAAGTGAATGAAAAATAAATATAAATATTTACTTTACACATTCATATACTGTTGTGAGTCTGTGACTTTATCTTTGTCATGTTTCTTTGTCACCCCTACTCAGGGAGGTGGAGGATCTTACCCGAAGATTGAATTCAGACTGGCCTGAAAAAATGCAAGAGATTTCCTCCTCCTATATATAAAGGAGCAGTTCTTCGGAGGTCATCTTTTCAATTTAGGACGAATTTGCCCCTCGATTGCAAACAGTGCACACTTAGGGAGGTGGGTATTTCCGTCTTTTTAGTTTGAACCAGAATCCGTGAACGTTATTAGGCCACGTCTCCCCCCTGTCCTTTCCTCCTCCTTTTTCAGAGGAGAATCCTTCGTCTTCTGGTTCTTCATGAGAACAGCGAGAGAGAGAGGGAAGAGTTCTTGGGTGATTTCGAGTTTCTCCGTGCTTGCCTCCGCTTGTAGGTAATTGTTTTCGCTATTATATTCCCGTTTTCTCGTTTTCCGTCTTCCGTACTTGCGTCTTGTCTGTGCTTTTCGCGGTTTGGGTTGCGTAGGTTTTCTGGTGGTGCTTTGGCTATGTGCCTTGCATTGAACTTGTGGTTGGTTCGGTAGGATTTTACTCCGTCACTGTCTCTCTCTTGAATCTGCTGCGAGATGACGACTACCATGGCCGCACGATCTCATCACAAATCGCGTGCACTCTCTCTCTGCTCACTGTGCCGACGCAGACAATAGATCCACCACCGACCACCGTCGACGCCACCTCTCTCTCACCACCACCGGAGCCCTCACCGACGCCAGCCCACAGGCGATCGGTTTCCTAGCGTGGTGTCGATGTCGAACCCTGTTGGCTGGTGTATGATCTTAAAGTCTGGGTCGAAGTGCTGAGGTTCAGGGTGAGAAAAGTTTTTTTTTTTCAATTAATTGCCAAAACTATTGTTGTATACCATGGTCCTACTGATTGGGGTTTCTTTGGGTTTTGATAATTCGTAATTTTCGGGTTCCTCTAAATAGCATTGGGTATTTTGTTCCAATAGATGTGAAATCCCCCTATCTTCGAGTAGGTTGGGTTTGGATTTCATCGAATGGCATAATTGTTGAAATCCCCCAATCTTCGAAACCCCTAATTTTAGATTACGATTTGATTGATTAGGGCTTTGGTAGCGTTGTGGAGAGAGAAGAGTTTCCTGAAGATTTTGACGAAGCTCAACTGGTCTCGATTGGAGGACGCCATCAGCGAAACCCACGTCAGCGGTTGGGTTTTCTGGTGTCGAGAAGACGACAGACCACCCCATGCTCCTCCAGTTTCCGATTGCAGTATCAACTTCTCTCTCTCTCTATCTTATACATAGTCAAATCATTGAAGAAATTACTAATATTCATTCTTCATCTCTTTTTGTTAATAAATTTCTTATAAAAAAAACGTAATTGCGTGTTTGCGCATTTGGTGATTACTAATCGTTATGGATTGGGCTGGGAAATTCTCAATTTGCCTAATATAGATACCATTTTCTACCAAGCTTCATTTCGAGCATCATCATATGGTTCAACTGAATTGTTGGTAGTTAGAATTAATTGGATTTAGCTATATTGAAGCTACTGTTTATTGGCAGGCATTCTCTGAAAATCTCACTGGCTTAGAGCTAGAAGATTGGGGACCGCGTGGTACTTCAGTTAGTTTACCCTTCTTTTCTATTCCAAATTCCCAATCTGTTGTGAAGTCTGTCAATAATGCTATTGTAGCGTTCTTTCCCGCCCATACTTTTATTATCTGCTGATATCATTATCTGATTGTTTAACTGCCAATATTTGTTATCTGTCAATAATGCTATTGCAATCCTTAGTTCGTTAAAGCTTGGTAGAAGATATTGGTTGATCATTGTGCAGTCAATGACTGAAAAAAGGGAAACCTGATACAATTATATGCGATGCTATGTAGATCTATACACTAATTTCTGCAGCTAAATTGCTTGTATGTTGCCAGTGTCATAAATAATAATGTTCAATAATGCGCTTCAGGATCCCACTTGTAAAAAAGGCTTCTGATGAATTATATCATGACAGAATCGGTGGATACTAGATCAGTTGTTTTCAAAATAACACTGACCCTTGTGGGAGGATAGTGGATGGTATCAGGCGACGCGAAGGTTAAAGAACACGACGTAGTTGTCAGGCTGTACATATATCAGGGAGGCAGAAGGTTACTGCCCGATTATAAGTTACAACGGGGACCTTCCTCGAGGGAATATTTATTTGTTTTGTGTGCTCTGGCATGAGTTCACCACCTGTTAAAGAACTCCGCTTCAGTTCCTTTCAGTTCATATGAACAATGTTAGGGGCTTCATATCTCCCATTATGATGATTACTCATAAAACGTTGAAGATCAGAAGCTATATGATCTTTTCATTGGCTTCATTCCTTTCAACGTCTAATCTTAGGCCACACTGTAATTTGAACCCGGAAAGCATTTCCATCAATGGGCAGACATTAGGCATAGATTCATCAGTCTTTGCTAATGCTAAGTAACAAAGAAACCATTGTCAATTCTAGAAAAACCTTGGCATACATAGCTGAAGAAGCCTTTGATCCTTTTGTTAGTGGTGTAAATCACGATAGAGCGATTGATTAAATGTTTGGTAATGTGATTGTCAACCAATGTCTGGAATTTTTTTTTAAATATGTTCTGTGTTGTAGTTATGAACTTATGACAATGCAATTATAACTTTAATTGCTCTTTCCTCTCTGTAGATTACATCGACTATTTCGCAGTCATCCATATGCTTTGTTGTTTCCAGCTGAAATCAGTGTTATCTAACCACATCCAAGTCTATTTCACTGTATAACATCTTAATTGCTCTACATGCTTACTCCTTATATTCAACTCATATTTATGACGGGTGACTTTATATCTGCAGTATCTTTGAAGTATTTCCAACAGTTAGTTTGAACTTTGCTGGAGGTGCATCCATGATTCTCTACCTTGAAGACTACCTTTTGCGACAAAATTCTATTGTGAGTGGTTAAGGTTACATTTTCTTCCCGCCAATTTCTCCTGTGTCAGATATGAGAGAGTCTCTCTTCCGACAATTTTTACATGCTGAACTTGGTTAGTTCCAGTTTCCCACCAAAGAAAAGAAAGATACATAAGGCTTTGGCATGGACATCACATTTACTAAAAATTCTTATTTCCCAAATTTTTTTATTGTGTTTTGTTCTGTTTAGAAGGCGTGCTTAAGTAATCTAAGCCTCAATGGCTTTTTCACAGAAACGTCATATGCCACAATGCCATAGCAGGAGTGCTTCTCTACTTTGTGCATTTGTAATTGGTCCTTTATGGCTATGGTATCTTTTGCATTGAGCTTTATGTATGAAGTTCTGATTACTGAGATGTAGATAGGACCGCATTTGGCAAATTGATTGCGAAAGATCATAATACCACATTTCTCATGGTGCTTTCTCCGTTATAGCAAAAGAATTGCGCTAATATGAGTATGAATACCACATTGTCTGGTAGGAGACATACAATTCCATTCATTTTGTAAACCGCTTCCTTCTACTCTTTGTATTGATTCCAGCGTAGATACGTTTCCTTGACCAAATATCATATTTCTACTTTTCTCATATAGACCCTAAAGTTGCTGAATTTGTTTCCACAGGCTGGTGTTGTTGTGTGGTGCATTGGGTTCCAAAAAATTGACGATCAAGAGATTAACGATTTTAAGAGGTACATGTTTGTGCGCAAAGTTAAAAGTGTAGCTCAGTTTAATTCTAATATGGATAGTATCCTTGGTTTGGAAAGTGTTGTCTGTACTAAACTCCCCCGAGTTGTTTGGGAGTACCGGAAAGAGAGCATGAAATGCAATTCTTCATAATTAATTGTACATTTGGGAGTACCGGAAAGAGAGCATGAAATGCAATTCTTCATAATTAATTGTACATATACGCTTGTTTAGTTTGCAGCAAATCCTTCCACTGCATGTAACCAGCTACTCTGAGCTTGTATATATAAGCTTGTTTAAATAAGAAAGAAAAAGAAACACTAAGGCTATGATTGGATTAAGGATTTGGGCAGGGTAATGGAAAAGGGCAAAGTTGCAGGATCTTTTGCTCCGAGCTCTCACATTTAGTAACTTTTTTTATTTCCTTTTCCTGCTACTTACCCAATCCCTGATCCAAATACAGCTAGAACAAATTTGAAGTAAAAACCCAAAAAAATTACTGCCCTCAACCATAACTTCTTCCCTTCAACGGGCATGGCATTCGTGCCTTGCACGAACGAGAAACCTAGTATTGCAAAGCAAACTCACATCCTCTTTCTCTCACGCATCGTCATCACCACACAAAGGTCGTCATTACACTGTCAATCTTTCACATGCATATGTATAGCAAACAACAAAGAACAAATATTTTCGTTCTTGTTTCGTTTTTTATTTCTTCTTCGTTTTTTTCTTGTAAAATAAGGCTGACAATCATTCATTGCCTCCTGGAAAAGAGGAAAAGAGAGAAAAAAAAAAGTACTGCAACAAACCCAACACAACCCATATCTACCATTTTCCTCTCTTTTCTCTCTCTACCATTCCAATTGATTGTGTAGATTGTCCCTGTTTTATGTATTGTGATTAAAAGAGAGAAATGAAGTTACGGATATGGAGGTGTTCGAAGATTGGCGGCAGCTCTCAAAGTCATCATTCACTAGCGAAGAAGACAGGCAACCTCCCAATTTTGTGTGAGACGGAGAAATTGGGTTCCGATAAGAAATTGTTTGTGACGAGTATCTATTTCAACAGCCTCGAATCTGCGGCCCTCTTCGGTGGTCTCCTCTGAAAAACGAAAGATAGAGAACTGGCATTAGGGAGGACGAAGAGAAGAGACGGAGGGATAGATCGGAGATTCCAAAAATGATGAGTGAAAGAGAGAAGGGGAAAAAATGAGAACGCTAAATGAAACATGTGGAGACATTGTAAAAGCAGTGAAAGAGAGACATGCTTTGAAAGGGAGGGCTAAATTGTCAAAAAGCTATTAATGTCGTGGCAGCATAAAAAACTTCCGTGGCATTATCGACACCCATACACATATCGAGCTTGCCATTTTTTTACTTTCCAATTACATGTTTTTAAATTGTTCGGAAAATAATATTCATTTCTAATAAATAACATGTTTTCAACCTTTGCCATTCTAAAATAAAATTATTTTATCCTAAAATTAATGGTAAATGTCAATTAAAGCTAACTAATATGAAAAAAACCAATTTTGATCATTAAAAAATTAAACAGGGGTAATTCAGTCATTTGACAACTTATGTTCTCATATCCACCTTCCATATCCTCTTTATCAAAAAATCATCCAAACACTGGATTACAAATCAACCCTTCTTATGAGGTGGGCCCACCCTTCTTATATATTGAAAATCCTAGATCCTCTAGGATTAAAGATTTGCTATGTTTTAATCTCAATCAACGATTCACCATGCGATAAACAAAATCAATCTCACAAACGGAAAGCAAACAAATAACGAACACCAAGATATACGTGGAAAACCCAAAACAGGAAAAAATCACAGGAATGAATCAAACACTACTAAACACGAGGTTACAAGAACTCTTACGATAAGTTTGAACTCCACAAACCTAAAACTAAATGCTCTTGCCGAATCCACGTACACCTCTCTGAATGCTTGATCGCCGCTGCCTTGAATCCACAAGCCTTCCGTTTGCCTCCTGGAAATCCACCGAAGGACTTGAACTTGCCTAGGAATCCTCCTTAGCGTTTTTCTCAAATAAGTTGAAAAAGATATTAAAACCTCAGATATCGTATATGGTCAATGATCCATCAATTGGATTGAAACTCCAAGATTCAAAGCAAAAAAAAAACATTGATTATTTGAAATTCAAATCCGCATCAGCTTTTTTCCGCGGCTCCAATATCTCGTTCTTTAATCTTTTAAAGCATATAGCCGGTTTTGCTGCCACACATCATCAGTAACCTAGTTGCCAACTATAGGAAGATATTTATAGTAGCCAACTAGTCTCGTGCCCTAACAGTCAATAATTTAGACAGGAGTCCTCGATTGATCTCCGATTGATACCCCGATCAATCCGGTCCAAATTAGCTTGATTCACTCACTCTCAATTACAATGATCAAAAAAAAAAAACTCACTCTCAATTACACAATATTGATTTCCTTCCACTTCCTAAACAGACATTCTAAAAACAAAATTAAAAAAAAGAATACAACTCGATAGACGGAGATAAACGCCAATGTGTGTTTTGTCGTGAAATTGCCAAATAAGAGAGACCACAGAATATGGACCTTACACATATCACCCCTTATTCCATATCCACCCTCAAATCCACCCTCTTCTATATCCACCCAAAATCAAATCCTCCATCCAAACGGGGCCGCTAGGGTTTTTTAACTGCATTAGCAACTACTACTAGTACTTGTTCTATATCCCCTGTTGCTGATTCTATACTACTAATTTTTCCAACATTAGCAACTACTACATTGATATCTCTTCTCTGGCAAAAGAAATAAATTTTTTTCTTCAACGACTGATCTATACGTTCAGGTCGGATAACAGCGAGAATAAGCAGATTTATACGTTGACAAGGAATCAGGTACGGGGGGAGTACTACTCACTGAAGCCGTCTTCGACGAGGTAGTTGAAGGTGCGGCCATCGATGTTGTAGATGAACGTGTTGGCGGTGGCAGGTAGTCTCTGGAGGTACTGGGAAGCAATGCTAGTGAAGTTGCCAGTGAATCCGGTGACGATTACGGTGCCTCTAGCGACGAAGCTGTATACGAGGTATTGTTGGCCCATGTCTCTCTCTTTCTATATCTCTCTGTTTACACCCATTTTTGACCGAAAATCAGGAGATCAATTGGTTGGCTAGAAGGTGGCCTTGAATGCTAATCTCAGGCCTAGAGAAGCCTTGTAAATCAGCCACCAACGGAATTGGGCCAATGTGAATGCTACAGGAACAATTAAGTTTGCAAAGGTTTGGAACATACTAAGGCCTAAAATATCACTTCCATAAAATCAGGCCCAAGGCTGACCAAGGTCTTAAAGTCGTCCCACTAGGCCTGAGCACTTCATCCAGACCTAGTCCATTTCTTAGAAATGGTAAGGCCTTCTAATAGGTCCAAATCAGTTAAAGCCTGGGTTTTCTCACCAGGCTTGGGCTCATAAGGCTTACAATGGACGAAGGCCCATGATTCGCATTGAATTCGGGCCCGAGTAACGATTGGGTCTGCTTCTTAGAACGTTACATATGGGCCTCAATTGACAAGAGTAGGCCTTAAGCTGCTTACAAGCAGCTCAAAGGCCTAGAATGTTCTTGCTGGGAGACCTGGGTAAGCTGCTTACAAACAGCTCAAGGTCTGAGTGGACCCCATCCTTCAGCATGAAGCAAGACCAAGGACATGTGGCGTACATGCAACCCTTGGAGCTGCTGGCAAATGACTCATGTAGACCTAAGCAAGCAGCTCACCCAGGTCTGGTTGATCCTTTGTTTCTTGAAACTTCTTTCGTAAGAAATCAAGCCAAGAGGAGCTAAGGGCCCACAAGGGATGAAAGGACCAATAAAATAGTGGGAATGACTGGAGAGGTTTCGGTCTTCAGCATTTGTGGGCCCGGAGGATGTCCATTCAAGCAGAAGCTTGAGTGTTGAAGTAGCTCAAAAGGCCTGGATACTGAAATTCTTTTTGCCTTTTTACAAAGTTTTATGTAGAAAAGAAGGATTTTTCAGGCCTTGGCCGATTTCTTGGAGTGGGGAACAAGGTTTGGTCAGGAAGTAGTCTCTCATTGGAGCATTTTTGAAGCAAGTCAAGAGGGTCACGTGGCAACCATGCATTGAAGCATTTGAAGCAGCTCAAGGCCTGGGTTGATGCCTATAAATATCATAATGGAATGCCTTGGCAAAGGTCCACGACCATCAAGCCCACGGCTTACCCAATTTATCTTTCAATTGTCTTTACTTTCCCGTTCAATCTAGCACGGACTTGATTTTATTTCGTTTCATTTCCTTGTACCCAAACTTTGTTAAACCGATTAATAAAGTTTGTTTTCGTTCCTTCATTACCTTTTAGTCCTTTCCTTTTCTTTTATCCATTTTCTAACAACGGTTAGGAAATATTTAAGTCCTTATCCAGCAAAGGCGAACAACGAACCATCACGAGGCCTTACCCTTTGGGCCTAGCACCATCGTTTGAAAGAAGTCAGATTTTTGAGGCACGAAGGCCTTGAAATACAGTTTGGACTGCATTCCAGTCCTGGCACGCCCGCATTCCAAGCCGATTTGGTTTTTACACTTTTTGCGGAGAAACACTCTCACCCTACAAACCTTGGAAGGGAGAGAGAAATGGAAATGCGGATGTAGTGAGGGAAGTTGAGGAGAGAGAGGGAGGAAGCGTGGCGGCAATGCGGGAAGGATGAATTGATAGGGTTTTTGTTTTTGTTTTTTTTATATTGAAAATGGTACTTCTCGGGAATTTAATTCCCTACGGAATCCTCAAATAAAATTTGCTCTAAATAGTTGGGCATACACCTAGATAACTAGATTATCTTAGCTGCAAATTTCAATTTAGGTAACAAATCCGAAAAAATTCTAACATCCCGGAAAACATGTGAGGTGACAAAGTCCGTGAAAGACGAGACGTGAGGCGAGGCAAGCATTGTAAAAAAAGAAAGATGTATATTACAGAAAATATAAAAAAAATCCCAAATCGTAACCCTAACTTTGCCAACCATCCCCACTGTTGACCATCCCTAATCAAGTTTGAAACCCTAAATCAACTCGATACACAAGAACACATCGCCCACTTGATGTCATGTTCGAAATACCCTGATCTATGTTTGAAACCCTAAAACGACTACTACCCAGTTGATTTCAGTCCTCGAAACCCATTACTCAGTCAATCAAGTCTATACACTCGCTGGCGCCGAAAAAGTCTCGCCGGCCATCTTACAACACTCATTAGCGCCAGAAAAGCCTCGTCGTCCCTTATCGACTACTACCCAGTCGTTTCCAGCCCTTGAAACCCTTTACCCAGTTGATTTTAGCCCTTGAAACCCATTACTCAGTCGACCAAGTCTATACCCAGCGCTCGTCGGCACCGGAAAAGTCTCGCTGTCCATCGTAGAGCTTCTACGGTAGTGTTTAACGTGTTATATTGCCCTAAACTACGCCTAGTTGAACTTTCAAGGCGCCTCACGACTAGTCAATACGAGTCAAGACTAGTCGTTCGCCTCATCCAACCTCGCCTTGCCTCACACCTCTAAGGCAATACAAGCTCGCCTGGCAATTGCCTAGTCGCGCTTTTTTAATCCTCACTTCACTCTCGAGCATCTACCGTATGAGTCTATGAGATTAAATTATTTACACCACCAGTGTAAACATTTATTTTCTCCAAATCAATTACATTGAGTCACGTCGCAATATTCTATTAATTGGAACCACTGTTTTGACAACATGACGCAATATAATTAATTTGGAGGAAACAATGTTTACACCGCCGGTATATATAATTTATTCTCCTAGAGTATTGACATGCAATCAGAAATTGTGTTGCTGAGTTAATGGTTTCCTAGATAGTCATCATAGATGAGTTGCGTGGTTGCGACACGAGGGAATCTGTAATCCCTTCCAAATTCCTGTCGAGTGCCAATTTGAGACTTCCCTGAGTGCCCAACTTTCCATCATTGTACTGGAAGAAGCCAAACCAATGTTTTTATCGAAACACACCACTCAAAGACCCTTGTCATCAATTACCCAAAAAGAAAAAAAAGACCCTTGTCATCACGAATTAGCCCACCTGCCATGCTAAGCTTTTTTTTCTCAATCCACATCTTACCATGGTATGTGACTGAAACACATGTCCCATTCCACAGCTTCACTAATAGTATTACGGACCCTAACGTTACGAGGGACAGCATCCCCTTGAGTATCAAAAAACAATTTTGTTTATGTGGAGCCAAATCGCCCAACAAATAGTGGGAAAGATGCAACTCCAAGGAATCCCCAACCAATGGTAAATGCTGAACCAAAGGATGGAAGGCCGAATGGGAGAATGCCAATGGCATCCCACAACTCCTTTAGTTCTGGGACAAAGCCGAAGAACATGATAAACAGACTCTTCCTCAACACAACCCGCAGGACAAAAGTTATCCAAAGAAATTTGATTTGACGATTGTGAAGGAAAACTTTGGTAGAGATTATTTTTCTGGACGAACAGCCAGAAAAAGATAGCGCACTCTGAGGTGAGCTTTAATCTTCCATACCCAATCCCAACAGTCCAAAAGGGAGAGAGGGTTGGTGCTGGTTCAGGAAAGAGTGGGTTGATCTGTTAGAAAACAGCCCATTGTGACTCTTCCAATCCCAAGAATCCAGCTTCGAGTATATACACTGCAAAGAGATGTCGTGGATTTCAATGGCTATACAAGTGGGAAGTTCCATGGAAAGTTTATTGAAATTCCACTCGTTATTGGTCTCGTAGAGTCAGCGAGATCAATAATCCTGAGGGGGCCTGAGATACACCACGAATTGGCCCACTACTCAGCCAATTGTCACCCCAGATCGAAGTTGGTGCTCTCACCATTCCTCACATGGATTTTAGTACCCTTACGAAAGAGATCGAAACGTTTAATGATACCACACCAAGTGGTGGAAGGGCGACTGGAGTTCGTGGTGTGGATGTTGTACTTACTCTTAACAACATTGGCCTAGATGGCTTGATTCTCTGTACGCAAACGCCAATTAAGTTTTCACATAGCCACAATGTTGGCTTCTTTTGTCTTGACAATACCCAGACCACTAAACTATTTGGGCTTACAAACTGTGGACCAATTAACAGCATGCAAGTTTCGGTGCTCAAGAATAGCCCTATAAGAAATCCCTGCTAATTTTATCCAGCGTGTTAGCAACCCCAGTAGGAAGAAGATTACATTTCATAACATAACTAGAGATAGAGGTCGTAATAGAATTGAGGAGAACAACACGGCTGGCCAAAGGCATGCATTTGATTTTCCACCCAAAAAGTTTTCTATTCACTTTGTCCCCCAAGATTGAAAAATGTGTTTGTTAGGAGGGGAGGTACGGAAATGTACCGTACCGTACCGTTTGTTTGTGAGCCGTAGCTGAGACATTGTGAGCAGAAGTGCATGTGCTTGTGTTGTGCCCTGTTTGTCAAACTTATACAGTAGTAATAAATTGAGACAAACCTTGCTATTGGCACAGCAGATCTGTGCATAATCTGTGCACAGATCGCGTTGTGGGGCCCACTTAGGGAATTAGCTCAATCCGATACCTATAAGTGCTTAATCTAATCATCTAACTTTTCATTCAGGTTTTTAGAGAATGAAAAGTTAGATGATTAGATCAAGTACTTATAGGTGTCGGATTGAGCTAATTTTTCGCGGGGGCACTTGAAAAAATATTTTAAACATAATGAACGGCTCGGATTATTTGTATGGTACCCTTATTGGGCCCCACAACACAATCTGTGCACAGATCTGCTGTGCCAATAGACTTTCTGAATTAAGACACCTGTGATTTAAATTAAAAAATACATATTGAGTCACCTGTATAAAGTCATTAATTTGGCGGTGTTTTCAATTTGGAAACTATATGGACAAAGGTTCGTGTGATGCGCTAATGCCCTGCGGGGTGTAGTATTACCTCAATGAGCTCCGTCGAAATTCTATCATCGTGATTTGACCTGCTCAATTTCGAGTTTGCTGGACGCTGCGTATTTTCTGATAAAAGCTAAATCATGTTAATCGAAGATTGTTAGCCACATGACCAAAATAGATTTGTCTTAGTAATTTATGGTTGAAATTATACTGATTCATTTTTTTAAGTATATGAAAAATATTGTCCGACCGAAGAGCTAATTGGTTGGCTGAACTAAACACAAATTTTGACCTACTTGCTATGGGCTATTAAGACATTAATCTCAGTACTTGTCCAAAGAATCAAACAAGATGGTGTATTATAGTTTACAAATCTTAATTAGGCAAACAAACAATTGACTGGCTTCTCATTTAGTTTACGGACAATCCAAAGGACTTGTAATTCTGGATCGAGTAATACTAAAGCTTATGGATCGTTTTCTTTCACTTTTACTTCTGAACATGTCGCCAGAGAAAAGATGTATTATTTGACGAGCGCAATGTAATTTGAAAACTTCCTTTATCGACATGAGACAAAAGGATTTGATTATCAATTAGGGTCGGGTTTTAGCCCATTAGAGTCGTGACCGATCACTAATTCGGCCCAAGAATGAGACTTAAATCTATGATAACTTCTACTCCAACTGCTATTGGCCAAAAACAGGAAAAATTAACATGACCCCATACATCTTAATCACCAGTCATAAAAAAGGAAATGAAAGAAAGAAATATGGTGAAAGATTACTATGTGCCATTAATTGTCAGTTTAAGGGTACTAATTTAATAAATTTATGATGTCAATGCAAGAAGTCAAGACCATGTGTTTAGATCTCTGGGATTTCTTTGGGGGGAAGCAAAGAATGTGGGGACCCTTCTGTTAATTTCTTGGAACATTCAAGCTGAAGCTTCCAATCTTTAGTACAATTAACTTAACGATCCACCAACCACGCACTAAGCATATCCAATTAACTTGATTTTTCTGGTACACATTCAGCGTACTCTACAAATTGAACGTTTCTGAAAAAATTCGATTGAATTGAGACTCGTACAACCCGGGGCACCCTATGGGATCCCCTTGTCCTAGTATGCAAGAAAAAGTGAGATATTAATTCTTGTGTTAGACCAATTCATAGTATACTGGACTTTACCTCAGCTTTGATTAGGCCCTGATAGTGGAAAGTGGTATTGTTCTCCACCAGTTGGCCCATTAGGCCGGAAACCGAGTTATTAAAAACAAAGCAGATATTCGAAAGCTATAACAAAAAAAGGTTCTGATCAAAAAACAAAAAAGGTGGTTCATCAACTCGTTTACAACACCAAGATGGAAGGGGGATTTTACAATGCCGGAGGCATCATTGGTTTCCACCTCTTTATTCTTCCCTCAAGCAATCTTCAAAGCAATCCCAAATTGCCAACAAAATAAAGTGGAAAAGTAAATTTCAGCTTCTTTTTTTGCGCAATGGTGTAATTACCGCGAAAAGGAAAATGTTTACTCGTTAATTCAATACAAATATCTGTTTTACAGGAGACGAACATCGTCTCATAGAAGATACCTGTTCTCAGAATCACCAAAATAGTAGGTAGTATAAACCTAACCTATTCCTAACCGTTCATGAGTTCAAACCCATAATTTTTACAACCCCATGGTGCCGATGGAAAGAGTTTAGAACAAAATAAGGCACAACATAAAGCAACAGAAGAGAAAGATGCAAACCCTGTTCAGGGATTTGTCGAGCTGCATCTCCTGCCTTCTCAACCTAGGGCTTCCGTTTCCCATGAAAGTATAAGCAGTACTGGAGTAAGGATAAGGAAACAAACTCGGGTCTGAGCTCCCAAACATCCTCGCAAACACCATTTCCCCAAACATCCCGACCGTTGGAAAGATGCCAGTCATTGCCATGCCGCCAAAGTTGGAAGCTGCCATGGAAGCGTAGTTTCCGTAATTAGGGTGAGGGAAGAACTGTTGGTGTTGCAACGGCTGAGGCAGTGAGTGAAAAGGATGTGCGTGAAGCTGATGGTTTTGATGGGAAGCCACTGTGGTGTCCACAGCAAGAGCAGGTGGCCTCCTAGGTGGGACCACATCACGGTGGGGCCTTTTGGAATTGGATTCTGATAAAGAATTTCCACGCCCGTATAGCGGGACCAACGATGACTCAGAAATCTTAGCCTTGCAGACTGGGCATTTGGGGGGCTCATTTGATTCGAAGGAGGCGGTGGTTTGGACATGGAGCCACTTGTAAATGCAAGGCCAGCAGTAGAGGTGGCCACAGAGGGTGACCACAGGATCATGTGCCGAGTCTAAGCATATATTGCAATCAAAGCAGCCATTCCCATTTTCTGCAGCGGTTGCTGGAGCAGAATTTAATTCCCACTTTTGCTTCAGAGAAACATCTCCTTCAGATTCAAACTGTGCCATAGGTTCTTGGAAGTCTTGGAAGTTTTGTTCATAGGCCATCAGCTCTGTTAAGCAAATACCAACTCTTAGACTGAACATAAAGTATAAAAATTGACCTGTAGGTTATTCAGGTTAAGATGCACTTTATATGCAGCGTCATGCAAGAAAAACATTGAACTATGATGGTACACGTGCAGTAACTAAGGCACGTTGCAAGAGTAAAGATCAAGGTCCAACTATAACCAAGCATCATCCTTGAGTTTTAAATTATAAAGCAGCATAACATCCGTATTACAGTGAGGACAAATTGTTATAGACAGTTAATAGAAATGATCAATAAGAAAAAAGAATCATGATGGAAAGGAAAAGGATGACCAGCAATAGTGTTGGAAATTGACTAGAATTCCTAAATTGACTAGGATTCCTTTTCCTATTCGGTTTAGGTTTATTTAGTGTTTTCCTATAAATAGGGACCTTGGGGGTTGCTAGGGTTATGGTCTTTTGTTCAAGGGTTTAGATATTAGGATTTTGTTCATCTCTTAGGGTTCCACCAAGGGTTTGTGTCTCCCTTTTGGGTTCCACCAGAGATTTGTCCCTAGATATCTGTTTGGTGCTTCAAATAGAGTTACAGGTATAGCCGGCTCTTTGTTTCTCTCCCCGTTTATAGTGAATCCTCTTGCTCTTTTCCCCGTGGAGTACGTTCTTGCTTTGTGCTTGAGCAGAACCACGTATATCCTTGTGTTCTTGTTTATCGCTTGTTGATTTGTTATATTCTCAATTTCGTGTTCGGCACAACAAATTGGTATCAGAGCTTTGGGTTTCAATCCGAGGCTTTTGTTTTCCGCTGTATATTGTGCAATTGGTGATCGTTTCAATGGCGACTCGTTTCGAAATTGCGAAGTTCGATGGGCAGAGCACTAGCTTCAGTTTATGGCGTATTAAGATGAAGGCTTTGCTTGTTCAACAAGGATTACACAAGACTTTGTTGGGGAAATCGAAGAAACCTGCTGATATGCAGGATAGTGTGTTCAAGGATCTCGATGCGAAGGCGCTCAGTTCGATTCAGTTGTGTTTAGCCGATGATGTGCTTCGCGAGGTCGGGGAGGAGGATACTATTGCCGGTATTTGGTTGAAGTTAGAAAGTATCTATATGACGAAGTCTCTTACCAACCGGTTGTATTTGAAGCAGCGCCTTTATACGTTTCGTATGAGGGAAGGTACGCCCGTAAAAGACCATCTAGATGAGTTAAATCGAATTATTATGGATTTAAAAAATATTGATGTTGTGATTAATGATGAAGATCAAGCCCTTATTGTGTTATGTTCTTTGCCTGCGTCTTATGAGTATTTTGTTACTACCCTACTTTACGGGAGAGATACGATTTCCATGGAGGATGTTAAATCTAGTTTATATTCAAAAGAATTAAGGAAAAAGGTATCTGGTGAAAGTGAGGTTTATGCTGATGGTTTGGTGGTGCAAGGAAGAACTTCTGAGAGGGATAATAGCAGTAGAGGGGTTTCTGGCTCTCGTTCCACAAATCAGGAAGTAAAGTGTTTTTACTGTAGGAAATACGGGCATATGGTGAGAAATTGTCCTAGGTTGAAAAATAAGGACAATTTTGAAGAGAAGGTTGTTGCTGGTATTGTTGAAGAGGATTCCGACGATTCACTTATGGTTCTTTCTGTGAGTGTCGGTGATGTCTGTTCGAATGCCGAATGGATTCTGGACTCCGGATGTTCTTACCACATGTGTCCGAATAAAGATTGGTTCAATACTTATGAATCGGTCAGTTGTGGTACAGTTCTTATGGGGAATAATATGCCCTGTAGAATTGTTGGGATTGGAACAGTTAAAGTTAGAATGCATGATGGTTTTGTGAGGACGTTGTTTGGTGTTCGACATGTACTAGATTTGAAAAGGAACCTTATCTCTTTAGGCACTCTTGACTCTTTGGGTTGGAAGCATACCGCTGAAGGTGGAGTCTTGAGGGTTTTGAAGGGTGCTCGTGTTTTGATGAAGGGTCGGAAATCAAATAACCTCTATGTGCTTGATGGTAGTACGATTGTGGGTGCTACATCTTTGGGTTCTTCATCGGTGAATTCGAGGTTGACTCAGTTTTGGGTTTTTAACTCCGTGGTGGAGTCGGTAATTAACTTCGTGGGGAGTTTGAGCAGATCTTCGTGTGTATCCGAGAGGGATGCGTTGGGTGGGAGGTGCCCGTTGGAAGATAGAGGCTCAATTTGGAGGCATGTGCGGCTGGGTTTCCTAAGTCGCGTTTACAAGGTCAAGCAGGTGTGCTTGAGCCTTGTTCGTTTGTGCCGTTGGTGATTGTCCCGTGGGGGGCTTTTGGGGGAGATGAGCGATTGAAGGAGAGGATTGCCTATAGTGTTGAGTTCAATGGAATTCAAGTCAAGGTGGAGATTTGTTGGAAATTGACTAGAATTCCTAAATTGACTAGGATTCCTTTTCCTATTCGGTTTAGGTTTATTTAGTGTTTTCCTATAAATAGGGACCTTGGGGGTTGCTAGGGTTATGGTCTTTTGTTCAAGGGTTTAGATATTAGGATTTTGTTCATCTCTTAGGGTTCCACCAAGGGTTTGTGTCTCCCTTTTGGGTTCCACCAGAGATTTGTCCCTAGATATCTGTTTGGTGCTTCAAATAGAGTTACAGGTATAGCCGGCTCTTTGTTTCTCTCCCCGTTTATAGTGAATCCTCTTGCTCTTTTCCCCGTGGAGTACGTTCTTGCTTTGTGCTTGAGCAGAACCACGTATATCCTTGTGTTCTTGTTTATCGCTTGTTGATTTGTTATATTCTCAATTTCGTGTTCGGCACAACAAGCATGCTTGCTGCAGAAGAGTAAGAAGTACTTCTTTGACATTCTACGAAAGCAAATTCAGAAATATTCAGCTTCCTTCATCGTAATTAATGATGTAAACTTAGAAAACGTAAGAGCTAGAGACACACAAGCCAATCCGGTATTTTCTGTTTCAAGGTCAAGTGTCATGAAATATAATGTACATGGAACACTAGGAGGCAGTGAATAAACCACCAGACTTTTTTTTTTTGGGGGGGGGTGGGAGGAGGTTATGAATATTATCTGCTCCTGGAATCAGTGACCTAAGAGTTAATTAGTGCCAGGAACTTTATGCATAAAACCATAATAAGCAACCTTTGAAACAGAAATCTTCCAAATATGTTTGAGATCATCTTTGTTTCCTAGTGTCAGCCAAAACTATTTCAAACTTAGCCAAATTTCAATGAGTAAAGTTAATGGAAGAAGACACGACGGTTACAGAGATGAATTCTATGCTTAGAAGCTTTGTTGGCAGCTTTCTTTGATCAACACATAAAGATACAACATATTTAATACTTGGAGTCACAAGTATATTAAAGTAAAAGACAAACACAAGGTGTTCCAAGAACTTAACAAGGCCGTACAATACAACACGTAAAATGTAGACAGTAGCATGAGGATTAAGACTCCACAATATCACAGGATAGATTCTTAGTAAGTCTGAAATCTGAATACATCTGTTTAGCTGTTAATTTCATTCACAGGCTGAAGCCTGAAACATTAATTCCCAATCTCCTCCGAATTTCATACCACAAGTTTCTTAATTCTGAATTTTCCTGGCAACCAAGCATAGGCATCATCCACCATGGGATCTATTGGGAACGAAACAGTCTTTAGCATTTGACATGTATGTGGAGTCCAGGAATCAAGTGGTATATGGGATATATGGTTTACCCTACAAATGGGGTGCGAGACATGAGGACTTGCGGGAAAAAAACACAGATCTGAGGGGGAGAAAGATAACAGCACAACCCTCAGTCAAAGGGGCTCAGGTAATTGTTGAGTATATCCACGACTCACAAAAGTTTTCCACCATGCATCGAATGAAGAATGATTTACCAATTACATCCGCTGCGTACAGCAAGAATAATAACCGAGGTAGAACCGCGAATAGTAAGTGCAATTAGACCGCATCAGGCTTACCTAACAGTAATTGTGTTGGGTTCGGAGTAATTTTGTCAATTTACATGCATGTAATATCTATTATCCATAGTAGAGATTTCTTTCTCGCCCATGGATGCAAGCAATTTAGGCTTAACTATGTAAACTTGGTGTTTGTTTCTCTATTTGTGTTCATCTTGGTGTGCCTTGACATGTGGAAAAGTTTTCCCCAAAATTAAGCCTAGGTTTCCCCGACCAAATTTGTCAACTAGGAGAAACAGACGAAAAAAACAGAAAAAAATACCCCCCCACCAAAGAAGCCCATTTCTTTTCTTCTTCTTTTAATTTAACAAAAAAGCAGGGTGTCCCTTGCGCCCACCTCGGACTATTCCCTGCCGCCCCTCCCTCCCACAGCTATTTCGCAAACTTAGGGGTGGGGTGAGGTGCCACCAAGAGTTCCTGGCGAGGGGTCATTTCTTTCCTTATTCCTCTTTCTTTTTTTATCAAATAAAAAAAAAACAATTTCCATTTAGCAACAGAAACACAAGGAATTCCCCTGATCAGTGATCACGATCCCCAACACAAGAAACATACTTGAAAAAAGATCAATTTATGACAAATTGCAGAAAAAAAAAGAGAGGCAAACTTGCAGACATATGCATGACACATATAACACCGATTTGACAGAAAGGGGGGAAAATCGCCGACATACCGATCAATAAGAAGCGAAGCCTGCGACGAATTGTTGAAGGATTTTCGTTGAGAAATTTTCAATGGGGAGTCCGATCGGGGATTCTACGACAGAGAACAGGACAACGTTTTAGCGTCTGTAATTCAGAAAGGAATGTAATGCGAATGTTGTGGATCAGGGGGCCTATGGCGAACTGGATCGCGGCGATTTTATATATCTGGGGAAAAAGTTAGAGAGAGAGAGAGAGAGAGAGAGAGAGGCTTTTCGTGTATGGTTGCGAGGAAATGGAGGAAAAGATTTTGAGAGAGAGAGAGTCAGAGACTGATGAGAGAGAGAGAGAGAGAGAGAGAGAGAGAGAGAGAGAGGGAGCGAAGTTCGTGAGGTACGAAATGGTTGGCACGTGTAACCACTCATAAAAGGACAGGTGGGAGTGCTTTAGCTTAGCTAATCTCTCAGTGCCGTGTGATATTACAGTAGTTCCTAGTCTTCTTTCTTTTTTCTTTTTTCTTTTTTTTTTGTGAAAAGGATAGTTCGTACATAATTATAATCATAATTGAAGGGTCGAAAATGCTAACGTCCGCCCATTAAACGGAGGGTAATGTGTATAAATTAAATCAATATAAGAAAAATATGTATTGATATCTGAAGGAATATATTGATATCCAAACTTGTTTATTATTGTATGCTTATTAGTAAGACCGCTACTTTAAAGTGGTTAGTAGGGAGCCCACAAAATGTGTTCTCAACAAAATGAATTGGGGGATGGTGTTGTGCAGTGGTGTACGCAACACGGTGCTGTGCACTTCACTGCACAGCACCAACCCGAAATCCTCACAAAATGGCATTTTCGATTTTTGAGTTCAGAGAACAAAATGCAAAATTAGGGGAGGAGCTTTTTGACTTCTTATTTTTCACTTTATCCATTGTGATTAACATAAAGACCTAAATATATGTTCTGCACATATCTCACAAATACTATTATTGGAAAAAAAAAAAAACATTTTGTACATATCTCTCATGTACTTTACAGATTTAATATTACATTCTGACCATAATCAAAATAGTTAGAAACACAAAAAGAAAAGAAGAAAAAAAATGGGGCTCCCAAACACCCCTTAAGGATTGTGAAAATTGTTCAAAAAGTGTTGCTTGTTTTTGTTTGGGAAATGATATTGCCACACCCTTTTTTGTTATTGCCACACCCCTGCAAGTGTATTTTTCACCAAAAAATACACTTGCAGGGTGTGGCAATAACAAAAAAGGGTGTGGCAAAATCACTAGCCTTTTGTTTTTGTTTTTTTATAACTAAGGTGTTCAAGCCCAACTTACACGTTTCTCGAGAAATCTTGGAGAGCCAATCACACCACTTACTTGCGGGATCCTAATTAAAACCAGAGTAGAACTCTATATAAACTGACCTCAAATGTGTTAATAGCATTTAAGAGGTTTCGAACCTGAGAAAGATGCTTGTTTTTTTTTTTTTTTTCACATCGTTCTTAAGTATTTATACCATAGTAAAGATAATGAAAACGTTACTGTGAAAATTGGAAGATCTCAAAATGGCTTGCTCCAACATAAAGTTGTAGCATCAAACAAAAAACCCACAAAAAGAAGAAGAAGGTAAAATAGACAAATCAATTGTCCAGATAATTAAAATCTGGTACACCCATAAACTTATTTTCGAGTTTACTTTGACTGATACTCCATATGTTAGGTTTTTGTTGTCCCAACAACATACTGTAGTATATTCCTAATCCATGAGCCCCTAAACCATGATCCCAAAGATTCAAAGTAGTAGCTGAGAAAAAATCCATGGTACAACCTCCAAAGATTCAAAGTCTTGTAAGTTCCATGGGTAACTCTGTTGTGGGCAGGAAAATCAACCAAAATAAACAGTTACAATTTGACAAAAGAGTTTTGAATTGAAATCAACGTGTGAGGTGAAAATTGAATAAGACCGACCGTGCTTGATTTCCATGCCCACAGTGAAAGCTTGACAAATTGAAGTCCAGATGCCGGTGCACCCCTCGAAAGTTCTTGAAGTAGAAATTGAATTCACATTTTAATTTCGACCCGAAGATTGCTACTCCCTCCATCCCAATCCAAATGCAATATTTTTTTTTTTTTTTTTTTGTGAACGCCGTGGGCTCTAATGAGATAGGTAAGTGAAAGAAACGTGTGTTTGATTCACGGGCTTCAATTGAATGTAGGTTCAACGGATCAAATTTGTTTTTCAAGTTTGCGCTTAGCCTATGGGTGGAGGATGACGAGGCGTAGCAGCCCCCAGTAGAGACTCCAGTAAGAAGAATCCAAGCTAACAAACAGGTTTTTTTTTTGATCCGTAAACAAACAGGTGGTACGTCATAAAATCAAACTTGGACCTAAAGTTGGTTCAATGCTTAGAAATCGAAAACCAGCAACTAGTCAACTGAGAGATATTTTTTATTTTTTTTGGGGAGAAACAACTGAGAGAGTTGCAAGCTCAATGGTTTGGACTAGAATGGGAAATGGTAAAAACCAATAAGGTACACGGAACACCAACGCAATCTTGAATAAGAAAAGAGAACAAAGCAGCGCTTCTTCTTGCCTAGGTCAACCATTGGTTGAGGGGCTTTTGCTTCCGCGAAGGCCTTCTTTCTGTGTGGCATAAGAATTACCGAGTTCTCTTTCCATTGCAATTTTCTAATTTTCTGTTTTTGAGAACAAAAACCAATTCTACTTGCTTACCTCCGATTCAAACATGTAAGGGTCATCATCGGGCCGGGCTGGGCCGGCCCAGCCTGCCAAGTCACTACCCAAGCCCGCCCAAGGTTCCTTGGGCAAGGGAAAAAAGGAAGGATTTTGTGGGATTTCGGGCTAATGGGCGGGCCCGTGGGCGGGTACCTCGGGCGGGCTCACGGGCCGGGCCTACGGCCAGGCCGAGTAAAAAATCCTAGGTCCAAGCCCGCCCATTACAAAATACAAACTACAGGCCGGGCCGGGCCGCCCGTTTCACGGGCTCGGGCCGGGTAAAAGCCCGATGGGCCGGGCGGGCCGCGGGCTAAATGATGACCCTTACAAACATGGTTTGAGAAGAGGAATAACAAGACATACAAGCGAGACTGACTCAACATGACAGATAACAAGGTAGACGTTTGAGGTAACAATAACATGGGGAGAGAACCAGGAAGCCAACCTGAATGTCCATAAGAATACCAGGCAGCCTCTTTGATCGAATGGACCTCAGCGCTATAACATCCCTGACCGTATCTTTAGAAAAATTGTAAACTGTGAGGGTCACCAATTCTTTCCCATTGGAAGGCATCAAAATTACGTTGACGACATCCAATGTCATCAAGAGAGAACCACAAAGAAATCCACAAGTCCATTATGACACTGAAGGGACTTGAGTCTTACTTTCGACCTATAGTTCCCCGTCAGCAGAGATCTCTAACCAGAGTGGACAAAGATAAGAAGTTCAAAATCAGTCTGATTCCACCAACAGTGCAGATCCAATTGCGAAAGAGAATGTCAACCGCCAAATCAAGCAAACAAACGCAGGGTGAATGCTAGCTATAGCCATATTTCAGTGGATTAGGAAATCGTTCAGTTCCAATGGAAACCATAACTAAAATAATCGTAGAGGGGGATGAGGCTGAGCGTAGCAGAGAGGATTTCATCAAAAGAGGAGGAAAACTATTAGTACCACATGAGGTTTGTGACATAACCAACGGACACTGAGATACCTGCAATTGAATATGTAAGTGCCACGGGGTAGGGAGGACGAGGAAACGATCATAAAAAGACAAATAGACTCTAGAATATATTGCTCTAGCCTAGCTAGAGGGAACAGAAACAAAAGGAGACATGATTGTGAAGATCATAGAAGGAACAAAATCTAGTCTTAACAAGCCATCCAGGGTTTCAAGTTCCACAATGTAAGGAGCTTGAAAGCTCCCTTGTCTTTTCTTTTTCATCAAGGCGTTATGGGTACGTTGCTCCCACAGTTGCTTCCTTGCTTGCCCTCTTGCTTTACCTACTCACCCATCAACTAGCTTCGCACCTCACCTCAAGAACGCGAAGGTGCATAGCGTGGTTGTTAAAGGGGTGTTTGTCCCTCTCAACACCCCGCACAACTCCGCTGAGTAAAAGTATTGAAGCATTTCACATAGAAATTAGCAGAAATCCCTCGTTAAAACCTATGATACAGGAAAATTCATCTGCTCATCCGGTAGGAATATAGAAAGAGGCAGAAGATGAAGAAGAGAATAGACCAATTCAAACTCCACTTGTGAACGCAGAAAATGAAATCCAAGGTTCAAGGAAAGATCCTAAGGTTTTTCTCCTGTCTGCAGCAACGGTTAGTAGTAGAAAAGGTGTCTGTAATACCTCCATTCGAGATAATAATTTTCTTCCAACAAAACGCATTCTTGTCGTTGGACCTCAACAATATCTCAAAGTAAGCGAAGAACAATAAGGATGCTCAATAACATAGTACTGAAGAAAGTGGGACGAGGATAATGAAGCTTCCAAGGCAAAGAATTTGTCCCATATTACTTCCAGGTCACATAGGAGCCATTCGGCCAACATTCACCAATTAGTAGCAAAAACAGTAAAGCAACCAACCTCCATTTTTACGCTTTTATGAGAAATAACAACCTCCTAAAACCCTAAACCAAGGTATGGAAAAACAGAGAGAATTCAATCCATTCACACAAAACAAGTCATTTGAAAAATGTAAGACATATACAACTAATCTGATCAAAACAGGAAGTACAGCAGCAACCAGCAACTATACAGGAGCAGCATATTGAGTTTATTGAGGCTGTGTGTCTGAACTTGCATAATTAGCTAAAGAGGGATGAAACAAATACAAGAAACGAATCCACTAGGGATTGGTAATTCTTACCACCTCTACAAGAATTTTTCTATGCTGGTGGTCAGTGTTGATTTGGGAACAGCACCAATAACTGTGTCTTTCTTGTCTCCATCCTTGAAAATCATGACAGTAGGGATGCTACGGATCCCGTATCGAGTTGCAATTGAAGGACTCTCATCAGTGTTCACCTTGTAGCATTTCAGCTTCCCAGTGTATTGCTTTGCCAATTCATCAATAACAGGGTGGATCATTCGGCATGGACCACACCATGGGGCCCAGAATTCGACCAGAACAGGGGAAACAGACTCGAGGACAAGTGACTGCCAAGTTGCATCAGTGACAGAAGCCACTGCAGATGTTAAAGAAACAAACGAGACCTTTCAGTTAAGAGGAGTTGTTTCACTAAAGCAAAGCTGATAATGATAGATGGATGGTACAGTATTGGTTTGTCAGAATGATGAGACAGACAATCTAGTTACAACCTGCGGACAGCCTTAACTCCAGGTACCAAATGTAACAAGGCCACAAGGGAAATAGGAAACACTCAGATTAGTGCCATCATGGCCCAAAAGGCAAAAGTATTACATCAATTTTCGTTTTCTACTTTTTACACTATAAAAGAAAAACTGCAAAAGCATGAGACTCTTTCTTATAAGCTCACTACAAAGACATCAATAGGGAAAACCATGAATAATACATCCCGAGTTATTCTATTGTAGCACCAAATTGTATTCTGCATCCCACATTCAGGAAGCTGCAAGAAGATCCTCAATAACGGATAACAAAAAAAGAAGCCAAACTTGAAAAAATATCATTGTTTCATATAGACAAAGACTATTTCTTGTGGGATACACAGAGTTGGTTCTGAAAATTAACACAACGTCCACTAATGCATGTTTTTTGGAAAAATATTCTAGTCCATTCTATACACCCGTCAACAATATATTTATATATTTTGACAAATATCATATATCTCCAGACCTGACAGCTAGTAATCAAACACATCAGCATAAGTATCCAATGACCAATCTTATAAAGATAATCTAACACAAAACTCACTAGTTCACTTGCTGCCCACATCATTAGTTGTTATATCTTAAAATTGAGAACTAATCATACACTATGCTGAAGGAATTCGGTCGAAACGAACAACTAAATAACGAAATTCAGCACTATAATACACGTTCACAACATAATTATAACTTTTGAAAAATATCATATATTTGATACGAAACATCTAGTATTCAACCACATCAGAATAAGTATCCCATCTTCTACGGAAAACATTCACTTGCTGTCCACTTCTTTAGTTCTTACGTCTTAAAAGTGACAACTAATCAGACACTAAGCTTCAGGAATTTGAGCGAAACAAACAACTACATAACCCGTTCACAACATATTTATTACTTTTGACAAATGTCATACGCCAATACGAAACAGCTAGTATTCAACACCCTCAGAATGAGTATCCCATCCTTTAAAATGGTAGTGGGAAGCTAGTATCTATCATTGCTTATATATTAGAATTGACAACTAATCAGACACTAAGCTCCATAAATTTCAGCAAAACAAAACAACTACATAGCAAAATTCATCCCACAAACCTTCGCAGATTCATAATTAATCTTCCCAATCAACTTTGAGTTCTATTACCAACAACACACCAAGGGGCAGATAAGGCCGGGCAACCTCCCTACCCACTATCCAAGTTTGTATGAGAAATTTTAGTGGTATTTCTGCAAAAGTTAAAAATTACATAAATTGCCCCCGCAATATAACATTGAACCATCGAACACCCGCCAAACCAAGAAATTTGGCGAAAATTAATATTCTTTGTAATACTGTCTTGCTTTTCAAAATACACAAGGGCACGCAAGAAGATGACATCTTAGAAGTAGAATAAGTTGCTCGAAAATATATGATAATCTCTTTCGTGGTCCTTTCATAATCTGTGTAAGAAAAATTATAGGGCCTTTCATATGTCACAAATTCTTTTTAACGTCTGCCCACCAACCTTGAAATCTCCATCACTGTATCACCTTAGTCACATAATCCTTCAAAATGGCCTACGCTCCCGCTCTTAATCCTCGCCCTCATGAATTCTAGTTGTTTGGGAGGTTTTTTAAAGTCCACTTAGTGTATTACAATCACCAAGTCTCATATTCAGTCCTGCTACTATCACTGAGTCAAACATACAAATGTTTTCCGGTCAAAAAAAAAAACATACAAATGTTTGTGCATACAAACTAATGTACGTATACGGAACCTATTGGTCGAAGAAAATTTATTTACAGAAATGTGCGGTGGATAAGGGTGGCGGTGGCCCAAGACCACCGAGTAATTACTCATTGCTCGAAAGGGCGATACTGTTTCTAACCTTCGACGGCGGTGTCCTGAGCCTCGCACACAATTCGTGCCCCGCGCCGACCGGGCCTCGGACTCCGACCAAACGATCCGAAAGACCGACCCGTATAAGCAGCCTGGATCTTGAGTCCTCTGATTACCGGTAACCTGACCGATTTCCGGTTACCGGAGAGCGCGCACACTGACGAGCTCCCGATGGGAGCCAACAACGTGGCAGCCGGAAAACCGGCAGCTCCGCGGACTGTGAAGGTTTCGAGCGCGCCGGCCATCGATGAGAGAGAGTGATGAGAGAGAGAGAGAGAGTCGGTAATCGGAGATCTGAGAGCTGAGATTTTTTTGGCAGAGTGATGTGGGGTGAAGGGAGTGGTCTACGGCTTGCGGGGTGTTTGTTTTACGTGAGGTGAATGGATAAGGAACGGTTTTTTGGGCTCTGGATTGGGTCGTTTGGGTTTGGGCACTGACGAAGGCCTTTCTGCTGCCCCGGAAATAGGGGTGATAAACGAGCCGAGCAGTTAGTTGTCCAGACTTGGTGTGAAAAGTTAACAAATTTTTAATACATGTTGAATAACTTGTTTTATGAGACTAGTCGATCTCGAGTAGCTTGAATTTTGTATATATCGTAAGCCGAACGAGACGAGTAGTAGCCTTTGTGAACTTGATTTGAAACCTTACTGAGCTTAAAAAGAATGTTCAAGCTTGGTTCGTGTATATTAAAAATCGATCTTGAATGAGTATTTAACGAACGAATATGAGCTTGAACGATGCTCCATGAGTCATAAATAATTTTTCTCAAAGGTCTCAAGTTTTAATTTGTACAAGTGTGATTGTGATCCCTCTCATGAATCAAAAGAACAAACAAATCAAATAAAACTTAGCCTTAAGTCTCAATTAATAAGGGACACAGCCTTTATTAGCAATTGATAGGGGACAGTTCTTATCTGATTTACACATCATTCCTAATGTTTTAGGACTAAAATTTAACTAAAGGACCCTCCAATTAACTAGAGAAATTTTAGACTTTGAATAACGAAATCCCTTCACCTCCCAATCTTACTCTCAAATTGATATTTCATTTGGTTCAAATCATTTTATTAGAGAATTATTTGTATCATTGCTACTAGGCCTGTCAATGGGCCAGATTCGATCCGGATCCGACAAATCCGAATCCGATAAGACTTGAATTCGATCTGAATCCGATAGTGGTAATCCGAATACGAATCCGAAAATCTGAATCCGATCCGAAAACTTTTTTACTTCAAAAATTTTAGCAAAAAAATCTAGTCTAGATTTTTTTCAAAAACAAATTATTTTCCCAAAAAAAAATTTAAAAATTAAAATAAAAAGACAACTTCTTAAACATTTTTTTTCAAAAAATAAAATTTCGGATCGGATTGATAACGGATTTAATCCGATCCGATTCGTATTTGGATTACCTGATTCGGATTATCGGATTAACGTTATCGGATTCGGATTAGATTTTTCGGATCGAATCCGGATCATTGATAGACCTAATTGCTAGCGGGTGATTTGGATATGACACCCAGTAATTAAACAATGTGGAATTAACATATCGCTCGAAAAAACTTACACTTGATCTGACTTTAATAGTACCATCTTACCTTCCTATGGAAACTAGTGAATGCGGCGGTTCAGCCGCGGAATCTAAATTCAGAATTGATTGGTGTTAGAACATGTGTGAACGTTGAGTCCCACATCGGATAAACAGAAAAAGAGTTGGACCTTAATATACAATTGGATGGCTCACCACTTACAAGGCTTAGCCTTTTAAGTGGATATGGGTCATTCAGTGTATATTGGGCCCAAGTAATGTGGTGGACTCTTTGCCGTTTCTCCCATACAAATTGGGCCTTGAGCACGCAGTGGCGGGTCGATGCATCGGACGAACTCCCAACAGTAATAGAGTTTGATCTATTGGAAGACTCTCAGCGCACCATTGAATGGGTTTGCACAGAAGACACTCGTGGAGCGGTATAAAATCCAAAGGTGACTCCCGATGAAGCAAGGTGGCTCGATGTTGGAGTGCTGTATTGGATGGCTCATTTGTCGATGGAGTTTGACTCGTCGGAGAGCACGGTGCTATCGAATTAATGAGCACATTGGCTCTCAATGGAGTTCTCGTGGGGGAGCATAGTGCCGGTGACTAGGCACGTTGGCTTCCAATTGAGATGACTCTGAATCGATTGAGTGGGTGCAGAATAAGCCCAGTTCGGGAGATAGGGTTGAGAGTAGTAGATCAGAATCAAGGGGGAGCTTGGATGCAAAGAGAGGTTAAGGCCCAATGTTCGGTTCACACATGAGGGGGAGATTTGTTAGAACATGTGTGAACGTTGAGTCCCACATCGGATAAACAGAAAAAGAGTTGGACCTTAATATACAATTGGATGGCTCACCACTTACAAGGCTTAGCCTTTTAAGTGGATATGGGTCATTCAGTGTATATTGGGCCCAAGTAATGTGGTGGACTCTTTGCCGTTTCTCCCATACAAATTGGGCCTTGAGCACGCAGTGGCGGGTCGATGCATCGGACGAACTCCCAACAATTGGCAAACCCTTAACATAGCCAAAAAGGATAGCCAGTTTATGATAGAATTAACAATGTTTGGGAATCCATGTTAGGAACTCCATGAGGACTATAAATCGGTACAGACTACCGACTCTTGTGTAACCTTTCAGATATGGGATATTAATGAAGGATTGTAATATTAGTATTGAATTAGGTTCGGGTTGGCCTAAATAAAAAAAAGTTGGGCAGTTATTTATGTCTCAATTAAAAAAAATTCACAATTTTTAATTTTGCCTCAATTTTTTTTAATGAATTATTAGTTCATGTTGACGATCGATATTGTATTTGTAAAAATTTTTATGCCAAAAGGCAACCTTTTTGCTTTCAGGAAAATTGACAGCAGGGTCACCTTATTTATATTAATTAAGGCACGACTATCGATGGGGCGCAACTCATTGCGAATATGAATACTGGCCTTAAGATAAATTAGCATGTCTCTCATTCTCACGTACTTGTTCTTTCCTGTTTTCACTATTTTATACTCTCTCAATTTACTTGGTGTACTTCAATACTTAACTGTTCTAAAATAATCTTGTGCTAATTCTATATTTTTGAACCATAGTTTTGGTAGATGTCCTTCGATTAAATTTGAGCTCCATTCTTCCTAATTTTTTTGTTAACTCGTAAATTTTTGTTTAACTTTTCGTCATAATTTTTTGTTTAATCATCCATTTTGAGGGAGAAATTAGAAAAATATATAAAAAAATATTGATCGAAAATATCGAAACGAAAAATACCAAAAATTAGAAGAAAAAAAATGGCCCAAAGTCTCATTGATGAAATTGGAGTATCATGATTAGGCTAGGATGGGTGGGTCGTCTGGTCGGGATTGGATCAGACAACCAAACCCTGCAAATGAGAATCACACACACTGAAACACTCGCAGATGACATGCTTTTCTTGTGCAAATGATCACCATACACCATCTTTTCCACATCAGTCGTGTTACGCCCACCGCTTCTCACCGCAGTGTTCAATTTCATTGTCGGTCTCGACAATCAAATTCTCTTGAAGAGTCTTTCAAAACTTGGACTATCGAAAATACTTTTGAACGATAAAATTAAGAACGGTAAAAAAACGGTGAAACAGAGCGGTGAACGTAAACTTTTCATACACCCTTACCAGGGCTCTACAATCCTTTTATCACGCTCACAAGTCACAATAAAGTAACAAAAATGCTAGACCCAATTGGGCAGTGAAAAGAACACCTTCAATTACGCGCGTGGGCCAATAATTCCGTCCAAAATCAGCTAGCTTATTCCACAATTTTTTCCTTCCAAGTACACACAGTCCAGTCAAATTTCAAACCCCTCTCTCTCTCTCTCTCTCTCTCTCTCTCTCTCTCCCCCAACAACTCTCTCTCTTTCTCTCTCTCTAGACATATATGGCCATGCATTCATTCTCATGTGACTTGTCCGTATATTAGTCAAACAATTTCAACTCTCTACTAGGCCTGCGCCAACTCCACCGTCCCTTCTTCCATTCTTTGCCGCTTTTCCAATCAAAACAAAACAAAAACAATTCTCTCTCTCTCTCTCTCTCTCTCTCTCTCTCGTATTAATTAAGAAGCATGGAGAAGACGAGGGAGTGGAAGGAGAAGCAACTGCAGAAGACCACCCTTGTCGCTGCTGACAGGTCTTATTCGGAACAAGTGAAGCTAGCCGCGATTGCAATCACCCTCAACATGAGGTTGAGATCAGCCGACATGCCCGTCGACATGCAAGAGCGCGCCCTGCGCTTCACTCGATCCCTCCTCGACTCCGCCCCCGCCGGCAACCACCGCCCTAGCCCCTCCCTCCTCGCTCGCTCCCTCAAAAAGGTCACCCCCGCCCCCTTCCTTCCCTCTCTCTCTCTCTCTCTCTATAACAGTATTCTCGACTGATACATATACTATTTTGATTGGAAATTGATTTCTGGGTGGATCATGATGCAGGAGTTTGACAGGTGGTACGGGCCGGCGTGGCACTGCGTGGTGGGGAAGAGTTTCGGATCGTTCGTGACTCACTCGCCGGGCGGGTTCGTCTACTTCTCCCTCGACTCGCTCTCCTTTCTTCTCTTCAAAACCGAGGTTCAGCTGATTACCGACCAGCCGCCACCTCCCTCCTCTTGAAATGCATACGCAGAAAATTTTCAGTGCGGAGCGGGTATATTCCACGTGGTGCCGCTCGGCACCCCGAGCCGTCCGATGCACTTTTGGATGGTTCAGATTGAAACCTTATCTCTCCTCTCACCCCTCCTCTTTCTCTCTCCAAATCCGAACCGTCCAAAATCGTATCGGACGGCTAGGATGTGCCGAGCGGACACCACATGGTACCCACCCGGCACTGTAAAATTTCTCAGTTGTCTTGACTACGCAAAAGGAAAAACAGAGTGGGTTCAAACAGTGAGTAGTGTTATCATTTTTTGGTATTTAGGAATTTAGGAAGGAGATGTTTGAATTGTCTATCTTTTTTGTAACGTGTTTTTTTGTTTCTAATACTATGAATGAACACGCAAACGTAGACATCAAATGAAACACTGACCATTCATCATTTTATTACTCTATTGCTTCTGGGCCTCCTGACTTGACTTCTTCCCTCTAGTTTAGTCCCACAAGCCATCTAGTTTGAAAATTGTTTGCTACCTCACCATTTTTCATTTCTTTAATACGCTCCATCTGGATTTAATTGTCTCTAGGCTCGTTTGGATGCGAGATTAGATTTGGAGGTATATTATGTAAGAAGGGTGGGCCCACATTGATGTGACGGGGGATTAAATAATACTTGGTTTAGATGAGGGATAAAATGGGGGATAAAATTGTTTTGTAGTTGAAATGGAAGAGAGAATGGGTATTATCCGGAGGTATTAGGAGGATTCCACAATGCCGGCTCAAATCCTAGCCATATGTAAGCCCCCCTCAGGGGGTATTAGGGGAGGTTATGGAGGAGGGCGTCTTAAGATATCCCCCTGTTATGGACTTCCTAAACGACGCCATATACACGGGCCCACGGATTAGGAGGGGATATCACAATCTCCCTTCACAGATCAGCATCCGAACAGGCCGCTAGTTCTATTCTAACCGGCTAAAAAATGGGTTATATCTTTGAATCCGTAATAAATTTCATATCGAATATGGTTCTTGTTTGATATGTTTGATAGATTTCGATTAGTTCTATAATAATACAATGTTTTCGAAATCACGTAAAATATTATAAATTGAAAGATATAATCGATTGAAAAATGACACGAATTCCAAAAAAGAACTATTGAATCCGGACGGAAGGAATAATAACATGCACTTCTACAAATTTTGAGGTCGTAAAGTTAACATCGGGCAAACTCTCTTCGGCTTCGTATAATATTTAAACTTGTGAGCTGGACAAGCTCTTTAGATGGTTTTTTTAGGACGGTCCATTTGGTCAAATGCTTGGGTAGTACCCCACCTTTATTAGGTGGTAGTGGTACTGCGACTGTTGTATCCGGATATTCTCTGATAAGTTAAATTTCAGGTCTTCTTCTTTCTCACAAAACAGACAAAATACAGCTTATTTACTTCTGATTGGTCTACTTTGTCTCAAATACAGCTTTCTTTTGTTTTTCTTCGTATTTTTTTTCTTCTGGAGACTCCTAATTAGGATTTCGGCTCTCTGAAGTAAAAACACAGCCAAAAGAAAATGCAGATCTTTACTTATGTTTGTGCATTGGACTTAGTTTTTGTAAAAGGAAAATTAAATGAAAGGTGCCTAGACATAAAATTAAGTCTTACATATGTTAAGTTTCTTTAACTTCATGTTCTTTCTCTTTCGTCGTCCTTTCGCCTCCAGAAATTCAAGATTCAAACAGAGAAGAAATTTGACGCAGCGGAATTAACAAAAGAGATTAGTTGCGTACTAATTGAACAAATGATAAACTCGAGTCCATGAGAGAAAGAGAAAAAGTCTGAATATTATTGATAAAAAACTGCATAAACATTAGATTATAACACCTTTTATAGGGAAAAAAAAAGCATAACCCTAGTAAAACCCTAACTCAAAAACGAAAATTCCCAAAATTTGGGAAAAATAATAAAATTGGAAAAAGAAAAGAAAAACATGACTTTCCAAAAAAAAAAAAAACTTCTACAGAATTATACACTAAAAGTTATTAACGAAACAAATATTGCCTAAAACGGCAAAAACGTCCAATTGGAGGCCTAAACGAAAGAATTAAGCCGAAAAACACCATTGATCATCAACCTAGGGTTATGAGTATTGACTGTAGCACGAAAATAAATCAGCCCACCAAGTTTGGACCCGATCCGAGCTCGTCCGAAAGTTGCCAAATCGGAAAATTTGCAATTAAACAACGTTTGGGCTTCCGAGGCTTCGACCGGTCCAATTGATCATGAAATTGGGTCTCCACGTGTTCTACATCAAAATTGGCAGTAATATTCATAACATGAGAACTTCCCAAAAGCTCTCTTGAGTCTATCCGCATTTCACACGCACGTTTCCAAATCCTTTCGGCAAAATAAAAAACAAAGCATAACCTAAGACACAGCAAAAGCATCTAACTGTCAAACCAAAGAAAATAGTTACTAACATGATTGATACAAAACATTTCAAGTCATGTTTGTAGGACAAAAGAGAGCTGTAAATGAGAAAGAGTTTGCTGCTGATTTCAAGTGAAAACAAAGTGAGTGTATGCTTCTGGACAGTGTATTATGTTCTGAGGATTTCTCGCGTGGTCAGAACTACGGCAAGTTTCTTTCACGCATGAACCCTTCTATCTTTTCCACATCTTCTGGGGTGTCAACTCCATGAGCTTCATGGTCAACCTTTATCACCTGCAAGAACAATAATGAGAAACAGGGAACGTATTTGAATTCAAACATAGAAACTAGTAAGAAAAGCTGGGAAACAAAAGGAAAACAGAAGAGAGAAGTTATGTGTGAGAATTGAAGAACCAGACAGCAGTGCCAGTAACTTCTTAAGTTCTTATAGTGAGCTTGAAAAAGCTTGGTCGGAACTCCAATGTTGCACCAAAGCTTGTATGACAAATCGGGCAGCAATCCAAACGTGTCCGGAACATTTCGTACCAGAATGAAAATTTCAAAAACCTACGCTTGTGCACATATGCTCCACCTCAACCTCATATGGTTTGGTGATCAAAATAACATTGCTACAAGGGAGGGAAGGACGATGGTGTAACTGGTGCTTTTGGTTTTGTTTTCAATGCTGCAATGACTAGAAGATTGAACCTTATGTAATACTAGTATGCGACAGAAATGATGAGTTCCCAATCAATTGTCACAATTCATCATGGTAGGGTGGATGAAGACATGGTTGGCAGTTGGCACAAGTTTTAACCAAAATTGGTCGTAGAAAAAGGTCAATGACCTCTCTTTCAAAATCCTCAAGAGGAGCAATTGAATTTTTATAAACTCCGCTAGAAACCATGTGTTTCTAATCAGTGCATATTGAAATGACTATATCACGTCCAGAAATGTCAGTTTTTGCAAGAAAATGAGTGGAGAAAAGAATCGATTGAACAAAATTAAAAGATGGAAGAATTTTTTTGAAGACCTTCATCTTATATCCATTTTCAAGGACTTTTAGCTGTTCCAGATCCTCTTCCAGTTGCAACGGAGTAGGTGGAAGCTCCGGATATATCTTGAGGAACTTCGTATCATAACTCTGGTTACACATCATAGATAATAATTTAAGCAGAAGATAATAAACAGCATTGCAACTTTTAATGCAGCACCAGAAGAGTACAAAAGGGAAAGCAGGAAGAAATTAGAATCCTCATATTTTCAATTGGTACCTGAATCCCAAGGTGTAGTAAATATGGGAAATGAGGATTGACCTTCCCAGACCTGTATTTAGTAGGTAAATAATCCATCAATTTTACCAAGCACGAGATAAAAGCTGAAACTGCTACCAGATGTAACATAAGAGAGTACTAACTTATTATATGGTATCAGTCCTCTTGAAAAATAGACTGCATAGCCGCGAGTATCCACTACACATTTAACTCTGTTTGGATCAAATGCATCTTCAGGTTTCAAAGATGTGACTGCCGTGCTAAATACTGCATCTGGGGCTGCCTGCAGAAGACACCAAAGAACTCAAGTTTAGCTAAATGAAACATCACGACAGAACAAAATCACCTCTCATTTGAATTAGGCAAGGAATAATATGGCTTTTCAGTTTGAGTTCGTTAGACACTTGCATTGCTATGAAAAGCAAAGGAAATATATTCACCTGAAGTGCTTTGACAATTCCATCTATTACTTCTGGTTCAATTAGAGGTTCATCCCCTTGAATATTGACAACGACATCATACTTCTTCTCAAGCTTTTGTAGTGCTTCATTGCAACGCTCAGTACCTGCCATTTAGAAAATTAATTTAGTCATAGGGAAAGCTAACAAAATTTCTGGAATTTGCATCCAAGGAACCAAAATGGCTGTTACCATTTCGGCATGATTCTGATGTCATTATCACATCAGCTCCAAATCCTCGACAGCACTCAGCAATCTTTTCATCATCCGTTGCCACAACTACACGAAGGAGCTACGAATCAGAAAGTAAAATATAAAACCAGAAGAGACAGATATGGAGATTCCCGTTCATATGCATCAATGTCCACAATCTTGTATGTAAACTTGTTTGTTATCCTTGAAACACGGTGCACTGATCCAGAAAACGGACTAGGGGAACTTGCACAACCTAATCTGTGTGCACTGAAGGAGAGTTGTTCGATCGATCGAGAGAGATTTCTCAAAAACAAACAAACAGGAAACGAAGGACTTGGTATAAATCATGGATGTAATAAGCCCTATCGAGGAGTTGCTTAAGAATAGAAAAAGGAACCTCATCAGTTGAGACTTGAGATGATAAGGAAGACCATGATTGTGTAACAGCAGTCGAGAACCTGACTTTAAATAGACAAAACCGGAAGAAATGGATCCATGAAGATGAGAACTCATGTAACGGATCGAGTATTTAACTATGTCTAGGTAGAACCAAATTTGACCAGCGGAAAGTAGCATTCTACTCCAAGTCTGATTCATGTTGATCTAGAATACCCTCCTTAGGGATATACGGTGAATATGTTTCGATCATCCAGAGCAAAGATCCTCAACTCCAGAACGACTAAAAACAAATGAAGCTCAAGTCTTACCAACTTGATCCAATGTAGTTGCCATTTTTGCCCTTTCCCATGTTCTCTGCAGATAAAAGAGCAAGAGAAGCATTTATGATGTCATAGTACAACGAAACACGACTATGCTACCAAAAACTGCTGGAAGCCAAGATTAAGCAGTGACATTTTGCATTGAAGCAAGCTCATACGCGACTCTATCCTCTAGGGGCCGAATAAACAACCATGCTCGTGAATTCTGTATAGTCTGAACAATGAGTCTTATAAGACTTCATAGTTAAATCTTAAGAAATATACTACTACCATATAATGTACATGAAAGTATGAAACAACTACAAGAGGTCAACATATACAGTCACTTCGTTAAAGCTTAAATTGCCACAACTTAGCACTCACTTCTGAAGCTTGTAAACTAATGCATAACAACTACTCCTTATCCAGGAAAAGCAACTCAGTACACCATCATAACCATTGGTTGTCAGCTAATATCAACCAAACTCAACATCTTGACAACCAACATATTCATTGATATTACAGTGGACATTCATGCCCAATACATCTTATAAAAAAGATGCAGCATGTATTCACATAGACCTATCTCAGCAGTCAATCCTAATACTAAAAGTTTTACTAATCATCATTTGTAATCCACCAAACTGCAAAGAAGCTCCAGAAAGATTTTTCAAAATCGAAATTAACTTTTCATCTTTCTTTGTTGACTCCCTTATTACTTTAGGGACCAAAGGAACTTGATAGAAATAATCTTTTACTCCACAATGATCCTCTCAATTTCTCCATATTATACGGACAAATTTGACTCTCATTCAAACCTATTCTCTGGAACTCTTTACTACGCCCCCCGTTTATAGGTTTCACAGGTAGCTAGTTCACACATTCGTGTAATCACAATTTCTGTGTATCACTCAGTGGATAAGTTATAGCTTTCCTACAACGCATTTGGTTTCCAACATTTCCCCATGTCCGAGCTTTGTCAAACCATTGCCAACATCTTCATCAAGCTACAAACAAGTCACTTACGATTATACGCTATCAACATTGTTGTTTGCTAATAGTTGTTTGCATTAGCAGTACTTTTTTTCGGTGGATGGAACTGTATGTAATGGATACAACACCCCTTGAAAACCCATAATCTGCTGTAATCGAAGTTAGTTTCACATCTTCAATATTTTTGCAACTGGAGCTCACCCACCTTTACATTTCGCTTTAAGGTGAGTGACTAAAATGGGACCCATCGGTCCATTTCTTCCTCTCAACATTCTTCCATGCGGTTGATCCCAACATCTGAACACAATTCTCCTTTCTACTTCATCTTCTCCCAAACCTCAGCTCTAGCATTATATCTAGAGTTTAGGACCAAACAACTCTCTCCTGCTTTCAATACATAAAGCCCCAATCTCTTGCAATATTTGCCTAAAGCGACTTATCTCATTTTCTCAACTACTCAAGATTACCAACCATAACTCCAAACGGCATGGATTTCAATCTAATCCATTTAACAAGCACAAAAGAGACACTAGATCTGGAAAACATAAATAGAACAGCCCCCATATATGCATCCACTCTAGGGCTAATAAACGAACCAAACCGCTCGAATTTGAGCTCGTGTAAGCTTGTTAATAGCTCGATTGAGATAGTTTGTTACATAAACAAATCAAGCTTGAACATCATTTTGAAGCACGTTAAGTTCTCAAACAAACTACTGCTCGGCTCGTTCGACCAATGATGTTCAAAAAATTCAAGCTACTTGAGAGCAGTTCGTGATCAGCTTGATTAAAGTTCGTTTGAGATTCCGTCTCATAGCCACGCCAAGCTCGAACATATTTGTAAAGTTCGTTTTAAGTTTCCAAACCAAAGTTAAAACAATCGACTGTTCGGTTATCAGCCCTAACCCACTCTAGAAATTAATACAAACCAAAAAATAAAAAATACTACTCCCAGAAGACAGATAACTCGGAAGCACAATCTAATATAGGTGTCCTCAGAAGAAATGCAAATGCAATTCGAATATAAATTCGAAACAAATGGCAGAGAGTGATTGCTTTTATGTGTGTACCTGGATCATGGGCTTTCCGAGGATCTGGACGAGAGGTTTGCCTTGGAACCGAGACGAGGCGAAACGGGCTGGTATTATACCGACGACCCGGCTCCGAAACTTGGCGGATCGGGTGTGTTTAAGGTAGACGTGGGCCCCGAGTGCCACCGCAACCGCGGCCCCGACCACCACGCCGTGGACGATCCATGCTTTGGTCGAGCTTGACGATTCAGAGGAAGAAGAAGAAGAAGATGACGACGACGACGGAGTACAGATCGACATTGGGTTCTTGTTTCTGGAGAGAGAGTGTTCAGTTGGAGCAGGATTTGGTGCAACTGTTTTTTCTGGAAGGGAGTGATTCCTTTTCTTTCTTTTCCTTTTTTATTTTTTATTTTTTTATAACAACTGTCTTTTATAACCACAAGGGTGGTAGCCTAGTTGGCCAAAGTGGGTGGGATAAGCCCCCTCTTTTCATGTTTATGGACCTCGGTTCGAATCTCACCCATGTCATTGTTGGGTCTTTATGTAGATTTACATGGAGGGCCTTTGGCCAACTAGTCATCTTAGTGGTGCTGTGGTGACGGCCTGTCCTCCCGGATAGTAATTATGGCTCTAATCGGACATTTCACAGCTGGTAGAGAGCCCCTATGGTCACGCCCAAGGGGAGTCGCTACACTGGTCGCCTTCTCCCACCCTTTTCGATTATCCAAAAAAAAAAACTACTGTATTTTATAGACTTTTTGGCACAACTTTTTTTTATTTACGGTGCAACTGTTTTTTCTGGGAGGGAGTAGTATCTTCCGTTGACCCTTTCGAAATTATACAGTAATTTTCTAATTTAAATAATTCAAAAGATTATATCGAGATCTATCAAACAAAATTTATATTGCACACAAAATTTATTTAGGTAGGTGCATTATTTCAAGCTTAAATTGTAAACTTAAAAATTGCACGGAGTTTCTTAAGGACTAACTTTTTGTGATGAATGAATTTTATATCATATTATTTGTCCGATGAGAGAAATCGAAAAATTATACAAATATAAACCAAAAGCTGGAAGAAAAAAAAAAAAGGGTTAACGGCACTCCCCAAAATCAATATGGGTTGATTTTGCCACTCCCCAAAATCAATATGAGTTGATTTTGGCACTCCCCGTTAACAATTTGGCCACTCCAAAAAAAAAAAAAAAAAACCCTCATAAATTTGGTTTGTCTTACAACAATGAGGGCAAATTAGGAATTTGATGCAATTGTACATTACCCACCCCTCATATCTCTTTTAAAAAAACGAATCAAACCAAGTACTCCGTAACTTTTAAACTTCCCCCTAAAAGGCTGTTGATTTTACCACTTTCTTTTTTGTTAACGTCACTCCCCTACAAGTGTATTTTTGGTTGCTGTACCAAAAATACACTTATAGAGTAGTGACGTTAACAAAAAAAAGGAGTGGCAAAATCATTTCCCCCCTAAAATAATCTTCCTTCCAATCATATTCACCTCTTTATCCCCTTTCTCCCCTCCAAAATATTCCCTCTAAGGAACTTAGGATGTGGACAAAACAGCTCAGTTTATTCCAAGAACTTTACTATTTTATTTTCCTGTTTTTTTTTTTTTTTGGAAAAGGAGAGTGATCACATAATCTTTTCTATTTTCATAATTAAGTTTAGAGTGCGATAATTTATTTCGTTTCATCATTCAAAAAACGGATTGCATGGTTAAAAGTTAAGAGACTACAGTAGTATAGCTGATTAGAATCAAAATTTTCTTTTCGTAAAAGATATCACGTATTTATAAACTTATCAAGAATGATATTTATTTAATTTTTTTTGCCAATATTGTGTACATCAGCGAGGGCTTAGCGGAGAATTAGTGTGTTTATAACAATCAAAAGGGGTTCGATGTCTCTCCATAGACTCAAATTCCAAATATTTAGAGGCGGCAAAAAGTCGTCGTTTGTTGATTTCAGTGGATGAATTAAGGTAGTGAATGAAAAAAGACCACATCATTTCCTACAAAGATAATCTAAAGTATTATTGGAATCAACATTGCTCAAGGGTGATTTGGATATGGTAACCCAAGTTGGAATTCTTCCGACTCCATATATAATTTTGTTTATTATAAAGAGAATTGATTTTTACACTTTCTTTTTTACAATCAACACTCTTCTTCTTTTTTTTTTTTTTGTCATTATTCATGTGAATTTCTATTTTGCTTTTTATTCAATACACTTTTTCAAACAACCCAGGATAATATTATAAATTCAAGTGAATAAAAACAAAAAAAGAAGTGTGGGGTTTGTTGATGTTCTTGTTTAGTAGGTGCATTTAGGCAATGGTTGTGCTTCAAATTTGTTAATTTATATTCACTCCCGTTGCCGTACTAGGCTACTAGCAATCACTGCATTACATCCAATCACTTTTATGCCCCACTTAATTTTAAGCTTACATTACTGAGCTTGGCGTTTACTTAAGCAAAACTCGACTCTTATAAAGAACAATAAAACACAGTAATTAAGCAATGTGAGATTGACAAATTCCTCGAAACAAAACAAGAAGAACAATACTCGTCCTGACTTTTAATATCATCGGTTTAATTTCTGTCAATATATTGATTTGCAACTCGTGGAAGTTCAGAACTTGAAAAACAGATATAAAGCTTGATCAAAACCACTGGAATCTATGGGCACGAACTCAAGGGATCGTGATTACATACTCTTTTCTACTAGTATTATCCTTACATTAGTTTAGAACGGATTTGGAAACCCTGCAGTGCAGGGGTGCACTACATGGGCTGTAGTGCATCATCCAAGAGTCCAAAAGTGTGTTTTAACGGTTGATTGCTGAATTGAACGACTGACGTGATGCACTACAACCTTGTAGGGCAGTCCACGGATCCGTTTCGCTATACTACACTAGTTTATTTTGTTTCATCATCTTAAAAAAGGACCGCACGCATGCTTAAAAATTTAAGAACTATAATTAGATTGTAATCCAACAAAGAAATTTGTAAATAAATTAAAGTCTTGCTTTGTAGAATCCATTTTTTTGGGATAACGCTTATCATAGTAGTTTTGTATGGTGACAGTGGAAAAAAAAAGTAACATTAATTATCTTAGTCGATGATCAGAAATTAAATTAAGTTAATTAATGAAGGTATATTTTGCTATTAGTAAAGAGGAGAAAAAGTCAAAAAAATAATAGGAGTAGTATTTGCAATAAACCATCTTCATCCGACATGTTTCTAGTCGTATTATGTTAAGTAATGGTGTATTGGTTGGTGTTTGAGGCAAAATCAACGGGTGGGCCCGGAGTTCCCCATAAATTTGGTTACATAATATTACTCATTGGAATCGTTCTAAAAACAGACTTACGAGTGCAATATCGAATGTCATAAAAGACTTAATTGAAGATTCCCCTAACACCAATTGGATTCAAGAGAGATGGTGAAAAAGAGGTATGACAAGAGCCAATTATGCCAGATAAATTATTTTTTCGGACTCAGTACGTAGTTTTTGTAAACTTGGACAATGAAAAGTGGCAAAAAGGGATTGTTTGTTAATGTTTTATTCTTTAGTAGGTGCGTTTAGGCAGAGGGCGTATGTATATTGCTAAGCGTTGCAGATTCTTTTCTGAGTTTGTTTGTAGTTTGCTAAGCGTTGCATCGAGTTTGTTTGTAGTTTGCTAACCAATCCATGATGGATCGGGTGCGCACCAATTTTACACCCAGAGCCGTACTGCGGTCAGTACGTCAACATTCAATCACTTTAATGCCCCACTTGGTTACAAGCCCACGTTGCCGAGCTCGGCGTCTACTTACATAAAACACGACTATTATAAAGATCTGTAACACACAGTAACTAAGCAGTGTGGGATTAACAAATTCCTCGAAATACAACAAGAAAAAAAAATTGCCCGACCTGACAATACCGATGGTTTAATTTCTGCCAATATACTGATTTGCTCAGGGAAATTTACTATCCAACTCGTGGAAGTTCGGAACATGACAACAGGGGCTACATTATTTCTATTAATTCGGGTATTTATTTGTTTTTGTCAGAACAGTAATGCTACACATACAGCAAAAAAAAACAGATTTTGCATACAGATTTTGTGTGGGGCCCACTACGGGTCCCACACAAATGATCCGAGCCGTTCATTAAATGTAAAACAGTTTTTCAAGGGCCCCCGCGAAAAATCAGTTTAATCCGATACTTATAGATGCTCAATCCAATTATAGAATGTTTCATTATCCGGGAATCAAAATCAAAAGTTAGATGATTGGATTGAGCATCTATAAGTATCGGATTGAACTGATTTTTCGCGGGGGCCCTTGAAAAACTGTTTTACATTTAATGAACGGCTCGAATCATTTGTGTGGGACCCGTAGTGGGCCCCACACAAAATCTGTATGCAAAATCTGTTTTTTTTTGCTGTATGTGTAGCATTACTGTTCTTTCAACTTGGATGAAAAACACGAGTACTGCTATGGGTACATACCATGCACATATGTGTTTTGTAGGGCCCACTTCGGGTCCCACAGAGATTATTCGAATCGCTCATTATTTTTAAAATATTTTTTTATGGAACCTTACAAAAATCAGTTCAACCCGATATCGGTAAGGGTTCTCTGGGCACGAACTCAAGGATAGTGATCACAAACTCGTTTCTACTATCTTTTCATTAGTTTAGAGTCTAAACTTTAGACTTTTATAACCGTCACATAATAGTGGAGTATTTTTTTTCATCATTTGAAAGAAAAAAAAACTGGATTGCATGCTTAAAATATTAAAAATTATAGCGGTATATATAGGTGATCAGAATCTAACCAAAAAAAAAAAGTGACTAAATTTAAAGTCCTGCTCCATAGAATCCAAAACTTTTCAGTAAAAGATAATTACAGATCCGTTTAGAAATGCTATACTACGCTAGTTTATTTTGTCTCATCATCTTAAAAAAGAACCGCATGCTAAGAAATTAAGAACTATAAATAGATTGAAATCCAACAAATTAAGAAATTGTAAATAAATTAAAATCTTGCTTTGTAGAACCCAATTTTTTTTGGTTAACGATTATCACGTAGTAGTAGTTTTGTATTGTGACAGTGGAAAAAAGTAACATTATCTTAGTCAATGATCACAAATTAAATTAAGTTAAATAATAGGAGTAGTATTTGCAAGAAACCATCTTAAGTCATCATCCGCAGGGCCGGCTCGAAGATTTCGGAGGTCTAAGACGATCTTCGAAAATGAGGCCCTTAATATCCTAGCACTTAACGTATAATTTCTTCTTCGTCAGTTCGTTGGGTTTGTTTGCAATGGGAATTATCGTTAAAGGGGAAAAGATGTATCCATGTTAATGAATAATTTTCCCAGAGATCAGCGATCCCGACGTCCCATGATCCAACTTTATTCTCGCTTTTTATTTTTTCCTCTGTTCCATTTTTACTGGGCCATTGGGCCTTATGTAAAACATATTCATGGGTTAAAAAATGGGGGAAATGACGGCCCAGGACACCTTGGGCGCCCAAATTACCAAGAAGGATGAGCCAATTTCCAAAATTTACCGCTAATCTTAGCACTCACTAATCCTTACCAGTCATTAAACTGGAATAAATGAACTTTATAGAAACACATACTCCCTCCGTCCCTTTATTACAGTCCAGTATTCCATTTTGGGCTGTCCCTTAATAAGTGTCCATTTTGTAAAGTTAGTGGGTAAAAGTTGGTGAATTGTCTATTTTGTTCCTAAAAGTAGATTCCATTTAAAAAAGTTAGTGAGTAAAAGTGTAATGATGATGGGTAAGTAGGGAAAGTGGAGGAAAAAGTTGATGTGAAAGGTATAATGATGATGTCTTTTTAATAAGTTAGAGTTACGAAGCAGTACATTTAAAAAGGGACGGAGGGAGTATATACTAGGTACTAAAAACAAGTGGAGACCCTAGTTTTTGGACATTTTTGGAGGCTTAAGGCTTGCGCCTCATGGGCCTTACCCCAGAGCCAGCCATGATCATCCGACATGTTTCTAGTCGTATTATGTTAAGCAATTGTGTTTGAGGCAAAATGAAAGGACGACAAAACTCACATCACCCTGCATAAAATTCTTACGGCTCTGCTTAGCTCGGCTATGGCTTGCTCGACTCAAGTGTCTGCTCAATCTAGAAAATGCCCCATTGTGCCGGATAACTATTGCTATTTTTTCGGACTCAGAGTTACCATTCCATTACTCTTTTAGCAATAAAGTTATAAACAACAGAGTGAGACAACTATTGGTGCTCTATTCATCATTTCCATTGCATAATCTGTGAGTAGGGGAAAAGGATATTATTGTCAGTGCGAACCTTGGAAAATGTAAAACGGGAAAAAAAAGAGAGAGAAAAGAATATGATAAAGCTCCGTTCAGGCTCATCTAAGTACCTCAAGACGTGCTTTGCAGAGTACATGAACACAAAATCATCTTTAACGTTTTAAGAGTCTGAGAAATTAGACAAAATAGCAATCTATGGCAATTTTTCTAAGGTCTGTAGATACTCCTCCACTTGCTTCTCAAATAAGTCAAAATATGTTTATGAGATTTTCCGCAAGTGGAGTGCTCACGCACCTCAGCCAACACTAGGCATACATAGTGCGCGCACAAAAAGAAAGGGTTATGAGTATGTTTCACTCTCTTTTCTTTTTTTCCTTTTTTCTTTGTGTGTGTGTGTGGGGTGGGGTGGGGGTGGGGTACGAGTACGACGCTTTGCTATGGAAATTGTTTCACAATTTCTATCCCAAACAAATCAAAAAAGGAAGAAAAGGAAAACAGCTTTCTTAAATTTGTTCCCTTCATCATTTATATACGTTCTTAAGTCATTTGAGAATGGGTGGCACCAGGCAGTAACATGGAACTCTCTCCTTGGACTCCCTACATTTCTAAACCGAAAAAGTTCCTTGCTTTGTATTCTTCACTCTCTCCAAATGTAATTCTTTGCTATTATGCTCACGACAGTAAAGAACTCTGATTTCCAAATAGTTCATGTGATCCGTCAAAACAAAAAAGACAATCATTGACAGATGAAAAAATAATTTCCCGCATATATAAATTATTCAAGAAGTAGAAAAGAACTCTGATTTCCAAATAGTTCATGTGATCCGTAAAAACAAAAAAGACAATCATTGACAGATAAAAAAATAATTTTCCGCATATATAAATTATTCAAGAAGTAGAAACTAAACAATTTTATACCGGCTCAAGCAGAAACGAAAGAAGGTACTCAGACTAGGATCAACATCATGCAAAACGACCTCTCCAAAATCAAGGAAAAATTGAAGTATAGCCTGAGTAAAGAAGCAGAATAATAAGGAAATGGCTACATAAGTGTACATGGGAACTAAAAGACAACAGCAAAATCAAGCACCAAGAAAACTTCAATATTTGAAACAAATGGAGTAGTAACTATTTAGACGATGTCTACGGGCAAAAGCACATAGTTTCTTGCCTCTTAAAAGTACAATTCAACAAGTAGACGAATGCTATTTAGACTCTGGTTGTTTTCCCATTTTTATGTACTTTTCGGTGTTTGGATTACACAAAGCAAGACCAATACTTTTTGCATCAACTAGGTGTAAAATGACTAACGCAGTAAACTTCCAGAAGTCCTTTTCCAAAATATACCAGATCATTTGACTGCACAACACTTCTTTCTACCTAACATCGCACCTCATGGAACTGGTGCACTTGATTTTCTTTTGTTCGCTGATTTCTTGAATGCATCTTAATCAGTTTACAAAAAATGCAACTTGATTATTAGATCCTTTTTTTTCTTTTTGTAAATCATTAGATCTCAGCAAGCAAGAGGATAACAAAGTTTCTGCCATAAAAGGCTTTACATGAAATGTATTTCCCCGAGTAAAACATTTAATTAACAAAAACAAACTTAACCATTATCATAAACATACAAAATGAAATCAGTACAATAGGAAAAGAGAAGCATAGAGAGAGTTTCAAAGAGTACACAAGACTCTTCCAATGCTGCAACTCAACAAAACCTCACCCTACCCCTTTGCCTCTCAAGTTTTTACAATAACAAAAAGCACATAATAAGAATACAAAATACTAGAACAGAAGCACTGGAAAATTAAAAACCTTCCAAAACCCTACCCCTTTGCCTCTCAAGTTTTTGACATTATTTGTATATTATCTTATGTGGTTGTGCCTATTAGGTGGCCGAACCCAATTGATTAGGACACAGGGCTCGGTTTGGTTTGGCTGCACCTACTAGGCGGATGTTAGCAAGACCCTTTTTCTTTTGCTCGGCAAATTTGGAAAAAGTTGACGCCACAAAGACAGCTATTTTGAATTTTTCTCAGTGAACTTTTTTATTTTTTCTGTGCTTTTGATAAAACTAAAATTTCACCTTTTATATTCCTATTTCCTACAAATCCAAGAAGGCAAGAATTAGATAATTAACATGAATTCAGAAAAGACGAAGAAAAATACCAAAACATTACTAATTTAAGAAGAGAAGAACCTAAGCAATGTGCACAGATATGAAGACATGGTTGCAGAGAGGGAAACAAACCGAATTGAGCAGTGAAGGATCGGGTCCTGAAGTGTAAATCCCATTCTTTGTCTCGTTCGACCATATTTCGAACCGAATCAGAATGGCTTATCTTCTTTCCTAGCGACGGAATCGGGAGAGTACAGCTCCTGTAATTGAGAGAGAGAGAGAGAGAGAGAGAGAAGTTGCAGATCGAAGGAACCAGCGGGAAGAGGTGACGAGAACAGTTGTTTACTTGGGCTGATGGGCTGGGCTTGGGGCTTGCTATTTGCAGCCACAATTTTCTAAACGTAGTCCGTGTATCATATTATAAATAGGTGTGTACCATATTATATACAGGCTGCATTCAGGAAATAAGTGGCTGCAAATAGCAAGCCCCGCTGGGCTTACACTTCGAGTCGAGATTTTCTCAAAAACGACGTCGACCAACGGCTCGCACATCAAAAACGACGTCGTTCGTAATCATTAACACTTCGCATGTTGCACCTGAGAAGTCCTTTGAAAACCATGTTAAGTAAATTGTGATCTCATTGGGGCTTCTCTCTATGATCGAAACTGTTCATTCTGCAGATATTGTCGAGGAAATAAACTGTGATGAAGATCATATCAATCTCGTTCTTATTGGTACATAATCGGAGAGGATTGGAGTGAATTTTTTGTTATGAAAATAGGTTTGGGCGTACTGGATCGAACCCATTTAGCATAAAACGACGTCGCCCGTTTCTATTGAAACAATGTAGTAGGAACTGCAACGGTTTGTTCAAAATTGCGAGCTCGTTCCGGTTTATCTTCGTGATCGAGACAGTTCATTTCGTAGAGATGGCCAAGAAGATAGACCACCTTGAAGTTCATATTAATTGGATTCTGATTGGTACATAATCGAAGTGGATCGCTGTGAATTCGTTTTTGCGAAAATAGAATTGGCCACACTGTATGAAATCCATGTTATTATCGAAGAAAAAGAATTAAATTCACTCCGAGGGACGAAGGGACGTCCCCGACGACGGAGATTCTCGCTCAATTGCAGTAGCAGGTAAACTTCTAATCTTCCATCCTTCAACGCTATCTGTTCTGATAACCAGTAAATCTAATTTCGATTTTGCATAGCTTGCTAATTGTTCTTGGGAATAATATCGCAAAAAATGGAAACAAAAAACGCGAAGGAAACTGTGAGATTCCTATGGTCGCTTGAATTTTCCTCAATCTGTTGATGATCTTTATACTTCTATTAATTGAGGCAATTGTCAAGTACATTTGAGCATGCTCGTTTTGGGATTTAGGATTTTGGGTAATAAGTGGAGAGAGATAGAGAGAGAAATGAGAGCAATACATGAAAGAAGATTTATTGGGAATTGTGCACAGGGAAAAAGTCCAAAGTCCAAAATCTCAAAACGGACATGGTGTTAGTGTATTACTGTACGAGCTGTTGCGAGCACTGGTTTTTGCGATCAAGATTAAGGTTCTTAGAATGGAAATGATTGCTGTGACTTCATCCCTTGAAGATACCTTTTTGTGTGAACTTCCGGTTTTCCTTCTACATATTTAATGTGAACAATACAGAAGAACAGAGGTAGGGTGGAGCCTTCATGTGGTGTAGTGTATGAACCATTCAGTATAGAATTGTATCTTCATTTTGAGTTACCCAGAACCCAAGGGAATACCCTGATTCCTTAGTTGGTCCGAAAAAATTCTTGGAAGTGTTTGTCTGTGATCTCCTGCTCGGACTTGAAAAAGAAATTCGCTTTTTTTTTTTCTTCTCAGTTATGAGTTAGCGAAAAAGTATGTAGTCATAAGTATGTGGTATAGCATTCCCTCTCCCTCTCTTCCCTCCAAAAGACCCATCATCCAAACCCATTTTCGTTTAGTGCCACATAGTCGGCATAAACGCCAGACCCTGAAAAACTCCTCCTTTCAAAAGCGGGCAGCTCAGTGTCATCACTTCTTGTAGGTACGGCTACTTCTTCGAACTATCTTCGCATTTCCCTAAAATCCTATTCCTTTGCAGTTGTTCTTTACTAATCCTAGTTTTCTTCAGTTCCAATTTTTCTTCCTTACCCTAGTTGTAGTTTCAAGCAACTGAGCATCATTTACATATCCATATTTTGAGCACTATTTATGGCGTGGATTGTTATTTTCAAATGTCCATTACTTTGCTGATCCAGAATTTTTCTTCTTCCATTGTTAACTAAACCATGTAGAATTGTTTTCATTGATTCACTTTGTTGTGGTTTCATATTTTGATTTGTTTTTTTTGTACCTGACTAGATTCTAATTTGTTGTTTTCGTGAAAGGGTGAAATTTCGTTCTAGCGTAATCATTCAGCGCCCATTGTATCGGAGTAATTGTAGTTTAAGTGTTACTATTGTGATCATTCTCGTTTTTCATCAACAAAGACCATCTAAACCAATGTTATTCTTGAATGGCATGGAACTCTTTTGAATTTCTTTCTCTTTACCTCTGTATGGTTGCCTGGAAACCAGCAAAATTAAACAAACTAGGAAATTATCCCCCGTTGAGTGACTTAGATTAATGTACTTTTGAGTGACTAAGATTATAGTGCAACGAGAATGAGATTGAGGAAAAGCAATGGATTTAGCCAATGTGAGGAGCACAGATGGTATTGCATTCTTCAATTCTTTCTAAAGAAAATGCCATGGCCTTTGGGGAACCAGCAAATGTAGGAATGCAAATGTTTATTTGAAGTTATGGTATATCGCACAAGACCAGTTGCCTCCTAGTTATGCACCGTGTTTAATATTTTGGAAGTTATAACGCTGACTGTGCTAAAACATGAAAAACAGGACAATTGCTTCTATTTGGCCTAATATTTTTCTCAATTGTTTTCTTTCTTTGCATTTTCCTTAAGCAGTGTTAGGAATATTTTGAGTCATGGATTCAAGATTGCCAGTACAAGGCATGAAAGTTTAGAAAATTTCTGAGGGTACGGATATTAGAGGAATTGAAGATAGGATCAGCAATTTACCTAATGCGGTTCTTTGTCACATTCTATCTTTTCTTCCAACAAAAAATGCAGTGCAAACAAGCACTTTAGCCAAAAGATGGAAGTACCTTCGGGTTTCGGTTTCCCATATCGACTTTGAGTTGCATCTATGGAAGAACTACAGGGGCAATCGAGAGAACTTTGACAGATTTCAGGAGGGTTACACAAACAATTTCACGACCTTCCTTGACAGATATTTTGTTCTCCACAAGAATTTGTGTATTCAGAAATTCCGGCTATCTTACCACGGAAAAATTGACTTTCCGCGCTTTTATTCGTGGGTTTGTGCTGTCATAACGTGTAATGTTCGTGAGCTGGACCTTGAATTGACTATGCATGAGATTGGTGAGTTGCCTTGGAGCCCTTTTACTTCCAAAACCTTAGTGGTTTTGAAGATAAATGGCAAATTCATGTTTAATGTTCCGCGTTATGTTTGTTTGCCAAATCTCAAGACCCTCAGTCTGAATTCACTTATATATTTGGATGATGGGTTGATACGAAAATTCCTCTTGGGCTGTCCTGCCCTTGAGGAGTTGGAGATATGGAGACCAGAATGGGATAATATGCGGACTCTTGGTGTTTCTGTGCCTTCGTTGAAGAGGTTGACATTGGATCTTCATATCCATGAGGAGGAATTATATCATGAAGCGGGTTTTAAATACAAGATCATGGTTAATGCTCCAAATCTTGAATATCTTAATTTTTATGATTTTGTGTCGGATTACATTTTTGTCGGTGGTCTGCCCTCTGTGGCAGAAGCCCGTGTGAACGTCCATAAATCTTTTGAAGATTGGGATTGGAGAAAACAAGGCAACTATGGAAATCGAGCATCCAGGCTACTTAAAAGTATCTCAAATGTTCGGCGTCTGTCGTTAACGGGTTATCCTTGTGGGTAAGCCTTCTTGAAAGAATTTAGTTTAATATGTATGGGACTCGATAAGAGCTTCTCTCTACTTTTTTGTGTTCAGCTTTTCTGGTTTTCTCTTTGTATAAACCATAACCTCGCACTTATGCAGTGTCTCAGCTACAGTGATCCCAATTGGGCTACATTTTATTGTAATTTGGTCTATCTAGAGCTAGGTTTTGATCTTTCGAATGGCCCGGTGCTGTTGCCGGATTTACTTCGAAGTTCACCTAAACTAGAAGCTCTTGTTTTTCCAGAGGTAAGTTGGGTTCTCTGATGTTACAGATATTACAAATTTACAAGGATCTAATTTGCTGTTGTCTGAAATAGTGCAACTTCTCTTTCTTCATTAGGGATTGACAGTCATCGGGGAACGTGAGTATGACGTTAACAGGGACATATTTTTTGATTACCGCTGGAGCCTGCCAGAACGATTGCCCGAATGTTTGTTGGAAAAATAGAATTTTAACCAAAGAGAATTTGGTGGGACCCACACCGCGCGAGGTGGGCCCAAGTGAGTTTTAGATACTTCTTGCTAAGGAGTTTAAACCGTTGGAAAAATGAACAAATTCCATTGAGAGATGAATGAGAAATTGTCTCTTAAAGTGGGTTTCGGACCGACAACAGTGCACGGTTGGATGGTCAAAGCTGGTTGATTACCAGAGTTATTACCCATGATTGTATATTCAATTTCGGGAATAATAACTGTATCAGTTTTATTCCAGAATTGAATTGCGAAATCAATTCCCCTTTGATTGTATAGGCTCCTCCATGAATATTGTATTGATGGCAGAGGCTCCTCCTTCAGCTATAAAAGGGGACCTCTACGTTTGGTTTCTACACACCGAAAATCAAAAGCTCTACATCTTTTGCAATACAATTGTTCTTTTCGAGAGAGAGAGTACAGGCACAAGTTGGTTCGACGGGCAGTCTACGGCGGTGCTCCGGCGGCTGAGTGGTAACCGAGTCAACCCTGGGAGACGAACATCGACACAACCTTCAGCACCGGTGAGGCGGCGAATTTGTCTTAAGGGCACCGTTGAACAAAACGGGTCTCGGTTTGGAATTGCTAATACTCTTTTACAGTTTATGTCTACATTTCATATTCTGTAATTTTGTAATTCATGTTCATGTTGTAATTTCCAGAAATTAGTAAAATCGTTTACTATTTTTCCGCACTATTTTCCTACAATGTTTACTTCTTAGCCTCAAGAAAATCGAAATCCACAAATTCTGTGGCGATGAAGAAGAAGAGCTCAACCTGGTGAAGTACTTGTTGAAGAATGGAATGGTATTGGAGAAGGTGACGATTTGGTGTCACTATGTGTTTGGTGGTGATAATTCCTTCAGCTTTAAAGATGAATTGGAAAACTATCCCAGGGGCTCAACTAACTGTAATTTCAGACTTTGTATTCCATATCTGGTGCCAATCAGCAGCAGCAGCAGCAGCTGAGCATTTTGCTTCGTGTACTTGAACTCCTGTTCATGTGGCTGATTTTTGGTTCCTTTTGAAGTCTAATTCTGATCTCCTAGACTTAGTCTGAAGCATGTGTATTTAGCTCCCACTCTCTGTCTCGATCGACCATTTTTCGAACCGAATCGGAATGGCTTATCTTCTTTTCTACCGATGAAAACGGGAGAGTACGGCTCCTGTAATTGAGAGAGAGAGAGAGAGAAGTTACAGGTCGAACCAGCGCGAAGAGGTTGGGCTAACACTTCGAGTCGAGCATTTCTCTGAAACGACATTGACCTACAGCTCGCACCTTAAAGACGGGAGGTTCCTCAAAACCGATGTCGCCCGTAATCATTAAGACTTCGATAGTTAGAACCTGCGAAGTCCTTTGAAAACCATGTTAAGGTATGATTCGAGTCTAATTGTGATTTCACTGAGGCTTTTCTCTATAATTTAAACTGTTCATTCTGTAGATATTGTCAAGGAGATAAACCCTAATGAAGATCATATCAATCTCGTTCTTATTGTTTCATAATCTGAGAGGATTGGAGTGAATTTTTTGTTATGAAAATAGGTTTAGGCATACTGGTTCGAACCTATTTAACATGAAGCGACGTCGCCCATTTTCTATTGAAACAGCCGAGTAGGAACTGCTAAAGTTTGTTCAAAATTGCAAGCTCGTTCTGATTTATCTTCGTGATCGAAATAGTTCATTTCGTAGAGATCGGCAAGAAGATAGACCATGTTAGAGTTCATATCAATTGGTGTGCGGCAACAATGTGTTTTTTTTTCGTTTTGTTGCTATAATTAGTTGTCGTCGAACACTGCGGCATTAATTAAGGAGTATATATATAGAAGAAAAAAGTAGCATTTTTTTTGTTCAATATTGTATATATCAGTGGGGGTTGACGGGATGTTAGTTAACAGGATCCACAAGGGATTCAAAGGCTATCCATAGCCCTAAACCCTAAATTTGCCTCCCGTGGGACTCGAACCTCCTCCTGCACTGTAGATGGAAGGTGAGCTCAGCCCGTTTTACACCTCTACATAGAAAATTTTTATGAGAAAATTATTAGTATCATTGTTCGTGGGTGATTTGGGTACGATACCAAAGTTGGGATTATTGTGACTCCCATAATTTTGTTTTTAATTACTTAATACTTTGTTGCAAAAAGCAAGCAAAAAATAATTGTTTGATGATGCTGCTCTTTAGTAGGTGCGTTTAGGCATGGGTCCGATTCTATCAATCAAAGATTAGAGATTTATATTGCTAACCAATCCATAATGGATTGGGTGCGCACCATTTTTTGCACCCAATGCCGTACTAGCAAATCATTGCATTAACATCCAATCAATTTAATGCCCCACTTGGTTACAAACCCATGTTACTGAGCTCGACATTAACTTAAGTAAAACTCGACTCTTGTAAGGAACCATAACACGTAGTAGTAACTAAGCAATGTGGGATTAACAAATTCCTCGAAACACATAAGAGAAAAATATACTTGACCTCGCTTAATAAAATCGGTTCAATTTCCGTTAGTTTATGTATTCAATTGCTGGGGAGTATCCAACTCTGCGACACTACAAGAAAATAAGCCTTTCCTGGCGTTTACACAAGCCGCTAAACCCCCGATAAACGCCGCTAAAGGCATTGTGGCACGTTTTGCATCAGACGCCGAGGTCGTCGTCTTATATTTGCGACGTTCAAGAAATTAAAATTAGTTGTTGTCTGTATGGGTAAGCTACACAACTGATTTGGAAAGATTCAACCGAGAGCCTGGAGGCCATGGTCACAAAATGAGCCAAAACAGCATTTGAGTTGGTGGAGCCTAGTCATTGTTCTTCATCCACCCTACTGAAGCTGAACCTGGTGCAGGCCTCTCCCATTCAGGGGCATCTTCCTTTCCAAGTGAGATAGGGATTCATATCGCTTCGCGAGGGATTTAAGGCCTTTGGATGTGATTTCCAAAGAGTAGCCAATGTCCGAGACACTGATGTCGGTGAGGGATTCGGCGTGCTTCTCTACCATCTTATCAGTAACTTCACTCATTGGAATTTGAAGGATCTTGAGACATCTCCCTCTACAAGTACAAAGAAAAGGAGAAAGTAAATAGCTTATGTCAGTTCCAAGTTCTGCGCAGGTAGTTCTTCATCCGTAAAGAAAATTCAACACGCGAGGAAGCAATTAGGAAAGGAAAGGGTAGAGGAGAAGTTTCTTAAAGAAAGTAAAGACGGAACTAAACTGAGCCATAGATGTAGATTTATAAGAGCTTCTGAAACTGGAGGAAGTCACTTCAGCTATGTTCTATGTTTTGAAGCAAGTTAAATCGTTTACCAGAATGGTAATATCCCATTTACAGCAAATCAACTCATTCCGTCGGTTAGAGATGAAGTCAAGCAAATGTTATCCTAGATTATTAATCACCACATTAGAGTTCCAACACAGGCATACAAGTTGTGGCCATAATATCCCGGCCTCACACAAGCTAACGCATAATTAAAGAGGTTTCATTGGCCGCTAACTTATTGCCCTCTGCCAACCCAGACGTGTAGGTGAAAAAAACCAACCTGGATCGTAGATGCATATGAACCCGACAGTAGATAACAGCCATCCACAGGAGAGATTCTCGGCTAATTTTCCAATAATAGACTTAGAAGCCATATCCACAAAACCAGAGCTGATAACAACCGTGTATTATTCCTGACCTCATTAGTCCCACCAAACATTACCAGTAATCATTACAAGAGCAGTCTCCCCCTCTAAAATGGTGGAACCGACTCCTATCCCTTACGATTATTTCTCGATCATAAATCTTTGAGATGAGCTTGCTCACCGTGTGACAGTCTTTACAGACCCGTAAGTTTTTTGTGATATGAAGAGTTTCTCCATGTTTAGTCTTCAACAACCCAAGGGCAATAGCAAGTTTCTCACTGTGGTAGTACAATAGCTTCTCCCTTTCCTCCTCCTCCTCCTCAATATCATGCACAACCCCATCTGTAGTGGACACGTAGCCAACCTTTCTAACGTGTTCCAACACCTCATCCAGTTTCGCATATATCTCTTGAGCTTGAGGATGAGCCCTTCCTCCTGCAATGAACTCATTAACGACACCTTCCAATTCAATCCTGGAAAAGCCAGGAGCTTTCTTCACTCCCCTGTCGTTCATCAGCTTCCTCACGGTAGCAACATCTTCCCATCTACCTGCATCGGCGTATATGTTGGCTAATAGCACGTAGCGGCCACTATTATGAGGCTCTAGTTCAATAACTTTTTGCCCTATTTGCTCTCCCAACTCTATTTCCCCGTGGATTCTGCAAGCTCCAAGGAGAGCACCCAATACACTTGCATCAGGAATCATGGGCATTTTATTGATAAGGTCTCTGGCTTCCTCCAGCAGTCCAGCTCTTCCAAGTATATCTACCATGCATCCAAAATGCTCAGATCCGGGCTCAATGCCGTGAACTTCAGTCATGTAACGAAAGTAATAGCGCCCTTCTTCCACTAACCCTGAATGAGCACATGCACTAAGCACATTCACAAAAGTGATAAAGTCAGGGGCTACCATTGCCTGTCTCTCCATTTCTTTCAGAAGCTCAATGGCGGCCATTCCTTTCCCATGCAACGCCAGCCCTCCAATCATGGAATTCCATGAGGATATTCCTTTGTGGGATAACCCGTTGAAGACTTCAAACGCCTTTTCTATGTAACCACATTTGCAGTACATATCAATAATAGCTGTAGCAAGTTTTGAGTCCAATTTGATGCCATTCTTGTCGATATACCCATGTATCCACTGCCCTTGTTTCACAGCTCCCAACCCCGTACAAGCTGATAACATACTAGCTGCCACGTACTTATCCAGTACCGCCTTCTCGGATCGCATCCTATCAAACAGAGCAAACGCCTCTTGAAAACGGTTACTTCTGACATTAGCTGCTATCATGGTATTCCAAGAAACTGAATTCCTCTCGGGCATCAACTCAAAAACTTCAAAAGCTTCATCAACACATCCCCATTGAGAATATCCGCTGATCAAAGTGGTCCAGGAGACAATATCTCGATGAGGCATCCAATCAAAGACCTGTCTTGCTTCCTCCAAATACTGAAAATTCATATACATATGAATCAAATTGTTCTGGATAACCCCATCTGATCCAAACCCGAATTTCAAAACATGCGCGTGGACTTGTTTACCTTCTTCAACAGCATAGTCAACGCAACAAGCACTTATAACAGAAGGGAAGGTAAATCTATTGGGTGTAACAGATTCTCGTAACATCTGCAAATAAAATAAAATGCAATCTCTAGTTAACTGGTGTTGCAAGTGACCCCTAATAATAACATTGTAAATGAATGCATCTGGGTGGGGCATCATATGAAACACTCTGAGGGCATATCTTAAATCTCCGGATTTGGAGATGGCACAAAACTTGATTACTCGGCCCATGGCATCATTTTCATGCGAGAGGCCAAACCGGATGATCTGGGAGTGATATTGCTTGAGCTCGCCCATTGTAGAGCACGATCCAAGGCCAAACAATGTAGTATGGTGGGTGGACTTGGGCGGAACAACAGAAGTTGGGGTGGCTGGAAGAAGCTGCTGGACGGAGGAAGCCATACTTTAAGCGTTCTTTTTTCTGTTCTACCTGTTCGATTCATAGGAAAGATATAATTATGATGCTGAAGCACAAAGTCGTTGCGAACTACTCGATGACTACAATACTATGAGAATATGAGATAGATTCATCATCAAGATACTACATGTTGGGTTCGTGAATCCCGATTCCGCATTGGTTTGCCACCTCACCAAGCATGTCGGTTCGAGTCATTCGACAGAAACACAGGTATTTGGTGATGAAATTGGAGTGAGCCGTATGTTGTTTGAAGATAGTCACATATTGCTTGGGCATGGAATGAGAGATCTTAACAAAAAGACCTCTCAATTGGTTGTAGGTTGGATATAAAGATTCCACATGATATCAGAGTGACCTCATTCCATCCCCAAAAAAATTGAAATAGCCCACACTCCACTATGGGTCCCTCAAATACAAGTGACTGAACTAAATGTGGCTACATGTGAGGGAGTGCTAGAGAATAGTCCAACATTACTTCGATATGGAATGCGATATCCCGTAATACCATACGGGACCTCTTGACTCATAAGTCATAACCAATTGCTATTGGGTTGAATATAAAGTTTCCACGCACGTACCGAATTACCCAATTGAAAAACATATAAAACTTTCTATGTCGTTCTGTTTGTTCTTGCTTGATTTACTCTTCAATGCCATTGTGTGTGGTGGGTCGAATCCGCAATCTATCGTAGGACTCGGACAACAGCCAAATCGAGGGACCCACAGTGTACAGCTACAGTGGGAAGAACGCATTCAGAGGCTGTAAATTTAGCAGGTTGAACATCAATTTGACAGAGAGGAAGTGAAGAGATTATTACTATTGTTAACCACCAACTCAGCTTAGAGCAAGTTTATCAGCTCATGTAAACACCTAAAATTAGCTATTTTACCTATGCAAAGTACAAAAAACCTATTGCAGCAGATTAGGTAAACCAAGGGGGAGAATACCTTCAGCTACAGTACATAGGTATATCTAACTAACAACTATTCATGAGCAAAACCATTTAATACTATTATCTCCCAAATTTTTCCCCTCTCTCCTCTGATCTTTTCTTGAAAAAGAGAAAGGGAAAAGATAAAGAAATAATATTTTATTAGAAAATAGGTAAAATAGATAATATTGGTGTAGTGTTGTAAGAGATGTGAGTAGGTAAAATGAAAAAAGTGTACTGTTCACCAGCATTTTTGACTATGTACTGGTGTACATGCTCTTAGAGCAAGTTTACCAATGAAAAGGTAAAATGCCCCGTGAACAGTGCACTTTTTTCATTTTACCTAGCCACATTTCTCTCAACACTACACCAATACTATCTATTTAACCTATTCTCTATTAAAATATTATTACTTTTATTTTCTTTTTATTTTCTGGAAAGAGAGAGAGGAGGAGAGAGAGAGAACAATTAATAAAATACTACATACATGGTGAATAGTGCTTAGGTATATTTACCTAAGCACTATTCATAGATGGGTTTTAGCTCACCCTTTACCTAATCTGGTGTAGTACTCATTTGAAGGTTTTGCTTAGGTAAAATAGCTTTTTTTACCTCAACTGATAAAGTTGCTCTTAGGAGCAAGTTTATCAGCTACTTCAAAGTAGCTTTATAGTCAATTTATCTCACAAAAAGAGGAAAGGTACCCGAACATCAGAGTAGCTAAAGGGGGAGGCATTTTGCCTCCATCCACAGTTGTGAGCTAAAAATAGCTCACAACTATTCATAAGCAATCTAGTTTTTTATTGTCTCTCTCTCACTCTCTCTTTCTCTTTATTAATATTTTAATAAAGAATAGGTAAAATAGATTGTATTGGTGTAGTGTTGAAAGAAATGTGAGTAGGTAAAATAAAAAATATACACTATTCACAAGTTTTTTTTACCTTTTTTGACCTTTCTATTGATAAACTTGCTCTTAGGACTCAGACCACAGTCAACTTTATTATTTTTATTCTCGACCCTCATGTAGCTAGATTCTCTTTTATAAGCGGACTATAAATGGGTAAATTTTAATCATTAGGCAGACGGTGAAAGTTGATAAGATTTGAACACAGAATCTATAGCATGAGTTTGGTGAGGTTCAAATACAAAATTTGTTGCTTGCTCTGATATATCAAATTAGATTGTTAATCACTGACTCTTCTAAAAGCTTAAGCTGATAGAGAGAAAAACTTTATAAAGGAGAGAGACAACTTTATAATTTATAATTTATAATTTATATTACGAGAGGGAAGGCAGAAAACATACAGATAACGAAGAAGCATACGAGAAAGGCGCTGCAAATTCTTGAAGTTCTCCTGAGAGAGAGAGAGAGAGAGAGAGGCGTTTCTTTCTGGTATTACGGTAATTGAGGAGAGAGCAAATGGACCAGAGATGGAGGAGAACAGATAGACTTATCGGGTTCGTTGGGTTTTGGCCCTTTTGGGAGTGTGGACAAAGTTTGTGCTCTATCAATGACAGGTGGGGTTTTTATGGAATCTCATTTTCGGATTGCTTGGCAGCGGTGTCAAGCGGTTGATCTGCCCATTCATTTCGACAATCGATGGCTCGAATATTAATCGAGTAATGGATGGTTCAGATCTGGGTGTGTTCAGATTCAATTTGAGCCGTCCGTGCCGAAATGAACGGCTAGATGTCGCTTGGCACTGTCCTTCATATTCTACTACTGTGGTTTTTTTTTTTTTTTTGTAACATTCATATCAATTTACAGCAGTATATTTTCATGTGTGATTAGAACGGTAAATTTTCATTATAATTCTGTGAATAGAAAAATAACTAAATAATGGTACAGATGTAAATTAGGAAATTGTATAAACCACTGACCATCTCATCTGTCTAATACTAATATTCTCTGTCTTTTGGTTTTAGAAAATTGACATGGAGTTAGTTAACCTTGTGACAAGCTCAACCTCTAGACCCCAGTTTTCAAGATCACTTTAAACTCGATTTCATACGCCCCACCTAAGACGTACACCATTGATCCAACCCTGCATCTCGTAAATGCTTCGAAGAATAGCTCTATAAGAAATCAACTTGATTGGAGATCAATAGATACATGAAGTAGTGTATTTTATTTTATGAGTTGAATGTCTCAAGTTTGAAATATGTCGTCTACAACTAAAAACAAATTTATATGACTAAAGCTACACAATTGATTTGGAAAGATTCAACTGAGGCAATGTAACAGAAAAGAAAATGCACCCAAAAAAACAAAATGATAGCAATTCCTTGTAATAATTCACCAAAAAAAGGGTGATAAATCCATGTAGCATAACAAATCATCCCTCCAACAATTTGAGTTTTCTCAAATGCAGCCAAGAAAGCATGACACAGTTTGAACAACAAAAGCAGACCACTTTTCATCCTATCTATCTATTACTATCTTTCTATCTTCTTCTCTTTCAAGTTTCAACAGCAAAAAGGACAAAACCAAGCTTCACATAGCCAGTTCCTAGTGGGTCCATTTTCTTACAATGGTATACCCAAAATCCACCAGTTACTATAATTTCTGTAGCAAACCTGAGACTGTATATCTATTGACTGTTGTGTCTATACCAAAATACCCAAATCACAGCATGTATCCATCCATCTACGATATAGAATCCGAGGATGATTCATCACTAGAATCTGAAAGAACCACATCCTCGTCGTAATCAAGCCAAGGGCTCCTGTATACTGCAAGTTGCTCGCACTTCTCTTCAAGATCCCCCTCCAACTCCAGATTCCAACACCCTTGAATATCAAGATGGGAGAGTTTCTCACAATGGGTAAGGAGAGCATGAAGCCCGCGGTCACCAAACCGCCCAAAACAGAGTTCGAGTTGGTGGAGCCCAGTCATTGTATCGGCTATGATCATTGCCTCTGTATCGTCCACCCTGCTAGAAGCCGAACCTGGTGCAGGCCTCTCCCATTCTGGAGGAGGCATGTTCCTTTTCAAGTGAGTCAGGGATTTACATTGCTTTCCGAAGGATTCAAGTCCTTTGGATGTGATCTTCAAACAGTAGCTAATGTCCAAGACACTGATATTGGCAAGGGATTCAGCATGCTTCTGTACCATCTTATCGGTGACTTCACTCATGGGAATTTGGAGGACTTTGAGAGATTTCCCACTACAGGCACAAAAGAAAGGAAATAGGGGAAAAAAATAACTCATGCTAGATTACACTAACAACGCAACATAAAGGCGTGAGGATGAATTGAATATCGTCTATTTCTTTTTAAGCCCTTAGAAAACGATTTTAGCGTGTGCATGCCATAAGAATGCTAATTTATGCTACTTTTACGTTCTACCATTTGAAAATTTCCTTGGATCATTTCCGTGGATAACAGCCATTTTACCTTATTTTATCTCAAAACGCAGAAAAATCAGACACTAAAGCAAACTATACACCTAACATAGATAGAGGTCTCAGGAGAGGCTCTTCGGGTATACGTTCTACTTCTACCGTTTCTCAGAGTTCTTAGAGAGAAGATAAACGGTGAGAGTAGGACACTGCCACATAAACAAATAAAGGCAAATTTGTTATGTTCTGTGTCTTGAAGTGAATTGAATCATAAACCAGAATGGTAACATCCAATTAAATGAAAGACCAACTTATTACTCCAATTAGATACTAATCATAATACTCGATTTTATGCTAGGCATCCAACTTGTGGGGCGTATTATCTCTATACTCCCGCAAATTATCGAATAAAAAAGTGTTTTAATTGCTCACTTCATTAGTTTCTCTAAAGCATACATACAGAAAACAAAACCCAACACACGTATTTCTTTCTGCACCATTACTGGTTGCAACAGAGTTATATATTCCTCAATGCTTTATTTCAGTGAAAACAAGGTACGCGAACTGATACAACGTAAAGTTTTAACAACCACATAAAGGAACTTGTAGCTGGAGCTGGTTTAAAACTCGTTCATCACGTCCTAGTTCTTCTACTTCACTTCATCTTACCAAACTATGTGTACACATAGCAATAAACGTTATTGACAACACCAACAGTGAAAACAAAGATAATGCCCTCATCTTTACTGTTACCGATAATAAGCCAAGAGGTTTCCCAAAATGCATTTCAAAGGACAAACATCCAACTCAAATTCGCATACATGAGGTGTATAGCAAGGGTTTTTCTTTCTTACTAAATTCAAAAGTGCCAATTAGGAAGGGAACTCTCGGTGTTTGTAAATGTCAAAACTAAGGACAAAACACATAAATTGCACACTCATATGCACACGGGTGCTGAAGCCACAGTAACAAGTGACTCTTTGAAGTCTAATCAACGAGGAAATATACAAGGCCACTGCAACGTGTTAAAACATTCAAAGCTGTTCGGCCTAGTAGTTGGAACAAATATGTGGGGTTTTAGCGTAATGGAGGCGCAAAAAATGCAGATCCATAATACACAAAGTCTCAAAACCCACATTTTATCTTCTCTTCTCTAGGAAAAGAATGCGTCCTAATCACGCGTGTACAAATGGATAAATAAACAGAAATATAGCTAATCAAATGAAGAGAAACATGATGGCACAACAGTATCATCATTCAATAAAGAAACAACTACCAACTCTTGGAGGTACCTTGTCTAGTCTGGAATTAAATCTACATATATGCTTTTAACGCATGTGAGTTGGCCCCATATAAGATTATAAGACCAACTGACCAACATTCAATAACACAGCTTCAAATCCTCAGGCCACATAACAACCGGGAAAATTGTACGTTGTTTTATAGCTCTAAATCTCCCCACAAAAATAAATAATCTAACAAAGACGAGCCAAAAAAGCACAAATACTAAGGGAGTAGCACACTGCACACAACAACATGGAAACTCACAAAGCACATCGGTTGTACAGAGTACAGAAATACTTGACAAACTCAAACAGTAAAAACACAAAAGATACCAAAACCCCAAATATTAATCAAAGTAGTTTAATCGCAGAACCCAACAGATATCGATTTCCCCCCCCCCCTAACATTCCCTAAAGACTCTCCGTTGCAATCATCAATTTCTTTGGAGCCAGTTCATACGGGACTTTTCCCCAACTTCAATTGGGTCCCGCTAGCATATAGTGAGAGTGGTTCCCGGATAAGTCAAGGCGGCATTCGTCCCCAGAATTAGACAAGTTGGGCATAAACTTAGCCCGGACACCTCTCCTACGCCTGGATTCTTAAAAAAAATCGCCCCAAAATCTTGGATCCCACATTATTCTTAACAATAGAATATCGTGTGCCCTGCGGATAGAAAAACGTGCGCGTGTGTGTATATATATATATACAGAAATATAACACTTTAACAGTAATATAAAAAGCGATAAAAAAAAAAAACCTCCATTTCTCGAAAACCGCTATGATAACCTACGTTAACGTACATGGAATATACCAACATTTCTTCGAGATACATATATGCATACGTACACGTAGATTAGATAGATCGGCAGAGATAAATGGAGGGTACCAGTTGGCGAGGAAGGAGAAGGCGCCGTCGCCGAGCTTGTACGCCGACAGGCGCCTGAAGGTGCCTTTGCTGCGCCGGACCAGCTTCCTAACCGCCAAATCGATGATCTCGAGTCGGTTACACCGTCGGCACCACTGCTCTATGTCTATCTCGGTCCAGCAGTAGGGACCGGCCACCGTCTCCAGCCACGACCTACACACCAGCGCCACCGTCCGCAGCCGCTCCTCCGCCGGCAGCCTCACGAATATCACCGCAAGAACCTCCGGATTCAGCCCCTCCCACCGCCCACCCTCCACCTCCTCATCCACTTCATTGCAACGCACCCTCTTGTTGATACTGCCACTCATCTCTCTCTCTCTCTCTCTCTCTGTATGTGTATGTGTATGTGTATGGGTTTCTCTCTCTACATTGTTTTCCTTTCTCGCTCTAGCCTCTAGGGAGAAAGCATCTCTGGTTTGGGATGGCAGCATTGGCAGGGGAGGCTTGTCTTTTTAGGGGGATTCTGGTTTTTCCGTAGGGGAAGGACTTGAGGGGTTGGATGATTGACACGTGTTGTGTTTTTTTTGGTTTTATGGGGAAATGCATCCGATCCGACGTCTGGGATTCTTAGGTGTGGGTGCTGAGAAGCGAGTAGAACAGAACCTCCATCATCGTACCGATAACCTTTGATCCGAAACAAAAGGAGGCAAATGAATACTCCTGTGTAAAAATAAAAAATAAAACAAAAAAAATGCCTGCAAGAAATACCAATCGTTTGTCGGTGTACGATTAGTTTTTTTCTTGTTGGGAGTGGATCCTACCCGTAATTAATGGCTCGGATATTCTCAAGAACTTTTTGCTGGAAGAAATGAATACTGCTTCGTGCGAAGAATATTTGAGCAAATCAAAACTATTGATTTTTCCAATGAATTGTCCAGAATCAGATTTGAATTGTTTCCTTTGATCCAAAACTTGAAGGATTCGATCCCTTTTTTGTTGTTCTAAATGGTGCAATTAATACTAGTAGTTTTTATGGAATCAATTCGATTTATTCGGATTAGTTTAAGCGCAACTCAATTAATTTTTGAAATTTATTGAATGATAGACGTGCGCAAAGATTTGAGTATAATAGATTTGTGCGAACAAGGGGCCCTCAACAGAGCTCAATAGAGAAAACGGATTCATATAGCCGATCCCAAGTGATTGGGACTTAAGGTTCGGATTGATTTGGTTTGGTTTGGTTTTTGAGTGATTATCCAATAGCACCACCGCCCCGTGATGTTTCAGAAGTATTCTTCATCACACATACTTGGTGCTGGAACACCAGATAACGGACATTGGGGTGAGAATGGAGGTAGGTGGCAACCTACTTCACTCCAGCACCAGATAACGTACATTGGGGTGAGAATGGAGGGGATCCGGATCCCCTGTCCGTCCCCAATCCGGACAGGGGCCTAACCCACTCCTTTCGGCCGTTGATCTCGTAAATCAACGGTTGAGATGTGCCGAGCAAAAACGATGTGCCGAATGGAGGTGGGTGGCAAAAGTTGCCACCCACTTCCATTCGGACCGAGATCCCCTGTCCGACTCTAATCCGGACAGGGGTCTGTTCCACCCCTCTCGGCCATTGATCTCGCAAATCAACGGCTGAGATATGCCGAGCACTTTTTGCTTCAAAAAGACGTCGTTTTTGTTCGGCACATCTCGTTGAGGGGGAAAAAGTTATTAAGTAGTTTTTTAATTTATCTGAAAAAATTAGTTACCCATGGAGAGTAACCTTTGTAGAGGCAAATCATTGGAGAGTATCGAATCACATTGATCAAAGGCTAGTTACCCATAGAGGGTAAACTTTGAAGAAGCAAAGCAACAAATATCAATTCATATTAATCAAAGGCTAGCTAGTCTAAGAAAGATTAGAGTTCTATGAAGTAACTTTTGTTTCTTAACCTAGCCTATGTGGGAAGGCAAATTACACATCACTTGCATTCCCCACATCTTCGATTTTGTTTTGTTTGTTAACTACAAGAGGAAAACTTGAAGCAGAGCCAATCGCTGGCATCAGAGTTGAGTTTTGTTTACCCTTCACTTAAGAGGGTGATCATTACTCCCCTCCCACCGCCTCCCTCCACCTCCCCATCCACTTCATTGCAACGCACCCTCTTGTTGATACTGCCACTCATCTCTCTCTCTCTCTCTAGGTATGAATGTGGGTTTCTCTCTCTACATTGTTTTTCTTTCTCACTCTAGCCTCTAGGGAGAAAGCATCTTTGGTTTGGGTTGGGATGGCAGGGGAGGGGAGGGCTTGTCTTTTTAGGACCCGGGGACCCTGCCGAGCGGCGCCCCTGCCGAGCGGTCAATCCGGCCGTTCATCTCGGAATCAACGGCCCGGATCAAAACATCTTTTCTCTTTTCCTTTTCTTTTTTTTAAATCCGTTCGGTACCTTTGCATCTAGGCCGTCCAAAACACTTTTGGACGGCCGAGATGTGCTCGGCACCCCTGCCAAGCACGCCAAGCACCCCTGCTTGGCAGGGTCTCCCATTCCGTCTTTTTAGGGGGATTCTGGTTTTTCCGTAGTTGAAGGATTTGAGGGGTTGGATGATTGACACGTGTTGTGTGTTTTGTGTTTTATAGAGAACTAGTGCTTGTCCGTGCCTACGGCACTACGCACCTTGGTAGTGCCGTAGGCATGGGCATTTATGTAATATATTTTTATTTTTTTATCCCAACGCCAAAAGCCGAGCAATGGGTAAAAATAACCGATGACATTTTTGTAATATATTTGTAAGAGTGTGAGTGTTTTTTTAAGAGATTTGGAGAGCACACATCAATCCTTGGATCAAATGAATCTCAACACTTCTTTCAACTTGTGTTTGTGTGGTCCCCACACCCTTGTATTTTATTAGGTAGACTAGTGCTTGCCCGTGCCTACGGCACTACGCACTCCGGTTGGAATTGTCCGTGCCTATTGCACTTGCTAGCTAATGACTCGAACATTAGTGTGTATTATGTGATCCTATTCTTAGTGGCACGAAAAGAATTACCCGTGCTTATGGCACTCCTCCAACTATAAATTTAAGCTAGCTACAAAGAACTATTAATTTGCTTATGGAATTCCAGTAAATACCAAGTAAAAAATTTTCTAATACAGTTTAACAATTTTATCCGCTTCGAACCTCACTGCCTACCTTATGAAGGAGAGTGTGTCTACACGTGTGTTGAAGGTATATAAATAATAAAGTTTAAAAAAAAGGTCATAAAGGGACAACAATTCAGGATGATCATGACACAAGAACACAATAAGCTGAATATATGGGATCGAATATCAAAAAAAGTTTTGGCCAGTGGAACACAATAATCATTATTTCTTGGTTGGCCAGTGGGAAAAAAAATTCCTCGCCTCATGGGATTGTATACTGCAACTCTGCAAGTAATGAATGAGACTTGCCCCGATCAACCAACCAACTCCCTCCTTGCAATTACGAACCAACCAAACGAAACCAAATACAGTTTAAAAAAAAAATGAAACCAAATCAACAAAACCCTAAAATACAGTAAAAAAAAAAAAAAATCCAAATCAACCACAAAACCGAGAGATCAATGAATTAAGTTATCGAGATGAAGAACCAGAGTGAATCGTAGTTGCTGTAGAACGCCGCGAACAGGGGTGTCAATTTGCCGTTTGGAGCGGAAAAAAAATTTGCCGCTTTTTTTTTTTGATCCGGAAATCTGTAGCTTGATATGGCTTCATTAATGCGATGTCAGCTTATTATGGAAAGTTGTAATTGGTATTTGGACCGTTGGATTTGTTTGTATGAGTAGATAAAACTTGTGTGAGGGAGAAATCTGAGCCATTGAAAATGAATATTCTTTAAGAATATTCCTAAACACCCTTCTGTTTTATTATATAGAAATGATATTGGGACCGACGAGTTTTAGACCGAAATCGTACCGATCGGCTCTCCGGGCCCACTCCGGCCACCGGACGGCCGATCCGAGCCGTTCAAAAATTCTAAAAAAAAAAACGAGGGGGTTCACGCGAGAATCAACGGCATCCGACGCGTGTAAGGTGCCCGATCTAAACACCCCATTTTCGTATCGTTTTTTTTTTTAGAATTTTTGAACGGCTCGGATCGGCCGTCCGGTGGCCGGAGTGGGCCCGGAGAGCCGATCGGTACGATTTCGGTCTAAAACTCTTCGGTACCAATAGTGGTACTCTTTATTATATAGATTTGTTTGTATGAGTAGATAAAACTTGTGTGAGGGAGAAATCTGAGCCATTGAAAATGAATATTCTTTAAGAATATTCCTAAACACCCTTCTGTTTTATTATATAGATGCATCTGATCCGACGTATGGGATTCTTAGGTGCGGCCTGTGGGTGCTGAGAAGCGAGAACAGAACCACGATCATCGTACCGGAACAAAAGGCAAAGGAATAGTAGACTGCAAGAAGAGGATTTATAAAAAACAATAAAAATGGCTGCAAGAAATACGCATTGTTTTTCATTTTTTTTTCCCCGGTCGGCATACGAGTAGTTTTTTCTTGTTGGGAGTGATCCTCTCCAATGCTGCAATCAATATAGCTCGGATATGCTCGAAGACTCTTTGTTGGAATAAATGAATCCTTCGCGCGAAGAGTTTTTGAACAAATTGGAACCATTGGTTTTTCCAATGAATGGTCCAGAATTAGATTTGGACTGTTTTCTCAAGACCAAAACTTGGACCGAAAGGGATTCGATCCCTTTTTTTGTTGTTCTACTTTCGGTGCAATTAATATGGAGTAGTAAGTAGTTTTTTTTTGGAATTAATTCGATTTATTCGGGTTAGCTTAAGCTCAACTCGATTAATCTTTAAAATTTGTTGAATGATTGACGCATGTTACCATATTTTTTTTTACTGATTATCTAGTAGCACCGCCTCGTGATGTTGTAGGATTCATTTTCACTACACATACTTGTAATGCGGAAGTATATTGTTAATATGATTGACACATGTGTGACCATTAGACAGAACTGTGTTGGATCCAATAGTTACTTGTGAGCTCTTCGGAGAAAGATAGATTTTTTTTTTTTTAACCCTCGAATTCTTAGATGAGACTCACAGAAAAAGAGATGGACCTCTTCCTCGTACGTACACAATCATTCTTATCTAATCATCAAATTATCATTAATGATAGCAGCTTGACTTATTCACGAAGGCTCCGTGAATCCTTTATTTACATAGTCGCGCGATCTTGACCGTCCATTTCAACTTTAGACAGTCCGGATTTAAATGAAACTTTTCCGGGAAAGAATTCATTAATATCCAGACCGTCCAAAACACTCTTGGACGGTCGCAATTCACCTCCGTAAACAACCGTTCACGGAACCTTCCATTAAATTGATTTTCTCCAATGATAGAGTAACGAAGAGTGTTGCAGCCCATTCCTCCCTCATTCAGATCTCACTGACATTGGGGTGAGAATGGAGGTAGGTGGCAACCCACTTCACATTATTATCATCATTTGGGTCACAGTAAAATAATGCGTACAATTACTGCATAAGAGAATCTAATTGGGGTAGGGCCCAAGTTGAAGTCCTCATAACTCTTCAATGGGGCCAAACATGCTCATAACACTACCTATGCGTGGTGGAACCTTAGGTTCAGCCATGACGTAGGTGCGGTGGGATTCTCTACAGATAGTAGTATGGTGTGATAGGATAATACTCTTTAGCGGAGGTGACAAAGTACCATACCTGCATTTCCATTTTTCTCGCCCAAAAAAATAAGAGCATCTTAAAGGAAAGCATCAAAATAAAAGTTGAACTATTTTTTAACAGTTACCTCAGCAAAAAATCAGTCCATGGGAGGCATCAGATCGACTTGTTACACCATTTGACGCAGCTCTCTCTCTCTTTAAGTTTGAATAATTGGAAAATGACTCTTCAAAATACCACCCCGTAAAATCTAGTAGTAATTATGATTGGTAAACTAATTAGTATTTTTATTGACAAAGTGAGTACTTTAAAATCCAAGACGTAAATAGTAAAAGAAATTTAAAATTTGAAGCATCCCTTATGTACAATGCACTTGTTGCAAGACTCAGGTGTCAAAAAATTTAAACTTGGTGCAAAATTTACCAAGGTTTAACCATCATAAAAGTAGTACTCCTATGTTCTAGACCCTGTTTGATAATTGTTGTAGATGCTGTCATTGGACGATGAAATTCATGTTTTCCGAGTGTTAATTTGATGGTTCGATTTCTGTAAGCACTTATTCTCCTCCCCAAGTCCCTTAATATGGAGTAGATTAGGATTAACGAATGACAAAAAAAAAAAAATCCATGTTTCCTAAAAAAAAAGTTGCATTTCCTCAAAGAAAAAAAATAAAAAACCATGTTTTAAAACGAGGGGGCCAAAGAAAGTTATTGACTTGATTTTTTATCGAAAAAACTAGTTACCCATGGAGGGTATCCTTTGTAGAGGCAAATCATTGGAGAATATCAAATCAAATTGACAAAGGCTAGTTACCCATATCAAGAGTGATCAAAACGAGAAACCCGTTCACAATGAGAAGCGGGACTCCATATACAGAGAGGACCCAAGTCAGGCCTTTTGCTGCTGCTAGCTTATAAAGCGCGAGACCGACGGCTAGGTTCCCCACGTCTGAAAGGAAGATTTGGGCCCGCTCGCGGTTTGAGTAGATTGGGCCGTAAGGGTCGTAGTGGCAGGCGAACCGGTCGTACTTCCGGCCTGAGACGTTGAACATTAGGTACAATGGCCAGCCTAGAGTGAGGGTTATGAGGATGTTGAAGATTCGGCCCGGCGGGTTGTTGAGGTACTTGGCGTACCATCCAATTTCGGACTTGGGCTTGGGAACAAATACCTGTTAAAGAAAGATAAGTAATCAGAGATGACATTCGAAGCAAGATATTCATCGCAAACTTAAAGAAAGTTATTGACTCGATTTTTTATCAAAATAACTAGTTACCCATGGAGGGTATCCTTTGTAGAGGCAAATCATTGGAGAATATCAATCAATATCAAATCAAATTGACGAAGGCTAGTTACCCATATCAGGTAAGCTTTGTAGAGACGAACAAATCAACAAATATCAAATCATATCGATCAAAGGCTAGCTCACCCGTATCGGGTGGCAATAGTCTAAGAAAGATTAGAGTTCTATGAAGTAACTTTTCTTTCTTAACCTAGCCTATGTGGGACGGAAAATTTACACATATCACTTGTATAGTTGTATTCCCCACATCTTCGTTTTATTTTTGTTTATTAACTACAAGAGGAAAACTCTTGAAGGAGAGCCACTCACTGGAATTTACTGTCAAACATACAACAATAGTAACCAATTAATCATCTTGTTGTGCAATGGTACAATAATTTGAATTGATCAATATTGCAAGTGTTGCATCCTGAAAAGGAGTGGTGAAGCCCAGATTTTTGTTCGAGGAGAGCCGAGAAAGAATCTGAATATTTGATTCGTTTTCCTTTTAGAAGTTCGCTTTTTTGTAAAAAAAAAAAAATGGGTCTATACATTTTCACTTTGTTAAATTCAAATGCAAAAACTTGAACATCAACAAACATTGATGGAAGTTCCAAAATAAAATCTAATGCATGTTTTAGACATTTTTTAAAATACCTTTAATTAGTTCGGTTGAAAACTTACCCTCTCGTTATCAAATTAACCAATGGCAGGAAGGGTAACTGTAACAATCCGGATCCTCAAGCACCACGATATTAAAAAGACCACAATATGTATTTTATTCCAAAAACTTTACAATTTACAATTATCTCTAAAGTAAATAAACAACCACCACTCCCGCAGCAACATAAACAAGCTCGCACCACCGGCACTTGCCGCGCTAACCAACCTGCAAGCTGGAGTCCAAAAGGACTCCAGGAGTGTGTGAGACATAATAACGTGTACAATATCAACACTAAAATAATTGCACAGCACCAACCACCATGTATTAACACCAACCACGAATATAACACAATATTCCACTTAAATGGAACCACATATCCGGTCCTCCTTAGTATATGTCGGGTGACGTACCACCTCACTAGCCTCACCACAGCCCATTGGCCAACATGTCTTTTGGCATACCTTATTAGCTTAGTCACCCCGTCACATACCAAACAGTTCCACGACATACAGTCACCGCACATAGCACAACCAACAAGAACCCAACATTAATATTGTACAAGAAATATGTATCTCACACTCACTCTCAAATCGCCTTGCCACAATATGTACACCCCTCCACCGTGAACCACCAATTGAAATTGCTACGTTACGCATCACCGTGATCGGAGAATCACAGTTGTTTCCATCACAAACTCTCGCACAGAAGCTGTTGCTTCCTTTTTCCCCCCAAAAGCTCCGAGACCCTGTCATGGACGCATGGTTTTATTTCCTCACCACTCACCCTATACCTGACAGTAATCACATATCTATCCACATGCACACACTACACCTCTTAGAAGTTCTCCACGTGCACACACTCACTCTAACTTGACAACAAAGGCTATTTGCATGCATTTTTATGTCCAGACAAATTAGTCCAATGATATTTGTTGTAAAATAACACCATAATAAGACAACCCCAGTATCTCATAATTATTATTAATTTCAAAAAAAACCAAAATACGAAATTAAGGGTGTTACAGTAACCATTAACCATTGATGGCATCATTGATCTTGTTGGAGTTTATCTCACATTGGTTATTTATCTTCTCCAAAATTAGTATGTGTGTGAACGACATTTTCACTCATTGCCAATTGATTCGGAGTTGGATGTTTTAATAGATCCAAAAAATATTAGTTACCCATGGTGGGTAACATGCTTTTTTTTTTGTTTTTTGGGCTTTTTTTGGTTTTTTGGTTTTTTTAAATAATTTCAAATACTACCAAGTGAATAACACTAAGCCCACCCATGGTGAGTGGCTGTATAATCAATCAATCAATTAAGAAATATTCTTCGCAGATCAAAAAAAAATAAAAGAAATATTCTTCAATGTTTATCAAGGCTAACCACCCATTTCGGGTGGCAACTATCACACAAGTTCGCAGAACTCATATAAAGCAAAGCTTTGTTTTTAATCTAGGCTATGTGGGACGGGGATTATGTATTCCCCCATTGCGTAGTTCTTTCCTTGTTAAAGATTAAAAAGGGAGGGAGAAAAAAGGAAAGGAGAGGGGACTCCATTCCTCAATACAAGATTCCCTTCCCCAAATTATAATCGAAAACGTTAGCAAATATCAGGGTGAGTATTAAGCACGAAAATTAATTGTGCGCAGTAACACGGCTATACCTTAGACTGAAATCTGAAAAACGTAATGGATACATAGGATTCTTCTGAGGCAAGTATATGATATTCCATCAGAGAAACTTTGTTGGAGAAGAAAGTTTATTTTAGTAAGTCAGGACGTCGGTTCAACTTACGCGCATAGAGATAATCTCTGTGGAAATTAGAAGCCAAGGAAAACTAACCATAACTTCGACATTTCAGCCTATGTATTCTTGAATTTGATGTAGGAAATGAATCCCACTTACGAAATTCTTTACTTATTACTTGTCTCCCTATTGGGATTCTAAGTTAGACTTAGTGTGATTGTGAGGTTATGTCGTGCTCAGTAAAATGCAAATACTTGTATTTTTCTGCCGCTTATAATAAAAAACAGAAAAAATTAAAAAAATCAAAGGGAATTTTTAATTGTCCCAACTCTCAAGCATAGCCTTAGTTTCAGACGAAGCATAAAACTGCGGGGAAAAAGATTGACCCAAAAAGCTAGTCATCCATGGAGAGGAACAGGGATTTGAATCATCATAAATTATGCAATTTGTCAATGCCAGACAACCCATATCGGGTGTCAATATTAAGCACCGAGGTGAATTGATCTTCGGTAGTTATGCAATACTTTTGGTTATGGCTAGCACACCCATATCAGGTGGCAATCGTTATTAAAAGGCAAAAGTTTTATAAAGTAATGCTTAGTTTCTCATTTAACCTATGTGGGACGTAAATGTATGAATTGGCCTTAACTACGTTCCTAATCCTCTCTTAGACATGTCCGTTAATCTCATCACAGATTAGAAAGTTAAAAAAAGGGGTAGCCATATATAACTGATTCCCTTTTGCACCCAAAAACTAGAAATCTATTCTTCGAATTTCAATTTATTTTTTTGTTTTTTAAATAACCCGGTCTAAGCCAACATACGCACGCCTCGACTAATTTAGGTACCATAAATCCATTGTCTACCAGCGGGGCCCCACTACTCAATTATTATTATTCTCGCGTTAGTGAGCTCGGTACTAAAACAGAACTCGTCTCTCCAAATTCCAAGAGAAAACATTAGCAACAACTACTCGATTATTATTATTTTTTTCGGTCAAACGGAAAATTCAACTTCGCGTTTATTAAACATGAATCTGTACGCGATTATTAAACATGAATCTGTAAGCTAGAATCTAAAAATCTCTCTGAATAATTTTTCGCAAACACCCACTTGATAGGCTACGATTATATATGTCTTACGATTTGGAAATCTCCTCCTAAGGGGTAGGTTTGTTGGTAGGATGAGTTTCAGCTAAGTGCCTCATCAAACCTATATATGGTCTCTTATTTGAATTCTCACCTATCCCCCGTTTGTCCCCCGTTTGGACGAAAATTAAAGGCAACTTATTTATGGATGATTCCGTAAAGCCAACTTATTTATGGATGATTCCGTAAAGTTTTATTTTGCGACTTAAACGCGAGAGCGAGGAACGGAGCATCCTATGGTAGTAGAAGAGATTTTTTTTTTTTTTTTGACAAAAGGAGAGAAGTGTTATAAATCTGAAAGGCGTAAAAGCCTAAACATCAGACAGTTGGGAACCCCATGGGGGCAAAATGGAAGTCCACAGACCGGACCAACCATTCAAAAGAGCCTTTTGAGCACAACAATGTGCAGCCCGATTACAATCACGTTTAACAGAACCAAACTCACAGGAAGAAAATGATTCTTTCAGAGCTAAACAATAAAAAATAATAGCCGCTATATCAATAGGAGAATCTAGAGAGGTAGAACAATTCCTCACTATCGCCTCCGCATCCGATTCAATAACCACTTTAGAAAGATTTAGATCAATCCCCATCTTCAAACCATCTCGAATAGCCAAAGCCTCAGCAATTCTTGACGAAGTAATACCAGTGTGAATACTCAGGAATATACCAAAGACCTTGCCATCATGACCTCGAGCTATTGCTCCTATACCAATAGAATTTAAACTCCTAGAGACAGCAGCATCCACATTAATCTTGGTTACATTCACCCCAGGGCGCTGCCACACTAAGGTCCCATTACGAGTGGATCTCGACAAAGGTGATGGAACCTTAGAGTTAGCATCCTGAAACTCAAAGAAATCTCCTTGCGCTTTACCACTAACCGCTTTCGTATCCCAACATTTACCATTAAAAATAAAATCATTTCTAGCTCGCCAAATCCACCAACAATAAAGAAGAGCCATACCTAACGAGAAAGGAGGCATATGACTTTGACTGATACGTTCTTGAATACAATCCCACCAATCTGTCATGTTTCTGCAATCAAGAAGCTCTTCAGGTCTTAAACGAAACGGAGAATGAATCCAGACTTTGATTGCAACCTCACACCGAAACAATACATGTGAGATTGATTCCTCTGCCTTACCACAACGAGAGCATACTGGATCGAATCTGATTTTTCGCGCAACTAGAGCCACATTTGTTGCCACTGCATTATTAAGACACTTCCACATAAACAGTTTCACCTTCGGATGGATTTGTAGTCCCCACAACTTCTTCCAAACAGTAGGAAGGACACCGGAAGAACTCGTTTGACCCATGTGAATGTTCCCGCGAATATCAGTCCCCTCCCTAGCAAGTCGGTAAGCCGACTTGACAGAGAAAGAACCATTTGGTGATGGGTGCCAAATCTTGCGGTCCCGTCGATTTGTATAGCTAATCGGAATTGAAAGAATATGGTCGGCATCCTCTTTACTAAAAACCTCACAAACCAAAGCAACCTTCCAAGATTTAGTGTTAGAATCGATCAAGTCAGCCACTTTCCCTATATCATTCCTCCTCAACGTGTGCCTGTCAATTTTGCAATTCGTATGTCTTGGGAGCCAAGGATCTTCCCACACACGAATCTCGTTTCCAGAATGAACTTGCCACCTCCAACCCTTGTCAATTAATTCCCGTGCCCATACAATACTCCTCCATGCCCAAGAAGACTGACTGGTAACCTTTGCATGCCAAAAAGATGTACTGTGAAAGTAGCGTCCTTTAAAGATCTGTCGGAACAAAGATGATTCTCCTGAGATAAGTTTCCAACCCTGCTTGGCTAGTAAAGCCTTATTGAAGGATTCCATATCCCGCAAACCCAAGCCACCATCCCCTTTGCATAAACTCAACTTGTCCCATTTAATCCAATGAATTTTCTGCTCACCTTCCTTTGAACCCCACCAAAACCTCGAAACCTTGGAAGAAATCTGCTGCAAAAGAGTTTTTGGCAGACGGAAACAAGACATAGCATAGTTTGGAAGAGGCAATACCACAGATTTTAATAAAACTTCACGGCCCGCATGATTAACCTGGTTGTCTTTCCATCTCCTCAGCCGTTTAATAGTATTATCCTTAACATATGAAAAAGATCACGTTTGGAATTACCATGAAAAACCGGTAGTAGAAGAGATCAATAGTTCAATTTTTGTCAAAAAGCAAAGATTAATTATTTCTTTATGTGAATGAGAGTTCTTTACTTATTTATTTTTCTCCATATTGGGATTATATTCTAGCCCTAGTGTGATTGTGAGGTTATTGTCCAGATCGATATAATTCAAATATTTGTATTCTTCTGCTGCTTGTAATAAAAAGTAGAAAAATATAGCAAAAACTCCGAAGCGAATTTTTAAGTGTCAGCATAGCCTTAGTTTCGACGAAGCACTAGAATGCTTTTATCATTAAACAACGGGGAAAAGGGTTTAAGGATTGACCCGAAAAAAAATAGTCACCCATAGAGAGTGACATGCACGGATTTGAATCATGAGACAAGCAATTTGTTAATGCTAGACAACCCATGTCGGGTGCGATATCAAGCGCCGAGTTGAGTCTTCAGTAGATCAATGCAATATAATTAGTATGGCTACCACACCCATATCAGGTGGCAATCGTTGTTTAAAGGCAAAAGATTTATAAAGTAATGCTTAGTTTCTCATTTAGCCTATGTGGGACGTAAATTATGAATTGGCCTTAACTACGTTCCTAATCCTCTCTTAGACGTTTCCGTTAATCTCATCACAAATTAGAAAGTTAAAAAAGGGATAGCCCATATAACTGATTCCCTTTTATCCACCCAAAAACAGGAAATCTAATTCTTCGAATTTCATCTTTTTTTTAAATTTTTGATAACCAGGTGTCCGGGCCAGCATATGGACACCTCGACTAATCTTGGGACCATAAACCCACCCTCTACTAATGGAAGCCCCACTTGAATCCGTAGTAAATGAACCGTAAATTTTTCAAAATGCCAAAAAATTCGCAAATTCCATAGACATTATCAACAACAAATATGGTGGGTAACAGTTTTTATTTTTTATTTTTGGGCTTTTTCTATTTTTTTTTTGAATTTTGGCTTTTCTATTTTTAAAATTTTTTTTTGCAAGCATGAAATGAAATCTTCTCAAATTACATCGAGTGGATAAAGCTAAGTCCACCCAAGACTCCCTTCTTTCTTCTTAAACCTCGTAAAAAAAATTAAATGCGACTCTCTCTCTCTCTCTCTCTCTATTAGAAAGCGATTTCCAGCTAGGGTATAAACCCCATCGCCGCCGCTACCTGGGGGGGGAGGTGCCGCCTCCTTCCCTCCTCCCCCCGGGCTCTATTTTCCTCCCTTTCTCCTTGGCAGGTGGTCCTCTCCGTCTTTCGCCGAGATCCAGTCGAAGCCATCTCCTGGTGCCGCCTTGTTGCTGCTGTTCGTTTCTGCTCTCCGCTGCCACTGTCCAGTCCTTTGGGGCTCCCTCCAGGTTCATTGTTGGATGTCTCTGGTCTCAGCCTAACGGTGAAGTGGGGCTGCTGCGACTGGTGGTGGTCGAGCTTGGCTTTGCTCTCTGTTTTGGTGGCAGTGTGGTGGCGGCTCGGCGGTGTTTGCGTGTTGGTTCGCCGCCCTCCTCTGTGTGGGAGGGTGGGGCGGTTGTTGCCGCCTCCGGCCGGAGGACTCCTTGGCTTCCTCCGGATGCCTAGCGGCGTTGGGTGGACCGTGCTTGTGCGGTGTTTGTTTGGTGGTGGCGGCTGGTGGTGTAGATCTGGGCGGGGTGTTGGTGGTGGGCGGTGCTGTGGTGGGTAGGGAGGTGTAACATAGTTGTTTTTATAATTTCTGTTTTGCAGGGTCTCCTTATTTCCAAAAATCGATCGGTGAAGATGGCGATTTTGATCGGTGATGATCCAGTCCGGTGGTGGTGAGGTGGATGTGGCTCCCATGGTTGTGTTGCTTTGGTCGTCTTTTGTGTGCCGAATTCCGGTCGGCAGCTTTCCGAGCTCTCAATCGGGCGTGGGGTTGGCATTTCGTCGATCTGGGTGGTGATTTCGCGGATGAAGATTATTTTTACAGGGGTTTGCTCGGAATTTTTGTAGGTTGCAGCGGTGGTTGGCCCTCAAGCTCTGATTGCCTTGGATTTCACTGTCGTAGGATGGGTCTTGCCGCCGGTCTCTACATCCGGGAGAGGCCGACTCGGCTTAACGGCGAGGCTGGGCTCCGGTGGTTTGTACGGCGGTGGCTGCCGATGTAATTAGGGTTTGAGGGATGGTTTAGGTAGGCTGGTCCAGGCTTGGACCGGTTTGGGGTGTTTGGGCTTTATTGTTTTATTTGGGTGCTGGGTCGGGCTTTAGTGTATTTTATGTTGTGGACCCTGGTAGGCCTTTGGGTGGTTTGGGCTTGGTCCTTGTGGTGTTTATCCAACAGTTTGTTGGATCCCCTTCCCCTTCCCCTTTCCCCGTTTTTAATAAAAATTTTCCTTTGCCGATCAAAAAAAAAGACTCCCTTCTTCAAATTTCAATCGAAAACATTAGCAAATATCAGGGTAGGTATTAAACACGAAAATTGATTAGTTGTGTGCAGTAACTTGGCTCTACTTTATACTGGAGTTCAAAAAAATTAATCCTTACAGAGGATTCCATCTGAGGCAAGTGTATCATATTCCATCCGAGAAACTTTGATGCAAAGAGAGTTTTTCTTTTTTTTTTTTGGCAAAACGAGATTCCAGGGCAATTTACACGCATCAGAAATTGTCTCTAGGGAAACTAGAATCCAGAGACTATTCAAGAAAATACCCGATCTTAGATATATTCAAGAAAATTATTTAGCAAAATGAAAAATATATAATCATACAATCAATTAAACTAAATAAAATACAATAAGCAAAGTCACTTAGCCAAGATTTTATCTACAAGAATAAAATAAAAAAGCATGGCCGGCCATTATAGTTATCTAGGTAGAGAAATAGAATTAAAGACATTTCACTGTTTAAACTCTAAACTTGAAGAAAGGTAAATCTTAAACCAAAACAGTTGATCACATTCGACTCCTCTAATGGAGAATTTCTCCATCTTTAAGATTTCTTAATTACTTTGGTTAAACAAAATTTGATCTTTCTATCCGTTGATGTATTGTTCAAGTAGTAAAAAAGTTGGGAGTAACATATATCGAAAAGCCGAATAACTGATAGACTATAGAAAGAGAGAGCAAATATTTACCTCTATCTAATATTTTCTAGTATGAAACCATACTAGAAAGAGAAAGCAAATATTTACTGGCAACCATAAGACAACGGGCAACAAGGGTAAGGGGCATTAATGAATTGACCCGAAAAAAAAAAGTGAATTACCCATGGAGGGTAACAGGGACTTCAATCTTTAGTATAGCAATCATCATCAATAGTTAATATTGCAAGGCCACCCATGTCAGGTGCCAATATCGAACGCCTAACAATGCAATGTGTACTAATATTTGATAAGGCTAGCTCATCCATATAGGATGGCAATTATCAATGATAGGCAAAGTTTTATATAGTAACGCTTCTTTTCGAATTTAGCCTATGTGGGACGTAAATTATGCCTTCCCCTTATATTCCTCTCTTTGACGGTTTTTTTTTTCCTCGTAACATATTACTGCGAAAGATAAAAGGAAAAAATCCATCGCGGATTCGCTTTGAACAGCCCGAAAACAAGAATTCACTTATCCAATTCTCAGTTGTGATCGTTTTGAAAGCTTTAGAGTGAGTGTAAATCATGGAAAATTAGGGCTTGTTAGAGGGGGAAATCATTTATCAAAAGTAAGAACAATCAACCTTTTTTGATAAGTGAAGAAGGATCAACTTTTACCACTCAGAAACTGATAAAAGCTAACGGAGGACTTATTTTAGAGGGTTAAAAATTGAATCATGTGGACAGTTAATATCGTCAACTACCAGGCTTCTTTTTTTTTTATCAGCAAATTTTTTTATTAATCATCGAATTCGAAAATTAACAGTTAATATCCTCAACTACCAGGCTTGTTGGAGGAAAAAAAATTTGTTAGGATCGAAACACACACGCACACGATTTACGAGTATAAACAGTAAAGAAATCAACACAGCAATATACGTGGTTCCCCAAAACCGGGTACGTCCACGGGAGCGGCTACTGTTCTTATTATCACAGTTTCTGTACATTAGGGTTTTACAATAGAGAGCCTTATATACCCGCTTTATACAAACCCTAACCCGAAGCAAACCGCTAGCGCTACACATAAACCTATGTAGCGCTACCCACAGCTCTGATATGGCCCGAAGCAAACCGCTAGCGCTACACATAAAACCATGTAGCGCTAGCTACACCTTTGATGAGCCACACTTTCCAACAATCTCCACCTTGGCGAATACACACTCGCCCCTTCAGGAGATAACCCCCCCCCCCCCCCACTCCAATCCAGTCAACTCGTGGGGGGCGTCTCCGATTGCCTAGCACCTGGAGACATTAACCAAGTTCAAGCAATGCTCGAACTTGTCAACAGTAACCGTCTTTGTCAACATATCAGCTGCATTCTCAGAAGTATGCACCTTTTCTAGTATCAAATCACCTGCATCAATCATCTCTCTCACCTTGTGAAACCTCACGTCGATATGCTTAGTTCGAGCATGATACACCTGATGCTTTGCCAAATAAATGGCACTCTGACTATCACAATGCAACTGTACTCCACCTTGATCTATGCCAAGCTCCTTCACAAACCCTTTCAACCACAATGCTTCCTTAGCTGCCTCAGTCACCGCCATATACTCAGACTCAGTAGTAGATAAAGCCACCAGAGGTTGTACCATGGATCTCCAACAAATAGGCCCACCCACAAGTGTAAACACATAACCAGTTGTAGACCTTCTGTCATCCAAACCCCCAGCATAATCCGCATCCACATACCCAACAACTGAAATCTGATCCCGTTGCCTACCAAACATAATCCCACGATCCGAAGTACCTCTCAAGTATCTTAACATCCACTTGACTGCCTTCCAATGCTCTCTGCCTGGTTTGGCCATGTACTTACTGACTGTGCTAACTGCATGTGCCAAATCGGGCCTCGTACAAACCATTGCATACATTAAGCAACCCACTGCACTCGCATAAGGAACCCTTGACATATCCTCAATTTCTTCATCTGACACCGGACACTGAGCTGAAGATAATCTGAAATGACTTGCCAATGGAGTGCTGACCGGTTTGGCATTATCCATACTAAACCTCTCCAACACTTTCACCACATAATTCTTTTGAGATAACCACAACTTACCAGCTGACCTATCTCTTCGAATTTCCATCCCAAGTATCTTTCTAGCTGCTCCCAAGTCCTTCATGTCAAACTCTTTACCCAATAAAGACTTCAACCTGTTAACCTCAACCATACTCCTTGCAGCAATCAGCATATCATCCACATAAAGAAGCAAGAAAATATAGGAACCATTATCAAGACTCTTAACATAAACGCAACAATCATACTCACAGCGTGTGTACCCAATCCGTATCATGAAAGAGCAAACCTCTTGTACCATTGTCTTGGAGACTGTTTCAGCCCATAAAGTGACTTCTTTAACTTACAAACAAGTTGCTCAGTCTCTGGCTGCTTGAACCCCTCAGGCTGCTCCATGTAAATGACTTCCTCCAATTCACCATGGAGGAATGCCGTTTTCACGTCCATCTGCTCTAACTCAAGATCATAACCAGCCACCAATGCCAAGATAATCCTGATTGACGTATGCCTCACCACTGGAGAAAAGACCTCATCAAAATCTATCCCCTTCCTCTGTGAATACCCCTTTGCCACTAACCGAGCCTTGAACTTTTCCCTCTCCTTTTCTGTTGCTGCTTCTTTTCGCTTGTATACCCACTTACAACCCACTGGCTTCTTTCCCCTGGGCAGTTCTTTCAACTCCCAAGTCTTATTCTTATGCAGAGACTCCATTTCCTCCACCATGGCTTCCATCCATCTGTCCCTTTCAGAACTCGTGATAGCATCCTGAAAAGTAGATGGATCCCCACTGGTAGTAGTCAATGCATAAGAAACCAAGTCTTCAAACCCATACCTCACTGGTGGCTTGATAGTGCGCTTGGTTCTCCCAGCGGCCAAGCTTTGCTGCTGCTGCTGCTGCTGTTGATCAAGCTGTTCATCCGGTTGAGTATCACCCCTATCAATACTTTCCAACTCAATCTCTACACCCTGCTGTCTGCTGCTCACTTCCTCTGACTCAGAATTTTGAACCTTCTGATGTGCCTTGATCATAGAGTCCTCATCAAATACCACATCCCTACTGATCACCACCTTCTTTGTCTCTGGATCCCAAAGCTTGTACCCTTTGACCCCTTTCTCATAACCAAGAAAGATACACTGTCTAGACTTCGCATCAAGCTTTGACCTCTCATCACTGGGAACATGAACATAGGCCGGACACCCAAAGATTCTCAACCCTGAGTAGTCAACCTCTTTCTCTGTCCACATCTCCTCAGCTACCTTCCCTTCCAAAGAAGCACTCGGTGACCTGTTTATAACAAAGCATGCCAAACTCACTACTTCTGCCCAAAAAACCTTCGGAAGTCCCGCATTCAATCTCAAACACCGTGCCCTTTCTGCTATAGTTCTGTTCATCCTTTCTGCCACCCCATTCTGCTGTGGTGTCTTCCGAACAGTAAAGTGCCGCTGAATCCCATGTTCCTCACAAAATTTCAGAAAAGGCCCATTCTTGAATTCCTTCCCATTATCTGTCCTGAGGCACTTAATCTTTTTCCCTGTCTGGTTTTCCACTTCAGCTTTCCACACTCTAAACTTCGCAAAGACTTCAGATTTGTGCTTCATGAAGTACACCCAAACTTTTCTCGAAAAATCATCGATAAAGGTCAAGAAATACAGAGATCCTCCTTTCGAAGCTACCCTCACTGGCCCCCAAACATCTGAATGAACGTAGTCAAGAATTCCCTTTGTTCTATGAGTTGCATTCCTAAACTGCACCTTACACTGTTTCCCCAGAACACAAAACTTGTAGAAATCCAGTTTACATGATTTAACCCCTTTCAGCAGATTCCTCTTATGCAGCTCTAACATCCCACGCTCTCCCATATGTCCTAACCGCATATGCCAAAGCATGGTATCATCAGTATCCTCGGTTGTGGTGGCAGCAGCAACTCCACCTACAACTGTAGTTCCTATCAAACGATAGATATTACCAGCAATTTTAATACCCTTCATAATCACCAAAGCACCCTTCGTTACCTTCATGACTCCACCTCCTGTTTTATACTCACAGCCATTAGAGTCTAAGGTTCCCAACGAAATCAAATTTTTCCTCAAATCTGGAACATGCCTAACTTCACTTAAGGTTCTTACAACACCATCAAACATCCTGATCTTAATTGTGCCTATTCCAATGACTTCACATGATACATCATTACCCATTCGAACATTACCACAATTTACTGACCTGTAGGTGTCAAACCACTCCCTGTTAGGCGTCACATGAAACGAGCATGCTGAATCCAGAATCCATGAGTCTGCCAGGTGATCCGAAGTTGCTGAAACCGAAAGCATGTCTCCATCATCAGATTCCTGCTCTACAAGATTCGCAGAACTTGATGACCCATCTTTCCTCTCTCCTGCCTTTCCTTTCTTCTTCCAGTCAGTTCCCTTTCCTTTCTGCGGACAGTCTTTCTTCATGTGCCCCGGTTCATGACACCTGTAACACTTGAACTCAAACGTGCCCTCGGACCTGTTCTTTGACTGAGACCTCCCACGCCCCGAAAATGATTTACCCCTGTCCTTCTTCCTGCCACGATCCTCGTACCCCTTAACCACCAGACCTTCACCCTGCAGCGACTCTGTTTGTTGCTTGCGTTGATTATACGCCAGAAGGGCTGCAGTGACTTCCTCCAGTTCTAGGGTTTCTTTCCCCCAGAGTAAGGTTGTAACGAGAGTTTCGAGAGAAATCGGTAGTGAACACAGTAACATCAGCGCTTGGTCTTCCTCCTCAAACTTTACGTCAATCCGTTGCAGGTCGCTCACAACCTGATTGAACGTGTTGATATGCTGAATCAGATCAGCACCCTCGGCCATCTTCAACCCAAACAGTTTCTGCTTCAGAAACAGTTTGTTCGTCAATGACTTCGACATATACCTGCTTTCCAGTTTAGTCCAGACCCCAGCCGGCGATTCATCACCTAACACGTGATACATGACTTCGTCTGCTAGACACAAACGAATCGTACTCACCGCCTTCATCTGGAGTTCTTCCCAATCGTCGTTTGACATGGCCTCTGGTTTCGCCTTCAGCCCCTTGTATAAACCCTGCTGCACCAACAGATCCTTTACCCGCTGTAGCCACAATTCGAAATTTGAAGTTCCATCGAACTTCATAACGTCGAACTTCGTAACAGACGAACTCGATGACATCGTTCTTCGCGTGACTAGAAACAACCTGGCTCTGATACCACTTGTTAGGATCGAAACACACACGCACACGATTTACGAGTATAAACAGTAAAGAAATCAACACAGCAATATACGTGGTTCCCCAAAATCGGGTACGTCCACGGGAGCGGCTACTGTTCTTATTATCACAGTTTCTGTACATTAGGGTTTTACAATAGAGAGCCTTATATACCCGCTCTATACAAACCCTAACCCGAAGCAAACCGGTAGCGCTACACATAAACCATGTAGCGCTAGCTACACCTTTGATGAGCCACACTTTCCAACAAAATTAAAGGGTTGACATGTCGTACTAGGAACAACACCAACAAAAAAAAATTAACACTTTAACGCCCCACTCAGTTATAAGTCCGCTTCACTGAGTCCGGCACACACATAACTGAAGTTTGTTATTTTCAAAAAGTATAGTCCATCCTAATTGGGCGATGTAGGATTCGTTGATTTCCTTCACTTGTACAAATTTCACCAATTTCATAGACATTACTACTGTATAAATAAAAAAGGAAACTATTTTTCTCTATCGTGAATTATATGTGATTCGAGTTTAAAGTATTATTCGAAAATCAAAATGTTAAAACCTATAAAGGGGCTTATATTTTCGCACATTGCCTATGCGGGAGACGACATGCGGTAGACTACAAAAATAGTAAATTATATTGCAACGGTATGAGATTAAGTGTTATTTCGGGTGCGGTAGTAATTTTGCCTTCTTTAAGAAGTTAGGTTTTTCAAAAAGAGAAAATTGGTCTCTACATTAATTTCTACTTTATTAAATTCAAATGAAAAAGGTTAAGCAACAACAAACAATGAAAAATTCCAAATTTAAATATAAATGTTGTAGACATCTCTAAAATAGTTTTATTTAGTTTGGTTGAAATCCCCTCTCGTGATCAAATTAACCACTAATCCAAAAAAAAAATATTAATTACCCATGGTGGGTAACTGAATTTTATTTTATTTTTGGGCCTTTTCTTTTTTTTTTTTTGGGTTTCTGACTTTTCTAAATTTTTTTGGGTTTTTGGCTTTTCTATTTTTTTGGGTTTTGGCTTACCTCAAATCATATCGAGTGGATAAAGCTACATCCACCCATTTCGGGTGGCAATTATCCTACAAGAGCAAAATTAATACTCCCTCCGTCCCTTTATTATAGTCCAGTATTCCATTTTGGGCTGTCCCTTAATAAGTGTCTATTTCGTAAAGTTAGTGGGATAAAAGTTGGTGAATTGTCTATTTTGTCCCTAAAAGTAGATTCTATTTTGAAAAGTTAGTGAGTAAAAGTGTAATGATGATGGGTAAGTAGGGAAAGTGGAGGAAAAAGTTGATGTGAAAGGTATAATGATGATGTCTTTTTAATAAGTTGGAGTTACGAAGCAGGACATTTAAAAAGGGACGGAGGGAGTATAAACTAAAGCTTAGTTTCTAATCTAGCCTATGTGGGATGGGACACTAAACACTAAAGTTGGTTGTGTGCCGTAACTTGGCTCCACTTTATACTGGAGTTCAAAAAAATTAATTAATGACTACATAAGATTCTTTCTGACGTATCGTGTTATGCACATCCGAATCGTTGATCTCGGCAATCAACAGTCTGGATCGCACAGTGCTGTGTGTAATTTCAACCGTCCAACCGTTAGGCAATCCGAACCGTTGATTGCCGAGATCAACGGTCTAGAAGTGCACAACATTGTGCGCACATCACCATCCCCCAATCCAGAATTTGGAGGTCTCTGAAGAGTAAGTTTATTGGTAGATAGGATGAGTTAAGCCAAGTGCCTCATCAAACTTATGGTCTCTAATTTGAGTTCTCACATATTCCCTGTTTGTCGAATCCGAGTCTCCGATCGGTACAGAATGGTATTGACATCCAAGTTAGAACTGTCATGTATATGCAGAATAGAAGAAACGGATGATAGACACGCGAAAAATACTAAAGACATGGGAGATTTTGTGATAGGTCCACTATAAACATTTATTCCATGTCAAAAATTAAAGCCAACTTTTTTTTTTTTGATAGGTAAAATTAAAGCCAACTTATAATGGATGAATTTCTATTATGGGCGTTAATGCGACAGAGAGGAATGCAGCATCTATTGCACTAGAAGAGTACGATAGGTTGATCGTTTCTTTCTCATAGTGGTGGGGAAAATGATCAATTATGGGAGGAGAACAAAATAAAGTAAAGTTTAATACCTTGTTTATTGTCTTTAGAATCAACGTTTTACGAGTTTTTTTTTTTTTTAATCAATTGGTAACTTAGCCGACCCCAAGTGATTGGGACAGAAGGCTCGATTTGGTTTGGTTTGGTAATCGATTGGTAACTTCTTGTGAGAAATTTTTTACTAAAAATCAGTATCTTATCAACGGGTAGCATTTTACAAGCCACATAAACATTTTATATTTGTTAGACGTGGGTAGGGTTTTTGTGTCATCCTCATTGCTGGAATAGTGGCACCCAATCCTAACCAGTTTCGAAAGGTTCGCTCATGGTTGAGGAAACATCCCCACTTATTGATCGGTCCGCTAGTTCACGCAAACCCGAAGAAGTTAGGGATTACGGCCGAGCCAAGTATGCACGGAAACTAGCACCCCATTTCTTAAATCTAGTTAGATTCGTGGTTAATTGGGAGATACTAATAGTTTAATCATTTGTTGTTAAACCAAACTAAAGTTAAGCCTTCTGCCTAATTTACTGATTGTTGTTATCACATTCATAACATAGAAACACATTTGTCACCTGCATTTGATAACATAACAATCAGTAAATTAGGCAGAAGGCTTACTTTAGATTGGCTTAACTCATTCTGTGAGCAATTAGGCAAGGCTAGCAAGCCGAAGATGAAGAAACATCAACACCAAACAAAAACAAAAGAGGTTGGCTTATTCAACGGAGCCGCGCGATCTCGGCCGTCCATTTCAGCTTTAGACGGTCCGGATTTAAATGAAACTTTTCTGGATAAAAGTTAAACTCTTCTCCGGAAAAGTTTCATTAACATCCGGACTGTCCAAAACACTCGGACGGTCGCGATAAACCTCCATAAAAACTGTTCAAGGTACTCTCCGTTAAAAAGATTTTCTCAAAACAAAAAAACCTCCTTTTTCTCTTTTTCAAGACCTTCAACAAAATAACCTGAATCGCATTCAAAATTCTTGCCCAAACAATGATGACAATAAATACAATACAAATATTCTCCAGCAATTTTGTAGCAACACTGAAACAACAATGATACTGTTAAAATAGATACTGAGAACAAATCTACACCCCACTTTCAAACAATTTAATGAAAAAATCAAAATTTCAAGGAAAGAAGAGCTAAACAGCCTAAACACCTCTCTACGATTCAAACTCCCTCGGCTTAGCATCAACTCCCGCAACTTGTATTATCCCTTTGTAGACACCAGCATCCAAACTCTTAAGCCGAAGACTTAGCATCAACTTGTTTGCCCTAAGAAGCCAAATGGCTTCTTTTTTTGTCTTTATTCAAATTTTTTTTCGTATTTGTTAGTTTATCGTCAATTTTTCTTTGATTATTGCTTCGTCATGACGAGAGGAATCTAAAAAGTACAAGATTACGATCGAAATCCAAATTTTTTTAATAATAATAAAAAAAGCTTATTGGCTAATTTTTTCGTCTTTATTCAAAAAAAATTTGAATTTTGATCGTAATGTTTTACTTTTTAAATTCCTCACGTCATGACGAAGCAATAATCCACAAAAAAATTGAAGAAAAACTAACAAATGCAAAAAAAAAAATTGAATAAGGACAAAATAAAAGGCAATTTGGCTTATTAAGCCAAACAACCCTGTCTGGTACGCATTTACATGTCCAATGATCACTGCAAATTTCGATAGTTGGAAATTTGTGGCAATCTGAAGCAAGCAAACCCCGAACTGGTACCAGAGTGGTGGGAAGCTTCTTGCAACATAAATATGAAAAGCTGATGGAAACTTAAGAAGTCCGACTCCACGGCGACCGACCCCCACCATAACGACTGAAACCGTTGTTATTTTGACTCCCATCTCCATGCTCTCTCCACCGTCTCTTCTTTTTACCCTTCTCTTTCCTCGACCCACTTTCTTCCCCATTTTCTTTCACCTTCTTAGCACGCTTCTCCTCCTTAGATGCCTTCCTCTTCTTTCCTGAGGAGGAAGGTGTACTTTCATCATCAAAATTCAATTTTCCTCTGGGAAGTGGTTCTTCCTCATCATCTAATTTCCAATTGCAGTAAATTTCCTGTTGATCGTCAAAATTGGCCTGCAATGGCTCTCCTGCTCCAGGTAGCAAGTTATTGAATGTCATATCCCCATTAGACCCTCCTTTTCGTTCCAATAATACGGGGTCTGGTCTTATTATGGTACCCAAAATGCTCCGGTTGGGGCCTAGGCTCAAGATGGTCTTTGCATTTGTCAGTGTTGAGAAAGCCATGAAAAAAGCTGATTTAACCTGAAGCAGCAAAGGCAAAGAAACAAAATTTCAGTTTAACTTAGTTTGCAATGTGAATTGAACTAAGGGTGTAACTCAAGCCCTCAAAAAAGATGAACCGAAAGACCCGATAACTGACAACACTTATTGGTTCCTTACTTTGCTTAGTGGCAACATGTTTTTGGGCCACATTAAGTGATGTGGTTGGTGCCATGCATCGTGCTAGATCAGGGACTAAAATGGAGCCATGTACACCATCTTTCTAACCTCAAGTCCACCGAGCTTCTTTGCAAGTCATGGACTCCCAAGGTAACAGGACTATTAGAGATATTTTCTTAGAGGAACTTCTTCCAGATTGGTAGTTACAAGACATCTACAGTAGGCCCAAGGAAAGTATGTCTTATACCTTCCACCCTTTTAGCCCTCTCTATAATTTATATCCACAACAGCTATGGATTATCAAGGGCTTGAGATCACATCCTTCTTCTTTTTTTTTATCGGCAGATCACATCCTCAATATCAGGGCCGGCCCTAAGGTGAAGCCCGAGGTGCGGCCGCTTTAGGCCTCCAGATTTTATGCAAAAATGGGGCCTCATTTTCCATAACAAAATTATATAATATATACTAAAGTTTCCGCATTCTAGCACAAATTGACTTTAGGCCTCAATGGTCCAAGCATACTTCTTACACTTGAAGGTCCCTGGTTCGATACCAGGCAGTTCGTTCCAGTGTTTTGGACTTGCTATTTTTTTAATTGGATCTAGGTGTATATATGGAGTAGATAATACACGACTTTTGCCGCTCTTGTAGCAATTCCTTATGCTTTAGTGATTGTAGATGTTAACTCAAGAATATTTTGATAAATTTTTTTTAATTTTAGTTTTAACTTCTAATGTCAAATTCACAAATTAAACCCAATTGACTAAAATAAACCAACATCATTTATTTTCACTCAACAAACTTTGATAAAATAATGTTCAAAATATTCGTTAGAGAAAACACAGTATATGTGCGCTATTTTGTCATATTTGATTCATATATTTATAATGGTGTAAATTTTTTAGAAGTTTATTTTAGTTAATTTATGAAGCTAAAATACAATTTTTAATCTTTTTTTTACCTTATATTAGCCACCTATGTTGAATTTTTTTTCCCGGAAGAACTAAGGCCTCATTTTAAAATTTCCTTTAAGCATCCGAAATACTAGGGCCGGCCCTGCTCAATATATAGCTCACATCACCACAATCAAATGACACCACGTTATTAATGTATACAAACTTCCCGCAGACCAACAGAAATGATTCAAGGAATAAAAGCTACAGAAATAGCACAATGAACTCATGGAGATCAAACCTGGAAATAGCCGAACGAATTCTTCCCTATGTCATTTTCTGGAGCCTGTTATCATCCAAAAATATCTCTAGTCAAAGACCTGAAAAGTATCTGATGGTTTTACAGGGCAAGGTTAATGTCCAGTTAAGATAGCTCTTTATTCAATCTGAATGCAGAAACTATCAAACTGAACAAACTACAATCAAGGCTTAAAGGTGACCCCAACCTCTCTCAAAGACAAACAGGGTAGTGCAGAGAAGGTTTGGGTGTAGCCAGCCAATCCATTGAAAACAACTCAAGATTGAATCATAGATATAATCACCGCTAAAGACAATAGTCATTCAGACAGATATATGACTTCCCACGAAGTTCCACCAGGAAATACAAATACTGAAATATGAAGATCATTTGTTACCTGTGGATCCTCAATGGCAATAAGACACGACCTTCCTTTCACAGTAAACCTGACAGAGGCAGCAAAACCCAGGCACAATGGTCAAAATCAAGTACTGCTGAATTTGAACAATGTAACTCTATATCGGGAGCTAAACAAGGCACTATTGGCATCACGTGAAAAAGTTGTACCCTTTTGCACTCTTCAAGAAGAAGGTGCCTTCCCCATTGCAAGTCACACCAACATCAGTTGTGTTTAATTTGCGTCCATAAATGTCAAAAAAATGAACCTAAATCCAAAAATGAACTCATCCAGTCAGACAATAGAAATCGATATTTACTTCATTCACTAACACACAAAAAACCGCCAACCAATGAAAACAACACTCCATGGTCGTGATGATATTACACTTGGTATTTGTTGAATTGTTGTATGATCTGCCAAAAAACATTGTTCCTATACATAGTGTTCTAAAAGGCGCTAGTCGGGCGGCGACCCACCGCCTAGGCCACCTTACAATTAAGTTTTTTTTTTTTTTGGAGAGTCCAGACCCTAGGCGCCCGCCTAACTCCACTTAGGCCCGCCTAGCCCCATTGAGCGCCTAAACAAACCGCCTAGGGAAAATTGTGGCGGCAACCCGCTGCCTAGCGCAGCCACCTTTTAGAACACTACCTATACATTGCGCATCATCTTACAGCTCTACTATTTAAAGATAAGGGGGTTTTCTTCCAAAAGTATCTCTCTTGTTCCTCCTATATCTGAAATAAAACCGTGCTCAGCCAATCCCAATGTCCATGCACTTTGACAGTAGTTTCAATAAAAAGGTCATAGCATAAAGGAGAAATCGCTCCAAGAGAAAATGAGAGTATACACATCATAGTAAAGCAGAAAACATACCAACAGAACTCCCAAGTTGTGTTCTGGAGCAGCCTGCTGCTCATGGAGACTCTGTATTACCAAATGCATCGTACAGAGAATTAAACAATCACAAAAATCAAAGCATACCAAAACATCATTTGAACCACAAAACATAACTAAAATCTTCATGTGACGGAACAGAAATGACTTCTTAAATCCCAAAAGACATTTCTTTGGGAGGTAAGTAAGCCAAAAGACATTTTTAATCCGGCCGTGTATGGTCTGATCAGCAGAATAATTGGCAGAGTCCATTTCAATTACCCGTAGCATTGCTATGAGCATGGTAAGGAGTGCATATGAACCAATTCCACCGGTATAAACCTGTATATTGAGACTCTCTAAAATTAGGCCATTCACAAGGAAAAGTTTTTTTGGAAATTAAGCACTAACTAAATAAAATCCACACCTCATTTAACTCTCTTTGCTGCAGAAAAACTTTCAAGATCAAACACAATGGCCGTAATGGGGGCCACTTTAACACGGCATCCTGAAAAGAGCGCAACGCATGTATTAGAAATTGCATACACTTTATAGAAAGAACTCCCCCATGTACATTGTAACCAAAACTTCCACGATAAGTGTGTCTCTGTTTTTTCTTGACAAGTATCGGACGTGTACAATCAACTAAATGTGTTTGTGTGAGTGGATGCGTATTTTACTATTTACATGTCAAACAAGTGAAGTGAAACAAACTGTTATAGAAGGAAAGACGTCAAAAGAAACCTCTATGAACTCAGCAGCTTTTGGTCCGTTATCTACATCAAAACTGTGACAAAAGATACCAAACATATATAGTTAGACAACGAACTTGATATTTTACTGTATCTAGTCAAGAGATCATAGACCTGAGAGCCAAGGTAAACCTAGGAACAGCTAGGACATTGCCTAAAAGGAAAATTAAGAACTCTTGAACCTTATATCAAACGCGATACCACTTCTTTTCTCTACAAATTTGATGATTGGCACACGTGCCTTTGCAATCACCTGAAAAGTTGAACAACACTTACGTCATTGTAAATCTCTAGTTGCTCATGGGCTATCTCTAGTTGTGAAATAAGCCTCACCTGTATCTTCTTGGCAACGCCTCTTTGAGATAGGGCCCTAGCAAGGGCTTGCAAACCCATTTGTGGACTTCTAATATCTGATCCAAGAATCACAACCTAGATTTTGCAAATTGGGTCTCTTTATTGTAGAGATTAATTACCAAATTTTTGACAACAATCAACTCACAACTCAACAATCAAGTATGTAGAAAGAAAACTTCTTTACTATTTCATGGTAAAAGGAAAGTATATCTGAAGTGAACATAAAACAATAGCATTTGAAATACTCTCCTCAAGAAAAAGATTGCGAAAATTAGTCCCAATGGACAATGACAAGTAATAAATCAGGTCAGCAAAAGAAATGCAGTACTCTCTGCAATCTAATTAAGTTTGACACGATAAGTTCTTGAGAATCATGACGAAAAACATTCTCCAGTGTAATCAAGCGCCTTTGGTCACATAAATTTAAATAAAGCGACATTCTTCCATACAGGAGTAAGTAACCAACAGCTATGTCAAATTGTCTCTACTCCAAACGATGTAACTTTCTCATGCCTGTTATCACTTGACGCTTTAATGTCCCAAGGGATTGGCTTTGGCCTTTCTTGCACAGCTTAGGTGGGGATCGACGAAAGCCCTTCGAGAAATTATCAAAGTCTCTTTTTTTTTCTTTCCCATTTCTGTCCAAAGGTCTCACAAATTGAAGAGCATGGAAATATGTTTCAATTATCCCTCATCAGCATAATATCTAAACCAAACCAAACCAATCCGAGCCTTAAACTATACATGACCTAGACAATATAATCTTGCTCACAACTAATAATAATGAAGAGATTGTGAGAGAAGGATAAAGTACAGCACCAATGACCATGCACAACGATGGGATTAGTTTCCGCAAGAGGATAAGTTCATACAACAACTAGGAGGAAGCAATAGACTTACATCAATATCACTAGTTGGAAGATATAGCCCGGTCTTGAATGACCCAAACACCTCTACCTGCAAGCAATAAAACAATGACATAACGTGTCACAACTGTGGTACGACGTTGTCCGCCTGCTCACGAACAGAGAGAGAGAGAGAGAGAGAGAGAGAGACCTTGCAGTTGGGCCATATATATTGAATAACATCAAATACACTCCGTACTGCAGCATTTCGTGATGCTTGCTCTTCTGGAGTAGGTGAGAGAAAGTTGCAGAAATCCAGTATCTCTGCAATATCAACGACTCGCCAATTCAACAAGGATATGCTTCCAATGCATTAACATAGAACTACATATTTAGCAATTCTCTAACCCATTACATTCATTACAGAAGCTTAAAATCACCTAGAACTCAAACAAAACAGGCTCAAATAACTTGGGGATAATTTGGTTGCCATTTTAAAAACCAAAACATCATTGTCAAACAGTATCAATCTTTTAGTGAAATTCTCAGAAAGTTTTGAGAATCCGAAAACAGCTTTCAGGGAACGTACGCTAAAAAATTTGATATTGTTTGAAGAAATATTCAGCTGAAAACGAGTTTCAAAAACTCTAAAACCATAAAATATATATCAAAGGGGACCTTAAGATCTACTTGAATCCCCAGAGCCTAAAACCATCTCCAGAAGATTTGGTGATTTAGTTTTTTTTATTTTTCTGAATTTTTGTTAAATTTGCATTAAGTTTGTAGATTAATCCTTTGTCTTGACGAGATGAATCTAGAAAGTTAAAAAAATTGCGAAAGTCTAAAAAATTTCACTAAAGACCAAAAAAAAGTTTGTACTAAAATCTGTGTTTAGTTTTTTTGGGTAAATAAATCTGTGTTTAGTTGTGTACATTTCATCCTATCTAAACGTGTTGCAACTTCAGTAATTTCGTCCTATCTAAACATTTTGAAACTTCAGTTCAAATTTTTATGCTTTCTTTTTTTCTCTCATTAACCCAAATTTTTTGATGCAGAGCTAAATAATACCAGGTCTTTTAAGAAATTAATTTAGGCCAAACTCATCACACATTCAATATCGAAAATTAGCAAAATCAACAATATAAATTAAAAATCAAAACTTTAAGCTTGAATTCGAATGAGATGTACTATAGCCACAGAACACACACACACACATATATAGTATGTACCTTTATGGAGCTGAAGCATGGGGCTCCTAAACCGACAATTGGCCCTAAACCAACCGCCTTCAAGCCTCCTCTCCGGTTCCTTAACCGGAGTCGCAGCCGCCGACCAAACCGGAGTCAAATCAACAGTAGTCTCATCCTTATCCAGGTCAAGAGAGAAGTAATCTGGTGCGGCGGCCGTGGGAGAGTGGGGCTGGACCGCGGACAGGGAGATTTCGTTGCGAAACACGGCGTAAGGCTCGGAATCGACCGGCGGCGGAGGCGGGTGGCCGGAGGGAGATGCTGCGTCGGAGGCGGTGTAGTGGGATAGAGGGCTTAGGGCTTCGTATAGGAAGCCCTCGACTTCCATTGGAGTAGAATCCAAGCGATTTGACAGAGCGTTGCGTCTAACCGTTTCCTTTACTGAGGGGTCAGAGAAGGAGGTTTTTACGTGGGCAGGGTCAGAGGGGTCAGTTTTGTTCTCTGTGGAGTCTAGGGTTTGCAGTTGTACGGCGATTTGGTTGGATGCTGAAGAATTTTTCAATATTTTCGGGGCGAGTGATTTTCGCACTCTCGTTTTTACTCACCACAATATTTCTTTTTTATTTTAGTGGGTGAAGTTACCAAAACATCATTCCACTTTAATGTTTCATTTTTGTTAGGCGGCTAATTTTATTACTTCCCTGTTGGTAACGCCACTCTCCTTGTTTTTATTAGGTAAATTTATTAAATTTCCATTGCATTTTATTTTGTATCATAAAGTGTAAGAGTGTTTTAGTAAATTCACCTAATTACTAATAGATTTTCATTCGTTGAGAGTAATTATTTACCATTTAATTACTTATTATCTTACTCAATGAAAATCATTATTTTGCCTAATAAAAAATTGGATTCAAACCCACGTACAGTTGCAATTTAAGTTCTAAAATCAATTGCATTATTTTTTTTGAAAATAAATCACTTCAACAATTTTAAAAAAAGAGAGAGAAAACTGAATTTTCAAAGTAGCATTGGGTCATATGGCGGAACTAGAATTTTGATTCGGAAGTGGCGCTGTTTTAATAGAAGTCCACTTGTATAGAACCGGAACACTATCCATTGCTCGACCAATGACATCTGAACTCCACATTCCTACTCCTACTCACATAAGGAAAGCCTTCATGATCATCCCTCCCTCTCTCGTCATTAAATCTTAACTGTACTAAAAATTTGGGCAAACAAATCATCTCCTTTCTTGGCAACATTAATCATCTCTCTCTCTCTCTCTCTCTCTCTCTCTCTCATACAACAATAGCATGGTCTCTCTCTCGTCAGACAATATAGTAGAATTAGTGTGGATTGTCATGATGATCGTTTTCTATTTTTTTAAGTTCTGCACGAAAGTGCCCCACGACGAAGCCCACCAAGACAACCTAGGAGGAATAACACTGTCGACGCCCGACCTCGAGGCCGGACAAGGTGGCAGCGGCGGCGATGATCACCAAAAGAGAGAACACAAATACGACGGCGACTGTGCCGTGTGCTTGGAGGAGTTTAGAGGGGGGGAGACCAGCCGAATTCTTGTCACGTGCGGTCACTCGTTCCATCCGAAATGCATTCGCCTCTGGCTCGTGCGAAACCCAACTTGCCCCGTTTGTCGAACCCTGGTGATCGGTTAACTTGAAGTTTTTGTTCCTTTTAGGGCATTCTTTTTTCTTTTTCATAGTCTATTACATACCCCAAAATAGAACCCAAATAAAGGTTTCGGTTATATATGATTTGTGAACGCAATTCCATTGCTTTTTTGGTTGGACCTATTGCAATGAGAAGTTTTTCAATGTTGGGTGGGCACGGGCCACGTGGTGCCAAGCACCATCTCGGTCGTCCAAACGTGTTTTGAACGGCTCAAATCTGTTTGGGTAATTTTTTAGTGTAAAATTACCAAAACACCCCCTCAAGCCCAAACAGATCTGGGCCGGACGGTCGAGATGCGTGCTTGGCACCACGTGGCCCGTGCCCACCCGGCACCGAAAAAATTTCTCATTGCGAATAGTCCTTGTTCAGGTGAATTATATTCATACTTTTATGTAATTTCTACGAGTCATTTCCTTTTTTGCTCATTGCATTGTGAGAATGGGATCCGATCAGCATTCTATCAATGAAAATCAATTCATTATAGGCTGACTTCCCAAAATATAAAAAATTGAAATGATTGGGTTGTGGAGTTTACTGGAGTACTAAAATAATACTCCCTCTGTTCCATATTGAGAGTCTCATACTCTCTCTTGCCATTTTTCAAATAAAAAAATCAACTACTTCCGTGTATAATTTTTTGATTTTTTTCACACCGTATTAAAGATCTTGATTAGTACTTTAAATTTGGTGCGAAAAAATTTCAAAAAATTATACACGGAAGTAATTAATTTTTTTTATTTAAACCACGGCCCCCAAAAAGACAACCTAGGAGGAATAACACCACTGCCCGACCTCGAGGCCGGACAAGGCGGCAATGATCACCAAAAGACAGGCCGGACAAGGCGGCAATGATCAACAAAAGAGAGGATACTGTGCCGTGTGCTTGGAGGAGTTAAGAGAGGGGGAGACCAGCCGAGTTCTTGTCACGTGCGGTCACTCATTCCGTCCAGAATGCATTCGGAGGAGTTTAGAGAGGGGAAGACCAGCCAAGTTTTTGTCACGTGCAGTCAGTACTCGTTCCATCCGGAATGCATTCGGAGGAGTTTTTAGAGAGGGGGAGACCAGCCGAGTTCTTGTCACGTGCGGTCACTCGTACCATCCGGAATGCATTCGCGTCACTCGTACCATCCGGAATGCATTCGCCTCTGGCTCATGCGGAACCCGACTTGCCCCTTTTGTCGGACTAAAATAGTACCAGCATTGACCTGTGGGAAGTTATTAAACTCCATGGTATCAGGAAAGAAATTGGATCCTTTCCGGTCCTTAAATTGGACTGGTACCCAATTGAAACCCACCCAGACAAGTCTCAAGACTTCCAACTGCAGTCCTCCGGTAGACGTTAAAGAGCAAGTAATTAGTCGGTGTTTTAGAGACATCAAGCACGAAGACAAGTCGCAAAACTGCTGCAAATTAAGCAACAATCATGATAGCAAGTGCACAGAATGAGGGGCTACTTAGGACGATCTAACACTGACAAATGAAATAATTAAATCAATATATAGGTTAGCTAATAAACAAGGTCATTCAAGTCCCTTTCAAAAACTGTCATGGTCTCGATAGACATACCAAAAACTCTAGATCTGCTTGCTTTTACTTTAACATGATAGGGATCGAGCGCACATGATGGCATTGGAAGCAGCATGCATGCACGGAAACACATACTTAATCGAAATATTTTATCATGCAATATAAATCTTGTTTGATAAATTTTGATGAGATCTTTCGAACGGTGCAAAAAATTCAAAAAATTCTTTAGTAAGTATGTTATTTTTAAGTTTGAAAATTGCACGTAGGGGACCAACTTTATGGAACGGAGGGAGTAATAATCATTAAAGAAGCTGCAAGAGCTTGTACATGAATCAAGCAATTCTCATCCACCTCCTGAGCAACCTATCAAAACGTGCAAGCTTCGCCTTGGACAGACATTGGGGCACATTTTGCTCTATGGGTTCAGTTTGCTTCTTTGCTTGAACATCCAAACTTGCAGAATAGTGAGAACTAGAGAATGATTTTGGGATATGATTTATGTAATCTGACTTCTTCGCAGAGAAGGTCCAAGGATCAACACCCTGCTCAAACAAATAAGCCTTGTCAAAAACCTATTCACGATATTAGACAACATGAAAACACGAAAACAAAAGATCACCACCTTTCAATAACTGCTTCATCTAACTAAAATTCATAAGCAAGTACTATAGACATTGGAACGCCAAGAGATACACAAGCGATATGGCATATACATGCAACCTTTGTCACATGGGCTCAACCGGCCGGTCAGGCACGAGTATTGGATGCGTGTCTAACCATCAAGCCTTTCTAAACTCAAATCTTTGAAAACTGGGGTGTGTCTACAAGTCGGGTATGGAATCGGGACCAAAGGTGTGAATACCATACCATTTTAGGTGAAAACCGGTGTAAAAATCACATACTACCATTCCAGCCAGAATACCGGGTGTTACCGGTGGATTTCTTTTGTAATAATGTAATATCTGGTACGCGAAATAATGTAAGACCCATTATCTGAGAACGTTATAGATAAGGGACTAAGGAAAAGTATAAAATTTCTGTCCCCCCGTCCATGTGAAAGGCTAGAAATGCTGCTACACAAAGCTAAAGCCAGCTCAAATATCATAAACCTGAGGATCTAGGTGCTTAAATTGGGTATGGGAGTCGAACACATATCGATCTCAAGCTCATACCCATGTTGTATCCTACGCTACATGGATCCTCCATTTTGGGCAAAGTACCAGACCCGGCACATTTTTGTCAGACACAGCTGACTCAAGGATGATGAAGTTCGAAAAGAGAAGAACTTTTGATGGATGAATTCCTTTCAGATGTGGCAGCGAGTTGCTTTCAGAAGATCAGATCGAAGAAAAAGAGAAACGACGAGATCCTTGTGCTCTGCAAGACCGAACTAAGTGTCATATTTGTTCAAAGACCAGACGATAACGAGAGTGGCGGCTACTAAGGTTTCGTTATACCGCGATCTGAACGCATAAGAGAGGGAGGGAGGGAGGGAGGGAGAGGAGTGTTTGGATAAATTAAACGCAGTCATTTGATTTATGTGAAGACTAAGTCAAGTTAGTTGTTTATTTATATTAGAATCCAAGCTATTCACGGAAATGATCAAGTCAAGGAAATAAGTTTGGCAACCAATCTTCCCATAATTATAGGATCTCTATTGTATTGAAGATAATCCCATAATTATAGGAGGATCAATCTTAGCTCTTTTCCCATGATTATAGGCAGATTATTCTCTCCTATGATTGTAATTCTCTTCTATATATTCACTTGTATTGCACCGTGAGAAGATAATGAAATTGAGCCATATTCAACCTCAGTTTACTTTTTAACATGGTATCAAAGCCACGGTCCATGTCCTCTTCCCACACCAAATGAAACCCGAAGAACAAGATAGTTTTAACCTCAAAATTATTTTTACCGACATGGTAGAAGCTCAAGAAAAAATTCAGAAACTTCTTTCTGATCTCTCTTCACCTTATTTTCTCCACTCAGCCGATCATCCCCGCACTCCTCTTGTTGACGTTGTTCTTACCCACACCAATTATGGGTCCTGGAGACGCTCAATCGAGATGGCACTTTGTGCAAAAAACAAGTTGGGATTTATTGATAATACCCTGCCTTGTCCCACCGATCCCGATCTTCAACCATTGTGGAAACGCGTTTCTACAATGGTCCTCTCATGGTTATTAAGTAGCATCAGCAGCACCATTTCTCCGAGTCTGGCGAGCTGCCGCACACCGTATGAGTTATGGCGTGATCTTGAGTCTCGTTTTACTCAAGGGAACAACGCCACCATTTTTAAAATTCAGAAGGAGATCTCCAATCTTGAACAGAACAACCTCGACATCACCAACTATTTCAACACCTTCAAAACTCTTTGGAGCCGACTTGATGCAATCACCCCTCTTCCCGCCTGCACATGCAACAACTGCACGTGTAATACGGCCGCTACATGGCAAAAAAGGGTCTCGGATGAACGGGTCTATCAACTCTTGATGGGCCTCAATGAACCCTTTTTTGTTCTCCGTACTCAAATTCTCGCCATGGATCCCCTTCCTGACATTGGGAAGGTTTATGGATTATTAATCTCGGAGGAACAGACCAAGCTTTCACCACCAGTCACAACCACTCAACCCACACAAGAAGATTCGGCCATGATAAGTTACAAACCCCATGCAAACCCAAGGGCAGTCAATCACCACCCTTCCAATCCAACTGGCGGGCAACAGCGCCACCACCACGTGTCCCGCAGTCCCTCCACCAACCAATCTTCCGTCCAAGCTCACCCACTCCACCACAGACCACCCTCTCGGCCACAATCCTTTGCCCCCGCAAATCAGCCCCGGCCTCCTCACACCACACAAATTTCTTCCAACCAACCTTCCTCAAGCCGCACCGAAAAAGACCCGAATGCCTTCTGTACTCATTGCAACCGCAAAGGGCATTACAAATCCGGTTGTTTTAAGCTCATCGGGTACCCCGATTGGTTTTACAACCGTCTTGCCAACCCCAATGAAGGCCGTTCCAATTATGCTGCCCAATCCGAGGATCCGCAAGCCAATGGTTTCTATGATAATCCGTCTGCCTTTTTTACTGGTAACAAAGAATTTCCTTCTCCTGAATGGATTATTGATAGTGGGGCATCATCTCACATGACGCCTCATCTATCGTTTTTTAACTCATATACAGCCACCGATACAATTTTGCCGGTTAGATCCGCTTCTGGTTCTACCCATGCTGTCCCTCATAAAGGAGATATAACTGTTACCTCCTCCATTACTCTCTTTAATGTTTCTCATGTTCCTACTTTTCAATTCAATTTAATCTCTGTGCAAAAATTATGTCAAGATCTTAAGTGCATTGTTTTTTTCTTTCCCACCTTCTGTCTTTTTCAGGACCTCAAATCGAAGACTGTGATTGGAGCGGGTGACGCACGCAATGGCCTGTATTACCTCCGCACCAGTTCATCCACAGCCCTTGCCACTCCATCTGATGATCCTACCCTCTGGCACCGCAGATTAGGACACCCAGCCCCTACCAGTTTACCATCTTCTTTTGTTAGTCGTACTACAAATAAATTTCCTTGTGATGCATGTTTGCGTGGCAAGCATACGCGCCTTCCTTTTTTTCCAATTCTCACTAAAAGTACTATTCCTTTTGCTCGTATTTTTGTTGACATTTGGGGTGGATATCATACTTTTTCAACTTGCGGTGCTCGATATTTTCTTACAATTGTGGATGATTGCACACGTACTACTTGGGTCTATCTGTTACGATACAAATCGGATGCTCTTTCCAAAATCCAATTTTTTATTAACATGGTTCAAACTCATTTTAATACTCGTGTTCAATCATTCCGATCTGATAATGGCAAAGAATTTTTATCAGCCCCGATTCAAAAATTGTTTCATGATAATGGGATTTTACAAGAATTAACCAACGTTGATTCTCCTCAGCAAAATGGTGTTGCTGAACGCAAACATCGTCACATATTAAATGTGGCTCGATGTCTACGTTTTCAAGCACACCTCCCTATCAAATTTTGGGGCGAATGTGTTTTAACTGCCGTTTATCTCATTAACCGCACCCCTTCCAAAAATTTAAAAAATCTATCCCCTTATGAATGCCTTTATCGTTGGGCTCCCAACTACAAATTTTTACGTGTTTTCGGCTGTTTGTGTTATGCACAAACATCCCGTGTCGATCGTGACAAGTTTCAACCTCGCGGTGTTCCTTGTGTGTTTTTGGGATATCCTCCCCGCCACAGTGGCTACCGTCTTTTTAATCTTGACACGAACACGTTTTTTATTTCTCGGGATATTACTTTTTTTGAGAACATTTTTCCTTTTGATTCTCACAGCCCTCACCATATTATCCCTCCCTCCGATCCGGCCCCTAGTCTCTCCAATTTATATCCCACCGAACCATTACACCTTCCCGTCCTCCCTACCAACAATACTCCTACTCCACCCACTACAACTCAACCTGTTCCCATTACTTCCACTCCAACCAATCTTCCAACTCCCACCAATCAACCCTCCTCCTCGTCTCCTGATCACCCCACACCCACCTCCCTATCCCGCTGTTACTACTCCCACCCCATCACCCCAACCTTCCCCGAACAACAACTCCCCTCGACTTCCTAATCCGTCAGATCCGACTTCCCCACTCACCTCTCGGCCAACCCGAACCCATCGCCCCCCGGGCTATCTTCAGGACTATCTCTGTCCCACCCTTCCCACGGCCACCACTGCTTCTACCCCCGCTTCTTCACAATCTTCAGGTACGGCCCATCCCCTTCATAATTTGTTTCTTACTCTCACTTTTCTCCATCTCATTTTGCATTTATATCTGCCCTCTCCACCTCCCATGATCCCACTTCATATAGCCAAGCCATAAAACATGCTCACTGGCGTGATGCCATTTCCAAGGAACTCAATGCACTTGAACAAAATAACACCTGGATTCTTACTCCTCTTCCCCCTGGCAAAACATCGATCGGCTGTAAATGGGTTTTTAAAACAAAATTAAAGGCAGATGGATCCGTAGAACGCTACAAGGCTCGCTTGGTGGCAAAAGGTTACACACAAATAGAGGGTTTGGACTACCATGATACTTTTGCACCTGTAGCCAAGTTGGTCACTGTCCGCTGTGTTCTTGCTATTGCAGCCACTCGTCAATGGCATTTACACCAACTTGATGTTAACAATGCATTTTTACATGGTGACCTCGAGGAAGATGTTTATATGTCGCTTCCTCCGGGATATGGCACACAGGGGGAGATACGTGTTTGCCATCTGCAAAAATCTCTATATGGGCTCAAACAGGCATCTCGCAATTGGTATTCCAAATTATCTACTGTGCTTCTCTCTGCCGGTTTTAAACAATCCCAAGCTGATCACTCTCTATTTACGCGCCAATCCGGTTCCACTATCTTGGTTGTTCTTGTTTATGTTGATGACTTACTTGTTACAGGCAATGATCTAGCTTCGATCCGCCAATTACAAGAATTCTTATCCCGCAATTTTCAGTTAAAGGATCTTGGGAAGCTCAAATATTTTTTGGGCATTGAAGTGGCTCGTTCTCCTGCTGGCATTTTTATTAATCAACGCAAGTATATTCTTGACATTCTTACGGATGCCGGGCAATCAGGTTGTCGGCCCGCCTCTTCTCCAATGGAGCAACATCTCAAACTCTCTGCTGATTCTGGTGATCCCCTCTCTGATCCAAGTTCATACCGCAGACTCATTGGTCGCCTCATTTACCTCACTATTTCCCGCCCCGACATCACTTTTGCAGTCAATTTGCTCAGTCAGTTCATGAACACTCCTCGGGTTCCTCATCTTGATGCTGCCACTCATCTCCTTCGCTATCTCAAGGGCTCTCTCTCACATGGTTTACTATTTTCTTGCCATTCTGATCTCACGGTTACCGCTTACACCGACTCGGATTGGGCTAGTTGTCCAATGACTCGTCGCTCTACTACTGGTTATTTTATCACTCTGGGTGGCAGTCCAGTCTCCTGGCGTACTAAAAAGCAAAGTGTTGTCTCTCGCTCCTCTGCCGAAGCCGAATATCGGGCCATGGCTTCAACCACCTGCGAATTATTGTGGCTTCGCGCGCTTCTCAACGATTTGGCCGTCCCTATATCCACAGCTATCACACTCTATTGTGACAACCAAGCTGCTTTGCACATTGCCCGTAATCCCGTTTTCCATGAGCGTTCCAAACATATTGAAATTGACTGTCATCTCATTCGCGAACGAGTTCAACAAGGCTTTCTCCAGCTTCGTCATATCTCCTCTGTTGACCAGTTAGCCGACATTTTCACTAAGGCTTTAGGCGTCGCACAATTTCGCACTTTAACGTCCAAGATGGGCATTGCGTCTCTCCATGCTCCATCTTGAGGGGGAGTATTAGAATCCAAGCTATTCACGGAAATGATCAAGTCAAGGAAATAAGTTTGGCAACCAATCTTCCCATAATTATAGGATCTCTATTGTATTGAAGATAATCCCATAATTATAGGAGGATCAATCTTAGCTCTTTTCCCATGATTATAGGCAGATTATTCTCTCCTATGATTGTAATTCTCTTCTATATATTCACTTGTATTGCACCGTGAGAAGATAATGAAATTGAGCCATATTCAACCTCAGTTTACTTTTTAACAATTTAGGTTAAAGGCAACATGGGCCACTGGGCTAAAGTTTGAATGGGCTATACAACATATGCTTCACGTTACCATTCCATTGCAGACACCACAATACAATTTCTAAACACTACAATTCAGAATGGATTCACTTACACTTAAAGTTCATAAGTGGGATTCTGATGAAAGCAGATTACAAGGTTATTGGGAAGACATTCATCAAGTAGGACGTGTTCCAATGGTAAAGAACTGCCGCAGAAGTGTCTGCGTAGTCTAGGAAAGGTCTGATGCAATGATTATGGTTTTTTGAATTAAGAGGCGGAGAACAAGTACTGGACACACTTTTAGGAGTAGACGATTATATGGACCTAATTTCGCGCTTAAGTTACGTTGAAGAAGTAATGGACATGCTCCTAGGAGTATCCAAAGAGCATAGAAGTCTAACACACGCTCCTCCTCTCTAGATGTAATATCTGTAGAGCATAGTTTTAAATCTCGGCCGAGACGTACCGTTTCGGCCGATACGTACCGGGATTTGGGGTCCCCGATTCGGATACGGGCCGATATATCGGAAAGATTGGAATTCACAGCCGTATCGGCCGATACCCGATACGTATCGGTCCGTACCGGTTCGGCAAAAAAAAAAAATTTTTTTTTTTTTTTTAGCAGGCTTTTTCAGTTTTTCCCAGAGCATCAATACCATCTTCTTCTGTTTTTTCTGATAGGCTACTAGGCTTTTAAGCAAAAACAAAAAAAAAAAGCATTTTTTTATGACTTAAAATCATCTTACTTTTGCTGTTTATGTCAATTATATCGAAACTCATAATGTTGCATTTTTCTCATATTTGTAAAATCTTATTGACTTGCGGGTTTTGATAAATTATCGGATATTTCATATGAAGAGAATGAGCTATTACATGTCTTAAATTAATTAAAATGTGATAATTTAAGCCAATGTTGGGGGCAAAAGTATATTTTTCAAATTTTATATATGTTGCTGATGATTTTTAAAAATTCACGACCGCGACACCCGATTCCCGCGACGTATCACCGATACGTCCCGATACCGATACACCGCGACCGATACCGAAACGGCGACCGATACCGAGATTTAAAACTATGCTGTAGAGGCCTCGGTTACCAGCTCGGTAACCTAGCCATGTGTTGTGAACCGATGGCTAAGGAAGGTCCGGCTCATAGCCAGATAGCAAGTCCCCTTCGGTATCCAATCCGGTTGCGTGTCCGGTGTTGGCTCCAGGATACTCCGGAGCTGACACCAGCTTTGCACCTGCTCTGGTATTTTAATTTTCAAATTGTTTTGATCAAATACATGTTCTTCGTAAGTTCTTGTTTTAGGAGTACATGTTCTTCTTAAGTTCTTGTTTAATGAGCTGAACCACATAAATGCACATTTTCCATCGTTATCTACTTGCAAAACATAGAACATGGGTTGTTTTTTTTTTTGTTAAATGATATACATTAGCGGGGTGTTAGTATATTAGTCAACGGAAAGTTCAGAGGCTATCCATAGCCCTGAACCCCAAACCTGCTCCCCATGGGACTCGAACCTTGGTCGGAGAGAAATGAGACAACCAACTCAATTAAGCTAGGTTTCTCACATGGAACCTGGGTTAGTCAGCATCATTCGATGCATTTTCGTAATGTCTAATCAACCTGACATTGTCTTACAAATCCTCTTTCAATCCTTTCTTACAAATCCTCTTTCAATCAACTTGAGTGAATCGAAAGTCTTCCTGTCAAAGAATACCCCTAGAGCTCTCTGTGACTCCCTTGTGAACATCCTCCAAGTTTAGCCTACTAAGAACTTGGGTACTTGGAACAAACGCGTCTAATTTATGGCAGTGTTTGCTATTGTATAATCACCGACTCTAGGGCGTGTGTCACAGACTTGCAGAATTTTTTTTATAATTCAAGTGTTCGGGTCAGCTTACACGTACCTTGGCTAATTTTGGGGAATCGATCCTGCCATCCACTAGCGAGGAGCCCAATATTGACGTCGAAGCAAAGCTAGCTCCGAACGGACTGTCCCCATAGGAATTGGTAACACCTGGAAGATTTCGAACTTGAAACCTTAAGAAGGAGTAAATTTCTAAACCTCGGACCTTAACCACCAGGCCAACTCATTCCGGTTCAGCCTTGTAGAATTTAGAATTGGGTATAAATGAGTGCACTCCCTTTGGAGGGTTTCATGCAGAAGTACGTTGAATCCTCTTTTGAGTGCACTCTCTCAAAATGGCGATTGTTTTGAATCCTTCATCTTTGTTTTGTGCCTTGTTGGCGGTTGTTGTTTTTGAGAGAATCAATGGCCAAGCTTGGCTCAACGGTCATGCAACTTTCTATGGAGCCAATCAAGATCCCACCACCCTTGGTAAGTTAACATACTCAATTGGATTAAGAGGCCATTGGCTTATAATTTCAGGTTTGCTAATTTGGGATCGAGGTATAGTTGGATTTGAGTACTATATTTTTTTTCCGACAAAACAAATTCCTGTGGTGTGTTATAGCTGGCAACAACCGCATCGTTTGCGAGCGTTACAAAGTACATGAGATTGGTGCATGCAATGTGACACACTAAACGATATAATTAAATGCGGTCACCATAACATCATTGTTTAGAAAAATGCTCAAGACCATCCGTACAGACAGTAATTTTCAGTAGTCTTGGAATAAAGGTGTAAAGATAACAGGTAAAAGCATATAAAAAAAATGTAAATTGCGTATTGAATTTTTAACTTTTTGGAAATTATTTGCATCGCAACCACACTTCATAAGGCGGTGAATATTCATGCTCGATTGTTCTTTATTGTCAGGTTGAGCTTGTGGTTATGACAATACATTCCACGCCGGATTTGGCACAAACACGGCGGCGGTAAGTGGTGCCCTCTTCAGAGGGGGCGAGGCATGCGGCGCATGCTATAGAGTCACGTGCGACTATAAGCTCGACCCAAAGTGGTGCCTCCCGCTTGGTGTAGTGACCATAACCGCCACCAACTTGTGCCCTCCGAACAATAATGGAGGGTGGTGCAATCCTCCCCGCCACCACTTCGACATGTCCATGCCTGCCTTCTCCCGGATCGCGCAACAAGGGGACGAAGGCATTGTCCCTGTTCTCTACACCAGGTAATTACTATTAATTATCCACACTTACATAATAATGTTTTGCAAACAGAAAATATATATGAGACAATGGCTTTATGGTAGTTGCAAGCCAAAACATTAATTAGGTGTTTTCAATTTTCATAAAACAATGAAGCTACGACGTTGATAATTAATTGGACAATTTCCAAATGGATTGGGCTCAGCTCTGGTCTTTCAAATTGACTTGGCTTAGCTCCTAGTTCTCAAGGGCTCTTACAAGGGTAGTGACGTAATTGGTTCCAAGCCCCTTTTTACTCGTTGAACTCTAGATAATTATGTATGTTTTTCATTGTAAACATTATTCCATTTTCATGTGTTCTGGATTGAAGGGTGTCCTGCAGAAGGAAAGGGGGAGTTCGTTTTACCTTGAAGGGGGAATCCAATTTCAACATGGTGATGATCTCTAACGTGGGTGGGAGCGGTGACGTGAAGGCGGCGTGGATCAGGGGCTCAATCAAGACTAGAACGACGACGTGGGCGCCCATGCACAGGAACTGGGGTGCAAATTGGCAGAGCGATGTGGATCTTCGAAGGCAAACACTGTCGTTTAAACTCATGTTGGTTGATGGGAAAATATTGGAGTTCTTCGATGTAGTCCCTTCATCGTGGAAATTCGGCCAGACTTTTGCTGCCAAGAATCAATTCACCTAGTTTAGCAGTATATATGAGTATTAACATACACGTCCAAGAACAAGAAATTTTTTTTCCAAATAGTTATGACATTTCATATTGTTATTGATTGTTTGTTATTCAATTGAGAATTCGCCAATAGTGCTATTCATGGGGCCGGCCGTGACATGTTGATAAACTAAATCAGAGTTTATGTCACCATTTTCTTTTGTTTAGCTGGCGAAAGTTAATATTGTTAGTTGTTGCCGGTAAGGTTTGAACCACGGTCAAATGCACTCAAGTACAATAGATTATCTATGCCAAATCAAGATTTGATGGAACGAAATGTATAGTGTAGGAGGAGGCCTAACATAAGAAATAGAGCAATTAATTGGCAGGAAAAATCCTCACCAGACAACCCAACCCAACTCAACCCATCTTCATTCCCAGATTTTTTGCATTTCTTTGCTTGTTTTTCTGTGAACCATTCAAACATGCTAGTATTGTGACAAACCCGGCCGTGACTTCGAACGCACAATCATGATCGAAATCGTTTATTTAAAGACCTCGTAGAGAAGATCATTAACGTGGAAAATCATCTTGATCTACTATCAATAGCTAAATTAATGAATACTACGATTGCAAACGAGCCGAGCCAAGTCAAACTTTGTAGTGTTTGAAAGCTCGTTACTAAACGAGCCTAAAACTCGAGCTCAAGCTCGGTTCTTTTGTAGACGAGCTGAGGCCGGTTCATTAACGAAAAGAGCCTGTATAAACAAGCTAAACCTATACGAACCTAGCCGAGTTGAACTTTAGAGTGTTGAGCTTGGCTCCATTAGTAAACGAGTCCCAGCTCTTAATGAGCTGAGCCACGAGCTGCTAGCGAGCAGCTCGATTTGTTTGCAGCCTTAATGAATAATGCACATTTCTCCAAGGAAAATTGGGCGGAGAAATATAATTTGAAACTTAATTCGTCTATTTTTTTCATGTATAAGGTGGTGTTCTACTTAGCTTTTTGAGCGTTTTGTTCTTATTCAAGTAATTTTGGAATTGGGCCGGAGCTTGAAGGAATTAAAATGGCTTTACTGCACCGGCCAGTAAATGGCCCAAAAATAATGTTCCAGTTTTTGACATGGATAATCTTAGCTCGGGCCGAGCCCAAAAAGGCCCAAAATGAGATTGGACTGGACACACTGGAGTAGTATATAAAGCGCTGTTCGCTCTCATTTCTCTCCTCCACTCAAACAAACTTGAACAAAAATGGGGAGAAACCGAACCAAATCTCCGGAGGAAAAAGATGCAGAAAACGGAGCTCCCTCGAAGGCCAAATCCAAGAGGAAAGTAGCCGAACCCGATCCCGACTCCGAATCCGAACGAGGCAGCAAGCACAGAATCCGGAGCAGCAAGAAGAGGAGTCGAAAGTCACGAGACGACGACGATTCGCTCTCTTCTTCGTCGGAGTATTCGGACTCGGAGTCCGAGAGTTCGGAGTATTCGTCTTCGGAGGAGGAGAGGCGGCGGAGGAAGAGGAGGGAGAGGAGGAAGAGAGAGGAGAGAGAGGAGAAGGAGAGGAGGCGGAGGAGGAGGAGAGAGAAAGAGAAGAAGAGGAGCGGGAAGGATAGGGACGAAGGAGATAAAAAGAAAAAGAAGAAGAAAAAGAAGGATAGTGAGAAGGGGAAAAAGGGAGCTGTGACGGATTCTTGGGGGAAGTATGGGGTTATTAGAGAGACCGATATGTGGTAAGGGTTTCGTTTTGGTTTAATAATTTCTAGTTTCTGTGATGCATTTCTGAATTTGGGTTTGTGTTTGGTTGCTCACATATGCAATAACAATGTAGTAGTAGTAAAAGTTTATGCTTTTCAAATTTAAGGGCATCAAACGAGGTGTTCTAGCTCGGTTTATTTAACAACCAATTGAGCCTCTATAAACGAGCCGAGCTTTTACAAACTAGTCGAATTACAAGTAACTCGACCTCAGCTAGTTTACTATACGAGCTTAAAACTTGAGCTCGAGCTCGATCATTTAAATGCAATAACAATGTAGTAAAAGTGGATGCTTTTCGAATCTGAGGGCTGCAAACGAGCTCGGCTCGCTTAGTAATCAACAATTCAAGCCTCTATAAAACGAGCTGAGCCAGTATGTATGAGCCGAGCTTTTACAAATGAGTTTGTCTTATGGAGTAACCCAAGTTAGGCTCGTTTACTAAATGAGCTTAAAATTTGAGCTCGAGTTCAACTCGTTTGCTAACGAGCCGCGTCTCGGGCTGCTTGTAAACAGCTTGGTTTGTTTGCAGCCTTAGTTTTCATTATTATTATTATTTTTTTGAAATTTGCGATCTACCAGCTGAATCTCTAAGTTCCAAATTTTTTGAAATGTGGCAATTTAAAGTTTATTTTGGGATTTGGCATCGTAAGGGAAACAACTGGGCGGGTTCTTTCTTCTTCATCTTCTAGATGCTAGTTTGATGATGAAAATTGAAATCCCCTTTGGGTTTAGTCATTAGGGTCAGTTAAGATTGAATTTGATTGGTACCCAAAGAATGCGTTGTGTTATATAGGAATTCACAAAGCTGGAGTTTAATTGTGTGAAAGGAGGTGATATTCCTTATTGGTTGATCTGTCTCTTTGTCGTGGAAAATATGATTGCTCTATTTTACTTGCTTCCGCTAGAAAATTGCATTTTGAGTTCCTTGTTGAATTACATTACGTTGTGTTTGCAAAGTATGTGCTGCATCCAAAACACCCCAACGGGATAACTCATGGTAAATAGGTAGACTTTAATACTGCATAGCAGTTGAGAATGAATTGGTAGATAGTTGTCAAGTGCCAAGGTTTGATTGAACTATGGCGAGTATGGACCATGGTGACTGAGGGTGGCTGTTCAAAAAAATGGTGACTAAGGGTGGGCCTTGGTGCAATGATAGGTTGCCCTTTGCGGCATGAGTCACATGACTATCACGGATTCAAAACACGAACTTCAATGTCATTAGCTCGGTCAAAAATCTAGCTGTTGCGAACTGATAGCGTCATGGCATGGCATGGTCATGGGAATTGGAATTGGAAGTATGCTATTGGAGATGTGCCTGTAACGAAGTGCTATTGGAGATGCGCCCGTAACGAAGAGAGGCTTATAGTCTTGATGTGGTAGACAATGGTAGGTAGTAGAGTATCTTAGATTAGTTGAAATCTTTTATCTGTCGAGGAGGAAGTGTATACCTGGACTGTCTTTCAAGAACCACGAAGAATGCATTGGTTGCCATAAACCAAATAGCTACTATAAAAAAGTTTGAAAAATCAGCTACCAATAGTTTAATGCACTGAACAAGTTTACTCTGGCGCAGATTATCCACCCTCTAGTATAACATGATGGGTGTGCAACAAAAGGGGCAGATGTATAGATTGAGTTTTTAGGGTCAGGTGTGTGGTGCTGTGAGTTTTAATGCATCCACCTGGGTCCCATGATTTGATCCGATCATTTTGGGTGGGTTCATTGAGGCATGAAGAAAAATCACGTTGATCAGACATCAATAGCCATGATCCGGTTACGTTTGTCATTGCAAGTTAGTCAGAAAATCGTATGCTAGTTCAAAGCTTTCTTTTGTCCTCTTTATTTTGAATTGACTTGGCTCTGTTGTCAAAGGAAAATATTAGCTGTGAACGTACCATGTATTTCAGTCTTTGCGCTACCTTTTCCTTATGTAACATTTTGTTTACTGTAGGAATAAACGGCCTGAGTTCACTGCATGGTTGGCAGAAGTAAAAGAGGTATACCATCTCACTAATTGTGGCTGTCCCGATGCACCTGAAATTGTTTGAACTTAGCAATGCATCCATTATCAGTCTTAAGTTGGTACAATTTTGGTCACTTTGAGTACATTTTTTACAGGTGAACCTGGAAAGTTTGCCCAACTGGGAAGAAAAGCAGATGTTCAAACAGTAAGCACCTGAACAGCTGCATCATTTGCTCATGTTACCACATAATACAACTTTCCTTCTGTTAGTTATGATTTTGGTGGTAAATACCAATATGGTTTTAATGGTTATCCCTTAATGCAGATTCATGGAGGACCATAATACAGCTACCTTTCCTTCTAAAAAGTAAGGCTCCTCACTGCTGAGCATGTTCATTCATTCTGCTTTTAATGGATATTTACCTATTGGCTATTACGGCTCAGTCATTTGTACAAGAACATGTGATATTTCTACTGCAGACATTGTGTTATGTGGCATAAGTATATATATAGTCAGTCGTATCATTAGCAACTATGTTTCCTTGGTGGGAATCAGTTGATATCTGTTTGGGTACGTAATCAAGGACCTTGGAGAATGATGGGGATGAGATAGGAACTACTTATAAGGAATTTGTTACCCCTTTGGCATGAGTGTTTTGCAAGAATCAAGTTAAGACACGATAGTCATTTATCTTTTAGCAGTCCTTGAGATGTAAAATTTCTGTTGGGGAATATATCTTCCTCCATTCTCATGTTTTCACTAATGTAATATTCCAGCAATAAATTGACTTCCATGTTTGGGGTTGCAGATATTATAGTCTTGATGCTTATTACAAACGTCAGATGGAAAAAGAAATGAAAAAAGGTGTCAAAAACATCCGTCAGACAGAGCGAACAGTATTTAATGATGAAGAAATTCGCCGGTATGTTTCTGCTCGAATGATTTACTCCACGATTATGACCCCCTCCCCCATCTCTCTCTTCTCTGCACGTTGCTTTTTATTTTCCTGTATCTGCTAGCTGCAGAGAATCTTCCTTCAATCATTAGACAAGCAAACTTTGTGTTTCAATATCTTCCTTCAACTATTAAAGTGGCCTTGTTCCCGAAAGAAGAAAGGAAAGGAAGAGAAAGCACTAGTGGAGTTAAATCATTGGGCTTACAATTCTTTAGAATTATCCAACATATCGTCTGGATTCGAAAAGTTTCTTTTATACAACACATCATATCTGTTTCATTTTTTGTCTTGCTCCAATAGGACTAGGTGACATTGATTTTAGGTGACTTTGCAACAGCTGTAATTCCTATATCCAACTAACATTTTTTGAGAGATTTCTGAATTCTGCCAAAATCATGAGATTTTTTATTAGCAGCTTTTTTAAGATTTGATAGTTTCAAGGCCCAGTTTATGAGTCGGTAGCACTTCAACTATGATCCTGAAGTGTATGAGCGTATTGATTTTGGGATTAATTTTTTTCCAAGTGGATAACAATCCTGCTATCGGACAAATGAGTTGCTAATGAGTAGTTCTATTCCACTATCAGGCAAGAAATGCAGCAAGTGCGTGAAAGACAGAAGGAAGAACAAGTGGAAGCATTAAAGCGTGAGATGCAGAGTGGAATGGTCAGTTCTTTGAACCACCAACCGTCTAATGTTCAAACAAACTTTCTGAGACCGATGAAACCAGAACAATGCCTTATGATAAGCTTTGTTTCATTTTGAATTTGCAGGCACAAGCAATGAAAGAGCAGGCCCAGCTCAGAGAAGAAATGGCTTACCATTTCAAGCTTGGCCATTTTGAGGTGAGAATAATTTTGTGTTTCTGTCTCAGCAGTGAATTTGATTCAAGAAAGCCTAGTCGCTAACACGTTATTGCAATTTATCTTCTAAAGGCTGCAGCTGCAATTCAAAGACGGTTGGATCCAGATGTTCCAATGTAATGAGGGCGGTTTACCAAATTCGAGAGTTGCAACTGGTCATAGTTTTGGTAATTGCGAGTGATGATTGCACTCATGGGTTTCTCTGTTCATACTGAACTTCCATATATGTAATCCGATCGAAAAGATATGTAGTTTGCTTAAACTTGTTTGCTCGGAGATCAATCAGACAGATTCACCCTCTGTCTGCGTTTGATTAGTATTTTGGGCATCTCTACTCTCAGTTTTGTATGCGTTCTGTGCCAACTAAATTATAAACATCCATGCGAATCTATGCACATTTGAAGAGTTGTGCTGACTAGTTGATTCTATTCTCTCTCTACATTTTGGCATTGTGCGAGGTCGTGATCATCAGTTTATCCATGGGCCTAAAGCCTGCCTGGCTTGCTCAGTTCATTGGGTTTTAACCTGATCTGAGCAGGTATTGATCTGGGCTTCGACGTGGTGGCTTCAACTACTGGCCTGTCTTCTCATTTACCCGTGTGATTTGTCCCGTGAAATACGAAAAATTATTCAATGGTCTCAAGTGTTACGTAGTGATCCAACAACTTTCTTTATCAGACATTTTTGTGGGGTCCAGTACTAAATATAAGGATTTCACAGAAATATGATAAAAAAATATATTATCATGTGACGGTGCTCAAGACCATCGACTAATTACTCGCGAAACAAGAGACAAATGTCGGGCTCTTCCTAGTCATATAATAGCTTTTTTAATACTAGAACCAATGTTTGGGGTTCGACGGGGTCAAACATAAAGGTCCAAACGATAGATCTCAATTCTCAAAGAATACTACTTTAGGCACATGGGCTGTTGAACTTAAAGACAAAAGGACTACTCTTGAACGGACTGTCAATCCCAATTGTTTAAAACGTGTTTTGAACGGCCTGAATTTATTTTCTCTCTTTCTCCCCACTCCACCACCCTCTCTCCTCTTTTCCTCTCTCTAAAATCCGAACTGTCCAAAACAGGTTTGGCCGGCTGGGCTCGCCCACGGGTACCACGTGTGTGGTTCCCACCCGGCACCCTAAATTTGTTAAGTTTTTATATCAAACTTATCAATTACTTGTTTGGCTAGTTGAACTCGTTTATCACCCCTGGTACCGTGAAAACTCATTTCCATATTATGAGAATTTTTATGAAGATCAAATTAAAAGTCTGATTAAGGAAATAAAACTGATTTTTTCTGTAGTCCTTAAAGATGATAACGATTCTGAATCAAAATATACGAACTCACACGAGGCAAATCCGGATTTCGACAAGTGGACACGAGAAAGTAATTAAAGGGTTGTCCCTAAAGAGATAGCAAGTTCAAATTTCACAAAGGCTAAACATTTCAAACATTGAAACCGGAGGTCTGCCCGATCAATAACTTTAGAATTCCAAAATTAGCCGAGGTATGCTTCAACAGGCCGAGACATCCGTTTATAAAAAGCGAAAAAGCATGGGGGACGAACGGATTTGCCACTTCTAGTAACAAGTGGGGGAGGGTAAGCCGAGCCAATTCAGAACTGGAGCTAAAGCCACCTTCTTGTCTTATTAAAAAAACCACTTCCATGTCCCTTTCGGCCTTTCCTATAATCTTTGTCGTAGAATCAAACTTCACTATACTTGCCGAAAAGGACATCAATCGAAAAAAATAAAGCAAAACTTTGACAAAAGGTTGAGGGCCCGTTTCAGATGCTAAGTACTTAAAAAATAATAATTTGTTTTCAAGTTTAAAAATGGACTTACGAAAATAATCTTTTAATTTTTTTGTAAGATTTGATAGATCATATTAAGTACTTAAAAATAAGAATCTGCTTTCAAGCTTAAAAATAATGGACTTACGAAAATATTTTTTTTTTCAAGATTTGATAGATCATAATGAGATCTATCAAATACAGTAAGATTTATATTGCATATTTTTTGATTTTAGTAAGTCTATTATTTTTAAGATTGAAAATTGTAAATAAATATTTATTTTTTAAGGGACCTAAGCGGAACGGGCTCGTTTTTTTTATATTTTTTGAATTAATCATTATTCATTCATCTCGATTGGAAGAGTATAAAAAGTAAAAAAAAATGACCATAAGAAAAAAATACTAAATAAGGAAAACATGGTACGAAACATCTATTTTTTGGTCTAAAATGTCATCAATTTTTTTTAATATCGGTCCATATTTTTACATTTTTCTTATTTCTCTCATCGAAGCAAATGATTAACTCCAAAAAATATGAGAAAAACTAGTAAATCAAAAGTTACAAAAGTAAAAAATTAGCGGAAAATTTTGTTGGAGAAGAAAAAATTTAGAAAGAATGGAGCCAAAATAATCCCTAAAACCCTTTTGTCCGCTTCACAGTACAAACCCCTACTCATGCTTCTACTCCCTCATCAGTCAATCACAGCTTTCTTCCTCCTCTCTCACTCCAAATTCCTCTCTTTCTCTCTCTAGACTAGCAGAGCTTGGGAAAGATAGAGACCAACTGGAGAGCTATGAAGGGTTCTTTTGGGGCAGTGATGCACCCTTCAAGCGACGGGAGTGCCCAAATGGGTGGTGATGGAATCATAAAGCATAACAGGAAATGCAGAGATTTGGTGTTCCTTGTCATCTTCATTGCCTTCTGGGTCGCAATGATTGTTAACTCCAGCTTTGGATTCAACCAAGGGAACCCTTTGAGGTACATACCCCACATAGAAAAACCCACATCACCTGCCTTCTCATAACTCAATTGGATCTTTCTCTTTTTATGTTTTTCTTATGTTTAGCCTGTAAGTTTTGTAACCTGTTCTTTTTTGCTTTCGTAAGAACAAATTTATGAGTGAAGAATTTCCTCCTATATCCCCCATGTGTTTCCTGTGCCTGAATGTATTTTGGTTGATGTTTTGGTGATATGAGTGTGTTAAGCACTGTTATAGACTCCTGTTTAAGGTTGTTAGTTATAAAGATGCAGAATTTAGCATTGTTAGACATTCTGGTTATGGCGTATACTAAGCTTCCGAAATTTAGATACTCTCTTGTTCTTCTTCTGGAGTTGTTGGGTGAGCTATTTATTGGGTATCCTCCAAATTGTCTGCTTCTGGGAAATAAAGTACTTCCAAAATGAGTGTTTCATTTTTCTCCTATCTGCTCTTTTCTCTTCTGTTGATACTGATGTTTTGTTGAGTAGTAGACTAGTAGTTCCTTATTCTGAGCTTTATATTTCCTATTTCTCGGTTTTCAGAGATGCGTAATCGAGTTTAGTTAGATTGCTGGACTTTTCTTCTATCTAAGATCGAACGAGTTATCATAAGTTAATGGTATTGAAATGTAGTGTTGTGCTCTTCTAAGGATTATTTGGGGTATTAGTTACCTGTTACTTTAATCTTAGGTGCATTCCAAAAATGCATCTTATATGGCCTTAAACTGTCAATAGACTTGTAACTTATGGTGCGTCCTTGATAACACCTCCTCTTCTTACTCACATGTTCTTCCTCAATAGTCAATTCTCGACATTGGCATAACTAAGTGTAACTTGAACGAATCTATGCAACAGGCTTGTTTTTGTTTAGTGCATGTTGATTCATTCTATTTGTTCCCATTTTGGTGCTTGCATCATGCATGACTTCATTTTCTTGTTTAATTTCTTTGTGTTTGTGATGATAACTTGTCACGTGAATCATTAGGCTTACCTACGGACTGGACTACAAAGGAAATGTGTGCGGCGATAGGCATGCAAATCCTGACCTTCGTGAATTAGAACTCAGATATTGGTTGAACCCCAACCAGGTTTACCAGAGTGGTTTAAAAGACAGCCAATTCGAGCTTGATAATGCTCGGAGTATCTGTTTAATGGATTGCCCAACCCCGTCAGAAGATTCACTCACTTGGGTGTGTGATTATCCAGAGGGAGATATTCATCTCTCAGTTGATGACTGGATTGATAGGAATTATGATTTTTACACTGACCTTACTCCTGAGCTAAGGAACACCTCACTTCAACTTCAAGGCCCCTGTTACCCAGTTATATTTCCAAGCGTGAATGGTAAGTCGTTTGGAGTAAATTTTTTGCACTTCCGTCTCTTTGTTTTAGATGTGGATTGACTTTATGTTGCTTCCATGAATTCAGTCAATGAATTTGTTACTTGTCCATTTGTCATTCTTCAGTTTACTGGAGCTGCCAGTTTATTGCTCGTGCATCAAATGCGTCTTTGCAGCATTGGCAGCAGATGGGTGGAGTAAGCATTGTTGAGAACATGCTCATAGATGAATCCATTCACAATTCCATCAATTCACGTTCATCTGTTTTAAAGGTAGAGTAGCCTTGTCCTGTCTATGATCTTCCTTTGGGCCGGTCTTGCTGTAAATATGTAGAATTTAACCTTAATCCTAGCTAGTTGGATTTGTGCTTATAACAGCATGTAGTGCTATAGGAATATATTGATCTTTGTCTTTGCCAGTATTTTGCACTACCTTACACCAGGGAAAAAAAAAATTACGGATTTCCTTCAAAAGATTCTGCACTATCTTGTTTCTCCCGATTGGATGTTATATTTTGAGAAGGTCTTCATGTCTTGTCTTCATTAAACTAAGTCCAATACGTAATTAGTTAAACCCTCTTCAAAAGGAAACTTATGCTTGTGTAATTCTTTCTTGTCTCAAACCTGTGGACCCATTTTTCTCTCCAGCCGACGATCTTCTTCCGTAGAGATCCATGATTCACTAGTTTACTTCCTTATGTACTTTAAGAGTGACTGGTTCATCGGCGTATAAGTTTTACCTCCTCAGGAATGTATGGTGGGAAGCATGAAGAGAATTCTCCACCACTAGCTTGTTTAGCTCCCAGCCTTGTAATATATCAGAATTTGTTGTGCATTATACCTTAAAGACTTAATATGAATTAGACTTTGTGGAAGTAGCTTGGTCAACCTTGTGTTTGATATGATCATCACAAGTTGTGTTTAGAGTGAATTTCTCCATTTATGTCTCCGTTTTCTATTTTCTTTGCAGAGATATGTTGCTGATGTTGGAAAGTCTTGGCCCGTATTGATCTTTTGTGGAGGAATCTTGCCACTCCTTCTATCGTTGATATGGCTTTTGATGATCAGACATTTTGTTGCTGGGATGCCATGGATAACCGTCATCCTCTTTAATGTCCTCATAATATCACTTACTATGTTATACTATCTAAAAGGTTAGAACATTTCCCAGTTTTGTCTTGCGTAAGAGGCTGTTTATGAAAGCAAAAAATGGTGGTTACAATGCATTTTTATGGATATTGATGGGAGTCCTCAATATGATTGCTGATGTCGCTTGAAATTTCTTTACTTGATTAGGTATCCAATACATTTTAGGATTAAAAGAAGTTGTGTCCTTGTACATTTGTTTACTGTTTGATTCTTTGGACACCTATTTTGTTGATGGTATGTAATGATTACCTTCTTTTTTTTTTTCATTTTTTCTTTGCATTAGCTGGATGGATTGGAAACAGTGCACTCTCGCCCATAATTGGAGAGCATGACCCATATTACCACACATCTACGAGGGTGGGTTCTTAACAATGACCTGATCCTTTGTAACTGAAAGCTGTTTTGAAAATTCTGTTATTCACTCAAATATTTACTTTTCTCAGGAGCTTAGTCATCTTCGTGCTGTTGCTGTTCTCATGACCGTTTTGATGATTGTCTCCCTTCTTTCATCTATTGCCATTGTCCGCCGCATCCTTATGGCAACATCTGTTCTCAAGGTAGCATGGTGTCTAGTCTAGTGTAAGCAGTAGGATAATGATTGAACAGTTCTTTTACTTTTCCAAGGTGACTGAATAACAAGTCTTTTGATCCTTGTGATTGTTTTATTGCAAAAGATGGCTAAAACTTTTAGTTTGAATTCCATTTAGGTAAGAGCAGAACATCTCAAAAACCATGTCCAGGGATTTTAATATGTCTATCAAATGTGCATGTAATTTACCTTTAACATGTAGTTTTTTTTCCTCAAATTCTTATATTGACCAAAAAATTGAAAGTTAAGGGAAAATAACTTTTTTTCTACCAACATTTGGGAGGAAAATCTCCGTAGGATTTTTTTTTTTTGTGACGCAACAAGTACAGTATGACAAAGTAGGACGTAGTAACCTTTAGTTTCAAGGTAAACACTGGTAATTCTGGAAGTTATGAGCTAGTTTAAGGATGCATTATATTGGGGCATTTAAGACTGCAATATTTGTTTAACCTATAGCCGACCTTAGCTTCTAATTTTCGATTGAAATCTTCCGCCATTGGAATCTGTTAATTTGGGAAAGTTAATATGACTTTTCTGTAGATGAAACTATATCGAGAGGATACCGATAATGCACTTATGTGGAATTATTTAGAATTTCTACAAGTTTCCTTTTGATCAAGGGCTTCAATGGTGTTGTGTTAAATTTTTGGAAATTTGCAGTCGCTATCATAGTAACACGTTTTTTTTTTTTATCGGCATATCATAGTAACACGTTTCGTACATCTACTCAATACTCTTTACGTTAGTTGATTTGTTGAGAACTGAGGAACAGTTGGACACTTGTACCATTCTTCTTCAAGCATCCAAGTAAAATTCCATGTCGTGGCATTTTCTTCTCTTAGGCAACATCGACAACCCCTTTTAGCTTGTCAATTTGTTTGTTTGTATTATTTGCATTGAGTTTGTGAGACATGGTCTATAGATGATTTTGTACCTTATCATCGTGCAATTGTTACCATTTCATTTGCAGGTTGCTGCCAAAGTCATTGGAGAAGTTAAGGCGCTTATAATCTTTCCAGTCATACCTTACACCATCCTTGCAATATTTTACATGTTCTGGTTTTCGGCTGCTCTCCATCTTTTCAGTTCTGGTCAAGTCCTGGAGAATGACTGTGACTCCGACTGCTGTGTCCATGAGCTTGGGTTGAAAAGAGTGGTCTGCGATCGTTGCTGTGATTATAGTATCCATTATACTCCTCATATCGGTGCTGCAATCCTTTTCCATCTGTTTGGTTGCTATTGGGCTACACAGTTTTTTAGAGCATGCTCGTCAACGGTGATAGCAGGTTCTGTTGCTTCCTATTATTGGGCTCGTGGTGAAACATCGGTGAGCTTCTTCTTCAAGTATAAAGTAATCAACTGGAGATATTACCCCATATGATTGCTCCCTCTGCGCAATTGAAAAAGTCTTTGACGAGTCAACAAATTAATGTGGTGGACTCTCTGCTTCTTGACTTGGAATAGCATATAGGCACTGAAATTCGTTTAGAAAAAATGGATAATTTTCTCATAAAAGAATGAGCTGGTATGGGTCCATGGTGAATTAAGTAACTTTGTATTATTAATATTGTTAGGTCCAAAGACATCAGCTTACATAGAAGCTATTGAATTTCAATCTATTGTGGGAGTTATACAAAAGAAGAAAAGTTGTGAGCTAACTTTTGTCTTCTCCAAAGTTAGGTACTTGAGGACATATTTTATTGGTTCGCGTAGATAGTAAACGTCTAATTTCGTGTCCAACCCTTTCCTCTGATTGGTATTCTTTTCTATGAATGCAGCCACAAATTCCATTTCTTCCAGTTTTCTCCTCAATGAAGCGGCTTATGCGTTACAGCCTTGGGTCTGTAGCTCTTGGCTCTTTAATTGTATCATTTGTTGGGTCCTCACGATTTATACTTGAGGGAATTCGTCGCAAATTGAAAGTCGCTAATACAGTCCCTGAAAGCCGATTAAGAATGGTGGCATATCATTCTTCTCAGTTCTGCCGACGGTGTATTGATTGGACCCTCAAATCCGTGAACCGCAATGCCTACATTATGGTAATTTAGTGGAACTTTTTCCCTGGAAAAGCATGTGTTTTTTCTTTTTTCCTTTTCCTTTAGTTTGTTTTGGGTTCATATGGTGGCATCATTTGAAACCAAATGCAAAAGACATGCACATGAAAAAAGAAAAAAAGTATGGATACTTTCTAGCCTGTGCTTCGCGGTTGCTGTGTATCTCTTCTTCATTGAAATGCATGCTTCTGACTCTTGCAGATTGCTATAACGGGCAATGGCTTCTTTAAGGCTTCCGAGATCGCAACAGAACTAATCATCAGTAACATCCTTCGGATAGGGAAAGTGAATGTGATTGGTGACGTTATTCTCTTTCTTGGGAAGTTGTGTGTGAGCCTTGCGAGTGCAGTTTTTGCTTTCCTCCTGTTGAACACTCACAAATACAACTCTGCCCACAACAAGATCTCCTCTCCCCTATTTCCTGTGCTGGTATGCTTCTATACACAATTACTCGAGAAATACAGTTAAATCATGTTATTCCGTGTTCAAAAGAGTACCTATACGGTTGTGAAAGGAGATGTTGGCGGAGTTAAAAGGAAATAAGCTTTTTGATATGTATGGAAAGCAAGCATGCCAAACCTCTTGATGTGATGCTTAGATTGGGTAACATATTTCTGTGAAATGTATTTTTGTTTCTTAGTCTTCACTATAGGCTGTATACTCTATTTACTTGTGTAAATTTTGGGTGATTCATTCTATAAAAAACTAACCATACCTTCTTGTTGCATTCGGTAACAATTCATGCATAGTCAATATATAGTTTTTTTTTTTTTTTGTTGATCCGCAATCAAGATATTGTTTAGAACCTTTTTCCTCATGCTAATCTGTTGGCCATTTGTTTTGAACTTTATTTTAGTTGAGATTACACTTGAACAACTCTAACAGTTATAATCTCACTTCATGTGTAAGGGGAACCCCTTTTTATTCAGTGGGACTTATGATGTGATGTTATCGCGTTGGTTTTGAATGATGCAGGTGTGTTGGGCTTTGGGATACGTCGTTGCAGCTCTTTTCTTTGCAGTTGTGGAGATGTCTATCGATACAATCATCCTCTCATTCTGTCAAGATTCTGATGAGCACCAAGGCACAGCTCAATATGCCCCTCCACTTCTCATCGAGACTCTCAATGACCAAAATGAGATGCAAAGACTTACTCAATAACGCGTGAAACCTGCCGATGCTCATTTGCCCTGTGCTTATAGTAGCTTTAACAGAACTTCAGAATAGTCTTTTACATTTTGTTGTTGTTGTTGTTGTTGTTTTGCCTATGCTCATCTGCAATTTCTTGCTCGTGACTTTTTGAATTGTTCAATTGCCCCTATTGTATATATTTTAGGTGAGAAACATTGAGATGTTGAAGTTTCCTATATCAGTAGCTTTAAGTTTCATCTAATCCAAAAAAGGATGGAAACATGCGAAAAATTTCAATGCAACGGTTATTTACAACGCTCTCCAAATAAAATTGTGAAAACACACCCTCTCTCTGATTGTATTGCGGTTGTGCCCCTCTGTACCATCCTCTACTTCACTTTGTAGCTGGTTAAGTAAATACTCCCCCACCCGTTGAAAAAAGGGGGGTGTTCAGGAAAGGTTCATTAATGAAATCGAACCTAAGGAGCTTGGGTGATGTTGAATCAACCACAAATTGGGGCCCAAACCATCACACTCATTTATCTGCAGCAGTTTGCTCCAGACAACAGTATAACTCTCTTTCTCTTGGGTATATATTTCCCTCGTGAAGGATCTAATCAAGTTTTGAAGCACTTGCTGTTGGGAAGAATCTCAATCCAGATATTTGTATGCCATTGAACTTGGAAAAAGGATGAACAAAAGCGTCTTGTACTTACAATACCCATTCTCACTTCTTTTTGCTTAAACGTAAACAAAACGAAACATCAAGAAAATGTCGCTATGAACCATCTAACCTCGCTTGCAGAAATGCCCACTTTCTGGCAGGTCTTCATCCTCTTTGTGTTTGTAAACAAAATTCGTAATGATAAAAGTTCCAAAAACTGAAGGGGTCTACTTCCTCCAAAACAGCAGACCCGAGCTACAATAGCTCCTCTTTGAGCTGAGAAACGTATATCCAAGTAGATGACGAACACCAAAAGTTCCAAATCCAAGTAGATGACGAACACCAAAAGTTCCAAAACAGATTTACCTTTAAGGATTTAATCATCTAACAGCTTCTTGCTGCTTTTCTTGGCAAAACTCAAACCCTTCGGGTCAATCTCATCCAGTCGGACCACAATTGTCCGACCATTCCTTTCCTCGCTCCATTTAATGGATTCTTTCTCCAGAAGCTTCATAACCTGCAATCGAAAATTCAGAGCAGGATCAATTTTTACGGTCTCAAGGACATGGCTGAGAAAATGAGGAAAGATACGGATTGAATTACATTTGGATATTAGATAAAATAAAATAAAATTGTGTTGTACAGAACTCAGAAAGAGTGAAGCTAATACGCAAATAAAGATGCTCAAATTCTTTTCTTCCGCATTTGACAAATTAGAAAAGAGATCGAGCAAGAGAATAATTTTGTTCACCCTCCTTTAAAGAGGGTGAACATTACCCTCTCTGTGATTGGTGGACAAAATTATTCTCAGCAAGCAATGTTCCAAATCATTTTTTACGATCTCCCTTGGAATTTCTCTTTTTCTCTTTCCTGTTCGCGTGTTTCTTCTGGAAGATAAGTGGGGAGAAGTGCATAGGGCATAAAACAATCCAATCTATCATGCCTTGGGCTTATTTAGCAGTTACTAATCTATCCTGAACATATTTTTCAATTTCCATTTCATTCATATAATCAGCTGATCAAACTAGCATTTGAAACAAATTAGAGAAGCGAATGATTATGAAATGATGGTGAAACCAATACTCTCATCTTTAGTGCATTTGCAGGCCAACACTGCATAACTTTTTGGAACCACGCAAATCATTTTGCTTATGATTTGCAGTTAAGGGAAAATGAACACAACAATCCCAAGGAGGCAGGAAATGGAATATAAGGATCTGAGAGGAATCTGAGTTATAGCAAAACATACCCGTCGTTTCCGAGCCCCTTCTTTGCTATCCTCAGCATTGGCCCCAACTATGATCTTAAGATATTCAATAGCTGATAAAAAGCAAGTAAAACCATTTCATATTTCACTTCTCATTTGTGGAAAACATGTAAACTTGGGAATAGATGAGTGACCTACATGGGATGCCAGAAAGAGTAGATAAATGAATCCTCAAAAGGCTTATGGCTTCTTTAGGGTCTTGTTCATGCAGATCAAGAGACACTACATCCTCCTCTCTGCCATGAGACTTAGTGTGTCAAGTCATTTTATGAATCAAGAAGTGAAAGATGTGGGTCAATATTTGGAAACTGAGCAAAGTTGAACGAAATAAACTACAAATTTACCTGGTTTCAAGAAACTTTTTTGCAGATTTCTCATCTGCTTCCCGGGCCTTCTCTTTGAAAAAATGTCCCTGGATACCAACCACCCAGTGAGCGCGCACACACAGGGAAAGAGAGAAAGAAGACACAAACAAATTGTGACTAAAAATCTGAACTAACAAGGGCATGTCAATGTGTTACCAAATTAATCATGTTCAACATTCCTTGAGTCAGTCACTTTAAACTGCCACTATATTATATAATTTCTCCCGTGCATTACCCACATGCCATCACCTGGCTGGCTGGCTCTGCCTTAGTAGCTATATGCATTATGCCTCCTATTATTAACCAGCTTTTAAGTAAATGCAAATGTATGACCAAAAGCGTCATACATATGAAAGAAGGGACAACATAGAATTCTCCATTGACAACACCAGGGCCTCGTCTAGGTATCTTAGTTGTGACTAGTAACACTTCCACAGTTTCATTATGCTAGAAAATCCAACAGGAAGCAGGCACTATCCAACTTCCCTCACTTTGTACAAGAAGAATTTAGCCACAAATTGTGCATGTTCAAAAAAGATGTCCCACACATTATGGCACACCCTGGTATAGAAAATATAAAAATAGATTGGGTGGGTTGTTACAAGACGGAAAGACCTCACCGCTTGAATACATGCTCTATTTAATACTTTTGCCATGAGGCAAATTAACATTTAATCTACCTACCTCTTCTAGAAGTTTGTTTGCACGTTCAGGATCCCCCTTTGCAAAAGCATCAACAGCCTGTCAAGCAACATAAAACTATCAAATAATTACATAATGCCCCAGGATGAATTTTTGTACAAATACTAGTCCAATTGAAGTGGATGATTACACTGAAGTACTATATATATATATATTATATAATATTCCATACAAGTCCTTGGTAAGAGAATGCTGAATAAGGGCTTACTGCTTTATAGTATTCTTTCATTGTTGTCCAATATTCCTTAACAGCTTTGCGTAGGACCTGATAGCTATTCTCATCCTCTTCATTTTCTATTCACAAAGTTATTGCATGCATCAGAAATCATTAGTACTGGGAAAGGAAGCAGAGCAGGAAAACAGAGAAACATAACACAAAATTGATTTACTAGCTATTAAAGGTGCAAAGCTTCGCCAGAAAAAATCCTTTCCAGTGTCATGTCGACATGTGTATTACAAATCAATGCAATTGCAATCCAATGCAATATGGTCATTCAATACTCAATAGTCAGCAGTCCATCTGACAGGACTTCATCAAATACTGGGTTATCCTTGTCTGCTGATTTATATAAAACGTGCAGGAGGAAATCAATAGGTTAGAATCAAGATAGTTGGAGAGAGTTTTCTCTTTGATGGAACATCGTTGGGAGGTAGAACCCAGTACCTTCGAAAACCCAAAGCTCGGATACCATTTTAGATTAACAATTGTTCCAAAAGACTAAGCTGTTCAGATATCGATCCAACAATGTACATCAAGCCATCCAACACAAGGGAAGTCCCTATTTATCTCTTGTTTGCTTGTGCTGCTATACGAAACATGTTCTTTCCAATACAGTGGGTTCAAGAACCTCTTGTTCTATCAAGAGTGCATTGCTCCCATGTTATCATAATGAAGACAGAGGTGTATGTTGCATGGTTATCTGGTACAGTTGGTCAGTCGATTGCATTCATGGTGAGTTGTACTAGCTGCTTTAAAAAGGAAAAAAAATGTATAGCCACTCTTTAAGACAACAGGGAGACTCTTTGTTTCGGGTGAGACAAACAGATCATCAAGAACAATGAGCAACTTAAATCATACAAGTAATTCGTACTTTAGGAGGCTATTTCCTGGATTATGCTAATTTCTAGCCGATCCGAATTTACTTCAAACGAGCATGTTTGCAAAAGAAGGTACAGAATAACTCTCAGTTTTCATAAAGTTCTCACAAAATCTTAGACCTCACAACATTGCTGAATATCTCTTCAGAATTTTGATAGCTACAAAATTTCTGCTATATATTTCCGAAAACAAAACTTTGAGCTTATGTAGTTTGATGCTTATAACCAGAAATATGAGGATTTCAAGACATTCAGAAAAGACAAAATAAGCAGACAATGATCATGACCTCTACATTTTCTGCAATCTCTTTGGAAATAATGTCACGGAAAAATGTATTAAGATACACATAAAACTGCTTACCATCCTCTGTAACAAGTAGTTTTGCAATCACGGTCTTATGCTCAATTGTAGTGTCTTTTAAAGGTCCAACTACAACCCTACCAAATCCCCTCGATCTTCTAACATTCCTCACTGGGATAATTTTTTCAGGTGCTTCTTCAGATCTTTCAGGAACAGTAAACAATGCTTCTAACACCTCCTTCTGGAGAGTATATCGGTCCTTGTCGCTTTTGTATGAAGCATTTCTAGACATGAGTCCATGTTTAACAGTGCAGAAGTTAGAAAACATAAGACTAAGCTTCAGCATTTGGGGAAGATGTAAGATTCTGAAACGAACAATCAACAAGAAGTCTTTTCCAGAATAAAAAGTATATCCCATAGCTGAGCAGATAGTACGCTGACACAAGAGAACCAACGTACCTTCTGGCAGAACTTATGTGCTGCGGTTGTTCTCGGCATGAAAGAGACTTCGATTCTGAATATTTCTCTATAGGCTGTTAAAAGATATCGAAATGAGGATAGAAAAATAGTATGGCTCTGAAGATGAAAGTGATGTTCATTTTGCCTTCGCTCCTCACTTTCAAGGTCTAGCTTTGAAAAAAGAACCATCTTAACAAAACACTATTATCATAAGAGGTTCAAATTGCTTTGAATACAATTATATCGCTTGCAAAAAGAACACAGTTTTCATGCATGGCCACTTGATACTTGCATTAGTAAGACTGAAAACTTTACCTTTTGAGCAGCCATGCCTAAAACATCATCGCAGTTCTCCAAAGTACATGCAGAAAGATCCAGAAGTTTCTCCATGCTCTGCAAAAGCACCACAGAAAAAAGGAAAGACTCTTATATTCACTATTGATGAAACATGTCCACTGTTGAGTATGAAAACCAGAGGATGAAATCTTCGAAGACTGATAAACGATTCACACATGTGACTCAAAAAAGGATATGCTGCTAAAACTATTTATGCATGAGCAACGTAGGAGAAAACTAAAAGTGAGTGATCTTCAAAAAATATTAAGCAGCTTTTTTAATTGACCTGTGAGATAAACACTTCTCATCCAGAAAACATCTACAAGGGTTTAAAAAACTGTTACCTCATGCTTATAAATATCATCAATTGCATTGCCAAACCAAGATAATACGTACGACGTGAACTAAATAAACCAATGATAACGTACTTCGAATTAGTACCCAACTATATATTTAATAATATATCTAAGTGTATGTGCTTAATATAAACATATGTGTGTGGGCAATTTTAAAAAACTCTAATTTAAATAAACTCCTATTACAGTTCTTCAACTTTTTGTATTTTTCTAAACATCTAGTCAAATTGGGGACATAACCATGTAAAATAGCGTGAGGAGCAATCCATTCCCCAGTCCAACATCTTTTAATTAGAAAGCATGATTCAGGAAAAGTGATGGCAAACTCCATGCAGTACTTGCTGCATCAAGAGAAAGAAAAGGTACACGTCCAATAATTGGCATATCTCCAAAATGGATGGGTTAAAATTACAGAAACCAAAGAAAATCATTTGAACTTACAACAGCTAGTATCTATTACTCTATGCATAAGAAAAGAGACATCTTAAAAGAATGTTAATACTAGAGATAGGTGACTTGGTTGGCCCAGAACTGTATGCATTCAGCCATTCACATAAGGAATTAATCCCCAATGTGTAGACTCTAAATGAACTTCAAATCCGTTAGGGAAAGCAATCATCTTAATTCAGCAATGCATGTGCAATGGTAAAAGATTAGGCCAACAACATGAAAATATGAGCTTGACTGAAAGCAGTTACTTTGAGAGAAAGATGCGAATGTAAGCTCTACAACCCATCTTCCCCTCCCAGCACCCACCGTCAGTTAAAGGGGAACAATATTTAGCAGTACTCTATTCCAGTTGTTCATACAAGATTCTGTTATTATAGTGAACCCAAAAGTGAGAGGCCCTCCCATACAAAATCTGAGATAACTAAAATAAAATATTAGCAACCAAAACTCTGTTGACAAAGAATATACTCTACATGTGTGCAAGTGTTTGAAGGGAAGAGAGGTTGTACCCATTTGTTTGTTTTCATGAAGCACATCTCCCGAAACACTACATATGAACCAAACAACAACTACTTTGATTTTCACGTGCAAGATTCACTCACCAACCCTATGTAATTCACAAAGCTTGGACCTCATACGAGTGAGTGACAAAGCTTCGCCATCAAAGATGAGGTTTGACTGAGACACTCTAAACATTATAGTGAAGGTGAACTTACCATTTGAACATTGTACCCACAACGGCCTGCAAGATCAATACAATGCTAAGGTCACATATAACATCAGCTTAAGCATAGAACTTGATACACAAATCATGACATTATCGTAGCCTAAAACATGTGAGATAGGGAAGATCCAACAGGTAAAGTCTTAAATTTGATCAGGGTAACAGTATCAAATAATGACGTGATTAAGCAAGTAACATCTATGACATACAATGACCATTACAAGTGTTATACCACGAAGCATAAAAAAAAATGACCTTTGTGATGGCCAACGAACAAAAGGATTTATCCCTTGAAGTGGTCAGCTCCACATCAAAAAGATTATAATGAACACAGCTATAGCAGAGAAAGATCAAGATATCGTACAAACATTACACCCATAATCAATGTACACGTGATCTGATCAGAAAAGATCCACAAAATAGTACCAAGGGGACACAAAAGCTGAATAGCTTTCACAAGGAAAACCCACTTTCAAACCTTTTCCTTGAAAAGTTGGTAATGCAATCTGTCTGAAATAGTATGTCAGATCAGCTAGTCACACATATCAACAGGCTTGTGGAGGTGATAACTGATCAAAACATGGATATTGTCTTTTCATGTGGATTTACCCTAGACGTTATCCTGGAATACAAATTTCATCCTATAATTTTGTGATTATGGGTATTAACAAACTTTGGGCAATAGATAATCCTTTAACCATGAACAAAAATACAAAATACAAGTGTATTTGGGCAATAGACAATCCTTCAAAACATAGCTAGGCTGGCAAAACTAGGAAGTTCATATGGCAAAATGGCAGAGGGTATTTACCGAGAACTTCTTGGATGATCTTCAAGTCCAACTGAAAGCCATCTCCAAGCATTTTAAAGATAAACTCTTCGGTATCCATGGGCATACTTTCAACTGAGGCTGACATATTTGCTGGAACTCTTTCATCCCAAATCTCAGATATAGGCACATCTTCCGAACTCAATTTAAGAGGTTTGTTAGTTTTAGGTGCTTCATTTCTTGAGGGCCTGGAACGAGAGTACTCCCTTCCAATTAGACCAGAAACAGTACCCATGGATGCTGAACATTTCTTTGGCTTTGATGCAATACCATTTGTTTCTGCAAAATTTGACTTGTCTAACAAATTGTCATCTGAGGCCAGTGATTCTTCCTTGGAGGCGGAAGCACAAGAACTAGATGTGCTTCCCTGGAGATTACATAGTAATTCTCCAGCAGCATATATGTCACAGCCTGCTTGACAATAGGCAGAGGCTATATCCTCGAGGGATACAGCAGAGCCAAAGGCATCAAGTAGCTGCTCCAAGTCTCTTTCGTCGCCATAGTTGCACCAGGAAGTGCTGGAGGTAAGTTCTTCTTTCTTCACCCTTCCACAACATGAGGAGAAAAGCACATTGTTCAGTAGGAATTTCAATCAATCACAAGAAAAAGTGCACAGAATAACATAAGTTCGCAGAAGACCGTGTTTCACAAAGGATATTTCATTCAGAACTATACGAGAATGACTTAAAACACTAAACAAACAGGCATAGATCCAATTTACAATAGAAACCGTCTGAATCGTGTACCACTAACAAAAGTAGAAGAGCTCTTTATACTCTAGATGTCTGATTGTACTCTATCTGAATCCAGGTGAATAGCAATGCACAACTGAAAATTTTTCAGATATCAAATCCATAGAACACGGTGCAAGTTTCTGACTATCAAAAAATTTGCCTCCATATAACCAACACAGAAAAGTAGAAAACCAATGCCTGTGGTCAAACCATTAGAGAACAGGATATCAATCCCCACACGCACCTGAGACCAAATACACGTTGGACTGTAAATTGAACCAAGCTGATCAAGCTCAACTCGTGATTTCCTTGTGAAAAGTTTGTTTGAGATTCATTTCTTACGTAAATAACATAAGCTTCAATACAGTTTTGAAACTCATTTTAAGTTTTCAAATTAAGCCTCAAAAAAAATATACTCAACTCTACAAAAAAGTCATGGGATCTGCTAGACTAACAAGCAAACCATTTTATATACGACTCAGCGTTCTAAAACAAGGAATTAATTGGCGGTTAATCGCTGGTGGGGCCTATCGATTAGGTCCGACTAACGATTAATCGCAGATTACTAATTAATATGCACCGATTAATCGCTCGAAAATGACTGACCACCCAACTAGCGCCTAGCGACTTTTAGAACATTGATACGACTACACCGTTTCAAAAAAGTCAAGGATTCAAAGCTCGGCTCTTTTAAAGCTCGTTCGGCATCTGCGTGACCAACAAGCAAACCAAGCTCGAACATGTTTCGGAAGCTCTTAAAGTTTTCAAACCAAACACATACTCGGCTCGGCTCCTTTTGCAAACCTAAATACTGTCCAAGCAAAGTACTTGGCAAACAACATTTTCACGAAGCAATAGAATAATATCTCATTCAAAGTCCACAAAAATGAATTAGGCCACTAAAGTACGATTACAAACAAACTAGACCATAACATTGGCGAAATCAGGTGATTATATTTACATTTCAATACATGAAAGGCACAACCAACGACAGCGGTACAGTACAACAAAAAAAGCAGATGCAGCTGCGTTCTTTATATATAACTCTCTATATCCGTCCTTGTACGCATGTACGCATACGGTTACAGATAAATGTGCAATGCATCTAGAAATACGAATCAAAAAAGCGATCAAAACAAAGTGACGAAATCCGAGGATTGTTGTACGAATGTTCGACAATCATTATGAGCGATCAATGCTGATAATAAGGTAAGAGTCGATTGAACATTTTATTAGCTTACTTGGACATTGCAAGAAGGAAGGGAGAATAACCTCAGTCCCTCTCTCTCCTCTCTCTTTCTCTCTCGTCTTTCAGCTGCCGAGAGGGGAAAGGATATGAGAGGGGGGGGAGAGAGAGGGGCGTGGTATTTGGTATTTATAGAAATTTGTTTGGTACTGGTCCCCATCTGCGAAATGTGATGGAATTTAATGGGAATTGTAAATTACAATAATGACACTGTGAATATACAGTACTACAGTGTGTGCACGGGTCGGGCGGGTCGGTTTTGGCCCGAAACCCGACCCGACCATGTCAGGTAACAATATTTTAGGCCCGTAGACCAAACCAAACAGGGGTAAGAACCGTCCGCGAGCCTGATTCTTTACGTCGGGTCGGGTTGGTCGGGTCGGGTCTAGCCCAGCGGATAAAGAACGCATCAACCCGGACCCCGAACCGAAAATTGATTTTTAACAGAAATTAAATCCGTACCCTTCCGAACCACATGTTCGACCCCGCCCGAAACCCTTCGGGTTAGGTCGGGTTGGTCAGGTTGCGGGTTTTCTGCACACCCATTTCTGCCCCTCCTGGAGAATGTTGCCTTTTGGGAATGATATCATATGTGTCCATCGTACGCGATGTCATGGAGCGATTTTGACTACGGGCGCTATAATGGCGTATTTCTTTCCAACCCTTCTACAACAGCCACCGACAGGCGACAGGGTTACTCACCGCGACGCGGAACCCATTACGGGTCCTGTGCGGAAAATTTGAATTGTTCGATAATTTTTTTAAAAAAAAATGAATGGTTCCGCAAAAAACCAACCCAATCCGATACGTATAGGTATTCGATTCAATCTTTCCATTTGTCATTCAGATTTCAAACCCGTTGTGGGTCCCGCGTCGCAGTCGATGCGAGATCGGTAACCCCGGTCGGTGGCCATAGGATTTTCAATTTCTTTTCCACAAAGTCTGTCGGCACATATTTTCTGTGAACAGATTGTATTGTGCACAGATCATTGCGTGGGGCTCACTTCGGATTTTACACAAATGATCTGAATCGTTCATTAAATTTAAAATATTCTTTCAAGGGCTTCCAGTCTTATACTTATAGATAGGTCTTCGATCAAATCATCTAACTTTTAATTTTAGAATCCTAAAATCTGTGACCCTGTTCGTTTAAGAGTTTTAAATTTTGGATTCTAATTATTATCCTATTTCTCTCCAATTATTACTCTCATTTTTCTTTCTATTTCTCTTCAATCATTACACCTATCTTCAATCATTACTTTACTTTATTCTCTCTACATTTATTATCTACAAATTTAAATTCAAAATCTCAAAACGAATACGGTCTGAAAGAAAATTTAGATGATTGGATGAAGCGTAGCTAATTTTAGACACGGAAACGCCTTTATTTTGATGAGCCCACTCAACTACTCTAATCAAATCCAGTCCAGTCCATCATTTACCTCTCTATGCTCGGAAATAATGTATTTATTTTAGGCTCTGTATGGAACTTAGGGAAAAGAAATGAAAATTAAATTTTCCTTCCTCTTGTTTGGTTATAAGAGAAAGAGAGAAGAAAATAAAGATTACAAGTACAATGAATAGTAAATTTTCTTTCTTATTTTCCTCTCATTTTCCTTCCCTTTTCTTTTCCTTTCCCTGTGTTCCAAACAGAGCCTTAATTTTATCTGCTTTAAATACCCATTGCATCGTGAATTCGGCCCTTTACCACAAATCTCCCACTACTTTCTTCAGCGTTTGCTCGGTACGGTCTCTCTCTCTCTCTCTCTCTCTCTCTCTCTTGCATCTATCAATTCTTTTGTGGGTAGGTATTAGCTGGTTCAATTGGAAACTTGTATATGCTTCTACATACATAAACATCTCACATATCAAAATTATTTTCTAATTCGAGGTTCAGTTTCTTTTTCCCTTTCTCTCAACTGTGGGACTGTTGATTCATCTGATTGAATTCATGTGACTTCTTCTACGTTGATTTCAACTGGGGTTTGAATTATACCTCTCTTCCATTTGAGTATCTTGTAGTACCAATTTTTCCGTTTGAGATTTAACTGAGCTGTTTTGTATATCCGAGCTACTAATATCCGGTGTTTGCTATCCATATATAGATGATGGATATAATATCGCCGGATTGCTCTCCCCATCTATGTTATAGCCACCCTTACGGGCCATTTAGTAGCTGGATTAGTTGTGGGTGGATAGAGTATGAGGGGAGAAATGATAAAAGGGCGGATAAATGAATAGGGAAATATGTTGACAATGTTGTAGATGGTTTGTTTGAGGAATTTATAGAAGAGGGGATTTGTATATGCTTAGTTTGTTTTTGGGTATATGAGCAGGTGTCTTAATTACGAAAATGGTCCAAAAACAAACTAAGCATACATATACCTTATTCTATAAAATATAAATTACTCAAACAAACCATCTACATCATATTCCGTCCATATACCTGTCAGCCCGTTTAATCCGGCTAGCAAACTTATCATATCCCCTTCCACCCGAAACTAATCTGGCTAGCAAACTTATAATATCCGTGCTTTTCTCAAAATGGAGGGAAAACATGAGATTCTGATTCATGATCTGCACAAAACAAACGACTTAGGGTGTTCTTTTATTAATTTTCCACACTCCAGTTCTATTAAAAGCAAGGGTGTTTGTTATTGTCCCTATTTTCCAAGTCTTGTGTCTGAAAAATGCAACTAATAGCTGCATGTAGGTCCTTCTCACAGGTTAATGGTACGGAGGTCCCAGAGTGTGGACATTATGCTTCTCATAAAGTTCAGACATGTAATTTATTCATTGTAAGGGCAAATGTATTTGCGTACCGTGTACCTATTTCCCCCATTGAGTTGGGAAAATGTTGTCGAAGAATCACTCGGATCATGCAAAGCTTTCAAAACCTGAAAACTCGTGCTGCTATATTGTAAAGCCTTAGTTTAGTTACTTTTGTTTATGACTATGATAGTTTTTGTTAGTATTTTTGGAAAGGTAATTTACTCTTATGTGGGTTGATGAATATGTTACTTTTTGCTCGTATTTTTAATGAAGAAAGTTCATATTATCGTATCATTTTGTTATGATTTTTTTTAGTTTGTGTTTTCAACTTTTCATTGTGCCCCTCGTGGTCCTCATCCCTGGCTACGCCAATGAAACCAAGCATGTGTTATTCCTCTCTTTGGAGCACATATTATCTTTGCCTCTGCCTCCACCACACGGTTTAATATTTGTAATAAAATTGCCAGGTCTTGGCAGTAACAGATGGGAGGTAGAGGAGTTATCAGTGATAAATGGTCCATGAGGGTTCTTTGGCTTTGTGCCCTTGGAAGTGCAGTCGGTATGCAGTCCTACATTTCTTCAATGTTTTGCGAAACAAGTGCAGTTTGTTCTTCAATTGAATTTGATGGTATTTATCATTGGTGTTCTTGGTTTTAGGCCTATATATGGTTGCTGTAGAAAGGCAAACGCAGAACCGGGCACGAATGATGGCTGAAGCTTTGAAAGAATCAAATGCTGACATGGGGGAGGAAGTTTAAGTTCATACTTGTCTAAATGTCTACACACAAATGGTTCATTTCTTTTTCCTGTTGTAGGTGTGGGTCGAGGTTCGAGTTCTCTGTTGGGTTTTACCAATCTCGCGTTTAACTTTCGAAGGATTAGTGTCTTGAGGAGTTGGAAATGATACAGGAGACTGGCTTTGTGTTTGATGAAGCTCCTTTTCAGTACCTAATAACGAGGATTTTTGGATATTTAGGCAAGGATTCATTTTTCCAAATGCATTAGGTCTGACTTGATTCTTGTTGGAAATTGACTCATTGCTCTGAATAGTTTTTGGCTCCAAATAATGCCTTATAACTGCTATCTCAATGCATTTTTCATTTCCTTGCTCAGTAACGAGTTGTTTGAGCATTAACTTCGGAGGAGGTAGTAGATGTGAAAACTACTTGGGAATTTTGATTTATTCTGTAGCAGATCCAACTGTGGCGGAGCCAGGATTGACTTTCGGGGGTGGCACTGTTCTATGTGAGTGTAATTTTTTTTTGGTAACTTGCGCATTTTATAAACAACCACCACAAAAAACAAAGGGAAGTTAAACCCACAAACAAGAACCTATACAAAGGAAAACCTCACTACATTCTACCCAAACTACACAACTGAGGTCCCAAAGACTCTACTTGAGATATTCCAAAGACTACACAATCTTTGGTTCTCAACAGAATTTGGAAAATATTCCCAAGTACTAACATGAAGTCTAACATCATCTTCAATACTTGCCAGCAAAGCATTTGTTCCTCTGTGTTTTCCTCCAAAAATGCGAGAATTCCTTTCCAACAATAGGTGGTAAACCCCAGCAGCTAGGACTAACTTGAATAAGAAAGATATGAAGGTTTTACCCTTACAGTGATCAATGGCCCACTGAACTTCACTATCCCATTCCTCTGGTGTCCTCTGAACCTGGAACTTATGAATAATAACCTGCCATATATTCCTTGAGTAGCTACAAGCAAAAAACAAGTGTTGCAAGGTTTCATCACACTGAGAGCATAGGACACAACTTGGGTCAATCACCATCCCCCATCTACAAAGTCTCTCCTTTGTAGCTAGCCTTTTCAAGCAACCTAGCCACAAAATAAAAGACCATTTAGAAACACTTCTTGAAAACCACACAATAGAAGCCCACTGGATCTTCTCTCCTCTGTTCTTGAGAGCCTCCCAAGTATGTTTAGAATTATAATGGCCAGTAGAAGATATAGCCCATATAACTTCATCCTTTCTATCCCTACTAGGTTGAATTGAATTAGGAACTGAGTGTTGAATCTGTTGAATCAAGGAAGATCTTGGTCTAGGCCAATTCCACTCTCCATCCAAGATAACAGAACTTACTTTTGCATTGATAGATCTTCCTAGATTAGCAAGGCCGCGATCACTAAGAAGCTTGTATAAAGGGCCACTGGGATGCCAATTATCAAGCCATAAGAAAGTCCCTTGTCCATCACCAATTAAGTGCTTAACAAAGCTCTGACATTGGCCTCTCAACTTCAACAATTTCCTCATAGTCCATGAGCAATCCTAAAGCAGTTTCATTACCTATAAGAGTGTAATTTTATTGTTGCGTGTTATCTGCAAAAGTGTAAAGAAGAAGGTTACATGGATATTCATATAATTAAATTTTGTCGTGGGCTTTTTTTTTTTAATTGAAAAACAAAAAGTGTGGACTAACTCTTTTGTTGTTTTCAAATGAAAACCATTGAGATATTGCTATGATGATCTGAACCATTCATTTTGTGAAAAGAGATGTGTACATTTTGTTTATAATTTATGAAGTTGTTCGCATACTGGTAGCCTGGTAGGTGTCAACCGAATTTCGTTAGTGTAAAACAAAAAATTTTGGCTTCAAATTTGGGGTGGGGGTGGCAAGCAATGCTCTTGTCAAGGCTCAAAAGCCACTTCTTCGAAGGACATAATGAAAGAAATGAACAGCTCCGCCAGCAGATGAAATGGAATGTTGAGTGTATAGCAATCACAATGTGAATTGAGAACAGCCAAAAGAAAGTGCACAGGCCAAGCAGAATTTAGGATGTCGCCTCAGAAAAATTGGGAGATGAGCCAACTCTTGATGATAGACTCCAAGTGGAATTGAAATTCAGAGACAATCACTGTCTTTGAAGTTTTCAAGTGAAGTTACCGGTAAGCAAACAAACGAACTGGGTAGTAAATCAAGCACAAAATTAGCCGATCATCCCAACTATTAATGTGTGTGCATGAGAGTGAGAAAGAGGGATTAAGAAGGTGGAAGCGCATTTCAACATCCAAAGTACTGTAAAACTCGTGAGAGCGGGAACACATAGTGAGAATTTAGAGTGGGAGCAAATAGTCCTACCAAGGATTGTGTGACAGTCCCAACTTTTACTTTGTAACAGGGGGTGCGACCCTGGGGACACTTGGCCAAAATGGGTAGATGAGTAAAAGTCGGGAAACCTTGACGCCAAAGGCATCATCACTATCACTATCATTACCTACAAGTGCGACATTGCAAGATTCTCTTTCACATCAAAAACTCATGTATTCGTTTCTGTGCGCTCTGTTACAACTACAACCTGTACACGAACTCTGATTTCATCCTCGTCTTCTGTCTCATTTGTCGTAAGTCGTAACTATGCCTTTCCTTCATTCTTTTCTTGCAGGAACTGAAAATGATCTTGTGAACGCTTCCGGCTGGAAAACTTGTGGTGAAACTGTGGACGAAACAGAGGCAGATGGTCGAAGGAGAGGTGTACCAACTCGGCTCGAAGTTTGATTACCAACTGGAGAAGGACTACTTGAGATAATAATAGTATGGGGTTGTAATTCTATTTCCAGGTCCGTGGCAGCCTCGGCTTTAGGGCTATCGGTCAATTCTTGATCGTCATATTCCTCCACCGACATCACTGTGCTTGTGTCCGTGTGTATAGTTGAATCATCAGTGTAAATACCAAGCCTTCTTTTCCTTCTCCTAACATCCTTCCCCCATCCATGGATCGTCTCTCTTATTCTCTGGGGAATTAGGGCTGCCTTGTAGTTTGTTCCCATCTGCAAATGAAAGAAATTAAGCCAATTAGGGTTGCAAATGAATCCATTCATGAATGAGGGCACTCAATGGATTCATGCCTTGGGAGAGCAGGACGTAAAACTTTTGGACTTTCTTCGGCATGGGTTTGTGAAGGAACAAAGGAAACAAAAGGAAAAGGCATATTTAAGAAAGCAATGAGGTGAAGAAGCTAAATTATCCTCATCATCTTTGCCATGGTAAATCCCTCCACAAACCCATGATCCAAATACTGCCTCAGAGACTGAATGTGCTCCATATACTTTTTCAGTTGAAACAAAAAAAGACAGGGAAGGCAAGGAAGGAAGGTACGCTCTAAAGGAAATTCTGAACGCGGATGCATTGGATATAAAACGGTAAGGGTAAATGCAAGAAGATAATGAAGTGAAGTTAAATATACTGTAATTCCTTAGATCCCGAATCATTTTCCTTCCCATCGGTAATTCCCTCCAGAAATCCATGATCCAAACATAGCCTCAGAGGCTACATGTGCTCCATACTTTCTCAGTTGAAACAAGAAAAGAAGGATTTAGGAAACTACAATGCTGCACTACATGAAAAATATTGCTTGCTGCTTTTACCATCACCAAAAGAGAGAGAGAGAGAGAACCGATATTGGTTTCTTGACACAGAGATAACAAGTGAAATGAGAAGCCAAAATTAGAGTGTCATGGCTTGGAATCTCTTGAATGAGGGGGGTCAGTCATGACAATAAGGACGAAGTTGCGAATGCATAGAACAAACATTTCCAATGATTACTCAGAAGTTAATTACAAATGCTTGAGAAAACACCAGTTAATACGGCTCTGGCTAGGATTCAACAAGCATTTCTAAGGTTGCACTTTCTTGGCTGTGATGGATTTTGACTCTAAAACCTTTTTCTTAAAAAGACACCCTCAGCCAAACTAACAAACAAAGAAAGCATTAAAAAACGGTACCTGAGTGACGAGAGCATATAGTGGCAAGGTGCTGTAGCTACATAGAAATTGTCCAGCAAATCTGAGAGAAAAGACAAGAGTTCACAGTCATGTGTTTAATCTAATTTTTAATGGCAAATGTACAAATGTAGCGACAACAGCCAGTCATATGGTACAATTACCCCAATATCAACCGCAGATACACAAGAAAATGGTTCCTGATGAAGCATGAACCATAGCCAAACTGCCACTGGAAATTAAATAATATACTTTAGTCCAACACCCAAATTTTACATGCTATCACATAAGGAAAGAGAATTAACTCTCTCTCTCTCATACACACACACACAAACACAATTTTTGTGCTCAACGACAAACTTGTTTCAAGAAATCAACCATGTTGACCAAATGAATGAAAAGGAGATAATATCCAACGCACTTTTGAATGGGTTCAGCAATAAGATTTGGGTGAAATTAATCAGGATTCCAGTGCTAAAATCAGAATAAAAAAAAGTCAAGGAAAAGCAAGTACCCAGAACCAAAAAAATGAAGCGAGCTCAAATGCATTCTGCAGCCAAAAGTCAAACACGGAAAGTAGAAAATGAGTTCCCACACGAGAAAATGCACCACTACAAAAGACAAAAATAGTGACAACTTTTGCGCTGCATCACAATAAACCAAGCCAACCTGAAAAAGAACAAAATGGATCAAGGACAACAATAGTTCAGGCTTTTTAAACCAGAAAAGACCATCCCGAGGCGTTAGTTTTGCTTCGTTGAAGTAACCAGTGATTGCAGCACTCTCCAATGCCAAGGTTGCAATTACGTGTTGCAACTTTGCACCCACCAGAAGAACAAGCTTCATAGAAACATAAGCCATCAGTGGAACGTGATATAGATTTTCATATGACAGAGTGAAGACTACAGAAAATAAATGTTTTTCTTGATATAGTTGGAAGTTCCTGTAACATACTAGTAATTAATAACAAAATTAGTAATCTTTGGAAAAGGAGAAACGATTTTTCTATATTATTTTGATTTCAAAAAGGGACTATGGAGGTTTGGTTCACATTCTGTTTAAAACCCAGGATCTAAAGAAAAGATAGATTATGAACTCATTATGTCCCCTGGTAGGTTTGGTAACGAAAGAGGTTTTGGAGAGAACATAAAGAAAAGAATGTATTGCTTAGAATCCACTTTCCACATTCAATTTGTCGTTGAGACTGGTGCGAATAACCATCATTAGAAATTCGTTCTTAGCTTCCATTTCTAAATTATAACCTCCATCTCAAAGAAGGGGAAAAAATAGAAAACTAGAAGAGAAGGTCCACGTCCAAATGGGGAGGATTTGGAAGAATTTCTGTGCCTACCAACCAAATAAGTTTGACTTAAGTATTTCACATCTTTCTTCTTACTATTTTCCCCCCTTATTTTAAACTTGAGGGAAAAGCTCATGGACATGTAGTCTACTCCTAAAATCACTTTCCACCAATTCCTACTACCAAACTGCTTCATAATAGGTACTTACTGTGACAGGAATGATAGCTATCCAGAAATAGAGATTAGACCCTGCAAGTACAGAAACCTATTAAACACGAGTGTAATGCAAATAAAATATTAAAGACTGAAATAAAATCATTGTGCAAATTGTATCATCAATGGAACTTGTTCCTCTAGCTGATCCGCCAAAGAGAGGGAGTAGAAGCATAGAATTACATTAATGTGTAAAATTCCCTAGAGGAGTGATTAATACTTGAGTAGTACAGGTTTCTATATGTGTCCAATGTCCAGTGTACCAATTGGAGATGCAGCTGACAAGCTTGTGTGGTAGGAGTATTTATTTTTCTCAACATTTTCTATTAAAAACTGAGAAGAATGCAGGAAATATGAATATTTAGCCTCTTCGGATTTGGGAATCTGACTCTTAGACATGTCTCCAAACCTGACACTAACAATGGAATCCATGTGACCTAGACAGTGATGCATGCTTGTAATTAGCTAAAATAGCCTTAAACCAATTATCTTCGTGCCTTTAAAGCCTCAGCTTTTTCATTGCAATATCCATACCTTTGACATTAAAGAGCATGAAAGCCACGACAAATCCCCATAGTGGGCCACTGCAAAAAATTCAAACCTGGCATTCAGTTGTTTGCTTCAAAGGTACCCAAAACAAGGAGAAGAAGCTTCACAGAAAATAAAAATAAGATAGACACTGGAACAGCAATCAAATTGTGCCCAAAGCGGGGGATCAGGTTTGTTCTTATGTTCATTCATCCTCAGATAAAGCTAATGCAAGTTAGCAGTGTCCATAAAAAGGAAAAACTACCCATAAAGCCAAAATGACTTTGACAATGAAATTGCAATTTTTGTGCTTTTTAACGCTGTAGCAAGCCAAAAATGACTTTGACAAAGTCATTTCGGCATCAACGAGTGGACTTGCTTTAACATGTTAAAAAAATAGCTTTGCCTTTACCAAGATGGCTTGAACAAAGAATGATACCCTAAGGCCATCTTCAGCCTTTACTTATATATACTCTCACCCAAATCGAAGTTAAAATCTCAGGTATGAGGAGAAAAAATAAGAGAGAAAGAAACACGTCAGAGAACTTTTGGCCAAATACGAGTGGGCCGGATGACTGATGACATGTCAGAGAAGACACAGAATCAAAAGCTACCACTGAGGTGCAATAACGAAGAACAAAATGGAACATTTACGCAGGATGATGGACGAAACTCTTGTCCACCAAACTCGCTCTTTATCTATATGGAAGGAAATAGGCATGCCCATTGGCAGCTCAACTGAAGGATTCAAAAGCTCAGCAGTTCCGGAAACAAAGATTTTCACTTACCTTACGCCAACTATCTTTTGAAATTCTTCTTCCATAGAGCGGATCATGTAACTGTGAAAATCATATTTTGATGTAAGGTTGTGGTTCTGCCATGAATAAGACAAACAAAAACCATAAATAGTAAACTAGTAGTAACAAATTCCAGAATAAACGAGCCTTATAATTTGAAATGTCTGAATAGCAAAACTAACAAACATAGAATGGGGCATAATGGATAACAGGTTCTAGAATACAATGAATCTATCTGGTTTGAAGACAATGATATTATCTGACAAGTTCATATCAAAGGCAAGTTCATATCAAAGGTCTAAACTTAGAAGTCCAATGATTCGAATTTGATCTTAACTACAACACTGGTTGCTGGGGGCAAGTTTTACGAGTAAAGGAATGACTGATAGGACGTTAGTTCATCATGCTCTCACCAATGTCGCAAATAGTTAGAACTGTCCAAATCGCTACACTAAGCACGGTGCATCAGTGGATTAATGTGAGATTGGTTTGAATCCCTATGAAATTGACATGATACTAGTTTATTGTGGTCTGTTGGAACTTAGAAATATGGGGAGGATTGTAATAGCCACAGAAGCTCTTGTAGCTCATCAATTCTGCCCTGCAAAAGTGAAACCCATTGGACATTGTTTCACAGATAATGGAAAGCATAGGTCATTTACAGGGCATTGACTGGTACAACGGTTAAAGCTGTCTGCCAGGTGGATCAAAGCAACACTGAACCGGTCCTTTTCTTTCAGCCATATCGAACAGTTCATACATCATTCACTAAACGTTGTCCATGGCTCAACAAACTACAGTGACTCTACGAAGACTATTTTAGATGACCTATGTTGATCCGCCGTACATATTTTGGACGAGTGTAGTCCATTATATGTAATCTGCAACTTCGAATTTCTTTGAGGTAGCTACAGCATCAAACCAGTTCCATTGTCTACTGCTTACTGTAACATTCTATAGGTACATACCTGAGGTTCTCACATTATGGCCCATTGTATTATATACTAGTAACATTTTTTTAACAGCATGCATATACTGCTAAACGTAGACATATAATACAGAACTAAATAAAACACTACAGACATACTCTTTCGTTCGGAATATCAGGATTTTCAAAATGTAATTGAGAGAGAGAGAGAGAGAGAGAGTTACCAAGATGAAAGCCTTGCGAAGCGTAAGATAGTCAGCGCGAACCACTGAATTCCCAAATTGCCTGAAGAAACAGGTCTGCAATTTCATAACACTATCAAAGATCTTCATCCAAGAGCAGTTCAGTGAAGCCACATGGTGATAGAAATTGAACTGCTATAGAAATATTACAGTTTGCATAATATATATCATAAAAGTAACACACTCTCGAATACACTACTTGGCGGTGGGATCTACAAATATAACATAAAAGAGGGGGCAACAGGAGTAGCACGACACCCTCTCACTTCATACCAATAAAAGCATGTTATATTTGAAACCCTCCAGTCATTACTTTCCTTTTCCTTTTCCTTTTCCATCTTCAAATCCTTAGGCCCTTCAAAACACCTCCTTAAACCAAAAGACACTCTTGAACTCTGATGTCAACCTCCAGGCCCCTAATTGAATGTATGTAACTTCGTAAACCCAAAAAACAGAGCTATTTTTCAGCTTTAAAAATACTTTCTGACTACACTGTAATAAAGGGTACGTGATGAAATGTCACAGGCTTAGCACACAGACCGTGGCCAAATGTACACAATTGTTTATGCATATGTATAGCTACAGCATCCCTCCAAATAACCAAAGCATCCCTCCAAATAACCGTCTAGAGGATTTATGGGGAAGGAAAAACATAATCGCTGAAAGAGGGAAGTGGTCCAAGGAATCTAAAGTAATATGACTTAGTCCACAGAATACTCCATATTCCACACCGTTGCTCTTATATTATCTTTCTAGAGGTGCATAAACTTTCTAGGAAGCAGAGAGCCAGGCATAAGTTGTGTGCTTTGAATTGAATAAGTGGCTTCTTTAGTATAGTAAGTAGGTGCCATGAACAACAATTTCGGAATTATAGTCCAATTAACCACAGAGCCAAGACAGGAATCATGATATGATTAAACAACCAAAATGAACCAGAGCACCCATACTCAATAACCCAGCAATTTAAATAAACAAAAAACATAGACGACTTGAATTCACTTCACTTGCCATATGTAGGCCTGGCCTGTTAGGAAGCTTGGCCAACCAGAGTCCATTAAGAACTGATAAAGATAGGTTTGAAGTATATACGATAATTGCTAGGAAATGCTGTGTATGTTATGCTAAACAGGACTTCATTTGCCCAAGCAGGCGGTTGCAATAAACTGCTGAACAACGGGCAAGGAACTAAAAACGAAGAACCAATGATCCAAATTCTAGACCAAGATTATGGCAAATGAAGCAAAAAATTCCAAGCTCCATTCAATTCATTGGACAGAAATTCTTAATGCTGTGTTCTCAGATGGCCAAATTTTTCTTGAAGCAACAAGTTTGTAAGTTATACTAATACATAACAAAGAAACAGAAAAACAATAAGACATTGATGTAGACTGGCAAAAAGAACGCAGTGAAAGCAACTGGTTGTTCAATATTACCCAAACAAGAACGAATATGTACTACTTCTAGAAGCTTTCCTGCTGCCATTCCTCAGAGGATAAAGAGACAGATAGTTGCCACAAATTACATTTAGGAACAACTACTTCAGTTATGAACAGAACTTTCAATTAAATGCGGCAGAGAGTGTGTTACGTACCACCCAGATAAGAAAATTATTCCTGGTCAGCGGATTTGATGCATGAGATTTGACGAAGAAATATTGCCTTCGCACTGTCATCTCTCTTGTGATTTCTGTTAGAAACAGCTTTATAGGTTAACATGTCATGTATCTACCAAATATGAAAGCAAATTGTTTCTTAAAGTTTACAGACCACAAAAGACCACTAATTCTTTTCTTTTCTTTTTTTTGGGTAAGTTGAATTCTTTTTTCTTTGCTATCTCACATGTTTCTCTTTAGGCGTTATTTTTTCTCCTTTTAAGAAATCTACAATCCACTCCCCACTCTCTTTTCTTCCAATCTAAATATCCGTTGCTAGCTAAAATAAAAACTAAAGCACGTGAAAAGGGACTTATACCAATCGACCAGGCTAGAATAAATGAAAACACTGACAATCATGTGAGTCATATCAATCACCAGTTTAGAGCTTACCACTTAATGAATCATGCCGATCCATATGAGCCTCATCCTCCCATGCTCTCCACCCGTGAATCTGACCAAATAAGTGCACCCACAACTTCAATACGGTCCAAGTATAAGCTTAAACCAACAGAAGAACAACAAGAACTAATACTATGAAGTATGAACAGAGTTTTCTGCAACTCAGACAGCATTCAAACACAACGGCGCAAGGACCATTTAAAACTCTTTACATGATCTGGGTGTTAAATTGGTACTTGGATGCACTTGTTTTCCTATTCCTTTTTGAATGGAAAGCTATTAGTAACATGTAACCAGAAATAAATGTAAGGCTGTGACCCAATTGAATCATCTATTAAACATAGAAGGTGTTTAATAGTCCATTCACAGAAACTGTATCCAATCATGCTCTTTTCATTTGATATCTTGCACATATGCAAATGAAACTGTACTCCAAGTCATGCTCTTTAGTCCATTCCCATCATTAAAGGCAATGACTCCTTGGAAATAGTGGCTTCGACCTTGACTGGCTTCATGTAGAAACAACGCAGCGCATGAAATTCCTAAGGCTTACAAGGTCTTTCCCATGGAGCAAGTATATACCAAACCAAACCGAGCCTTAAGTCTCAATCACTGGACAAGAAAATTGAACTAGCAAAAACACAAACATCTCACTTCAGAAACTGCAACTGCTATAAGAATGTAACCTTCACAATTGCCAGCAGCATTGTTAAGCAGCTGTAAGATACATGTGTCACGGCCATGACAAAGATAAAGCGGTGCAGTTGCTCAAGGCCTTGGTATGAAACAAATGGTTCGTTATCCTGTGCCATAAAAAATTCAAGTAACCCAGATCAGTCTAGATGCAAACAGAAAATTTCAGTATAAGAGGAAAAGAACGGGACTATTGAGAAAGTAAAAAGAAACGAAACCAAAATGTAATCATAAGTTTAACTCAAATATGCAAAAAGAACGAAATAGAAAACCAAAAAAAGGGGAAAAAATCTATGGTAAAGTGAATTTTGCTGAATGAGTTGAAATTTTTTTGCTTACAAGGAAAAAGGAAAAAAAGAGATACTATCTAATGACTATATACTGATAAGCAACGTGCCTCTTTGCAGGTATTCACATTCAACACATTCAACATTCTCCTAAACGAGTGCGGACGAGCAAAAGCCATCAAAAGTCTGCGGTCCTCCGATGCATTACTTTCAGTTTCCTGATCAACCTCCGACTTGGTGCAAGGAGCAAACACAGTATTGTAGAATTTTGATGGGATGCATATATTTGCTACACTGCTTGAGGTGGCCGTCAACAGGAGAGATATGAAGCCTAGTAGCATCAGTTCTAAAAGATTGAAAAATCAAGTAAATGCAGCTTCAAGATGAGAATCCCAAAAATGTAGGTGTAAGGAAAGTTAATACATTTTGTGAGGATTAACTTGGAATCATAGCTAGGTACCTTCTTTCATTTTCTCTACAGCTTGAAGCAAAGGCTTCCGATTGGTTTTCCGCAGCCACTGCAGATGAAAGTAGGAACACAAGCTTATCAGAACGATCAATAAGCAAATCAACTTCTTAACTTATTGCTAAGGCAGTGGAACAAATTGAATTAACTACACAACGTTTATAAAATACAACAACAACAACAACATAACATAACCCATCTAGTCCCCAATCATTGGGGGTATGGGCGGGGGATGATTGGAGATGGACCTAACCTTTGGCAATATATGCACAAAGTGGCTGCTCTCAAAATACCACTGAAACAGTGGCCCCCCTAAACCTCCAAGAACCGAGGAGTTACAGGGACGTTTATAAAATAAACAAGAAAATACATCGATGGCGATAAGTTACTTGTTGATTAGCTCAAGCTCCCGAACAATATTAATTGGATTTTTCCTTCTACAGCTAAGATCAAATAAAGAGAGGCATTAAGAGAATGTCACTCGTATCCAAAAGAGACCTATGCCAAATGGATGCACTTCAATTCATCAAAAAGATCTATCTTCACAAGATATTGATTGAAAGACTGATTACATTCCTTCGACTTCGAACTACACAAGTTTCTAACTAGAAAACTTTTAATTCTTTAAAAAGGACTCCCAAATGCATCAAAATAGTGGTGATTCCTTTCCCACCAAATTATCCATATCAAACAAAGAGGAATCGATCTCCCAAAGTCTCCTCCTCTTCCCCACCTTAGTCCCTCTCCACCAATAAATTATTTTTGTCTGCTCTTTCTTCTTTATGGCGGAGAGTATGCAAATATGATCTTAATAAGGTGTGGGGCTTTGCATCTGACTTCCGTTGGGCTTCCCTCTTCAGGAGCCAGGTCCATTGTTTTTCATAAATGGCATCGTACTAATTCCACATAATTTCACCGATGGTGGTGGTCTAAAACCAAGAGAAAGACTGCTCTAGCCAATGCGGAAGTCACATCGTAAAAATATTCACACCGATCACACTTCAATATTACACATCTAGCTAACTTCAAAGAAATTAAAAGAGACCGAAGTTCAGACCATCAGGTAGAGGAATCCCACCGTGTTATTCATACAGCAAGAAGGACAATATATCAGAAGTGGAAAATGTACAAGCTGAATTTGGACTTACAGTACTTAGGCGGTGAATCGATCGCTCCACAAGCAAGGAAACAGCAACAAAAACTGTCAATACAGAAGCCACAGACCATGTTGGTGTTAACGCCAAAGAACGCGCTTCCTTTACATTTGCTGCCATTTTTCCAGAAAAATTTCCTCTCACAAACACTAAAATCAGTTACTCCTGACTTCCACTAGTCTTCAAAACTTTCCAAAATTGGTTTGAGCACAAAAATCAGTTACTCTCCTATGAACTAAACGAAACCAGACCAATTACAAAGACCTACAAATGTTCATACAGTCAAAAACTAGAACTTCAACCCGATTCTTACGTTGTAGAACACCAAAACCCTAAACTAATAAAAATTTACAATCGGCATTGACGACGATATGGACTAAAACATCTTTTTTGCCAACAATGTGAAACCCTTGACTTAGTTACCCCGTCCTACAAGATTATGGCGTTCACTTTGATTCTTAACCGCTACCACAACGCTTCCACTTCTCTCTCCTCGAGTAAACTTCCAGGACTGTAGGAATCAGCTTGGTCCTTATTACTCCGAGAATAAACTCTCTCTCTCTCTCTCTCTCTCTCTCTCTCTCTAAAATGGTGATTAATCTCAGACGTAAGAATGGACCTCCACCGGGAGAGATCTGTTTCTCTCTCCGTGTCTCACTCCTCAATGCCAGTTACGAGGAGAGACAGTTGGGTGATACTGGAGTATATATAATGACGGAGGTTGGTCCCACTGGTCATGAATACACTGCACCTTTGTTGTGGAAAGAAGAAACGCGGAAAGCGTGAACCGCAAACACGATTCTATTACAGTTATGGCCGCAAACTATATGCTCCTGGCCGCAAACATTTTCCTTATGGCCGCGAATACGCTAATTGAGAAACGTGCCCACTCACCCCGCTTCCATTGATTTCCTTAATTAATTGCTTTTCCCAGGTTTAAAATTCTCCTGGTAAAGCCCCCACGAGAACAAGCCAAGCATGCTTTTGTTCAGATTTTCCCTAATTTCATTCGTAATTAAAAATACTTTCTAAATAGATGTGGCAACCGTCCGATGAAATTTATAATGTCAAACTCACATGCATCGAACGGGGGTTTAAACATATCTGTGTTCGTAATATTGTTTGTTTTACGCTGCAATAGTAACCGGAATCTTCAAAATGATGACCTTTTTGAAGTAGTACTGTAGGTAGTAAGTAGTAAATGAAAGCAGCATTTTTCCATGAAAGTGAAATAAATTTAGGGTTATTCGGGGGAGGCAGAAAGAAAAACCGGTAGACCTAGGGCTTGGATCCTGTCTAACTTTGAAAAAAGGAAGAAGAAGAGGATCGGGTCTTATTAATTGGTAAAAGTTTGGCAGTGCATGTTTAAGTCGTTAACCAAGCCTTTTAAAGTCCAGCATCGATCGCTGTCTGGTTCAAGACGGTCGTATATGTTATGTGTTGATTCCACAATAACGAAACCCGTGATTCACGTGAGACCTAAATTAACATGCTAAACGATTCCGGACATCTTGGATCCGTAATTTTCACGAACGTAACTCACGGTCACGGTTGACCAAACAACCTCTACCATGCATTTTATATCTCATATCGGATCACACTCGTGACTGAATTACAAAAGTTGGCTAAGACTGCAATCAATTAGGTATGGTAGTATTGTAACTTAAATTTCACCATTTTATGCGCCATGCGAAGGAGAAATTGGCGAACCGCCGTCTACATGTTTCTTTCCTATTTTATTTATGCTTATATTATAAAAAAAAAAAAAAACGTGTCAACCATTCTCATTTGGAACATCCTCTGTACAACGGGGCCGGATCCTGTCCATTTTTTCCAGACCAATTCCGTCCATTTGGTGCATCCGAGCTGTCCAAAAGTGTTTTGGACAGCTCGGATTTAAGGGGTGTTTTATAAAAATAAAAAAAACTCAGTTTAAATCCGAGCCGTACGTCCAAAACACTTTTGAACGGTTCGGATGCACCCAAATGGACCAAACTTGTCCGGGAAAAATGGACAGGATCGGAGTCCCTGTCCAACACGCCATATGAAGTTGGTACATATATATATAAAGAAATCCCCATGCCTGGACCATCTGCAATGGAAGATGACTAGCTAGCCCCAAGTAGCAATTCTTGGTCTTTCTTCCAAACATGCAACTTGATAACAAATAAAGAAGTTGATAGTAATTCTTCAATTGCGCCATTCAATTTTGTTTGGTAAGAACAAGACAAGAGATAAAAAGGTGGGGAAAAAGAAAAAAAAAAAAAGAAGGTAGGCGGGGGTGGCTATCACGTTAGAGAAATTTTTCAATGCTGGGTGGGCACAGTCACGTGGTGCCGTGCACCATCTCGGCCGTCCAATGAAGTTTTGGACGGTCCAGATCTCAGCCGTCCAAGACTTCATTGGACGGCCGAGATTGGTGCAGGGCACCACGTGGCCCCGTGCCCACCCGGCACCGAAAAATTTCTCATCACGTTAGAACTACTTGCCATGATTCCATATATGGATTTTCTTGTAGTGGGCCAATGGCATATTTTCAGTACTTTTCACAGGATTAAGGTGACCTTACCTTGTGAAGGAGGGCATTAGTCCCTTGTCCGGATGTTTTTTTCGTGGTGGGACAATGGCATATTTCCATTCTGATATTTTTACTTGTGCCGTGGATTGGGTATAATTTTTCTTATCATCGTTGTCGGATGAATTTCTTTTTAAGTGTCGTATGGACTTTGAGGAATGATACTTATTATTTTTTGATCGATAAAAAAGTACGTGCACCCTAGCTAGATCGAAGTCGGATGATCATAATTAATTAAATTTAATGAATGAAAGTAGATGCCCGAATTTTATCGACGGACAAGGCTAGGGTAAATGCCCCAAGTTTTTTAGGTGTATGGTATGCACTTTGTATTTTAGGCCATAAAAACTCGCAAATCACAACAAAAATTCGTAACTGAACACCAAAAAATTTGTATAGCGGACGACAAAAATTTTATAAATCACTTCACGAAAATTCGTAAATAACACCTCCAAAATTCGTAACTTTGAGCCGTCAATATTTTTTTAGTTTGTGTTAAATTTTTTTTTTTACGACAAAATTCAGAAACAACACTACGAGAATTTGCAAAAATACCCGCAAAAATTCGTAATAAGGAACCACAGAACACATAAAACGCGTACCGTACATCTATAAATAAAACAAGCCACAAAAGTTCATAAAAAAAAAAATAGTAGCCCGGGTGCGTATTGGAGTCTTTTCCTCGATGAATCTGCAAATTCTTCTTCGATCAGCTAGTTTTTACTTTTTATCTTTTGGAAAGGATTCTTCAGTTAGTTAAAAACAGAATCACATTCATGATTGATACCAGACGGGTTGGGAGGTCGTCATCAACGTCAATCTAGCGTACCCACTAAACCCTCTTTATTTTTGCTTTTGGGAAAAGAAGACAAATTCTACTAACCCATCATCTTTAATTAAAGACTGGAAAAGACTTATTTCGAATAATTGATGATCGAGATCGCAAAACTTTCCGCACCTTTTTTCCTTTCATGATTTTCTTGTCAATCCTCGGTAAGTGTTCATATAATTAGATACACGTCGGGCTTGAAATTAATTGTTATGTGCGTTTGGCATATGCTTTACTGGATTCAACAACTGGAACCATGGGTTTAATTAAAAGCATGCAATCGTTACGTAACGGGACTTTGGACCTCTGATATCGTTGTTTACTTTGCGTACGTATCGGCTGATATACGACCATATCATTGACACCGTTACGTTTTCCGATACCGTGATTTAAAACCCTGATTGAAACTACATGCTGCAATCTGTATATATAACCAAAACTCACGTGCATGCAAACTTGGGTTGTGCGATTTGGGTCTGCGTTGAGAAATTTTGGGGTGCGAAAAAGTAGAACTGCAAGACCTTATTCTTGCGTACTTCTCAGGAAATTTGGTAAAGGTGGGCTAAATGCATGCAAATTAGAGTACTTCAGATCAGGAAAGATGATAAAAAAGAGTTCAATTTTAAAGTAAAATTATCAAGATTTCGAAATTAAGGACTATAATACTATATCATTTTCGATATGTCCTCCTACTGGTTCTAGTTACGTTCTCATCGACCACAATTGTGTCAAATGGTATTCTTCATACACGTACCTACGTATGTAGGTTGAAGTCTTACAGTCACCGTACGTGTTTCTCGTTCCTCATTATAAATTTCAAAAGGTGTTAAAAAAGCAGACTTTAGAGCCCAAGTCCTTTTTGGAAAACAAGAGACGTCAAGAAAACGGATCCGATCGGGTGCTGTAGTACACCCCCGCGGCTTATCCAACAGTCCATCTCAGCAATGAACGGCTCGGATTTTCATACAATGGACGGCTTGGATTTATAGGAGCTTGGATTAAATCTGTGCCCTTCATATCGAGATGAACGGTCGGATCTGCCGCACTACAGCAACTCCCAATCCCAAGAAAACTACATGAGTAGTAGCTAATTGAGTTTCAAGAAACAAGATTCCGAAGCACTAGGGCTTTCGGAAAAAGCCCAAACATACATGTATATTCCACCCTGCAGGGACCATAACTCAAGAACAAGTATAGCAAGTGTGAGGGAAAAAAAAGGTAGAGGGTTGTATGAATGTGTTGTACCAAGGAGTCGGGTTTTCACTCTCGGAACTCTGTAGTGACAGTAGTGCATGGGTGTAGTGCACAATCCGAGCTTATCTTACGACAGAAAAAATCAAAACTACATTAGTAACCGGGAAAAGGCTGATCTGAACCGGACAAACTTAAATTCCAAGGCCTACCAATAAACACATTGAGATGCAGTCACGTGAGATCGAGGACAAAACCATGTGAAGAAAAGAGCCATTAAATTTTTGATTTAAACTTTAGGCTGGTGTTATGTGATACGTACTCATCTCCACGATTTTCTTTTTCAGATGGCCCCACCATGCATGTGTATTGTTTCCCCGTTCCGTAACAAATCGATAATATTAATGAATCGTACGTGCTTTTAGATGTGAGAATAAATAAATAATTGCCCAATAATGCTGGAAAAGGTGAACTTACATACGTTATTCCTTTTTGTACAGTTAAAAGTTCTAAGAGGATCCACACTAGACTTTTTATATTTTGGACCAATTTACACCTTAAAAAGTGATTTTATTATTTTAGCTATCCATTTTTAAAATATGTACTTTATCAGGCTCTTTAATCTCACTCGCTTTTCAATTAAATATTAATAAAGTAGTCCCCACAAATGAACAGTGTCGGAATGGAGACAAATAAAAGGAGTGGATGAGATAAAGTACGGCTTGAAAACTAATATAAAAACCTTTGACGGATGAACAATGCCTCTATTAAGATAAGGAGGAGCTGTTGCAAAACTAATCCCCACTAGTAAAGAGGCTGATGTGAGACTGTTTCTTTCATTTTGCTCTTTAAAGTGAATGTGGTGGGCCGAATATTGACAGTGGGACAGGCCAGGGCCCAAATGAGGCAAGCACGCGAGTCCCCTCTTCAAGCCCACCTACAGGGGAAGAATTGGGCTTGGCCCAGGGTCGGCCTGAAGGCCGGAGAGAAGTGGGCCAGACCGAAGGTTGTCCCACCGGTTTAGCAGCCCTGGTATCAGCATGACCCGACCATATCATTCGGGTCGGTTGTGTGGGCTCGGGTCGGTTTTCCGGGTCGGGGTGATCCGGGTCGAGACCACGTGGAGCCTCGCCTCCCCGTTTCCAGAAGATGATGGAATCTTGAGGAAGGAAGGCAGTTACCGTGACCTCATTTGCATGTGGGTGACGTCACGGTACCCCTTGGCTTGGGGAGCAAGTACGTTGGCTATAAATAGGAGAGGATAAACCCTAAAGAAGGTACGCAACCCTACGCTATTCCAGTACTCTCTCTCTCTCCTGTTTACTTACTTGCTCGTCGGAGGGGCGAGAGGTGGCCAACCGCCTCACGCCTTGGTGCAGGTACTCAGCGGAGCAGAGAGGAGCCGTTCCAGAGAAGTTGTAAGGAGCCACCACCCCACAATTGGCGCCGTTGCCGGGGATTAACTTCCCTACACGTTGGCTTCTTAAACATCTTCGGTGTTTCCTAGAAGAACGTTCGGTTAACCTAAGTACAAAAATGGTTGAGATTCTTGATGAACGACAACCCCAGGCCACAGCAGGTGAAGGTGCTACCGGCTTTGCTGGCCCAGCCCACTCCAAGCCCGGCGGATCTAAGCGTCCGCTCGAGCGTGATTATAGCTCGGGCGCTACGCTCTCTGACGAAATCCCGGCTGTTTTGAGGAGCGATCCTCATGTCCGGGAGTATTTACGCCAGCTGAATAACCGAATGGCCAAGAAGGATCGGGTGATCAACGCCCTTCGTAAAGACGTCCAAATGGTCGCCACCGCCGTCCGTCTTCGATCACTATCTCCTTGCCGAGAGCGGTATCGCTCGGTTTCACCAAGGCTGACGACGGGAAGAGGGATCCACGTGAAGGAAAGACTCGGAAGGAGGTTAGCGCCATATGACGAGCGGATGCCGAGTTTATCTCCGGACCGGTCTCAGGTTCGAGGCGATGTGAGAGATCGCCTCGGCCGGCCTAAAGAGCTCCGGTTCCTTCTTCAACTTGGCGCACACGGTAAGCCATGAGACTGCAATAGACTGACAGAGAGATCGTCGGCACGCAGAGAAACACGATCGGGCTCGGCGCAGGAACCGAGAACGGAGGGATCGGGAACGGGACCATTACCACCATTATGAGTGGTCACTTTCGCCTGAGCATAGGAGAAGGCGCCACCGGGAAGAGGTTTACGATAAACGCCCTGCTCGGGCTACTGATCTTCCGGTGGCGAATACTCCGAAGCCACCCCAGACCAAAACCGAAATGGTCTTGGAGCAGCTTGTGTCATCTCCATTCACCAGCTCTATCAAAAACGCCCGACCTCCAAAGGGTTTCACGGCACCAAAATTCAACCAGTACGACCCGAAGACTGGAGACGCTGTTGCCCACCTTATCCATTTCCAACAAATGATGTCGCTCCATCACGCCGATGATCCTCTGATGTGCAAGATGTTCCCTTCAAGCCTCGGAACCCTCGGCCTACTCTGGTTCAATAAACTACCAGTCAAGTCGGTTCCCGACTATAAATCCTTGTCGGCCTTGTTCCTGCAGCGGTTCGTCACGACGCAGAAGGTTGAGAAGGATATTGACTCATTGCTGAACCTCAAGAAAACCGGAGATGAAACCCTCCGGCAGTACGCTAATCGGTATTGGGATATGTTCAATGAGATAGAAGGATGCGTGCAGTATCAGAAGGTAGCCGTAAGCTCTTTCAAAAATGGGCTCGACGAATCCTCCCGAGAAGCGTACCAGGACTTCTACCTCCATCCGTCGAAGGATATGGAAGACTTGATGGCCTGCATCGACCAGCATTGTTAAATGTCCGAGGATATTGCAGCCCGTTGGAAAACCACAGGAGGGTCGGGTAAAACCGAGCCCGGTAAGGGTGGCAAGGGCGTGCATAATATCCAGAAGGGTAAGGGGAAAGATCGTTGGGGCGAACAGAAGGATTACACTCGGGGGCCGAAACCCCATGAATTCGAAGCCGGACCTATCGTATTCAAAGACCCCCTGCATGAGCTCCTTAGAAAGATCGAGCACGAACCGTTCTACACCGTCCCTCCCGATAGTATACCCTGCCCGAAGGTTATGAATAACAAGTATCGGTGTGCGTATCACGCCAGGCGCGGCCACCTAACCACGTGGTGCCCGCAGTTTAAAGAATACCTACAGGACCTAGTCCGAAAGGGGCACTTGGCACAGTACATAGACCAAGAGAAGACGAAAGAAAGAGATGGAGAGCCGAAGACACCAGGGCCCGGGGGATCAGGGGAAACCGGACAGAGCAGCAAACAGACGCTTCGTATTATTAATGTCATCCATGGAATGGTTGACTCTGACGCTGAAAACCGACTAAAGGCCGAACTTCGTTCGGCAACCGAAGCTCTGCATATCATGTCGATAGCTCCAGCCCCGAAGAAACTCCGTCGAAGCCCGTCCCAACAGATAACCTTTGATGACAGTGATCTTGATCGTCTCACTCTACCACATAACGATGCGCTTGTGGTCAGTTTGCAAGTCAATGACTGTACGGTCCGGCGAATCCTTGTCGACCAAGGAAGTTCCGCCGAAGTCATCTATTATTCTCTCTTCAAAGACATGGGTCTAACCGAGGCTGATCTCAAACCATGTTCGGTTCCTCTCATCGGTTTTAGCGGAGCGCCAGTCTGGCCCCTTGGCTGCATCACTCTTCCCGTCACGGCTGGGACTCGAACGGTCGATGTGGAATTCGTCGTGGTCAAGGTCCCAAGCCCGTATAATGCTATTGTCGGGCGTAATTGGTTGCACAAAATGGGAGCTGTCGCGTCAACCTATCATTTGGTCGTTCGCTTCATTGGTCGCTTCGGACAAGAGGACATACTTGGGGACCAGCTTGCCGCTAAGGCCTGCTATGTCTCGGCTATCAGGGGGAAGATAAAACCTTCGAAAGTACAGCTCATTGAGCAGCCCGACCTTGAAGAAGGAAAGCCCGTAGCAGACAAGGTGGTCGAAGAACTTCTCTCAGTTCCAATTTCCGAGGGTTCGGATCGGTATTTCCTTGTCGGGTCGGGATCGGGTCGGGATTGTCTGAAAAAGAGCGTGCCGAAATATTGGCCCTCCTTCGTGAGAACATCGAGGTATTCGCTTGGACTCCACAAGAAATGTCTGGGGTCGACCCGGAATTCATCAGTCACCATTTGAACGTGGATCCGAACACCAAGCCGTTTGTGCAAAGGGCTCGCCGTTCAGCAGTATCTCACGCCGATGCCGTCGTAGAGGAAGTAGACCGACTATTGGAAGCCGGAGCAATCAAAGAAGTGCAGTATCCGACCTGGCTGGCAAACATGGTGGTGGTGAAAAAGAAGAATGGGAAGTGGCGGGTATGTGTGGATTATACAAACCTCAACGACGCCTGCCCAAAAGACTGTTTCCCACTCCCGAAGATCGATCAGTTAGTGGATGCCGTCTCTGGTCACGCTCGGTTAAGCTTTATGGACGCCTACAGGGGGTATCATCAAATCGCAATGTTCGGCCCAGACCAGGAGAAGACCGCATTTATAACGCCGAAGGGAATTTTCTGTTACACGGTAATGCCTTTAGGCCTAAAAAATGCCGGCCCAACATTTCAGCGGGTGATCGGGTCGTTTCCGTACCAAAAATAATTAATAAAACAAAGCAATTACTACTACTCTAATGAATAGTGGTAAGTATTCCGAGTATCGCTCCACAGGGATTATAAAGCTAAGTTACAGTTATTTCAATTAATTTCTATATTAATCCGAGAAAAAGATTGATTGATTGTTGGATTCTTAAAACTATTGAACTGAAATTAAAGACGATAGAAAAGCAGAAAAGAATTGATGGGAAAAAGTTCTAGGGTTTCGAATCCACTCTTCCCCTCTCGTAACCTAAATATGTTTCGAGTGTAGGTCATATATTCGAATCAATCCGGATATCGTAGGATTGCAAGCCCTAGCGATACCTCCTAAAAATAATCTATGAATCACCAATTGGCATGGATTATCTCCGCCTAGCACGAATCGTCTTACTAGCACGACCCGTCTCAAATTAAAGTACGGATCGTCTCATCGGCACGACGCGTCTTACGTAGTATAATCCATCCAATCGGTTATCATAAAACAATTAAAACTGTTGTATGAGCGTGCATAAAAACTAGGATTTTCATACACAAGATTTGCTGGAAAGAAGTAATATCATAAATAAATCCTTAAAAGTCATACAACCGTGATTCGAATAATAAAACCTAAATCAAAACATAGAAGGGTTACTTAGAGTTTGAGCTTCATCTACACCCTAGAATAGAAGGGTTTAGCCGGACATCGGGGTGGAACTCATCGCAATATTGCTTCTGTTTTCCACCGAGATTGACTGTCGAAGAAACAGTTCTGCACAGCTCTCGGTCTCGGCTTTTCGTTCTCTGATAGCGTCCCCAAAAGTCACACTCTCGGTTATGTGCGTGGCCTCTCTTTTATATGCTGCTGTAGCCGACTTCCCTCTTTTTCACGTGTATGCGTGGCCTCCCAATTAACCCTATTCGTTCTCACAGAGCTGTGGGCCATTCCTTCGACCGAGAATGCTAGGCCTCCATTTACGTGGTCCAAGTATTAGTCAAAATAAGAAGTCCTTGGGCCCACCAAACATGAATCATTTGTATTCTTCTGCATCCAATTTTCACCTCCAAGATTTACGTGCACAGGAGCATTCATATGGCCTATTAAAATGTTAAAACCTCTGAGTACCTAAGAACACAAAAATCAAGCATTAATATCCGAGTAACAATATAAAAGGACCTAGCAAGGATAAATTAAGGGGCGCTTATGTGAACATTTACGCGCTTATCACACCCCCCAACTTACACTTTGCTAGTCCCAAGCAAAGAAAACTAAAATGCAACTAAAGAAAACAAATTAAGACTGATAGTTCTTTTAAACCCCCAGGCGTCCCCGGTAGGACGAGTGAAGTCTCGTGAGGGTTTTCAGCAGTGATCATCCACAAAACACCGTGAATCCTTTTTCACATGAAACCCGAAAACCTGTAAGACAGCTCAATGATATCTCAAGCAAATAATATGAAGCCATCGTAAAGAGATAACGGGCATAAGTAGTTCTAGATACTATCCAGTCATAAAAATGAGTCATGGCACCTATACTCAGCGTGTGTGAACAAGGACTTCGGTCACAAGTGAGAAATAACTATCAGTTCTCTCTGGATCGAGTCTTGACTTCAAATCTCACCATGTCATGCACTCAACAAATGAAATCACTCGAAACAAGGTGCATATTAGATACTCTCAATATGTGCAGACAGAAGTTATGTAAATGAAAGCAAAGTATCCTGCACAAGTTGACACGAAAAGAACGCTCTATAAAGTGGACACACGATCTCATGAAAGGAATGTCAAGTATTGGAAATTCTCTCTATCAACCAATCCACAGCCCATTGCCCCTAGGATCAAATAGGACTTCAATTCAGGTTATAATGTCAGGTAAGGGAAAATGTTTCAAGGCTAGGTAAAAAAAAAAAAAAAAATCAAGTGTCCGAGAATGGCTTACAACAATTCACATAGGGCAAATATAATGATGTTGCCCTTTTTTTTTAAACTTCGCCACATCTCTCTTTCCTACCTTCAACACAATCCCCACAATAATACCAACTACTATTTCTTTCAATAAGTTTGGTGTCTTTCCTTCTTCTTCTTCTTTTTTCATATCTTCCTTCTATTTTTTTTTTGGAAAGAATCACCATCAACAAAGCTCAATTCTCAACTACATTTATCCGCTCTCTTTCTGAATAATTCACCTCCACATGATTAATTAACCCTTCTCAAGACACAATATGGATGGTAGAGCTCAACAAGAAAAAGGTTATCATGCAGGAGGCTCAAACAGTCTCACAAGGGATAAGTTTATGAAACAAAGAAACGAACTGGCCCAAAGTGATAAAAATGCCCTATAATCATCTCCCAAGGGCAACACAACCATGCAAATTCCAATTCCTGGAGATAAGTAGGCAATGTAAAAAGTTCCCAACACTTGACAACAAAAATAGTGAGATCAACAACGAATTTGCTTTTCCGTGACAACAAGAGTTTATGTGACACCACTCCAAGAAAATGTAAAGCTCTAAACTCACATGGGCATAAGTCTCCACTAAACTAGCCATTGAGAACAATCAAGTTACAGCTCACAAGCAACGAAAGCCCAAATAGACGTGAAGTGTAAAGGTGCTAATAATAAGTGCCATGACAAATTTTTCGCGACAAGCTAGCAAAAAGAACTACAATGCCACCACAAATATAATCAAACAATGACTATCACATCTCCAACTCAATCAATCAAGAGCCAATCTCAACCGCTTTCAGCCTCATGCAAAAAAGAATCCCACTATTTTTTTTTTCAATTTTCAAGTTTTTTTTTTTTTTAACAATGAAAAAGAACAAAGTGATCCCTCCCCCCAACTTGAACTATTCAATGTCCGCATTGAAGGCATAAAAAAAAAATGAAGAGATAGGACAGAAATATAAAAGAGAGGAAAGATATTACCTCGAACGGGAGGAACTAAGCAGGGTAAACTATATTGAGGGGAAGACCTCCCAACTTGGACTAAACAACCTGCAAAATATTAGCCTCCAAGAAACACACAAAAACAAGAAAAAAAAATAGAAAGAAAAAAAAAAAACGCAAAAAGAAATTAAAACTAACCTAACTATAAAAATAAAAATAAAAACTCAAAGAGGACAATACTTAAAGAATGACACTTGGGTTGCCTCCCAAGAAGCGCTAAATTTAGTGTCTTCAGCCAGACAAAGCGAGAGCCTTTAAATATCAATCACCAGAAAAAATATTACCCGGGCCTAAGCATGCATATGGTGGTGGTTTCCACTCAAGTCTCGGTTCAACCTCTATGAGAGGGGAGGGGGAAGGACTATGAAATATGGGCCAAGGCTCAATGTATGTGTCACTCCATGGAGGTTCATCTATATGGTTCTTCGAATTAAGAGAACCATGACCCATTTCAATGTTACCACTATCCAAGCCTTCATGCACAAAAGGCATTTCTATGGGGGCCTTAACTCGAATGTCTGGAGGTGCCTTATCAACCATATAATCACTCTCATTGACCGCAAAGCAGTCTCTCTCTTTACAAGGATAGAGATTGGCATCGAAAACATTCAATTGCACCCTCATATTTCCAAATGATATATCCATCACTCCAGTCCTACAGTGAATAGATGCATTGGCCGTAGCCAAGAAAGGTCGACCAAGGATGAGGGGAATCTGTTTGTTGGGATTATGGACTGCCTCCATGTCAAGAACTATAAAATCGACAGGAAAGTAAAACTTATCTACCTTGACAAGGACATCCTCGATCACACCACGCGGCACCTTAATGGATCTATCAGCTAATTGCAACGTAACCGACGTGGGCTTCAACTCTCCTAGCCCAAGTTGTTCATATACCGAGTATGGGAGCAAATTGACACTGGCCCCTAAATCGAGGAGCGCTCTATCAATGACATGATCTCCAATAACACACGAAATAATAGGAACACCAGGATCCTTTCGCTTAATGGGTGTGTTACGTGTAAGAATAGAGCTCACCTGCTCAGTGAGACGCACCTCCTTAGGCTCATGTGTCTTAGACTTACGCTTTTGGGTACAAAGGTCTTTCAAAAATTTAGCATAAGCTGGAACTTGACTAATTGCATCTAAGAGAGGGAGATTGATTTTTACTTGTTTGAACACCTCCATCATGTCTTCTTGTTTTGCCCCCTTCTTGCGAAAGGGTGAAGGTGCATTAAGGCAAGTTGGGAAAGGTGCCTTAGGAATATAAGATGGGGTCTCAGATGACCCCGGAACAACTGTGGACACTGGATCGGTCTCCTTCTCCTTAGACCTCTTATCAACCTTAGACCTCTCAGCAACAGGTGGAGACACTTTCTCCTTCGCTTTGACCTCCTTCGGTCGAGTCTCTACTTCTCTCCCATTTCTGAGGGTGACAACTAATTTCGCTTGTTCGTGACCTTGCGAATTGTCAATGTGGTGCATCCCTCGTGGGTTAGCCACTGGTTGACTCGGTAATCTACCTTCATCCCGACGGTTAAGAGCATTAGCTAGCTGACCAATTTGGGTTTCCATCTTGGCAATGGATTGAGAGTGGGAATGAAGCAATTGGGAGTCAGTTTTCATTTGTTGGCAATCGGCTCTTATTTCAGCCATGGCCTTCAACATTTGCTCCTCAAAAATTGGTGTCCTTTGGGAGGACCCAGGAGGAGTGGGAGGTTGTTGGTATTGGTATGGTGCAGGTGGTGGACAATAGGCCTGTGTGTTGGAAGTATTAGAAAACTGAGGTCCCAAAGGTTGGGCAAAGGGTTGCCTTTGGTCTGGCAGTTGCCAGCCAAAGTTAGGATGCTTCTTCCAGCCGGGGTTGTAAGTATGAGAATAGGGGTCATTCGCTGGCCTACCAAACCCCTGGGCCGCGTTCACGTGCTCTTGAAGAAATTCAGGAAATTGAGATGCCATGTGGCACTCATTTATTTGATGGCATGGACTGGAGCACAACTGACAAACCTCTGCAACAGCAGCAGGAGGTGAAGAATGTGAGGGACCATGACCCAAAGATAAGAGAGAGTCAATCTTGTGGGTCAATGCATCTACCTTATAGGCAAGATCATCAGAGCGGCCCACCTCATAAAGGCCACTCTGTTTTAAAGAGGTAGAAGTTGTTCTATTTGTGCGGGATGATGAGGCTCGGTGTCGTGAATTCTCCGCTAACTGCCCAAACAAGTCCCACCCCTGATTCTCGTTCTTAAGCATAAATGTGCCTCCACATGAGGCATCCACCATATATCGGTGTTGTTCGCATAGTCCATCGTAGAAACATTGGACTAACTGCCATTTAGGAACTTGGTGGTGTGGACAACTCCTAATGATATCATTGAGTCTCTCCCATGCTTGGTGAAATTGTTCGCCTTCTTTTTGATAGAAACTAGTGAGTTCTAGGCGAATTTCTTTTGTTTTACCTATGGAAAAGTACTTTTTCAAAAACTCATTTTTCATTTGATCCCAAGAGGTGATGCTATTCGGTGTCAAAGTATTAAGCCAGTATTTGGCTTTATCTTTAAGTGAGAACGGGAATAACTTCAACCTAAGGGCATTATCAGTGAAATGCTGAATTTTAACAGTGGAGCAAATCTCTTCGAAGTCCCCTAAATGCCGATATGGGTCCTCGTTATCAAGTCCATAGAATGATGGGAGTGTTTGTAACAAACTAGACTTGATTTCAAATTGTGTTGAGGCAGTGGTAGGCAATGTTATGCATGATGGTGAGGTGTAGGCGGATGGGAGAAAGTACTCCCCGATCGCAGGTGGATCCTGAGCCTCTGTTCTTTCAGTCATTTTAACAAGTGAAGTGGGTAAAGGCCAAGGGTTACGAGAGGCTGCTCGATTAGCTCTAAGGGTCCGTTCGATCTCTGAGTCAAAATTATCAAGTAATGGGTCCAATGATCGACGACCAAACATATAATGCAAAATGTCCCTAACTCAAATAAAAATTAAAAAAAAAAAACAAACAAACAAACAAACAAACAAAACACTAAAACCCAGAAAAATAAGATAACTCACAGCGCCAGAAAAAGCCAATTGAATTTATTGCACTGTTAAGCTGCAGCGTTGCCGCTTACTTCTTGCTCCTGTGCGCTACAATTTCTCGATTCCTGTGCTTGACACAATAAAATGCTAACAAAGAAAGAATGCAATTAAACAAATATGAGGAATAATATATAAAAAAAACTAAAAATACCTAAACTAGGAATTAAAATAAAAATCAACTAAAACAACGCAACCGTGCTTGTAATCCCCGGCAACGGCGCCAAAATTTGATCGGGTCGTTTCCGTACCAAAAATAATTAATAAAACAAAGCAATTACTACTACTCTAATGAATAGTGGTAAGTATTCCGAGTATCGCTCCACAGGGATTATAAAGCTAAGTTACAGTTATTTCAATTAATTTCTATATTAATCCGAGAAAAAGATTGATTGATTGTTGGATTCTTAAAACTATTGAACTGAAATTAAAGACGATAGAAAAGCAGAAAAGAATTGATGGGAAAAAGTTCTAGGGTTTCGAATCCACTCTTCCCCTCTCGTAACCTAAATATGTTTCGAGTGTAGGTCATATATTCGAATCAATCCGGATATCGTAGGATTGCAAGCCCTAGCGATACCTCCTAAAAATAATCTATGAATCACCAATTGGCATGGATTATCTCCGCCTAGCACGAATCGTCTTACTAGCACGACCCGTCTCAAATTAAAGTACGGATCGTCTCATCGGCACGACGCGTCTTACGTAGTATAATCCATCCAATCGGTTATCATAAAACAATTAAAACTGTTGTATGAGCGTGCATAAAAACTAGGATTTTCATACACAAGATTTGCTGGAAAGAAGTAATATCATAAATAAATCCTTAAAAGTCATACAACCGTGATTCGAATAATAAAACCTAAATCAAAACATAGAAGGGTTACTTAGAGTTTGAGCTTCATCTACACCCTAGAATAGAAGGGTTTAGCCGGACATCGGGGTGGAACTCATCGCAATATTGCTTCTGTTTTCCACCGTGATTGACTGTCGAAGAAACAGTTCTGCACAGCTCTCGGTCTCGGCTTTTCGTTCTCTGATAGCGTCCCCAAAAGTCACACTCTCGGTTATGTGCGTGGCCTCTCTTTTATATGCTGCTGTAGCCGACTTCCCTCTTTTTCACGTGTATGCGTGGCCTCCCAATTAACCCTATTCGTTCTCACAGAGCTGTGGGCCATTCCTTCGACCGAGAATGCTAGGCCTCCATTTACGTGGTCCAAGTATTAGTCAAAATAAGAAGTCCTTGGGCCCACCAAACATGAATCATTTGTATTCTTCTGCATCCAATTTTCACCTCCAAGATTTACGTGCACAGGAGCATTCATATGGCCTATTAAAATGTTAAAACCTCTGAGTACCTAAGAACACAAAAATCAAGCATTAATATCCGAGTAACAATATAAAAGGACCTAGCAAGGATAAATTAAGGGGCGCTTATGTGAACATTTACGCGCTTATCAGCGGGCCATATTCAAAATGTTCGAAGCACAACTCGGGATTAACCTGGAGGCCTACATCGACGATTTGGTGGTCAAAAGCCGAGAGTCGGCCGACCATCTCGATGACCTTCGGGAAATATTCCGCATCTTGATTAAGCATAAGCTCCGTTTGAACGCCGAGAAGTGTGCATTCGGGGTTGAGTCCGGTAAATTCCTTGGTCACCTAGTGACCCAGAGAGGAATAGAAGTCGACCCCGTACAGATCTCGGCGATCCAGGGCCTCGTCCCCCCCTCCCGGATCAAGGAAGTCCAGAAGCTCACCGGCATGGTTGCGGCCCTTAATCGTTTCGTCAGTCGGTCATCTGATAAATGCCGACCGTTTTTCAACGCCTTAAAGGGTTGCCGACGAAACTTTATTTGGACTGAAGAATGCAGCATAGCTTTCGAAGATCTGAAGTCTTACTTGCAGTCTCCTCCCTTGCTTACGACACCAGTGGACGGAGAAGATTTGTTCCTTTACCTCGCGGTTTCGGCTAACTCAATAAGCTCGGTCCTAGTTCGCCAGGACGGACCGGAGCAGCAGCCGATCTACTACACCAGCCGAACCTTAACCGACGCCGAAACGAGATATCTTCCAATTGAAAAGCTTGTCTTAGCTTTGGTTATCGCTTCCAGGAAGCTCGTCCAGTATTTCCAAAGCCATGTCATCACCGTCCTCACCGAGCACCCAATCAAGACTCTACTCCGGAGAGCCGACCTTTCGAACCGTATATCGAAGTGGGCCGTCGAGTTGGCTAACTTTCATATCGAATTTCGACCCCGAACGGCTACCAAAGGACAGGCACTGGCTGACTTCATCGCGGAGTTCTCCCCGACCCTCGACAGGACCGGGGCTGGTCCAAGCCATTCCAAGAATGAGGATCCTTCGACACCAGAGCCGTGGCGACTCGTCATCGGTAATACTTGGCAGCTATTCGTCGATGGAGCTTCCAATAGCCGAGGCTCAGGAGCCGGTATCGTTCTAATCTCCCCTAGTGGAACAATTCATGAGCATGCCATCACACTGACATTTCAGGCTTCCAACAACGAGTCCGAATATGAGGCATTGATTGCCGGTCTGAAGATAGCGGGAGGGCTCGGCATACAGGACCTAGTAGTCTACAGCGACTCTCAGCTCGTCGTCCTCCAGGTCACTGGCGAGTACGAAACAAGAGACGAACGAATGACCAAATACGTAGCATCGGCTACACAACTTCTTCAGGGCTTTCAGAGTACAAGGCTCGTCCAGATCGGCCGAGAGAAGAACGCGCATGCCGACTCTCTAGCTTCTCTTGCTTCTGCTTGCGCTGAGGGAGGCCCACGGACCGTGTCTATCGAAGAACTCACTTTTCCATCCATCGAGCCGTGCCCTGTGGCCCAAGTCAACGTCACGTTCTACGGTCCAAGTTGGATGGACGAAACTGTCCAATACCTTCGGGACAATATCCTTCCCACCGACCGTAGAGAGGCACACCGCATCATCCATAAGTCAGCTCGCTTCTGGATATCACTCGAAGGAGAGCTTTACCGACGGTCTTTTGGGGGACCGTACCTCAAAGTGGTGCATCCCGAACAAACAAAGGACTTATTGCGCGAACTACATGAAGGGAGCTGTGGCATGCATTCCGGGGGTCGTTCCCTTGCTCACCGTGCACTCAGTCAAGGATACTGGTGGCCGACTATGGAAGCCGACTCCGTTCTGTACGCCAAGCATCGCATGAACTGTCAACAATTCGCACCGAAGATTCACAAACCCGCCGCTCCACTACAGCCATTAAAGAGCCCGTGGCCTTTCGCCCAGTGGGGGCCGGATATTGTAGGTCCTTTGACAACCGCCCCGGGTGGCTTCAAGTTCCTAATCACCGCCACCGACTACTTCACGAAATGGGTTGAGGCCGAGCCTCTCGTAACAATCGAGGATTCGGACGTTAAACGTTTCGGTTGGCGTAACATCGTATCCCGCTTCGGCTCTCCTCACGCAATCATTGTGGACAATGGCTCCCAGTTTATCGGTTCTGTATTTTCGGCCTTCTGCGAAGAGCACGGTATTTTGCTTCTAAAGGCAACCCCCCATTACCCAAAGAGCAATGGGCAAGCCGAGTCTTCTAATAAAACCGTGACCAACGGTATCAAGTGGCGTCTTCGGGCGAAGAAAGGAAAATGGGCCGAAGAACTATACCATGTACTCTGGGCGTACAGGACAACCCCTCGCCGAGTAACTGGGCAGACGCCGTACGCCATGGCTTTCGGCATGGAGGCGGTCATCCCTACTGAAGTCGGACTTCCCACTTTGCGAACCAAGGATTTTGAAGTGGCAACTAATACCAAAACAGCCACCAAAGAGCTCGACCTAACTGAGGGCCGAAGGGATCTCGCCCGAATTAAAATTGCAAAGTACCAGCAGGAATTGGAGCGGGGTTATAACAAAACGGTCCGTCCTCGGTCATTTCGGGTCGGCGATTGGGTCATGCGCATGGTCTGTGGTGGAAAGAAGAAGAAGCTTTACCCCAACTGGGAAGGCCCGTATCAAGTCACCAAGATTGCCGAAACAAACTCTTACCGACTGATCGACAAGTTCGGTGCTATTGTGCCTCGGGCATGGAATGCAAACAATCTCCGAAAAGCATACATGTAACACCATGAGTCGTCCGGTATTTCAGGGTTCGGCACTTTCGGCCACCCAGACTTTGTTGCTTGTTCGGTGGCGGCACTTTCGGCCCCCTTAGTATTTTGTCCGGTTCTGGCACTTTTGGCCAAACCACTGTATTTTTCGTGTTTGGGACTTTCGCCCGACACACTGTTTTGTTCCACCCCGAGCTATGGCACTTTTGGCCGAGCGGTATAAAATAAATTCTCTGGTTCGATGCACACTGTTTCTTTCTTCGACCCTCGTATTCCCGTATTCGGTGGTTAGGACCACTTGTGGCTTCGGCCTGTATGTTTTTGGTGGAATTGCCGACCATTAGTGGCTTCGGCCTGTATGTTTTTGGTGGAATTGCCGACCATTAGTGGCTTCGGCCTGTATGTTTTTGGTGAAATTGCCGACCATTAGTGGCTTCGGCCTGTCTAATTAATTAATTTGAAGAAATTAATTAAAAGTTGTTTTTGGTGGAATTACCGACCATTAGTGGCTTCGGCCTATATGTTTTTGGTGGAATTGCCGACCATTAGTGGCTTCGGCCCCTTCTAATTAATTAATTTGAAGAAATTAATTAAAAGTTGTTTTTGGTGGAATTGCCGACCATTAGTGGCTTTGGCCTGTATGTTTTTGGTGGAATTGCCGACCATTAGTGGCTTCGGCCTGTCTAATTAATTAATTTGAAGAAATTAATTAAAAGTTGTTTTTGGTGGAATTGCCGACCATTAGCGGCTTCGACCTGTCTAATTAATTTAAGAAATTAATTAAAGATTGTTTTTGGTGGAATTGCCGACCATTCGTGGATTGGGCCTGTCTAATTAATCAGTTCGACGTACCGACTTATATTGTCTTCGGCCTACACATAGACAAGTTACTTCGAGCCGGCCATGGAGCCCTGGCCCGAAGTGGGGGCTAGTAAAGTGCTCGGTACTTACAATGACAAAACAAGACAGTTGCGCAAAAATCAAAAGTCAATTCAAGCATAAAAGAGTGCAGTGCTGGGGCTCGGTGTATACCGAAAGTTTGGCACTGGCCCCTCCAAAATTAAAAACGATTACAGCATGAACTGGTATTTCCCAAAGTGTTCGGTACCAGTCATTCAGAAATAAAGAAAAGAAGTGAAAAATCCTAAGTCTTCTGGGTTGTAGCTTCAGCTAGGGGGTCGGTCTTCTCGGCATCATCAGCCGGAGTTGGATCCTCCGGGGTTACTGCATCAGGAGCCGGCCTCTGCCTTGGATATTTGGGCATTGCCTTGTACAGATCCGAAGCTTCAGGAATCCCGGCCGCTTATAGACCGAGGATATAGCCTACCCCACAGGCCTTGTCCTGTAGACCGCCGACCTGCTGTTGATAGTGTTTGGTCGCCTCGGCTGTCCCCTCATTGAAGCCTTTCTCGTCAGTAGCATCAAGCAGCTTCTTCTGCTCGGCTTTCATATCCTCCAGCTTCTGTTTAAGAGCCAAAGACGCGGCGTTGGCAGTCGCGGCCTCCTTCTTAAACTTTGCCACCTCGGTCTTGAGCTTATCAGCAGTGGTTCGGTGCTCTTCACTTGTCTTTATCAGCTTGTTCACTTGCTTGTTACGCTCCGAAAGATGGTCCCGAACCACGGCCAGGTGCTGAGAGGTCTGCTCAAAACATGTTCAAAAGTTAGAAACGACAGTCACAAGACTAAAAATTTGCAAGATAGTATCTCTAAACAATCGTCACCTGGATATGGAGTTGGCACGCCGAAGCAATGGACACCTCAAGTTCCTTCGGCAGCTCTTGGGCGTCCCGGGGCAGGAGGGTCCCTCCCAGCAAGGCGTATGCCACTTTCGGGTCGTCACGAACGCTATGACCTCACCGGACCTGGAAGCCGGTGAAGGACATGGCCGGATTCCAGATAGGATTGTCACCCGTATCCTGATCCGAAGGTGGGGGTCCTCCGGTTGGTTTTTCAGGAACGTTCGAGGTACGGGATCCGTCCCCCGAACCTCCTCCTTCGGCCTCCGGACGTGGACGTTTTCGCGGAGTAGGGACCATCTCTGTTTCCTTGTTGGCCGGCGCCACCGTTTTGGATGTGATCCCCAGGGTTGTTGAATCCTCGAGGTCCACAGGAATGAAGGGAGTTCTGGGCATGTCTGTGCTGCCTTCGAAAAATGGGTCCGGGGTGACTCGGTCAATCGGATGGCGCACGAGTCCGCGTAGAGGGTGCTGAGTGTCCGGTCCCTGTAGAGAAGTCCCGGCCTCACTTATTTTTCTTGCTCGTTCGGTCCGGCTCCTCTTCCTGGCAGCTAGTGTTGTGTTATACGTCGGAATATATCCGAGCAGCTTCGGCGCGTTCCGTATCGGGCAAGAAAGCAGTTTGTTCTCTCTCTGTTGATCAGCTCGGGCTTTCAACCGATCTACAACCGCCACATCTGCATAAGAGAGAAGAAAGGTCATCAAGACAAGTTCGAAATTGTTAAAAGATTAGAAGAAAGTGACTTGAGAAACCTACTACAGGCCTCGCATTCGGCTCGGGGTACTGTTGTTCGGTCCGTTTCACCAGGACCGAATTCCCAATTCCCTCCTACGATTACGAAATCCTTCGTATCGTCCTTGTCAGGAAGTTCGAGGATCAAAGGCTGTTTCTTCTTTCGGCAGGAAAAGTAGCACTTCCGCGATTGGGCGTTCTGCCCGACGAAGTAAACACCGAAGAAGTCCTCCAGTCGGAATTCAAGACGGTGTCTTCGAATCAGCTCGGCTACTCCGAATATGATTCGGTATGCATTAACCGAAAGCTGGGTGGTCGTGATGTTCAGGACACTAAGGATACCCCGAACGAATCGAGGAAAAGGGAAGGAGATTCCCCCAATACAGATCCCCGCCAGGGGAACAACTATCTCGGAAGGGGTCGGTTTTACATCTTCCCCAAGGGGAATCAGCCGGAGAGTCACGTCATTTGGAATCCGGTATGTCTCCCTAAAGTCATCTAAAGCAGCAGCAGACTGAAAATGGGTGCGATAGTTTGTTCGACGCGCTCTCACTGGGCGGCTCCCCGGAGGACGTCCCTCGGTGCTTTCATTTTCATTTCCAGCCTCGGGTCCAAGGTCAACATTATCTTCGGTCTCAGTATCTTCCCCTCGGCTTTCTTCAGGACCGCTTCCTCCAGCGTCTAGATGAACGTGGCTGTCCACATTCACCAACGTATTCCCCAGCGCCGAGTCTAGAAGTTCGGCGTCGAAATCATCATCTTCGTCATCTATTTGCCCCAAGGGATCGTACTCCCGGATCATGTCTTCGTCATCGGTTGTAGCAGACTCGTAGTCGTCGGCCTTGGAGAAAGACCTAAAGGGGCAACAACGAGAGTAGGGTTAGCTACAACCTCGGAAGAATGCTCGGTCTCTGGGTTAGGGACGTTCGGTGTCACACCTAGGCGTTTTTCACCTTATTAGGTTGATTGAAGATTGGTTTATTGGGATGGTCGGTCTAAATGTTGAAGCCTCGTTGTTGGGAAGAACGCTCGGCCCAAAATATCCTGAAAAGGATACGATGGGACGCGTTCTTTTGACAAGAAACCCAGGGGGTGGGTTCCAGAACCTCTGAACAGCATGAAAGCAGTATGAAAAAGGCAAGTCAAGGGATGCAAAGTACTTACATGATGATCCAGAGGGTCTTGGATGCAAGAGCAGGAACGCTGCAAGAGGGATCGACTGATCAGAGGGGCTGAGATGTGATCTCGAAGCTCTGAGAGATCTTTTGCAAGTAGGCCTCTCTCTCTCCTCTTACCTACCTATTTATAAGAGAGGCGATGGGGGTAGGGGGAGGGGTTTTTCGAAATATGTGAGCGCGGGAATCGAAGCGGCGGCGTCGGCCGGGGCTAATAGGGCGTTGACACGTGGCACGACATCATTGGGGTGTCAGTCGGAGCGTTCCTCGTACGCCACATTCAAAATAAGTCGCTAAAAGTCTGCAGTTGACATAGAGGAAAGAGTCATGCTCGATTTTTCAAGCGAGAGCATGGGTCGGTCTTAAGGGTGTCGTTCGGCCCGGCTTTAGAGGTCAATCCCTTCCATCCAGAATAATGCAAGGCATTGAGGGGCTATTGTGGTGGGCCGAATATTGACAGTGGGACAGGCCAGGGCCCAAATGAGGCAAGCACGCGAGTCCCCTCTTCAAGCCCACCTACAGGGGAAGAATTGGGCTTGGCCCAGGGTCGGCCTGAAGGCCGGAGAGAAGTGGGCCGGACCGAAGGTTGTCCCACCGGTTTAGCAGCCCTGGTATCAGCATGACCCGACCATATCATTCGGGTCGGTTGTGTGGGCTCGGGTCGGTTTTCCGGGTCGGGGTGATCCGGGTCGAGACCACGTGGAGCCTCGCCTCCCCGTTTCCAGAAGATGATGGAATCTTGAGGAAGGAAGGCAGTTACCGTGACCTCATTTGCATGTGGGTGACGTCACGGTACCCCTTGGCTTGGGGAGCAAGTACGTTGGCTATAAATAGGAGAGGATAAACCCTAAAGAAGGTACGCAACCCTACGCTATTCCAGTACTCTCTCTCTCTCCTGTTTACTTACTTGCTCGTCGGAGGGGCGAGAGGCGGCCAACCGTCTCACGCCTTGGTGCAGGTACTCAGCGGAGCAGAGAGGAGCCGTTCCAGAGAAGTTGTAAGGAGCCACCACCCCACAGTGAATTATGGTAATTTAGTTACTCTCGTGCAGATGCTCTAAAGAGATATAGTCAAAAGAGGGCCAGAGAAACGAACTTTTTTAACTCCCACTTTTATGAGTTTTATACCAAAAGACAAAATACAAAAAAATAAAATAAATCCCAATATGTTTGAATCTGATTAGACATGCCAAACAAATTCAAGTTTTCGGGTGCAAATAGGCTATAGTCCACGTGGTACGTGTTTTGGACGAACAGAATTTTAGAGAAAGAAAAAGGAGAGAGAGTGGTCGGCTAAGGGGAGAGAGAGTGTTCGGATTTGGGCCAATCCAAACGCATTTTGGACTGCTTGGATGCCCATTGGGTAACGCCACGTGGTACCAAATTTGAATCCAAAAACTTCTCCAAATTCCCACCGGACGCGGGTGTAATTGGGTCATTAGATATCTTGGGGTATTAACTTCAGGGCTCCGAAAATAGCTAAGGTGCGCACAAGCGGGCCGGTTTGGACATTCGATTATTATTATTATTATTTTTTTTTTTGGTGGGCGGGGTCATTAAGATCCCGCCTGGACTATATATGTAGAGCACAAATTTGTCAGGCCATGAATCCAGCGACCTTGACCATATAGTATAAATGATCATTTCATAGCCATCGATGCAGTATTTATTCTGAATAAAACTAGAGATGCAGTGGAATATCCAAGTTGATCAACCATGAGTCCATTATTTGAATCAGTCATGAATCCTCACCCCGAAGAGGGGACAAGGTCGAAGAAATAATTATGTCAAAGGTGACCGCGACCGTATTATTCTTGGAGAGTGATTTGTTCACTCTTACTCTCAGCTTTTACAGAAAATTAGAGACGAATTAGTGCATTATTCTAATTCTCTGCGAAAGCTGGGAGTAAGAATTAATGCAGTGAAAAAACTAGATAAAATATTACTTACGATGGTGAAGTTAACATTTGCTGAGATACAAAAATCGGTGCGAACATATTAGGAAAATGATTGTGTAGCAAGTTCTTAATTCAAGCTCAAGCAACAATATAGATCGACACACTTTTCTTAGCAATTCGATGCCTAATCTTCTGACATCGTGCTTTTGAATGGAAGGAAAAAACAGGTGCGACAAAAGGTAATTGGTATGTTAAAATCTATATTTTGTTTTATAGTGAGTGAAATTAATCTTATTTAAAATTGAATATGGTGATGTTCAATACAACCTCTTTCGTATGGGTAAAAATAAGGAGAAGTGCTATACATACTGAGACACCCAGCGTAGGGAAATCGTATCGACGGCCTCGCCGGGCCGTCTTCGGCCACCGGACGGCCGATCCAAGCCGTCCAAAAATTCTATAAAAAAAAACGAGATGGAAATCAACGGCATCCGATGTGTGTAGGGTGTTTGATCTAAAAACCCTACACGCATCGGATGCCGTTGATTCTTGCCTTGTTTTTTTTTTAAATTTTTGGATGGCTCGGATTGGCCGTCCGGTGGCCGAAGACGGCCCGGCGCAGCCGCCGGTACGATTTCCCTACGCCGGGCGTTGGCACGTATATCTTTATCGAAAAATAAGTAAGGCTTTGATTTGAGTACCTGTGAATTTTGTGGGCGCAGAAGTAGTTAGAAGAAACATGAGGAGTGTCCTTAAAATCTGGGAAATGATATTTGCACTCCAAAAATTGATACAGGCACTCCAAAAAACAAAGGAAAGTGACTTTGGAGTTTCACTGATTTTGGAGTGCCTGCATCAATTTTTGAAGTGCCAATATCATTTCCCTAAAATCTTTGTTGATCAAACTGTCATTAATGCAAGTACATAAGTACTTCATGAGCAATTATTCAGCATTTTCGGAGTACCGTATGGCTTTGTCTGTCTGGTATTCTTGAATCTCGACCATTTACCTAGTGATTGATTATGCGGTAAGAAAATTATAATTTATTTTTGTTGAGTAACTAAAAGACAAGAGTGATCCAATGGTTCTCACCTCGCTCTGACCGCCTTATCTAGAATCTCTCGTGCTCCGGAGAGTTCACTTCCAAATCTGCTTATAACTTCCTCACCTTGAACACCCCAACCGCCCCCTTTACCTCTTGGTCTTGGGTTTGGAAACTCCCTTGCACCCCCAGAATTCAACACTTTTTTTTGGCTCCTAGCCCAACTCCGTCTCCCTACGCGTGACATTCTCCACTCCTATCACGTTTGCCCCTCTCCTTTCTGTGCTTGGTGCGACCTTACCCCGGAATCCAACTCGCACGTCATGCGGGACTGCCCACGTGTGTCCAACATTTGGGGCCTCCTTAATTTTCCCATCACTTCCCAAACCTCCCCCTTTGCCACTTGGCTTCGCGATAACCTCAATACCTCTGGTAACCATCCATGTGGAGCAAGCTGGCACACCATCTTTCCTTTTGCGTGCTGGTTTATTTGGCGCCATCGCAATGAGGGACTCTTTGAAAGTAATTCCAACTCGCGTCCAGATCAAGTCATCCGGGTTGGCAAGCAAAATTTGGCAAAGTCCATGGAATGGGAATTCACTGTCAACAGTTCCACCCCCAAACGCCGGAGTTCAATCCTTGTCAGTTGGACCCCTCCTCCATTGCACTTCTTTAAACTCAACACGGATGGGGCAGTCGACATTCAAACGGATATGCCTCAACGGGAGGCCTTGTCCGTGATAGCTTGGGCCACTGGTGCGGTGGGTTTCACCGCAACATGTTGGCCACCTCTAGTTCCATGGCAGAGCTTTGGGCTATTAGGGACGGGCTTAATTACGCACTGATGGAAAATTTCAAAAATCTGGAAGTAGAAACGGACTCCCAAGTTGCCACCCAATTTCTCTCGGCAGTGAACATTGATAATCACCCGCTCAGCAACATCATCTTTGATTGCAGGTCCTTTATACGGCGGTTTGACAACATCAACATCAAGCACATTTTCCGGGAAGCCAATAGGTGTGCAGATGCACTTGCGGCTGATAAGCCAATATCAGTAGGAAACTTGTATTTTTACATTAGTGTTCCGATTTGTATCTCTAATCTGCTTCATACAAACTATTTGGGAATCTCATATCCCAGACATATGCTTATGTAATTTCCGTATCTTTTATTGAAATACTTTTTAACCAAAAATAAAAAGAGTGATCCACATTATGTCGTGGCCGTCTTACATTTTCGTGAAGTACCACATGATACTGAATGGTACCCCGGGACCGGGAGTACCCGATAATTGGCCATACTTCATCATCTCAGATTACATAGTAGACGGTTGATTTGATAGCAAAGCATACTCTCCCCTGTTCTCCATCGCAGAGGAACAAAGCCACACTCCAACTTTCCACTTCGACGTTTCACCTTCTTCCTCAAACGTCGTTGCAGATCTCTCTCTCTCCTCTACGATTTCCTTCCGCTATGCACATCGATGGATCGGGTGCTGAAAGCTGCAAGAACATCCGGTTCTCTCAACCTATCAAACCGTTCTCTCAAGTGGGTTCCCTTCCTTTCTCTCACAATTTCATTGCTTTGAGCTCCATTGGCCTCTCTTACATTTTGATGTACTTTCACCGTGACCACCGATGTCTTGTTTTCTGGTCTTTGGGCGTTCTTGCTTTTCTGTTTTCATGTTTACATGATGTTCTGTTTCTGTAGGTTGGTTGGCTTGTTAGTTAGTTTTTTTGATGCCAAGATTTTGTTGTTATTAACTTATTTTACGCACAATGTGGATGAAAATATGTGCAATTCGGGTTATACGACTAAAGAAAATTACTCTTTTGTTATCAAAAGAGTATCTCTGGACTAGGCAAATTGAAGTCTGCTGGCACCATTAGTCCGGGAAAAAAGTATGGAATTCCTAATTTGTCCGTGATTCCACCAACTTAGATTGAATTGGCACTGTGATTTTAGTTAACGCGATCCGGGCATTGTATCACGAATTGGGTTGATTGTAGAGATATGTGGCAGCTGTAAGTTTACGAATTATGTTGCAGATATTGGAACAGCTATATTTGACTACAGCTTTCTTTTTCTTTTTTTGGATGTCGTACAGCAATGAAACACTACATCAATCGTGTGAGGTTCGCAGCAGCTTAATCAAGCTTAATACACAACAAACCAAGAAATAGCCCCATACGTAAAGAAATAAACTAGCAATGGAAGACTCGTATACAAGCGAACAAATAACCAATTCTTGCCTTCGGCAAGATTTGACCCCTTGACCTCTCAGTAGAGAGTGTACAACGGTACAAGGGTGCAAATAAATTTGACCCCTTGACCTCTCAGTAGTAGAGAGTGGCCATCTGGGCTTGCCCTAGGATGCTAGATATCTCTTCTAGGATGCAAATAAAATTTTCTTTTCTTCTATAACCTCCTATTTTATTTCAGGGAAGTACCCAATGAGGTATACAAAAGCTTGGACGCAGTTGGGGAGGGGGAAAACTGGTGGGAGGTATCGGTGGCACTGCTTCATTTTATTTCTTAGTAATCTGCTTAATGCATTTAGGTTATAAGCTAGAGCTAATTGCACGCAGAAGACGAGTGTGAAGATTGAAGTGTTTCATTTCGTGATTACAGGCTGTGGAGCTGCAGAAGCTGATTTTGGCCCATAATAACATTGAATCACTAAAGGAGGACATTAGAAATTTGCCTCTACTGACTGTGCTGAATGTTAGCCACAACAAGCTTTCCCACCTTCCAGCTGCTATAGGAGAGTATGTCACCTCAACGTTTTTAACTGTTTTCACATTTGAAATTATATCATTGCTTGCGACGTTCTGATGCCTTTCTGCTGTTGTTCATTTTGTAGGCTTCACATGCTAAAGTCACTAGATGTGTCCTTTAACATGATAGCCAGTATACCTGAAGAAGTTGGATCAGCAACTTCTCTGGTCAAGTAGGCTTTCTTTTTGTTCTTCTTAATTTCATGTGTCTGTATAGAAAGTAGAAGTGGGTAACTTCAGTTACAATGGTTTGCAAATAAACATATGGAGAAAATTCTTGGGGAAGGAAAAAGACAGAAGGGGCATGTACGGTAGTTTTTTGTGTTTGAGCAGCTCCATTTCATGTCGTTTATCTAGGTTTGATTGTTCAAACAACCAATTAAAGGATCTCCCTGGCTCGCTTGGAAGATGTTTAGAGTTGTCAGACCTCAAGGTAAGGCGGAATTCTGATCTGATATTCATATTTGTTGGCTTTTAGCTTGTGATAACCTATTTATCAAAGAGTTCAACTTTTGGATGGTTTCAGTATCAAGTTGCAGTCTCTCGCAGCAATAGTTGATCTAGTTAGAGAACCTTTGTTGGGTAGCAGTACATTTAACCTAGTTAGTGATCATTCTAATTAGTTATTTTCCTTCACATACGTTGTGAATTATACTGTGTTTTTCTCCCCTGATAGGTTGGTTGAACTTGATGAAACAGGAGACTAGGAACCAGCATACTTTACGACATCACGGTCTTTCTGTCCATCTGTTTAATTGAGCAAGATAATCATTTTGAGCTCACAGAGTTTTTTTTTTCATAAAACACAGTTTAACTACCTGTTATATTTTCTAGATGGACCCAAGAAGGAAACTTGAAAATGATTATTAAAGTATTTGACCAAATCTATGCAAGTAAAACAAAATGTACAAAACCTACGCTTTAGGGATTATATGTTGCATAATTTGTCAAGTGTGGTGTACTCCAAGATCCATTAAGAGGTACCCAAGAGCATTTGCGACTGTGCTTATATAAATATTTAGACTCATGAGATTTGAGATTGTAGTTTCTGGAATGGAGAAATGTTTCTTGCGTATGTAGTTATGTTGGTGACATAATATCTGGTTTGAGATGCTTTCTAACAGATTCTTATTTATACTCTCCTCAGACATCAAATAATTGCATTACCAGCTTGCCAGAAGATCTAGTGAACTGTTCGAAATTGACAAAATTGGATGTTGAGGTACTACAAACTGCTGTTATTTAGTCATGGGCTACCTTCTTGGGTACCCTCAAAGGAATAGATGAAAACAAAGAAAAGGAAAGTGGTGATTGAGTTGGATGGCAGTGGGGCTTGAAGTGTTGGATATATCTTTTCTTCATGCAGGGCAACAAGCTAACGTCGCTCTCTGAAAATGTGATTGCATCATGTATCATGCTCACAGAACTCAATGCCTGTAAATATCTGCCATAAGTTAATATATTTTTTCAATATTATGTTTACTTGACATTAGTGAATTTTGAACTGTGCTTTACAATTTCTAATTTGCAGCAAAAAACATGCTAAGTGGTATACCGCAGAGTATTGGAAGCCTATCGCGTCTCATTCGTCTTGACCTTCATCAGAACAGTAAGTGAATCAAGTCTCCACGTAGTTATGATGGGAGGACGTGTGTAGATTCGACATATAAGTTAAATCAATGAGTAATGTGCGCCTTTAACTTTTTTAGTTTGTTCGATGTCAGTACTAGGAATATAACCTATGTGTGTGAATTCGGCAGGAATTTCTTCAATCCCATCATCAATAATGGGTTGCTCTTCCCTAGTGGAGTTTTATATGGGGTCAGATTCATCTTCAATGCAGCAAGAGATTTGGATAATGAGGGTTTTCAATTTTCAGTGTGGTGTTTGAGATATCTTTTATGACAGTAATCTTTCATAATTACATGGCACTTGTTTCCTGTTTCAATTTGTAGGAACAATATGTTGTCTTCATTATCAGCAGAGATAGGAGCACTTCCACACTTGGGGACATTTGATCTTCACTCAAACAAGGTGGCCAGGAGATCTTTTCGTTCAAATCATTTTCTTTCTACTTTAGTTTGTCACTTGTTTGCAATAAATAAGTTTGACCATGACATATTCTTTCTATATCGTCTCGAGTTTTATCCTTGGATTTTCTTGGGAAATGCTTCTCAATGTGATCAAACTTTGAGCTGGATTCTCAAACTCAACAAATAGGGATGTCCCTTCTGAATATTTCACCTGAATGCAGTTGAAGGAGTACCCCGCCGAGGCATGCAAATTGCGTCTCTCTGTTCTGGATTTGTCCAATAATTCATTGTCTGGCTTGCCTCCTGAGATTGGTAAGTTTAGTGTTTATTTTAGTAACAGGCTATAAATGCATTTACTACCAACATTAGTTTATCATATTTTGCTACATTCTGAGGAATTGTAGCCCTTTTCCCCATACACCCACTGCTTTATTATCACTCTCTTCATTGCCTATATGTGATTTGCTGCTATTCATCGTCAAATGATTATTGATGTCCAAGTCATTCATCATTCTCGACAATATCTACTTCAGCAGCACCTTTTTACTTTGAAATCCTTGCCTTTTTAGGCCATCAAAAACAATATTACATGAAAAGCATAAACATTAATTTGTCATCCTGCATTATTACTGTTGTGTCAATTGGAGGATTCCAACTGTAACAATCTCTGTTAAAAGGGCTAACTAAGGCGTTGGTGCTGGGATTTTATTGCTTTCTTAATGTCTATTTGATCTAACACGTGCAACGATTACCAAGGCATGATGACAACGTTGCGGAAGATTCTACTTGTTGGCAATCCTTTGCGAAGTCTTCGAAGGTTTGAATTATTATCTTGGGCAGTTGGACATACTCCTTATTTTACGTCTTAAATTTTTCTCAACTGATAATCTCCCTCTCCCACAGCTCATTGGTAAATGGACCTACACCTGCTTTATTGCAATATCTACGTAGTAGACTACCGGTCAACGAAGGTACTTTGTGTTGGCTAATTGGGTTTGGGCTTTTTTTATAAGACCTCCAGGTTTTCATAGTTAGTCTCAGCTGTACAGCAGTTCTTATCTTTTCAGCTTTTCAAGTTAAGCCCATGAGAAGTTTTGGGATGCAGTTCTAAATTCTAATCAATCTAATTCTGCGGAAAACAAAAATTTATCTTGTAGAGTCTGCAGCTGGTACTCCAAGTAACGAGGATGTAATCGCCAGGGCCGCTAGAATGTCCCTTACCTCAAAGGTATTTTTCTACTATTCACTTTGACATCTTTCTCTTCTTCTTTCTCTTGTCGCTCATGAACTTTATTTTTTTATTCTTCCTTTTGTGTTTATATCTGGGAGTGTAGTGTTATACTTGAGGAGACTATGCCATTTTTGTCAATATAAACATATATGATCTAGAAAGTATACAGGTGTTATACTGGGGTTTCTAGTTTCATTTCTGTGGACAGGAAAACCATGTTTCATTTTAGATTCATGGGAAGGTACAGTGATCTAGTCCTACTGATGAACAGTTATACTTCGGGACTCATCATGCTTCACAGAAATAAGGACAAATCATTATCCATCCCAAATATGGGTGCTGGGAGTGGTATGACTTGAGATGGGCCTAACTTATAACTGAATGCTCGCTTGGGTTGGGGACATGTCAAAATTGGTAAAGGTTATGCTTGGGTTGGGGGCATATCAAAATTTGTTAAGGTTCAAAGAACTGTTAACAAACAACTAGCTCCAAAGGTGATAATAGAGACAAATAAAATACCCTTCGTGGGTAAGTTAGTGCACAATGACAGCAGAAAATCGCCTAAAAAATAATTCTGACATCCTATATCCGAAGGTCTGTTAAAACATGCAGTTAGTGTTGTTTCTTTTTCCTCTTACTGGAAAGGGCCAAGTTATTGTCAAGAAGGCTTAGACAGAATATTCTTCAAGCAAAGGTGTGCTTAATTTAACAGCCCTTTTGGATTGTGAGAAAGGGAGAAAAATGAAGGGTTGTGGTTTCTCACCAAAAGTGATGTGATTTGGTGAGCAACAAAATGGACTAGATTCGTCATTTTTCTTTTTATCATCCTCTCTCACCATTTCCCATCTCTTTTAGTTGTCCAAATAAGTGAACGTATTCTCCTTTGTTTTCTTTTCTCACCCTGTCACCATCCAGGGGGGCTGTAAATGCTGCATATTACATTTGCTTAAGGCTACATTTAATTCAGTGGGTTTGGAGGAAGGATTGATTTTGTTAGCATTTTGTGGACGTTAAATTAAAAGTGACTAGAAAAGAAGAGAGGAACAGAAGCAACCTCAAACAAAGTGCCTGAAGCCTTCACTTGAAGTATGGCAGCCTAAATTTACACTGTTTTATCCCGCAATTCTTCTCCTTTTCATGCTCTATGATAGAAGATATTTTCAATACATGATATTTAACTTTATCATTCATTGTCGTCAGTCGACGCATATGGGGCTATTAGACATGTAGTGAATGACATTGCCTGCATTCTGGGCAAATGGACATACATGTGCTTTGAATATTTGTAACTTTGGTTATCACGAAAGCTGGTTCTGTCAGCATTCTGCATTTTCTCTTTTTATTTTTCATTATGTCCATTATATCAGAAGCTATTTATTTCTGTTTTCAGGAACTCTCGTTAGTCGGGCTTGGTTTCAGTGCTGTCCCGTCAGAAGTATGGGAGTCAAGTGAAGTCACAAAACTTGACCTTTCTAAAAACTCAATTGAAGAATTACCTGTCGAACTTTCTTCATGTGTTTCCCTTGAGGTATATGATTTGGTTTTTCATCCACAACACGAAGAATGGGGATGCAGTATTTTCTTGTTTGTTTGTTAGCTTGATATACGTGTTGAGCCCCTTTTTTATTTGCACAAACTTTTGGAACCAGTGGTGATCTAGCACTGTTTAGGGCTGAAGTATTAATATGCAAAGTCATGTAACTAGTAGCAAATCTGCCCCGTCTCCATTATAACAGTTCCTCTCAGGGCTTTACTCCTTAGTTAACGGGGATGAGATTTTTGTCGCATGTTCTGTTAATTGCAAATGAAACCCACATAACTGTATAGTACGACCGTTAGATATTGGTACCTTGAATTTCATCCATGGTAGTCCTCGTAGAAGGCCTGATAGGTCGGGAATTTCAATCGTCAATGATAGATTATTTGAAATTGACCACATGCAGACTTTGATTCTGTCAAGGAACAAGATGAAAGAATGGCCAGGTGCTATTTTGAAGTCACTTTCTAACCTTTCATGCTTGAAGCTGGACAATAATCCACTCCGACAGGTAAATCAGATTTTATTCCAGATTTCGTAATTCAAAGTATTGGTGAACGTTCTGCGATAGCAAACATAAAACATTCTGCTCTAGGAAAATAGTTCTGCTTATATTGTTATGTGCAATATAACCTTTTGGTTTACTCATCCGAATATGTATGATTTCTTAGAACATACCTCATCCTTTGGTTAATGATGTAGTAATGATCTAACTGTGCAGATGACTTCTCTTGCACTCGCATGCACACACATGCACTTAGGCTTTAGTGGTTTCAAGATGGGTAGGAATGTCAGACATTCAATGTATCTATGGAGCAAACAAAATTTAGAGGCTGACCTGAAGTTAAAAGACTTCCTCTAAAATCTGGGAGTTTCTATTAAGTTCTTATGCAGTTTAAACAAGCACCTATGCTAATTTACCTTTCTTCGAGTAGCTAAGTGGTGGGTCACAAATTTGAGGACTGGTTACCGGTGAAACCTTTTTCTAATAATCAGAAAACCGGACTCGATTTTTTATACCTCAGACTAAGAGTGTATCGCGTAACTCCTGTAACTGGTCTTTTCCTTGGTTCTAGATCCCATCAGATGGCTTCCAAGCTGCCCCCAAGCTCCAGATTTTGGATCTAAGTGGTAATGCAAGTTGTTTGCCAGAACATCCAGCATTTTCTAGCTTGCCGCAATTGCAGGAACTCTATCTGAGGTCTGTTTGAGAGAAATATGAGTTTGTGTTAATTTCGTGGTTACTTCCCTATTCATCATACGCTTCTCATTTGATTAACAGAAGGATTCATATATCTGAATTTCCATCAGACCTAGTACAATTACAGCAATTACGGCTTCTTGATTTGAGCCAAAATTCTCTTCAATTAATTCCAAAGGTAAGTCACTAAGCTTGTTCTGTCTTACAGAAACCATTTCCCGTCAAGTTTTGTTCTGAATATCTGTTCCAAAATCTTGTTATTGAGAGCTTTGATTACTGTTTCATTCATTTCTATTGTTTTCTGTTTAATTTTTTTCATCTTCCTGGTAAAGTTACAAATTACTATCTTGTGTAACCTGTTATTGTCTTGCAGGGTATAAAAAATATGACTTCTCTAACTGAGCTTGACCTTTCGGACAACAACATTACTACACTTCCCGCAGAATTGGTCAGAATGCAAATTCCTTTTTGACTTTTTGTTGTCAATTATTTGGATTTCATAAACAGCAGTAGTATTTTGATATAGTGAAGCTGCACCAATTTTGATGTAAATCTTTGATAATATGATTTTTCAATTTTAGAACTTTGATTCAATACATTCTTCTCAACTAGAAACTTGTTCTGCAGGGATTGCTTGAACCCAGCCTACAGGTGTTGAAGCTTGACGGAAACCCATTGAGAAGGTATGCCCTCTCTCTCTCTCTCTCTCTCACACACACACACACACACACAGAGACTATGTCGCCAATAGAATAGTTGTGTTAATTCAGTGATGACAGAGTGCCAGATTTGCTGTTGAACTTGTGGCAGTATTTAGACTCAAAAACTGCTTCCTAAGTTCATTCCTCCCATCTTGTACTTCTAATGAATTGAACCGGAATGCCCAATCAAAACCATGCCTCTGTCCTTAAGTTTGTTGAGGCCCGGAGAGTATCCGTTAAGAGCTATCTACTGAAAATCTATTTTACCTGAGGATGTCCAACCTTTTGACTAACAAACGTTCTATGCTTTTTCCCAATGCCTATATCAACATTTGGATTAATCCATATTCTGCATTGATGGTTTTCCCCGTGAAAGTGCTGCCATGCTTTTTAAACATTTGAGAAGGAAAAAATGGAAACAAGACTTGGGTCTTTCTCAGTTTCCGTCTTCGTTTCCTCTTCTTTTGTCTCCACATCTTTGTGTGCTTTCGGGGTTTCCTCCAAGTGTAACATCTGTCAAATTGACTGGCAATCACAACACTATGAGAACACATCTCCATTTTACATGGAAGACATGCTCTAAATCCGTTTTTTCACATCTTCGTCTCCAGCATCAGGAGGGCTATTTTGGATCGCGGAACTAAAGCTGTTTTGAACTACTTGAAGGATAAAATTGTGGACAACTAGTTGTGCCCGATCTTTGCTCGTACATGTACGCGTTTTGCATGTTTGTGAGGTTGCTACTGCATGGATTTGTAAGCTTGATACGATCGACTCTTTTACGATGGGTTATATCCCCATGATTGTGTTTTTGGAACGTAATATGACATTCTTCGTTCTTTCTTGTATCATACGGAGGGGTGTACATGTTTGTATTTTCATACTTTCTCGAGTCTCTGTTATGAAACTGCTACTACTATTTTTCCAAGTTCTGTTATCGAACTTGTAGGTTATGTCCACTTTAATAGTACTAGTTTGTTTTCAGCATACTATAGGCAAACAATTTGCTTTTTGTATAAATGGATGAAATTCGATGAAGATCATAATTTGATGTACATAAGATATAATTTAGGGCTGCAAATGAACCGAGCAGCTCGCGAGCTCAGTTCGTTTATTAAACGAGCCGAGCTTAAGGGAGGTTTGGCTCGGAGACTTGTTTAGTAAATGGCTAACCTCGGTTCGCTAACTCGAGCTCAAGTTTTTGACTCGTTTAGTAAATGTACTGAGCTCGACAAAGCTTGGCTCGACTCGTTTGTAGCCCTAGATATATATAAAAAAATGCAGTTTAATCCGGAGGGTGTTTGCTTAGCTACTAACTAAAATGATCAGGCCAGCTCTTCTCCTGTCATTAGCTGTTATAGTAAGATACAAAGCCTGTAATTAGCTGTTAAGATACAAAGCTAATTGCCGCCTGTATTTGGAGCCTAAGAATTGGTGATAGAAATAGAGGCTTGATATAGTACATGAACTTAATCCATAAAAGATACAGTAATTGAATGGCTCAGATTCACATGGTTCAAGTTCATGGATCTTAACATTTTCCATAGAAATCAGGGTTGAGTTGACGATTTTAGTTTAGCGGTGAATCGTTACTGCTGAACTAACTTGAAAAGAAAATTTTCATTAATGTACTCCAACATTTAAAAGTGGACATAATCCATTTATAATGAACTGACAATCTTCAAATAAAAAATTTCACATTGGATTGAGTTGATTTTTTACGGGCCCAATAAGAGACCGAGGGAGTATGCGTATCGGTTGATTTCACGCAATCGCGGTGGAGGAGAAATTTCCTCCCGCAACGTGGGAAGACCAGAGAGTGGACAACGGTGCAGACCAATAGCAGCTCAGCTCGAATCAACGACCAGACGACCCTACACCCAAATTCCCCCTCCGGAAATTCGTTAAATTCCCATGTGAGATTCCTTCTTCTCCGCCCAAATTCTCGCTCCCTGTCTTCTCTCTCTACTTTCCACAAAGAGAACCATAAAGAGCGCCGCCCCGTATAGAGGGAGAGAGAGAGTGAAAAGCAAGTTAGATTCGCTTGGTTGGTTGGTTTGCTTCCTACACAATCATTCAAGTTCGATTCCTTAGGTCAGGCCGCAAAAAAATTATTGTGTTCTCTAAGTTCGGTGTAGATTGTTTGCATTTGACCGAACTGGAAAGGAAATTGGTTGAGGTGCGGATGAGTCATGAGTGTCAAAAAAAGAGAAAGCGGAAAGCAAAGGCTACGGGATTCTACGAAAATGCCAGCGTAATGATTGCCCGTAAAACCGAACGTTACTCTCTCTCTCTCTCTCTCTACGTTTGGAAAGTTGCCATTCAAGCACTGTTCTGTTGCTTTTTACTAGTAACTTTAATTTTCGGTTTCTGCTTCTGCTTCTGCTTTTGCGCGAAAAAAGGCGAAACCCCTCCCCTCACCGGAAAGCAGCAAAAGCTTCAAACTTTTCCCAACTTTTTTGGCTTATGATTTACCACTACTCAAAATTCCTTCGTATGCCTATTCGATCGGATCTATTCCCAACTCTGATCTGAAACCCCTCAATTTCTCTCCCTTCACTAGTCTATCGAGTCCATTTCTCCAAGTAACTTTTTTCCCTCCAAATTATACCCAATCGTATGTGTATCTGATTTGCTGGCAATACTTTCTGTTCTTTTCTTCAATCCAAAAATAGTGGCTGCGATTAGTCAGTCCCATCTCATGCTTTATTTCGAATCACTGATTCAATTGGCTGTGGATTTCTCATTTATATCCCCTTTCGTGTACTCATTTCCCGCCATTTTTCTTCGCTCTGATGCTTTATCCCTATCTTGTGTCAATTGTCTCTGATTTCGCCAAAAATTATGATCTTTGATACCTAAAAATTGTCCTGATCGAGTATTTAAGCTTTTTAACTTTGAACAAACAAACCCTTTTGAAATTTCTCATTTTTACCCCCTTCGTTGTTTTCACTTCCCGCTATTTTTCTCCCCTCTGATGCTTTTCTCCATGCCTTGTACCAATTTTCTCCGATTTCGCCTAAAAATCTGATCTTTTATACCTAGATGTGATCCTGACCGAGGATTTAAGCTTCTGAACTTTGAACAAAAATACCCGTTTTTAAATTTTACTGGTACTTGTCACAAATGGCTGATATTTTACGGCCTACTTCAATTGAGGACTTACCCTCCCATTTGATAGTAGAAATACTGAGCTGTGGAAAGCTAAGTGTGGTTGATCTAGTGTGTCTGGAGCTGACTTCGCGCGCATTTAGGGGGAGTCATCATGGGTTGTTCCCTCCCAGTTTTCGGTCCTTGGTGGATTTCGCGGCGTTTCAGTTATGTGGATCCCATCCAATATATGCCCCGATGAGTCCAAATGCTCGGAACGGGGTTTTCAATCGGTGCAGGGGGAACTGGAAGCGGGTTCTGAGGTTCTTGCAATCAGTGGAGCAGTCGTCCAACGTGGTTGAGACCTCATTAGGCAATGTAGTACTGCTTCTTCTTTCTTTTTTTGGGAACAAATAGAGCATGGTTATTAAATTGTGACTTTTTTTTGTTAGCTATGGTAGAATTTGACGTTTGGATGGCCAACAAATGACCTCATTGCATTGCTGTTATGGCTATGGTAAAACTTCTAGAATGTATTATGAAAACCCTCAAGAAGTGCTGGAGACTGACCAGTAGATGGTTTCTGTATTCATACTTTGATTGCTTTCTTAGCCGACTCTCTCTCTTATCTGATGATTAAGAGAATGGGTGAGGCAAACATTCTTTGTTGGTTTTTCCTTAAAAGAGTTTTTAGGATAGTATAGCCATCAAAGTTTTGAAAAAAACGAGTGATTTCCCTGACAATTGCTCTTATCTGGTATTTTTGAGAATGGGCAAAGGGAAAATGTTTTGTGATTTGTCCTTTCTAACTTTTCAGGGTATGGTTTTGGAGTTACCTGTTCCTAATGATAGATTGTTATCTGCAGATGCAAATTAGAACGGGAAAATATCACACACTACTGATCAAAGATTCATCTGGGTACTCTTGTGGTTCCAGTTTGTGTGGTGTTCTCGGTCATGGACCCGAAACAACACAATGTGTAGCATTTACAAGGATTAATTTCCCATCTCGCGCGCATGTGATCCAGGTTTCAGCCTCCCACAATCATGCTGCTTTCGTTATGCAGTCCGGAGAGGTTTGTGACTCCTCATACTCCATCAATCTGTTGCTGTTTTGAGGAAAAAGGATCAACACGTAGTTATTTGGGTATGGGTATTTTACATGCTAGATACTATTGTCAATATTGATAATTCTAGCATATGACAAGGTGTTGTTTCCATGTGGATAAACCCGAAAGCAAAATAACCACAAGCCTTGACGTGGTTATTGGTATATCAGCTTGGAAATTTTATGAGTACAAGTAATTGTATCCTTGACTGAACTAGCTGTTGTTCCACATACCTTGTTGTTTGTTACTTTTGAAGTTGCGTTTGAATGTAATTCTAATATTTGGAATAGACCTACTTCTACGCATTGGATCACTAATCTCTCTCTCTCTCTCTCTCTCAATGTCTTGATAAAGTGATAACTATGTGGCAACATGACACGTTCTCTCTCCTTGTATATAGATTCTGCGTTTCGTATTAAATGGTGCAGCATGGTAATGTGCACAGAAATTAATTTTGGTCTCTAGGCCTGCCCTCTCTGATGCCTTTCGGCTTTGATTTGGGGGCATGATTCCGCAGCAAAACGTCAGCTCCTCGGTTCTTGGAGGTGTAGTTGTGCCACTATTTCAGTTGTTTTTAGAGAGCAGCCACTTTGTGTATATATTGTCAAAGGTTAGGCCTATCTCCAATCCTCCGCTGCCCATACCCCCATTGATTGGGGACTAGATGGGTTCTGTTGTTGTTGTTGTTGTGTTGTTGACGAATATTGTTCACAAAATAATAGTCGGTATGCCTTTAATCCAGCCAAAAGCTATTTCATTTTTACATTACAAACAACAATATAGTAAGAGGAAAGCATTTTTTGTCCCTTCAATTATTTATGCTTCCAAATCCTTCTGTTTTGGCCATATCTTCACTGGATCATATATGGCTTTAGTTCCAAGTCATACAGAATAGAACAAATGCTAAACGAATAGCAGTAGACATTTCATGTATATTGTATTATATGGATCTATTTAGCTGTATGCTGACCTGTTTGGTTCTATACCTTTATTTCAATTTGCCGTCATTCGTTGTTTCTTGTCGAAGAATGTACTTTTGTAATTCACTTTCTCGTTCTCAGATGCCTTCTCCTTGTTGCACATGTAATTGACTCATGATACTTAGGTTGCTGCATTATTGTTTATTATCAATTTATTGATGCAGGTATTTACTTGTGGAGACAATTCATCATTCTTTTGTGGACATAGAGATGTTGGCCGTCCAAGGCTTGTTGACGCCTTGAGGGGAATTCCTTGCAAGCAGGTAGATTACTATTTGGTGCCCTTTCTATCTGTTTATATTGTGTTAATTTGCTACCCACATATATGGGAACATACAATATGATGCTCTACCCCCTTGAGTAAGGACAAATAGATATCAGCAAACTGGAAATCTTGAATCCCATTAAGCTCATATTTAAACGTGTTGTAGGTATTGTAACTATATTATCTTGCCAAATATGTCACTATCTGAAAAATAGGGGAGTGTGTGTTGGAGATATGGACTTTTCGTGGCTACTAGAATTTAATGACGACATCAGGCAACTCATCTCGTATGGTTTAGTTAATTTCTCTGAGTACGAAAGATGAGTTCAAAATACCATTTGGGTTTATCTTAGCTCTTAGGTGACTCATGTTTGTGCCTCTCAATCTTGTGTCATGGCCTCTTGTGTAACCCCAATGGATTTAATGTTGAATTTCAAGCAACTGTTGATACTGACTGGTCAATGTAGAAACAAAATTATGATTCTTTGGGCATCCAATGTGTGTCTTTTGGTGCTTGCTTGATGATAAAGTCAGCTAGTTTAAATTATCCGGAAGAGTTTGCCTGACGAAGCTTATCTCTAAGGAGATATATCTGCTTTGTCGGTGGGGTGGTGACCGGTGAGAATATTGGCACTGTTTTGTTGCTTTGCCCCGACTCCCAAACCCCTTATATTGCATGAGATGAATTTGTGATTCCTGAGGGCTGAATATGTAACACCAAAATCTGCCATATCACAAAAGGAATTGAATCAATCATCTATCACACTAATACAAATACATATGCATATGTTTTCTTTCTGAGTAGTGCTATTCTCCAGAAGATTCAATATTTTATCTCAAGACTTCAAATTTTGGCGCACATATATTTTTCTTTTCTGATATGGTTTATTGCAGCACAAATTATGCTCGCTGTCTTTTGGCGTTATCATTTGTCGAACTAATCGATGGACTTGTTTCAGGTTGCTACTGGACTCAGTTTTACAATTTTCCTCACAAGACAAGGTCATGTCTATACATGTGGGGCTAATTCACACGGCCAGCTTGGCCATGGGGATACAAATGATAGACCAATACCCACAATTGTAGAACCGCTGGAAAGTGTTGGAGCTATAGCTCAGATTGCTGCTGGTCCAAGTTATTCCCTGGCTATAACTGATGATGGGACAATCCATTCATTTGGGTCAGGAGCCAATTTCTGTCTTGGACATGGATTACAGCGGGATGAGCTACAACCTCGACCCATTCAGTCATTTATAAGGCAGGATATCCACATTGTTCGTGTCTCTGCCGGTGATGAGCACGTTGTTGCGCTTGATTCTAGTGGATTTGTAAGTGTCCTTGCTCAAAAAAAAACTTTTAGTTTTTCGTATTACTCCGTCTGTTCCGTATTGTTTATCCATTTGCAGCTGTCGTGCCATTCAACTGGATAAAAAATAATGCCTTTTTCGTGACTTTTTTTTGTTTTCAAAATTTTTTCCACCAAAAAGTACTCAGTTAAATATTGTTGACAGAGTTCTCAAAATCATCTTGTAAAGGAATAAAAATTGGAAGTAGAGAAGATCTTTTGAGATGTCCGGAATTGTGAAAGTGGACAAATAACGCAGGGCAGAGGGAGTAGTATTTACTGTTTGGGTATACTTTTGAATAATATATGTTGGTGATTGTTGGATTAAATGTTGATTGTAGGTATATACTTGGGGAAAAGGCTACTGTGGTGCATTGGGCCATGGAGACGAGGTTGATAAGATTACTCCGGAACTCTTGTGCAGCTTGAGGAGCCATGTTGCTGTACAGGTTTTGTTCTTACCTTTTTACCACTGTTACAACTTTGATTGTTTATGTTCTGATTTAGGAACTTAGTCATTGAATGTTTAGGAAACTCAATTGCCCTGCATTTATTTATTTAAGAAGAGATGGAGTCTATTGCTTTATGTACTTGTTAGATTTTTTGGTATTTTGGAATCTGTTCTTCGAGAAACAGTTGTTCCCATTACATTTTTCCCCTTGGCCATTTGATTTCTACCTGGTGTTTTGTTCTTTTCAGAAACATTCGTATCCTTTAGGTTTAATATCAGGGTAAATTCAGGATGGCATTGAATATTTTCACCGCGCATGGAGACAAAGGAGATTTTGTTTCGGTTTAAATAGTCACCCTTCTAGAAATTGTAACCAAACAGATTACCGTTTAACAAAGCAAAGACTATCTTTATTCAAGATGATAGTCCGGAGAATTGCCAAAAGCCCTTTATTTTGTTTTTCTTTTCATGATCATCTCTGTCCTTTTGCCTGTATATTTTCACAGGTATGTGCAAGTAAGAGAAAAACCTTCGTGCTGGTAGATGATGGTTCTGTTTATGGGTTTGGTTGGATGGCTTTTGGCAGCCTAGGATTTACGGACAGGGGAGCATCTGACAAAATCACGAAGCCGCGAATACTGGACAGTTTAAGACCTTACCACATTTCTCAAGTAAGCACGGGCCTCTACCACACTGTTGTAGTCACCAATCGCGGACAAATTTTTGGGTTTGGTGATAACGAAAGAGCTCAACTTGGCCATGATACTCTCAGAGGATGCCTTAAACCAACTGAAATTTTTGTTCCAGAAATGGAAAATAATGCAGGTTTTGTATCAGAAACTGGGTGAACTTGGCTTACCTGCCTTTGACATTGAGGAAATAAGTTATGGTTTTGTACTGCTAGTGTATTCTGTTACGATTTTATTTTTTGTTTTACTTCTCGAACATGTTAAGTTCATGCTACAATAGCACTGCAAAAGTCTGTTGTTTTACACGATTAGATGCAAATTTCATGAAAGTCTTTTATTGTACTACTAAAAAACGAATATGCATCCACTAGAAATTTGGTTGTTTCTGTCTTGAATAATAATCGGGAGTGTTGTGTTTGAGTGGAATCAGACACCCGAAACAATGGGAAATTTTTGTACCAGGGTTTGTTCAGTTATTTCCCTTTTGTAGGTGGGATCAATTAAACAAGTACAGATTCAGCATGAGTGCAAATTCAGACATCTGAAAAGTTTGGAAATTTCTCTACTTCCTTTTTCCCTCTTTCTTTCACAAGTGACATTAAGCAAGCAAAGATACAGATATGCTTCTTCCTCTGCCATCTGAGCAAGCAGAGATACAGATATGCTTCTTCCTCTGCTATCTGCCTGCTTTTCCTTTGATCGATATGGTATATACTCTTCCTCATATTTGAATTGAGATCGCGAGGTGAGTCTCATTTCCTTACCCAATATCAAGACCAAAAGAAATTTTGTGGGATTAACCAAGTTATTAGTATTACAAATGATCGGATTAATTGAAACTATTCTTTGTAGCACTACTCCTTTTACTGTGGTTTCAGCCATTCCAGTTGATTACAGAAGACATAGTGAATTATCAATTACTACTAGCTTGGACTTGCAGATTGTATAATCTCTCTCTCTCTCTCTTTTTTTTGGGGGTGCGAATCTCCATCTTTCTGAAGGGGAATTTTTCTTACGAATCTTTTTTCAACTTCTGTTTTGTACATGGGTATGACGGAGGAGCAAAGCTTGCGAAATGGAGTTCCTAGCGGCTATGTCTTCTATTGGCAAAACATTTCCTTGCTTCATAATCCTTTGGAAAGAGAAATACCGGCAACTTCGGAGTGAAGCTGATTTAATTTTAGTTGTGTTTCGTACGATAGCTGGGGGATTCAATCTCCTTCGAAACTTAGTTGCGTGTCGTTCCACTCATTACCAAATTTGCCATATCCATCTCCAGATAAACAAAGGAAAATTATTCTCTTACTTCACTTCTTGGAGGTCTTCCTCTTGCTATGTCCCTTTGCTTGTTTAAAGGGAAAAAAAAGAAAAGTAAAGAAATTTTATCAGGAGTTCTCTCCAGAAATGATGTGACATTAGCAGTTTTTGTATACAAAAATTGTTGGAGGAATTACTTTCTCTGGGTTTACAATAATGGGTAAGTATCTATCACTCAATTTTTACATATTTTTTACTCAAAAGATGCACAATTTAAGAAAAGAACTCTCTTTCTATGGTGGCACTTAAATGATTGCTGTGTGCAGTATTAACCATATCTTGATTAAAATAAAATCACACTGTGTGGCTTTTTAAGAAATTTCCAGAGCACAGGCTGATAGTAGACTTTTGCTAGTGCAGCAGAAGCAGCTGGGTTGTTTGATTCCTCTATTAATGAAAAATGATCAAGATTGGTGTCTGACACCACTGCATCACAAATTTCGTCCCATCTACGGTACTTACGAAATGGTTGAACGACTATCGCCCAGGATACAATGATGAAAATCTCATCGAAGCAGTACAACAGCCGACGAGCCTTGCCCAATATTTTTTATTCTATAAAATCAAGTCTCGAGGGGTTTGGTCAAGTGGGAGCGAGAAAAGTAGCAAGCGTTTGTCCTCCACCTGGGGTTTGGTCAAGTGGGAGCGAGAAAAGTAGCAAGCGTTTGTCCTCCACCTGAGGTTGCATGTTCGAATCTCACGGAGGCCAAACATTCCAAATCTTGGGGCCACTCGAGGGTTTGCCAAGTCATTAGCTTCAGGGTCCCGGAATTAGTTGACGTTCCCCGCAAGTTAGCCCGGACATCCAGTTGTCCATATTAGCCATAAATATCTTATCCAAATTAGATATTTGTGCTGAATCTTGCCATGTGATGTTACAAATGAAGAAAATTACAGAACAGGCCGGCCTCTGATGATGCCTTCACCACCTTAGACATGAAAGGGAGACCTGGAAAACCAATTAAATTTGGACAAAGACATTCATGATCGTCCTCCAACATATCTAATCTTAATTAGTAAAAATTACCTCGACAAAGACTAGGAAAAACAGAGTGTCAAATCTGACGTTTCCTGATTTGTTACCTTTGTTTTAATAAGTATCTTTGAAAAAAATACATGAGAGGTTACAGTCGGTAGTCGGTTCGAGGATAAGGGAAGGGGATGCCCAACGTAGAATCCAGGCAGATGAAGTGCCCATTAACTTGCCTCCCGATTGGGCTTGTTCGGTTTGGATTTTGAAGGAGATTTTAAAGTGTAATGAGTGGAAAGAGAGAGATATAAGTGTATTGAAACGTGTGAAAAACTTATAGGATAATGCACATTACCATTTTTTTTTACAACTCAGGGTCCGGCCTAATAATCCGAAATGCTCATGACATATCAGAGGGCGGCTCCACATTGAAGCTTGGGTATTCGAATGAACACCCTAGAAAATTTCTAGGGTACATTGAGTAGCATGTATTTTCATCATATCCCTACTTTGAACACCCAAACCAAATAGGGTTTGAACACTCATCAACTTGAGAGAGCCACAAATCAACTTAGATTTGAACACTTTCTTTTGGTTTTAATTAAGCTTTTTGCAAGTGGGCGGTAAAATTAAGCCACATGATTAATCGAGGTACGCGTAAACTGGCCCAGAACTTGACTTATCAAAAAAAAAAAAAAATCACATTTGAACACCTAGCAACACTAACACCCCACAACTACCAATGCTGAAATTTAAAAATCATGAGAGATGGAGAGAACAAAAAAATTTATAATTGCAGTATTTCTTAGGTACCAAATTTCTAGTTTTTTTTTTTTACAGAGATTCTTTTCAAGTTGCATTTGTTTTGATGAATTCATATTCCGTCATTTCTTACGTTCAGTTAATTAATTAATTGTCTATTTAGTTGAACTACTTTAGCGAAGAGATAGATGAATGATTTGCATAGTTCGTTATGTATAATTTTAAAAGATTTAGGCTCTGTTTGGAATCTAAAGAAAAGAAAGGAAAATAAAATAAAATAAAATGGGAGGAAAATAAAAAGGAAAATTTACTATTCACAAAACTTAAAATTGTTATTTTCTTCTCTTTCTCTTCCAACCAAACAATAGAAGGGAATTTTTTTAAATTTTCCTTTCTTTCTTTTTTCTTTCCTTAAGTTTCAAACAGAGCCTTACCTACTTTAGCAAAGAGATCGAGAATAAAAAAGATTTACCAGTACAAATAGTCTTCATAATCCCTCTCATATGCCTCATCTTTTTACCTTAAAAAGTAGTAGTAGTAAAATAATACTTGTCCACACACTCCAGGCCCTTGCCCATGTCCTGAAATGATGGCAGCAAGCTTTTGACTTGCCAGAAAAATGTGAAATTCTATCCAAAACAGAGCATTTTAATAGTATGTGTGTCCGTGACAGTATTAACCAAGTACCTACCCTCCTTCATCCTTGGTGCCATTATTCCGCGGTCTCGGGATATCGTGACCAGTGACTCGGTGGTTGAACACCCTTCTCCACTAAATATTTATGTAGCACTTCATCCTTGACCCGAATGAAAGCGCGGTACTGAAGAAGGGTGGAGTGCCCAATAAGTTTTCCATTTTTCCCGATATGGGATTGGAGGGTGCTATAGCTGCCCGGACCGGGTGTCCATGGTGGGCCGAACTCCCATGTCCCGAGTCGAATCAGTCAATCATGATCTAGATTCCTCTACGCGGGCAGATCATTCATTGAAAAAATTAGACTAGGTCGATAATTGTCGCAACACATACTTTCTCATCGCAACAGTCATGTCGTCCTAATGTCAAACTTTTTCTCTTTCATGGAGAAAAACTTTTTTACGGAGGTTCCGTAAAGAAGGTTTTTACGGAGGCGAACAATCTCACCCGTCAAAAAGTGTTTTGGACGGTCCAGATTTTAAATAAATTATTCGTGCAAATAATTTATTTAAAATCAGGACCGTCGATTTACCGAGACGAACGGCGAGATGGAGCAGAACGAAAATCTCTTTCACTGACCCTCTGTGAATAAGGCAACCTCCTCTTTCATCTGTTTGTTTTCCGTAGGGTCCAGGTGGTCCCACACATCCATTCTTTTCCGCTCTAGTACCGGGCAGAGCCATTCACTACTCAACATTAAAACTTGGTTCCTACTCATGTGCTCTGGCCCATAACACACACTTGTTTGTGGGACTCACATAAATTATGGGGGGAGTAGTTAAATTATACAATAGTTCAGGTCACCCGGACTACTTTACATGGGATCTATTACTAAGTGTACGGACTCCACAAAAACGTGTGGTTGTAAAGTGGTCCAGAGTACCACGTGGCGGTACTCCCGGACTATTATATAATTACTCCTATATACTAGTACTATATACTCATTCCGTCCCAAATTCTTGGTTCTCTCCGCTTTTACGTGTAATTTTCAATGGCCTCTATCTCTCAATGAATATTGTTTAAAATATGCAATATGAATCTTGTTTGATAAATTTCAATTATTTCTATAAAACAATGTTTTCAAAAATATACAAAATAATATACATTGAGAGATATAGGCAATTGAAAATTGCACTTAAAACCGTAGAGAACCAATAATTTGGAACGGATGGAGTAGAATTTATCGAGTTCCAAAAGGTAAATACATTAGTATATCGTAGTATAAGGTGAGTATATTGAGAGACATAGGCAATTGAAAATTGTATGTAAAACCGTAGAGAACCAAGAATTTGAAACGGAGGGAGTATTATTTATCGAGTTCCAAAAGGTAAATACATAAGTATATTGTAGTATAAAGGTGAAAAAAGCTCAGATCATTAGCCCTAAGGGTTTGTCGAGTTGGTTGGTGGATTTGCTTCCCACCCAATCGACCAAGGTTCGACTCTTGGGGTTAGGGTGCAGTAAAGTAATTTCTTTTAAATTTTTAAATCTCAACACCGTGGATGGCCTGTCTTTAACCAGAATGATGAGAGAATAATTAATCGAGGTGTACGTAAACTAACCTGGATATCCTTGACCGTGGAACAAAAAAGAAAGAAGCTCAGATCATGTCCATTTTAACAGTGTACCATTTTGCGCGTGCATAATGAGATCGGAAATTAATCTCTCTTTTTTTTAATTGTAAATAGGAAAAAGGTGCAGCTTACGATAGAGAGATGAAACCCCATTGGTTAATCTTGGAATATAGGCCAGTTTATTCTCACTCTTTTCTTGAAAAAGAAAGTTACACCTTACACTGGGACGTCTGAGATGTAAACCAATTGAACCATCTTTACCCCTTTACCCAAACCTTTGGTTTACTTGGTTGATATTGGAAGATTTATAACTTTATGTAATTAATCCAACTTAGTAACATTTTTACTTGGTTGATGATATGGAAAGATATGATTAATAAAGAGACCTTATCCCTGGGTTTCTTACATTTTCTTTTTGATGTCAAGCCAATAACACAAGACTATAACAACCACATTGGATTCGTAACCTAGTACTCCGTAGTACACAAGAATCTAATAAAGTATGTATGATCTAGTATGAAAAAATAGATTAGGGGTGAAAAATTTAGTAACTTTTAACACTCGCATATAAAACATGTACTAATGTACTTCTTCCGTCCTGTTTTTTAGTCTCAGTTAGCACTTTTTGCGGTTTCAAAAATATTGTCCTACTTCCGAATCAAAAGGGTTCCAATTAATGAAAACTCCATTTTACCCTTCTACTTTTAAAACAATAGTACTATTGTTTTTTCTTTTTTTTTTTTTAAAAAGCAATGATTAAAGGGTAGAATGAGAAAATATGGTGATTAGACATGCAATAATTATGTTTTCTTATATAGTTGGAATCCCCAAAAGGAGCTAAAAACAAAGGACGGAGGGTGTATTTATATCTCTTCAGCAAGATTTGGTACCTTGATCTCCCTATAGAGAAACTATACTCCAGGATTGACTAAAGTCCCGTTCCGCTAATTAGAAATATAAATACTTATTTTTTGAATTAAAACTGATGTATTGTAAGAAAATGACATATCTCGTAAAGCAAAAAATTACTAATCTATCCTCAATTGTTTAGTGATTTTGACCCCTTGACAACCCCTTAGAATTGGGGAAGGTGGTTTTCCAAGAAAAAAGGGAGACAACTGGGAAAGGTGGGCTCATTCCGTAGTTTGTCCATGTACGTATTTAAGTGCAACCCCTTTAGTTAAATTTAAAAACCAGAAATGAATCAAAGAACGACAAAATGCCAGCAATCAGCTGGTGTTAAATAAACAAAGGGAAAAAGTGAAATAAAAGACCAAACCCAGCCGATGAGTAAGCAGACCCTTTTTATGGAGTATTTAAGGAAAATACACAGAGACAAGTTTTACTGTAGAATTTTTAACAAACAAATCATGACAGCAAAGACCCAAATTAACAAAGCCACGATCCCAGAATCCACCAAATAAAAAAAAAAAAAGTAGCAATACACAAAATAATAAATACCACTACGCCAAAAAAAGGAGTGAGCTGTTCACGACACACATCCATCCGAAAATCGTACAAGGCGTTTCCGGCTCATATCCGCGTAGACCCTTTTTACTCTCCACACTGTCATTGAACAGATGAGGAAATTCCCTTCTAGGCTCCTAATTAATATCATCAGGCCATTGATTGTAAATGTTGGTAAAAGATTTCCAACATGTTGGAAAATGTTACAATTCCGGCCAAGCTACAATCCTCTTCGACGACCCAAACGTAATTGACCCGGTGCGAGATCGCCTGAATCATCACCGCCGCCAGCGAACTCCATGGGTGGCACACGATCGCCTCCGCTCTCCTCACCATCCTCGCCGAATAGCTACTTGACCTGCTGTACCGCCCTGATCTCGGCAAGGATGACGATGATTCCTCGTCGGACGAGGACGAGAGCGAGAACGAGGACAGACTGGAAGAAACATCGGAGGAAATGCTGAATTCCTCTAACATTCCTTCCAATTTCCTGTCCTCCAACCTCGCCTTCACGACCCTCACCAGATCCTCAGGGGGACCACCGCAGTCTATGTAGGCCATCAGGTCCCCTGCTGAGAGGGTCGTGATTGCGGCCGCGACTATTTCGTCGCAGCAGGCGAGGGTGAAGGGAGATATCTCCCCAATCAAAATACCCTCGTCGTCGACGACAGCCACCGACGTCTGTTCAGCTAGGGAGCTCGAAATGGCTCCGACTGCTAAGGCAGCGGGCGAGTGGTACCGAATTGACAAGAATTCGGTGCTGATTGCGCCGAGTGTGTCGATAGACAGGGCCGGGAGCGGGGTGAAGACGCCGATTGAACTGAGGAGGAATCGGATCACGTCTTCTTGGGTTAGCCAACAGAATTCGCGGCCGTTATGAGCAGTGGGATTAGGTGATGATTTTTGTAGCTTTCTTCTAGGGTTTGTCTTTATTGGTACCACGAGATTTTGGGCTCCTTGGAGGATTAGATCAATGGCTTCCAATAAACTGCAAAGGAAAACAAATCACGGACGTTAACTCTATTTGAATAATACTGAACCCAAACACTGGATCTAAGACATACAATTGCAAGAATGCAGAACAGAACAAAAGTAAAAAAAAAAAAAAAAACTCTTAGCTTGATTGAACACTGATACGGAGAGAGATGTACGGACATATATATGCGGACATATATTGGCCCGAATCGTTCGATACACGTAAACCCACCACAATGCACATAAAATCTACCCTCATTAAAACGAGTGTTGACACATTTATATCAGAACAGAACATATATGTCGTCCAGCAATACTACGAACAAAACTTCATAGTAGAGCTCCAGACACAATTGTATCCAAAGATCCGCACATGTGCCCATAGCCGGGCCCTAATACATCGAACAGACTCTCATTGACTGGAGCAATGTTTTTAATCAAATGGGGGATGGTGTTGTGCAGTGGTACTCCGAGTCGTCGGATTGTGCATCTGACAGCTCGGATCTCATCTCGGCAATAAACGGCTCTTGATTGTTGGTTGCCGAGATGAGATCCGAGCCGTCGGATGCATCCGTCGGCTCGAAAGTGCGCAGCACGGTGCACCTCACTGCACAGCACCAACCCAAAGTCCGTCTTTAATACCGGTTAGAGTAGTGGTTTTTCTACGGGTATGTTAGTATAAGTGGGATACCGAGTAACGTTTTAGATTTTATCACTATCAGTGTTATTTCTATGCATAAGAAAAATTAGCATAAAACATTCATTTATGAAAGAAAAGGGAAATGATTTTGCCGGGTTCGTTACTGGCTGGTATGGATCCATATCAGCCTGTACGAACCGGGACTTCGGGACCAACAGGTTTTTAAGCCAGCCGGAATAGAATGCCGGATTTGGTAAAAAACGGTATGCACCAGCTGGTACCGTACGAGATTCAAAACTCTGGTCCGGAGTTGTGTTACTAGACTGTTTGTTTGCAAAAATTGTTGAATTCAACAGAGTTCCTTAATAATTTTCCACCATCTTATGATTGCAAAATTCATGCTTAAATCAAACTCTGAAAAATATACAGTAAATCAGAAGAAGATAACCACTATGAACAGACAAAGAAATTTATGGGCAATCCAACACAAAGCATGGAAACAAACAAAAAAGTCTGACTCAGAGAGAGAGAGAGAGAGAGTTTATCCTTAATACTACCTCGAAGAGGGTTCCACGTGCCTGACCCGACCCGGGACTTTCGAAACCAGTACAGAAACAGGGGACTTGAGCGCCGACGACGGAGCCAACAAATTCTCTTCTCTACAGAGATGGCAAATGACGTCAACCATAGAAATCTTCCCGACGCATCGGCAGTCGTCGACGGCGTCGTTTTTGTCTGGCGAGGAGTGGTCACAGTTCCATACGCTGACGCAGCCGTCGTCGGAGTATCTGATGGCGGAGACGGCGTCGGCGAGGGTGGCGGAGACGGGGAGGGACCTCAGCGGCGGCTTGCCGAGACAGAGGTCGGATACCTCGTACGCAAGCAAGCGAACTGCCATACAAAGAGGGAGACCCTTTTTGGGAACAGAGGAAGGCCCAAGAAAGTTTTGGAGAGAGAAAGAGTTTGGAGGAGTGAGTTGGAAGGAGAGAGAGTGGGGATGTGTTGGAGAGAGAGATATATTTAATGCATGTATTTATAGCAAGCTGTTACAGCTAATACACGAAAAATTATACTCCCTCCGTCCCATAATATTTGTCCGGTCCGCAAAACGAGGACTAAAAAATAATGCATTTCTCTCAATAAAAAATTCAAACTTTTTTCATAAATTACAAGAACTCATCGATATCTAATGAATTGTTGAAAAAAATTTGAATTTTTCTTGCAAAAAACATATTATTTTTACGTCATTGTTTTGCGGACCGGACAAATATTATAGGACGGAGGGAGTATTTATGACCCTGGGCAGATCCTCTGCCGAAAATTTATGTGCCTCTGTGCCGAGTCATTTTTAGCCGTTGGATTGTGTGTTCAACGGTTAAAAAAAAATTCGACACAGAAGCACAGCTGCACACAAATTTTTGGGATAGAAGAGATCGAACCCATGGACACCACCATTTGGTCCCAAATTCTTCTTCCACCACATATTTGTGTGAACTCAAAATGGGGTATTGAAACATAGTTAGTTAGTTACCATACCATTGCTCTTGTGTGAATTCCACTACAAAATATGCACGAGCTCAAACAAATGTGCGGTAGAAAAAAGTTTGGGGCACTGACTCCAGAGGCATAGAATATTACTCCTAATGCACGCTGAATAATTATTACTCTCTCGTCCCATTTTCATAGTCTCCCAATTTTAGATTAAAAAAAAAGAAAGTATTTTTGTTCATAATTTTTTGAATTCTTTTGCAACAAATCAAATAACTAATCAAGATTTTTAATTTGGGGTGAACAAACTCAAAAAATTACTTGTCTTTTCGTAAGAGACTATCATTTTAGTACGGAGGGATTGGTATTTAGTGGTCTTGGAAAAAATTTATAGAATGCTCCAATGCCCATGGGGCACCCCACATTGGTGCGAGGTCCAAAAAATGGCTCGGCGACATTGAATAATCTCTCATCTTGAGCCACCTCAGCTCGTCAATTTTGAGATACACGTTTTATGGGGTCCGTAATCCTATTAGTGGACCTATCAGAATGTGTGATGTGGAAGGTGTAGACACCCTATTTTTGACTTTTCAGAATAGTTTATTTGCGGTATTTGATTCCCCAATGATGATTAAGGTCAAGAACATCCCGAGTTTGTTAAAGAGTTTGAGCTTTGAGCGTCCCGAACCTCATCCAAACCTTTCCGAACCCCTTGTCGAATCCTTCAAGCCAAAACCAAATGGCCTCAACAAAACCCTACTGGTGTACGCAGGTGCTTGACTAGCGTGCGTTGGAAGCACAGCCACGTGTCAGTCATCTCCCGTTACTGGTGCACGCCACTCAACAAGGGGCGTACGCCAGTAAATTCCAGTCAAATCAACTTTATTTAGCCGAACGCGCGGGAGTTTTTGAAACCACCCGACGTCAGCCAACAGTTCCCTGATGATTACTTCGTCCAAAACTGTCCCCCTCCCTCCTACACCTTCCCTCATGCCAAGTCCCATGCATTAAATGCATGGGAGGCTCCCTCTTTTCCTTAGCCACCAAACAAGCCTTAAGGGCCAACTGATCTCAGTCCATCTCTCCTCCATAAATACCCCCCTTACATTCATTTGCAAGGGGTTGACACCATTAAGAAGGGCCTAAGCTTTGGTCCTCTTCCTCCCTTGTTCCTCTTGTTTTTCTTTCATCCATTGAAAGGCAAAGCAAGAGAACAACACTCTAGTCCATAATACTCCCTACATTCATCTCTCAAATTCTCAAATCCCAAGCTCAAGCTCAAGTTTCTTTCCAAACACACAAGCAAAGGTATATCACCTTTTTGCTTCTGTCTTATGTTCTGACCCCTGAGGGGGGCTAGCAGGGTCAAGGCTGGTAATCTATACCAGTCCTGGCCCTAACGCTGGCAAGGTTTCAAAGCCGTGTGAGGAGATAGGTGGCGCACGCCAGTCGTTTAGAGCCGTACGCCAGTCATGGCAATATGGCAAAACTGGCGTGGGGATCACCGATCGTCCTTATTTTGTTTTACTTATGCCCTGATCACCTTCCTGCATGCTAAGAATCAGTTTACTGCTTTCTGCCTTTTAGAACTGCTTAGATATGGTATTCAATATTTCTTTTATGTTGCTTTGGAATGCCTTCTGGTCATGTTCTAGAGCCCATATGATGCAAAGCCAAGCACTGACTGAGTTGTGCTAACTGGCGCACGGTACCATGTACCTGCGTGCGCCAGTCACACCTTGACCAGTGGTTGGCCCTTGCATGGCAACTAGGCTCTGACCTCTGTTTTTCCACCCCTCACTGTTTAAGGGGTTTTCTGTTTATTTGGTGGCTTTCAGGCCCTTTGTCTGTCTGTAACTGTATATAACTGTTGATATAAACTGCGTGGTTTGTCCTGGGTGTGCACTAGTCCATTCCAGAGCCCAGAGGATTGTTTGCAATAGCTGTGAGCTTGGGCCTACCGGCGCACGCCATAACTGGTGTGGCGCACGCAGGTCATGCCTGTATGCAGTGGCTCGGCCAGTGCATACAGGCTCATTCCTGCGTGCACCGCATTAAGTCAGTGTGTTCCAGTTTGTCCAAACACTCACAGGAGCTTGTTCTCAATCTATTATACTTGCTTTAGATCAAACATCAAATATACATCATATTTTTGTACATAAATGCAAACCTGTTTACAGTTTTAATCCCCATTAACTGTTCCCCCGCCCTAACTGGCTAAAAATGATCAAATGAGAGAGAAAAGCAAAATACGTTTTTACAAAATGCCTGAATAGAGACCGATCTCCGGATTGGGCGAGAGGAGTGCCATAAAACCCTTCCCCTCTCGTAACCTGGCTCCCGAACCTCAGATATCGAAGGTGACGACGGTTCAGTCTACAAGCCTTTTCAAACTCAAATAACGTAACCAAACGTTTTCAAAACCCGATTTCTTGGGTACTTTCCGCAAAACCCGAGTGGCGACTCTCTGAACTGCGAAGCGTTTCGCAGCGCTTTCCGCAAAAAGGGCGCACCCGATTTTACAAGCGAAATGTGAGATTTTGGAGCGTGTGCCCACAGAAGGGTATTGAAATATGACGATAGAATCTATCCTGAGTCTTATTTTATAAATCTCGGTATATAAATCAATATGTGTCATGTTGAATTAAATTTTCTTAGAATAATATAAACCATCAAAATTTCTGATCATCTATTCTGACCCATCAAATCTATTTGTTTTCTTAAATAATCTAATAATCTACTTCTGGGCTATGCAAAAGGCATAATTTCGATGACTAAAACCAAACCCATGATCAACTCTAGTGGTCCTTGCGTTATCATATCTTCATTTCAATTAAAAAAAACAAAACAATAACAACAACAACTCTTGTGGTTTTCTTTGGAAGTATATAAGGTACAGTCAAAAGTACCAAAGGATGGTGGGGCCTGCTAATTCTTGCTTCTATTAGGCAAATACAATTGGAATTGTTAAAGAAGAAAGATAAGAATGCAATTTTGTTGACCATTTTTTAAGGATGGTGAACCTTACCTTCCCTCTTATTGATTGAAATGATATAGGTCTCGGCCATGCAATACGTAAGTATGACATCACTTTTGGTGGGATTCACTCCATTTCAACAAATAGGAATAAAAATAATATTCACCTTATTAAGTGGAAGTCGGAAGGTGAACAAAATTCAACTTGCTAGTCGCAGTTCAAGGAGCCTTTTTTCCCTCCCCTGGTTCAATGAGGATTAAAAGGGCCATAGAGAAATTTTTGGGTGCCAATAGGGTATCACGCTGGCACCATCACATGGTACCCTCCACCAAATTTTTCAGTGCCGAGCGAGTATTGCCGACGTGGTACCCGTTTGGCGCATCTGAGCCGTCCGATTCACTTTTGGATGGCTCGGGTTGAAACCCTCTCTGTCCTCTCACCCCAACACTTTCCCTCTCTAAATCTGAGCCGTTCAAACACGAAATAAACGGCTCGGATGCGCGAGCGGCACCACGTGGTACCCGCTCGGCACTGAAATTTTTTCCCAATTGAAGACTAACGGAACCAAAACTTCCGTCTATTTCTCTCTTCTCACACGAATCTAATAGGAATAGTATAATAATTCTCTCTCTCTCTCCTATTCCAAATGCAAATCCCTTTCCCCAGTCTCTCTCTCTCTCTCTCTCTCAACCCACTTTCTCTACTCCATGTTTCTCCATTCTTCACTTGTTATGGCGTCAAGAAGTCGATCCAGAAATTCATTTTCTTGGACCAATTCAAAAACCATGGAACAGTGTAATCTCTCAAGAACAATGAAATACCATCGAAGGGAGAGAAACCCATTTTTTCCCCAAGAACAATGAAATTGGGTGCCCAATCAGCAATGAACCCGGTTTTTATTTATTTATAAGATTTGTTCCTCTTCTTGTTTCAAGATCTACGAGGGTAACCCTTTTTTCTCAAAAAACAGTGAAATCGGATGCCAATTAATGATGAACCCAGTTTTCTTTCAAAAGTTAGAGCTGGAAAGGATTGGTTTCTTGTTTCAAAATCTGTGTCTTTGAAGATAGAGAGAAAAAAACAAGTTGGGCTTATTTTCTACAGTACTCCAGAGAGAGAGAGAGAGAGAGAGAGAGATTTTCTTGGAGAAAGAAATGCACGAAACAGGAAAGAGAAATTGTGACGGGAGTTAAATTCTGCCGTTTCATTTCATGGGTCAATTGCTACCGTGCGCACTACCGACAATAACTGACATGGACACAACCTGATTGGTGGAAGGTAGCACGTATTGGTGCCAGCGTGGTACCCTACGGGCACCCAAAAATTTTTGCCACGGAGGTGCAAATATCGTCAAATATACACACTTTGTTTTTGCCAAGGAAAAAAACGGGTTGAATTGAACCAGCGTAGCAACCCTCGATCAACTGAGAAATTCACCCGACAAAGAATGTTCAAACTTAAGTCATAACTGACCCGATTGAGGAGGAATTTTTTATCCCTCAGCACATCGTAGACTCTGTCATCAGGCCTCCACCAAGGAAAATTAACTTGAGAAGGTTTCAGTTCTACTTGACAATAACATTGACAAGCTCATTGCATTAGGTTGAGATGACAAGCTGTAATTGTTGGGGAGCACCACATGGGACAAGCTGACATGGTAGTCCGGGATTACTGAATAATTTTTCCTTCCATACCCAATAGTTGATGATCATCAGTGTACGCATAAAATTTAACCAAGTGGGGCTCACCTTTTTAATTTATCCAAGTGGGGCTCACTCAAACAACAGCATCACAACCATGGCATAATTAAGCGTCAGGTACTGGTAATTAACATTAAGCAAACTTAATTAGGCACTAGCTACTTGTAGAGTAGTCAGTTAATTCCAACAGATACTCTCAAAAGTTATAATAATAATTTTGCATGGACATGTTCGATCATGTTTGTGTAGTTGGCGTGCATAATGCATATACTACCATATATGCCATGTGCCAAACAATGAATAACAATTAATTACCCTCATGCATGAGCTCCAACCAATGTGCAAGCTTCATAATTGGTGTTTCCCAAGTCCTCATAATCCCATATTATTATTAACCTTCAATCGAAAGAGGGATTTTGATATTCGCGCTCCACTTTTTACTAGTAATTTCATGTTAAAAGTAGAGCGCCATCAGTAAAAAGTGGAGTGCAAAAATCAGTTTCCTCAAAAGAGATGTGGCTTTCCTTCTCTTGAAACCCAAAAAAAAAAAAATTTACTATAAGGAAGAACCACCCATCAAGAAGCTACTTTTTCCTAGAAAACTACATCCTCCAGTCGCATCTTTTCAAATTTGAGTTATTTTTTTGAGTATTATTCTTAGGTTTATGTCCTTTTTTATTTTTTTAGTAATCAGGCGTTTGAACCAGCTTATGCGCACCTCGACTAATTATGAGAAATCAATCCCACCGCTTACTTGTCCCTATTTAAAGAGAGAGCAAAACTCTGAATGTGAAACCTTACGAGGAGAAACCCCCTTATTTTGTTTTGTGGCTTTCTCCACTAGGCCAATCCTTGGGTTTGAAGAACCGCTAAGAGCATGTACACCAATGAAAATGTAAAAATGCTGATCAACAGTGCACTTTTTTCATTTTACCTACTCACATCTCTCTCAACACTACACCAATATTATCTATTTTACCTAACTCCAATTAAAAAATATATTTTTCACTCATTTTTTTTATTATCTTTATTGTTTAAATAGAGGAAAAAGGAGGGAGGAGAGAGAGAAAGAAATAATAAAAAAAGAAAGGAATATGAATAGTGCATAGGTAAAAATAGAGAACAACTATTCACAAATACATTTTAGCTCCTCTTTTAGCTCATTTGGCGTAGACTATTTTTTATGTTTCTCTTAGGTAAAATAGCAAAAAATGTATTTTTGCTCATCTAGTGTACTTGCTCTAAGGGGGTGTTTCCGCTAACAAAAAAATACTAAAAACTTAACGCATTTTACCATCTCGTTTCTATTAACAAAAAAGTTTCAGCATTTTACCATCTCGTTTCCACTAATAAAAAAGTTGTCAGCAACAACAAAAATTTGCTACAGTAACTTTACTCATTAACTCATCAACAATTTATTCACTACCGGAAATAACTGGACATTTCTCAACAATTTATTCACTACCGGAAACACCTAACAACTTTTCAATCACAAATAAAAATCTACAAATTTTTCACTACCGGAAACACCCCTAAATTGGAATTATTTTTGCATATAATTTCGACATGATTAATATTCTCGACAAATTCTGAAGAAGTAAATAATTTTAGATTATCGAAGGGATTCTGACAAAAGTGATAAACAAACAAAAGAGAACCCTCTATTTCTTTTTGGAGAGTTGGCCGAGAGGACCTTTTCCCTGGTTTGAGATCTACCATGACATCTAAGAATCCTATTGCTTTTCCACTCACTACCTAAATTATAGACCACCATGTAAACCTTTTTCTACAAAATGCTAAACAGATGATCTCCAAAAGCCCTTATAGTGGAAAAGGGCCTTGGAAGAATTATTTATCTCCAAAAGTGCAAAATGGCCGGTCCTGCCTCCTGCTTAATTACTTATTGTTCACCAATGCTGGAGTAGACACTAGACACTAGTAAAAAAAATCCAGTACTTTCTGGCTTTCTGGGTGCTTAGAAAAAGGAAGACCATGGCCATCATCACGCATGAGATTATTTTAAATTCTTGATCAAACTTATTAGTGATCTGTTTTTCTTTATGATATGATACTCAACTTCTTGATCTGTTTGATTAAAAATAATGAAACGCATCTTCAAGTTGGGCTGAGGGTCTTGGATGCACGACAGAAAAAAGAAGCGAGAATTAATAACATATTGGTGTTGGACTGAAGACCTGATTCGGTTTTGGTTGTGCTTTGCTAAGGGTTCAAGGCTCAGGGGCAGAGAGCGAACTCCCGAAATTTAAATAGGAGTACCACGGTTATTGACGATGTAAACATTGTGATATAAAATACTCCCTCCGTCCCTTTATTACAGTCCAGTATTCCATTTTGGACTGTCCCTTAATAAGTGTCCATTTTGTAAAGTTAGTGGGTAAAAGTTGGTGAATTGTCTATTTTGTCCCTAAAAGTAGATTCCATTTTAAAAAATTAGTGAGTAAAAGTGTAATGATGATGGGTAAGTAGGGAAAGTGGAGGAAAAAGTTGATGTGAAAGGTATAATGATGATATCTTTTTAATAAGTTGGAGTTACGAAGCGGGACATTTAAAAAGGGACGGAGGGAGTACTTGCTATACGCAATAGCCGATGTAACTTGTACTTTTTCTTAGCTCTATACATAGTAGAACTGGTGCAAGCCGTGAATGTATTCAACAAACTGTGGGGGAGCCACGCAAAATCAATGTGTTTTATGTTATTTGTTATTATTATTATTATTATTATTATTATTATTATGAGCACTATTGCTCAAGTCCGAAAATGAGACTGAAACCGAAACATTACGCGGAAAATGCGGAATAGATTCATTCTCACCCACGAATTCAAGTCAAATCGTGACCAATAACTTTTCGGTTTGGGCTTAATCAGTCGTCTTTCATGTCATTTTGTTATTTATTCTTTGCCCGTGACTTGTTTGTTGGTTTGGCCGAATTTGTTGGGAACTATCAGTTGTAAAAAAAATGCACAAGCTAAACCGCACTTTCCAACCCAATCTGCTCCCTCTCCTACTTTCCACAAATTTTTACAACTGATAGTTCCTACAAGGGTACTATGGCTAATCCTTTTGTGGTTTAGCTTGTGCATTTTGTAGTTTTGGGTATTAAGGAACCAATCGAAAAGTTAATTACATTACACATTTTACCTTTACCGGAAGGACTGTGGGCAGGAATGCAATTTTTCTTGTAAGTCAAGATGTACGAACTAGCTTACGTACGTGCACCTCGACTAATCTTTAAGAACCTAATCTTACCGTCTACTAGCGGAGAGCCCAATTGAATCCCGGGCAAATACATAAATCAAACGGTAATTTGACCTACTAGTGAAATTGTGCGTCTCACTGCTTGGACGGTTATATCCTTGGCGTTGGCAACAACCCAAAAAATAACTCACAGTACAGCATGAGAGAAAAATATATCAATGATTCATATTGATTTTGTAGTCTGAAACCCTAGCAAGTGTGAACGTATTCATTAACCTACTAGCAAGGCGCCCATGTGAAAACACAAGCCTCAGATGAATCCTCAAACCTAACAGACAAATAATGAATCCTCTGATGCCAGTCCTTCGGTCAATCAATCGTTAATAACAATGTTACAGACACAAATGCTCGAGACAAATTCGGCTATAGACGTGTTAAAGCAGTTCGTTCGATAGGGAGGGTTCCATGTGCGTACTGTCTGAAATTCAAGTACATTATCGAACATCTTCGAATGCATCTATATTCAGATATTTGTATGCGTAGCGTATTGCTCCTCATTCATTTTTGGTTGGAAAGGAATTAGGACTCATTTCTAGCCTTTCGTACTTTTCATCAGAAATACGGAAGACAAAATATTAAGCATGAAAAGCACAGTGGAAAGAAAAGTCAATCCCATAAATATCAAGAATAGAAAAGAAAGGGAAGAATCAACATTCTCTCTGTGAGATCATGAATGAATTCACCAGTTTTACGAGATGAACAGTTTTGATTCTGGGTGTCGGCTCGAGTACGAAGAGATGGAGTATGGAGAGGAATTGATTCCTTTTGATTGACCGTATACAAGTCCTTCATTTTGTAAGTCTCACGCAATGCGTATATTAGTAATTACTCATCGCAATATTTGATGGAAAAGAAGCCTGGTGCCCTATGGACGTTGAATAATCTATTGTTGCACTCATTGAGTTTAATTACACGACAAAAAAGGGTACGATGTGGTTTTATAGTGTGGTTGCGGAATGTGAAAGCTGGCTAGAGCAATGGGGACCTCCACGTGGTGTGTTGTGAATCACGTGTGATACGGTAGCAGAGTAGTACTCCCCCATCTCTTTTCGTTTGATCTGGCCTGGCCTGGCCCCTTGTTAAATCATCCCGCGTATCACCACGTAACTACGTACGTACTCCGCGTCTGCCTGCTTGAAATGCTTTACCCGCCCGATCCCATCCATTTCCAACTCATTTCTAAACGGATACTGATTTTCGCGCTCCAAGATTTACTGCAGGCGCTCCACCTTTTTGTTTTTATACTGTGATGTGAGTGTATTTTGTTAGCGCCTGCAGTAAATCTTGGAGCGCGAAAATCAATGGCCTTCTAAAATTCTAAAATAGAGAATGAATATAACATATTTCTAAAATTCTAAAATAGAGAATGAATATGACATATTAAGAGAAGATTTTATAATTTATTCCTATTTTTTTTATACTTTATGAAGAAATTTGAGAGAGACTCATCGTATTTTGAGAGATTTTGTCTTCAAATTAAAATAGTAGTAGGCTCTCCATATTTGGAGAATCAAAGGCAATTTGGAGACCCAAATATTTAAAAAGTACGATGGGTTCCTCCTAAATTTTCTCATAAAGTGTAAAAAATGGGAATAAATTATAAAATCTACTTCCAATATGTCACATGAATTCTCCATTTTACAGTTTTAGAGATGGGTTGGAGAAGCTCTCACTGAAAAAAATTTTCAGTGCTGGGTGGGTATATATTCTCCATGTGGTGCTCGCTCAGCACATTCGGACCGTCCAATGCACTTTTGAACGGCTCAGATTGAAACCCTCTCTCCTCTCTCTTTCCAAATTTGAGCCGTTCAAAACCGCAATGAATAGCCCAGATGTGCCAAATAGGCACAATGTGATACCCATCTGGCACTGAAAAATTTAACCCATTCTGACCACATTGTTCTTGACATCTTGTTTTAGGCCAGGTAACTGGGTAAGGTTAAATGTTAGAGCATCTCTAATCCAATACTCTATTTGAGAGTATCAAAATACTCTATTTTATTTATAAAGTGATTTTAGAGGAAATCACTATTCCTATTTACTCCAACCACAAACCTTCTATTTTTCCCTCTAAAATAGAGGAGGCTTGAGAGGATGGGTTGGAGGAGTTTCATACTCTCAAATGGAGGAATAGAGCATGGGTTGGAGATGCTCTAAGGATACAAATGCCATTTTAAAAGGTGAATAGTATTATAGAGGAGATTCTCCATATTTTCTCTCATCCTCTAAATATGAAGGATCAAAATCCCATCCTCTCAAATAGAGGAGGCTTGAGAGGATGGGTTGGAGGAGTTTTATACTCTCAAATGGAGGAATAGAGTATGGGTTGGAGATGCTCTTACACTACTACAACTGCCCACCAAAGTATTAAAAAAAAAGAAAAAACACACATTTCAAACCTAGACAAAAAAGTACTCCACTAGAGCCAAGAGTCTGGAGAAAGGCACCAAAATTAAAGTTGGTGGGGCTGAAGCCATGAAGGTGACAACTGGTTTTGTTTTTCACTTCATTACTACATTTACCCACTCTAAAGTATGGAAGTACTGCACATTCAACAATAATGAAGAAAGAGAAAACCGAAACTCAATTATTAATGTTGTGTTGAAGTGAGTCCACACCTAATCGATCCTTGTGTTTATGAATCATGGTACGAATGAATCATCCATGCGGGGAAGCAAATAAGTACTACCTCCGTCCCAATTTAATTGTTACTTTTTGGAGTTCGTGTTATTTTTCAATTGATTATATCTTGTAATTTATAATGTTTTAGGTGATTTTGAAAATATTATATTATAGAACAAATCGAGATCTATCAAATAAGATCCATATTGGATATAAAATTCATTACCAATTTAAAGATATAACTAGTTTTTTTATCCAGTTAGAATAAAACTGGGACAAGTAAATTGGGACGGAGGGAGTACTACTAAAAATCCTAGCCTCCTTCTATAATCGCACCCTTTTTTGTTAGTTACCACATAGATTTACGTAAATACCCTTTTATGCGTGGATTATTATTAGGGCAAAGTACGGATTACCTCTCTGAGATTTGGACGTTTGACAGATAACCTCACTGACGTTAACTAATGACCACATAACCTCCTTATGGTTTTGAAGTAAACTGCAACCGTTAGGTTTTTCATCCAAATTAACGGAAGGTGTAACACACACCCCTATTGTGAGAGTGAGAATGGGAAAAAAAAATTAAAAATTACACCGAAAAAATACTGGAATTGCTTAGAAAAAAAATATTACTGAGAGTGATTTTTTTTGTTACTTTATTTAACTTTTTTTCCAATTCTCACTCTCACAATAGGGGTGTGTGTTACACATTCCGTTAGTTTGGATGAAAAACCTAACGGTTGCAGTTTACTCCAAAACCATGAGGGGGTTATGTGGTCATTAGTTAACGTTAGGGAGGTTATCTGCCAAACGTCCAAACCTCAGGAAGGTAATCCGTACTTTGCTCTTATTATAATTTTTAATGAAAGCCTAGTGTTAAATATTTCAGTTTTGATAAGACAAATAAAGTACGGTTATTGGAAATGGGAGCGCGAAAATCAATTATCATATTGAAATCAATGTAGTTATGCATTTCGGAACCGTAAATTCTTGTGTGCAAGAAAAGGAAAGGAAACAAAAGAAAATGCTTGGAAATGATATCGAGTTCTTTTATCTTCTCTTTCTTTTGTTTGGTTATAAAAGGGAATGACGTATGATTGTTTAGAAGAATCTATATATCTTTTTTTGGGTTGGTTACCTAAAAAAAAGGCGTATGTAATTGAAAAATAAGTTTAAGAGTATTAAGTCCGGAAAAAAAAAGAAAAAGACTTTACATTGTTTTTAGTTTTTCCTTAATTATGTTTGTAAGTTTTGGGAGAGGGAGACATGAATAATATCACCACCAAGGCAGGGTTTTTTTTTGAGAGATTATTCAGTGTCCCCGGTCAGAACTCCACCGTCACAAAATTTTTGATGGACCTACGCTTACAATGCGTCCTACAAATTCTGTAAGTGGAGGATCAAGCAATGGGGGACGCCGAATAATTTTTCAGTTTCTGTTATAATTTAAGGTCTGACTTAATTTTCATTTATTTAGTCTCTTACTGAATGATAAGGCCTCTCCGTCAATATTAAATTTGGTGGATGATAGCGTATCATCATCACCCTTACATTTTGTATAAGCTTGGAAGGATTTTTTTTTGTCGCATTTAAGTCAATTAATGCAATTAAGAATCGATGAAATACATGCCTTTTTGCAAGTAATAAAAAATAAATTTAATATACAGTAGCAGAAACTTCACTTTCATTTCTTATTTTGTTTTCGTTTGGTTTTTAAAAATGGGGATGACCAAATGCAAGTTAATATTTCATTAGGGAAGATGCTTTGAAGGAGAAATGATCATGATTTCCCATCTGCTACCTTACTTACTTTTCCTCTTTTTTTTTTTTTTGGTTGCTTGTATTAAGATCACATAAAGTATCAGTATTATTTAGCTTACTCTAATCAATATCGATAAAAAACCGTATGGATAGAAAACAAGAAGAAAAATCAAGGTCGGATTTTGATTCTTGCATGGTGATGTTATAACCTTTACAAGACAATAAATTCGATCGATGAGTACCATGAGGTGAAATTCTATACTGCAATTATCACATACTAATGTAACCTAGCTCATAGGCGACAGAAAGTTTTTTGATAACTCAGATGTCCGAAATAACTTACGCGCAACCTCGATTAATCCCGGAAAGAAATAGAAAGTTCCCAAAAAAAAAAATTAAGGAAGATTTCCTTTTTGAAAGAAGAAAATAAGAAAGAAAGATTATTATATGTAGTTTGATGTGAATATATAGGTAGCTAGCCAATGTAGCCATGTTGTGATCGACACAGATCAATCAAAGGTAGTGCAAAATGATCAAAAAAAATCAAAGGTACTGCAATAGGAGAATATTCATGAGATTTTTCTCTGATGAAATCGCTCAACCTGTTGTGTCTAAAACAAAAAATCAAATCAAAACGCCAGTACATGCACTTATCATGTTTTTGTTGGCTGGTGCATTACACATTTGCTTTATTGATGTTTGGTTAATTTCCAACGATCCAAAGAACACCCATTTCCACTTGTCTGCTGTCATTCATTGTCTGGACCAAAGCCAAAAAAACGTGCTTGGAAAAGGACTTGTATATCTATATCATCCTTTAAATAGAATGCTTAATTGAAAGGACCCGCATTTTCAAAAAGAAAAAGAGACGCGCGAGTGAGAAGCCAAGTGGTACGGACAAGTAAATTGAAATATGGAGAAGAAGTAGTATGAATTTACTAGCAGAGAGTCGAGTTGGTTGGTGGGGGTGGGTTTGCTGCCCAAATAATTGAACATGGTTCGATTTCTTGGTTTAGGCTGTAAGAAAGAAAGTAAGAAAAAAAGAAATATTGTCAAAAGTATTGTCTCTAAAATCGGCCCCATATATATATTGTGAATCACCTAGTCTTGGCGTCGTGGATGACCTGTCTTTGTTCGAATCAGAAGAAAATTAGTTGAAATGCGTGTAAGCTGGTCCGAACACATGTGACCGCCTGACTAAAGAAAAGTGAAAGAAGTATGAACCACAGAATCAGTAGAGCCAAGATATTGATAAGACCTTACTAATATCGCAGATCTAAAGAACAATTGAACATAGGCATTTTCCTTATTATCATATTTAACCACCATACCAAATAGGGAGACTTAAAAATCCATCCTCATTCCTCATCCAACTTAAGTATTCATCCTTCACTTTTTGAACCGTTATGTTTTCTTCCCTGTTTTTTTTAATACCAACAATGCCCCTAATTAATATATATATATATATATATATATATATATATATATAGCACCAGAAGAGCGGGACCAAAACATATCCCAACAAATCCCACGATTTCCGTTCTGTCCCACGGTTTCCGTTTCTAATCCCGGAAATTTTGGATCTCAACAACATCCCCCACCCCATAAATTTCAGAATACTCATTAAACAACATCCCCCACCCCCCAAATCCCATTTCCATATTTCCAGGTTTTGGAGACAACGGCCTCTCCGACCGCCGTGCTCCTTGACACCGTCGATCGCCGCCGTTGCATGCTTCTACTTGAGCACGGACTTCCAGTGATTCTTGATCACGTCATTCGACCAGCCGTTGTGGAACCTGGCGATGGTGGCCCACTTGTTGCCAAATCGGGAGTGGATCGGTGCTCCACCTCCTCCGCCATGAATGGGATCAACTCGCCATCTTCCATTCTCTGTTGTCCCCATCTTCCATTTTTCTCGTCATCCGCCTCACCATCCCTGACCGGCTCCGTCAACCCATGGTTGGTTTGATGGGTTGATGCAGAAGATGATGGGTTTGCCAAGATCAAACTCAACGGCAACGTCAAACGTCCGAACTTGATGGGTTTCCGATTGGTATTAAAAATGTTGAGTTCCTTTTCTTGGAAATTAAATAGGCATAATTTTTCCTTGTAACAAGATGGATTTTTTTGGAAGTTGGGTTCCTGTCGGTATATGAATCGTCATGAAATGTTGAAATCGACATGGTAATTTAACCATGAAGCGCTAATGATAACCTGTTTTGATGGTAATTTAACCATATTTGAACTGTTTATCATGAAATATTTGTTCGAATCATGGGATATTTATCGTGTTCACGTTATAATTGTCATGGTAATTTAACCATGTAATGTCATGGTAATTTAACCATTTAACCATGTAACGGTTTGAGTATGTCATGTTATTTCTTTTTTATGGTAATTTAGCCATGTTCCATGTAATAAGATCAATGAAAAATATATGGTTTTTTGTTGTTTGGTTGGCCAACTCGAAGAATGAAGAAAAAATGTAAAGATGTGGTCAACTTATCATGCAAAGATGGCCATTGCGGAAAAAGGATGGAGAAGGACCAAGACGAATGTAAAAAATTTAAAATGCAAAAAGACGGTTTATCAAGAAGGAAGGTAGAAATCATTAGGATTTGGTGATCTACACATTCGAAAATTTGAAATAATCCGATTGTTTCTCACTTAATTGGAGGATTGTGATATGAAACCGAATCCCTTTAATTTAGGAGTCAAGAAGGTTTATCAAGGACTGTGGTATTCATTTGAATCCCTTTAATTTAGGAATCAAACAAGCAAAGGGGTAACAAGGGTATTTCACACACTAAGAGGATGAAATCATAAGCATAAAAGAGGGGGGGATGAATTCTTACATACCATGTGTAGTGGGCCGAAATATCCATAATTTCTGAACATTCAAGAGGGTCACGGACCAATTCACTTTTTGCTATGGACACGTCACTCTATGGATCCATTCACATCTAAAGCTACAGGAAACACCTGATTCGGAGGCAAACTCCCCGGGCTCGGTAGCCAAGCTCGGTAGGGACCTCTACGGGCTCGGTAGCCAAGCTCGGTAGGGACCTCCCCGGGCTCGGATGTCTTTTCCCTAACGTTAGGCGGTCTTTCCCTAACGTTAGGAGGACTTTTCCCTAACGTTAGGCGGTCTTTCCCTAACGTTATGAGGACATTTTCCTAGCGCTTGGATGTCTTTTCCCTAACGTTCCTACTGTACTGCTCGGCTGCCTAACGTTCCTACTGCTCGGCTGACATTTCCCTAACGTTCAACACATGTTGTAACGTTCAACTGAATTCTGCTCCCTAAAAGATCTAACAAATATCTAAAGTCGGTTTAGAAGCTTCTAGAAGGTTCTATTGAACAGGTGGAGGACAGGTGTGATAAAGCAGATCTCTTGACATATGACGTCATCCGAACAGTACGATACACGTGGGTGTACCGCCTACCGGTTCAGCACTCCAAGGTTTTCCTATAAATAGAGGACTACTCCTCACAGGTTGAGGATCCATCTTCTTCATACTTTTCTCCCTAAAAAGCATACTCTCTTCTCTCTCTTTCACCTACTGACTAGGTCGTCGGAGCTTCTCCCCGGAGGTACACCCCCCTCCGGTTTGCAGGTACCAGGTTCAGTGGCCAGGCTCGGTGGAGACTTCCTCGGGCTCGGTGGCAACCACTCCATAGCTCGGCAAGCTCCACTCCATAGCTCGGCAAGCTCCACTCCAAGCTCGGCAGACACCTCCCCAAGCTCGGCAGCCACCTCCCTAAGCTCGGTGGCAACCTCCTCAGGCTCGGTGGCAACCTCCTCAGGCTCGGTGGCAACCTCCTCAGGCTCGGTGGCAACCTCCTCAGGCTCGGTGGGAACCTCCCCGGGCTCGGTAGGAACCTCTCCAGGTTAGGCGGAAACCTCCTCAGATTTGGCAAGCACCCACACCGTTCAACAGAAAAAGGAAATGACTTAAGTGGAATTCACCCCCCCACAATTGGCGACTCCGCTGGGGAACATTTCTCCTAGCTCCGGACTCCACCAACTTCACTCATCAGCTTCACGGGGGCTCCTGTTTGACCGCTCGGCTTGATTACCTTCCCCAAACGCACCGGCTCCCGGGTGATGGATGTAGTGGCCGCTTGTAGTGGACGCAATTCCCCGAGCCCCTACAATATCCTCCTCGGTCGAGCTTGGTTGCATGGGATGAAGGCAATCGCCATGCATGACTTCCGAGCGCCCACGAAGCCAACGTATTGAAGATTAAAGACGAAGAAAGGAAGCTTGGAGGATGCATGTTGACGGAGCTACCAACACCAAATGGCACCGGGGCTGGTACTGTGCTCATTTCACCGAGCGAAGCTGCTCGTCCTTCCATGAGCTTAACGTTCGGCGAACGTTTCCCTAACGATTAGGCGATCTTTCCCTAACGTTAGGTGCGCTCGTTTCCCTAACGTTAGGTGCGCTCGTTTTCCTAATGTTAGGCGATCTTTCCCTAACGTTAGGTGCGCTCGTTTCCATTTCCCTAACATTTGACGGTAATCTATTCGTTCGGGCGAAATCCTCATAGCCCTCGGTAATCTATTCGCTGTTCGGGCGAAATCCTCGTAGCCCTCGGTAATCTACTCGTTCGGGTGAAATCCTCGTATCCCTCGGCACTCTATTCGATCGGCAAAATTCTCGAAGCCATCTGTTACTGTCAGGCACTTTCACCCCTAGCGTTCGGCGTACCTAAGCAACGCTAGGGTTCAGGCACTTTCACCCCTAGCGTTCGGCGTACCTAAGCAACGCTAGGGTTCAGGCACTTTCACCCCTAGCGTTCGGCGTACCTAAGCAACGCTAGGGTTCAGGCACTTTTACCCCTAGCGTTCGGCGTTCCTAAGCGACGCTAGGGTTCAAGCACTTTCACCCCTAGCGTTCGGCGTACCTAAGCAACGCTAGGGTTCCGACACTTTCACCCCTATCGTTCGGCGTTCCTAAGCAATGCTAGGGTTCAGGCACTTTCACCCCTAGCGTTCGGCGTGCTAGCGTTCGGCGTGCCTGCTTAGGGGAGTCCGACAGGATTGTCTATCGTTCGGCCCACACATTTCAACTCCTCCTTCAGCTCCAACCGCTGGAAGAAGGAGTTGAGGGGCTATTGTAGTGGGCCGAAATATCCATAATTTCTGAACATTCAAGAGGGTCACGGACCAATTCACTTTTTGCTATGGACACGTCACTCTATGGATCCATTCGCATCTAAAGCTACAGGAAACACCTGATTCGGAGGCAAACTCCCCGGGCTCGGTAGCCAAGCTCGGTAGGGACCTCTACGGGCTCGGTAGCCAAGCTCGGTAGGGACCTCCCCGGGCTCGGATGTCTTTTCCCTAACATTAGGCGGTCTTTCCCTAACGTTAGGAGGACTTTTCCCTAGCGTTCGGATGTCTTTTCCCTAACGTTAGGCGGTCTTTCCCTAACGTTATGAGGACATTTTCCTAGCGCTTGGATGTCTTTTCCCTAACGTTCCTACTGCTCGGCTGCCTAACGTTCCTACTGCTCGGCTGACATTTCCCTAACGTTCAACACATGTTGTAACGTTCAACTGAATTCTGCTCCCTAAAAGATCTAACAAATATCTAAAGTCGGTTTAGAAGCTTCTAGAAGGTTCTATTGAACAGGTGGAGGACAGGTGTGATAAAGCAGATCTCTTGACATATGACGTCATCCGAACAGTACGATACACGTGGGTGTACCGCCTACCGGTTCAGCACTCCAAGGTTTTCCTATAAATAGAGGACTACTCCTCACAGGTTGAGGATCCATCTTCTTCATACTTTTCTCCCTAAAAAGCATACTCTCTTCTCTCTCTTTCACCTACTGACTAGGTCGTCGGAGCTTCTCCCCGGAGGTACACCCCCCTCCGGTTTGCAGGTACCAGGTTCAGTGGCCAGGCTCGGTGGAGACTTCCTCGGGCTCGGTGGCAACCACTCCATAGCTCGGCAAGCTCCACTCCATAGCTCGGCAAGCTCCACTCCAAGCTCGGCAGACACCTCCCCAAGCTCGGCAGACACCTCCCCAAGCTCGGCAGACACCTCCCCAAGCTCGGCAGCCACCTCCCTAAGCTCGGTGGCAACCTCCTCAGGCTCGGTGGCAACCTCCTCAGGCTCGGTGGGAACCTCCCCGGGCTCGGTAGGAACCTCTCCAGGTTAGGCGGAAACCTCCTCAGATTTGGCAAGCACCCACACCGTTCAACAGAAAAAGGAAATGACTTAAGTGGAATTCACCCCCCACACCATGCAAAAAAGGGGTGGATATTTAAATATTCCTACCAAATAAGGGAAATAAAACTAAAAAATACTCCGTATTTATCAAGAGAAGTGCAAAGCATCTTTTAGGATAGATGGTAGGCCCTTGGCTCGCATTTTTTTATTGGTAAGAACGTTATCATCCAACAAATGAGCTTAAATTCTTTATACCTACTTTAACCAAGTATTTTTATTTTTTTATCACTGAAATAAGTAAATCTATTCGTCTTTTAAGCTTTTTACATGATCTGATGATAAAAATAAAATAAAATTACGTACAAATGATTTGAGGGGCATACCGATATATAGCAATAAAGTAGAGAATAACAAAAAAATGAACTTGCAATTCATGATGGATGTATTCTGCAACAAAAAGGATTGGCTTACCAATTGCCTTAATTTGGTTAATGAGACGCATACAAGAGTATTTTACCGTACAATTTTTTTCAATATACAAGAGTATAGTACTTCTTATGAGATCCATACTTGTGAATCAATTACAATTCTTCCAAGCCGTTATTGAAGAGGATCATCTACTTGATTAATTATATGCTCTTCATCTTCTTTTGGTTTTTTTTTTGCCAATATTGTATACATCAGCAAGAGGTTAGCGGGGAATTAGTAAGTTAGTCTACAGAGTATTCAAAAGCTCCATGGCTCGAACACTGATCTCCCTTAAAAAATAACTGTTGGTTTACAAACCCTTTGGTTTATATGCTTTTCATCTAGGAGGACAAAGGCATGATGATCTCCCTTGAAAAATAACCGTTGGTTTACAAACCCTTCGGTTTATATGCTTTTCATCTAGGAGGACAAAGGCATGATTGAAGGCATTGCAAGCGCACAACACTCCAAAGTGTGAAAGAACAAAAACGTCAAAAAAGTGGGGAACCAAGCACACGATTTCCGTGTTGGAAAAAGTTTGTCGGTGTTATGGGTCACTTCTACGTGATACCCATAATATCTTTTCCATCACACATTGATATAAGGTTCGAGACAGAATTCAGGTCCCATCCCATTACGCGACGAGAGCGTTACTTTGAGCACCATGTGACGGTATACAATGATTGATTTCTCCTCTGTTGATACTAGGCGTGGTGGGGTACGATGGTGATGTGTGAGCTGGCAGAAGACCGTACGTTTCACATGTGACGGATAAGTACAAAGAAAATAAAAATGCTTTCCGTATTAGGGTCAACTGATGAGTTGGTACCGAGTACAAAGAAAATAAAGACGCACCGTACAATTAGCTGGTTTGATAATTACACATGGCCACATGGGTGGGTGGGTGGTGAGATGCTACACAGCTTATCTACACAACAACTGATCTCTCTAAAATAAAAAACTTCTCTCTCTCTCCTACGTAATTCGCGTGCACGTGTGAGAGTGGGAGCGCGAGCGTGGGACGAGAATTCCGGTTCTCAATTCTGAGTTCATGCATGGAGTAGTTTAGTTCCGCAGACACAAATTAATTTTGGAGGACTGGCGAATAAGTTATCTAATCTTTAAAGCCGATTACTTCAAGTTTGAGTGTCTTACTCTTAATTCTGAAATCACAAGTCCTAGTAAATTAGGGACAATTTGTTGGTTCGGATACAAACACTTTTGCAAACAAACTTACCTATTCTTCTACGATCTAGGTGAGTCTCACACCAATGCAAGTGTGTACTATGTATTAGCGCACAAGTGTGTGTGTCAATATAAGTATATTTTTTTTTAATGAAGTTTCGGTAGTTTGTGAATTAGTCATGATAAGCTCAACAAAAATTGTAATTAAGAGAGTTTAGTTTGTAAAAGTATCTACAGTATGTCATTGAGAAGTTGGAGAAACCGATACACTCACAGAGGTCTAAGAATAATCATCCAAGAAAACAAAAAAGGAAGGTACATTGATTTTACGTGGTTCCTCGAGACATCAACTATGTAGTTGAGTATATCTACAGCTCACTTCAATTTCTACTATGACACACAATAGATGAGAAAGGAAAAATATTAGGCATTTGTGACTCGTTAAGAGTTTATGTTCCACTACTTGTGCAGCTCCTTGCCTTGCAAGACTTGTGTGTCTCGGTTGTTTCCACGGACAGGAAAGTAGAGGCTTAACACTGATGGTAGCAGCCGTGGAAACCCGAAAGAGTCTGGTTATGGAGGCATTTTCAGAGAGGAAAGAGGCCATTGGATCTTAGGCTTCTTTGGGAGAGACTTGAAGACTGTAGAAGCCTAGAAGCGGAGCTATGGGGTATCTTTAGAGGCGCTGATTCGGAATCAAAGAATGGAGTTGATGGAGGTGGAATCAGACTCGTCTTCTGCTATTACGCTGATCACAGAGGATTCACCTGAGCATTCCCCTTGTATCATTCTGATAAAAGATTGCAAAGCCCTCCTAGAGGCTATGGGTTGCAAATTAAGGCACACATTGAGAGAAGGCAACAAGGTTATGGACAGACTTGCAAACATGTGCATTGATCAAGAGCACAAGATGGTTTCTTGTAGCATCCCTCCTGATGATCTCATTCCCCTCCTTGAGACGGATATGAGGGGAGTGGCTTTCGAGAGGTTTTAGTTTGTTTTCACGTTCCTGTGTACCAAAAAAAAAAAAGGATGGATAAACTGGGCCGGGCCATGGAACTGAAGACTCCTTTAAGTTCTTGTTTGGGATTGCCGAAAATGGGCTTCATGACAAGCCGGGCCAAGAATGGGCTGACACATGTTTCCTTGACCCCTACAGACTCTATGTCAATGAAGTGGGCCGGGCTTGGAATTCAAGAATATTTCAGAGGATTGGGTTTGGGAATGGGCTCCAAGTACGCCCTGCTGTACCTTTACAAAGTGGATCCAAAACTAAAAAAAACAAGGGAAAATGACGGCTCAGGACGTGTTTTGATAATTAATACCAGTTAAGGACATTTTCAGTATTAACAAATGTTCTCAGCATGTCCTTGGTGGGTATTAATTATCAAAACACGTCCTTGGCCATCATTTTCACAAAAAACAAATAGTAGTAGTAGTAAGATTCATACAAAAAAAAAAAAAAAGAAGTGATAAAAGATCATAACAAGTGAAAATGTTTTTTTTTTTTTTTGGGACGGCAAAAAAAGATTTTATTAATCTTTAAAAGAGATAAAAAGATCAAAGAGAGCAAAGAGAAGGGCAATAAGTACCCATTCGAGACCCAATCCTTTAATTGGCAAGATGCCAACCAAAGAAAAATCCCTAGGGATAAAGTTCAGCACCTAAGAGGCTTTAAAGCTCAAAAAAAAACAATACAATGCACAAGGGAGTCGGTGAGTGGATGAGTACTTCATTGAACATGTTAAAGTTTCTATTGAAGTGCAAATTCAAAATCTATAAAAGTAACGAAGGACAAAAAGTATATACATACGCATATATAAACCTCTCATCTCCCTTATAGCTGTCTCTTTTCACCGTCTTCTCGTCCTAAAATTAAGATCGAGAGTTGTTCCTCACGTACTTCTTCGTCATTCTCTATAAGGCCTTGTTTGATAACAGTGATAGATGATTGAGATTCGTAAGGAGATGGAATTAGGATTAAGATTCGTAATAAGAAGGGATTGATAATGAGTATGTTTGTTTGAGATGAGATTATTAATATTATATTTGTTTCACATGGGATATGATTAGATTGATAGTATATATTTCCATTTTTGCCCTTATGCAAAACTGATTTATTTAATATCTAATCAAACCCAAATGAATATTTTCCAGATCCAACCAATTTTCCAAAAAACTGTCACACATCAAAAAAATACTTTTTTTAAAAAAAAAATACCTAGGTGAAAATTTTAAAAATATACCGAACATAAACTTTTTATTCATGTCCCGTAAAAACCATAACATATAAAATTAAGTGCACTCTGAGAGTCTCAAATAAATATGATTAAGCAAAATGCATTCACATATCAGTCATTAGAATCACAAATTTACCAAATTCCTACCTCTATGGTTGAATAGTGCTTACGTGAGGAATTCAGCCATTGCCAATGATAAACAGACTACATCCCATAGCTGGTATGCTAAAAGCAGCCAAAAGATTGAGGTTGTAAAAATGACGGACACAAATCCACCACCAATCTGTGCAGCCACCACAGTACATACTCTATGATGGTCATTAGTTGGTTTAAGCAAGGATAGAAAAGTAATTTCGCATGGCTTGTGTTGGGATTGGATTATGAATACCAAGTATGAGAGGGTATATATTGTGTATACCTCCTAGCTCACCTTGATAGTCCAGTGGGCTAATAGTCTCGACTCATTTTAGATTACCAAACAAGATATTGGTACTCGGATTGGATTATTGGTGATCCAATCCTAAGGATTAATATACTTATCAAATGAGGCCTAAGTTCTATGCAACGGAAACAAATGCTTAATTCTGTAACGTTTACGCCACCAGACATAGGCATAGTTTACCACCGGAGCATATTTATATGTTAAGCAATTCTCTCTAAGCTAGCTGACATGGACCCTGAAACAGTTGGTCAAAGATGAGATGTCATGACGATGCTTTTAATTTGAATAAGTTGGTTCTTACTGTCACATAGAGATAAAGATATTTTGCATATCTCTCTCATATATAAATAAAGAACAATTAGGAGATAACTTTGCCGAACTATGTGAGCCGCCGGATGGATGGTGCTTAACATTGCGCAAGGTCTGCAATTTTATTTATTTATATGAGAAATGGTCTAACTTGAAACTCTTGTCTATGTAAAAGTCTATCAAAACTCTACTGTGATATCCTGAGATTAAAAAAAAGAAAAGAAGCACAAGGCTTGTCTGCAGTCCATGCAGAGATGCAATTGGAGTGTTCGCAATCGTCGAATGGTGTTTTTAATGGTTGAGATTAAAAAAAAAATTTGACTGATGGTGGATTTTGACATAATTCCTTCGTTTAGGTTTTCAATTTAATGTTTTTGCCATTTTAGGAAATATTCGAAACTTTCATTACCCTTAGCATATAATTCCGTTTTAGTTGGTTTTAGTTGGGAAAGTCTTATTTTTCTCCCTAGTTTCTAATTTTCTTAGTTTTTTTATGGTAGTTTTGCTAGGGTCAGGGCATTTTCCTTATAATAAAAGGGATTGTAACTCCATTATGCAGGAAACTTTTATCAATATAATTCTCCGAGTTTATCTTTCTCGTGGATTCGAGTTTATTATTTCGTTTGGATTAGTACGCATATTCTCTCCAGTTCACGGAAAACAACGCTCCAAATGCGAGATATTAATCTCTCGCGTCTTGAACTAAATGTATGAAACACACATGAATATACGGGAGATATTTTCTCCGCAGACCCTATACAAGTGTATGAAATACATGCGATGGTGTGCGATGGTAGAGATCATGAATAATTAACCAATGGTAGACCACACAGCTGGTTTGACAAGAGATATACATTGGAGACTAAGATGCCAGCAATTCACCCACAGAATTATAAAGGATGAATTTTATGGATTTGGAACTTCGTCAGCCTTCTTTTTCCCAGATTCGGATAAGAAGCTTGCTCCTGCACCAATCCCTTTAGCTGGATGGTTTATAAGTCAGCAATGGCGCTATCGGACCTCCATTCTTGACTCATTCCTTTGCTCACTACCTGCCCCTGGTTTTCCTTTTAGCTAAATTTTGCTGTTTTCTTTGCCTGTTAGAATTATAGCTCATATGTAAGTATGGAGAGATACTAAGGAGTTCTAGAAAGAATGTCAGATGCCGGAGCGGAACGAGTGAAGCGACGGCATTTGGCCCATCACCAATAATTCAGTAAAAGTAGACTAGGTCGAAGGCCCAGGCGTTCTGTAATTTGGGGGGTGCGGGAGGCGTAGCCCCCCACGGTATGGTACGGTCGTACAAGGGTATTTTTGGGATACAGACCAAATAACAGATTAGGGTTAGAATAGAGTCGCTATAAATACTCTATGTTGTAAACCCTAATTGATAACTGTGATAATAAAAAGAACAGCCGCTCTCGCTCCCGTGGACGTATTCGGTTTTGGGGAACTACGTATATTGCTGTGTCGATTTCTTTACTGTTCTTATACTCGTAAATCGTGTGCGTGTATGTGACGATCCTAACATTGCCTGACCAAAAACAGAGCACCAGATTAGGCTATCCCATGATGACCAAGTTTGGAGCGGAATTAGAAACACCAGATTAGGCTCTCCTCTGTTTGATTTGCGTCATGGAATGAAAGTATCAATTACTCATGGACACAAGAAAACAGAATAATAAATAACTTCGGTTGGCAATAACAAACTGATCGAGGTAATCCAAAATTGCACAGTGCAACCAACCAAACTTGTTAAGAGTGGAGATAGTAATTACTCTCAGAAAAGGGGGGACAAAAAAAAAGAAAAAGACAAAGTCCTTATCAAAGTGGACAAAAGACATAGGAAAACGAGAAACCCTTATCCATCCATCCAACAGTCTTCCTTCACCAAATTCGACAACTCAATCCCACTACGCAATGATAACACCACCCCACCGCGCCAGGGTCCAGACTTAAATGATTGGTCCTTTGATTGGTGGGTTTGATTCTCACACAAATTGATCAAGATTTGATTTTTGGGTCAGGCCGTAAAATAATAATTTCTCATGAATTCTCTAGACTCAACGACTAAATGGTTGGTCCCTTTGATTGGTGGATTTGATTCCCACACAATTGATTAAGATTCGATTTTTGGGTCAGGGCGCAAAATAATAATTTCTCATGAATTCTCTAGACTCAACGACTAAATGGTTGGTCCCTTTGATTGGTGGGTTTGATTCTCACACAAATTGTTCAAGATTCGATTTTTGGATCAGGTCACAAAATAAAAAATTTTCATGAATTCTCTAAACTCAACGTGGATGAACTGTCTTTGACCGGACCGAGAATGAAATTAATCAAAGTGCATGAACTTGTCCGGGTACAGAGAGAACCAAAAAACAAAAAACCACCACACCGCGCCCCACTCCAAAATTGGCCCCACACCTGCTCTATCCGGTGGATATATATAATCCTCAAAGTGCGTGCCCTTTCCCGTGGCATATACTAGTATCAGCTTAATTCACATCAAAAGCCAGATTTAGTTAATTTGAGTTTGGATTCTAGAGAGAGAGAGAGAGAAGATGCTGGCGATATTTCACAAGGCGTTTGCGAATCCACCGGAGGAGCTGAACAGCCCCGCATCCAGGAAACAGAAGCTGCCGGATGAGACTCTCGACGACTTCCTCAATTCTCACCACCCTCGCACTAATACTTTCTCAATAAGCTTCGGACAAGCCGCCGCTCTCGCTTACGTTCGCCCGGACACCCCTTCCTCCCTTCATCAGCGGTATATCTACCTATTATTCGTGCATATACATTAATACATGTTAGAATTGTGGCTCATATGTTTAATATGAAGAGATACGAAAAAGTTCTATAAAGAAGGCTAGACCTGCGGTTTGGTACGGTATCGTACATGGGTATTTTTTGGGATTTAGATCAAATATCAGATTAGAGTTAGAATAGAATCGCTATAAATACTCTATGTTATAAACCCTAGTTGATAAGTGTGATAATAAAAGAACATTAGCCGCTCTTGTTCCCGTGGACTTATCCGATTTTGGGGAATCACGTATATCTCTGTGTTAATTCTTTACTATTTTATACTCGTAAATCGTGTGCGTGTGTGTGACAATCCTAACAATACACGTTAGTATATATATTCTAGTAGCAGCACTATAGTTTTGGTACGCTGTCCATTCGGAATGATCATAGGAGTGTTTATTTACTCACTTTATTACAAGAGGCTTCATACAAGGAATCGGGGGCTGCTATGAGCAAACACAACAGTGTACAGTTGTGCCATGTCTTACCGTCCGTATCGGCAATTAATGGTCCGAATTTTTAAAAACACTCTTTCAGGGAAGAGTTTAATTTAAAATCCAAACCATCCAAAATATTTTTGGACGGTTAAATTGTGTGTTGCTGCACGCTGCTGTGTTTTGCTTACAGCAGCCCCAGCTTCCTTCTTTCAGGGTCTGGACATTATGTGTAGGGAGTTGTGGGCCCATGTTACCTTGATAATTTCAGTAGTTACATAGTCATATCACATATATCGTTTATTTGGTTGGTAGAGAAAAATATGATCTGTAAGGTGAAAAATATGTAGTTACTCATGTCATGATTTCTCTAGATCAGCGGTCCTGTTAAGGTGAACGGTCCATGTGTAGATGCAAAAATTGGGACTCATAATTCTTAAAATTTTGTCTTTCTGTGATTTGCCTACGTAGTTACGAATGTCCAATTAGCAAATCGACGAGCCCTACGAGATGAACGGATCACCGATGTGAATTAAGGACGATCCAGTGGACTCAGCCCCGGCTAATGGGGTATGCCAAGGAAGCAACTGCTTCTGGCCCCCCCCCCTTTTGTAGCCCAAAATAGGGCCCCTAAACTCAGTAGTTACATAGTCATATCACATATATCGTTTATTTGGTTGGTAGAGAAAAATATGATCTGTAAGGTGAAAAATATGTAGTTACTCATGTCATGATTTCTCTAGATCAGCGGTCCTGTTAAGGTGAACGGTCCATGTGTAGATGCAAAAATTGGGACTCATAATTCTTAAAATTTTGTCTTTCTGTGATTTGCCTACGTAGTTACGAATGTCCAATTAGCAAATCGACGAGCCCTACGAGATGAACGGATCACCGATGTGAATTAAGGACGATCCAGTGGACTCAGCCCCGGCTAATGGGGTATGCCAAGGAAGCAACTGCTTCTGGCCCCCCCCTTTGTAGCCCAAAATAGGGCCCCTAAACTTTAGTTGTCCTTATTTACTATTGTCTGCTAATAATAAATTGCATGGGATTGAAGGCCCACAACTGAATTGGGAGAGAACTCAACTAAAAATGAATAATTTTCCAAAGCCTGAACTACTTGGGGATTTATAACCTGTGGATTGGAAACAAATACTCATATCCCTCATTACTTGTTTGCTTTTCGTGAGGGAGTCAAAATAATATTCATTGTTTTAATGTGTCGTCTACAAGTGACTTCAACTAATTCCTAAACTAGCACTGGTAAGGTCTCTAAACTCTATCAGCTTCACATTCACGTAAAAAATTATCATAATTCTTTCAGTTGGATGTTCTTCAAGTTTAGTTTTTTTTCTTGGGGATTGTATTAGACAGCAATTAGATTTCTGTCTTGGATATATTTGTTAGATCGCCTTTTTTTTTTTTTTTTGAAAATTTATAAAGGCCCTATTATAGGAGTTCGCTTTAGGCCCTTAAAAGTCTTGAGCCGGCCCTGAGTGGACTGACAAAAGTTATACTCCAGGATTGTTTTTTTTTTTTTTTGTAAAACCGATGAGTCCTCCATGAACATTAGTAGCATTCAATCCCTCCCTTGATGTACCCATTATCAAATTTTTCATTAATAATATTTTTGTCGTTTCAAAAAAAAAAAACATTAGTAGCATTCAACAGATTTGAGGAGATATTATTCAATTCAGCTCTTCTAGAGCATCGCTCTACGGCTCCCCCCACCAAACATTAGTGTGCTTCCCCACAAAGTGCATGGGCTCCAACAACCGTGCGGTGGCATAGTCCGTGGAACATTGCTCTAGGAACACTGAATAATCCCTGAGATACGAGGGTGTCACATATCTCAATAAATGGTCACCGTAACATTTCTCAATTAAACACATTTGACATTTGTTAATGCGGGATAAAATTGCAGGTTGTTTTGTGGGCTGGATGATATATACTGCCTCTTCCTTGGGAGCTTGAACAACCTCTGCTCCCTGATCAGACAATATGGGCTATCAAAGGGCACAAACGAGGCCATGTTTTTGATCGAAGCCTACCGGACACTTCGCGACAGGGGCCCGTATCCAGCCGATCAGGTCATGAAGGAACTGGAGGGAAGTTTCTCCTTTGTTGTTTACGATAGCAAAGCCGGCACTGTTTTTGCTGCACTGGTATGCGTAACTAGCTAATACTATCTGTAAGAGTTTCATGTTTATATGAGTATGGCATTGAGATAAGTAGCTTATATATATATCGTGGTTCATTAGGGTTCTGACGGCGGGGCTAAGTTGTACTGGGGGATTGCTGCTGATGGGTCTGTGGTTATTTCTGATGATTTGGAGGTCATTAAAGCTGGCTGTGACAAATCTTTTGCTCCCTTCCCTAAAGGTATGAATCAATAATGTCTGTTATCCCCATTTAGAACAAGAATGGGGGAATTCTAAGTGCCATACAAGTGAGGATTTTGATTGGACTTTTAGTACAAGAAAATTTAAGATCAAAATCGCGGGCTGGTCACGTGGATGTGTGTGTGGGCGCGTACGTTGCACGTGTCTGAACAATATTGTACTACTGCGCGGGGATGGGTTATTATAGATATTGTATAGCAAATGGATACACATCTTGACGAGGACAATTGAAATTTTCCTAGGCCCTCTTGTTCAGTTCTCCAGTGGCTACGGTTTCTATGTTGTAATCAAAAGTATATCATCATGTTTGCAAGTTCAAAATTTTACTACTCCATAACTTACAGTGTCAAAAACTTTTCCAATTAATTTTTTGAAAATGACGCTATCGGTGATTTGGCTGTTTTTTCTATCTAATTTTTTTTCCGCAAGATTGAAGATTTTTTTTAGGCCATTTCGGTCAGGAAGCGGATCCTCTCCGGTCCATATTTTGGACTAGCAGGGACCGTCGAAATCTAAACCATCCAATACTGCGATCAATGGTTCAGATTTGTTCAATGACTCTTTCGTTGGAAAAATTGAATTTTTCGCATGAAGAGTCTTTGAGAGGATGTGAACCATTGATTTTTGCAATGTATAGTCCAAAACTTGGACTGTTTCTCTAGTCCAAACTTGGACCGGAGAGGGTTTCGCTCACTACACAAGAATAGAACCATGGATAGTTAAATGGAAGGACCATGTTTTGCAAAATGCCGTAACAATTGCAAGTCAATTGGGATTGTATCTGCACTTGGATAATGTACATAATGGTGATGAGCATGGGGATTATGCAGGTTGCATGTTCCACAGTGAAGGAGGGTTGATGAGTTTCGAGCATCCGATGAACAAGATGAAAGCAATGCCGAGGATCGACAGTGAAGGGGCAATGTGTGGAGCCAATTTCAAGGTGGACGTCTACACCAGGGTTAACAGCATCCCTCGCAGAGGAAGCGCGACCAATTGGACCGATTGGGACTCTTCCCATTAACCTCTTGAAATAAAGCCCGTTGTTGATGTTGTTCACTTCACTTTGATGAAGCTTCTCTCTTTTCGTTGCGTTTTCTGATGTCCTTCGACAGCTCAGAGTGTACATATTCTTGGATTTTCGAAATAATTCAGCATTTCACGTTTCCAAAATACATGGAAATGACTTCTACTAGTGGTGATATGATACTACACTTAGAAGAAAAGAACGAAAGCAATTGATCTAGGCACCTTGTTAAACTGTCCCAAAACAGAACCAGCAGACCTGAAACGAACTTCAAAGTTGTTTTTAAATCAACTCATCTTTTTTTTTTTTTTGAAAGTTGTTTTAAATCAACTCATCTCGAAGCAACTAAAATCAGAGCCAATCCAAAGTAGCCACGAAATAGAAAAACAACTCCAGAATGCCTACACCAGTGAAAGCCAATCCCGATCGTGAAAGCTTGCAAGTCACGTTGCTTCATCTTTGCTCGCTCATATGAACTGCTGACACCATGAAAAACAAACTCCAAATGGCGATTTCATCTCACTTTCGCACAATCAAAAGGTCGTACAATAAACAGGTTTAGCCACGCCTGGGTGAAGAGAGCTTCTCTTACTGTGTAAAGTGAATGGCAACTGTATAGACATGATGTGATGGTGAAATGAGAAGCCCTTTCTACTAAGAGCACAATAAGTTATGGCAGAAACATAGCAAAAGTACCCAAAGATGCTCAAAATTCTCATAATTATGTATCCGAAGTACATTATAGATCAAAGAGAAGCTAGAGTATTTTTCACCCTTGGAAGGAAAAAATTGCATGAAAATGTAACATATTCAAAAGACAAGTACATACTACTACACCAAAAGGCCAAAACTGAAGCCTTCTAAGGCATTTAACAGCTCAATCCAAAATGTCCACCTCATGTTGGATATAAGGTAATCTAGTGCAAAAAAATCTTTCTATCAGAAAAGAGAACACTGTCAGAAAGATTGGTGACAACAACGTTCATACTTTTGGCTGATTCAATCATCATTTTTCCACATATCTGCAAACTCATCAGCCTCCAGGGGATTTGACAGCTCATGCAATTTCCTCCTCTTCTTGACTTTAACTTTCTTTGCATATTTACCAGCCTTCTGCCTCTTCTCTAGTGCACGAATCTAAAAACATGGCAAAGAGTATGCAACGAAACCATTAGTGAAAGCAGACCAAAAAAAAAATTGATGCATCAAAATGAGTTGCAACATCCCCAAAACAGAAAAGATGCATCAATCCACCAAATTAATCACTCCAATTTCAAGTTAGTTTGAAGCCTTTGTTGGATCAATTTAGATCATCTATCAGCTAGAGTGCTTAGACTTCCCCATTTTGGTCAACTCTCCATTATCTTTCTTTGGCTTAGCGGTTTTGATTTCACCTCCACCATGATATAAACAAGAGAACCATCTGGACGTTATAGTAACTTCCCAATCCATGTAAATCATAGCAATGACACTTAAATCTGCAGCTCCTAGACACCATTAAATTTAAAACGAATGAAAATCTCTTTCACCTGGTTAGGGGAAACGTAAAATGGATTCTCATACAGTGTTGGGCCTCCAAAGCTGCCTCCAAATATCTTGATCGGATTCAAACAAAACCTTGGACCAACCTATACGATTGAAAAACATATTTGAAATCAATCTGTCACAAAGTGAAAATTGGATGTCATCAATACAAACCTCAACAAGGGTCATTTTATCCAGGCCACCTCGGTCCACTTTGTCCATTTCACTATGAGGAGCAGATATCTGTTTTGAGAAGTGAAGAAAAGTAACATCAGTAATTCAGTATCATAGCTCTATCAAAAGTAAACAGTCGGACACACAGTCTCATAGAAAAACAAATCCAGAACTGACATATTGCGCATTAAGATAACCTTTTCATATGTAACAAAAATAGCTGTTAGAACCGTATGCAAGGAACAACGGAGGTGCCAAAATTTTGGATTGCAAGCATTTGAATACCCCATGATTTTGCTCTATACAACATTGTTCACAAGTGAAATTTAACCAACCTGATAATTACGGAACCATATGTGGTCATCAACAATTGAGAAAACAAATACGTGATCATGATAAGGTTTTGATTTCCGGTGATCTTTAGGAACTCCAAATATCTGGCCAAAAGGAAAAGAACAATAAAGATACAACAGATTGTTAAAATAACAAGCTAAGAAACTTGAAGAGATACGTGATACATAACCTCATCTTTCTAAAGGTCAAGCCAACATTCAAAGAGTGCAGATGCCCACTAGAGAAGACAAAAATTAATTTAAAATGTGGCATGTATGGTGACTTGGTGAGCAATTTATTAGAATTCCTCACACAAAATTTACCATCTTTCGAAATTGTATTATAAAGCTGGTGCAGTATATCCTAAGAGCATCTCCACTCCTTACTCAGCTTTTTACCCAAATTTGAGTAAAAATTTGGGTAAAAGCTTCATTTGGTATGACTCACTCCAATCACAAACCCAATTTTTACTCAAATCCAATCCATTCACAACCCATCACCACAGTCGTCCACGACCAAATCTCTGTGTGTGTGTGTGTGTGCAACGTTGGATGAAGGAACACCAGCCACTAGGGTCAACTGGGATTTGGGTAAACTAGGGACGACCAAAAACCATCCACGACCACCAACGCCATCGCCGGAAAACCAACCACCACTGCCTACCACCAAAAAGTAGCCGTGGAAATTTGGGTAAGGATTTGGTTCTAACCAATTTTGGTGAAGAAATTGAGTAAAACCCAAATTTGGTATTGGGTAAGGAGTGGAGCTCCAATTTGGGTGGTTTTTACGTTTTTACTCAAATTTGGGTTTGAGTTTAAATTTGATTAAGGAATGGAGATGCTCTAAGGGTTCTCACACTGCACCAAATGGACAGAGGCCTAGCATGAGAAGACATCCAAAACATAATTTTGAAATATGAGTATCTTAAATGCCCTATAATGACATTAATCTGGACATATATGAGACCACAGGTAACACATAGAAGACTCAAACCAACAATTGCCCGACGCAAATACAGGATTAAAATATAAACATCGTACACACCCCCAAAAAACGAAGTGAGTGTAAATACAAAATAAAGTATGCGAAACAAAACACCGAACCAATTTAGAAATACATGAGCTGGGCTTGTACTTCAAAGAGGAGTGCCTCCAGTCACTCAACCACCCTCTACACTTAGGATCAAATTCTCCTCATTATCTTTTCACCTAGGTCCAAAATTTTCTTTCAATATTTGGCAAAGAGATCTCTAACTGAGAAAATGCATGAAAAGAAACAATTTCATGGTTTCAGTATTAGTTTGTCTTAGAGGGTGGAAAATAAACATACCTGCATGATGATCTCCTTCAAAAGTTTCCAGTGGGGCTTTTCGAAATTATTTGAAAAGGTCAAAATAGGACGTGAACCTTTCAGATGATTTCCAGTAAGCTTCAATTCTTCCATAGTGTGCACTAGATAAACAAATCAAACAAGCACCATTAAGGAATTGCTCAATTTGCTCTCAATGTTCCAAGCGAGAGAAAAGGAAAAGGAAATGTCCACCCAAGAACAGATTTTGGGACACAAAAACAGGTGCAGGACGATCAAGAGAATATGTATGAAGGCAATACCAATCTCTTTTGCCAAATATCACTCAGAATCGAAAAAAGAATTACCAGCATTAACTAAGAACTTCACCGATGGTCCATTAGGACACTTTGCCATCCACAGATAAAGGTCTTTCTGTTTTCTGCACTGAAATATGGCAAGATAAAATTGTAAGCAACCTGCCACCCGATAAAAAAGCTACAGTATATCTTAAAGTCATGCTCTTTTTTTCTTTTTCTTTATCAACAAAGTCATGCTCTATTTCATCTGTTTTCAAAACTCCTACATGTTTCAATTTCCAGGCATACATTCACAATCATGGTAACTCTATATTATATCAGAACCCAAACTAATTAAACACACCAAAAAGTTACAATCATGATAAAAAAGCGAGAGAAAAAACTCATGAATGCAACTCCAAAAGCATAGTCTGCTGATTCACTTGGTTACAAATCAGTAATGAAGCAAGTATAGCTACACCAAACAAACAGTGAGAACGGGGCAGAGGGAGAGAAACATTAAGAGGCACTACTTACAAGATAGATCACAAAACACAGTGGATAGAGATGACAAGTTGCGGTACTCAGTTATTTCAGTTTCTCAGATTCATCTTTCTGATTGATTGGTTCTAAATTGATAGGTTATAAGAAGGCAATTCACAGTTTAGATTCTTAGGCTTAGTCAGAATAAGAAGAAATAATCGAATCGTGGATTTACTAGGTCAGGTCATAGACCAACAAAGGAGTTTTTAACTTTGAAACTCATTCAAAGGGCAGTGCACGAGCAATCATAGATAAATGATCGAATCTCACCAGAAAATACAAGAGAAACAAAACATTTAGAAGCACTTACCTCAAAAAACATACACGAAGAACAGCTTTTTAGCTCGACTAGCTCATTCAGAGTTGCACCTTTACTTTCTTTAGACTCAACCTTGTTATCCTTCTTACAATGGGGCAAAAGCGATACAACATTGATCATCAAATGCCGATACCTGAATACCATGAAATTCCCAAATCATATAATCATGGACTAAAAAAAAATCGCTTTTCAATAATCCTGGGCACCTATTCCACCGTCCAATAGCAGGGGCCAAATGAAAGCCGGGACAAAGCCCCGTGTATGGACCAATGCCCCAATTAAAGATTCTCATTTTCAACATGTAAAAACACAAGGGAAAAAGCAGAGGAATCAAATTTCAACCTGTAACTAATGCGGCGCGAACAAGTGACCAAAACCTTCTCTTTATTTCTAAAAGTTGTTTTTGAATCACTTTGTTTCTCTTCTCCAACCTTATCTTTCCAACCCAAAAGTGTTCTTTTAGGTCTCTCCGGAGCAGCTTCATCCTTCTTTACAGGGGCAGCAGCCTCCGGTTCGCTATGTTTCCGCTTTCTTCCTCCCATCGCTTCTCAGTGATCTAACATGGGAAAGAACAAGAAAGATAGGAATAAGTGTTGCATTACTGAAATCACCCAGGACTTATATACTATCCTATATTCTCGATGTAAAAGCAGTATCACATACATAGGGCTGAGTACAACTCAATTCACACGCTAGAGAGAGAGAGAGAGAGAGAGAGAGAGAGAAGGGGTACCAGTTTGGCCGGAGCTGCTGAGCTTTGTTGTTCGATTTTGTTATCTAGGGCTGACGGGTTATATGTCTTGAGTTTCACATATTTTACCCTGTAGCATTTGACTATTGCAGTTTGACCCCTCCTTGTCCGTTTTACAAAAATTAAAAATGAAGAAAGGAAACACCTACGGCCTACCCCTACTCAATTTCTGAGGTTAAATAAAAATAAATACAAATACAAAACGATTTTAACAAAATAGGTAAGTGAATGTTAGAGCATCTCCAGCATTGACTCAAATTTTCACCTAATTTGGGGTCAAAATTTAGGTAAAAACCCATTTTGGGTCAAACTTACTCCAATGGCAAAACCCTATATTGACCCAATTCAATGGCATAGAGGTAAATAAAAGAGAGGAGACGATCAGTCCGGCAAACTCCGGTGAAATTCAGCAGCTCCGACGAGGTAAAATCTTCTTCTTCGTCTATACTTTTGTATAGAACTTGGATTGCTGCACCTTCTTCTTCGTCTGCAATTTCTTCTTCCTCTTTGGCTAGGTACAACCTTCTTCTTCGTTGCACTTTCTTCGTCTCTCTCTCTCTCTCAAGAACAGTGGGAAAAAAATGGGTTTGAGCCTATCTTATCCCAGAATTGGGCAAATAAATGGGTAAAACCCAAATATGGGAAAGGGTTTGGGTCATGATTGGAGAGGAGTTTTTGAGGGTTTTGCCCAAATTTTGAGTTTGGGTCTTAAAATGGGTCAAGACTGAAGATGCTCTTACCCTATTTTAATGGGTTTCATAGTATTGCGGATGTAAATGTTCGAATGATTGGGGCTCCTATTTAGTTATATTGATCTCCATTATTATTGATGAAAATACCGATTCAAAAAAAATTCTATTAAATATAATGACCCGAATGAAGGAATTGTTAAAAATAAAAATGTTAACGCGCTTTCAAGTAATGAACATAATGGCACTCACATGTTTTATAGTGGAGATGTCAAATAGGTGTGTTTTTTTTTTATCTTCCTCTTTCATTAATCCCCCTCACCCAGTGTGGAAAACAATTTGGAGTTGTGAAGCTACTTCAAAATTAAGCATTCTTGGTGGAGGGCTTCTAGGAATCTTCTTGCCAAAAACGAAACCTAATCAAAAATCCATCCAACTCTAAAGGAGTGCCAAATATGTCACAAGTATCCGAGATAAATCAATGAGCACCTGTTGTTTGGGTGCGAATGGATTCATGCAATATGGCGCGGGAGTGATCTAAGCTTTAGTGTTAGTGCCCAAAATTATAGTATGTCATGCATTGGACAGTGAATGTTGGAATGCTTCCAAAACGATTAAGAAAGACGCGATTCAATTGAGTAGAGCAATCACTGCAGGTTGGTCAATTTATTTGGAAGGAAAGAAACCATAATGTCTTCAATCACGAACATGCACGAGACACTTCTGGTTGGACCCGTCCTATGAAAGGTGTCTATGAATCTATGATGGTTAACGATTCTTGCGCTTCAATATCACTGATTACGCGTGATTGTTAAGGTTATCTTATTGATGGTTTTGCCAAGAATAACCACACCTCATTTGGTATTGCAAGCTGAAGCTATGTCTTAACAGTGGGAGCACATTCCCAAGGGGCCTTTGTAACACATAGCATAAGAACCTGTTTGTCGTCTGCTTGAATCTCAATGCTCTGATAAGTTCCTTGTTTTAGCCAGGACACAAGCATGCCGAAAAGCCATAACTTGAGAGCTTTTCCGAATAAACTAGCTAGGGAGAGAAATGAGGTTGCAAAACTTTTCGCGAGAACAAATTAGTTTCGTTGTGGACTTCTTAACCCCCGCCTGCTTTGCCCCGGGAGTTTCTCCATTCTCTCCCTATTCATACCCCGTCTAAGGGGTTGTAGCCTATTGGCAATTTTACTGATAAAACGGACACAAATAGGTGGCCTTTCCGAGAATGAACAAAAGTTTTTCAGGAGGAGCATTGGGCTGTTTACAAAAGGAGGGATATGGCGTTACCAATTACGCAATATTGCTGCAATCTTCTGTGCTGAGAAAGCTCCTCTCTCTACATTGCTCAGACCGTTTAAAATCGTTTTCCCAATAGTGAAATTACTCTCAGCTTACCCTTTATTAGATGAACTAGGTGGGGATTTGACACGTGGGAATGCTCAGTCATCGATCATTCCCAAGCTTATGCAGTTAAGAAACAAGCCTGACAATGTATATCAAGCACATCAATCGTGAATTCAGAGTAACTTGAGTTGAAACCAATCTCTATATATGCTCATAATCAGTTCTTCTAGATCATATTTCCCATGAAACTACCAAATAAAATTTGGAAGTAGAAAAAACAATGCGAGTGATTTTATTTCTCCAACTCAAAGGTCCTGCATTTTACATAGCAAAATTGCTCACAAAAGCACACCCCCACAGCCAAATTCTGCACTCACAAGTAGCAACATGATCCCGATATCTAGTGAATCCCTCCTTGACCACGAAGATTAGTCCGGTGTTAAGAATCTAATCTTTACATCGCTCTCATTTAGGCCAAGCCAACAAGTTTTTCACTAAGTTCCCAAACTTTCCGAGCTTTCTCCACATCACTTGCTTCTTGAGACAATTGGTTCTCAAATGACGCGGAGTCCTTGTTCCAGCTCCAATACACACCCGACTTAGTTAAGCTTGGCTCGCTCACAACCTGCAAGACATCAACAATTTAACTTGATATAAGAAGTGCTCTAAGAAACCCGGAAAAGAGCACAGAGAATATAGTGTGACAGTACAGTACTAAATTCGTTCTGCTGGAGTGTGAGGCCATCCATAATCTATGCACTTTTTTTGTGAATTATTTTTTGCTTGGGTGCTTTAAGATTTCTATAGGTTTAGATGTTATACCTGCGCAAGTCGCTTGCCAGATTCCTCTTCGGATACAAAACCCTTGGTGATGTACTTCTGGAACGGAGGGAAGAGGAGCCGGAACAAGGGGATGTGCTCTCTGAACAAGCCTGTGGTGGCAATGCAACCTGGGTAAAGGGAAGCAAATGTGATGCCGGTTTCCTCATGATAACGCCGGTGGAACTCTTGCATTGTGAGCATGTTGCAGACCTTGCTGTCTTTATATGCCTTGGCACCGTCAAATTCTCCCCCATCAATCATGGATGAGCTGTTTAGCCCATTCAATCCACCGGCAAAACCTCTCATGTCCCCTAGGTTTGCCTTTGGAGGCACATTCCCAGCCAATGTATTTGTGTTACCTACGAAAAGTTCCAGAAACAATATCACAACTAGGCGTAAAAGGGTTCCTTGTTTTTTTTTTTTTTGGATGTATATAATAGGGTTCCTTAACCACTTCATTTTGAAATCAGAGGACTGATATTGCAGCAATAATACTTCAGAACCAGGAATTCGCAGAGAAATGTCTAAGCTGCGGTGTGAGAGTACTGCAATCATCTTAATGGAGTGTACGTGCTACTGAGAATCTAACATGTTAGTATATAGAATGCAGTACAACCAGAATAACACTTTGGACACTTTCCGGAAAAGATGTCTGAGTATGCATAGTTTTCCTATTTGAAATGGCTATGGAGTCACTATTTTTATAGTAAACTGGATTGTAACATTCGGACAAGATACCTGTAATTGAGCCGACAATAATAAGCCGCTTTGAAGGATAATCAGATTGCTTCAACTCATCGAGCAACAACCGCGAAAGGAGGAAGTGTCCAAGATGGTTAGTCCCAACACTAAGTTCGAACCCTTCAGCTGTAAAAGTAGGCTCCTTAGCAGTAGGCAAGTACACAGCAGCATTACAAACCAGCACATCGAGTGGACGGCCAGACCGCTTGAAATTTTCCACAAACTGCCTAGCACTGTCAAGTGATGAAAGGTCCAAATGCATGACTGTGTAATTCTCCTTGGCAATGCCAGCGGCTTTGGCAGCCCTTTCGGCCTTTAGGAAGTCACGGCAGGCCATAATAATGTGCCATTTGCCTGTTTCAGCCAAGGCCTTGGCTGTGGCCAGACCCAATCCGGAGGAGGCTCCGGTGATCACCACAATGCCCTTTCTTAGGGTTTTCTTCCCTTCAGCTGTGGCCTGGTTAATTGCCGGAGTGGTGACCACTGCTTGTGCTCTTACAGCCCAGCGGGGTAGCTTTCTTTGGTGTGATTCCTTCTGTGGATGAAAGTAAACTGAAGTTATGAATCAAAATTCAAAACCATTAAATTTTCAAATCCTGACAAACATTTTAGACTTGAACACAGTACATTTCTAGACTACATTGAATTGGGTCCATGAATCTAAAAAGCAATGAGAATTTTGAGCCCTCTCCCAAATCCAAGATTGACTTCTAAAACGCCCGAATTCCAAATTCTCAAGGAATAATGGATACATTTTATGTACTTTGCTAAAAGATGAAACTGCAGATATATGTTGGTACCTTGATTCTCAAAGCATAAGGGCTGCATCCAGCTTTGAGATGATCAGACAGAGAAATTCCAAAAGGAGTAGAGTCCTTCAAAGATGCACCGCACTTTCCCTGCGACAAGTAAAGCATTTTCCATTAGGCAAATTCAAACACTTAGGTGCACATTCCGTGCACAAATGTGTCCGGATATGTCTCATGAACGTGGGATCCTCGTTGTTATATTGTGTAGCCCACACGAATTGGATGGCTCTAAACACATTTTCGTGACATAGATGTGTCCGGGATATGTGCATGAAGGTGTGTACCTAGCATTACTCTTTCAATTGAAAAGGGTCTTTCCGACCACCGGATCGGTGGTGGTTAAATCGTTTCTTAACCCAAATTCTAATACAGTATTGCCAAATTTCGCACAAACAGCTTTGTACGAAATATAGAGAGCATCAACCACCCATTGGGGAGGCGATTAGCATATCAATTTGAAAACAGTTTCATAGATCGGACATAAGACAATGAACCTCTTTGGGAATGGAGAAAGCAGAAGGAAGCAGAGCAGCAGCCTGTAGAGCCATGGGCACCTTCAAATTTGAAATGGGTTTCAATCAAAATCCTCTTCCAAGGTAGTGCAGAGGACTGTTTGGATGAGGAGAAAGATGGGGAGTGTGGTGGTGACTGGAGGAACTTTCTGTGAATTGGACAGGTATATAAGGAGGTGGTGACAAATTATGACAAAATATGGGTTTCTGTCATTTGGATATGATGAGAGGCAGAGAGGATAAGATAATTTCAGCAGAGGACTTCTTCTGCCACTTCAATTCCAAACAACCAATCAGACTTTGAGTTTTGGATTTCGTGTGATATTTATGTGCACTTTTTCAAGGAGAGGATATTTTAGGCTCATCAAACGAGGGGGCTCCTCTGCAAGGAGTTATGGGCTTAGGCATGGAAAATTTGCATTAGGATATGGATATTGAGTGGTGGTGGTGGGGGTCAATGCTCATCTTTTATGGATTTGCCTTTTCAAGTGATAAAACTGATGTCCTTTTCAAGTGATAATACTGTTGTCATGGATTTAACTGCTACTGGTATTATTGGCCGCATGGGTCCGGTTTGGGCATTTTCATCTCGAATCCGATCACAAACGGGGTTTTCATCTCGAACCCGATCACTAACTGGAGCGAACCCTATGGTTAATCTATATGCATCAATGCGTTGGACTACCATGTTTCAATGCACTTTTACTCACACGATGTCGTAGTTAGAGAATTTGATGTGGATTCAATATGAAAGGATAAGAGTATTATTCACAGTTTTGCAAAGCTGCAGAAAAAATTCGCATGGAATTCCATTCAAGTCCTAATGAATTATTTTAAATTTGGTGTTCAGACCAGCTTATATGCAACTTTACCAATTCTAGGATCATAAAATCAACAACCAAACAAACCTTCAGTAGATGCACTTTGGACAGCAAAAATCAACACTCCAACAATTGTACAAGTGCATCTACTTGCTCTGAATGATTTTTGACAAAATTCGAAATGATCTACATGATGCAACATTTCATTGACAATATCACTGCCCTTGGCTCTCTATAGCTTCTGTTTACTGGAAATGAAGTGTAAATGCTAGTAAAATCATAAAAGAATTACTATTTTAAATTAAATACACTTTTTGCCATGCTCATAACTCTACATTCCCGATTAAAGAAATCCAATCGGTTTTCTAAATTCACGGTGTAGTTTTTCCCCCTTAACCAATCTATCTTCTTTTCTTATCTGCCTACCCGGAATGGATCTCCATCTGCTTCCAAATCCGATTCAAACGAACAAAAGAGAACAATAAACGAACTCGCTAATATTACAAATCTCACGAAATCCCCCTGTACAAATTTTGCCAGCTTGACATAACAGAACAAATCACCCCCTTGATTGCTCAACGCTCTTCTCAAATATTCCCTTCGCCCCCTCAAATCCGAACAGGCAATCCAAAATTTTGAAAAGCTCTGATCTCCCCTCTAAGACCAGCAGTTACAATTACCATTCCCCAGGCAGACCTACTTCCGTTTACCCCATTGGAGTATTCCACACTGACGCGAGGGCTTCGGTTCTTGATCGCTGGAACAAGTTTTTCCTCGGGCCATGTTGCCGAAATTCTATCAAAGAAGTAGCTGTTGGTTGCACTGGAAATGGTTCCGCGAAGCGGACTATTGGAGCATCCGGACGCCAACAGTGAATTCTCGTTGCCGTTAAACTCTTCGACAGGTGTCGGTGGATGATTCGCCGTGGAGACCCCGTCCAATTGATCACGGAGCAGATGATTCTGTTCTCCTGAGAAAGCATCCTGAAATCCCCAAGAATCGCACATGCCGGGCCAAGGGATGGCGACTGAGACATCTTGACAGTGGAAATGTTCATATGAACGTGTAACGGTAACACCTTTGCTTCTGCTAGGTCGAGAATCACCTTCGTGCTTCCAGACATAGACATGAGAATCCTCACTAGCACAGACTACATATCTGCCATTAGCTGTGAGGGAGGCGGAGATTTGGCTGTTTGCGTTGCGAAAACCTGTCATTAGGAAACACCAACTTACCGTATGAGAATACTAGAAAGCTTAACATATCGTATGGTGTCCTCCATTGCACAACGAACTAGTAAACCCATTACAAATTCTTTGAATGAAGTCAATGAACTAACACAACTCAGTCATTGTATCATAATCCAAATTGCAATAAGAATTACATTGACAAAGAGATACACAGAAACTCCCATGGAGGGATCTTACAACATTTCTACTTCTTTTCCAGGTCAAAATTACTAAGATGTAGCTGCATCGGTAAGCATGAAGCAGTTGCTCTGTCAAAAACTTGTACTAAATATATTGCCTAGATTGAAAAAGTTCAGCATAATGGACTGAACGACACTTGATAATGACCAAGGACCATCAGTCTGTCATCTGCCAGCAACGCCCTATTGTATAGAAGTCAAATTTAATTGTCACTCACTAGGCCATCATCCACTTAACTGAAGTAACTAAAACTCAAAATAAAAGGCTAAAACAAGTCCTACCCTCTTATAGTGTTTTTTTTCCGGTAAAAGGTACTTTCAAGTCAACGCCACCAGCATTGAGGCTCTGCTGAGAGTTCAATAACTCAATCAAGTTCAAGATGAAGCATCTGTTCATGTCTAAAGAGAGCACTTTGCAAGACTCTAACCAGCTTTACATGTCCAAGAAATACAAATTCTCAGTTTTCTAACCTTTGAATTTGTGAACCAGATCAACACCTTCAACAACGCGTACTCGAGAATCGGCAGATGTGATAAGCACTTCTGATGAGCTTCCTGGTGCAAACTGTTAATTGAGAAATAATCAGCAAATAAACGTAATGCGCATACATTTCTTCTTGCAAAGACCCCGCAAGTAGGAAAGGTAAATAACTCTATGCAAAGAATAGAAAAGAGAGGAATTCTTCTTTGCCTCCTATACCAGCACACAGTGCTTAAAAAAGTACAGACGAAGGACCAATAAATTACCTGGAAACCAGTGATTTTCTTCTGATGTGATTTCTTCTTCTTATTTTGCAGATTAACTTGACCTTTTTGTTGCAATTTATTTTCTGAAAAGGCGAACAAAAGAGTTCAAGCAACAGTGATAAGACAGGACTAGAATATTATGTGGAGAGAGAGAGAGAGAGAGAGAGTTCATACCAGATGTGTTGTACAAACGGCAGCTTCCCTTGTAAGAACCAACCAGTGCAACCTTCAGACATTTAAGAGAAATCCATTGAGTCACATGTAAAACTTCCACAAAATTATACATTTGACATTTCTCCCCTTCCTAATTGGGATTATATAAAATTAGAGAGTATGTCAGGCTAGACATGACCAACCTGCCCATCTGGTGTATAGCAAGCAGCAGTGACCATCTCATGCAGATCATTCCAATCAACAACTTGGCGGTCAGGAATGCTCCATATACGAACCTTAGCATCTAAGGATCCACTGATGAAGTATCTATCATCAACGGGATTAAACTGGATGCAAGTAACTGCACAAAGGAAATCCCAGATACGATATGCTTAGCTAAGAGATCAATCAACTCAGTAAGGGCAAAATAATTCAGAAGGCTAAGTCAGACAATTTAAAATGGAAAGAAAATTAAAATTTCTTTAAAACCATAAAGGTTCTGTGATAATTACTAAATAGAAAGCATGGACTTATCTCAGAATTCTATAAGATGTGGTATTGTGGTGTCTATAACTGGAAAAAAGGGGTTCAAAACTCATCAAGATCTTTTATTAGATTAACTTAAGGCCAAACAAGGAGTTGAAATGACAGTGCCACAGATCATTTACTTACCATAATCACTGTGCGAAAAAATCTTCAAACAAGACTTGCTAGACAAGTGCCACAGCCGCACAGTTTTGTCCATTGAAGATGAGAGCAAATGCTGAAATATAAATTTATCGTGAGATACCTTAATAACATCCTAGGCAGCACAAAAAATTTATAGCCTTTCACATGGATGGGTGATAATAAAGTCCATATTTGTTGCTAATAGCATTGAATGAAGTACAAATCTAAAATAGTGTACAACATATCATCTAAACATATTGTGTTAAAATACTGCTTAAGTGTTTAGAAGGTGTTCTTCTACCCATGCCCACCTTCTCAACACAATCCCAATATCTTGAGATAAGTTTAGGAAGGTCTAACATGTGCACCGGCATCCAATACTCATACTTGAGACCATGTACCGTAGCTTTTCATAACGTGACGCATTTCAATCCTCTTCAATAATATGCGGTCAAATTCATCCACGCATTACGGTTCACAATTTTTTCGTATCAGATAAACCAACAGTCAAAATTGGACAAAAAGCCACAAAATTACCCCAATCTATGTAGCAGAGACGTTTGCATGGGAGATCACGCGCTGGTGTTGCCGTACACTGACACTCTCTAGAGACGTGTCAGACAGTGAAATGGTGAAACCAAATGTGTCCTACTTTTTCTCATTGTTCTTTGTTTGAACACTCTAGGGACACTTTAAAGATGCTTCAGACACTCTTGTGTGACTCTATGGACATTCTCAAGACACATCAAAAGTGTTAAATGGAATAGAACTATAGTCACCACTTAGGTAAGTCTTTCATTTTCGTGTAACAGATGATGGTTAACTGATTACAAAGACGCTGGTATATATGGTGTTACACATTCATATTTCCTATCTAGAGCCTTATTTTTTGTTTTTTATTCATATCACAAAATACTAATTTTTTAAAACGTCACTGAACATGTTGGGTGTCGAAGTGTCGGTGGCGTGTCCATATCGTGTCGGTGCCACATACACCCCAATGATACTACAAGTACCAATTAATGATCTATTGTTTCATCTTGAATTTTACATTGGTATCAGCACCTCAACCACGATGAGAACGCATTTTCTTCGGTATCGCCAGATTCACCTCCTCAACCTTGATGACAATCCAAATACTATATGTTCAATCTATCTCTGATTTTAATGCTACTGTACATTCAGACCCCATAATGAACTAAAAAGCAATTGAATTTCCAAGATCTGGAAACAACAAAAGAAATAATCAATTTTATGTTTTTAGAGAACAAGTTATACATGAGGCAATATTATTCGTGCAATCTTAGAAGCAACCATTCCTCAAATTTATTGGCTTTACAAGAGAGGCCCCCATCTCCAGAAGCCCCTAACCTTGCCAGACAAACTATATGCTTGATAGCACTTTGTATCTAATGGTGCTCATAGCCTCACCAGTACACGAGGCTAAAAGAGTTTCCATGGTCCTGTTCTATTAGGAAAGCAATATCATGGTCCACACTTCCACTGCTATCAGAGGGGAAGCAGAAAGCTCCTCTCTGAAGACCAAAATCTAGTGTACTTTTTAGTCACAATGGATGAAGTATCAGACAAATTGCAATTGATAGAGTCAACAACAGAGCTGTACCACAAATGGGACTACAAGGCTTATGCCCTATAAAGAAGGGGAGCTTATTGTTGGTTTAACACTTGGTGTGTATTTTTGTAGACAATCCACTTGACAAAGGGATCATCTATTTTGAGTAACACTTTTCAAGCAAAACGAAATCATTCACTGTTCCCCATGATTACGTTATTATGTCCTCTCAACGATGCTTAATCTTGTATCGCTTCGCATTATCGAGACCCCAGTCATTGAAATCAATAGATGACTATCCCTAGCAAACAAATACGAATAACCTAGAATTGAACTGACACTACAACAACCTACATATTTCTTTCTTCCAAAATGACATGGCAACTAAGCTGCACAAAGTAATTTAAAAAACGTAAATATCAAAATGTTGTAACGTACAGGCTGGCATGACAATAAAATACAGTTGTTTTGAGAGAATCAGTTATCATATGCTACATGCAGCAAGGAAAAGGAAATCTAAGCAAATAGGGAGCAAAGTGTGCAACTAACCTGAGTCTTGGACCATGACAGGTCAAGAACATCGTCAAGATGTCCTTGGAAGGAACAGAACGGTTTTTCCGAAAGTGCAAAAACTGTCTCTGGCACCAAAATTTGATCCAGGCTCACTGATTTCCTGCTTATGGATGTCCTTCCCCTTCTCTTCTTCTCCAGATGGCTTTCCAAACGCGGCGACAAAGAAGTTGGTTCTGGCGACCCATTGGCAACAAACAAAAGATTCAAATTTCCCTCTTCCAGCTTATCCATTAACAGATCACCCTTCTTTTCTGATTCCACAACCTGCCACACATGAATGACACGGTCCTCGCCAGCACTAGCAAGATACTTACCATCCAAGCTAAACTTAATACTCCAAATCGAACCATTGTGAGCCTGTATCTCCTGACTCTTGTATAATGCCGTGAGATCTTTGCACGATTTTCCATACTGTCGTACTCGAACTCTCTCAGGGCCATGAAACGAAACATCTTGGCTATCGTCAGTAGCTGAGCTTGACCTCCTCCCACCCTTTTCCGACGAGGTATCCCTCTCATCACTGCTCCGCCTCTCCTTATTATGTCCCGTCATGGTACTAGCCGCGTTCCTTATGCTCTGCAACCAACTCCCTTTCTTTTTCAACTTCGACGATCCACTCCCACCGCTCCCACCGCCATTCACATCCAAATCCACATTACCCTTATCATTCCCCTCCTCCACATTCTGCCTCCTCATCAGTTCTTGCACAATCGGCGAATGCCCTACACACATGTCAAACTCCTCCATGGTCAACTGCCTTCCGGTCCCTACTTCCTTAAGTTTGTTCCACATCCCGTCTTCTCTCACCTCATTCACCACAAACTCCTTGCCATTATCAAGATTCTTAATCGTACACACCAACCCATTCTCCAAAACCCCATCACCAACCGAACCACAATTTGATTCGCCATTACAATTACCACTCGCGGTTGCCATCGAACTTGTGGATGGAGAATCGGTCCTAACCTCTTCCACCACCCGCCGGAAGATTTTCCCGGTCGGCGGCTTATTCGGTGATCCATTCCCACATTCATTAACAGACTTAACAACACTAACACTAGTATTATGGTTATTTACAAATACGCCACCGCCGGTTTCGTTAACAGGCGGTGGTAAAATCAAATTATCTGAAAGAATACGAGGCGAAAAACAAACACTGGAAGAATTATTATCAGAACTATTAGAATTATTACACTGGGCACGTGGAGAACACTCGGTCACGTGATCATACGTTTCACCATTTGATTTCGATCGGACAATATAACTAGGGTTACCAGAATTGCTGCAAGAGACCTCGTTTAACCGATCGGCCGACGCTGATCTGGCTAAGACCGAATCGGAGAGAGGAGGAGGGGAGGCGCGGCGGGAGAGGACGGGGTCGAGGCTGAGGCCGAGCTGGCGGAGGAGGCGCGAGCGGCGCTCGACGACGGAGGAGGGCTGGGAGATCCAAACGTCGTAGCTGCTGTCCGAAGCGGCGCCGTTCGGGAACCAGCCAGGCGTTTGTGCTTTTTCCGCATAATTGGGGGAATTGGAACTGGTGAGATCGTGGTTGGAGACGTCGTTGTATTCCTCGTCGTCCTCGGACGGGGAGGCGGAGGGCGACGAGGAGCGGGTGAGGCGATCGACGGAGTCGTGGAAGCGCTCGTCGTTGTTGCTGCTGCTGCTGTCGTCGTCCTCTTCGTCGACGGATTTGGTCATCGTTCGGGCATTCCCATCTGAGAAATGAAAATGCCCGATTGATTGAGTTATTCTACAAATACGCCACCGTCGTGTTCTCTTGGTTTAAGTTTGTTTCTCTGTCCGTCGGTCTCTGTAACGACAGCGGATCGGCCGGGGAGGGATTGCGGAGGTTTTAGAGAGAGAGAGAGAGAGAGAGAGGGGTGAGAGAGAGAGAGAGTGGTGGGATCGGAGAATGGGGATGAGCGAAGGTGGGGAAGTGTGTGGGGGGTTTTTACTTTTTAGTTTGGGAGGTGCACACCATTCCTTTAAATGTTACTCCGTATGTGTCATATGCTTGTTGGTTGGGCTTGTAAACTTATTTTTCCCTTCTTCCTCGTTTTCTATGTTTTGTTCGTATTTTTTGAATTTTCATTAGATTCGTCTCGTATTTTTTGATTAATCGTTCATCTCGACGAAAAGAGTCTTAAAAGATACAAAATTATGACAGAAAGGGAAAAAAAACTCACAAGAGACGAAAAAAGTACTCTATCAAATACCTGTCTTATTTGTCCAAAGTGCTATTTTATTTGAATTTGTTCAACATCAGTCCATATTTTTCTGTTTCTTGAGTAGCAGTAGTGAAATACTAAAATGGAATACGTTAAAGTGAGATGAATGATTAAAAACCGTCGTTTATTGGTTGAATAGTCAAGTACAAATGGGTATGTGAGAGCGTGTGCAAGTGTAAAAATATCTTTCAAAAAATATGTTTAATAGTAGAATTTGCAAGAGCGAGAATTGACAGCGGGAATATTCGAGAAATTGAAAGCGACAACAAAATGTATTATTGGAAGATTAAGATGCCGAACTTACGCGAGCATGGAAATGGTTGTAGTAGTATACTAATTTGAGTAAATGTTTTGTGGGTGAGGAGTGGGGAGTTTGGATTCGCTTTGCATTCAGGCCTACCTTCTATAAAGTGATAAAATTGCCAAAAATACTAAAAAGTATAAATGTGCTCTTTTTTTCTTTTTTTTTCCTTTGTATTTTGTGAGGGGAAAAAAAGTATCTTTATTATTTTTAACACTTTCAAGAAACTAGGCCAAATGTTGCACACAATGGGATTAATCTGTTTGCTTTCGCTTTGTAGTGCAACATAAGTGTTTATTCCCAATCACCTAAGAGGGAATATTTATACTATAATTCGATTTTTTATGATTTTGTTTTTCATCATTCCCTCCTTCATATTTTGTTTGTCTCTTTTTTGACTTCTCATTGTCTCAAATTATTTGTCCAATTTTGAATGTCCTAGGAAAAAAAAGGGAAATGATTTTGCCACTCTCTTTTTTGTTAACGCCACTCCCCTGCAAGTGTATTTTTGGTACAAAAATACACTTGTACGTGAGTGGCGTTAACAAAAAGAGGAGTGGCAAAATTAGCAGCAAAAAAAAAACCCTATAAAAGTATTGTTCTACCCTTCTTTCTTTCTTTTATTGATGTGACAAGTACAATTTGAATTCATAGACATTTGTGAAATTTTTTTTAGTTTTCGAAGTGTAATGATTATGTCATCTTATTATTAAGTTGAATTTCGTAAATTGGACGAACAAATCGGGACGGAGGAAGTATTATTTTGGAAAACGATCGATAAAACAAACTTATTTAGAATACCAAGTTTCAGGCGCGCAGAAGCTTCCATCAAAATCATGGAAGATGAAATCTAGCGGACGTTGATAAGACCGAAATTTGCATGCAATGTGAAAATGATTCAACTACGGACGATGCTTCCACCTGTAACAAACAAACCGATCTCCACAAAAGTCTTTGCCAATGACCAATCAATTAATAAGTGCGTGCCAAGCATTCTAGGTAAAATGTTTTTCCTTTATTTTCTCCATCGTTTTGTGCTATTTTGAAACCTATGGAAAAGCTAATGGGAAAACGGTAAAAACACACACACAAAAAAAAACAAACAAACAAAAAGGTGGAGGGGGAGGGAGGCGACCAAGCGTAGCGGTCTTTCCTTGGACATGATCATAAGGATTCTAGACATGCAGCAGGCCCCGGAAAGGACCAAATGGCTATAGTTTCTATTGTCCCGCCAATAGCTAGTGGAACAAATCGGGCTTTGCATGAGGTCAAAGTTTGAGAAGGCATTTGATTGCACGACTCCAAACCTTGAACCTCTTGACCACCCAAATCACTTGAGACTGTCATGAACCACTATATAGGCTACCGGTACCCGTGGTGTTGATAATTGATAAATATAGATGTTCATGACAAGGTTCAATTCTATCTCTCTCTTCTTTTTTTCTGTGTTAATTATTTCTCATATATCTTCTCTTCAGTTATATTCTCCATGCCGTTTCCTTTTTATTTTTCGTTTTCATTCATTGATTTTCCTCTTTTCATCAAATTAATGGTCCAAGATTATAACATAACTAGTAATGCATTGCGCAATGCTTTCTAAAAATAGTCTAAAAGTGCTACACACACAACCAATCTCTAGCCGTCCATTGCTGTAATAAATGGCCAGGATTCGCTCAAACTATTCCCCGGAAAAGTTAAATTTCCCTAGAAGAGTTTTTTTAAAATCTAGACCGCCCAAATACATCTGGACGGTTAGAATTACTCACACAACCAACACAACGGTTGTGCAAGTAGCATTTTTGAAATAGTCCAAATAAAGTATCAAATCCCACTTTTCTGAATTTTTGTGTGTGGATACAACGGTTTTTTTTAACACCATCTCACATGAGGTGAGTCCTGGATATGCATATGGTCCTACCTCATGCGAGAGGAGCATTACAAATTACTCTTGGCGGCATCGAATTACTCTTGGCCTCAACGAATTGCACTTGGCCGCATCGAATTCTCATGGCCGCATCGAATTACACTTGGCCGCTACGAATTGGATTTGGCCGCATCGAATTACTTTATGGTCTTGCAATTCTTTGCGGCCAAGAGTAATTCGTAGCGGCCAAGTGCAATTCGATGCGTCCAAGAGTAATTAAATGTGACCAAGTGCAATTCGATGCGGTCAAAATTATGAAACATTAATTTTAGTTTTTCTTTCATCCATTCTTCCAAATATTCATTATTTCCAAGTATATCGCTACCTCTATTACCCGTAAATCTCAGCTATAGAAAAATATTTACAAATCCGATGGTCCAAAATATAGACAATTCAAAAACCGCAGCTCCATATTATATATATACTAGTGCTTGCCCGTGCCTACGGCACTACGCATCCCTATTGAAATTGTCCGTGCCTATGGCACTTGCTAGCTAGTGGCTCAAAACACTAAATCGCCATCGCTGAAATGAGGACAGGGTTTGACAACGGCAACAAAAACAGAGAGAGAGAGAGAGTCATGAAAAAATCGCCATCGTTGAAATGAGGACAGGGTTTGAGTGATTCAAATTTTGAAGCCCTTGAAATCAAGAGACATGTTCCACGCACCATATTAATTTTATACAGTATTAATTTCATTCTCACTATTCATCCTATAATTCTGAACACACACCAAAAAAATGAGAGTCAATAAATGGTGTTACAACTGATAGAAACTTGTTGAATAAAAAACTAACTATTTTTCACTTTCCAAAAAATCAGCCAGTAAAAAAAACGTTTAGGGAGAGAGAAAAAAAAAACCGAAAAAAAAAACGCCAAAGACTATATTGCTAAAAAATCGACAATAAAAAATTATTGCAAAAAATCAAGCTTCCCGTAAAAATCTGTCACCCAAAAATCTAAAATCTGCCATTATCTCCCAATAAAATTAATCGGTTCATTGTATGTATTTAAACACAAAACTTTCCAAAAATCAATACATCAAATCTTTCCAAAAATCCTCCATCGCCTATTAATCAATTGACGAATATTGTGTTGATTTTACAAATCTGTTAAAATTACCTTTTCTTCTAGGAGACGTTTCCAATATAAGCCCCAGGATTTTAAGCCCTAGGATTGCACGCTATTTACAAAACATGCCATTAGTTTGTATGTGAAGGGTAGAGAAATCTAGACCGTTGGATTTGTTTGTATGGGTAGATAAAATTTGTGTCAGGGAGAAATCTGAACCGTTGAGAGAGAATATTCTGTAGGAATATTCCCAAAGACCCTTGTGTTTTATTAGATAGATAAATATATAAATTACCTTTGATTTTCCTTTGGAAATAAGGAAATATCAAAATAAGATTAGTAAACACCAATTTTAGGTTTCCTTTCATCCTCCTTCCAAATTTTCATTCTTTCCAAATTAAAAGGTAATAAATTGGAAAGAAAAGTGTGTGTATATTACCATAACAGGTCAAAGTATAACTTAAGGAAACATTCTTTTAATCGAACGGCTACGATCTTAGCTTGAAGGCAATCAACGGCTGTAGAGGTGCTCATGTTTGTATATGTAGACAAAAATAACTCTATTTTATAATATAGTTTGTACACGTATCAATGAATTTGTTTTCCAAATTTGAGGCAATTTTATGGTGTAGTTTGGCTTAAATGAACCCAACTGCCTTTCCGGTCGTCTATTCTGATTTTTAACTAGACTAGTGCTTGCCCGTGCCTGCGGCACTACGCACCCCGGTTGGAATTGTTCGTGCCTACGGCACTTGCTAGCTAATGGCTCGAACATTAGTGTGTAGTATGTGATCCTCTTCTTAGTGGCACGAAAAGAATTATCCGTGCTTATGGCACTCCTCCAACTATACATTTAAGCTAGCTACAAAGAACTATTAATTTGTTTATGGAATTCCAGTAAATACCAGGTAAATTTTTTTTTAATACAATTTAACAATTTAACCCGTAAAAAAAAGGTATAAAGGGACAACAATTCAGGATCATCATGACAATAGAACACAATAAGCTGAATATATGAGATCGAATATCAAAAAAAGTTTTGGCCAGTGGAACACAATAATCATTATTTCTTGGTTGGCCAGTGGGAAAAAAATTCCTCGCCTCGTGGGATTGTATACTGCAACTCTGCAAGTAATGAATGAGGCTTGCCCCGATCAACCAACCAACTCCCTACTTGCAATTACGAACCAACCAAACGAAACCAAATACAGTTCAAAAAAAAAAAACGACACCAAATCAACAAAACCCTAAAATACAGTTTTAAAAAAAAAACCCAAATCAACCACAAAGCCGAGAGATCAATGAATTAAGTTACCGAGACGAAGAACCAGAGTGAATCGTAATCGCCGTAGAATGCCGCAAATAGGGGTGTCAATTTGCCGTTTGGAACGGAAAAAAAATTTGCCGCTTTTTTTTTTTGGATCCGGAAATCTGTCACTTGATATGGCTTCATTAATGCGATGTTAGCTTATTATGGAAAGTTGTAATTGGTATCTAGACCGTTGGATTTGTTTGTATGAATAGATAAAACTTGTGCGAGGGAGAAATCTGAGCCATTGAAAAAGAATATTTTTTAGGAATATTCCTAAACACCCTTCTGTTTTATTATATAGATTCCAATAAAAATAAAATTTGGAATCTATCATTCGTCTTGACAAGCAAAATTTTAAAAAATTGACGAATAACTTAAAAAAAGTTTACTAACGAACAATAATACCAACGGTCTTCAAGAATTTTTAATTTAGGCTCCGTTTGTTTCAATGTAAAATGTTTTCCATATAAAATATTTTTTCTCAAAATAAATTTTATAACTTTTATTTTTCAGTATTTGGTTGACACATGAAAATTATTTTCAGAAATTGATAAAATAATATATAGAGAGAGGGGGGCTTAACGATGGAATTCAATTCAGGAGAGAGAGAGAGAGAGAGAGAGAGAGAGAGAGAGAGAGAGAGAGAGAGAGAGAGAGAGAGAGAGAGAGTTGAAAGTGGGTCCGACGATCGAGGAAACTGAATAGTGAGAATTACAATAGAAGATAACGGATTCATTTTAAAAAATACAGAAGATTTAAAGGTAAGTCATTTTCATCCGGCCGATCAAAAAAAGAGAGTCATTTTCATCCAATTAATGAAAAATGTTTTACATGTAAAATGTTTTTCTCATTTTTAATACAACTAAACACCGGGAAATTGATAAAACATTTTACTCCCAAACAAACAAAGAGAACCTTAATGTAAGCATCAATTGCAAGGAATCATCATTAATTGGCAATGAAATATTGAATATTTGCATCAGTTTACATATATAGCCCACCTTTAATGGTCGAAAGAAATCTGACATAAACTAGGATAGCAAAGTTGAGATAAATTAAGGGTTAAACCGCCCCTATGAATCTAAAAGTAATACTTACTGATGTTTATTGGAGTTGATTTTTTACAGGGCTCCATAAAATAATATTCAAAAATTTATGGATATTTTTCTAGATTTTTTTGGGACCCAAAATGGGCCCAAACGCATTTTTCCTTACTTGGTTCCCTGCAAATCATTTTTGCGATTAGAATTTCCGGTGCTGTCTAGAGATCATGGCAAGAAAAATTATATCTCCTGATTTCATTTTCTAAAAAGTTTTAAAGGTAATTGTTGTACTATTTTGGTTTTCCGACAAAACTATAAATTAAACTTCATTAACCATAACCGAATAGTACAACATTTGCTGATTTGGATTGCTGCTGCTCTATCATGAATGCTGTATTTTGGTACCTTTTACATTTTTCGGGCCAATTTAAGCACATCTCGACTAATCTTGAGAGTCATTCAAAACCATGGTACCTTTTTTTCCTTTTGAACTGATTGTATTTGATATACACGTTTTGTTTTTTTTTGGTTAAATATATACACGTTTTGTTAGTGAACGCCTCCCGACGCCTTGGCCTCCCCGGTTCCTCTACTGCCGGACCTCCTCCATCATATTCGCCGTTTGTTGGTGACTCGTCTCTGGTAGTGCGGTTCAGATGTGTCATGTGTGGCTATGAGTGTAGAGCTTTTATGCATGATTGGGTTGCCGGAGTTGGAAATCTATGTTGGTACGTGGATGATGATGGCAAGGTTTTTTTTTTTTTTTTTCATTTTCTTTTTGGTTTGTGATCATTTGGTTCTTCTTCTCCGTTTTGTGGAGGTTTTCTCTCCGGTTTCTTGCCGTGAGTTTTTCTCCCGACTGGGTTTCTCCTAGTTGGGTTGTTTCTTGTTTCTACAGAAAAATGTTTAGTTGGTTTGGGGTATAGTCTGTGGGATCTTGAATCCCTACCGTCTTGGTTACTTGGTCCTTTGTCTATGGACAAGTTTTCATCTCGATGTAATCTAAAGAACTGATTGTATTTGGTACTTGAGTTTTAGAGAATTCACCATCAAAGAATATTACTCCATTAAAACAACACAATTCATGGTAGGTAAATGAAATGATCCGGACATGCCATAACAGGGAGGTAGTTGTAGTGTAATGATCTCTGTAGCAGAACATATAAGAGGGGTGTGGTCCAGAATTCAGAACAGAACATTTAAAAACAACATCCTCTCTCTCCTGTTGTATGTGAGAGAAAAAAGGTACAAACCCTAGCTAGGCTTTTATCCCAACAAAAATGTTCCCATTATTAATTTCAACCCTCTTCCCCATTATTGTAGCTAGGGCTATACCAAAACACCCACTTTGTCTAATCTAAGTTTAAACGTACGTGGTCCAGCTAGACATCCCAATTTCTCCACTTCAAGAACACCCATTTTGCCTAACTAGGAGCCTAATCATTGATTATGTTCGTGGGCATGTGTCACATTAGTTTGATAAGCTATGTGATTTTTTTTTTTATAACTAGTTTTCGGGTCAGCTTAGCTATGTGATTGGATGCCAAATTTTGTGCGATGGCATTAAAAAAATGTGGCCATGCACTACTTAGACTCGTTCGGTTACCCCAACTTATTAACGTGCTTATTTGTTTGTTATGTCTTTGAATGCTAAAACCCTTATCAAAATAAAAAAAATTAAAAACTCCAGCAATTTTGTTTTTGAAATTCGCTGACTACTATAACACTATACATTGAGATATGTGGTATTGATAATCCCCACGAATAGTGCGGTGGGAGTATTTATTTCTCAAATTGAGCTAAATATCGCCTCATTATTAATCAATTTAACCAATCAGATGAGGCTTAGACACGTTAACCATCTCAGTGATTATGATTCCAAATGTTGCATTACATTACATCTAAAGTACGTATGTAATTTCATTTACCACGGGAAGGATGTTGTCATCGCCGAAACTTTGTTAGGTGAATTACTCCACAAAATTCAAATCGTTACTAGACAAATAGGCCCAATAATGATAGAATTACGGATTTGTACCCGGTTAAATCTTCAATCATACCAAAACCTGCATTAACATTTATGAAATGGGTCTAAAATTGCATACCCACAATAAGGAAACCCTAATTTGAGCTTTAAAAATGCAGCAGTTTGATAAGGATTGTCCTTTAGAGCGAAAAAATGTTCAATTATGCCATGTAGTAGGTTTATGGGTACAAAATAGCCAAAAGAGGCCCCTGGAGCTAGCTATTCCCTCATGAACTGTAGACCTTGTATAGTTTTGGTTTAGCCACTTCCCCTTTCACCCAGCCCTCACATGCCTATCCAGCCCATAACTGTTAAGTTGATGGCGACACCCCATATCGGTGGGTTTTTTTTTTTAAATAGAAAATTACCTCTAAGGATAAAAAAAAATGCATTTTAATTTCCATTAAGAATGAACTTAGTTTTTATTTATCTCTAATGGTGATCACATTATGAAGATTATCTTTTTACCCTTCAATAAATATTATTTCATACTTTATTATTTTTTCCTATTATAGGGCTAGGGTAGGGTACCCTAGGGTTTAGACACTTACATAGGGTTTTAGGGTGCATTTTCCTATTATAGGATTTTTAGTAGTTTAGGCACTTTCATAGGGTTTAGAGTTTTAGGCACTTTCATAGAGTACCTTAGGATTTAGGTTTAGGCACGTTTTAATGGTTTAGATACTTTTATAAAGGCAATTTTGAAAAAATATTGCAGAAATACTTAACGGTGCATTTTCATTTTTTTCAGGACCTACACGTGAAACCCCCCCTTTTTTTTGCCCTCAACTGCATTTGAACCTCTCATTAAGGTGTTGTAGTTTCTTTTTCGACGGTCACGGGTGTCTGGTCTAGCTTATATGCGCTTCAACTAATCATCTCTCATGTCCAATCAAAGGCCAGCCATCCATGCTGAGACTAAAAAATTCACACGAAATTACTTTATTGCAGTCCGATCCCAAAACATTGAACTTGGTCAATTGTGTAGAGAGTAAACACACCAACCAACCGGACTAACGCTTTGGGATGTATTAATTGTTATTTATCAACACCCATGGCTCCTCTCACTAAAAACGGTTTTTTCCTCTATTACTTTGAAATTATTGATGCCCATTTGGTTTTTTTGAAACGGCGATGTCCATTTGGTTTGCCAACTTAATTTCAGTACTCCATCCATCCCAAATTTCTAGTTACTCGTTATATCCTAACCAAATAAAAAATTGTTTATATTTTCCAAATTGGTAATATTTTTTTACATGTAATATGGATTTTGTTTGATAGATCTCAATTAGTTTTTTTAAACAATGTTTTCAAAATCATCTAAAAGGTTATAGATTATAAATTACTATAAGATATAATCAATTGAAAAGTGATATGAATTAGGACTGAGCTGAGGGAGCAATTAGTAAATGAGACGATCGGTTCTTACATCTACTTAAATAAGCAAATGATAGATCCTATTGAAGCTTATTTTACTGAGAAACTGTTCGGATTACGTTGGAGTAATTATTCTTTAAGACAATGGATACTCATGGTGCTTGGTAGTATTATTTTTTAGCTATTCGACAAAAAATTAAGAATTAAAAAAATACAAAAATATGGACCGGAATTGGAAAAAAAAAGAGCAAAAGACACTTAACCATTCCATAACACATTCTTAAAAATAAGTACTTATTTCACATTTTCAAATTCAAAAATAATGTAAATAAAAAATAAATTTTTAATTTTTTTTGCACCGTATTAGACTTTTTTTTTGAAAGATTCTTTCAAACAAGATCCATATTACATATTTTTAGATTTCAGTAAGCTTATTATTTTTTAGCTTAAAATTGTCTTATTAAAAAATAAGGACTTATTTCCAGTTCTGGAACGGGGCTAATTCAAGACAAATCAACCCTTATTCTGCGAAGCCATTCATCAAGATGAAAGCCAGAAAACAATGATTGCTAATCAAACAAGTTAACCTTATTCTGTGTGTTGCTAGCTTGTTGATTTTGAAAAAAATAAACAAATACGTACAGTGCCAAACCAAACGAGGCCCCAGTGGTCCAGACAGTAGAAACTTTATATCCAACCAAAAAACTTAAATTCTTAAGCGATCTCTCATTTCATACCAAAACAAGGTGAAACTATAGTCTAATACGGACTAGTAATCTTTGTCTCCCAGTTAAATTTAGGATTATATAAATAGGTGCGCGGCTGATGTCTGAGTTTTTTTTTTTTTTTTTCCAGACCTATATGGATTGGGAGATGAACGGCCGGGTGCCGTCCGGATGCCGCTCGGCACCTTGCTTGGCAGCATCCCCGGGTCCTCTATATAACATGTAGTAGTTCTCTTCTTCAGTTTTACTCGCTACTCGCCAAGCTCTATTCGGTGCAAAATTTGCAGATAATGACATCTATCCAATAAATTAACAGCTTGTTCAAAAATTGATGTACATATATAAACAATATAAACAAATCGTGCATTGTTTCGCAATAGTGTTCATTCATGGTTTCAAAGGTTTTCCTCGATAAACACGTGGAGTATTTTTTTTAATAACTCAGGTGTCTGCAACAACTTATGCACGTGTAAGCCAAATCTCTTCGCCCACTTGTGGGGCGCCTAAATAAAGCCGGATGAGCAAAGCTCCGTACGGACTGACGTACCCCAAAGGAATTTGATAACGTATGAGAGGTTTCGAATCTGAAATCTCATGAGGAAGTACGTACCAGACCTTGACGACCAAACCTCTTGGGGTTTATCTGATGTAAAGTCTGATCACTCAAAATAATTTGATCAGAACTGTCATGTTCAGCTGGCTACGAGACTAACCGGAATTAGAGGATGAATGACACCCCATGAATCATGATGCACATTGCTCCCACTCCCACAAAACTGGTTGGCAAAATATGGCATTGACATTAGATCCATGATTTGGTAGAGAGCCATCCTGGCCAGCCATTGCCCAAAGCTATCTTTTACTACTTTATACAGTAGTATATGATTAATTTAGGAATGCAATTAATTAATTAAGTACAATTATGTCAGTAAATAATGCAAAAAACAATGGGAACATGAGAAGGTTTTTTTTTTTTTTTTTTGGATTTGAATAATAACAGACAGGCCACGTGGCTCGGTCCCAACAGCCTGTTTTTGAGCTTGGAAGAGTTTGATTTATACCTAAAAAAAAAACAACAGTAGTGCTACAGGTACAGTAAATCCCGTACAGCAGTTGCATATAGATTCATTTTGCGCCCGTCTTGGGTCTCACAAAGATGATTGGAGCCACTCATTTTGTTTAAAATATATTGTTTAGGGTCCCCTGTAAAAAAAACATCTCAATCCGATACCGGTAAGGGTATTTACGAATCATCCAACCTTGGATGATTCGTAAATGCCCTTACTGGTATCGGATTGAGATGATTTTTTTACAGGGACCTCAAACAAATATTTCAAACAAAATGAGTGGCTCCGATTATCTTTGTGAGACCCGAGACATGCGCAAAATAGATCTGTACGCGGCGGCTGTACCTTTAGCATTTTTGTAAAAAACAACACACACACAGAGGCAAACAATTGGGAGGGTTTCATGTATGGAAGTGATATACTGGAGTATAATTAATGTATCCATTTTAATTCCAATCAATCTTAATTGTCACGAGCATCTGATTAATGGAGTGTCCAAATGTTGTCTAGTTATATATATATCGCAGTACTTAATTCGTACTGCATTGATTTTCATTACAGAATTTAATTATCGCATTCATCAGAAGGCGTAGCAAAGCTAAAACCACGACACCACATAATATTAACCTAAAAAAAAAGCGTAATATTTTTCACCCCTCAATACGTAACGTTTTTAAAATGACATGGTATTAATTGCATATTTATGGTGTTTTCGTCGGAATATTCGCCATTAAAAAGTATACGACCCTGTTCGTTTTGGGATTTTGAATTTAGATTTATAGGTAATGAGTGTAGAGACAAATAAAATAATGATTGAAAATAGGGGTAATGATTGGAGAGAGATAGAGAGAAAAATGAGAGTAATGATTGGAGAGAAATAGGATAATGATTAGAATCCAAAATCCAAAACCCCAAAACGAATGGGGTCGTAACATTGTATAGTGTACGTGGCATACACTTTAGAATTTCGGATTTCAATTTTCCCAAAGGAAAGAGTATTACCACTTGAAGTTGAAAGAAATGTCCTAATTAAGGATGTGTTCTACTAACTAAAATAAGTACTTATTTTTTGAATTAAAGATAATGTATTGTGAGAGGAATGACCTGTCTTGTAAAACGGATAATAAGTACTTAAAAAAATTAGAACCTTAGCGGAACAGCGGCTCGTATCAATTATTGTTTTCTCTGATCCAAAACTTGGACCGGAAATGATGATACCATTCCTTTCATTTTGTAGCACGAGTTCCTTCAAAAAAAATTAATAGTCATGAGTCATGACTGGCACTGGCCATTTCCCACTATCTTCCCCCCCTCCCCTTTTTTTTAAGGGCATATTTTTTAATAATCTTTGAAATTGTTACAAAGTATATACTCCCTAAATCTAAGAAAATAATTCCGTAAATCATTGGCACCATACGATTGTAATCATTGGGTTCAAGTCTCGAAGCTCCTTGGTAAGGTCATTAATACCTTTCAGTGCTAGTAGCATGCGGTGATATCTTACCTTCAGGCTCGAGGTAAGTATGATTCCTTATGGAGATAACTATATATCTATGTTAGACAGCCAATTTTGTCCCAGTACCACTCACAAGTCTAAAGTTTGGAACGACATTGAACGATGCCGACTTCACCGTGTTTATCTCCGCGTCGCAGCAAAAATTCTGACTGTGTCCGGGCTCCGATCGGACACCCCGAGAGCATCACGGAAGAGGGTGCGCCAATAGACCGAGGGTTGGGGTCTTGGCACAAATTTGTGACCCAGCTACACATGTGGCTTTGTCTTGTCTGTCTATCTAATCTCGGTGATAAAAAGAAAAGGAATTACTGGACATAGAAAATCACGTGCTGGAGGCCTTCTTGAACCGCTGCAATGCTAATTGGAGTAACATACACCAATTTAGTTTTGGTAATGGAAAATCAGTTGATGGATAATGGGCCACCCCACCCAATCACATGATATTGTGGCTCCGTTTGTTTGGACATAAAATATTTTCTGGTAAAATATTTTACCTATTTTTCGGTGTTTAATTGCGTAACAAATGAGAAAAATATTTTACATATAAAGCATTTTTCATTAATTGGATGAAAATGACTTACCCTTAAATCTTGGGAAAATGACGGCCCATGACGTGTTTTGATAATTAATACCCACCAAGGACAAGCTAAGAACATTTGTTAATGCTGAAAATTTCATTGGCGGGTCTTAATTATCAAAACACGTCATTGGCCGTCATTTTCCCTTAAATCTTCCGTAAGTTATTTTCCGAAATGAACTCACTACCTTCTATTGCAATTCTCATTGCTCAGTTTCCTCGATCGTCGGTCCTGACCCACATTCAATTTCAATATTCTCAAATTTTTCCACCGTTGAAGCCCCCTCTCTATCTCTCTACACTATTTTGTCAATTTTAAAAATATTTTCAAGTGCCAACCAAATACCGAAAAATAAAAGTTTAAAGTTTGTTTTCTGAAAAAACATTTTACATGGAAAATATTTTATATTGTAAAACATTTTATATCGAAACAAACGGAGCATCCATGTCAAACAGTCAAAGTGTTTTTTTTTTTTAATCACCAATTTGAGAGGGCAAGTGTCGGCTGAGGCTAGTAAAAATCAAAGTGGTTGGCCAGGTTCCTTGAAGGGGTGTTTCCGGCATTGAAAAATTCGTAGATTTTTATCTGTGATTGAGAAGTTGTTAGGTGTTTCCGGTAGTGAATAAGTTGTCGAGAAATATCATGTTGTTTCCGGCAGTGAATAAGTTGTTGATGGGTTTGTGAGTAGAGTTATTGTAGCAAAAAAAAACGAAGAAGATTTTGTTGACAACTTTTTTGTTAATGGATACGAGATGGTAAAATGCTGAAATTTCTTCGTTAGTGAAAATGAGATGGTAAAATACGTTTAAACTTTTAGCGTTTTTTTGTTAGTAAAAACGGGGCGGCAGTGCAACCGACAGTCCCCTGTCCACATTTTCAAGTGCTACACGCACCTCCCTTTTGCCTACTAGTGTTTAAGCACATGGATTTATACGTGAAAGGAGTTCATAGAAAAGGTACATGGTAAATGAATATGTAAGTGTTCTTGGTGGCAGAACGTTAGAAGCTCTGGGTTTCGGATAAAATGAGCTCTGAGCAAATGTGTTTAAAATTTATTAATCACATATTAAGGCCAATCTCAAACACAACCTTTCATGCTTTCCCACATCAAGTGTAAATAGCTACTATTATTAGGATTAGAAAGAGAAGAAACAAATCAAAAAATACCCATGCCACAAATTCTGGGTGGACAGGGCCGGCCCAAGGTATTTGGATGCCCTAGGTCAAGTGGTGGAATAGTATCCTACATAAATTTTTTAATTTAAAAACAATAAATAAAAATATTTTTCTATATATAATTTTCATTCATACTATTCAATATGGTAACCATTTCGGCCTTAATGGGTTGTGTGGTTGCAATAATATTCATTGGCTTGTGTGGCTGCAATATTAATATTCAGTGGACTCAAGTTTGAATCACAGCAGCCCCAATTTGTGTGGTAGGAGAAAAAAAATTTTGGCAAAAAGACACTACAAAAAAAATACCCTACCAAGATTTAAACCTAGGCATCTTATGTGAAAGAGCAAACGCTTTACCATTAAACCACCAAAGGAGTTTATATTATAGTTGCACACAGAAAATATATATACTTATCTAGGAAGGGATGCCCCATTTTTTGTCCAAAATGTGGAGGCCCAAGGCGGCAGCCTCTTGGGCCTTCCCATTGGGCCGGCCCTGTGGGTGGGCGGTAGGGGGAATAATATCACGGGAGAAGGTTTATACGGCGTTTATAATTTTTTTGGGGTGGAAAAGAAGAATTTTATTAACTTGAGTAGATATGACGACAAGTTAGTAAGGAGAATGGCAATTTGCATCAATATCAAAAAGAAACATTCCTACTAAGTTAGCACAAACCTTTCGACTAGTCAAGTGCTTGCCAAATCCCACAGAATGTTGGTAAAGACACCAACCAAAGGATGATCATAACACAAAAAACAACAAGACCCCATACAAAATAAACAAGACATGATAAGCATACGCCATCTTGACCCTTAGTTCCAACACCGAATTCGTTAACCAAGATAGAGTAGCCTTCAGCTGCAATCACCCAAAGACCTGGATTCTATTCTTGGTTATTTAAAAACTTTTACCCCTTCAATACCATAGATGAAATATTGGATGGATACTCTCCTTATATGCACTCCTTGCATTTCGTAGCTCCACCGCCAAATTGCTCTTTAGATCTAGTCCTTCAACACTAAAAAATGAACCACCACCTAAGGCCTATGCATGCCCCAAATGCATGCAGCTTGAACTTTTGACAAACCCACTGCCTTGCTACGGGGGTGTGTTCCGTAGCATGCATGACTCCAGAAGGTCCCAGAAATCGTGGACCAAATCAAGCATGAACTGCAACAAAGACGTCCCTAGCTTCTATTCCTGCAAATCTGTTAATCTGACTATCTTCATTCCCTTTTTAAACAATTCCATGTTTTTTTTCCCCCTGATTGGCAACAATACCCATGCTCTTGCCAACCTCTACGGCCGTGTCAAAGTTCCTAATTATAATTTGATTTATATTTCAAATATCCGAAGAAGAAATAGACATAGCGCTCACCTGTTTAGATGAGGTCTGAACTTTAGGATCCTTGGAATTGCTCTTGCCCATCAATTACCCGGATCAAGTACATACGCTTCGATGGGTACGTTACCATTTATTTCGTAGGCTGCCTTTTTCATTTTCTTCTTCTTACTGTATAACTTCAAAAAAACAAAAAGGTAATCCTTTTCTTGGCATCTATGGTAGGATTGTTAGATGGAATATTTATATATAATTGTTGGCAAATCCATTTCTGATTAGAAACTGAAGTCTGGAAGTAAATGAAATCAAAAGGTCTAAAACTTTGGATGTATTTGGCCTTGTCCTTGAGAAGTAATATGTCGATATCATATTCTTTTTTTCCCCTCAAAATGCATAAACTGAAAACAAATGTACGTAGTTGGTTTGCCGTGCAACTTCTGTCACCATACATACAAGGATTACTACAATTATTATTAAATTTTCTTTCCGGCCCCCTCTTGGAGCTTGAATTGTATTACTTGCAGAACAATTTATACAATCATGTATGCATTAGAGTTTGTACGTAACGAAGATCAATCGATGACTCGATAACAACAGGTCATAATGACAATATAAATTATATGCATAGTGATATCAAGCCTACTAATCTATCTATCAATATAGTAAGGAAATGCAGTGAGCCTTGAAAAGGCTCCAAACTCCCAATTTTGAATTTCTAGAATTTAGAGTTTTGTTTTAAAAAAAAATGAAAGAGAAGAAAAACGTGGGAGTGGGGAGGGGAAGAGAGAGAAAAAGAGGGGGGAGGGGAACGTGGGAGTGAGAGATAGAGAAACTTATGAAAAATTATTTTATACCCCAGCAAGGTACCGTCACGTAGTACTCTAAATTCATTTTACACCACATGTCTTTTCATGTACAAAATGAGACTAATGCTAGCGTGTATCGAACATGGAAAAAAATATTAGATTATATTTTTTATCACTAGCGTTATGCCCGTTCAATATACATGGTCGAAAAAAACTAATGTTAATTTTTTATCCCATGCATTGAACGGGTACAATATTTGATTTTTTTGTTACAAATTAATTTGATTTAGTTTTGTTTGAAGTAATTTAATTTGATTTAATATTTGTTGCAATCTGAGTCGTCCATTGTCGAGCATGGACGGCCCGGATTTGCCCAACACTCATGTTGTTCCTAAGGGATAGCATGCACTCCGGGTTCATTTTCTATCAACTAGCGTCATTCCCGTTCGATGCACGGGACAATATTTGTGTGGCTCCACTACAAAATATCGAACTCACACAAAAATTGTTTTTGTCCCGTGCATCGAACGGGAATGACGCTAGTAACATATATACAAATGTTTTCATGGAAAGCAAGATGAGAGAGCGTGGAGAAAAACAATCACATGTTTTCATTTTCAAACTGGAGAAGTAAATCACCTAATTAAAGGATTAATCAAAACAAAGAAAATCTAACATATATAGAAGGGGACTTCAAACACCGAAAGATTGAACTTTTGCTTGTGACCAATACGAAACAGGACATGAATATAAGGAAACAAGAAATACCAGTAGGGTGTCTGGGAACTACGGCATATAAGAAGCAAGTTCCAATAGGTCCAGGGGATCATCCACCGCACAAGGAGGTATTGGTGCTCAATTCACATGTGTTAGAAATTCTGACATGTCACACTTATTTGCGGGGCTGGCATGTGCAGGGAGGGCCGGCTCTGAGCCAAGACGAACAAGGCGGCGGACTTAAGTTCTCGAATTTTGGATTAAAATTAGGACCCCAGATGGGTATGACCAAATATGTAATATATATTTAATCTAGCACTTATATTACAAATAAGCTAGCTAGCTTAGTAGAAAAAGCTTAGATTCTTTATCTAAGTGATACATGGTTCAAGTCTTAAGGGCTTCTTTTTCTCTTCTCCATGTGAGTATTTTTTTTTTCTCCCCTCATAAGTTTGTCTTAAGTCCCGAGAATCTCAAAGCCGGCCTCCTGTATAAACCTGAGAGCGGGTTGTAAGATCCTACCGTTTAAATGAACCTTGAAGGCAAGAAGATACAAAGTGATGTGCTGTGGAACGCCTATACGCTTCGGCATGAATTAAGCTCTTTGTAACAGGTGCGAACTCCCAACCTTCCGAACCGTCGTGTAAGATTGGTTCTTGCTTCAAAAAACGTCGAAGGGTACCAGTGGTCAGTAGCAAAATTAACACTTAATTAAGAGAAATTTTTTAGTGCTGAGCGGGTATATCCCACGTGGTGTCCGCTCAGCACTCCCGAGCCGTTCGATGCACTTTTGGACGGCTCAGATTGAAACTTTCTCTCTCCTCTCACCCCTCCTCTTTCTCTCTCATTTTCTCTCTCCAAATCCGAGTCGTCAAAAATCGAAATGGACGGCCCGAATGCACCGAGTGGACACCACGTGGTACCCGCTTGACATTGAAAAATTTCCCCTTAATTAAGGGTATTTTAGGAATCAAAAAAGTAGACAAACACCGGACTCTTTTATGAGAGAAACTTATTTCCAGAGCAGCTACAAACAGCTTATTTATGGAGTCGTGCAATGTCAGCCATCCGTTTCGGCAATCAATGGTCGATCCGAATTTTTAAAAATTATTCGCGCAAATAGTTTTTTAAATCTGGACCCTCCAAAATATTTTTGGATGACCAAGATTGAGCTCAATAAATATTTGATTACAGCTGCTCTCTGTAAACAAGATTTTCTCATCTTTTATAAGGAAGTATAGATTTAATACTACTATAGGTACCGACGGTTTCCGTAGGGAAACCATACCGACGGCCGCGCCGGCCATCTCCGGCTACCGGACGGCTGATCCGAGCCGTCCAAAAAAAATTTAAAAAAAACCGAGGGGGCCCTCGCGGGAATTAACGACATCCGATGTGTGTAGGGTGCTAATAAATCAAGCACCCTACACACATCGGATGCCGTTAATTCTCTCGAGGGCCCCCTTGGGTTTTTTTTTTAAATTTTTTGGACAGCTCGGATAGACCGTCCGGTGGCCAGAGACAGCCCGGAGCGACCGTCGGTAGGGAAACCGTCGGTACCTATATCATTTTCGTAGATTTTAAGCAGTCTTCCGTTTCCAGTTGGGTGGAAAAACACCGGAAAAAAGCCAAAACTGTCTTCTCTCTCCCTGACATTCTCTCTCTCTCTCTCTCAATTGAAAAGTGTCAGAAAACTTCCAAGCCAAAAGGCCGTAACTCTCGGGGTTGGATCCAGTTCATTTGCTCTGGACCAGTTCAGTCCATTTGGGTGTATCCAAGCCGCCTAAAAATATTTTGGATGACTTGGATTTAAAAGTGAGTATTTTTTTATTTTTTTTAAAACACTTCTTTAAATCCGAGCCGTCCAAAACACTTTTGAACGGCTCGGATGCACCAAATAAACTGAACTGGTTGGTACCAAGTGGACGGATCCGGCCACGTAACTCTCTCCCTCTGATCCAGAAATTTCTCTCTCCTCCCCAAGCCAAAGGGCCGTCAGCAATCTCTCTTTCTCAACACCAAAATACCTTCTACATATTTCCCCAGAAAAATCAACAAAATTATCTTTCTCGACATCAAGAAACACCAAAATAAAAAACCTCTTTCCCTCTGCAAAAATCTCCAAAAACAATACTCTCCGAATTCCCAAGGCCAAAGCCCTCTCAGTTTAGGTTCGAGGAAAAACTCCCGATCCTCGCAAGTCTATTGTAAGCTAGGATTACAAGACAGCGATTATATAGTTAAAAATAAGTACGGATTGAATTATGTGCTATTTCTAGTTATATTTTTATCTAGTTTAATTTTTGACCACACCCTGTAAAAATCTACCGCACAAAGGTGAGGAAGATGTAATTCTTATTGGGTCTTCTTATGCCCCTTTCAGTGTTAGGTGGCGAATGTCGATTACATGATTTCAACGATAACGGACCGGTTACTTTAATTTCAACGACATCCTTATAACGACGCGAAAAGAGCATCCATTTATTATCATCACAATAATGTGACTTAATTTAAAACCACCACTCCTGAATTTTTTTTTTTACTCCTATTTTTATTTATTTATTTATCATCATCCTCCTGAGGTTTTCATTCTATCGCCGTCGGATACGATTAATTTTCAACCCACCAGAACAGCTAGTGGTGCTGGTTCCTTCGAGGACGTCCGATAAAATTACTGTACATCGAGCGGCAAGTACTGGTCCCAATTTCGCCACGTGTCAACAAAGGGCACTTGCGGACGAGAAAATATGAAACTCGCCTAATCTTGGCGCATTAATTTATCATGCTTCACCCGTTAGATACTTAGATCTGTTCCAAGACTTTGAGGCTGGGCGCACTAACTTCTTTTTAAAAAGAAAACGGAATGGCACCTAAGGTAAGAGTTTACCGAATCGTACGCCCGACGTCGTTTTGGTGTTGAAACGGCAAAAATAAACCATTCTCATGATTTCATGATTCTCTTACGGCTCTTCAACGAGAGCCCTAGAGCTAAAAATTAATTATGACACTTTAGAATAAAATGATCAGAAAAATAAATTCTTTGCACCGGTTCAAACGGATTAAAAATTGGAATAATTAATTTCTTAACCATATTTTTTAATATATAAACCATCTAATAAAATTAAGTGTTCCAATTTTTAATCCGTTTGAACCGGTGCAAAGATCTTATTTTCCTGATTATTTTATCCTAAAGGGTCATAGTTAATTTTTAGCTCTAGGGCTCTCGTCGAAAAACCCTAAGAAAATCATAAAACCAAATGAAGAGAAATGTGAAAGAGAGAGGTTCCAGCCTATGCAAAACCAAATGAAGAGAATAGTTTATTTTTGCCCTTTCAATTTTGTTAGATGGTTTACTCCATATTAAAAAATATGATTAAAAAAATTAAGTATTCTAATTTTCAATCAGTTTGAATCGATTTAAAAATCTTATTTTTTTTGATCATTTTATCCTAAAAGGTCATAATTAATTTTTAACTTTAGGACTTTGATTGAAGAGCCCTAAAAGAACCATAAAACCAAAAGGAAAACAATGATTTATTTTTGCATTTCAACACCAAAACCACGTCGGCGGACCGCGGTACCATTCGATTGGGAGTTCGGTGGGCGTAGCATCTTCCCACTTACATTAGGGTACAATTATAATTATTGTCCTTCCTTTTAAAGACCCTAGCTTTAGGCCGTTCATCAACATACCGAGGCCCTGTTTCCACGACAAAAATCAATAAAAACTTAATGCATTTTATCATTTCGTTTTTATTAACAAATTTTTTTTAGTATTTTACCATCTCGTTTTCACTAACAAAAAAATATTATTTTTGCTACAGTAACTCTATTCACAAACCATCAACTTATTCACTATCGAAAACACCTAACAACTTCTCGATCACAAATAAAAATCTACAAATTTTTCACTACTAGAAACACGTGGGCATGGGATAGTAATTACAGTCCTTTATGTTAGAATAGCTTTTATGTTCCTTAATTACTAGATGTAACATAGGCAAGCTTTTGCTGCTTTGTTCTTAGACAAGAATTTTTTTTTAAGGGGTAATACAAGGTGTCTCGAGTCAACTTATGTGCACCCCAAACTAATCCTTACAACAAAGAATTTCTATTGGTATGGAAATCCGTCGAGAGTGGTGTTTGATTTGGAAGTGGTTTCCATAAAGATGGAATTGAATCTTGGTCAAGTTTAGAGATCAAGTCTAATTTGGAAAGGTGAATTAGAGAACCAAATTAATTAATTGGCCATGCAATATGGTGGTTTCCTTCACAACTGTTATAGAGATTGTATTAAAAATTTGAACCATCCATATTCCATAACACTTTTGAAAGATTGAAATCGCACAACACGGTGCTGTGCACTAGGTGGGCAGCACGCCTCTACATATCTTGTTTTGGTACAAGAATATATGCGGTATTAGAGAGGAAAATAGTGCTTGGTTAATAGCATTATTGGGAGAGTAAAGAGAGAAAATTAAAGTGAGCGTAGGCTTGGGGATTATTATTATTATTTATCTCATCGTATTCGATCAATATAGTGGTATTCTCTTTTGTCTATGGGACGACATTCATTGAGTTGAGACCGAACCACTTAAATTCTGCGTTCTTTGTTTTTCTTTGTGCTTGCTCAATTCTGTGGCGTGCCTCCGTTGCGGCGACGGGATAAAAATCCCAAACAAATGCGACATTTTTGTAGCTTGTTTTTAATTAAAGCAGGCATGTGCGCGTGTAAGTTTGTGTACTTACTTACCCAAAAAAAGAAGAAGGCATGTGCGTGTGTACTCTATATATGCGAGTCTCAATCCGAGGATACAAATAAAACAAGGAGGAAGAATGGGTTTTTGTCGACTAACCTCGAGCTTTGATTCTGTCGGCAATTACCACACAGCATGATCCCAGTACTCTTTTGGACTTGGGAAAAAGATATTCCTCTTCCTCGTAAAGCCACAAGTCCCAAGCGACTACTTCTGTTTGAAGCTGATTGGTCTAATATTTGATACATTTTAATGGGTTTGAGTTGGAAGAAGGAGGGGTGATACCCGTCCGGTTCGATCCGGTTTTGGCCTATTTTTGGGACACAACCGGTTATTCGGTTTGGAGGAAGTAGAAGAAGTGCTCTTTGCCAACAAGGGAGAGGCATCATCACTTGTAAGTTGTAATAGCATCCACAATGGGTTTAACTAGCTAGTGTTTTAATTGTGTGTTTTAAGACTTGAGCATCTCCAATCCAACATCCTCCAAATCATCATTTTGGAGGGCCAAAATATTATTTTATTTAATAATCAAAAAGCAAACTTTGAGGGTTTTACTATTCATAACAACTCCAATCCAATACTCTATTTTCTTCCTCTATATGTTAAAAAAACTCACTTCAAATCTCAAACTTCATCACTTTCACTCCAAAATTCAAGTTATCATATTTTTATTTTTTTAAATAAATACTCAAGATTGGTCTTATTTTAAAGATAATGTTAATATCTTTTAATTAGTACCAATTTTACAAAAGATAAATGTACCAAAACCAGTTTGATGATTAAAATGAGATATGAAAAGGATGAATAGTGAAATGAGGAGATCTTCCATAAATTTTTGGTACTCCAAATATGGAGGATGAAAATCAATCCTCCATTTTGGAGGTAAGTATAGAGGATGGGTTGGAATGCATAATTCCTAAAAAATGGAGGAATCGATGGAGGTTTGGAGTTATGGAGTTGCTTGCGACCTTAATGTGAGTCGTAGTAAAGAGTGCCCCAAGCGTAGGGCTAGGTCGGTTGTAGCATAATAAACTCGGAAGTCCGAGGTCGAATCCACAGGGAGCCAATGGAGCTAGGCCGGAGGTTTGATTTACAAAGGGTTTTTAGCGTTAGGACCGCCAACCTTTAGTTCGGCTTTGAGACGGCCAACTTTTGAGTGATGGAAATTCTCTCTACCTCCTAACTTTAATTGAAAACAAAGATTGACTAGAAATTAAAAGCGGCAAGGTCTAGGGGTTCATTCCGCCCATAACTTAGGGCCGTTCAATGCTTCTCTTTGATAACTCAAGTGAGAGTCATTGTCATTTGATCTCATTCAGAAGATTTAACCATGAAAATCAAGTTTAACTCATACAACGGGGTTTGGAAATGGAAAGGAACTCATTTAGGCATTTTATCAAACACATAGAGTGCCATGGTTCTAAGCATTGGGTGTGCCAAGGAGACTTGTCTACACCCAATCAAAGAAGTTAACAACCCTAAGTTTAGACCAAAGATTAGAGTTCAACAAGTTCTTTGAGGCATTTTGGCAAACACCTAGAGTGACATAGCTCCAAGCATTATGTGTGGCAAGAGATCAAGTCCTTGCCTACACATAATCAAAGAGGTTAACAACCCTAGGTTTTGTTACATAAAAATGAACTTAATCCATTCACAAACCACATTAAGCACAAGAAATAAGAGAAGTCATTAAACTACCCAAGTCATGGGGTAGAAATCACCCCAAGACCAAGCCAAGGAGGCTACCCCTCCATTAGAGAAGAACTAAGCAAGAAAGATGAAGGAAATGCAAGAAACATGGTGAAAAACGAGATTAACAACTAAAACATATATTGAAATTAAGAGTACTTACATGATTCTTGAAGAAATTACATGGGAAATGGAAATCTAAGCTCAATCCATGGAGGAATGAGAGTAAAACCTAAGGAGGGAGGTAGAGAGAGAAAGGGGAGGGGGAGAAAATAAAAGATAACCTAATGAAATCAGGTCTGGGGGTATTTATAGCCCCTTAAAAACGAGCTACAAAAGTCCTAAATACCCCTAAGTTGTTGCTTGGTCGGGTACAAAATTCTGCAGAAAATTCCAGCGGGTACAGGTACTGCATTTTTGTGGTACCGGTACCAGTTCAATTTGGAGCTTTTTGCACCGCTACTGATCTCTGGGTACAGGTATTGAGATTTTGTGGTACCTGTACCAGTCCCGTTTGGAGCTTTTTGCACCGCTACTGATCTCTGGGTACGGGTACTGAGAATTTCAAGTACAGGTACCACCTGGACAATTTTGATCTTTCTTTGTTGCTTCACCCTATGCACGTCCCTTGGCCTTCCGATGTCCGGCACACCTTCCAATGCTACTTTCCATCATTCTTGGGACTCGGTGGCAGGGTGCCACGTGGCCTCGGGGGTACGGCTACCCTTAGAGTTGATCCATGGCGTCAAAACACGCCTTATTCATGCGATTCATCTGGAAATGCCAAAAACACACCTTTCGTGCAATATCATTCAAATCAAGTAAGTTACGCACGTGAGTGTGACAAAAATGAGAGAGATAAGCCCTTTTATTTACACTATTGAGGGCTTATCACACCCCCCAACTTGGACTTTGCTAGTCCCTAGCAAAACTAAAATAAAACATAAGTAACTAATGCTATGCAATCTTCCCCCGAAACAAGATACAACAACTATGCTCAACGACACTCGGCAAGAGTCCAGACAAACACCCCTTCGAACTCAATCACATCAACATGCAACCCACGCACATGCATACAATGAACTAAGGTGAACAAATTATGCCAACGGCCAAGCAACACACATCCACCTTGAATTTCAATTCCAGGACTCAAAAGAGCGTACTCTGATATGAACTTGCACAAAGTAATAAACTAGAACATCCCATGATAAGCGCTAGCAAGAATTGCAATAGCAAGAGACAAAAAGCTATGCATGCTAATCAAAAGAGCGCCGACAAAGAGAGTTAAGTAATTATTCACAACAAACAAAGTCAACAGAAATTTCATACTAAATTAGCATTAAATATCGATCATGCATCAAAAGGAGTTAGACGAGCGTACATTAGGATCAACTAAGGACTTTAGTAGCTTATAATGACCTCGGTGCCAAGAAAAGGGAAACAAAAGGGGTAGCGGCCATAACTTTGCTTGGCTTCAACTACCCTTGGCCACTACCATCCCCTAGACTACCCAACCACGGCCACATGCCGGCCAATCACCAAACAAAGCTACGAAGAAAAAATAAAGAAAATCTACTAGATTAATCCTACTAAAACTACTACCACCGACTCCTCCACACCTAGTCATAATTCTCATCCGGCTCCTCACGTTATTTAGCCTTGTGCTCTCCCTTCTCATTGGACTCCTTCTCATCGGGAATGTCTGTTAGCCCAGATATCTAACCAATCCTCTCATCATAGTATTTAACCCTCTTTCGAATTCGATTTTGCTCTTTCATAGCATTTCTTTGAGAAATAGGGTCCTTTGAGGTGAGATTTGTAGTAAGAGAGATTGAGGGTCCAATTTTGAGAGCTTTGGAGAGGGAGATGAAAATTTGGGGCTTTAGCTTTTGAAGTGGGAGAGGAGAGATAGGGAATCATGTATCAATTCTTCGCCCTTTTGCAACCCAACCACTTCTATCACATTCACACCACCCCCAAACCTCCTTGAATCATTGAAAATCAATTTCACACAACCCTCCAAACATCCGATTACCTAAGTTTGAACAAAAACGGAGACTCGGACAATGGTTCAACAATTTAGGACAAGGGGACACATTTGTGGTTTTATCATGCAAAAATTGCCTTGTATCATTTCCTACGTACGCCAATCAACTCCAATCTGATGCATAAAAGATATCTAAACTACTCACGTATGAACAAACGGATATTATTTACGCAAGTGCGGAAATAGAGACAAACAAGCATGGGATGCTTTAAAAAGAACTTCAACTCTAAGCAATGCATACTACTTGACACACCTTGGAGCTCAATTTGTTCAACAAAGTTCACGTATATGCATGCAACATGGATTCAATACATAATCAAATTCGACGGGGTGCACGACTCTTGCCATTATTAGGGAAAATTGAGCATAATCTAAGTATCTAGCACTTGAATTCACTAATTATAAGGGAAAATTGCACAAAAATTTAAAATTTTTCTATGCAATACCGAGAACGAAATAAACTTAAAGCATAAACCATCCCCCCCAACTTGAAATATGCAGTGTCCTCAATGCAAAAAGACAAAAAAAAGTAAGGAGAGGGATAGAACAAAAGTACCAACGGGGTGGAATGTCAACCACCCTATACCTCGACCAAGTTGGAGGATTTGCGTCCAAATCACCGTCCGTCTTTAGCAAGGCTTCCAAAGCTCATTCCTGCAATCAGGCTTAAGAACCAACCACGAAATGGGAGACAAAAGACATTAGTACCGCCGGCTCGTGATAGCCCGGCACACAAATTATTATTAACAAGTATTGAAACCACCGAATCGTCACGTGATTAGACGGGTACTACTTTTCTCTCCGTGTCTCGCTTAAGGCGCCGCAGAGCAAGTCATACAACATCTTAGGCACGACACAGGTGGCTATACCGGACCACAAAAGTAAAATGGAAAAGGAGAGAGCGAGAGAGAGAGAAAGAGAGAGGGAGTGTATGTGTGTTCAGCCACATGTGGATTTCGAACATTGATTGTGCCCTTAAGAGCTATTACCATGAGCACATCACTCCACTCCAAAATCTTGATAAAAAATTGGACTCGGCCATGCCACAAAAAGAGATACTTGGAGTAAAGTAATTGCCGAATTTGTTTCAAAAACGTAAGTTCCACCAAGTGCGTAGTCCAGACTAGATTGATTTTCAGACTGTTGACAAAATCTACAATGTAAGGATGGTAAACTAAATTAAAATCATCAACACCAAGAAAATCAACTATTTCAACTTCAACAAAATCGTGCCATGGTGGAGACTTAATAGAAGTTCGGGCAACATCTACAAGATTCTCCAAAGTAGGAGACCGATTCTTGGACTCATTTGCATCCTCTGGCTCTTCTAACAAAGAGTACAAGTAATTCACCTCCAGTGAGTTAAGAAAATTTGCCTCTTCAGCGGTAAGACATTCATCCAATAGGTCGTCACACAGAGGGGAAAATACTTGGTCTATCATGCTCATCACAATATATAATAACGAAAATTAGGAAGGAGAAAAGAAAAAAAAAAATGGATACTTACAGTGGGCGTAAAACGATACCTCCAAGTTAGCTACCAAATGTGAGTCCCCGGCAACGGCGCCAAAAATGCTTGCGACCTTAATGTGAGTCGTAGTAAAGAGTGCCCCAAGCGTAGGGCTAGGTCGGTTGTAGCATAATAAACTCGGAAGTCCGAGGTCGAATCCACAGGGAGCCAATGGAGCTAGGCCGGAGGTTTGATTTACAAAGGGTTTTTAGCGTTAGGACCGCCAACCTTTAGTTCGGCTTTGAGACGGCCAACTTTTGAGTGATGGAAATTCTCTCTACCTCCTAACTTTAATTGAAAACAAAGATTGACTAGAAATTAAAAGCGGCAAGGTCTAGGGGTTCATTCCGCCCATAACTTAGGGCCGTTCAATGCTTCTCTTTGATAACTCAAGTGAGAGTCATTGTCATTTGATCTCATTCAGAAGATTTAACCATGAAAATCAAGTTTAACTCATACAACGGGGTTTGGAAATGGAAAGGAACTCATTTAGGCATTTTATCAAACACATAGAGTGCCATGGTTCTAAGCATTGGGTGTGCCAAGGAGACTTGTCTACACCCAATCAAAGAAGTTAACAACCCTAAGTTTAGACCAAAGATTAGAGTTCAACAAGTTCTTTGAGGCATTTTGGCAAACACCTAGAGTGACATAGCTCCAAGCATTATGTGTGGCAAGAGATCAAGTCCTTGCCTACACATAATCAAAGAGGTTAACAACCCTAGGTTTTGTTACATAAAAATGAACTTAATCCATTCACAAACCACATTAAGCACAAGAAATAAGAGAAGTCATTAAACTACCCAAGTCATGGGGTAGAAATCACCCCAAGACCAAGCCAATGAGGCTACCCCTCCATTAGAGAAGAACTAAGCAAGAAAGATGAAGGAAATGCAAGAAACATGGTGAAAAACGAGATTAACAACTAAAACATATATTGAAATTAAGAGTACTTACATGATTCTTGAAGAAATTACATGGGAAATGGAAATCTAAGCTCAATCCATGGAGGAATGAGAGTAAAACCTAAGGAGGGAGGTAGAGAGAGAAAGGGAAGGGGGAGAAAATAAAAGATAACCTAATGAAATCAGGTCTGGGGGTATTTATAGCCCCTTAAAAACGAGCTACAAAAGTCCTAAATACCCCTAAGTTGTTGCTTGGTCGGGTACAAAATTCTGCAGAAAATTCCAGTTGGTACAGGTACTGCATTTTTGTGGTACCGGTACCAGTTCAATTTGGAGCTTTTTGCACCGCTACTGATCTCTGGGTACAGGTATTGAGATTTTGTGGTACCTGTACCAGTCCCGTTTGGAGCTTTTTGCACCGCTACTGATCTCTGGGTACGGGTACTGAGAATTTCAAGTACAGGTACCACCTGGACAATTTTGATCTTTCTTTGTTGCTTCACCCTATGCACGTCCCTTGGCCTTCCGATGTCCGGCACACCTTCCAATGCTACTTTCCATCATTCTTGGGACTCGGTGGCAGGGTGCCACGTGGCCTCGGGGGTACGGCTACCCTTAGAGTTGATCCATGGCGTCAAAACACGCCTTATTCATGCGATTCATCTGGAAATGCCAAAAACACACCTTTCGTGCAATATCATTCAAATCAAGTAAGTTACGCACGTGAGTGTGACAAAAATGAGAGAGATAAGCCCTTTTATTTACACTATTGAGGGCTTATCAGGAGTATGGATTGGAGATGCTCTAAAACAAACAAAAACGTACTCCATTTTTTGTGCCACAATGCTTGTATTACTTTGTGTGCTAGGGGTGTGTTAAATCTTATAGTGTGTTAGCATGTGTGTAAAGTGTGGTAATTATGCTAGCAAACAATAAGTGGGTCCCACCTTTATGATTCAAACTCTAACCATAAAATATAAATATCCATTACTCCTAATACATACTTGTGGGACCCATTTTTAATAATAAACATTTTAACACACAAATTTACCAAACTCATTGCGGATGTTCTAACACACTCCTATGTTAGCAATGTCTAACACACACTTGTGTGATCTATTTTTATCCTAGTACACATTTTAACACGTAAATATACCAAACTCATTGCGGATGCTCTAAGATGTACATGAATTTTGGGCAGTGAATACGATTCATGGCACCCATTGAGCAGTATCAGTTTGTGAAACTACTCCGTATTAATATGGGTCATGGCTTGGAAGAATATCCGTAATTTATTCATGTAAGTAAGTAAATCAACATGTTTGTGAATTCACTTTATATAACAATTCACATCCATTATAATCTGTAAAGAAACATATTAACCTTGAGGGAGTTTACAAACCCTATGGGAATTTATGCAAAACAAAGAGTGGGAGGGAGGGAAAGAGAGCTGGGAGGAGTTCTTGAAAAAAACTAGTAGTAAAGCCTTTAAAATTTGTCGTGGCACTCCCTTTTAACCACTAAACCAAGGTAAGCTTTGTGAAAACTTTTCAAAATTTTATATTTAACGTCTCTTGTAATTATTATTATTATTATTATTATTATTTTTGAAACGGAGGTGCCACGTGCCACCCTCCCCCTTGATGGCTGCCCCTGTTAAGAATCAATTTCCTATTCTCACTCTTTTCAGACATTTATATGAAGGGAATCCAGAATTATATCTTCATTTCTCTTACTTATTATGTCATCTACAATGAGCCTTACGAGACTCGTAGCATGGTGAACGCTTTGAAACCAAAAATTACCATTATGTTCCTCTTACAAATAAGGTCATCCAAACTTCACTTGTTAAATGGAAGTCGAAGGCTTGATTCCCCGGTTCCCCCATGTAAATTAATTCTTAATGGAGTTAGATAATTGACACCCTAAATTTATGTCAGGATCTAGAACTATCATGATCATCACATATACAATCATTAAGAGGAAATTATAGGATCAAGAACAGCGTACCCGGATCAAGTAATGCGGAACTTGAGAGATCCGGTAAGTGACTGTAGCAACCATAATTTACTAGAGCATTAAGCCCTAAGTGGAAGACGGATTTCTCTCCCTTTCCTTACTTTCTAGTTGTTTAGTAAATGACGTTAAATTGATATAACCCTAGATGCTCTTTTGTAGGCAAAGAGAGGACCGTTTTCCTTATTAAACATTGATACTAACTTCCTATCAAAGTATAATGTATTTAGGAAACAACTTCTCTATTTGACCAATAGAATAAATCTTAGGCATAAAATATGGAGAATCCCATTAAACCCATAATTCATATGTGCCATATATAATACATGTGGGCCACCACAAGATTAAATCAAAATTTAGTCTTACACCCCATCCAACCCTTCAAAAAATAAAAGCAAAATAAAAAAAATTAAGCTCAAGCTTGGCTCATTTAGTTATATCGAGTTTGGGCGCGACTCGATTCAACATTTGTGCCATCCCATTAGTGTGCAAGTCCCCAAGAAGCAACAACATGGGCCTAGTGATCTTGGTCAAAGCCCAAATGCCAGTTGGGCATCTCCTCAGTGTTCCGAATTGTAGCAAGCCCAAAAAAGGAGAAGACCCCATATTATTGGAAGCCCATATCTACAGTGCTTTCACAAGGTTTTAAGTATTTTACTTCACAGGTTTGATGTGGGAAAACACATATGAGTATGTTGTTGATCAGAGGACAGAGGTGGTAACCGAATCCGTAGCATAACTTTAGGTTCTAAAGAAACAGTCTCGATGCGTCTGTCTGATTATTCTAAATTTTTTGTTGTTAATACCGTGCCGTACTATGTTACTGTGATAGAATTGCAACCATGATCTAACGGTTCACCACTGACCAATGTCATTATCAATCTAAAATGTCAACTCGTGGAGCTAGAGAATGATAAAAGATGGGATAAGTCTGCAAGCAAAGTCATAGAAATGCCTCATTTACATAATTTCTTCTGTCTATTAACCAATGATGGAGTTTCAATACTTCTCAATAAATAAATTTAAAATTGAGTTGACCCATGTTCCCCTTATCGGTAGTTTTAGATTATCAGACAAATAAAATTAACTACCATAACTACCTGCTCGAAAGAAAATCATTAGTCACAATACTATCAGTTTAATACATGTTTCTCCGGTGAATTCTCAAGTAAATGTTGACTTACAGAGATGACAAACTAACTGAATATATGTGCAGGATTATCCTGAAAGGAAAATGGATAAACGAAACAGAGGATTATAGGATTGCGAAATCACTATCATTCTTCCAGGAAGTTGAAGCCAAATTTAAGTCTTCAAGTTGCATTTTGACATTTTGACAGTTTGGATGCCAGAAATCTCGAGGAAGGAGGAGAATGCGATGCCCTGTTCCCATGATTCTTACGCTCGGAACCAATCAGAATAGAAAATGTAATTTCTGATGACATATTCAACCAAGAATCACACTTCCATACTAAGTGGCAATCTAATCCATCCCTGATAATGTTAGATTCCTGGATCAATCCATAAAAAAAGTAAATGTTAACTCCGATATACTTCCGAAAATAAATATTGCTTGAATAAAAATACTAAATTAATTCATATACCGGAATGAAATTACTTGTACTATACTACCATTCATCCTCAAGATTCCGGCCATCCGAATATAGCCTCAGTGTCATCAAATCCCCCAGGAATTGCGAAATTCGGTTGCAGAAAAAGTAGATTTTCTACAGCATCAAGATCATCCCAATATGGAAACCTACTACCTTCATCCCACAAACCTTCTTGATTCCCATCAAGACAATTATTAGCACTTCCCATGTTCCCCCACACTGACTCAGAGCATTCCCCTGTTCCGAAATTCTCAATCGCGCTTAACCCCGATTCATAGGCACAAAGACTGTTCGTATCAGCCTTGTCCAAATCATTATTAATCCCCCCAGTTGAACTAGATTCCGCCATTCCCATTTGAGAATCCAACGAACTTTCGGAACCGAAGAAGAGATGTGGGAAATTGAGCTGAGCATCTTCTCCTCTGAGCTTGAACGCTTGCCGATCGTACGCCAGAGCAGCTTCTTCAGCTGTACCGAACGTGCCTAACCAGAGCCTAGTCCTATTTCGAGGGAGCCGAATCTCAGCCACCCATTTCCCCCCTTGGCGTTGTCTCACTCCCCTGTACACCTTGGTGGCGGCTGCAGGGGCCTTCGAAGAGTCTGGGTTCGGATTAGGCCCGTTGTTTTGACTGGCGAGAAGTTGCTGCTGTTGTGAATGGTAATGGTCATAGCCCAAGCCATGAGGAGGGTTTGTTACAAATGAAATCATTTGTTGGTTCCGAAAAGACGGTGGCCGGGCGAAGAGGGGGAAATCGGTGGGTCTGGTTGAACGATTGGTATTCAGCATTGTTTCGTCGATTCTAAAAGGGAAAACAAGCCTCGATGAAGGAATCGGAAGTTGAGTCGAGAATGGAGTTGGGTTTTGAGATTTTGGGGTCTGAAGTTTCTTGAGAGGCCTATTTGGCACGAGATCATCGTCGTCAATGGGTTTCTGAGGTTGTCTTTTTTTGCTGCTAAAGAGCTCGTTGACCCTGTTTTCGTTTGGATTTGGATAAAAATCATTCTTGATTTCGTGTTCTGTTTCGTTAGGAGCCTGTTTTGATGTGCCACCGGTTTTACTCTGTTCCATTACTGATCACAAGAGGATTAGCACAGAGAGAGAGAGAGAGAGAGAGAGAGAGAGAGAGAGAGAGAAGTATTCTTGGATTCTTGCCTCTTAATTAAGCAATGATGAATTGGTTAAGTTGAAAGTATTTGCCAAGTAATTCCGCAATCTGTGTTACTTTTTAGGGCTTGTTTTTCTAAATAAGTCAAGTGGCTTATTTGTGGCTTATTTTTTGTTCCTATTCAAATTTTTTTCGTATCACTTGGCTTATCATCATTTTTTTTTGGAGATTATTACATCCTCATGATAAGAGGAATCTAAAAAGTAAAAAATTTTGATCGAAATCCAATTTTGACTTTTTGGCGGGAAAGCCAATAAGCCAATTTTATTAGGCTTATTTTTGGCGGGAAAGCCAATGACTTATTTAGAAGAACAAGCCCTTAGTACGTAATAGATAGGCATGCAATGTTATGTCAGAGGCATGCCCAAATCGCTCACTTTCTCTAATTGAAAATCCAATCAGTGTAAGCACATAACTACTCCATTGATGGCGTAAACCTCTGGATTAAACCAAATGGGAAGTTTCCAGGAAAATTACAATCTCTATAACTACTCAATTGCTACTCCAGTTACGAGGATATCTGTGAAAGAAGTTTCTCATGTAACTTGTTTGAGAGAGAAACTATTTCACGGAGCTTTCCGTGAATAATGGTTTACAGACGTGAATCGCGCCCGTTCAAAGTGTATTCGACGGTCTGGATTTTAATGAAACTTTTCCGGGGAAGAGTAAACTTTTCTTCGAAAAAATTTCATAAAAATCTGGACCGTCCAATGTCGAAACAGACGCCTGAGATCAAGCGGCTCCGTAAATTACCTCTTTACAACGGCTCCGTGAATAAGCCATACTCCTAGTTTAAAAAGTACATTAATTAAAGTAAAATGCTTAGAACAAAGATATCGGAATCCCTACAAATTCACACCTAAAAGGTATCTGGAGCCATTCGATGCACGTGTTCAATTTACGTGTATCGGACAACTCCAAACACATATCTGTATAGATACAAGTTCTCAGCACTGCTACTGAATTGCAAAGTCAATGATTTGTTTGCGTGCAGCTATTGTGCCTAGAGCCGAGGTTAGCGATAAAGTCGTCATTTTTGTTAAAAGTAAACTCCTAGAGTTATTTTTTATTTGCTTATTTATTTTTTACGGTGTCAACCATGTCCTTGTAGTAGAGCACCAGAGAGAGAGAGGGAGAGAGAGAGAGTTCCCTGGGGGAGGGTTTCCCCCACTCCTCATTTCCACCGCCCCCTTCCTCTCTTTTCCCTTTTCTTTGTTCCCCCCTTTTTCCTTCTCTTCCTCCATCTCTACCTCTCAGTCTCCCTCTCTTTTGATCTCTCTCTCTTCTCCGGTCTCTCTCTTGTCTTTTCTCTCCTGCTATGGTTGTGGGATGGTTGAGGCTCCCTTCTTTGGAAGATGAGATCTTCCATTCTCCCCACCATTTTTGAACTCAGGAGCCAGATTTAGGGTTCTAGATCTAGCTTTTCTTGGAATCAGTGTACCTGCGACAAAAATGGCGTCTGCAGCGGCTTTTACCTTTAGTCTGTAGCAAGACGAGTTCGAGTTGGTGCGGTGGGTCATCTAGGAGGATTTGCTCCGTGTTTATACCTGGCCTCTCAACTTTGGGTTCTCCAACCCCTCTTCTTTTTCTTTTCTTTTTTTGACAAAAGGAGAGAAGTGTTATTAATCTAAAAGGCGTATAAGCCTAAACATCAGACAGTTGGGAACCCCATGAGGGCAAAATGGAAGTCCACAGACCGGACCAACCATTTAAAAGAGCCTTTTGAGCACAACAATGTGCAGTCCGATTACAATCACGTTTAACAAAATCAAACTCACATAAAGAAAATGATTCTTTCAGAGCTAAATAATAAAAAATAATAGCCGCTATATCAATAGAAGGATCTTGATAGGTAGAACATTTTCTCACTATCGCTTCTGCATCCGATTCAATAACCACTTTAGAAAGATTTAGATCAATCATCAGCTTCAAACCATCTCGAATAGCCATAGCCTCAGCAATTCTTGACGAAGTAATACCAGTGTGAATACTCGAGAAGATACCAAAGACCTTGCTATCATGATCTCGAGCTATTGCTCATGTACCAATAGAATTTGAACTCCTAGAGACAACAGCATCCACATTAATCTTGGTTATATTCACGAGTGTGTTCGACGGGTCCGGCTTTGGTGTCGTGGTTCCATGCGGCTTTTTTTTTTCTTCCTCTTGTTGTATTTTCTTTTAATTTTGTTAGTTTTTTTTTTTGTAATTTGGGACCGATAGTGTCCCCTTCTTGTTCTGTGTATGTTTTGGTTGGGTTTGGTAATATTAATGAGATGATCAGATTTGCTCGAAAAACCATGTCCTTGTCTCGAAACAAAAATTATGTCCTATATTCTTGGAGCACTTTCACGTTGTGTTCCAAGAGTCTTCACCACCACACATTTATGCGAGGATCATAGGCATGAGCCCCATATGAATATGTATTGGTGTAGGGCCCTAGTATAAAAGATTTCTTTTCCAATATCCCGAGCAAGTACAAGTAGCATAACAAAAATGTCTTCCTTTATTCGAATGAATAGGCATTCCTTTGCTTGCATTCATAAAGGTGTAATTTAAGACGAAAAAAAAAATACCATTAAAGTACGATACATGCTTTTTTGAAAAGATTAGGAGTAAGATTATTGGATTACGTGACTGTGCTTTAGCAGCATTAAATAATCACAAATTTACAAGAAAGGCTGTTAGTTCCTTATTCGGCTAGCTTTTAGCTATTGTGATGTTATTTACTTGTTGTATACTTTGTGTATTCAGTGGTCTTGGGTACTGTCATGTGGTGCCTCAATACTCCTCAACACTATACAATTCTGTGGGTTTCATATAATTAGCAATTAATTTCACAAAAAATGTATGGTATTGGGCAATATTGGGGCAATATGTGGCAATGCCCCATGAGCACCCAATGAATTTTCTTGACCATGTCTGAATTGGCCCTTACAAATGTCCAATAATTATTCAACAATAAACACTTACACACACTCACATCTTTTGGTGGAACCCACACACACTGAAGGTATAATGTGTGTGAGCCCCAATGTGAATGTGAACAAATTTGTATAAGTGTTTTATGGTTATAGAATGATTGTACAAATGTCATGGAACCTCAGTACTACTAATGATTGTGGATGTGTGACAGGCACAATAGTTTAACACTTTGAGAGTGTATTTTCCAGGGACCAATCATTCTACAACCACACACAAACACTTACACACACATTTACAAATGAGGTAGGCCCCACACACACTGGAGGAGTGCAATGTGTGTGGAGCCCACCATCTTTGTGAGTTTGTGTGTAAGTGTTTGTGTATGGTTATAAAATTATTGTTCCAGGGACTGAGATGTTCTTTGTAAACATATCATACTTCATGTCATGTCTCATTGGGTTTTCTTTTTCTTTTTTTTTTTGCTTTTGTCACTTGAAAATGTTTTTGCCTGGTGGGTCTTTTTGTTGGGCCGCCCCTGATTTCCACAGAAAATCCAAATGGACATCCAAAAGTAGTTGAGAATTGATAGTTGGTCCACTCATAGGGAAAAATTCAAAAAAACCCCTGAACTTTGAACTCAATGTCAAATAGGCACCTGAACTTAAATAAACTTCAATTGAACACCTGAACTTTCACTCCATTATCAATTTACCCCCTGCCGTCTCAATCCGTGACTTGTCGTTAACGTTAACGGCACAGTTAAAAAAAAAAAACTTACCACCAGTTTGCAATCCTATGAAGCAGAAACGTGATTATGAGAGCCTTAGAGACAAAATTTGATTATGTCTCTTTAGAATAATATGATCAGAATAATAAGATCTTCACACCCGTTCAAACGGATTAAAAATTGGAGCACTTAATTTTTTAACCATATTTTTTAATATATAAACGGTCTCAAAAAATTAAGTGCTCAAATTTTTAATCCGTTTGAACGGGTGTGAAGATCTTATTATTCTGATCATATTATTCTAAAGAGACATAATCAAATTTTGTCTCTAAGGCTCTCATAATCACGTCTCCATAGGATCAAATCGATGGCAATAATTTTTTATTTAAGCAGTAGAGCCCCGGGTCCGGGTAATAAGTGGAGAGAGATAGAGAGAGAAATGTTGGAAGGTTGGGAATTTTTTTTAAAATTCTTTTTGAAAATTTGAGCACTTAAATTTTTTTTAGACCGTTTATATATTAAAAAATATGGTTAAAAAATTAAGTGCTCCAATTTTTAATCCGTTTGAACGGGTGTGAAGATCTTATTATTCTGATCATATTGTTCTAAAGAGACATAATCAAATTTTGTCTCTAAGGCTCTCATAATCACGTTTCTGCTTCATAGGATTGCAAACTGGTGGTAAGTTTTTTTTTTTTTTAACTGTGCCGTTAACGGATTGAGACGGCAGGGGGTAAATTGATAACAGAGTGAAAGTTCAGGTGTTCAATTGAAATTTATTTAAGTTCAGGTGCCTATTTGACATTGAGTTCAAAGTTCAGGGGTTTTTTTGAATTTTTCTCATATGTACTCCGTAGGTGTGAGAACCACATCACATGAGTTGGCCGAAGAAAATGGGCAACTACCGCGGTGGGGACCGGGAGACCCTGCCAAGCAGGGGTGCTTGGCAGGGGTGCCGAGCGCATCTCGGCCGTCCAAAAATATTTGGACGGCCCAGATGCAAAGGTACCGAACGGATTTAAAAAAAAGAAAAAGAAAAGAAAAAAGATGTTTCGATCCGGACCGTTGATTCCGAGATGAACGGCCGGATTGGCCGCTTGGCACCCTCTCGGCAGGGGTGCCGCTCGGCAGGGTCCCCGGGTCCCCGCGGTGGTTGATGAAAGAAAAGGCTTTTCAACTTTTAGGACTTGTTTCTTTTAATATCCATGTGCTGGAAGCTTGTGGGGTTTTTTTTTTTAGTTTGGGAGTCTGGCATCCAAGCTACCATACATGCACCTCAACTAAGACCCTTTTCGGTTTGGTATAAAGGCAACCACGCCGGGACTGGAATTCACAAGAAATTGTATTTTCTTACGACTTGATCACAAGAATCGAATCATAATCAATTGTGTGAGGAGCTAATCCACCACCCAGCCGAATGAACCCTTTACCCTTGGAGGATATGAATAGCACTGTTGAGGAGCTAATTGAAGGCCCGTCCTTCAAAGGAAGAAACAGGTTTCTCCAATGGGGAGACGTAAAAATGGAACCATCTGCCGTGGTTTCACTAGCCAATAAAAAAAAGATGCACAGAAATTGGGAGACGGCCCTATTCTCCCACCAACCATTAGCCCAACCATGTTGATGTAGCAGGTGCTGCGGTTTTGAGATAAGATCACACGGTCACTGCTTTACCCGATATTTTCCCAACAAACAGACGCAAAATAATTGCACTATTGCGCTGGCTAGATGATAACAATTCACGATATTGCAATGGAACAGAAAACACCAACATCCAATCGTGAAAATTCAAGTCACATCTAATTCAAAATGCGCACAGAAACAAGAACAAAACAACATAGAACACGAACTGGGATACCCTCCTGCTGTGTCAATGTAAAGTATCAAATCTCAAAAGAAAATAAAGAAACAGACAATGTAGCAATTGAATTGATGCAGAGAGTCAGAGTAAAACTCAGTATGTAGCACAATGTACCAACGGCCGAAATCACCGTTAATGAGCTTATCTGTAGGTTCCCATACCGACGGCAGCTTCTCCACCATATGGCTGGAAGCTTTCCTTTGCCTTGGAAAAGAATACATAGTAAAGCTCGGATACTATGCAATTCAAGAAAATGAAGGCTGCCCCAGCTCCGAAGACTCCCTTTCTCACCTCCTCGCAAGATGGAAGGTTATTGCCGCCAAATATTGTTCTGTATTTCGTGTGATAGGCATTTGTCACTGAACCAGCTAGCAAGCTAATCTCCCCAATGGTGAAAAATACCCTGAGAAAATATAAAATAATAATAATTTACTGATTCAGTACAAGGTAAGCATTTTGACTCCATAGCAGGTGTGGATTCCACAGTAATTCGCTTAAGAAGCAAGTTTAGTGGCAATTTTGGCCATCTGAAATGATACTCATGCATTGCAGAAAAATCTTACAGAAAAGTATCAAGATTGCAGCGTGTCATCCCCTGCTGAGTGTGGGGACAAAGCTATACGAATAACATGTTGCGAGCACGACATTCTAGATACTTGTTTGGAGAAATATAATGGTTTGCATTGTTTCTTGAAGTGATACGTAACTTGACAAATTCTATTTAAAGATTAGAGTTTAATGTTTCAATATGGGAACATACCAGCAGATTATGAAAAGAAGAATTGCCCAAGTCCTTGATCCAACAGGTCTTAAAGCTTTCCCACAGCAGAAACATTGACTTGCCACCATTATAATGACTTGACTGGCCATGAAGAGCAAGAATGCACCAACACCAAAGCCAGTGGAAATGTCCGAGTCATAGGTACAATAGTTATAATCGTCTTCATTGTCCTGTGTGATTGTGGCCTGTGAATGCAAACATTGTAAGATCCATATTTCATTTGGAACAACAAGAAGTTCCCAATTGACATTGTAACAAAGCGAAAGAGCATAAAACATGAGAATCAAAGCGCCCCTTTCTATTTTCTCAGCAACCATTTGGAGATCGAGATGACATAAATCAGTTTCACAACCAACTAAAAAATATTGATACCTAACAAATCAACTATTGGCTGTATGGATCTGTGTAAAAAGTCATACGTTCAAGGTGAATTGGGCTGAACCAATGGCTGAGCTGCCTTGATACAGATGCTTTGATTTCTCACTAGGATATTTTAAATTTTGCACACAATATTTATAGTTTTGACCCCACAATTTTTTCAAATTGCCTCAACTTGCTACTAACATCAACTCTATGCAAATATTAGGGTTCTCTTCTCCTCGCTATAGTAAATAGCATTACAAATGAGACTATCATTCATCCTTCTCAATCTATGAAAAAACGTCGGGGTCAATTATAAAGTAGAATTATGTTCATTAATCTATATCTACTTTTTCGTATCTTCCTCTTAATTTTATTATCTTTGCTCATTAGCAATTATCAAATACAGCAAGTTGCATATAGTTTTGATTTTTGTGAGATTTATCAATTAAAAACATAAAAGTTTTAGGGGAAGTCTACAATGCACACACCCATTTAGGTGTGTAAGGTGTGCACCTCCTTGACTGGTTTTGAATTCATAACATTTTGTATCTAAAATCATACTTTGTATGAAGTTTATAAAATTTTCAGAAAGATTCATAACATTTGTTAATAGCTTATAATATTTATTTAGTATACTACGTTAAACTTCTCTACTCACAAAATGAAAGAGAGCTTCAATCTCTTGTTAATGTTGTTAACAAGGATGAACCGAAGGTCATGTAAATACCTATCATGTGTGGGATAGTAGATAACATTTACCCGACGTACTGGTCGGGACAAAATTCGGAACATCCTCGATCGCGAGCTATGTAGCACGGACACGGACATGACACGGACACGCAAATTTCCAGAAAATGGGGGACACGACACGTTGGGAGACACATTCAAACAAAGAGAGAGAAAAGAAGAGATAACACATTCAAACAAAGAGAGTGTCCCTAAAGTGTCCCCCCGACGTGCCCCTAAAGTGTACACTTTGATCCATTTAAAAAGTCCTTATAATTGCATTTTTACCCCCAAAGTATCCCTAAAGTATCCTGAAAGTGTCTTTAGAGTGTCGGATCCCAAATATTGAAAAAAAAAATAGGACACTTCGGGAGAAGTGTAGACACATGTCCGGAGAGTGTCGGTGTCCGAGAAGTGTCCGACACCGATACGTGAGCTCCGACGAAGTGTCCATGCTACATAGACCGTGAGCCATCGAAAAACGGAGCATCTTTGTTCCACTAAACTTTATTACAAAATAAGTACTTATTTGTAATTTTCAAATTTAAAAATAATGTATTTACAAAAAAAAATTAAATTTTTTTTTTTTTGCATCGTTCAAAACATGTTATCGAGATCTATCAAAGCACAAAAAATTATTTCAATAAACCCATTATTTTTAAGCTTTAAAATTACAAATAAGAATTTTTTTTTAAAGAAGGCTTAAAGGAACGGGGATAATCATACTTCCAGTGTTAACACACTGGAAAAGCAGTAGCGAAACTCGACCGATAAGCCAAAATAACCGGGATCGAATCAGCCAAGTGGAAAGTCCCGCATTCTCAGGTCTCAACTGTATTGAACTTCCTAGTAAACACACAGAGCACTAAAGTTTTCGAACCGTTCAAGATCGGAGCCCTAACTCACGTAAAATCCTCATCTCTGTTCTAATCTTGAGCCCTAAACCATGCAATCCATACTTCCAAATTCCAATCACTACGTATGTATGTACGATGTACGTATGTAATGTATGCGTATTCGAACATATCAGAAGCAAGAAGTGAAAATGGAGGGGGGGGGGTTAAGGTTTAACTCACGGTGCTTCTGCGCTGCTCAGCTGCAACGGCCAACCCGAACGCGATCAGATCGAAGACGAACACCAAAGCCAGCACAATTTTGGACGCCATTGGCAAGTGCTAACGAACCCCTCTCTCTCTCTCTCTAGATCTAGATCTGTACTTGGTTTACTGTGTGTTTGTGTGGGGGTCTGTTTCCTTTCCTGGCTGTATAAAGAGAGGCAGTGGAGTGTCATCGAAGAAGATGAGCGATTAAAAAATTGCACGATCGAAAGATGTGACAACTGTGGGAAAGAATTACTCTACCTACTGGGATAGAGTATAGAATAAGACGTCTCAACCAGTTGACAATCGTGATTCCACCTACACACAAAACGAATAGTATACTCCACACATTAAACGATGGTGTTAATTACAAGGACCCGGATTTTCAAGCCGATGCGCGGTTCAATTACTTTCGTTCTTCTCGACAATCAGGCTTCATTCCGTTAAGAATCTTATTGTTGAAGTATTTATTTTTTGTTTTACGAGACAAACCATTTTCTCACGTTACATTTGCCTTCGGTTGTCAACTTGGAAAAAATATTCTAACTTATAAAACACTCATTACCCATAGTTTCAATCATTGCTTTTATTTCTCTCTATACTCATTATCATTATCTTCAATTATTATCCTAATTCATCTCTCCACTTATTATCCCAAAAACCAAACCCAACAATTTTGGAGTGTTATGACGTGACATATGATGCAAAAAATTGAGGCCCCGTTTCTACTAACAAAAAACACTAAAAACTAATACATTTTACAAACTTGTTATTACTAACAAAAAAAATTTCAGCATTTTACCATCTCGTTTCCACTAACAAAAAAGTTTTTACCAACTTTTTTTTCACTCACATATCCATCAACAAGTTATTCACTACCGGAGATACCTTAACATTTCTTAACAACTTATTCACTACCGAAAATACCGAACAACTTTTCAACCCAAATAAAAATCTACAAATTTTTCACTGCCGGAAACACTATGAGTGAACTGAACTCACTGATTGGATTTGGGTCCTTCCATCTAGTTCGTTTTGTTTTGAATTTTTTGGTTACTTTGAGTTTAATGAGTTGTTGATTGAAGAAAAGATCTTCTCCTTCCGAGGAAAAAAGAAAAGAAAAAAGAAAAGATCTTCAGTAGTACTACTACTCACATCGAAAGATTACACAGATTTTCTGTGGGGGTCCCACACAAATAATCCAAGCCATTCATTAAATATAAAACATTATTTCAAGGCCCCTGCAAAAAATAAACTCAATTCAATATTTATAGGTGCTCGATCAAATCATCTAATTTTTATTCAAATTCAAGGTGAATGAAAAATTAGATGGTTGGATCGAGCAATTATAAGTATCAGATTGAGCCGATTTTTCGCGGAGGCCCTTAAAAAAATGTTGTACATTTAATGAACGACTTAGATCGTTTGTGTGGGACCCGTTGTGGGTCCCACACAAAATCTGTGTATAAAATGTGTGTGGGTATCATACCGAAAGATCATACACATAAAAAAGAAAATTGTTCGATAAAAGTGTTTTTTCAACAGCCGGGGACTAAAACTTGATGGGATAGACCATTAATGGGCTAAAACTCATTGTCTATAAAAGTGTTTTTTTTTTTTGTTTGCTTTTGGCAAAAAGGCCTATAAAAGTGTTCAGCATACTTGGGGGGTGTTTGAGGGAATGGGAGACCCTGCCAAGCAGGGGTGCTTGGCAGATGTGCCGAGCACATCTCGGCCGTCCAAAAGTGTTTTGGACAGCCCAGATGCAAAGGTGCCGAACGGATTTAAAAAAAAAGAAAAGGAAAAGGAAAAAGATGTTTCGATCCGGACCGTTGATTCCGAGATGAACGGCCGGATTGGCCGCTTGGCACCCCGCTCGGCAGGGTGCCGCTCGGCAGGCACCCCGGGTCCGTGTTTGAGAGCCTACTTTTTGGCTTTTCATTTTCAGCTTTTTGACTTTTTAGATTGTGGTCAAATTGTATTTTGATTTTGATAAAGTGTTTGGATGATATGTGCAGAATGCTTTTTACAGCATGAGTAGTGTTTGGAAGATATGGAATGAAAATGAATTATGGGTTGGTTTTTTTACTATATTGCCCAAGTTATTAATAATGGTGTATAATGTATATAAATAATGTTTTAATCAATTTTTTTAAAATTTTCTTTTGAAATGGCTTATTCTTCATTAACTAAAAGTGTCACACTATTTTTTAATTATATTTTTATTGTTTCAATTATTATTTGCTCTTACTTTTTCACCAATAATGTTTTGATTTTTAAATTAAAATAATAATAAAGTTAAATCAAAGTAATTGAAAAACCAAACATACAACTTTAAACATTCCAGAAATTCGGATTAAAAAAAAACAGTACAAAAATTGTATCTAAACATTTTAAAATAGAACAAACATAGGGTATTGAGGAATTATCCCACAAAGGTGAGGGTAGAGATGTCTTTTGGCAGGCTGAGAGAAGAAAATGGGAAAATGGAAATGGAAAAAGCTCCTCCGGAGCACATTTTATGGAAAAAGGAGAAATGGAAAATGAGAAAATGAAGGATCCAAATGTGACTTCTAATAAAAGTGTTAAAGCATAACTCTATAGAATAATCCCTACACAAAGAGGGTTTTTCTTTCCAAAAATAAAATGATAAGGTCAAAATTAATTTGATTAATGCGAAAAAGAATTAATCTAGTATCCATTTCGTATACCCAAAAGGTGTAGAATTGGTTATGAGATCCGATCGATAAGCTGCATAAGCAAATGCTATGAAGCAATCTTAAGAGCACGATTTTTAAATACCATTTCAGATATAATTGTGATCGAAGTTGTTTGATGTTGTGAGTCGATCATTAAACAGTTTTGAACATAGTTGAATTCGGAGGTGTGTTAGCAGACTTTTTCACGGGGTGGGATGGATTGGGTTAGTTGAAGGAGTACTTCCTAACCGACTTGATCCAACGGCTCCTAGTAATGCGAGAAAATAAGGGCTTGCACATTCGCACCAGCAGTCCATATGTAATTTCCAGTCCAGGATGCAAAGAAGACAACCCATATATTGCATCTTTTATTCAAGAAATTTTTGGGTGTCGAGCAGGTACTATATGGCAGTACATCGATTCTAGCCATCCTAAATATTTTTGGACGGCTCAGATTATTCCCCCTCTCTCTCCCCTCACCCGACCGCTCTTTCTAAAGTCTGAACCATCCAAAAGTGTTTAGAACGATTGGAATCGCAGATGAGGTACCACATATCCGCCTGGAACCCAAAACTTCTCCTTTTATTTAGCTTATTGTCAGAAATTTATTCGCCCCTATATACGACCCAACCAGGTTGGAATTCTTCCATTTGATTATTCCTCCACGTCATCTGTCTAGTTTTTTTCAAAAAAAGAAGAAGAAGAGAGAGAGATCAATCTAGTTCAGTCCACCGACAACCACAACCGAAAAAAAAACTACATTTGGTGTACCATTTGTTAAAACACATGTTTTTAAAAAGTCTCTATAAGAAATCAGCTTATTCAAATATCGGTAAGAGTTTGATTAATTCATTCAATTTTTGTCTTTACTAATTCAAAGACTCTTTATTGACTTTCGTCCTTGAATTCGCAAGGTCAAAAAATGAATGAATTGACTAATCCCTTATCACTATCTGAATGAGGTGATTTTTTTGTAGAGAACTTAAAAAAATGTTTTAAACAAATCAAAAGGTTCCTACCCTTAGCGCGGGATCTAACGAGTCCCACGCAATCTAGTGTACATCAAATGGTGTACCCAAAGTTGGACTCCGACTACCATGGATGGATATACTAAGGGGTCAGCGTGTTGAAATTTGTCCCACATCGGTTAATTAACAACTCGAAAACTAATACTATATGAGTATGGGTGACCTCTCCTCTCATTGCCAGTTGATTTTGAGATAGATGCTTTAACTTGGTATCAGAGCTAAGTTTTCAAAGGTTTTTCTCCTTTATATGTGTCATAAATATATATTGCACTTTGTCTCGTTATGATCCATATGTTCTGGATCCTTTGTTGACCTCTCGACGTGTGAGTCAGGAGTTGCCCGTGGGAGGGAGTGTTGAAATTTGTCCCACATAGAGTGTGTTTACACCTCAAAAACTAGTATATGAGGTTGGATGGTCTCTCCTCTCATTATTACTAATTTATTTTGAGGTAAATGCTTTAATATAGCGGATTATTTTTTCCTAAATTGGCCCTTCTTAAATACAAATTCTAGCTAGCTCCGCTTCTGAAAAGGACCCACACGGGGACCTACAGGGTTGATTTGCTGTTTAACTGAAAATCATTAACGGAAGCATTGTAATAGTAGATGAACGTGAGTGTGGGTCCTTGAGACACAGAAAAAATGCCTAAGCAATGTCTAGTAAACCGATTTGTTCGAAGTCTTTAGTCCATCGCCGTTTATTGCATTGCCTCATGCTGGCCCGGCGACCGCCTCCGTGCAAGAAACCTCCCGTTTATCGAATTCTTTCAAGATGATCACAGAAAAGTTGACAGATTACGGGAATTTTTTTTTTTGCGCGCATGTGTGCGTGCGTGGTCTTGTTTAATAATTATCTCACCTTTGATGGTGGTTCACCTTTGATGGTGGTTCCCGCGCGTGGAGGCCTTGCTCTCTCTCTCTCTCTCTAAATTTTGTTATGCATCGATATGTACTTTAATGTCGGTGTTGCAGTATAGTTTACGTACGCACCCTGCTTTTTTGATAGTATGAAAGTCCATCCTTCAGCTTCAATATATAGGATTAATGGACTTCAGAGTAGTTAGCATCCCTTGTAATTAACCATATATGCACCACCAAAGTACCCTGGAAATCCTTCATCCCAGAAACTGAAGTGTGCATGCATGTCTATTTAACTGGAGTAATTAAGACGAGGATCAAGAGTCTTCAACTGAATTATGGGGGATTATTTGCCTTTTTAATACTCCAGTATCCCATAGTGGGACTAGCTAATACCCATAAGTGGGATTAACTACTTCTCATTAGGCGGTCAGGGGTTCGAGTCTCCCCACCTGTGTGTGGGTGTTCTTCTCTTATTGTTTCTACCCTATAATGGGCTTATTTCTTGTATTGATTGAGTTGTTGGGCTTGGTTATTTTGTGAATTTTCACAATTGATGTAGTGTCCCGGGATTTGTATTATGTACTTCATATATCTGATGTAAAAATGATTTCTTATATTGGTTGAAAAAAAAAAGCACCATGGGAAGGAGAGGGACACTTAATCTCCCTTCTAATCTAACAATAAACAATAATCATCATTCTTTATTTTGTTTGTATCACACCCTAGCCGGCCAAATACAGATAACTCCCAATCTTTTTCAATCCTTCCTAAAACCAATCTGACATTAAATGTGTAGCTTAGGGTTTAGCCACTTGATTTTGCAAGGAGAAAGACTTAACGCTTACAATTACAATTACTATATATTACTATTACTATATTGAAGCATGAGAATCAGACGGTTAAAACTCATCAACATGGTACTTTCCTTTTCCCTTTTTTTTTTTTTCTTTTTTCAGAGCAGGACCTTTACGAGGGGGAACTTCTCGGACATTCGATATATATTGTATTCGAATGAGCTGATTTTTAATAGGGAGATCTTAAAAACATGTTTTAAACAAATTGAACGGCACCAATAATTTGTTTGGTCCTACACAATCCGGTGTACAAGTACACCAAATGATGTACCCATAGTTTTTTTTTTGCTTAAAAATTCAGCTTATGCTTTTTTGTTAATACCATTTTTGGTTTTGGAAAGAAAATCTTTGAAATGAAAACAGAAGAACCCTAAACAGAATGTAGTCCTTTATAATTCTGTCTTACACAAATAATAAAATCGTATTTTTCTTAACAAAGTAAGTCAAGATCAAGTATTAAGGTTCCATTTCCATCCATTTATGTTACATTTGTGGGGAGACTTAAGATACCTTATTATCTCCTCTAGCCTAAACCTCCATAGCCATTTCTCTTTTGTATAATCTGCTTTCTATCTCCTTCTTTTTTTGGATTCGCAATGGCGAATACGATGATCAAATACAAAGAGAGACAAAGGAGGGAAACGATGGGAATTGACGTGTTTAACACCGTGTTTGGATGGATGAAAGATTCAAGATGGAGAAAAAAGTGGTAAATTGAGGCATACATAACACTACCTACTTTTTACCTTTTCTTTTACGTTTCCTTAGCTTCGTTTGGTGCTAGACATTACTAAACTCCTCTGTTTCTCCAGTTCTATATTCCACTTTTTATGTCTGTAAATTCATTACGTACTCTCGATATGTTTTGCCAGCAGTGCTACACACACGACCACCGCTAATTAAAAACTCCAACTCTCTCACATAAATGTGTGCCCCACACATAGGAATATGGGGCCCACACTGGCTGGGGCCTACACACAAGTGAGTAGGGCTGTAAATGAATTGAGCCGTTCGCGAACTGTTCGAGGCTCGGTTTGGCAAGAGCTCGTTCGAATTCGATTCGTCTGCTAAACGAACTGAACCTAAACCTCAATTCTAGGCTTGTTTCGTAAATGAGCCGAACCTGAGCCTAACGGTATTCAGCTCGGTTAGGCTCGCGAGCCTATACTTAAATTTAATTAATAATTCAATATGGGTCTATTTGTAAATATAAAAAATTTTAAGGTTGTATATATAATTCAATACTTATTTTTCTCCCAAATTCTATATAATCAATGAGAGAGTTTGGGTTCGCTTGAGTTTAATGAACCGAGCCGAGCCGAACCAAACCCGAGTCTTGACGAGCTCAATTTGAGCTTAGATTCGGCTCAGCTCGATTCGTTTGAGTTTAACGAGCCAAACTCGAGCCAGACTAGTACCTTAACGAACCCAACCGAGCCGAACCCGAGCCTTGAAAAATTTTAACGAGCCGAACTCGAGCCAAATTGTTCAGGCTCGAATTGAACTCGAGCCAGACTAGTACCTTAAAGAACCCGAGCCGAACTTAACAGGGTTCAGCTCGATTCGATTCGTTTGAGTGGGTTGTGGTTGGTGGTTGTGTACCTATCGTTTTTCTGTGTTTTGTGCCTGTATACATCAATTTCATGGAGAAGCACAAAATTAGACTGCAGATCTGCCTGCAGATAGATTGTTCTGATTTCATACTTTTACAGGCCCTTAATTCTTTTTAAGTAGTGCAAATAATTACTGGTCTAAACAAACTGCCCATTTGAGTAGCTATTGGGGACTGGTTATGTTTTCTTGATTTTACGTATCAGAAAATCAGCTTGTATTAACCAATCAGATTTGTTAAATAAATAGCATTTATATGAATTCTAATACTCATCAACTCTATTTATTTCTTCTATGTCAATGTTCACATGAAAAAAGAAAACAAGACTCTTATGCACTTACAATCACCTAACCAGTTGTGTGCATGGTAATGTTCATCAGCAAAAGCTTGATCAACCGAGCTCGAAGCCGACTGTTGATTCAGAAAAACAGAAGGGAGGCAATCACAAGGCAATCACGAGCCGATATCGCTCAACTCCTCATGTATGGCCAACATGATGATGCTTTAGCCAGGGTAAAAGTTCTCTCTTCAGCTACACATAGAAAAGTACTTCCATTTCATGCAATCTCTTGACATTCTAAAATCTTTTGTCTTAAAAATCTAGGTTGACCAACTGCATAATGACCAGTGTATTTTATCCGCATACAATCAAATCGATATCTACTATGAAACGGTCCATGCCAATCTCCGTGAAATTGGCAGCCGGAGGTATGCATTGTGGCATTCTGATTCATCGCGTTTTTTGAATTTGTGGTACTTATAATGACTGTTCTTGTGTCTTGGTTGATGGCTGCAGTAAGTTGTCTCATGAAGTTGTTGAAGCAGTTTCGAGTTTGGTATTTGCTGCCTCAAGATGTGGCGAATTGCCAGAGTTGAACCGGATAAGATCTCTGTTCAGAAAACATTTCGGTAATGAGTTTGAGAGAGTCAATGTGGAATTACAACCTGGGAATTTTGTGGACTCCCAGATAAAATACGACCTAGGAAATAATTCCGTATCGGATGATGTGAAGCTTCAAATGACCAGCGAAATAGCCAGAGAGTGCACTCTATGCCTGCAGCCTGATCAAATAAGTCAAGAGAACTCTGTGCCACACTATGAATCTTTGGATTCGAGAATCGGAGATGTTAGGGATAGCAACGGGAAGCATCAAAGGCAAGCTTCAAAAATCAAGGATATGGTGTGGAGAATTGGGTCGAAAATTTCCAAGTTGGGTTCCAGGAATTTGATTTCAAAACGGTGTGATCCTAATGATATTTCATCAGAAAGTTCACCTCAAATTCAAGACACGTCGACTGTCTACCTCGATGACCCTAAAGACGAGTCATCAAGGACTGAAGATGTCAATGGGAGGAATGTGGCTAAGGGTTTGGGTTCACAGAATAGGACTGTGAGCTCTAAGGGTAATAATAATGCGAAGAAGAATTTAGCCCAGAGACGCGGTGCTTCAATCAAAACAGATGCGGCGTATGGACAACACGATGGATCGCTTTACAAGAACCAAATGAGCGATCAAACCATGTTGATCAAAGAAGGCCTTTCAAGGAGCAAGACTTATAATGGAAGAAGACTCGAACGGAACGAAGACTCGAAGCCTCGGTTAAGCTACGTGCACCCGAAGCTTCCAGACTATGATGAGTTAGTGGCCACATTTACAGAATACAAGGAAGAGTACATGAAGAGGAATTCCAATGACAGAACTCTTTCCAAGTGGATGCGGTTGTTTTGACTGAAATGTATTCTGTTCTTTCAAGACTGTTTGATAACATTATAGACTAGCAAATGCCCGTGCCTAAAGCACGCATCCACTCTGACTAACGAAGGATTCGGAGCTCCATCGAGACTTTTAATTTTATGACTTGACTTTTGCTGATAAAAACAATTGTGAACTCCACTCAAATAGATTTTAAGTATTTTTGTTGGTCCTTGAAAGGGACAATTCTTCTTAAACCCGTATAGTATTAAGTAAGAATATTTGCTTTCTTGTTGTTTACATCCGTTTTTGGGCCAAAAGCAAACTCAACATCCGTTTAGGTTAGCGGGTCAAAAGCAAACTCATTTGGGCCTCATTCTGGTTGGGCCAGGTGTGGTTTGGTTGATCGCGCAGGGCCGTTGATTGCAATTGGATTGAGTCGACTAGTAGCATCAAGTCCCCGGATTATAGGATGCGGTTACACAAGATTAGGGGCAGGTAGAGAGTGTCGAATGGGTTGTACTGTGCCGGCCCAGCTCATTTATTCACGTGTCTAGTGTGCCGGTGCCTCGTGCCGTGCCGTTGGTAGGAGTTAGATCAGGACCGGCCCTAAGATTCTTGGGGCCAAAGTCGAACTTGTAAAAAAGGGGCCCTATTTTTCTTTAAAAAAAAATAAAATAAACCTCAAGGAAAACAAAAGAAGGGGAAAAAAAATTTGAGAGTTGCTTGGGCTGAGAATTGAACCTTGAATCTGTTGGATATCAAAACTTAAACTTACCACTTAGCTAGCTATCTCCTCCAATAACTAGAAGCCACTAATTAAATATATATTACGTACCTAGGTATAGGAGCCCTAATTTTTGGCCAAATTTCGGGGGCTTAAGTCCGCCGCCTTACTCGGCTTAGCTCAGAGCCGGCAGTGAGTTAGATCGTGGATCGCTACTACTAGAGCCTTCTCTGCTGTTTTTCAGGATATTCACTGCAATAAATAGGGGAAGGCAGGGCAGGACAAGGGCTCCGCGCCTCGATATTCAAATTCCAGTCGATTATCTTAGCTTCTTAGCTTTTACCACTTCAGTTTTTTCGCAACTTTGTTTTATTTCCTTTCATCAATGGCTCCTAATTCTGATATTAGAGAGCTCTAGTTTATTTTCTTTCTAGTTCATGCACTTTTGTCACTTTATCCACGGTAATACAAGTGGCATTCGGTTTGTTTTTTCGTTTAATTATTGTTATTCATTGAATTGTTAAGTCCTTCACGAGCAAAACATCATTGAATCAAATTTTCACGACCTTTAATTTCCAAAGGATTGTGACGCAGTCGTTTGCATGGAAGTCAAAAGCAGGGCCCTACGGTCCTCTTTTCCTGTAGACCACGACACGGTCTTGACATGCCCTTTCAACCATACTTGCTCAACGTTCCTTGTCGTCAGGGTATACGTTGTTTGTTTCCTGAACGTTTTCAATCGTAACACATGTTAGGACAAATAAATCAAGGTAGAGAGAGAGAGAGAATTTGGTCATGACGATTCCCTTTTTTTTAATTAAAAAAACCCGTAAAGAAAGCGTGTGAAATTGAGGAGAGATGAAGTCTTAAAGATTTGTTCTTGGACTCGTTTTCATTAATTTTTATGACCACTTTTTGATCGTGCGGCTACAGTCTTAATAGAAACAAGTAGTCGGACAAACGTAAAGGTGTTCTCGTTTATATGGTTCAACATTTTAAAATTTTGCTCTGTTCTATTACTATAGGGAGGAAGCTATGGTGCACAGGATATACGGTATGTCTAAATTATGACAATTTGTGATTTTCATTATGCCGATTTTTGATTTTCTAATGCATATTTATGATTTCAGTTACGACTTGTATTTTAAAATTTATCTGTTGAACAGATCATTAGCAGGTTACCCATAATTAAAAAATATTGTTATTATGTAACCATAATTATTCATATCGGAATCCATAATACTTGTACCATAACCAAATACATGCGTACAATATCAAAAATTAAATAATGCTACCCACAAATGTTATAACAACACCATAAATTGGCATTATCTTACCACAATGAGTCGTACCAATTTTTTTTGACTCATATGATATTTCGTAACAAAATCAAAATATGTCGTACCAGAATCAACAATTGTTATACTTAAGCCAAAAATATTTGTAAAATGCCACAAATTTTATAAAATAACCACAATTGTTATGACAATACCTAAAATTGTCATTTTCTTAACACAACGTGGCGTATCAAAAGAAAACATATTTAAATACCACAAATTATATAACAAACCACAATTGTTATGACAATACCATAAATTGATGTTTTATTACCACAATGTGTCGTACCAAAGGAAATTAATTAAAATATTCCGTAATAACACATGTCTAAAATACCACAAATTCAGTAATAGAACCAAATTTGTTATGACAACACCATAAATTGACGTTTTCATACCTATAACGTGTCGTATAAAAAAATTCAATCAAAATGTTCAATTAACGATAATTATAATCAGCAAAATATCATACCACAAATTTAGTAATATAACCAAATTTGATATGACAACACTATAAATTGACGTTTTCATATCTACAACGTGTCATATAAAAAAATTCAATCGGAATGTTCAATGAACGATAGTTATAATTAGCAAAATATCATACCACAAATTCAGTAATATAATCAAAATTTTTATGACAACACCATAAATTGACGTTTTCATACCCACAACGTGTCGTATAAAAAAAAATCAATCGAAATGTTCAGTTAACAATAGTTATAATCAACAAAATATCATAACACAAATTCAGTAATATAACCAAATTTGTTATGACAACACCATAAATTGACGTTTTCATACCCACAACGTGTCATATAAAAAAAATTCAAGCGGAATGTTCGGTAACGATAGTTATAATCAGCAAAATACCATACCACTAATTATTTTCAATTCCCGCCACATTTTTTTTTGAAATTTTAAAATTTCCACCATATTATCTTAATTTTTGATTCCCTCCACACTATTTTTTTAAAATTCTTATTTGTCCCTACACAATACCTCAATAATTAAAACTAAAAATGAAGTTCTAGCTCAAAATTTTCATCCAAGAAATTCACCAAAAAGTATGTACTATACTCAAATTTTCGAATACAACTACAATTTCCTCTCAAAATATTAGTCTAAATTAAATTATTTCTCTACAAAATTTAATTCAAAAAATCAAAATTTCTTCAATTTTTCGAAGAAAAATGAGAGGTCACTAAAACAAATAATTATCCAACTGTCTCAAGATACGGATATTCACGGCGGTGCACTTAACAATTGGCACTATATATTTGACAGGCGGATCGGTGCCAAATTTTCACCCTATGCATACAAATCCAAATTTAATGGTGGTCCTTGGAACTAGGTCGTGGAAGTACAATCTAAATAATCTTGATCGTCATTATTGTGTCACGGTCGCATGGCTACCTTACATTCAACTACAATAGAGGACTATGTTTCATATCAAATATAAATGGAATGTACAATCTAAATGTCGTTAGTGAGTGTATTTTTAGAATGATCGATCAGGACTGTTAGGAAGCCAAGTTATACGATATTCAGCATTGTCACCAAAATTAGAGATTATTGGATATCGACAACTACGTAATCGAATTTTTTTTAATGTATCCAGCTGCATATTAATGTCTAATAATGCAACAACTGAGCCCCATGTAAGACATTTTTTTCGATCGGACTCATCTATCTTTTACAGAATATGAATTAGATTAAATTTATATTAATGCACCATTCGAGCCCCATCTAAGGTATTTTTTTTTATCAGAACCGTCTATCTTTTACACAATATCTATTAGATTATTCGTACCAATTAGAACAAATTTTATCGCTTATAGCTAGACACTTAATCGCATGAAAAATATTATTCTATTATTAAATTTGAGTGCCAATGATGGAGCTTCCAAAACCTGATCGAGCCATAAATTTACGTGAATGACTTTATTCAACAAACATAACGTAATCAACGGTTTTGATCGTTACTATTGTGTCACGGTGGCAAGGCTACTCTACATTCAACTATAGAAGATGACTAGGTTTCATATCAAATATAATTAAATTGAATGTACATTCTAAATGTCGTTAGCGAATATATTTCTAGAATGATTGATCAAAACTGTTAGAATATCAAGTTATACGATATTCAATATTGTCACTAAAATAAAAGATCATCAGATATCGACAACTACATAATCAAAAAACATTTAAGGTATTCAGATACATTAAAGTCTAATAATGCACCACTTGAGCCCCATATAAGGCATTTTTTTCCGATCGAAACCGTCTCTCTTTTACATAATATGAATAAATCATATGTACCAAGAATGAAATTGATCACTTATCGTTAGACCCTTAATCAAACGAAAATATCATTTTATGATTGAATTCGGGTGCCGATGAAAGTGCTTTCTAAACCCGATTGAGCAAAAAATTTACGTGAATTATTAAATCAACAGGTATAACGAAATCAATGATTTCGATCGTTATTATTGTGTCACGGTCATAAGTCTACCGTATATTCAGCTACAACAGAGAAATTAGTTTCATATAAAATATATTGAATGTACAAATTCTAAATGCTGTTTTTTTAAGAAAAAAATTCTAAATATTGTTATCGAGTATATTTATAAAATGATCGATCAGAACCGTTAGAATGTGAAGTCCTACAAAATTCAAGATTGTCACCAAAATTAGAAATCTTGGGATATCGACAAATATGTAGCCAAACGATATTTAACGTGTCCGAATGCATTAAAATCTATCGTTAATTGTGGTACGACATATAAAGTCTTGCAACAGAATATTTGGATTAATTTCTTTTAGTACGACACATTGTGGTAAACAAATGCCAATTTTTGGTGTTGTCATAAAAGTTATGGTTATGTTATATAATTTGTGGTCATTTTTTGGAGAGAGAGAGGGAGAGAGAGTGAGGGAAGAGAGAACAACCGATTACCTGCTCAGCCTTTTTTTCATTTTATTAATTGATTTAATAAATGGATGGTTCGGATCATTCACTTTTAAATCCGAGGGTTTAAAATCATGGTGTGTACGGTACACTCCTTAATAAGGGGTGTGTACCATAGGACTTCCCTTATTATAGAGATATAATCGGTCTCCCAGGAAATTTTTACGCGTGGATCAAATGCGGTCGAGAAAGCTCCATTTGGGTAGATACTTGCAGCAGATGTACCAGTAAATAATGCAACCAAACGACCCACAAACATGGCTTTGAGTTAAAACAAATTTTACACATCCAAACATTACCGTTTCTCATGATTCAGCATATACCAAGATTTGTTCAACAAAAAAACAGCATATACCTATAGCTAGCTAGGAAAGATATGCGATACGTTGGATTGTTAATTTCAAGCCATGTACAAATCAAATTGATACCTAGGAAAGATATGCGCGATACTTTGGAAGCTGATTTTCAGCTCTTTTTTATTGCAGCTAACAGTTCTAGTTTTTACTACAGTTTAATCACAATCCTAGAGCTATATACTGTAATGGATTTTGGGACCCTGCTGGCCGTAGGGGTCATCAGGGGTGTTGTCCTTGTCCTGGCAAAAACAACCCCGTTTTGTGCTTGGGATAGGTCCTTGGTTGGCCATCCCTTTATTTCCGTTTTTGATTAATGATTTATTGATTTTTTTTGGGTTCCACAAATATTATTCTTAAAATTATTGTTTTTTTTTGGGTTCCACAAATATTATTCTTAAAATCCAATATCAGTAAGGGCTGTTTTAGAATTTTAGAATTCCTACGAATTCTGAAACAGTCCTTACGATAACGGATTCAGCTAGTTTTTTTTTTTTTTTTTAAGGAACCCATAAAAATATTTTAAAAATAATTACCAATTTGAATAATCTTTATGAGACCCGAAATGGCCCCAAGAAAAATAAAAAAAACCATTAATATCTTGCCCATGGGTAGCAAACGTGGAACAAACAAGCATAAAAGGGAACCTTTTCCAAGCACAAAACGGCGTGTTTCTTGCCCCAGAAATTCTAATCGCAAAGAAGATTTGCAGGGAACCACGTAAGGAAAAATGCGTTTGGGTCCATTCCGGATCACACAAAAATTTAGAAAAATATCCATAAATTTTTGAATATTATTTTATGGGGCTTTGTAAAAAATCAGCTCCAATAGACATCGGTAAATATTACTTTTGGATTCGTAGGGGTGAAACTGATAGGACATATATTGTGTAATATTAATGTTACACATCCGAGGGGGAAAAAAAAAATAATAATGTTACACATCAGCGATGCAATAGAAGTAATAAATATTCTTATATCCAAGTTAAATAAAGACATTTGGCCGGCAAGATTCGTTTTGATAATTTAAAAAAAAAAAAAAAGAATCTACACTATCCCAAATATCACGGGATACAAAACTCCAATTCCATGGTCTGATTGATCGACCATTTTGATTGCTACGAGGGAACCTGCACACTTTCTGGGTAAGGTCGGCTCCCAGTATCGTACGTGTCTTTTTGTCATATCTATTCTTATATTATGTTGAAAAATAATTAGTCTAATAGGCTGACAATAATAAATATGTGAATATGTATTAAAAGGTGTAAAAAGTATACAAAATATATATTTTTCTTATGTACTTATCGTCAGCCCAGTGAACTGACAATAGCAAGACCGTATTTTGTTATTGTTATTGTGCCTTGACATCCGATAATGGATGTTACCAGATGTCCATTTTCGAGATTTCTTCCATGTTAGAGCATCCCCAATGGGGATGTAAAACTGGGTTCTATACTTATAATAGCACCTGGATGCAAAAAATACCCCTCCAATGGGGATGTAAAATAGCATAAATCTGGATGTAAAATGGCATAGATGGAAAGAGAGATGTATATTTCCATCCCCTTTTGGCTACAGCTATAAATTACAGGTCATCAAACATCATCAAATCCAACTGCAATACCAGAAAAATGAACGACCGGAGTTACCTGTATTCGCCGGATAGTTGGCCGGAATTTGTTCCTCGTCGCCGGTTTCTGCAAATATTCGCCGGAGTGACCAAAAAATGCCGGAATTGAGCGAGAGAGAGAGAGAGAGAGGTGAGTGAGGGATCTCGCCGATGAGAGACAGAGATATCAACGGGAACAGTCGGTGATCATCAACATAGGGGAGTTAGGGTTTCATCTCGGTATTCAACGGGAACAGTCAGTGAGAGACGGAGATATCAACGAGAGAGAGAAAGAGAGGAGGGGGGGAGGGGGGTTTCATCTCCTCTGGTTCGGAGAGAGAGAGAGAGAGAGAGAGGGAGGGGGGGTGTTTCCACCGACTGGTTCTCGTAAAAAGAGAGAGAGAGAGAGAGAGTAAAGTTGAGAGAAAGAGAGAGAGTAAAGTTGAGAGGGAGGGAATTTTTTTCAGACGGAATTTTTTTTTTTTTCGGAATAATTTTTTTTTCAAGTCCTTGATTACCGGATACCAAAATTATTTTTCTTGAATTAGGGTTAAGAAAGTTAGGGAAAATTAAGGAGGAGGGAAAATTAGTTAATTATCCATCTTTTTTTTACATCTCACCATTGGATAGGGGTGGGTTTTATTTTACATCCAACTAACTTTTAACCACTTTTTACATCTAAAATAACTATCCATCCCCTTCTATTTTACATCCCCATTGGGGTTGCCCTTATATAGCCAAGTACTTTTAAGTACTGGCCGGGAAAGAGAGTATTGATTTTCTTACTCCTATAGCACGCAGATTCGCGATAGATATTTAAAAAGTGACGAAGGGACTATTTGACATTTAGCCAGTATAATTCGTTCTGACTGTGGCATTTAAAATCCACACAATCCGAAAAATCGTTTGATATGTTGGCCAAAATAAACATATTTTATATCAGAAATTGATGATGACACATACAAGAAATCGTAATCGGTGTTGCCTTCGCTAATTGAATCTCTTCTATATAATTTCGAAAAGGATAGTTATGTTCTGGCAATTAAAACTGAATTTTAAGTATTAAATATTGTTTCTAATCAGGGACACGTACGGGTCACATGTTGTTCTTAAGGCTCTTCCAACGCAAAGTAAGTGACCATGGGTTCCTATATATTTAATTAACTAGCATCTAAATTTCTACTCATAGTGTTGGGAAATTTCCGACCCCACCCGCAACATAAGCGTAACAAAAATAAACACACACAAACAGTGATGGTTTTAGAAATTTGTGGTAGGGTGTTCAGAAATTATCTTAACTCTATTAGCTGATTTATTAACCAATAATATATGTAAAAATCTCATAAATTAGTATAAATAATGCGGTAAAAAAACATTACCTCTATTCGAAAAAATTTAACTACGAGGCAAAAAGAGAACTCAAAAATATATACTACTATTTTTTATAAGAAAATTAGTTTTTTTGAAAGTTGTCGTATTGCGTATTAGATAGTGTTTCGAGAATGGAGGAGGTAAAATTTTACAGTTGTCTTAGACAAGTTCTCACATTTTGTGTCAACGTTTAACCAGCGTATCAATCTACGTACTAAAACCCTTTGGAAAAAATTGTAGCAAGTATATTGGGACTAACCTTTTCGAAAATATGTTATTCTTTAGGATGACAAAATGAGATTTTTTAAGTCTTAGGTTCATTATGTGAACTTCATAAGTCCACAAGTCCACCTATTAATTTTGTAAGGTCTCAAGTCCATTTTAGGGTACCCTAGGGGTTTAGGCACTTTTATAAGATTTTATGGTGCACTTTTTTATTATAGGTAGGGTACCCTATGGTTTAAGCACTTTTATAGGGTTTTAGAGTGTACTTTCTTATTATAGGGTTTTAGTTTTTTTTTTTGATCCGCAATTATAGGATTTTAGTAGTTTAGGCACTTTCATAGGATTTAGGGTTTTAGGCACTTTCATAGGGTACTCTAGGGTTTAGGTTGTGTGGACTTGTGGCTTTACAAAACTATTAGGTAGACTTGTGGGCTTATGAAATGTCTATAATGGACATATCACTAAATCTCCCATAAAAAATTAGAAAATATTTTTTATTGTAGTCTTAAATTTGAAGGAATATTATTCAAGTTAACGGGATTTGCAATGTAGCTGAATTTTTTAAAGTTTTTGTCCATAATCTTATAAGCTATCTAAACAAATAAAAATAATATAGTTATTGTCATGCATGAATGCGAAATTAAAATATTTAAATCATCGACAATAAAGATGGAGAGAAAACGCAGAGCATAATACTTAACCCTATAGATTCTTCTTTTTCTCTTTCTCTTTTCATTTTTTAATTATGATTGTGAGATATATTTGAGGTAACGTGTTAGGTGTTTAAATACGAATTACTTGGATTGATGGGCTAAATTGAGTGTTTAATTAGTTTTGAATTGAGTGTTCAATTCTTTTTGGGTTAGGTGTTCAAGACTATTACAATTGAGTGTTCATTGACACTTGAGTTGGATGTTCAAAGTAAGATTAGTCCAAAAAATTTACATGTATTCTTAGCAAAAAAAAATTGTCTTGGGTGTTCAGTTGACCATGCAACTATACACATAGAGTTGCCTCTTCACACAAAAGAGACACACAAGAGTTACGTGGTTCGTTCCCAATAGCTACGATCGAGCTCCTGAGTCCTGACACCATAGCTCTTCACATTGATTTTCACTCACCCCCGTAACTCCATTTTTACCTCACATCTATTCTCCTCTCACCTCACGACCAGTATACCCACCCGGCAACTCTCGAAGGAGCTGCCTGAACCCATATGCAGAGATGAACAATATATAAAAGCACAACGAGAAGGTTCTCGAAGGAGACCTTTGGAGTACCCAATGTAAAGTCACATACTGCCATTGACTAAACGCATCAAATGCTCTCCACTGTCCAAAGCTAACTTTTTCTTTCCATTTTCCAAGTAAATTCAACGACGTGCACGTGGGAAAACCCCAACACATAGCACGCCAACATTCATTATATTCTGTGTGCAAAAATAAAAAAATAAAAAAAATCCATTATTTTCACTATTAACTTATTTTCATATAAAAAGTTTCTACTCTAGCAAAATTAAGGGGATCGGAGGTGATGCACATTTTAAAATGCAAAAGTACCCTTCATAAGCTAGAGCATGCATGACTTTATCTCCTGGGTCAACTATTTTCCTCAAATTCCATTATAATTGGTTTATTGGCGCTCACATATTTTTCTTGAAAAAAATATAATGTGTCGTAGATTTGGTGATGCATTCTCTATCTAGATTCATCACTTTTTAAATTAGGCAAGGGAAGGGATCTCTTCTCTCTAAGCGATCACATATGTATTAATCCATATACTTAAGTGGATACGCTGAAGGCTCGTGAAAATCGGTTGGGGTAAGTTCCTTGCCATTGGAAGGGATCCAGAACACCTTCTTATAAAATAAGTACTTATTTTACATTTTCAAACTCAAAAATAATGTAAATGAAAAATAAATTTTCAATTTTTTTTGCACCGTATTAAAGATCTCAATGAGATTATTCAAACAAGATCCATATTGCATGTTTTTAGATTTCAATAAATCCATCGTTTTTGAGCTTGAAATTACCTTCTTAAAAAATAAGTACTTATTTCGCGTTGCGGAACGGGGCCTGAACCAACCAGTAACCAATTCTATTTGCTCAATTTAGGGATTAGGAAAAAACTGTCAATCCATAAATCCAGACCGAACTGGCAGTTTGGTTTCGGTTTTTTAAGTAGCTTGGTTCGGGCACGATTTAGAAAAATAGAAAACCGATTAAGATGGATTGTTTCAAAGCCTCCACCACCTCATCCATGATTTCATCTCCTTTTTTGTTGGAATTTGTCCCACATTGATTAATTATCTCCTCCAAAACTAGTATATGAGCCTGGGCGGCCTCTCCACTCTTTGCCAATTGGTTTGGAGTTGGATGCTTTAACATTTTTTCCACTTCCACAGCTTCACTGCCCACCTCCATTTTGACTCCTTCCAGTTATTCACTCCTTCCGTTGGGCCAACATCAAGGTGGGAGTCAACATCTGTGGGTTTGACTCCTTCAGTTGGCGGTTGGCCAAAGGCATCTTGCACATGACGATCAGAGAGATGGCATTAGGAACTTTTATTTGGAGTTTATAAAATTATAAAAAATTAAGAGATACTTGTTGCATCCAGATCCATATCTTTTTTAATTTAACATCAGTAGTGATTTACAGTTGGAGCTTTTACAGGCCACTCTCAGTTACTACGAGCATCTTCAAGGGAGGTAGTACAATTTTACACCATATATAGGTTCTGTACACATGTGGCAAGTTGAAGAGTCGCTTGCAACAAGTCCACCCTACGGGACTCTTCAAACATCAAGTGTTTTTATTTTATTTTTATTACTTGTACTTAATTTTAAAGGACCCACTTTGCTGAAGTAATTAATTAGTTCACCAATCATAATTAGTAATAGATTTGATGAGACCACAGTTTGAAAGAGCCCCTTCCAAGTCTTCAAACTTTGAGAGACAGAGAAAGAAGGGTGTAGGTGTAGCAAGCATGCGCACTACCTCCCTTGGAGCATGTTTTGTTGACATGGTTTTTTAAATGTAGTCTCCGTTCAGGTTTTACTACCTCTCTTCGAGATGCTCTAATGTAAGTTTAATATCAGCATAGAATTAGTTGTTCCTGTCTTAAAAATAATAAAATAATCGTATTTTTGTTAATATACTAAGTCAAGACCGAATATTTAGGTTCAATATATATATATATATATATATGTGCTACACTTTTGGTAGACTTAGACCTTACTATCTCCTCCAGTCTCAGCCTCCATAGCCATTTTGTCTTATTTGCTTTCCATCTCCTCCTCCTCCACCTCCTCCTTCTCAGGATTCCCAATGGCAACTATGGTGATAATAAAGAAGGAAACACTGGTAATAGATGTGTTCGGACGGATAAGAGATTCAAGATGGAGGAACAAGTGGTACAAAACACACCCATAATACCAACTTTTACGTTTCCTTGTTTCTGTTGGTGCTAGCTAGGCTTCTGCTTCTGCTTCTCTATTTCTATGTTTCCTTAACATGTCTGTAAAATGACTTGTTCGGTAAAAGTTTTGAGGGAGGTTTCTGGGGTAGTAAGTAGAGAGAGAACTTGTAAGAAACCGTGCTGAGGGGGGGGGGGCTGGGAGTGAACAAACGGTTGTTGGTCTAAGTCCAGTCCATTTGATTGATTTTGACTTTCAATACTTATAATGTTTCCATAAAACAAACAAGATTCTTATATGTGCACGTACAAAATATTCACCTGTTGTATCCTTTGTGATGTTCAGCGAAAACTTGATCACACAAGCTCGAAGTCAACTGTACACTCAGAAGGTTCGGAGGGAGGCAATCACAAGGCAATCGACAGCTGACATCGCTCAACTACTCATGTCTGGCGAATATGAAGGCGCTATAGCCAGGGTAAGAGTTCTCACTTGAGCTACATGTAAATAGTACTTCCATTTCGTGTGATCTATTGACATTTTAACATTTTTTGTTACAAAATATATATAGGTTGACCAACATCATCAGAACGAGTGTCTATTGTCTGCATACGGTCAAATTGAGAAATTCTGTGAAACTGTCCATACCAATATCAATGAAATTAGCAGCCGGAGGAGGTATGCGTTGCTGATTGATCATAACATATGTTGAGTTTGTGATGGTTAATGACTGTTTTCTATGTTTTGGTTGATGGTTCGTGTGTAGGTTGACTTATGAAGTTGTTGAAGCAGTTTCAAGTTTGGTATTTGCTGCCTCGAAATGTGGCGAATTGCTGGCGCTACAGCAGATAAGAGTCCTGGTTAAAAAGCATTTTGGTGCCGATTTTGAGAAAACAAGTGTAAAATTACAACAAGGGAATTATGTGAACACCAAAATAAAGTACAACCTTGGAAATAAATCACTATCAGATGATGAGAAGGTTGAAATCATTAGCCAAATAGCCAGAGAGTGCAAGATCCCCCTGAACCTGAAGCCTGATCAAGTTTCTGTGGACAAACCTGTGCCACAGTATGAATCTTTGGAAAACAATGGGGAAGATCAAAGGGAGGCTTCAAAAACCAAGGCTAAGTTCTCGAAAATTGGGTTGAAATTTTCTGTGTTCGGTCCTGGGAGTTTGATGCGTATGTGTACAGGGAATAATGATTTACCACAGGGACGCGATGCTTCGATAAAAACAGACCGGGCGTATGGAAAACTTGATGGATCAGGTCGTAAGAACAAAATGAATGATCAAACCATGTTGAAGAAACTAGGCCTCTCAAGGCCCAAGACTCATAGTCGAAGAGGACTTTTACGGAATGAAGACTCGGATTCTCAGTCAAACAATGCACACCCAAATCTTCCAGACTATGATGTGCTAGTGGCCACATTCTCAGAGTACAAGGAAAGCAATACCAATGACAGAACTACTCGTAAGGAGAAGGGGCGGTTTTGATTCGTTTTTCTGTTACTAGATTGAGCCACAGATTGGATGCTGTAATTTTTCTTTCAACCATTGTCGATAACATTATCTCTAATTTGTTTCTTGGGAAATTGTAAAAATGGATTCTTTTCGGTAGATACTTCCAGCAGATGTAATAACTCCTTTACCAGTAAGTTAGGAAGCCAATGATCCGCATATCAAACATTACCGTTCCTGATGATCAGCACATAACAAGGCGGTTCAATAGAGCAGCATATACCAAGGAAGTATGAGTATATGAGATTAAGGGCATGTCCAAATTGCGAATTCTTAAAATTCAGTACACAAACCGGGAGGAACAAATTATTCGGATATAGCTGCACAGGGCTAAAAATAGTCATAAGACAGGTTCCTGAACAGAACCAAATAATAAGCAAAGGAGGAAAGAAGCTTGTGTTGTACCAATGGACATTACAGGGGCTTACAAATACAAAAACAAAGATAAGAATTATGATTTACGTATAATACAAACAAATTCTCAGGGGATATCCATTCGGATTTCAACGTACTCAACAAAAAGTGCTTACAAACTCACTTAACTTTCACACTCAGAAATGGTTACGACAACTCATGGCAGCAACACTCGATGCCTTATTGTGCGTGGCAACCAAAAGACATATGCATTGGCTTGACAATCTATCGATTTCCGTGGGTGGGTTTTCCTTTTCTTCTGCAATTTGAAGCAGGAGAATAATGAAGTGGTGTGTAAAGTGTAAACATAAGCATTCGAGCCAGCATCAACATTGATCCGTTCCTTGAACTTGTTGTCTACTTCCTGCTTTTCCGACCAAAAAAGAGAAGCTTTTTGAATCCTTTTGTAGCTTTAGAAGAGTGTTCACCGCTGTTCCACTTTTTCTGTGAGTGGTTAGGTGTCATTATTTCATCCTCTTGTGACTGGTGGTGGTGTTTCCACTTGTACGACAGATAGTCCAGGCAGGATATCAAATGGTTCCTTCGACGCATATCCTTATCAGTGTGCAAGTTCTTCGGTGAAATTATCAAATTGCATATCCTTATCAGTGTCACTTCAGGGAAATTTTGAGCACGGCTATTAGAAGCTGTCAACTCATTATCGCCTTTCACATAATCCAGTTGTGCAGAATGATCTTGAATAGGCATGGAAAAGTTCCCCTTAGGCGATTCCTACCTCAGCTGTTATCCTCTGAACACTCTCCCGGCAGATCCTTATCTCCATTTTTCTCAATTGAGGACATTCTATGTAACTCTTACTAAATATTTTCAGAGTCACCAATGAGTGACATCATAAAGACATACAACTTAGGAGATTTATGCATCCAAAGAGACAATCCAGCACCTGGATTCATTGGATAAAATTAGGCCTGTCAACGGATCGGATCCGATCCGAATCCGACAGATCCGGATCCGAAAAGACTGGATCCGAATCCGAATCCGATAAGACTCAGATCCGATAGTGGAAATCCGGATCCGATCCGAAAATTTTGGATCCGATCCGGAAATCCGAATCCGATCCGAAAACTTTTTTACTTCAAAAATTTTAGGGAAAAAAAAAATATTTTTTTTAAAAAAAATACAATTTTTTTTTAAAAAAATTTATTTTCCAAAAAAAAATAAAATAAAAAATTGAAAATAAAAATACAACTTCTTAAACATTTTTTTTTCAAAATAAAAAATTTACTGTTTTTTTAAAAAAATTTTAAAAATTTTAAAAAAAGTTTAAAAAAAATAAAGTTCGGATTCGGATTGATAACGGATTTAATCCGATCCGATCCGAATCCGATCCGGATCCGAATCCGTTATCGGATTCGGATTATCGGATTATCGGATCGACGTTATCGGATTCGGATTCGGATCGGATTTTTCGGATCGGATCCGGATCGGATCCGATCCATTGACAGGCCTAGATAAAATGGTGCCATCACACTTACTAGGCCTTAAAAAGTTTGCACACCATTCCATGGAAGCCCCCAAAAATATTTACACCGAATGCATTGGACTGACGAAAGAGATGTTTTCGAAAGAGTTCATGTGAAATATATATATATATCAACATTACTCAAGTCACCTTTAAAGAAAACTGTTTTTTTTTTCAACAACTATGAGGAATTAAGTGGCAATTGTTGCGTCCAGAGAACTTCTCATGAATTTTTGCGTTATTATATAGTATAGACGGCATAGACGTGTTCTTGATGCAACAAAATCAAAATTTTTTTTTTTAAGGTTGTTGTTGATTTGGTCAGGGTTGACTTGTAAACATATGTACTGCATATAACAACTTTAAAAAAACGAAACAGAAAGAATAGGGGAAAAATTAAAACTAACTTATACTATAGTGGGTGGGAGCAATAAAAAATATTACTCAAAAAATCATTTATTTTCAAAAGAAGAACAGCATTACGAAGCTTTTCAGGAATTTATTAAATCTTAGAATAAAATTAGATAGTGTAAATAATTAACGGACACTTGTTTCATCCAGATCCATATCTTTGGGTATTACCATATAGTATCCGTAACGATTTACACTTGGAGCTTTTACAGTTTTCCAGGGCCATTCTTACTGTACCATTATAATCTTAGTATCAGTATAGTATATTCCTTTACTGTACAAATCAGTTTCTTGTTACATCCTGGAACCTTAGTTCTAGGATTTTCTGTCCTTTGTAATTGTTTTTTTTCTGGATTTACTTTTCCTAGTTGGATAGGTAGGCTCTGATTGTACTGAGGTTTTGACCTCTTGTTGGTCTTGGTTGGTTGCTTTTTAAAAGTTTTAACTTACCCAAAAAAAAAAAAACAATGAAATTGTGACCAAGTATTAAGGTTCAATATATATTTATATATACGCTTGTGTGTCACATTTGTGGGTAGACTTGTGAGACCTTGTTATCTCCTCTAGTCTGACCTGCCATAGCCTTTTTGGTTTTGTGTTATCTGCCTTCCATCTCCTTCTTCTTCTTTGGATTCCCAAGGGCAACTGTGATGATGATAAAGAAGGAAACACTGGTAATAGATGTGTTTGGAAAGATCAAAGATTCAAGATGGAGGAAAAAATGGTAACAAAAATAAAAACACACATAATGCCAGTTTTACCTTTCCTTGTTTCTTTTGGTGCTAGACTTCTGTTTCTCCATAAATTTCTCTAGTCCTCTTGATATGTCCGTAAATCCATTATGTCTCATTACTATTTTTGGATCAGTGAAAGTTAGTATTGTTAGAACAGTTAGATTAACGCTTTGGAGGAGGAGTTGAACTCCTGACCTCCTTTCCTCCAGCACTCAAGTGCACCCCTGATGCCGTTGGGCTGAAGGCCTCTTGGCAAGTCGAAATATTTTTCGACACATGTAGAGCCAAATAACTTGATTTGATTTGAGACTTTTAGATGATTGATTGTTTTGAGTAGTATAAACTATAAGCTGTTATTGTTCTAAGTCCATTTGACTGATTTGACTTGTTAACCAAGGTTTACCACTTTATTGATTTCAACTGTTAAATTGTTTCCTTAAAACAAACAAGATTCTTATATACGCGCCTAAAAGGTATTCACCAGTTGCATCTATTGTATTGTTCAGCGAAAACTTGATCAACGAAGCTCGAACTCAACTGTATATTCAGAAGAATAGGAGAGCGGCAATTGTAAGACAATCACGAGCTGATATTGCTCAACTACTCATGTCTGGCCAATATGATGATGCTATAGCCAGGGTACCAGTTCTCACTTGAGCAACACACATAAATTGTACTTCCATTTCATGCAATCTGTTGACATCCCAAAATATTTTGTCCCGAAATATAGGTTGATAAGCTGCATAATAACGAGCGTGTATTGTCTGCGTACGGTCAAATTGGCCAATTTAGTTACACTGTCCATACCAATCTCGGTGAAATTAGCAGCCGCAAGAGGTATGCATTCCTGATTCATCACAAACGTGGAATTTCTGTTGTTTAATGACTGTTTTTTTATGTTCTGACTGATCACTGATGGTTGGAGTAGGTTGTCTTATGAAGTTGTTGAAGCAGTTTCAAGTTTGGTATATGCTGCCTCAAGATGTGGCGAATTGCCGGAGCTACACCAGATAAGAATGCTGTTCAAAAAGCATTTTGGTGCTGATTTTGAGAGAACAAATGTGAAATTACAACCTGGGAATTTCGTGAACACCCAAATGAAGTACAACCTTGGAAGTAAATCACTATCAAATGATGTGAAGATTGAAGTGACTTTAGAAATAGCTAGAGAGTACAATATCCCCCTGAGGCCTGATCAAATTCGTGAGAAAAAACCTGTGCCACGACGTGAATCTGTGAATTCCAAGGGTGAGAAAAAACCTGTGCCACGACGTGAACCCTTGAATTCCAAGGGGAATGATCAAAGGGAAGCTTCAAAAGTCAAGGCTACATTGTGGAAAATTGGGTCGAAATTTTCTATGTTCAGTCCTGGGAGTTTGATTTATAAGTGTAATGGGAAGAACACTTCATCACAGAGACACGATGCTTCAATCAAAACAGACGGGACGTATGGAAAACTAGATGGGCGACGTCATAAGAACAAAATGAAAAATCAAACCATATTGAAGAAATTAGGTGTTTCATGGCGCAGGACTTATAGTGGAAGAAGACTTTTACGAAACGACTCTTTGAGTTCTCAGTCGACCAATGTACACCCAAAGCTTCCAGACTATGATGAATTAGTGGCCACATTCACCGAATACAAGGAAGAGCATAAGAAGAGCAATCCCAATGACAGAACTCCTCGTAAGTGGATGCGGTGGTTTTGATTTGTATTTCTGTTGCTAGATTGTGCCATAAATTTGATGCTGTAATTGTTCTTTCAGCAATGTTTGGTAGCATTGTAGATAATCTGTTTCTCAGGAGATTTAATACATGGACTATTGTCGAGAAAATTCTATTTGGTAGATATTGCAGCAGATGTTATCACTCCATTGCCAGTAAGGAAACCAACGAGCCACAAATATGGCTTTGAATTTGTTGGCACGATTCGTTTAAGGAATCTCCACATGTCAAACATTGCCATTCCTCCTGATTCAGGATATAACAAGACTGTTCAATAAAGCAGCATATACCAAGGAAAGATAAGGGACAGATAGGATTAAAGGCACATCCAAATTGCAAATTTTCAAGATTCAGTACACAAACCAACCAGGAGGAAAAAAATTGTTTCAAAATAGCTTCTACTGTACATAATGGACATTACAGAGGTTTCACAGAAACAAAGATAAGAATTACAGGATTTAACATATGATACAAACAGATTCTCAGGGGATATCCATTCGGAATTCAACATAGTCAACAAAAAATGCTTACAAGCTCACTAACTATGAAAACTCAATGGCAGCAACACTCAATGCCTTATTGTCCGTGGCAGCCAAAAGATATGCATTGGCTTGACAATCCATCAATTTCAGAGGTGACTTTTGCTCTTCCTCCATTTCTTGAAGCTGGGGGAATAATGAAGCGGTGTGTAAACATGAGCATCAAGCAAGTATCAACATCGCTCTGTAACTTCAATTTGTTGGTTGGCTCCTGCTTTTCCTACCAAAAAAGAGAAGTTTTTTGAACCCTTTCATAGCTTTAGGAGAGTGCTCACCACTGTTCCACTTTTTCCGGGAGTGGTTAAGTGTGGTCATTTCATCTTCTGGTGGTGGTGTTGCCACTTGTATGACAGTTAGTCCAGGTGAGATATCAAATTGTTCCTTTGCCACATTATTCTTACCAATGGGCGAGGTAGCAGTGTTCAAAGCTTTCTTAGGTGACGATGGAAAGAAATGTACAGTGACTTCGGGGGAAAATTGAGCACGGCCATTAGAAGCTGTTGAGTGATTATCACCTTTCACATAATCCAGTTGTGCAGAATGATCTTGAATAGGCATGGAAAAGTTCCCCTTAGCTGAATTCGTTCCATAGATCTTATCCTTCAAAGACTCACCGGGCAGATCCTTGTCTCCATTTTTCTCAATTGAGGACATTCTACATACCTGTTCAATGTTTTCAGAGCCATCAATGGCATCAGAAGGTTGAGTTGCTTGTTCAGTGGCCGGTAATGCTAGTATGGGATTATCACCATCCATTTTACTTTGGGCAACAGAGGCAGCAGATAGTGATCCATTTGATTTACTGGGGCTTTCTTTTTTACCCAAATGTTTGACCTTCTCAGTACCCTGTTTCTTGTTCTCAGTGCCAGAAGCCTTAGAGATTGCTTTTCTAGGTTGGCCGGATTTGAGTTCAGTTGATGGCAACTTGTGAGTCACCTTTGCCGATGCTAGACGGTCTATGGTGGAAGTCTTCAGAACGGGCTTTTGTAACTTCTCCGTCTCCTTCTCTGGGGACTGAAGTTTCGGCTTCTCATTCTTCATGGAAATTACTTCTGTCTTATTCCCTTTGGAGGTCCTCTTAGTTGTCGCTGGATTGTGACCACTTGCAGCACTTCTTTCAGCAATTCTCTTTTGACGTTCAATTCGTAATTCCTCCATTATCTTCCTTTTTTCTTCTTCCTGCACGTACGAAAGTAATCAAGGGATAATAAACATGCACAAATGAATAATATCATAAAGACATACAACTTAGGAGATTCATGCATCCAAAGACATTGAATTGTTCCAATAGAACTTCAAGACACAAGTCATGCAATCCAACGCCTGGATGCATTGGATAAAATGATGCCATCACACTTACTAAAAGTTTGTACACCATTTCATGTAAGCCCCAAAATATGCGTATGATAGACTTTTTTGAAAGTTACGGAAATGCAGTGGAATGAAGGTAATAATATTGGATGATCTGTCACTCACTATATGTTCTTTTAATACCTTCTCAGATTTGATCTTCTGACTCACAGTTCTGCTTCCAGAAGACGTTTGTTTTGTACTCCTTGATATGATCTCCGATCTGCTCCTTCCAAGAGACCCAACTGAGGTTTTAGCCCTTGATTCCTTACTCAAAGCTTTTCCTCCAGGTGCTGCACTAGCTTTACTTTTGGTTCCTTTACTAGTAGAGGACTCCTTAGCGACATCAACACCTTCGGCTGGTTCCCCCTTGGGCAGCCTTTCAACAGATTCTGCCAATGAATTGATGTTTCCATAATCCATTTCGGGATTCCAAGACACCGCAACTTGCTGCACGTCTGAATTCCGTCCAAGTACCATGCATAGGTCATCTGGTTCAGAGATACCAGCAGTTTCAACCTTCTCTTGTGAATTATTTGGAAGGCTTATACTTTGTTGGGTAGCTCCAGCAATGTCTGAGACCAAATATAAGTCCATCTTCGGTTGAGAATCCGATTGGTCATTGTCCATAGGACGAGCTTGAACCATGAAGGAATCATCAACAAGAACGTCTTTCTTATTCTTCTCAATCTGAGACTGATCAACCACGCGTAGGTTAATGTAATCTCCGTCAAATATATTTTGGTGTGTACCTTGATTCAAAGTTGCTGAGTTATCCGGTTGGTTACCAGGGAACCAATCTTCTCCTTTTTGGCTCTTGATGACAGAAGATCCAGCTCGAAAATCAGATAAAATAGCCCGAGAGTGGCTTTCTGATTTTTCAGTTCCCTGTGAATATAACAACTCCTCCTCATATGTGCTGTTTCTTGTCTTGCTAATTGGCCGAACGTTATCCCTGGCTTCAAAGCTCTCCACATGGATTTTACGCTCGTTACTTCTACCCATGTCAGTAACAATAAAGGAATCAGTTGAAGCATGAGGTTTTGTCACTTTCTCAGAGTCCACGTTAAGTTCAAATGCTATTCCTTCCCCGGAGCTCTCAATTGTATCATTGGATCTCGAATCTGAATCCCTCATAAGGAGATTCTGGAAAATATCCCAATTCTCAGTTCTCTTTTCTCCTTTAGAAACATTAGCATTCAAATTCTCATTATCTTGTTCGCCAGCACTATTTGATCCATTCACAATGCTATGGTGTCTGATCCCATTTCGTTTCTTTTTACTACGCGAGTTTGATTTATGGTGTCTCTCCAAAGAACCAACAGCATCCTCTACCTGATGCTTAAAAGAATCTTCTTCCATGAGTTCATTTTCATCAAATGAATTATCTTCGGAGGCACTGCCCTTTCCTCCATCTCCCTTTGAAGTGATGTAATTAATGTTTCGAATAACAACCTTTCTTGATGACCTTTTCCCATGCCTTTTCCTATCTATCTGCTCAACGGAAGAATCACTCACAGAATTGGAATCACTGGGCTCAGTGTTATCATCTTGTTCTATATTTTGTGATCGCTTTACATGTGAAGATTTTTCTTTCTTCCTCGAATATGATTGGTGATGCCGGTGATCACGTGGTTCCTGATCAAGACCCAAGCTGGAACCTTCCATATTTGGTGGCCATTGCATATTTCCTGGATAATATGGAGGGGGTACTTGCATACCAGGAAATGGGTACCCTTGATACGGGGTCATCTGTTGAAACAGATGACCCGGAAAATTGTGCATGTACGGAGGAACATGGTTTGGCCATGACATTGGTACTTGCGGCTTCCCATCTGTCGATTGTACCTGAGCTGATTTTGGCAAGCTCTTATCTGCGCAACATATTTATGAACATGAGAAACCAAACAATTAACGACGAACAGACACTCCACACAACTTTATTTAGGGAAGTTTTACATTGATTTCCTTTCAGAACCCGAGTTCACTCTTCCCATTTGTATCTTAGTGGATGACTTTAAACCTATGATACAGGTTACACCTTACAAGATATCGGTGCAGTTTCATAAAAGCAGTAGTTATCTCTATTTGGAATAAAGTACTAGTGGTGTCATATGCCAGATCTCGCATGCATTTTTGCAAATGGAGCTCTTTCCTTTTCACATGAAATCAACTCCAGCATTTCACACCAGCTACTCTGGAAGTGCACTGTGGGAAAAGTGAATCTTGAAGGGGTTGAGAGAAAAATCTACTGTCAAACAGAATCTCCAACATTACTGGCAAAGCTAATTGACTTGATATAGAAGAATTCATGCGACAGAGATCACAAAGTCAAGAAATTAGATAGGCAGGAAGGAGAACTATTCGAAATACCTTGGTGAGTGTCTAAACTTTCATGACTCAAGGTTGAGTCAGATGAAAGCCCAATGTTATTGACATTCATCACGATTCCTTGACTATGGTCATTATCTTCACCAGCAAGAACGATTCCGGAGTTTGCCAAGTATGGGAACTCTGAGTGAGAGTATGCCTGCATTGCTGCTAGTTCATCCATCCAGAGCCTGTCATCGTTCTTTTTCTTGCATAATTCCATGAACTTTACGCAGGCTTCCCTAAATAAACAGCAAATAGACATTAAGAAAGTCCAGGCCAAAAGATGAAATATGGATACAAAAAATCCAAGAAAATAAAATAGAAACCAAAAATCAGCTAAGGAGCACAATGAACATGATGTTATGATTCCTAGTCATAATTTTTTTGTCAAGTTTCAAAAGTCGGTGGATTGAAATTAAGCCGTCAATTTGCTCGTGCGCTAATAACATAATCATCACCGCTATCATACCTTAAACGTGAAGCTCCAAAAGCATCAGCAAAAGATATGAGATCATGTATGCAGTCCACCTCAAACCCTGCAACTAAAGCACGGGCATAGGCCATGGCCTGCTCTTTCCCGAGAACCGCCCTCCGTGTTTCCAGAACACGTTGAAGACGAACCCTGTTGATCACAAGCCACACAGAAATATTTCAGGCCAAGATAGAGGCATCGGTAGTCAATTCATCTATGAACTCAATAGACATGACCAAGCACAAGATGACTTCTTACTTGGAACTTTCTTCCTGTAAAGCATCACTGCCTCCATTGGCTTCAACTTTCGACTTAAATCCAGCATTACAGATAAAGTTAAACTTCGCGAATAAACTTCAAAAGGCGATAATATTCCATTTGACATTTGTACAAATTAATGCATACCTTAGAGGAAGCAGTTGATTTCTTTGTGTACTCATCCACTACCGAGACGTTTCCTGCTAATTCAAAATTTGTGATTACTAACAACCAATGCGGGGCATCATTCTAGAGCAATAAAGAACCAAATGCGTGCAATTTATGATAACGAAGATCTCCGATTACAAATCAACAAGCATTCTCCCAATTGTAAAGAATCCTTGTATAAAGAAATCACTTCGAAAAATCATCTTCATCCATACCTTCTGTCTCTGATGTGACAGCTGCGTGTTCGTTAGACTGAATCGAACTCTCAATCTGAGAAATCTCCCTCTCTATCGTAACAAACCTCTCAAGAACCTCGGGGGAATTAACAAACCTCACAAATCTGAGTGCCATATCGCAACGAAAAACAGACAAATACTATTAGTAGCCAAATTAACAATAGCTATTATTGCAATAATCTCATTGAGCTCAATGGCATAGCAACTGGACCTCAATGTAAAAAACACACTATCTCAAGTTCTAATGCAACAACGCTAAATAAACGAAAAAACTACGGAGCTGAAGGTGGTTAAAGTGAATTAGAGCATCCACAGTGAGTTTAGTAAGTAGTGTTTTAATTCAATAAAGCTATGGGTACATATGAAATGTACATACCATACCATACCATGTATATATGAGTTGTGTCTCGCCCCTACAAATTCAGAAAAAATCCTTACTGATATCGGGTTGAGCTGATTTTTTACAAGGCTAAATAAAAAAATATTTTAAAAATAATGGACGGTTCGGATAATTTTTGTGGGACCCGAGATGGCCCCACAAAATCCATATGTACATACATTTCATATGTACACATAGCAGCACTCGTTTTAATTGTGTGTGTTAAGACTTAGCAAACAAAAATGTATTTTTTGTGCCACAATGCTTGTATTAGTTTGTGTGCTAGAGTGTGTTAAAATCTAGTAGTGTGCTAGCATGTGTGCCAAGTTTGGCAAAGAAGCTAACAAACAATAAGTGGGTCACATCTCTATAAATACAAATATCAACCATAAAATATAAATGTTCACTACTCCAAATACACACTTGTGGGACCTATTTTTATTCTAATACACATTTTAACACGCAAATATATCAAACCCATTGTGGATGCTCTAACACACTCCTAAGTTAGCAATGTCTAAGGGACCAATTTTTATCCAAATATACACTTTAAAAAAATATTTTGACACACAAATTTAACACACCCATTACGGATGCTCTTAACAACACAACATATGCACACATTCCTTTCTAAATTTTTGTTTTGGTACTTTGTTCATTTGTTTTGTATTTTTGTTTGCAATAATCATTCATCTCGATAGGAGGAGAAGTAAAAAATTACGAAAAAACCAAAAAAAATGTTGCTAAAAACAAAAAAAAAATGTTTGAAAACAGCTTCTTAACTGTCCTTTTATTGAACTTTTTTCAACCTCGGATTATATTCTCATACTTTTTTGCATCTTGTCATTTCGAATGATTGACCAAAAAATTTGACAAAAAACTAAACTCTCTAAAAGTAAATAATACCACCGAAAGTCACCAAAATGTAAACAGCAAAAAGTGGGTAATTGTTACCTTTGTAAAGTGGCTTTGGTGAACCAAGGGCAATAGGCCAGTGGCGGCTGAAGAGTAACTGAATATCCGCCTTTCTGAATCTGATCTTTAGCGTAATTCAGATGCGAAAGGAACGGCTCAAGCAATCCAGAGGCAAGTTTCTCGCTCGAACCGCCGGCAAAAATCACCAGATCGCATCTTTTTTCACGTGCAATTGTAAGAAGAGAAACAAAAAAGAAAACAGAGACTAAGCTCAAAGCCTTGTAAATTGTAGAGTATTTGCTTCGTAGTAAGAGGAACAGCGCGCATTACCTGGTTCTGGTTGGTGTGAGTTGAAACAGGGCGTGATCGAGACGGGTTCTTGGATCCATTCTGAGGACTGAAAGGTTTGAGTCTTTGTTTCAACTCTTCACATTGAGAAGGATTTGATGAAGCAGAGGAAGTGATTGTGGAGGGGGTGACAGTGGGGAGGATTTGAGGATTCGAATGTGGGTACCCAAGGAAATGCCGCCACCTCTCTCCCTCTCTCACTCTTCTCTCTATGTGGGGAGAGAGTGGGATGAATCCCAGGATGAGAGAGAGAGAGAGAGAGAGAGAGAGAGAGAGAGGAGTTGAAATGGTTAGATGAGCGGTCGTTTCTTTTCTTTTTTCAATCTTGTTGTTGAAGTGAACGAAGAGCGTGCTCCTTCTTTCTCTCTCTCTCTCTCTCTCTCTCTCTAATGCTCATGACACTGTTTGCTTGGCCGTCACTGTTGATGAGTGAATAATAATAGGTCCGGTCCGGCTTCTTTACTGTCCAAACTCAGACCGCAAGAAGTAGCTAGTCACATATATATTTGTCTTTCGTCTAGGTAAGTAATAGCCTGAATTTGTTAGTGACATTGACCGATGAAACAAACTTTAAATATTATATATCGGGGTCTTTTAACAATCCGCGATTAAAACACGGACAGCAAATAAGTCAAATCCGGAAAAGTCAAATTTCTCAATAATCCTACAAGTAATAGCCAACCGTAAACGAGAGCCTTCCCTGGGAATTTGGGGGTTGAGTTCATTTTCGCAGTGTACTTTCGAATAAGGTGTAGCCAATCATTTTTGGTCTTGTAGACACTTGTACTCTAAGCATCTATGCCCATCTGATTACAACATGGCATTCCCTATGGCCTCTTTGTACCCATAAAAATAAATTAAAATAAGTACCCTGATTAATTGTCTGCAGTACCATGCACTCTATTCTCATGATCCACCACCATGTACAGGTCCAACTCAAATTCAAGCAGTTTTACTATTTTGTGGGTCTTTTGTGTCTAATTTATTTGCAGATAAAAAAATTAGATTAAATTACCGTTAGTACCAAAAAATGACCACTTATATGAGAGCGCCACGTCGCGAGTATATGACCGAAAAGATTTTTCGGGGGAAACAATTACTAAAGATGATCCATTGTATCAAGATAGAAAAGGGAAAAACCAATTAATAGAAAGAAAAATATTGTGCTATGATGCCTTGGGTTGTTATGGTTCTTCAGGCCATCCATGTTTGTATGTGTTCCTCTTGTGCAAAATACTGGCAGGTTGAGAAGTTGCAATCGCAGCAGAGTTTGGATTGCTGGTAGCTTTCACAACTCTGTTTTGCTGTGTTAGATACGTAAACTATATATTATCAATAACCATTGAAGAATAAAAAACACTTGACAGCTGTCCACCTACGCTAGCTAGTCAATGGATATCAACCCACTTGGGAGAACTATGGTTCGGGTATATCTCAAACAGACTCTTCAAAAGATTCAGCCAGACATAGTTTTTTTTTTTTATAATTGGATGTCTGGGATCTGTTTGCACGCACCTCGATTTGATTAATTGTGAGACCCTGAAGTTGATGACTGAGCAAATCCTCCAGTGGCCCTAAAGTTTGAAATATTTGACTTCCGTAAGAGTCGAACATGCGACGTCCTCATAAACACTAATTGATTTTCTCGTTCCTACTCGGCCAAATCCCTTGGGGTCAGGGAGACACAACTATTGATAGCACGGAGAACAATAATATGTCTAAATCTTGTCTCACAATTTAGCTTGGGCTCATACTATCTTATCATAGGATTATACTTGGGCTAACGATAATTTCACGGACGCTTTCTCTTTCGTAAAATCACAACATCAAAAAAGAAGCAAGAGTATTAGAAAGAAAGAAGAAAAAAAACAATAAATGGAAGTACAAGAAGAACCGCATTGTTAACCATTGGATTGCCGAACGGATTGTTCGGATGGTGCACTGCATCCCCTGCTTAACACCCACCCCGTTTCCGATTTATAAACACAATAGAGATACAAAAAGGTGCCACCCGAAATGGGTGGTTAGCCTTGATAAACATTGATGAATATTTCTTAATTGATGATGGTACAACCACTCACCATGGGTGGGCTTAGCATTTTCCACTTGGTAGTATTTAAAATTATTCCATGATGCATTCCTGCAAAAATAAAAAATAGATAAAAAAAGGTTTTAGGAAATTAAATGTCTTGAATTTTGCCAAAAGGCAAGTCAATGAGAGAAAACAGTCTACTTTATATCTTAGCTGGATTTGGTATGACTCTTATTCTATCATGAAAATGACTAAGCACCCATCTGAGAATTAATGGGATCTAATTAATTAATGGGTAAACATGTCTTTAATTAATTTCAGCTTAAATTTCTCAAATGATTTCAATCACGACTGCTAATTTGTAACAACCACTTCCACATACAGGTAACATAGATTAATGTTGACGTTTTTCTTGTCATAATGCAGTGCTTATTTCTCAATTAATCCTATCCGTTAATTAGCAAATGGATTAATTCTCCAAGAAGTTGGAAGATGAAAGATTAATGGAGGATGAAAGATAGTACTTGAATATTTTCAATGGTATATGTCACGCCCCGCCCCGCGCACGGCGCCCTATGCGGGCCCGAGCCGGTGTGGCCGCGCGCCCACAACAATCCTATCCATATTCGTACAATATTGTCCGCTTTAGACGCCCAAAGAACACTTCCTATAAGGGTCACCCATCCCTGACTATCCCAGGATGAGCACACTTAACTGTGAAGTTCCTACGTTTTTTGGTCCGCCCTCACGGCTTTAAAAGACCTTATACAAGTAGGATGGATCATTCCTTATAAATTGTGACCTACCCCCCTCAACCGGCGAGTAGGTTGTCACAGTATATGTGGAACTTCACTTGTCAAAATTTTTCTCTCCAATCTTACCTTCGAATGGAAGTCATGCAAATCCTACAAGACATCGATCCAATTTGCTTCGACATGGGCATCGAGTGTCAAATGTAAAAGTGGCCTTTTGAATTACAAAAAAAAAAAAAAACATTTGGAAATTTTTTTAGATCTTCAGAGAAAATTTGAAACCATGATTGGAGGAACAATGTTATGTGTGTCAAATTGCCACTTCAGCATTTTTAAAATATTGACATCTCCAAATTTGAAGCAAAGATAGGAGATATTGCTCAAGTAAAAGCTTAGGATAAGTGTTCCTCCATAAGATCACAAGTTCCATTCCCACGGAGGTCAAACATTCCAAATCTTATGGCCACTAAGGTTATGCTCTGTCGTTACCTTCAGGGCCCCGGAATTAGTCGAGGTGCTCGCAAGCTGGCCCGGACATCCGGTTATAAAAAAAAAAAGAGCTAAGGATTTGTGTATGATAATTAAGTAACGCAAGGTTGATTACTATAATTTCGTGGATAATTTACGTTCTTCGTAAAACGTGAACGTCGTATCACCGTAGATATAATGGGCCCCACATACACCTAAATACTTAAGAAATACACCACCAGGAATGAGACCTAATAAAGAAAATGTTACTATATATGGATTAGCGTGTTGACAAAAACTCATAATGGAGTTAAGTTAATTTGTTTTAAATGTCAACAAAGCTGTCCATGTGGGCATGATTATCCATATAGGTATATACCCTTTCAGATTCCCACGACTTTACTCTAGTTTCGATTCTATTTTAATCCATTAGAATTGGCATATGTTATAGCATCTCCGGTCTTCACCCATTTTTTTTTTTCAAATTTGAGTCAAATTTTGGGTAAAAATCCATTTTGAATAGGCACATCTCCGACCATCAAACCCAAATTTTATCCAAATTCACACACTCTCTCTCTCTCTCTCTCTCTCTCTCTCTCTCTCTCTTCCTCCTCCGACCTACCACCACTAACCCACCTCCACTGCACCCCTGCGTCTCCCCTCTCTCCCACCGACCCACCGCCTCTACTGTGACGACACTCCGGCAACTCTGACAGCACTCCGGTGACGACTTTGACAAATCTAAGAAATCACCGACCCACCCAGCCCTCTCTCTAATTCAATCCACTGTATGTTTCTCTCTCTCTCTAAATAGCTGTTGGGAAAATGGGGAAAGCGTTTGGTTTGTCCCAGATTTGGGCAAAAAAATAGGTAAAATCCAAAATGGGAAAGGGTTTGGGTCAAAGATTTTTTATTTGATCCGAAACTACGCCTCAAAGGCTTTCATTGAAACAGAAAACGGCCCAAAGGCTGAACAGAACCGAGTCCGGAGCCCTAGGTTGGGTAGAAACCACAACAGATGGGGTATCCATGGGGATTGGATAGAAATCTCTGAAATACAGTAGACCAAACCCTTAGCGGGCAAAGAAAGATCCACGCAGGGATCAACAAACAAAACCAAACCAGTACACAACCAGTTACTACAATTAAAATTGAGAAAATAGCTAAAAGCCCGAGGGCCACCGGAGCACCGTCGGACACCAACTACAAATCTCGCCGACGGATTCCAGAGGTTTCCAAGGGCGGCAAAAGGCCCAAATTTGAAGTAGCGTGAGGAGGAGCGAGGAGGCTTACGAATAACAGGCCAGTGACTGGCAGGAGGTGAGAGGCGATCCAAGAAGGCGGCAGAGAGCGTGATTGATGGGGGACGAGTGGATAGGCGGCGCGGAGGGGATCAGTGACTGGGCTGGGTGAGGCGGCGCGGCGGTGAACGTTGACGGGGCTGGGCGAGGCGACAAGGCGACGAACGATGACGGGGCTGGGCGAGGCGGAGATGGCGTAGCAAGCGGAGTGTGGCGGCGAGGCGGAGAGCTGGCGGAGATGGCAGCAAGCGGATCTGGGGAAGGTGATGAAGGCATCGGAGGGTGAGGTGATGGTGGTGGTTCGGCAGCATCTGGTGGAGGCAGGCGGAGGCGACGGTGGAGCTGGGTTAGGTGGAGGAGTCTGTGGATTTGGAGAAAAACAGATCTTGAAACCAAACAAGAGTGAAAAGGGAGGAAAACCTAAAAAATAGGAGGAGAAAACCTCACTGAGAAGGGGGAGACTCACAGATCTCAGCTCCCCCGGCCCCCTATCTTGCCGACCCTGAAACCCTAAGCAAGAGAGGTTTTAGAGAGAGAAGAGAATGAGAGGAAAAAAGGGGATTTGGGTCAAAGATTGGAGACAAGTTTTTGTGGTATTTGCCCAAATTTTAAATTTAGGAAAGGATTTGGGTCAAGGTTGGAAATGATCTTAAGGAATTCAATAAGAACTCTAGGAATACTCTAACGATCATAGCTCTCTCACATACGTGAGAGAGATGTGGTCGGGGAGTGACAGAGTGATTGATAAGAATGTACGTAGCATCGTTGGATGTCGAGAGAAAGCTGACCCTTTTTGGGGGGAAAATACTAGAAGATATTGGCTGACGCTCCCAAAAAAAAAGAAGGGAAAAAACCAAACGAAAAAAACGTTATGAATTGAAGTGATGTTCTCGTGCGGAGACGGAGCTAAGATTTAGATTTGGATAGGGCCAAGGCACAAGATAAAAAATAGTAAACCATTGTATAATTCTTACCCAAATCATAAATGTACACATTTAATCCAAAAAGTAGCTTAAACAACAGTCAAAGTGGAACTCGAAGTTTTCTCAAATCGCAGAAGTTGCCTGATTAAGATTGATTCAAAATCAAGTTTCAGAGCCTCTTCCCCCTCAATGTACGTGTATGCCCTGTTCTCGTGCATGCCAAACCAGGACCAAGTCAAACTATCTATTCAATTGACTCTGGTTTGACCATTCCGCTCTTTCAAAGGCTTAGTTAGAGCAAGTCCAATATTGGTTTTTGCAAAATGCTTTGAACCATTGCCATTTTGTGGATAATGAATATATAGTGACATGCATTTTTGCTAAAAAAAAATGGCATTGTTGTTGGTGCAACGGTGTAATGGTACAATATCATTTTTTCCCCCGCAAATTTCCTTTTTTTTTTTTGTGTGGATACTGAATATATAGTGACATGCATTTTTGCTAAAAAAAAAATGGCATTGTTGTTGGTGCAACGGTGTAATGGTACAATATCATTTTTTCCCCCGCAAATTTCCTTATTATTATTTTTTTTAATATCCGTTTTCAACTTACTTTCATTCGTCAATGGTGCAACAGTACAATGCTAATTGGAATCGGTTTTGGTTCGATGTGGCACAAACATCAAAGCCATTTTCGTGGGAAAATGGCAAGATAAATAGCCGAAGCCAAAAATGAAAATCACAAATACACCATTGAGGCATAGATTTTTGCAGTTTTTTGTTTGTTTTGGCAATGCGCTAGCCATTTTGAGACAATTGGACTTGCCCCTAGAGCATGTACATCAGACTAGCAAAAAGGACACTTTTAGTTTTAGCCATTTTACCTATTGAACACACCAAAAACAGTTTGCACTAGCCTAGCAAAACACTTCTCTATTTTTCCTTTCCGAAAAAACTTCGGTATTAATACCGAGCTCCTGTTCATTCGGTAGCCTATTATTTTGATTATAATACTCTCTCTCTCTCTCTCTCTCATATTATAAAATAGTAGTAACAGATTTTCTTTTACACGGTTAATATATTACAAAATATAATTAAAAAATTAAGTGTTCCAATTTTCAATTCGTTTAAACCGATCCAAATATCTTTTTTTATCATATTATTCTCAAGAGTCATAATTAATTTTTGTCTCTAGGGCTCTTATAGTTAAGTATCTGCTCTTTATTTGGGACCCTGTACAGTAGAAACTTGATTATGAGAGTTCAAGATTCAAAAAGTAATTATGACTCTTTAAGATAAAATAATCAGAAAAATAAGATCTCTGCACTGGTTCAAATGAATTGAAAATTAGAGTACTTAATTTTTTAACTATATTTCTAATATATAAACAGTTTCAAAAAATTTAAGTACTCCAATTTTCAATATGTTTAAACCGGTGTGAAGATCTTATTTTTTTAATCATATTATATTATTATTCTAAAAGTTCAAAATTAATTTTTGTTTCTAGGGCTCTTATAATTAAGCATTTACTATTTATTTGGGACCCTAGCTGTAGAGCAGAAACTTAATTATGAGAGCCATAGAGACAAAAATTAATTATAATCCTTTAGAATAATATGATCAGAAAAATAAGATCTTCGTACAGGTTCAAATGGATTGAAAATTGGAACACTTAAATTTTAACTATATTTTTAATATATAAACTGTCTCAAAAATTTAGGTATGGAAGGAGTACTTGCTCTCTCTCAAAAATTAATTACCTACGCCGGGGAGAGAGAGAATAGATATAGTGCAATTGAATAATATTTTATGTAGTATTTTATAAAGATAGAGATAATAATAGAGAGGATTGATGTGGGGTGGAGAGAGATTTGAGTAAGTAAAATAGAAAAAGTGGATTGTTGAATAGGTAAAATACCTATTCCTTGATGTACATGCTCTTACTTATCTGTCAATCTGGATATCCAAGAGGCACCGTTTTAAATTCCTACCAACATTAAGCACCCAAACCCCTTTATACCTTCTTGGGTAGCTCCACAAATGACTTGTTCAGTCTTTTTTTTCAGTTTACCCATTCTTAAATTTCGTGTAATAATTTTTCCTAGGATTTGAGTTTAAAAAAACCCCTATGATCTTTGGAGTTGTTTGAACTGTAAAGGCTGAGCCATTATTTCATGGGCCTAATGTGCAGTCCCGTCCAGTCCAGACGTTGACGTGTCGTTTGGTTTCCCCGGCCGGCCGAGACAACAGTCATGGGTCATAACTCATAAGAAATTTCTGGGGTGGCAAACAAAATTCCAACAGTCAAGCATCATGTGCAAATAAAATAAACCACCTAGTCTAAATCCACCTGGTCTAAATTCACCATAGTGTAGAGAAGCCTCTTGTGGGAAGCACTTGCTCTTTCTTCAGTCTTCCCCCACATTTTCTTTATGAGATGGTGCAGGAAAAGAATTGAGAACACGCTAAGCTCCTTCCTTCTCCCTTGAATACAAAAATCTGTAATGACATACTAGCAATTTTTTTTTTATAACTCAAGTGTCCGGGGCAACTTACGTACACTTTGGCTAATAGTCTTGGGGGTTTGATTCCACCGCTCTGCCACTTGCGGGAGCCCATATGTTCAACATTTTATGGTTCAATATGTTTTCTCACTAATGAATTGGAGATAAACATGACGGATTGAATTCATCTCTCTATGATGCTTTAGAGACGTATTAGATAATGTACAAAATAAACAACAACAACAACAACAGAACCCATCTAGTCCCCAATCATTAAAGGTATGGGCGGGAGAAAATTAGAGACATACCTAACCTTTGACAATATAGCACAAAGTGGCTGCTCTCAGATTTACTAGTGAAACAGTGGCCCATATACCTTCAAGAACCGAGGAGCAAACATGATGTTTTGCTGCAGAACTATACCCCCAAATCAAAACCGAAAGGCTTAAGAGAGGATAGGCCTAGAGACCCAAATAAATTTCTAAGCACATTAGCATACATCCTTCCTTCATAGTCCAGATCAACATTAAAGCACATTAGATCATGTAAAACATAGAGTATAAAAATGTGATCAACACACTACTACTATTGTTTAACATATGTTGCAGTGTGCTCAAGGTCTCAATTGAAATGGAAGAATCACACCATTCTATATTAGGATTGATGAAGTCTAATTATGACCTGATCTGGTCCGAGCTAATAGTTAGACTGTCTTAGAGATACATGAATTGGTGCCTTCGAGGCAGCGGCGGTCCAACCCCATTGGAGGGCTAAAACGAAATCTGAGTGTGAGGCCTTAAGAGTTGATGTATTGATGTTAAACATTTCAATCTAATACATCTTTCTGTTTTTTGTTTAAAAATTATTTTTTGAGATGCAAAGTTACTACTCTAGGAATACTTAGTATCTAGCGTCTATTATGGTATTTGCACAAATATAAGTTATATAAGATATAGGAGAGTTTAATTTTATAAATAATATACAAAAGAGTTTAATTTTTAAAAATGATCAATCCTGACAAACAGATCTTTTGTATAGGAGGCATTTTATCTAAATGAAGCTTTTTCATCAATTGAAATAAATTTTGAAAAGTCAAGACTTATAGCAAACATAAATACACGTCTATAAAAGTGAAGCCTCTCAAATATGGAGGCCTTTAGGCACAAGTCTTAATGGTCTAGTGCTTGGGTTGGCCTGTATCAAGGACCCTCATATGATCAATATTAGCAAGAAATTAGCATTTTTAGTGTAGATCAAATTATTCAGCATTCCCGGAGTAAATGTGATGTATTGTCGATCGCCTCTAAAAACACATCAACGTAGAAGCTGGTCATGAGTTTTGCATAAAATTCATTTTGTTAGGCCACGGGCCACCAAAAGGTACGTAGTACAGTAATAATTAATGACTTAGAAGCATTGAACGACGATCACTGGGCCTGTTGCATCATATATATACTTTTCTCTCTCTCTCTCTCTCTCTCTCTCTCTCTCTCTCTCTCTCTCTCTCTCTCCTTGCGGATTCAAGGGGTTGGTTGGATCAATGAGAATATGCAAATAAATTACTGAAGACCCCAAGACTAACGTAACGGAACTGAAACACCAATCCGATATCTTCCATGGCCCGAGTTTTTTTTTTTTTTTTGAAGGAGAAGGATAAAAAAATCATTATCCGGCCGGATCAAAATCAGTATCAGAAGATAATATTCCTTAACCGAAAGCTCTACCAACTTTAGAATCCAGCAACCGTGCATGCAAATTAAGCGAATCACCGTTCGCTTTCAAGTGAAATCAACGTCGAACGTTGCTTGGAAAAGAAGCTTTTGTTTTTGTTATTGATCTGCATGTGCATGGAAAAGAAGGCTACAAGAGTAAGCTTTGAGCGTATTAATTTGTGTTGAAAAAGTAAACTGAAGTACTCATCTCTCCAGTTACATCTCCGATTCAGAGAGAGAGAGAGAGAGAGAGAGAGAGAGAGAGAGAGAGAGAGAGAGAGAGAGAGAGAGAGAGAGAGAGAGAGAGAGAGAGAGAGAGAGAGAGAGAGAGAGAGAGAGCGTGTTTGAAGGGGTCAAGAGAACTTCCGAAGGGGGTGGACTAGGAAAGAATTACTAAAACATTCCGGGAGAACTACTAATAGGCGGTCAAAACGTCAAAGATATTTGCATATTTTAGTACCCATCAATTTCTCGCACAAGAATTGTCTACTACTATTACTTGTACTTTCAAAATCAACCTAAAAGATTTTGCATATTTAGTAAACAAGAAAATTTCTCAATTCACACACCAATATATATCAACTCCCTATATATAATAGCCACCGCCCAACAACTACACCCTCCACAAAATCACCACCACATCACAACCATACCTTCATCACATAAAATCCATCGTGTTTGTAACTTTCGAGTTGATAAAATTTCTTTTTTCGATCAAACAATTTAGCGATTTTTTCCCCACGGTACTCAAAGAGTAAAAAGTCATGTATCGATCGCCAGCATTAATGAACCAACTACATCGCCAGATGCACAGCCAGCGACACCGACTGCCAATATTGGCCAATAGAGTCGTTTCTCGACCGTGCGATGTTTTCATCAACCATAGAGGCATTGACACGAAGCGAACCGTGGCTTCGTTGCTCTACGACCACCTAGTTCGGCACAACCTCCGTCCTTTTCTGGATAACAAAAACATGAAGCCGGGCGACAAGTTGTTTGACAAAATTAACGCGGCAATCAAGGAGTGCAAGATTGGTGTCGCGGTTTTTTCGCCAAATTACTGTAAGTCCTACTTTTGCCTTCATGAATTGGCTATGATCATGGAGACGAAGAAGAAGGTTATACCGATCTTTTGCGATGTGAAGCCGTCCGAGCTTAAAGTTGTGGACAATGGCAGTGTTCCGAAAAATGACATTCAGAGGTTCAGCGCGGCTCTTGAGGAGGCTAAGTACACTGTAGGTCTCACGTTCGACTCCCTCAAAGGGTGAGATTAAAAACTAATCATTTGAATTTTTTTATTTATTGATGATTTGGTTCTTAATTGTCTTGATTATATGTTGTTTGTACGGCGGTGGCTGTCGGTGTAGTTAGGGTTTTGTGGGATGGTTTGGGTGGGCCGGTCCAGGCTTGGGCCGGAGTTTGGGTTTTGGGCTTTCTTTGTTTTATCTGGGTATTGGGTTGATCTTTATTGTATTATCTGTTGTAGACCCTGATAGACCTTTGGGTGTTATGGGGTTTGCCCTTATGGTGTATTGTCCAACTATTTGTTGGATTCCCTTCCCCTTTCCTCGTTTTTTAATATAATTCATCTTTTGCCGATAAAAAAAAAAATTTATTGCTAAGAACTTATTGCAATTTGAAGAAGCACACGAAAGTACTTTTATCACTTTTGAGAAACTAGGCCAGATTGTCGTGATTTTAGGGTGCCAACTCGGTTATAATACTCTCTCGTGTCGTGATTGATGCCTTTGTTTCTCCAATACTATTAATATTTGTAACCTGTCCGAAAGATTAAAATAATTCTTTCCCTTTAGTTGTTTCTCCAATCCTGTCATCATAGGAGTATTTAAATTAGGGTTTCATGACTTCCCACTGTGTAAATTAAGTTTTGATACCATGCGTGCATGAAAATTTTGAAACCAACTCAAAGTATGTTTTATTTTGCGGCAGTTTTAATTTGTAATGACAGAGCCAGAAATGATCAAGAATAGAAAAACAAGGAAGTCATACAATAAGGAAAGAACATATGAATTCGTACGGAGAATTTTTTTTTCCCCGTGAATATGGGCAAAGATCGACCTGCAGAAAAAATCTCACCAAAAACATGAATCGATGAAGCGAAACGCGTTTGGATTTCTTGTTTAATCAACCTTCATAATTTACGCACCTAATTCTTTTTTGTTCTTTATATTTTGCAGGAATTGGTCGGATGTGGTGACAAATGCAGCTGCAATTGTGATAGATAGCATGGGAGAGTTGGAGGAAAGGCAACTCCAGCGCCAAATTTATTCTGGGATCTATTTCCCAAAACATTAATTAACAGGCTCTAGAAATAATGAAGAGGGAATTAATCAGGAACAGATCCTTGTTAATTATTTAAAGAGTAATATAATAATAATAATAATAATAATAATAATAATAATAATAATAATAATAATAATAATAATAATAATAATAATCACTTACCATTCTTTTATATCCACATGATTTTGCTATATTTCTGGTAGAATATTGGAAAGACAGAGGGTGGGACTGACAAATTGCTAGCTAGCCATTTGTCTTTTTTTGGTTAATTGTTCCCCGTATAATAATTTTTTGTACATTAATTTATTCGTTCAGTTGTAATCTAAATTGCTTACCATTCAATAATAAATCCAGTGTTTTGTTGTTGTACGGAGCAGTATTTTGTTTCTTGTTTTCGTTGTACTTTATTTTCGTATTAATATAACTAGGTTGATCTTGTTGAAAAAAAAGAGAAGCAAATCCAATGTATGATTAGATTTAATGCCAGCTTAAATATTGTGATGGCAAAGGTTCTTTTAGCCAAACTTGTTGATAGGGTGGCCCTAGCCCTACGAGTGCAATTTTGTTTACCATCCTTAAAAGAGGATAAACATTACCCTCCTTTATACTAGTTGAAATGGTGTGAATCTCACCATAAAGTGATGTCATGCTTACCGTGCAATACACTTTTGGTAAGCATGACATCACTTTATGGTAGGATCCACACCATTAACCAATACGAAGGAGGATAATGTTCATCATCTTTTAAGGAGGGTGAACAAAACTCAACTCCTAGCCCTGGCCTACGGTAGTTTGGTTACACATTTCGCAACTAAAAACATTCATCACTCTAACAAACTATATCCAAGAAAACACATATGACATATCTCAAGACTCTTTTTACACTTTTTAATACACTTTTACACGGTTCTTTACATTTCTTTCACATATTTCAATATACTTTTTCAACTTTAACAATAGCCCAATGGGCTGTTTTTCCGCATTTTCCTTTAAGTATAACTCGAACTTCTTTTTTTCTAAGGCGAAATAAGGAATTTCTCACACTTTGATATATGTTAACATTAGTGCTAATAACAAATTCACATGATTAAACATTACACCCCGCGTGAGATTCCAGAACATGTCTGGTACAAGCTTGGACGCCCAATATTGATCAGTACAGGCCGATATTGTGGCCGGTACAGATGACCAAGCTACATGTATTGTTTTACTACGTACAAGTACGGTAAGTAGCAGTGAATTCGATCCACAATATTTTCAAACCTAGCATTAGCAAAATATAAAAGTACACACACCAACTCTTCGTTAATTAGATAGATACATACAATTCACTTTTATGAGTAATCAAATAAAATCAAATAGGGCTAACTTTGTTGACAATCAAAACCAGTGACAAAGATCTATAAGGACAAAAAGGATAGAATGGTGGGTTTGCAGGTGGTGGGTTAGATAGATACATACATGAATGGTAGGTTAGGGCTGAAAGTCCCACTTTAGAGGACCCACAATTGAGGGCACCTTCATAGCGTAGCTGTAATGCTCCAATTTTTCAAAGAATTTCGGAAGCATTAACCCTAAAATACGTTGAATTTTACCAACTTCTAGGCCACTATTTGAACTTATACAAAAATTACAATCTCAAAATAATACAAAAATCTACGAACAATTTTTTTTTTTACAAAAACAACTTTAGAGCGACTTTAGTTTTGATACGGATTCCAACCAACGTTGGCCAGGATACAAACGTATCCTGAGTGATAATTCACCAAGTAGAAATCCTAAAACCCAATACCACAATAAGCAGTTTCAATGAAATAACACAAAATTACACAGCCATTACAATACGCAATCACAAGTAGCTTTTTATGAATTTGTCTTGTATTTAAACAGTTTCTAGCTACAATTCTCCACCATCGAAAATCTTTTCCTCCCAATATTTCCAACCATGACCGTCCCATGATTAAATTCCCTCTTGTTGTCTTGCGACGGGGTCCTAAGTGAGTGCATCTAAGTTATTTACCTAGCGGACTCACTTATTACCATGGCAAGAGGTAAAGGTCCTACCGAAGTTAATCATGACTGTCATAACCAAAATCCCAATCTCAGAACTGAATCATCTCTCGTAACATCTCATGTATCAACTCATCTCATGTACCATCTCCTGTATCAACTCATTCTCTCCCCTTAGGATATTGCACATACAACACAATTCCTTCGGATGAGGATGCACATACAACAACACTCCTCAGGATGCACATACAACAACACTCCTCGAGAACTCGCATCAACACACGGGGGTGCACATGCAGCACAATCCTCCCAAAATCTCGCATACAACGCACAATCTCCAATCACATAGGATACTTGCCCTATTAACGTCTATTCAATTTCAAGACTACCTCGAAAACCTCCAGGGTACCTATTGTCCAATTTCTACGTTCACGTAGCAATTTAAATTACCATAATCCACGTAACAATCAACAGCTTCGGAAATTCGACAAAATTCACAAAATACACCATCGCATACATTATGTTTGTCATAATAATTCCAACACATAAAATTTAGCCATTTCTAAATCCCATTATTTACTAAATAACAATTGACGAATAAATCGTAATATCAACTTATATTTTCTAACTATTATTGTATTTCTTAAAAATACTACTTCCTCTAATTTTTTATTCAATACTTAAAAATAATATTCCTGTATTAAAAGTACATTAGTTTAGATACGGAATTTTAATGACAAGTAGTTTAATCAATACCATACCTTAGGGCTAAAATATTTGTTCCACATATATTTAAATTTAGAAACTCTATTATATTTTTTTTCCTACAATTTAAATTAACTACTTAACGAGAAATTCTCTATTATTAATAGAGCAAAAATTTTAATCATCTAATAATTCAATAACATGCACATGTTTCCCTTGATCATGAATCAACAGCTTATACCCATCAATAATTCACCATTATCTCACGAATAACCCTCAATTTACGAATAAAATCATTTTCAGGCCTTACCACTGATTTTCTAACACAAACAGGACTACATATTAATGAAAACAGGACTACCATTTAATTAACAGTTTAACAGCAGGTTATCATCTACAATAGAATTTATATTTTAGTCCTAACTCCATTAAAATTCAGATTAAGGTTTCGGGTTTCCGGAAAACTACCTCAAACGCGATTCTAAGCTTGGGTAAGTGTTGTAAGGGGTCCAAAGATTGGCGTGGTGGTTCCGAAATCTTGGGGCGGCGTCCGACGGAGCTCCGACGAGCTCCCTCTCTCTCTCCCGGACAGGAGGGATGGGGGAATGGTGGGTGTGTGTGTATGTATAGGAGTGAGGGGGAGATGAATGTAGGAGTATAAATGAGGTGGGGGAGGAGTGAATTGAATAGGGTGAGGTTGGTTGGAGAGAGAGGGAGCAGGAGAAATTAAGGAGGGCAGAGGGATGGCTGGCGTTGAAAGGAGTGAAGAAAGTATAGCCGCAGACGCGAAAATGTACCCCGTGGTGTAGGGCCATCCGGATTTCGGTTTCGAAAAATTACGAAATTAATACCGTAATCTAAATAAAATATTTTGAGACTAATCGCAGTCTCGATTTACGAAAATAAAATCTCGTTGATCAAAAATAAATTTTTACTAATACAAATACACCCGATTCAATTTAATCGAACTAATTAGCTAGTTAATCAATCTAATTAAATAAAACAGATTATTAACAAAGAACAAAAAATTTTGAAAATAATATCACGAAATTTTTATTTATTAAAAATCTTGGGATATTACAGTAGCACTTTAGGAAACCCAAGTCCAAAGAATCGATAAGGGTACATCGATAAGGAGAGGGGCAAAACGTTAGCAGGAACAAGCAACAAGCACAAAAAACTGCCACATTTTGATCAAACATCCAACCAAAGGTCAAACCTTCAATTTCAGAATCCCCTCCAAAAATCTCTTGAAGCGGACATAAGCATACTTTAAAAAAGGAACAAAAGAGATTCTTGAGAACTAGTTACATTTCTGCCTGTTTGGTTTTTAATCCTGAAAATATGACCTTTCTGCTTCTGAATGAACTCCTACTCATCACTTCCTCATCGTCGAGGCTAGTACTGTTGGTCAGGAAATCCGTATACCACTTTGCAGAAAGTTTAGGTATCCGTCGCAGCGTTTTCCGATCGATGTAGTAAAGTCCGAATCCAAGGTAGTAACCTTGTAGCCATTCGAAATCATCCATCAATGTCCATATGAAGTAGCCACGCACGTCGGCTCCATTCCTATCATCAAAAGTACCCATTCCACAACATATTAATTTTCCCAGCTAAATGAAAAAATGATATAACAATACCCCAAACAGGTAAGGACTCTGGAATCATCAGTTCATCAAGATTTACGGTTTTGCAATTATTTCTAAGTGATTGTGTTGATACAAGATACTTTTATTCAAGGGAAATGATTTTGACACTCTCCTTTTTTTGTTATCGTCACTCCATTGCAAATGTATTTTTGCACCAAAAATACACTTGTAGGGGAGTGGCGTTAACAAAAAAAAATGGAGTGTCAAAATCAGCAGCCTTTATTCAATTATACTACTAGTTTTGTAAGTATTCAACTCCACAAATGAAAGTAGGAAACTACCACCGGACCAGTCTGCAGCATCTAGAAGAAAATTTTCAATACCTTTTTCAAAGAGAGAAATCCAATTCATGGGTAAATAGAATTGCAAATTTGAGTGAAATAATAAAAATAGAGTAGCTAATTAATCAAAGGTTAAAAAGCGCTCAAATACATGAATGTGACTTAATAATTCTATGGCTTTGTTGAGTAAAAATTAAAGAAAGTGATCAACAGAAATGATCACCTGATTGCTCTGGCCAATGAAGCAAGGTATGCCTTGTGAAATTCAACTCGCTTGACATCAACCAGTGAGTCTTGCTCTTGTATATCTTGTCTTAATTCAGCATACCCTGCAGGCCGGAATCAAATGAAAGTTTTGTTGAAAATGTAGTAAGTTTGTTCAAGAGTTTCTGGTCATGATTTCAAGTCAAAATTCAAGTGGGAGCCAAACATTTTTTAAGGTGATCGAGTCCAAATGCAGTGGCAGATCCTGAAACATAAAAATTTATGGCGAGAAATTTTTGGGTGCCAGGTGGGTACCACATGGTGCCCACTTGATCGGCACATCTGGGTCGTCCATTTCGGTTTTGGACGGCTCAGATTTGGAGAGAGAAAAAGGAGAGAGAGTGGTGGGGTGAGAGGAGAGAGAGGGTTTCAATCTGGGCCGTTGAACACACTTTTGGATGGCTCGGATGGGCTGCTCGAGCACCACGTGGGCACGGCCACTTGGTACCCACCCGGTACCTAAAAAGTTTGAACGGCTGAATCTACATTGGTTTTGGCGTTAATTTTTAACAAGGGCAGTTTCGATAGTTTTAGGATATTAGGATATCTTACGTAACTAGAATTAGTTGGAGGGAACCAACCTAAAACTAATTGGCTATACGTGAAACGGACTCTAGAATATATCAAACATGCTTCGATCGCTTTGGTAATCGACATGATAAGCCTAACAATTCCTCTACTAATTCGCTATATGTGGAACAGCTAGCCTCTCTAGTATAGATTATAGTATCAAACAAGCTTCGATGGCTTTGTGTTCGGCTCCGAAATGGCTCAAGGACTGAGCGCGGGCGTGCCAAGATTTGTTGCGTCTAACGTAAGGACTGGGCGTCCCTTTTCTGACTTCGTATCTGTAAAAGCGATCGTGCTGCAAACCTAATGGCTAGATTGCAGTGCTGGTTCGTGGTTTTGCCTCTACGAGCGAGGACTTAGTAATTTCCTAACCGTGTAGGAAAAGAAGTAAACAACGTAGAAATAACTTTATTACTCCGTATGTCATAATAATAAAGTTGGGGGTACAAGAGAGATAGAAACCCGAATTACTTGAAGAAGTAACTGAGTGAATGTGAGAAGAGTGAGATAGTTGCTTCTCTGGAAAGACTTTTGATTTTAAGTGCTGAGTTTGATTGGTGTGTGAACCTTTTTTCTTCTTGAATTCTTCTATTTATAGGCCAAGTGATCCCACGGTTTTGCATGCAAATGATTTTCCAGCCTTCACTTTATGGTGCCATGTGTCCCATGATTCCTCCATCATGCATGAGTGGGTGGTTAATGGCAGTTGCAAAAGAAACCCACATGATAGATAATGGGCTAGGTCAAATGGCCATGTGTTGAAAATCCTCATCAATCTCTCCTAATTTCCGTAGGATTCTTTCAAGACAAGATAATGGGCCTCTTAAATAATAAAAGGCCTACTTCTTTGCTTCATTGGGCTTCAAATAAACATAGCCCAAAAATAAATAACTTTGGGCCTATGGCTTGATTAGACTGAACAAGAAAATTACCTGTGGGTCTAGAAAATCTAGACTTAATTCCCACTAAGGATGAACTCAATTTGTATTTACTTCTAAGGACAACCTCATATGAAGATTACCCTTTTACCCTTCATTAAACACAACCACCCCCTCCCACCTCCATCTCCGGCCGACAACCCACCTCCGGCAGGCGACCACCTCCGGCCGACAACTTTTCCGGCGACCACCTCCGGCCGACCACTTCTGATCGGCGACTTTTTCCGGCGACCCACCTCCGGCCGACAACTTTTCCGGCGACCACCTCCGATCGGCGACTTTTTCCAGCGACCACCTCCGGCCGACGACTGCAAAATTGTAGTGCTTTTTCTGGCAAGTTTCACAAATTCAAAGTGCTTTTGTCGGCGACTTTCATAAATTTTTGCAATGTTATTTTTGAAAATTCACAGTGCTTTTCACAAATTTCACAGTGTGAAATTCTCAATCTCACACAATTTCACAGTGTGAAATTCTCAATTTCACACAATTCTCAATTTCACACTGTAAAAATAACCTATCTATGAGTGTTTTTCACAAATTTCATAGTGTGAAATTCTCAGTCTCCCATAATTTCACACTTGATTTCATCCAAGTTCTTTCCAACGATGAAGCTAAAGTATTGCAAACTGCATAATTTCATACCAAACAAAATGTAATCCCTCTTTTTGGGGGGAGGGTAAAAAAACACAGCAATCAAATTCAACCAACCATGATATTCACTTCCAGGACCCCCCAAGTCGTTATCTCATATCCCCTTGCGTTTGCGCAAAAAGAATCAGGCCAAAAGTTGGGATACAAGCAGATGCTCAAGATTATATAACAAAGAAAATGGAACAAATATCAGTAAAGTTCCTGTACCCCATCCATCATAAACAAAAGAGGAGGCAATCTAGTAAACTGGTCATATATGGGACTCTTCAAGATCTGATTAATGCTCAAGATGGAACACGTATTCTGTGAGGCGCTGCAATTTGTTGGGATCTATTTTCTGCTCCTTCACAACAGGCTGCTTTTTAACAGTTAGCATTCGGGAGCCTGGGTCCACACTCCAACCGTGTTGCAGCACATCTGCACAAGGCACAACCAAAGCTCAGCTCCCATTACCATTTGTATCAACTAGCTAGAGAAAGAATTGAACACATATCCTCATTGTCATTACTCACTATTTTACTTGTATGACTTGTTTTTACATTTGCCATTACTTTGATATTTTCTCCAAAAGAAATAGTTCAACACAGTCCCAATTTCAGTGCTTTTCACAAATTTCACAGTGTGAAATTCTCAATTTCACACAATTTCACACAATTTCACACAATTTCAGTGCTTTTCACAAATTTCACACTGTGAAATTCTCAATTTCACACAATTTCACACTGTGAAATTCTCAGTCACACACAATTTCACAGTGTGAAATTCTCAATTTCACACAATTTCAGTGCCTTTCACAAATTTCACAGTGTGAAAATTTTAATTTCACACAATTATACTGATTTTATATGTGTTTATCCTCGTGAAATATAAGATTTCTTTTGTCAAAAAAAAAAAAAATGAAAAAAACAATCCATAGTTGACATCTACCAATTTGGTATTATATTATGTATCTTTTCGAAAGAAAGCAAGTGGAAGGCATTTTCTTAATAGAACAATAGAATGTTGTACGAAGTGCAAACTACACAATTCTTGAAAGAAGCCAAGAGTATTTTACCTGCATTCCACCCAAAAATGAAAAAGATCCGCGCTGATGCTTTTTACTTGTTGAGGAACTGTTCAGCTTGCCGTTTTCCCCCTTTTTGGTAGACAATTTAGATTGAATAGCCCCAGATATGATTGAACCAAACCTAGAAGTACAGAAAAAGTTTGTCATTAATCTCCCAACATAATCCTGCTTCATGGGTTCTGTTGCTGTTGTTGTTGTTGTAGAGACTACAACATGCAAATATTTGAAGAAAAAAATATCCCCATAAAATCTGCAAATGTTATAAGGAATGCAGAAATACAGCTATGACAAAGATTTGCTGGTGAAATTAGCTCAACTTTCATCACAACTGAAACCATAATCACAGGCACACAGAGTTTTGGAACACACGAAACTATGCATCCTGAAGTCATGAATAACAGGCTCCAAATAAGTTTCTCACAGATTCTGTTTAAGTAATATAGTATACATTATTCTTTTCCTTTTGGTCCACAAAATCATAATGTAGGTACTATTGCCAGTGTTGGGTTCAGCATGGCAACTCAAGATTTTAGCAGTGCACCTGGTAATGCTTGTTAGCATATCCAAGAGTTATAAGAAACTTGGAATAATTGAGTGGCAAATTAATATGATCTTCCAATGTCTTTGGTCTATTCTTTTTAAACACTTGAAAGATGTACGAAAAGTGCTCATGCCAGCTTAAAAAGGATCTGGGGGATATTAAGCTATGTGGGTGATAGTTAGTCATAGTCCTGCAATTTACAAAAAAAATCGAGGATAAAAAAACCTACCAATAAGCGAAGAACAATTAAGACTAAAAGAAACTGAAAAAACTAAAAAGGAAGAAGAATTTGTAAGTAGCATACTTTTTCTCTAGGTTCCATAACTCGGGAAACGTATGTCGCATCTGTTTGGACAAGACAAGTAAAATGTTACAGAACAAGTGACATAAAGTGACAGATCAGAAAACGAAGGGATAGCCCATAGAGGAAGCGTAATAAAACCGTTTTTAATGAGAATAAACCAAAAAAAAATGCACTGCAGAGAAACTAGATAAACAAGAAATGCACTTAAGAGAAAGTTGCTAGTGTTTTTTTTTTCAATTTCTCCTTAACCCAAGTATGAGCTACATGTCAAGTATGGGCCATTAATCGCCTCTAGATCTTTTTTATTCGTTTCCTGATACAGTGAGGGGCCTAGAGTTTCTCTTATCCACGATAACCAAAAGCAATGGCATGTACTCACAGAAAGTGACTCAGGATCCCCAGCACTTGTGCCCGCAACAAAAGGGTCAATCATATAGTCAACAACCTTACACAGAGAAAAGCAGAAGAGCTATTAGAATATTCACAAGTACTATATCAACAAGCATTGACTATACGACATGCAGAGTCGTATCACTAGACAAACCAAAGAATTTCCTGTATGCCATCGAATTGTTCTACCAGAGCAAGCAGTTGGGCCTGTGTTACTATATACATCATATGTTCCTACCTATCTTTCTTCACAAGCACCACAGAGAAAGACAGAAAGATAAGTGAAAACAAGTAAAACCAGGTAACACATACCTCCTTCCCAAAATGACGCTGAAAGAAATCACCCACACTGTAGTGAAAAAGATGGCCATAAAATGTCAGAATTTAGAAATACAGCTACAAGGCAAGATTGCTTCCATGAATACCAGGAGAAAGGGAAAGAGGAAAACACATACCAGAGGAACTATCTATAACTCAATTTTAAGCACAAAAGAAACATAAGCGGGAGAACAAATTTACAGGAAACAAAGATACACTGTAATACATGGAAAATGTAAGAGAACTCCCAACTTGGACAAGAATAAAACTCTTAACATTTATAAAAAAACCCATTCAAAAGTTTAAACCGATTTCTGTTGATACAACAAAGAGACAGTAGAAGCAATCTTCTGAGAGTAAGAGGACAGAAAAAGACTTAGAGCTGCAAAATAGTCTTGGTTCAAGAGCTCTTGATAGCTAGATATATGAAAACGGGAATACACTCCCACAATTCTGGTGGGGAGTTGGGGGTAGAGTGGGAAGGGTGAGGCTAACTGTCCCTCTTCAAAAAAATTTGGTGCCTTGAAGATGTTTTGAAAAAATTTGGTGCCTTGAAGATGTTGTAAAGCTAAACATATGCTATCGATGAAAATACAACCTGAGCACCAAAGTACGCAAGCTCAGCTGCCTCTTCAAACGTCAAGTATGGTACAGGTTCCGCAAGCGGGTGAATGCTAGGATCACAAGTCAATACACCATCAACATCCTTCCACACCTTTTAGCATTAAGAAAATAGCTTTAAAACATGTTTAATTGATAGACTCCGTAAAAAAACTCATCTCGCATGATTTGGGGTGTACTCTGACCTGAATCTCTCGCAAGCCTAGGGCTTTACCAATGGTTGTCGCTGTCAAATCACTTCCACCCCTACCCAAGTTTGTTACTGCACAAGATTTCCATCCCTACAATTTGCACAACATACATAGTGATTACAATGCTGCTTTTAAGTTGACTTGCAACCACAAAAATTTCTTATGCTATGTTTTTGTCAACCTACCATACCACATCTTTCCAACAGTACTATTTGCTTATCCAGTAGTACCCAAAAAAAGGGTTTTTATCACAGGGATTATGAAGGGTAAGGGGACAAAATTACTATGAAATGGTTAGGCCCCTGCTAGAATTGATGTGATGACATGCAAAGTGTCCATATTCCTGCTTTTAGCATTGCAATCGGATTGGGACTCAAGTGAAACACCTAACTGACCCAAGTAATTGAGACAAAGGCTATGTGTTAGAATTCCATTTTCAAGCAAAGAGTACTCTTGAATGGAATTTCACAGGGGTATGCGAAATTCATAGGGGGTATGTGAATTTCACAGGGGTATGCGAAATTCACAGGGGTATGTGTTAGAATTCCATTTTCAAGCAAAGAGTACTCTTGAATGGAATTTCACAGGGGTATGCGAAATTCACAGTAGCAATGGACCTCTCTTTGAAGGAGCGTAAAGAGAATGGCATATGGATGAGGCCGTTGATGAACTCAATTCACAGGGGTATGCGAAATTCATAGGGGGTATGTGAATTTCACAGGGGTATGCGAAATTCACAGGGGTATGTGTTAGAATTCCATTTTCAAGCAAAGAGTGCACAACTATATATTAGAAAATCAAGGACAATGATCTACTTATTTTAGTCTTCTTTTCAAAGCGAAAGAAAATTTGGTATACGGAGCTCACCTCGGATATCACTTCGATGAGTCAAACTATCTATTTGCACGTTTCAATAGGTAAATTATCCATACAAAATCATCAAGTTGATCAGAGTACTCTTGAATGGAATTTCACAGGGGTATGCGAAATTCACAGGGGGTATGTGAATTTCTCAGGGGGTATGCGAAATTCACAGGGGCATGTGTTAGAATTCCATTTTCAAGCAAAGAGCGCACAACTATATATTAGAAAAATCAAGGACAATGATCTACTTCTTTTAGTCTTTTTTTCAAAGCGAAAGAAAATTTGGTATACGGAGCTCACCTCGGATATCACTTCGATGAGTCAAACTATCTATTTGCACGTTTCAATAGGTAAATTATCCATACAAAATCATCAAGTTGATCATAGTACTCTTGAATGGAATTTCACAGGGGGTATGCGAAATTCACAGGGGGTATGTGAAATCACATACTAACAACTAAACATACAAGGGATGTAAAGACTTCAGAAGCACAAACAATCCTTTATTCCAGATATTGAGCTCATATCAATTGTACACACTTATATGTCTGGAACTTAGCGTAGCTTCCGCAAGGAATCTATTGAGCATCCGAAACTCAACTGTAAGATGTTGTTCGGAAATATTCAATAATTTCCTATTTTGCTTAGTCATGGAAAAGGGATGCGAATGATGCACCAAATTACAATGACATTGGAAGGTGTCCCGAACCAAACCAAAGTAATCCTTGTGTCGAGGGATATATGGATTCATCTTATAAAGGATCTGACAGTTTTTTATGTGCTTAGCTATCATGCTACCTAATGAATGACCCTTCTCCTTTCTCTAGGACGAGTGAAACACAAGACTCTAAGCATGGCATAGACAGAAATGGAAGATGTCCCAAGTTTTTCTTCCCCTCCTACATTCACAATCCAACTGGGAGGGGAAGGTCAAAGGATAAGATTATCTGGGGATACACATATTCTCCCGACGGCACAAGCCATGTGAAATTGAAGTTTAGATCAATTTGTATTTTGGGTAGAAGTAAATAGAGTATGGTACATACAGAATTTTTGAGTTGTGCACCAGATCCAAAGCTCAAATCCCCAGCTGGAATTGGCAAAACCTTGGAATCGACTATAGGATCTGATATAGGATCAGTTGGAATCTCCTCAGCTGACTCACGCAGAATAGCATTGAACATGGCCACATCTAGTCTGGAAACACACTGTTCCATTACCTAAACAAAGATGCAACATCTAATTAGCAACAGAATTACAAAATGCTGAACTAGGTCGGGCACTGCTAGATAAAGAAAATGAGATATGGAAATAATGCAAAATAATAGTGCATCATCCTTTAACTAATTTATCCAGCCAGCAAAAAGATTTAGGAATAAAAAAAATTAAGCTACATATTGAGATTTGAGGGTGAACATTTTAGAGAAATTACATACCATTCTTGCCAACACGGGTAAGCAACCACATTCGTTCCCTCATGCCCGGACCGGACAAAGTCTCTTGAAAGCATCTTCGAAAGCATTTTTCCAAAGGTTAATTGAAAAGTTCCCCTGATTCTGGTCACCCAAGGCAGGTCCCAATAATCTACCAATGGTTTTAGTCTTAGTCGAATCCTCAACTGGAGATTGCATATTAGGAGTTAAGGTCTGCAACCACAATAAGTTAGCTTTAGAGAGGAGAGCACATCAAGGCAACTTCAATAATTAAAGCAACTAATTGGTTGACTAGAAGACTAGTTCAAATGCGGACACATTGCATTTCTCTTAAAAAATCAGGGACCTAAGTCGATTCTACTAGGCCTAGATGAAATGTAGAAAGGTCACTTGAAAACTGTCGTATTTTGCTATACAATATATGATAACCAAAGCTCTAACAAAGAAGACTGTCGTGTTTTACCTGCCACCATATTGACTCAACTATTCTAGAGAAAATCTAGGACTCGACTTTCTCTAGTGCTGCGGTGAATGTTCGTGTTTCTTTCCAATCATCCACAAGTTGAATTAAATCATGCTTATTTGTCTGTCTCCTGCCGAAATTCCTCTTCCATTTAATTGATGAAAACCCTTCACTTTTCTTTCCTCCCCCATTTAACTCAAATACCTTTGAAATGGAACTAGAGCTACATGAACTTCCAAATGCTTCAGAGATAATTTCCCTCAGTACCACAGTGTTCGACAGCCAGAAAGTCAACCTTAATTAACAAAAGAAACAAAAAAGAATCAGCCTGAAGTAAATAAAACCAAGTCCTGAAATCCGCTGATCCAAAAACACGGAAATCTTCATACCTTGGGACATCATTGATACATGACTTGGCAACCAAAACAAGTCCTGAAACTGTGTTTCTAGCCACCATGGCTCGCTTGTCTAGCGACCAATATTTGCAAGCATGAATATACAGTCTAGAAAGGCGTTGAGCCGGCGTGTGCAATTTGTGTGCGGAATTACCATGCTCAGGTACAACACAAAATTGCAGTATTCAAACACAAAATTCGCAGTTAAACACAAAATTCGCAGTGTGAAATTCGCAATCAAACACAAAATTACGATTTAAAGTGTGAAAAATTCGCAGTGGTTGAATTGAGAGAGAGAGAGATAGAGAGAGAGAAAGAGAGGAGTGAGAGAGAATGGGAGCCACGAAAATCTGGAACGTCATGGAAATAGCAGAGGAAGCTCGAGAGAAAGAACGGCAGCAGCAGCACCTCAGAGATCATCTACTCGTCTTCTCTCACTGTCGACCACACACTCTCTCTCTTCCCCAAATGACTCCTTGCATCATGTTCGTTTCACCTCTATCTCGTACACTGCCGGCGACATACTCCGACGTATCCGAGACGGCGGCGTATCCCGAGTGCACCAGATCTGACGGCAGAGGCCTCGACCTGACCGCCTACGGCTCCGACTAGGTCCTGCCGTCGGGCTTGTGGTGGTTGTGGAACCGAGACGTGGCGGCGATGGTGATGATGAACGACGTCGGAGAAGAAGTTCGAGAGAGCGCTGAACCGACAGAACAGAGAGAGGCTCGAAGTCTCCGGTTTCGACATCAACGGGACGAGGAACGACGTCGGAAAAGAAGTTCGAGAGAGCGCTGTCGATCAGGAGCACATCGGTGACGGTGATCTTGGGGTCTGTTGTGGCGATTATGCATGAGGCCGCGTTGGCTCGGCCTCGTCGGGATCTGTTGTGGTTGTGTACTAGATAATTCGCAGTCAAACAAATCCGAGGCATTTGACGGTGGCGGCCACGGTGGTGCCGTGGAGTTGTAGCGTGGGGATGGGGAGGATCGACGAGGACAGGCTCTGTGAAGGTGTCGCTGCGGAAGAAGTCTGAGAGAGAGGGAGAGGAAGAGAGAGATATATTGTCTGCGAGAAGAAGGGGTGTTTTTGGCATAAAAGTTAGAGAAATCCTTAACGGTGTGTTTTGGTTTTGGGCAGGAGTCGGTGGAAATATAGGTCCATAAATTGGATCGGCCCGTAAATCGCCCTAGACTGAAATTAATCGGGCCCAATAAATATTATCTTGGCTCATTAATTTTAATCCAATACATCTCTATTTTTGGCCCAATTTAATCAAATAATAATTAAATGGCATTCCAGCGCTAATCCAAGGTTTGGTGCAAAAAACGGGTGTAAACACTTTGGTAAACGAACGATATGATAACCCTAACAATTCCCCTTAATTACTGCAGCTGGTAGGGCGTGAAGGTATGTCTATGGACTGAGGAGATGATAAAATTGACTCGGGTGGGGATATGACCGAATGAGGAAAGGGCTACGTAAAACTTAATTCTGATACCATGTGATCGATCGAGACTTCGTGGGTTCAACGTAAAATTAATTGACAATACATGAAGTATGCATGTTATCCAAACTTGAATTTGTGTAAGTGAGCGTTGTGGAATATATAACTCTAACACAAAAGATTAACTCACCATTTTCAAGCACAAATATAGGCTTGTTAGGGTATCTTTCCTTCAGATAGTCGATAATTTCTTCCATGCCCCTTGGGACTACGTACAATCCTGCCATCGCAGTCTGTCAAAGAATATATAGAACTTGATTACAGTAGTCAATTGCAATTTTTCAGATAGAGCATTAATAAATGAAAATTTAATGCCTAGCCTGTCCACCCAATTAACATTGAAATCCTGTGTTCGTTCCTGACTAGGCGAGAACTTGTATTCCGAAATTATCCATACCGGTTCTCCAATGGGAATGCCGTCGCGTTCACCGATAACCGAGGAAAATCCAATCACATGACCATTCCCATTCCCTTGAAAATTGCAAACGGAATGGATGCAGTCCTTGGCATATAGAGTGGAGTAATGGTTAATGCCAATGAAGTCGATGCTGCCTTTTACAAAATTTCTTTCCTCCGTAGAGAAGCTGGGTAATTCGTTCCCGTGATAGCGCCGCATTTCTGGAGGGTAAACTCCAAATAGTAGGGGATCAAATATCCTGAATAACAGTGCAGCAGTGGTATATGTTACTACTAATTTAGCAGAATTGAGAGGGAACAAACTCGTGATTTGATTCTCTAACTTGAACTATCCCTAACTTCACGGCAAAATGGCTACTCACAGTCTCAATAGAAAGGATAGCGAGTAAAATGTTTCATGGAGATGAGGTTGTTTGATTTGAGGAATTAGAGGCAAGTTGCATAGGTCATGAGTTCTATTATTAGTGAGAAGAAGTTGTTGGTTGATAAAAACCAACTTGTTTAATTTGAGTAGTTGTGTGACGTGTGTATTATTGGAGTGTGACGCGTCCGGTTATGGAAATATGCGAAACTATCGGGTGCCCCTCAAACCTCTCCAAACAAACCTCTTTCTTATTGAATCCCTCAATCGTAGCGAATTCCTCCTTACAGCATATCCACCTATCCACCCTTCTTCTTTATCTTCCGGCCAAAACATTATCTGTCGTCATACGATCCGAACTTTATAATTTCTTATCACATACTATCTATTTTTCGTTTTGTACTGAGAAAGGACACAAAGAAAAAACAAAAATGTCAGGTCGCCCATCTAAGCAACCATCAATCATCACTATCAGTTCAATAGTTAAAAAAAGAAATGAAGAAGTAGATTAGCTAGAATAAGAATAAAAATGTCAGGTCGCCCATCTAAGCAACCATCAAGCATCACTATCAGTTCAATAAGAATGGACTGTCGACCAAATGCTGTATTTTTTAAGCCTATTGCCTTTTATGTTTTTTTTTTTGGCCTATGGCATTTTTCGGTAAGCTACAAGTTGTGGACACCTTGTTGTTGCCATTTGTAGTCAAATTATTTCCACTTAACTATATGTAGAAGATCATATAGTGGAAAATGGAGGGAAAGAAAATGTGTTATTGAGAAAAAGTTTAGTGGAAACAAGGCCTAACTTTCTAAGGTCCTTTTGGCTTTTATTGTCATTTTTCGTATATCAATCTTTATAATAATATTGGCCAATTACATAGTTACATTTTCTATTGAGAAGTAGATGGGTCAAATCTTCTTATTAAAAATAAGACTTCATTACATATAAGTTAACCCCGTCTAGGCTTTTGTTTTGGTAGTTCTGTAATGAGCTTGATTTAGTTGTTACGAACTTTATATATATCAATCTTGGTGACAATTCTGTATATGAAATTAAACATTAGCACTTAGGATCTAGCTCCCTAGCTCTCTAGTCCATATATGTTTTAGACTGGAGGAGACAATTTTGATCGTGACCATCCCTTGGTAGATTCAATGGTTCGGATTGTCTCATAAACTCTTGCCGGTTACATCCAAACCATTGATTGCAGCAAATGAACGGTCATGATCAGGACTGTCTCCTCCTATCCAAAACATGGACTGCAGAGGATCCGGATGCTAGCACTTACCAGGCTATATCAAAAGCCAAGGCCCTACTTGCAGCTTCCCTATCAAGATCATCATCTGTAAATGGTTCATACATGAATGCACTTCCCGTAATTCCAATGGATCCTCTCTGTTTTGGCTGCACCAACATCAATTAATCATGAGGGAATCTCAAACCATTGATATCTTAAACCATGATCTAATTGCTAGAAATTCAGGTGGAACATGGGTACCAAAGAACTCCAGCGGCAAGCTATCTCTGACGAGTGTTTAATCACCTGAAAATGCTCGCGATAGAGCTTGGCAGCCTTGGCATGTGCCAATAACATGTTGTGCATAGAAATAAGTGGCTCTTTGTTGGAATTGCCAACGGAACAGTTGCCATAAGGCTCTGAACAATGACACGGTGGAAACGTTCCGTCTTTGTAAGCGCCTACTAGAAATAAGTTTGGTTCGTTGATTGTGATCCAGTACCTCACTCGATCCCCAAAACTTTCGAAACAAGTTTCAGCAAAATGGACAAAATCTTCCCTGCAAAATCACAAGAATATCGACGGTGATCACTTAGCGGAAGAATCCTGCGAGTAAGAGATATAAAATAATGCTAGGACCACCCTGTATCAATCTGTAGAAAAGAAAAGAATTTGGCATACTGCATTAGAGGACTGAGCCAAGACCCATATCGTTCCTCGAGCTATTGTGGGAAGTCGCTGTGGTTTATCGTCACAAATGGCTCAATTCCTGCATTTGAGTTTATTCTGTATGAGACAGATATCTCCTTCGTCGAGACAAATGACCATATGCATTCACTGATGTGAGTTCTTAGGTTCTGAATAGATAAAAAAGTTTGCGAAAAGAGTACCTCTGAGCAAAAGATTGTCTATGATATCATTATAGAACAAGACACCTCTTGGATTCACTCCACCAAATCTTCCTCCTAATACATCTCAAACAAGATCGACAGTCAAGTGTTTCGAACAAAGAAGATCGTGACTAGCTAACAACAACGGGGATTGTATTAGCAACATACTAGGTAGAACCCTGGCCCATGAGATTGAAAATCTGTACGCATTGACCCCCAAAGAATTCATCGTCTCAATGTCTTCCTGAGAAAATCAGAACACAATACGAATTTTGGCTCGAAATAGAAGTGATTTAAAAGTACAGAACGGGGAAAATCAAATGTATAGGTAATACCAAGTAGTAATTGTAATGATTGTTGGCAACATCTCCATTTGCTCCATCAATTTCAGCCCCTAGAAGATTTTTAATAAACGTTAGACCCGTTCGCTTATTTGTTTCTGAGTTTTAACTTATGAAGTGAAACTGCTACGATACTGGTATTAGCATTTGAAATTAATCATCATTACCTGGAGTATGAGTAAAAACATCCCAGTTGCTGAGACTCTTACCATCTTGAAGATACGCTCCTTCAATCTGAGACCAAGATTCGAAAAAACTGTAAGGCGAACACAAACAGAAAGACAGAAAATTCTGAGAAAATGAAGGAAGGAGAAAAGACGCACTTGATACGAAGATGTGGATGTTCCAAAGAAGAAACCATTGGGGAAGTTCGATCTTTTAACGTCTTCTCCTGCCGCTTCTTCGTTGAAGCTCTCGACGACGAGAGAAGGAACAGAAGAAAAGACAATGAGAAGAAAACAGAGATGGGAATGCATTCTGTTGAGTTTCATTTTGGTTTCCAATCTTTTCTTTTTCTTGATCGTTTGAAAGATTTGGCGCTTTAGTTGATCAGAAGTGCCATGGACGATGCACCTGTGATGTTCAACAAGCCACCAAAATGTAATACCTTATTATATACTATCACAGGGAAAATTTTCACAATACCACCACAAACTTTGACCTTAATGTCTAATAGACATCCAAATTTTGTTAAAACTTCAATTACACGCCTAAACTATGCAGTCATTGTTCAATTAACAGCCCTATCAATTGGAGCTAATTTTTTCTCATCTCTCTCTCTCTCTATGTCACCACACTCAAGAATCACGTGTTATTGTTTTTCTTTTTCTTCTTTTTAAACAGCAACAATTCGTATGAGGTTACTTCTTCAGTTTGAAATGAAACAACTTGGTGACTTGAAGTACTTTCTTGGGATTGAGGTAGCTCGCTCAAAGAATGGTATTTTCTTATCTCAACGAAAATACATTTTTGATTTGCTAACTGAAACAGGTATGCTTGGATGTAAGCCTGCAAATACTCCTATTGAACAAAATCATAAATTGTTACATTGTTTGAATGCAACTTCTACTGATAAAGCAAGGTATCAAAGACTTGTGGGAAAATTGATCTATTTGTCCCACACTAGGCCAGATATTGCTTATTCAGTGTATGTAGTGAGCCAGTTTATGCATGATCCTCGTAAACCTCACATGGATGCCGTGGAACGTATATTGAGGTATTTGAAGTCTGCTCCAGGTAAAGGGTTATTGTTCACCAAGAATAATCACCTGAAGGTAGAAGGTTACACTGATGCAGATTGGGCTAGTTCAGCTGATGACAGAAAATCTACGTCAGGATACTTTACGTTTGTGGGGGGAAACCTTGTGACTTGGAGGAGTAAAAAGCAACCGGTGCTGGGATAATTATTAAGGAAAAACTTGATGCTGGGATAATTATTTTTCCGTTTGTGAAGTCTGAAGATAACCTAGCCGATGTTCTTACCAAAGCTATAGCCAGCAATGTTTTGTGTGACTCTTTAGACAAGTTAGGCATGTGTGATATCCATGCTCCAACTTGAGGGGGAGTGCTAGAATTAAGGATTTGATATTGCTAGAATTAAGGATTTGATATGGTCAATATCCTTAATTCAGTAAGTACTTTTATTTTCTTCCTTAATTATATGACGTTTCCTTGTATTCTTATTCTTTCCTTGTAAATGTTTGTACTATATATATTGTAGAACTACAATGAATGAAGGAAATTGATATTCGCGCTCCAAGATTTACTGCAGGCGCTCCTTTTTTTGTTTTTACACTGTGGTATTGCTGGCAATATCACAGTGTAAAAATAAAATGTACTGTGATATTGCCAGCAATATCACAGTATAAAAACAAAAAGGTGGAGCGCCTGCAGTAAATCTTGGAACGCGAAAATCAGTTCCCTGAATGAAATATCAAAAAATTATTCTACAATTGTGTTCTTTGACAGTTCCCACGTGGGTGAGCTGACAACAAGATCCTAATGTCCGTTCGTAGCTGAACGTGATGTCCGACCGTCAAAGGGTCGGCGTGCCTGATCGGCGATCCCTCCCGACGTACTTCAGTACTGGAGCTTCCGCCGTACACTGGTAATTGCCGAGCCAAACCCACGTCATTGTTCGGACCCGAACGAGTCCCCTGCGGAAGGTTCGGTCGCGTGCTCGGCATAGGCGAAGAGCCGTTATTTCAGCCTGCTACACTGCCAAATAGGATATTCTTGCAACATTGGTTTGAACGGATATCGAAAGATACGTGAACAAGCTGTATGAACGGGACTGTTCAACATGTTTAATGCCTTGAGTCGGGATATCTTAATTAACATGTTTAACATACTCATTTGTCGTCCCTGTAGAACGCGATGAGAGTGTAGCGTGCACGTGGAGTAGCATATATGCACAATATATCACACTACTCACATCTTTCATGAGAAATCCATTCAACTGATCAAGCTAACTATCTTTTCAATTAACCTACCCCTCCAAGCTTGCAGTTCCACTTCCACTCCCATTAAGAAATCCTTTTGGGCAAAGAACTCGATCGAAGTTAATCGGATTGCGCATCTCTTTAATACTTTTTCTTTGAACTCCATATGTTCAATGCTTAGGATACTTGGTTATATTGATAACACACTTTCTCTTTTCTATTATACATGCAAGTGAAAATATACGCATTGCACATGACGTAACATCGACAACACAAATTACTTTACTTACACCGGTTTCTCAAAACAACATATACGACATGCATTTTCATCAGAAAAAAATCCATAGACGACCTATAGAGTAACACAATCAGTATCACATCGCTGCTGCTTTTGCTTGTACCCTAGAAGCGATGACAGTCTTGTTTCCAAATGAACTTCTCATCACTTCTTCCTTTTGGCAGCTACTAGTATTAGTCAGGAAACTCCTATACCATAAAGCAGATTGCTTCGGACTCCTTTTGAGAGTTTGACGATCAATGTAGTAAAGCCCGAATGTCAAGCCGTAGCCGGCGACCCATTCGTAGTCGTCCATCAATGTCCATATAAAGTAGCCGCGTACATTAGCACCATTCCTATCAGTAGAAACCATAGGTTTAGGTTCAAATGCTTTACAAACTAACTATGTGCACCTTGTCCCATATTGAAAATGTACATGGATGAGTGGCCTACAAGCGAGGGTGAAACGTATTAATTTATGGAAACGATACCAAAATCCACTTTTTATATAGTCACCTGATTGATCTGGCCAAGGAAGCCAAGTATGCTTTGTGAAATTCAATTCGCTTTACATCATTCAGTACCTCTTGATTTGGTGGTGAATACCCTGTAACCAAAGGGGTACTGATCCACCAAAGATTGTAATTTGTGAATGTTTTAAACAATCCAGGGGAAAACAGAATGACCCCTTGGAATGTGGCTTTAGAAATTCATGGTCAAGGCAAATTTATCAAATCAAGCGCAATCCGAGAACTGAAGGGTACAAATTTTCACCTTTGTTTTGCCTTTTAGGACAATTTTTCGGTAAGAGGCAGACATAATTGTGTTAATTACTCACCATTTTCCAGCACATACATAGGCTTGTTATGATATCTGTCCTTAAGATAGTTAACAATCTCCTCCATGCCTCTTGGAACTACAAAAAAAGTTGACACCCTTGTCTGTTTCACCAAAACAAACGAATGAATTTAAACTTAACGTATATATAGGACATTAGCGCGTGCTGTTATACTATACTATCATAGTATGTACAACTTTTCATACCGGGTCCCCAATTGGAACACCATCCTGATATTCAGTAGTGTTTACAAAGCCTCGAATTGGCCGGTCTGCGCCTAAGGGGCAACTAGAATAAATGCAGTCCTTGGCATAGGATGTTGAGTAATGGTTAAGGCCGATGAAGTCAATACTGCCTTTTATGTACTCTTTTTCCTCCGGAGAGAAGCTCCGTAACTCCTTTCCGTGGTAATGGAGCATTTCTGAAGGGTAATCTCCAAATACTAGGGGGTCCAAAGCTCAGTTTAAGAATATGTAAATGGCTGTCATCTCCTGTATGCTGATATTGTGTGGCAGAATTGTATATTGTTCAGTTAGGGTTTTGTGGGTACCAAGCCTGTGAGAGCTGCCCAAACAAGCTTTGAAGATTAGAAACTTTTGAGAGGGTTGTTGGATTTGCATTTTGGAGTACAGATATGATCTCTGGATCATTGAGCATGAAATCGATCTCCAAGAGATTTCAATATCTTTTTAACATAACTGAGCAAGGCAAACAGAAGGCTTGTGGATTCAAGACAGTAGCAGTCAAACACTAGATGTGGTGAATGATAATTCGACAAGTATAACTTACGGCGATTGGTGAGATTTCATAATCGTAAGTTTACTTGTAACAACACATTGAGTATAGTGCTTTTATTATTTTCCGCAATTGGTGAGATATTGATTGGTGGGCTTGTTAATAGTAGAGATCAAAACATACCAAATCTATATACCTTGGCGACCTAGGATTTTTTGCAAGTAGTATCAAAGTCAGGAAGTTATAGATTCGAGTCGCGGGAGCATCATCGTGAGGGAGGGAATGCTGGGCCCCCATGAATTTGGTTACACAATACCACCCCATGCGACCGCTCTAAAAGACTTAACTGAAAACCTTCCTAACACCCCAAGCAGACTACTGGCCCAATACCTTGATTTTGATCCACAAGCCACACACATGACCCAAAAGCTTAAGTACAAGGTATTAATAGTAGCCCACAAGATTTGTTATGTGCCCAAGATCATCCATGTAAACTACCGATGTGGAACGGGGTGTTACACAATTGGTTTTAGGAGAGATGGTAGAAAAGCAGTCCGACAAGAATATTAAAAGTCAAGATACGTACTTGGTATGAAGAGGTGGCTGTTCCAAGGAAGAACCCGACTGGGAATTGTGATCTATTGATGTCTTCTCCTTCTTCTCCACTGCAGTTTCTAAAAAGGGAGTAGGCAGAGGAAAAACAGAGAAAGAGAAGGAAACAGAGGTAGTTGAACTGGAAACTGTTGACTTTCATTTTTTTTTGGCTTCAAGTTTTTCATAAAAGCAAATTGCGATACTTAAATTGCGAGCTTTGCATGATTATGTGGTTATGAATGGAGTTGGACTTAGGAGCGCAATATTCAACCACAACACTCTCACAAGGGGATAGGACCGACATAGTGGGTGCAACCTATGGATCCACACGTATGTGAGAGTGTTGTGGCTGAGTTTTCTATGCACATCTCATTGATAAATTACATATGCTAATCAATGTTTTTTTCCCCAATACTCAAATGTCTGGGTCAACTTACGTGCACTTTGACTAATTATATGTGACTAAAAAAATATGCCCTTCTTGGGGCTAATTCTCTCTCATCTCTGACTCTCTCTATGTCACCACACTCGAGAATCACGTGTTATTATTTTTTTTTCTTTTTAACAGCAACAATTCGTATGGGGGTTACTTCTTGAGTTATGTTGTATAATTGGACTTTAGGTTGGTTTTTTTTTTTTTTTTTTGTCACACGGTATACATCAACAGGATTCGAGGAGTTAGTAAATTAGCAGGTTAGTCCACACAAATCCAAAAGCTGTCTATAACCCTGAACCCCAAACGCGCCCCTTCGGGGCTTGAACCTACGCCTCCATTGCGGAAGCAAATGCCTGACACCAACTGCAGGCGGACTTTAGGTTGGGGTTATTCACCAAGAATATGTCCTGTTTATTTTCATAAATTGGGCGTATGTGGGGCAGACTTCATTTTTAGACAACGAGTGCGATGTCACGATTCACGTGTTATTTTATTTTGTTTATCAGCAGCTCACTTGTTTTTGTTTAATTAAATTAATGTGGTGGGTGTTTGCAAGAATTTTTTTTTTTTGAAATTCTAGTTTTTCAAAATTACTTTGGAATGTTTGTCAAAAATTATACTCCCTCCGTCCCTTTATTACAGTCCAGTATTCTATTTTGGGCTGTCCCTTAATAAGTGTTCATTTTGTAAAGTTAGTGGGTAAAAGTTGGTGAATTGTCTATTTTGTCCCTAAAAGTATATTCCATTTTGAAAAGTTAGTGAGTAAAAGTGTAATGATGATGGGTAAGCAGGGAAAGTGAAGGAAAAAGTTGATGTGAAAGGTATAATGATAATGTCTTTTTAATAAGTTGGAGTTACGAAGCAGGACATTTAAAAAGGGACGGAGGGAGTAACAGATTCTCAGATTCTATAGATTCTAAAAAGCTAAAAAAAGAATGAAATTCTCAAATTTTCAAAGTTGTGTTTGGGTAAGTTTTGGGATTTCGACAACACAAATTCTCGTAGTTGTAACAAAATAGGTTTTCTCAACCTCTACTAAAATTCGAAATCTGAAATCTGCAGCTAAATTCGAAGCTAAAATTGAAAAAACAAGTAGATAGAAGCGTTAACAAATTGGGAAAATCAATGTTTTCCATTAGATGTATACATACTACTCGCTTCTACGGGTAATCGAATAAAATCAACTAGGGTAATTTTATCGGTCGCCTAAAACCAGCGACGATCCTGTAAAAGCATAAAAAAAAGTTTATAAGTTTTGAGGCAACTATTGATATATAAGCTGTCTTGGACACCCGAGTTATGAACAAAAACTATTGACATAAACATATTTCACAAAAGCAACGATAGAGATTCTTGAAATCGTACTACATTTCTGCCTGTTTGGTTTTTACTCCTGATAATATGACCTTTCTGCTTCTAAATTTAGAACTCCTCCTCGGACTCATGATCACTACTTCCTCATCGTTGAGGCTATTGTTGGTCAGAAAATTATTGTACCACTTTGCAGAAAGTTTTGGTATCCGTAGTAGCGATTTCCGATCGACGTAGTAAAGTCCGAATCCAACGTTGTAACCGTCTAGCCATTCGAAGTCATCCATCAATGTCCATATGAAGTAGCCACGCACATCAGCTCCATTCCTGTCACCAAAAAAAAAAATCAAACTCCCCCATCAAATCGAATCGATTTTACCAGTTCGAATATATAATTGGTAAAAAAAAATGTATGGATTGTACTAAAATTAGTTCGTCCAAACTTAATTTTGTTACAAGAAACCGAGAAGTCATGTGCTTTAAGACTTGAGAGTTCTCCATGCTACTGTCCTAGCTTTAACAGGATTTTTTTTTCCTATTATTATTGTTCGAATTTGGAATTGTTTTAGTGATTTTGGAGCTACATAAAATATATATTCAATTGCTATTTTGCTAAAGACCCAACTCCACAAACGAAAATACCATTGGACCAGTCAGCGAGAAGAGATCCTATATTTTTTTTTGTTCCATGCATTGAACAGGTAGAAACGCTAGTTTAAGTCTAATGGAGTAAAAAGGGAGTGATCAACAAAAATCACCTGATTGCTCTGGCCAAGGAAGCAAGGTATGCCTTGTGAAATTCGACTCGCTTGACATCAAACAATGAGTCTTGAACTTGTATATCTTGTCTTATTTGAGCATACCCTAGAATAAATTGTAAAAGTTTTAGATTCCAAACACTAACAGAATCTGAAAAATAAGGTTTAGATTCAAATTCCAAAAAATCTCTATTTCTCTTTGGTAATACAAAATTAAAGATCAACTTAATTACCATTTTCAAGCACAAATGTAGGTTTGTTATGGTATCTTTTCTTAAGATATTCGATAATCTTCTCCATGCCCCTTGGAACTACGTACATTCCCTCCATCCCTGCCTGTAAAAGCATAGAATTTTTTTTGCCGGTCAAAAAAAAAAAAAAACCATAGATTTTTTTATTTAATTTATCAAAGCATAGAAATTAGTTGGCATCATACTTTGCAGATAGGTAACGAGGAGATAACTTAAAAACTAAAGAGATATTTGCAACAATTTCGGAAACAAAATTTAAATTATCTCTCTAAATATTGCTTTAGATTAGAGTGAAAACATATAAAAGTATTTAATATATATGACTATGAAATTATGATTGGTCTGCAATAAAAACTGATAGTGCCTATTGTAAATAATTAAAAAGAAAATTTATTGTAATGACTACTTCAAAAAGAAAATTTCAAAACCTACTCTTAAAAATTTGATGAACGCGCACTAAGAAACTCGTATTCTAATTAAGATTTTCTGTACCGGTTCTCCTATTGGAACACCATTGCGTTCCCCGGTAACGTAGGAAAATCCAATCACATGACCATTCCCTTCAAAGTTACAATCGGAATGGATGCAGTCCTTGGCATAAAGAGTTGAGTAATGGTTAATGCCAATGAAGTCGATGCTGCCTTTTACGTAATTTCTTTCCTCCGCGGAGAATCTTGGTAATTCATTCCCGTGATAGCGCCGCATTTCCGGAGGGTAATCTCCCAATGATAAGGGATCAAAAACCCTAAACGATAGTGAAACAGTAGGATTAAGAACAATTAAATTCATACTAGTATATAATTAATTTTAAAAGGAAAGGGTGAAAAAAAATCAATAAATCAAATCTTTCCGAAAATAGAAATAATTAGTTGTTATTCTTGGTGGTTCTATATTGGGCTTGATTTAGTTCTCTCTCTCTCTCTCTCCTGGAGCTAATTCTCTGATTGAAAACCTTAGAAGTACTTACCAGGCCAGATTGAAAGCCAAGACCCTACTTGCAGCTTCCCTATCAAGATCATCATCATCTGTCATTGGTTCATACATATCTGCATATGCCACTATTCCAATTGATCCGCCCTGTTTTCAAGAGAGTTGCAAAAATGTCAAATGTCGGAAGAAGCTCTCTGCACCTCTTCCATTGGAATCCTCGCCATTGGATCACGGGGGAATTTCAAAGATAGGAATCTTGAGCCGCGATCCAACAGTTAGGAATTCATCTGAACGAAGGTACACAGAATCTCCAGTCCAGTGATCTCTGACGAGTGTTTAATCACCTGAAAATGCTCGCGATAGAGCTTGACAGCCCTGGCATGTGCCAATAACATGTTGTGCATAGAAATAAGTGGCTCTTTGATGGAATTGCCAACGGAACAATTCCCGTAAGGCTCGGAGCAGTGGGACGGTGGAAACATGCCCTCCTTGTAGGCGAGTGCCGCAAATAAGTTTGGCTCGTTGATTGTGATCCAGTACTTCACTCGATCCCCAAAACTTTCAAAACAAGTTTTAGCAAAATGGACAAAATCTTCCCTGCAAAATCACAACCATATCGACAATGGCGTTTAGTGGAAGCTGAGTTCCATGAGTTGAAAAAAAAAAAAAAAGTACAATTGGCATACTGCATTAGAGGACTGAGCCAAGACCCATATCGTTCCTCGAGTTCTTGTGGGAAATCATTATGGTGTATTGTCACAAATGGCTCAATTCCTGCATTTGAATTTACTCCGTCAAATAGATTACACGCATCTGATACGAGTTGGATTCTGAATAGATGAAGATTCTGTGTAAAAGAGTACCTTGGAGCAAAAGATTGTCTATGATATCGTTATAGAACGTTACGCCTCTAGGATTCACAGCACCAAATCTTCCTCCTAATACACATCGTTAACAAAAATAGTCAAGTCTTATGAACCAAGAAGATTAGGAGTAGCTATATATTCTACTCTTAGCAACATACTCCTGAGGTAATCAGAGCAAGAAGATTAGGAGTACTTGGTAGAACTCTGGTCCAAGAGATTGAAAATCTGTAGGCATTGACCCCCAAAGAATTCGTCATCTCAATGTCTTCCTGAGGTAATCAGAGCAGTAGAAACCGTGAATCGCTTTTCAATACGAATAAGAGACTTAAAGTATAAACTTACAAAATCCAACGTGACGGTAATACCAGGTAGCGATGGTAATGGTTGTTGGCCACATCCCCGTTCGCTCAATTCCCTTGGCCCCCAAGAAGAGTTCAATAAACAGTCACAAAACCTCTTCGATAATCCTTTCTTATCGCCCGATCTTATTGATTTGCATGTTTACTTAGCCTGTCTCTGAATTTTAACTTATTTTCGCGTTTTGATTCAGATACAAAATAAGTAAGGGCTACCAAACGTACGTGTTCTTAGTGAAACTCCTGTGTACTAGTATAGTGGTTATTAGCATTTCAAAGAATTTATCATTACCTTGGGTATGAGTGAAAACATCCCAGTTGCTGAGACTCTTGCCATCTTGATGATATGCTCCTTCAATCTAGAAAAAATATCGACAACAAATACAAATAGAAAGACAGAAAAACAACTTCAAAGAAGATGAAGGAAGAAGAGAAAAAGACATAAATACTTGATAAGAAGAAGTGGATGTTCCAAAGAAGAAATCATCAGGGAATTCGGATCTTTCAATGTCTTCTCCCTCCAGTTCTTCATTGAAGCTCACAACAAAAGAAGGAACAGAGGAAAAGAGAATCAGAAGAAAGCAGAGATGGGAATGGATACTGTTTAGTTTCATTTTGGTTTCCATCGATCTCTTTATTTTTCTTGATCATAGAAAATTTGTTACTTTAGTTGAGAAGTGCCAAGTATGATGCTCAACAAAGCCAGCAAAAGGTATGAGTAATGGGATCAGCTTCTCTCCATACCCGAACATACTCCACTCGTGGGTCTAACTCCCGAGCCGGCACAAATAAATCGAACCGTTCATTTTATAGAACATGCTAAACTCCCATACACACTAATATCCTGTGTGTGCAACTGACCCAGGCTCTCGCCTACACCCTCCATGACTGCTTGGGCGAGAGCCTGAGTCAGTCGCATAGATGGGAATTTGGTAACGGGCCGATGATAGTTTTTACAAAAACTTAATGTAGGACCCCATGCCAATATTGAAGTTATAATACCCTCCAAAGTCCAAAAGTTGGTTTGCCTTTTTAGGTTTTTTGTTTTTTTTATCAGAGGTTGTCTTTTTAGGTTAAAGCTGCCTTTTCCGACATGGTGACTCAACCAGTGCAATAATTTTGGCCTAAAAACAGTTTAGGCTTTGGCTTTTATCAAAGACACCTGACATGATATGTATGTATACTAGAGGATTGCCCATGTGAAGGCACTTTCAACATAAGTTTTACACTTTATCTTATTAATTTTTATGCATGAATGTATTTACCTCTAAATTCACATAAAACTTTTCCAATTCCACAAAATATCATAACCAATTTCCTTGAGAGAGAGAGAGAGAGAGAGAGAGAGAGAGAGAGATTTGGTAGAAAAAGGAGTGATTAAGTATTCCTTTTTTGTTTTTTTCCCTAATCATACGACCACAAATTTTAAAGAAAGTGATCTGACGATTATAGAGGTTGCTCTCGTTTACATGCCTATACAGGTTTTTACAGAAACCGCGTGGTTTTATAATATAGATATTTAGTACCCAAGCGGAATATTGGGGTTATTCAACAAGAACATGTCCGTTTTCTTTGGATAAATTGACCTTCGACATAACTCATTTAACAAGATCAAAAGAGTGCTATGTCAAATCTAATAATTACTAAATACAGACGCGTGAACGAAATTTATTGGTTCCATCCAAGACCATGAAATTTTTTAACTACTTTACAAACAAGACTTGCAAAATACGCGATTTTAACGACGGACGCAGGCTCGATTTTGAATTGGAAAATGGTAGGAGGAGTATTACTTATGTTCGACTTTCAGCGCATGGGTTGTGCCAGCGGTTTTGATGCGTGATTGGGTTGTAGTTGAAGGTTTTTTGGTGTTCGGGGGTGGTGTCCGGTTGCTCTGCCGTGGTTCCGCAAGCCCGTCGTGCTGCCGGTGGTCGCGTGTCAGAACCTGAAGTGTCAGCAAGGCTCACATCGATGTGGTCTACCCGTGTCAGTGGGTTGTCGGCGGTGGTGGTTCGCTAGTGCCGCTGTGCTTTTGAATATGGGTGTGCTAGCGTTTTGAGCGCTTTCTAGATATCATCCCCGACCAGATTGCATCATGAGCGTAGTTTGGGGTTGAACTGTTGTCCCTCGAGACTTCTACTATCACTTTTGACGACGGGCTCCTAGTCCGGCAACCGAGTTGCAGGCCTGCTTCAGCAGGAGTGCCTAGAGTAGTAGTGTCTGGTTAGCATGTACTTGTGTCAAGCTTGTGTTAGTTTTGGTTCAATCCTGTTTTTCTGCAATGTAATCTGTGCTGCCTTCAGACTTCTCCATTATGGAATAGATTGACGTTTTCAAAAAAAAATAAAAAATAAAAAATTCAGCGGATGTAGTTGAATGCAGGTATATTGCTGTGTCAATCTGATGTTATTTGCCTCTATTTAAATGATCAAATGAATCTTGAAGATCTTCCAATGTCGTTATGAATCTTATAATACCTGAGGTTCGGCCCCAGCCGACAATTTTAAACTCACTAAATAAATAAAACTACGCCCACATATATACGAATTAGAGCAATGCACCCGTCGATGTCAAAATGACTTTGCCATAGTTATTTTTTTTGGCTGACTACAGTATAATTTTGTCAAAAAACTAGTAGTAAAAGATTGGTAACTCTCTCTTTCAACTACTTTTCGTCAACTAATTTTTCTCAATTACTATTTGTTGACAACTACTTTTGTTTTTGGTTTATTTTACTATACTCTATAATTTTTAAATTAGATTCCTCAAAACCAAAACTTTATTGTGTTTACTAAATTTGAATTTGGTATGGGTTTGTTAAATATCGTTTTCAATGTATTTCACTATTTTTGTTTGAATTATTAGGGATGCTATCCATTTGGAATCAAATGCTCAAGATTTTCAGCAGGAGAAGAGGGACATATTTTCTGATTGAGTCTTGCATGTGCAAGTCTGGTGAGTTTTTGAATCTTAATGCTTGGACAATTTTTGTCCAATTCTCAAAAAGTTAAAAACTCGAAAAATGTAATTTGTAGCTCTGCTTTTACATTTCCATTTTCCCATGGAGAAAAAAAAAGAAGAAGTCAATCATCCTTATCATAACCGAGCTAAACATACTCTTTCGTGCCTGTAGAACGCAATGAGAGTGTAGCATCCACGTGGAGTAGCATATCATACGACTCACATCCTTCATGAGAAATCCATTCGATTGATCAAACTAACTATCTTTTCAACCTACCCTTGCAATTCGACTTACACATATATTAGTCGGATTGCGCATTGCACATGACCTAATATCAAGAACACAAATTACTTTATTTACACCGCTTTCTCAACATAAAATATATGACATATATATATATATATATTTTCGTCATTAAAGTAAAACAATCACATCGATGCTGCTTTTGCTTGTACCCCAGAAGCTATGACATTCTTGTTTCCAAATGAACTTCCCATCACTTCTTCCTTTTGGCAGCTACTAGTATTAGTTAGGAAACTCCTATACCATAAAGCAGATTGCTTGGGAGTCCTTCTGAGAGTTTGACGATCAATGTAGTAAAGCCCGAATGTCAGGCCGTAGCCATCAACCCATTCGTAGTTGTCCATCAATGTCCACACAAAGTAGCCACGTACATCAGCGCCATTCCTGTCAGCAGATCGAAACCATAGGGTTTATGTTCAAATACTTTGTAAACTAACTATGTGCACCTCGTCCCATATTGAAAATCTACATGGATGAGTGGCCTACAAGCGAGGGTGAAACGTATTAATTTATGGAAACGATACTAAAATCCACTTTTTATATAGTTACCTGATTGATCTGGCCAAGGAAGCCAAGTATGCTTTGTGAAATTCAATTCGCTTTACATCATTCAGTACCTCTTGATTTGGTGGTGAATACCCTGTAACCAAAGGGGTACTGATCAACCAAACATTGTAACTTGTGAATTAATGTTTTACACAATCCAAAGGGAAACAGGAAGACCCCTTGGAATGTGGCTTTAGAAATTCATGGCCAAGGCAAACTAATCAAATTAAGTGCAATCCGAAAACTGAAGGGTACAAATTTTCACCTTCGTTTTGCCTTTTAGGACAATTTTTCGATAAGAGGCGGACATAATTGTGTCAATTACTCACCATTTTCCAGCACATAAATGGGCTTGTTATGATATCTGTCCTTAACATAGTTAACAATCTCCTCCATGCCTCTTGGAACTACAAAGAAACTTGCCATCCCTGTCTGTTTCACCAAAGCAAACGAACGAAATTAAATTTAACATGCACGTACACAGAACAAACATTAATGCTGTAAAACTAGATTATTATACAAAATTTTCATACCCGGTCCCCAATCGGAACACCATCCCGATATCCAGTAGTGTTTGAAAAGCCTCGAATTGGCCGGTCTCCGCCTAAGGCGCAACTAGAAGAAATGCAGTCCTTGACATAGAATGTCGAGTAATGGTTGAGGCCGATGAAGTCAATACTGCCTTTTATGATCTCTTTTTCCTCTGGAGAGAAGCTTGGTAATTCATTCCCGTGGTAATGACGCATTTCTGGAGGGTAATCTCCAAATATTAGGGGATCGAAAGTCCTGTTTAACAAGATGTAAATGCCTGTCATCATCTGTGATAGCGAGTAGCGGAATTGTCCCGCAACTACCTACATTTGGAAAATAAACTAAGCAAAATGGTTGTACTAATCTCTGTCTAATTCCCTCTCTGCTATATATAATCTCTTCATAAGTCAATGAGAACAGGATCTTCTCCCGATTCACTTTCAACATAGAGGTTTTTTTCAACATCCGTGGATTCTTGTCGGACCCACTCCAATGATCGAAACCGTTCATTTTTTAATAGCTCGTCGAGAACATCAACTACCCATACAGGTTAATATTGAGAGCCGTAAACAAATTATTCACTGCTCCGCGTAATTTCAGTCGTCCGTTTCGGCAATCAATGGTCCGGATTTTTAAAAACCTATTCCCTAGAAGAGTTTAACTATTCTCGCGAATAGTTTTTTTTAAATTTAGACCCTCCAAAGCATTTTTGAACGCATGCAATTGAGCGCCGTAAAAAAAGTTTACGGGTTACTCGGTAAAGAAGTTTTTCTCTTGATATTGATGTGAAAAATGTCAAATCACGTGTCCTAATCATCCTAACAAGGGGTGTAAATGCATTTGTCCTGATGCATATTTTAATCATTTTTTTTTAAAATCAATTGAGCACAAATTATTGCTCTCACTTTAGTGGAGTCATTTTCTCTTGTAGGACACATTAGTGGAGTCATTTTTGCAAAATCACGACAATGACTTTTCAGGACCATTTTTGCATAATCACGACAATGACTTTTTAGAATTGGGGATGGTGATGTGCAAGTGGTGCAGAGCACCGCGCCACCATCTGAGTCGCCCGTTCGGCAATTCAACGGTGTTGTGCACCGCTCGCACAACACCATCCCCGCTCCGACTTTTTCACCAGAAAAGGTTAGATATTTTACCAGGCGACATTAAAAGCCAAGGCCCTATTTGCAGCTGCCAAATCAACTTCATTTTCGGTCAGTGGTTTATACATAAACGCACTTACAACAATTCCAATAACTCCACCTTGGTTTTTCTGTGGCAAAAAAAAAGAAAAAGGAGTAGTTTCCGTAAATTAAACACCAATTTTACAACATAGCTAAACTGACATGTAATTGAATCATTACTTTCTCACCTGAAAATGATCGCGGTAGAGCTTAGCAGCCTTGCCATGAGCCAGTAACATGTTGTGCATCGCTAAGAGGGGCTCCACGTCGGAGTTGCCGACGGGACAGCTTCCGAAAGGCTCCGAACAATGGGCCGGTGGGTATCTTCCCCTTATGTAGGCCATATCTGCAAACAGGTTCGGCTCGTTGATCGTGATCCAGTGCTTCACTCGATCACCAAAGCTCTTAAAACAGGTCTCCGCAAAATAAACAAAATCCTCTCTAATAACAACACAAACAACCTAACTCAGAAAATAAACTTAGATTCAATGCTCATACTGGGGTTTTTCCGAAAGATGTACAAAAATCTTACAACAATTCGCAAGAGAGAGAGAGAGAGACGAGAGGAGACTTACTGCATTAGGGGACTGAGCCAAGACCCATATCTTTGCTCAAGTTCTTGGGGAAAATCATGATGATGTATCGTCACAAATGGCTCGATTCCTGCATTGTTTCTCTACGTACTCTTGTCGATTCATTTCTTTAAATCACAATAAGGGTAAGTCAGATTGAAGGAAAGTTTTAAACAGTACCTTTAAGTAGGAGACTATCTAGTATTTTGTTATAGAAGGAGACCCCTGCGGGGTTAACTCTGCCAAATTTCCCTCCTGATGTACATCAAGAAAATCAATCTTTAACTAAATCGAATTATTGGAACCAAGTAGATTATCAATCACAGAAAGGATATATGCAAAACTCACTAGGGAGAATTCTAGCCCAAGAAATTGAGAATCTGTAGGAATTTACCCCAAGGGACTGCAGTATCTCGATATCTTCCTGCAATAATAAAGGATAAGGTAGAAGCTTTCTTTACCAAGTGCCAGTAGTAATGATCAGGATAAGGTTGAAGCTTTCATTGAAGGAGAAAATTAACGAGAAGGAGATAAATAAATCACACACCAAGTACCGGTGGTAATGATCATCGGCGACGTCTCCGTTTTCCCCATTTATGTTACCTGGAAGAGTAACAAAAACTATTAGTGAAAAGCCAAAACAAACAACTAGTAAAGATTACTTTTTCTTGAAAACAATGAACACAAAAATACTGGGGAATCAGATTTTGTGTTTTTTTGTTTTTGATTACCTTTCCTATGATTGAAGACATCCCAGTTGTTGAGCCTCTTTCCATCCTCAAGATATGCTCCTTCAATCTGAGAAAATTATATGGACAAATATAATGCAATTCCACAATAACTACTGGAGAAAATGAAAAGTCAAGATGCATACTTGGTATGAAGAAGTGGCTGTTCCAAAGAAGAACCCATCTGGGAATTGTGATCTATTGATGTCTTCTCCTTCTTCTCCAGGGCTGCAGTTTCTAACAAGAGAATGGGCAGAGGAAGAACAGAGGACGAGAAGGAAACAGAGGTAGCTGAACTGGAAACTTTTGTCTTTCATTTTTGGCCTCAAGTTTTCGATAAAAGCATGCAGGCGTCTAACTATAAAGTTGTTGCCTTTTCATACATTAAGGCAGGTTGAGTTGTTGGATGGGAGTGGATGATGACAGGTTGAGTTGTTGGACAGGAGTAATCATCCGATGGTCTTCATACACGTACGACTGTCCGCCTTGTTCGTTTGGGGACTCAAAACCTCCGAGAAAGGTCTTTAATAAATTTTATCTTATCTCTTTTTGTTCATTACTCTCAAAAACCTTCCTCAAAACCCCCAAATGAACAAGGTAATGCTCCCATGTGAGGTGCCCCAAGAGAACAGAATAATTCATACACGCAATGGTGGATTTTGTTTTTGCGTGAATGTGCGGTTTTATACGGAGTCAGCACCGCGTGACGTGAGGTATAGAGGTGGGTTGGAGAAGCTCTAAGAGCACCCAATAATTTTTCGTGGGATCTGTCTTTGCTCTAAATCATTTTGATTTATAGTAATTGCAACAAACATATTGATATTATAAAATTTTCATTACTTCTTGATCACGAAAATTGGGACTTTAGGGCTGTCTCACATACGAGTACTATTTAATAGGAGTACCTTTTGACATGTCCCTTCAGAAAAAATATGTTATTTTCGGATCAAAATATAAAATACTTCTGTGCATAAGTACTTCACATTTAAAAAGGTGTGAAAGTGTGGTAAAAATTATGCATAAAATTAATTTATTTTTTTATTTGAAAGTTGTACATTCCTTTTCGCAAGGACATTTCGGTACCCTTTTGCCGAACTTTTTTACAGACAATTTGACGCGATCTTTTTCTGTTACTTTCTTTTAATTTTTACTGGATTTGAGATAAATTTTTATACTCCCTCCGTCCCTTTTTAAATGTCCTGCTTCGTAACTCCAACTTATTAAAAAGACATCATCATTATACCTTTCACATCAACTTTTTCCTCCACTTTCCCTACTTACCCATCATCATTACACTTTTACTCACTAACTTTTCAAAATGGAATCTACTTTTAGGGACAAAGTAGACAATTCACCAACTTTTACCCACTAACTTTACAAAATAGACACTTATTAAGGGACAGCCCAAAATGGAATACTGGACTGTAATAAAGGGACGGAGGGAGTACATCACACCAATCATCTCGGTGAGAGAAATCAAAGATGTAGAAATATAGACCAAAGTAGGAAAAAATTCATGTCAAATACTAAAGAAAAGACTCAAAAGTCGGTCTTTTCTTAGATTCTTCTCGTGAATTCAAAAGCCAAAAAAGTTAATGTAAGATTTAAAAACATTTAGACAAATAATCTAAACCTCTTTAATTAGTTTAGGTCAAACTATTTTGAAGACTTTCACGATTTTGTGAGGTGCTTTTCACACGATTTTGGTACCAATAAACCACATCCAACCAAAATTGAGGGGGATCACCTACCTGCCATCACATATTTATGCGGTCAATTCCACCATTATAAATAGTGATATTAATATGTTGGCTCCAAAGCAAATTATAGGAAACCAACAAAAAAATTAGTAATAATTTAGTGTATGTTTTATACTACTAACTCAATGGTCAAAGTCCTTTTCAGAGAACATAATTCATGTTTTATAAGGAGTATAGATATGTTAACAGTTAACACGAGTTAAACGTGACCAACTAAACCCACTTAGGATATTGAGAATACAGAATCAAAATTGGATAACCCAAAATTGTCACATTAGTTTTTGGTTTTCTTTTTTACAGAAAAACAATGGGTACATATAAGCATGTACATACCATACACATATGGGTTTTGTGAGGCCCACCTCGGGTCCCACAAAGACGATTCGAACAGCCCATTATTTTTAAAACATTTTTTTTATGGAGCCCTATCGGCTCAATCTGGTATCGGTAAGATTTTTTTTCTGAATTTGTTGAGGCGAAAGCCGCGAAACTACTACTGCTCAGTTTCGCCCCTATGAATTCAGAAAAATCCTTACCGATATTGGATTGAGCTGATTTTTTTACAGGATTCCATAAAAAATGTTTTTAAAATAATGAACGTACAGTTCGAATCATATTTGTGCATGGTATGTACATGCCATATGTACCTATAGCAGTGCTCGGGCCCATTGCCATTTCACACGCTCTCTCTCCCCAAGCATCAACGAACAGGAAACATGCGGAAAAGGCGAACGACATAGTATACAAAACACGGAATAACGAAATCACATTGCTGCTTGTTTTAATTTGCTTGTAACCCAGAGGCTAGGCTACGACATTTTTGTTTCCGAATGAACTTGTAATGACATCCTTACTGCACGCGGTAGCTACTAGTATTGGTTAGGAAACTCCTGTACCACAAAGCAGATTGCTTGGGAGTCCTTTCGAGGGTTTTGCGATCGATGTAGTAAAGCCCGAATGTGATGTTGTAGCCCTCGACCCATTCGTAGCTGTCCATCAATGTCCATACGAAGTATCCGCGCACGTCAGCACCATCCCTATCAGTAGAAACCATAGGTTTGGGTTCACATACTTTATAAACTTACGTAAACCTCGTTCCATGTCGAAAATTTACATGAGTGAACTTAGGTATATTTTGATAAACGATGTGGGCTATTACTAGCAACTTGAACTTAACTACTTCGAGTCACATTGACCAGTTCCAACGAGTACTGGACTAGTAGCGTAAGTGGGCATTACAAGTGAGAGTGAAACATACTATTAATCTACGGAAGTGCGAACAAAATCCAACTTTCAGTCACCTGATTGATCTGGCCAGGGAAGCCAAGTATGCTTTGTGAAATTCTATTCGCTTCACATCGTTCATTACTTCCTGCACTCGTACCTCTTGTTTTCTTGGCGGTGAATATCCTGTAACCAAATGGGGCGATCAAGGCAAAGTTGTAACCTGTGAATGTTTTGCACGATCCTAAGGGGAAAACAGAATGACCCTGTGGAACGTTGCGTTAAAAATTCATGGTGAAGGCAGATTAATCACATTACGTGCAACCTGAAAACTGAAAAGGGTACCGTAAAACATTCCGCCTTTCATTTTGCCTTCTAGGACAATTTTCCAGTTAAGAGGCTTAATATGGTTGTCTCAATTACTCACCATTTTCCAGCACATACATGGGCTTGTTATGATATCTGTCCTTAACATAGTTAACAATCTCCTCCATGCCTCTTGGAACAACAAAGAAACCTGCCATCCCTGTCTGTTTCACCAAAGCAAATGAACGAAATTAAATTTAACATACGTATGGAGCATTACCGCTGTTATACTAGACTACAGGGTAATTTTCATACCAGGTCCCCAATCAGAACACCATTCCGTTCCCCAGTAATGTATGCAAAACCTCGAATTGCCCGATCTCCGCCTGAGGGGCAACTAGAATAAAGGCAGTCCTTGGCATAGGATGTCGAGTAATGGTTAAGGCCGATGAAGTCGATACTGCCTTTTACGTACTCTATTTCCTCCGCAGAGAAGCTCGGTAACTCCTTTCCGTGGTAATGGCGCATTTCTGAAGGGTAATCTCCAAATACTAGGGGGTCCAAAGCCCTGTTTATGAATATGTAAATGGCTGTCATCTTCTGTATGCTGATAGTTTGTAGCAGAATTGTTCTAAGGGCAAAGTACGGATTACCTCCCTGAGATTTGATCATTTGGCAGATGACCTCCCTATCATTTGGAAATGACCAACTTGCCTCCCCGTGATTTTGGAGTAAAGTGCTAGCGTTAACTCTGTTAACTGTATGTATAAAATGTCCCTATATTTTTTGGATTTTATTATCCTATTTATCCGCCAATCTACAGGAGTATGTGTTTATATACTCACCCATCCTCTCCACCCTAATTCCAGCGAGCCCTAATACCCATTGTCACTACCGTCCCCTTATCCCCCACCTTCGCCGGCACAACCGAGTCGTATCTCCGACCCTAACGTTATTGCATCTCTGGCTCTCTTCCTCCTCGTCATCAACCACTACCGTCCTCGACTCCACCGCATCTCCTTCAAGAAACCCATCGGAGCCATGGACTTCATGCCCCGATGATTCGTTCATCATTCCGGCCGGCGGCGGCTCCAAATCTGATTGGTTTTGATCGTTCAAATGATCTGAGAAATTAATTTCGTAAACATTAATAATACCAGGTCTATCGAGAAATTAATGAGTTCTGGTTTGATTTCTCTATGAATTGGAGCAAAAACGTTAGTAGATATATACCCGTTAACGAGAAGGTTTGTTATTTTTTTTTTACGGAGATCCATTTCAGGAAAAAAAGGGTGCGGCTTGTTAATTCTTCATCCTTGGTTTAGAATTGAATGGGAGATGCTGAGTGAGAAAGACAAAATAGGGATTTTCTTGCTTCCGTCCTCTTTCTCCGGTGCAAGTACCGGAGAAGGTTTGGAGACGGCAGAGGCGGTGGGTGAGACCGTATGATTCATATAAATTGAGGAGTAAAAGAGAGAGGGAAAAAAGTACAGTAATTGGACACGTGTCATTTTGTCACTGGAAGGGATACCACATCAGTAGATTTCCCTACTACATAAAATACTTTCTCTAGGAGAGGGTGGTGCTATCGGCTAGTGTTAAAGAAGGTGAAGGGTAGCTTAGCAAAAAAAAAAGATGAAGGGTATTGTAGTCTTTTTAACTTGACATCTATCTTTATTTAACTGCTTTTCCCATTTTCAATCTCATAAGGGGCGTGTGTTCCACACCTTCCATCAAATTAGACGGAAAATGAGACGGTAGCACTTTACTCCAAAACCACGAGGAGGTAAGTTGGTCATTTCCAAATGATAGAGAGGTCATCTGCCAAATGGTCAAACCTCAGGGAGGAGGTTTTCCGTACTTTACCCTTATTCTAACTATAGAAAGATTAATTGAGGCCAAATGATTGTCTATCTGTTTAATTTCCTCTCTGTTATAATTTCTTCACAAGTTACCACCCTAACATATCATCAGAACATGATCCTCACCGGACTCACCATCCACGTTTGTAGGCTCTTTCTCAACGTCTGTACGTACCCGCTTCAATAATAAGAGCCGTTCACTTATTATATAATTCTTTTATATATATATATATATATATATTTGTTATAATTCAATGTGAACAACCACCACACATATATCATGTTGATCGAATATTGATTAATATTATTCCGAAATACATTTATGTTAAGAACATTTTACCAGGCGACAAAAAAAGCCAAGGCCCGATTTGTTGCTTCCAAATCAACCTCATTTTCGGTCAGTGGTTCATACATAGTCGCAGTTACAACAATTCCCATAACTCCACCTTGGTTTTTCTGCAAAAAATAATAATAATACTAATATTCCCAGAGATTAAAGACCAAAGAGTTTTTGGAATTTCAGAAAGCAGAATTGCTATACCTGTCCATTAACAAGTAGTAATTGAATGTTTGATTTTTAACCTGAAAATTGTCGCGGTAGAGCTTGACAGCCTTGGCATGTGCCAGTATCATGTTATGCATCACTATGAGGGGCTCGACGTCGGAGTTCCCAACCGGACAATTACCGAAAGGCTCCGAACAATGGGCCGGTGGGTAGCTTCCAGTCATGTAGGCCTTAAGTGCAAACAGGTTCGGCTCGTTGATTGTGATCCAGTACTTCACTCGATCACCAAAGCTCTTAAAACAAGTCTCCGCAAAATAAACAAAATCCTTCCTAATAACAACACAAACAACATAGCTTGCAAAAAGAATTAGATTCAGTACTGAAAGAGATTTGGGTCTTTCAGCATATGTAAAAAAAATCTTGCGCAACAATTCACAAAAGAGAGATTTGGGTATACTGCATTAGGGGACTGAGCCAAGACCCATATCTTTCCTCAAGTTCTTGGGGAAAATCATGATGATTTATCGTCACAAATGGCTCGATTCCTGCATTGTTTCTCACTCTGTCAATTTTTATTTTAAATTTTCGAATTCACAATAAGGGTCAGAGTCAGATTGTCCAAGCAAAAATATTTTTTTTTTTTAAAAAAAAAATTTGTTGAAGGAAAGTTTTGAACAGTACCTTTAAGTAGGAGATTGTCTAGTATTTTGTTATAGAAGGAGACCCCAATGGGGTTAACTCTACCAAATCTCCCTCCTGCTGTATACCAAGACGTTAAAGAATCGATCGAATAATTGGGAACCAAACAGATTACAAGTCGCCTGAATGAATATACGCAAAACTTACTTGGAAGAATTCGAGCCCAAGAAAGTGAAAATCTGTAGGAATTTGCCCCAATCGAATGCAGTATCTCAATATCCTCCTGCAATAATCAGAATATAAGGTAGAAGCTTTCTTTTGTTTATCTGAAGGGAACAATTAATGTGATGAAGGATACATGAATCACACACCAAGTACCGGTGGTAGTGATCATCGGCGACATCTCCGTTATCTCCATCTATATTACCTGGAAGAATTTTTATAAACACGTAGAGAAAATTCAAGGCAAGTTTTGTTTTTTTTTGAAAGGCAAAGAAAATTTTATTAATCATAGAAATTATTATAAAGACTAAATGGAACAATCCTGTGCAAATCCTAGACCAGAGAGAGAACCAAGATTGGCAAGTTGCCAATCAAGGAACACTCGATGGGCCAAGCCCTAACACCTAATTCAAGGCAAGTTATGTGTACATAGATTATTTTTCTTGGAAAATTTAAACAAGTGTACCGGGGAATCAGATTTTGTGTTTTTTTGATTACCTTTCCTATGATTGAAGAAATCCCAGTTGTTGAGCCTCTTACCATCTTCAAGATATGCTCCTTCAATCTGAGAACATGACATGAACAAATACAAGGCAATTCCACAATAACAGGAGAACATTACTCCAAAAGCCAAGATACATACTTGGTATGAAGAAGTTGATGTTCCAAACAAGAATCCATCTGGGAATTGTGATCTATAGATGTCTTCTCCTTCTTCTCCAATGAAGTTTCTAAGAGAAAGGGCAGAGGAAAAACAGAGAAAGAGAAGAAAGCAGAGGTAGTAGAACTGGAAACTGTTGACTTTCATTTTTCCGGTTGGCTTCAAGTTTTTGATAAAAGCAAACATTTAGTACTTCAAAGTTGTTGGCCGGCGTTACAAAGATTCTTCCATGATCAATATGCTGCAATCAAGGGATTACATTGTCATGGAATCAAGAGATTATGATCCCTATAATATCTCCATAATCACTAGCCAGTCAACCAGTCAATATGCCTTAATCATAGGGATTTGTAGATTCTTTGTAATGTATATATAGCTGTATAGAGGACGCAATCAATATACTATCATTCTCTCTTCTTTTCCTTTATCAAAATTATCAAGAAGTGATGACAAATTGAGCTACCCGAGTAATTATTCATTAGCTTTGGGCACTGTCACATGTTGCTTTTGCATCCTCCGAAATTAGATAATATATGAAACTCGTATACTTATTTGCAAGCTTCGGATGAAGCATATATCAAATTATTTTTCGTGGAATCCTATCTGAGAACTGATTACTTTCTAATTATAGGATTAATTGCAACCCTAAAGAAACTTTAAAATATTAGTAGGGGTTAATCCTAGATCACCATAATTGCGACTTTAGGCTTGTCTCTTACTGATTGTAGCACTCAATATGTGTCACTTGGCTTTGTGCCAAACACGTGAAAAGCACCTCACAAATACCCATTTGAACGATAATAATTTGAAAGAGACACCTTTAATGCAGACATACATGTTGATAAGTGTTTTTTTTTTTAATCATCGCAAAAGGCCCAAAAGGCTACAAAGACCCAAAATTCGGAGCCTCCATTGGGAAGAAAAATCCTCAACTTTTGGATTATCCATATGGATTAGATAGGATTTCACCAAGTATAATGAAGCAATACCCACGGAGGGTAGGAAAAGTTCCACACAGGGAACAGAAAACTCCAATAAATGAGATAAACAAGAAAAAACTGAAACTAGCTAGAAACGAAAAAAGAAGCCTCCGGTCTGCAAAAATATCATCGGAACAGCCGCCTAGCTCGTATTTGGTCACTTATTCGCCGGAAGAAGCGCCAAAACACCCTAAAATTTCGCGAACTCAATAGACCTGGCCCTCCTGAGGTTTGGATCGGAGCCGAGGGAGGTGGGTTTGGTCCTCCATCACTGTGAACGATGGAGTTTGGACGATGGAGGTAGCGGAAGGTTTTGAACGGATGAGATCGCGAGGTGGAGAGGTGGCCGGAAAGTAGAACGGGTTGGGGGAACTAATTTTGAGGATCAATTAATCCCACCTCTCACTTGTGGAGTTTCAATTAAAGCCAAAGCAAAATTCGGTATAAACTAGTCTCAAATGAGTTAATAACACCCAAGAGGTTTATACGTTCATTTACCTTTTGTACTGTACCTATTCTTTGTCCTTTCTCTTCAAGTTTTCCCGAAAGGCCAAAACCCTTTCAGCTGGGCAAGATTCTTTAATCAATTTCCGATATCATGACTTAACGATTACATGCCAAATCAAAACAAAAGCCCCTCTAATCCTCATGTAGCTAAACTCTAAGATAAGGTGGCCGATGCAGGATTTTCTATTAGGACGGTCATTACTTAACTTGAATGCCGGCCGCCGGCCTAAATTAAGAATGTTTTTGTCGATCTTAATTTGGTATCTATCATTAGCTAGAGAGGATAATAGGCATTCAAGTGAGATGAGTTGCATAATAAAGGGTGGGTTGTTTCTGAGGACACCCCTTCAACGATCACGTTTTTGTCAATATGACCTCCTCATGTTTAAAACTCATCAACCTCACCCCCTCAACTTACATTTTTCATCAACTCCACCCTCTTTGCTCACTTCCGTTAAAAATTTGGATGGAAATGAATGAAAAGACTAAGTTACCCCTTGTTATTTTAAAAAATGGTTTTGGATATTGACGAACCCAGATCGGAACCCATTTCACCGCCGCCACAAACCCCATCTCCGGCACCGTCAAACACTACAACAAAATACACAATTTCCGACTAAACTTTCCCGACTAAACATTGTTTAGTCGGAAAATATAAGCAAATCACCGACTAAATAATTTTTAGTCGGTAAAATATAAAACAGTTGCCGACTAAATTGTTTTAGTTGGCCAAAACATATATTTTGCCGACTAAAGTTCAATTTAGTCGTGAAATATCATTTTTTGAATTTAATAAAATAAAAAATTAATTCCGACTAAACATATTTAGTCGGTAATTGCATTTTTTGCCGACTAAAGTTCAATTTAGTCGTGAAATATCATTTTTTGAATTTAATAAAATAAAAAATTAATTCCGACTAAACATATTTAGTCGGTAATTGCATTTTTTGCCGACTAAAGTTCAATTTAGTCGTGAAATATCATTTTTTCGAATTTAATAAAATAAAATAATAATTCCGACTAAACAAATTTAGTCTGTAATTTCTTTTTTTGCCGACTAAAGTTCAATTTAGTCGGGAAATATCATTTTTTCGAATTTAATAAAATAAAATATCAATTCCGACTAAACAAATTTAGTCGGTAATTTCTTTTTTTGCCGACTAAAGTTCAATTTAGTCGGGAAATATCATTTTTTCGAATTTAATAAAATAAAATATTAATTCCGACTAAACAAATTTAGTCGGTAATTTCTTTTTTTGCCGACTAAATTTAAATTTAGTCGTGAAATATCATTTTTTTTAATTTAATAAAATAAAATATTAATTCCGACTAAACAATTTTAGTCATGAAATATCATTTTTTGAATTTAATAAAATAAAATATTAATTCCGACTAAACAAATTTAGTCGGGAAATATCATTTTTTTGAATTTAATAAAATAGAAAACGAAATTACATTTTCCGACCAAATATATTTAAGTAGGGTAATACCATTTAATCCGAATTAAAAAATCAAATACATTTACCAACTAATGGAATATCAACTTTTCCCCCTTTTTAAAAATTTCGAAGAAAGGAAATATTTGTTCCAACAACATTGATCACGATGCAAACTTTTCGATCACTACCGCTCATTTTTTTTCCTTCTTAATCATAAGATTCTCGTAAAATTTTGGCTCGATCGGGCCAAGGAAGCCCCTTTATCGGCACAGAAATTCTTAAATGTAAAGAGTTTTGTTGTCCGATTAAGTGCCAATCCATATGCGGTTAACTTCATTCTTGGTACGAATGTTTAAATTCGTATTACATCAAAGATAGATGATTTCGATCGTGAAAAAATACCTCAGGCGGGGCTCGGTTAGTTCACTATAACAGTTAAACGTCTTCGAATGCATTAAATGTCTTTCGATAATGTGGTCGCCAATACCAAATGATCTCCGATTTTAGTGACAATGCTATAATAAGTAAGACGTGAAATCCTAACGATTCAGATCGATCATTATAAAAAGTGACTTGGCAGTTACCTTAACTATATATATGTTTGATGTATTTGATAGTTAACTAATTCTTATGTTGTACTTGTTATTATAGTAGCCACAAGGTTGCGAGACAATCTTGACGATCAAGATCGTTGATTTTCTTGCACTTGTTGAATTATTCATTCCCGTAAATTTGCGGCTCGATCAGGTTTAGAATATCCCTTTATCGAGACGTGAATTCATTAGAAAAATAATATTTTCTAATATTCTCCAGCCGTGGTCAAGCCACTGTGTCTCTCTCTCGCTCGCTCCTGCTAGGTACTCTCTCTCTCTCCCCCGCTACAATCTGGGAAAATATTAGTATGTTCATTACCAGACCAGTTGGTTCTCATCATTAGTGTACTATCAATTGCATACCAATGAATGTGCTTTCTAAACTCGATTGGGCCAAAATTTCACCGGAATGCTTTAACCAACAAGCATAATGAAATCAACGATCTCGATCATTATAATTGTGTCACGATCGTGTGGCTACAATACATTCAACTACTGCACAAGATTTAGTTTAATATCAAGATATGTTGAACGTATATGTTATAAAGGCGGTTGTCGAGTCCATTTTTATAAGGGCCTTTTTTATAATGGTCGATCTGAACCATTAGTATGCAGCGATTAACTTATTCCCTCATTTCTACGAAACTTGAAGATCATTGGATATCGACAATCACATTATCGAAAAGCATTAATACGTTCGGAGGCACTAGTCTTATGGTGCATCACCCGAACCCACATTGAGGTCTTTTTTTTTTGCTATCTGAACCGTCTATCTTTTACACAATATGAATTAGATTAATTTGTACCAACATGAAGTTAATCGTGTATTGTTAAACATTTGATCAGATGAAAAATATCATTTTATTAACCAGCAATTAGAGCCCACCAAATATTTTCCCCAAAATCTAAAATCAGAAATGCGCCGACTAAACTAAATGTAAATTTAGTCGGGGAATATAAATTTTTAAGCGGCAATTGAAATTTTCGCGGAAAAATTAGGCGGCATTTTTGTAATTCCCGACTAAGTTTTAGTCGGCAATGTATTTTTTTTCCAAGTGAAACGACACCGTGTAGTGTACACCTGACCTAAACCCCATCCCCAAAGTACAGGTCCTCTTTCTTCTCTTCGTCACATCCACTCACGCCGCCTACTGCAAACACACACTCACTCACTCACTCTCTCTCTCTCTCTCTCTCTCTCTGTGCGCCATGGGTTCTGATTTACGCCGCCCTCCGCCTAGTTCTCAAGCTTCTCATACTTGCTTTTCATCAATCGAAACAAGCGGCCTTTCTCCTTGAAATCGAGTTTCATCCACCGAATCTTATCGGACGCCGCCCTCGCCTCCGTCCTCTTCGCATTCAGGTGAGAAATCATCTTTACCTTGATGATTCTATAGTCTAGGGTTTATTTGACTGTCTTGGGATGGATTGCTTGAGATATTGAAATCTGTTGTTTTCTTAAGAAGATTTCTATATCTATATTATACATGGCCGAATAGAAATTTATAGTATGCATGTAAGAAATCCCAATAACTAAGCTTTGTTTTACTGATTGTTTACCATCGGGATTTATCGAAAATTCGTAAATGGTTTTTGTTTGGACATTGGATTTTTGAACAGGAAAGACTAGGGTTTTGTGAAGCTAAATTTTTCTTCTTTATTGGTTGAAGTAGTTGAGTTCTTATATTTTCTTGGTGGATAATTGTGTGGTTTGTGTCCTCTGTTTATTTGCCATTTTTTTCCCCATACGTTTAACGTGTTCTCTGTTTTTTTTTGTTAAACTAGAGTTTCTATATCTTTTGATGAACTGGGTTTTATCAATCCTGAAATTATTCTCTTCTGGCTTTTGGGGTTAATTCTGTTGTTGGGTTTTCAGAGTTAAGTTACTAAAGAACATGCAATTAGGGTTGTGTTCCACTCCGGGGTTGTAAATGAAAAATAAAAAAGAAGAGAAAATGATGGGAAAAGAAAAGGAAGTAGAAGTTCATGTTTTCCTCTTTTTCTGTTGGGTAGGTATATGCACATATATATGCCTCCAAAGTTCTCTTATAAAAGTTACCCATAAAATAATTATATTTGCAAATGCTCATTACTTAACATGATCTGACAAGAAAGTTCTGTTATTTGCATATTGTGTAGCCGACCTCAATTGACCACGAAGGTTTGTGATTTCTTTATTTTAATTTATGTGCAAGAGTAAAGACTTGGCATATGTTCTTCCATAATTGAGTGTCATGGTTACAAAATTGTCTTTGTCTCAGGAGCAACTTTTGTGATGGGGTCTTGCTTGATGGAACAAAAAAGGCATCATGGAATGCCGATAATGGGGATATTAGGCGAGAGTTCTTTAACCTGTTGCTTGTTGTCACATTTTCTACAGCGGATGCATCCTTGATTTATCCTTTAGATTATTTTCTTTTGTTTGCAGGTAACACTAAAGTGACCGTGAGTCCCAATTAGTTCAGCTTATAAAATGTATGATATGGAAGGTTAATTTTTGGTTCTTGGTGCGATTGGTTTTAATTGTGTGATATATTCTTACTAATCCATCTTTTTGTTCATTTCAGTTACTTTGGTGCTTCTAGACGTTGATGTGTCTTGGTTGGCTTACTGGAATTTCAGTTTAATGGCTTATAACACAGGTATAAGTGAAATGCTCCTTTTCCAGTCTAAATTGGACAATCCTCTTTTGAAGGGGGTTGAAAAAAGTGAGAAGTAAAGTCAATTATCTGATAAAGAAAAAAGTGAGAAAGAAGTAAATTGGGGTTCTTCATATTTTTTTTCTAATTTTGTGGTTGTTCACTTTGTAGGAACACTACTTGCCACCCGAAAAGTTGGATAGGCTGTTCGCGCTCTCCTTGAAGCTTTTGACAGAAAAATGGGAAGTTAATAAAGGTAATTTAGTTGCTCTGTATTGGTGAAGTAATTGAAAACTATGGCATTGGTATTGCCTTTGTTGTATATGATGCAGTGGAGGTATTAAGTGGAAGCATCCATAGTTATGGTTTGTTACTCTAAATTGCTAAGTTATGGTTTGTTGTAGCCTTAAACATTTCCAAAATATTGAGAGAAATTTTAAAAGATCGGCTGCATTCGGTCGTGATGAGGACTGGAAGCTGGAAATGGACTGCATGATTTGCAGCCATGTCTACTATTATAGCTCCATTGCTTCCCAAAACTAAGGTCAAATGTTTTGGTTTCTATCATTTGCTTTGGAACTCTAGCACTCTCTCTTTTGTGTAATTAACTTAACTATGATTACAATACGATTACTCGAAACAAAAGAATACCAGGCATGAAACACCTCGTCCCAATACAAGCCGGTCACCTAGTTGTGATAAAGTATGCAAACCAAGTTGTGTTTATCCATTGATTGGTTTCTTGTTATATTCAATGTGGAAAAAACAAAGCTACTTGACCAGTGAGCCTTGTAAGAGTTTTCATAAACAAATACAGATTGTCCAATTTGAGCTGCTAGTGTTTCACGGTGGCCTCATAAGTCATCCGCATGGGTTAATTGATTCTTTGTCTGAATTATATTTCCATCAAGCTGACTGATAAAGCATTAGAGGATCTTTTTGGTTTCTTTTATGTTACAGTAGATGTATTCTTCCCCTGCTATGTAAAGTTCAGATGAATCTTTTGGCCAACCAAGTGCACACTTGGTTCATGTCATTACTAGAGTGGTGTTGGCCTCACCATATTCTGCTCAAATGGAATATGCATATGTTTTGTGAACTTCGAATATATTATACATACTGCCATCAACATGTACTACATACTTCTTATAGTTATTTTTGTATGCATAATTATGTCAAGATAATTTTTCGTTCTGGCTTCTAATTAGTTAGTTTACCATGTTCATGCTTTGTGCAATGGGATACATTAGTTCATAAATACTAATGATAGATTGTTCTTTTTTTTTGGTTTTTTACAGGGACGGCGTTTTAATGGAGTATCGCGTAGGATGTTGGTTATTGACTATGAAGATCGAAGTTGGATTTTGGTTGTAGACGTGCTTGGAACATGTGCTTGGACGTGCTTGTATTTTGCAGTCCACGGAGTTTGGATACATTTTGTTACTAAGCTTGGATTTTTTTTATTTTCCCCTCGTGGTGGACGTGTTGTTATTTTGCACTCTAGGAATTTGGATACAAGTTGTATTTTAACTATTTGGTGGACGCCTCTATTTATGAAAGTTTGTATTTATTTCTTGAAATTTTTATTTTGTATTAATTGCATTAGGTTGGCAATTTTGTGGATGTAATGATTGTTGGCTGAAAATTTGTAGAAAAATACTAGAATGACTAAATGGTATGGAACATTTCCCGACTAAAGTTTAGTCGCCAATAGGCAACAATTAGTTGATTCGAAAAGACATTTGCCGACTAAACTGTTAGTCGGTGATAATTAAAACACATTCCCCGACTAAATAATTAGTCGGCCAATAGGTAAAACATTCCCCGACTAAACGATTAGTCGGCAACTAAGTAACACATTTCCCGACTAATTAATTAGTCGGCCAATAAGTTAAACATTCCCCGACTAAACAATTAGTCGGCCAATAGTAATACATTCGCCGACTAAACATTTAGTCGGCAAATGGCCCAATATTTGCCGACTAAACTTTTTTTAGTCGGCAACGACCTTTGCCGACCCTCTTCTACCGACTAATGTGCCGACCAAAATTTTTAGTCGGGGAAGGCTTTTGCCGATTAAAATCCCTACAATTGCCGACTAAAGTGTTAGTCGGGAATGGTGTTTTTTCTTGTAGTGAAACCACCACAATCAATCATTTTAAGCAAAACCTGTTAAGCAAATTTGATCACAAAACACTTAATTTCAACACACAAAACACAAAACACTTCAGATCACCCTTGCAAACCCAAAACTTCACCGACCAAAAATCAGATTAAAGATTCAAAACACTTCACCAGCAAAAATAGATCGAATATTAATCACTTCACCGACTGAAAAAATCAAAAATAAATAGACCCTTTGCGAACCAAAATAACACACTTCATATCAAACACTTCACTAAATAGACCCTTTGCGAACCAAAACCCTTTGTCCTAAATTTCTGGCCATCAATAAAAGAGTTGTGCGGTTTTGCAATAAAAACTAAAATAATTTTTTACATAATATTCTAAATTTTTGTACCAATTTGAAGAGCTTGTGAAGTACTTTAGTTTGGTGTAAAGAAAATTGAAAAAAAAATTATGCAAATCGGGGATGGAAGGATATTTTTTTTTAAAAGTTGAAATTTTAAAATCTACTCTTAAAATATTTGAGTACTATCGGGGAATGAGAGGGGTTATAGTGCAAAAACTGCACTACATCATCTAGTGCGACCGATCCGACCGTCCATCTCGGTGCGGACTAGAAGTCTACAAATTATGCAATGAATTACAGTAATTGCTTACCTACAAAACCAACGGAAACTCACAATGACCAAGAAATGGCAATTAATGAATTAATTGTATATTTACTGGCTACTACTCTACCAGACTACCAAAGGTCAAAAAAGAAATGGACAAAACGAATAACTAATAAGTGCATTTGCATAAGATAAGTGAATTGAATGTTTTATTTATCAAAAGATAAAAAATAGTAGTACTCAAATTAAATATGCATAAATTGTTACACAAAAAGGAAAGAGGCGTGAGATTACGTCACTACGAATATGTACATCCCAACTACGTTGGCCCCTAGCCTCCTATATACTTGTCAATCATATGTGCTCTACTCAACCCATATAATTTGTAATCTTGGGTGACTTTTGGGCTATCAGGCGGAGCGAGCAAAAATCCCTAAGTCCAAGCCCGGCCGGCTTATGAACAATTTGATCTGGGCTAGTCCGCCCACAAAACCAGCCTGATAGCCCAACAGGCCTAGCGGGCTTCGGCGGGTCGCAGGCTAAATGATGACCAAGGACTCTATTTCCTCTGCGGAAAAGGCTATTCGCTAATTTTGCGGTGTTGGAGTTGTAATCATATGCTGCAGAGCCCTGCTATGGGTACAACACTTTTGTGTACACCACCTTGTGTGTGCCATTTCGAGGCTCCACACAAATGATCTGAGCCGTTCAATTTGTTCAGATTTTTTTTAAAGGGTCTTCATAAAAAGTCAGTTCAGCCATATTTCAGTAAGTAGTTGATCCATACGTTCTTCTTTTGGTCTCTGATTATGGACCAAAAAAATAACGTATAGATCAAACACTTACTGATATCCGACATAACTAAATTTTTTACAGGAACCCTTCTAAAAAATATTCTAAACAAATTAGAAGGCTCAGAATATTTGTGTGGGACCTCAAAATGGGTCCCACACAGGATGGTGTACGACTGTTGTACACAAAGTGTTGTACTCATAGCAATTTCGCTCTCCAATTTTTCGATAATAACTAGTTTTTTCTCAAAACCCATTCGGTAAAAAAAAAAAAACAAAGGAAGAAAGGTTTTGGAGGAATTTTTATTATCTACATCTATTATTATAATAAAGGAGAACGATTTTTGAATCTTATGTCCTCCATAAATCATAACCATTAATTTGCTCTCTCTCTCTATCCCCTTTCTGGCTCTCCACTCTCAAAGCCGACACCCCTCTTCAGCTTGTGATTTTCTTCGAGAATGAATACTCTCTCTCTAGATTAGTTTTGGTCACAAATCCATTGTTTAACTTTGGATCAAGGTTTGATTTTGCAATTTTGTTTTGATTTCAGATTTATTTACATTGTAGTCCTCTGTGATTTCTCCCCCCCTCCAAAAAAAAAAAAAGAAAAGAAAAGAAGAAGACCAACCTTCCACATTCTCTGTGCTATTTTTAAATTTTGAACGTTACAAAGAGAGAAACCAAATCAAAGGTTTTCAAGTTTCTACCTTGGCTTTTATCTTATGGGTACATTTTCATTTAACGGTTATTTGTAACGTCCTCTCATATAAGGTGGGACACACACATACACGGAATTCACCACATATGAGATGAAGTTAAAAACAACCGTTGTATCTAACAACATTTGAATAAGTAATTTTTTTTTTTATCCAAAAACAACTGGTGTTTGATACTTCATTTAGATTATATTTAGAAAGCGTTGCGCCGTCTCTTCAGCCACGGACATGCAAAGCGCCGTGCCTTTAGGAGGCACGGGCATGCACTAGTTTTCCTATACAATTAGACGGTTGCTTTTAAATTTTCACAAATTTCTTTTATCAAATGAATACATATAGAAAAATCCTTCTCATTTTCTTTTACTGCACTTCACTAAAATTTTCTTAAAAAACACATTTCCTGCATCAATTCTTTGCAAGTAGTAAACTCGAGTGAAAGAGCCTTAGAATCTCATGGGTTCCATTTCAACTCATTTATAGAAGCATGACATGGTCCAGTTATTATTCAGTGCCGGCCCGCACTGAATAATTCTCCCTTTCGTTGGGAACGAAAACTCCTCCGCTCAGGTGTCGTCATTTACAAAAGAAGCCCACTGCAGAGGAACTCTATTAATGTCCACCTGCCTCTACATCTATACGTGCATATATAGAGAGAGAGAGAGAAGAGAGAGAGAGAGAGAGAGAGAGAGAGCTATGAACGCGGAGTTCGAAAACAAGAAGGAGAACAGACCACAACAATAAAAGAGGCAGGAATAGCGAATAGTTTGTGGCACCGCCAGCCACTCTTTGTGAAACCGCCCAGCCCAGCAGCCCAGGTGCCCCTCTCACCTCTCTCGCGTGCATGACTCCAACGCGCACACACACGCACATATTTTCACACAAACCCTAATGTTTAAAAAAATTATTTAAACTATATGTTCGGAACTGTTCGATGTTTATAGCTCCCGCATGCACGCATCCTGTAGGGTATAGGGTATAGGAGTATGCATCAGACAGATCCAAACACATCTATCCGGACTCCGGATTCCAGAGCGTCCGTGGGAACGGATTAGTTAGATGCATTAGTGGTGGGGACTGCGATACATATATACGTACGTGCATAGTATATAACACAAGACCCGAGATCGTAAGGGAGGGAAGAGAGATCGATTCTTTTGATCTCTCTTCCGTTAATGCATGTGTGTGTTGTTTTGATTTGGTTTTAGAGAGAGAAAGAAGATCGAACATGGAAAAGGAGATGGTGGCAGCGGACGTGGAGGCACAGACGACGGAAAAACAAGAAGCTCCCCTCTCCATCTTCAAGAAATCCAACCGTCCGGTTACCTTGAAGGTAATTATTTTTAAGTACGTAGATAATTAATTGTTTTTATTGGTGCTAGTTACTCCATAACGGATGTTGAATATTTATTAATGATTATTAGACCTGCATGTATGGATTTTTTTTGTACATAAACATACTTACTTACATAGTCCTATTTTTCTTAAGCAAATATTTTTACTTGATTTTTTTTTTTGGGGATCAACTAGGCAATATCCATATGGTGCTGAAATAATTTTTTACGTCTAGTTTTTTTTTTTTTGGGGGTGGGTTTTTTTTTTTGGGTTCTTTTTCTACGTCTATATAATTGCTGAATTTTCATGGTTATAGTTAGAATGCTGACTTAGGATCAGAGTTTTAGGGTTCTGACCACTGGTTAGAGTAATTCCTATGATTATGATAGCTGGCCTTGTTCATTTTGGGGTCTCAAACCCTTAGACATAGTCTTTAATAAATTCTCTCTCTCTATTCATTACTCTCAAAAACCTCCCTCAAATCCAAACCGAACATGTACTGTTGTTGTTCTATACTTTAATAATAAATTGTTCTTTTGACTAGATATGATTCTTATGGTCTATAACAGTATGTTTAATGTATAATTCTATTTTTCTAGCTTGATTACGATGAATTAGTTCTTGAAATATTTACTAATTTTTTCTTATACCATGCAAGGACGTATTTTAGCTTATTATAGAGATGTAATTTTCACCCCTAGTTTCTTGAGAAGAAAACTGCTATTTAGTTTTTAAATGGATTGACATCATGTGTTTATATCACTACTAACACCCATTAATGCTCTAAATTTCTTTACATTCGTAATCTGCTAATATGTAATTGGATCAATTGTGTACAGTTTGAGGATGTTGCGTACAAGGTTAATCCTAAAAAAGGAGGATTCCTCAAGATCTCAAAATCCGAAGAAAAAACAATCTTAAAGGGAATCACCGGCATGGTCCAGCCCGGCGAAATGCTAGCCATGTTAGGCCCATCTGGCAGTGGCAAAACCACTCTCCTAACCGCATTGGGAGGCCGACTCAATGGCCGACTCAACGGGACCATAACATACAATGGCTCGCCCTTTTCCAACGCAATGAAGCGAAACACCGGATTCGTTACACAAGATGATGTCCTCTACCCTCACTTGACAGTGACCGAAACCCTAGTCTTCACTGCCCTCCTACGCTTACCGAATAGTCTCACTAAAGACGAAAAAGCCGCTCATGCTGAAGCAGTTATTTCCCAACTTGGACTCAATAGGTGCAAAAACAGTATCATTGGGGGTCCGCTCTTGCGAGGAGTATCTGGGGGTGAGAGGAAAAGGGTTAGCATTGGTCAAGAAATGCTTATAAATCCGAGTTTATTGTTTTTGGACGAGCCAACGTCGGGGCTTGACTCAACCACGGCTCAACGAATTGTATCAACGTTGTGGGAGCTAGCGAATGGGGGAAGGACGATCGTGATGACGATTCACCAGCCTTCTAGTAGGCTATTTTACATGTTTCATAAGCTACTTTTGCTATCGGAAGGGAATCCGTTGTATTTTGGGAAGGGAGAAGAGGTGATGGCTTACTTTGCTAGTATCGGATTCGCCCCGTCGTTTGCCATGAATCCTTCAGATTTTCTGCTGGATCTCGCAAATGGTATGTGCACATTATCTTTAATGCATTGTGTAAGTTAGGACGTTAATTGTTTTTCATGTTGTAAATTGTTGCATGGCTGGTAGAGAGAGTGACACTATAGTTGTTAAGGAATTTTTTTTATTGCAAGAGTAAACCGTGGACCGATCGTAACGTACACTATGGCCAATTAAAGTCGGAACAAAGTCCTGTATAGACTGGCCCAACACACGGGATTGATAACATGCGAGCGAGAGTTGATCCTCAGACCAAAATCTTCTTGAGTCTCTGGTTGTCGGGTGATATAAGTCTTCTCGTTTTTTGGGTATGTTAAGTATATCATCAAGTGAGATTCAAGAGCTTTATTTGACTGCAACTTTGTGCAATAAGCTTAAGGGATATCATAATTATCACAATGCAGTATTGATTATTTTCAATGTTATGGATCAGCTCTGATAGTCATTAGATACTCATCTACCAAGAACATAAAACATTGCCGAGCAAGAAAAAGAAAGAACATAACACATTCTGAATTTTGCAATGTACACTTCGTATTGAAGATGCCACTGGCATTCCCATTTGCTATTTGCTAATGATCACACATACTTTTCTGTAGGCGTCGCATCTGATGAATCCCGTGGGGACGAGGACCCAGCTGTGGTCAAGCAGACTCTTGTTTCTGCTTTCAAGACCAATCTGGCCGACAAGTTGAAGGCAGAAGTCCAGGAAACTGGCCCTTGCCTTCGAGACGGAGCAGAAGACAAGCGATTTGCCCGCTGGAGCACGACGTGGGGGCAGCAATTTTCGGTATTGCTTAGGAGAGGGGTGAAGGAAAGGAAGCACGAAGCGTTCTCCACCGTCAAAATCGTACAGGTCCTCGTGGTTGCTTTCCTTTCAGGGCTACTCTGGTGGCAATCCGACATAACGAACTTACAAGATCAGGTAACAAAAATAGTGCTAATTAGCTTCCTATTTATATCTGTATATGTTGCTGAGATACACGTGAGATTGTTAGTACCTATTCGACATTTAGCCCCAATGCAAATTGTCTATTATCACTTTTCTTGATAACTCTGCTTCATAGTATTCAAAATAACGGAAGTTTGGGTTGCGCAGTCGGATCTACTTAGTAGCCCTGCTGTAGAGCTATTCCTCGGTAAACAAAATAAAAAACACAAGGGACCACCCTTTCCCTTTTTTTTTTTACTCCATCATTTTACATGGAATAAAAACCTTGACAATTCCTTAAAATCGTCCGTTTTATCAATCTGACAATCTTTTTTTTTCCTTGCAAGCAGATAGGGCTTCTCTTCTTCTACTCAGGATTTTGGGGCTTCTTCCCTCTGTTCAATGCAATTTTCACCTTCCCACAAGAACGGATGATGCTCGAAAAGGAACGGTCTTCGGGTATGTACAGGCTCTCGTCGTATTTCATGGCAAGCGCCTTCGGCGACCTACCAATGGAGCTTGTACTGCCCACCATTTTCGTCACCATAACATATTGGATGGCAGGGCTCAAACCCAATGCTGTAAATTTCCTAGAGGCCTTATTTGTTCTCCTATACAGTGTGCTGGTTTCTAATGGCCTAGGACTCGCACTTGGTGCCGTTGTGATGGACCAAAAAAAGGCCACGATTCTTGGATCGGTCATCATGCTTTCGTTCCTCTTAGCCGGAGGGTACTACGTTCAACATGTTCCGGGATTCATCGCGTGGATTAAGTACCTGTCGATTAGTAATTACACGTACAAGCTATTATTGGCAACTCAATACAGTCCGAACGAGGCGTACCCATGTGCTGGTAACAATGGGACTTGTTTGGTTGGCGATTTCCCTTCGGTAAAGCTCGTGGGACTCGACCGACAGGCGGTTTCGGTGGCTGCTCTGGCTGTGATGTTCGTGGGTTACAGACTGGTTGCTTATATTGCCCTAATGAGGATTGGTGTCACAAGAAAATAGTTTTTGACCAAAGGCAGATCGAATTTGATAATGAAGTAAGATTACCAACTAGATATGTACTTTTTGTACAGTGGTCCAATTTACCCTTTTCCTAAGTTCTGGTTTCTATGAGTTGTGAATGTAATTGAGCGGCCATCAGAGATAAACATTTTCTTGAGTGTGCCACATTTTTATTTTTATTCTGTCTAGTACTGCATTTTATTTTGGATTTGAGATGAATTAATTTTGTTTCTGAAGCTACTAACACTCAATGTGGATTTTGAGGGTTTGGTGAGAAGTGAAGAATTTAGAGGAAGTGAGGGGAGTACTGGTATTGCCATTATTTTGTTGTATGCCTTTTCTTTTCTTCCCTTCCTTTCCTTAATTATTGGCAAACTCAACTGTAGGATTAAGCGCTTATTATCTTACCAAAACCTGCAGGTAGTGGTAAAGACGCAACTCTATTTCCTTATACCAAAGCGTAGCAGGCCCCAAACGCCACGGTTCAACCCCCGTGGGCAGGATGCTAGCCCGCGACCAACATCAACAAAATGAAAGTATGACACGCCGTTTTCTGAAAAGAATTTTTGTCACCCATTTCAGAAAAGGGCGATGAACATTTATTCCCACTTGTGATTTGACCAAAATAGTAGAGTCTGCGCTTTAAGTAGGATATAGATCGTTGCTTTTCTATCCAATCAAATCAAAGGATAATGTTCATTCATCTATCAAGTGAATCAGCAAGGCGACCGGACTCTTTCTCTTGTCTAAGAGTATCAATCCAACAACCATTTCCTAAGCCATAGATTGTAAGTAAAGGGGATGTGTTCGGGGTTGAATTTGTGGTCACTGCTCGATCCGGGAAAATTTTCAAATAGCTTCGTGCGTTTATTACTTACTAGCAATAACCCGTGCTATGTATGATCGCCTGATCTAAAATGAGATGTGTTATCTGAAAAATAACAACCACAAGTATCGTATCCCTTATATTGGATTACCATATATAAAAGGTTGCTCCCAGAGTCGAAATCCTGGATGCAGCGGGTTAAAGGGGCAATGTCAAAATTTTGCCCCTCAAGAAAATCACAGCATAGAGTCCTGTGACTGTTTTCCAAACACACTTTTAATTTCCACAAAGACATTACCTTTTGCACTATAAATTTACCTAATCTGTGACACGTATTCCAAAAGTTTGGCTCATTTCATTTTCTGTAACCGGATTAGCGATTCAGACTGTGATCACGAAACAGTTCTCCAAATAATGTCCTACCAAATTCCCAAATCGACTTCAGACCCGATTACAAGAACCATAGAAGTTGGATCTCTAATTAGGCTGTTGGTGGCACAGTGGCGACAATCGTACGCTAAGGGAAACCTGATTCTGGAGAAAACAGAGACATCGGAGGCAAGGCGGTCTGCATCATTTTATGATTTTTGGTGTTTCTTTACCTGAATGGAACTAAAGTTGCCCTCTATGCTTGCTATAGTTAGCCCATGGCCACTCTACTGCACCTGCTTGTCTCGTGCATTGTTCATGCATTTTGTCCTTTGGGGGACCATTATGACAAGTTTATGTTATTTTCATGTCTAATAGCATACTAGCCCGGATTATCCCGAGCCTTTTGGTCCTGATCGTAGCCGTTCAATTGATTGGATAGGTCATGTTCAGAGCCGTTGGGAAATATCAGAAGAGGTTGGATCCGATACCAAGTGATTGGGCACAACAGGATGTGATGCGAGGAGAGGTCCAAACCATTTAAAAGGTTGGATTAATTGAATTGAGAAACCATGCATATGTTGAAGCATGAAACATGTACGAAGTTACCATGCACCAAAATTCCTCATGCAATTATTCTTGAAAGTATATATATCTTTGCTCCAAAATCTGTTTTCAAAGGAGCATTCCCAGAGGCTTCCCATTTCATCGTTCACAACTCAATACTTTGGGTGAATAGACACAAAGAGAAAAGATGAAAACATAATGAGACACAAAATTCCTCATGCAATTATTCTTGAAGGTATATATCAATACTTTTGGTACTAATTAAAGCAGATTCTAAATTTGTGCAGAGACATATGAGAAGATAAGATAAGATAAAGAGAAAAGATGAAAACATAAATGAGTTTACTAAAAGGGTTTTGTTTTTCATAGTACGTACCTCCGTCTCAAAAAGATTGTTCGATCCACACAACGAGAACTTAAATAATGCATGTTTGTTGAAAAGAATTCAAACAATTTGCCACTAGTTAACTTCTTAATACATCAAAAAAAAAGTATGATTTTTTCTTGAAAAAATGAATTCCTAGCTAGTAAAGTTCTCAGTTTTACGGATCGAAAAATATTTTGCTGGACACCTAAGAATGCAAACATTGTATTGACAGGGATAGCCTATTTTGGCTATGGCATGGGCCGGTGGATTTTGGCCTAACCTGAACTGTCAAACCAAAAAACACTGTCCATCATGGAGCAATTCGGTTAAACTTCTTGTGGAAACTTAATTGACTTATTTTGGGCAAACCCGATGACTCCGTCTGAAAAAATACCTAAATTTTTATGTGCCCGCCTACCTGTGCATTTCGCTATTGAATCTCGTCAAATTCGAAACCATATAAGATTCTGATTTGATAGAAAGATGAAATTAAAAATGTAACCAAAACAGAGGTACAGAAAAAATCGGGTACGGAGAATTATAAACTCGTGAAAACCCATCAAATCTCAAATCACATTGTCAAATCCTAGGACCTTAAATTTGTTGTATCATTGAGAAGAAAAAAAGCAGAAAAAAGTTGGCAATAGAGATAGACCAGGAAGTCTCCATTTGTGTGGGGACCGGCCGTTGCATGCCCCCATCCAAATTTATAAAAGCAACTTTGGCATAAAGCATATGATTAGTGCTCTGTTCAACAGTAGTATAATGTTGGAAACCATAAAGCCATAATATAAGCCAATTGCGTGTATTGCATGCACATATGTTTGAACAGTAGTAGTCTTATCCATAGAAGGCCACTCACTAATGATGTCAATTCCGATAAGAGAAATAAGTACTTATTCTTTCAATGTGAGAGAATGACCTACCTATCTCGTAAAGCGAAAACTAAGTACTTAAAAATTAAGAATCTTAGCGGAACAGGACCTCATGGTGATATTATTCGCACGATACTTCCAGCTAGGAACTAACTTACTTCCAACACATATGTTGTGTTTCATTTCTTAAACTGTCATTGTTACATAATTTGTTACGAGTAATACGTGGAAATGTCCCAAAATACTTCAGAAGCGTAGATAATTACTCCTTAAAGTGCCTCCAAACAAATTAATCACCATATACATGTATATTGGTACACGTGTTGAGAAAGTAACTTGACTTAAGTATCTGCTTCGTCTCATGAGGTCGTAGAATTCTAATTTCGCTTGCATCGTACTTAGTCCTTCGAATCAAATGTTTTGTGAGAGCCGTTTTGTTCTGCTCGCTTTTGTGGGTTATAGGAACTTATAAGTGACGAATCTCTTTCAGAATCTAGTGCGCGCACACTTCTTAAATATGACACATTCAAAAAATGTACATAGCTCGATCGGTCGACGGTCGTCCCCACCTTCATTATTTTTGTTGAACAACTATTCCAACCTCATCTAGACAGCCTGCATTATGAGTAACTTTTGCATTTGGTGATAGATGGTTTTTTTTTTTTTTTTAATTGTGGTTAAGTATTTTTTTGGTAAGTAACTCTTGAGAATATTTTAAATAAGGAAACTGATATTCGCGCTCCACTTTTTGCTGATGGCGCTCCATTTTTAACGTAAAGCTACTAATAACTTTATGAACAAAATGGAGCACAAATATCAAAATCCTTTTAACTTCTCAAAAGTTGTCAGTTATGACGCATACACTACCCTCGAATCTTATGGATTAAGTGACGTTCAGGTAAACATCACAACTAGGCAACTGGCACAACATTAATAATTCAAGCAACTACCCCAGCTGGTTTTTGCTGGACAGCCACATTTTTCTCTCAGAAAGTCCACACCCACCGCTCAAAATTCACTGTTCTCCACCGTTCCCAATTTCATCATTCAAAAGTGTTTCAGGCGGTTTGGATTTTAAAAAAAATTCTTCTCAATCCAGACCATTAATTGCCAAGACCGACGGAGAATGTTGAGCGGTGAAACAAAACGGTGAGCGTAACACCTGTTTTTTTCACCCGAAATCTTTTTATCGCCCAGTGACATTCACGAGCATATGAATGTTATCAAAACTCACTTGGGATCAGTCACACGGAGCTTAATTTGCTCCTACTTTAATTGATCGAGCAGTCGACGATGGAAATGGATCTTCATGATTAGTCGAGTTGCACGTAAGCTAGTCCATGCACCTGAGTATCGAAGAAAAAAATATTGGTGAGAATATGTAACTAATAAAACTAATGTTTAATTTTGACCATGGAGAAAACTAACTTCCTTTCCTTTCCATTCCATTCCTTTCCTTGTGTTTATCTCTTAAAATTATTTGACTATATGTGCTTGGGTACTTGTCAAAAGCTGATCCTCACAAATCCCAATCATTCAAAAGGTTCTTATATTATTACTACCCAATTCGACGTGCCCATTTGACCCACCAAACAATTCAAAAATAACCCAATCCTAATTTTTGACTATACGTGCCACTTTATTCCCATTATTTTATCTTTAATAACACTTTTCTCTCACTATACACGCTTCTCTCTCTCTCTCTCTCTCTCTCTCTAACCTCGCAGGCCTACACGTTCACAAAATTCTAAAAGTATCCCCAATCCAAAGAACAATCCAGGAGTCTTTTCGAGGACCTTTCGTATCTTGACCTAACCACGTAGGAGGTAGTAGAACAAAACTGGGATATAACTTCCCAGCTGAGAGATTGAAGAGTGAAAGAAAACACTTGGAAAACAGCAATGATATGGACGCAGATATATAAATTCTGACCGGTGCCGGTTTAAAGATATTTGGGGTTCGAAGCGAAATTTTTAATATGAGGGTTGTGACAGCCTACTCGCCGGTTAAGGGGGCAGATCATAATTTATAAGGAATGATCCATCCTACTTGGGTGACCCAGAGAACGTAAGAACTTCACAATTAAGCGTGCGGGCGGGCCAAAGAACGTAAGAACTTCACAATTAAGCGTGCTCATTCTGGGGTAGTCCAGAGATGGGTGACCCTACTGGGAAGTCTACGGTCTTTGGGCGTCTAAAGCGGACAATATTATACAAAGATGGATGGGATCGTTGTGGGCACGCGGCTGCACCGGCTCAGGCCCGCCTAGGGCACCGTGCGCGGGGCGGGGCGTGATCATCTATCTCCACATAAGTATCTTTACACGAAAGGTTGCAAAAACTTGAGGAAGAGTTAATGGGTAGAGATTTGAACCTAGCTCCTCAAACATTAAAAGAAGCTAAACTGACACACCACCAAAAAGATGTTATTTGACTTCCCCTCTAAGCTGACTTTGAATTTTGGACCCAAATTCAAATACTGATATATATATATATATATATATATATATATATGCAGAATATATATTTTGGAATTGTGTGTGTGTATTTATGGTGTGTTTTTGTGAGCTAATGTTTTCATGAATTAAATATTCTGAATTACTCTTAGAAAGTATAGACTATGATAACAAGTAGTATTTTGAAGAATAGATTAAATGTTTTCATGTTTAGATGATATATGCAGAATATATAATGAAGTTGTTGAATTGTTTCAAGTATAATTTGAAGCATAGATTATGATATGATTTTTGACTATATAGCCTTCTCATAAAAGTTATGACTAATCCTTTGTTTGAAATAAAAGGACGAATTAGTATTTTCGTTTGAAGGTAATTTGAGAATCGAAAATGGGACCTTAAAGAAAATATCTAAAACGCAATTATTAAAAGTGAGATATTTGCCTTCTCATAAAAGTTATGACTAATCCTTTGTTTGAAACAAAAGGGCGAATTAGTATTTTCGTTTGAAGGTAATTAATTTGAGAATGAAAAATGGGACCTAAAAGAAAATATCTAAAATGCAAAGTGAGATATTTATGTAGTTAAAGGTTGTATCCAAACATTCATAAGACTCGCTCACATGTGACTCATGATACCTAATTGCTTTATACCAATTTATTTTTGGTGAGCCATTTGCCACAAGTGCACTTCAAAAGACTCTTCAACCTTTTAGATTCTAAATTACCATTTCGACTCTAACGGACCTTCTATGGCAAAGAAATAAATTATTATTTCACCAACGATCATTGTACATGGTGATGATCAAAGCACCATAATCTGAAGAGTCAAATAGCTACACCGAAATGGTATAGCAAGTTTACTACCCCTTTCTTGGATCATTGCAGTGCATTTTGTTGACATGACTCTTGTTGTAGCTTCAGATTGTTTGAGAGCGTTTGTGTTCGGACATATAAGTCACTAGTGTTTGCCCGTGGCTAGTAGGGTTTTGAAATTGGGAGATCGATGACATTTGCGCAATTACTACAAAGAATGTGGGCACTTACGCTACATTTGCAAGTTTCGTCTCAATCTTTGGATCAAATGAATCTCAGCCCTTCTAACAACTTATATTTGTATAGGACCCACACCCTTGTGTTTTATAATTGAGAAATGCACTACTAGTAAAATAATTTAAATAAGATTAAAAAAAAAAAAACAAGAAGAAGAAGAAGAAGATATTTGGGAGATGAAGGAGTTGAGTTTTGTTCACCCTCTACTTACATTACTTTCTTTTTTATTGGTTAAAATGGTATGGATCTCATCCAAAGGTAATATCATGCTTACCAAAAAATATATTACAGGTATAGAACCTACGTTATTTTAACCATTAAAAAAGAGGATAATGTTCGCCTTCTTTTTAGAAGAGTGAATAAAATTGCACTCGAGATGAAGGCGTTACCGGCAAACGTGTCTACGTACGGTTTCTTTTGGGGAAAATATGAATATTCGGCCTAACTTGCTTCTAAACGCCTCCTCTACTGGAAACACTCCACGTGTTTGCACGTGTCCTACACTCCACAATCAAAAGCTGAAAGCCTTTTTCCGCCGACGTCTGTGCTTTGTTTTGTTTTTATTAGAGGAGTTTTAACCCCACCCCCACCTCACCCCCCAACGCGTGAAATATTTCTACATTTGCCCACAACACAGGCAAAGGATATGCTATGAGGTGGGTGGAATTAACTCAAAATACCTTTTATTCCCATCGCCAATCATTCTAAAAATATCTACCTAATAAAATATAATAAAATACAAGAATCTGGAAACCACACAAACATAAATTGAAAGAAGGGTTGAAATTCATTTGATCCAAGGGTTGATGTGTGCTCTCCAACTCTCTTAAGAAAATACTCACACTCTTACAAATATATTGCAAAAATGCTATCGGTTCTTTTTACCCACTGCTCAGCTTCTGGCGTTGATATAAAAAAATAAAAATATATTACAAAAGTGCGTAGTGCCGTAGGCACGAACAAGCACTAGTATATATATATATATATATATCTCTGAACTAGAAGTGTTATTTTCCTTTTTTCGGTCTTTCGGATGAGGGGATTTCAGTAGTGACTACGAGTTCCTACACTTGTTTCGCTCCTAGTCTCGCCAAATGGTCACAGTACTCTGACCGGCTTTCTCCTAGTAGATACTCTCTCCGTCCCCTCTTTTGACTTTATAATGTCCCAAATTGTTTGTTCAATTTGAAATTGACTCATGTAAGTTCCATTAATATCCCTTCTCTTTTAGAAGTATTGCGCATGGAAAAATGTGCACTCTCATCTAATGCTTAAAAGTGAGGGGTACTTTTGGAAAAATCAAGCTTTTCAAGAGTAATCATTATATCCCCTAAAAAAGTTAGAATCTCAAAAATGGACAAACAAATTGGGATGGAGGAAGTTTGCCGGGGGGAGGGCCGCGGGGATCTCATTCAATCTTCGCACTTGGCATGCCGAGCCAAATAAAATTTGAAAATTGAATTCTACACTCTCTTTTTTAACATCTATACTCATTTTTTTGGATTTTAGTGTTGAAAGTGTATGTCATTTTTTTTTGTTAGAAGACAAAAAAAGAGTGTAGATGTCAAAAAAAAGAGAGTGTAAAATTCAATTTCCATAAAATTTCCGTTTGTGGACTCGAAATGCAATCTACGTTACCGACAGGAAATTCCAAAAACACATTAAAAATCTAAACAATGGAAAAACGAAAATTGAAATAATCTGGATATTTTACCATGAGGTCACCCACATGTAAGATTTAATCATATTTTACTGTTAATATTATTCTCTACTTTAACCTGAAAAATGGCACGTGTCTGACCGCGTTCTCTTTTTTTCGTGAGGATTCATGAACTTGGGGGAGGGTTGCTTAGCTGGCTTTGCCACCCCAAAACTATCGGATAAGGTTGGCCGCTCGATAACTCAGAACCCCGATTCTACGTGTTACTCTCTCAACGGTGATAAACTCACTCCGGTCCCACCCGATGACTTTGAACCCCGATTCTACGTGTCACTCCTTCAACGGTGATAAACTCACTCCGGTCCCACCCCCAAGACAGTAAAGACAAAGACTGCCGTACTTATCTCTCTTGTGCCTATATAAATAACCGCCGTCCCCTTGTTCTTCAAAAAAAAAAAAGAAGAAGAAGAAGAAATCAATCAAGTAGTTTTACAAAAACTCGAGCTCTCTTCAAATCTCTCTCTCTCTAGAAATAATCTTGAAAATGGGAGTACAGGAATCCGACCCGCTTTCCCAGCTCAGCTTGCCACCGGGTTTCCGGTTTTACCCGACTGATGAAGAGCTTCTTGTTCAATACCTCTGCAGGAAGGTTGCAGGGCACCATTTCTCTTTACAGATCATTGGAGATATTGATCTCTACAAATTCGACCCATGGGTTTTACCCAGTAAGTCGTATTTCTTGGCTATCCTTAAACTGTTCCCAAAATTTTATGTATTTGACAGTATCTCAAATTTTCAATTGTTCTTAATTTGGGTTTTGGTTATGTAGGTAAGGCCATATTTGGAGAAAAAGAATGGTATTTCTTCAGTCCAAGAGATAGGAAATACCCAAATGGGTCGCGCCCGAACCGGGTTGCTGGGTCTGGGTATTGGAAGGCCACCGGGACAGACAAAATCATAACGACGGAGGGTCGAAGGGTTGGGATCAAGAAAGCTCTGGTTTTCTATGTCGGTAAAGCCCCTAAAGGAACAAAGACCAATTGGATAATGCACGAATACAGGCTCTCTGAGTCTCCAAGAAAAGCTGGAAGCTCAAGGGTATGTAGATTTCTAGCTCAATCATACCCAATAATTTTCCTTCTTAATTCTGTTACTTACAATGCATTCGTGCGTCCGTTCTCAAGGGTATTTGTGGTTTTTGTCTTCAGTTGGACGATTGGGTACTATGTCGAATCTACAAGAAGAATTCAAGCGGCCAAAAACCCATATCTGGAATCCCAACCAAAGAATTCAGCCACGGCTCCTCGTCCAACTCGTCTTCGTCCCAATTCGAAGAGATGTTAGAGTCGTTTCCCGAAATCAACGACCGTTCTTTCGCCCTGCCTCGCATGAGCTCGCTGAAAACCTTACAAAATGACGAGAAAGTCGACATTCAGAGGCTAAATTCAGGCAATTTCGACTGGGCCAGCTTCGCCGGAGTCGCCTCGTTGCCGGAGCTAGTTCCCGCCGGTCAGAGTATCATCAACAACAACAACAACAACAACAACAACATGAGGTACAATGACTTGTATACCCTTGGCGCCCAACCGACTGGGAAGTTCGGTAATTCTGTAGATGAGGAGGTTCAGAGTGGGGTCAGGAACCAGCGAGTCGAGAACTCGGGATTGTTTCAGCAGAACTCGAACGGGTTCGCTCAGGGTTTCGGTAACTCGGTTGACCCGTTCGGTATTCGGTACCCGAGCCAGCAAGGAGGATTTGGGTTTCGGCAGTGAAGAAAATGCAAGAAAAGAAGAAATTGTGGGGAGTTTGTGTAAATAGATGGAATTCTTTGGGCTACTACCATTTTGACTTCAGATTTGCCAAAAAAGAAAGTGTGGAAAGTTGGGAGGTGGGTAGGCGGGTTTGGAGCGCCAGAGGAGGGCAAATTTGACCCGTTTTGTTCTGGCAGGCGGTGTACACATTCAGTGTACACAGAGATTGCAGTTTTAATGTTATGATTAAGTAGAATGTATTTAAGCTCAGGTTCATATAGATTAATATGTGTTAGAGCCCTTTTAATTAGTAAATCTGTACTTTATTGAAGCAAGAATCAAGAATTTTCGTCATTCAGTGTTTTTGAATGAGTCAGTTCGTTAGATTAGATATATACATGTTTTGATCGGATAACTATAAATGTTTAATCTATTCATTTAACTTCTTATTCACATTTAGAGCCTTACTTTCATGTTTATTCCATTCATTTAACTTTTCATTCATATTTAGAGCCTTGTTTTCTTCCATTAATAGTGGTGGCAATTTACATATAATGCCCCTTTGGGGAAAATGAGGAGAAAAAAACAAAAAAAAAAACTAGCATTGAAAAATGTAGTTTGATAAACTTGTGAAATGTTAACCCCAAGGTTGGTAAAGTGATTTTGGCCAGGACTTTAGAGGTTTACTCTTTTCTAAGATTTCACGTTCGATTTTTCTTGTTAGTAACTCTTGGGGCTCCCTCACCTCCACACTTGCACAATCGTGAGAGTGAGAGGAGTTCTAAGAATTTGTCCGAGGTGCGCAAACTGACTCGAGACATCCCGCATTACCAAAAAAAATAAAAAAACAAAGCCTTGGTGAAATATTTTTTAAGTGGTTAGTTGGTGGCCGAATTTCAGTTGCACGTTGATATGTAAATAAATGAAACATGCGACATGTTCTACAAATGTTTGCAAATTGTTTTTGCAACGTGGTAGAGGAATGCAATATGTCGGCCTGAAATTGAAAATGTGGTAAAAACTAAAAAGAGTGAAAAGTCTGAGCAAACCTCTAGACTTTGAACATTCTCTGTTGTGGGCGATTTTTTCCCTCCGCGTATGTTCTTGGTAACTACTAACTACACTACAAAAATTAAAGATTGAAAAGAGTGGCCTGATACGTTTAATTTATTTGATTTCACTAGGAAAAAAACGGAAGGCGTTTTTTGCAAATCGTTCACACTAATCAACAAGTTTTAGCATTTTACCATTCCGTTCACACTAGTGGGAACAACTTGACATTTTTTACCAACTTATTCACTACCGGTAACAACTAACAACTTTTCAAAAAAAAAATCTCCAAATTTTTCCAGAGTGTAAACCCCCCCCCCCCCCCCCCCCTTACTCCTGTTTTCTTCTTTATTCATTCTTGGATATTGGAAGACTTCGGATAATCCTTTCCTGAGAGCATTCAGTGCTCCATATCATTGACCGTATATTTGTGGATTTATTAAAAACGAATTAGCCTTGTAATTAAACTTAACCGTTCCTTCTTGAATGGTGTTTTGGATTTCTCTATTTATCAATTCACATTTTTCACCATAAAAACAAAATGAAGTGATTGACGGTATGATTTATTTCTCATGATTCAACATATCTTCCATTCAATATTTTAGATATGCAGGTAGGTACAAATTGTTTTCCAGTACTAGTGCATGGTCCTTTGATAAATAGTATTAAATACAATGCTCTTAGTTGGTTAGTAGCAGGGTTCCAAACGAACCAAGCTGTTTTCCAAGCAGTTCAAGTTTCGGTTCAAATCAATTCATTTAGAAAATGAGCCGAGTTTTAATAAATATTTTGACTCATTTGGTCGATTGACTGTAACTCGTCTCATTTAGATAAGTTTGGCTTGTATATGTGGGTCCGACTTGTTTACAGAGGCTTAATTTTTACTCAAATGGAGCTCGAGTTCTCGAATTCTAATTAGGATCGAGATCGAATATTGGTCTTAACTTGAGCAGAGCTCGAGCTCAATAAATTTTAGATGGGCCAAGCTTGAACACCTTGAAGATCCGCTCTCCTCTTGACTCATTTGGAATTGGACCCTAAAATAGCCGAACACTGCCAAATTCTTCTTGGAAATTGATTTTGGCACTTCAGTTTTTACCACTGGCACTCCACTTTGTGTGTTAATAATGTGATAAAATAAAACTAAAAGTAGAGTGCTATTAGCTAAATTTGGAGTGCTAAAATCATCTCCTATTCTTCTTTGATTTCAACAAGTTAATTTAAGGTTGCCTTTAGGCAAACCTTTTTACAGACTCTTTTTTTATTTAACCAAGTCAAAAGACCAAATGTTTAAGCTACATGCGAATAACTTCTCTAAACAGCATACCCGCCAAGTTTTGGGCTTTTTTCCCAACAGCCAAAAGTAGCCGAACATTACCCAAACACATTTATTGTCTTTCTTTAAAGAAATAAAAACAGTGTTTTTTTCACTCAGAGACGGCTTTTGCAAAATAAAAAAAATAAATCCTAATTTTTTTTTGGTCCAAATGAACCCCCTAAAAAAGGCTGCTATAGCTAATAGCTCAAGCAAATACTAGTATACATTGCGTGGCTATAGGGTTATATACTATACTAGTGCTTGGCCGTGCCTACGGCACTACCGGTAGTGCCGTAGACACGAGCATTTTTGTAATGTATTTTTATTTTTTTTATGCCAACGCTAGAAGCCGAGCAGTGGATAAAAAGAACCGATTACATTTTTGTAATATATTTGTAAGAGTGTGGGTGTTTTCATAAGAGAGTTGGAGAACACATATCAGTCCTTGGATCAAATAAATCTCAGCCTTTCTTTCAATTTGTGTTTGTGTGGTCCCCACACCCTTGTGTTTTATTATTAGGTAGATAGTATATAACAAAGGTTTTACATTTATTTAGTATTTAACACAAAATTAAAGGTCAATAATCATCAAATTCTATCTGGGAATCATTGTCCGATGCCGAAAACATATTCCGTCTTCCAAGATTTGCATTGACCAGCTTTGTTCTTCTGACTTTTAATTTTTGCACGTGAAAAACATTAGTAAGCTCCAGCTGTCCAGCGGCTGCCATTTCCTCGGGGCGGCATTTGTTGTGGTGATCTGGTCTCCCAAGTATATTCTTGCGGCGCCTGTATTAGATTTTCAATATGATACTTCTTTCTGTACCATAATGTTTGTTCGGTCTGTAAAATGAGAATGTAAAAATAATATAATTTTTGTAAGGAAAATTTAAATCTTTTTTCAAGAATTAATTCACTACATATCGATGAGTTCTTTTAATTTATGAAAAAATTTAAAAATTTTTCTTAAAAAAAATGCATTATTTTTTAGTCCTTGTTTTACAGACCGGACAAACATTTTGGGACGGAGGTAGTACTTTCTTTTTTTTCCTTTATTTTTAGGTCGGTTTTATTCATCTATTATTATTATTATTATTATTATTATTATTATTATTATTATTATTTTTAATGGGTTGGTTTTCTTTCCCATACTACAGAGGTATATGATTGGGCCCAATGTCTACTATATTCAAAGTCGGTTAGTTACATTGTACTACAATAGACACGTTTTAAAGTTTTCATAGTTTTTTATTCGTCAATTGTGGAAGCGATCATTACACATCATATACGATTCACATGAATTACAAAGTACAATCTACGGGACAGTGTATCGATTGCGTGAGAATCCAAATGACAATCAAGCCCAAAAACTCAACCGGCAAGATAAATTAGTGGATCAAAGGGGATCACAATCACAAATTAATCTATAACCACAGAAACTTACGGTACACAGACAAACTCACAAGCTCACTCATATTGGTGTGGGTCCTGCACCCCATGTGAGCAAGTTCGTGTGCAAGTATTCGTGATTCTGGAACCATTGCTACAATCACTATTACGCCCGTTGACTATTAAGACAAATAAAAGATTATTTTAAGTGCCGTTCAGACAACAAAATTCAAAACTTCACGGGCGCAAAGTTGGTGGTATAGAGATGTAAAAAGTCCCAAATTCCCATCCAATTTTTGTTGGGAGTTGGTATTTTGATAGTACATGAAAGTTGAAAGAAAACTCCACATTTGAATATTTTCCGCTCTCTCTGAGTACATAGACTAAATGGCTTCGTTTTCCCATTCAGTTACCCTTTTCGGTTCTTCAAAAGTCTTCGCTTAAAATGGTTGAAGAGGAACAAGATTATAAGTATAATGAGAGGGGGAAAAAAAAGGCGTTGCTGAAAATCAAATTTTAAACTTGAGTCACTTGACTTTTGGTTCGTATTTACCTGTGGTTGGTTTCTTTAGTTAACAGAGATCCACCCGTAAACCATGCGTATGGGTTTTTTTTTCTGATGACTCACGCGTTCGGATCAGTTTATGCGCACCACGCATATGGGCCAAACAAACGCAAATCCGAATCGGAATGTAACGTCCTGTTTCTGCATTATTTTTGGGGAAAATGACGGCCAAGGACGTGTTTTGATAATTAATACCCGCCAAGGACATTTTCAGCTTTAACAAATGTTCTTAGCTTGTTCTTGGCGGGTATTAATTATCAAAACACGTCCTGGGCCGTCATTTTCCCTTATTTTTGAACATCATTTCTACATTCAAGCCCAACACTGGCCCAAAACTGGCATTACAAACTCAGTGTTTGTTGCGTGATGACAAAATATCCAAGCCCAATATAGGTCCATAAGACTATTTGTAAAGCCCAATCATGCGGACGGCTTTAATTGGACCGAGAGCTCGTAGTTTTGGGCCCAGCCCAAAGTAACTTCTAGAGACCAAGCTCGGAGCTCTGAGGGCCTGGACTCTCACCATAGACTGCCCATCTATTTTTTCCTCTGTCTCTTTCTTAAATAGGGCATCATCCTTCGCACACACTATCTTCGAAAGAGCATTACCCCTGCACTATATAATCATCTGCAAGGCACTCCATCGTATTTGTGTCGGGGTCGAAACTTACGGAGTAGATCGTATTGCATGTTTTGAACACTTAAAGAGTAGGTTTAGCCCAGCCAGAGCCGGCCATGAATTTTCGAGGGCTTAAAGAGAAAATGAAAAATAGGACTTCTTTTGTTAGACTATAATAAGGGATAAAAAAGTAAGAGAGACCCTTACAATTCAGAATTTTTTGGAGGTCTAAAGCGACTGCAACACTTGCTTTAGCTCATGGCCGGCTTTGAGCCCAGCAAGAGCTTTTGGAGCCTTGAACCTTTTTCTCCTTAGTAAACTTTATGATTCTTCTTTTCTACTTCTCTAGTTCCTCTATGAGTTGGTGCGTGGCGTATAGAACGGTTGATCAAGCCATTTTTTTGCCTTAACTCGTTGAGGGAGCGTGGATATTAAAAATAAAAGGAAATGTTAAAATCACTATTCATATTCATGCGCGCCCAAAGGGCCCAAATGTTTATTGTGTGGTGATGCTTTCAACCACTTGGATCCATCAAGACAAGGACAAGTTTTTGTCTTCATACTAAAATGTGGAAAGAGATTAAAATGTGGCACAAGGTGATCACTAGAACAACATTAAGAGCATCAGTTAGCGAAAGGAACTTTCAATTTCCCTAAAAGGAAGAGCAAAAGTTGGCCAGGAACACTACCTTGCTTGGGGTTTTTTGAGGTCTATAAAGGCATTAAGACTATGTCACCCACATCCTATAGTTATTAGTTACTTCTCCACTCCTTTTGCCCTCGGCTTATTCGGGCCAGCTTACGCGTACCTTAACAAATCTCTTTCTAGTTCAATCAAAGGCAGACCATCCACACTAGAATTAAGAAATTTCCAAAAAATCTATTTCTTGCAGCCTGACCCCAATAATAGAATCCAGGTCAACTTCAATGTGTGGGGAGTCAACCCACCAACCAATCGGACTAATTAATAATTGAGGCTACTTTTCCTTTTCTAATGAGAAAAAGAAATTCATTAATTCGAGTTAATTAAAGGGTTCCAGGTCACGTGAGCATTGGCTGGCATGATGTTATACAAGGCGTTCTCATAGAGATACTTCTGCTTAAACAAATACTCCGCAAGCTTTGCTATGGTTTTAATTGAGACTAGTCACACAAGTAGATGGTGGGGAGGTCTCCTAGGGCTAGTCGAGATGCGTGTAAATTGATCCGAAAACACTTACATTGATTAAAAAAAAAAAACGTACCATGTTGGTGAAGTAGTACTGTTGATGCTTCTTCGATCTCCACTCAGAAACCCTATCTATCAAGCTTGAACAGTAGTGCAAGCAAACCATGGATGGGGACACAAATCCGTATCACCGCGACTGATTACCAAAGCCTTAATTTTAACACCCATGTGAAAAGAAAAGTAACGTTTGTGAGACGTTTTGTAGATATTTTACTGTAATCTCTCATCTCTATTATAAAACAGAAGGGTGTGGGGACAAGTTGTTGGAACGGCTTAGATTCATTTGATCCAAAGGCTGTAGTGCATTCTCCCACTTCCCAGTTAAGTGCCTATGGTTTTCACCTAAATCACACAACTGCCATCCCCTTTCAACCGGAATACGTAGTGCCGTAGGCACGGGTTAGCACTAGTATTTAGTATATGGTAAGACATCGGGTTAGCATATTGCCGAACAAGCGGAACCACATTAATATCTTGTGTTATGAGTGAGTTTTTTTTTTTTCCTTTGTTGTTTGTGTGAAATAAAATCACATAGTATTTCGTAACAATGTACGCAATATGTCAATGACACGAGGAATGATGGGTAGCAAAAATAGTTATCCGAGCCCAAGTGGCAGGGCCCGTCACATAATTCCATAGTCGCGTAATTACGATTTTGCCATCCTAGGCTTAAAATGCCTAAGATATGATACTCCTTGCCCTCGGCCATGACATCTGCATCAGATATGTTATCATCTCAAAACGGCGGTGACGAAACCGGTAATAACTCGGAGATCGATCCGGTACTGATTTAAGGGTTAGGCTTTCTGCATGTGTGTGTAAAATTGTAGGGTGGCCGGCCTTCAATATTCAAGGGTTAGTTAATTAGGTGTAATTGCAATATTATTGTACCGAACCAATGGTTACGTACGTGTGCACGAATTGAAAACAATGTAAAACGGTCCATCAAATTCCTCCACATGTTGGGAGGGTCATGCAATTGTGACTCTGCCTAAATCTGTTAGAAGAGAGAGAGAGAGAGAGAGAGAGGGGTTATGATGCCTTTGTTTATGGCACTATTCATGGGACTTATCTTATGAACTTGTTTGGCTTCAAGACTCCGAAGAAACAAAAAGGAGAGCACGAGTTACGTACATGTTCTACCACTTTACTCTTGGATGAGAGAGAGAGAGAGAGAGAGAGAGAGAGATTAAACTACGTACATGTCTATAACTTTGTTTAACTTTAATCTTGGTCCTCGTCCACTATTTTTCTTCGGTAAATGATTGTTATTGTTTCCAAAATTAATTTAGAGAACATTAACATTAGTTACCCCAAGGAAGTTTGCGGAATGAGAAAAGTAAGGATTGGGAAATCCTGTAGTGTAAGGCTCTGCAAGGCATCCTGTAGGGCGCACACGGGCGATCTTGACAATGAATGGTTTGATATAATCCGAGCTTCTACAAATCCTATCCATTCATTGTTTGGATGAAAATTCGAGCCGTCCATTGCCGAGATGGACAGCCGGATTGGCCGCACTACACGTGTAGTGCGGGAGATGCACTACAGCACCCCCGGGTCCAAAAAGTAATAAGTGCTTGTTCTTTAGGAGATCGCATGTTTGAATTAATTTCACAGATGCTTAATGTTCTAAACCTTGAGGCTACTAAAGGATTAGTCTTGTTGTTAACTTCAAGGCACTAACAACTTTTTTCACTTTTTTGGTTTTGTCTTTATTTGAATTTTTTTCGCGTTTGTTCATTTTGCGCCAATTTTTTTTTGACTTTTTGATTTGAGACGAATCAAAAAAGTAAATTTTTTTTACTATTACCCAAATATTTTGAACAAGGACCACTTTTAAGTAAAAAAAGTTGACTTTTTTTTTTTAAACTTAAAATTGGTCCTTGTTCAAAATATTTGGGTAAAAATAAAAATTTTTAACTTTTCCGATTCATCTTGTTGAGACTAACGAGACGAATCAAAAAGTCAAAAAAATCTGGCACAAAACGGACAAACGCGAAAAAAATTCAAATAAGGACAAAACTATAACTTTTAGAAAAAGTTTAGTGCAACAACACTAAAATTAGTAGAGGTGTGCATAAATTGACCCGGATTTCCGGTTATAAAAAAACATTAACATTAATAAACTGGCCTAGTTGGTGAAAGACAAAACAAAAGGAAAAACCCTTAAAACAAAACACCATTTAAGGTTGAAATTTAATAAAGCATCCAACTCAAAATTACTTGACAATGAGTGGAGATGCAGTGAACTTCAAAGCCCTAAAATTAGTTGAGGTGCGTGTAATCTGTCATGGACATCCTGTATATAAAGAGTGGATATATTGCATATGCTCATATACAAGTTTTGAAAGTTATAATTAATTAATGTGGGACAAGCTCTAACACCCCACGCTTGTGGAACTCTTTGACCACACATGGAAAGATAAACAATAGATTTATAACATATGGATCACAACGAATAACGCAACAAGGTGTGCTCAAGATACAAATAAAGAGACAATCAATCAAGAGCGTCGTTTTCAATAAAAGCTTTTGAAAATCTCTCTGATACCATGTTATTTTGAATGTCTAACTCAAAAAATTAGTAATGAGTAGGGAGGACAAAATTTTCACTCTTCTAATGCAATACTCTATTGGGAGTATTTTTTTTTCTTTTTTGTATGGGGTTCTTTGTTTAGTACCTGATTGCTATGATATGGGTGCCAACCTTATTTATTTTTTATTATTAAAAAGGTAATAGCTTCATTTTTTTTTGATCATATGGTAATAGCTTCATTGATCATAGAAAATAAAGATATAAAAGATAATCGTCTAAACATAGTATTTGTTTTGGGAAATGATTTTGACGCTCCATTTTTTGTAAACGCCACTCCTGTGCAAAAATATACTTGCAGGGGAGTGACGTTAACAAAAAAGAGAGTGGCAAAATCAACAACCATTGTTTTTAATCAAAGTACTAAAAAGCCACAAAAGAGAGTAGCCTTCTCTGTTACAGACCTTGACTACTACTACCTCTCATAGCAACAGAATGAGCCACCACATTGGCACTCATACGCACAAAAGAAAAACTCTCACACTAACCAAACACACACTTGAGGCGTTGGATGAATGATGATACAAGCCAATCGATCCAATCTATCTGATTCGCCATCGGACCACAACCACCATCGTCATGCTTCGTCAAAGGACTATCACTGTCGCAATTAGCGAAACCTAAAACGGCACCTCAATGATAAAGGAGAAACCGATCGAGAGAAAGGGATCGAAAAGAGCATTACTAGCAATGATGTTATCCTGCATCCCCTCGATGTATCCATTATCAAGTTATCTACAATACTTTCTTTTGCCGATTTAAAAAAAAAAAAGAAGCATTACTAACCGGGCCCCACCAAAAGTATAGCACGATTGACAAATACTTTGGCGAAAGGCAAACATAGATTAAAGTTGTTAAAAAAGAACCCTAGATATTTCAAAAAAAAAAAAAACAAATCAGATTAATTAAAACGACGTCAAACCACTTTTCCACAAAGAAACAAGAAATTATGGGCAGCTTTTCCACATAAATGAAGTTGCATCTCTAGAGCATAGAAAGTCACGAGACGATCATTCAACAAGTACATTACATGCACATGCATATTTTCTCTTTTCCTTATTTGAGAGGATAATGCACAAGTTAGGTCTACCATCGAAGACTAATTTACCAGCTACCAGTACCATATATATGTATTTTCATCATGATCTATATATTTACTTGAGATCCTTTTTGACTCATATATAGATAAAGCTACCCACATGCATGCATGGTACAATTTGAATATATCCGCCCAACGGTTTTGCGAAATTCTTAAGATCGAGCATCTTCGATCAGCAGAAGTTCGATTCGAATGCATGTCAAAAATATGTAGATTTTTCTACGATTTTGCGGCAGCTGATTTTTCAAATACCGAATCATCATACAAACAGTTTTTCTCTTTTTTAATTTGGTATTTGAAAAGTATACTTCAGACCTAATCAGACCAGGAAAAAGTTACTTGTAATTATTTAAAGATCTTATTGGACGAATTAACAAAAACAAATTGCACTATTATATAACAAGAAAATTTGAAGTACTTGATAGAGTGCAATAAAAATCCTATTCTCCAAGATCTAAGGGGATGTTCTAAATAATAGTAACGAATAGTAATTGTAAGTTCAATGACCAGGGGAAAAAAAAATCTCACTAATGAACAAATACAGTAAAAAAAATAACTGTACTCACGTAATACCCAATCGACAAGAATAGTAATGTAGAACTTAAATTAGACGGTGGTTCTTTCTGGACGACTTTTTTTTATATTGTCGAAACTCCGTATAATCAGGCCATATGGATGCAGTTGAAAGATTGAAACACAACACACTTTATGCACATAGCCTGTTGCGAACAATTATTTTTTGTTTACTTTTTTTTTTTATGGGCCGGGGATGCTTTAATAAGAATTTATTTAGGAATTGATCGATCGATCGATCGATCGGTTGTGGGACCAGCAGAATCAGAAAGATCAAAGGAGATCGTATGTAATTATAGGAAGCCTAGCTAGCTAGCTAGCTAGAGATCGATCTGCAATGCAATGGGGGACTACTTGGTCTTTTAGTTTGTTTATAGGACTTGTATATATGGGGACACACAAACACACATGTGGTGTCATTTTGAAAATGGCTCATGTTTCAACATACAACATCTAGCAGCAGAAAAGGATTCAAATTAGTTATGTAATCAAGTTCACTGCTTTTTTCTCACGAGGCCATGTCTCCAGAAGGAAGAGAGAGAGAGAGAGAGAGAGAGAGAGAGAGAGAGAGAGAGAGAGAGAGAGAGAGAGAGAGAGAGAGAGAGAGAGGTATGTGCCTTGTTGTTTAGGTTTGAAAACTTGAAGGCCTAGCACACCTCCAGTAGGCATGCACGAATTTGGCCAAACCTTTGGGCGTGTTATTAATAATGACCAGACAAACGATTTCACACCTCCCGTGGTACTTATATATATCTCGTATTCTGTAAAATTATGTGTCCGAGTAACGCTCAAATTAACCGACCACTGGTTCTTGGATGTACAATTATTTTGGATATACGCTAGCGAGCCCAATTCTCATACCTGCAGTTGAATAAATGGATATCGAGACTACAATTTTTTTCTTTATTGACTCCGTGCTAGTGTACGATATGCCCCACGACTTTCATATTGGTGCCATAGTTAGGTATCTTCTGTTGATCTGTAGCAAAACTAACACTTCTCGAAATCTGTCTAGAATTCACAATGGATAATCGAATTCACCAATAGATTGGCTAGATATATTTTAGGCACATTTTGCCCAGTAACAACGGCATCTGAATATCCACTCATTTCAAATTTCAATTTCTGAATAATTCTTTTGTTCTAGCTATTACTATATATATATCTCTAGGACCATATGGGGTTTTTTTTTTAATTGGTAAAATAATATTTTGTTAAGGAACTTGACAAATGTTACATCAAGTATGGGAGATGGGGGACGGGAATCCAATCTAGATATTACTCCATCCGTCCGGATTTAATAATCTCTCGTTGAATTCTAACCGGATAAAGAATGAGTTACTCCCTCCGTCTCTTTTTAAATATCATGCTTTGTAACTCCAACTTATTAAAAAGACATCATCATTATACCTTTCACATCAACTTTTTCCTTCACTTTCCCTACTTACCCATCATCATTACACTTTTACTCACTAACTTTTCAAAATGGTATCTACTTTTAGGGACAAAATAGACAATTCACCAACTTTTACCCACTAACTTTACAAAATAGACACTTATTAAGGGACATCCCAAAATGGAATACTAGACTGTAATAAAGGGACGGAGGGAGTATATCTTTAAATTGGTAATAAATTTTATATCCAATATGGATCTTGTTTAATAAATCTCAATTAGTTCTATAAGACAATATTTTCAAAATTACATAAGACATTATAAATTACAAGATATAATCGATTGAAAAATAATACGAACTCGCAAAAAGAATTATTAAATCCAGACGAAGGAAGTAGTTAACAACACCTAAGGGCATGCAAAGCCCTAAAACACTTGGTGCCAAGCCCGAACACCTTTGTCAAGCCCGAACTTGACAAAGATTACATCAAAATATGGGTTTTCTTTGCCCCGAGTTTAAGCCCATTCGTATATATTCCACATCAAAAATAAATTAAATAAAAAGTTATTCAAATTATTGAAGTGGAAGGAGTGACTAGTCACAGTCCTAGCTAGGAGCCCCTAATTGGTGGCCTCTTTTTCTTCAAAAACTTAACTAGGTAATGTCTTGTCTACCCAATTAAGAAAACCCCAAATTAACTTTCTGTTATTCGGCAATATCACCGTCTAATCGTGGTGGTTGTGGTAAATGGTAGGTTAATTAGCTAAAGCATTGATTATTGTTCGGATAAATAAGCCAAAGTGGCTTATTTTTTGTCTTTATTCAAATTTTTTTTGCATTTTGTGGCTTATTGTCAATTTTTTGGGGATTATTGCTTTGTTATGACGAGAGGAATCTAAAAAGTAAAAAATTTTTTTTGAATTTCGACGAAAATTGGCGGGAAAGCCACTTTTTTCGTCTTTATTCAAAAAAATTTGGATTTCGACCAAATTGTTTTACTTTTTAGATTCCTCTCATCATAACGAAGCAATAATCCCCAAAAAATTGACAATAAGCCACAAATTGCAAAAAAAATTTGAATAAGGACAAAAAAAATTTAACGAAAAAGCCAAATGACTTTTTTAGAAGAACAACTTGCTCATCTAATCTCACAATCTTAATAATCAGTACCGGGGATCGCACATGTATAGTACTACTAATAAAAATATAGATGAGATATGGACACAAAGTCTGTCATGGATCCAACAGGGGGGACCCCAATGGGCGATGGCCCACCCTTATATCCTAGCTTGTCTTTGCATTAATTTGTTTAACTGTTTTTAAATAGTACTCCTTCCGTCCGGATTTAATTGTCCGTAGTTCTATTCTAACCGGTTAAAAAATGAGTTATATCTTTGAATCCGTAATGAATTTCATATCGAATATGGATCTTGTTTAATAGATCTCGATTAGTTCTATAATACAATATTTTCGAAATCACGTAAAACATTACAAATTGGAAGATATAATCGATTGAAAAATGGTCCGAACTCCAAAAAAGGACTATTAAATCCGGATAGCGGGAGTAGTTTTGAAGAGAAAGATCTGAGAAAATATGGAAAAGCATGATGATAAGTTACAAATTATAGTATTGACTTAAAAGAATAAATTATTACTGCCGTTTGCAATATTTTTTTTTAAGTTCTTGAGTGAAAATATTTCATTTGCTCCGTCTCAAATAGGTTGTCCAGTCCGAACAATGAGAACTTGAAAATTATGCAATTTCAAAGAAGAAAATTCAGATTTTATGTGTAGAACTTCGAAGAAAATGAGTAGAGTTTTTTTTTTTTTTTCTATATCTAGTAACTTGTGGACAAAAGGATTTAATTTTTTGACCGATAATGTCTGACATAATTTTTAAGTTCCCGTTTTGTGGCTCAATAATTTTTGAAAGGAAAGTGGTACTCTTATGATTACCCTCGTCGAGACATTAATCCGAACATAATGTTCAAATTGAAAAAAAAAAAATGGTTCAACAAAAACCTTTCGGAAAAGCATTTGAAGTTCGATTATATTTTTCATTTTGCTGATTGCTTTGCAAATATGAGCAATCAAGTAGTAGTATTTGAATCGAAAACCGACAAAATAATTCCTAACAACAATACTACTAACTATTCAAGATAATCGTTAGTATTAAATATGATCAATTTATTAATCCGAATCTCTCAGCTCAGCTCAGCATATTTCCACTCACACTACCAGAACTTTTTCATGTCTCTTTCGTGCGTTGATGTGGTCCCCACACAACATCTCCCCACGTGTCAGCCTACCACGCGATTAGGAATGACACGTTTCAACCAACGAATGGACGAAATTTCACTTCCTAAAAATCTCCTCTCACGTCATCTTCATCTACTTACCAAATGATCCACTCAAGTCGCCATTAATCTACTTCCCTTGTTTTTTTGTTTTTTGTTTTTTTTTTTCTACCGAAATATAAGGTGTCCCGAATCAGCTTGAGCACATTTCGAACCAATGCCTATAATCCCTCGAATAGTCGTTTTACAAGCCTGCTCATGGGGCGAGATGACCCAGAAATTACTGACAAAAATAAATCGAACAAAAGAAGAACAATTTCTGAAGTCTCGAACCAAAACCACTCAGCAACGCATTGGGATTAGTATTAATCTCCTTTCCTTTCCTTTCACTCACCAACCATCACATGTCCACCTCACCGGTCCCTCTTGACCGCCTTTCGTAAAGGTTAAATTAAGCTAAATGACCATTCGTCCTTCCCCCCATGACGTGGACTAAACCGATTGGACTATACAAAATAAATACAAAAACCGGTTGTAGTGAATTGGTCACTGTTTGCCCATAATAATCCCCATGGACCATAGCCCCACATAACCGTATTAAAAATGCCTTTGTCACCTCTTCTCCTTTCTCTCTCTCTCTCTCTCTCTCTCCCCTCCCTTATCTCTCTCTCTCTCTCCTCTTATCTCTCTCTCCCTCTCTCTCTCACACACACACACACACACACTTGATCAGCTATATTGACGAACCCTAAAACAATCCCCTTTTTCAAATCTGAACTGCGTGGTTAATTAACAGTAGCTATAGTCTAATCCAATCCAATATGGAGAGCACAGATTCGTCGGGGGGTTCGCCGCAGCCGAACCTCCCACCGGGTTTTCGCTTCCACCCGACCGACGAAGAGCTGGTGGTTCACTACCTCAAGAAAAAAGCCGCCAACCTTCCTCTTCCCGTATCGATCATAGCCGAAATCGATCTTTACAAGTTCGATCCATGGGAGCTCCCTGGTAATATTACATCATACTTATACATATTATATACTTGGAATTAAACGCTCTACAAGCACAGTCCTTACACAAAATAAAATTAATATTCAAATGATGTGACAGTAATAGTTTCGATATTAAAAGTCAAGTAACGAAAGAAATACAAATAATCATATCGTTCTGTATTATGCCCTGGTTACGTATGTCAAATAATACGCGGAATTTTGATAGTTTTATTTGTGATGTCATTAACTATTAATATATATATATATATATATTTTGTGGCAGCTAAGGCGACGTTTGGGGAACAAGAGTGGTATTTTTTCAGTCCAAGAGAACGGAAATACCCGAACGGGGCTAGGCCGAACAGGGCGGCGACCACCGGGTACTGGAAGGCAACCGGAACTGACAAGCCTATAATCTCCTCCGGCGGGACTCAGAAAGTTGGTGTGAAGAAAGCACTTGTTTTCTACGGTGGGAAGCCTCCGAAAGGGGTGAAAACTAATTGGATCATGCACGAGTACCGCCTAGTTGACAACAAATCCAATTCAAAGCCACCGGGTTGTGACCCGGCTAATAAGAAAGCTAATTCCCTCAGGGTAATTATCATCATCATCATCCTCATCATCATCCTCATCTTTTAATCTCTTGGATAATCTAGTTTAATGTCTTTTTAGTTTATGCATGAGCCTTTTGTTCTTTCTTCTATTATACTTTTCTTCTTTATTTATGTACATAGTCATGAGAATATGTCAATCGTGATCTTAAAACATAATTATGAATAATTTAAAATAATCTGGTGATCGAATCAGCTTACTGGTGTAATTTTATTTGATTTTAGCTTGATGATTGGGTGTTATGTCGGATCTACAAGAAGAACAACCCGCCGAGACCGATAGACCATGAGAGGTATATGGATTCAATTTCCATGGGCGATGTGCTATCAAGAATACCACCTTCTTCAATACCACTATCCCAACAGAATCCGAAACTGCAGGCCATAATGCTCGAAAACGACCGCAACTTGTTTGAAGAGATGATAGCGAACAATCAAGGCATCAACATCAACAGCACAGGGTACAACATCTCCCAATTGGGCACCACGTCGAACTCGAATAAGCCGCATATTCCGCTGCGGTCACTCCCTTCTCTATTCTGGAGTGACGACAACGGTGGTGGTCATGAGGCCGTCGCGGCCAAGAGGTTTCGCGAAGACGGTAACGAAGGAGCTGGGTGCATAGCGAAAGCCGATGAGAATGCTTCTATTGCCACTCTGCTTAGCAGCCTCAACCAGCTGCCCCAAAATCCCGTATTGCACCAGCAGACGATGATGGGGTCCCTCGGCGACGGCGTCTTTCGATCATGGTACTCCTAGATCATTCTTTTTAGGAGGTGGGTATTTGCGAAAAATTATAAAAAATTATTTCTTGAATTGGTTGAGATTTTGTTTGGTAGCTTATGGAATACTATTGTTATAAATTAGCTGCCTATTTTAATTTGAGGGTCATATATATAGATAATTAAGTATCTACATATGGGATATTGTGTATAGATATATAAGTCATTTTCATACAGAAGTATATTAATGGGTAGTGGATAAGATACTATTGTTTGTAGAAAAATAATGCAGAGAGAGAGAGAGAGATTATAGTGTTTTTCCTTTAGGATGAAAATCACAAAACACTCATACCCTTGCAGATTCTGTAGTATTTTAATTGTTGATTATCATTTGAACAAAGACTATATTAATGTGTTATTTGTTTCTATGGTCAGTTCACTTTTTGTTCCTCAATTTACTTGACACTAGTTTGACACTAGGCCGAAAATAATTTGGCTCTCTCGGCCCTCTTTGATGCATTTCGGCTTTGATTTGGGGGTTTGGTTTTGCAACAAAACGTCCCTTTAGCTCCTTAGTTCTTGGAGGTATAGGGGGGCCACTGTTTCGATAGTATTCTGAAAGTAGTCACTTTGTGCTTATATTGCCAAAGATTAGATCTATCTCCAATCCTTTCCCACTCATATCCCCATGATTCGGGACTAAATGAGTTCTGTTGTTGTTATTGTTGTTCAAAGTCATACCATCAATATTTATTTTCTTTCCCCTCCAATCTTTCCTCTACATGAATACTATAACAAATTTTCGTTAATCGTGTCGTCTTTTTTTTTACGCGGCTTCTGCGCGCTTCTCTTACGTACAAAGAAAAACAATTTTCATTACTTACACTGAGATGACAACTATTTATGATCTTTAATTTCTCTTTTACTGTTTTCATAATTTTTGATAGATTCGTATCATCATAATTTAAAAGCGGCAACAAACGCGGTTCTAGTTTTTTTACCTCATGATGACGTGTACGTACTAGCTAGCTAGCATCTTTTTCAGTAACCAAAAATGAATCCTAGAAAGGTAATCATCTTTTTTATTTTTCAATTACCTTTTTTCTCATCTTTCTTTCGTGCTTACTAATTCTTTACTGCGTGCAATATAAGTTGTGATTAAACAAACGTTTATCACGTGAGGAATTTAAAATGATTCGGATTGGAAGAAAGCAAAAATGAGAATTTTCTGTTATTTTTCTTTTGCTGCCAATTGTCTCAAATGCAATGAGCAAAATAACTTTAACCATTAATTAAGGTATTGTGTCAACCTCGAAAAAAAATTAAAAGATTGCTTTCCTACAGGCTACATCGATCTGTCTTTGAAGATGCCCAAATAGTACTCCCTTGTCATAACTTCCAATAGTCGCTTGTCATAACTTCCAATTTATTAATGGTGTACTTTGTGCTTGTAGTTAATTGGGTGAGATGTTGCATTTTTAGTGGTAGCTTAATGGGTAAGTAATTGAAAATTTCTCACGGTCAATGCTTACGTTTATGTTTTTAGTCTTCGTAGCAAGGAGTGCGGCCTTAGCTTCGACCTTAACATAGGTAGGGTGTAGTGCATGTTAATTAAGTAAAATATCATCAGGCAAATACGCGATGCAGAGGACAATATTTTTTGACGAAAACTTACAGTAACCTATCTGCCGCTCTATTCATTTTCTTGATATTAAAAACCATGTGAGCGAGTAAGTGTTTAGTAACATTTCTAGTGTCAGACTTTAAAGCCATTGCTAGTTTAGTGTGTGTGAGAGAGAGAGTTTTTTTTATCTCCAAATTATCTTTTTGAGAGAGAGAGAGAGAGAGAGAGAGAGAGAGAGAGAGAGAGAGAGAGAGAGAGAGAGAGAGAGTTTTTTTTATCTCCAAATTATCTTGTTTTTTTGTCTCCAAAGTTGAAAACTTGAAGATAGTACTAATTAAGTAGTGGCTAATTACAGTTTACCCCCCCCAAAAAGTGGTAATTACAAAAAAGAAGTAGTGGGTGTCATTTTCTTAAAAGAAACTAATAAGACATGGGCAAGTATTAATTCCATGACCCAAAGGTCAATTAAATGTTGACAACAAGATGGCTGTTACCCTTTCACTAATGGCTTTTTTTATCTTGTGCTGGCAGCGGGACCCACCCCTTGGTGTTGTCATAAAAAAGGAATCATTATCTTCAAACTCCACGAATTTAATACCCGCTAATTGCATGCCTTTCCGAGGAAAGCGTCCAAACCAACTTTTTAATCTCTCGAATTATTAGTGCTTAATTTTGGTATAGATGTCGAAAACATCGAAAGCACCACCATCCATCCCCCATTTCCCTTTTCAAAAATATCCTTAATCAATTCGATGCTTGTCTACGGATACGTATGTATGATGCATGTCAAGATAGAACACTTTGACTATTATAACCATTGGAAAGAATATCAGTACAGATAAACATGTACAGCAGTCGCCGCCAGCAGGGTTTTGTGTTCGTCTCGACTCTCGAGTCTTAAAAAATGATCGGAACCGTTCATTTTATTAAGAATATTTACATTAGGGTTCTTACAAAAAATTAGCTCAATCGGATGTCGGTAAAGGTGCATACGAAACATCCAATTTTGCTTCAGAATTTAGGCCTAAATTCTGAAGTAAAATTGGATGTTTCGTAAGCACTTTTACCGACATCCGAATGAGCTAATTTTTTGCAAGAACCCTAACGTAAACATTTTGAATAAATTGAGCGGTTCCGATCATCTTTGTTGAACTCAAGACCGGTGCAAAACCCTATTGTGCGCGGCTGTTGTGCATGATTGTCTGTACCTCTATAATGCTACCTAAAGAACCTGACTATTGACACAGATGAATAACAAATAGATTGTGCACAAACGCGTTGTGGGGCAAATCTCCGGGTCCTAGACAAAAAATTCGAGCCGTTCATTAATTTTCAAAAATATTTTTTTGAGAGGTCACGCAAAAAATCCTCTAATTCCGAAAATTAGAAGTGCTTGATCTAATATATCGTTCAATGTTGGGTAAATTTCACTTACCTCCCTTGAGGTTTCTGACAATTACAGACACCTCCCCCAGGTTTTAGAAATTGCACTTACCTCCCCTCTGGTTTAGTTGTCGGCTGCACATACCCCCAACCGTTAGTCAACTGTCACTAAAGATGACGGAAATTGGTGAGGTCAGCCAAAAGTGGAGATTTATTTCCCATTTTGCCCTCATCTCTTGTCTTTAGCTTTTTATACTCTCTTTTACATTTCAAAAAATGCAATAAACATATATCGAAACACCACATGTTGATGATATATGTACACACCAACAATAGAGAATACATGTTCAACATTTTGGGCTCACCAAAAGTGACGTCTTTTCTAAACTTTTTTAAGTTTTGGGAGAAATTTTTTATTTATTTTTGTTTCTCTACATATGAGGAATCTAAGAAGTAGAAAAATATGGACCAATTTGAAAATTATTTTAATCTAAAACAAATTAAATGAAATGAACAAGATAAACCAATTTATTTGGATTATTTTGGGTTTTTTTCAAAGTTTGAAAAATATGGTCCATGGTATTTTAATTTTTTTATTCTACTCTTTGAGACGAACCAAAAAATTAAAAATAATTGACTTAAAGTTTAAAAAGGTTCACTAACGACGAGAAAAAAGCCAAAAAAAAATAGTAATTTTTTTTAAATTTTTAGGGTCCGTAGATTTGTAATAAGTGAATTGGTGGTTCTAAGATACGGTGGTGGTTCTGGAATATTAATCAACTTCTTATTTATTTTTTTGGTTTCAGGCTACACATGTATAAACTCATGTATAAATTTTTGGCATTTATGTGAAATTAAGCTTAGTTTGGCATGAATGAAAATTTATTTCTTTGCGTTTTGATCAGGAAAAAAAACTTGCTTGTATCCTCAACTTGTATAAGTATAAATAAGTCACTGAAAATAACCAAACATAACTCTTTTAAAACCCACCTTAAAAGCTAGTTTGTTACTTTTTTGAGCCAACGAAAAAATAAAAAGAATATTTGGCATCTCAAATTAATTTTTGCTACAAAGACAAAAGAAACTACTAAAAAGTTTTTTAACTATGTTTACATTTTTTTTGGATTTTTTTAGTTGTTACAGTACTTGTTAGGGAACTTTTATTACCTTTGATTCAATTTTATACTTTTCCATATATAGAATGATTAAGGAATTTGGTAAAGAACTAAATAAGAATAAATGAAAATAAAAAGTTTTAAAATTTTATTTTTTCAGACCCCATATAGAGAAGAAGTGACTGATCAAATGTTAGGGTGGTTAGTTTTGTATTTTTTGAGTTATTTATTTATTCAAATAGATAACATTGTAGTAAGAAAATTTGTGAAGGGGTAAAAAAGTAAAAGTGCAACTTCTGTTAGCAAAGTTACCCGACAAACTCTAACAGGGGAGGTAAGTGCAATTTCTAAAACCTGGGGGGAGGTGTCTGTAATTGTCAGAAACCTCATGGGAGGTAAGTGAAATTTACCCTTCAATGTTTCATTTGGATTGTATTCTAAATGAAACATTAAACTATTAGATCAAGCACTTCTAGTCTTCAAAATGAGATGATTTTTCATGGGGCCTCTTAAAAAAATATTTCAAAATTAATGAATGGCTTGGATCCTTTGTGTGGGACTCCAAAATGAGCCCCACAATGCATCTGTGCACAATCTGTGCGTAATTAATCTCTATCGATAGACTTTTTGCTACCTAAACCTCGGGGATTTGGTTAAGCAAGCAGGGAAAACAAATAAGTGTATCGTTTTTGAATTCGCATGTTTGAATTCTAAGGAGGTCAAACATTCAAAATCTTAGAGTTACTGGAGGGTTTGCCAAGTCGTCAGCTTCAGAATCTCGAAATTAGTCGAGGCACCCACAAGTTGACTTTAACATCCGATTATAGAAAAACACTAGGATTATTATATGTAAACGTATAAAGACATGCTACCTAGTCAGAATACGAGAACTATAGTGTTGTTTTTAATACTTTATGTGTCACATCTTAAGTGTTCAGTTTCGTAATTCCAACTTATTAAGGAGACATCTTCATTATACATTTCACATCAACTTTTACCTCTACTTTCCATTATTATCCTCCACTTTTACCCATTAAATTTTCAAAAGGACAAAATAATAATTGTACAAACTTTTATCCGTCAATTTTTTAAAACAAAAATTTATCAAAGGACAGTAAAAAATGAAGTACTGGACTATTATTTGAGAACGAAGAAAGTAACCAATAAGTGATGACAGATAATGATTCATGTCAAACAATCCCTGGGGTACATATCCGGTACTTAATTCTCTTAAGGAGAAGGCTTTTGTTTTGGGAACTGGAACTGCACTGTGCAGTTTTTTTTATTTTTGGGAATGAGCGAGGTTCATTTTAATGATCTGAACTGTTCATTTTGAAGAGCTCATCGAAAACATGACTATGTCAAAAATCATAAAACCGGATCCAGATTAATACTGATTTGGAATGCATTTATGTTTTAAAAAAATGGGTTCGGCCAAATACTGAATCAAATCCATCAAACCTATTTGTTTAATAGGTAAATTCATTTCAAAAAGATTTTAATCGGCATCCAATGTTTATGAATTTTGAAATGATTGGAATCCTTGATAAGCTCTACAAACTGTTACACGGTTGGGTTCTGCCAAGTCGTTTTTTAGGTCTTATTAACTTGCGACATTGTCTGTGTAATAAGATGGTATCAGCATGGCAAATAATACTCCGTATCTATAGAGAATCTGCATTTCAAACCGGTTTTCCGAATCCCATGCATGTGGATGGCTGTAGTTCCCTTCTGGCAAGTAATTATCCATTTCAGGTATCACCATATCGCTACGTGACGTCCCAAGACTATTCCCCACCCGTTGATACATGCGGGGTTGTGATAAACTTTGTCTCAAGTCCCACGTAAATCTGTGGTGAAGTAAGGTACTAATGTACCACGTGGCGGTACCCCACCTATAAGTTTTCCCTTGCGCTTCAACATCCAAACGTTCCACTGATTAACAATCACATTCTGACTGTCAAAAAGGGAGTGTGAATTGTAAAAAGGAAGTGTGGAAATCAATTCCCTTTAACTGTGCAACACTATATGCATGACAGACTAACTGTGCAAAAACATTCATTTTTACTTGAGTAGTTAAAATATTTTTTTTCCCATCTTTTGATTAATAGAACATTCATTTTTATTGCCCATGCTTTTGATCGATAAGTTTGATTAGTAAAACATTGTCCAACCCAGCTTATATAGTTACAAGCAGCAGTAGGCCTGTAGCCCAAGGAAATTTTATTGCCAATTCCAACTAAAGTAGTATTCTAGCCCGCCTGGCTTTTCTGGGCCGGCCCGATAATGACCTTTACAACTGTTGCAGCACCCAATCCCCAAAAACCCATTAAAGCTTGAATTTTAGTGGTGACCAGGTCAAAATCAACAGCTGTAATTTCACCATTCAAAGTCTCATAAACCTTGCTGACTAGTGGTCAAATTAATAATACTAGTACTTCTTCAAGCCAAACCTTGCTGACTACAGAACAAGTCATCTACCACACACCCAAACACGGCTTTAAATACAATCACCCAATAAACAAACTACCATCAGGCATCATTTAATCCATCTCAGAGACCTCTAGATACAAGTCTGAAGAAATATGCAAAGCAATCCAGAGAAACATACCGTGCGAAGACTTCAAGTTCCGGCAGCCAGAAATCGGAGTTTCCAGAGTAATTCCATGGCATCATTGTCTCCTAGGCCTCACCACACATGTACACGGTCATCATCTCCAAGGCCTCAGCATATATGCACACGGTCATCATCTCCTAGGCCTCAGCACATGTGTACACGCTCATCATCATGTAACTCAAGACCGGTCCGAGGTGTCTGTCATGAAATTCCAGTTCCTGAAAACAAATTAAGAAGGCACCGGACAGACAAAGAGATCCTGAGGAGGGCATTGACGCCACCGGTTCGTAGGCAGAGTAGGCGGTGGTGGAATTTCCGGCCGATGCCAAGCCGGCTTTGTAACATGTCAAAGACTTAGATTGCTTTTCCAATTCATTTTTGTATTTGAGGTCCACAAAAATTCAACTAGACATAAACAGGAAGCGTGATTCGAGGTTTGTAAATTTGCAACGATGTTGACAGGACTTGAACCTTTTTTATTTTTAGTTGTGTGGATTGGCTGATGAACATCACTTTAGTAATAAAGAAAGAAGAATAATGAAGTTAATTAGCTACATTGGATGTCCATAAATCATAGAACAGTTCACATCAGATGCAAGTTCAAATTCCAAAGGAATGTTAAAGCTACAATTGCTGCTGGCAACATTTCCTACGGTTATCAAAGGGGAAAAAATATCAGTTACAGGCATAATTCAACATGAAGAAATTAGCAATCTAAATGAGAAACTTAACAGCAAAGCCTGCACAGAAAAGCAGGATGAATTTGACAAGTTGGCTACAAATTCCAAAGAATGAGAGAATGTTTCCAGTCCAGAAAGACAGCAGACTCTCGACCAGGAATACCAGGCGGTCTTGACCCTTCACTAGCTTGGCGGATCGAATTAGATCCCCGGTTTTAATGTCAGGAAGAATTTCTTGTCTAACAGTGGTGTATCTACACATTGGCATGGGAAGTTTTACAAAATGCGGTTAGATTCACCTGACCGAAGAAAAGCAAGATTTGAAAAGGAAGTAGGTAAAAGGATCCATAGATCGGCTATGGCTAAGGTAGTCACGACATACCCAAAGACAGGAAAACTGGCCCTCATCAAAAGACAACCCACCTAAGCCAGCATGTTGAATCTGAATGTCATACAATTAATACTAGGAAGTTGGTTATTTTAAAGTATGGAAACAGATGTATCTATACGAATGAAACAAAAATGACAAGGGTTTGTAACCTTCTGGTATTTGATGGAAAAACAGAGGGAAGACATGTTGATGTTGTGCCCTCAAGAAGCAGACTCTCGTTTAAGCTTTTCTAGCTTTTCGGGTCTGTTCCATCCAGATGGTGGTGCTATTAATTTGCACCAAGTGCGGTGGAGCTGTGATTTCGAAGTCGGTTTTAGTGGGATGTCTTTGTTGGGAGTCTAATCCGCCTGAGGTTCTTCACGTGTGCGCCTAACTAGGCCCAATTCGTTGGGGAGTATTCACAGAGTCCACACCACATCGCATGGACCCAATATATATTGAATGACCCATATCCACTTAAAAGGCTAAGCCTTGTCAGTGGTGTGTCATCCAATTGTATATGGGAAGATGACAGTCCATGACGTGTTTTGATAATTAATATCCACCAATAACAAGTTAAGAACATTTGTTAATGCTGAAAATGTCCTTGGCGTGTATTAATTATCAAAACATGTCATTGGCTGTCATTTTCCCATTGTATATTAAGATCCAACTCTTTTTCTATTTTTCTGACGTGGGACTCAACCTTCACACATGCTTCTAATGATCTCCCCCTCATGTATGAACCATGCATTGGGCCTAACTCCCCCTCGATCTGATCCACTTGACTCTCCCTTAACGTTTGATCTATTTTCATTCTCGAATACCGTGTCTGAACCGAGCTTATTCGCTGCACCCACTCCATCAAGAGCCACCATACTCCACGAGAGCCACCTTGCTGCTGGCCACCGGCCACATGCATTAGGAATTTCACTACTCCATCGAGAGTTACAATGGATTTCCTGCTTCACCGAGAGTCTCCGTGCAAGCCCCTGACCACCGATACTTTCAGGAGAGTCCGCCCATAGATCAATAGTCATTGGCTCTGATATCACTTGTTGGGAGTCTGATCCGCTTGAGGCCTTCCCGGGTTCGCCTAGGAGGAATTTGTTGGGGAGTATCCACAGAGTTCACATCACATCGCATGGACCCAATATACATTGAATGACCCATATCCACGTAAAAGGCTAAGCCTTGTAAGTGGTGTGTCATTCATTTGTATATTAAGATCCCACTCTTTTTTTATTTATCCGATGTGGGACCCAACCCTTCACACATGTTCCTAACAGTCTTTTGTTTTGGTTGGTGGCTGTCATGAGCTAGTTGTTATGCCTCATTACAGGAGAGGCCGGATTTTTCATTTTCAGTTGTATTGTGACATTTGGTTGCTTGTTTTTGGTTGGTATGTTGACAACCCAGGTTTTTATTTCTCTTAGTGGGGTCAAGTGCAGCATATGATTGTCCAGAAAAAAAAGGTGCCAACATAGTTGAAATTTGGTCTCATCGTGTGATGTTTTGTGCCCTTGTCGTTGTACCTTTTCTCGATTACGTACAAAAATTTTATTTTGCAATTAAAAAAATTAACTAGAATCTTTATTGTTGTTAGAAAAAAGAGTGCACCCATGATGCGACTAGGTCAAAGATCTCTTAGAAAAATCCCAAGGGTTTGGCCAAGTGATTGTAAGAAAGCAATAAATGCTACTCCACGTGATCGCATATTTCATTACCACGGAGCTAGGCGAAACATTTCAAACCTTGGAGCCATTAGGGGGTTATGCCCAATTGTTATCTTTAAGGCCCCGAAATCAGTCGAGATGCGCGTAAATTGGCCCGAACATCCGGTTATCAAGAAATTAAATAAATAATGATCTCTAAGAAAATTGGTATTCGATTTTATATAATTTTATTGAAATGGACAAGTTAGCTTCGAAAAAAAAATATGAATGCCAATAATATATGTTTAACCACTCTTTTTTTTTTGCACAAATAAATGACAATCGACAAGTGTCCAAAAAGTCTGAGTGCATTTTTGAACAAATATGCTCCTTTTTTTTTCTTGATCGGCAAAAATTTAGTTAAAGAAAACTTGACAAAGGGTAACAGCGAAAGATAACTGTATTGCTTGATGGAAATAATATATTGCATAAGATAAATACAGAGAATCCTTAACCTAGCTTTAAAAAGAACAAAAACATGGATTCAGCTGACAAGGCCATAGTTTAGAAGACTCTTTTTTTTCTTTCTCTATTTTTTTTTAGAAACAAACTCATCCCAGATTTGACTCTTTTATTTCTTTAAGCAATGGTAAGCATACATATGATTACTTGATATTTGGACTCAATTTTTGCGAGGGAGATTTCAAGTCGGCACAGGATCAACGAGTACTAAAGTCACAAATTCCTTGAACTTGGTATCAGAGTGGCTGTAATTATCTCCACCCTTGTATAAAACATACATAGCTCGTGCAAGGTTGAGAGGTGACCGGAGGAGAGGAATCGGGACAGAGGTTGGGCGGAGGCACTCTGAGTTCATGTCTTTCCATGCATTTGTAACTCGTTTCTGGAATTCAATGATAGCTTCTTCTTCTGTTGCACCATATTGTTTCATGTAGCATTCAACTGACGAGGCTACCTGACCTCTTTCTTGCTCAAACTACATTTGCACCACCACAAATATGTTAGCATGGAAAAGAGGTAGCAAGGTAGTAAATTGTTTTTGTGTCCTAATTCATTGACAACATTCAACATGCATGGTTGGAATCACGAATCTCAAGACATGATCGGATGTCATCAGAATTCATTAGGGAAGCGCTTATGTATATTTTGGGTACCATGGATCGAATGTCATACATTTGCAACCTGTTTCCAGTAGGTTACAATGTAATGTCCCATGTTTGGTGGAGTAGTTATAAGTAATGTGATATCACATCCCACAATGGAAGTCTACATGGGTGATCTTGGGTACATTACAAATCATGTAAGATACTACTAGTACATTGGGCTTAAGCATTTTGGGTAATGTGGTGTGGCTTGTGGATCAAAATCAATATATATACTAATTAAGGCTCCATTCCGCGGCCGCTTAACTGTTAACATTTTTTGGAGGTCTTGTTCTTATTCAAAAAATTTGCATTTGTTAGTTTTGCGTCAAACTTTTGTGGATTATTGATTCATCTCGACGGTCGAGATGAATCAGAAAAGTTGAATTTTTTTACTTTTATCCAAATATATTGAAAAATAATCATTTTTTAGCAAGTTTTTTTTTTTTTTTCCCTCCTGATATTTGTACGTTGGACTTGTATATCTTACCTTGTGGCCAAACACGTCATCCACGAGCCTGCAAACCACTGATGAAGCATGAACAATCAAAGGAAAACTAGACACCCAATCAAAGGCCTCTTTGGTGGCCAACTCTCCCATTCCAACAAGGGAAAGGGTTGAAATAGCTTGGTGGCCACAACTCAATAGTGTAACTGGCATATGCTCGTCCATAGTTGGAACATAGCCTTCGTGATACCATTTGGCTTCTTTACAGTATGCTCCAACCAAATCTTTCAACTGGAATTTTGAGGAAAATAAGTTAGTATTGGGCGGAATTTCAGTATTATTACTTATTAAAAAAAAAAAGTAAGTTCGAGGCGAACTGCGGATTTTGCGTATTCGACTCTATATGATCTTCCTTGCTTGGCCATTTCATCATCAATAATGTTGTAAGTATCCAAAACTGTTTGATAAACAAGTTTCATATAGTCCGGAAGTTGATCCAAGGTACTGACTTCCCACCTGAAAATCAAATAAGTTACGAGAAATAACTAAGGGGTATAGCGACAGGTATAGGAACCCAATTTAGATAATATTACATTCTACTTTTAGATTCTGAAATTATATATACTCTAGCATAAGTCGATATCATATATATTAGTAGCTATAGCTGTGTGAGATTAACAAGTTAGCGACAAATGAAAACTACTATGTTTACTACAAAAGAATGAAAATCAACTTTTAAGTTGCTTATAATCTAAAATCTAGACTGAAAAGCTCATCAAATTCAGTTGACCCAAAAGTACCTCAAACTCAGCTTTTCTACGATTTGATTTTATTGTTTTTGAGTTTCTTACCATGTTGACAAAAAAAAAAAATATAACAGATCAAATCGAAATTTAGATCACGAGGGGACAGGAGGACAGAATTTAACCTTTGAATTGCATCATTGAAGAGCACAAGTTCTTCGATGGTAGCATTGCTAGCATCATACGTGTCATCGATAATGGAAATCAAGGAAAGCACTTTGGTTAGAATCCTTATACCAAGAATATATTGGGGCTCATAGTACACTCCCAACATCCAAAAGTATAACTCCGCCACTCTGTCTCTTGCAAAAGGTAGTTTCCCTGGAACGTCCAAATCTTTCCACCACCTAAACCAAAAATTGTACCACGAAAAATATAAGATTCAACGTATTAATGCCCTATTTTGGATGTCTATGATCTTCTTCTTCTCCATTTAGGCAAATTTTCTTTTTCTTTTTCGATTCATCTCAACTAGAGGACTGAATGAATTTTACGTAAACTATACAAGTTTCAGCTCTATCTCATGTGTTCCGAGAAAATCAATCATTTGACAACTTAAGTGCATGAGGATTGCCAATTGGCAGCAACGGACTGGTAGCCAAGAGGCCCAAGACTGTAATTGCGTTAGTTCCATACGGGGAATTGAGAGGGGTAGGGGGTGGAATGATTTAGTAAAATAGTTTTTTTTTTTGCTTTCATAAATAGTGTCTTTGAAGCAGAGAGTTTTCTCTGTTCTTTTCCTTTTGAAAGATGAACCAATAATGTAGCATTTTTTTGAAAAGCCAAAAAGAAGAGTTTCTAGAGAGGTTTATTAAACAAGTTGTATTATACCCACCTTGTGATTTCGCTCAACTCCCTCTGGTGCAATTTCTGCAATAAGTTGAAATCTAATTTCGCAAAATCCAATAGAACTTTGTTGTGGGAATCATCTTTTTCATAGAAGGAAATAAAACGCCTTGACTCGAGCCTTGGAATGCCCTTGTGGATGGGCTGATCTAGAGCATGAACTACTTGTGCTGCGATTGGATTATTGCTCAAGTTTGGTAGTGCAGAATTGAGGCAAGTGGCGGTAAATTCCATTGCTTCATCTAGTATATTTTCTTGACGTACGCTTAGAAATGTAGCTTCGTACAAGCTCAATAATCCTCTCACATCACCAATCAACGATTCCTTAAATTTCCCTTCATTGTCCTTGAGTTTGTTGAATACATCTGCTTAAACCATTTAGGAACATGATCAATTGGAAAACAATATGTTAAAAATATGAAAGTTATTGAAATTTATTTGTTTCTCTTTTTGTTGCTTATTACCAAAAACTGAGGCAACATGGTCGGTTGAGTTCTAGCGATAACAACAGTAAAACAGTATATATGCATTCTCTAATGCTCTCTTGTTTTCTTTTCCTGTGGTTCTCGATTTCATTGTTTATCTTTAGTAACAATGTAATCTCCCGTTGCCGATAAAAAAAAAAAAATCACTTTCCTTAACTGTACAAGAGACAAAGGTGACTTACCACAAGAGACAGGATATCCTTGTTGTCTAAGTAATCGGAATGAGAGAGCAGTAATGTAAAGATCCTCATCATTGTTGACATTTTTGTGACCACTTTGAAGATAGGTTTCATATATTTGATGTAATCCCTGGTCAATCTCTGTTTCGAAATGGTAGGCCACGCCTAGGCGTTGGATTGCATCAATAAGGTCTAGCTGTTGTGAATATTCACCCTTTGCTTCCACTAGTTGTTTTCTCACCTTTTCTTTAAGCTGATGATGATTTTGCTTCATGTTGATATCCCCTTCCTGCCAAAAAAAATAATAACTAAAATCAGGTATTATCATTATTACGTGGACTAGAACAATAGAACTATTGAATTAACGGTTGTGTAATTGCATTTAGGTGTAATGAGATTGTGGGTTCAACTTTTATGGAAAGAAATAAAATACATTTGTCGATGGGTTGGAATTGTATCGATTCGTGTAAAAAAAAAAGTACTTACTTTTATCATCTAACTTGAGAAATATTTATTTTTATTACTCCTTTTTTTTTTGTTGGAAATTATATTAAAATTTAGTTTTATTACCTCAAGAAAGTACATTCTGATCTAGGATTGGTGCGAGAACCGAAATTAAAACAAAAACTACATGACCTGGAATACTTGCTTTTCCAAGCTTGATTTTAAATTTGAACGCGATCAAAATCGTTTTCCTAACCGGGCGAGCCCATCCCAAACGAATTTTAATCTAGTTGAGATTGAATAGCTGTGTCTTTCTTATATACTCCTATTTACTCATCTGCCATGTTAGGCTTTTAGTTTTGTCAATTCCAATAGGGTAATGAGTTTCACACTTTCCTTTTTTATAGTGACACTTCTTTTTTTGTCTTTCTTGGGATGTGAATTTACAATGTTGCCATTCCAAGCATGAAAGGTGCATACAAATGAAAGGTTAATTTGTCAATTCACATCATAAGAGGATAAAAAGGGAATGTGGTTATAAAAAAAGGGGAGTGTAAAAATCAATTACCTTTCTATAACCCAATTTACTTTGATTGAAAAACAAAGAAGTCCTAAATTATTGGTCCACTAGAGTTTGCCCGTGCCTCAACGCATTTTGAACACAACTAAAATGAATTGCGAAACTATTGATCACCCCCGCCAAAGAAACTGATTTATATGGGAAGAATTTTTTCTTAAATTAGGATCAAATAGATTTTTTTTGTACCCTTTTGTTTAGTTTACAAAAAAAAAAAAACACACACACACGCACACACCCCAAAACAATTGAAATTGATCAACCGATAAACGAAAATATTTCTTACCCTTTTGTTTAGTTTACGATCTGCGCGCCTTGCACTAATTTTATACATGAAATTTTATTATTATTTTTATCTTCCCTTAACAAAAGAGAGTTGGGATAGGAAAAATTAGAAATTGCCCGTGCTTGAAGGCATGACATAACGCATTATGGAAACAAATAAAATGAATTATGGTTCTTTACTATTGACTACCTACTCCCGCCAACAAAACTAAGTTTTTTCGAGAAGTCTTATCGAAATAAGGTTAAGGCAAAATATATCTAGCTTATTACCCGTGCCTGAACACTTACCTATTATACTCGATTAAAATTACACAACAGAAAAGAAAACACACACCAAAAAAAGAGAAAATTGATCAACCGATAAACAAAAATATAACACCCTTTTGTTTAGTTTACTATCTGCCTTGAACTAATTTTATACGTGAAATTTTTTTTTACTTTCCATCTTCCCATAACAAAAGAGAGTTGGGATAGGAAAAGTTAGAGAAGATTTCGCCTTGCTATGGAGAAAGAGAGAGCTAAGGCTTCAAAAACTTCCCTTTCTTATTTCAAAATCTGGCTCTTTTTTTTTTGGCAATTAAATTTTACTCCATCCGTCCCATTTTCATTGTCTTTTTTTGATGTTCATGTCAGTTTTCAATTGCTTATATCTTCCAATGTGAATCTCTAAAAATATGCAATATGGATCTTATTTGATGGATTTCAATTTGTTCTATAATACAAAGATGTCAAAATTATGAAAAATATTATAGATTGAAAGATATACATAATAGACACAAAAGTGACAAAAGGAATAATGGACAATGAAAATGGGACAGAGAGAATATTGTTTTCTATCTTTCCATAACATAAGAGAGTTGAAATAGGAAAGGTTAAAGAAGATTTAAAATAGAATTTTTCAGCCCTAAGACTCTTCTCAGTGGTAGGATTTATGAGTGATAAGTTAGGTCCATTTTCAATACTCGAATAACAAATTTAATCGGGAGCCCTAAGTTTAGAGAGAGAGAGAGAGAGCCCTAAGATTTAAAAAGTCAATTTTTTTGGGCTAAAAAGTGGTTATTTCCCAAAATACTTGGGTAAAAGTAAAAAAAATTTACTTTTCCGATTCCTCTCATTGAGATGAATCAATAACCCAAAAAAGTTTGATGCAAAACTTATAAATACGGAAAAAATTCAAATAAGGATAAAATTTCCTGATTTAAGTTAAGTTTAAATTAAGCTCAAAAGTATATCAGATTTCTTGTTTTGAACCTTCTTTTGGAAAAGTAGACTTACTAATTTACATTATTTAGAAGGGTGGAATGATGTAGCGAGTATATAGTACTGTGTGATTTTCATTTAGAGAATAAATTATATACATCGGCGGTGTAAACATTTGTTTTTTTCCAAATCAATTACATTGCCCCACATCGTCAAAACAGTAGTCCCGGCCAATTAATAGAACATGGCGACGTGACACAACGTAATTGATTTGTAGGAATCAAATGTTTACACCGGTGGTATGAATAATTTAATCTCTTTCATTTAAATCTGATCGAAAAAAGATATCTGTTTAAAGAAAAATAATAATACAAATAATTTTACCTTGTCAACAGAAGAGTAGGCAAGGAAATGATCTCCCCAAACACTAGGATGAAAAACTGATTCAGGGCGACGTCGTGTGACCTGAACGGGTGCGGGTGCCGTACTTGAGGTTAATAAAGCAGTTGGGATAGAAGCGAATTCCATTTTCCTGTGTTGGGTGGCTGTGAAATGAGAAGGAATAAGAGAAAACGAATGAACCAGAGCTAATCCTTTCCCACCCTCTGACTAATGATGTAGAATAAAGAGCAATTATGCTTGCTATTTATAGAGTAGATGCTGTTGGGAATGCAAACACAAAAGTGCTAGGTACAAAGGAATTTGCTAGTTGATGCCCTGGGGCATAAGTTAGAGTATATTAAATGAGCTTAAAATTTTGAACACCATCCCAACTTATGCGGCTAATTAATTGGAGTACATTGGTAAATGAGGAGTTTTCCAACTACATGAATTAATTGAAGCAGTACCATATATTTATAGGGTCAAATCTACCCTTTTTGAAAAGGGTTCATTTCAAATGGAAGTACTGCTTTACGGTTTTTTTTTTTTTTTTTGCTCTTTAATTGTGTAGTTCGGCTTTAAAATTTGAATTCAAGGTAAAGTTCAGGTACGTTTTTTTATTTTTTTTGCTCTTTACTACTTATGTACTCCCTCCCTTCGTAAATATGTCCGGCGCGCAAACCTAAGCCTTTAAAAAAATGCATTTTTCATAAAAAGAAATATTTTTTTTCACAAATCAATAGATACCAATGAGTTCCTTTAAGTTGTGAAAAGAATTTGAATTTTTTAATAAAAAATGTATCATTTTAAAGGCCTAAGTTTGCATGCCGAACATTTATTTAGGGACGAATGGAGTAGTTTGACTTTAAAATTTAAATTCAAGGTAAAGTTAAAGTTTATGTTTACTTCTTCAGACAAATTAATACAATAAGTTTATGAAATTTTTCAGGATAAATGACTTTTGGGTATAGGGGGCAACTGTTTGTAAAATGAATTACTAGTTTTTAATAAAGTTTTTCTATTGCCCCACGAACACTTATTAGCGGGATCGAAGAAATTTTACTTGGAAATTATCCGGAATGCACCATTTGAGGCATTTGTGACCGGTCATAAATGCCTCTAATGGTACATTTAGGATGATTTCCGAGTAAAATTTCTTTGTACCTAGCATTTCCTATGCAAACAACCTTTAGGAGGTAACAAGAAAGTATTATAAACAACCTTTGAGAAAGAAGAATTAAATGTACACATTCTTTGAGATGTCGTCATACCATTTCTCCATTTAATCTTTGCAATCTCATTTTTAAAAACTGATAATTTTGTTTTGTTTTGTTTTGCCATTTATAAATTTTACGGGGCTCTAAGCGAACTTCAATATTGAGCCAACCCTTACATACTTTTGTGTGTAAAAGATAGACGATAAATTTTATGGGGCTCTAAGCAAACTTCGATACTGGGACCCATCGCTAGTCATACATAAATTAGGCACTTCTTTGAGTAGTTTTACTCCGTAGAGGATTGGGAAATCCTGTAGTGCAAGGCCCTGCAAGACACCCTGTAGGGTGCATACGGGTCATCGATCTTGACAATGAATGGTTAGATATAATTCGAGTTTCTACAAATTCTACCCGTCTATTGTTTGTATGAAAATTCAAGCCGTCCAAGATAGACGACCGTATTGACCGCACTATACGTATATTGCGGAAGGTGCACTATAGCACCCCAGATCCCTCCGTAGAGTAGTCTTTTTCAAATCATAAATTAATGGGGGAATTTACAAGACAGTGGAAAAAGGGGTAAAAATTGCTCAACACATGAACAGGTTTTCGGGAATTACTTAAATATGAAACGGAACAAAAATAAACTCTCCATACATGGAAAGGGCAATATAAAATGACTAATATACCCATACAAAAATGTTGCTGGATCCTCTCTTCCTTCTGTGCTTCTTGTATGTATTTGCTCTCTCTGTGTGTGTGTAGATTTCTGTTCCTCCCCTATCTCAGTCACGTTCATACTGCAGCATCTCTCTCTCTCTGCGCAGGCAGAGTCACCAAGTAGAACTGCACAGCATCAGCGACGAAGACCAAACCCTTGAGAATAACAGTAGCGACTCGATGACGAATTCGACAAGCCGTCATCAGCGGCTTCCCCAACGGGATCTCAATCGGCAAGATCTCTTGCTTCCTCTCACTTTTCTGAGCAAATCGAATCTGTTTTTATCAACAACAGTTGGTTGATATGTGAGTTTCAGCAGGGATAGAAGCTGATGCCCTGAAGACAGGTATATCTTTTTGTTTCCCCCCCAAATTTATTCTACCTTTTCCAAATTTTTTCCATCGTTGGAATTGGGTTCCATTATTCGCAAATTATTGTGGACAAGTAGAATGACATTTAGCTTGGGACAGGTTAGTTCACTCACTGGGTATCCCATGAAATGGGTAGTGGTGAGGAAGATTCTGGAAGGGAAAGGGGGAAGCCACTGGATATATGATGCAAAAGTCAATTTTAGGGTGGGAAATATGTTTAAAGAACTGTTTATAAGAAAATATTAAGAACAAAGAGAAAATAGTTTTATACTAATTTGAGATTTGATTTATGGGGTAAAGGCTAAAGATTGTGGAAGTATGGGCATTTGTAATCACAGCTCCTTTGAAGTGTATTTGGCATTGCTAACAATGAGGTAATGAGGTAGTACCTTTGATTTTTGTTTGTTATGGAAGTTCATGCCAATTAGTTAACTGATATGACTACGTGCCCTACTTTAACGGGGATAATATTTGTGTTGCAAATTAGAGATTAGCACAAAAAATGTTTAGTGTTCTCCTTGGTGTGGTAGTGGCTTATGGTCATTTGATGAAAGACCACAAAAAGCCAGACTCATGCCCATAAGTGCACATGAAGGTAAGTAGTTGATGTATTGTAATTGCAAATCTCCTTTTGCAAGAATAAAAGGAAAGACTACTACTTGTTTCCATTAGTTTTTCTACCATGAAATTGCATGACCCTTAAGTGTTTAGATGTTTTTTTTTGTTGTGAAATCAAGTAGAAGCATTAAACACGTAGAATGCGGCAGAAGGGTTGCGTGGTATGCATTATAGGTTGCTCTAAGTTAATGACAATGGTTGCTTTGCTCAGTTTGATTTCGGCCAGAATCCAAGCTAGAATGATGATTCAACGATAGGTATGCTAATTGTTTATACATTCTTGTTTTGCCTTTTCTTTTGATTTAAAAAACAAATGGAGACCATTTGCACAATTTCTTTGTTTTTGAGAGATGGAAGGATAGACTTAGTGCATTGTTGTGTCTTCACTATGCTCAGAATCTCAGTGCTTTGATGTGGGCATATGGCTATAGTCTATAGATACTAATTTTGGGGAAACACATAATGAAATGCTTGATAGTAGCATTATGCAACAATATATTGAAGATGAATCCATGGGAGAGTATTACTGTTATGAAGTTGCCGGTTGATATAGGTGTAGGATGTGCATATTTAGATCAAAATCATGTAGACTAAGTGTTTCAATTTTATAGCTCCTGCGTAGCTAAATAGCCTGGTTTGGTCCAAGAACATTTGAATCCTTTAATATGGTCCAAGAGTACTCAGAATAAAGTTTTTTTCAATTATCAGCGTGCTCTTATTTACCTCCGAGAAGGTTAGTTCACCTAACTTTTTATGCTTCGTACTTGTCATAAATATGACATGCTCCATTTGAATATATAATATGGTCCAAAAGTACTCAGAATAAAATCTTTTCCAATTATTGACTTGCTCTTGTTTACCTAGGAGAAGGTTGGTTCACCTAACTTTTCATGCTTCGTACTTGTCACAAATATGATGTGCTACTTTTGAATATATAATATGGTCCAAGAGTACTCAGAATAAAGTCTTTTTCAATTATTGACTTGCTCTTGTTTACCTCGGAGAAGGTTGGTTCACCTAATTTTTCATGCTTCGTACTTGTCATAAATATGACATGCTCCGTTTGAATATATAATATGGTCCAATAGTATTCAGAATAAAGTCTTTTCCAATTATTGACTTGCTCTTATTTACCTCGGAGAAGGTTGATTCACCTAACTTTTCACGCTTCTTACTTGTCACAAAATATGACATGCTCCTTTTGAAAATATAATATGGTCTATGAGTGGTAAGAATAAAGTCTTTTCGAATTATTGACTTGCTCTTATTTACTTTGGCGAAAAAAGGTTGACCTAACTTTCCATGCTTTTTACTTGTCACAAATATGACGTGCTCCTTTTAAATATATAATATGGTCTAAAAGTACTCAGAATAAAGTTTTCCCAATTATTTATTTGCTCTTGTTTACCTCGGAGAATGTTGGTTCACCTAACTTTCCATGCTTCGAACTTGTCACAAATATGATTTGCTCATTTTGAATATATAATATGGATCAAGAGTACTCAGAATAAAATCTTTTCTAATTATTAACTTTCTCTTGTTTACCTCTAGCTCCCCCAGATCATGCTTATTTGTGCAGGGAACGAAAGTGGTGTCATGGATAGTTACGTCAAGTTGTCCTCCATAGTAGTCCTCTAAAATGGGAGCAGGCCTCACCAACATAGTTGGTTGCCGTGGGAGTGTCTTAGTTGTAAAACAATTGAAATGCTTACATGAATGAAATGACTGTCTTACGTTCTTGAACCAATATTCATATATGACGAGCTCCGTGTCATATTTGTAGTATGTAATAAGCAGTAATATTTTGAGAACTTGTAATGATAATTTCCAAATCTTTTTTGGTTTGAGGTGGAGTTCTCTCTATTCAATAGATCATTTCTTATGAAATTTTTGGCGTGGTACAACTTACATGGTTTACGCGTTACTGATTCCCGAAATGAGAATATTTGTCTCCATGTAAAGTCGTTACTCTTTCTGTATTTTTTAGCCCAAAAAACCATCTTGACAAACAAAATTGCAAATAATAAAAATGAAGAATTGGCAGATTTCGCCTAAGAACAAAGTACATTGTCAGATAACCTGTATATGTGACTATCCATATCGTCAACGCAAATAAGAACAATAACATAGGATAGCTAGATTGACTACCATTTTGAAGCCACAACCTCATAAATCAACACAAGTGAACAAATAAATTACATCCACCACCAATTAAAGTATCAATCAGTCCAAAATCTTTCAACAAAAACTAGCTGCTTCACCCTCATGTCTATGACAATCACACTATCCGTTCTAGTTGAATAGTGTATAATTAAGGTGCCAAGCCATACCAGCCAACACATGAACAATTCCAATAACATTGTGACTACCACAGGATGTACATCTAAGTACGAATATCATAAATAGAGCTAACCTCCAAACAGACATACACAATCATATAAATACCAAGACTCAAACACATTCAACACATTCACTACCGATCAGTCACTTGTTTGTTGTTAGCTGCAGTTACAGGACTTCTCTAAAAAACGACTGTCCGATATTGGAATGCATATTTGGATTGAGAAAGCAGAATCCCATGAGCAGTATGCTCAACTGAGATACCAAGGAAAAAAATCCCAGGTCCCATGAGCAGTATGCTCAATCGACTCCCGGAAGGCCCTTGATCATGTATCTCACAATTCTCGAATCGTCCATGGGTAGCATACTGGGACAGTACGACGTTGCGATCTGCGAGCCAATATTCAAATTTTTTTTTTGCAAACAAACAAAGATTCTGAAAGCTAAAAAAAAGGATAGGTGCAGATGTGAAATCCAAATGTAATGCAACACATTCAACTCCGGACTATTACCGTTGAATATCAAATGTCAAATCTCTTAATCTGAAACCCATATTAATCCAAAGAAAGCCTTGTAGAATAAAATCAGGACGCATAATCAAAGGGCCTAGCTGATAGATGGTTTACCAAGTATAGCAGACACCCAATTCCAGATTCATCATTTTGCCAGAGGACAAGTGAAGATTCAAAAACCTCGATAGAGAAAACCGCTCCTGAGATGGCTCCGACAGCAGCCCCGCGTACGAATCTACTTTCTGTCTCTTGGCCTATCAAAGCTCCGGTCATTGCTCCTAATAAGGTACCCACTGTAGACAACGAGGGAAGTCCTTCTATTAGCTAACAGCCTTGGACAAAAAAATAGAGGGCAATTGACAAGAATAGTTGAATATTCTTGTGATTTCTGCCTTACAAGAATAGTCCAAGTTCTAAGCAATCAAAATTCCTGTGATTTCTGCCTTAAAAGAATAGTTGAATTAACAGAATTAACAATTGACAATAAACCCTGCCCTTTAGAAGGACTCTTTCAACATCACAACTTAAAATCCACCCAAACAATGACAACTACATCTTTCAAATCATGAAAAATATGTCTTATTTTTCTAGAAAATTTTACAAATAAAGTGCATTCTTATTCTTAAATTTGAATGACAAAATCTAGAATATCGCATTCTCGAGAATCCTTTCAACATCACATTCAAATCCAACAAAATGATGAAAGCTGCTACATTTTTTAAACCCACAAAAATAGTTCTTTTTCCAGCAAATTTGAGCAGAATATAATTCCAGATCGAACAACACCAGATCTTAATTATCAACACGCTAACCATTTTAAATAAGTGGTGGTAAGGATTAATAACTGTAGAGGAGAATACCATCCAATTCCAATTTTCACAAACCTAGGTCCCAAACACAAGCAAAAAAAAAAAAAAAATATTTGGCAATAAAATCAAACCCTTTGTAGAAATCTTTCAATCCAACAACACAATAACAACTAGGGATTAAAATACTGAAAAAGTAATATATTCTTTAGAAAAATTAACACACAATGTCCCTAAATGAACACCACCTTACCCAAATCATCAAACCTCAATGCATTTTACTAAAGAAGGATGATTAAGGTCAGTGATTGAAGAAGATAACACAACCCAATTCCAATTTATTGAAAACCCAGGTCAGAAAACAAGAAATAGATACCTATAAGAAATACCCATCTGATCAATTTAAAAAAAAAAAAACAGAAACAAAACAAAACTACAAAAGAATTGACAGAATCTGTACGAACCTAAAGCGAAGAAGAAGGTGAATATGGCAGAGAAAACGTTCTCAATCACAGTAGAGAGAGCAAATCTGAAGAAGGTGAAGAGAAAGGGGTAAGAAACCACATAAATGAACCAAACTCGCATTTATGTATATATATATCTCCTATAGGAAAAACAAATTGGAGAGCAGAGAGGAGATACGAAGGAGGAGCAAACCCTAGTGAGGAGATGAAGGGGGGTTACGCACGTTCCAGTAGAAGGAGAGAAGAACGGGTTTTTGACTTTTGGGGAGTGAAAGGGGAAAAAAGAAGGGAAAAGTGGAGAGAGGGATATTTTTGTCCACAGGACCATGTCTTTAGAATTACTTTTCTCATTCCCATCACTTTGGAATTCCAAATAAGTGCTCCATGACTTGGGCAATATTTGCCCCTTGTTTCACTGTTCCGTTATTTCCCCTAAATTAATTAGCCACTTCTTTCGGCAGCCATTTCTTCCACTTCTTTGAGCAGTTTGACTTAATAGAATACTCTTTTTCCTTTTTAGGAAACTGTCAATGTCGTACATAAATTAGCCACTCCTTTGAGCGGTTTGACTTTATAGAGTAATCTTTTTCGTTTTTAGGAAAGTGATGTAATTTTGGCACTCTACTTTTAGTCAGTGTCACTTCACTTCTTATTTTGTAATCTCACATGATCAAGACACAAAGTGGAGCCGACCCTTACATACTTTTGTGTGTAAAAAGATAGACGAGCAGATGTGCTAGAGGTACGACAAAAGCTGTACAAATAGCTTGCACAGATCCATTTTGGACCTAATTCGGATCCCACAAAGATAATCGGAGCCGCTCATTTTTTTCAAAATTTGTTTTTTAGGGTCTCTGTAAAAAATCATCTTAATCTGATATCGGTAAGGATGTTTACGAATCATTCAACTTTGCTTCAGAATTTGGCCGACGACAAGTTTTAAATCTTAATGCAGGCAACATCGTTTTTTAATTATTACTTCTTGGGTCGGAGCGTAGACGAGCGAGTAGAGCCCAGGACACAGGGAAGCCCGTCATAGAGCAGTCGACTAGAAGTAGAAGACTGCTGGCCTGAGAGAAGGCGGCCTCTCTCGGGAAACATGGCCCAATTTCTCTTCTTTCTTTTTGATTTCGGGTTTCTTTATTTTATCAGGGGCCCTGAACGCTAAAAGGTGGGGGAGAAGGAAGCCGAACCTCTGATCGACCTGGACACATAAAAGATTCTCGGCGTCGAGAGATTTGAGATTCCGTAAGTAACTCAGTGAGTGCTTTCTAAGAATGGCTTGGAAGAAGAAAATGAAATAAGAACAACCGCGCTGGTCGTACTAGATCGACTTTCATGCTGGAGTAAGAACTAGCATGAAAGTTCCATTTCAGGGAAGAACGACGTACCATGATACTTTCTGTTTTGTCAAGTCCTGCTTTGGTCTCTGGTTTGATGGTTGTACGTGCTAAAAATCCTGTACATTCCGTTTTGTTTCTCATTCTAGTCTTTCGCGACACTTCAGGTTTACTTCTTTTGTTAGGTCTCGACTTCTTCGCTATGATCTTCCCAGTAGTTCATATAGGAGCTATAGCCGTTTCATTCCTTTTCGTTGTTATGATGTTCCATATTCAAATAGCAGAGATTCACGAAGAAGTATTGCGCTATTTTGAAGCAAAGTTGGATGATTCGTAAACGTCCTTACCGATATCGGATTGAGATGATTTTTTATTGGGACACTAAAAAACAAATTTTGAACAAATGAGTGGCTCCGATCATCTTTGTGGGACCCGAATCGAGTCCAAAATGGATCTGTGCAAGCTGTTTGTACAGCTTTTGCTGTACTCATATCATTTTTGTAAATTTTACAGGGCTTTAAGCGAACTTCAATATTGGGACCCATCTGCTAGTCATACATAAATTAGGCACTTCTTTGAGTAGTTTTACTCCATAGAGGATTGGGAAATCCTGTAGTGCAAGGTCCTACAAGACACCTTGCAGGACGCACACGGGTCATCGATCTTGACAATGAATGGTTGGATATAATTTGAGCTTCTACAAATCTGACCTGTCTATTGTTTGGATGAAAATCCGAACCGTCCATTGCCGAATTGGCCGTAGTGCGGGAGGTGCACTATAGCACCCCGAGTACCTCCGTAGAGTAGTCTTTTTGAAATCATAAATTAATTAGCCACTTCTTTGAGCAGCCATTTCTTCCATTTCTTTGAGCAGTTTGACTTTATAGAGTACTCTTTTTCCTTTTTAGGAAACTATCAATGTTGTAAAAAAAGGCTGCTGAATTTGCCACTTCCTTTTTTTGTTAACGTCATTCCCCTGCAAGTGTATTTTTGATGCAAAAGTACACTTGCATGGGAGTGGCGTTAACAAAAAAGGGAGTGACAAAATCATTTCCCTAAATAAATTAGCTACTCTTTGAGTAGTTTGACTTTATAGAGTAATCTTTTACGTTTTTAGGAAAGAGATGTGATTTTGGCACTCCACTTTTAGTCAGTGGCGCTTCACTTCTTGTTTTGGAGTCTCACATGATTAAGACACAAAGTAAAGTGCCAGCAAATAAAACTGAAGTGCCAAAATCAATTTCCTTTAGGAAACTATCGATGTCATACATAAATTAGCCACTCTTTGACTAGTTTTACTGTATAGAGTAGTGTTTTTGATATCATACATTAATTAGCCACTTCTTTGAGCAGTTTGACTATACAGAGTAATCTTTTTCCTTTTTAGGAAACTATCAATTTCATACATAAATTAGCCACTTCTTCCATGAGCTGTTTTACCCTATAGAGTATAGACGAGTCTTCAATTTTCCTTTTTAGGAAACTATCAATATCATACATATACCAAACCGCACGCATCAAACTTAAGCCACTTATTCGAACAATTTTAACTAAGGTGCATTTCCACTTTATTATTTAGACTACAAACTAATGGCAATAGTTAAAGTATTTCCACTAAATGGTATTTTAGTTGAGATATGTGAAAAGAATGATTTGCCTAGAAATTCATGAAAGCATGAGTTTTAGTCTATTTAGTTTTCCGAACACCCTGTAAGTCATGTTTGCTAACAACATAGCGTAAAAGGAAGACGAAATTACTTTTCGTCACCAAAGACAACCATTTGGTGATGAAATATATATTTCTTCACCAAATGGTTATCTTTGAAAAATAATTGCGTCTCCTTTTTGACGCTTTTGGAGCGTCGAAAAATGTATTTTATTGCCAAATTGATAACTTTGGTGACAAAATTTATGAAGGTTGCACTTCATCACCAAATATATTTCTTGCATAACTCTTTGCTCAGAATTCCTATTGAGATATATAAAATTGGGTTTGAACAATAACACAAAGGGCTACAAATCTCATGTTTATCGAAATCGCTAATTTTAATGTTTAAAGGTTCAAAATATATTTTTATGTTAAACGTATGTATATACTAAATATTTCAATTATATACCAAAAAGTTTGTTTGGTGTAGTTGGACAAAATTTGCGTGTAAATCTCAGGAAACTTTGGTTCGAAACCTTGCAGAGCAAGAAACTGGGTTTTTTTTGCCACATGAAAATATCTTTTGTGACGAAAAAATCGTCACCCATTTCTTATATTGGAGACGAAAAATTTCATCCCCGATGAATCACCTTTGGTGACAAATTTTTTCGTTGCCAAAAAGAAAAATTGGTGACGAAATTTTTTGTGTCAAAAAGCACAATAGGCAAGGAAAAAAAATTTCACCAATTATTCAATTTTTTCGAGGAAATATTTCGTCATCATAAAACACTATACGTGATGAAAAAAAAATTTCGTCACCAGATGTGAATTCTTGACAACCTTCGGTCGCCAAAAAAAATTCCATCACTCATACTATTTGTGACAAAAAAACATGCAATCTGTGACGATTTTCATTCGTCTAAAAAAAATTTCGTCACCAGATGGGAATTCTTGACAACCTTCAGTCGCCAAAAAAAATTCCATCACTCATACTATTTGTGACGAAAAAACATGCAATCTGTGACGATTTTCATTCGTCTCCAAAGAGCAAATTTCTTGTAGTGCAATCGAAGCTTGCAAACTGATTTTATCCCTACCCCCATCTACGTAAACAATCCTAATTGGCATATGATTATGATTGTCTTATCCTTGTTTACTTTAGTTTTTGTAATGCTTATTCCAAAAATTAATAAAATTTCTTTTGCTGCTGGGAAAATAAATAAATTAGCCAATACTTCTTCTTGTAGCAGTTTTAACTAAGTCGTGTTTACTAAACCACAAAGGATTCAAATGTTGCAGCAATTAATAAGATCAACCAAAATGGACTCCATTAAGCTCCCACAAGAATTCCCTTCTTCAGGGACTGCGCCAAAATTAAGCAATCAAGTGAAGATAGAATCTTCAGAAAATTAACTGGTTTTGAAGACCACCTCAGTGCATTTTTTTATCGGCAAAAGATGAATTTTATTAAAAACGAGAAAAAAGGGAAGGGGATCCAACAAATAGTTGGATAATACACTACAAAAGCAAAGCCCAAAATACCCAAAAGTATACCAGGGTCCACAATAAAAAATACATTAAGCTCAATCCAAACCCAAATTAAACAAAGACAATCCAAACACCCAAGACTCGGCACAAGCCTGGACTGGCCCACCCAAACCATCCCACAAAATCCTAACTACACTAGCAGCCACCGCCGTACAAACCACAGGAGCCCAGCCTCGCCGTTAAGCCCAGCCGGCCTCTCCAGTTGTAGAGATCGGCGGCGGGATCCAGCCTACGAAAGTGAAAGCCGAGGCAGTCAGGACCTGAGGGCCAACCACCACCACCACCTGCCATAACTCCAACCAATCCCCTGCAACAACATGATCTTCAATAGCAGAAACAACAAACCAGAAGAGACGAACTGTCGGCCCCTCGCCCGAATGAGAGCTCAGAAAGGCCGTCGGCCGGAATTCGGCACACAAAGACGACCAAGATTAACCCATCCATGGGGACCGCAACAACCTCGCCACCACCAGAGAGAAATCAAACCGATCAGACCGCCATCTTCCCCAATCGTTTTTTAAAACACCTGAAAAAACAGAGATTAGAAAAAACTAACTACACCTCCGCCTCCACCACACCACTGCCCGTCGCCTCCACCTAGACAAACCATATCAAATGTCACGCCCTCGATTTTCAACATAAATATAAATAATTTCCATAAATAAAATCTCTCCATATTCTATTCGATACCCGAAAGATTTCCATTCCCATAACTATACTTCCAAGTCCACAAGGTTCCAAAATATTACAACATCGGCTCGATGGTCCCAAATTAACATAAGTATCAAATTTCGAAAAAAGGATTAAGGGTTACAATATTCCAAGTCAAAAGAATTACAATTTTAGTTACAAATGCATCTTTCAAAAGAGGTTTACAAAGATGAATAAGTAACTCCTTTAGTTAGCTTTCAAAAGTAATGTCCACACTCCAAGCACTCCAGGCATGCAAGCTATGGTTCCGGGTTAGCGCCTGAAAATAATATAAGGCTTGAGCTTCACTAGCTCAGTAGAAAAGTTTACGCAAAATCAATATGCAAATGAGCAAGATGAACGACCAAATGATGGAAAATCAAGTGACAACGGAGGAAGCACAACTATCATGATCAAGTGTCCCAATATCTCCCAACCTTCTTTTATTTAAACTCATAATCATATTCATTCAACTTGTGTCTCAACATATCGTATCCTTTGTGTGTCTGAGCCGAAACACCTGTCGGGCCAATTATGGGATCCCGATACCCCCTGCCAAGCGCTCACCTTGTAGGTTAGGCCTTGAGTGTTCAATACGAGCAATAGCTCCTACCGGGCCAGTTATGGAATCCCGATATCTCCTGCCAGGCACCCACCCGTCGATGGGCCTCGAGTGTACGCGTGTCGTTCACATACTCAAGTGTACCGTTCGTACAAATGTCGTGCATGAAGCTCATATTTACCCCTACATGGTTCTACCAATTTTGGAACAATTCCAATATATATATTTATATACGTATCACTTTACACGTAAAGACAAACTAGGCCATTTGATTTCTTTTTGTATATATATATAATAAAATATATAAGTCCATTGAATAGTCAAAGGCTGTAGAAAAGAAAAGGATTTGCAACGGCACAGGAGGTTTAGAATTTTATTGATGGTCTACCGGTAGATGACAATGGGCTATTGGTACAAATCGGCAACAGTTTGAACAAGAGTTTGTCTTGCAAGGTTTCTACTGGTAGAAAAAGAAAGAGTACCGGTAGGTGTCCAAAAAGTAAAAATAAATGAGTAATCCTACCGATACAAGCACAAAACAGTGGGTACACATCATCTTGACGACAAAGTTCTATTGGAAGAGAAAAAAGTCCTACTGGTAAAAATTCGGAATTCTGACGATTTTTCACTACTTGACAGATTTTGATCCAAATCCAATAACAACCAATACAAGTTCGAACAAGGCATAGGAACACTCAAATAACATATAAAGAGAGGTAGAATTTCCTACCTCGAGTATCCAAACCAAAATCGAAGAGGTTGAGCAAGCCCTAGCTTCCGAAATCCAAACTGAACAAAAATACACCAAGCCGAACTCTATCCAACGCGATACGAGCTTGAATACGCAAGTAGAAGATGGAGTTGAGGTTGATTATTGTGGGTTTTAAGTTTGGAGATGAGTTTTTGGGTGAGGGAGTGAGAGAGATGGAGAGACCGAGAGAAGAGAGAGTGTCGAGAGAGAGCTGAGATGAAAATGGGAAAAAAAAAAAAAAAACTCCCCTGGTATACACGACACACACATGCACAAATCACACAAACACCCATGGTTTTCAAATTCTCGCACTTTAAACCCCAATCATAATTTTCCACATTAAACCATCATTCATCCATTCACAAAACATTAAAATTATATAACGGAAATTTACGGGTCTCTACATTCTACCCTCTTTAAAGAAATTTCGTCCTCGAAATTTAAATAACTTTGCTCAACTAAGTCATGCATCACTTATATATGCAGAAGCCACAATCACCAATATTATGCAACATGCTTAACGTCAAAACACTTCAATCTCGAGTACTCACGTTGGTATTTATGCCGAAAACAAGTGCGGATACTTCTCTCTAACCTCGTCTTTCCTTTCCCACATCGACTCCTCACTACCCTGGCTTCTCCACAAGACTCGCATCAACGGTATCGTCTTACCCCTCAGCACTTGATCACGTGAATCTAGAATACGGACCGGTTCTTCCCCATAAGACGCATCGACCTCTAACTCAAGTTCGGATCACTCTAACACATGTGATGGATTCGGTTCGTATTTCCTCAACATAGACACGTGGAACACGTCATGTATGCCCGATAACCTCGGTGGCAAAGCCAAACGATACGCAATCTCCCCAATCTTTTCAATGATGTCGAATGACCCAATATAACGCGGCGATAGCTTTCCCCTTTTTCCTGAAACGAGACAAACCTCTACGCGGCGATACTTTGAGGAATACATGATCCCCCTCTTCAAATGACAACGGGCGACGACGATGATCGGCATAACTCTTTTGTCTACTTTGCGCGGTCAACAATCTTTGGCGAATCACCTTAACTTGTTCGGTTGTTCTGTCTTGAGCTTCCTTAAGACGTTGACGAATTACTTTCATGCTCTCGAAGGTCTCCTTAATCATATCCGGTCCTACGAGCGCAGCCTCTCCCAATTCGGTCCAACACACAGGCGATTAAGGGTGAGACCGGTTTCGACATATTTTTCGATCGAAACCGGTTATCCGGTTTGGAGATTTTGGAAACCGGAACCGGTCGAATAAGATCGGTCCGGTTTCAATCGGTTCAACCGGTTTCGGTTCGATTTCAACCGGTTTGGTCGGTTGAAATCGTACAGATCTGAATCAACCACCACTATCCTCCCTCCCTCCTTCCCTCCCTCAACTGTGACACTGCAACGACTAAAACACAAAGCCACTTCACATGATCTGAAAGATTTTAGAAGCAGACAGATCTTCAAAGACTCACTCAACGTACAGATCTTCGAAGACTCACTCAACGTCAACGGCGATAAGTGGCCGGACTTGCGACGCCCGATCGACTCTCACTAATTAAAATAAAAGCTTCCCAACACACGCGCTCAGAGAGAGAGAGAGAGAGAGAGGGGAGAGGGAGAAACGCACTCACAGTCTCACACTCGAATCTATGACCGAAGATGATGAAGATTGAAGAGAGAGAGAGACTCACCGGTAGCATTTGCGGCATGAAAAGGGGAAAAAATCAGGGGAATGAAATTAGGGCAGAACTGGTGGTGTACATGTGTATATATACATCCAGTCCGGTTCAGTCCGGTCCGGCTTCTAAGCCTCGGGAACCGGGAACCGAACCGGTTTTTAAAACTGAAATTTTTTTTAAACCGGAACCGGACCGGAATAAGAATAATCGGTTTAAAAAATCCGGTCCGGTCCGGTTTCCAGAATCACCCCTACAGGCGATCGACATGGTCTCCCATACAAAGCCTCGTACGATGCCATTTCGATACTAGACTGATAGCTATTGTTGTACGCGAACTCAACTAACGGCAAATGATCCTCCCAACTACCCCGAAAATCCATAACGCAAGCCCGAAGCATATCTTCCAAAATCTGAATCGTTCTTTCGGATTGCCCATCGGTTTGAGGATGATATGCGGTACTAAACAAAAGATTTGTGCCCAAAGCGGCTTGCAAACTCTGCCAAAAACGTACGGTAAACCTCGGATGGCAATCGGACACGATGGATACAAGAATCCCGTGTAGGTGAATAATCTCCAGAATATACAAGCGACTAAGCGTATCCACGGAATCGGTAACCTGAATAGGTAAGAAATGAGTGGTCTTAGTCAAATGGTCCACGATTACCCAAATTACGTCATGCCCCCTCAACGATCTCGGTAAACCTGTAACGAAATCCATGGTCACATTCTCCCACTTCCACTCGGCCACAGGCAATGGTTGTAATTCCCCCGCAGGTCGTTGATGTTCAGCTTTCACATGTTGACACGTGAGACACTTGGACACGAAATCTCAACGTCCCTCTTCGTTCCGGACCACCAAAATTGCCTACGCAAGTCATGATACATTTTCGTTCCTCTCGGATGAACGGCTAACGGAGAGTGATGAAACTCTCACAAGATTTCTTCCTAACACGAAATGGGTACGAACAACTTTTGCTTTGATCGACGTGTATCATCCACCCTTCTTGAGCGTTTCCACTAAGGAATCTAGTACAAAGTTCCTCCGTTTCCTCATCGTGTTGTTGAGCCTCAATTACTCGGGTCGATAAAGTCGATTGCGCTATCAAGTTACATAATGTGACCCCTTCCCGAACTTAATTCCTCAAAGTGCATGGCATAGACGCCCAAATCGTTCATTGCTTTCCATTCGTGAATTGCAAAGCTCACAAGATGTGTCGGTTTTCTACTCAATGCATCTGCCACGACGTTCGCTTTCCCTGAGTGATAGTGCAATTCGAAATCATAATCCTCAAAGTACTCCATTCAACGGCGTTGTCGAAGGTTAAGTTCCTTTTGAGAAAATAAGTATTTCAAGCTTTTATGGTCGGAAAAGACTTCAAATTTTTCACCGTACAAATAGTGGCGCCAACTTTTCAAAGCAAAAACAACGGCCGCAAGTTCTAGATCGTGTGTCGGGTAATTCCGCTCGTGAGTTTTCAATTGTCGTGACCCATACCCTACTACTCACCCCGCTTGCAACAACACGGATCCTAACCCTTCCTTAGACGCATCACAATACATAGAGTAGCCAACTCCATGTTCAGGCACAATTAGGACCAGCGCGGTAGTCAATCGCTTCTTTAACTCCTAAAAAGCTGCCTCACATGAGTCACTCCAAACAAAACGGGTCCCCTTACGTGTCAATCTGGTCATCGGTGCTGCTAAATGAGAGAAGTCGAGAACAAAACGGCGGTAGTACCCGGCCAAACCCAAGAAACTATGAATTTCAAACACGTTCTTCGGTCGCTGCCAATTCATAACCGACTCTATCTTTCCCGAATCAACAGACACTCCACCCTTCGAAACCATGTGTCCCAAAAATTTGACTTCGGATAACCAAAACTCACACTTACTAAGTTTTGCGTACAAACGGTGCTCTCTCAAGAGTTTAAGAACAATGGTAAGATGAGATTTGTGTTCCTCCTCCATAGGCGAGTAAATAAGGATGTCATCCACAAAGACGACGACAAACCGATCAAGATAAGCACAGAAAATACGATTCATCAAGTCCATGAAAGTAGCTGGAGCATTCGTCAATCCAAAAGGTATAACAACGAACTCATAATGGCCATAACGAGTACGAAATGCGGTTTTAGGATTATCCTCTCTCCGAACCCTCAACTGATGATAACCGGACCTCAAGTCGATTTTAGAAAAACAAGTGGCACCCCGAAATTGATCAAACAAATCATCGATTCTAGGCATAGGATAATTGTTCTTAATGGTAACTCGGTTTAGCTTACGATAATCTATACACAATCGGAGTGAACCATCCTTTTTTTGCACAAAAAGAGCTAGCGCTCCCCACGGAGACGTACTCGGACGTATGAATTCAAGGTTCTCCAATTGTTGCAATTAAGTCTTTAACTCTCTCAATTCGGCAGGTGCAAAACGATACGGAGGTACGGAGATAGGAGCGGTACTGGGAAGTAAATCAATAGAGAATTCAATCTCTCGCTCGAGAGGCAAACCAGGTAACTCTTCCGGGAACACATCTCAGAAGTCGCAAACCATTAAGGGTAACTCCCCACACACAGAGGCATCCTCATCTAACGTCAAACTCGCCAATAATGAATAAACTGACTCTAGCTCACGAGGCCCATATAAATACGGTTCCAACGGTTCCCGATACTCCTCAAAGAATTTGAAACAAGGACCCTCGAGAGGACAAATATGAACTCGACGCTTGGAACAATCAATAGTAGCATGAAACGTGGATAGCCACAATCCATTCCCAGAATAAGATCAAACCCCGACATTCCCAAGACAATGAAGTCGAACACGAAGCGACAATCACAGATAACCAACTCACAATCTCGACAAATACAATCAAGAGGTGTTCTACCCCTTGAGGTGTCTCAACGAATAAAGGAGGATTAATAGTCTCCGTTTCCAATTCCAAGACACACACAAATGATGCAGTAATGAATGAATGTGATGCTCCAGAATCAAAGAGTACTTTAGCAAGGGAGTTGAACAAAAGAAATGTACCCCTCACAACAGAAGTATCCGGAGCCTGAGTAGTGGTAGGTGGGATAGCAGAAGTGATATTGTAAATTCGCCCCTGGGTACCCTGCACAAAACCTCCCCTCTGACCGGAACCCTAAGTAAGCGCGGAAGAACTCGCTCCCTTATCAACCCCGGAACTTTGAACTGACGTAGTCTGGCGGAAGTGAGACTACTGTTGCCTCTGAGCACCCCTGAATTGTTGGCCAACACTATGCCCCGTTCCCGGCTGATGCACGGATCCTGACTCACTGCGCATTCCTGACCCCTGAGGACAATTCCTAGCAAGATGATCGGTCTTCTCACAAATATAGCAAGCTTTCGAGAGGTGCGGACACTGAGCACGAACGTGTCCAGATTGGTTGTATTTGTAGCACACGGACGGAGGTCTAGACAAAGCACCCCGAGTCCCCGAAGAAAAAGGCGGTGGCCTAAAGTTCAACGAACTACCCAGCGGTGCTTGAAATGGATCCTTTGGCCTTTTCCTCCCCTGACTACTAAAGCTCCCCGACGAAGAACTCGTATTCACGGTTGGTTGTCGCGGTTCCCAAACTCCCCTATTCCGTTGCGCTTCCATCAGTATCTCAATACTCCTCACACACTCAACTACCTCGGCGTATCTCATCTTGCATTGTACCATTACCATCCTCCTTACAGTATTATGCAACCCTTTCTCAAATCGTCTACATTTTCTCTCCTCCATCGCCACCAACTCTGGTGCAAAACGTGATAAGGATTGGAACTTCTATGCATACTCCGACACGGTCATGCTTCCTTACTCTAACTTCTCAAATTGGTCCCTCAATTATTCACGACTAGTTTCTGAAAAATACTGTTCCTCAAAAAGCGCCTCAAACTCGGCCCATGTCAAATTCTCAACATCCAATTCATTTGCTTGAGCCGCGGTCCTTGCCGCTCTCCTCGTGTCCTTCCTAGACTCTAGGACAGATTTCCACCATTCACCAGCTTCCTCGACCAACTGAACAGCCACAATACCTACCCTGATGTTGTCTTCGGTGATATTGAGAGCTCTAAAGAGTTTACGAATTTGAGCTAGCCAATGGTCAGCTACCAATGGGTCACTACTAGTCCCGTCAAATACCGGTGGATTTCTACGGCTAAACTCTCGCATCGCCGCCATGGCTCGATCCTCGGCATTCTCTCTAGGAGCTTGGTTTAAAAGATTTGCAACCGTAAGTGCTGCGACGAGATCCCTAGCAAACTGATTCTGAGCGTGAGGTACTCCTGCACCTCGACCAGCCCCAGCCCCTGGATTTCCACCTGGGTTCTCCCCATGCTAACTAATCTCATCCTCAAGAGGTACCCCACGGCCTCGACCACTGCCACGACCACCCCGGTTTCCAGTCCCACCTTGTCTATCACGCGTCCTCGGAGGCATCTTACTACATGATATAAGAATTTGAGGTCAAGCCCCAACTTCCCAACACGGGTCAATAACTCTACACCACTCTATAGTAATGAAAATGCAATGCCAAGTAATCACATGAATGTTAGTCACACAAGCATGCACAAGTTATGTTAAAAGGCGCAACATTTTGAACCCATGAGACAAAACGTATCCCTACGGTCTCTAGGTGTTCTAAACCTATGCTCTGATACCAAGTTGTCACGTCCTCGATTTTCAACATAAATATAAATGATTTCCATAAATAAAATCTCACCATATTCTATTCGATACCCGAAAGATTTCCATTCCCACAACTATCCTTCCAAGTCCACAAGGTTCCAAAATATTACAACATCGGCTCGACGGCCCCAAATTAACATAAGTATCAAATTTCGAAAAAATGATTAAGGGTTACAATATTCCAAGTCAAAAGAATTACAATTTTAGTTACAAATGCATCTTTCAAAAGAGGTTTACAAAGATGAATGAGTAACTCCTTTGGTTAGCTTTCAAAAGTAATGTCCACACTCCAAGCACTCCAGGCATGAAAGCTATGGTTCCGAGTTAGCACCTGAAAATAATATAAGACTTGAGTTTCACTAGCTCAATAGAAAAGTTTACGCAAACTCTATATGCAAATGAGCAAGATGAACGAACAAATGATGGAAAATCAAGTGATAACGGAGGAAGCACAACTATCATGATCAAGTGTCCCAATATCTCCTCACCTTCTTCATTTAACTTGTGTCTCAACATATCGTATCCTTTGTGTGTTTGAGCCGAAGCTCCTGCCAGATTATGGGATCCCGATACCCCTTGCCAAGCGCCCACCTTGTAGGTTAGGCCTTGAGTGTTCAATACGAGCAATAGCTCCTGCCGGGCCAGTTATGGGATCCCGATATCTCCTGCTAGGCACCCACTCGTCGCTGGGTCCCGAGTGTACGCGTGTCGTTCACATACTCAAGTGTACCATTCGTACAAATGTCGTGCATGAAGCTCATACTTACCCCTCCATGGTTTAACCAATTTTGGAACAATTCCAATATATATATTTATGTACATATCACTTTACACATAAATACAAACTAGGCCATTTGATTTCTTTTTGTATATATATATATATATATATAAGTCCATTGAATAGTCAAAGGCTTTAGAAAAGAAAAAGATTTGCAACGGCACAAGAGGTTTAGAATTTTACTGATGGTCTACCGGTAGATGACAAGGGGCTACCGGTACAAACCAGAAACAGTGTGAACAAAAGTTTGTCTTGCAAGGTTTCTACCGGTAGAAAAAGAAAGAGTACCGGTAGGTGTCCAAAAAGTAAAAATAAATGAGTAATCCTACCGGTAGGGAACAAATTCTACCGGTACAAGCACAAAACAGTGGGTACACATCATCGCGACGACAAAGTTCTACCAGTAGAGAAAAAAATCCTACCGGTAGAAATCCGGAATTCTGACGATTTTTCACTACTTGACAGATTTTGATCCAAACCAAATAACAACCAATACAAGTTCGAACAAGGCATAGGAACACTCAAATAACATATAAAGAGAGGTAGAATTTCCTACCTCGAGTATCCAAACCAAAATCAAAGAGGTTGAGCAAGCCCTAGCTTCCGAAATCCAAACTGAACGAAAATACACCAAGCCGAGCTCTATCCAACACGATACGAGCTTGAATACGCAAGTAGAAGATGGAGTTGAGGTTGATTGTTGTGGGTTTTAAGTTTGGAGATGAGTTTTTGGGTGAGGGAGTGAGAGAGATGGAGAGACCGAGAGAAGAGAGAGTGTCGAGAGAGAGCTGAGATGAAAATGGAAAAAAAGAAAAAAAAACTCCCCTGGTATACACGACACACACATGCACAAATCACACAAACACCCATGGTTTTCAAATTCTCGCACTTTAAACCCCAATCATAATTTTCCACATTAAACCATCATACATCCATTCACAAAACATTAAAATTATATAACGGAAATTTACGGGTCTCTACATCAAACACCACCACCCAGGACCACCAAAAATCCGAAACACCCAACGCCGCTAGGCCTCTAGAGGTAGCCAAGAAAACCTCCGGTCGGTGACGGAGTGCACCACACACCGCCGCCACGCCCTCCCCGCAAAAGAGGGCACAGACGGAAAGAGGGAAAACGAGAGATGATCTCGATCAGGAAAGGAGAGGAAGGAGAGAGAGAGAGATAGCGGGAGATCGAAAGGAGGAAAAAGGAGCCCGGGGGGAGGAGTGAGGGAGGCGCCTCCCTCCAGGCGGCGGTGGCACCGAGGAAAGAAAACCCTAGCAGAGGAGATGTTGAAAGAGCGAGAGCGAGATAGGACTCCACCTCAGTGCATTCAAGCAAGCTTCTGTGGGTGGTTCTTTTTCTTCCAACTCAATCAAGTTCATGAATTTCATCCTCAGCAACTTTATCCTGTGCCTCGGCCTCAGCAAATCCGTCCCGACCGCCTCCCTCGGCCATATTCTTTCCAACCCCTCCTTGCTGCTGCTCAGCGTCAGCCATCTGCTCATCCTCGTCCTCCTCTGGCGGCAGCGGCTGGCACTTGATAGGTGCGTAAATATGCCTATTTACTCCCCCTAACTTAGGCTTGTTATGTCCATTTAGTACGCTACTTGGGATTTCATAGTTGTTAATTGCGTTTCAAGATTCTCGAAGCCGATAGTTGACATTTGGAGCTAAAAGCACAAAATCATATTTAACGCAAAGCCAATGCCAATCCAATTGATCCAGAGATGAGAGCAAACTTATATTGGATGGTGTGAAGCACCCAATCAAATTCCAACATAATGGAAATTCGGAGCAATATACTGTTGTGGATTTGCATGTGGTGAAGTGAAAGGCAATTGAAGAATTTAAAATCAAGAAGTGTGTGAAGAGAAATGGGCCAGCCAATGACCTTTGGGTTTGCACGTGAGAGATGATGGGCCCAGTAGTTGACAAGTTAGGCCCCACTTTTCTCATGGTTTCTCGGCACTTATATATAAAAGAGAGAAAAAAAGGGTTTGAGAGGATATCTTTTCTCCTACGCGAAAACGGAAGAATGGGGTGCGTATTTATTTTCAAGATTCTTGCGATCAGGATCTTTTTCTCACGCATAAAACCAAGAACAGTGGCAGCCATCAGGAATTTTTTTCTCACGCAGACAGAAGAAAGCAATTGAGTCGTGCGGCTATTCATCACGCCTTGGCCTGAGCAGTAGCAACACGTCGGAAGAAGAAAACAAGCTTCAGGGTTTAATCTTTTTATTCTTTGCAAAACTTTTAGTTTATTGTTCGATGGAGTTTATTTGTTTCACGATTATTTGTTCTCACTCCATGAGCGGCTAAACTATTCGGCTAGGGTGATGATGAGGTCTCTCCAAGTAGCGTAGTTGTTAGATTTCTAGGGTTCTATATTCAACTTGATTGTATGACTTGATCGATTCATAACTTTTTATGAAGTTTTATATTTTTCCAATATTCGAATATGTTTGTATCCATGGTTTCAAGCACTGTCATGCAATGGTTTATAATGTTCCAGGATAGGCTTTGAGATAGACTATACGACGAGAGACGGGTTGTGCCGTTGGTTAAATCAAATGAGACGATCCGTGCTGTGTTGAGATAGCTTATACGGAGTACGAATCTTGATTATCTTTTTGGGAATTATCGATAGGAATTGCTACTCTATGGTGGTCTAGTTGAATGTTGAATGTGAACCCTAGGTTTCGAAACAATTGCATTACAAGGGGAGACTAAATCGGAAACCCTAGTTCCTTCTCTAATCAGTTTACAACTCCTTTAATCTACTTTCTAGTTTAGTTTTAGTTTAATCAAATCAATCACAAATCCAACTTCTCTCTACTTTCCGAATTAAATTAGAAATTAATTGAAACTACTGCAACTCAGCTTTTTACTCCCTGTGGACGATCCTGGACTTAACCACTTTTCTTCGGAATATTAGTTAATTCCTTGGTTTTATAAATTTTATTTTTGGTATGAAAACGACAGACCAGCACTCCTCCACCGTATAAGACAGTTCAAGGTCAGGAATGACTGGCTCCGGAAGTTGCTTCAAGAAGCCCGATTCGAGCTCTATAACCATCACCTCAGCCATCGCATCGGCACCAGCCATGTATCCGAGCTTGTAGAAATCTGGAAGCCTTGCCTCCAGCTCGTCGTTCACCATCTTGTGCGCGATCTGAGTATACTCCAAAGCAACACGTTTTATGCCGGCCTCGAAGCTCTTCAGATCGGCCGCCTTCAGCTTTTCCTTCTCTTCCTCCTTCACCCTTTTAACCTCAGCCTTGGCAACCTCTGCTGATGTTGTCGCGTCGGCTAGCTGCCTTTTCAATCTCTCGACCTCAGCCTCTGCATTCTTGGCCTGCTGCTCCCAAGTCTTGCAATCGTTCTTGTATCGCTCATTCTTGGCGGCAACCTTGGTTGCTTTATCATATGCCTTGAGAGCAACTTGTCTAGCATGGCAAAGCAAAAAAGTCAGAAAACCTGAAGAAAAAACTTAAAGGCAAGATGAAAAAGCTAAGTCAAAGATTTACCTGTACCAAGTGCGAGCACATTTCGCCGAGACCTGGCAGGAGATCGGTCGGTACTCGGTACTTGGTCCACATCTCTCGAAAGGGCCAGACCCCTCAAAAGAGTTACAACAAGACCGGGCTCGGCTTTGACGGAGTCGTTGAGGAGTACGACCCTACTGTCAGGATTGGTGTAAGAGGGACTGAACTCTCGGCGAATGTCTACCTCGGTTGGGGGCTCGCTCGTATCAATTTGAGGCTCGGGAACATTGTCTCTTGGAGTCGAAGCACGAAACTCATCAGGTTGGATGGGCTGGGAGCTGCTCGGCGGAACAGATCCTTAGAGGTCTTCTGTCTCTTCTCTCTTTGTTGCTGATCTAAAGAACCCCTGTTCCGAGCTAGGTTCGTCGTTTCGGTTGGGATGATCGGCAGTAATACCCCTGACCTTAGTGGTGCTTGGAATGTGACTTAGTGTTGTGTCTTGATCAATTACGTGAGCTATTGACTTAATTATATTCCTTATTAAGGAAGGAGCACATGATAACCCATGGGCACACGTACACCTGATAATATTCCTAGGAGTCTGATAAAACAAGAGGGTTATACATGTTATTCATTCCACCTCGTTCTTATCTCCACCGTTTGAGAGAGAGAGAGAGAGAGAGAGAGAGCGCGCAACAGGAAGAAGAAGAAGCGGAAGGAAAAGGAAAAGGAAAAATCCATAGGGCTCTTGGGTGATTAAATTGGAAGCTTAATTGGGTAAATTTCATGTTTTGAGTTATGAATTCCATCTTTTGCTAGCTAGGATCATGCTTTTGATAGTTTAATCTCAATTTGAATTGGGTTTCGGGGTAGAGTTGTTGAACTCTCGAATTCTCTTCTAAACTCCTTTGATTTGGGTGTTTTAGGGTGATATGAACCATGAACTAGTTGTTTTAGGAGTACCTCTTGTAAACATCTGTAGTTGAGCATGAATCTCTAAGGTTTTAGAGTGGGTTTGAGGTGTTGGGAGTAGCTTGAGAGGTTGGGAATCGAAGGGAAGGTTGAACCATCTTTTTCTGAAAAACCTAGTTGCTACAGGTAGCAAAAGTCCAGAATAGGAAATCAGTGTTTTCCTACAGGTAGAATGGTTTTTGCGCTACATGTAGCAACTAGGCAGTTTTTGGGAAATTTTGCTACGTTCACGTTTAATCTCGCACACTTCTAAGACCTTATCCCAAGCATGGACAGACACATTTGACATTGACTAATTATATTTCCCTTGCTTAATTGTTATAGGGGGGTTCGTGTGAGTTCGTGAATTGAGGTGAGTGACTTAATACCCAAAACACATGGTTTATTGCAAGCTTTTCACTTCTATGACTTTTTGTGCTATGATATGAACTCCATGGAATATCAATGAAAGGTGGATGATAAGCCCTCAATAGTGTAAATAACCGGGCTTATCTCGCTCATTTTTGCCACGCTCAAGCGCATAACTCTTTGTTTTTGTTTGATATTGCGCGAAAGGTGCGTTTTTGGTGATTACAGGTTTTCCGTGTGAATAAGGCTTGTTTAAAGCCAAGTTTCGCTCCAACAACGTTCGGTGATCCGAGGGCTCCAATCGGAGCGATTCCGGAGCTTGGGGATTGTCGTGGAAGCCCCGGAACAAAGCCTGACATGAGCTGACATGAGCTACTGTGGAAGGCTGGCAGACACAATGTCTACCGGTAGACATTCAATGTCTACCGGTTCAATTCCAGATCAGTGAGGACACCATTTTGCATCATTCTGAAACGACCAATGTCTACCGGTAGATATTCAATGTCTACCGGTAGACATTCCCAAATTTCTGCATTTTTTTGCCCGACTGTTGGACATTTCAGGGGTAGTTTAGACTTTTGTATCCCGAATGTTTGGGACTTTAAATAGATTTTAACCTCATTTTGAGAGGATATCTTTCATTCTCAGCCCTAGGAACTTCTCTCTCTACCTCCCTCTCCTCTCAAACTCTTCATCTCTCTTCAAAGGAGATTGAAGAGTTGGGTTTTGAGGTATTTCGTCTTCATTAATGTTGTAGGTACGTTTGAGATCTTTCGTAATCTTAAGTTTATTTTCGTTTTCATCCATGAATCGTATTTATCTTTTTATGCTTGTTCTTCGTTCTTGTTCTATGGTTGAGTAGTGATAAAGGCTTGGTCATGGGGTGATTTCTATTCCGTGACTTGGGTAGTTTAATGACTTCTCTCATTTCTTGTGCTTAATGTGGTTTGTGAATGGACTAAGTTCATTTTTATGTACCAAAACCTAGGGTTGTTAACCTCTTTGATTATGTGTAGGTAAGGACTCGATCTCTTGCCACATTTAATGCTTGGAGCTATGTCACTCTAGGTGTTTGCCAAAATCCCTCAAAGAACTTGTTGAACTCTAATCTTTGGTCTAAACTTAGGGTTGTTAACTTCTTTGATTGGGTGTAGACAAGTCTCCTTGGCACACCCAATGCTTAGAACCATGGCACTCTATGTGTTTGATTAAATGCCTAAATGAGTTCCTTTCCATTTCCAGACCCCGTTGTATGAGTTAAACTTGATTTTTATGGTTGAATCTTCCGAGTGAGATCAAATGACAATGACTCTCACTTGAGTTATCAAAGAGAAGCATTGAACGGCCTAAGTTATGGGCGGAATGAACCCCTAGACTTTGCCGCTTTTAATTTCTAGTCAATCTTTGTTTTCAATTAAAGTTAGGAGGTAGAGAGAATTTCCATCACTCAAAAGTTGGCCGTCTCAAAGCTGAACTAAAGGTTGGCGGTCCTAACGCTAAAAACCCTTCGTAAATCAAACCTCCGGCCTAGCTCCATTGGCTCCCTGTGGATTCGACCTCGGACTTCCGAGTTTATTATGCTGCAACCGACCTAGTTATATTTTGATATGAACTCCATGGAATATCAATGAAAGGGGGACATGTTTTATATCTATTAATGGCATCCTCCCACGTCCCAGCTTGCTAGGGGACACGTGCTAAAAGGCTAGCAAGGCATGACTATTATATCGGATAACGAAAGACGTCTTAACTTATCCACTACCAGGGATGCCTAGTAGACATGAAATGAATAAAGGATGTGCATTACTATGCTATGTTGCTATGAAATATGATTCATTTTCAAATGGTTTAAATCATTGTCCATGGAAAGCATGTAGTTTGCGTATTAATCATTCATACGAGCTTCGGTTTATGAAGTTCTCCACCTTTCAGGAATTGAGGAATAAGAGGACGTGGCACTTGTTTGGTAGATTTGGGACATGTAGTCAACTTGTGGATAAGAGGTATATTCTGACTATTTGTTAAATTCTATGGTCATTGTAATTAACTTGTTAAACCTTTTTATTAGGCGCATCTCTGAGGCGTATTTAGGAATCTTAGGCCTTTGTAAATGTGGATTATCATTTGATTAAAACCCATAACAAATACCTTTTTTTTCCTGGTTTGTAATCTAATTCCGCTAATTAAGTAATAATATGACTTATGCATATGGATGGCCTTGGTGATGGTTTCACCGGCACTTTGTTATGACTTAATCCCTTCGGGGCGGGACAGGGTCGTGACATCGGCCTCGGCACATTCCTCCTCGACATCTCCTCGTCGGTGGGTTCGACAATCTTAAGTGGAACGTTCAACCCTGGGAGGATAGGCTCGAAAACGTCGTCTGGCCTCAAAGGTTCAAACCAGTAAGCTGCGCTCTTTCTAAGCGTCGGTAGCCTCACCCTCAGTTGTTTCTTCTTTAATTTGGACTCCCTCGGTAGCCAGTGGTGCACCTTTCTTCTTCTGGGTCCCCTCGGTTGCCGAAGGTGTTGCTTTTTTCTTCTTACGCCCTTCTTCCTTACTTTTTTTCCTTCCTCTTGAGCACCCCCTTGTACAAAGGCACGTAGTCAAGAAGGGTGGGTGCGTCTTGGCAAGCTTGGGCGAGAAGTGTCTCGCAGGCTTTGGCTTGGGAATTAGTGTTCAAACCCTTCGAAATCGGGCCGAACTCTACAAAAAAAAGAAGAAGAAACAACAGAAACAAAGACATCAGCAATGATGAACAGAAATAAAGCAAAATAGTACAAGAGTGTGAAAGTGCTCGACACCTCTCGTGTCTTTAACTTTCGGAACAGAGAACTGACTATGAGTGCCGCCGAACTCAAAATTCCCATGGACCTCGAGATAGAAGTTGGCCCACTTGTCTGTGTCGGAAAGGCTCGTAATTAGAGGCTCTTTCTTTGGACGTGTTGTTAGATACCGACGCCCGATTTTTCCATGCCAAGACCATCGTGTAGGTATGGAAGAGGTCAGTCATGGTGAAGTCAAGGTCCTGACTCTCAATCAAAGCAATCACCGACATGATTATTCGGTAACTATTGATGGCTAGTTGGTGAGGAGCCAGGCTAAACCTTGCTAAAATCTCCCTAAGGAATGGATGGAGGGGGAACCGAAGCTCGACCTCGCAGATGGCCATGAGGGGCACGGTAATATGCTCGGGTCGCTCCTTCACCGAATCCTTGATCTCGTTGCTTTTTACACGATGGAGCAGCACGTCGGTAGGGATGTTATACCTATGGCAAAACTGCTCGTACTCCCCAGGCTCGCCATTGAAATAATGGGCGTGGGGGCACAGAAGACCTTTATCAAAAAGGTCGTCGTCGCTACGAGCCGACGTCGAGGCCTCAACACCAGAAGTAAACCTGGCCTTGGCCTCTTGTCCCATTTGAGGCTCGACGTCGGACTCGGTGGACGGAGTGAAAGAGATCTCCGAATCGGTTACGAACTCATTGTCGACATACTCGTGATCCCGCTCGGCGTTCGAGTTGTCGGATGTAGGAGAAGTCGCGGACATCCTAGTAGAAGCGGTAGAAGAAGCTTAGTTTTGATTCCTACACTCCTCGAGCAGAGACCTGATTAGCTGTCGCTTGGATTCGGTTTTCGAGCGGTCAGAATCCGAAGAGACGTGAATGACCTCATGACCCAGACCTAGAAGAAAACAAAGAAAAAGCAAAGAATAAAAATCTTCGTTGGCAAAACAGAAGATTTAAAAGGCTCGGATAACCTATCGGCTCACGGGTCTGATTCTTTCTAAAAAGAGCTCGGTCAACTTAAATTTACTTCACGTTCGGCTACAGCCTAAGAAGGACATGGTGTTCGGTTTGTCACCTCTACCAGAAGCAACACTCGGCAGAGTTTCAACACCCCTTGTGGGGCTCGGAAGAACAGATTAAAGATGGAGATGAATGTCACTGTTCACCCCAGTTCTCTATTGTTCACTGAGAACAAAATACCCCCCAAATCACCCAAAAAAAACCCAGGAAAAGTGCATGAAAAGTAAAGAAAAGCGAAGAACGATGATAACTGAGGACATACCTGGAGTTTGCTACTTGAATCAGAGTCTGGAGTGATGATTTGGGCATGAATAAAGTCTAGAACGATGGAACGTAGAGAGAGAAACTCTGGTTTTAGAGAGAGAAAGTCTCAAAGAACATTCTATCTCCTCCCTTCCCGATATTTATAGAGGTAGGGAAACGGTTCGAATTTCCCGCCTTCTCACCTTACCGCCGAACCATTGGCCAACCAGAGCATGACACATGGCCACGACAGAGTAACTGCTCAGAACTTCCCGCGTGCCAACCGTCTCTTCGTCTGCTAAAGCGTCCTTTCACCTACCACACCCGCTCGATGATTGACACATGTCACCTTACTATTGGGGCTTGGATTTGACTGTTGTGACATCCAAAGGAAGACCCTCGAAGCAACGGCACGGCCAAACCTTGTCTGCTTTCTTGGACCCTTTAGTTCGGCTTCGGCTAAAGCTCGACCTAGTCAGAAGTCAATCCCTACCACACAAGAGTGTCGGTAGGAATTGAGGGGTTATTGTAGCAGGCCGAGCCAACAACTCGGATCATACCGAGTGAGTTTTCGAACCCTTCCTTGAAGGTTCGCCTGAATCCAGGCCATTTTCCCACCCCAGTTCGGCAGACCGACGGTCTTATAGTAGAGGCTCCATCAGAATCAATCAAAGTGATCAGTTCGGCCCACCGACCCTTTGACGGCCGAGCACCACGTTTGGCATTGAACAAACGTGGGGCCATGGTTCCAGCTCACCCACATGGGAACAACAACCGTGGCCATGGTGACGATCGTGACGTCATCCGAATGGTTATCAGGATAATGACGGTGGCACGTGAAGGTGCCAGCTCATCCTATAAACGGTTACAAAATCCTAATATGACGCGAAGGTGATGTCAACTGATGCGTGATGAGCACATGAGCAGGCTTGAGAGCCAAGTTAGGAGTTCTCTATAAATACGCCATTATATATACCGTCCTAGAAGCGGTACACATTCTCTAGTACCCTAAAACCCTAGTTCTTGGCTTTCACCTCTCCTGGCAATTGTACTGATTCTTGCATTGGAGGGCCATTCCGGAGAACCTCCGGTGTGGTCTTTAGTCGTGCTTCCTTGTGCAGGCTAGGTGGAGATCAAGAGCCATATTCGAACCCTCAAGACCAAAGGAGCGAACCAAGCTGATCGGAGCCCCACAGATTGCATATTTCATTACCATGGAGGCAAAACATTTCAAACCTTGGGGTCATTAGGGGTTATGCCCGATTGTTATCTTTAAGACCCTGGACATCCAGTTATCAATTAAAAAAATAAATAAATAAAAATCTCTAAGAAAATTGGTATTCGATTTTATATAATTTTATTGAAATGGACAAGTTAGCTTAGAAAAAAAAAACGAATGTGAATAATATAAGTTCAACCACTCATTTTTTCTGCACAAATAAATATGACAATCGACAAGTGTCCAAAAAGTCTGAGTGCATTTTTGAACAAATATATATGCTCGTTTTTTTTCCGTGATCGGCAAAAATTCAGTTAAAGAAAACTTGACAAAGGGTAACAGCGAAAGACAAGGAAATAATACATTGCATAAGATAGATACAGAGAATCCTTAACCTAGCTGTGAACAAAAACATGGATTCAGCTGACAAGGCCATAGTTTAGAAGACTCTTTTTTTCTTTTTCTATATTTTTTTAGAAACAAACTCATCCCAGATTTGACTCTCTTATTTCTTTTAAGCAATGGTAAGCATACATATGATTACTTGATCTTTGGACTCAATTTTTGCGAGGGAGATTTCAAGTTGGCACAGGATCAACGAGTACTAAAGTCACAAATCCCTTGAGCATGGTTTCAAAGTGGGTGTAATTATCTCCATCCTTGAATATAACATACACAGCTCGTGCAAGGTTGAGAGGTGGCTGGAGGAGAGGAATCGGGACAAAGGTTGGGCGGAGGCACTCTGAGTTCATGTCTTTCCATGCATTTGTAACTCGTTTCTGTAATTCAATGATAGCTTCTTCTTCTGTTGCACCATATTGTTTCATGTAGCATTCAATTGACGAGGCTACCTGACCTCTTTCTTGCTCAAACTATTTCTTGCTCAAACTATAATATTTGCACCACCACAAACGTTAGCATGGAAAGGAGGTAGCAAGGTAGTAAATTGTTTTTGTGCCTAATTCATTGACAACATTCAACATGCATGGTTGGAATCTCGAATCTCAAGACATGATCGGGTATCATCAGAATTTATTAGGGAAGCGCTTATGTGTATTTTGGGTACGTACCAAGGATCGAATGTCATACATTTGCAACTTGTTTCCAGAAGGTTACAATGTAATGTCCCATGTTTGGTGGAGTAGTCATAAGTAATGTGAAATCACATCCCACAATGAAAGTCTGCATGGGTGATCTTGGGTACATTACAAATCATGTAAGATACTACTAGTATATTGGGCTTAAGCATTTTGGGTCATGTGGTGTGGCTTGTGAATCAAAATCAATATACTAATTAAGGTTCCGTTCCGCTTAACTGTTAACATTTTTTTTGGAGGTTTTGTTCTTATTCAAAAAATTTGCGTTCGTTAGTTTTGCGCCATTGTAGATTATTGATTCATCTCGACGAGATGTATCAGAAAAGTTGAATTTTTTTTTTAATTTTATCCAAATATTTTGAAAAATAATCATTTTTTAGCAAGTTTTTTTTTTTTTTTTTCCTTCTGATATTTGTACGTTGGACTTGTATATGTTACCTTGTGGCCAAACACGTCATTCACGAGCCTGGAAACCACTGATGAAGCATGAACAATCAAAGGAAAACTAGACACCCAATCAAAGGCCTCGTTGGTCGCCAACTCTCCCATTCCAATAAGGGAAAGGGTTGAAATAGCTTGGCGGGCACAACTCAATAGCGTAACTGGCATATGCTCGTCCATACTTGGAGCATAGCCTTCGTGATACCATTTGGCTTCAGTCAAGAACACTCCAACCAAATCTTTCAACTGGAATTTTGAGGAAAATAAGTTAGTATTGGGTGAAATTTCAGTATTATTACTTATTAAAAAAAAAAAGTAAGTTCGAGGCAAACTACGGATTTTGCGTATTCGACTCCATATGATCTTCCTTGCTTGGCCATTTCATCATCAATAATCTTGTAAGTATCCAAAACTGTTTGATAAACAAGTTTCATATAGTCCGGAAGTTTATCCAAAATATTGACTTCCCACCTGAAAATTAAATAAGTTACGAAAAATAACTAAGGGGTACTATAGCGACAGGTATGGGAACCCAATCTAGATAATATTACATTCTACTTTTAGATTCTGAAATTATATATACTCTAGCATATAGCGACAGGTATGGGAACCCAATCTAGATAATATTACATTCTACTTTTAGATTCTGAAATTATATATACTCTAGATAATATCATATATAGCTGTGTGAGATTATATGATTAACAAGTTAGCGACAAATGAAATCTACTATGTTTACTACAAAAGAATGAAAATCAACTTGTAAGTTGTTTATAATCTAAAATCTAAGACTGAAAAGCTCATCAAACTCAGTTGACCCAAAAGTACCTCAAACTCAGCTTTTCTACGATTTGATTTTATTGTTTTTGAGTTTCTTACCATGTTGAAAAAAAAAAAAATTATAACTGATCAAATCGAAATTTAGATCACGAGGGGGTAGGAGGACATAATTTAACCTTTGAATTGCATCATTGAAGAGCACAAGTTCTTCGTAGCATTGCTAGCATCACATATGTCATCAATAAGGGAAATCAAGGAAGCTGCTTTGGTTAGAATCCTTATACCAAGAACTAGGTTTTCCGCCGTCATGCAAGCAAGAAGATTTCGTGCCCGTGGAATCTGTTAAAAAGGAGATTCTTCAAAAATATCGTATACAACGCAAAATCTTCAATCACTAATCACTTTTGTGACAATTGCCTTATTAACGTCTATTTAGTTTCAATTCGGTCACGAATACCCCCAGGATACCTATTATCCAATTTCTACGTTCATGTAGCAATTCAAATTACACTAATTCACGTAACAATCAACAGCGTACAAAACTCATAAATATAATATATGGCATAACAATATTCTAATTTATTAAATATTAATTGACGAATAAGTCAAAATAAGTATACGGTGGTTTGAATAAAATCATTATCTTAAAAGATGATGTTTTTCCTTTTTGGTTTATGAAACTAATAATATCAACTTTTATAATATTCTTGAAATCATTTATTCTATTTCTTTATTATCACAAAATAAATATTCAGCCAAACAATTAATTACTACATTTAAAACTAAGTCTATTTCTCAGATTTAGAATTTATAAAACATTTCCACTATTTAACTATTTAAAATATTATCTTTAACTACCATATTCTTATTCATAGATTTTAGAAACTAATTTTTATTTGAAAGTGCATATTACTAAATTTAGCATTTTCTTAATTTTATTTTTTTAAAAACAAAATACAATAAATGTTTAATATTAGATCTTTATAATGAGTTATTTGGTCTAATCAATATTTATTAGGGTTAAATATTAACTAATATATAATCTAAAATAAATCTAATTAACTATACGATGAAATGAATAAAAATAAGTAGTATATGAACAAATACCTGTGTTAATCCTCGTATTTATAAATAGATACTTTCTACAAATTTCATTGGTAAACATGTTTTTCTTTTATAAAAAGTTCCTCCTACGTTTCTTAATGCCATTTACCGATTAAAACCCCCTTTTGTTTTATATCATCTATTGATTCAATAAACCTGCACTTGTCCTCTTGCACACAATTCAACCACTTATGTCCGCTAGTGATTCACCATAATCTCGCGAATAATCCTCAATTTACGTATAAAAACGTTTTCAGGCCTTACCACTGATTTTCTATCACAAATAGGACTAAATATTAATGAAAATAGGACTAAATAATAATTAATTAAATTCTGAAATTAAAAACAGGTTACCATCTTCAACAGGAATTAAGTTTTTGTCCTAACTCCATTAAAATACAAATTGAGTTACGGGTTTCCGGAAAACTACCTCAAACACGATTCTAAGTCCGGGTAAGTGTTGTACGGTGTCTGTAGTTCGCTGTGGTGGTTTCGAAAACTCGAGGCGGCGTCCGGCAAAGCTCTGACGGGGCGGCGGCGGCGGCGTAGGCATGAAACCCTTTTTTTTTTTTTTTTTAGACCACCGGGGTGGAAACGGGTGGTGGTGAACGGAGGGGAGGGAGGTGGCTGCCGTGAGAGGTGGTGGTGATGGCAGGAGGTCGTGCAGAGGAGTGGCCGGCCGAGGTGGGTGGTTGTCGAGGAGCGGCGGTCAGACCGGAGATGGTGGAGCCGAGGAGGTGGGGGCTCGGTGGGTCGGGCTCATGGTGGTGGACGGAGGACGTGGCCGGAGGAGGTGACTGGTGGTGCGGGGTGGAGAGAGCCGAAAACACCCCAGCAGAACCACGGTTTTACGAAAACACCCCAGCAGATTGAAAGGACCAAATTACCCATCATCACAAACCTGGCCAGCTCCAATCCAGGGACTTAATTGGAAAAATTAGGCAAAAATGGCCAAACCCTTTCTAGGCTCTTTTATTATAAGGTTAGATATATTGGGGCTCATAGTACACTCCCAACATCCAAAAGTACAACTTCACTCATCTGTCTCTTGCAAAAGGTAGTTTCCTTGGAACGTCCAAATCTTTCCACCTCCTAAACCAAAAATTGTACCACTTAAAATATAAGATTCAATGTATTAATGCCCTGTTTTGGATGTCTATGAAACAATTTCTTATCGACTTTACTAGTATTCTTATTCTTCTTCTCCATTGAGGCAATTTTTCTTTTTCTTTTTCGATTCATCTCAACTAGAGGACTGAATGAATTTTATGTAAACTACGAGTTTCAACTCTCTCATTTGTTCCGAGAAAATCAATCATTTGACAACTTAAATGCACGAGGATTGCCAATTGGCAGCAACGGATTGGTAGCCAATACTTTAATTGCGTTAGTTCCATATGGGGAATTGAGAGGGGTAGGGGGTGAAATGATTTAGTAAAATAGTATTTTTTGTTTGTTTTTGCTTTCATAAATAATGTCTTTGAAGCAGAGAATTTTCTCTGTTCTTTTCCTTATGAAAGATGAACCAATAATGTAGCAATTTTTTTGAAAAGCCAAAAAGAAGAGTTTCTAGGGAGGCTTACTAAACAAGTTGTATTATACTACCTTGTGATTTCGCTCAACTCCCTCTGGTGCAATTTTTCCAATAAGTTGAAATCTAATTTCGCAAAATCCAGTAGAATTTTGTTTTGGGAATCATCTTTTTCATAGAAGGAAATATAACGCCTTGACTCGAGCCTTGTCATGCCCTTGTGGATGGGCTGATATAGTGTCACACCCCAAAATAATAAGTGACCGGCCGTGAACTATGAGACTAACCCATGGAACACGCAGCCTAAAAAGGAAATAAATTAAATGCCAAAACTTTGAATCACTGACTAAATTTTATTCAAAATAGTATCAGCCAAAAAGATTCAGACAAAAGAATGGGGCACAAACATCCCATGAACCAAATAATACCAAGTGATCCACCAATAATAAAAAGAATTCAATAACTGATAAATGTTTCAAATGCGGAAGCGATTAATAAACTAAAAATATGATGAGACACCCTAAGGAGGTCAAACTAAAAGAAGTCCTCGAGATGCCACCAGAGTCCTTGCCTAAATCCTTGACTAGCCTGAAAAAGAAGTTGGAATAAATCCGTCAGCTGATGAGTTCAGTGAATGGCAAAACATGTATATTAGAATAATGTTCTGAAAGGGTTCAAAATAATTTACCACGTCAACATAATTTGGCATCTGCGGTGAACAACAAAATATAAACCAACCCAATGAACAATTCAACCAATGACTTAATGGTGATCACAATACAATATCAAACCACAATATATGGGAAACCACAACCAATACCAAATAGTACCAAGTGCCAGTGAATAAATGTCTCATAATTGGATCCAATATCGTATCTTAGAGTCACCACGAGTAAGCAGCCCGTGGAACTTTTCTTGAAGAACGACCCGGCAAAAGAAAGCCGTTGAGCACTAGAGTCACCGGCACCCCGTCCCACATCGGAAGTCTACATGGATGATCTTGGGCATATAACAAATCTTGTGGGCTACTACTAGTACCTTGTGCTTAAGCTTTTAGGCCATATGGTGTGGCTTATGGATCAAAATCAAGGTATTGGGCCAGTGGTCTGCTTGGGGAGTTACATATAGAGCATGAACTACTTGTGCTACGATTGGATTATTGCTCAAGTTTGGTAGTGCAAAATTGAGGTGAGTGGCGGTAAATTCCATTGCTTCATCTAGTATATCTTTTTGTCCTACGCTTAGAAATGTAGCTTCGTACAAGCTCAATAATCCTCTCACATCACCAATCAACGATTCCTTAAATTTTCCTTCATTGTCCTTGAGTTTGTTGAATACATCTGCTTAAACCATTTAGGAACATGATCAATTAGAAAACAATATGTTAAAAATATGAAAGTTAATGAAATTTATTTGTTTCTCTTTTTGTTTCTTATTACTAAAAACTGAGGCATCATGGTAGGTTGAGTTCTAGCGATAACAACACTAAAACAGTATATATGCATTCTCTAATGCTCTCTTGATTTCTTTTCCTATCGTTCTCGATTTCATTGTTCATCTTTAGTAACAATGTAATTTCCCGTTGCTAATAAAAAAATCACTTTCCTTAACCGTACAAGAGACAAAGGTGACTTACCACAAGAGACAGCATATCCTTGTTGTCTAAGTAATCGGAATGAGAGAGCAGTAATGTAAAGATCCTCATCATTGTTGACATTTTTGTGACCACTTTGATGATAGGTTTCATATATTTGATGTAATCCTTGGTCAATCTCTGTTTCGAAATGGTAGGTCACGCCTAGCGCTGGATTGCATCAATAAGGTCTAACTGTTATGAAAATTCATCCTTTGCTTCCACTAGTTGCTTTCTCACCTTTTCTTTAAGCTGTTGATGATTTTGCTTCATGTTGATATCCACTTCCAGCCAAAAACAAATAACTAAAATCAGGTTTTAACATTATTACGTGGACTAGAACAATAGAACTGTTAAATTAACAGTTGCGTAATTGCATTTAGGTGCAATGAGATTGTGGGTTCAACTTTTATGAAAAAAAATAAAATACATTTGTCAATGGGTTGGAATATTAGTATTGATTCGTCTAACAAAAAAACTACTTACTTTTATCATCTAACATGAGAAATGTTTATTATTATTACTTCTTCTTTTTTTGTTGGAAATTAAAATTTAGTTTTATTACCTCAAGAAAGTACATTCTGATCTAGGATTGGTGTGAGAACTGAAATTAAAACAAAAACTACATGACCTAGAATACTTGCTTTTCCAAGCTTTATTTTAAAATTGAACGCGATCAAAATCGTTTTCATAACCGGGCGAGCCCATCGCAAGAAAAAAAGAGTGCACTCATGATGTCGCTAGGCCATAGATCTCTTAGAAAATTGGTATTCAATATATATAATTTCATTGAAATGGACATGTTACCTTAGGAAAAAAAAACAAATGCCAATAATATATATTTGAACACCCATTTTTTCTGCACAAATAAATTAATATGACAATGGACAAGTGTCGAGAAAGCCTGAGTGCTTTTCTGAACAAATATACTCGTAGGGGACACATAACAATGAAAGACAACTTTATTGCTTGATGGAAATAATACATTGCATAATAAATATTACAAAGGATCCCTAACCTAGCTTTAGAAAGAACAAAAACATGCATTCCACTGAATGCATACATGTTTCATCAAAGACAAGGCCATAGTTTAGAAGACTATTTTATTTATTTAAGCAATGGTAGGCATACATAAGATTACTATCTTCGGACTCAATTTTTGCGAGAGAGATTTCAAGTTGACACAGGATCAACAAGTACTGAGGTCACAAATCCCTTGAGCTTGGTTCCAGAATTTGTGTAATTATCTCCATCCTTGTATAAAACATAAATAACTCGTGAAAGGTTGAGAGGTAGGCAGAGGAGAGGCATCGGGACGGGGGTTGGGCGGAGGAACTCTGAGTTCATGTCTTTCCATGCATTTGTAACTCGTTTCTAGAATTCAATGATAGCTTCTTCTTCTGTTGCATCATATTGTTTCATGTAGCATTCAATTGAGGAGGCTACGTGACCTCTTTCTTGCTCATACTATAATTGCACCACCAAAAATGTTAACTAGCATGGAAAAGAGGTAGCTAGGTAGTAATTTGTTTATGTGTCCTAATTCATTGACAGCATTTAATTACATGCACGGTTGGAATCTTGAATCTCAAGACATGATCGGGTGTCCCTTGTGGTATTTTCATGATTTTAAATTTTTTGTTTTGATTGGCTTCTTGCCCTCCTTTGGTATTGGTTTTCGGGTGGCTTTTTGCCGGTATGCCCAAGATCCATTTAATCTTTGTTATCTTCCTCAAAGATTAATAAAATCTTTTTGCTGTTGCAAAAAAAGACATGATCAGGTGTCATTAGAATTCATTAGGGAAGCGCTTATGTATATTTGGGCACCAACAATCGAATGTCATGGATTCACAACCTGTTTCCAGAAGGTTACAATGTAATACCACATGTTGGGGTGAGTAGTCATAAGTAATGTGATATCACATCCCGCAATGGAAGTCTACATGGGTGATCGATCTTGGGCATATAACAATCTCCCATGTAAGACATTACTAGTACTTTGGCGTTAAGCATTTTGGGTTATGTGGTGTAGCTTGTGGATCAAATTCAAGATACTAAGCTAGTGGTTACGGGGAACAAAAGACATAAATTTACGATGAATAAAGATATTTGTACATTGGACTTGTATATCTTACCTTGTGGCCAACCACGTCATCAATGAACCTACAAGATGAACCTTGAACAAACAAAGGATTACTAGACACCCAATCAAAGGCCTCTTTGGTCGCCAATTCTCCCATTCCAGTAAAGGAAATGGTTGAAACAGCTTGGTAGCCACAACTCAATAGTGCAACTGGCCAGTGCTTGTCCATACTTGGAACATAGCCTTCGTGATACCATTTGGCTTCTTTACAGTATACTCCAACCAAATCTTTCAACTGGAATATTGAGGATAATGAGTTAGTATTGGGCAAAATTTCAATATTATTACTAATATAAAAAAATAAGTAAGTTAGTTCGAGGCAAACTGCGGATTTTGCGTATTCGACTTCATATGATCTTCCTTGCTTGGCCATTTCATCCTCAATAATGTTGAAAGTATCCAAAACCGTTTGATAAACAAGTTTCATATAGTCCGGAAGTTGATCCAAGGCATTGACTTCCCACCTGAAAATCAAATAAGTTACGGGAAATGAGTTAGGAGTATAGCGATAGGTGTGGGAACCAAATTTAGATAACAATACATTCTACTTTTAGATTCTGAAATTAATAAATACTCTAGCATAAGTCAATATCAAATATGCTAGTAGCTATAGCTGTGTGAGAACTCAGTAGCCCCAAAGGTACCTCAACTTTTAAGTTGCTTAGAGCATCCACAGTGGAATAAGCAAAACAAAAAATTGTTAAAGTTAGCAATGTTGGATCAAAAAAGTGCTCACATTGAAATAACCAAACCTAGCAATCTCTTAACAACTCATCAAATTTTGACTCTTCAATAATCAAAACTAGCAATATTTTGTCAATAACCAAATTTTATCTCTCAATCAAGTATACCAACATTACACAAAAACCTTCTCTCTCTTCCATTCTCTCTCTCTCTCAACAATGTTTTCAAGAAATAATTTTAAAAAACTGTAACTTTCAGATTTTTTTTCTGTTTTTTTCAGAAACTTTTTTTTTACAAAAAACAAAAATTTTCAAAACTGTAAGTAAATAAAGTGTGTTTTTCAAAAAACCGTTTTTTACACAAAATCTGTTTTTAAAAAACTGTATTTATAGTTTTTGAATTTTCAAAACTATTTGTGTAAATACAATTCTTTCAAAATATTTACAGTTCTTAAGTGAACAAAGTCTGTGTTTTTTGAAAAACTATTTTTTGTTTCGAAAAACTATTTTTTTTGAACAGTTTCTAACATAAACTATTTTTTTTCCTTCCAAAACCGCTTTTTCAAAAAATATGCGTGAAATGAAGGGAAAAAGTTTGGAGGGCCCATTGATTTTGATTATGGGCAAAAAATAACCAATGTGGGATTTGACATTACTAACTTTAGAAACCTCTAAATGGATAATCAAAATCTGATGTGGCATGTTTTGATTATTCATATTTGCTTATTCCACTGCTGATGCTCTTATAATCTAAAATCTAGACCAAAAAGCTCGTCAAACTCAGTAGCCCCCAAAGGTACCTCAAACTTAGCTTTTCTACAATTCGATATTGTTTTTCAGCTTCTTAAAATCTCTACAATGTAAAGGTCTATTGGTAACATTTTTTCACAAGCACTACTGATCGACTTCTAAAATCACATTAATAACTAATCCTCGAATTTATTTGTACACATGCACGTCCTTGCATTGGTCTTAGATTGTGTATGTATCTTCGATATATGATCCTTCAGAAATCAAACAGTTTCTTTCATGTCTTGAGCATTTAAAGAAATTACTATTTCCCCTTTTGCTTTTGTGAATGATTTTTGTTTCACACAAACTTCATTAAAAAAAAAAAATCACTCAGAAGACCAACCGGGACCAATCCTATAGAACTTTTCCAAATTAACCTAAAAATATAGTATAGTTTATTATACTATTGGGAGGTGTGCAAGGGCCCGAGCCCCTGCTTGCACCCCCCTCGGTCTGCCTCTGATGGCATGCTATAAGATAGGCTCTACACTAATGAAATTACTATTTCAATAACAGAACGAACTAAAACAATTGGTCTAATGGTTGTGTGACAGCAATTCGTGCTGTGAGGTTGTGGGTTCAAATCCATTGGAAAGGAGTTTGATATCAATTGTGATCGGTTGGGATGGGCTAAGGTCAAAGTACGTTCTTATATTGCATAACAAGGGGGAAAAAAGAATAACAGAACACAATTTACTCAAAAACTACTAGTTATACCTCAAGGCCTGAAATGAAGGACTCAAGGAAAAGATCTACGAGTTATTTGAAAGAAATGAGGTAAATTGGAGCCGTTTGATATAGGAACCTCTAGTTACAAGAGTAACACAGTTTGCTGATAAAGATAGAATCTGGATCGCGTGCATCGACACAAATATCTGTCACGTGTGATTGGCACACAAACACGCATGGTCATATAATTAACCTCCACTTTTAGTATCTTACACTTAATTTCTCCGGTGTGCGCTCGACATATAATTAACCTCCACCTCAACTTAACTTTTGTGATTAGTAACGGTATGGTATGATCCCAAAATCGATACAGTGATTGTAATATAACATGAGAATCCGAGGAGATGCCTTAACTTGGATATTTCGAGTACTGCTGAGGCAGCAAGAAGGACAACCCTGGGGCCTTTCAAAAAAAAAAAAAAAACCCTTTAGACAGTATATTACTTGCAAGTTGCAACACATACAGCAATGAAATTCCAAGCACAGATAGCATCAATATCCAGTACGTAACGTTTCGCACCTTCTAGTGACATAGAAAAATGACTCTAAAGCACAGAGAAGCAACACGGTTACCTGTAACAGCTCCAGTTGTGCAACAGCATCTAGTGAAGATGCTAGACCGACTGATACTTTGTCTGGGTCCATATCCTTTATGCACTCAAGAAGAGTTTTCAATCCTCCCTGACCAACCCCACACAGAAATTATAGCAACACATTGATATATTACTCCCTCCGTTCCAAAAATGGATGACCCAAACTACTATTCAAGCATATGACAAAATTATCTCTGTTTGTCAAGCTATAATGTTTTACACATGCAATATGGATTCTGTTTGATAGAATTCACTTAGTTTTATTAAAAATAATACAAAGTAGTATTATAAATTACAAAATCTAGATGACTTTTTGAGAGGTGTGAATAGTTGCTTTGGCCATCCATTATGGAATGGAGGAGTAGCATTTTTGTGTAGCCAATTAATGGATAAAGCCAATGCCTGCCAAAACTGAGACTAAGCTTCTTTATGGATATCAAATGGCAGGGAAACAATTCTCATGCTTTAATAGAGGCTTCCTATCAATGCGATTGTGAAGAATGTATAGCCGGCCACATAAGAAAAGTAAAGGTGGTTTGTCCAGCATCCATCCTAGATCGCACTGGCTCCCAGAATAAACCAGGAATCTACTTATATATCATCACTTTGAATTCGGCTTGTTGGCCGGGTTCCCATTTAACATACCACCCCAACATCATTGTCTTCTAAATGTCATGGAAATTGCATCTACTTATCATGAAAAGCAACTGGAGCTGGATAATAGAGCAAGTTTTTACGAGTCCAGGAAGTCAGAGTGCATACAACATTCAAGCTACTAGCTCTATTCATCCAAAGGAGCTAAATCTCTTCCTTCCAAAGTACCTTCCCATCTATCAGTGAATCATACAACTCTGAACCCTTTTCCCTCAAATCTGCTGGAATGCTAGCCATGATACAATCCTTGTCATCAAGAATGAGTCCCCCTGCTTTACCTGTTTTTGCATTCAAGTAAAAGGAACCGTCCGTGTTGAGTTTTTGCTTACCCACAGGTGGCAACACTCAACCCTCTATGGAACTTACTTCTGTCCTGATACGCGATTTACCCATGAACGAAAACCACTCTACAGCTTTAGAAATGACTTTCTTAACTCTAATATGAAGAGGGATAGGATTCTCATTAGGCTTTATAAAGATGTGATTGTTACGATGGCGCCAGATAGCCCAGCAAATGGCAGGGAAAAGGGAAGCCCACGGGACATTGAGAAGGTCACAAAGTCGCGAGTAATTACTCCTCACCCAGTCCGGAGTGTTAAGAATGAAGGAGGAGGCGCAAGAGGACGAACGGTGATATAATCCCACACTTCATGAGCAAAAGGACAATCACTGGTGTGCTGATGAGAATGCTCAGGGTAAAGGGCTTAGAAGCACTCTCATGAAAAGTGTGGTGGCAGCTACTGTGTAGTGTGTACTACCTTTGGATGGAACGGAATCACAGATCGAGTTTTTCAACAAAAAGTTTCTGATAAAGAGCAGCTCACTCAGAAGATAGTAAATTTCATTGGGGCGTTTTTGTGTTCTAAGAAAGGTGCAAAGCAATCTTAGGAAAATAAAAACTTGTGTGCCAAATGGGGGCTGCCCAGTAGCATTTTTTCTTGAGCACTATGTTTCGTTTAGGTTGTCAAAAGTGTCTTTGATTCTTTGTTGTTGTTGCCCATTGGCTCTGTATGGCAAGGGTATGCCCCTGAGAGTTTTGTAACTCTTGTTTGAGCTTCAATAGAAAAGTACTTATCAAAAAAAAAAAAGAACAATCACGTAAGACATCATGACTAACGGTTTCCTAGCCTCCATATCACAGCCGAAAGGACACAAAGGATCCGTAGCAATGTTATGGTGACACAGGAAAACTTTGGTTGGAAATTTTTGTTAGAACATGTGTGAACATTAAGTTCCACATCAGATAGATAGAAAAATGGTTGGACTTTAATATACAATTGGATAGTTCACCACTTGCAAGACTTAGCCTTTTAAGTGGATATGAGTAATTTAATGTATATTGAGCCCAAGTGATGTGGTGGACTCTTTGCCGTTACTCTCATACATATTGGACCTTGAGCACGTAGTAACGGTCGATGCATTGGACAAACTCCCATAAGTGGTATCAAAGCCAATGGCTGATGATATATGGGAAGACACATCATTGAATGGGCTTGCACAAAAGACACTTAGTTGAGTGAGAAAAATCCAAAATGACTCCCGATGAAGCAAGGTGGCTCGATGTTGGAATGCTGAAAAATCCAAAGTGACTCCCGATGAAGCAAGGTGGCTTGATGTTGGAGTGCTATATTGGATGGCTCATTATCGATGGAGTTGATTCATCGGGGAGCATGGTGCTATTAATTGAGCACATTGGCTCTCAATGGAGTTCTCGTCTGGGAGCATAGTGCCGGTGACTAGACATGTTGGCTCCCAATTGAGTTTGGTGGATGACTGTGAATCGATGGAGTGGGTGTAGAATAAGTCCAGTTCGGGAGATAGGGTTGAGAGTAGTAGATCAGAATCAATGAAGAGTTTGGAAGCAGAGAGGGATTAAGGCCCAATGGACGGTTCACACATGAGGGGAAGATTTGTTAAAACATGTGTGAACATTAAGTCCCACGTCGGATAGATAAAAAATGGTTGGACTTTAATATACAAGGCTTAGTCTTTTAAGTAGATATGGGTCATTCAAAATATATTGGGCCCAAGTAATGTGGTGGACTATTTGCCGTTATTCCCATACAAATTGGGCCTTGAGCACGCAGTGGTGGGTCAATGCATCGGACAAACTCCCAACAATTTTCTCTTAAGAAGACAGAAGAAGTGGCGAACCCTAGGGTGAGCTTCTATTTTCCAGACCCAACTCCAATTCTCAAAAGGAGGAGTAGGGATTTTAGGTGTGGGCTGATTTATTAGAGAAAAGGCCCGTGCGGTCCATCCAGGCCCACATATCTGGTTTGGGTTTAACCACTGGAACTGGAGAGAAGTTTGGAGAATGGCGTGCCTGACGAGGTCAGAGGGAGAGGAGTAGAAACACGGGAATTAAGCTCGTGGGCACAGAGAGGGCCTGCAACGGTGCTACGGATGGGCCTGTAGCCCAACTAATATTTATCCATCCAGGATTTCGTGTTAACGCCACTCCTTAGAGGGAAGGTCATACAACCCTTATAGAAGAGATCGACACCTTTCTTGAGACTACGCTAGGTGTGGGACGGGCGACTAGAATTCATGGTGTTTAAATTGTATTTACTGTGAAAGACTCTAGCCCAAATGGAATTAGTTTCAGTCCTAACCAGCCAATAGACCAAACCACACCCCCCCACCCCCGGAAATTTTATTGCCAATGCCCAGCAGTACCCAACTAAAGTTGTATTCTAGCCAGCCCGGCGTTTGGCCCGCCAACTTGTCATTAGCCCATGAGCTGGGCCTGGGCTTCAATTTAAGGTACATAGCCCGGCCTGCCCGGCCCTGAAAAAAGGAAAAACTTAATCAGCCTAGCTCATGGGCGGATTTGGGTAGTGACTTCACGGACTGGGTTGGCCCAATGATGACCCTTACAACTGTTCCAGCACCAAATCCCAAAAACCCATTGAAACTTGAATCAAAATCAACAGCTGTAATTCACCATTCAAGTCTCATAAGTCATAAACCTTGCTGACTACTTTGTGTCTTGGTCAAATTAATAATACTACTAGTACTTCTTCAAGCCAAACCTTGCTGACTACAGAACAAGACAAGAAGTCAACCACCACACACCCAAACACGGCTTCAAATACAATCACCCAATAAACAAACCACCATCAGCCATCATTTCCATCTCGAGACCTCTAGATACAAGTCTGAAGAAATGCAAAGCAATCCAGAGAAACATACCGTGCGAAAACTTCAAGTTCCGGCAGCCGAAAATCGTAGTTTCCGGAGTAATTCAATGGCATCATTGTCTCCTAGGCCTCACCACATATGTACATGGTCATCGTCTCTTAGGCCTTAGCATATGTGTATGCGCATATCATCATGTAACTCAAAACCGGTCTGAGGCGTCCGTCACAAGATTCCAGCACCTAGAAACAGGTTGAGAAGGCACCGTGCAGACAAAGAGATCCTGAGGAGGGCATTGACGCCGCCGGTTCGTAGGCAGAGTAGGCAGTGGTGGAACTTCCGGCCGACCCCAGGGCGGCTTTGTAACATGTCAAAGACTTAGATTGTTTTCCCAATTCCTTTCATTATTTGAGGTCCACAAAAATTCAACTAGACATAAATTTTCAAAAATGTTCACAGGTCTTGAAAACTTTTTTATTTTTATTTGCGTGGATTGGCTAAAAGTAATACTCCCTGATAAACGTCACTTTAGTAATAAAGAAAGTAGAGGAATGAAGTTAGCTACGAGGCAATCTTGACCCTCCACTAGCTTGGCAAATCGAATTAGATCCCCAGTTTTAATCTCAGGAAGAATTTCTTATCCAACAGTTGTGTATCTACACATTGGCATGGGAAGTTGTAATTACAAAATGCAGTTAGATTCACCTAACTTAAGAAAAGCAAGATTAATTTGAAAAGGAAGTAGGTAAAAGGATCCATAGAGCGGCTATTGCTAAGGTAGTCAGGACACACCCAAAGACCGAAAACTGGCCCTCATCAAAAGACAAGCCATATAATTAATACTTGGAAGTTGATTATTTTGAAGTATGGAAACATATGTATCTATACAAATGAAACAAAAATAACTAAGGGTTTGAAACCTTCTGGTTTTTTATGGAAAAACAGAGGGAAGACATGTACGTTGCTCTCAAGGAGCAGACACTCGTTTGAGCTTTTCTAGCTTTTCGGGTCTGTTCCATCCAGATCTAAGGTGGTGCAATTTGCAGCAGAGTGTAAAGATTGGGACAATGATACTCACATACATGTGGGGCCCACACATAGTAGTATGTGTGGAGCCCACATGTATGTGAGAGATTGTGTAAGCTATTGTGTTTGAATTGTTGTGTCAGTAGCATTTTTGTAAAGATTGCCTGTTGATTCCTTCGACAAATCTCAAGTGCGGTGGAGCTGTGATTTCGAACTCAGTTTCAGTGGGATGTTTTTTGTTTTGGTTGGTGGCTGTCATGAGCAGACAGCAGTTGTTATGGCTCATGACCAGGAGAGGCCGGGTTTTTAGTTTTCATTGTATTGAGACATTTGTTTGCTTGTTTTTGGTTGGTATCTTGCAACCCAGGTTTTTATTTTCAGCAGTATATGATTGTCTAGAGAAAAGGTGCGAACATATAGTTGAAATTTAGTCTCATCGTTGTGATGCTTTGTGCGTTTGTTGTTTTAATCGTTGTACTTTTTCTCGATCAATAAAAATTCTGTTTTCTAATCAAAAAAATTTAGATTCTTTATGAAAAAAAGAGTGCAATCATGATGCCGCTACATACAATTTTATTGAAACGGACATGTTAGAAATAAAATTCAAATACCAATAATATATATTCGAGTACCCATTTTCTGCACAAATAAATGACTTTGGACAAGTGTCCAAAAAGTCTGAGTGCTTTTCTGAACAAATATACTCACTGGGGGCAATAACAGCGAAATACAACAATATTTATTGATGGAAATACTCCGTAATACATTGCATACAATAAATATAGAGGACTCCTAACCTAGCTTTAAGAAGAAAAAAACATGCATTCCGCTGAATGCATGCATGTTTCATCAAAGGCAAGGCCATAGTTTAGAAGACTCTTTTATTTTTTTAAGCAATTGTAAGCATACATAAGATTACTTGATCTTTGGATTCAATTTTTTTTAGAGATTTCAAGTTGGCACAGAATCAACGAGTACTAAGGTCCCAAATCCCTTGAGCTTGGTTCCAGAAAAGGTGTAATTATCTCCACCCTTGTGCAAAACATAAATAACTCGCGCAAGGTTGAAAGGTAGCTGGAGGATAGGCATCGGGACGGAGGTTGGACGGAGGCACTCTGAGTTCATGTCTTTCCATGCATTTGTAACTCGTTTCTGGAATTCAACGATAGCGTCTTTTTCTGTTGCACCATATTGTTTCATGTAGCATTCAATTGAGGAGTCTTGGTGACCTCTTTCTTGCTCGAACTATATAATTGCACCACCACAAATGTTAGAATGGAAAAGAGGTAGTAGTAATTTGTTTTTGTGTTCTAATTATTCATTGACAGCATTTAACATGCATGGTTGGAATCTCGAATCTCGAGACATGATCGGGTGTCATCAAAATTCATTAGCTAGGGAAGCGCTTATGTATATTTGGGCACCAAAGATCGAATGTCATGGCCGAGCAAAAAAAAAAGATCGAATGTCATGGATTTGCAACCTGTTTCAGAAGGTTACAATGTAATACCCCATGTTTGGGGGAGAGTAATCTTGAGTAATGTGAAACCACATCCTATAATGGGAAGTCTATATGGGTGATCTTTGACATATAACAAATCATGTAAAATACTAGTTACTAGTACCTCGGGTTTAAGCATTTTGGCCATGTGGTGTGGCCTGTGGATCAAAATCAAGATACTAAGTTAACGTGATGGAAGATTCATGTGACCAACCTCATGAAGCGGAGAAACAAATTCCTAGAGTATGCCTAGATTCTTCCTCGCATTATGAAGAAGAATCAAATGCAGCGGAGGAGGACAAGGTAGATAAGAAAGACTCTTCGGTGGCTGGGAGTGAAACTAATGGGCTATCCCCGGATGCAGTGAGGTTTGCTCGACAAGGGAGTGGAAGTCTCCATGATTATCCCATCTCTGATGAAGCTTTGGGAGTTCTTGCTAAGGAAGTGAATCAAAAGAGTCAATCAGAAGATGTCAATTCAACTCATGATTTGGATTCTATTGTGGAGGATTCAATGGGCCTTCTCTCTCTTTTCCAAGAGGCTGAAGATATGGGAGTTAAATCCCATGGGGACAAGATATTGAGTTATTTTAACCCTATGATAACTGACCCAATGAAGCCGATTAATGAAGGTAAGGAAACGTGGAATGAACCGGTTGTATTTGATTTTGGAAACAATATCAGAGCATCTCAAGTTGAAGGGATTAATTTAATGGTGGATCTTCGGCCTGGGGAGCACAATGGTAAAAATAGGAGCCAGCCTTTTGGTGAAGTTTTGGGTTCGATTGAGTCGAGTGGAACTTCTGACCCATCGCATGAAGTATCTGGTTTTGTAGCTGATACACCTGACCAGGAGCAGTACAGGATTACAGAGGAACTTCAGGAAACTATCTTAGCAGGCACTAAGTTAGGTATTAAGTTTGATGACGCTGGTGTTTTGAGAATGAAAAAGATGATTGAACAGGAAGCTAAAGACCTAGAGAGTATACTGAGAAACAATTCTTTCGCTCCTCTCCAAAGGAATAAGCACCAAAGGAAAGAATCCCGAGTTCGGCAGAGTTCCTCTTTAGCTTTCTAATGGGTGTGGGGTCTAGGAGATGGTAGGTGGGGTGTTCTGATTTCTCGGTGTGCCAACTGTCGATAGTGGTGCGTGGTGTGATGGCGTCTTCTCTGTTTTGTGGCGATGGTGTTTAGGGTTGTTTGTTTTAGGTTTTTGGTTTGGATTATTGGGCGGGGCTTATCTTTTTAGGTGTAGGCGTTTAAGGCTTTTAGGTGTTCGGGCTTTTGCCCCTAAGGTATTAGAACCTCGGTCCATTGTTTTCCAACCTTGGTTGGATTCTCCCCCCTCCCCCAACTTGATGTACCCTTTGTCAAGTTTTCTTAATAAAACTACTTTGCTTATCAAAAAAAAAATCAAGATACTAAGCAAGTGGCCGGTCTACATGAAGCATTACATCTTGGGTCCCTGCATTGCTTCCAAAGCACTGTAATGTGCAGCCACCTCAAGTTGCACCGTTTTGACTACAATAAACGAATATTACACTATATGGAACCAAGTCCCTCAAGATATTCTCAATTTAATTTGCACTTTTATCCCTCTGTCGAGATTTTTTAAATTTAAATCAACTTATTTTAGAAACTTAGGCTCCATTCTTTCCAACATTTTTGTCTAAAACTTTTTTTTCAATAATTTTTACTCTTCGTAACTTTTTATTGAGTTTTTCATCGTAACTTTTGGGATGAATCTTCCATCTCAACAAAATGAATCAGAGAAAAGTATAAAATGTGGACTAATATTGAAAAAAATTCATATAAGACGACACTTTAGACAAAATTGAGGATTGTATAATTTCGTGTAGTCTTATAAAATTTAATTCCAATTGATCAAAATTGAGGATTCTAGATTCTTAATCAGAAGCAAGTTTATTAGATCAAGGACTTACAGTTATCTAACCAAGCCAAAATTGTACGAAACTACTCGAAAACTATTTTAAAATTAAATATCAGCTCGAATAAGCGACTAATGTAGTCGATTTTTTTGGTGTGTGTAAATCGAACATATCTTTTTCGAAAATTGGGCCCCTCTTCCAACGTCCAACTGATGATACTATGTTTTAAAGATAAATTAATTAAAAATTTTAAAAAAAACTCAAAAATAGTTATAAGTACAGATGAGAATATACTAAGGGACTTGATTCTATATATTGCAAATATCCATTCTATAACACTACGAGATTTGACAGTTCCCAGGAACATGAGGCATATATAAATTTACAGTGAATCAATATTTGTTCCTTGGACTTGTATATCTTACCTTGTGGCCAACCACATCATCCATGAGCCTGCTAACCACTGATGAAGCATGAACCATCAAAGGAAAACTAGACACCCAATCAAAGGCCTCTTTGGTTGCCAACTCTCCCATTCCAAGAAGGGCAATGGATGAAAGAGACTTGTGGCCACAACTCAATAGTGCAAGTGCCATATGCTCGTCCATACTTGGAGCATAGCCTTCGTGATACCATTTGGCTTCTTTACAGTATGCTCCAACCAAATCTTTAAACTGGAATTTTGAGGACAAATGAGTTAGTATTGGGCGGAATTTCAGTATTATTACTAATAAAAAAAAGTAAGTTAGTTCGAGGTGAACCGCGGATTTTGCGTATTCGACTCCATATGATCTTCCTTGCTTGGCCATTTCATCATCAATAATGTTGTAAGTATCCAAAATTTTTTGATAAACAATTTTCATATAGTCCGAAAGTTGATCCAAGGCATTGATCGCTTCCCATCTGAAAATCAAATAAGTTATGGAAAATGACTAAGGGGTATAGCAATAGGGTATGGGAACCAAATTTAGAGATAACTTTACATTATACTTTTAGATTCTCAAATTAATATATACTCTAGCATAAGTCAAAAACATACTACTATATGATAGTAGCTATATTTGTGTGAGATTATTATGATTAATAAGTTGCGACAAATGAAAACTACTAGTATTATTTACTACAAAAGAATGAAAATCAACTTTTAAGTTGTTTATAATCTAAATTCTAGACCGAAAAGCTCGTCAAATTCAGTAGACACAAAAGTACCTCAAGCTTAGTTTTTCTACAATAAGATTTTATTGTTTTTCAGCTTTTACAATGTAAAGGTCTGTTGATAACATTTTTTGACAAGCTCTTCTGACTTCTATGATCTTCCTTGCATTGCTCTTAGATTGTGTATGTATCTTCGATATATAAATGTTCCTTCAAAAATCAAACAGATTTTTTTTTCTCAGCAAAAGAAACTTTTATAACAAACTCGAAGGGATACATCGAGGGGCTCAACCACAGTAAGCAACAAAACTTACAAGATCAAGCAAGAAAGACAGAAACTTAAACGGAAACACCAAACAGAGTCCTCCAACAGAACGTTGGAAGAGACACACCTCACCTCACCCATAATATAGGCACATATTATAGTTTTAACAACCTAATTCCGTCCAAAAATACCTTAAATTCCTCCACCATATATACCTTAATGTTGAGCTTTGCCTTTAAAAATCAAACAGTTCCTTACATGTCTTGACCAATTAAGGAAGTTTCAACTTTTAAGTTGTTTATAATCTAAATTCTAGACCGAAAAGCTCGTCAAATTCAGTAGACACAAAAGTACCTCAAGCTTAGTTTTTCTACACTAAGATTATTGTTTTTCAGCTTTTACAATGTAAAGGTCTGTTGATAACATTTTTTGACAAGCTCTTCTGACTTCTATGATCTTCCTTGCATTGCTCTTAGATTGTGTATGTATCTTCGATATATAAATGTTCCTTCAAAAATCAAACAGATTTTTTTTTTTCTCAGCAAAAGAAACTTTTATAACAAACTCGAAGGGATACATCGAGGGGCTCAACCACAGTAAGCAACAAAACTTACAAGATCAAGCAAGAAAGACAGAAACTTAAACGGAAACACCAAACAGAGTCCTCCAACAGTACGTTGGAAGAGACACACCTCACCTCACCCATAATATAGGCACATATTATAGTTTTAACAACCTAATTCCGTCCAAAAATACCTTAAATTCCTCCACCATATACACCTTAATGTTGAACTTTGCCTTTAAAAATCAAACAGTTCCTTACATGTCTTGACCAATTAAGGAAGTTTCTATTTTCCCTTTTGCTTTTGCGACAAAATTTTTGCTCTCCAATTTTTATACAAATATACACAATAAAATTTATAGAGTCATATTGTGTAATTTAATTGAAGTACTAAGAGATAGTAGTATTTTACTGCATTTATAAGAAAGTGGGTCTATTTTTAGCTGCGAATTCCATCACAAATTCATGATTCAAATCTTGTTGTCATCAAAGATATTTGGCGAGAAGTTAATTGATCGAATAAGGGTTTGTGATTTTTTTATATTCGTAGATTGGCGAATGTAGTTGCATGTACTTTGGCAATTTCGATTTTGCGAGGTTCTAGTATTCATACTCGGGAAGCTAGACTTCTTGATTGATTATTGAATCTTATGTGAAACGATAATCGACTTCTTTGATGTACCGATATGCTCCTTTTTATTAATGAAAGTTCTAACCATGTTGACCAAAAAAAATTATTATAACAGGTCAGATTGAGATTAAAATCACGAGGAGTGGGGGGAAGAATTTAACCTTTGAATTGCATCATTGAAGAGCACAAGTTCTTCGATGGTAGTATTGCTAGCATCATAAATGTCATCAATAAGGGAAAGCAAGGAAAGCAATTTTGTTAGATTTCTTATAGCAGGAATATATTGGGGCTCATAGTACACTCCCAGTATCCAAAAGTAGCACTCCACCAATCTGTCTCTTGCAAAAGGTAGTTTCCTTGCAACGTCCAAATCTTTCCACCACCTAAACCAAAAATTGTATTATAAAAAATATAAGATCCAACGTACTAATGCCCTGTTTTGGATGTCTATATATTAAACAATTTCTTATCGACTTAATTTACTAGTATTTTTCTTCTTTTTCTTTTAGGCAATTTTTCTTTTTCTTTTTCGATTCATCTCAACTGGAGGACTGAATGAATTTTATGTAAACTACGAGTTTCAGCTCTATCTCATTTGTTCCGAGAAAATCAATCATTTGACAACTTAAATGCATGAGGATTGCTAATTGGCAGCAACGGATTGGTAGCCAAGACTGTAATTGCGTTAGTTGCATACGGGGAATTGAGAGGGGTAGGGGGTGGAATGATTTAGTGAAATAGTTTTTTTTTTTTTTTGCTTTCATAAATAATGTCTTTGAAGTAGAGAATTTTCTCTGTTCTTTTCCTTATGAAAGATGAACCAATAATGTAGCAGTTTTTTTTTTTTGAAAAGCCAAAAAGAAGAGTTTCTAGAGAGGCTTATTAAACAAGTTGTATAATACTACCTTGTGATTTCGCTCAACTCCCTCTGGTGCAATTTCTGCACTAAGTTGAAATCTAATTTCGCAAAATCCAATAGAACTTTGTTGTGGGAATCATCTTTTTCATAGAAGGAAATATAATGCCTTGACTCGAGCCTTGTCAAGCCCTTGTGGATGGGCTGATATAGAGCATGAACTACTTGTTCTGCGATTGGATTATTGCTCAAGTTTGGTAGTGCAGAATTGAGGCGAGTGGCGGTAAATTCCATTGCTTCATCTAGTATATCTTCTTGACGTACACTTAGAAATGTAGCTTCGTACAAGCTCAATAATCCTCTCACATCACCAATCAACGATTCCTTAAATTTCCCTTCATTGTCCTTGAGTTTGTTGAATACATCTGCTTAAACCATTTAGGAACATGATCAATTGAAAAACAATATGTTAAAAATATGAAAGTTATTGAAATTTATTTGTTTCTCTTTTTGTTGCTTATTACCAAAAAACTGAGGCATCATGGTCGGTTGAGTACTTCTAGCGATAACAACAGTAAAACAGTATATATGCATTCTCTAATGCTCTCTTGTTTTCTTTTCCTGTGGTTCTCGATTTCATTGTTTATCTTTAGTAACAATGTAATCTCCCGTTGCCGATAAAAAAAAAATCACTTTCCTTAACTGTACAAGAGACAAAGGTGACTTACCACAAGAGACAGGATATCCTTGTTGTCTAAGTAATCGGAATGAGAGAGCAGTAATGTAAAGATCCTCATCATTGTTGACATTTTTGTGACCACTTTGATGATAGGTTTCATATATTTGATGTAATCCCTGGTCAATCTCTGTTTCGAAATGGTAGGCCACGCCTAGGCGTTGGATTGCATCAATAAGGTCTAGCTGTTGTGAATATTCACCCTTTGCTTCCACTAGTTGTTTTCTCACCTTTTCTTTAAGCTGTTGATGATTTTGCTTCATGTTGATATCCACTTCCTGCCAAAAAAAATAATAACTAAAATCAGGTATTAACATTATTACGTGGACTAGAACAATAGAACTATTGAATTAACGGTTGTGTAATTGCATTTAGGTGTAATGAGATTGTGGGTTCAACTTTTATGGAAAGAAATAAAATACATTTGTCGATGGGTTGGAATTGTATCGATTCGTCTAAAAAAAAAAGTACTTACTTTTATCATCTAACTTGAGAAATATTTATTTTTATTACTTCTTTTTTTGTTGTTGGAAATTATATTAAAATTTAGTTTTATTACCTCAAGAAAGTACATTCTGATCGAGGATTGGTGCGAGAACCGAAATTAAAACAAAAACTACATGACCTAGAATACTTGCTTTTCCAAGCCTAACATGGCAGATGAGTAAATCGTTTTCCTAACCGGGCGAGCCCATCCCAAACGAATTTTAATCTAGTTGAGATTGACTAGCTGTGTCTTTCTTATATACTCCTATTTACTCATCTGCCATGTTAGGCTTTTAGTTTTGTCAATTCCAATAGGGTAATGAGTTTCACACTTTCCTTTTTTATAGTGTCACTTCTTTTTTTGTCTTTCTTGCGATGTGAATTTACAATGTTGCCATTCCAAGCATGAAAGTGCATACAAATGAAAGGTTAATTTGTCAATTCACATCATAAGAGGATAAAAAGGGAATGTGGTTATAAAAAAAGGGGAGTGTAAAAATCAATTACCTTTCTATAACCCAATTTGCTTTGATTGAAAAACAAAGAAGTCCTAAATTATTGGTCCACTAGAGTTTGTCCGTGCCTCAACGCATTTTGAACACAACTAAAATGAATTGCGAAACCATTGATCACCCCCGCCAAAGAAACTGATTTATATGGGAAGAATTTTTTCTTAAATTAGGATCAAATAGATTTTTTTCGTACCCTTTTGTTTAGTTTACAAAAAAAAAAAAAAACACACACACACCCCAAAACAATTGAAATTGATCAACCGATAAACGAAAATATTTCTTACCCTTTTGTTTAGTTTACGATCTGCGCGCCTTGCACTAATTTTATACATGAAATTTTATTATTATTTTTATCTTCCCTTAACAAAAGAGAGTTGGGGTAGGAAAAATTAGAAATTGCCCATGCTTGAAGGCACGACATAACGCATTATGGAAACAAATAAAATGAATTATGGTTCTTTCTTATTGACTACTCCCGCCAACAAAACTAAGTTTTTTCGAGAAGTCTTTTCGAAATAAGGTTAAGGCAAAATATATCTAGCTTATTACCCGTGCCTGGACACTTACCTATTATACTCGATTAAAATTACACAACAGAAAAGAAAACACACACACACAAAAAGAGAAAATTGATCAACTGATAAACAAAAATATAACTCCCTTATGTTTAGTTTATTATCTGCCTTGAACTAATTTTATACGTGCTTTCCATCTTCCCATAACAAAAGAGAGTTGGGATAGGAAAAGTTAGAGAAGATTTCGCCTTGCTATGGAGAAAGAGAGAGCTAAGGCTTCAAAAACTTCCCTTTCTTATTTCAAAATCCGGCTCATTTTTTTTTTGGCAATAAAATTTTACTCCATCCGTCCCATTTTCATTGTCTTTTTTTGATGTTCGTGTCAGTTTTCAATCGCTTATATCTTCCAATGTGAATCTCTAAAAATATGCAATATGGATCTTATTTGATGGATTTCAATTTGTTCTATAATACAAAGATGTCAAAATCATGAAAAATATTATAGATTGAAAGATATACGTAATAGACACAAAAGTGACAAAAGGAATAATGGACAATGAAAATGGGACGGAGGGAGTATTGTTTTCTATCTTTCCATAACATAAGAGAGTTGAAATAGGAAAGGTTAAAGAAGATTTAAAATAGAATTTTTCAGCCCTAAGACTCTTCTCAGTGGTAGGATTTATGAGTGATAAGTTAGGTCCATTTTCAATACTCGAATAACAAATTTAATCGGGAGCCCTAAGTTTAGAGAGAGAGAGAGAGCCCTAAGATTTAAAAAGTCAATTTTTTTGGCTAAAAAGTGGTTATTTCACAAAATACTTGGGTAAAAGTAAAAAAAAATTACTTTTCCAATACCTCTTATTGAGATGAATCAATAACCCAAAAAAGTTTGATGCAAAACTAATAAATACGGAAAAAATTCAAATAAGGATAAAATTTCCTGATTTAAGTTAAGTTTAAATTAAGCTCAAAAGTATATCAGATTTCTTGTTTTGAACCTTCTTTTGGAAAAGTAGACTTACTAATTTACACTATTTAGAAGGGTGGAATGATGTAGCGAGTATATAGTACTGTGTGATTTTCATTTAGAGAATAAATTGTATACATCGGCGGTGTAAACATTTATTTTTTTCCAAATCAATTACATTGCCCCACATCGTCAAAACAGTAGTCCCGGCCAATTAATAGAACATGGCGACGTGACACAACGTAATTGATTTGTAGAAATCAAATGTTTACACCGGTGGTATGAATAATTTAATCTCTTTCATTTAAATCTGATCGAAAAAAGATATATGTTTAAAGAAAAATAATAATACAAATAATTTTACCTTGTCAACAGAAGAGTAGGCAAGGAAATGATCTCCCCAAACACTAGGATGAAAAACTGATTCAGGACGACGTCGTGTGACCTGAACGGGTGCGGTTGCCGTACTTGAGGTTAATAAAGCAGTTGAGATAGAAGCGAATTCCATTTTCCTGTGTTGGGTGGCTGTGAAATGAGAAGGAATAAGAGATAACGAATGAACCAGAGCTAATCCTTTCCCACCCTCTGACTAATGATGTAGAATAAAGAGCAATTATGCTTGCTATTTATAGACTAGATGCTGTTGGGAATACAAACACAAAAGTGCTATGTACAAAGGAATTTGCTAGTTGATGCCTTGGGGCATAAGTTAGAGTATATTAAATGAGCTTAAAATTTTGAACACCATCCCAACTACTTATGCGGATAATTAATTGGAGTACATTGGTAAATGAGGAGTTTTCCACCTAGATGAATTAATTAAAGCAGTACCATATATTTATAGGGTCAAATCTACCCTTTTTGAAAAGGGTTCATTTCAAATGGTAGTAATGCTTTACGTTTTTTTTTTTTTTGCTCTTTACTTGTGTAGTTCGGCTATAAAATTTGAATTCAAGGTAAAGTTTAGGTACGTTTTTTTATTTTTTTGCTCTTTACTACTTATGTACTCCCTCCCTCCGTAAATATGTCCGGCGCGCAAACCTAAGCCTTTAAAAAGATGCATTTTTTATAAAAAGAATTAATTTTTTTTCACAAATCAATAGATACCAATGAGTTCCTTTAAGTTGTGAAAAGAATTTGAATTTTTTAATAAAAAATGTATCATTTTAAAGGCCTAAGTTTGCATGCCGGACATTTATTTAGGGACGAAGGGAGTAGTTTGGCTTTAAAATTTAAATTCAAGGTAAAGTTAAAGTTTATGTTTACTTCTTCAGACAAATTAATACAATAAGTTTATGAAATTTTTCAGGATAAATGACTTTTGGGTATAGGGGGCAACTGTTTGTAAAATGAATTACTAGTTTTTCTATTGCCCCACGAACACTTATTAAAATGTATTTAATTATATTAGACTGGCTCCGTTTAGTTGCTAGGAATTGTTGTACCGGAAAGTTATTCTCGGGAAAAGTTAAGTCAAGTGAAGTAAAGGAAAAAAAAACCCTTTGAATTATTAGTGCTTAATTTTGGTATAGATTTCGAAATTAAAGATCAAGAGCACTAATTTTGTACAAGTGTTGTACACAAAAGTATTGAACCCAGAGCAGGGCTCTCAATTGATGAAGGGCTAGCGGCTTTGGAAAAAATTTGATGCTTATGTACAAAGACTCTTATGCGCACGAGATTGAGGAATCCTTTAAATCCCTCCACATGCATTGCCCGCCCCATTCACAATGTGCTAATTGGATTGCTTGGAGCAAATTTCTTTTTCATACCTTTGTGGATTACGACTTTATAGACAATTAAAATATATTTATATTGGACTCTTAGTAATGTTTGAATAAGTTACGAATTTTCGTTGCACTAATATAAAAAAAGAATCCAGTGGATTGCTTGGACCAAATTTCATTTTTATACCTTGGAAGATTACGACTTCAACATGTATTTATATTGCACAATTCCGCATCTTGAGTAGCCCGAATAAAAAAAAGTTCCCAAAATATAGTAGTTTAAAAGAGAACGGTGAAAAAGGACAATGGAAATATCCGCCACAAGTTTATCCAAAAAAAGGGAAAAATTCAAAAAAACCCCTGAACTTTGAACTCAATGTCAAATAGGCACCTGAACTTAAATAAACTTCAATTGAACACCTGAACTTTCACTCCGTTATCAATTTACCCCCTGCCGTCTCAATCCGTGACTTGTCGTTAACGGCACAGTTAAAAAAAAAAAACTTACCACCAGTTTGCAATCCTATGAAGCAGAAACGTGATTATGAGAGCTTTAGAGACAAAATTTGATTATGTCTCTTTAGAATAATATGATCAGAATAATAAGATCTTCACACCCGTTCAAACGGATTAAAAATTGGAGCACTTAATTTTTTAACCATATTTTTTAATATATAAACGGTCTAAAAAAATTAAATACTTAAATTTTCACTCCGTTTGAATCGGTGTAAAGATCTTGTTATTCTTATCATATTATTCTAAAGGGTCGTAATTCATTTTTGTTTATAGGACTCTCATAATCACATTTTGGTTAAATAAAAATTCTTACCACTAGTTTGCAATCCTATGAAGCAGAAACGTGATTATGAGAGCTTTAGAGACAAAATTTGATTATGTCTCTTTATAATAATATGATTAGAATAATAAGATCTTCACACCCGTTCAAACGAATTAAAAATTGAAGCACTTAATTTTTTAATCATATTTTTAATATATAAACGGTCATAAAAAATTAAGTGCTCAAATTTTCACTCCGTTTTGAATCAGGACAAAGATATTTAAGTGCTCATAAAAAATTAAGTGCTCATAATCACATTTCAGCTCCATAGGGTCCTAAATAAAGAACACATACTTAATATGAGAGCCTTAGAGATAAAAATGAATTACGACCCTTTAGAATAATATGATAAGAATAAAAAGATTTTTGCACCGATTCGAACGGAGTGAAAATTTGAGCACTTAATTTTTTTTGAGACCATTTATATATTAAAAAATATGGTTAAAAAATTAAGTGCTCCAATTTTTAATCCGTTTGAACGGGTGTGAAGATCTTATTATTCTGATCATATTATTCCATTGAGACATAATCAAATTTTGTCTCTAAGGCTCTCATAATCACGTTTCTGCTTCATTGGATTGCAAACTGGTGGTAAGTTTTTTTTTTTTAACTGTGCCGTTAACGACAAGTCACGGATTGAGACGGCAGGGGGTAAATTGATAACGGAGTGAAAGTTCAGGTGTTTAATTGAAATTTATTTAAGTTCAGGTGCCTATTTGACATTGAGTTCAAAGTTCAGGGGTTTTTTTGAATTTTTCCCAAAAAAAAATATCCGCCACAGGTGACTTGCAAGGAAAAATCAACACTAGCGTTTAGAGGATCTGGAGTAAGACAGAGATTATTCAATGCCGTTGGGTCCAAGGAGTAATTATTTAATAGTCTAAGAGTACCGACACGTGATATTTCGGACTATTTACAACTATAGGTTTCTGTGGAGTCCATGCATTTAATGGTAGAGCCTATAGAAATGTGTGGTAGTAAAGTGGTTCAGAGTACCACGTGGCAGTACTCTCGGACTATTTCAGGGGGCGAAGCCTCTCCCCACCTCGCATTGTCATGGGGTTCTCACACTTAGCCTCAGGCCCCACAGAAATATGTGGTTGAGTAGAGGCTTGGGGCATCACGTGACGGTACCCCAAGGGCTTTGAATAATCTAAGTGTTTAGACTTCAGAGAAAATTAATTTGAGAGCGTCAAACCAACTGGTCACATATCACTATCATTCGACTCACCTACTTATATTTATTCCCAACTCTTTCTACTAAAAAGGTATTTTGATTATGGAACATTGTGGGATTTCTTTTTTTTTTTTTACTGTGTTAAGTTTAGCAACCCCTTAAATAGATAACCAAAAGATGAGGTGCTAAGTGTTAATTATCCAAATTTGATTATGTCATTGACTCATTGGTGATACCCTAATAATCTAACGGGTTTTCAATTTAGGTGTTCAAAGGAACTTAAGGCTCCGTTCCGAAAGGAAAATAAGTACTTATTTTTTAAGAAGGCATTTTCAACCTCAAAAATCATGTGGTTACGCAAATAATTTTTCTATCAATATGGATCTTGTTTGAAAGATCTCATTGACATCATTAATACGGTGCAAAAAAATTTGAAAAGTTATTTTTCATTTACATTATTTTTGAGTTTGAAAATGTGAAATAAGTATTTATTTTTTAAGAAGGTGTTCTGGAACAGGGACTTAGGGCTTTTTTGGCTAAAATCCATTTGAATTAGTTTTTTGTAGTTATTCAAAAAAAAATTGGCATTTGTTAGTTTATCATCAAGAATGAGTCCCCCTGCTTTACCTGTTTTTGCATTCAAATTAAAGGATTGAACTGGGCCTTTAAAAATGCAGAAGCTAAGGGATTAATTAGAGGTTTGGTTATGGGAAATGCTGGACCTAGCTTAACACATTTGCAATTTGCAGATGACACTCTGATAGGCGCGTAAATGTTCACATACTCGCCCCCTAATTTATCTTTATTAAGTCTCATTTATATTATTATTCAGAGTTTTATGCCTTATTATTGTGTTGTAGGTATTTGGAGAATTTGATACAAAAATATGCAAAGTTGAAATATTAAACGGTGTTCAGCGTTGGGCCGTTTGAATTCAATCAAGTGGAAGATCTAGACTGCAATTGGAGTAATGATTCGCAAGTCAAATTGGCGGAGGATAGTTTCAATGTTCACTGAAAGAATTGGTCTTGGACTTATGCCTACTAGGTGGGCCCAATGCTTCACAATTTTAGTTTGACTAAATTGTGGGCTTTCCAAAGGCAATTCTCGGCTGGGAATAAACAAAGAGATTAATATTGGGCTTTTATTTAAAGAGTCGGCTATTGTAGCTTATAAAAGCATCACGCTATCAGATCACGGACGGGAGGCTGCCGACTGCGGAACGGGGCTGCCATTCTCTGGTTTTTAATATTGTTTAGTTTCTTTTGAGTTTTTCTTTCCTTCAAGTTATTTAAAGTTTTGTTCAATTATTTGCATTCCGGTAATTCGTATTGATTTTCATTTTTTTATCAAAGTTGCTCGTTGGTTCTTGTTTAACTTAAATCTTGTGTTTATTTATATTCCGAGCAATAGAAGCATGTTTCAATTTAGGGTTTCCTTTGTTTATTGTTTAAATATGAGTGAGAAGTCGTATAGGTAGGGTCGCGGGTTATTAGCACGCCGTAACCAGTTTGGACACTGTTCCTGTTTTCAAACAATAAAGAAAAGGCAATTTTAGGTTAGTAAAGAACATTCGTGAGACGAATTCAGGCATCGTCGGAGCCCATGTGAACGGGAGAATGGGGGTCCAAAACTTATTCTCCGTTGCGCATGGGTAAACGGCGACCATAAAGGTTCGCATCTCTCGGGGTATCTTTTTCTCTCTAAAATCGAATGTTTTTAAGAACATTGAATGGAGCAGGTTAGTCCGAACTGGTTGCGAGTGCTATAAACCCTACGACCGTACCTCCTTTTAATTATCTACAAAGTACAATCAATTTCTAGGTTTTTAATTAATCTCAACCAAATCGACAAGGGGTGGCTACCTAAGAGCCCGTTAAATTAATTAAAACCCGAGTTTTTAGTCAGCACACATCACCGTCTCTGTGGATTCGACTCCGGACTTACCGGATATTATGCTGTGTCGGTCTCCGCCCTACGCTTGAGACAACCTGTTAATTTAGGTTTAGGAAATCGTCAAGCACACTCTGGTCTTTTGTGGAGCAAAACTTGAAGAAATCATAGTGGTGAAGAACCTGCTAAGGAGTTTTGAGGTAATGTCAGGACTGAGAATAAACTATCACAAGACAGTGGTGTGTGGTGTGGGTATAGACTTTGAAGATACTCAAAACTATGCCAATGTACTCAAATGCCAACCTAGCAAACTGCCCATGAAATACTTGGGAATGCCTTTGGGAGCTAATCTAGATGGAAGTCAACCTGGAAAGCAGTCATTGACAGAGTGAGAGCAAGACTACCAACTTGGAAGAGAAGGCATCTCTCTTTTGGAGGATTGATACGTTGCTGCTGCTATAATTGGAGGCTTTTAACTGTTGCTGCTATTATTGGTGTTTTATACTGTTGTTGTCACACCCTCGATTTTTAACAAAAATAACAATACCCTTTTAAATACAAATCCTCACAATAGTACATACGATACCCCAAATTACGATACAGTTTCCGAATCTCACAAATCTGTCAAACAGGTACATTATTCCAAAATAGAGAAAAATAGTACAATGTTGTTTGATTTACAAAGAAAGACAAGTACTCCAGAAAATAACTTTAGCCTGTGAAATCTGCATGCACTTCACACCCTTCAAGACTATGTCCCTGTAGTGTACTTGAAAATTACAAGTTGAGCTATATTAGCCCAGTAGAGAAATCTATACTTAAGTTATATGAAAATATGATGAAGTGTGCACAAAGAATGAAAGAATTTGATAAGTGAACATGAGAACCATGGGTTTATCACAACGGAAGACAAGCTACGGCCAAAGGGTTCCAAACACCTAGTAAGTGTTCCTAAAAGTCCGCATGTCATGTAGAAACATTAATATACTCACATCAATCAAACGTACTCACAATAGGTTCGCAACCATTTCGACACTTCTCATAATCTCAACTACTCTGCATTTCCACCCCTTGCGTTGCAGTCTGCATTACCACCCCTTGCGTTGCATTTTGCATTACCACCCATTGCGTTGCAGTCACTTCCTCATTTTAATTCTCAATTATAGCCACTCGAATCTCAACAATCACACAACCCCTTCAACAAATACTTCTCATAATCTCATGACACAGTAAAGCACGTCAATCAAACCGACTTCTAGGTTAAACACACATCGACAATCACATTTCAATGTATTCCAAACAATCAAACATAATAGAAAATCGACTGATAAAAGAATACATGCCTTTTTCTCGTAGTATACCACAATATCGTACCAACCTCATAGTGACTCTACAACATACTATCCGCTAATATTAATACTTAGACCTCATGGAACGAGTGCTAAAAGAGTTTAAAGGAATCTGAATGATCAATGAATCATTGGAATTCAAGTAATCAAGCATAGGGATGATTTAACGATGTTTAAAAGGTGTTAGAAGTGATCGGAAGTCAAACAGTCGAACGAGAATCAAACGGACCAAAACTGTCCCAAAGAGCATGGGGATCGATCCCCCACAACATGGGGATCAATACCCCAACAGCAAAAACAATCCAAACAGTAGAGCAGTCAGCGTTCGAAAATTCATCAAAAATTTCATACTCAATATTTTTCAATGATTCCAGCTCCAAAACATCACCAACTTACCAATCTTTAAAACCCATAGGAACCCATAATCATTAGGATTGTTTAACCATAACAAACGACGAAAAACCCAGCTCTGTACAATGCCTAGATTTCCAGATTACAGCTCAATCTTCTAAAAATCGCCATAAATCGAGTTCTTAATATTTTTGAGTGATTCCAATCCCAAAAGTTGCGCGATTGAACGAAGCTAAAAAGGTATGAATGAACCCTAGTCAAATCTACACTCCAAGGGTGGTTAAATGGGCATTTACTGAAGCAATACGAATCTGTCACGCAGCATGACAGATTAACACACCTCTACTCAAACGATCATAACTTTCTGTGTACTAAGCGCTTTAAGGTGATTCCAATGGCAAATGAAAGCTAACTTCAAGACCTCGAAATTGATATAAAGTTTTCTTGAAACGGATATCAGACGAGGAAGTTATGGGCCTTATGGCTGTTTGAAGTTAGGCTGAAACTTTAAAAAAAACGGGCAGAATTTCCAGATTTGGCCGAAACATAAAACCCAACCTCAAACACGAATTTAAGCACGATCTAGACACATAAACATCATATAAACGTATAACAAGAGTAAGAAATCCCTACCTCATGGGTTTTGAGCAAAATCCGACCCTTTGACCGAGTCAACCGAGCTCCAACGAGGTCCGATCATGAATTTTCTTGGATATTCGGAAAGCCCGTGCTTCGTATAGCAACTTTAATTCTTGAACTTCGTCCAGAATCACGCTCTAAGGTGAAGAGATCGAAGAGAGAAGAGAGAGAGTTTTTCGGATGGAGAAGAGGGGAGAGAGAGATAGCCGAGAGTAGGGCTGTAAATGAACTGAGCCGTTCGTGAACTGTTCGAAACTCGACTCGGTAAAGGCTCGTTCGAATTCGATTCGTCTACTTAACGAACCAAACTTGAACCTCAATTTTAGGCTCGTTTCACAAATGAACCGAACATGAACATAGTAGTATTTGGCTCGATTAGGCTCGCGAACTTGGAGTATATGTATATCATGGGGATTTTATATAGTTACACAGTAAAAATTTTAAAACTTGTACAAGTTTAAACGTTTACAATTACTAAAAACTTACTTATGTATACGTTTTTATCAGTTTATATGTATATAAACGGATTTATGTACATACTAAAATTTTTACTTGCAGCTTTAGACCTGTATGAGAGCATAAATATATGATATTATTGGGTCGTTAAGGCTCGTGAACAAGCTCGAGTTCGACCCAAACCTAGACAAGCTTGGTTCGAGTTCGGCTCGTCGTACTTTTCATTGAGTTCGGCTCGAGTTCGAGTTCGTTAAAAAACTTAATGAACGAATCTGAACATTCTAATATTCGGCTCGTTTACAGCCCTAGCCGAGAGTGAGAAAGGGGAAAAATGGGGGAAATTATTCTCCTCGGAAATTTTATGGCATGGGGAGTAATCCCATGCTCCCACCCCATACACACGGGCACCTCTCGCACAAATATTCTTATATCCTCCCACGAAGACGTCACACCGAATATCTGCACCGTCTATCTCGACGGGCCGTACGTTTTTAAAAGAAAAATACGACCTAAAAAATACAAGTCTCTACAGTTGTTGTTGCCATACTTGGAGCTGTAAATTAGAGGTGGCAATTCCAATCCATATTTTTTTAACCCGTCCAATTCGTCCACTTATAACCCAACCCAATCCGCCCATATTATATAATGGGTTAATATGGGTTGAACCCATATCAACCCATATTTACATGGATTTAGGTGGGTTAAAAATGGGTTCAATATGGGTTGAAACTAAAGACCCAAAGAGAATCCAAATTTGGCTCGTTCACTGTCAGAATCATAAAGACCCGCGTACAGCCCATTTTTCTCTCCCACTCACTTTTCTCTTTCTCTCGTTCTTTTACTCCTCAGGAAAGGAATTTTCAATTTTTTTTAGAAAATGGGGTCACATTTTTACTAGCCAAACTTTTTTTTTTTGTCAAACGAAATGAAACCAGCAAAATTTTTACAAATCACACAGGCACACAAACTTATTCAGTTATTCTCTTCGCATTTCCAAAAAATTATGCATTAGTTAATTTTACGTCAAATTTTTGTGATTTGTCTCGTTGAGAGGAATCCAAAAATAAAAAGTTATGATCAAAATTTAGAATTAATTTAAATAACGGCAAAAATAAGTCAAATTCTGTCTTTTTGGCTTATTTTTGTTTTATTCAAAAAATTATGGGACTATGTTTCATATTTTTTTATTTCTTCGATCTTAATTTTTTTTCCGATTCCTCTCATTGAGATGAATGAATACGTCACAAAAGCTTGACGCAAAACAAATACTTAAATGCCAAAAACATTGAATAAAGACAAAAAAAAAAAACTAGGACTGGTTGGATTGCTGGGACAAGTGGCAGATATACATGAAAATTAGAATTTGAAAGCATTACTATTTGAACAGATTGAGGGAAAAAAAGAAAGCGCATTATCTTTTCGTTCTGAATCTAAAATGTTGAATTCTCCAGATTGAGAGAAAGAGGAGGGGGGGAAGATGGAAATTAAGCGCATTATCTTTTTTTTATTTTTTCGTTTTTTGAATGATAAACTAGATGATTTGTTTGTTTAGTAAAATAGCTAAACGCGAGCAAAATTTTTGACTTGTTTAATAAACGAGTCGATGTCAAAGTAGTTGCAGCTCTGCTCCAATTTTTGTAACCCGGTGAACAAGCCGAGTTCGAACATTTTCAAATTCGGCTCTTTGGAGCACTGTCAACAGAAGGTTATCATTGTGACACGCTTCGAAATTCAGGGACAGAAATTGTAAAGACCCGGTATTGTTCAAAAAAAAAAGAAAAGAGTTTTAATCATAATTTTTTACTTTTTTTATTCATTTTATTGAGACAAATCAGAAGGAAGGGGAAAAAGGGAGGAGGGGGGGGGGGGAGAAGAAGAAGAGGGGGGGAACGGGTCGGGTCGGGCGGGTTTGGGTTTGAATTGACCCATATTTGACCCGACCCGTTCCAACCCGTTTATTATTTAACCCATATTTGACCCGCTCATATTTGACCCGCGACCCGTTTCAACCCGTCCAAACTCGCCCATTTGCCACTCTACTGTAAATGATACATTTTTCTTGTTGTCATCATGAAGGAGTACAGACATTTAGCATATATCTTTGCATTTTCCTGAATTGATATGTGGCGATTGCTATTATTGGAGGGTTTCAACTGCTGTTGCTGCTATATTTGGAGTATGCTGGTATTTTGTACTGTTGTTGTTGTTATTTGGAGATGTATTGCTGCTATCTATCTTGCTGTTGCTGTCATCATGGAGGAATTCAGGCAATTAGATGTTGTCATTGCTGGGTGTTATGCTGAAACAAATACCAGTCATCTTCTTCTCTTTAGGTGTTTTTGTTTAAAATATGGAGCCTTATCTCTCCCATGGTGTCTCAGCTAGCTCCATTATTATCTGTATGTCATTGGAATTTTTGTGGGTGTAGACTCTATGTGGTTGGAACGTTGCCAACTATTCATGGGTGTTGATCTTTTGGGATTTTGGGGTGGCAAATGATTGTCGAGCGTTTGGGGTGCCAACATAGTTGGGATGTCATTCATTCGTTGTGATGTCTTTTATCACATTTCCCTCGGATTGTACTGTTCTCTTTAATATTAATAAAATTGCTTTCGCTTTTCAAAAAAAAAAAGTTTCATTTACGGGTTTTGGATAAGTTATTGCTACATTTTTTAAATGGTTAGAGTATCCACAGGAAATACTTCAAACATCAAGATAATTTGGGGTGATGTAGTTCACCTTCCGCACGTACCGTGTAGTGTGGCCGATCCGACGGCTCAGGCTCAGATTTTCATCCTAACAATGGACGGTTAAAATTTGTAGGCGTTCGGATTAAAATCAAACCATCCATGCCGAGATGGACGGCCGGATTAACTGCACTATACGGTGTAGTGTAGCAACAACCCCCATTCCACAATTGATCAGGTAGCAAATTAAAACGCCTGTTAGAGTGTATTACAAAGTATCATTCTTCAAATCACAAGTAGAAGTAGGGAAGTAGTCTTTTCATGACAAATTTTGTAGTGTCTGCTAGACCCTTCATCATCATCATCTTCAGCGATTTATTCACTTTAATCAATTTATTCTGGATGATTCATTTGGTTTTCTAGCAACTGTTAAGGATTATTATTTAGCCCGCCAGCTCGCGACCCGCCCGAAGCCTACCCGACCCGTCGGGCTATTGCTCGGATCGAGCCCGTCCAACAGGCAGGATAGCCTAGCCCGAAATCTTTATGGACCAGGCTTGGGCTTAGAGATTTTTGGTTGGCCCGCCCGATAGCCCGAAAATAACCCAAAACCCATTTTTTAGCACACATGCACAGTATAATCTTCTTGTTTTTTTGCCTTTGGGGGATGTGGACAAGGCATTCATATTTTTCTTGGGTAGTTAAAATATATTTTTTCCCATCTTTTTATTAATAATAAAACATTCATTTTTATTGCCCATGCTTTTGATCGATAAGTTTGATTAATAAAACAATGTCCAACCCAACTTAGTTACAAGCAGCAGTAGGCCAGTAGCCCAAGGAAATTTTATTGCCAATGCCCAGTAGTACCCTACTAAAATTGTATTCTAGCCCGCCCGGCTTTTGGCCCGGACTGGGCCGGCCCGATGATGACCCTTACAACTGTTCCAGCACCCAATCCCAAAAACCCATTGAAGGTTAAATTTTAATTTTAGTGGTGGCCAAGTCAAAATTAACAGCTGTAATTCACCATTCAAGTCTCATAAACCTTGCTGACTACTTTGGTGTCTTGGTCAAATTAATAATACTAGCATTCTTCAAGCCAAACCTTGCTGACTACAGAACAAGACAACAAGTCAACCACCACACACCCAAACACGGCTTCAAATACAATCACCCAATAAACAAACTACCACCAGCCATCATTTCCATCTCAGAGAGACCTCTAGATACAAGTCTGAAGAAATGCAAAGCAATCCAGAGAAACATACCGTCCGAAGACTTCAAGTTCCGGCAGCCGGAAATCGTAGTTTCCGGAGTAATTCCATGGCATCATTGTCTCCTAGGCCTCACGACATATGTACACAGACATCATCTCCCAGGCCTCAGCACATGTGTACGCGCTCATCATCATGTAACTCAAGATCGGTCAGAGGTGTCCGTCACGAGATTCCAATTCCTGGAAACAGGTTGAGAAGGCACCGTGCAGACAAAGAGATCCTGAGGAGGGCATTGACCCCGCCGGTTCGTAGGCAAAGTAGGCGGTGGTGGAATTTCCGGCCGACGCCAAGCCGGCTTTGTAACATGTCAAAGACTTAGATTGCTTTTCCAATTCATTTTTGTATTTGAGGTCCAAAAAAATTCAACTAGGCATAAACAGGAAGCGTAATTCGGGGTTTTTAAATTTGCAAAGATGTTCACAGGACTTGAACCTTTTTTTTTATTTGTGTGAATTGGCTGATATCAACATTTCCTACGTTTATCGAAGGGGCAAAAATATCAGTTACAGGCATAATTCAACATGAAGAAATTAGCAATCTAAATGAGAAACTTAACAGAAAAGCTTGCACAGAAAAGCAGGATGAATTTGACAAGTTGACAACAAATTCCAAAGAATGAGAGAATGTTCCAGTCCAGAAAGACAGCAGATTAAGTACTCTCGACCGGGAATACCAGGCGATCTTGACCCTCCACTAGCTTGGTGGATCAAATTAGATCTCCCGTTTTAATCTCAGGAAGAACTTATCGTTCAACAGTTGTGTATCTACAGATTGGCGTGGAAAGTTTTACAAAATTTAGTTTGATTCACCTGACCGAAGAAAATCAAGATTTGAAAAGGAAGTAGGTAATCGTTCTTGTTCAATGATTTCTAAGCACTCTGTCATGATGGATACCAATTTGTTCGATGTTTCCAATCTGCTCCGATGATTGCTCCAACAATTCTTTTGACTCGTTTTGCTATTTTTTTTTTTTTTTGTCAAAAGTGAGAAGATTGTATTGATAAACGCTCAACGACACTTACGAAACGGAGATCATTACAAATAACTTAGACAAAGCTAAACAAATCGTCTAACAAATACAAACGGGTAAATCACAAAGCAATCAATATCTTAAGGATAAAAGACACCAAATACCCATACGATCAGATACACTCCAAGTATGAATGTACCAATGAACTCTCGAGAACTACAGATCTGTCAAGCAGTCACGAGTTGCCCTGCCAAAGACATCGTGTAGGGATAGAAAACTAAAGCACAAATATCGTTGTGAAGCTACCTCGATTGAGAGAACCCGAATTTTTAGACAAAATTTGTCCAAAGACGAAACTAACAACTCTCGTAAAATGAGAGACAAAACTCTCACAGATCAGACAACAAGTCATTGATTTGGAGAGATAGAAGAAAAAAAAGGAAAAAAAACAAAGGGAGTTGGAATAGTACCATGGCCATCCCCTCCCGCCGCCGCACACGGGTATGGAACCCACGGGGGGGAGGGGAAGCGAGAAGAGGAGTTGTGGTGGCTAGGGTTGAGAGAGAGAGAGAAAGAGGGTCGGGTAGGGTTGAGAGAAAGGGACTCGTTTTGCTATGTTTGGTCTTGTTAAAATATGAGAGAATAAATATTTTATTGAATTCAATAATGAAACTATATAATGAGGTCTTTATTTATACAAGAGGAAGGAGCCTAACTATGGAAGGAAAATCATCCCAATTATAATGAAATCGTAATCAATTACAATAAAATCACAATCTCAATATCACGATATTATTTAGTATATATATGCAATGATTCTAACATCCCTGCTCAAACTCAAGTAGGTCTAGCAACTTGAGTTTGAAAAAGTCCACAGAAACTAAGAACAGTCAAGCCAAGCCGGCCAAGTGAAGCCACGAGAGAGAAACGATCAAGATAGCTAAAAGGCGGGAGCCAAGAGAACAATCAAGAAGAAAATCAGGAGAAACCAAGAAAAGACGAAAAACAAAGAAGCCAGTAATTGAAAAGCCACGAGCGTTGTTGGTGAAGAGGCATGGTGGGTGCAGACGAGGCTAACTAAGTGTCCGGCAGACGGCAACGAGGCTCTTAGGCCGCTCGCTAGGAGTGAATATCACATGGCCTAGATTTTATAACTCTGATACCATGTTAAAATATAAGAGAATAGATATTTTATTGAATTCAATAATGAAACTGCACAATGAGGCCTTTATTTATACAAGAGGAAGGAGCCTAACTATAGAAGGAAATCATACGAATTATAATAAATTCGTAATTAATTACAATCTCATGATCAATATCACGATATGATCACGATATTATTTAGTATATGCAAGGATTCTAACCGGTCTGGTTCTGGAATGCTAGCAACTGATTGACCAAACAATATCAAGAGCTCTCAAGACAAAATCAAAGGGTCTCAAGAGGATCAAGTTCTGTTTCTTCGTTAGTGATGTATTTACGGGTTTTGTTAACTGATTTTCTTCGGTTGACGCCTTGTTAACTGTTTTTTTTCCTTTTCGTTTCATGTTTGGCATATGATTGTTCAGGCACGGACATTCGCTAGTGTATCTATACGAATGGGTACCTTGCCAACTCAGGTTTTTATTTCCCACTGTTGCAACATATGATTGTCCAGGAAAAAGGTGCCAACATAGTTGTAATGTACTCTCTTTGTTATGAAGCTTTGTGGGCTTGTCATTCTAATCTCACACCTTTTGTCGGTTAATAAAAATTTCTTTTGCTAATAAAAAAAATTAATTAGATTCTTCATTGCTGTTAGAAAAAAAGAGTGCACTCATGATGTCGCTAGGCCATAGATCTCTTAGAAAATTGGTATTCAAATATATATAATTTCATTGAAATGGACATGTTACCTTAGGAAAAAAAAACAAATGCCAATAATATATATTTGAACACCCATTTTTTCTGCACAAATAAATTAATAGGACAATGGACAAGTGTCGAGAAAGCCTGAGTGCTTTTCTGAACAAATATACTCGTAGGGGACACATAACAATGAAAGACAACTTTATTGCTTGATGGAAATAATACATTGCATAATAAATATTACAAAGGATCCCTAACCTAGCTTTAGAAAGAACAAAAACATGCATTCCACTGAATGCATACATGTTTCATCAAAGACAAGGCCATAGTTTAGAAGACTATTTTATTTATTTAAGCAATGGTAGGCATACATAAGATTACTATCTTCGGACTCAATTTTTGCGAGAGAGATTTCAAGTTGACACAGGATCAACAAGTACTGAGGTCACAAATCCCTTGAGCTTGGTTCCAGAATTTGTGTAATTATCTCCATCCTTGTATAAAACATAAATAACTCGTGAAAGGTTGAGAGGTAGGCAGAGGAGAGGCATCGGGACGGGGGTTGGGCGGAGGAACTCTGAGTTCATGTCTTTCCATGCATTTGTAACTCGTTTCTAGAATTCAACGATAGCTTCTTCTTCTGTTGCACCATATTGTTTCATGTAGCATTCAATTGAGGAGGCTACGTGACCTCTTTCTTGCTCATACTATAATTGCACCACCAAAAATGTTAACTAGCATGGAAAAGAGGTAGCTAGGTAGTAATTTGTTTATGTCCTAATTCATTGACAGCATTTAATTACATGCACGGTTGGAATCTTGAATCTCAAGACATGATCGGGTGTCCCTTGGTATTTTCATGATTTTAAATTTTTTTGTTTTGATTGGCTTCTTGCCCTCCTTTGGTATTGGTTTTCGGGTGGCTTTTTGCCGGTATGCCCAAGATCCATTTAATCTTTGTTATCTTCCTCAAAGATTAATAAAATCTTTTTGCTGTTGCAAAAAAAGACATGATCGGGTGTCATTAGAATTCATTAGGGAAGCGCTTATGTATATTTGGGCACCAACAATCGAATGTCATGGATTCACAACCTGTTTCCAGAAGGTTACTATGTAATACCACATGTTGGGGTGAGTAGTCATAAGTAATGTGATATCACATCCCGCAATGGAAGTCTACATGGGTGATCGATCTTGGGCATATAACAATCTCCCATGTAAGACATTACTAGTACTTTGGAGTTAAGCATTTTGGGTTATGTGGTGTAGCTTGTGGATCAAATTCAAGATACTAAGCTAGTGGTTATGGGGAACAAAAGACATAAATTTACGATGAATAAAGATATTTGTACATTGGACTTGTATATCTTACCTTGTGGCCAACCACGTCATCAATGAACCTACAAGATGAACCTTGAACAAACAAAGGATTACTAGACACCCAATCAAAGGCCTCTTTGGTCGCCAATTCTCCCATTCCAGTAAAGGACATGGTTGAAACAGCTTGGTAGCCACAACTCAATAGTGCAACTGGCCAGTGCTTGTCCATACTTGGAACATAGCCTTCGTGATACCATTTGGCTTCTTTACAGTATACTCCAACCAAATCTTTCAACTGGAATATTGAGGATAATGAGTTAGAATTGGGCAAAATTTCAATATTATTACTAATATAAAAAAAAAGTAAGTTAGTTCGAGGCAAACTGCGGATTTTGCGTATTCGACTCCATATGATCTTCCTTGCTTGGCCATTTCATCCTCAATAATGTTGAAAGTATCCAAAACCGTTTGATAAACAAGTTTCATATAGTCCGGAAGTTGATCCAAGGCATTGACTTCCCACCTGAAAATCAAATAAGTTACGGGAAACGAGTTAGGAGTATAGCGATAGGTATGGGAACCAAATTTAGTTAACAATACATTCTACTTTTAGATTCTGAAATTAATAAATACTCTAGCATAAGTCAATATCAAATATGCTAGTAGCTATAGCTGTGTGAGAACTCAGTAGCCCCAAAGGTACCTCAACTTTTAAGTTGCTTAGAGCATCCACAGTGGAATAAGCAAAACAAAAAATTGTTAAAGTTAGCAATGTTGGATCAAAAAAGTGCTCACATTGAAATAACCAAACCTAGCAATCTCTTAACAACTCATCAAATTTTGACTCTTCAATAATCAAAACTAGCAATATTTTGTCAATAACCAAATTTTATCTCTCAATCAAGTATACCAACATTACACAAAAACCTTCTCTCTCTTCCATTCTCTCTCTCTCTCAACAATGTTTTCAAAAAATAATTTTAAAAAACTGTAACTTTCAGATTTTTTTTCTGTTTTTTTCAGAAACTTTTTTTTTACAAAAAACAAAAATTTTCAAAACTGTAAGTAAATAAAGTGTGTTTTTCAAAAAACCGTTTTTTACACAAAATCTGTTTTTAAAAAACTGTATTTATAGTTTTTGAATTTTCAAAACTATTTGTGTAAATACAATTCTTTCAAAATATTTACAGTTCTTAAGTGAACAAAGTCTGTGTTTTTTGAAAAACTATTTTTTGTTTCGAAAAACTATTTTTTTTGAACAGTTTCTAACATAAACTATTTTTTTTTCCTTCCAAAACCGTTTTTTCAAAAAATATGCGTGAAATGAAGGGAAAAAGTTTGGAGGGCCCATTGATTTTGATTATGGGCAAAAAATAACCAATGTGGGATTTGACATTACTAACTTTAGAAACCTCTAAATGGATAATCAAAATCTGATGTGGCATGTTTTGATTATTCATATTTGCTTATTCCACTGCTGATGCTCTTATAATCTAAAATCTAGACCAAAAAGCTCGTCAAACTCAGTAGCCCCCAAAGGTACCTCAAACTTAGCTTTTCTACAATTCGATATTGTTTTTCAGCTTCTTAAAATCTCTACAATGTAAAGGTCTATTGGTAACATTTTTTCACAAGCACTACTGATCGACTTCTAAAATCACATTAATAACTAATCCTCGAATTTATTTGTACACATGCACGTCCTTGCATTGGTCTTAGATTGTGTATGTATCTTCGATATATGATCCTTCAGAAATCAAACAGTTTCTTTCATGTCTTGAGCATTTAAAGAAATTACTATTTCCCCTTTTGCTTTTGTGAATGATTTTTGTTTCACACAAACTTCATTAAAAAAAAAAAATCACTCAGAAGACCAACCGGGACCAATCCTATAGAACTTTTCCAAATTAACCTAAAAATATAGTATAGTTTATTAGACTATTGGGAGGTGTGCAAGGGCCCGAGCCCCTGCTTGCACCCCCCTCGGTCTGCCTCTGATGGCATGCTATAAGATAGGCTCTACACTAATGAAATTACTATTTCAATAACAGAACGAACTAAAACAATTGGTCTAATGGTTGTGTGACAGCAATTCGTGCTGTGAGGTTGTGGGTTCAAATCCATTGGAAAGGAGTTTGATATCAATTGTGATCGGTTGGGATGGGCTAAGGTCAAAGTACGTTCTTATATTGCATAGCAAGGGGGAAAAAAGAATAACAGAACACAATTTACTCAAAAACTACTAGTTATACCTCAAGGCCTGAAATGAAGGACTCAAGGAAAAGATCTACGAGTTATTTGAAAGAAATGAGGTAAATTGGAGCCGTTTGTGTAAGGACCAAAGTCCGGAGTTTTCGAGTGTTGGCAATTCCATATGACAAAACACATTTTTATATCGAGTTGTAATATTATCTTTTTTATAAGCTAGCAAGTCTGTATAGGATTAGAGTGGAAGGAATCATTTATTTGTAATTGAGAGTGAGCGTTCTGGATAAAAGAGGAGGTCGGCTTCAGCGAGACGAATTTTGGCGAAGACGGATCGATGGACGGATCAATCCCGTTTTTATAAATGAAAAAGAAACGTGGAAAACATCTATATATGGACTTGTTTTTTCTAGGTTTCCTACATAGCCTTATAAAAGAGAAAAAGGGATGGCAAGGATCGTGGGCCAGATACTGAAGATACTTATACGGTGATTAAGAAAAAGAAAGCGTGCGGCTGTGTTCTTTCGAGAGCTATTTTTTGTGAAGGGATTTCTTCTAGTCTATTGGAGGGCTTGTGGATTCAAGGCCGTTGGCGATCAAGATTACTGAGTGCGGTGTACGTGTGACTCGGCAGGTAGTACTTAGAACGTTGTGAGGATTTACTACGTTTGGATAGGTATATCTGTAACTGCACAATGATTATAGTGATTTGATTCCTTCCCGTGGTTTTTACCCATTTTGGGGTTTTCCACGTATATCTCTGCGTTATGTGATTGATTGCTAGCGTAGTTTTTAATTGATAGTATTTAATTAGTGATTCACTTTCATACCATTAGGGTTTTTAAGGATTGCTAGGGAACCCTGATTTTTCAATTGGTATCAGAGCGGGCTGCTCCTTCCGTTAGAATTTATTTTATTCTAGAGCAGATCCATCATGAATATGAACATGAATCATTACATGTCTAGAAATATGCCTATACTTGATGCTGATAATTTTGATTACTGGAAATCTAGAATCAAGGCTATAATGAGATCAGCCGGAGAAGAAATTTGGGACTCGTGTATTTTGGGGTACACTCGACCCATGAAAATTGTAGGCGACAAGCCGGTTCAAAAAACTGCATCTGAGTTATCAATCACAGAAAAACCCTTACTTCAGGCTAATAACCGTGCACTTGATATTTTATTTGCTGTTGACATAAATGAGCACAGGAAAATAGCTAACTGTGAAATTGCGAAAGAGGCCTGGGATATTCTGGTTACTTGCCACGAGGGGACAGACGTTGTTAAGCAGTCTAAATTGCAAAGGCTTACCACGGAGTTTGAGACCATCAGAATGCAGGAGGAAGAGACCTTCAATCAATTCTACTCCAAACTCATCGCCATCGTCAATAGCTGCGAGAACTTGGGTGAGCCAATTCCTTCTTTTCGTATTATTAAGAAAATTTTGCGCTCCTTACCTCCTAGATTTAAAATTCAAGTTACTATGCTAGAGGGTAAGAAAAAGTTAAAAGAAAAATCTGTTCAAGAAATAGTTGGGATTCTCCAAACTTATGAGGCTAACCTATTGCAATCTGAACCTGATAAACCCAAAGTAAAACCTTCGGAGACTCCGATTGCTTTTAAAAGTACTCAAAAATATAAGAAAGGTTCAGATAGTGATAGTGATGTCGATCTTGAGGAGATGAAAGCATTTTTCAATCAATTTAAAAATAATACGAAAAAGAAAAATGATAAAGGAAAAGGAGAATTTTCTGGAAAAAATAAAAGGGAGGGAAAAGGACCACCTGAGGGACCACAATGTTTCGAGTGCTATGGTTTTGGTCATTACGCCCAAGAATGTGTTAATAAAATGAAAAAGAAGGCTCTCGTCGCTAAAACGTGGGATGATAGCGATTCTGATAAATCGAATGAAGAACAAGGTGTCGATGAAAATGATAAAAGAAATTTTTTGGCTTTTGGAGTATCCTTGAATTCACATGATCATTCTGAATCAAGTGGTTCTGAAACAGATGATAGCGATGCGGATAGTTGTGATGACATAGATGAGGTCAGAGAGAAGTACAACAAACTCCATGTTTTTAGTAAAAAACTGATAGAGGCGAGTGAAAAACTTTCTGATAAGATTAAGAAGTTAGAGAATACTTTGAATGAATGCACTCAAGAGAGGGATGAGAGAAATAAAGAAATTGAGCTCCTTCTTGAGAAAAACAAAGCTTTGGCTGCTAGCACGAAATCTAAAGATAAATCAAAGGATGACGTACAGATAGGGACCAAAGTGTTGGATCATATTCTGTCCATCCAACGACGACCTAACGATCGCTCAGGGCTTGGTTATCATGCAACGCTTTCAAATCCGCCTATAGGGAGAAACGGGACTAAAGATAAGAAGACTAATGCTAATTATATGCAGAACATGATTAGTCCTCCTACGACAAAGAAGCAAATGACTGCAGAGGTAAACGGACATCCCAAGCGCAAGGAGGTAAAATCTAAGGTCGTTAATACTGGTAAGTCTCAATTTGTTACTCCTGTTGTTAAATTTGTTCCTACTTGTCATTATTGTGGTGTGACTGGCCATATTAGACCGCATTGTAAAAAGATGCATGAGTCACATTCTTCACATGCACATGTAGCTCATCCTTATGGTCATAATTATTTTGTGCCCATTTGCCATCATTGTGGAATTAAAGGCCATATTCGTCCATATTGCTTTGCCCTTCATGGCTATCTTAGGACACCTACCCGTTACCCTAAGTTGAATAATCGTAGGGAGTATTTCCAGAGGCCTAATCGTAAGATGCCTTCGTATGCTAATTTTACAAAGGTAAATTCAAAACCCATGACCACTAATGTTGAAAAGGATAAGACTAGACAGATTTGGGTTCGTAAAACTGAGTTGGTCTCTAATGTTGATGATGACCTTGACTCTCTAGATGAATATAGTTCATCCGGAGAGGTTGACCTTGCCTTTTGAGGCTAAGTGGTGGTTCCATAACTTAGGTTTAATTGATGGTGCATATCTAATTACCTAGAGTTATGGAGTTTCATATTTTTTTTATTGTTTTTATTTTGTAATTTTATTGAGTTATTAAATTAAAAAAAATAAAAAGATTTTTTTTGGTGTCATGTAGAATGAGCATGATAGTGTTTGATACGTAGTTGAATATCATTGGATTTTATGAACATGCTCATCCATAGTTTTATTGCACTTCTTTCATGGTATTCTCACTGCAAGTATTTTCGAATGTTAATAAATCATGAGTATTCGACATTCTGTACACTTATCCATGGCTTTTGGTCAGTTTCTCGGTTATGGACCACCATTCTCATATGCTTAGTTATATCTTGTGTCTTTCCAGAACCGTGACCACATTTGTTTGGTTTCCGTTGATAGAGCCCTCGTTTATTCAAAAATAAAAAAAATAAAAAAAATAAAAAAAATTGATTTTTGCTTATCCGGGCGTTCATTGAGTAACCGGACAATTGGGGTGAGGTATTCTCTCTCTGAGCGTTCGCGTAAAAAATGGATAGACCTTGTGAAGGCACCCGTGTTGGACCATTTGCTTAGTAACCGGGCATTGGGTATAAGGTATTCTTACTCTCAATATTCGCGTCAAACAGCGGTGGGGTAAAAGTAAAAATACGGTTATGAATTTCTATTGATTACTTATTAAATAACCGCCTGTTGTTGAGGGGGAGCATGTGATTAATTATTTGTGACTTGTTTGTCGAACCTAAAGAGGTGTATCTTGTTGAGGGGGAGTCACTAGATAAACCTAAGCACTTGAGCCTCTTGGTCTTGTTTTGAGTTTCTGAATTTTTTGGTCATGGATGCACACACACACTTTCCTCCCATGTCGATGATCATGGTGTGTTGCATTCCTTCTGCCTTGCATGGTGTTATATCATTAAGTGGTGCCTTAAAATTTGGATGTCTTTTTCATCTCATCTAATGATATAATACTTGCGATAAAACCATCTCATGCTCGTATCTTCACATTTCTCATTTTCTTTTAGCTTTTAGTTTAGTTTAATTTTCTTTTATTGTTTTTTGCGTGTCTGTTAGTTTTTCATTCTGTTATTGAATTTAGTCATCATGCTATTTATGCTAATAGTCACGCTTCACTTAATTTTTTTTCTTTGGCTGCTTCTATTGGTCACTCATTGTTTAATTCCCCGATATTCACAATTATTGTTTTATTGTTAATCCTAGTCACCCTTTGTCATTCCATGTCAAAAAGGGGGAGAATGATGAAAGGGGGAGTAGGTTGCCTATTGTTCTAATGTATTTGAATGTTGAGTTTTGTTTTGCAGCTGCTCTACAACTCGATCTTAGTTCGTTAGTATTTTCATTGTAGAGTGTTTTGTCATGGAAGTGCCAAAGGGGGAGATTGTAAGGACCAAAGTCCGGAGTTTTCGAGTGTTGGCAATTCCATATGACAAAACACATTTTTATATCGAGTTGTAATATTATCTTTTTTATAAGCTAGCAAGTCTGTATAGGATTAGAGTGGAAGGAATCATTTATTTGTAATTGAGAGTGAGCGTTCTGGATAAAAGAGGAGGATAAAAGAGGAGGTCGGCTTCAGCGAGACGAATTTTGGCGAAGACGGATCGATGGACGGATCAATCCCGTTTTTATAAATGAAAAAGAAACGTGGAAAAAATCTATATATGGACTTGTTTTTTCTAGGTTTCCTACATAGCCTTATAAAAGAGAAAAAGGGATGGCAAGAATCGTGGGCCAGATACTGAAGATACTTATACGGTGATTAAGAAAAAGAAAGCGTGCGGCTGTGTTCTTTCGAGAGCTATTTTTTGTGAAGGGATTTCTTCTAGTCTATTGGAGGGCTTGTGGATTCAAGGCCGTTGGCGATCAAGATTACTGGGTGCGGTGTACGTGTGACTCGGCAGGTAGTACTTAGAACGTTGTGAGGATTTACTACGTTTGGATAGGTATATCTGTAACTGCACAATGATTATAGTGATTTGATTCCTTCCCGTGGTTTTTACCCATTTTGGGGTTTTCCACGTATATCTCTGCGTTATGTGATTGATTGCTAGCGTAGTTTTTAATTGATAGTATTTAATTAGTGATTCACTTTCATACCATTAGGGTTTTTAAGGATTGCTAGGGAACCCTGATTTTTCAGTTTGATATAGGAACCTCTAGTTACAAGAGTAACACAGTTTGCTGATAAAGATAGAATCTGGATCGCGTGCATCGACACAAATATCTGTCACGTGTGATTGGCACACAAACACGCATGGTCATATAATTAACCTCCACTTTTAGTATCTTACACTTAATTTCTCCGGTGTGCACTCGACATATAATTAACCTCCACCTCAACTTAACTTTTGTGATTAGTATGATACCGTATGATCCCAAAATCGATACAGTGATTGTAATATAACATGAGAATCCGAGGAGATGCCTTAACTTGGATATTTCGAGTACTGCTGAGGCAGCAAGAAGGACAACCCTGGGGCCTTTCAAAAAAAAAAAAAAAAACCCTTTAGATAGTATATTACTTGCAAGTTGCAACACATACAGCAATGAAATTCCAAGCACAGATAGCATCAATATCCAGTACGTAACGTTTCGCACCTTCTAGTGACATAGAAAAATGACTCTAAAGCACAGAGAAGCAACACGGTTACCTGTAACAGCTCCAGTTGTGCAACAGCATCTAGTGAAGATGCTAGACCGACTGATACTTTGTCTGGGTCCATATCCTTTATTCACTCAAGAAGAGTTTTCAATCCTCCCTGACCAACCCCACACAGAAATTATAGCAACACATTGATATATTACTCCCTCCGTTCCAAAAATGGATGACCCAAACTACTATTCAAGCATATGACAAAATTATCTCTGTTTGTCAAGCTATAATGTTTTACACATGCAATATGGATTCTGTTTGATAGAATTCACTTAGTTTTATTAAAAATAATACAAAGTAGTATTATAAATTACAAAATCTAGATGACTTTTTGAGAGGTGTGAATAGTTGCTTTGGCCATCCATTATGGAACGGAGGAGTAGCATTTTTGTGTAGCCAATTAATGGATAAAGCCAATGCCTGCCAAAACTGAGACTAAGCTTCTTTATGGATATCAAATCGCAGGGAAACAATTCTCATGCTTTAATAGAGGCTTCCTATCAATGCGATTGTGAAGAATGTATAGCCGGCCACATAAGAAAAGTAAAGGTGGTTTGTCCAGCATCCATCCTAGATCGCACTGGCTCCCAGAATAAACCAGGAATCTACTTATATATCATCACTTTGAATTCGGCTTGTTGGCCGGGTTCCCATTTAACATACCACCCCAACATCATTGTCTTCTAAATGTCATGGAAATTGCATCTACTTATCATGAAAAGCAACTGGAGCTGGATAATAGAGCAAGTTTTTACGAGTCCAGGAAGTCAGAGTGCATACAACATTCAAGCTACTAGCTCTATTCATCCAAAGGAGCTAAATCTCTTCCTTCCAAAGTACCTTCCCATCTATCAGTGAATCATACAACTCTGAACCCTTTTCCCTCAAATCTGCTGGAATGCTAGCCATGATACAATCCTTGTCATCAAGAATGAGTCCCCCTGCTTTACCTGTTTTTGCATTCAAGTAAAAGGAACCGTCCGTGTTGAGTTTTTGCTTACCCACAGGTGGCAACACCCAACCCTCTATGGAACTTATTTCTGTCCTGATACGCGATTTACCCATGAACGAAAACCACTCTACAGCTTTAGAAATGACTTTCTTAACTCTAATATGAAGAGGGATAGGATTCTCATTAGGCTTTTTAAAGATGTGATTGTTACGATGGCGCCAGATAGCCCAGCAAACGGCAGGGAAAAGGGAAGCCCACGGGACATTGAGAAGGTCACAAAGTCTCGAGTAATTACTCCTCACCCAGTCCAGAGTGTTAAGAATGAAGGAGGAGGCGCAAGAGGATGAACGGTGATATAATCCCACACTTCGTGAGCAAAAGGACAATCACTGGTGTGCTGATGAGAATGCTCAGGGTAAAGGGCTTAGAAGCATGCACTCTCATGAAAAGTGTGGTGGCAGCTACTGTGTAGTGTGTACTACCTTTGGATGGAACGGAATCACAGATCGAGTTTTTCAACAAAAAGTTTCTGATAAAGAGCAGCTCACTCAGAAGATAGTAAATTTCATTAGGGCGTTTTTGTGTTCTAAGAAAGGTGCAAAGCTATCTTAGGAAAATAAAAACTTGTGTGCCAAATGGGGGCTGCCCGGTAGCATTTTTTCTTGAGCACTATGTTTCGTTTAGGTTGTCAAAAGTGTCTTTGATTCTTTGTTGTTGTTGCCCATTGGCTCTGTATGGCAAGGGTATGCCCCTGAGAGTTTTGTAACTCTTGTTTGAGCTTCAATAGAAAAGTACTTATCAAAAAAACAAAAAAAAAAAGAACAATCACGTAAGACATCATGACTAACGGTTTCCTAGCCTCCATATCACAGCCGAAAGGACACAAAGGATCCGTAGCAATGTTATGGTGACACAGGAAAACTTTGGTTGGAAATTTTTGTTAGAACATGTGTGAACATTAAGTTCCACATCAGATAGATAGAAAAATGGTCGGACTTTAATATACAATTGGATAGTTCACCACTTGCAAGACTTAGCCTTTTAAGTGGATATGAGTAATTTAATGTATATTGAGCCCAAGTGATGTAGTGGACTCTTTGCCGTTACTCCCATACATATTGGACCTTGAGCACGTAGTAACGGTCGATGCATTGGACAAACTCCCAACAAGTGGTATCAAAGCCAATGGCTGATGATCTATGGGAAGACGCACCATTGAATGGGCTTGCACAAAAGACACTTAGTTGAGTGAGAAAAATCCAAAATGACTCCCGATGAAGCAAGGTGGCTCGATGTTGGAATGCTGAAAAATCCAAAGTGACTCCCTATGAAGCAAGGTGGCTTGATGTTGGAGTGCTATATTGGATGGTTCATTATCGATGGAGTTGACTCATCGGGGAGCATGGTGCTATTGAATGAGCACATTGGCTCTCAATGGAGTTCTCGTCTGGGAGCATAGTGCCGGTGACTAGACATGTTGGCTCCCAATTGAGTTTGGTGGATGACTGTGAATCGATGGAGTGGGTGTAGAATAAGTCCAGTTCGGGAGATAGGGTTGAGAGTAGTAGATCAGAATCAATGAAGAGTTTGGAAGCAGAGAGGGATTAAGGCCCAATGGACGGTTCACACATGAGGGGAAGATTTGTTAAAACATGTGTGAACATTAAGTCCCACATCGGATAGATAAAAAATGGTTGGACTTTAATATACAAGGCTTAGTCTTTTAAGTAGATATGGGTCATTCAAAATATACTGGGCCCAAGTAATGTGGTGGACTCTTTGCCGTTATTCCCATACAAATTGGGCCTTGAGCATGCAGTGGTGGGTCAATGCATCGGACAAACTCCCAACAATTTTCTCTTAAGAAGACAGAAGAAGTGGCGAACCCTAGGGTGAGCTTCTATTTTCCAGACCCAACTCCAATTCTCAAAAGGAGGAGTAGGGATTTTGGGTGTGGGCTGATTTATTAGAGAAAAGGCCCGTGCGGTCCATCCAGGCCCACATATCTGGTTTGGGTTTATAACCACTAGAACTGGAGAGAAGTTTGGAGAATGGCGTGCCTGACGAGGTCAGAGGGAGAGGAGTAGAAACACGGGAATTAAGCTCGTGGGCACAGAGAGGGCCTGCAACAGTGCTACGGATGGGCCTGTAGCCCAACTAATATTTATCCATCCAGGATTTCGTGTTAACGCCACTCCTCAGAGGGAAGATCATACAACCCTTATAGAAGAGATCGACACCTTTCTTGAGAATACGCTTGGTGTGGGACGGGCGACTAGAATTCATGGTGTTTAAATTGTATTTACTGTGAAAGACTCTAGCCCAAATGGAATTAGTTTCAGTCCTAACCAGCCAATAGACCAAACCACACCCCCCCACCCCCGGAAATTTTATTGCCAATGCCCAGCAGTACCCAACTAAAGTTGTATTCTAGCCAGCCCGGCGTTTGGCCCGCCAACTTGTCCGGCCCTGAAAAAAGGAAAAACTTAATCAGCCTAGCTCATGGGCGGATTTGGGTAGTGACTTCACGGACTGGGTTGGCCCAATGATGACCCTTACAACTGTTCCAGCACCAAATCCCAAAAACCCATTGAAGCTTGAATCAAAATCAACAACTGTAATTCACCATTCAAGTCTCATAAGTCATAAACCTTGCTGACTACTTTGTGTCTTGGTCAAATTAATAATACTACTAGTACTTCTTCAAGCCAAACCTTGCTGACTACAGAACAAGACAAGAAGTCAACCACCACACACCCAAACACGGCTTCAAATACAATCACCCAATAAACAAACCACCATCAGCCATCATTTCCATCTCGAGACCTCTAGATACAAGTCTGAAGAAATGCAAAGCAATCCAGAGAAACATACCGTGCGAAGACTTCAAGTTCCGGCAGCCGAAAATCGTAGTTTCCGGAGTAATTCAATGGCATCATTGTCTCCTAGGCCTCACCACATATGTACATGGTCATCGTCTCTTAGGCCTTAGCATATGTGTATGCGCATATCATCATGTAACTCAAAACCGGTCTGAGGTGTCCGTCACAAGATTCCAGCACCTAGAAACAGGTTGAGAAGGCACCGTGCAGACAAAGAGATCCTGAGGAGGACATTGACGCCGCCGGTTCGTAGGCAGAGTAGGCAGTGGTGGAACTTCCGGCCGACCCCAAGGCGGCTTTGTAACATGTCAAAGACTTAGATTGTTTTCCCAATTCCTTTCATTATTTGAGGTCCACAAAAATTCAACTAGACATAAATTTGCAAAAATGTTCACAGGTCTTGAAAACTTTTTTATTTTTATTTGTGTGGATTGGCTAAAAGTAATACTCCCTGATAAACGTCACTTTAGTAATAAAGAAAGTAGAGGAATGAAGTTAGCTACGAGGCAATCTTGACCCTCCACTAGCTTGGCAAATCGAATTAGATCCCCAGTTTTAATCTCAGGAAGAATTTCTCATCCAACAGTTGTGTATCTACACATTGGCATGGGAAGTTGTAATTACAAAATGCAGTTAGATTCACCTAACTGAAGAAAAGCAAGATTAATTTGAAAAGGAAGTAGGTAAAAGGATCCATAGAGCGGCTATTGCTAAGGTAGTCAGGACACACCCAAAGACCGAAAACTGGCCCTCATCAAAAGACAAGCCATATAATTAATACTTGGAAGTTGATTATTTTGAAGTATGGAAACATATGTATCTATACAAATGAAACAAAAATAACTAAGGGTTTGAAACCTTCTGGTTTTTTATGGAAAAACAGAGGGAAGACATGTACGTTGCTCTCAAGGAGCAGACACTCGTTTGAGCTTTTCTAGCTTTTCGGGTCTGTTCCATCCAGATCTAAGGTGGTGCAATTTGCAGCAGAGTGTAAAGATTGGGACAATGATACTCACACAACAATCCAGACACAACAATTTACACAACCTCTCACATACATGTGGGGCCCACACATAATAGTATGTGTGGAGCCCACATGTATGTGAGAGATTGTGTAAGCTGTTGTGTTTGAATTGTTGTATGAGTAGCATTTTTGTAAAGATTGCCTGTTGACTCCTTCGACAAATCTCAAGTGCGGTGGAGCTGTGATTTCGAACTCAGTTTCAGTGGGATGTTTTTTGTTTTGGTTGGTGGCTGTCATGAGCAGACAGCAGTTGTTATGGCTCATGACCAGGAGAGGCCGGGTTTTTACACAACCTCTTATATTCTCCGCCGTTGTCGGACCTCAACCTTTTCACCTTCAAATCTGTTTCATTCTCAACCATGGCCTTCCACTTCTTGAAGACTTCAAAGACCTCTGACTTGTGCTTCATGAAGTAAACCCATACCTTCCTCGAGTGATCGTCGACAAAGGTAACATAGTAATAAGAACCGCCAAGAGAAGACACTGTAGCTGGACCCCACACATCTGTATGGACAAGCTCTAGCTTTTGAGCCCTGGGAGGCCTGCCGCCTTTCTGAAAGCTAACCCATTTCTGTTTCCCGAAGATACAATCTTCACACATGTCAATATCCACTGACCCTAAACCCGGTAGCTTCCCTTTTGACTGCATAACCTTCATTCCCTTCTCACTCATATGCCCCAATCTATAGTGCCACAGATTTGAACTCTCCTTGCTGTCTATAACTGCAAGTATGTCGCTACCATGTGAAGTCAAGTAAAGTGTACCAACTTTCTTGCCTTTAGCCGTCACCATGGTACCATTGGAGACTTTCCACATGTCCCCTGTGAATGTCGATGTATAACCTGCTGCTGCAAGCTGTCCAACCGAAATAAGATTCCTCTTCAACTTCGGAACGTGCCTGACATCTTTCAGACACCATTTGAACCCATGCGTTGCAATCTGAACATCCCCTTTTCCCACAATACTGCAAGGTTCGTCGTCCCCCAAGTATACTTTCCCAAAGTCCCCTGCTACATAGTTCTGCAGAACCTCCCTGTTAGCAGTGGCGTGGAACGAGGCACCCGAATCAATCACCCAAGATTCAGTGTCGCTGTTCATGGAAAGAATAAGTGCATCGTGCACAACGTGAGCCTCCTGCCCACCGTTATTCTTTTTCGGTGCTTTGCAAGTTTGTGACATATGGCCTGTCTGACCACAATTCCAACATTCATCTTTAATGGGCCGAACCTGAGATCTATCTCTATTTCCCTTGCTCTTGCCCTTCGATTTCGACCTGTTCCTGTTCTGATTCTGACCACCCTTGGTCTGGCTTCTGCCCCTCTGCTCAAAGCTTAGAGCTGAACCTGAACTACCTGAACCATCAATCGAACCCCTTCTGACCTCCTCAGTCAGAATTAAACTAACAACCTCACTCAGTTTCAACTTTTCTTTCCCTGCCGAATTACTGACTGCAGTAACAGTACCCTGCCAGCTCTCTGGCAACTGAGACAGTATTAACAAGGCTTGAACCTCATCATCAAACTTGATTTCGACAGACATAAGTTGATCAACTATCGTATTGAACTCACTGAGATGTGACATAAAGGAAACCCCTTCAGCCATAGACAGATTGAAAAGTTTTTTCATGAGATGTACCTTATTCGCAGCAGACGGTTGCTCGTACATCTTTTTCAGCGCTCCCACAAGACCCTCCGTCGTTTTCTCCTTCAAGATGTTGTGGGTGACTGACTTTGAAAGGGACAGGCGAACAACCCCTAACGCCTTCCTGTCCAGGATGTCCCAATCCTCGTTGCTCTCATCTTTCTTCTTCCCCTTTTCTTTACCCAGCAGCGGCCGGTAAAGATCTTTCTGATACAGATAGTCCTCTATCTGCGTTTTCCAGAACGCGAAGTCTGACCCGTCAAACTTCTCCATCCTCTGCTTACCTTCTTCAGAACCCATAGCTCCCACTGAACTCTGGCCTGCCCGAACGAGATTAAACCCTAACCGGTCGAACAAAACCTACCGCAACTGCGGCTCTGATACCAGTTGTTACGGATTTTACGCAATCCTACAACGCCCCTACGGATCTTGGAACAATGGATCACAGAATAAAGCAAACAAATACGTACGTAATGAAAACTGGAAAGAAAAACGAGACACAAGATATACGTGGAAAAACCTCAACGTGAGGAAAAAACCACGGGAGCCACACCAGTCCACTATGAAATCAATCCAAGAGTACAAGTCTTCTCACAATCTCTCTGAGATGTGTTTTCTCTCGCCTCTCTCTTTTTCACGCTCAGAAAAAGTGATTACAATTACCTCACACACGCAGCCGCGCACAAAACCCTAAATACACTTTAAGGCCCGAAGGCTCTCGGTAGCGCTACTAGCATTTCGCTATAGCGCTAGACCACGCGGTAGCGCTACACCAAAAATGGTGTAGCGCTAGGAAACCCACTGATCAAAAATCCCATTTGCTGAATTTGTCTTCACCCCAACAACAGTTGTGTATCTACACATTGGCATGGGAAGTTGTAATTACAAAATGCAGTTAGATTCACCTAACTTAAGAAAAGCAAGATTAATTTGAAAAGGAAGTAGGTAAAAGGATCCATAGAGCGGCTATTGCTAAGGTAGTCAGGACACACCCAAAGACCGAAAACTGGCCCTCATCAAAAGACAAGCCATATAATTAATACTTGGAAGTTGATTATTTTGAAGTATGGAAACATATGTATCTATACAAATGAAACAAAAATAACTAAGGGTTTGAAACCTTCTGGTTTTTTATGGAAAAACAGAGGGAAGACATGTACGTTGCTCTCAAGGAGCAGACACTCGTTTGAGCTTTTCTAGCTTTTCGGGTCTGTTCCATCCAGATCTAAGGTGGTGCAATTTGCAGCAGAGTGTAAAGATTGGGACAATGATACTCACACAACAATCCAGACACAACAACTTACACAACCTCTCACATACATGTGGGGCCCACACATAGTAGTATGTGTGGAGCCCACATGTATGTGAGAGATTGTGTAAGCTGTTGTGTTTGAATTGTTGTGTCAGTAGCATTTTTGTAAAGATTGCCTGTTGATTCCTTCGACAAATCTCAAGTGCGGTGGAGCTGTGATTTCGAACTCAGTTTCAGTGGGATGTTTTTTGTTTTGGTTGGTGGCTGTCATGAGCAGACAGCAGTTGTTATGGCTCATGACCAGGAGAGGCCGGGTTTTTAATTTTCATTGTATTGAGACATTTGTTTGCTTGTTTTTGGTTGGTATCTTGCAACCCATTCCAAGAAGGGCAATGGATGAAAGAGACTTGTGGCCACAACTCAATAGTGCAAGTGCCATATGCTCGTCCATACTTGGAACATAGCCTTCGTGATACCATTTGGCTTCTTTACAGTATGCTCCAACCAAATCTTTAAACTGGAATTTTGAGGACAAATGAGTTAGTATTGGGCGGAATTTCAGTATTACTAATAAAAAAAAGTAAGTTAGTTCGATGCGAACCACGAATTTTGCGTATTCGACTCCATATGATCTTCCTTGCTTGGCCATTTCATCATCAATAGTGTTGTAAGTATCCAAAATCTTTTGATAAACAATTTTCATATAGTCCGGAAGTTGATCCAAGGCACTGATCGCTTCCCACCTGAAAATCAAATAAGTTACGGGAAATGACTAAGGGGTATAGCAATAGGGTATGGGAACCAAATTTAGAGATAACTTTACATTATACTTTTAGATTCTCAAATTAATATATACTCTAGCATAAGTCAAAAACATACTACTATATGATAGTAGCTATATTTGTGTGAGATTATTATGATTAATAAGTTGCGACAAATGAAAACTACTAGTATTATTTACTACAAAAGAATGAAAATCAACTTTTAAGTTGTTTATAATCTAAATTCTAGACCGAAAAGCTCGTCAAATTCAGTAGACACAAAAGTACCTCAAACTTAGTTTTTCTACAATAAGATTTTATTGTTTTTCAGCTTATTAAAATCTCTACAATGTAAAGGTCTGTTGATAACATTTTTTGACAAGCTCTTCTGACTTCTATGATCTTCCTTGCATTGCTCTTAGATTGTGTATGTATCTTCGATATATAAATATTCCTTCAAAAATCAAACAGATTTTTTTTTTCTCAACAAACGAAACTTTTATAACAAACTCGAAGGGATACATCAAGAGGCTCAACCACAGTAAGCAACAAAACTTACAAGATCAAGCAAGAAAGACAGAAACTTAAACGGAAACACCAAACAGAGTCCTCCAATAGAACGTTGGAAGAGACACACCTCACCTCACCCATAATATACGCACATATTACAGTTTTAACAACCTAATTCCGTCCAAAAATACTTTAAATTCCTCCACCGTATACACCTTAATGTCGAACTTTTCCTTTAAAAATCAAACAGTTCCTTACATGTCTTGACCATTTAAGGAAGTTTCTATTTTCCCTTTTGCTTTTGCGACATAATTTTTGCTTTCCAATTTTTATACAAATATACACAATAAAATTTATAGAGTCATATTGTGTAATTTGAAGTACTAAAAGATAGTAGTATTTTACTGCATTTATAAGAAAGTGGATCTATTTTTAGCTGCGAATTCCATCACAAATTCATGATTCGAATCTTGTTGTCATCAAAGATATTTGGCGAGAAGTTAATTGATCGAAGGGTTTGTGATTTTTTTATATTCGTAGATTGGCGAATGTAGTTGCATGTACTTTGGCAATTTCGGTTTTGCAAGGTTCTAGTATTCATACTCGGGAAGCTAGATTTCTTGATTGATTATTGAATCTTATGTGAAACGATAATCGACTTCTTTGATGTACCAATATGCTCCTTTTTATATTAAAGAAAGTTCTAACCATGTTGACAAAAAAAAAATTATTATAACAGGTCAAATTGAGATTAAAATCACGAGGAGTGGGGGGAGAATTTAACCTTTGAATTGCATCATTGAAGAGCACAAGGTCTTCGATGGGAAAGCAAGGAAAGAAATTTTGTTAGATTTCTTATAGCAAGAATATATTGGGGCTCATAGTACACTCCCAGTAGCCAAAAGTAGCACTCCACCAATCTGTCTCTTGCAAAAGGTAGTTTCCCTGTAACGTCCAAATCTTTCCACCACCTAAACCAAAAATTGTATCATGAAAAATATAAGATCCAACGTACTAATGCCCTGTTTTGGGTGTCTATATATGAAACAATTTCTTATCGACTTAATTTACTACTCCCTCCGTCCCTTTTTAAGTGTCCTGCTTCGTAACTCCAACTTATTAAAAAGACATCATCATTATACATTTCACATCAACTTTTTCCTCCACTTTCCCTACTTACCCATCATCATTACACTTTTACTCACTAACTTTTCAAAATGGAATCTACCTTTAGGGACAAAATAGACAATTCATCAACTTTTACCCACTAACTTTACAAAATGGACACTTATTAAGGGACAGCCCAAAATGGAATACTGGACTGTAAAAAAGGGACGGAGGGAGTAGTATTTTTCTTCTTTTTCTTTTAGGCAAATTTTCTTTTTCTTTTTCGATTCATCTCAACTAGAGGACTGAATGAATTTTATGTAAACTACGAGTTTCAGCTCTATCTCATTTGTTCCGAGAAAATCAATCATTTGACAACTTAAATGCATGAGGATTGCTAATTGGCAGCAACGGATTGGTAGCCAAGACTGTAATTGCGTTAGTTGCATACGGGGAATTGAGAGGGGTAGGGGGTGGAATGATTTAGTAAAATAGTTTTTTTTTTTTTTTTGCTTTCATAAATAATGTCTTTGAAGTAGAGAATTTTCTCTGTTCTTTTCCTTATGAAAGATGAACCAATAATGTAGCATTTTTTTTTTTTTGAAAAGCCAAAAAGAAGAGTTTCTAGAGAGGCTTATTAAACAAGTTGTATAATACTACCTTGTGATTTCGCTCAACTCCCTCTGGTGCAATTTCTGCAATAAGTTGAAATCTAATTTCGCAAAATCCAATAGAACTTTGTTGTGGGAATCATCTTTTTCATAGAAGGAAATATAACGCCTTGACTCGAGCCTTGTCAAGCCCTTGTGGATGGGCTGATATAGAGCATGAACTACTTGTTCTGCGATTGGATTATTGCTCAAGTTTGGTAGTGCAGAATTGAGGCGAGTGGCGGTAAATTCCATTGCTTCATCTAGTATATCTTCTTGACGTACACTTAGAAATGTAGCTTCGTACAAGCTCAATAATCCTCTCACATCACCAATCAACGATTCCTTAAATTTCCCTTCATTGTCCTTGAGTTTGTTGAATACATCTGCTTAAACCATTTAGGAACATGATCAATTGAAAAACAATATGTTAAAAATATGAAAGTTATTGAAATTTATTTGTTTCTCTTTTTGTTGCTTATTACCAAAAACTGAGGCATCATGGTAAGTTGAGTTCTAGCGATAACAACAGTAAAACAGTATATATGCATTCTCTAATGCTCTCTTGTTTTCTTTTCCTTTCGTTCTCGATTTCATTGTTTATCTTTAGTAACAATGTAATTTCCGATTAAAAAAAAATCACTTTCCTTAACTGTATAAGAGACAAAGGTGACTTACCGCAAGAGACACGATATCCGTGTTGTCTCAGTAATCGAAACGAGAGAGCAGTAATGTAAAGATCCTCATCATTGTTGACATTTTTGTGACCACTTTGATGATAGGTTTCATATATTTGATGTAATCCTTGTTCAATCTCTGTTTCGAAATGGTAGGCCACGCCAAGGCGCTGGATAGCATCAATAAGGTCTAGCTGTTGTGAAGATTTACCCTTTGCTTCCACTAGCTGCTTTCTCACATCTTCTTTTTTTTTTCTTTTCTTTTTTTTTGCCACAACGATAACAGGTAATATTATAGATCAAAAGAACAGAACATCAAGAGAAAACTCAATCCCTAAACAAGGATCAAGAAATCAAAAGGAGGGGACTCTGTCCAAAGACTACACCCAACTCCAACTAAACCCTCAACTCCAAACAGGCGGAGCACAGCAGAAAGTAACAGAACCATCCACGCAGGGATGAGAGAAGCCCCACAAACGGGGAGAAATCTGGATATACCCAAAAAAAAGAACCAAAAGACCAAAAAGAAAAATCAACCCAAACCCAACCCTAACAGAAAACAAGACACCACTCCACAGAAACGCCGAGCAACATCGGCGCTGTCTGCAAACGCTCTGTTGGTTTAACGGTTGCGTAATTACACTTAGGTATAGTGAGATTGTGAGTTCAACTTTTGGAATTTGCATGATTCTGTCTAACAAAAAAAAGTACTTAATTATTTTGTTACTTGTCTTCATCATTTGACATCATTTATGTTTATTTTTATTACTTTTTTTCAAATTAAAATTTATTTTTATTACCTCAAGAAAGTACATTATCATCTAGGATTGGTGTGAGAACTGAAATTAAAACGAAAACTACATGACCCAGAATACTTGCTTTTCCAAGGTTGGTTTTAAAATTTAACGCGATCAAAATCATTTTCCTAACCGGGCGAGCCCATAGCACACGAATTTTAATCTAGTTGAGCTTGAATAGTGGTATCTTTCTTATAAATTACTCATCGGCCATGTTTTTTTAGTTTTGTCAATTTTGATAGGGTAGTGATTTTCACTCTCTCTTTTTTTTTTATAGCCACCTTCTCTTTTTTTGTCTTTTTGTGATATGAATTTATAATGTTGTCATTTCAAGCGTGAAAGAGTGAATCTTCATGACCGCTATTTGGCCATTGAAAGAGAGTGTGGTTATAAGAAAGGGAAGTGTGAAAATCAATTACCTTTCGATAACCCAATTTTATTTGATCGAAACACAAAGAAGTCCTAAATTATTGGTCCATTTTAAATATAATCAAATAACAAAACTCTTTAGTATTCCCTTTCCACCGTTCTCTATTTGGCCATTGAAGTAACAAAAACCAAATTTGAATTAAAATTTAGGCCCCGTTCCGCTATCTTAAATAAATACTTATTTGAAGTACTTATTTTTTTAATTAAGATGATGTATTGTGATAGAATGACCTGTCTCGTCAAACAAAAAAATAAGTACTTAAAAAATAAGAATCTTAACGGAACAAGGGCTTACTATTCCTCTCAAATGGGTAGGCTCTAATTCTTTTCTGCGTCAAAATTCCATGCTAAATGCCAGATTTCTTGTTTTGAACCTTATTTTGGAAAAGTAGACTTAGGGCCCATTCTCCTAAGGTTCTTATTTTAAAGTACTTATTTTTCTTAGTGGAACGCGACTTTAAACTATTAGAAGGCTGGAATGATGTGGAGAGTATATACTAGTATGTACTGTGTGATTTTCATTTAAATCTGATCGAAAAAAAGATTTACGTTCAAAGAAAAATAATACAAATAATTTTACCTTGTCAGCAGAAGCGTAGGCAAGAAAATAATCTCCCCAAACACTAAGATGAAAAACTGATTCAGGGCGACGTTGTGCGACCTGAACGGGTGGCGGTGCCTTACTAACTGATGAGGTTAATAAAACAGTTGGGATAGCAGAGAATTCCATTTTTCTGTGTTGGGTGGCTGTGAAACGGGAAGGAATAAGAGAAGAGGAATGAACCAGAAAATGGGAATTGGAAGGAATAAGAGAAGGTCAACAATCTAATCCTTTCCACCCTCTCACTAATGGTGTAGAATAAAGAGCAACAATGCTTGCTATTTATAGACGACTAGATTCTGTTGGGAATGGCATTCTTGCAAAATACAATTCTCCAGCCAAGGATGCAATATTGAAAAAAAAAACACTTTGTAGAATAGATAGAAACTTATTCATGGAGCCGCTGCAAAGCGGCTCTTTATGGAACTGAGCGATCTCAGCCGTTCGTTTCAGCATTGGACGGCACGGATTAAAAATAATCTATTAACGGTTATAGATTATTTTTAATCCGAATCGTCCAAAACACTTTTGGACGGCCGAGATTGAGCTCCGTAAACACTTGTTCACGCCTGCTCTGTAAACAAGATTTTCTCTGTAGAATATGTAAGAGTATTCTGAAAAACAAGGAATATGTCGGCTCTGTTTGTTTTGATGTAAAATGTTTTATAATGTAAAATATTTTCCATGTTAAATATTTTTTTAGAAAACAAACTTCAAACATTTATTTTTCGGTGTTTGGTTGGCACTTGAAAATATTTTCAGAAATCAACAAAATAGTGTAAAGGGGGGGACTTAAACAGTGGAGATATCTGAGATTAATGGAATTGAACGTGGGTCAGGACTGACGATCGAGGAAATTGAGCAATGAGAATTGCAGTAGAAGACAGCACCGCAGCAGGTTCATTTCAGAAAATAACTTACCGAAAATTTAAGGGTAAGTCATTTTCATCCAATTGTTGGAAATTGTTTACATGTTAATTAAATGTTTTCCTCATTTTTTACACAATCAAACACCGAAAAATAGGTAAAACATTTAACAGGAAAATATTTTACGTCCAAACAAACGGAGCCATAGTGCAAGTGTTTTCTAAATTCAGCTAGTAGCTACACCACCAACCTTTATTCAGAATTGGAAATCCCGTAGTGCATAGCCTATAGTGCGGCCGATTTGGGCATCATTTTCGGCACGAACGATTCAAATTTAATTCAACCTCCTATTGATCAGAACCGTCTATTGCTCATTCGTTACCAAAATAAACGGCCAGATTAGCTGCATTCCACTCTTGCAGGGCAGTCCGCCCTACAGGATCCCTGAGTCCCTTTATGCATCATTTTTTCTTCTCCTCCAGCTTTAAAGTAGAGTACCAACCAAGTTTTTTTTTTTTTTTTCCTTAGAGAAATCGTTGGAGTTGAAATTAAACGGCTAGGAAAATGGAGGAGAGAAAAGTAAAAGAGTATTTTGGTGTCGGTAGAACAAGTATCTCCCTCATTAAACTTCTTTCACTATTTCCTATGGTTGGACCCGGGGGACCCGGGGCTCTAGTGCGCCTCATGGGCAGCAGCCTCTACCCAGTACAAAAAACGTTGCCGTTTTGAGGGAAAAAAAAAACGTTATCTTCCGTTTGCAATCCTATAAAGCAGAAACATGATTATGAGAGCTCTAAAGATAAAGGGTACTGCTATTTGCAGCCACTTGTTTTCTGAACGTAACATGTGTACCATATTATAAACAGATGTGTATCATATTATATACAAGCTACATTCAGAAAATAAGTGGCTGCAAATAGCAGTGCCCAAGATAAAATTTGATTATGTCTCTTTAGAATAATATGATCAGAACAATAAGATCTTCACACCCGTTCAAACGGGTTAAAAATTGGACCACTTAATTTTTTAGAGGAAGACTACAGCCATTGAAGGCAAAATGCGGTGGCCTGCCACCGCACGCCGTTTGGGGGCCACTCCGGGCTCCGCACGAATGATCCGAGCCGTTCAATAATTTTAGAAAAAAAAATCGAGTGGGTACGTGAAAAATCAGCTTGATCGGATCAAACTTCTAATATTTGGAAAATCGGAAAAAATGGAAATATTGGTTTTCTGATTTTTCAAAGATTAAAAGCTTGATCCGAGCACCTACACTTACCGGATCGAGCTGATTTTTCACGTACCTACTCGGTTTTTTAAAAAAAAATTATTGAACAGTTCGGATCATCTGTACGGATCCCGGAGTGGGCCCTTACGGTGTGCGGTGGCCGGCCACCGCGTTTTGCCTTCGGTGGCCGTAGACTTTCTGAATTTTTTAACCGTATTTTTTAATATATAAACAATCTCAAAAAATAAGTGCTCAAATTTTCACTCCGTTTAAATCAGTGCAAAGATCTTGTTATTCTGATCATATTATTCTAAAGGGTCGTAATTCATTTTTATCTCTAGGGTTCTCATATTAAGTATATGCTTTTTATTTAGGACCCTGAGGAGCAGAAATGTGATTATTAGAGCCATATAAACAAAAATTAATTATGACCCTTTAGAATAATATGATACGAATAACAAAATCTTTGTACTGATTTAAACGGAGTGAAAATTTGAGCACTTAATTTTTTAGACCGTTTATATATTAAAAAATATGGTTAAAAAATTAAGTGCTCCAATTTTTAACCCGTTTGAACGGGTGTGAAGATCTTATTGTTCTAATCATATTATTCTAAAGAGACATAATCAAATTTTATCTTGGGCACTGCTATTTGCAGCCACTTATTTTCTGAACGTAGCCTGTATATAATATGGTACACATCTGTTTATAATATGGTACACATGTTACGTTCAGAAAATAAGTGGCTGCAAATAGCAGTGCCCTTTATCTTTAGAGCTTTCATAATCATGTTTCTGCTTCATAGTAAAACAAAATACGAGAACTCTTTGATGTTTATGATTAATTAATAGTAATTATCAAAACACGTCATGGGTCGTCATTTTTTATTCTCTAAAGAAAAATAACGGCCAAAAACATGTTTTAATAATTAATATCCGTCAATGACATTTTCAGTATTAACAAATGTTCTTAGCTTGTCCGAGTATTAATTATCAAAACACGTCCTGAACCGTCATTTTCCCTCGTTATTATCTAGTACAAGCCTGGTCCGGCCTGATCAATGAGCAGTTGATCTGAATGCCATCTACCCAATAGGATGCTAGATAATGCCAGGAGTGGAGTCAGGATTGTTCGGCAGTGACTCTTAGTAATATTTGAAAAGTTACAAATTTCCGTTCCACTAAAAGAAAATAAGAATAAGTTACAAATGAAGCAATTCTAGTACTGGATTGCTTGGAGAAAATTTGTTTTTTTTATACCTTTGGGATTACAACTTCATAAACAATTAAAATTTATATATATATATATGAGCAACTTGGACAATTTCGCAATTGAGTGGGATCAATTCTAGGCTGATCCGTATCTGAAATCCTCGAAATCTGCAGAATATCTGCTCGAACAGCATCTGTATCGATACGGCTGTAAACCCGTATCAATACAACACTCGCTGGACAGCTTCGAAGCAAATTGGTATCGATACACATTTCCCTCGTATCGATACAGTGAGTTTAAAACCAGTTTTCACTGTTTTGCTCCAAAATCCACTGTTTTGCTCCAAAATCCACTGTTTTGACCTCCGATCACTTTTAGCTATTCTAAACCACTTCTAAACATAGTTGTTCGCACTCTATTGATTACTTGGTCATTTTTGTTCGTGGGTTCTCGTGGCGTCAAACATGAGTATCTTAGGGAATGAATTATCATCCTAATGTCATATTGGTTTGTTCGTTTAGCTATCAAGGAAGATGTGAGATGTTAAGGTAGACGGAGTGAACTTGTGTAAACTAATTGTGTGTGTTAATTAGGAGGACTGTTAGATAGGGGGACGGATGGATCTTAGACGCACGCGAGAACCTAACACTAGATGCTATGTAGTTCGAAGAGTGAGTTGAGGCAACGAGTTTAGAAACAAAATGGAAACAAGAATTGACACGCAGATCGTTTACTTAATATCAATCTCCCTCCTTATCTTCAAATTGAGAAATCAGAGCTTTGGGAGCACATATGACAAAATGCAACACTAAAGGATTGTAATCGGCATACGGGGTCTTGATACCCGAAACTTTGAACGGATGTACGGGGTCATGAGCACCCGGAATGTATAGTGGATGTACGGGGTCACGAGCACCCGGAAATGTATGGTTGGGTATATGGGGCCCTAAACCCGGAAAGTTCCTAAGATTCACTGTTTGGCATTTTCGAGAAGAAAGAGTTATTTGATCTCAACATTGGGAAATCGAGAGGAGACGTACGGGGTCCACAAGACCCGGAATGTGAGACACATAACGTAGAAATGTGTGAATGAAATTTTGAATAAAAAGGGAAAATGTAAAAGATAACTAAGGGGTTGACTAGATCGACCGATGGTAAGTGACGTATTCCTGAAGTCCTGAGTTTTCTGACATGGAGTTAGAATTCGTTTGCATTCCCGTTTGTTGTCCCGAACTTCATTCTTTTTGTGTCAAAATCTTCGCATTTGCATACAAAGCTTGTAGAGATTTTCCTACTGGGATAGTGTAACTCAAGCCTTATATTATTTAAGGTACTAACTCGAGACCGTAGCTTGCATGCTTGGGAGTGCTTGGACATGGAAAGCTCTTGATAACTAACATTGAAAGTTACTTGTCCATCTTTGAATGTTCTCATTGAAGGGTGTATTTGTAACTTTAATTGTAAATCTTTTGACTAAGGGATATTGTAAACTCTTAACTCTCTTTCGATACTCATTACTTATGTTAATTTGGGCCTCGGAGCCAAGATGTAATATTTTGGGGACTAATGGACGTTTGGAATGATATTTTGGAGATGGGACTGCTATGTTATTTTGGGATATCGTACGGACTATTGCGAGGTTTAATTAATGAAAATCCTTTATATTTATGTTGAAAATCGAGGGCGTGACATTAAGCCTATGGTGTAGAGGATCAAAGGGTTTAAGTAAACGACGACGTTATTTTAGTACTATACAGTATCATTTAGATTGGAACGACCACGTTTGGATATTGAATGATGGTAATTAAGCACAACTATGGATTAACTTTTAAAACCATCGAACAGTGTTATTAGAGTCCCATTTCACAAGAGAATTTAGTTGTGTATACAGGGAATCATCTGAATCGCCTATATTGAAGCACTAATCCATGTTGCATGAAAACAGGAACCCATTACCCAGAATCAACCACGATCAACATCAACAAACGTGGAATGAGAAGAACTCTGAGAAGTCCAAGTCAAGCAACCATTCGAAAACCCTTTGTAACCATTTTTAGAGGGAACGAATGACATTTCAAATCAAATTTGAATGAAGGCATGGGCATCAATTGAAAACGTGAAGGATGAAGGCCAAAGACAGACTCATCGTCTATAAATAGAAGAAGCAATGGAAGAGATCACCCCCGACAAAAATCCATCATCTGACAATTCATACAAAATGATTGCTCAGAGATCTATCGTAGTTTAGGACTTAGATTAGTTAGTTTAATATTTCGTAAGTTTGAAGACTTATTTGCATGTTTGAAGACTTATTTGCATATAAGAATACTTTCGATTAAATTCAAGTTACCTTATTTCTTTCTGTCTTTTTCTTGCCAAAGAGTGATCGACTATAGGCTTGCTTTCGATTCAATTCAAGTGTGCCTATATTTCTGTATTTTTCTCGTTAAAATCTTAAGAGTAATTGTATATAAACTCACCTTTGATTAAATTCATGTTTGTTTATGTTCAATTATATTTTTTGATTAAAGAGCGTCAATCTTTTATTGATTGATATCTTTAGGAAAATCCCCTTAATTGAGGTAATCGAATGGATAACACAATTGCCTGATTAAATTAGTTGTTTTAATTAATTTGAAAAAGATAAATTCTATTCTTTTCTGGCACGCCCACACACAATCATTTTGCCATAGATTGAGCTAATTTGGCCCAAATAGCCGTTCAAAAAAAAATAATAGTAATAATCAATTCGAACTTCACCTAGGGACATTCACATTTGCGTAAATCTTTGACATATGGAATATTTGTTTTCACCTGCTTAATTCATAAAATTTACCCACAGAAAACAAGCAGCTTGAACCAAATATCATTTTGTTTTTACAAAATAATTTCCTATTAGTTAGAATCCCCAAGTGAGCAATCTGTAGTATATTCAACAATATATCTTATTAGTCGAATACGTTTATGTTGGGGGTTTTCAAGCCAAAGAAGCTTAGTGATTCTCAGCTCTCCATAGGCCCTAACACCACAATGGGTAATCTTTTAGACATCCCACTCAGCGGTGGCAGAATTTCCGGCCGATGCCGAGCCGGCTTTGTAACATGTCAGCCGCTTAGATTGGTTTTCCAATTCATTTTTGTATTTGAGCTCAGCAGAAATTCAATTAGACAGAAGAGTTAAAATTCTTTTCACATGCCTTGAAATAGACCTGAACCATTTTTCTTTTTTTGTGTGTGTGTGAATTGGCTAAAAATTCTAGCTGATGAACAAGACTTTAGTAAAATAAAATAAAAAAACAGAAAGAAGAATGAAGTTAGCTACATTGGATGTCCAAAAATCAAAGAACAGTTTACATCAGATGCACGTGCAAATTTCTAAGGGATGCAAAAGCTATAAGCTGGCAACATTTCCCATGGTTGGATAAAGAGGAATTTGGAGATGTTCACTCAAAGCTGAAGGCAAGCAAAGACCAAATTCATCAGTTGGATATTCTCAGTGAATCTAGACCCTTAAACACTGATGAGAAGACCTGAAGCAGATGCTCTTTTTTTTTTTTTTTTTTTTCCAAAGGATGCTCTTATCAACTCCTCCAAACTGAAGCAGATGCTCTTATCAACTCCATCCTTTGGAGGGCTAAGAGTTTTTCTTTAGTGATGCTATAATGTCTAAAGGTTTGCTGCTGCTCTTTTCAACTCCAAATTGCTGGAGGGCTAAGAGTTTATAATGTCTGATAGATGTGATCTGGTAATATGTTTCGGTGTTGCTGCTCTTTCAACTCCAACTATCTAGAGGGCTAAGAGTTTTTGAATTTTCAGTTAGATGAGATGTCCTGATAGTTGAGATGTTTTTCTGTGGCTAGTTCTGATGTCATGGAAATCTTTTGTAGTGATCTGATGCTACACTTTTGTTTCAATTTCAATCCTGGTGGAAGACCTCGAGAGGTTCAGAGGGGAGTTACAATAACTCTTTCAACTCCATTACAGAGAAGGGCTAAGAGTCTTTATGAAAGAGACCAGAAATTACTTATGGTCTGATTGATACAACCTTGATTCTAGGAGTTTAAGAGTGGAGAGTATCTTAATTCTCTCAATTCGGGAGGGCTAAGTTTCTGAAGGTTAATGCGCTATTTGCCATTCTTATAGCTTATTCAGGTGTGCTTATGAAGGTGTGTTCATATGCTAATACTATAGAAGATCTAGTTAAGCTGCTGCTGAAGGATTTCTTCTCCCACTGTGATTGTTTGTCATTCCAATTTTGAAGTTGATGTCTGACTGAAGGTCCCCCAAAGCCGGTTTCATCCATGAGGTTTTCATGTCGTCAGGAGCTGAGATTGATTATAGGTGTTCGATGAATCGGGTTTTGTTATGCTCTTGAAGTATTGGTTATCTTTTCAAAGGAGAAGAGTTTGGCTGCCAATGTATCTGCTAAACTACTGCTGAAATTTTGCTGCTTCTGGAGACCTATCTCTGAGTTGGAGGTATTGCTGATTCCAAATGGTCTGCTTAAATGCTTGAAGTCAACTCCGGGCTAGAGACTTGATGCTGACAGTGCCTTTTCAAATGGAATGAGAGTGGTGTTCTTTGGGTGTTTAATCTCGGGGCTCATTCAATTTCCATTGAATGTATTTTTCCTCTTTTTTCTTTCTTCCTTAGGCCTTTTATGGTACCTCATTCTCTGCGGTCCATAATTGGTCTCCCCTCGATGTATCCTTTGTCGAGTTTTTAATAAAATTTTGTTGCCCATCAAAAAAAAAAAACATTTCCCATGGTTATCAAAGGGGCAAAAATATCAGTTACAGGCATAATTCCACATGAAGAATTTAGCAATCTACTATCAGGAACTTCACGGCAAAGCCTGCATAGAATACTAGGATGAATCTGAGAAGTTGACAACAAATTCAAAAGAAAGAAAGACAGCAGATTAACTCTCAACCGGGAATAAAAACAAAAAAAAAATACATTTTTGACTTATTATTGTCTTCATTTAAACTGACGGGAGTAAAATTATTGATTTGTTCTTTAAATTGATATAAACCGAAAGTGTTTTACTTTTTTAATCCTAAAAAGAACATAAATGGGTCGGATCTGGTCAAGTTTCCTCCGACAAGTTTGGAATCCCACCGATAGTGTACCGACGGGCTTGCGTGAATTTTTGTATTTATTAGTTTTGCCTGAATTATTGATTTATCTTGATGGGAGGAATCCAAAAACAAATTACTGTATATTCAAGACTATTCTTTTAATAAAGTCAAAAATAATCCAAAAAACACTCTGTTTTGCAAACTGCAATCGAGGACCGATGATACCTTCACTACTTGTTGATTTTACCCACGTGTCAAAATCCTGTTCCACGATTATATAGAGTTCGCTGGTATTTATAAAAAAAATAGTGTAAAAAAACTTTTACCTTGCAGATTAAAATAAAATAATAATTTACCGTAAAAGGAATCAGAAGAAAGAAGTTTGATATCCAAATAACTAGCTTTCTCATGTTTCAAACAATGCGCAGCCGACACGCAACAATCATTCGTAAACCAAAACAAGCAATGAAGCAATAGAAAGAAAGCTGCGTCCTTTTAATTTTAGTCCATATTGAACTCATTTTCAACCCACCTAAACACACGTACATGTGGGTTGATATCAACCCATTATATAATATGGACAGATTGAATTGAGTTATAAATGGGCAAATTTGGACAGATTTACAAATATGAATTTGAATTGCCACCTCTAAGTAGGATGGTAAATTTAAGCCACACAAAATTCACTCCACGTTCAATAACTGTTCCACATCCACATACATAAAACGGTTTTCTTCCCATCTGACTATTGCCGACACCTGAGAGAGAGATTGTTCTACTTAGGAAAGGTTAGACTCTCTCTCTCTCTCTCTCTCTCTCTCTCCAATTGGAATAGATTTTTGTACCCAACTTGAGTGGGCTGTTTGGGACACTCTTTTGAGGCTAATTATTCAATAGTTTTGAAGCACGGTGCTCCCTCTCACATAAAATATCAGATCCACACATTGTTTGTGTAGCGGTCACTATTTTATGTGAGAGATAGTACCGTGCTCCGGAAGTATTGAATAATGACTCCTCTTTTGAGGTCTCTCTTTTTGAACCTTCTCCATCGTAAATGGGGCAAAATGGGATACGTCGGATTCAATGCATGTTGGGCCTTCCTTTTCTTTTCTTTAATTAGACTTTGTTTTTTTGAGAGGGACTGAAATTGGGTTTTTAACAGTTTGATTGTTTTGTGGGGACAATCTTAGGAACGGTGTGATGGTAAATTTTACTCCATCATTGTCTTTCTTTATATATAGGTACGTATATTGCACACGAATAGCATATTACAATGGAAAAAACACTTGTAGTATACATGTAGCATTGTCGCAATTCTCAAATAGTTCAACCGATACGATATTTAGTAAAACATATAATTACCAAAACAAAAAAAAATGAAAATCAAACTTGGCCCGGCCCGACCCGATAAAATAATGAAAATGATGTGTTATATGTATGTATGTATATATAAATATATATGAAAAAATATTAGGAAGGAAAACAAAAGCTACTAGTATACCTATATTAAACAAAGCCCAATCATTAATGGGCCGAGCTTGGACATTCACAAGTCTCGTTATTATCTAGTACAAATCTGGCCTGGCCCGATGTACGTGCAGCTGATCTAAATACCATCTACCCAATAGGATGCTAGCTAATGCCAGGAGTGGAGTCAGGATTGTTAATTAGGCAGTGACTCTTAGTAATGTTTGAATAAGTTTTGTTAGGCAGTGACTCTTAGTAATATATATGTTTGAAGTTATGAAAAATATATTAGTTTGAAAGAGAACGGCAAAAAAGGACAGAGGAAATATCCGCCACAAGTGACTTGCAAGGAAGATAGTGTACCGACGGGCCGGATGATAAGCATTCGAGAATGTAATAAAGGGTGCGCTAGTAGTTAGTTTTAATTTATTTCATCGCCTAATTAGATGCTTTTAATTGCTTTTGCTCGTAGAGTTTGCTAGTCTTTTTTTGTAGGAAAATCACCAAATAAAGGGGTCTTAAGAGCCAAAGACAACCTCAAAGCAAGGCGATGGCCAAGGCAGGCGCGGCCCGATGGCCCAAGGCAAAGTAAGGCAGGCAACCAAGGCCAAGGCCAAGGCGATGGCTAGAGCAACAAGTGGCCCGATGGCTCAAGCAAGGCATGGCCAAGCCAAGGCAGCCAAGCAAGTCCAAGTTCTGAAGATAAGCTCTCGGCACCGATGGAAAAGAATGGAGACATCGGTACCGAGCTGTTATCCTCCTGGCAGCTGCTAACCCCTTCGGCATTGATGGCAAGGATTTCAGCCATCGGTACCGAGCCCTTATCTCAGCCAGCAGCCATAACCCGCTAGACATCGATGGCAAGACCATTGCCATCGGTACCGAGAAGCTTATCAGCATTTTAAAGGCTTTGCCATCGGTACCGAGGGCTTATGGGGGGCATCTTTGGATCTTTTGAGGAATATTCCGTGCGCGGATCTTGGAGTATAAAAGCCCGTGATATCATTGTACAACCATAGAATAGAATAGAATAGAATAGCTTTTTTTACAAACACGTAGAAAATTAGATTTGTACTCATTTTTAGATCTAGACTTAGATTTCAAATTGTTCTTCGTGTTCTTGAGTGTTCTTAATTTTCAGCCCTTAATTTCTGCATTTTCAACTCTTGTAAGTTAATTTTTGCCACTCTCTCCTTAATTAAAGTTGTTTAGTTTCTCCCGATCTATCTTTCTATCTAATTTTCTCTTAGGCTTGTGTTTACACTTATACTAAGTAGATTTTTGCTTGCTCTTATCTCCATAGATATGTGTGAGTAGTTTCATAAGTTTGGGTCATGAGGTGATTAGCACCTCATGGCTTGAGTAAAAATTGCATTTTTCACCAAAAAGTTTGCAACTTTGTTTTGAAAATTGATGTGGGGCTTGGATTTGTTTGTCAAATTACCGAGGTGATAACCTCCTTGATCATGTGTAGGTAAGAGTTTCGCCTACTTACCACACATGATGCTTGGAGCTCTGTCGCTCGAGGTGTTTGCTAAATGAATTCTATAGCTAGCTTGATTTTCGAACCATCTTACCTTCCGGGTAAAACCGTGTATTGGGGTGAAAAATGTGGTTTTGCTTGAGTCGTGGGCGCTAGTGATTCCTAGACCTAACCTTCTTTTTATCTAGTTTATTCTCGTTTAATTTAGCCTTTTTACTTTCCACCGCATATGAAAAATCAAGTTGGCTGACTAAAAGCCGGAAACCATACTTGCATCTACAATCCATCAAGCCGTATTATTTATCCCTTGGGTACGATCCCGGACTACCGGATTTATTATGCTTCAATTGGACGCTTATACCATACGCTTGGGGTGATCTCTTTGGATATATATCGAGAACGAAGCACCAGATCTGGTCAAGTTTCCTCCGACAAGTTTGGAATCCCACCGATAGTGTACCGACGGGCTTGCGTGAATTTTTGTATTTATTAGTTTTGCCTGAATTATTGATTCATCTTGATGGGAGGAATCCAAAAACAAATTAAGACTATTCTTTTAATAAAGTCAAAAATAATCCAAAAAACACTCTGTTTTGCAAACTGCAATCGAGGACCGATGATACCTTCACTACTTGTTGATTTTACCCACGTGTCAAAATCCTGTTCCACGATTATATAGAGTTCGCTGGTATTTATAAAAAAAATAGTGTAAAAAAACTTTTACCTCGCAGATTAAAATAAAATAATAATTTACCGTAAAAGGAATCAGAAGAAAGAAGTTTGATATCCAAATAACTAGCTTTCTCATGTTTCAAACAATGCGCAGCCGACACGCAACAATCATTCGTAAACCAAAACAAGCAATGAAGCAATAGAAAGAAAGCTGCGTCCTTTTAATTTTAGTCCATATTGAACTCATTTTCAACCCACCTAAACAAGGGCGGAACCAGGATTAAATTTACCCTGGGCTAACCCAAATTACATATATATAAACCAAAAAGAGGCAAACTTATATATAAATACGTAAATGTTCAAAAATAAATAAATTAAAAAGAGAAGTATAAATCTAAGCACACCAGCCAGTGCTCTGCACTTAACAACATAATTAAATACAAATCTAAGCACACCAGCCAGTGCTCTGCATAATAAGTGAATACTTACAAATATTAAACGTCGCTAGCGAATGGGAGACCGCAGTGTGTAGTGAATACTGGTCCAAGGGTCCTGCATTTCATTTCTAATAAGCTTAAACACAAATTAAAAAGCCCAAAACTTAGTATCAAAAAACCCTAATTACAAAGCACTAATAAATATTTCCAAATCAAGACTATCAAGTGGATTGCCAACTGAAGAATAAACAACAATAATAAGGGCAAGAGAATAAACTATTATCTTGGACTCTTGTGCATTCTCAAAATTCCAACTACTCACTATGCATTGAATAAGAAATCCGAGAAACCCTAATTTGAAACATGCTTCTAAATACGTGATAGAAAATAAATAAAGAATCTAAGTTAAACAAGAATCAACGAACAACTTTTATAAAGAACAATAATCAAAACAAATTACCGGAGTGCGAATAATTGAACAAAACTTGAAAACTTAAAAGGAACAAAATTCGGAAGAAAAGTATGGAACAAAAAGAGATCTCGGCAGCCCCCGTTCTACTCCACGGCAGCCGTCCCCTCTTTCCTGTCTTCCGTGGGCATCTATATGTATATGGAGCCAAAAACCCTTCTCTACTTTTTAATTCTAATTCCCAGCCGTGGGGCGTGGGTAACGCTACTATTGGCGACCTAATTCCCAATTGAATTGTCATTATTATCCTCTGTAGTCATGCCCGTGGACTAATTAAGTTGTATGGGCTGTGTTTTCTACATAATTTTTTTTTTTTTTTTTCAAAACCCACCTGGGCTACAGCCTACTGTAGCCCATTCACAGTACCGCCCTTGCACCTAAACACACGTACATGTGGGTTGATATCAACCCATTATATAATATGGACAGATTGAATTGAGTTATAAATTGACAGATTTGGACAGATTTACAAATATGAATTGAGCTACTTCCTGGCCAGTTCTGTCTGGGTGAAGAATAGCCCACTAGGTCCTGCCCAAAGAGCCCATAGTCCAGTAAGTCCTCTTCATTATTTTGTTGACAAAAATAACCCTCGCAAAAAAGAGGCGATTTGAGATAAACGATCCAACCACCACCACACCACCACCACCACGACCCCGTCGCCGCCACCACCACCACTACGTCACGACCGCCACCACCACCACTACATCACCACCACCACCTCCATGCCGCCGCCGCCACCACTACGTCACCACCACCACAACATCGCCACCACTACCGCCACCACCACCACCACGACGCCACCACCCCCACCGCCACTATCACCACCACAACGCCGCCACCACCACCACTACCACCACCACGCCACCACTACTGCCACCACACTCCACCACCACAATTAACAGTGTTAATCCGCCACGATTAACAGTGTTAATTTTTGTCTAAATTTACATCACAATTAACAGTGTTAATACCTGGATTAACAGTGTTAATCCGCCACGATTAACAATGTTAATTTTTGTCTAAATTCACATCCCAATTAACAGTGTTAATACCAGGATTAACAGTGTTAATACACTGTTAATTGTGGAGGTGGTGGTGGTGGCGGCGTCATGGTGGTGGTGGTGGTGGTGGTGATGATGGTAGAGTGGTGGTGGTGGTCATTGTGGTGGTGGTGGTGGCGGCGGCATGATGGCGGCGGTGGTGGTGGCGCTGGTTGTGGTGGTGGTGGTGGTGGTAGTGGTGTAGAATGTTATATGGGTTCATTTGTTTTTAAACGTGGGTAAAAATGTAAAATACACTTCACAGAATCTATTAGGAATTGTACTCTATAGAAAAAGGATCTAGTAGGCTATGAAATTGAAAAATAGGACCGGCCCAGAATTAACTCATATGAATTTGAATTGCCACCTCTAAGTAGGATGGTAAATTTAAGCCACACAAAATTCACTCCACGTTCAATAACTGTTCCACATCCACATACATAAAACGGTTTTCTTCCCATCTGACTATTGCCAACACCTGAGAGAGAGATTGTTCTACTTAGGAAAGGTTAGACTCTCTCTCTCTCTCTCTCTCTCTCTCTCTCTCTCTCCAATTGGAATAGATTTTTGTACCCAACTTGAGTGGGCTGTTTGGGACACTCTTTTGAGGCTAATTATTCAATAGTTTTGAAGCACGGTGCTCCCTCTCACATAAAATATCAGATCCACACATTGTTTGTGTAGCGGTCACTATTTTATGTGAGAGATAGTACCGTGCTCCGGAAGTATTGAATAATGACTCCTCTTTTGAGGTCTCTCTTTTTGAACCTTCTCCATCGTAAATGGGGCAAAATGGGATACGTCGGATTCAATGCATGTTGGGCCTTCCTTTTCTTTTCTTTAATTAGACTTTGTTTTTTTGAGAGGGACTGAAATTGGGTTTTTAACAGTTTGATTGTTTTGTGGGGACAATCTTAGGAACGGTGTGATGGTAAATTTTACTCCATCATTGTCTTTCTTTATAGGCAAATGCTAATCGATGCCCCTGGGGCACAAATTTGAGTGTATTAATTGAGTTTTGAACTTAGCAAATGAGTTAGTTCCCATGTAATGAGTTATTAGCCCCACCAACTTGCATTAACTACCACAGTAGAAACAATTTATATATCAACTACACCCATACTTAAAGTTTATTTTTTCCTTTATGAAACTGAATGCTCCACATTTTTATTTCAAATAAAATGCGAACAACATCACATATTGCAGTAACAATAAATTTAGACCTTTTTTTAGAAAATAAACCTAACCCTTCGCCTAAGTAGGGAGGAAAAAAGAAGAGAAGAGATAGGATTGGTCTTGACGTGTATCATCGCTCATATACCACCAATATTCCATACATCTTACATATCGAATTTTAGAAGAAAAGTGTTCGTTTTGAAAGAAAAAATTTTAAAATTAAAATTTTAAAATTTTTGGAAGAAAAGTGTTTGATTTTGGAAGAAAATTTTAAAAATTAATTTTTTAAAAGGGATCCTAAATTAATTTTGAAAAGTTAATTTTTTTGCTCAATACATTATTCAATCTGTTGCCCGTTTGAAAGGGATCGGATTTTGTTCAAACTAGGAAAACCTTGTTTTTTTTTTTTTTTGAAAAAACAAGTTACAGTTGCAACGGAAAAATGACTCAATCCCTCTCCATGGCCTCCACAGTTTTGTTGTGTTTGAAAACCTTTCACCTACCTAACTTTTAAAAGGGAATTGTCATTACGAATAGGTTTTATAAATATTTATACCGTAACTAGTATAGAGAATAATGGTTAATGGTATTGATGTTTTGTTAGTTCCCATAAACACAACTCATTTATGTGGGTGTATTTATTGCACCTAAAGTAATGCCCCGAGGGCACTTATTAGCGGGACCGTTTATAAATATTTATACTGTAACTAGTATAGAGAATAATGGTTAATGGTATTGATGTTTTGTTAGTTCCCATAAACACAACTCATTTATGTGGGTGTATTTATTGCACCTAAAGTAATGCCCCGGGGGCACTTATTAGCGGGACCGTTCATAAAATCTACCCACAGAAAACAAGCTGCTTGAACGAAATATCATTTTGTTTTTACAAAACAATTTCCTATCAATTAGAATCCCCAAGTGAGTATTCTGTTGTATATTCAACAATATACTACCTTATAGTTGCGGATCAAAAAAAAAATACTATCTTATTATTTGAATACGTTAATGTTAGGGTGATTCTCTGCTCTCCATGGGCCCTAACACCACAATGGGTATTCTTTTAGACATCCCACTCAGCGGTGGCGGAATTTCCGGCCGATGCCAAGCCGGCTTTGTAACATGTCAACGGCTTAGATTGGTTTTCCAATTCATTCTTTTAGTTGAGCTCAGCAGAAATTCAATTAGACATAAACAGGAAACACAATTCGGGGTTTATAAATTTGCAACAATGTTCACAGGACGTGAACCTTTTTTTTGTGTGGGGATTGGCTAAAATTTCTAGCTGATGAACAAGACTTTAATAAAATAAAAAAACAAAAAGAAGAATGAAGTTAGCTACATTGGATGTCCAAAAATCAAAGAACAGTTTACATCAGATGCACGTGCAAATTTCAAAGGGATGTAAAAGTTAAAAGCTGGCAACATTTCCCATGGTTATCAAAGAGGCAAAAATATCAGTTACAGGCATAATTCCACATGAAGAAATTAGCAATCTACTATCAGGAACTTCACGGCAAAGCCTGCACAGAAAACTAGGATGAATCTGAGAAGTTGACAACAAATTCAAAAGAATGGGAGAGCGTTCCAGTCCAGAAAGACAGCAGATTAACTCTCAACCGGGGATACCAGGCGATCTTGACCCTCCACTAGCTTTGCGGATCGAATCAGATCCCCGGTTTTAATCTCAGGAAGAGTTTCTCGTCCAACAGTTGTGTATCTACACAATGGCATGGGAAGTTTTATAAAATGCAGTTAGCTTTACTTGACTGAAGAAAAGCAAGATTTCAAAAGGAATAGGTAAAAGGATGCATAGATTGGCTATTGCTAAGGTAGTCAGGACATACCCAAAGACAGAAAACTGGCCCTCATCAAAAGACAACCCACCTAAGCCAGCCTGTGGAATCCGGATCTCATACAATTAATACTAGGAAATTGATTTTTGAATTGGGAGCTCCCCCCCTTTCGCTAGGGTATATATAAGGAAACAAATGATTCTAATGACAAGCAATGAAGGGTTTGAAACCTTCATGTTGATTTCAATACTATTTTTTAGTTAAGAAGCATAAGACTTTCAAACCAGCAAGAAGTGCCTTTGAATGCTACTTACACTTCTCTTATCATAAAGGTAAAAGAAAAACTGATATGGTGATGAATACTCCTCTGAAACGTCACTGTGAGCCATGGCAACTGCACCATAAACAGATAGTGGAAGCACAGGCAGCTCTCCATCCTGCCAAAGTTCAAGTTTCAACTTCACGTGCTGGAAATATATACATTTTATATCTGATTATAGACCTTATAAAAATGTGAAATATCAACAGACCTGCACACTGAGAGTTGTTTTGTACAGTGGCTCAAATTGCCCAGATGGCATTATCTCCAGGGGAACACTATAACCACTGTTCTTGCTGTCTGAGAGAATTGCTTGGTTAATACAACTGAGCTTCACCCCATTGTAAGCCCCGTCGACCACCTAAACCGCAGTTTGGGTGGTTTTCAGTCATTTCAATTGTGCAAATTTGTATCATATAAAAACAAAACTGATTAATAACCTCAACAGTCAATCAAAAGATTTTTCTCTTTAAGGCTCAATCCACATGCCGTGGGTTATGCTTTGAGACACAACACAAGTACTATTTCCTGAATTTCAAACTTACAAAGACCAGATATTTGTTAAAAGAGTGAGTTATAGAGCTTGTCCCACATCAATTAATAATCACCTCCAAAACTAGTTATAGAGCCTAGGCGGCCTCTCCACCCATTGCCAACTAGTTGTGAGTTAGATGCTTTAACAGAGCTCTTAACCAGTGTTCCATTCTTTGTTTTGAAAGTTTACAACAGTCTCTCTCGGAAGAATGTTTCCTTGTTAGGTACAATATTTTGATGTCTGATGGTTTATTTCATTTCAAAAATTTCCTACTGTGTCAGCAAAATGTTCAAAACAATGGAGGATAAGGGAGATTTCACTACCTTACCAGTTTTGCAAAGTTCCCTGCAGTCAATGGTGCTGAATATCCATCTAAAACAACCTGAATACATGTTTAATTATCAGCTCATCAGCTTAATGCATTTGCTAGTGTTGTATGACAAATGCATAACACACATTTTTCAAGAAAAATTCCCATTATGGAATAAAAAATGAAAGAAAGACAAATGTATAGCTATGTGCTTTGCAAAACACTACAACATCAGTAAACCTAAAGAAGGCAGGAATGGAGCTCAAGCGACAACTGTCCATACAGAAAACCTCACTGACCTAATTGACATCTTAGGACACAAGTTTGTCGTTGAAGAACATGGGATTTCATTTTACCTGAATTGTGGCTGTTTTTCTTGGCTCACCACCAGCTTCAGGAGAGAATGTTGCACCATCACCTTTCTCAATGACTAACTCTACAATTCCTCTCCCTGTGAGCCTATGGAGTTCAGTAAAGCATTAATGACCAAGGTATGAATTAAGCCGTACCTACTATGTTGTTAGCCTCTATAGGGTGTTTGAATGATTCACTTGTTCAAATAGTCCATAGTTGTTAGAATCAAGCACAGAAGCCAGTATGCCAATATATCATCATAAACACGAAAATAACATTGAACAAAGCTGATTTTTGAAGTACACTAATCCTATCATATAGAAATTATCATGGAAAAGAGATTAACCAGTTTAAAGGCTGTAGATACAAGTGAATCGTTTCATGTACTATTAAGCTTGGACATGTATTTGTTTCAATAACTGTGAAAATAAAACACAGCATACTAAGTGCTCGAAGCTTCTAGTAGTTCTCTTTCTTCTATCTTCTCTGGATTGCCTAGGTATATGCATGTGATGAGCACATTTCTTCTCCCTCAAAAAAATCCACAAGGATCATGATCCATGGCATCAGTGGCAGACGCAGGATCTGTACTCAGCGGTGGCCCGAATTACATGTATTTTTACACTAAAAACGAAAAATATAGTCTATAAAATAAATATTCTACTTACTAGTTCTGAGAAGAAGACGAGATTGTGTACACATATAATCATATTTAATTTTATAACCACAACCAAAGAGTGGTCGATAACTTGCCATTTTAGTGGGTTTTTTCTCACATATATATAGAAACTTCATCAAAAAAAAAAATTAACTCAAAAGACTAATAGGGGCCAATCCTATAGAACTTTTCCAAATTAACCTGAAATTATAGTATAGTTAGTTGGACTATTGGGAGGTGTGCAAGGGCCCGAGCCCCCGCTTGCACCCCCCTCGGTCCGCCTCTGCATGGCATGCTGTAAGATAGGCTCTACATTGTTGAAAAGTACTGTTTCAATAACAGAACGAACCAAGACAGATGGTCTAATGGTTGTGTAACAGCAGTTCGTGCTATGAGGTTGTGGGTTCAAATCCATTGGAAAGGAGTTTGATATCCATTGTGATCGGTTGGGCTGGGCTAGGGTGAAAGTACGTTCTTCTATTGCATAACAAGGGGAAAAAAAGAATAACAGAACACAATTTACACAAAAACTACTAGTTATACCTCAAGGCCTGAACTGAAGAACTCAAGGAAAAGATCCACGAGTTATTTGAAAGAAATGAGGTAAATTGGAGCCGTTAGATATAGGAACCTCTAGTTACAAGAGTAACACAATTTGCTGATAAAGAAAGAATCTGGATCGCGTGCGTCAACACAAATATCTGTCACGCGTGATTGGCACACAAACACGCATGGCCAAGGGTTCATGTCCCTTGTAGTATCTTACATTTGATTTCTCTGGTGTGCACTGGACATATAATTAACTTCCACTTCAACTTAACTTTTGTGATTAGTAACGGTTACAGATATAAGTATCAAAATCATCAAGGGCATGCTGCCCGATTACAAACAGGACCTCCACTTTAGCTTATTGCCTCGTCAAACATCATTTGGATACTTTAATAGCACATAAGATCACTTATTGTAGATGGTATGATCCAAAAATCAATAAAGTGATTGTAATATAACTTGAGAATCCGTAGAGATGCCTTACCTTGGATATTTCAAGTACTGCTGAGGCAACAAGAAGGACAACCCTGGGGCCTTTAAAAAAAAAACGCTTTATATAGTATATTACTTGCAAGTTGCAACACATAAAGCAATGAAATTCCAAGCACAGATAGCATCAATATCCAGTACACAACGTTTCGCACCTTCTAGTGACGTAGAAAAATGACTCTAAAGCACAGAGAAGCAACACAGTTACCTGTAACAGCTCCAGTTGTGCAACAGCATCTAGTGAAGATGCTAGACCAACTGATACTTTGTCTGGGTCCTTATCCTTTATGCACTCAAGAAGAGTTTTCAATCCTCCCTGGCCAACCCCACACAGAAATTATAGCAACACATTGATATATTACTCTCTTCTTTCCAAAATGGATGACCCAAACTACTATTCAAGCATATGACAAAATTATCTCTGTTTTTCAAGCTATAATGTTTTACACATGCAATATGGATTTTGTTTGATAGAACTCACTTTGTTTTATTAAAAATCATACAAAGTAGTATTATAAATTACAAAATCTAGATGACTTTTTGAGAGGTGTGAATAGTTGCTTTGGCCATCCATTATGGAACAGAGGAGTAGCATTTTTGTGTAGCTAATTAATGGATAAAGCCAATGCGTGCCAAAACTGAGACTAAGCTTCTTTATGGATATCAAATCGCGGGGAAAAAATGTTTCTAATGCTTTAATAGAGGCTTCCTATCAATGCGATTGTGAAGAATGTAAGCCACATAAGAAAGTAAGGGTGGTTTGTCCAGCATCCATCCTAGATCGCACTGGCTCCCAGAATAAACCAGGAATCTACTTATCATCACTTTGAATTCAGCTTGGGTTCCTATTTAACATACCACCCCAAAATCATTGTCTTCTAAATGTCATGGAAATTGCATCTACTTATCATGAAAAGCAACTGGAGCTGGATAATAGAGCAAGTTTCGATGAGTCCAGGAAGTCAGAGTGCATACAACATTCAAGCTACTAGCCCTTTTCATCCAAAGGAGCTAAATCTCTTCCTTCCAAAGTACCTTCCCATCTATCAGTGAATCATACAACTCTGAACCCTTTTCCCTCAAATCTGCTGGAATGCTAGCCATGATAGAATCCTTGTCATCCACTGCAATCTGAAAATCAGAAAAAGATACATCCGGATATAAGTACATACCTACATATGTTAATGTATATATTGAAAGAGGGAGAACAAGAAAATTCAGGATATTATTTCAACTGGATTACAATTTTAAGATTTAGGCATGCATTGATTTGCCCCACAGTGTAATTCATGCACAGCTTCTTTAGCGATTTTAAACATCCACGAGTAAATTTTGTGGCCCGTAATTTGTGAATGTAGAATAACTCTTTAAAAAAAAAAGCGGCAATAAACCATAATGACCAAGAAATATGGAGTCCTAAACAAAAGAATACAGAATTTGCCAAAGTGGGGTATCATTCTCCAACATAACTGACTGGCTTATAGTCCAAAGTTATCGATTAGCAAGTTGTTTCTCTACTCAGATTGCTCGGTATAGGATAAGCGATACCTTAAGAGCTTTCTTCACGTTGCCCTCCATTGTCCCGAAGGGCTTTCTCTGTGGAATCCTTAACAAGTATGAGATGTCCTCCAGAGAATCCTAAAGGAAATAGAAAATTAGGTATATTTGTCACTCTGTAGACAGTGGAATTGTAGACGTACATAATGTTTTGAATATGACCTGAATAGTTTTCATATTTGTGTTAGCTGGGATAGCCTTTCTCAAGGCTAGTTCCCCTGTTCTAGGAACTTTAGTGTCTGGAGAATAAAGCACTGCTTCAGCAGAAGAAATAGACAAAGAATTCCAAGCGGTGAAAGGTAATGGGGATGCAATTTGAACAAAAAAAAGGATCACGGCAACTGTGCTCTCAAATCTTTTAGTTCCGTCTTTAAAAGTTGATGCACAAAAGTTGGACAAAATTTTGTGCTTCCTGTTGACTTCCTGCATGATAACAAATCATGAGTTGGAGCTTAACAGGAAAAAGTACATAATTCATCCAATTATAAATATTCCAACATCAGTATTTAAATTTTCAGACATTTAGCTGTTAAAACAATGAATCAATTTTCCATTTTACAGCAAATGGAATTAACCCAAAATGAGAGGAGATTGTCATCACATAACCGTTGCCTTGTTAAGATGTTTTCTTTTCTTTTCTTTCCTTTTTTTAACTCAGGGTGTTTGGGCCAGCTTACGCGCACCTCGACTAATCCTGGGAAAACAATCCCACCATCCACTAGGGTTGCCTTATTTAGCATAAGGTTGATAAGCAAGTAGCTTAGATAGATGTAGTGCTAGAGCAATCCATACAAGTGGACCAAAGCAAAAACATGTATGTGTGGTGATACTGCACTACCTTTCCTTCCAGTTCACATCTTCACCATTGTAATGATTGCATGCAAAAGGAGAAAATAAAAATGCTTTTCCGAGCCCAGTCTCCCTTAATGCAATGTAAGGAGTAACCGACAGATAATGCAACCCAACGACTCTTTTTAGAACTTAAGGAAATAAATGGAATAGAATGAAAAATAATTAAGAAGGAAATGAGAGAGAAAGTTAAAGAGAAATTAGGGGAAAATTTGCATTTGTATTTTAAATTTCCTCTTCTCTTTCTTTAAGAACCAAACAAGGGAAGAGAATTCATTAAAGTTTTCTCTTCCTTTCCACTTCTTTCCAGAAGTTCCATCCAAAGCCGAATTATTATGGCAGCATTTTACCACATTGAGTTTCACCACGACAACATTGGGGAAAAAAAAACCATTCCCAGTTTACCAAATGAGAGTGTCACCACCCATCGAAGCCTCAGAGGGTAATGTGAGGCAATATTATCAAAATAGATAAAATTCAGACAGTGATATTTTGTTTAAAATGATTCTCAATGCTTCAAAATACAGACTTCACCCCTATTCCTATATCTAGAAAAGGATCCTAACTAACCTTAGCCAATCTCAGCTAATTACGGTTACCATAACTAACCAATTAGAGCTGGCATAAGTGACCAATTAAGTACTTAACCTAGCTAACTAACCATTCCAACAGAAAAACCACCTAAGTCTAATTAGTTGGGTTTTTACCACATTGTGATGATGCTGAAATTAAACTCTAAGCTGGTTCAAATACTACATACCCGTTTGACGTATTGGCAGGTTTCATTTCAACGTATTATGTGCATTAAAAGACCACTCATCTGACTTATAGTGGTTCATTAAACTCTTAATCCCCTTTCGACCCTTGTTACCCTAAAGACCAATAGGATCAAGAAAATTCCAATCCAACAGAACAATGCATTACTGAATTTCCAATTATCCCCCAAATACAAGCACGAAATCATCAACAAACAATGAGCAGTATGATTAGATTTGAACTAACCGTCGAAGGGTTTTTTGGAAAAATGCAGCAAAATGTGGGGCGAAAGAGAGCGGTTTTTCTACAAGTAGGGTTTGATTGAAATAGGTGGCTGCGTTGCTGTGTAAGAGACGGATTGAGAGAGGTAGCGATAGAGGCCTTGTGAGATATGAAGGCGGAGGATAGAGGAAACGCCATGAACGGTAGTTGGGGAAGCTATTTTGGCGCGCCTCATCCAAATGGACCAAATCCCTTATCTGTTAGGAGTAACTTCTTCTAATCCTTTTTCTTTTTCTTTTTCTTTTCCTCCTGGGGCATACCCCATGTAGGCTGTATATTCGGTTAGCCTTTTTTTCTATTTCAAGCTAAGTTATCCAAAAAAAAACTTCTTCTAGCCTTCATCAAATGTCTATCCTGGGAGTGATTTTTAGTGTCGAGCGGTTATATCCTGAGTGGTACCCGTTCGGCGCATCCGAGTCGTCCGATACATTTTTGGACGACTCGAATTAAAATTCTCTCTCCTCACACCGCACCTTAACACTTTCTCTCTCCTTTTTCCCTATCCTGGCAAATAGTAAACATTTTTTCTGGAAAACACATAAAGAAAAAGGAAATCATGCATCCGAAACTAGGTCGAGTGCAATTTTGCCCTCCTCTTATTGGTTGAAATGGTGTGAATCACATCAAGTGATGTCATATTTACCATACAATACACTTTTTGGTAAACATGACAACACTTTGTGCTGGACCCACATCATTTCAACCAATAAAAAGAAAAATAATGTTCACCAACTTAAGTGTAGGGTAAACAAAACTCAACTCAACTAGGTCACATGAACCTGGGGTGCATGTTGTCTTCCGTGTTGGTCCAATTCGGACCGTTCATACTCGACAATAGATGACTCAAATTTCATCTCGGCTGGACTAACGAAGTATTTTTGTTAAAAAGCAGCTTTAAAACCAGCTTTTAATTACTCATTTTACTTCTAAAATTATATGTGTATTTCTTCTCTAGATTTTTTTTAAAATATCTGAGTACTTTTTCCTTATTTTCCCTCCAGTGTCTATCCCTGATCCTTTAAAAATCAAATCATGCAAGGCATTTGTCTCCATTATTTTGATTTACTTTAGTGAAGTGTTTTATCATATTTTCATTTCACTAGTAATATGTACTGTTAATATGAATTTACCCATTACTTAAACTGAATTATTGTTCTATGACAACTTTTAAATTTTAAAAGTGTTACTAAAAGCAAAAGGCCTTTGATAAAATAAAAATAAAAAAAAGGGGGGGTGAAATGACAGGTAAGGACACGTTAATTATCAAAATACGTACTGGGTCATCATTTTCCAAAAAAAAAAGGAAAAATGACGGCCAAGAATTTGTTTTGATAATTAATACGGAGTACCTGCCAAGGAAATTTTCAGCATTAACAAATGTTCTTAGCTTGTCCTTGCCGGGTATTAATTATCAAAACACGTCATGAGTCATCATTTTCTAAAATTAAAAAAAAGCCACAAGGCTGGGAAAAGAATTCGAGTAGAGTTGTAAAATTGACCCGCCTCGAAGGCCCAACACAAGCCCCACTTTGACCCAACTCCAGCCAGCCCAATTCCCACACAGTGAGAGTGGGCTGAGCCCGTTTCGATGAGGGGTTGCCTAGCGAGAACGGACCAACCCCAAAAAAGATGGGAGTTCAATGGGAGACCCGAGACTAGGAGTAGGGCTGCAAGCCTGCAAATATGAGCAACTCACGAGCTCGGCTCGACTCGTTAACGTTTAAATGAGCCAAGCTTGAACTTATGTTTTTAGCTCGTTTACTATGGAACTCAGCTCGTTAAGAGAGGTTCGACTCGATTAAAGAGGCTCATTTAGTAAATGATTAAGCTTGGCTTGTTAAGGTTATCGTTGAACTACATCAAACATACTTGAAATGCTATTGACATTCATAATATTTATTATGTTTCGTTTATTTGGGGCTCTATGATTGAACCCAAAATGGGAGGCCCAGTTCTTGCCAATATCATAAACCTTTTCGATTCTCTTTGGTTTAGGTTTTGATGGAGGTTTTAGAGTAATGAGTGAAGAAATAGATACGGAGTAGAAAAATTAGAGTAATAATTTGAGAAAAAGTTATTAGGGATTGTGCGCAGAGGAAGGAGTTGAGTCTAGAGATCCAAAACAAATAGAGTCGAATCATATTCAGTATGGCATTTTTGTTCGGGCCTCACATTCTCAATCCTCGTTGTCTTGTACTTTAATAACATTGTCACTCCCGCCTTCGCACTCTCATTCGCACACGCTTTCCCATTCCACTTTCTCAAATAAGTACTTAAAAAATAAGGACCTATTTTCAATTTTTTTTTTAGGATTTGATAGATCTCGATGAAATCTATCAACTAAGATCGATATTGCATATTTTTTAATTTCCATAAACCTATTGCTTTTAAGTTTGAAAATCGTAAATAAATACTTACTACTTTTTTAATACTCTTTTTTAAGGGGTAAATTAGAACACACTCAGTAGATGATAGCCACGCCAACAACGAAAATGCTACGGCCACCGAAGCCAAAAGCGGTGGCCGGCCACCGCACGCGTGTGGGGCCCACTCCGGGCCCCGCACGGATAATCCGAGCCGTTCAATAATTTAAAAAAAAAAAACCGAGTGGGACTCGTGAGAAATCACCCCCGTCCGATACGTGTAAGTGCTCGATCCAAACTTCCAAAAATTAGATGATCCGAGCCGTTCAAAAGAAAAAGATTGAATCGAGTACTTACACGTATCGGACGGGGGTGATTTTACATGGGTCCCACTCGGTTTTTTTGTTTTTAAATTATTGAACGGCTCGGATTATCCGTACGGGGCCCGGAGTGGGCCCCACACGCGTGCGGTGGCCGGCCACCGCTTTTGGCTTCGGTGGCCGTAGCATTGCTCCGCCAACAAACAGTCACAAATCGCTTATTGAGAGAGTCAAAAAAAGGACTAATCGTGTGGTTCAGATCTCATGACCCAACCCCGAATCATCGAACCTAAAGAGGGCGCGGCGCACCTGATCATCGAGATGTGAATCTCTCTTCACCATGGGAAGAAGAAACCGCGACCTCGACGACGACGCTGGTAGTCTCCACAGTTAAAACCTCACTGTTCACAAACCCCTTCTTCGTTTAGTCCCTAAGATAAGATTTACAGTCCCTATAAATTGTCGAACCGAATCTCTCCCTATTCTCTCCAAATCAGCGCATGGTTTCAGTAGATCCATCATGGCGAATTTCTTGGCTCAGTTCCAGAGCATAAAGAACTCGAGCGATCACCTCGTCGTTGCTGGTATCCTCTCGCTTCACACATCTTTCATTCGGATTTCTCGACTTATTTACAATATCACATTCTACGGATCTTTATCGTGATGACTTAACTGGAAAATGTTGCTCTACATTACTGTATCAGTTTTTGTGCTGTTTACTTGATTACGGGAGTTGAATGACCTTTTAGTGTCAGATTTGATCCAAAACGGAAATAACAGTATCGTCGTGCTTTGAGTCACTTGGGCTCTCTTAAGATCATTTTCATTGCTCTTCACTGGAGTATATGAGTTTGTGATGTCTTCATGTCTTGCCATGTAGAAAGAAGTTGTTAGGTAGCAGAACCTGCTGATGAATCGAAACTTCAGGCGTTTCGTTGTCATTTCCTTTTTCATATTGGAAAAGTAATAAGATTGAGCGGTGTTATGCTTTTTAACATCCGAATTCGGTGGATGACGTGGTTCCTTTATGCCTAGGACACTGGAACATCGAACCATGAATGGGTGGGTGGTAATGTATATACACTAGGTCTAGGAAAAAGTGTGCAACGATCGTAGGAAATTGCAAGCAAGTCATCATTGAGCGGCATATAGTGTTGAAGTCTTGAATTCTTAATCCCTTGTCATAGACTCATGAGGAGATTGAACTCTCTTGGAGATTCATGCATTGCGAACATCATGTGTCTATTGCTCTTGTAAATAGCTAGTATCTTTCCGTATGCTTACTTTTATGATAAACTTATCATGTAGCAGTAGGACTACAAGTTTCAGTAGTATCTGAAAAAGTTATTGTTTTAGGAAGTATCTATTAAGATGATACTGTTAAGTGAAGAGAAAATTCAATAGCTTTATCCGCTCACTTGCATGCCATGTGTCACTCACAAATAGATGCATTTTCCTCGTGTAGGGCCTCAAGCATTTGAGGCAAGGAGTCCCAACTTATTAGAAGTCCTTTGAGTGCTTAAATAAGTCGATTTGAGTTATTGTGGGGGGGAATACAAAACTTCTGCAAGTAGCAGTGCGATGCAAATATGAGGTCTTGTGTGATTAAGGAACTAGTACTTGACCACTATGGGGTCATATAGCTACAATGGCAACTTAAGTGGCAAACGTGAAGGTTTACCGGGAAACAAGTAGTGTCGAATTGTGCAAAGCGCCCAGTCCCTCACGAGGGAGGTGATATATAGCCAATCTGTCAGATTTCGTGAGATACCTTGAGGTTAGAGGTATAACAAAGGTGAGATGGCAAGAGGACAAGTGGTTTCAACTGCTAGAGTTGTTGATTGGCCACAAGATGGGGTCACTTGCGGTATGGTGGGATCAAACTTAGGCTGATGTCTATGACTACGAGACACAAGAAATGAGCTAACTGTATAGGGAGTGCTGCATGACGAGCGATTTCTTGTCAGCCCTATTCTGAGGGTTGCATTTCAGATAGTGAACTAGATTGGTTTGCTTAGAGATCCTAGCCCATCAAGTTTTGTTTGTTCTTTACGCGTGTATAAATTTAAAAAATGCAGGCCATAAAAAAGGGGACACATTGTGCATGCTATGGGGCTTGTTGGCACTCTTTTGTGTGCTAGTGCATTGTTGTGAACTGTCAGTTTCAGTCTGATTTTATCTGTACAGAGGATAAAATGGTTATTCTTGTATCACTGCATTTGTGGTTCATGTTTCACCGTTTCTCTTGCTACCACTTTTTTTTTACTAGTAAGATAAACTATATTTCTGTTGTTTGTCCATCTGAGAAGCTTGGGTTTATCATTCTTCCCTGAATTTACCCATACTAGTACTAAACAAGTAATTGGTAAACCTATAGATTTGTTTTTATTGTGTTCCAGATGTTGACCCATGTTGTTTGCATAGCCAAAGTTGTGACTTTCATTTATTTGTCATTTGTGCTCGCTAGAGTGATCTAGGTTATTTGCTTTTCAAGAACCTTATTGTTTGTACAAGTACCAGTAATCTGTAGTATGGCTAGTTTGGTAGTATGTTACAAAATTTTTGATGCAGTATCACTGTATCATACATCCTTATGATGTAACACACACACGTCCTTATGATGTAACACACACACTCAATCATAGAAGGTTAGATCATCTGTTCTTTTGTCCTTTGCTGTTTGTAACTCTGATCCAATCTTAGAATTTCACCATCGAATATGAATTGCTTCCCAGTTGAAGATGTCAGTGACTTGTGGCCCACTGTAAAGACGGGGTTTGAGGAGCGTTTGCCATTCACAAGAGCTTGTTTGAATAACAAGACACGCAATCCTGTTTTTGTGGAGAAACTGCCCTTGGAGTTTATATTGACAACAGATTCAAGACTTCGCAGTCGGTTTCCTCAGGAGCAATTGTTATTTTGGTTCCGAGAACCATATGCAACTGTTGTTCTTGTTACTTGTGAGGTAACTGGCTGTCTCTTCACTGTTAACTGGACATTTTGGGAATAAGTTTAGAACTTCTTACGTGCCTAGATGAGATAATGCTACATTAGCTCGTGAACATGTTATTTATTCACGTGCAGCCCTGTTGAGACTAACGAATTGTATTGCACAACTTGACAATTCTAAGGCTTCCTTTTTTACGTGTTGTTTTCATATTTTCGGAGTCACTTCTCAGTTCTGGGGTCACTGTGCTCATAATGTAAGGTGGGAATTTTGACATTGATTGAAATGCTTATTTCATTTGATCTAGAAACAAACAGTGTAAATTGCAAATGCTTTCAGGCAAATCAAGGAGGTTTAATATTCACCAAAGCTGACGCCATTAGAATTAGTTTTTCTGACCTAACTAGTTACATATCGAGCAAATACCTCCAAATTATAGACAAGTAGTAACTTCTCTGTCAATTTCAAGTCCCATAGTTTCCCAGCAGAAAGAAGTGTATTTGACTTGTCTTAGATGCTCATTCCTTTGCATAGATACTTTTGATTTTCTTCTTTCATTCATAATCTTGGTGCAATTACACTGGAAGAAGATTGTTTTCGCTGGATTAAATTTCCATGTTTCAAACTTCCTGACTTTGAAAATCAGTTGACAACTTTTGCTTATAACTGTCCCCCAAGGGACAGCTCATTGGGCTAGCTGACTAGGCCACATTTCCCCATTAAGACTCAAGTTGGAGTCTCCTTAACTTACCTTTGGGAAACTTTAGCAACTTGTTATTTTGTTTTTTCGACCTTTGACTTTGGAGTTTGGTGACTGTGAAAAGACTCCTCCTGTCATGTTCACATAATGCCTGCAAATACTATCATGTGCAGAACTAATAACTTTATATCCTATTTTTCTCTGAAATAATCTTTTGAAGTTGTGTTAGAAGGATAAGGAAAAAGAGAACATTTTCAAAGATATTGATTCGACCTAGGAAATTTTAGCTTGATGCAAAGCACACCGACATGATCTAGTGTTGTGGTTTCATTCTTTTTTTTTTATTGGCGAAAATCAGTATTGTTAGAATAGTTAGATTAGCATCTTGGAAGAGGTGTTGAACTTCTGACCTCTTTTCTCCTAGCACCTAAGTGGACTCCTGATGCCTTTGGTCATTCTTCCTTTTTGCAATGTTGGAACCAACCTAGGAAATTTTAGCTCGATTCTAACCACACCATCATGATCTACTGTTTTCTTCCTTTTTGCAATGTTGATAGGTTGCAAGGGTTTTTATTTTTCTGTTTGCTAGAGTCATAATCTTTTGACGGTTGGTGTAGGATCTTGATGAGTTCAAGACAATCCTTAAACCGCGCTTGAAGCTCATTGTTCAGAATGATGAACGGGAGTGGTTTATTGTGTTTGTGACTAAGGCTCCACCCCACAATGATCAGGCTGTCAAGCTTGCAAAGAAAGTATACGCTAAACTCGAGGTTGAATTCAGCTCAAAGAAGAGGGAAAGGTAACCCTGCAGCAGCTGATTTTGTAGTTACACTTTTTGCTGAAGTTGAACTATGCATTGAGTTCTATTGACATATAATGTCAGATTTTGTCATTGAGTGTTGTAGATAGTGCAGTAGCTTGTGGTCTAATACTCATTAACTGTTTTGACTTTTCTTGAAACAAGAATGTAAATCATCCTGTTGTCTTATGTTATTATCGTCATTGCTGTGGCTTTTTTCTTATTCTAATTTATGTATTTCAATTAGCCCCTTCGACTTAGATTTTTAACAGATATTTTCTCCAAGTCTCTTCTATAATCTTGACCTTTGTCTGGTCAAAACAATAAAACATGTGGCTGCTGGCTATTATGGTTTACTAAACTGGAATTAAGAAATCTAACAAACTTGTAACGAACTATGTCAATATCAAGGTGCAATTTAATTTGAAGCAAGAGTTTCGTTGAAGCTCTTATTCCCTTCTCTAAAGCTCCATCCAAATGCCTCACTCAGGTGCTGCAAGCTAGATATACATGGACCTGAAGTAAATTTCTGGGAAGACTTGGAATCCAAAATCATGGAGTGCATCAGGAACACACTTGATAGGCGCATTCAGTTTTACGAGGATGAGATTCGCAAGCTCAGTGAACAACGCTTTATGCCAGTTTGGAATTTTTGCAACTTTTTCATCCTGAAGGTAATTGAATCCTTCGACTTATTGTCTGTGTGGCTTTGCCTTTTTGTAAGGAGTAAATTTGTGGGTTATGTGTACTGTTGGTTTGCATGCTTATCTTTTTTTGTATGAACTGTAAAGGATTTTTTAGTTTAAGTACCTTTTGGTCTAATATACATGGAAGAAAGAGCATACTTCCTGCTGAACATAAGGCTCATGTCTAATACTTAGAGCCCTTGCAGCTCCGCTTTCAGGAGTTTCCAGAAACAACCTTGTTCAGAAGTGTTCTCTTTCTTGTTCCAAAAAAATAAAAGGTGTTCTGTTTCTGGGGTTGTTTTTTCGTTACATTTTCCTTCCATATACAGGAAAGCTTGGCTTTTATGTTTGAGATGGCTCATCTCCATGAAGATGCATTACGAGAATATGACGAACTGGAGCTCTGCTATTTGGAAACAGGTGCCGAATCCATACATTACCTAGTGCTTCATTTCTTCTGTCAGCATTAAAAAGAAAGAATTATAATCTATCAGCTACCGTAATGAACTAGAGCTCTGATATATGGAAACAGGTGTTAATGCATGTGTTCCTTAGTGCCTCAATAATGGTCTAGCACTAGTATTTATAGTACCGATTTAGCCATGCTGGATTATTAAACTCAGAATTACAGTCTACCAGAAACTGTGATGAACTAGAGCTCTGATATATGGAAACAGGTGTAAATGCATGTGTTCCTTGGTGTCTCAATTGTGCTCTTGCATTTAGTATGGAATGAGCTATGCTGGATTATTGACCTTATCTTTTCTGGTTTACTTTTTCCATGTAATGCAGTTAACATGACAGGGAAACAGCGGGAGTTTGGTGGAATGGACCAAGGAGATGATCAAGCTGCACTGCTAAAACCGGGAAACAAGCCATTAACACAGATTGTTCAAGATGATTCATTCAGAGAATTTGAATTCCGACAGTATCTCTTTGCCTGCCAAGCAAAGGTGTGCTAGACTAAGTAGGGGTTAACTTAGGTTGGTTTTAAATGAAAGTAGTAAGACCAGATTTCTTTTTCCAAGTGTGGAGTAGTTATTACATAGTAGAAAATTAGATTTCTTATTGCCCAATCAAGAGAAGTTACTATTTTATCTCTTTGCTTAGTCATGTGCAGTTTATGGAATGTTGTCTTTCCACACTAATGATTCTTTAGATGATGCTTACAATTGAATTTCGTTATGGCCCTTGGGACGCCGTGATTCATCTTGCTTTAGTTATGCTTAACATATTGAATCGAACTTAATTCTAATGTTAACTTACATTGGCATTGAGCTGCGATCTATTAAATTCAGATCTGTATTCATTGAACGGATGATAGCTAAATATATTTGAGTCAGTTTTTGAAGAGGTAACAGTAGGGTTAAGCTAATTTTTTGTACCACTGTCTTCCTCTTCCCTTCCTTCGTTGCAGGGGTGGTGGGTCCAAAAGGTGGACCTACCTCGGAGGGTTTTCTCATCATAAAAGGAAAAATTTTAGGATTGTTGATTTCCTGTATTTGTATTTTAACTGTGTTTTCATTTCTACATCTCAACTTTGTAGCTATTATTCAAGCTGAATCGTCCATTTGAGGTGTCATCGCGGGGTTATCCCTTTGTAATCAGCTTTTCAAAGGCATTGGCGGTACATGAGGTAATTGACGTTATTTTCTCTTAAAGTGAGTTATGCTTCTTTAAGCTTCTGTTGAAAGTTTATTCATTCTGATTGGTTTTACTTATATTCTTGGTGTTTGTTCCAGAATATGTTACCCTTCTGCATGCGTGAAGTTTGGGTAATAACTGCTTGCTTGGCTTTAATCAATACAACTACTTCCAATGATAGTGATGAACAAGTGGCACATGATATAGAAAAAGAGTTTTACCGCCTTCAGGGGGACCTTTATTCACTGTGCCGGATTAAGGTAAACATTGCATGCCTTACAAGTGACTTTTTGAACTCCATCCTTAGTGTCATCTCTTCAATTAGATGCATAAGCATAACTTAGTCGATAGGAGCAAGCAAAACTTTTTCCAACCAAGGATTGAGTTTGAAGAAGAAAATATATCCAAGCATGTTTGTTAGAGCCCAAGATCTTTCAAAATTTGCTGATATTGTATTCGAAACTCTTTTTATTGCACGAAATCTCTTATAAGATCAGCAGCTCATTTAATTGTTGTTATTTCTTTCCCCTTCGCCCTTTGCAGTCTTATAAAGAATTTATGGAATGCCTTTTGCATATTTCCTTTTCTTTCTACCCTTCTAATACTTAAACTACTGCTTATGTGAATGTATTCCCATATGTGGCAGTTAATGAGGCTTGCATATTTAATTGGATATGGGTCAGATATAGAAAGAAGTCCGGTCAACAGGTAGAAACACATTTTTTTCTCACAAAAAATATATATTTTTAGTCTTTTGTTCTATTGAAAGCATTGCCCAGAAGTTACCCTTCATGCTAATATGTTTTTTGTTTGAGCAGTGCTGCACTCAGCATGCTACCTTGGCCTAAGCCAGCCATTTGGCCTTCAGTCCCACCTGAAGCATCATCTGAGGTATTTGTGAAAGAAAAGGTGAGTTCCTAAGTATTTTAGCATGTAACTAACAAAAGACTTGTAAGATGAGCACTGCCATAGGTTGAATTAGCCTTCCTTGTGGTGTTAATTTTAAGGATACCTCTGTTATATAGCTTGATAAATACTACATTGTTGGGACCGTTTCCTAACATCTTAAGCTTTTGGAATCATTGGTAATTTAACATGATATTAGAGCTGAGGTTAGGAGAGGTCTTGGTTCAAGTCTCTCTGTTTCCATTTGTCTCTTGTTTGCATTATGCTTCTCTCCTTTTCATTCTATTTCACCATATGTCTAGAGGTTTGCATCGTCAGTCGTCACGTGCTCGATGGGGTTGCACGTGTGAGAAGGTGTTAGATTGCTTGACATACATTGTTTCGCTCTTTTCCTAATAGCTTTATATTTTGGGACAACTGGTAACTTATCAACCTCAACGGATACTTTTGCTTCTTTTGTAATTAATCATTCAACCGGCATGTCGTTTGTATATTATGTGAAGTAACTGAAGTCAGATGAAGAAAATAACTTCGTATGAAAGCAAGTATGATACTCAATTCAAAAGAAAGGATGTCTCACCTGTAAAATGTAACTGCTACGACAAGTGTCCCATTTTATCTGGGCTACCGGAATATATTATCCTCTTTTAAAAATGATGCCTCGAATCTGCTCTGAGTAGCTTCATCTCATCAGCTTTACCCTTGATACCTGAAGGAAATCAGTAAACAGATACATATGATAATATATCTCAGTAACGGTGCAATGGTTAACATCTGTCACTAATGAGGACCTAAGATTATATCAGATTTAGTATGAGGATCAGTTTGTCACATGCTTTCTGCTTTTGAAAATGATGCTGCTTACCTGAGTAGTGCTCGTGTCCTTCCATTGAATTCTGGGGCTGACACAGTTAAGGTAAAATGTTAATACAAAATAATATTCTTTATCTTTCGTTAACACGGAATAATAGTGTATAGAAAAGATTTACGAGACTCAGATTCATTCAGAAACAATAGTTGAAAATTGGATGAGTTTAGGGGAAATAGTGGAATGGCTTGAAAAACTGGCTATGGAGCCCTCACCTCAGTCAACGTCAGTAATGCCTTTTAAGTAGTTATTTTTTGGAATTTATCCTCGTCGTCACTGTCACTGAATGGCTATGATTCCCCATTGAAAGTTTTATTGCTTATGTGCTTCACCAAATCTGTGCAGCTGATTCTTCAAGCGACTCCAAGGCTTAAGCACTTTGGTATTCAGAGGAAGCCATTACCTCTTGAACCAGCTATGCTTCTGCGCGAAGCTAATCGCCGAAGGGCTTCTCTTTCCTCTGGCAACATGTTTGAATTACTTGATGGTCGCTCCGGCTTTGTTGATGGGTAATTGAATTTTAGTAGTTGAATGCAATATAGACTATATATGCTTTTCAAATCGTTGCATGAGTAATATGAGCTAGTTTCCAGAGTGTTTTACCTTAAACTGTGTAAATTCTTCAAACTTCTTTGGAAGCAAGCATTAGCACACTAGTTGTTGATAACCCTTTATATTTTCCGGTTGTTCTGAAACTGGGCTCTGGTATTTGTGTCGTTATTCGTGATTTTGTGTTTGCCCTTGTGTATCTTTTCTTCTGATTTCTTAATTCTTCTGGGCCCTTATTCTATTAGTACATGCTGGCAGCTTAGGTTCAGATGTATCTTCGAGGATGCCCCCGTCTACTAAAGCACATACTCCTCATTTTTCAAGAACTAATTCTTCACCAGGAATCTTCGACGGCTCCATTGATCGACCTATGAGGCTTGCAGAGATATATGTTGCGGCTGAACATGCTCTCCATAGCACAATTTCTGATTCTAATCTTTGGAAGTCACTCTCATCTATGGAGGAGTTTGAGGTAATTGTCAAAAAAGACTGTTTCAATCTTTTTTGTCACTGCAATGCTCCTTTTAATCATGTGCACATCCTTTAATGGGTACTTGCGCAATATTCGGATGATAATTAAGTTGTTTATCATTGAATTATGAGAAGACCTAGATTCATATCTACCACAAGTTCTTGTTTTTGCTTCCTCGCCATTTTACTCTCTAACCAAATGTTAAGTTCCTAGAGCTTTCCTCATTTTGTTGATGATTCTTATGTATTATTGGCTTCTACTTTGATATTTGTGGGAATCTTTTGACCTGTCTCGGTTAGTGACGCTAATATAAACCATCCTTAATTTCTTGGCCCTTCAGCAAAAGTATCTGGAGCTATCAAAAGGTGCTGCTGATAATTATCATCATTCATGGTGGAAAAGGCATGGAGTTGTCCTTGATGGTGAAATTGCAGCAGTCTGCTATAAGCATGGAAACTTTGATCTTGCTGCAAAGTCATATGAGAAGGTTTGTGCTCTCTATGCTGGTGAGGGATGGCAAGATTTGTTAGCTGAAGTTCTTCCCAATTTAGCAGAGTGCCAAAAAATCCTGAATGATCAAGCAGGCTATTTATCGTCTTGTGTGAGATTGATCTCACTGGATAAAGGCTTATTCTCAACCAAGGAGCGTCAAGCTTTTCAGTCAGAAGTAGTCCGTCTTGCCCATAGTGAAATGAAGCACCCTGTGCCCCTTGATGTGTCTTCCTTGATTACATTTTCTGGCAATCCTGGGCCACCATTGGAGCTATGTGATGGCGATCCTGGTTCCTTATCTGTGACTGTTTGGAGTGGTTTTCCTGATGATATAACTCTTGAATCGCTCAGTCTAACCCTAATAGCTACGTATAATGCTGATGAAGGTGTTAAGGTACTCGTTCTTTTTGGTTTGTTTTATGCAATGTTATTTAATGCTGTGTCACCAGTACTTTTTAGGATGCATCTCATTGCCTGCCTGATATTGATCCTCTATTTTGGTTTTTAGGCTATAAAGAGCTCTGTGGCTATCATACTAAATCCTGGGCGAAATACAATCACCCTTTCCCTACCCCCACAGAAACCAGGTTCATATGTCTTGGGGGTTCTTACTGGGCAAATTGGTCACTTGAGATTTAGATCTCATAGTTTTTCTAAAGGTGGACCAGCAGACAGTGATGATTTTATGAGTTATGAGAAGCCAACGAAACCCATCTTAAAGGTATTGTTCATTTTTAATAAATATCATAATTGTGCTCTGTAATGATATATCTTTCGATGAGGATGTGGAAGGTATCGTCCTCCCATTTTAGTTTACATGAAATTTTTAAGAGTATGCCCTCCTACTTAATGTGTCTAGTTGTTTGTGACTAGGAACAACATTGTCTATTAACAAAAGATCTTACAACTCATTTCCATTATTAGGTGTTTAAACCAAGGCCTCTGGTAGATCTTTCTGCAGCTGTTTCATCTGCTTTGCTCATTAATGAACCTCAATGGGTTGGAATAATTGTTAAGCCAATTGACTACTCCCTTAAGGGTGCTGTCTTGCATGTTGACACTGGTCCTGGTTTGAGGATCGACGAGTCTCATGTCATTGAAATGGAGACTTATGGTGACGTTTCACAAACTCCAGCCAAACTGGGTTACTCGGATGATGCTAGAAATAATGGTTCTGCTTTTACTGAAGAATGTAAGCAATTAACTCTTAATGATGGCAGAATAGAGTTGCCAGAGTGGGCTCGCAATATAACTTCTGTCCTGTGGATTCCCGTGTGTGCTATGAGTGAGAGTCTTGCTAGAGGAACAAATGCAGGTTAAAAGAATACTAAACCCTTTTCATGGTTTTCATATGCTTCTACAATTTGTTTTTTCAAGTGCTCAAATAAATATGCCACAACTCTTCTCTGGGCAGCTGTTCCCCCCCGACAGAGTGTTGTGGATGGATTAAGGACGATTGCACTGAAACTTGAGTTTGGAGTATCACATAATCAGACATTCGAAAGGTACTCTGCTATTCTCCTTCCCTTTTTCTTCCATATTTCCAGCAGCTATTGTAGATTAATTTTTCTTGGGCCGAGTTTGATTCGCATAAATGTGCAGGACCCTAGCTGTGCATTTTACTGACCCTTTCCACGTGAGTACACGTGTTGCAGACAAATGCAATGACGGTACTTTACTTCTGCAGGTATCTTTTCCTCCTGTACCTTGTCATTTCTGCCAATTTTTGCTTCTGGAAATTTTGTTTGGTGGTGTTAAAAAACTTCACCTTTTTAAGTTCAATTCATGTCAAATCTTTAGAATGCCTTATACTGTAATTTGTGTTCATCTTTCATTCTTCTTCCAGGTGATGCTGCACTCTCAAGTGAAAGCATCATTGACCATCTATGATGCTTGGTTGGATCTTCAAGACGGATTTACTCACACTGGACAAGGTGATGGGAGACCAGCTTCTGGTTTCTTTCCTCTTGTTATTTCCCCGACGTCCAGAGCGGGAATGCTGTTCAGTATATGTTTGGTGACTGAAGTTGCTGAAGGTATGCCCATTTCATCTTTAGCTTTATGCATAAGTTATCAGTCATTGATTAAGCTATACAAACCAAGCGTTATGTATTTGACAATGGCATGGGATGTGGTCCTGTTGGATAACTTGATTTGGAAATTTGAGGCATCAATTGTAGAAATGTTACATAATGCACAAAGTTCATTTACATATTGGTTTACATATTCATGGAGGTGCAGTAATGAGTTTGGCCTCGCCAAGCAAAGAACTCTGCATTTCAAATTTATGGAGGTAGAAACATTTACAAATTTGTTCTCCTCACGTTGCGCATTTCTTGCTTATCCCATACTTGTTTTCCACTCTGGGAAATCTAATTTCTTAAGCAAAGAAGCAGTTAGAGTATCAGTTTCCCAGTCTATCCCTCGCTTTCGCATGATTAGATATGTTTTCCTTTATAAAGGATAACGTTGTAAAGCATACAATCACATACCTTGGTTTTACAAAATGGACAGAAATTGTGGGCCATTTAGATATGGTTAAGGTGACAAAAACATGGGACGGAAGGAGCATTTTCCTTACTGAATTTGTGTTTGACCTTAAAGCTTCAGCATGTGGCAATGTCACGTTGGGACATCAGCACAGCACCTTAGAAAGTTTACCAAATGTTTAGCACCCATTTCTTGGTCCAAAGATCATAAGGTAAATTTAAATTTGATCCTTTCCCGGACAAAGAGTTAACTCGTGCTCATTAATTTCACTAGGGAAAGGGTTTGGGGATCAAACAACTGGAAATATTGGATTTGCCAGAGTGTTAAATACTAGCATAGAAGTTGCAGGACTTGACTTAATTTGTCTTGATGCTTCCTTAAGGGCATGATCTCTTTCCTTTATCCTCTTGGATATGATGGGTGGAAACCAACAGGGATGCTCTGCCACTCATCAATTTAAATGTTCTCTTACTTTTTAATGCAAGAAGACAATACTTATCTTGGTTTTACAGATGAAGCCAAGGCATTGTGTCCAGATAGTGTTCTAAATATCAGATATGGAATAGCGGGTGATAGAAGCCTTGGAGCGCACACCCCTGTAGCCATGGAACCCAATGGTGTTGAGGATGCTACACAATCTCTGATCTTCAAGAGTGCTCTTGTTTTACAGCGGCCCGTCCTGGACCCGTGCCTGGCAGTTGGTTTTCTTCCTCTTCCTTCAAGCAGTCTCAGAGTTAGGCAGCTTGTCAACATGCAGTGGAGAGTTGAAAGGTTAAAGGATTTCGAGGAGAAAGTGCTTTCTGACAAAAATGTAAGCCAGAAGTTTTTCATTTTCTTGTATTTAGTGCTTTAATTCGAGAGTCAGTCAATATCTCATCATCTCTAAATTGAACTGAAGTTACCATACCAGTGGCTGTTAGCGCCAAATGAAATAGCCTTTGTCATTTGAGTAAAAAATACAGGGTTGACTTAATTATGTATTTACTATTCCATGTCAGCTTTTCCAGTGGGATAGCTGTAAGTATCCGTAAGTTCCCTAGGATGTTAATAAATTGTTTGGATCGCAAGAAAAGAGTAGCGAAGCGAAAGTGACATTAACACACGCAAATAAAGCAAAGACATTCAAATCTGTTTGAAAGTGGACTCAAGAGACCCATAAGATGAAGATGAAAGATAACGACAACTGAGCCCACAAAGTTGCCACAAAGAAGAGATTTCGGATTTTTCCTACTTCGCATTTTCAGAGAAGAAATGTGCGTGTATGGCATAATTCTTCTTCGCAATTCTACATATAGGCATTTTGGAGCTGCAAAGTATTAATTGTGTACAGCTTTGTCATTTGTAAAAAATACGGAAACCATTGGATGAGTATGAGGGATTTTCTCATTTCTTCTCCAGCAGGATGAGGTACTATACGAAGTCAATGCCAGTTCAGAGAACTGGATGATTGCCGGAAGGAAAAGGGGGCATGTTTCACTCTCCACAAACAAAGGTACCTGAGTCACTTGAGGATGATTTTCTTTTTCCACATATTAGAAACAATCTAATTTGTCCTTCCTTAAATTCTCGTACACTGACAGGTTCACGGATAGTTATCTCGATAGTGTGTGTGCCACTGGTTGCGGGATATGTTCGCCCCCCACAACTACTGCTTCCAAATGTAGACGACGCAAATATAAGTTGCAATCCTCCCGGACCTCATTTGGTCTGTGTGTTGCCTGCAGCTCTCAGCTCCTCTTACTGCATACCAGCATGATATGTATACTTGAGCTCATTCTTTTTGCTTTACCGGATTTGGTCTTCCAGTCAATGAGAAACTATGCATTGGAGGTAAAGTTATCATCTTTTAACTCACCCTGAAATTTGTAAATTAGTGTGAGATTCCCATTTTTTGCAACTATTTGGTCTGTTTTTGGTGGTTATTTGAGTGCTCAAGCATCGGCTGCTAGGTAATGTCTTGCCTCATGTACAGTGTATGTTGAAGTTGTACTATAGTGTAGTAGAGGTTGGAAAATACGAGCATTTCTTTTATATTTCCTTGACACTTGTGATAGACACTGTTTGAACAGAAAAAAAAAGGTTCTTACTTTGGGTGGTTGAGTAAAGGCATATATTTTGTTTACATGCTACTGTCTTTAAAGACATGTTTTTTTGTTTACATGCCTCATGTCTTGCCTCATGTACAGTGTATTTTGTTTACATGCTACTGTCTTTAAAGACATGTTTTTTTTTTGTTTTATCTTGATTTTTGTTATCTTGTGTCGAAAGACATGTTTGGTTGGTCAAATCAACGTGGATAGGGCCTAGCAAGGTTTGCGACTTTGCTTTCGTTTCCAACTATGCTAGTGTTAACTGGTACGACCACTTTTGCACGAACACTAACATGCTCACATTGGTGGGGAGAGTTATGCTCATGTGAGTATAGGTGAAAGTTTTAGAGCAAAAGTGTGTGTGACTGGAGTTTTGCTTTCCTATCGTGACAAAGGACCCAACCGGGAAAAAATGCTTGCAATAAAAACAATCACTTTTTAGGACATTGATATTTCACGGGAGGACAGGTATTAGTTTTTCGTTCTGCCATTGAATGTGAATTGGCACTATCCAGTCATGCCTCTGCTATAAATGATGAGATTAGGAATACAAATGTTATCGACTTTTCTGATCGTGGCCGGTGGGTCTTTCGAGTAATTAATATTTAGGTGGCTGGTGTTTGAAATTTCAGCATCCTTGTATTGTATGGCAAGTTGGCAACCCATGTTCCAATCACACCATTCATTCTTCCAAGAAGTTCGAGTGGTACTAAACATTCAGCTACCCATTTATTACCCTCCATTTGTCATCCTCTTATGGATGATGACCCGTACTTGCAAAGCCATCAATGACCCGGATTGAGGGTTTGGGTATCGTTTGAAAAATGATATTTTTTGCTTTATTTTTTTTTTTTGGGGTCAAAAGTAAGAAAATTGTATTGATAAACGTCCAGCGGCACTTACAAAACAGAGATCATTACAAAGAATTTGGACAAAGCCAAACTAATCGTCTAACAAATACAAAACAAGTAAATTACAAGACAATCAATGTCTTTCAACCTAATCCAGACATAGCCTGACGCAATAGTGACATTTTTAAACTGTCTAACATCTAATTAGGAGTCTCAAACAAGAAACAGTGCAAAGTTAAAGACAAAAGACGCCAAATACCCAGACAATTAGATACATTCCACCCAAGTATGAACGCACCAATGAACTCCCTAGAATTACAGATCTGCTAAGCCACCACGGGTTGCCTTGCCAAAGACATTGTGTAGAGATAGAACGCTGAAGTACAGATATCGTTGTGAAGCAACATCGATTGAGAGAATCTGATTTGTAGACAAAATTCATCTAAAGACGAAACTAATAATTCTTGTTGAATGAGAGACAGAACTCTCACAGATTAGACGACAAGTTGTAGATCTAGAGAGACGAAAACAAAAAACAAAGAAAGGGAGTCGGTAGTACCATGACCTCCCCCTCCTGTCGCCGCACACGGGTATGGAACCCACGGGGGGAGGGGAAGGGAGAAGATTGAGGAGTTGTGGTGGCTAGGGTTCAGAGAGAGGAAGAGAGATATAGGGTTGAGAGATAAGGACCTGTGTACTTATTGCTTTACTTTTTTGAAAATGATATTGGTACCGACGCCGTCCATACCGAAATCGTACCGACGGCCGCGCTGTGCTGTCTCCGGCCACCGGACGGCCAATCCGAGCAGTCCAAAAATTCTATAAAAAAAAAATGAGGGGCCTTGCGCGGGAATCAACGGCATCCGATGTGTGGATCAAGCACCCTATTTTTCGTGTATATACGGCTCGGATCGGCCGTCTCCGGTCGCGGCCGTCGGTACGATTTCGGTATGGACGGCGTCGGTACATATAGTACTACTCTTACTTCTTAGATAGGCATATTTATGTATCTTCGATTTTTAGAAACGTTGTCAAAGCTTCGACAATTTCAAAAACAAAATCAGTTGATTGAAAAGTTTCTTCAAACCGATACGGATATTGCGTTTTTTTTTTTTTTTTCTTCCACCAAGAACGTTTTATAAAACTCTTTACCCTAAAGTTCCTACTTTCATTTAATTCACAGGGATCTCCATTAGCTCTCTGTAGGGAACTGGGCATTTAATAGTTCGTAATTTTAGATAGGCTGCTGATTTTGTCACTTCCTTTTTTGTTAACGCCACTCCCCTAAATACACTTACAGGATAAAAATACACTTGCAGGGGAGTGGCGTTAACAAAAAAAGAAGTGACAAAATTATTTCATTTTTAGATATATATATATATATATAGTGTAGTGTTCCTCATTGACTTCTGTGAATCTTAACCGCGCGAGTAACTGAATATGTTTAGGACTTTTATAGAAAATGGTTACATTTTCCTTCGGTAAGATACAAACACACCATACAAATCATCGTCTCTCTCAAACAGGCAACAATGTCGGTCCTGCGTAAAGCGGTAAGGGTCACTATTTTATTTTTTTTCTCAAATCGTGTTTCGATGCTTTTTTGTAATTTCAATGGCAAACCTTCCCGAGAAACCCAGGTGTACGAACTTTAATGTTGTTAACAAATCTACTTACCAACCCATGTATCGTAAGGTACAACGCTAGTATGTATTCGAACGTAATGTAATCTTAGCAAAACAGAAATAAGATCAACGCATTACACAATATATCAATACGTCTGCACGAAAATGTGAAAGACAAGATGGGTAGGGAATAGGAAAATGAGAATGTGAAAAACGCCTTTCAAAAGCTTCACAAATTATTTGAATTTGTTATGTAAACGTAGTTGATGACCTTGACGTTCAATAGGAAAAAAGTTACTATGGTTGCTCATGGAACACCGCCATGTGATGCTCTATGGCCTTTCTCTACTACACATTGGTATAAGTTCCACCACCAAACATATGTGTAATGGAAAAGGGTCTGCTTACTAAACGAGGCTAAAACCTCGAGATTGAGCTCAGCTTATTCATAAAACAAGCTGAGCACGGGTTTTATTTACTAGACGAGCCAAGCCTATACAAATGAGCCAAGCTTTGTCGAGCCGAGCCGAGCTTTAGAGTGTGAAACTCATCTCTTTTTCTATACGAGCCTAAAACTTGAGCTTAAGCTTTGCTTGAATACTAAACGAGCCGAGCCCTTAACTAATCGAGTTGCAAGCTGCTCGCGAGTAGCCCGATTCATTTGTCGCCGGACTAGTTCACATGTAGGAGGAAAATATTAACCCCAACGGTACTTTATCACTTGTCGAACAGCTCACTCGATTCGACCCATCATCAAACTGTAACAAACAGTCAAACACGTCGAATTGATCCACAATATTACCATGAAAAGCCGAGAGCTGGTTTGCAGCTACAAATACGTGATCAAATTACTTCGTTACTCCGGCGCGTAAATTTAGGCCTTTAAAAAGATGCATTTTTTTCGTAAAAAGAATCAATTTTTTTTTACAAATCAATATATAGATATCAATGAATGCTTTTAAGTTGTGAAAAAAATTGAATTTTTTAATGAAAAAATGCATATTTTTGAAGATCTAAGTTTGTACGTCGAACATTTATTTAGAAACAGAGAGAGTACAAGTAAAAAAAACATGTGTCAATCATCGGTTTGGTTACAAATATCCCACCAATGAACCCCCACAACTGCTCGACCATTAAGGCCACATACCACCTATTTAAATCCCCAATACCATCCTATAACTCCGGAGATCAAGCCAGTATCATCGAGCAATGGTTTGTTTCTGCTTTCTGGTGGACCAGAAGAGGGTGGTGAGGCGGAGCAAGCCCTTGGCGGGGACGTGTTCGAGGTGCGGCGGTGGTGCAAGCGTGGCGGATATGAGGACGGCGACCAGGTTTTGTTACGTGCCGTTGTACTGGAAATCTTGGAAAGCCGTTGTTTGTACTTTTTGTGGAGCTATTCTCAAATCTTACAGATGATCATATCAAATCTCTCCCTGCCCTTCACCTCCTCTCTCTATCTAGACATATCGTTCGAATGTACGTCTCTCTGTCGAAAGTTTAGTACAAAAATTTATGCAGCATGCATATGCGCCATCCTCTTATTGATGAGCGGGTGTACACAGAAAAGTTACGATTTTAAGGTACTGAAAATGGCTGCTGATTTTGTCGCTCCTTTTTTGTTAACGCCACTCTCCTGCAAGTGTATTTTTGGTGCAAAAATACACTTACAGGGGAGTGACGTTAACAAAAAAGGGAGTGACAAAATCATTACCCCTGAAAATTTGTGTGATTGTTGATTTCAGGATGCCTTATAAAAAGATCATAAAGACAGTATAGAGAATCATAGTACTTCGATATGAATATGAGTGGGTTTGTGTAAATGTTTGTTGTTGTAGAATGATTGTAAAGACAGTACAGAGAACCATAGTACTTTCTCCTTTCATTTTTTAGTGTCTAGCTTCATTAGTCTAACTTATTAAGGAGACATCATCATTACACTTTCCGCATCAACTTTTATCTGCACTTTTCCTCTGTGAAGACATCATCATTACACTTTTACTCACTAACTTTTCAAAATTGAATATTTTTTTAGGGGCAAAATGGAAAATGTACCAACTTTTATCCACTAATTTTATAAAATTGACACTTATTAAAGGACAACCCAAAATAGAATACTGGACTCTAAATAAGAGACGGAGGAAGTACCCCACCCTCATTTCCCCTAGGATAGTACTAGAGATTAGGACTTTCTAAGATAACAAAAAGAGAGAGAGAGGATGGAATGGGCTCTACTCATAAGCAAGGATGCTAACAATTTGCATTCTCATGGGCCTAATCATAACGAAAGCCTAGCTCTAACAATTTGCATTCTCATGGGCCTTCATAATATCCAGTCCCTTGGGCCCAAGAAATCTCTAAAAGATCGGGAAATTCCTGGCCGTCTCATTTTTTGCTTGGAGTTCCATGCAAGCCCCTTTTTAAAGATGCTTTTACTATTTTACCCTTGTCACTTTTCAAACGGGACTGGCCTGTCAGAACCCCCTAAAAGATAACCAAATAAATCCGGGAAATAAAGATTCAAACAAATTCACTGAATTGAATGAAAAATCCGGGTTTTTCTTTAAAAAAAAATAATTGATTTTGGCACTCCACTTTTTTATGATGGAACTCCAAAACTTGTCTTTTAGTGAAAAAATTTTACATAGCAAGGCACATTAAGAAACAAATTATGGAGTGTTATCATAAGAAAGTGGAGTGTCAAAATCATTTTACTTTTAAAAACCATCATGGTCATTTGAAGCTGAAACTATTTACAATAATCAAGAGATAGGTACTGTACAATTTCTGGCGGTAACAATTTCAAACATCTTCCAAAAAAAACAGGTTATTTTTTGGCAATCTAATCTGAACATGGAGTAATTTTTTTTCACCTTTTAAAAAAATCTAAATCAGGAAAAAATCCAATTGTACCCCAACTAGCCCACCACATACCGACAAAACAAAGAACAAAAAATGAGACATGGATGAAAATTATCAAGTCTGAGTCTATTTACACAAAGGCCGGCAGAGTCCACCACTCAACAGGAGAAGTCGATTCTGTGCACAGTAGTCTATCAATGGGAAAAAATTTCAGTACCGAGCGGGTACCACGTGGTGCCCGCTTGCGCATCTGAGCTGTCCATTGTGTGTTTGAACGGCTCAGATTTAGAGAGAGAAAAAAGAGAGAGAGAAAGTGTTGGGGTGAGAGGAGAGAGAGGATTTCAATCCGAGTCGTCCAAAAGTGAATCGGACAACTCAGATATGTCGAGCGGGTACCACGTCGGCAATACCCGCTCGGCACTGAAAAACTCCTCCTATCAATGGAATAACCCGTTCCAGAAACCTTCTTAAAAAATAAGCAGCTTATTTCACATTTTCAAACTCAAAAATAATGTAAATGAAAAATAATTTTTCAATTTTGTTTGCACCGTATTAAAGATCTCAATGAGATCTATCAAACAAGATTCATAGTGGTAGGAAAATTATTTACGTAAGCACATGATTTTTGAGCTTGAAATTGCCTTCTTAAAAAATAAGTACTTATATTGAGTTTCGGAACGGAGATGATGATGCATTTTGTCTACACCTCTTAAAGTCATCACACTACCGTACCAATCAAAACAAACAATAATGGAGGTCAAAAACCCAACGTTACCCCTTTGGAACTATGAGGGCCGCGACAAAGTAAATAACAAACCACAGGATATGATCGGAAAATGTGGAAAGTCAGAAAACCTAGTAAAGTAATCTGCAAATAAAACCAACAGTATACAACTATAGCATGTCAAAGACGAAAGTGCCATCGCGAATCAGAATACGTGTACAAGTTGGAGGGACCTGATTGGAAAAATTGGACGGAAATTTTCAAATTCAATTTGAGAGTTCCATGTTCTTATATGGTCAAGGACCATGGATATTTCAAATTATTTACTTCGTTACAAATAAGAGATACTCCTATCTATTAATAAGAAGTCGGGATACATTTATAAGGAAGAGCAACTTCTATTTTTTTTTTTTTTGAACTGGAAGAGCAACTTCTATTGGAGTATAATATTTTTTCATAAAACGCTATCCTCCTCTAGCGAAACATACAAGAAATTCGTCCTTTAGAGTAATTTTTTAGAATTTTTCTTCCCTTTTTCGTGTTTTCAAATTTGTCTTAACAAACATTTTGAAATCAAATAATAGCAACTTGAGAATCAAACGCGATTATGTATGGTATCCTCTGGTAACATCAGAACATGGTTAGTTAAGATTGTTTAGTTCTGTTAGCTGGAAGATGACGCTGTTGGGACTTAGTGACAAAGTCTTCGTTTCGCTAAAATTCTTATTTTTTAAGTACTTATTTTCTGTTTTACGCAACATGTCATTCTCTCACAATACATCACCTTCAGTTCAAAAAATGTTGCTCCAATCTGACCTAGCTAGTGAGCAATCCCACAAGTATTTATTTGAAAAATAAAACTTACTCCGTATTTCTTTTAGCAGAACGGGGCCAAAATCTTCGGTTCACAATCGTTAAAGACTCAATGTTGACTTGCCAAACTACTACTGCTACTTTTATTTTTTATTTTTTGAGATGGGACTTGCCAAACTACTACGAGTTACAGCTTTCCATAACCAAATTAAATAAAGGAAAAGTGTTAACCATCGCCTTTAGGACGGAGAATATTAGATAAAATGTGCATTAGATTTCTAAAAAAGTGTATTGATATTTGAAAAAGTGTATCAATATTCATGAGATATGTTCAAACTTGTTTAAAATTATTGACATTATTTTCCGCCTACTTAACGAAAGCTAGCAAGACTGTAAATACAGAAATACTAGTAACAACTTTTTTGTTCGTTAATCAAAAAATTAAAAAGTACTTCATCTGTCTCTTTTTAAGTGTCCTGCTTCGTAACTCCAACTTATTAAAAAGACATCATCATTATACCTTTCACATCAACTTTTTCATCTATTTTCCTTATTTACCCATCATCATTACACTTTTACTCACTAACTTTTCAAAATAGAATCTACTTTTAGGGATAAAATAGACAATATACCAACTTTTACCCACTAACTTTATAAAATGGACACTTATTAAGGGACAGCCCAAATGAAATACTGGACTCTAAATAAGGGGCGGAGGGAGTAAAAAAAAATAGAGAGGAAAAGCTACTAACAACTTTTTTGTCTAATAACCGCCGAAATGAAGCACATGGCCAGTATGGCAGATGTCCCCTCCTCTTACCCTTTCTAGTAATTTGATAATTAATTTATTCCAAAAAAAGATTCACTATTATTATAATTTCCCTGATGAAAATTTGTCAATGATTTCAGACCAAAGACAAATGTCGGAGATAAGGGAAAGTTATCATATAGAACCGGTGCACTGTATAGGCCGTGTACCCATCAGATATCGAGAGAACCAACGGTAAATGTATTTTTGGTGTATTTGCTCCAAAAGCAAATCAATGTTCTTCTTTGAATTATGATTGTATCTTAGGCTTCGTTTGTTTAGGCGTAAAATATTTTACCTATTTTCTGGTGTTTGGCTGTGTAAAAAATTAGGAAAATATTTTACATGTAAAACATTTTCCATCAATTGGATGAAAATGACTTACCCCTAAAATCTTCCGTAAGTTATTTTACGAAATGAACTCGCTGCCTTCTACTGCAATTCTCACTGTTCAGTGTTCTCGATTGTCAGTCCTGACCCACGTTCAATTCCAATATTCTCGGATCTCTCTACCGTTTAAGCCCCCCTCTCTTTCTACACTATTTTGTTAATTTCTGAATATATTTTCAAGTGCCAACCAAACACCAAAAAATAAAAGTTTGAAATTTGTTTTCTAAAAAAATATTTTACATGGAAAATATTTTATATTGTAAAACATTTTATATCGAAACAAACGGAGCCTTAATGTTGCCATAGAGACTAACAAAAAGGTAACGGAACCAATAAAAGATAGCAAAGGGAAAAGACTACATTAATTTTTGCTGTATTTTCAAGCATTTTTTCTCACTTGTAAATGAGCGTCCATCCATTTTCATCTTTTTAATAACTGGGTGTCAAGCTAGTCTAAATCAGTTTATATGCACCTGAAATGATTTCAACACCCTGAAGTTAACAATATAAATCTTCATCCATCTTCATTTATCGCCTTTTAATGATTAATAACACCACATCAAATGGCGTAAGGCGTAAAATTTAAGCGCTTCACCCAGTATCATTAATCACTTGTAAACTATTATCGTAAATATCCGGGAGGCTGATTTTCAATTTTTAACTTTTTAAAAACTCTTTATGAGTGTTTAATAAAAATACCTCATGGTAGATTTTGAATTCTACAGTACGTAGTTTGTAGAATTTAAAATGCTCTCAAATTTTGATTCGATTTGTAGTAGGAGTAGTAGATTGGTTTGGAATACTTTTAAAAAGAGTATTATCTAGTGTTTGGTAGACAAAGATTTTTATTTTGCATTACCTAGAATTGCCTTCTAGGTGTTAGACCACAGATTCTAAAATAGATTATATCAAAATATATTTTGAGAAATGAATAGGAGAATAAATCATTCATAGACGAGCTTTTGGGATTCCAATTATACTTTCGACTCACAAAATCTTTCTGGAAAGTATAATTTATATATGTCATTCAAACACTCTCATAGATTTCATTGTAATTTAAAATGTGTAACCTATAATATAATGCACCATATGATATTATGATGGTCAAAGTCAAACAGGGTCAAACACCCCATTCTACACTCCTTACCAGCTGTGGTCGAGCTGCTACCGTAACAAAACTCCAAAACACCGCCATTCACGTTACATCCGCAAATACAGCCGAGCGGCTCGAGTCTTGATTTTTTTCATTTTCCCAGTAATGTCGGGTGAGTTTGCACGCAGCTAGTACTAGTCCTTACAGCCTTCCCACAACTTTTTCTTGCACTTACGCGTGGGATGGAGTTGTCCCAAGTGTTTGTAAGAAGAAAAATCGAATCTTAAAACTTATGTGTAAGGACCAAATTCCGTAGTCTTAATTGTATTGGCAATTTCATTTGACAAAACACATATTTTATATCGAGTTGTAATTTTATTATTTCTTATAAGCTAGTGAGTCTGTATAGGATTAGAGTGAAATGAATCTCTTTATTTGTAATTGAGAGTGAGCGTATTGAATAAAATAAGAGGTCGACTATTGCGAAGACGGATCAACCCGAATATCAATCGGCACCTCCTGTTGGTTTAAATAAAAAGCAACGTGAATGAGGCCAAATCACAAGATTGAGCTTTTCTTCCTATGGTGGGGACCACAACCTTATAAAAGAAAGGACAACAATCCAGACACAACAACTTACACAACATTGTGTTTGAATTGTTGTGTGAGTAGCATTTTTGTTATTCTAATAGGTAGCGGCGGGCAGAGGATATCAAAGCAATTGTTTCTTTTGAGAGTCATTCCGAAGGCAGTTTTTTTCGTTAGTTTAATTGAAGGGCTTGTAGATTCAAGGCTGTTAGCGATCCAGATCATTGGGTGCGGTGTACGTGTGACTCAGCAGGTAGTACTTAGAACGTTGTAAGGATTTACTACGTTTGGATAGGTATATCTGTAACTGCATAATAATTATAGTGATTTGATTCATTCCCGTGGTTTTTACCCATTCTGAGTTTTCCACGTATATCTCTGTGTTATGTGATTGATTGCTAGCGTAGTTTTTAATTGATAGTATTAATTAGTGATTCACTTTCATACCATTAGGATTTTTACGGATTATTAGAGAATCTTGATTTTTCATTATGAGCAAGTGAATCTGTAAATCCCAGGCCAAGACTATTTGGCCAACCCGTGAGTTATGAAATTTTTTTTTTTTCGTTCAAAGCGAGTCATGATTTTTGCTTCAAAAATACTAAGAGCAGGGACAATTTGCAGGGATCCGTGCAGAGACAATCGCGTTTGGCCCCATTTCGGATCCCAAAAAAATCTAAAAAAATATCCATAAATTTTTGAATATTATTTTATGGAGCCCTGTAAAAAATCAACTCCTGCGGATATCGGTAAGTATTACTTCGTAGGAGCGAACTGCACGGGTCCCTGCAAATTGTCCCGCTAGCATGGGGCAGTTGAATTCTTTTCGTTTCTCTTTTACTTCGGGAAAAGGGGCAATAATCATAAATGTACTAGTAATAGAGAAAGGGAAAAATTCAAAAAAACCCCTGAACTTTGAACTCAATGTCAAATAGGCACCTGAACTTAAATAAATTTCAATTAAACACCTGAACTTTCACTCCGTTATCAATTTACCCCCTGCCGTCTCAATCCGTGACTTGTCGTTAACGGCACAGTTAAAAAAAAAAAACTTACCACCAGTTTGCAATCCAATGAAGCAGAAACGTGATTATGAGAGCCTTAGAGACAAAATTTGATTATGTCTCAATGGAATAATATGATCAGAATAATAAGATCTTCACACCCGTTCAAACGGATTAAAAATTGGAGCACTTAATTTTTTAACCATATTTTTTAATATATAAATGGTCTCAAAAAAAATTAAGTGCTCAAATTTTCACTCCGTTCGAATCGGTGCAAAAATCTTTTTATTCTTATCATATTATTCTAAAGGGTCGTAATTCATTTTTATCTCTAAGGCTCTCATATTAAGTATGTGTTCTTTATTTAGGACCCTATGGAGCAGAAATGTGATTATGAGCACTTAATTTTTTATGAGCACTTAAATATCTTTGTACTGATTCAAAACGGAGTGAAAATTTGAGCACTTAATTTTTTTATGACCGTTTATATATTAAAAAATATGATTAAAAAATTAAGTGCTTCAATTTTTAATTCGTTTGAACGGGTGTGAAGATCTTATTATTCTGATCATATTATTCTAAAGAGACATAATCAAATTTTGTCTCTAAGGCTCTCATAATCACGTTTCTGCTCCATAGGATTGCAAACTGGTGGTATGAATTTTTTATTTAACCAAAACGTTGCCATTTTGGTGTGTTGCCATTTTGGTGTGTGGGTAGGGGCTAATAAGTGGAGAGAGATAGAGAGAGAAATGTTGGAAGTAGGGGGAATTTTTTTAAAAATTCTTTTTGAAAATTTGAGCACTTAATTTTTTTTTAGACCGTTTATATATTAAAAAATATGGTTAAAAAATTAAGTGCTCCAATTTTTAATCCGTTTGAACGGGTGTGAAGATCTTATTATTCTGATCATATTATTCTAAAGAGACATAATCAAATTTTGTCTCTAAAGCTCTCATAATCACGTTTCTGCTTCATAGGATTGCAAACTGGTGGTAAGTTTTTTTTTTTTAACTGTGCCGTTAACGACAAGTCACGGATTGAGACGGCAGGGGGTAAATTGATAACGGAGTGAAAGTTCAGGTGTTCAATTGAAGTTTATTTAAGTTCAGGTGCCTATTTGACATTGAGTTCAAAGTTCAGGGGTTTTTTTGAATTTTTCCCATAGAGAAATACAGTAGAAAGTATGAAGTCTGAACGACTAGACTTGCAAAACTTTCATGGCATTCCGTTTCTCTTTCCATGTAGCAACCTAATCTCCAGATACTAAAATCAAAACAAAAGATGTTAAACAGCTGTTTTTCTCCAAATTAGAGGGGTTGATTTGCGGGCTGCAGTTTCATACGTGGGTCCCCCACCCCTTTGGCTCTGTGCAAATTGACAGCCTAAACAACAGCCTGGAAAGTGCTGTTTGGAGTTCCACTGAAACTTCCAACTGATTGATGGGTGTTCATCAAAATGGTGCCATTGATGAGAAATCTCGAGCTGGGTTTCTCCCCTTATCTGCTTTCACAACCATAACCATTCCAGTCCACTGCATCTACCACGCATTTTAGCTCTTTATCTGAGGTAAGGCCACCCCAAACTTTCATCTCTTTTTGGGTCTTCCTGTTTTCGTGATTATCTGTGGTCCATATTTCAGTTCAGTTTCCCTTTTGCCATTTTTTCAGCTATTTGGGTAGGACATTGGTAGATCTTGGGGTTTTTTACCTTTGGATTTCAGGGCATGAGTTTTGGGGACTTGGGTCTGCTCCATTTGGGCAATTGAGGGCTTCTTTTTTATAAAGTTTGAGTCTTGTCCATTAGGGTCGTTAATAGTTTTGTTCCCTTGAATCTAGCCAGTGTGCCAATTGGGGTCTCTTTCTTATAAAGTTCGAGTCTTGTCCATTTGGGGTTTTAATAGTTTTGCTCCCTTGAATCTAGCCAGTGTGTCTGTTTTGGGTTTGAAGTTTAACTAAATCAGTTCCTTGTTTTTATTTGTTTAAAACTGGAGGCAGTGCGGACGTTGGCCAATTCTTGTCATCTTCTTTTTTGGGATTTTGGTAGCCGAAAATGGTAGGGATGAAACTAGTGAAGTGGGTTCCTTTGGTTCTATCTTTTTTGTTTGTTTTTGTGGTTCATGAATCCTTTGCCTCTTTCATCCCTCTTGATAACTATTTGATTGCTTGTGGATCTTCACAAAATGTAACATTCCTAGGTCAGACATATATTTCTGATTCAGTGCAATCTTCGTTTTCATGGAAAAGTCAAGGAAATTCTATTGTTACTACCTCCAATTCTAGTGCCCCTTTTCCGGTCTACCAATCCGCTCGAGTTTTCCAAAATCCGTTATCATACAAATTCGATATCAAACAAGTAGGTAGGCACTGGATCCGGCTCTACTTTTACCCTCTTCCAGATTCAGGTCAAAACTTGTCATCCGCCTCCATAACCATAGTCACGGAAAACTTTGTGCTCTTGAGCAACTTTACATTCAAGAACTACAATGGCTCTTATCTGTTTAAGGAGTATGCTGTCAATGTGACTTCAGACGACTTGACACTCACTTTCATCCCTTCCAACAATTCAGTGGCATTTGTTAATGCTATTGAAGTTGTCTCCATCCCGGACAAGTTGCTGCCTGACCAGGCACTAGCTTTATCCCCCTCTGCCCCTTTTAGTGGTCTTTCCAGTTATGCCCTTGAAACCGTTTACAGATTGAACATGGGCGGTCCCTTGCTCACTGCTCAGAATGATACATTGGGAAGAACTTGGGAAAATGACGCAAGATACCTCCACGTGAACAGCTCTGCTGTCAATGTTTCTGTTAACCCTGCAAACATAAAATACAAACCTGCTCTCACACCTCAAATTGCACCAAATTGGGTTTATGCCACAGCTGAAACCATGGGTGAGGCCAATGTAGCCGATGATAACTTCAACATTACATGGGTCCTACCTGTCGACCCAAACTTCACCTATTTTGTCAGAGTGCACTTCTGCGATATCGTGAGCAAGTCCTTGAACAACCTTGTGTTCAATCTATACATAAACTCTGATATTGCTCTTGGGAGTTTGGACCTGTCAACTTTAACAGGAGACTTGGGTGTGCCTTACTACAAAGATTTTGTTTCCAATACTTCTGCCAATTCCGATACTTTGACAGTCAGTGTCGGTCCAGATACAATGGCTGATGTAAAGGATGCGATCATGAATGGTTTGGAGGTACTGAAGATTAGTAATAAAGCCAGGAGTTTGGATGGGCTTTCACCCGTTGAGACTATCCTCCCTTTATCAGCCTCCAAAAACATCAGGATCGGCATTATAATCGGTTCAGTTGTGGGTGCTGTAGCTGCAGTTGCATTTATTGGCTTCTGTTATTGCTGCTTGGTATCCCGTAGGTCAAAGACTACCAATACAGGGGGGCATACATGGCTTCCTCTTCCTTTACATGGAAACTCTCAAACCATGACAAAAATGTCCACAGTTTCTCAGAAGAGCGGAACTGCCAGCTGTATCTCTTTAGCTTCCAGCAACCTCGGTCGGTTGTTCACATTCCAAGAAATTATGGACGCCACTAACAAGTTCGACGAGAGCTTGCTTCTTGGGGTTGGGGGTTTTGGTAGGGTCTACAAAGGGACAGTGGAAGATGGGACTAAAGTTGCTGTGAAGAGAGGTAACCCCAGATCTGAACAAGGTCTTGCGGAATTTCGAACTGAGATCGAAATGTTGTCCAAACTCCGTCATCGGCACCTGGTCTCTCTTATTGGGTATTGCGATGAACGGTCAGAAATGATACTGGTTTACGAATACATGGCAAATGGGCCCCTCAGGAGCCATCTTTATGGAACAGATCTCCCTCCTCTCTCATGGAAGCAACGGCTTGAGATTTGCATAGGGGCTTGTAGGGGTCTTCACTATCTCCACACAGGGGCAGCTCAGAGTATTATTCACAGAGATGTGAAGACAACAAATATACTCTTGGATGAGAATTTTGTAGCCAAAGTTGCCGATTTTGGTCTCTCTAAAGCAGGTCCAGCTTTGGATCAGACCCATGTGAGTACTGCCGTGAAGGGTAGTTTTGGCTACCTTGATCCTGAATACTTCAGAAGGCAACAACTTACTGAGAAATCAGATGTTTATTCATTTGGGGTGGTTCTAATGGAAGTTCTATGCACAAGACCAGCTTTAAACCCTGTGCTCCCTAGGGAACAAGTTAATATCGCAGAATGGGCAATGACTTGGCAAAAGAAAGGGATGTTGGATCAAATCATGGACCAGAATCTGGTAGGGAAGGTAAATCCGGCTTCCCTTAAAAAGTTTGGAGAGACGGCGGAGAAGTGTTTGGCTGAGCACGGGGTGGACAGGCCATCAATGGGTGATGTTCTGTGGAACCTTGAGTATGCTCTTCAGCTTGAGGAGACATCATCAGCTCTCATGGAACCCGAGGATAATAGTACAAATCATATCCCAGTCATTCCACTGACTCCACTTGAGCCATTCGATAATAGTGTCAGTATGGTTGATGGTGTGGCATCTGGCACTGATGACGATGCGGAAGATGCTGCGACTAGTGCTGTCTTCTCGCAGCTGGTTAATCCACGTGGAAGATAAAAAAATATATGTCCAGATGCTTGTGATCTCAGCTGTTGGATGAGTAGAGATTGGTTTTTCCCCAGGCTCAGAAGTTAATGGACCTCTCTCGGGTAAGGGAAGCTTATTCCTCTTCTTTCTGCTTGTTTTTGTTCTCGGTTTATACAGCAATGTTTATGTGATAATAAGATTGGGTATGTACTGTAGCAGAATTGTGGGAGCCATTGGATCCATCAAATGCTGTGCGTAAATTAGCACAGACTGTAATATTGTTTTGATTTCAATTAATATAATTGTCAACTTTCCTCATTTCCTGTCATTCTTACAATGTTCCAAATCTGTTATGGATCATCTCACTTATATAATTGTTTGTTTGAGAGGAAAAAGACAAAAGAAGAAGAAGAAGAAGAAGGAATATTTGTTATCTTTGTTATTTGAGGCTTAGAGATGCTTGCTATCATGGTAATATATATGGTATGGTCTTCTTTTTGGATGGGAAGTCTTACTGTTGTGCTGTCTTCCATTGCACAAAGAGTTATGAGAATAAACCAAACCAAACCAAACTGAGCCTTATGTCCCAATAACTTGGGGTCGGCTACATGAAACCGAGTCATATGTCTTACAAAGAGTTATGAGAATGCCTTGGAAAAACCAGGAATCCTTTGTTTCGGATGGTGCTTAATGTTTTTACAAGAAAGTATGTTCTCTTGTACTAGGGTATGTATTAAATATGGATTCCTAAGCTTTCGGAAAGTTAACATATGAGAACAGAGTTTCGGTCACTGTTACGGTTTCACTATCATCTTCTATTCTTCTAATGTTCTCATTATGGTTTTACATCTTAGCAGTTTCGATTCTGCTTGTTCTTAATATTTCCAAGCATGGATTCTTCTGCTTCTTCTAATCAGCTGAGTACGGTGAAATTCTTATGCTGCTAGCCTGCTACTAATTTTTTGAGTACCATGAATATTATGCAGTAGGTGGAAAACAAGATTCAGAGCCAGAAAATGATACAAAATCCTGATTAACCGTGTGAAAAAACTAAAAGCTACATCATTCCAGCTTCGAAACAATTGAAATTGCACCACTCAAGGATAAAACATAAGACACATCTCTCTCTAGTCTCTAGAAAGCAATATTCAATTATTAATCAAGGAAAAAACACCTGAAATTCTAGGAGAAGATAGCATAGTAGGCTACTCATTTCTTGCAAATGATTCCATTCCCAGTGCTAGCCCCAGCGGTGCAATCTAGCAGGCCAAAATCTATAACCAGTGATTCATCCTTGTTGTAAACCCCAACAGGAGAAAACACACAAGAACCACAATCTGCAGATAGAAGCGATGTGGTCCTATATTTGTTTTCACCTCCCACCACTGGCATTGCAACACCAGGCTTTGCCGGATTCTTGAAATCTGGTTGGTAAGTCCGGCCGAGCACACCTTCAACCTTTGTGGAAAGGTCGTAGAATTTGAATTGCACCTCTAAGTGAGCAAAGCAGTCATCCGAAGGTATCTGGTAGTTATGGATTCTGTCATCTTCCTTGGTCACTGGCACCACATTGACTGAAATTTCAGCAACTTCTGGTAGAGTGACTAAAACACTATTCTTCCTCGATGTTCTTTGTACTTTTAGGTCGTTTTGTTCGGATAACCACAAAGATGGGTATGTTTCGGGTATGACTAGCTCTTTGCCATTGTATGAGAATTTTAGGTGGTCGATTTCGTCTTCCCATGTTGCTGCTTTGATAGCCTTGACAGAGAAACTGTGAGAGCCGAAAAGGATTCCTAGTGCTTGAATCCAGGTGTAGTCCCTAGGTCTACCCGCTGGCCTTAGACCAATGAAGCGAGCATTGATTTGGATATTGAGATCTGAAACCAAGCTGAAATGCTCGTTGCTTTTCCCATGGAAGTAGAATACAGTGCCATCTTCGCCAATGAACCGCGGGTCCAAGCACGCTGATCCAGGGGTATTGCAATTTGGTTTCCTAGCTGAAAAGAATAGAACCTAACGATGTTAGTTTTTACGCACAATCAAGGGGTACACAACGATTGTTAAACGAACGCGAATCAAATACCAGACAGTGTCTATATTTTATATATCTTACTTCTGCACACGGGTGATCTGCACATAGGTGAATTGCAACGGATATAGCAAACTTTAGCCTGTGGGTCAGACGGATATTGAGAAGGGCATTCCGATGGGCATCGAAGTTTCTCCATAAAGCACGGGCTAGGGCGATTCATGCAGGTAGTATAATCTGCCTTGATTTGTGCTGCACCAGATACAAAGAGAAGCAGAATGATCAGAAAGCAATTGTTGCTTATGATCTTCATGACTACTCAATGGAGATAAATTAGGAAGTGCCGCAAAACAGTTCTTTCTGCTGGTTTTGGTAGGCTATCTTAAGTGGGTTTTGTCCAAACTCCTAAGCCTCTGGCCTCTGTTATTCTGTTCAGATTTAGTTAACTAGTGAACTAAGACATCGGGCTTAGTGGTATGACTTGAATGCCGTTTTTTTCTAAACCAAAATGTCAATGCTTTGGGGTTTGTGACCTTGTTAAAAGAATTGGTAGTTTTTTTTTTTGGATAGATTTTTCCTATTTTGGGCAGTTTCAGTACAACGTTGGGCTCTGATTCCTGCCTCGAATTTATTCATCTTATCTCCAGACTCCAGCTAATGCATCCTTGCCATTCCACCCAATAAAAATTATGGTGAACCAGATCCCAAGACGCGCAAGATGGGATTTCATCTGTTATTTTACTTCGGTTGCGATTGGATCTCGAATTATGGGTTTTCTCGATCGATAAAGATATGAGGACCGACGGTCCCCGGACCGAAATCGTACCGACGGCCTCGGTCGGCCGTCTCCAGCCACCGGACGGCTGATCCGAGCCGTCCAAAAATTCTAAAAAAAAGAACCGAGGGGGTCTACGCGGGAATCAACGGCATCCGAAGTGTGTAGGGTGCTTGATCAAGCACCCTATATACACGAAAAATAGGGTGCTTGATCAAGCACCCTACACACTTCGGATGCCGTTGATTCTCGCGTAGGCCCCCTCGGTTCTTTTTTTTAGAATTTTTGGACGGCTCGGTACGATTTCGGTCCGGGGACCGTCAGTCCCAATAGCATTACTCTTTCTCGATGAAAAAGAAAGAGAAATCGAAAACCACTAAACGAAGGGGAAAAATCGGCTACTTTTCGCGCAAGTTATTCTCCTGTTTACAAGAAACCAACATTTGGCTCAACGTAGAGTTGTAGTGGGGGATAATCCACCTCCGTGATGGTAAAACTCATTTAGTTGATCGACTATGTCATTCACAGCGATAACTAACTTGTATAGGGTCTTTCCATTACAATTTAAGCTACTCTTGACGTCTGGAATGATCGTTGCTGCTAAACCCAAAAGACATTTGTTGGTTAAACTGTTTATGATTCATTTATAAAAGGAGAATACCAACATCGATCTCTCTGTCTCTCTTCAATCGTTACCCCTCTCTCCAAACTTTAATGAATACAAGCTCCTGATATGGCTAGGTGTACTGAGGAAGTACGTCTTCTTGACAGTGCAGGATCAAAAACGCGACCCGGATCTTATGATCCTACCACCTTAGGGTTCATTTTCGAATCCGTACGCAGGCTGCACATGGGCCGCTCACTGCGCGTGCTTCTACCGATGGCTTGACTTTGCCTAGTTAGCAAGAGCATAAACATAAATACTGGTGCACATTCTTTGTCCGCCGTTGGATTCATAACAAGTATTAGAATCAGAATCAAATCCTTGGTTGATTCACTTTCTCTGTCTCTATCTCTCTCTTTAATGCTTACTACTCTCTTTGTGCCTTTGTTTTTCTCTCACTGTTGGTTTGAATTTTGCATTTAGGCTGGAGAACCAGAACCAGAATCAGAATCAAATCTTTATTTGATTCTCTCCCTTTAGTGATGCAGAGATCTCTCACAAAATCTAAGCCATTCTCTCTCAAGAATATCTAACATAAGATCTCACACCCACACCCACATTCAATGAGAAGATCTGCCTAAATCAAAATCAAAATATTCCCAAGATCTCCCTCTCTCTCCAAATCTATGGGGCTTGTTTGGTTTGGGTATTGAGGGAGGTTTTAAAGTGTAATGAATGGAGAGAGATAGAGAAAATTTATTGGGGACTGTGCGTAAAGGTTTTAGAGCATCTTCAGCCTTGACTCAAATTTTTACCCGAATTTGGATCAAAATTTGGATAAAAATCTATTTTGAGTCAAGCTCACTCCAATGACAAAATGATCTCTTACCAAAATATATTGTTTTTTTATGCTTTCAAGAGTATTTTCACCTTGTTTTTTTCACCAACAACATCTCCTATTTTATTTCCCTCTCATTTTTCACCTTTTTGCAAAACAAATTTCCTTCTCAATTTTGTCTTATCCAAGACAAACTCTTACCAGATTTGTATTGGAGAGATCATTTCCCTTATGATTCCATCTCCCTCAAACAACTGATACCAGATCTATGAGGATTCTGAACGCGACCTATTTCGAGAGATAAGGGAATGTGGAAGAGCGGGTAATAAAAGACTTTCTTTCTTGAATGGAGTTTGTTCAGACGAAAACAAAAGAGTTTGAACGGTTGGTTGAATGAAGTTTGTTAAAAAACGGACGAAAGGATTTTATTACCGGAGAAAGAGCCGTTGGAAAGTAGAAAAGAGCTGTTGAAAAATGAGGAGAAAGATGGAGAGAGGCTTTCTTTGTCCCAGATTTGAGCAAAGAAATAGGTAAAATCCAAAAAATAGGGAAAGATTTGGGTTATGATTGGAGATGAGTTTTCAAGGGTTTTGCCCAAATTTTAAATTTGGGTCTTAAAATGGGTCAAAATTGGAGATGCTCTTATGTACCCCAAATGCACAACTGCACAAGCATTCATTATCAGTCTCGACTGCTTGTATAAGCAAAATCAATTTTGTTGAAGCAGGAAGTTGGATATAATCAATTTTATTACATTGTTGTTACATTTTGTGCAATAATTTTTTTAAAAACCGCTAAAACAAAGATATTGAACAGAGGAACACAGAACAACAGAAGACTAAGAACTGAAAACGGAAAAAACAACTTACTCGATAATTTGGAGAATCAAGAGATTGAGGAAGAGCGAGACTGCGATGAAAATGCTAAGGATTCTAATTCTTCTCTAGATTTTGTAAGGACTACACCTATGACGCCAAACAGGTCAGGGAAGAGACAGGGGAATCTTGGTGAGATTCTAATTTTGATTTTGGTAGATTTGGTAAGGATTCTCCTGAGAGAAACATGTTTGGGGAAGGAGAACCAAGGCTAGGCATGACTTTATCAAACGAGCCCCGCACAAACAACGAAAACGAAAGAAACAATGAAGGAAAAAAAGATATGGAGGGAAAACTTTAAAAGTTGGAAAACCTATTAAAGTAAAGTGGAAAAAACTCTACAGTGAATACACAGTTTCGCGGGAGCCACCACTGACAGCCTATGTAACTACCAAAACGCCCTCTTCACAGCCAAACATGGAAGCTATGCAAAATGCCCACTAAAGAAAGACATAAGAGGGTATTTTTGGGAGAACACAACACCAAAAATAGTCAGTCGCTTACCTATCCTAAAGGTGCCAATCCTCCTTTAGGCGAGCAAGCATGGATGCTCACTAAGCAAACTTATCGTGTCATATAATTTCCTGCTAAGATATGGTTAGTGGTTAGGAATCTCCACGACGGGTTAATATTTGGTTTTCAAGCTTTATGGCATAACATTCACTGCTCCTATGCAAATGAGGAATGAGGGTTGCCCTTCTTTTTTTGCGAAGCTTGGCACATCCTCATTCAATAAAACTACGGGTACATCATTTGGTGTACTCGAAATGGTGTACCCATGTTCGGACTCTCATCCTCGTTGGAGTGAAGCCCTTTTTTTTTTATCCAACTAGTGTTAGTCTCGTTAGTCACCCATGTACATGTTTTCACTCAGAAGTAAAGAAACCAAATTGTGAATGTACGATTGAAGATTAGTTTTCTTGTATAGGAATCTGGGTTAGTGAAGAAGCTACTTGGAATAAGAGAAACAGTGTCCACTCAGGATAAGCTAGTACAGTGGAAACTGAAAAGCTTCAAGGATTGAGTTGTGTTTTCCAATATCTCCCGCACAGGAGTAGCTCAAAGTATAATTCACAGAGATTTGAAGACAACAAACATCTTCTTGGATGAGAATTGTCGATTTGGGTCTCTCTAAAACAGGTCCGACTTCGGAACTGACCAACGTGAGTACTGTAGTACGTGAAAGGTAGTTTTGGATACCTTGATCCTGAATACTTCAGAAGGCAACAAACTTACTGAGAAACCTCATGTGTATTCGTTTGGGGTGGTTCTAATGGAAGTTCTATGCACAAGTCCAGCTTTTGAACACTATAGAAAAAGCACTCTGTTTTCTTCTTTATTCAAACGCAACCCAAATTGCCCTAAGGCTTTACAAGTCAATGTAGTATAATAGAAGAAATCAATTATGGGGTTTAGTTCGGGACTCTAATGGTAATTTCATTATGGGGTTTCAAAGACATATAGGGGTTTGCTCTTCATTGCATAGCTGGGATAATATCATCATTGTTACGGATGCAATTGATCGGCTTCTCATCCCTTGAGTGCGGAAGCGAACCTCTTGAATGAGGTCTCCTTATATTTTTCATACAAAAGTGGTCTACAAAAAGTCTCATAAAAAATACCATTACAAAAGAGTAATTCCACCATTATAAAAAAAAAACCATTACAAAACCATTAAAAAACCAATTACTCCTCAGGTGTTTCTTTTTTTTTTTTGATCATCCCAGTGTTTTTGTAATGAGTAATTCCACCATTTGAGCCTATTTTGTGGCTCCTAAATTTCAATTGAGCCTATTTTGTATAAATTAAGGAGGCTCAGTGCAATTTTTTTTGGGGCCATATATACATACATATATATAGGGATCCGAGAATTTTGAGGGCCCTCGTTTTTAACATTTTTTGAGGGCCTGAAACACGTGCTTCCTTGGCCTCACCCTTTAGCCGGCCCTGATTGCATGTACCTTTTGGAAAGTTTACCGATGGCGAGAATCAAGCATGATCATAGAGAGGCGAACATGTGCGCGGATACTTTGGTGAAGGCTGCACTTCGTCATTTGCTTGTTTTTATATCATTTTCTATCGTTCCTTCTATTATGTCTTTCAATTTCATAATGACTTTGTAGGAGTTAAATACCTCCAGACTTATTCGCATTTCTTAAAAGGAAACAACAAAATTAGAAACTAACTATTCTTTTCTTCTTCAACAATCAAATCTTAAAAGCAAACTAAATCAACTTATGGAAAACTAATTATTCTAGAATTAATACTAATTTTTCTAATTTAAATATTCCTAATTTTGTGATAGTTGCGGATACATGCAGATTTTAGACTTTAGCTTCAAATTTTGCTATAGATTCTCTATTCTATACTCCCTCCGTCCCTTTATTACAGTCCAGTATTCCATTTTGGGCTGTCCCTTAATAAGTGTCCATTTTGTAAAGTTAGTAGGTAAAAGTTGGTGAATTGTCTATTTTGTTCCTAAAAGTAGATTCCATTTTGAAAAGTTAGTGAGTAAAAGTGTAATGATGATGGGTAAGTAGGGAAAGTGGAGGAAAAAGTTGATGTGAAAGGTATAATGATGATGTCTTTTTAATAAGTTGGAGTTACGAAGCAGGACATTTAAAAAGGGACGGAGGGAGTATTTTAGTAGAAGCAGATAAACATGTTTACCATAACTGTTAAACTGTGATTAAGCTGTAGTAAATACTAGTACTGTTTACTACAAAAAGCTAAAAAAAATTACCTTTTAGAAAACATAAAACCTAAAATTTGATTCGAAAAGCTCCAGAAGCTTCCCAAACCGAGCTTCAAAATATTTGAAATTTCATTCATTTTTTAGCTTTTCAAAATCTGTAGAATTCAAGAATCTTTTATTGAGAGTTTTTTATAAACACCCAAAAGTGATTTTAAAAGCTACTAGAATTTTAAAATCTGCAAAAATAATTTCTCGTAAACACCCACATGGTATTAGGGCATGTACGAAAATATGGGTGCCTGCGCTTTCCAAAAGTTGACGTATGACAACATGGTATTGGTCCCCGTTTTTGTTTCAGTGTCATCTTCGATTTCTTTTCATTTTCTCATTATGGTTTAAAGTCATAACGGTTTCTCTTTGCTATATCTCTTAATATTTCCAAGCATGAAATTCTTCTTCTTCTTCTTCAAGTTAGCTGAGTACCATGCAATTCTTCTGCTGCTACTAATTATTAGTACGATGAATATTTTGGCAGTTGGTGGAAAACTAGATTCAGATCTTGAAATTCAGACATATATTATCACCCAAAAAACTTAAATGATTGCATTTATTCCCACTTTCAATTCAACACAATTGAAATTGCAAGACTCAAGGATAAAACATAGGACACACCACTCCTTTCTCCCTACAAAGCAACATTGAATTATTAACCAAGAAAAAACGCATGGGAAATTCCAGGAGTAGTTCATGAAGTAGGGAGCTCATTTCCTGCAAACGATTCCGTTCCCACTGTTAGCCCCAGCAGTGCAATCTAACAGGCCAAAATCCATAACCAGCGATTCATCCTTGTTGTGAACCCCAACAGGAGAAAACACACAAGAACCGCAATCCGCAGATAGAAGCGATGTGGTCCTATACTTGTTTTCACCTCCCACCACCGGCATTGCAACACCTTGCTTTGCCGGGTTCTTGAAATCTGGTTGGTAAGTCCGGCCAAGCACACCTTCAACCCTTGTGGAAAGGTCATAGAATTTGAACTGCACCTCTAAGTGAGCAAAGCAGTCATCTGAAGGTATCTGGTAGTTATGGATTCTGTCATCTTCCCTGGTCACTGGCACCACATTGACTGAAATTTCAGCAACTCCTGGTAGAGTGACTAAAACACTATTCTTCCTCGATGTTCTTTGTACTTTAAGGTCGTTTTGTGCAGATAACCACAAAGATGGGTATGTTTCGGGTATGGCTAGCTCTTTGCCATTGTATGAGAATTTTAGGTGGTCGATTTCGTCTTCCCATGTTGCTGCTTTGACAGCCTCGACAGAGAAACTGTGAGAGCCAGAAAGGATTCCTAGAGCTTGAATCCATGTGTAGTCCCTAGATCTACCTGCTGGCCTTAGGCCAATGAAGCGAGCATTGATTTGCAGATCGAGATCTGAAACCAAGCTGAAATGCTCATTGCTTTTCCCATGGAAGTAGAATACAGTGCCATCTGCGCCAATGAACCGCGGGTCCAAGCATGCTGCTCCAGGGGTATTGCAATTTGGCTTCCTAGCTGAAAAGAATAAAACATAAGATTGTTAGTTTCCACCCACAATCAAGGGGTACACAACAATTGTTAAACGAGCGCGAATTAAATACCAGACAGTGTCTATATTATAGGTATCTTACTTCTGCACACGGGTGTGCACATAGGTGAGTCGCAGTCGATATAGCAAACTTTAGCCATTGGGTTGGACGGATTTTCAGAAGGGCATTCCGCTGGGCACGGAAGCTGCTTGTAATAGCAGTGGCTGTTGTAGCTCGTGCAGGTACAATAATCTGCCTTGATTTGTACTGCACCAGATACAAAGAGAAGCAGAATGATCAAAAAGCAACTGTTGCTCAAGATCTTCATGACTTGTCGAGGGAGATAAGTTAGGAGATGGGTAAAACACTACGTTTCTGTTGGTATTTATAGGCTACTATGAACTATCTCAAGTGGGTTTTGGTCTTAAGCGTGTTGTCAGCTATTCTCTTTAGATTAATCCTTAGTGAACTAAGGCACTACTACAATAATCGGAAAAGATGACAGTTTAAAAGTGTCATTAAACGTGAAAGGAGACAGTTTTGAAACTGTCATCTATAGAGCTGTTATTAAAAGTCTGAATCTTAAAATGACGGTCTGAAACTGTCATTAATATCTGTAAAGATGACGCTTTATAAATGTAATTAAAAGTAAAAGATGACAATTATGAAACGTCATTAAAGTACTTTAAAGCTGTCATCTTTTGTAACGACCCACTCCTGCCCTATATAATATTATCCGCTTTGAACACCAAACCCTATCAAACCTCTCAGTGAGGTCACCCATCCCAAGATTACTCCAGTGCGAGCACGCTTAATTATGAAGTTTCAATTGGCTTTGGCACCCTCATAGATTTTAAAAGTCCTTGTACAAGATAAGATGACGATATATTATTTATAGCACACAACTTACACTTCACCAAGCGATGTGGGATTACCCTCGGTTGACCCTTCTGGTCACCGATCCGACAGCCCCTTGCACGGGTCCCAACAACTCAGGTCGATTGACCACTACCTAGAACTCCCCAGGGGCAGAGCGTCACAATCTCCTCCACTTAGGAACACACGTCCTCGTATGGGGTCGAGATTCTGTCTCACATTTTCGGTTGGTACAGGCTCTGATACCATATGTAACGACCTGCTCTCGATTTGAAACTTCAAAGCAACGACGCTCATAGATGGCACCGTTTTCTCAAAAAACAAATTTTTGTTCTTCAATGTCACTTATAAGTAGAAACCGACATTAAAAAGAATAGTTATGTCACTATTTTACAAAATGACATCATAAATATATTAGATCACAATTTAGAAGAAACTGACATTAAAAAGAAAGAATAGTTATGTCACTATTTTACAAAGTGACATCATAAATATATTAGATCACAGTTTAGGAGAAACTAACATTAAAAAGAAAGAATAGTTATGTCACTATTTTAGAAAGTGACATCATAAATATATTATATCACAGTTTTTTAGATGACTGATATTATTTATCTATTGCAATCTTTTAATTACATTTTTTTCAAAAACCGACATCTTTTCACTTTTTCAAGCGTCATCTTTTAACAATATTGTAGTAGCGAGGACATGGGGCTTAGCTGGACTTCTTGAAGATTTGCTTTGTTTTTAATCCAAGGTCAATGCTTTGGGGGATATAATTACCTTGTTTAAGTAATTACTGTTGACATTCTATCGCTTGGACGTGTTGGTAGGTGATCATACATGTTAACGCTCTGTGATAGAAATCGACCCAAGTGAAGTTAATCACCGCCAACCATGATTCCAGAAAATAGTATAGTTGCCACTACATGGGTTCTGACTTCTGAGGCAGCACATTCCATTATTTTTCTATTGGTTTTCATGGAAGTTTTGAGCCACGATAAAATATTATACTCCACTTCTCTCTCTCTCTCTCTCTCTCTCCAAGCCTTATGTCGCGGTAGGTCCATCTGAAATGGTGTTAGAAACATTTGGTTGTTATGGCAGGAAGGCTCAGTTGACGTCGTGCCTGATTCTTGCCTCCATTTGCTGGTCTCCACCTAATGCATTAAAGAACTAACCCATCCTTATCTCGACCTTAACTCTTCTGGTGAACTGGTTGTTCACGATCTGCAAGATTCCATTTGATCAATCATTTTACTTAGGTTGCGTTTGGATCTTACATTTGTGGGTGTTACTAAATTTCCTGGTTTCTTCTCAATTGACGGGGATGAACCAATCGACAGAAATAGAATTTGGTGTTTGCTGGACTGTGGGTGTTTTGTGAAGTGGAGTTTGGTTCCTTGCTGTGTTTCAGGACTTCTTTGGAAGCAAATGTAGTAATATTGGATAAAATGGAATGGAATTGAAGACTTAATAAAAGAGACTTTTATTGAATCTCCAAGTAGAAGCACAGAATCGACAGGGCATGGCCTAATCGACAGAGTACAATTTACTTAGCAGTTACTCATACTCCTAGAAAAGAAAAGATAAAGGCCTGTTGGCGTTGTTTGTGTGTCCCTTGAAAATCACAATCTCAAACATAAATCGAGGCCCCTTTGAGTTCAAATTTGAATCTTCCCTCTAAGGTGGCTGTTAAGCTCCCTTTCAAACTTTGGCAAATAACTTCCACGAACAATGGGGCATCCACGTTTGGAAACTACTCTATTGGTTATGCATAACTACTCATTCGATCTTGGAAAAAACTGATTATACATCCATCTAACACTCGTCATTTGATCGACAGATGGAACAACTCAAATAATAGTTAATCAATTAAAGATAACAAACCAAATATTGGTCAAATGACGGGTAAATAACTCCTAAAACTTTACTATAGTTTTATCGATATTTAAACAACCCAAACTTATCCTTTAATTGTAAACCGAAATCACTATTCAACTTTCCAACTTTTTCCTTGCCACGTGTCACCCAATTGACGGGTAAAAAAGAAAATCACAGTTATGGAGCAAACAGTGTGTTTCAAGTCAAAAGGAGAGAAATGGTAAAAGTAAAAAACTGTAAAAATCCGTATTGTTTTGGATATTTCGAATAGCTTTTCTGGTGCCTAATCTTGTTGCTCTGTATATTCCCTGGATACAACCTTAGGTGGAGTCATTCGGTGGGGAATTCTGGAGTCTATAAGCTAGCACAAGAAGATTACAACCTTAGGTGGAGTCTCTCTTCTGTTAAGTTATTCTCCTGTTCACAAAAAACCCAAATCGGGCTCAACATAGAGTTGTAGTGGGTTAATCCACCTAAGTAATACAACTAGTAGAACTCATTTAGTAGATCAACAATGAAATTTGCAGTGTAATTAACTTGTACATGCCCTTCCAGTACTACTTAAGGTTCAATTCATGACGTCAAAAATGATTGTAGTTGTTTTCTTTCTCGAGAAATAAGAATGATTGTTGTTACTGCTAACTGTTTATGATTCGCATATACAGAAAAACTCTGTCCAATGTACAGAAAGACTGGGAATTTCAACATGCTGCATAGCATCTAGTGAATCTACAATTCTCTTATTTCTTGGAGCTCCGTATTTGCTTCTCTATTGAAATACCACCATCAGTGAACAATGAAACACAAGCTGAGTATGCCTCCTGATATGTCTAGGTGCACTAGAGCAGTACGACTTCTTGACAGCGTGGGATCAAAATCCCTACCTGGATCTTATTATCCAACCACCTTGGGGCTCATTTTGGGAAAATTGATCTAGGTTGAGTAGGAAATCTCTCAGATGTATTCTCTTACGATTTTGGTAGCTGGATTGCCGGATGTTTTTTTGTTGCTTGGCAGATTGGCTGGATGTTACTGAAGAAGCAAATTGGAATAGTAAAACTGAAACATGAACGCTTCAAGGAATGAGCTGCGTTTTTCGATCTCTGAGCAAAGATTTAACAGAACTGAAATGCGAAGAAGCGGGAAGCATATTGAACCAATTATCAGGAAAGGATTTGTAGGATTTAGGAAAACAGACTCGATGCAAATGGTTTGAAGGGCTTGACGGTTTCGAAGAGCCAGTTCTTGTTATATTATTTTTGGTGATTTTGGTAGCCATGGAAGCCAAAGATAGTAGGGATGAGACTAATGAAGTGGGAGCCTCTGGTTCTATCTTTTTTTTTTTTTTTGTGCTTCATGAATGCTCTTCCTCTTTCATCCCTCTTGATAACTACTTGATTGCATGTGGATACTGACAAAATGTAACATCCCTAGGTCAGAATTACATTCTTGATTCAGTGCAATCTCCATTTTCTAGTGTCCCTTTTCCGGTCCACAAATCTGCTTGAGTTTTCAAAAATCTGTAATCATTAGCATTCGATATCAGGCAAGTAGGTAGGCACAGGGCACTAGCTTCGGCTCTACTTTTACCTCCTCCGAATCCAGGTCAAAACTTGTCATCCCCCTCCATAACAGTAGTCACAAAACACTTTGTGCTCATGTGCAATTTAACATTCAAGACTGCAATGGTTCTTATCTATCAAAGGAGTATGCAGTCCATATGACTTCGGACGAATTGAGCCCCACTTTCATCCCTTCCAACAATTCTGTGGCCTTTTTTACCGCGATTGAAGTTGTCTGCATCCTGGATGAGGTGCTCCCTGATCAGACACTAGCTTTATTCCCCTCTTCCCCTTGAAGCCGTTTACCGATTGAACATGGGTGGTTCGTCGCTCACTGCTCAGAATGACACATTACATCAGAAAATGATGCGAGATACCTCCGTGCAACATAATTGTGAGCAAGTCCATGAACAACCTTGTGTTTAATCTATACATACATACAAAACCTGATACAAGGAAGGCATACCTTCTGATTACAAAAGTTTATTATCTACAACTATGATGTACAGGATGTATCCCTAGGAGGTATTTGCCAAGAATGGATTGAAGGAGGCACCTTGACAGAACAGAATTACAAACCCTTTACCCTAACATCAAACTAAATATTGTGGACAATAAGCCGAGCATAAAATTCTTCTGCTCCTAATTAGTTGAGTACCATGAAAATAATACGTTTATTGATAAACCATCTGAAAACATTGAAAGCTACATTGTTCCAGCTTCCAAGACAATTGAAATTGCATCACATAAGGATGACTCATTTAATGTTGCTTAGTCTATACAAAGCAACATTCAACAAATAATCTAGAAGAATTTACCGAAAAATTCTTGGAGAAGATAACGAAGCAGGCTACTCATTTCCTGCAAACAATTCCACAATCTGCACCACATCCCTAGCCAGTGATTCATCCTTGCTGTGAACCCCAACTGGAGAAAACACACAAGAATCACAATCTGCAGACAAAAGCGACGTGGTCCTGTATTTGTTTTCACCTCCCACCACCGGCATTGCAACACCTGGCTTTGCCGGATTCTTAAAGTCTGGCTGGTAAGTCCGGCCCAGCACACCTTCAACCTTTGTGGAAAGACCGTAGAATTTGAATTGCACCTCTAAGTGAGCAAAGCAATCGTCCAAAGGTATTTGGTAGTTATGGATTCTGTCATCTTCCTTGGTCACTGGCACCACATTGACTGAAATTTCTGCAACTTCAGGTAGAGTAACTAAAACACTGTTTTTCCTCGATGTTCTTTCTACTTTTAGGTCGTTTTGTGCAGATACCCACAAAGAAGGAAAGGTTTCGGGTATGACTAGCTCTTTGCCATTGTATGAGAATTTAAGGTGGTCGATTTCGTCTTCCCATGTTTCTGCTTTGATAGCCTCAACAGAGAAACAGTAAGAGCCGAAAAGGATTCCTAGTGCTTGAATCCACGTGTTGTCCCTATTTCTACCCGCTGGCCTTAGTCCAATAAAGCGAGCGTTGATTTGGAGATCGAGATCGGAAACCAAGGTGAAATTCTCGTTTCTTTTCCCATGGAAATAGAATACAGTGCCATCTGCACCAATGAACCGCGGGTCCAAGCACGCTGCTCCAGGGGTATTGCAATTTGGTTTCCTAGCTGAAAAGAATAAAACATAAGGTTGTTAGTTTTCACCCACAATCAAGGGGTACACAATGATTGTTACATGAAACCGAATTAAATACCACACATTGTCTATATTCAAGATATCTTACTTTTGCATTGAGGAGTGCACATAGGTGAATCGCAGTTGATATAGCAAACTTTAGCCATTGGGTCAGACGGATTTTGAGAAGGGCATTCCGCTGGGCACGGAAGCTGCTTGTAAAAGCACGGGCTAGCGCGATTCAAGCAGGTACAATATTCTCCTCCCTTGATTTGTACTGCACCAGATAAAAAGAGAAGCAGAATGATCAAAAAGCAATTGTTGCTTAAGATCTTCATGACTTGTCGAGGGAGATAAATTGGGAGATGGGTAAAACACTATGTTTCTGTTGGTATTTATTGGCTACTATCTCAAGTGGGTTTCGGTCCTAAGCGCGTTGTCTGCTATTCTCTTTAGATTAATCCTCAGTGAACTAAGGACATGGGGCTTAGCTGGACCTCTAGAAGATTTGCTTGGTTTTGAACCAAAGGTCAATGCTTTGGGGGTCGTTACCTTGTTTAAACAATTGCTGTTGACATTCTATCGCTTGGATGCGTTGATTGATGACATGTTAACTTGTCTGCGATAGGAGTCGACCCAAGAGAGGTTAATCACCGCCAACCATGATTCCAGAAAATAGTATAGTTGTCACTACATGGGTTCTGAGGCAGCACATTTCATTATTTTTCTATTGGTTTTCTTGGAAGGTTTGAGCCACGATAAAATATTATACTCCAGTTCTCATATCTTCTCTCTCTATCTCTCTCTCTCTCCAAGCCTTATGTCGCGGTAGGTCCATGTGAAATGGTGTAGAAACATTTGGTTGTGAACAGATTTAGAGGGAGGGAGGATTGAGCGTAAAAATCCTTCTTCTTCTTTCATTAACAGAGAAAAGGAGAATATATATAACCCTACAATACAAATGACTAAAGTACACTTATGTACAAAGAATTTAACAAAGAGCACCCTAGCTAATACAATCTAATCATCTGGGACATGTCTCATTACATATTTGCTAATACAATCTAACACTCCCCCTCAAGTTGGTGCATAGATATTAATCGTGCCGAACTTGGAGAGGATATGGTGAAATACCTTACTACTAAGACCTTTAGTAAACACATCAGCTAATTGGTCCTCGGATTTCACATAAGGCATGCATATTACACCACCGCTCAGCTTCTCTTTGATAAAGTGTCTATCAATCTCTATATGCTTTGTGCGATCATGTTGAACAGGGTTATGAGCGATATTGATAGCAGCCTTGTTATCACAGTACAGCTTCATAGGACTGTGATCAACAATTTCCAAATCATGCAAAAAGGTTTGAAGCCATAAAAGCTCACAAACACCATGTGCCATGGCTCTGTACTCAGCTTCTGCACTTGACCTTGCTACCACAGATTGCTTTTTGCTTCTCCACGTAACTAAATTCCCGCCAAGAAAAGTGCAATAGCCAGAGGTAGAACGTCTATCATCAATCGAACCTGCCCAGTCTGCGTCAGTGAAGGATTCCAACCTCAAATGACCATGGTTGGAAAACAAAATACCTTTGCCTGGAGAGGATTTTAGGTACCTCAAGATACGATAAACAGCATCAAGGGGAGAAGAACGGGGGTCATGCATAAATTGACTGACAACCCCCACCGCATAAGAAATATCTGGACGTGTGTGAGATAAGTATATCAGACGACCCACAAGTCTCTGATATCTTTCCTTATCCGCATGCTCTCACACGCTGCCAATATGATGATTGACCTCAATAGGAGTATCGGTGGGCTTGCACCCCAGCATCCCTGTCTCCTCCAAGAGGTCAAGAATATATTTTCTTTGGGAAATGAAGATCCCTTTCTCAGATCTAGCCACCTCCATGCCAAGAGAGTATTGCATCGCCCCCAGCTCCTTAATTTCAAATTCCTTGGCAAGAAGAATTTTAAGCATTTGAAGCTCATTCACATCATCACCTGTCATAATTATGTCATCCACATAAACTATAAGGATGGCAATCTTACCATCACTCCTCTTGGTGAACATAGTATGATCAGCATGACTCTGTGTGTACCCAAGTTTCAACATGGCCTTGAGAAATCTGTCAAACCACGCTCTTGGTGATTGTCTTAAGCCATAGAGAGCTTTCTTCAACCTACACACCTTGCCCTCAGTGGTAGGGGAAGAAAAACCAGGTGGCATATCCATATACACCTCTTCTTCCAAATCACCATGAAGAAAAGCATTCTTCACATCAAACTGTTGAAGTGGCCAGTTTAGAGTAGCAGCACAAGACAACAAGGTGCGAATAGAGTTCATTTTGGCCACTGGAGCAAAGGTTTCTTCATAGTCAATGCCATATGTCTGAGTATAGCCTTTGGCAACCAATCTTGCCTTGTATCTCTCAACAGTGCCATCAGCTTTATACTTAACCGTGAACACCCATTTACATCCCACTGCCTTCTTTCCCCGAGGAAGAGACACTAACTCCCAGGTGCCATTTTTCTTCAAGGCCTTCATCTCCTCTACCATAGCTTCCTTCCAACCCAGTGGAATAGGTATAGAAGAAAGAGAAGAAAGAAAGGTAGAGTACGAAGGTGATAGACGAGAATATGAAACAAATTGCGAAATGGAATGTTGGGTACATAATCGAGCCGGCACTTTATGTGTTCGAACTGGCTTCCTATGAGCAATAGGCACATCAAGATCATCAAAAGGAAGAGATATAGAAGAATGAGAATTACCAGAAGACTCAGCTGAAGCGTCAGGAACTAGGACTGGTGATGATGATTGGTACTGTGGTAATGCACCAGGTTGGCCCTTTTTCTTGCGAGTGAAAGTTTTTAAATCAGGTCTGTCCAATCTTTCTCTTGCATCCGGCATTATTCTTTCTCCAGATTCAGGTTCCTCTCTCTCCCCTTCAGGATTACTAGGGCTAGGAGAAGCCTCCTCCCCCTCACCAATGCCCCTGTACCAACATTATCCTCTGTACTGTCAGTTGGGGGAAATAACCACGAATTAGAAGATGTCAACATTTCTTCCCCTCTAGAACTCTCCCCCTGAAGAGATGGGGACGAGAGAGGGTAGAAGGGTTGGTGTTCCCAAAAAGTGACATCCATCGACACAAATTTCTTCCGAGAGAGAGGGTCATAGCAATGATACCCCTTTTGAGTAGGGGAGTAGCCAATAAAAATGCATTTGCGAGCTTTAGGATCTAACTTTCCACCGGGGTGGTGAGGAGCATGCACATAACAAACACAGCCAAAAATCTTAGGAGGAAGAGTAGAGACCCGAAAGTTACCAGGAAGGAAATCCAAGGGAGTCCGGAATTGAAGAACACTGGAGGGCATTCGATTAATAAGATAAGAAGCTGTAAGGATGGCCTCGCCCCAAAAATGTTTAGGAACATTCATAGTAAACATAAGAGAGCGAGCCACCTCAGCAAGATGCCGGTTCTTCCTTTCCGCGACTCCATTTTGCTGCGGTGTATCTACACAAGTAGTTTGGAAAAGAATGCCATTGCCATCAAGATATGACTTGAAGGGACCGTTCATATATTCAGTCCCATTGTCACAACGAAGTATCTTGATGTTGGTATCAAATTGTGTGTGCACCATTTTATGAAATGACTGAAAGCATGAGAAAACTTCATTTTTTGCTCGAAGTAGATACACCCAAGGTATACGAGAATGACAATCAATAAAGGTAACAAAGTAGCGATAACCAGAAATAGAGGTAATGGGGGAAGGACCGTACCCCAGACATCAGTGTGGACAACCATAAAAGGAGAAGCACTTCTCTGATGAACAGGAGCATAAAATGAACGTCTATGTTTCGCAAGTTCACAAGCTTTACAAAAGAACCTACTTCTAGAACATCGGTTAGTTAAAGTAGGAAAAAGTTTCTCTAAAACACCAAAAGAAGGATGGTCAAGTCTACGGTGCCACTGATGCAATAAAGGAAGAGCTGAACCCGTATCCGCCTCAAGAACATGACCCAAGGATGAGGGTGTAAGAGATGAACAAGGCACAGACTCCAAGAAATACAGGCCATCCTGAGCTCTACCAGTACCAATCGTCTTTCCTATTCCCAGTTCCTGAAAGACACAATGAGTGGGAAAAAATATTACCGAACAATTCAAAGATTGTGTGAGACTACTAACAGATATAAGATTAGTAGTAAAATTTGGAACATGGAGAACGGAAGAAAGAGGTAAGGTAGGTGAGTAGCGAATGGAACCTTTCCTTGAAATAGCAGATAGGGATCCATCAGCTACTCGTACTTTGTCCTTACCAGAGCAAGTAGAGTAGGAATCAAAAAAGGAAGAGCAACTTGTCATATGGTCCGTGGCACCCGAATCAATTATCCAAGGAACAAAGATAGAAGCTGTAGAAATATTAGCTTGTATACCTGAGTTGGCAAAGTGGGAGGAAGTAGTGGAATTAGAAGCAGTAGATGATGGAGGGCCTTGGCTACTCATTAGCCGCCTGAGAGCTTGCATCTCTTCGAGAGAAAAAGAATCACAAGCATCAGATATAGAGTCACCAGCAGACTCTGTGGCATTGGCATAAGAGCGCACAGAACCACCACTACGACCACCTCGGCGTCCCCGTGAGTTAGGTTTACCATGTAACTTCCAACAGTATTCCCTGGTATGACCAGTTTTATCACAATAGTCACAATGGAGTGAGGCTCGATCAACCGAAATACCTTTGGTCTTCAACTGGTTCTGTCCTGTTTTACCATCCCGTGGAAAAGGAATGGATACCAAGGCTGAGTGATCTGGAGTGGATGCCATCAATTGAGGAGCCATAGAATTTCTCCGAGTCTCCTCTTGCTGGATACTTGCATAAGCCTCTCCAAGAGAGGGAAGGGGGGTACGACTCAGCACATGCCCACAGTGCTGATCATAATCCACATCAAGACCTGCCATAAAGTCATAAACACGATCTTTCCCAACCATTTGTTGGAAAGCAGCAGCATCAGTAGCACAAACAGGCTGATAACTTTGATAAAAATCAAGTGCCTGCCAGAGCCCCATTATCTCTGCATAATAGTCAGCAACTGGTCGATTGTTTTGCACCACGGCCTTGAGTTTCTTCCTCAACTCAAAAATTTGGGCGTCATTCCCTTTCTGAGAATAAGTCTCTGCCACGGCATCCCAAACCTGCTTTGGCGTATCAAGATACATAAAGCTATTCTGAATAATAGGAGACATCGAATTAAACAACCATGTCAAGGCCAAGGCATTATGATTGGTCCATTTTGTGAGATCTGGTCCTTCCGTGGGTTTCACCACATTCTCAGTAAGGTAGTGTACCCTTAGTGGTGATAGCCAATGTAAACGCACGCGACCAAAGTAGATAATTGGAACCATCTAACTTGACGCGGCAGATATCCATCGGAGTGTTGTCAAGAAAAGGACTATAACTCATTTCACTATTTGAACTAGACTTACTAGTGTCTCCCTTTGAAAATGGGTTCTCCGACATATTAAGAGTAGACCAGCAATTCCAGAAAATACACAAGACCAAATCAACCCAGCAATAAACAGCCTCAAGCCAACAGAACCCGCAGCAACCTAGTCTAACCCAACTATATGAACTGAAATCTACAGACCTAGTATCTGGAAATTCCAATAAAACAAGCCGACACACCTGTACGAGATCGGAGTAGCAACAGAAGATGGCGCAAAAGGCTGGATAGTTCCCGGCGAGAAGAGGTGATGTCGGAAATAGATCAAGCTCAAGATCTGAGTCGGAAAAAATGGTCGACGAGGACTGCTGGAGGTCGCTGGAAGCTAGAGGACCGCCGGCGAGGGTCGTCGGAAGGTCGGATCACAAAAGAAGCCTCCAGGCATCGTGTTGCTTTGATACCATGAACATATTTAGAGGGAGAGAGGATTGAGCGTAAAAATCCTTCTTCTTCTTTCATTAACAGAGAAAAGGAGAATATATACAACCCTACAATACAAATGACTAAAGTACCCTTATGTACAAAGAATTTAACAAATAGCACCCTAGTTAATACAATCTAACCATCTGGGACATGTCTCATTACATATTTGCTAATACAATCTAATAGGTTATTATGGCAGGAAGGCCCTGATTCTTGCCTCCATTTGCTGGTCTCCACCAAATGCTTTAAAGAATTAACCCGTCGTTAGCTCAACCTTAACTTTTCTGGAGAACTTGTTGTTCACGACCTGCAAGATTCCATTTGATCGATCATTTTACATAGGTTGCGTTTCGATCTTACATTTGTGGGTTTCGAGTCAAACGAAGAGAAATGGTAAAAGTAAAAAAACAGTAAAAATCCTTATTGTTTTGGATATTTCAAATATCTTTTCTCGTTCCTAATCTTTTTGCTCTGTAAATTCCCTAACAAATCCATAATCCAATTACAACCTTAGGTGGAGTCTCTCTTCTGTTAAGTTATTCTCCTGTTCAGAAAAAAATTCAAACCGGGCTCAACGTTGAGCTGCAGTGGGATAATCCACCTTTGCAGTGTAATTAACTTGTACATGCCCTTCAAGTACAATTTAAGGTACTATTCATGAAATGCGAAGAAGCGGGAAGCATATTGAACCAATTTTCAGGAACGGATTTGTTTGCTTCTATGCTTCATGAATCCTCATCCTCTTTCATCCCACTTGATAACTACTTGAATGCTTGTGGATACTCACAAAATGTAACATTTCTAGGTTAGAATTACATTCCTGATTTAGTGCAATCTCCATTTCCATAGAAAAGTCAAGGAAGTTGTATTCTTACTACCTCCAATTCTAGTGTCCCTTTTCCGGTCATCAAATCTGCTCAACTTTTCAAAAATCTGTTATCATTAGTATTCGATATCAAGCAAGTAGGTAGGCACAGACTTTGGCTCTACTTTTACCTCCTACGAAATCCAGGTCAAAACTTGTCATCCCCCTCCATAACAGTAGTCACGAAACAATTGCGCTCATGAGCGATTTAACATTCAAGACTGCAATGGTTCTTATCCATCAGAGGAGTATGCAGTTAATGTGAATTTGGACGAATTGAGCCTCACTTTCATCCCTTCCAAGTTGGAAGTTCCAACAATTCTGTGGCCTTTGTTACCGTGATTGAAGTTGTCTACATCCTGGACGAGGTGCTCCCTGATCAGGCACTAGCTTTGTTCCCCTCTGCCCCTTGAAGCCGTTTAACGATTGAACATGGGCGGTTCATCGCTCACTGCTCAGAATGATACATTGGGAAGAACATCAGAAAATGATGCGAGATACCTCCACACAACAGCTCTGCTGTTAATGTTTGTGTTATCCCTGCGAACATGAAATACAAAACTGCTCTCATGCCTCGAGTTGCACCTGCCGCAAAAAATTACTCATGGCCGCGAAGAATTACTTATGGCCCTTTTGGCCGCAAATAATTACTCCTATCTGCAAAGAATTACACTTGGCCGCGTAGAATTACTCTTGGCCGCATAGAATTACACTTGGCCATAAAGAATTACTCCTAGCCACGTAGAATTACTCTTGGCCGCGTAAAATTACTCTTGGCCCACGTAGAATTACATTTAGCTGCTTATAATTACACTTGGCCGCGAAGAATTACTCCTGGCAGCGTAGAATTACTCCTAGCGGCGTAGAATTACACCTGGCCACGTATAATTACTCCTGGCCGCGTATAATTACTCTTGGCCGCATAGAATTACACTTGGCCCGCAAAGAATTACTCCTAGCTGCATAGAATTACTCCTGGCCATGTAAAATTACATTTGGCCGAGAAGAATTACTCTTGGGTTTACACCACAGCTGAAACAATGGCCAAACCCGATGATAACCTTGAGCAAGCCATGAACAACCTTGTGTACAGGATGTACAACCAAAACAAGAGACAAGGAAGGCATACCTTCTGATTACAAAAGATTATTATCTACAACTATGATGTACAGGATGTACCCCTAGGAGGTATTTGCCAAGAATGGCATAAGGCAAGATTGAGAGAGGCACCTTAACAGAAGAGAATTATGAACCCTTTACCCTAACATCAAACCTAATCTTGTGGCTAATAAAACCAGCAAAAAATTCTTCTGCTTCTAATTATTTGAGTACCATGAAAATTATATGTCCATTGATCAACCATCTGAAAACATTAAAAGCTACATTGTTCCAGCTTCCAAGAAAATTTAAATTGCATCACATTAGGATGACTCATACAACACACCACTCTTTTGTCCATTCAAAGCAGCATTCAATAAATAATCCAGAAGAACCACCCGAAAAATTAACGAAGTAGGCTACTCATTTCCTGCAAACAATTCCACAATCTGCACCACATCCCTAGCCAGCGATTCATCCTGGCTGTGAAACCCAACTGGAGAAAACACACAAGAATCACAATCTGCAGACAAAAGCGACGTGGTCCTATATTTGTTTTCACCTCCCACCACCGGCATTGCAACACCAGGCTTTGCTGGATTCTTAAAGTCTGGCTGGTAAGTGCGACCAAGCACACCTTCAACCTTCGTGGAAAGACCGTAGAATTTGAATTGCACCTCTAAGTGAGCAAAGCAGTCGTCCGAAGGTATTTGGTAGTTATGGATTCTGTCATCTTCCTTGGTCACTGGCACCACATTGACTGAAATTTCTGCAACTTCAGGTAGAGTAACTAAAACACTGTTTTTCCTAGATGTTCTTTCTACTTTTAGGTCGTTTTGTGCAGATACCCACAAAGATGGGTAGGTTTCGGGTATGACTAGCTCTTTGCCATTGTATGAGAATTTTAAGTGGTCGATTTCGTCTTCCCATGTTTCTGCTTTGATAGCCTCAACAGAGAAACTGCAAGAGCCGAAAAGGATTCCTAGTGCTTGAATCCACGTGTTGTCCCTAGGTCTACCCGCTGGCCTTCGTCCAATAAAGCGAGCGTTCATTTGGAGATTGAGATCTGAAACCAAGGTGAAATGCTTGTTTCTTTTGCCATGGAAATAGAATACAGTGCCATCTGCACCAATGAACCGCGGGTCCAAGCACGCTGCTCCAGGGGTATTGCAATTTGGTTTCTTATCTGAAAAGAATAAAACATAAGGGTGTTAGTTTTAACGAACGGTACACATCGATTGTGAAAACAAACGCAAATGAAATACCAGACACTGTCTATATTTGTAGATATCTTACTTTTGCACTCAGGTTGGCAGACAGGCGAATTGCAGTTGAGATAGCAAACCTTAGGGTGTGGGTCAGCTGGATATATACTCGGGCATTCCCCTGGGCATTTAAGCTGCTGGTAATAGCACGGGCTTTTGTAGTTTGTGCAGGTAGTATAATCTGCCTTGATTTGTACTGCACCAGATACAAAGAGAAGCAGAATGATCAAAAAGCAATTGTTGCTTATGATCTCCATGACTCCCCAAGGCAGAACAACTGTCGTAAAAGCACCATCTTTTGTTGGTTTTTATAGGCTATCTCAAGCGGGTATTGTCCTCAGCGTCTGGTCAGTTATTGTGGGCTAAGAACATGGGGCTTAGTTGGATCGATCACTTGAATGATTTGCTTGGTTTTTAGTCCAAGATCAATGCTTGGTGGTTGTTTCCTTGTTTAAACAATTGGCAGTCTGACATTCTATCCCATAGACGTGTTGAGTAGTGATCACATGTTAACTGATCTGAGTAAAACCAAGGCAAGTCAAACACTGCCAACCAAGATGCCAGAAAACAAAAGGATCGAGGACAATACATGGGTTTTGACCTGAGGCACCCCATTTCTTATAGGAAATTTTGAGGATTGTTAAAAAAGTAACACATTTTCAAATTAATCCAGTTCTCATTCCTTGTTATCTATTATTCTATTCTAATCTATAGAGGGAGACCCCTTTTTTGGTGCGGATGAACTTTTAACTTCCCTAGTTGGACGTAGAAAGGACAAAAAATTACATTCGTTTTACACATGCCATCAATAACTCTAAGGACAAAAATGTAAACACATGATTCATAAAACCACCGACTCCATTGCAGTTTCCTAATTCGTAGGGCTAAAAAATGTAGCCTTTGTATAGTAGGGGTGCACCGGACCGCCGATGAAAAATAGATACCCCACCTAGTGCCGTGGCATTATCATTATAAATTTTGTGTTCATCAGTTGAAAAACTAAATAAAGCATTAATAAGTTGAGGTTCCAAAATTTTTGTAAAAAAACAGGAGACTTGGGTGTTTGCTTCCGCAACCATACCCATTTCAGTCCATTGTATCTAACAGGCATTTAGCTCTCCATATTTGAGGTAAGGCCACCCAGAAGTTTCATCTCTCTTTTCCTTTTTTCGTCTATTTTTTGTGATTATCTGTGGTCCATATATTTCAGTAGAGTTTCCTTTTTGACATATTTCAGCTATTTGGGTAGGTGTTTATGCCACATTTTAGCGATTCTGGACTCAGCTACACGTCATGGGGATTTTGTGTCGATGAAATACGGGTGTCGACTTCTCAAATCGATAGGTGGTAGAAAGAACAAACACAAGGACACTTACAAAAAAGTGTGTGTCAAGATTCAGACAATTCAAGGTTAATAAACTGCAAAAAAATCGGTTTCCTTCCAAAAGTGAAGTGCAATACGAATCAATTTTGCTTGTTCTTCATATTTCCAGCACGAAATTCTTATGCTTCTTCTAATTAGTTTTGTACCATGAACCATGATATTTCCGCAGTTGGTGGAGACCAGATTCGGAAATTCATAATTGTATTGATTACCCATCCAAAGAAATTGAAGTACATTATTCCCACTTTCAACGCAATTGAAATTGCAGAACTTCAGGACTACAAAAGGCAACATTTCGTAAATGATCCAGAAAAAACTCCAAAATTCCAGGAGAATTTTTTTATTTTTTTTGCAACAAAATTACGAAGTAGGCTACTCATTTCCGGCAAACAATTCCACATTCTGCACCACATCCATAGCCAGTGATTCATCCTTGCTGTGAACCCCAATTGGAGAAAACACACAAGAACCACAATCTGCAGATAGAAGCGATGTGGTCCTATATTTGTTTTCACCTCCCACCACCGGCATTGCGACACCAGGCTTTGCCGGATTCTTAAAGTCTGGCCAAGCACACCTTCAACCTTCGGGGAAAGACCGAAGAATTTGAATTGCACCTCTAAGTGAGCAAAGCAGTCGTCCGAAGGTATCTGGTAGTTATGGATTCTGTCATCTTCCTTGGTCACTGACTCACTAGCACCGCATTGATTGAAATTTCCGCAACTTTAGGTAAAGTAACTAAAACACTGTTTTTGCTCGATGTCCTTTCTACTTTTAGGTCATTTTGTGCGGATACCCACAAAGATGGGTATGTTTCGGGTAGCCCTGGCAGGTACAATAATCTGCCTTGATTTGTACTGCACCAGATACAAAGAGAAGCAGAATTATCAAAAAGCATTTGTTGCTGAAGATCTCCATGACTCCTAAAGGTAGAACAATTAAGAGACGGAGTAAAAACACAATATCTCTGTTGGTTTTTATAGGCTATCTCAAGTGGGTTTTGTCGTAATCCTCTGTTATTCTCTTTACATTAATTATTAGTGGGCTAAGAACATGGGGCTTCGTTGGATCACTTGAATGATTTGGTTGGTGTTTAATCCAAGGTCAATGATTTGGTTGTTGTTACCTTGTTTAAGCAATTCGCAGAGAAATTCTATCGCTTCGACGTGCTAATTAGTGATAACATGTTAACTGATCTGAGATAAGACTAAAACCAAGTCAAGTCAAACGCCGCCAACCATGATGCCAGAAAACAGAAGAAAGACAATACATAGGTTCTGAGGTACCACATTTCGTAAGGCAAATTTTGAGGCTTGAAACAAAAGTTCATTTGTCATTCTCTCTCCCTCTCTTGTCAGTGTCGGTTCATTTGTCATGACTCACTCCCCCTCTCTTGTTAGTGCCGGCCCTGAGTAAGGCGTTCGCTTTGGGCCCCAAAAGTTTTGCTTAAATGAGGGGCTCCTAAAAAGTTGTGTAGCATTCACTGAATATAGGCATATAATATTATATACAATCAAAATGAGCATGTCAAATGAGTAGAATATAATTTTTTTTTTTTTAGTTTGTACGACACTAATTAGAACTTTTGCGGCTAAAAATGCAAGAGAAGAGTGATCTTCAATTGATTGTCTTAAATTTAGTGATATGTATGATTTTAAAGTTTTATCTTGTTGGATTCAAATTATTTATTTTTTTGAAGTTTTTTTTTTTTTTTGTGACGAAGGAACCACCCTACAGTAGGACCATTAATTGGACCCACCCATAGGGCATAAACCTCCGGGTGACCCAAAGCAAACTACGGCCCGCCCCGCCCTGTGAGGTAAATCTTGGTACCACCTTGGAGAGGAGTCAAACCCTGCCCAACTCTAGGCAAAGCCCTTCCCCTCCCGCTGGGGCAAGCCCAAGGGTAATAAAATTCTTAAGCTTGCCCTTCCGATAACTAGGCCAAACGTCGTGAAAGAAGCAGCCCTTTATTCATCGAATGCCATGAAAATATCCGTTAATCCTAAGACACTGTCGATCAATTTCACTGAGGAAAGCAAAGTTGGAAAATTCTTTGGCATGAACACCAAATACCTCATTTATTAGACAACAAGAAGTAGAATGAAAATACAAGGAATGTAACTGTAGCATTGGAGGCTCAGAGAATCTGAAAGTTTTTCCGAACTCCCCAATAACCATCAACCAAACAAATCCTAGGACGATTCTAAAGTCTATTGCCCAATGTTGTCGACAAAATCAACACATGTGCGACAGAGGCAACCTTTGAACCTGCACATGCCACAGCCAACACAAACACATGACACGCAACCGCTGCATCTAGCAGATTCAGGGCACCCGCGACGAACCTTGCGACTTTGTCTCTCCTCCGGATCTTCACAAGTTATCCTGAAACCAAAAGAAGTTCCCGAATTTGAAACGTAAACTTCGAGTATGAAATGATGCATTAGATCTAAACAAGAACCGCAGGGCATAGGAAAAGAGTTTACTTTACATACGGAGTGTCGGAACACGTCCAGTTCACTTTGGCCAAAGCATCGTGGAATGCACGACACTCCTCCGCTGTCCTGAGGCGGAAACGACGATCTTTCCCGCATTGGGAGCAGAGTACAAACTCGTCGCGATGAATAGCTTGCCTTGGCCTGAGGGTCCCCTTTACCTCTTCTGGTCTCTCTCTATGGTAGTACTTCAGGAGAGGTGTATTTAGCAAAGGAATCCTCTAGTCTTTCTCAGTGAGAACACAGATCTGGTTCTTCCAATTGCTCTACTCTTCACTCTCGTAATGCCTTACGAAAGAACGAGGGGACAACTTATCTGAATATAAATCGTGCAAGTGTTCATCAGAACAAATACCAAATATAATGTTACCAATCCGTTGGAGAACAAGTGAACGCTATTAGAGTAATATTGTCAAACAAAGAAGGAAATATACTGAAAAAAGAAAGCAGCGTTTTGCGTGTAAAGGAAATTTCATATGAAGGTCGCGGCTATCTATTCTGATACAGAAAGGGAAGTTACATTGCCTTCCCCCTCCCCCCTCTATTGCAAAGCAGAAAGATTGAAAGAGACGATTATAGACTTGCCTTGGCGACAGGTAGGAAAACATTCACACTTAATCTCGAGCTTCCCATGAGGGAAAATCTTGAGCTTTCCAGGAAGTTCACCATAGTCGCTGCTTCTGCCTAGGCACATGACTTCGATATGATTCGGCCCTCTTTCGATATTAGCAATGCCTCTCAATTCTTCATCACTAAACATTGTGGCACCTTGTCCATGAACAACCACCTCCATTTCTCTACTTATGTGTAGCTTTGTGCCTCCCAAAAGAATACCAACAACTGCAGCCTTTTAGATTCAAATTGCTTTTGTGAGGATTCATACGACAAGTTGACAACAAATAAAGGACTTAAGGATAGACTTGAAAATGGATAAAACTGATGTACAAAATTTTAAGACCACATTTTAGATTATATCCTTTCAAGAGATTTTGTATAAGAAAAAATAAGTACTTTTGATCAACCAGAGCATGCAAAATACTATACCTACTCAAGGATAGACTTCACCTGGAACATTTAAATGGAGAATGTAGTCCGAAGTTTCAATAGTTGTAAAAAAATAGAGAAGAAGCACACTTTATATAGAGAAATTTAGTGACCGAGCGTTGGCAGATTAATTTTGAATAATCAACGGTAATAATTCAAAAATTAAGATAACTTAAGGAAATAATATGAACGATGAATGCGTTGTAATCAATTAATTCCAACGGTCTCTAATCTAACGTCTAATTGAAAATTATAGAAAACATATTTGTTTCATCTTTAAAATTTGGACTTATTACAATTTACCAAATTGAACATATAAGATGCTAGTAATTTGCTTTGCACCTGCTACGCACGTGCGAACCACATTAATCGTTGGGCCATCATCGTCATTTCAACTGGGGCACGAGGACACTACATCTATTCAGGATAACTTAATTTGACCTGTCATAATATTTTCCGAATGGAGAAATATTTGATTAATTAATCATTGATTGAGACAAGATGAATTATCAATTAATACCAACGGTCACTAATCTAATGACTAGGAGAAGAATACTAGAAACCATGTTTTGTTCAAACTTCAAAATTTGATTTGTTATACTTATTGAATTGAACGCCTAATATGATACATGTAGTTATGCACGTGTGTAGCACGCTAACCATATCGCTCATAGGTTTATCATCAAATTTTCACACGACAGACAATTACTACAGGGAAATCTAATAATGAGTTGACATATTATTGTCAAACAATCAACGGTCATAGTTGAACGACTAAGATCATTGAATGCGAGAATATAAATTATCAATGCCAAAAAAGGTGACCAATTCAGCAGCTAGTGAAATAAATAAAAACAAATTTATTCTAAACTTTTAACTTTTTATAGTTGGTATTTATTTCACTCAATAAATAAAAAGTACTATTCCCCAAGATAAAATTGTTTGTTAGAGCTTTTTTAAATCGAGATACGTAATTAGAAGTTTCAATGTCTCTATAAAATCCGCAACGAAGCACAGTGTTTATAGAGAAATTTAACGGCTATTGTGAGATTATTTTTGAATAATCAAGGGTCATAGTTAAAAGGGAAATATACTTTAGCGGAAGAATGTGAATTACCAATGCCTCTAACAACATGAAAAAATTTGTAGATAACACATTTTCCTGGATTTCCAAATTTTGAATTGGTACTAGCTATCTTTTTTTGATCCGTACTAGCTATCTAATTATCAGTAGTTTGGTATTCCCATCAATTCGCTTCATTATTTGTGAAAAGTATGATACAACGATGCTTTCACAAATGATCAAGGCATGCTTACATACAATTCTCAACTAAGGTACATGTGTTTTTAAGAGATATAAATCCTAATGAAGAACAAAATCAGAAGTTTCTAGATTTGTAAAATGCCAAATAAAAGTCGGGTTATATCGATAGGTCTAATAGAGAAGGTAATAAGTAGTTTCGATGCATGTATAAAAGCCGAACGAAACACGATTTGTATATGGACAATTATAATGATCACTTACAGAATATTTAAGGAACTCGGGGAAGAAGAAAGCAGGAAACCAATTAGGTGTTAGTGATTGAATCTTGGCCGATGAAATTTCTAGTTAAATTTGCACATTAAATTATGTGGCAATTTTCGATTAATTGCAAATTAACAAAGTTAGTACTCGAATTATTATTATTATTTTCTTAAGATGTAGCTATGTGGAGAACATGTTCAAAGCACCTCTTTGTTTCACGGTCATTTTGGACAGTATTAGTTATTTTGTTATACCCATATTTCAAACATCGAGGTATCCAATTGTTCTTTTCCTTTTCAAATGTTAAATTATGTGACGTACATTTTCTGAAAAAACCCATGCATTGACGCTCTTTCTTGACAGAGTTAGTATGGGGATAAATTATATCGGTAGGGGAGCGTTCCGCCTTAGATGATTCATACATAGCATCTCTTTCTTTTATCAAGGAACATATACATCTTAAACATGGGACGAAAATGATACTTCCAAATTACTGAGAACTAAACTGACACTCTATCCATACTTTGACGACCAACATTACAAATAAGCCAAATCCAACCTCCCACTTGAACTCCAAAATTACGCGTGGACCCCTTTCAATAGTTTTTGTTCTCTAAAACAAAAAGTTTCAACGTGCGAGCAAAAAAAGTCAAGAAGAAGCAATTCCATTCTCTCTCTCTCTCTCCCCAGAACACGCTCGTCATTTAATCAGACGGTTCAGAGAGAGAGAGGCAGGAGAGAGCCCAAAGGAAAAAATCTTTCATCTTTCCCTCTCGTCTCACCAGAGAGATTTCCAATTGGACATCGATTCAATCCAAATTAGGGCGCGCATCAATAACCATGAACGAGAAGGCCGGAGTCAGCAAAGAGCTCAATGCCAAACACAGAAAGGTCCCACCTTTAACTCCTAACAACATCGTCATTTCTTCAATCTTTACGTCTCTCATGTATTTGATCTGAAATTTATCGGACCTTATCTCTGGTGGGTCGGTGTTAATCTCGAAATTATGATTTTTTTTTCAATTGGGTATTGGCTGATCCGATGCCCTAATGGGATCTCATGTTTGGTTGGTGTTGATTTAGGGATTCAAGTGTGGGTTTATTGGGGATTCGAATTAGGGTGTGTTTGGTGCTAGTTAGGTTCAAAGATTTCTTCTTTAATAAAAAGGTATCTAGGCCCTGTTTTGTTTGGTTTGGGATTTTTGGGTAATGAGTGGGGAGAGATATGTAGAGAAATGAGAGTAGTAATTGGAGAGAAAACTAATTGGGGACCATGCGCAGAGAGAAGGGTTGGATCTCATGTGGTGTGTTTAGTGCAAGTTAGGTTAAAAGCTTTCTTCTTTAATACAAGCTATCTATTGTTTGTAAATCCATGATCAGATCAGATTTGCAAGTATAAGCCACACAAAAGGAAATAAGATGTGGTTGAGTGTTTTCACTTTGATGCGGAGTTTACTGGATTTGAGATTTTATGGAATTGGTGGAAGTGGAACAGCTGTTTTTTTTCTTTGAATAATCCTGATTAAGTGTTGATTTCAAAATGGTTTCTTTTTTGGGATTTTAGTTAGATTGTCCGGTTTGTAAAACGAGAACTTAAAGAGAATGCATTTTTGTGAAAGACAATTCAAACTTTTTCTCCATAAGTTAAAGAACTCTTACATTTTGATTAACTTGCTGGAAATAAAAGTCTGAAGCTTCACAAAATGCATTATGTTTAAATTCTCGTTTTACGGATCGGACAATCTTTTTGGGACTGAGGTAGTACATGTTTTTGCAGTGGAGAGTTTCGTTCCTCGTCATTGATGAGGGTGATTCATTGGCAAATTACCAGTGATTAGATGAGGAGCACTTGGGCTGGGATATGTAGTGTCGTAGAGACTTGGAAAGAGACAGGGTTGGCAAATATAGAGAAATTATATGTTATGCTCAGTGGTTGGGTGAGGATTCAATCTAACCCTTGCTTTTTGGGCAGGCTGTTTGTGTGGTGTGTTGTGTTGGGCAAAGGTAGCTCTTTGAGGGGTGTGTTGGGCAAAGGTTGCTTTCTTTGTGGTGTGTGCCTCCCAAGGGGAGATTTTTTGTTGGTGTGGTCCTAGGTATGGAAAGCAAAAGAGAATGATTTGATGACGATTCCGTTATGTTTGACGTGGTTTCTTGGAGAGAGACACCGAAGTGGCGACGTCATTTTGCTGGCACAAAACTGGCACAAAAGTCCAATGTCTAGGATTACAAGTCTTTTGTTAGCATTTTGCATAGCTGTGAGTTTAGAGACTAATCTTAGGTTGGACTATTTGCCCACTTCTTGGAGTATAGGGCCTTTTTATTTTTCCGGCTTTCTGTATTCGGGATTCCCTTATTGCCTTTCTTTGTGGAATTTGATCTACTTGAAAAAAAGAAGTTTTTAGGTTCATTTTCGGTATGTGACTTTTTGAATTTAGCCTAATATTCACATCGCTGATGCCATAGATGTCATAGACTCATAGGAAAGATAGACTGGTATCCCTTTTTGTTAATCAGTTATGGAGTCACATGATATGTAGGTTCCAATATAAAATTCATTATTTTCTATGTTCTACACATTTAGTTGTTGTCGAATCTCAGTTGTGAACATGGATTTGCATTCTGACATGAGTGACTGATGTCAAAAACAGAGACTCTGAAATTTGTGGACAATGATTATGGTTGCAGATGTTTTTGGGCTTCAGTTCAATGTTTTGGTGTCTTTTTCTGTGCTTAAGTAAATGGTTACTTGCAATTTGTGGAACATCACTAATTGTTGGTAGCATTTTTTTTTTGGGATAAAATAATACTCTTAAACATCTTGACCTGAATGTCTAATAACCTTCCCACTTTTCATACATTTAAAGTTATTGAAACTACTTTTTTTCAGTAAGTGTCTAGACAATTGATAGATCAAACAGTTGTGGGTCCCTTCTTTACGTGGCACAGAGTCTGTGTTGCCGAAAGGCCATCATAAATGAACACAAGAAAGGAAGAGAGGGAAAATAATGATCACTTCTTCCATCCCGTTTCATGAAGGTGTGGGTGATCTTGGGCCTTGTGGTCCCCATTAGTCTGACTTGCTGCCTGTTGAAAATTTCTTTATGCTCCATAAAATGAAGGGAAACCAAATTAGGTTATCCGATTGTCAGACTGAAGCCTTGCGAACGAGGTTTGTTTACTGACAAGGCTTACTTGATGTATGTGTATTTGAAGTGTGCAGTCATTTGATGTTGAGAACTCTTCTGTTCTTTAGGTTCAAGAGGTCGTACTTCTACTCCAAGTGTTGATCTGTCAACATACCTGGCATTTAGTTTCTTGGTTGGAGCTTGGTTGTTTCAGAGAGTCTTCCTTTCTTTGCGATTCACATGGAAATTAAATGCTACAACGCTGAGACCATAAGATTTCATTCTTTGGGTATGGTGAATACCAAAGATTAATTGGTCTAGTCCATGGTTAAGTGTTCTCACTTGACTTGCGTTCTCTTGGTTCTTTAAAATTGGGCGTCATCCGGTTGTTAACAAGAGAATTTTCCTCTGGAAACTTCACCAGGGAGTCAGAAAATGCTATTCTTGATGCGTTATCATGCTGATGTCATGGAGGTGTATTCACAACATTTGTTGGACACGTTCTCTCTTAGTCTCCCATCCTTTCCTTTGTGACAAAAAGTTATGCCCGTGCCTTCTTCCTTTACTGCTGTTGTAGCCTTTGCATGATTATCACCACTGCCCATCTATTGATTCTATTGCCTACCGTAAATGCTGTCAGTTACTCTTCTCCGGTAGTTTGAATCTCTGCGCTTCACTTCTTTCTGAATCAAGGAATGCTATTTGGATGCTCTCAGAGGGTATAGAAAAAAGAGTGAGTTAGCATAAACAAATGAAGTATTCAAAAACTTAGCTGGTAGTTTAGGTCGTGTAGGACCCTAAGTTGCTATATGCTGGTGAGGAAGTCAGGCTATTATGGATGCCATAGTCCAGTTCTGTAGTCTGGTTCTGAATTTGATGCATCTGCGAAGGACTTTGACTCTTGAACAGTCTTTTTTCTGCAAATTCCTAACTAATTTCCAGAGGACCTTCGCAAACAATAGAAAGAAAAAAAAACAGAAAGTAAAGAAAGATTTTCATTTATTGTTGCTTTTGGTTGTTGCACAAATTGTTGGTTCGGTTCTATTTTGGTAGTTACCTTTTGTTGTTCTTTTCTCATGCCTTTTTGGCCTTGGGATATATAATATTGGAGGCCTTGGCCCTTCTGATTTGTTGGCCATGATTGAAGGCCCCGCCTCCTTTAAGAAACATAATTTACATGTTGCCAACTTGCCATTCTTTCTCCATAGCCTGTAGCGGCCTTTAATTTATGTACATTTGACAAATGGACTCTGTTTTTTTTTTTTTTTTTTGTCATCCTCAGATACTGGAAGGGCTTCTTAAATTGCCAGAGAACAGGGAATGTGCTGACTGCAAATGCAAGTATGTTTCTGGGAACTTTTAAAATTGACGAAATCAATAGCGAAATTATGCAAATATTATATATGGAAGAAACAAGATTAGAAAACAATGATATCAGTTCCTTACCCGTGACGTAGCTACATGCTATTGTTTGAAAATAACTGCTATCTATTTTGATTTTTGAGTCTGGCATTGACTCGTTTTTCATGCAGGGGTCCACGGTGGGCTAGTGTTAATCTAGGCATCTTCATATGCATGCAATGTTCTGGAATCCACAGAAGTCTTGGAGTCCACATAACGAAGGTGATAGTTTGTGCATTGATGTGCTTTTATAGGAGACTGGAATATGCACAATAACATTGGGAAATTTGTCTATTAGTTGGGTCCCTTAAAAGCAATTTTATGCATCTTTATCAATGGTTTCTTTCACAGGTGAGATCTGCCACCCTGGACACATGGCTTCCTGAACAGGTTGCATTTATTCAGTGTAAGCTTCTCGTGAATACATGAGCTCAACTCTTTTGTTCAATGACGGTCCAAGATTAGGAAAAATAGTGTTGTTGATAGTATGATTCCCATATGCAGCAATGGGGAATGAGAAGTCAAATAGCTATTGGGAAGCAGAGCTACCCCCTAATTATGATAGAGTTGGGATTGAGAATTTCATTCGTGCTAAGTATGTTTTTGTACCTTCTATTACCCTATTCACCTTGGCAAAACACAATAAATTTCTGCTGTCTTATTCTAATTGTTCAGCCTTAAGTGGAAAAGTTCTATAATGTTTTAATGTAGGTATGAAGATAAAAGATGGGTTACTAAAGACAACACAAAGTCACCTGCTAGAGCTCTGGAAGACAAGGCTTCTGTGGAGCGGCAGATACCTGAGGATAGGAGTGGACATGACCATGGTTGCAATTCTGAAAATTCATCTGAGGAAAGGAAAAAAAACTTTCAAGAACATCGTACAAGGCACAACATTCCTGCTTCTACGAGAATTAGTATACCTGTACCCCCCAAAGGACCTGAACCAGTATGTTGAATATGATCTTTCATTGTTTGTGTTCCTTGTTTGTTGCATTGCATGTTAGTTTGTGATGATAGTCCTTCATTATGTGTGGCGAGCCTTGCCTAATTAGCTTGCATATAGGTTACTCCACCGCCAAGGGCTCAACAGATCACTGAGAAGAAGTCACAGCCAATAGTGGCATCTTCTGAATCAACAAAGCAGGCAGTAGAATGTAGTCCAGCTGTCTCTGCCCCGAAAGTTGATTTTGCTACTGATCTCTTCAACATGCTTTCAATGGATGGTCCTAGTGTAAATAGCTCAGAGGCTGCCTCTGCTGATGACAATGCATGGGCAGGTTTCCAATGTATGTCTTTGTTTGCCTCATTTGAACAAGATTGTTTTTACTTTCGGTGAGACCTTACATTTATTGTTAATCCTGGCTCTTGACCCTTTGCAGCGGCTGCTGAAGGTTCAGTAGCTGATAAAACTGGCTCTACAGAACCAGATGCTAAGAAGACGCATTCTTCTTCTGGTATTGAAGATCTGTTTCAAGACTCCCCTTCTGTAGTTTCTGCAGTGTCAGAAAAGCCTCAAAAAGATGCTAAAACTGATATTATGAGCCTTTTTGATAAGGTAAATTTCCGAGTGGCTTTATCATTTGAAGAAGTCTTGTTTCTGTGGTAGTGTGGTTATACATGGAGTAAAGTTTGTGGTTAACGGTTGATATCTAAATTCTATATTAATGAACAAATGGTTGACCAACTGACAGCATTTGTGAATTACTTTACTGCCTAGTGCCTGCTAAACTACTACTTTTTGTTTGCTTTGCAGTCCAATATGGTGTCGCCATTTGCTATTCACCAACAGCAAATTGCTATGTTGCAACAGCAGCAGTCCCTTCTTATGGCTGCTGCAGCTAAATCAGGTGGCGTTTTGCCAAATTTTGCTGGAAATGCACGACCACCAGGGGCAAATGGTACAACCTTACCCACTCCAAACTGGCCAAATGTTGGTTTCCAGTTTCCTGGAATGATGACACCTGCTGCTGGAAATAATGAGCTACTGAAATACATGCAGCAGGTAGAATATATGAAAGTCTTTGTTTGTATTGTTTGTATGGAGTCCGAATACTCATTTTATTTTTGCCTTTGAGACAGATGGGAAACATGGGATCAACACTCCCAGTTGGGAGCTCTGTTCCATTTCCAACAGCAAGGTACTTTCCACTGTCTTCAAGGGTCACTTTTATGGCTTTATTAACCAGATGTTTGATGGATCACATACGCTTTCTAGAATGTGCAAACTATTTTATTGTGATCGACTGATCATGCTTCGTTTTTCATTCATAACTCATTACCGGTGTTAATGTTTGTTGTGGAATCTATTTTTCCATGGAAATGCTTCTAAAATTCCACAAGCTAGGGGCAATACTTGTCTTCACATCTTATATCACATTTACCTCCCAAAGTCAAAGAAATATCTCTAGGAAAAGAAGTATTATGTGCTGTCGTCGTATCCTCGATATGAAGACCATAAATCCGACATAGAGATATATATGATATACCCTTACCAGACACCTTTCCACAGTCCATGTATCGTAGATATCCTGTGCATTTGCATGGAATATTCGAGTTTATCCTTTCCCTTTTCTCCTTTGCAGCATTTATAATATGGGGCAAAATGCTTCTACTAATGGTGTGGCACCTGCCGGAACAAATAAAACGCCTTCAGCATCCCCCGTCTCGTCTTCTGGGGTTACACAGACTGGAAAAGAATATGATTTCTCTTCATTGACGCAAGGTTTTTTCTCAAAATCCTGAGATGATGCTGCAACGAACTGTCATAGCATGCTGATGGAATCCATTTACAGAAAGCTAGCATTTCGAAGGTCTTTTCCATGTGTACACTATTTGTATTTTGTAGAGGCGGCACTTTTCTGTTTTATTCTTTTTTCTTCATATTTTCTTCACTCTCTTTCTCAATACGGGCGGTGGATTCATTTGTATGAGATAGGTGGACTGGGTGGAGTAATAAGTGATTTTAGATTCATTGATAACCATTTTCCCGCAACGCTATTTTGTTTTGGACGGATTATGGCTATAGAGAATATGTGAATTTGTACTGAGATGAGATAACCTGCTGTCTTTTTAAGTTAATCTTGCTGTCTTGAAAGAGCAAATTTGAAATGTCAGGAGCATGTGTTTGGTTGCTGTGACCCAACAAATCTTGATGGATGCTCGGATAGGACATGGATTTTAGTCAAATAACCTTCTGAATTCCAAGTTGAGTGGCCTACTAGTAGTAGCGGGAGTGTTAAACCCTTAACAAATGGCGCAGTGATAGTCCCTTGGCAATCAGCGAGCGTCCTCAGGAATTCTATGGTCTAGGGTTCGACTACTCTCATTTGCGCTCATCAATTCTTGTGTTGGCCTATCCATGCGTTTGATATTCCGGATTGTTCGGACTTTTTGACTGTTTTGTAGAATTTGTTTACCAATCTTTTGCCTTTAAATATAAAAATACAGTTTCCTTTATACGGAGTATTAAATCTCGTATCTTATTGGCCCATCAAACGGTCCTTAGGACACAACATCAGGCATGGAAGGCCCATTGTTGGAGATGGAAATTGCAGATTATTGCGCCTTCGAAATGAACGAGAAAACAAAACAAAACGAAAAAGAGAGAAGAAAAAGGTACTGCATGGGGAGTTTGTTGGGTTCTCTCCGTCACTTGTCTCATTTTTCTGCTCGTTTTCTCTTAAAGTGGAAAAAAAATTCCGAAAACACAAAGAAAGAAAGAAAGAAAAACACGAACTTACAGTGCCAGCGTCGCAAAAGGAATGTCAAAAAAAAGGAGGAGAGGTCGGTGGAGAATTGAACCTTAATAAGAGAAAATTGACAGTAGTGCCGATTATCGGAGAGTAATTGATCAAGTCCATATCATTAGTTTGTTGGGTTCTCTCCGTCACTTGTCTCATTTTTCCGCTTGTTTTCTCTTAAAGTGGAAAAAAAAATTCCGAAAACACAAAAAAAGAAAAAAAATAACAAACTTAGAGTGTCAGCGTCACAAAAGGAATGTCAGAAAAAAGGAGGAGAGGTCGGTGGAGAATTGAACCCTAATAAGAGAAAATTGACAGTAGTATCTTTGCGTAGAAAAATCTAGAAATAAAACAAAACCATCATTGGGCCACTAGTGCCGATTATTGGAGAGTAATTGGTCAGTTGGTGGGAGTGTGGACAAATATCATTAGCATATGAGAAAACCAAATTGAAAGCTACTTGCAAGGAAAAAAGATGGGACTGTAAATATCAGTCCGTACTTGTGGCTAAAAACAGAATGGAAGACACTGGTGACTTCACTGACTTGGACTTTGAATCACACCATTCCCATACGGACAGTGGCCGGTGGACGCAGAATTCGTACTTAGCGATAGCTCGACCGACAGTGTTTTTCTACATTATTATGACAACAATTATATTATATATATGTATATATTTTTCACTTGCTAAGTTTGACGAAGAGATGAAATTGTGGTTATGAATGTAATCGTCTTTCAATTACACGTGCGACAAAAAATGGTTGATAACTTGAAATTTTAGAAAGTTTTTTTTACACATATATGAGAAATTTTAAGAATTTTTATTCATTCAAGGGATTTATAGGGACCAGGTCCATACAATTTTTTCAAAAATCAACCTTAAAACTAGCACAACTAGTGCGAATATTTCGAGTTGTGCTAGGTGCCAGCACCCCTTGTATCCGCCCCTGCATATGGAAAATGAGAACACTCACTTAGTCAAGGAGATTGTTAATCACTTGAACATTCAATTGTGTTAAGGTTATAGTTTTGTTGTGGGTCACATTTTTTTTTTTTGATGATTAAAGGTAGAAGAAATTAATGAAGCTAAGGTCCTGCTCCGCTAATTTTTTTTTAAATACTTATTTTTTATTTTACGAGATATGTCATTCTCTCACAATACATCACATTTAATTCAAAAAATAAATACTACTTATTTCCCTTAGCGCTAGACATTAGCTTCGTCTTTTTTGTATTCCTTGTATATATTGTCAGTTTTGGAACTTGGTTGTGTCTTTTTTATCTTTGTATTCAGATGGAAATCTGTAGATGCCGTATGACTACTTGAAATGATAATATTTTCTCGTTTCTGGTCAAAAAAATAGCAACGGTTTAGCGAGCTAGACATTTCGCATCGCTTTGATTTCCAATGGCCCCTCCCTTGACGGTCAGTTTTTTTTTGTGTGTTTTTTTGTTGTCATAAACAACTATTTCCATTTTTGTCTGTTAGGAAGGATGGAGAGGATAGAAAAAATTGTTCGGTATTGCTCCAATTCTTTTTCCAATAACATATATAGGCTCTGTTTGGTAACACTTCCACTTTTCTATTTCCTGTTTTTTATTTGCTGAAATCAATTTTTACTTTTCCTAAATAAAAGTGAAAGCGAAAAACATGTTTGTGCAACCTATTATCAAAAAGGGGGAAAAAAAAAAAAGAGAGCGAAAAACATGTTACTCCCTCCGTCCCTTTATTACAGTCCAGTATTCCATTTTGGGCTGTCCCTTAATAAGTGTCCATTTTGTAAAGTTAGTGGGTAAAAGTTGGTGAATTGTCTAATTTGTCCCTAAAAGTAGATTCCATTTTGAAAAGTTAGTGAGTAAAAGTGTAATGATGATGGGTAAGTAGGGAAAGTAGAGGAAAAAATTGATGTGAAAGGTATAATGATGATGTCTTTTTAATAAGTTGTAGTTACGAAGCAGGACATTTAAAAAGGGACGGAGGGAGTATCAACCAACTCCTTCATAGGAGAAATTTTTTAGTGTCGGGTGGGTACCACATGGTTCTCACTTGATGCATTCGGGCTGTTCATTTTGGTTTTGGACAGCTCGGATTTGGAGAGAGAGAGAGAGAGAGAGAGTGGTGGGGTGAGAGGAGAGAGAGGGTTTCAATTTGGCCATCCAACACACTTTTGGATGGCCCGGATGGATTACTCAGGTACCACGTGGGCACGGCCACATGATACCCACCCGGTACCCAAAAATTTCTCCCTCCATAAACCCAAACACACGGTCCTTCCAAGAGGATCCATTATCCACAGTAAGGCAAAGCAAACCCAAATTTCTCTAAGACCCAGGAATTTGATGACCTATTCTCTTTCCCATTACTACTACCAGAGGTTCCGCCATTTCGACGCTGACCTAACTTGAGAGAGAGAGAGAGAGAGAGAGAGAGAGAGAGCAATTTCTGGGTTGGGAAGGGATGGATCTGGTTTGGGAAGAGAGAAAGAGAACGAAAAAAAAGGCCCTCCGAGGACGCGAACCAACTCTTATAGCTGGGTTGCTCTGGCACGGTAGCGGAATGAAGTTGGCAGCTAGAATTTTGTTTCTGAAAATAGTGGAAGTTAGCTTTTGTTACTTCCTCAAATTATGAAAATAATAAAAGTGATTACCGGAATTTGGAAGTGGAAATAGTGCACCAAACAAACTTTCAAGGTTAATTTTTGAAAATTCTGAAAATAAAAACAGAAAACAGAAAATATAATGGTTACCAAACATGACCATAGTGTCTCTTTTTTACTAGCTAGGGAGGCATCATCACTCACTCACTGCTCGAGTGAACGTGCGGCTCACGTGATAAAAAGGTCGATAATTTTCCCTTAATTTTACGTTGTTCCTTGCAATTGAAATTTCCCCTGATAAAGAAGGTTAAAAGAGCTTGATTTATTTCAACCCTCACTCTGACCAGGCTTGGAATCGCAGCGTCGTCTTCATTTATAAAAATACTAGTGTTTATCCGTGCCTACAGCACTACGCATACCGGTTGAAATTGTTCGTGCCTACGGCACTTGCTAGCTAGTAGGATTTTGCAATTGGGAAATCGGTGGCATTTGCACAATTACTAAAAAGAATGTGGGCACTTGCATTACATTTGCAAGTACCTTCTCAATCCTTGAATCAAATGAATCTCAGCCCTTCTTTCAACTTGTATTTGTGTGATCTCCACACCCTTGTATTTTATTAGGTAGACTAGTACTTGCCCGTACCTACGGCACTATGCACCCCGGTAGTGCCGTAAGTACAGGCATTTTTGTAATATATTTTTACTAGTGCTTACCCATGCCTACGGCACTACGCATTCCTTAGTGCCGTAGGCACGGACATTTTTGTAATATATTTTTATTTTTTTATGCCAACGCCAGAAGCCGAGCAGTGGGTAAAAAAGAATCGATGACATTTTTGTACTAATATATTTGTAAGAGTGTGGATGTTTTCTTAAGAGAGTTGGAGAGTACACATCAGCCCTTGGATCAAATGAATCTCAACCCTTCTTTCAACTTATGTTTGTGTGGTCCCCACACCCTTGTGTTTTATTAGGTAGATTTTTTTACGCCAACGCCAAAAGCCGAGCAGTGGGTAAAAAGACCCAATGGCATTTTTGTAATATATTTGTAAGAGTGTGGACGTTTTCTTAAGAGAGTTGGAGAGCACACATCAGTCCTTAGATCAAATGAATCCCAGCCCTTCTTTCAACTTGTGTTTGTGTGGTCCCCACACCCTTGTGTTTTATTAGGTAGAATATGTGATTCAACCGTGTATTTACATCCACACAAAAAAAAAAAAATACTACTCCCTCCGTCCCTTTATTACAGTCCAGTATTCCATTTTGGGCTGTCTCTTAATAAGTGTCTATTTTGTAAAGTTAGTAGATAAAAGTTGGTGAATTGTCTATTTTGTCCCTAAAAGTAAATTCCATTTTGAAAAGTTAGTGAGTAAAAGTGTAATGATGATGCGTAAGTAGGGAAAGTGGAGGAAAAAGTTGATATGAAAGGTATAATGATGATGTCTTTTTAATAAGTTGGAGTTATGAAGTAGAACATTTAAAAAGGGACGGAGGGAGTACCAGCAAACTACAATTCATGAGGTACCCTGTAGCCGTAGGCCAGTACCATGTTCTCCGATCGTTAATCATTTCGTGTGCTCAATCAATTCTCTCTCTCTCTCTCTCTCACACCACAGGTTCATATCGAACAAAAAATCGAATAGCCAACAAGTCGATTTCTGGTAGCATTCGAATGGAACAGCAACGATGTCGACAGGGGAACAGGTGAGCGATCTAAAATCAAGTTTTGATCAAGTCCTAATGATTCACACACTTCTTTTCAAAAAAAAAAAAAAAATGATTCACACACTTGAGTACTAATTAATCACGCAATCTGTTAGTAGTAAATTCAAGCACGTACGTATGTGTACGCTCGCAAAATCTCACACGTACGCACCAATTAATCTAATCTTCTTCTGGTAGCTGAAATATCGATCTACCTCCATTGACGATTGAATTGAATAGGTTTACTGGAGTAATTATCATTGCGTGTGCGATTCGGGCTTGTGCTTGTATATGGCGACACCTGATTTGGTCCATCTGGATTAGTCATGATGAGTGCTTTGATCTTTATTAGGGGTGGGGCTAGTAAGAAAATTAACTATCGAAATGGATTGCTAATGCTTGTATATGGCGACACCTGATTTGCTCCATTTGGATTAGTCATGGTCATGATGAGTGCTTTGATCTTTATTAGGGGTGGGGCTAGTAAGAAAATTAACTATCGAAATGGATTGCTAAACAAGTTGCCTTTCTTGTTGTGTTTGTCGACCCTCAAATTATAAATATCTGTTGTCTTCCTTGATGGGCTCTCTCCAACAGTGGCGAAGCCAAAATTACGAGAGGGTCAAACTAAGACCGATAAATGTTACTCCCTCCGTCCCTTTTTAAGTGTCCTGCTTCGTAATTCCAACTTATTAAAAAGACATCATCATTATACCTTTCACATCAACTTTTTCCTTCACTTTCCCTACTTACCCATCATCATTATACTTTTACTCACAAACTTTTCAAAATGGAATCTACTTTTAAGGGCAAAATGGAAAATTCACCCAACTTTTACCCACTAACTTTACAAAATAGACACTTATTAAGGGACAGCCCAAAATGGAATACCGGACTCTAAAAAAGGGACGGAGGGAATAGTATTTCAAAGTAAATATAGAAAATCTAAACCTCTCCCTACAACATATAGAAAATCTAGGGGGGTGTCGAGGCCTGCCAGCCGCCCCGTCTAGCTCCTTAATACAATGGCATGTAAAGATTGTTATATACGTGGTTAATTGGAAAGTGTTATATATCTTCATCTAATGTTCGTCTTGGCGTGGTTGAGTTCCAATGATTACCCGTTTTTTTACAAGAGTCGGGAAAAGTTGTTTAGACCCCGTTCCGCTAAGGTTCTTAATTTTTAAGTATTTATTTTTTGTTTTACGAGACAGGTCATTCTCTCACAATACAACACTTTCAATTAAAAAAAATACTTATTTCTCTTAGCGGAACGAGGCTTAGCTCTTTCAAGGGCATTAAAAAAAAAAAAAAACCTTATTCACGATAGATTAATCTAGTAAAGTATTCCATTCACACAATAGCTCAAGGGGAGCCCCCCTATTTCCACTGACTTAAATATCTCCCCAACCCATAACTCTTGGTGGTGAAAATGTCTGAATTTTAATTAGTAATTCAGTACTCAAGCTTGAGGGGAGACTTACAAGCCTTGTGTGCCGTAGAGTGCATGCGAGGGGCACTAATATTTACTTGATCATTAGGCATACACCACCAAAGTGCTCCACGAAAAGAAAAGCAAATTGGAGAAGATACACAATTTTATGATTTTGTGTATGATGCAAACTTTGAAACTTTTTCTCTTCACTTAAATATATATCAAGGTAGTGGTGAGGGTTAATGTCCTCTAGATCTCAATGACAAGTGACCACTATTGTTATTTAACCCAACTTAATTAGCATCACACAGAGACCCAGTGTCACGCATCAATCTGCCCCTCATTTAAAGTTAAGTTGAGATTCGAGAACTTCGTGTACTGTACGTATGCGGTCCTCTTTAATTTGACTTGAATACCCTTAGGCTGCGTTCTTTTAAACTGAACTTATTTTTTCTTCCCTTTTGGAATTTAAATAGATAACCGAGGCCCTTCCAGATGGAGCCAGGTTAGGTCACTTCAATTGCTTAAGCCCTTACTGCGATAGAGTAGGCCACTTTTGTAACGACCCTGATTTTTGGTAAATAAAAATTTCGTTAAATATTTGAATGATACCAAATAAGTACTGAAAAGTACAAGGATCGTAAAAGAAACACACCTTTTATTCAGAGGGCCGAAGCCAATGTTACAGCAGGAGAGGGGAGAGAATACAGCGGAAGAGAGAAGGGGGAGCTAGGATTTTAGAGAGAGAGAGGGTAATCCTGAAAAAACCTATCCTAACCCTTACAGACACGGACTTATTTATAGACTCAAAGGAAAACCAAATGGAAAAGAAATGAAATGCAAATTACACTTCAAATTTAAATGAAGATTCTAGCCGGGTGCGCAAGGGGCCCCATCGTCGCTTTGGTCTTCACCGACAGCAGAGTGTGATCATGACGATTCCATTATCGTCGCTTTTGTCTTAAGTGACAATTCCATTATTTGTTGCTTTAGTCTTTTCTCACCAGCCTGCCAAACTACTGATGCTTTTCCTTTCCTTTCTTAGTCTGTGACAGCCGTTCAGCCATCAACTCAGCCATGCTGTCCCAATAGTCACCAAGAGTAGGTGTGTCGGTCATTTCATCTTCGTAGGGGTCCTGAGATTCCCCTGCTAGACATGTGAAGGGATTATTATCTTCTCCCTTTGATTTGGCTGACGTCATAGAGTCATCATCTTTATCTGTATTGGTCTGAATAGTTTGAAGGAATTGTTCCTTCATGAAATCCATAGTTTTCATGATAATTTCATCATCAGTTGCTTCAGGGAATTTGGCCCTGACTTGAGCTGAGATATCAAGAAATGGATTCTTGATTGACAACTGCTCTTTCTGTTTAATTTGTTGTCTCAATTCCTGAATTCGAGCATTGACTTTGACAATGATATCTTGCACATCAGTTTGCTTCCACCATCGATACTGAAAAGTTCTTTGGAGGATTGGAAGTCCCAATTGATTTTTACCAATTTGAAGATCTCATTTCCAAAGCCATGGGATGCCAAAAATAGTCATTGTATCAAGAAAAAGTTTTCTTTCAGGAATATCTCCCCTCAATTGGGAGTAATATTTGAGGAAGGACTCTATTTCCTTCTGAATTTCAGGTGACAAATAATCCTGAAGTGGTCCAAATTTTGACCACCATTCGAAAAACCAATTTGGGAAATCATTTTGTCCAACCAGCTTTGGACATAATTTTATAAACCAGGAATGTCTTTTGTGCTGGTTTTGATAGTAAAAAGCTTTAGTGAAAGCTTCAATATAGTCCCAGTAATTATACTGGATCGGAACTCCATTTTCCGATTTAATAGATAGTGACTTTGATTTGCTGGGATGGATTCCCCATTTTTGAATTGGAATGACCATTCTTATTACGGCCTTGCTGTAGCTAATTGGACCCTTCTGTCCAATTTTGCTATCATAAGTATGGCGAAATTCCACCGATCCAGATTCTGAGAGCATTGCCTCGTAGATGTATCTGTATTTTCCTTCATGGACTGGATAACTCATTGTATCCAAGTACTGGGACTTTATTTCCCAGGGATCATTACTCCATTGCTCATCTTTTGATTCCAAGACCATAATTGTCTCGGTAGTCTTCAAAGATTTGAAGGCTTCATTAGTCTGGATCACTTCCGCCATTGAAAGTGATGAGGAGGATGCAGAAGCTGCTTCCTGAAGTGATGGAAATTGTAGATTTTTGGCTTGCAAGTAAGCCTCAACATCTGCTTGGGTAACCTTGGACGGTTTACCCCTACCACGAGGGTTATTGCCACGGCCACGACCCCGATCTGGTGGTCTATTCATCTGCAAAATTATGCACGAGATAAAATATTCAGCTTATTCTGAATTTGTTGCATTCTGTTCCGACGAAAACTGTTTACAACAATATTCTCATCTTCATCATCGGAATAACCATATTCATCATAAAATTGGTCGATGGCCACAATAGCATTGGCCCATCTTTTCAGGTAGAATCTAGTAGGAAGATATCTCCTGAAATATTGTTCCCTATTTGCCATGACGTGTCTGTTCATGGCTTTCCTGAATTTTTTATCCTTTTCAATGATAAATTTTAGCCTAGATTGGGCTATAGAAGGACAGGCTTGTTTGATGAAAGTTTCATCTGCATTAGAAGAGGATGCATGTATTTCCTCAGCCTTTTGACGGCTGATTGGCAACATTAGCCCTGTAAAAATTCACTAGTAAGAAAATCAGGGAGAGAATTATTTTCTCCTTTTATATATTCAATATCAAAATCAAAAGCAGATAATTCAGACTGCCATCTAGCAAAAATTTGTTTTGAAGCCAGGTTTTTAATATCTTGTTTCAAAACCTGCTTTGCTGCACTGCAGTCAACTTTTATCAAGAAATGTTGATTTAATAAATCATCCTGGAATTTATTTATACATTTAATAATAGAAAGAATTTCTTTCTTTATTGTGCTATAATTAGCTTGAGCATTTTTGAAAAGTCCAGAAGTAAACCTGACTAATTCTTCCTTAGAAGTATTAGGATTGTATTGTTTTAGAATGCCACCATAACCAATATTAGAGGCATCTGTTTCAACTGTTTTTCTCCATTTTGGATTGGCAATAGCTAAACAAGGAAGTTGCTTTGCTTTTAATTTAATCTTTTGGACAGCTTTGGTATGAATTTCTGTCCAAGGAGGAGGATCCTTCTTTAATCTATCATAAAGGGGTGCAGAATCCTGAGCTAATTCTTTGTAATAATCTCCGATGTAATTGAGACTACCAAGAAACCTCTGCAATTGAGTTTTCTCTCTTAATTCGTCTGGGAATTTAGAAGCAAATTCTATGCTTCTATCAATGGGAATAATTTTTCCCTGGTGGATATTGTGTCCTAAGAATCTGACTTTAGTTTGAAACAATTTCATCTTAGGAGCAGAAACAACAAGTCCATTTCTTTTAATAACATCTTTAAAAATTCTAAGATGTTTCATATGCTGGTCTATGTTCTGAGAAAATATTAGAACATCATCTATGTAGCAAATAGCAAATTCAGCATATGGATAGAAAATATCATTCATAATATTCTGGAATTCTGAAGGTGCATTCTTCAAGCCAAAAGGCATTACATTCCATTCAAAGTGACCAAAAGGAACAGTAAAAGCAGTTTTATATCTGTCAGATTCCTCAATTTGAATATGCCAATATCCTGATTTTAAATCAAATTTGGAAAAGATAGCTGCCTTATTAAGCCTATCTAATAAATCCTTCTTATTAGGAATGGGATATCTTATCCACATCAAAACCTCATTGAGGGGTTTATAATTAATAACAAGTCTAGGAACACCTCGTTCCTTCTCTGCATTTTTATTGACATAAAAAGCTGTGCAACTCCATGGAGAATAGCTTTTTCTGATTAGTTGTTTACCGAGTAAACTGTCAATTTCATTCTGACACATTTTCAAATATTCTTGTTTCATTTGAGAAGGCCTTGCCTTTGTGGGAATTTTTCTTTCATTAAAATCCTTCTCATAAGGAAGTGAAACAATATATTTCTTCCTATCCCAAAAAGCATTAGGGATATCACTGCAAATTTCTTTATTGAAATTCTCTTGTATTTGGGATATTTTCTTTATCATTGTGGAACTCAGAAGAGTCTCCTCAATTCCCATTATTCTAATTTCTTTTTGAAGGAAATTTATTTGTTTATCCTTATTGGATATTTTCCTTATAATATCGTTTACTTCTTTGTAAACAGGGGGAGAGACGAATTCAAAGAATATCTCATGTTGACCTCTAATATTGCGACCAATAGGTTGATCAACTGGGAAGAAATTACATTTCCTGAAAATTGGACTATCACCAATGCGGTCCCACCAAGACCAATAATAAACCAAATTGAACAAATAGTTCAAGATAATGAGGGAACTGTTTCCCTAAATTTTAGGAATTCTCGATCTGAGAGACTTCTTAGAAGTAATAGCACTAGAAATAGCTTTTCTAGTACCCAAATACCTTATAGGGTGAGTGTTCCTCCTACTAGTAGACACTCAATTTCTGAAATTCCTAGTCCGGATGAGATTAATCTAGCAGGAATAAGAATATCCCAAAATCAAATTCCTCATGGAGTTTATAATATTCCAGAACCATTAGAATCACCTACTGCCAGCGACATGAATTTTTCCATCAATGACAATAATAGATCCTGAAATCAGGCAAGGAATAAACAAAGATTTTTATCAACCTAAATACAAGGAATTTAGGGAATGGTATTTCTCAAAATATAGTGAGAAACAATTACAAGAGTTTAAAAGGGAATTCTATGATTGGATTGAGTATTCTAAGAAAATCATCCCTTTTACCCAATGGTTTTATGGTAAATATTTTCCTGAAATTGGTAGATCTATCCATGTTATTCAAGACTATCATAGGAATTGGAGAAGTATGTCGGGAACTGTACTTAAGGCAGTTCATCCTCCCACTATTCCTTTATCTTTGGAAGGAAGTTCAGAATCTGAACCTACTCTGGAAACTGTGGCTTTTGTTAAGCCTGCTAATGCAGATTTAAATGGTAAACTGCATAAACAAAATAATCACACCAATCTCCACCTTAGTACTATAGGAGAACAATTGGTTAGAATAGAGGACCAGGTCACCCAATTAAGGGATGACATTAAGAATTCTCATACTAAAGAGAGAGTTGAGGAGGTTATCTCTCCCTCTAATATTCGTCCACCTATTCCTATAACTAATTTTAACTTGACCAATCCTAATAAAAATTCCGAATTGGTTAAAGAACTACAAAAAAGGTTAAGAGGCCTTTCTATTAATGTTATTTCTGAGGAAATGGAGGACATGAGCAATCAAGAAATCTCAGAACTAGAGAATGTTTTCCTTCAGAATGAAACTATTAATAAAATCCAATATCCTCCACAAAGACTCCCTTATGCTGGGGCAGATAGATATTACTATCCTAGGCCTAGCCCTCAGGATATGTTATTTGAGGAAGCGGGATTTCAAAAACAAATGTCTTATAGTGGAAGGACCATTTATGAATGGAACATAGATGGCATGACTGAATACCAAATTTTTGGAGTCGTACACCAAATGATGATGTACAGCACAATTTGTGCTCAAAATGATAATGGCGATAGAGATATTGCCAGATGGATCACCGCGCCCGGTTTTACAGGAATGATAAAAGGGTGGTGGGATAATATCCTAAATGCAATCCAAAGAGCAGAAATTTTAGATGCAGTAAAAATTGAAAATGATATTCAAATGGCCGATGCTGTTTATACTTTAATAAACACATTAATCCTCCACTTTGTTGGTCACTAGGATAACCAACAGGAAAGAAGTAGAGAATTACTTCAGAATCTAAAATGTCCAACGTTAACCCATTTTCGTTGGTACAAGGATGTTTTCCTTGCTAAAGTTATGCAAAGAAACGATGCTAATAGTGAGCATTGGAAGTCAAAATTCATTGACGGTCTACCCCATTTCTTTGCTGAGAAAATAAGGAAAAAATTGAAAGACCAAAATAATGGTATGACAATTATTTATGATAATTATACCTATGGCCAATTGATATCCATAGTAATCCAGGAAGGATTAACTTTATGTAATGATATAAAATTACATAACCAGTTGAAAAAACAACACTTAACTGGTAAACAAGAATTGGGTCAATTTTGCGATCAGTTTGGTTATGATATGCCTAAATATCTAAAGCCAACTACTAAGAAGAGTGGTAATAAAACTACTACTAAAAAATACTCTAAGAAAAAATCTTATAATAATAAGAAGAATAAAGGTGAGCAATCTGGCTTAAAAGAATCTACTTCTAAAAAGCCTAATAAGGCAAAGAAGAAATCCACAGCAAAATGTTTTAAGTGTGGAAAAATAGGTCATTATGCTAATAAGTGCAAGACTAAGAAAAAGCTAGAAGAGCTTCAAATAGATGAAGGGTTAAAACAACAACTCTTCAAATTACTTCTTGATTCAAGTGAATCAGATTCTTCAGATGAAGAATCAAGAGATCAGGTTAATGAGGTTTCTGACCAAGAGGAATACACTTCTTCCGAATCAGAAGAAGTGATTCCCAATAATTGCAATTGTAGTAATCTGGAATGTTCAACCTCCAATGATTACTGGAAGGCAATAGTTGAGATGAATGGTCTCAGTATCAATGTTCTAACTGAAAACCAACAAAGTCTTTTGGACATCATTGATCAAATTGATGATCCTCAATTAAAAATGAAAATCATTGAAACTTGTATCTCTTCTAATAAAAAAGAAGAAGAAGGGGTTAAACCTCAGATTCAGAAAGAGACCTATAGTCTGAAAAATGTTCTAGACAGATTAGAACAAAATGACAGTTACAAACCTGTAACAATCCCTGATCTTAAGGGGGAAATAAATATTTTAAAAACAGAAATAAAATTGTTGAAATCCTTTCAGAATAAGGCTACCCAGGAAATCTATGAAATGAATCAAAAACTTGATTCTTTGGAAAAGAAAGGTAGCACAGATAAGGAGGAAATTCCTGAGGATTATTTGAATTTAATCAACAAAGTGGTTTACCAAAAATGACATGTTAGGGTAAACCTAGTTATCCAAAAAGAATATACTATCAACAATATAATAGCTTTGGTTGATAGTGGTGCGGACATGAATTGCATTCAGGAAGGAATAGTTCCAACTCAATATTTTGAGAAGACTTCTCAAAGTCTCACTAATGCCAGTGGATCAAAAATGTTGATCAAATATAAGCTTAACAATGTTCACATTTGTAATAAAGGAATCTGTTTGGAGACAACATTTCTCTGTATAAGAAATCTCCAACAGGAACTAATTTTAGGAACTCCCTTTTTAGCCATGCTAATGCCTATGCAAACCAGTACTGCTGGAATAACTGCCCATATTGATGGCCATGAGATATTCTTTGAATTCGTCTCTCCCCCTGTTTACAAAGAAGTAAACGATATTATAAGGAAATTTTTTAAAATTATATCTTTTAAACACCGGTCAACATAGTCATTTTCTAAAGACAAGTATGCTTATAAAAGCACTTGTATATTTTCCTAGTATTTGAAATAAGATCTTAAAATTTTATTTCTTGGCTAGAAATCCTACTTGGCATGTAAAAATAGTTTCCAACCGATTAGTTAAGGAAACCAAACTACCGATTCACCTAGTTACATTTCCCTAACCTTAAGTGGACCTTTTTGACCATCTTTGAGCCTTATGAACCCCTCACTAACCTATTAGACCAATAGACCATTAGAAATAATTATTTGACCTTATGTTATGTCATTTCAAAGCCTTATGTGGCATTTTTCTTCCTTAACTTTTGGTTAATAAGTGTTAGGAGAAATTTTACCCCTTGGACAATAGAAACTAGTCTTGCTAATAAGACTTAGACTTGGTAAGACTAGTCACTTAGGTACTTGTAAGATAGGAAGCCATTATTTTGTTTCAAAAGGAAAAAAACTTAGCCTTCCAAGCATGCAAGTCTAAAAACCCTAGCCTTAACCCTAAATTGGCCAACATAATTACATTTCTAAATTTTCTTTAAGCTTATATTAGTATACCCCTTGGATAAAAGTTTCCTAGAAAAATTTTAACCTTTGGTCAATGTTGACACTTGAAAGCCTTAGCCATGTCATTACTCTATTTAGGCCTAATAAGAATAATTAGTACTTAGGCATGCCTAAATATGCCTAGGTTTACTTTCTAGGAAATTATCAACCATTGGCCCATAAGATTACCTTTTGAAAGCTTAAACCTTAAATCATGACCTACCTTAGGCCATTAGGATTAATAATTATATCCCTTGACTAGTCATTCAAGCCCATGCCACCTTCTTTATTCCTTTAACCTTTGGTTAATAAATGTTAGGGAAATTTTTATCCCTTGGTCAATAGAAACTAGTCAAGCCAATGACAAAATTGACTAGACAAGTCATTGCCTTGCTTCCAAAAGAAGCAACATTTGTCATGCCATGCATGCAAACCTAGAGTTAGCCTTAAGCCTAATTATTTTAGAGTTACTTTCCTAGATTTTCTTTAAGATTATTTATAAGTAAATATACCTATATACTTGGATAAAGATTTCCTAGGAAATTCTTAACCCTTGGTCAATAAGTTCACACTTGAAAGCCCTTCTTTATTCTTTTTCTTATCCTTTGGTCAATAATTGCTAGGAAAAATATTATCCATTGGGTGATAGTTATTAGGCACACTTATGGACAAGACTAGACCTAAACCTTCATAATTATATAGCCTTATGTCCAAAAAAAAAATATAGCAATGACAAGTTAGGGTAGACTTTGGCATGATTGGAGACAAGATGTGACTATACAATGGAACAAAAAATGGGAGAAAAAGAGAAAGGGAGGAGCCGGCCATGAGAGGGGAGAGAGAGTGTGCTTGTGTGCTTGAGTATTGAACACTCCAACAAGCTACATGTTTAGCCTTAAGCCTAATCTCCTATTGTCAACCTACTTACAAGCCAACTTTAAACCTAAAACTAGCTAATCATTTTGTTTCTTCTTGCAAACAAGCCAACCAAGGACAAGACTAGCCATGAACCCTCCATAATAACCTAAGTTCATTAGCCTTAAGCCTAGAGTTGGATATGACAAGTCATGGCATGCTTTCAAAGCTATGCCTTCCAAAGATTATCCCTTGGACAATAATTGTTAGGGAAAAATTTATCCCTTGGATAATAAGCCAAGTTTTGCTATAAATAGCACCATTCACTTGCCATTCAACTCACACCTCACTCCTTTGCTCTCACTTCTCTCTAGAAACCATTCCTGTTTTTCTAGGCAGCTTACTGCCCTTCACAAATCCGCATTTTGCTCCTGCTTAGAATAGTCCTTAGGACCAACTTCCTTCGGGAAAGTTGTAGAGAACTTCGAGCCCTTCAAATTAGGCCCAAGAACCACCCTAATCGGTCAAGAAACGACAAAGATATTGACCTCCGAAGTTCAGCAAAAATTCGGATTTTCCAGATTCCAGACAGCAAGCTGTCCCTTCCTTTATCGCCATATTTCTCCTACCTAAAGTAGTTTCTAGGATCAACTTCCTTCACAAAAGTTGTAGAGCACTTCTAGAGCTTCGATTTCGACTCAAGAACGGTCTCATTCGGCCAAATATTGACCGAGTTACTGCCATCCAAAGTTTGGTCCAGATTCGTGAGTTTCACCGCCCGTAGGATTTTTCAACTAGCTTATTCGGCCCCGACTAGTTTCGGATCAAGGTAGATTAATCTCTACTCATTTTCCCTATTATATCTTTAGTTATGTTTGCGTATGATAAGGCTAGTTAAAGTATTAGAAATTACTCGCAAGCTCGCTTTACTATTTTTTTTTGAAATGAAGATACAATCTTGTAAACTTTCCTATACTTTCTATCTCGAAGCATATCGTATGATTCTTGTGTGTAGTTTGTACGTTGATACGATTGAGGAAATTGAAAAGTATTTTCCTAAAAGAAATGAAAAGGAAGGGGAGTATGTTGAAAATATCAACCTTATTTTCCGAGTAAACATGTGTTGTTTTAAACATCCTTAAAAGGAGGAAAGAACGGATTTTCAAAATATTAACTTGATTAGAATTATTCGCATTTCGATCCTTAAAATGATTATAAGCTTGTATACATGTTGCTTGTCTTAGTTGTTACTGATAAAGCATAAGTGGTTTACCACTCCAAAGGTGTCCGTCCATGTGGCACTATGCTTTACCTTGTATGTTAATTGCTTGAGCATGATTATGTGAAATCAAGGATAAAATGAGCATGCTAAATAAAATAGAGTTGGAAGATCTTGCTAGTTTAATTTCAAGATTTCAAATTAAATGATTTATGTGAAAAAGTCCCACCGCGGAATCTAAGCATGAATACGAGACACGAAGATCGAGAAAATTAGAAACATGACACCTAGGATGTGATTAAAGGCAATGACTTGGTAAAATATTTTTGAAACTACATAATGACCAATGTGGGAGTCATTATGTGAGTCGTGTGTGTTTTGAAAAGGAGAAAAAGCTTTGAAATGTGATTGTGTGCCAATGGAAACCCGGTGCGGCGGAACCATTGTGAGGATACTCGGGAAGCCGGAACAGCGAAACCGAGGTTGGGTGTGTGGCTTGGTTATCCGTGGAGAGGAGCCAATGCTAAAGTGTGCCAATGGGAACCCGGTGCGGCGGAACCATTGTGAGGATACTCGGGAACCCGGAACGGCGGAACCGAGGTTGGGTGTGTGGCTTGGTTATCCGTGGAGAGGAGCCAATGCAAATGTGTGCCAATGGGAACCCGGTGCGGCGGAACCATTGTGAGGATACTCGGGAACCCGGAACGGCGGAACCGAGGTTGGGTGTGTTTTAAACCCTCATGTGGCCAAACGTGGCAGCTCATTGAGTGAATGGATTTTGAAAGCAGCAATGTGGCCGGATTTGGTAGCCCATTGTGTGTGTGCCACCAATGAAGCCGGACTTGGTAGCTTCATTAGTAACATGATTTATCCGTACACTCAATAGGGACCTGGCGTGAAAACCCTTGTGTGGATTTTGAAAACCACGATGTGGCCGGATGTGGTAGCCCATCGTGTGTGATATTTGAAAACCACAATGTGGCCGGACTTGCCCATTGTGTGGTGTGTTTGTGAAAGAGAAAACGATTTCGAAATGTTGATTTGGAAATGAGAAGTGAAAAGGTGACACGGTCTACAACGAGTCGTGTAGGATGAACTCAGAAAAGTCATGGACACCAACGTTAGTTAATGAAGAATGTGGATATGTCATTGTTAACTGTTTTATTAAAAAAAAAACATGTATTGTGTAGATAACCTTATCTGTATGATTCATTTTGTAAGTTATGGGTTAGCGGGTATGTGATTATTCTGCTGAGCTTTTGTAGCTCACGGTGTTGCCTTTGGTGACCCTGACATATTATATCGGTGGCGACGCTGGTATAATGTGTCAGACCTGATAGATGAACAGGGATAGCTGTATACTTTGGAGGCTTTTGGAGCTAAGGAGCTGGCTAGGATGGAGGAGCAAGCAGAGCCGTAGATAGGAACCCTAGATTTTCCTTCCCTTATGTAATGAAAGCACTCTGATGGGAATTTGATGTAATAACGAGCCAAACTCTATTTAGAAATTCAATAAAATTGTCCTTTTAACGTACCCGAAAATTGGGGGCGTTACAACTTTAGTCGGCAAGGTTCTATGGTCTAGAACTCTGCCACCCATGAAAGAAAGATGTTAAGCAATCACCGGAAAATAAGTTAAGTTCATCCATTCTTCTAAACTTAAATTTAATTGCCTAACACACACAAAATTACAAATAAGTTAAGTTTAAGAAGGAAAAATAAGTTAAAGTGTAGAAGAATTGACTGAATTAATAAAATAAGTTAAGTTTAAAAGAACGCAGCCTTAATCTTATTCTTTTTTTATTTCATTGACATTGACTAGTGTGGTGTCGGCCCAGGTTCATACGAAGCTAGCTGTCTTTCATGTGCTCAACCAAGGTAACCATTGAAGCCGTTGGACTAAACAAAGTTTGCAATTAGGATCCTGAAACAGTGCCCGGAGGTACAATAAATTATGATTGTAGTTGGAAATGTTGTTATAGTACTTTTAATTTTAAAGTGTCTCACTAGTTCTGACAAACACGGCTTGGATTTTGCATATAAAATGTGATTAGAACATGAAAAGTTCAGACTCTACTCTTAGATTATTAATTACTTCTTGGAACATGTAAATCTTGGGAAAGCTGAAGAATTATAAATTTAGTTCTATAATCAAATGCGGACAGTTTTTATTGGGACCATTCATCTCGTTCTTTTATGTTAAAAAAGGAAAGCTAGTGTAAGTATGGTAACTGTCACCTCCGTCAAGAAGTATTGTCTCATTACACTATACCACGCCACAATTTTAAAGGAATCTCACCACACCTATATCAAGGCCAAAGCTAAAGTCTCATCACGTATGGATGGTACTAAGAGTATGTACGTTTAATCTTAATAAGGGGCTATGGGTACTTGCACTCGGAGGTTGTCCCAGCACTCTTGAGTTTAGAAACAGCCTTCTCATTGGTCGAAAATTATTCAATACGTACCCCCGGAGTATATGAACAGTATACTCCCTTCTCTTACGTAACATGTGGGGCCACACGAAGGACACATACGGGACCCACATGTTATGTGAGAAAAGAGAGTATATTGTTCATATACTCCTGGAGTATTGAGTAATTACTCTCTCATTGATATGGCTTATAGTAGAGTAGACTAGATTAGGGATGAGGAGGGGCTCTTTATCCAACACAGAAGGCCGGCCGAAATTTCACCTTCCTTGCCGACTTTGACAATTTGAGCCATGAAATTCAGACCTGAGTCACCGTTACCTTGTGATGATTTAGTATGCAGTTGAAAAATAAGAGCAGTCCTAAAGTTATTATAAGTCGTATGTACGTAAAAGACTCTTTTGACCAAATGAACTTTTTCTTCAATAAGAATATCTGTAATGGTATTATTGGTATACATTTCTTTATCTCTAAAGAGAGATAAAGTTGAGTGAAACTTGAAACACAAACCTAGTACTGATCTCTCTCTTAAACGAGGAGTATAATTTATAGAGTTGGATTACATTTACGTACGTAACATCATCAGTACTATATGATTATTATGGTGATTTAATCCGGCTTTTGATCAAGCATTTTTTAATCAGGAATACTGTGTTATACTAACACGTATATCATTTTTATAACACAAAATCATATAAAACAAATGATTCTTACTACGCAAGTGACGTATAATTAGTGTATTAATTTGTGATTCTGTTGCATCCAAAAACTACTAGTACTACATTTTAGTAGAACACTTGTATACAATCATTGGCGGTCTACTATGTTAGTGTTTTTATTACTCTATCCACGCAGGCTACATGAATTGTGATCTATCACTTATCCGTGGAAACAACGAGAGATCGATCACCGAATTGAATGCTTCTAATACGTATCATAACCCCTCCCTTTTTGTTCGAACTTCCAAGGACCCGTGGAATCTCATGCATTTGACGGAAGCTCCACAGTTGGAGTGAAAAAGTTGAACCATACCAACTAGGAGCACTGTACTGATTTTCCACGTTTGATTACCTAACAGTCTTCCAGTCTCACACCTAGGTTAGCAAAACTGAAGCACGTGTCATCAAAAGACCCACGCTCCTGGTAGACCGTGGGCCATGCAATCGGATGAGTAATTATTTAATAGTCCGAAAGTATCGTCTAGTGATACTTCGGACCATTATATAATTACACATTTTTGTAGGATTCATGTATTCAGTGGTAGATCCAACAAGAACATTTAATTATAAAATAGTCTAAAATATCACGTGACGGTACTCCAGAACTATCGTATAATTTCGGACTATATACTCAGTAGTTTATAACAGGAGATGGGGCGACCCATCCCTAAACTTAACGCAAGCACCCCAAAAGCCCACACCTTTCCATAAATCCCACCCCTCTCTTATATATATAACTTGGTGTGCGGCTCAGCTTACCCGACGCAAATCGCAATCGTCTTTACAGAATTTTCGATCATTTGAAGCACAGTCGTTTCTTTTTTTCTCAAAAAAGAAAAGCTGAGGAGGCATAATCATCACGCAGTATGGCGATTCAGAAGTTATCGCTCAGAGCGGTGTTGATATCCACGAGCGTTCTATTTGCGGCCGTGATCCTGAAACTCTCCGTTCCGACCATAATACAATTCGCGTCTTCCGAAGTTGTCCTCACGTGGCTCAGGCCTCCGTACCTCTACCTCGTCATCAACTGCATCATCATCACCATCGTCGCCTCGTCCAAGCTTCAGAACAACAAGGTCGTTGAAGATTCACCGTATGAGGCAGTGGTGGTTCTTCCGGCGCCGGTCAAGGTCGAGGCGGGTTACGCCGCGGTGTACGACGGCGTTGACGGGAAGAGTGATGCGGTGGAGGTTCCGCCCGTGTTTGGGTACGGGTATGGTGAGGTTGTGGTGAAAGGTGAGGATTTCGATGTGGGTGGAGAGGTGGACGGTGGGATGGGGGAGGTAGAGAGCGATAAGACGACGACGTTGTATTTGAATGCTGCGGAGGATGTGAGCAGTCAGGATGAGGTGGCGGTTTCGACGTCGTTGTCGTCCCAGCAGGTTAATTCGGCGACGGAGTACGTGGTCTCGTCTAATGAGAGACCGCCGGTTTCTGGGAGGATCGGTCACCGGAAAGGTGTCAAATCCAGTCCTGAAGGTACCTCCTCACTCTCTCTCTCTCTCTCTGTGTTTGTATGTGCGTCTGTGGACCGTGACGTCATCGTCGGCCGTGACAGCGGTGAACCCGTTCGGGATTTGGTATCCCAGGTTCGGGATTTGCTATCCAAGGTTCCGATTCTATCCGTGAAAACGGTGAGGAAAAGGACAACTAACCTCCCTTCGAAGTTCTATCGAAATTAATGTTTTAAGGGAAATGCTACGTACCCGGAGGGCCGGAATTGAGACCCATAAATTATCCGGAAAATAACACTTTAGTCCAGAATAATACTCCTACTAGTAACTCCTTGGTCCTTCACCCATATAAGGTCGTGGCCCCGCACACTAACTCATTAAATACGGTACTTGTTTTTCCTTTTTTGTTCCCAGCCTTTGGGCCAACAGTCATTTGATGTCACCCAGCTGGAAAAAATTTTCAGTCCCGAGCGGGTATCACGTGGTGTCTATTCGCACATTCGAGCCGTCCATTGCGTGTTTAAATGGCTTAGATTTGGAGGAAAAAAAAAGGATTGTGTGAGAGGAGAGAGTGAGTTTCAATACGAGCTGTTCAAAAGTGTATCGGACAGCTCAGATGCGCTGAATGGATACCACGTAGGATATACCCGCTCAACACTAAAAAATCACTCCACCTGCTGGAGCAGTTGGACCCACGGTCACCCCAATAAGGCTGCGTTCTCTTGGATTTAATTTAAACTTAACTTAAATATGAGAATTTTTAATTTTTTTTTTCATTTGTTAGTTTTGCGCATAAAATTTTGAACGAAATTCATAAATTTTTAAAAAAAGACAAAAATAAGTACAAAAAGTTGTATTTTTGACTTATTTTTGTCTTTATTCAAAAAATTATGAGTTTCGATAAACTATAACAACATAATCGTGAACAATATGGTCATTTTAGTGTACATTGATATTTTAATCATTTTAAATTTTAATATATATTAATATGTAATTGGCTAATGGGTGGGTCGGGTTTGTTTCTAAATAAATGGGTCGGGCTGGATATGGGTAACTAGATGCATAATTAAAGGGTCATCGACTCATTAAAGACCCAACCCATTTACAACTTACCCAATTTGACCCAAATCCGTCCATTTACCACCCCTAGTACTAATTTATTAATCGAGCATATTACATACTATATCAGACCACAAAACAAGATATAAATGTGTTTAGGGTCGTCCGCTACTCGTAAATCGATGCATTTGAGATCCATACAATTGTTTGGCTTTTTTTGACGAACAAGATGATCCCATATATATTTGGATTTTTGTTTGGGCATATGTGTGTCATTTTCTTCCACAGCTTGAACTAATTTGATGGTAAACATGCGTAATTTCGCGGATTTAAAAAAAAAAAAAAACATGCGTAATTTGAAATTTTCTCTGCTGCATGTGTTTTAGGTGGGAAAACATTGGGAGTGTCGAAACCGAAGCGGCACGAGACGCTAGAGAACACGTGGAAGACGATCACGGAAGGCCGCCCAATGCCGCTGGCGAGGCACCTGAAAAAATCTGACACGTGGGAAACCCACAATCGCGTGGGCCAGTTACAAGAAGAAGTGCACGACGACCAGATGATGATCAAATCGGAAACCTTCAACGACCGGTTCACAGCCAGCCCCGCGAACCGGCCGCCGGTGAAGCTGAGGAGGGAACCGTCCGGTTCGGCCAAGTTGAAGAAGGAATCGTCGCCGAGCCAGGACGAGTTGAACCGGCGGGTGGAGGCGTTTATAAAGAAGTTCAACGAGGAGATGAGGCTGCAGAGGCAGGAGTCGTTGAATAAGTACATGGAGATGGTCAACCGTGGGGCTCATCAGGAGAATTGAATTATGGGTAGTTTTTGGTAACTTTGAGAAAGGGATAGAGTTCTGGAGTCTTAACCGTTGATAGATGATCGGAATTTGTTTATCAAGTTTTGCTTTGGAATTTGAGGATTAAGGGGGGAGAAAATGGGAATCCTTGCATGGCTAATCAGACCATTTTAAGGACCACGATTGTGTGCATGGTTTCGTGTACAGGGGGTCACATTTGCCTAAATTTTATTTGTTGTGTATTTGATCCAACCAAACTTGACCACAATTGCAGGGAGAATTATCAAGCAAGCAAGAATTATGTAGTTCCTTTACACGTCAATTTTCATTATGTTTTTTTTATCCACCGTCAATTTTCGTTTTGTATCGGATGGAAAGATTACGTCAGCTAATGCGTATAGTGGCTATAGATATATCTATCTCGTGATATTACATTATTAACCGTAGTATCTTTGTTTGCGATTCAGATTTTTCATCCTAGTCATTGTCGTAGTCGGCGAAAGTGACTTCGACATAATCGTTGTCATATTCTTACTGTCTAAGTCAGCGAAAGTGGCAAATCAAGACGAATTAAGATTTACATATCCAACACAAAATTGACAGTGTAGTTTGGCAATCAAATGGGATCCTCCCTAAAGTAATCACTTCAATATATATATTCTAAATTCTTTTTTGTCATGTTGCAATTGTCCTCTTGCTTGAGCAAGAGGTGAAGCAATTGGAGATCCTTATGTGACAATTTGACATATTAAAATTTAGCTCTAAAATACACATTCCAACCAATATGTCAAAATTTCTTATTTAGGTATATTTTCAAATTAATTGTAAGTGTTGGGGGTAAAGTAGTTAAAGAAAATATTTGACATCACATGTCCAATTTGACATGAAAGGGAAGGAAAGATGCCCAATAACACTTGGACAATTCACATGTCAAATTTAGGAGATCACACTATGTAACACATTCTTTGGCTATACCATTGAAACATACAAGGATTATCTGAATTAACACATTCTTAGTACACAAAGTTGAGTCCTATTTTTCTACTTTTTGTAATATGAAACACATATGTAATACTTTTAACTACATCATTGGGGATGTTCTAAGTATTTATGCAGGGTAACCCCAAGGAGTTAGCCTAGTGATCAAGTTATGTGATTTATGAATTTGCTCTCTCCTAAGATCTCAAGTTCAAAACTTCTCAGGTGCTATTCTTTTAGGGTCAGTTCAGATGGAGTATTTGTTCTGGCTTCAAGTGGGGCCCCAACTAGTGAAATTGCGTTTTATAGTATCTTAAGATTAGTCGAGATGCGCGTAAGCTGATCCGAACATCTGGTTATTAGTAACCAAAAAATACGCAATTTGTGCAGGGTCAACTTTTTGCTGTGCCTAATAAAGCCCTAAACTGAAGAAAGTGAGAGGATGACTCATGTGGTTAAAGTATTTGGGCAGGGTGACTTTTTGCTCTGCCTAAGAGCATCTTCAACCTATACTTCATTTTTTCATTTTGGAGGAAAAATATTCTCCAACCCATCCTCTAAAACTCTCCTCCATTTGGGAGGATGAACTTTGATCCTCTAAATATAGAGGATGAAGGAAAAAATAGAGGATCTCCTCCAAATATGTGTGGAGTTGAGAAATAGAGTGTTGGGTTGGGGTTGAGATAAATAGTATAATCCTCTAAATCTACTTTTCAAATAAAATAAATTAATTTGATACTCTCAAATAGAGATTTGGAGGGTGTTGGATTGAAGATGCTCTAAACTAACTTCATGTGGCTGGGAATCTGAAAAGAAAGTGAGAGGATGAATCATGGGGCTAATCATCCGTTTCAGCCGGATTCGGCTAACCTTTTGACTTCTTTGGAAACTCTTTTCACTAGGCAATTAGGCATGTTTATTTGTGCTCCTCTCTCTCTCTCTCTCTCTCTCTCCAAAATATTCGAGAAACCGAAACTCTTTGGGTGGCACGTCTGTCTGGCCAATCTAAGAGATGTTGGATCGATAATGGTTCCATTCGTCATAAATCACCAAATTATTTTAAGAGATGGGGTTGTGCTCTACTTTGTCGCTTCCATTCACTGATGTCATGGCCTGACCGCCTGAACAAATTAGGATGTAAATGACCTCTGAGCTTATCTGCTCCACCGGACCACCGCCTCCATGTCCATTTATGATAATAGGACCAAATCTACTTTTACTCAGCTATGGGAGGAGGAGGAGGAGGATAGGTCCAGTTTATTGTCCAAAAACTAAAGCAGCCTACTAGGTATGCCATTTGGTGACCGCCAAATATATACTAAATTGTGTAGGACTCACTTCAGAATCCCACATTAATGATCGGATCCGATCAGTTTGTTTAAATTATTTTTTCAAAAATTTCATCTTCCGATCAGTTCGTTTAAATTAATTTTTCAAAAATTTCATCTAAAAAAACAGCTCAATCGGATATGGGTACGAGATTGATTCATTCGTTCACTTTTTGGTCTCTGCGATTATCTGAATGAGTTGAATGAGATTTTTTTACGAAAACTCTTAAAAACATATTTTAAACAAATTGAACGGCTTCAATCATTTATGTAGAACCCCATATCTATCCACCAGATTCTGCTTTTTAATGCTAAAGTGGTACAGATTTATTGATAAGGCTGTTTTTCCTAGCATCCAGATATAGGCACTTGGGACATTGTAGTTCTTCTGTTTAGCCCAAAAAGTCCGAACCCTGAAAAAGAGGCTAAAGAGCCCAACTGGATACCCCATTACCCACTTGCTATTGTTTGGCCATTTCCTCACAGGATTAACTGAACAAATACCAGAAAGGACTTGAAAGCCAAACTATGAGACAAGAATCTATCAGCCAAACTTGAGACAAGAATCTATCAGCCAAACTATCCCTTACAGATGGACTTTCATTGCACGAAAGGGCTTGACACTTACCGGCCGAGCTGGTCTACCAGACAACGTTCTTCATCTGAAAACATAGGCGACTTCCGTATCTTTCATAGTATTGCACACCTACTATCCTCTCATTACCCCAAAACAAAAAGGATTATTACAGAGAAGAGAATCACCTCTGCATGGAATTCTTGAAACAAATTCTTACTTAGTGATGCTATAAATAAATGGAATAAGCTAAACCCCATCCAATTCCGAATAAGTTACTGTGAATGCAGTTATTTGGAGTTGAAACTGCTCAAGATGAGTTTTACTGAAAATGATGTCCATAATCAACCTCGTAAGGGAAATTACGATAGAGTCGGAACAAAAACCACAGAAATGATGTTATGGTCCTAAGCCTATTCTATTGAACAGATGCAGTAAGTCTCTCAGTCGTACAGCTTTTTTGCAGATTGCGTTCTCGATATCTTGGTTTCGTGCTTCAAAATTTTCTCCACCGATTTCTCACTTTTACATACTGCTTTGGCTATGGCTTTCATCTTTCGGACATTCTTTGATCTTTTCATCTGTACACCCCTTTTCAAACTCCTGTTGTGAGAAAAGATTAAGAAGAAACAAAAGGAAATGGCGCTGATACTAAGGTAGCAAAGAGCAAGTCTAAAAAAAGGCAAGTTGGCAACCAGGAAGACCCAACTTGCATAAACAATGGACGCCAATTGACCTGCCACTGTTCGTGGAAAATTTACTGGTTCCGTGACTTTGTTATTCAGACGGGAATTCGGGTATTCCTCTTGGATGAGGCTGAACTTGAAGTTAAAACTAGAAATCTTTCTAGCGTTCCACAATCTAGTGATTGAATTGAAAGTGATTGGATTCTGCCCAAACTACTTCAAAAGTTCCTGCTATTGAGCTTGCAAATTCCCTAGCTTCTACAGCCACATATAGGTCTCGACCCTTGGAATGCGAAAAAGTGTTTCGTACATCCATTTTTTTAGTCGCCAAGAGTAAAGAGGACTCCCATACTACAGGGTTCACGGAACCAGGAAATTTTCTCAAACAATGGCAGGTCAATTGGCGTCCATTGTTTATGTAATTTCTAAACAAGCTCATATAAAGCCTCAGACCACCCCCAAAAAACTAATGACCAGGGTGGGGGCCTTTGTTTACACCAAATTGTTTGCACTTACAATATCTCAATTCTCATCCTGACAATAATTACAATTTGACTGGATCTACTCAACAAACTCATCCAGATTCCATTAACCAACTAGATCGCAGTATACATTATCAAGGCTTTCTTGAGTGACACAATTTATGAATCAAGCCTGCAATTGTGTGCAATATAGGAGTAGGAAACTAAGAACACACAACTCAGAAAAGCAAAATATCGAAAGCAGGAAATGTTAGCCCCAACCAGCAGAAAGAAATCATTAGAATCAATACACAAATTGAGAAAAGCCCCACCATTCATAAAGCTACCTCAAAAAACCAAGCGTGATATAAACAGTGTCATTTTGAAAAGGAGAAAAGAACCTCAACCTACTCCACACTATTTTGATCTTACTAGAACTTGACATGATTTAACTTAAATCTGCTAGCTGTTTTTGTAACAAGGTCTATTTGAAGCATTCTTCTTTAAGTCATAAAGTCAACTACACTCCCAGTCAGGCCAATTTGGATTCAAAATAAAAAGAAGCTGTTGGGGTTTATTTCAAACATTCTAAACCACAGGTCTACAAGGATCACTCTGTTCATCATAATTGTTTGAGCATGAGATTACCCTCAAAACATCAATGAGTACCTCATACGATGCTTACATAGGCCGGTCATTTTTCCCACTTGTTGTTGCTACAGCTTGACTACGACTGAAAACCTAGATTGAAACCTAAATATTTGTCAAGAGTAAGCTAACAACCCCTTCAGTCCGGGAAATTTCCTATAAAATTTCTGTCTTTTGTCTCAATTGATTTTAATGTAAAGCATGAGAAAACTTCCTCTGAATCTGCCCTAAATCCAAACTAGTAAACACAACATACACCCGTATTATCTAAGGAATCCGAGGCAATATTGCATTTTTAAATAGGAGATTGGAAAAGACAGGTTTATCTATTACTATATGAAAGGGAGAACCTGTTGTTGCGTGTAAATTAGTTTAGTTTTGGGGCTTCCCCCCCCCCCCCCCAAATTACCTCTTTACGGCTTTAACTACTTAAAGAAACTTCCAACAAGACTCTTTTATACTTTCACATCCCAGATTTCATTACAGATTGATCTCAATTGAAGATTCCCCTCTTTCCATAACACGATTTGCACATGCATGGACGTCTAGTACTCCCTCCATCTCATTTTGATAGTCCCCTATGAAAAGACATGCAATTTTCGGATTAAAAAATAAAATACTCCCGTATCTGATTTTTCGAGTTCCTTCAATCTCAATTAGCTCTTTAATTTGGTGCAAAAAAAATCTAAAAATTATGAACGGAAGTACTTTCATTTTTTTAATCAGAAAATTGTACGCTCGTAGGGAGCTATTGTTTTGGGGTGGAGGAAGTATAACATAAAGTAATCTGTACATTTAGTAACAGTTCATAAAAATGGGTCAATTGATGCTGACCTGCTGGGGGCAGCGATTTTAGATGGGTTTGGAGCTGCAGACTCTGAGGTATCCATTGCTGCAAATATACAGTTAAAATACTACTGTACAATTTAAGGCTGCGCCAAAAAACAAAAGAAAAGAGTAGAAGTAGAAGAACATGTTCTGACTCAATAAGAAAGGAGCGAAAGAAAAGCGGGGAACATATGCTAGTACCTTGAACGCGATCAGCGACCGTCTGATCGGAGGCGATGTCCATAGCTGTCGATCCATTTTTTAGCTTCTTCTTGTTTCTGTTCTTCGCCATCGCTATAACTGAACCAGAAGATCGTTAGGGTTTTCCTGCAACAGAGGTAACAGAACGCTAGATTAGGGGCTCTTGCATCTGATAAGAGGTTGATGGTATGGACGGCAGGGATTAGTCTTAGGCTAAATGGATGGACGACCAAGATCTGACATGTCCCGTGACAACTGAAGGGAAAATGACGGCTCAGGACGTGTTTTAATACTAATTAATACCCGTCAATGACATTTTCAGTATTAACAAATGTTCTCAGCATGTTCTTAACGGGTATTAATTATCAAAATACGCCATTGGCCGTCATTTTCCCACAATTGAATTCAGTTCGGTTCGGTGCAAACGGTTTTTGCAAAAATGATTTGGTGGTCACGGACTGAACAAACTGCCAACGATTGGATGGTTGAGTGGTGGAAACTCAGTTGGACAAGATCTAAGTTCTAGTTTTCGCAACCCCTTGTTAAAGTTACACATATTTCTAACACCATCTACATGAGTAGTGAAAATTTATTTGACCTTATTTTTTGATAAATCATAATTTTGACCTTATTTTTTGATAATTCATAATTTATTATCCTGAAATTTGAATGAAAACTTAGAAAATAAATATGCCATTTCCATATATTTAACTGAGTTTATTTTTTGCGAGGTCAGTCAAAAAATTATTTTAAAATTAATGATAGTTGTAGATTATTTGTGTGGGATTCAAAAATCAAAATAATATATATCTTTCACTCAAAAAGTGTATATAGAGAACAACACATTTCATACACTATACACATCACCAATATAATTAGTTTGAGTCCAATTTATAAAATCTAACAATGCATTGCTTGACAGCTATGTCAGATGAAACCTGTAGCAACGGTATTGCAAGAATTGTTTCCTCCATTCCAGATGATATAACAAGAGACTTTTGTCAACATAGACGAAAAATCACTTTTGTAGCAAAATAACAAAATCCAGTGATTTTTTTATTTTATTTTTTTGAACTTTTGAATCTACACAGGCAACCCTTTTCCATGCATCGACATTTCCACCACAAAAAAAAAAAATAATAATAATCCAACTGAGATTGGGGAGGGAAAAAAAAAATTGAGGAAGCAGAAGTTGCTGTTTTTAAGATGAGACTTTGACATGATACAACATCTCATCGACCAAACTGGGTACAGAATTTGGTGGCACAGACCCAAGCATTGTTAGCCACTGGATTGTCAAGGTGATCCAAGAGGTTTTCTAGTGGTCCTTTTGCAGCAACAATAGCTCGGACAAAGAATCCAAACATAGAGAACATGGCTAGCCTCCCATTCTTGATCTCCTTCACCAGCTCGGCAAAGGTGGATGGGTCATCGGCAAGGCAAGGCCCAACGGGTCAAAGTACTGCCCACCCGGGTGCAGGTTGTTTCCCTCTCCGAATCCGGGAAGTCCATAACGCGGAACCCCTCGACGAGGCCCATTAGGACCACTTGGAACCCGAGCACAGCCAGAATGCTTTGGGCGTGGATAGGATTAGGAGTGCCCTACTAGTCTAAGCCGCCTTCAGAGAAGATTTGGGCTCCGTCTTTGGTGTGCTCAGAATGCTTTGGGCGTGGATAGGATTAGGAGTGCCCAACTAGTCTAAGCCGCCTTCAGAGAAGATTTGGGCTCCGGCTTTGAACCAAACAGGCTCTTGGAAATCCACTTCGACCCATTTCTCAAGGACTTCTGGAATGATGCAACCTATTGCTTCCGAGCATCGCCCATCTCCCGTGGATGACCTGAGAATGTGAAAATTCCATGAAAATACTTTCATAATGATGGAACTTAGTCTATTAGTAATTGTTTACTCCATAGATTACCATCTCATCAAACTTAAATTCTCTTTAGGACTTTGCCGCTATTTTTATTTTGTTCGTAAATATTAATACAAAATCCATCCTTTAAAATGAAATTTAACTAGATCCAAGTGGTTATTGAGAGAAACATACATTTTATTCAGATTCAATGATCAGGGAAGAAACTGCTAAATATTTGGTTAACAGAAAGTAGTTAAGAGACAAACAAGGTGCTTCAATTACCTCAAGAGCCCTGTTCCTGGCAAAAGCCTCAGGGTAGGCGGATAAACTGGTAGTGTCTCCATAGTTGTCCGGAAATTCTCCGCCAGGTATGAAGGACCTTCATTTCATATTCTCATTCGCACAATTTGTCTCGTGACTCGTCTCTCAGAGATTCGTCACTTTGGAAAATGAAGTTGTAAATTTCTATATTTTTTGCCATCTGTTTACATTCTGATGGACAGGAACTAACTGGGATCTACAGCTGCATATATATATATCTTTCTTGCAGTCCACCTTAATGAACAGAGATAAGGGAGAATCTCTTGAGGAAGAAACAGACCTCACCGACCCTCTCATTGAGCTCAGACTACTTAAATAAATCCAGTAAATACAAGCAGAGTCACTCTTTGTGCTAAATCACATCAAAAATCTAAACCGAATGAACAATCTGAACAACATAAAACTGTCATAAAGTATAACGATATCAAAAAGTGTCATGATTTTGTTTTTGGAATTGAATGAACACTTTTTCAATGGCCTTGATACAATTCTTGTTTCAGGGCACAATTTAAATCCTGGCTACTAGTTTTTTAGCCATATTCTTTGCCATTGTTAAGCAAATTCATCTACCAACTGTTGGATAAAAAATAATAATGAGTAACCTGCACAAAAGAAATTATTTGAACATTTAGCAAATACCAATCACATTGATTTACATGAATTTCATGAATCTCCTCCATCTCTTACATGATCATGCATGAAAGTTCTATAGCGCAAACTCTATGATTGCATAGTTCCAAAGTATTCACTATAACTCAATATGATACAGGCCAAGGTTAAATACCACATTAAACTTCACTACCTAGGTATGAATAGGGTATGCCATTTAAACATCTTCAAAGTGCATGACTCTGATTTTAACCATTTCTTATTATTCCTCTGTGAGCAGCCAGATTACAACCCCCCCCCCCCACACACACACACATATACATATATCACTATTATGAATTGAAGTAACTGTAAAATCATTGCGAAGAGAAATAAGGCTAATAAGATGAGAAATGAAACTTCGTCGCAATTGCAGCTCAAAACAAAAGCAAAACTGCTGCAGGTAACTGATAAAACAACAAAGTACGCCCATCTCCCGGCCATTAAACCTTACTTGATGCTGTCAAAAAGTTTTAACAGAAAATTCTCAAGTTCACTCTTCAAAATCTTAAAGTACCTTATCACCTGGCAAATCGAATCTGCCCCACAGTCAATGAACATTGCATTGTTGCAATATAGGCTGAGAATAATCAACATATTTATCCCATAGCAGTTTGTATTTCCCCATCCCAATCTTCAACCACGGTTTTGAGTTTCCATTGAAATGCAGTACAGCACCATTCTTTAGTAATTGCTGGTCGACAGTCGTGTAACCTAATCCCAAAATATGCCAGTGAGGATCCAAAGGTTCTGTCAACCCATAGAAAGTTAAAAGTCCAGGTGGCAACGTTCCCAGCTTCCACAAGGTCCGGTCAATATTCTTCTCCTGCCAGTAGTGGTAGATTCCAGTTACATTCCTTTTCCTCCACTCAACCAAATCAAAGATATTCATTCCAAATGCCCAACCACATGCATCCGGATCAAAATGTGCACGTATAATTGGGTGAGAGTAATTCAAGTACTTATGGTATCGGTGGAAAGTCTCCATACAAGTTTCCACAGCTCCATTTACATTTCCATTCAGATCAATCGAGAAAAGCGGCGACAGATCTTTCTGAACCACAACATCGTCGTCAAGAAACACTACTTTGTCCAGTGAAGGGAAAACTTCAGGAATGTAGAACCTGAGGTGGTTAAGCATTGAGAGGTACTTAGGATTACGATACTTGATTGGGGTCTGACTATCGTCATTATTCCCAGAAAAGTAATAGTTCTGAGTGTCTGAGTCTTGGAGCTGCTTTAGGACAGGAACATAAGAAGCATTGAGCCAGCTGAAGGCCTCAAAATTTTGAACTTCAATTGTTAATCCACAAAAAGTATTCATGGAAAACCAGGCGTTCATTGGGGCATAATTAATGTTGTCAGTGACTATATGGAACACAACCAGATTAGGATTGATGGAATTAGAAGCAGTTGAGTTGACAACTACTGAAGTTGCAAGGATGTTGTCAGAAAAGACACAAAAGTGATAGAGACTGTTGTCTTTCAGTTTGTCGGCAATCTGATTTCCACCTTTGAGTTTCTTTTGGAAATCTGTGTTTCTAAACCATTCAACAGTCAATGTTATACCAAGGCAATAAAGGCTTTTTGGGACTTCCTCAGCAGCTATTTGCCCATATTTTGTGCTCTTCTCACTTACAGAACGAACTAGTTCTTGAAGCGACTCGATCCTGGATTTCAGTCTCATGATCAAGGTTGCACTATCATAATGGAGTTGGTCAGCTTGATACAACAGAAAAGCCATGTCACGAATTGCTATCTCCGATTCTGTGCCTGTCAATGGTATTTCCTTAGTCGCTGCGTTTGAAAGGAGTAGTTGTGAGTGGCGCATTTGGCCACTTAGCTCCCATGCAAACTGAAGGTTGTTGCTTTCTTTTGCAATCACAATAAGAGCTTTTGCAAGAGCAATTTGGTCATTTAGCTGCCGGGTTATAGAGTGTGGGCTCAACATTTCTTCAGTGATGTTAATGCCTTCCATAAATTTGTTGCACCTGTAATAGCTCTACAATATAATAATCACTTCAGTTTTAGTTGGGATTCATGATGAAACATGCAAAAGGAGAAGTGATAAAGATGAACTTGCAATGTCCACAGTTGAAAATGTTTATGAACAACATTTCAGCTTGGTACATTATCATTTAAACAATTGGAAACCACCCCAATAAGTTTAGCTCTAACCGATTGTCGCAACAAGTTCATACATAAGTGATCTCCTTACCAAGGTTTCAGAAATCCTGCTGTTACATGGCAACAAAGTTTCTTTGAATAACGGGTACCATGTGATTGAAATCTAGAATATAATTTGGGAGGGCCACCAAAACTTTCAACCTGCTTAAGTGATGCAGGTTCCAACAATAACATTACACCATCAATCCAATCAATGGAAATTTACAGTGGTTATGCAGTTTTGCAAATGGCCATTTTGCTAAGTTTGTTGGAAGGACTAGAAAGTTTACAACCACATAATATACTATGTGGCTAGGATACAGACACGGACACGGAGACACGGAATTTGAAAAAAAATGAGAACACGGACACGGCGGGAGACATGTCACGTGTATATTTATTTACTTATTTATATATTTAAGTAATAACAGTTTGACCCCTGAAAATTTGTAAAAAATTATAGTTTGACCTCCGAAATTTTAAAAAAAATTACAGTTTGACTCCCACTGTGTCCCCCTCAAAAAGTTAAATTAAATTATTGGACACGCCACGTGGCTTGTCAGACACATGTCCCACGCGTGTTCCCGCGTGTCCTTGTGTCTGGACACTGCGATACGTCGATCTCTAGAGGTGTCGGTGCTTCTTAGCTATATGGATGTATATGTGCATGTACACATATGTGAATACCTGAACCATTGTTGATGTTAGGTTAATCATGTTTCTCGACCAAAAAGTGCAAAATCACATCAAACCCAAAATATTACGAACAAATAATTCAGTTTCATATGCTTAATTAAGTTTAGAGTATTGGAAACCATGGCAAAGCAATGAGATTGAAGACCATAATCTTGTAGCTCCAACGATTGTGGCACCAAGTTTCAGAAGGGCTAACCATATTGAATTCAAGACTTGTTGGATCTGCATACTCGAACAGATGCATCGCTAAAAGCCTAAATGTGTTGAAGTGGTAATCAAACCATCAAAGTCAATACCAGATGTAAAAAGTTCAAACTGCTTTTATTGCTTCACATTCGAAAAGGTTGAACTTTTTTCAAACCTAAAGCAATCAAGATACTCAAAAGTAAAAGAAAAATAGCAAAGTGGAACCTACTTCAACATTAAAATATCCGACTATTTTTGGGATCAAATAATCTGTATGACTAAATTAAAAGTAATCCAAAGCCTTGCTACTTTGGTCCCACCATCAGGACCACAAATCCTCCACTTTTGTCCATATGAGGCATTTGTTCTCGCTTTAATTTAGCCCATGGTGGAATTGGTCCAGGGTTAGTCGAGATGCGCGTAAGCTGACCTTGACATCAGAGTCATAAAAAATACCGGCGCTCCCGGACCACAGGACTAATCGATATGCATGTGAACGACTATGTAAATTCCACATCTATAAAACGTAAATTCGAGCTGACAGCTGTAGAAGAAAATGTGTTTGCCAAATACCTTAACCATTGCTGACGTAGACGTTGATCCTCTTTCACGACCGAAAAGAGCAAAGCCAATCAAAGACAGAACACCACATAACGTGAACCAGAACACCTTGGAAAATCTCCTTCTCGCCGGCCTTCGGAAATCGACGGGTCTTCGCCTCATCGGGGGGTCCCACCGGGATCAAGATATAAAACGAATCAAAACCAAAATGCATGTAACGTACTCATGCACATATATGGAACATAAGTATATCGATCGAGAGAGAGAGAGAGAGAGAGAGAGAGAGTGAAGATGAGGAATTAGGGTTTTCGTCTGGTGTAGTGTGTTCAGTAGATGATATTGAAGGTAGCAGGGGAGATGATGAGTTTGTTGTCGCAGTTGAGAAGAAAATGGAGTAATTAATCTCTCTCTCTCTCTCTCTCTCCAAGTGTCGGTGCAACTGTATCAAACTATAAAAAACCAGATGAAGTAACGGGAAAAAAGAAAATGCGGTGAGCGTGGATCGAACACGCGACCTTCAGATCTTCAGTCTGACGCTCTCCCAACTGAGCTATCCCCGCTTGGTGTCCACCTCTTAGTGTTTAACATATTAAACAGTTGTTCTGTAGAAAGTTCTTCCCCCTCCCTTCCTACTGTCGTCTCTCACTCTACTACTCCCCTTGCAATTTGGTGAAATTATACAATAGTCCGGCAGGTACTCTAGACTACTTGATAATCACATGTTCCTGTGGCATCTACCACTAAGTGATGAATCTCACGGGAACGTGTGGTTATAAAGTGGTCAGTAGGTCCACATGGTGGTACTCATCGGACTATTGAATAATTACTTTGGATCATCAAGTTATGATCACCGAGTTTCTTTTGATGAGCTGAAAGGGTAGCCGGGAGGAGGATGCCACCGGCTAAAATAACCTTCTCTGGGCGTGACCATACGACTCTAGGCCCGCGACGAGTCCTTGAGGAATCAATCACTCATAAATTTTGACCGCCTCACCATGAGTAAATGGGACACGTCCAGGGGTCAACAGGTTGTAAGGTTTGAGCAGATATCATCCCCGTGACTCAAACCTGCAAACTCTTGAACCCTAAGATTCTGAGAGTGAAACGTTTGCTATTAGCTAGGCAACCACCCCTGGCGGTTCATTAGTGAAAATCGATCTGTGCAACCGCGGATGTTTCTTTTTTTCGTTTAGGAAAGTTAATACATTGAACGCAACCAATTACAGGTGCTAAGGGGCATACCTCGAAAACTAGAACAACAGAGACCAACTAGGAATAGGAACACTAAACAGCCAACAAACAAATCCTTCACTACGACATGGCAACAAACAGAAACACAAACATAAGGGTTCCCAATTACATCCAAAACATCACATTACAAAGAGGAAAACACCTTAGGGGAGATATTCCATTCAATGCACAAACTTAATTAAGTCTGTTTTTCTATCTGTATGTTTCTCCAGGAGTTCATACAACTCCCAATTACATCCCTTTCAATTCCGATCCCAAGCACAATTTCTGAAAAAACTCTGGAGTTTCTTTCCCTGCATATATGTTAGACAGTAGCAGCCATTGCAAGGGCGGAATTAATCAGGAATTTATTCTGTCTTGGACTAACCCAAAATTTATATATATGTTCAAAAAGAGGCAAACTCGTACATAAATATATAAATATTCAAAAATAAATAAAAGAAAAGTACAAAAAACGTACACTATTTAAGTTGTACCCTACGATGTTTCATAAAGTAGAAATAATCTATTATCAAAATCTGCGTCGATATCTTCAACAACACATCTTTTAATGTACATAATCATAGAAACATATATTCACTCTTGATTTGAAGAACGACACAAGAGTTTTTCCTTAAAAAAATCCCCTGTTTCCGCCATCGAAAGGTTGAGTTTTTTGAAGAAGGAAGTTCCGAAGAAGAAAAGGGGCAGAAGCAAGTCCTTTTCTGGGTTTGCCTTGTTCGAAATTAGGAGTATTTCAGATCAAAAAAAGAAAAAAAAAAAAAGGGGAGTATTTGGATTGTGGATTGGTTGGGCTGAATGTGAGAATGGTGGGTTGGGTCGGGCTGAATGGGAGGACAGTGGGTTGGGCTAAATGGGATGGTGGGTTGGGCTAAACTTATTTGGACTAGAAATTGACATATAATTTTTTTTTTTTGAGTACATCTGGGCTACTGCCCAACCCAGCCAGTACACACACTTCCGCCCTTGAGCCATTGTCAATTTAGAAACAATTGCAGAAATACTACCTCCTTTGCAATGCATAGCAGCCATCAGAAATACTACCTCCTTTGCAATGCATAACAGCCATCCCACCTCTTGATTCAAAGTAGTATATATGCACACCTTGAGAACCAATTTTGCTCTTAAAATAGGTCTAAACCTGCAGGCTTGTAAAGAACCGTGGGGTGTTTGTTGTTTGCATTTTGACCTCTTGATCATTGTTTGTCACACAATCCACCCTTTGCCATTCTCTCTCTTCCTTTCTACATTAGTAGTAGCTATCATGTCTAGCTTGTACTTTATTATGGCCTGAACCAAACCTAATGGAAAAGCCTCTTGTTATGTCGGGGTGATTTGGATTGAAAAGTCCAACAGTAACTCTTTTCTTTTCTTTTTTGTCTTTATTAAAAAAATCGCATTTGTTAGTTTTGCATCAAACTTTTCTGACTTATTGATTCATCTCGGTGAGAGGAATCGGAAAAGTAAAATTTTTTTTATCGAAACTCATAATTTTTTTAAAAAAGACAAAGATAACTAAAAAAAAGTAGTCTTATTGACTTATTTTTGTCTTTATTCAAAAAAATTATGAGTTTCGATAAAAAAAATTTACTTGTCCAATTCCTCTCGTTGAAATGAATCAATAGGTCACAAAAGTTTGACGCAAAACAAACAAATGCCAAAAAAATTGAATAAAGACAAAAAAAAGTCACTCAACTTTTTAATCTAAACCCACCCTTCGTACAATAATGATTTCAAAGTCTGTTGTCCTTTGTGGCCGGTCTGCGTCCAATTCAATGGATATAGCTACTGGATTTTGAATCCAATTGTTGCTAGCTGAAGGGGAAGGAGGAACTAAAATTTTCTCTTTGAGGACAGTTGGGTCTTTGAGGACTTTGAGTAGTATTTACATGGACGTACTTTTGCAGATGTAGTGCACAAAACCAAAGTTGCCATGGAACACATTTTACTTATTTTGCTAGTGGATAAAACCAGGTTTAGCTCTCATGCATGGACAAGAAAACTTAAACTTCTCTCTCTATCTTTTCTCTCGCTTCTCTCTTTTCCTAGGGTAACCCCTCGGATGCCGCCGCCTGGGGGAGGGGAGGCGCTACCGTCCCTCCACCCCTGGGCTCCCCTGTCCTCTTATCCCCTTCTCTACCTCTCTCTCCCTCCTCCTCCTCTTCCAACTTCGATCCCCTTCCCCTTCCTCATTTCGTCTGCGTGTTTGGGCCACCGCTCTCCTCCGCGTGGGAGGGTGGGGCGGCTGTTGTCGCCTCCTGGAGGCCTCCCTGGTCTCCTCCGGATGCCTAGTGGCGTTGGGTGGCCCATCTTGTGCGGAGGTTGGTGGTGGTGGGTTGGTTGTGTAGATTTGTCCGGGGTGCGTGGTGGTGGAGGGCGGCGATTTGGGGCTTTGGAGGTGTAGCTAGTTTTGTTTCTAATCTTGTTTTGCAGGTGTCCCTATTTCCAAAAAGATCGATGAAGATGGCGATTTTGATTGGTGGTGGTCCAGTCCGGCGGTGGTGAGGTGGATGCGGCTCTCATGGTTGTTTGCTTTGGTCGTTTTGTGTGCCGAACTCCGGTCGACGGCCGTCTGAGCTCTCAATCGGGCGTGGGGTTGGTATCTCGTTGCTCTAGAATGGCATTGTTGCTGATGAAGATTGTGTTGCAGGGGACTGTTTTCGGTTTGCTGTTGTGATGGTGGTGGTTGGCCCTCAGGGGCCCTCTCTGCTCCGGCCTTCACTGTCGTAGGCTGGTTCTCGTCTACATATGGGAGAGGTCGGCTCGGCTTAACGGCGAGGTTGGGCTCCGGTGATTTGTACGGTGGTGGTTGCCGGTGTAGTTAGGGCTTAGTGGTTTGGTTTGGGTGGGCCGGCCCAGGTTTGGGCCGGATTTGGGCGTTTGGGCTTTATTTGATTTATTTGGATGCTGGGTTATGCTGTAATGTCTTTTTGTTGTGAATCCTGGTAGACCTTTGGGTGTTTTGGGCTATGCCCTTGTGGTGGATTTTTCAATTCTTTGTTGGATCCCCTTCCACTTTCCCCGTGTTTTAATAAAATTCATCTTTGCCGATAAGGAAAAAAAAGAAAAAAGTAGAGGCATGAGTAAATGGAGCCCTTCTAAGTACTTATGCTGGCTCCTTGAGTTGAGATGTTTCCATGAGTAAGAGGATGCTTGATTTATATGGTCTTTTCAGCAAAATTTCAAATTCATTGGATCTGTATCAAACAGGATCACATCATCACATCATCTTTGTCTTACTGTCTTATCTGTTTCAAGTATCAATAGTGTATAGTTCCCCCATTTTGTTTGTTCATGTCTTCTACAGGATTTTGGAGTTACTGTGTTTTTCAACTAATGAGAGTGTTTGATTTTGTTCTTATTGGATCAGGGAAAAACCAGCAGCTGGAGCGATAGGAAAAGGTTCTACAGTTGCAATATTCAAAGGGCCTACTTTCGGATATAAAAGTAGAGAAGGTAAATGTACGTGCATGATTTTCCGCTTGACCGAAAAAAAAAATGTACGTGCATATCTTAAAAACAACATCGAACCATAATATCGTCTTCGGTCACATCATGTGGTGAACGGTAGAATTTGATAAAGAGCGAGCCATACTCAATTTCGAAGGAGACTCAAGTAAATTAATCAAATTTGATAAAAGAGGCTAAAATAAATCACTCAAGATTTCGAAGGAGCCAAAATATTGAATACTCTCAGTAACAAAATGAGGTGCCGTTCCGCTTTCTTTTTAAATCTTTTTTTTTTCAAAAAGAAGGTAATTTCAAGCTCAAATATAATGAAAATGAAAAATAATTTTTTAATTTTTTTTTGCACCGTTTAAAAGATCTCAATGAGATCTATCAAACAAGATCCATATTGGTAGAAAAATTATTTGTGTAAACACATAATTTTTGAGCTTGAAATTACTTTCCTTTTCTAAAAGTTCATTTTTCCAGAAACCGAAACACCCCCTGAATGTGATGAAAATGAAATTATGGGGTGTTCCGGTTTCTTAAAAAAAGAACTTTTAGAAAAGGAAGGTAATTTCAAGCTCAAAAATCATGTGTTTACGCAAATAATTTTCTTACCAATATGGATCTTGTTTTATAGATCTCATTGAGATCTTTTAAACGGTGCAAAAAATAATTCAAAAATAAATTTTCATTTTCATTATATTTGAGCTTGAAATCACCTTCTTTTTAAAAATGAAGGTTTAAAAAAAAAGCAGAACGTGGCCTACTCAAATGTAGGTATGGGATATCGTGGCCCGCCCACTGGCCACATAAAGATCTGGTGTACATTGCTTTGAACTATAATACAAACTTTTTTTTTGGTTCTATCGGTTAGAGATGTTTGAGTCAGCTTACGCGCACTTCAACTAATTCTGTCCTCGATCCGGTCAAAGACAGTTTATCCACGCCGGAACTAGGCAAGAAATTAATTCATTACAGCTCGACCCCAAGGATCGAACTCTCAGTAAAGAGCATTATGTTCACATGATCGATTTGGGAAATGAAATGGTAAACCGTAAATATGGTAGTTTTTCTTAACCTAACCGAGTGATGAGTTTTGAGAGAGAGTGCAGTAAAGAGACAGACTGGGCCTCTCCTCTTGGACTATTAACGAGAAAGCTGGGTCATGCATGTGATGAGGTTTTGGTGTTTGCTCAAAGGACCGATCAATAGCGGTACGGAAGGGTGGAAATCTCTTGGAAGGATTTCGATGATTGTCCCAAAACAGGAGAAAAACAACACCTTTGTTGTCCCAGGAAACAATCATACAGATGCAGCCAAACAACCCCAGGCCCATCTGAGGTTTGGATAGTCCAACCCCAGGCTTTTGTGTGGTCCAGTCTTTCAGTGTTATTTTTTCCCTTGTGAGCTGAAGGCAGTTTTATATACTCCGTGATAGTGTACGTGTTTTTTTGGCTTTTACTACGTACCTTTGGGTAGGAGAGGAAGGATGGTTATTTGGACCCAGTTCGGTTTGGGTTTGGAAGGAGGTTTTTAAAAGTAATGAGTAGAGAAAGATAGATAAAGAATTTATTAAAGACCGTGCGCGGGGGGTTTTGAGACCCAAAACAAACAAGCTCGTGTTTCCGTGGTGTTCATATGCTGAATACTTGGCCGACGAAAATATGTAGACCGGTGGATAAAGGTGTTGAGGCACCACTTGACGGTGCCCCAAGACTACCAAATAATTTTTTGAGTAAAAGGGTATATTCATGGTATAAATTGTTGTTACCTTTTGAAAGGATCCGGATCCTCTTCGGTCCATGTTGTGACTGGAGGAGACAGTCCTGATTTGGACCGTCCATTGGTAGATTCAATGGTTCGGATTTTGTCACAAACTCTTATCGGTAAGAGTTAAAAATACATCTGAACCATTGATTACAGCAAATTTAAGAGTCTCGATCAGGACTGTCTCCTACCGTCTAAACTCAATTAAGAGGATCAATTTCCCTTTTCAAACTCATCACAAGTTTTTGTTGATTTATTGGCTTTGGTTCAGACAACTCCAACTTCCATCCTCCTACCTCTTATTGAAGTTGTAATCTTCCAACTCCCATTAACATTGTTAATGACAGAAGTTTTACCTTACACGAGAAATATGTATAGTCTAACTGAGAAAAGGGTAGCAGAAAAAATGTAGAATGAGAGACAAACAGGGTTATTTTGGGGTTTTAGTGAGTGAAATCTTTGCAGTTGTCCTCCACATTTCGAAATTGGAGTAAGCAATTGCCTAACCACATAAAAATGTGTATTTGCCGTTGTTTATGTTCGTGTCTGAGTTCCTGGGCACAATGGTTTTCAATTTGTAAGGGTGGGGACCTGGCCAAAACTCGTTAGACTCACCCTATATATAGTGTAGAATACACATTAAATATTCATTCATAATTAATGTACTATATCGGCCCTTTCAAACTCTTAAAAAAAAAAAAAATTAGTTATATAGTGGAAACCAATTACTTTCTTTTATGTGTATATATGTATGTTTTGCCAAGTATAATTAGAAAGTGGCTATATTTTTCTCGTAGAACATTATTCTTTAGATTTCATGTTTGAATTTTAAATTTTACGTGAGGAAACTTAAATATTCAACAACCATGTGAATATGTGAAATTTCGGATTCTAAGTTTCGATCTCCCCTCTATGTAAATCCTAGCTTCGTCCATACGATATGGACTTTTTCTGCGGAAATTGCAAAGATAAGGCATGCCTGTCTCTTCAATCATTAACTGGGGTTTTTGTTTGAAAAATCTCTTACTATTATATTCCTGACCTGGAAAGACAAAGCATGTCCAATAATGTTGATTAATGTTTGGCGTCCTATTAATAAAGAGCCTTGTGACAAATCTGTACCATGCCAACAATATCCATCAGGCTAAGATTGATGTGACCTTCTAAATATGAGAAAAAAAAATCCATAGCCACCCTTTTTAGCCAAAGAAAAAACACCATGTATATATATATAGCACTCCATTAACCAAAAGTTCCTAAAAATGATAAAAGCAAAAAATAACGAATCTAAGGCTTTGTTTGAGAAGTCGAAAAGAGTTCGTATTTATTTTTATCTTTTTGACTCTGTACTAAACTAAAACATTACGTTTGAGACTTAGGAATTTGACGGTCGGCACCGAAGAATGAACTTGCTCTTAACTTTCTGGAGTTGAAAAGGTAAGATTTAAAAGACAATCCAACCCGAAAGTGGGAAATAATATTTTCAGGTTACTATACCTATACTTACGTATGAATACTGTATATTTTTGGTACCTATTTTTTTTTGGTCGGCATATATATTTTGGTACCTGTTGATATTGCATTTAGATCGAACTGATAGTATAGTGACCGGTAGTTTTTCAAAAATGCTAAAACTACTAAAAGTGCAAAAAGTCAACTTAATTGTTTTCTAAAAGTGTTAAAAGGGGCTAAAAGTATTAATGAGGCTTCTCTGACTTATCGTTCGAAAGAAGCCTCTTCTAACGGAGGAAACAAATTAAAAACCCCCAAAGGTTAGGTTGGCTAGCTTTTGGGGTTTTTGTTTAGAGAAATGAATTGGCTTTTTGTGTAAAATTGTAGCATGGGCTACTTTTGGGAAACTACCCCTAGATCAGATGAGAGTTTTTTAACGGTCACATTTCGCAAAGGGCCGTGTGGGAGATAGACAGAAGAGGAAAAAGGGTAGTGCATGATTGATTAACAAACAAACAAAGGGAGGAAATTGCATAGAACCTGTGTTGTTCTAACTTATTTGCCAATTGACACCTCCCTTTCCCTAACTTCCTTGGCCCAATCCTACCCTACTCAATTTCATGCCCCCTCTTGCTTTCATCTCTCTTGTTGTTGTTGTTGTTGTTGTTGTTTTTCCTCGGGAAAAGTCAGCATTATTGGATGTGGTTCGTGAAGTTTGAATCCCTGTTAAAGTTCCTGTTAAATCATGTTTCGGTACTTTTGAAAACTCAGCATGATCTAATCGTGGAGAAGATATCTTGTTAGATCATGTTTCGGTACTATTAAAGTTCTCAACCTATGATTCCTTTCAAATGAACAGTTCAGATCACGATGATAAGATCTCACAGAGTTTAATGCATTATAAGATATCTTCTCCAAGGGCGCCTAATTTCGTAGTTGTTCTCTCTTAATGAACTTCTTTTGCAACAAAACAAAGGGTAGTTTTTTATATTTCATAAATGAAGTTATAAATTTGAGCAAGTTTATCAAATTAAACTAGAACCATCACTAGTAATTATTCAGTGGTTAATTTTGGGGCACTGCGACGTGGTGTCCCAACATCCTTCTCCATCAAGTACTAGAGTCTACATCGCACAGAAATGTATGGTGGAAAAGGAAGTCGGAGGCTTGGGATTCCACATGACGGTGCAAGACGCTAACAATAACAATAACAATCACTTTAAAAGAGTAACGTTTTCAAAAGAAAGTTGATGATCAAGCTATAAAAGTGCACCATACCTACCAAAAATGTGCTCATAAGATGAACCTTCACTTTCATTTTTTGCATTAAATAAAACATGAGCCGTTGAGGTGGCTCATAAGTCATAACCAACACCAAATAAGCAAAAAATAATTAAGCAAAGACCACTTTGATATGGAAAAAAACCCGATAGGTACATGTCATAATCCACAACGCAGTGAATCGTGAGTCCTAGCTTTTTCCCAATTTTTTTCAAAACAAAAACAGAAACACGAGTACTCCTTATCAACCACGTCACTTAAATTGAAAATTTATTAGGTGTGATGTTGGAGTATCGTCACGTGGTACTCTATAACCTTATATCACCACACAATTATATGAGATTCATATATAGTACGCCTAGTCAAGGACCCTGCACGAATATGTGCATGGTTGTAGAGGATCCTAAATCACCAGGTGGTGGATGGTGATGGTGACGGTGACGGTGACGGTGCTTAAGGAGCACCGAATAATTACTTAATTAGGCTTGAACAATCATCACTTCCTCTTAACGCCATTAATCTTCCGGAATTAATTTTCAAACTATCCCTTTTATAGCTATAGTACCTTTTTTTGGTGTCCACCCTTAGTTATGGGGTGTTCCGGATTGTGAAAAAAGTATTTTTTGAAAAGGAAGGTAATTTCAAATTCAAAAATCTTGTGTTTACGCAAATAATTTTTCTATCAATATGGATCTTATTTGATAGATCTCATTGAGATCTTTTATACGGTGCAAAAAAAAATTAAAATTATTTTTCATTTGAGTTTAAAAATTGAAAAAAAGAACTTTTACAAAAAGAAGGTAAACTGGAAAGGGCTAATCTACTAATTATTCATTTTTCGTTTTATGTCAATCGATCACTTTATTTGTTAACTCATTAATGAAATGTCAGAAAAAACTTATCCTTTTTTTTACCGGCAACAAATTTTTTTAAAAAAACTTGACAAAGGGTACATCGAGGGTAAAACTAAATGAAAATGAAAGCCACAGAGAAAAACTTCTGGTTGATCCCAGCTTGGATAGTCTTAATCAAGTGCTGTAGAAACGTTTAGTTAAGTGCCAACTTAAATAGCATGTGGCCAAACTCCATGAGCTTCACCTATAAACACTTTTATATACTAGTAAATCTCTCTCTAGAGCAACTGCTGAAACATTTCAAATATAACTTCTATCGTTTACAAGAAAGAGAACCCAGATAAATACAAGGAAAAAGCCCTAAAACTATAATGACTAAACTACCCTTAACCTAAAATAATATTACAAAAGGAACCCAAACAACATTCTATCGTTTACAAGAAAGAGAACCCAGATAAATACAAGGAAAAAGCCCTAAAACTATAATGACTAAACTACCCTTAACCTAAAATAATATTACAAAAGGAACCCAAACAACATTATATTCACACCCCCCCTCAAACTCATGATGCGAGCCCGGAGAGCATCGAGAGTTTGCCAAGGAGGAAGCGAAACCGAGCGGTGGTGTGCGTCTTGGTGAAGAAATCGGCTAACTGAAGAGAGGAGGAGACAAACGGTAGAGTAATTGCGCCAGATTGGAGATGATGGCGAACAAAGTGACAATCAATTTCAATATGCTTCGTGCGCTCATGAAAAACTGAATTATGGGCAATCTGAATTGCACTTTTGTTGTCACAAAAGAGAGGTGTAGGGGAGGAGATGGTGACACCCATATCCGATAAAAGCCAGCGGAGCCAAACAATTTCAGAGGTGGCATGGGCCATGGCACGATACTCAGCTTCCGCAGTGGAACGAGCAATAACGGATTGCTTCTTGCTTTTCCAGGAAATAAGGGAATCACCCAAGAAAACACAGAAGCCAGAGGTGGACTTTCGATCAGAGATATCACCTGCCCAATCAGCATCGGCATAAGCCCGGAGAGTCAAATCGGAATAAGAGGAAGAGAGAAATAAACACTGAAACATGGTGCCACGAACATAACGAAGGATACGAAGCAAGGCAGCCCAATGAGTAGACCGAGGGGCACAAACAAACTGACTAACAATATGCACAGCATAGGCAATATCCGGTCGAGTGACGGTGAGATAAACAAGACAACCAACAAGCTCACGATACTCGGTAGGATCAGCAAGAGGAACCCCATCAGAATCAGAGAACTTGGCATGTAACTCAATGGGAGTATCAACGTTTTTGTCATCAGTAAGTTGAGCACGATGAAGAATGTCAGTCACATACTTAGTCTGAGTCAAGAGATAACCTTTTGGAGAGGAGGCAACCTCAATGCCAAGAAAATACCGAAGAAGTCCCAAGTCCTTCATCTCAAATTCGTGAAACAAGTGATGTTTCACTTCATCAATAGCAGCAGAGTCAGACCTAGTGATGATCATGTCGTCAACATAGAGCAATATGAGAACCAACCCACGAGAAGTGCGACGAACAAAAAGAGCAGATTCATGAGTGCTAGGCTGAAAACCAATCTGTAAAACGACATCATGAAAACGTGCATACCAAGCACGAGGAGATTGTTTGAGCCCATACAGAGCACGACGGAGGCGACAAACAAGGCCGGTGGCATGAGGGAGACCCGGAGGAGGACGCATATAAACTTCCTCAGATAGATGACCATTGAGGAAGGCATTTTTAACATCCAGCTGAAAGAGAGGCCATTGGTGCGTAGCAGCCACAGAAATCAAAAGACGAATAGATGTCATTTTTGCAACAGGAGCAAAAGTCTCCTCGTAATCAATACCATATTCTTGAGAGAACCCCTTGGCAACTAAGCGGGCTTTGTACCGCTCCAAAGAACCATCAGAATAAGTCTTTACTTTGTAAACCCATTTGCATCCAATGAGATTCTTACCGGCCGGGAGAGGAACCAAGTCCCAAGTCTGAGTATTGGCAAGAGCAGTGAGTTCGTCATTCACGGCAGTCACCCAATTAGGATCATTACAAGCTTCTTTGTAAGAACGAGGTTCAAAATGAGTATGTATGAGAGATAAGAAATTGCGATAAGAAGAGGAAAAACAAGTATTAGTGAAGCCAAGAAGTTTTACCGATGGACGACGATCACGAGAGGGATACCGGCGTTCTGGTGGATCAGAGTCTTCCGAAGCAGAAGGAGGACGAGGAGTTGTACGACCGCGACGGACATAATGCTTGGGAAGAGGAGGAATGCGGTTGGAACTAGAAGAAGTAGGAGGGGCAACAGGAATATCAGACACTTCGAGAGTACGAACATACTCATCTGTAGGAACATCCGTGGGGAATGGATCAATATGCACAAGATCCTCTTTGACGACACTAACGGGTTTGGATGGGAGAGAGAAGAAGGGGAGACGTTCGAGAAAAGTAACATGCCGAGACACGTACAACTTTCGGGTCACAGGATCATAACAACGGTAACCCTTTTGTTGGATGCCATACCCCAAGAAGACACATAAGACACTACGAGCACTAAGCTTAGTGCGATCCTTTTTAGGAAGAAGGACAAAGCAAGTGGAGCCAAACACACGAAGAAGAGAATAGTTAGGAACCTGACCAAAGAGTCGTTCATATGGGGAAGAACCAGAGAGAAGCGGAGTAGGCATCCGATTGAGAAGATAAGCTGCAGTGAGTACAGCCTAGCGCCAAAAGGCGGCAGGCACAGAAGAGGAAAGAAGAAGAGACCGTGCAGTATTTAAAAGGTGACGATGCTTGCGTTCAGCACGCCCGTTTTGAGCGGGAGTGTCGGTACAAGAAGATTGATGAATGGTGCCAAGAGAAGCTAAGAATTGTGTGAACTCACCAAGAGAGTATTCTCCGCCTAAGTCAGAGCGAAGAACTTTGATTTCTGTTGAAAACTGAGTTTGAACCATGGAATGAAAATTGCGATATACTTGGTAAAAATCTGACTTGCGTGTCAACAAATATACCCATGTAAACCTACTATAATCATCAACAAAGGAGACATAGTATCGAGAACCACCTTTAGTAGCAATTGGGGAAGGACCCCACAAATCTGTATGAACAAGCTGAAACGGAGAAGTAGAAACAGAAGTACTTCTATTAAAAGGTAAAGCAGACATCTTGGCAAACTTACAACCACTGCATTCAGAGATATCGCTTGCAGAAATGTTTCCCAAAAAGCCAGACTTAAGTAAAAGTTTCAAACGTTCACTAGATAAATGCCCTAAGCGAGAGTGCCAAAGATAAAAGGGGGAAGACTCCTGATTTAAACAAAAGGATGACATAACAGTGGTAGTAGACTCAATAGGCACATGCAAAGTCTCCAAAACATATAGATCGCCAACTCTACGCCCGGTCCCAATCTGCTTCTTCGACATTTGATCCTGCACAACACAGCCAGAAGAAGAGAACAAGACATCAAAGCCGGAATCAGACAATTGACTAATAGAAATAAGACTAAGAGATAAATGAGGAACATAGAACACATTTGGTATAGACAGGGAGGAAGATGGAGACGGGACGATAGAACCTATAGAGACGACATGCATAGGAGAGCCATTTGCAGTGGAAATACTAATGGGAGAAGCAGGAGAGATACAATGGCTTAATAATGACAACGCAGGAGTCATATGGTGGGAGCAACCAGAATCAAAAATCCATGTGGTAGGTAGGATACCTGTGGTATAGGAACCATGCAAACCTGATGGAGTAGTGGTCATAGCAGAAGCTTGAGAATGACCTCCTTGGGTGGCGGCCAAAAACGCACGATACTCTTGATACTGCTCAAAAGAGGGATACTGTGGAATACTATCAATTGCAGGAGCTACGAAAGCAGCCGGAGGACGAACGTACTGCTGTGTGGGCCGAGAATGCTGCTGTGTAGGCCTGGAGGAGGTGGGCTTCGAACGAGGAGTGCTACCTGTCATCTGTAACAATTTTGGACATGCATGCTTCCAGTGCCCTTTTTGGTGACAAAAGCTACATTCATCCACAGCAACACGAGGTTTAGGCTTGCCGGTAACCTGAATCAAGTGAGAAGACGGTGTAGGCAAGAGAGGTGCCATATACAAAGTAGGCTGAACCGATGGCGCAACAAATACAGATTGAGAGGGAGCTACAGCAGACCCAACCTTGAACCTAGTTTCCTCAGCTATGAGCTCATGAACGGCACCATCAACTGTAGGTTGGGGAGAACGATGAAGGATGGCCCCCCGAAGAGGCTCAAATTGATCACGGAGGGCCATGAGAAACTGTACAAGACGCTGTTTCTCACGGTATGCTACATAGAAATCAAGAGACTGCAATTCTACGGGTTCCATTAGCATCAATTGATCCCAATATTGAGTCATTTCATTGTAGAATTCCTGAATGGATTTATCTCCCTGAGTAGCCCGTCGAATAGAGCCCTCAAGTTCATATTGCTTTGCAAAGTTGGACTCAAGATACATCCTTTTTAAGTAATCCCAAACTTCCTTGGCAGTCTCATACCTTGAAAAGTTCATTCCGATGCTAGGTTCGGAAGAATTATGAAACCATGTAAGAATGCGTGCATTTTCAACTTCCCATTTGCCAAAGTTTTTGACATACTCTGCATGTTTTGCCGCATAAGTAGGATCATCATCTTTCACATTCACAGGAGGAGGTTTCACAATAAGGCCTGTCACATGACCCCACACTTCCTTACCGACAATAAAATTCTTCATCACACTTGCCCAATACGAATAATTACCACCATTCAACCGAACATTAATTACTTTATCTTCTGACATAGTGAGCACTAGAACACGATCAGACAGAACAGAACAGTACTGAAAGTTCAAAGGTGTTAACCCAGACAGAATCGAACGCAGTAGGTTCGAGTACAGATCTTAAATGTGGTAACCTAGTAGATTCAAGTACAGAACAGTGCAGAAACTATAAACCAGGGCTCAAAAGCGATAGAAATCTCTCAACCAGTGCTTAAGACGATAGAACAAGGTACGAAAGTGATCTAGCTTCCTCAATCAGTGCCAAAAGAAAAAAAATAAATCTGGGTTCGAAATACCTGAACATTCAAGAGAGAGGGATTTCGTGTGCAGAGCAAGAGACCCAGCAAAACAGAGTGCAAATAGAAGTCGCTGAATGTCAGAAAACGATCTTCGTTGGTCGTCTGGTTGTGTAGGAGGTCACCAGTGCAGTACGGTATCGATATCGACCGGAGAAGAGAGTGTGCAGCCCATAGAGGAGAGAAGAGAGAGGAGAAGATGCGATTGGAGGTCTACTGGCGGGAAGATACGATTAGCCCAGTTTGGGCTCTGATACCATGAAACATTTCAAATATAACTTCTATCGTTTACAAGAAAGAGAACCCAGATAAATACAAGGAAAAAGCCCTAAAACTATAATGACTAAACTACCCTTAACCTAAAATAATATTACAAAAGGAACCCAAACAACATTATATTCACAACTGCATCTCTTAAATTGCATGTGGCCAAAACTCCACCAGCCTTAATCACTTATACTCCAAACTCATAAACTCACTGGATCATAATTGAAGGGGCAAGGGCAAATCCGGTAACATCATGCTATCTGTCTTCTACTTCTCACTTCTCCCCCCATATCTCCCCTTCAGCTCCACCCTGTTCTCCCACTCCAATTATTGCCTCTTCTTCTCAACATATTTCAGTACTAACCCCTAAACACACACACACACACACACACACACTCTCTCTCTCTCTCATATTTCAGTACTAACCCCTAAACACTCTCTCTCTCCTCTCATGGCAAGTGAGCAAGAGATTTCACATGGTAATTACCATGACAGCGACGATGAAGAAGAGGAGGAGGAGGAGGAGGAGGAAGAGGTGGATGAAGAAAATTCGGAGGAGAGGAAAACTCCACGAGGGGGAAGGAGTAGGGGATGGTCAGTGGGCCGGGTTTTGGACCCGAGGACGACGTGGGTTCAAGAATGGAACCGGGTATTCCTCCTGGTGTGCGCCACGGGCCTGTTCTTGGACCCGCTCTTCTTCTACGCTCTGTCCGTGAGCGACACGTGCATGTGCCTCTTCGTGGACGGGTGGTTTGCGGTCACCGTCACGGTGCTCCGGTGCATGACGGACGCCCTGCACGTGTGGAACATGTGGCTCCAGCTCAAGATGAACAAGCTGTCTTATGCACCCGTGGGTGGCACCAGCGAAAGCAGCCGGTTGCAAACCAAGAGTGCTCGAGCAGTTGCTCTTGGCTACTTGAAGGCCAAAAAGGGTTTCTTTTTCGATCTCTTTGTTATCCTACCTCTTCCACAGGTCAGAATTCTTTTATTAGTCTCTGTCTCCGACGAACGCAGGATTTCAAGTTTGGGTGTTAAACTACGAGTGGCGAACTCATATAATTTTAACATCTTTTATATAATGATATGGCTAATAAAAGAGCGGAGCAAGTCGAGTGGAGGATTATCTAAGCTTGATTTGAAAACGTAACGAGCTTCAAAAATATGTCAATATGTCTATACTTTGTAGTGTTTATCAGGCAGGCCAAATCTCAAACGAGCTGATCTTGACCAATATCTTAAATACTATTATAAGCTGAACGGTCTGATTAGTAGTTTGATTTGAAAGCTTGACACGTCTCAAAAGTTACCCAAATCTTTGTTTTCTGTAACAAGTCGATCTGATTACTTACCAAAAAAAAAAAAAAAAGTCGATCCGATCGATAAGAGTTTTTAATGAGCAAATACAAACTCGGACTCGAGTAGATTGGTTGGTTTATCAACTCTGCGGCTCTCCCCAACGAGTGTGGTTGAGTTGCAGCCAGAGAGTAATGGTTTTGGTTAAGGTTGATATTGTAAGCTAGTGTAGATGACAAATGCGGTCGTTCAGTTACTCTGAATTTGTATGCATTCGCAGGGTTGATCAGTGCGACCATGTGAAGCAGGTGTGTCGTTTCGTCATCGTTCAAAAGGGTAAAATGGGTACTAAATCAACTAATTTGTTGATTTCAATTTGGGATGGAGGGTGCTCCGTTTTGATATTATCCCCTCTCATGACAGTGAAGAATACTGGAAATCATTAGTTTTTTTTTTTTTTAAAGGCGAAATCATTAGTTTAATTTTGCTTATATATTATTGAGCAAATTTAGACATATATTTTTTTTTATCGAAACATATACTTATTACTACATCATTAGGTTTTTGTTTTCAATACATTACATTTTACATTGAAATAATTCTAGCCTAATGCAGTTAAAGTATATCAATCATTTTGTGTTTTTTTCCTAGGCTACTTCAACTGTTATGTGCTTATTTTTTATTTATGAAAGAATTTAAGAATATAAAATAACAAATTTTTGTCAAGTGAAACCAAAATTATTAAGATAATAAGTAGCTATACACAAATAATTATCAATAATATTAAAAATTAGGTATATACAAAATAAAAATTTTAAGGCTCCGTTTGTTTTGATGTAAAATATTTTTTCAAAATATACTTTAAACTTTTATTTTCCGGTATTTGGTTGAATTCTAATAAATTTTTTACAAAAAAAGTAGACAATAGCTCATCTAATTGGCCTAGTATGTGAGTAGTTGATGTTTGGAGAGAGAGAACAAAAATTGGTGTGTACAGGAGAGAGAGAGAGAGAGAGAGAGAGAGAGAGAGAGAGAGAGAGATTATTCACATGCAGTGAATAAGTGGTCAGAAATGGAGAAAGTGTTAGAAATTAGAATGTGGTCGTGGTTCTCGTGGAAAATGGGAGAACAGAACAGAAAAAAACAACTTACCGAGTTTCCCATGATAAATCAGGGTGTAAAAGATTTTCACCCAAAAATCATTTTACGGCAATTTTAAAAACAACCAAATACAGAAAAAAATGTAAAATACGTCCAAACAAACGGAGCCTAAAACTTAGAAGCTCGGGATACCGGGCTCCCTCGGGCCCTAACATAGCTCCGCCAGTACTGTCGAGACTGTTTGAGGTTCTCATTAATTTACTATGTATGTTAAAAGATTACTAGTATTACTTGCAAGTGGACTCCAGTAAATTTGTGATGATAATGAAGAATGAAGTACCCCACTGTCGTCCTGTGCTTACTTTTTGATAGAGGAGTACGTACATAATTGGGCGCAGGTAGTACTATGGGTAGCCATTCCAGCTCTGCTGGAGAGGGGATCAACAACTGAAGTGATGACGGTGTTGTTGATAATGTTTCTCTTCCAGTATCTCCCCAAGATTTACCACTCCATCTGCCTCCTCCGCCGCATGCAAAACCTCTCCGGTTACATCTTCGGGACTGTTTGGTGGGGGATCGCCCTCAACATGATTGCTTACTTTGTTGCATCCCATGTACGTAAGCTTTAACTACTTACACTAAAATACCACATGCATCTCATGAGCTGCTTTTATGCATATTTATTACAGTACTGTACAAATTTAGGCTGAGGATTTTTTGAGCTTTATCTTGGATATTTTAAAAAATATTTGTATGAATGTCATAATTTTTTACTTTTTCGATTCGTTTAGGCTAGACGAATCAATAATCTACAAAAGTTAGGCGCAAAACTGACAAACGCAAAAAAAAAAAAAAAAAATTAATAAGAAAAAAAACCCAAAAGTCATAGCTTGCGGAACTTTAGGCTACTTTTACTCTTTTTGAGCTGGTTTGTGCAATGTTCTGATCTCACAACACTTTTTTTTTTTTTTTAATAATTAGATGTCCGGTTTAGCTTGTGCGCACCTTCCCTAATGTCATCCAATTTAGTGATCTTAAAAACTGATTTATTTGAAGTCATATTAGTCTTCAATTTTTTTAAAAAAAAATTCATGTACCAAAGATCATTGGGACAACCCAATTTGAAAGCAAGTCAACACAACCCAATTTCCATATTGAGTCTACCAATCTATGCTACAATAAGAATCCTTTTGATGGTTAATTAGGACTCTTGGTTATATGCTTTTAGATTCACCAACTCGTATATATGTTGTATGGATGAGGACATGATTAGGGGCTAACTGTAAAAGAATACATAAAAGGTATTGTAGAGATAAATCTAATTTTCAACATCTTTTCCGAAATATATGTCCTATATGTTTGCTAATAGGGGAAAAAAATTCTAAAAGTACAAAAATAACGCCACATTTAACGAAATAATTCCTAGATCCATCACTGCATGTCTCCATACCACATAGTCATTTCCAATAGTATGTTAACACGCAGCCCAACTTGAAATCGGAATTGCAGAGATCAATCTTTCCCTGTTCTCGATCTGTGTTATCGTTTGATAATTAAACCATTTAAACCATAACACAATTAATGTGCATGCTATGCAGGCAGTGGGAGCATGTTGGTACTTACTTGGAATCCAGAGGGCAGCAAAATGCCTACAAGCGCATTGCAGAGGAACAAAGGGGTGTGGGCTGAGAATGTTGGCTTGTGAAGATCCCATTTACTATGGAACCACAGGCTTGGTGAGAGACAGAACGAGACTGCTTTGGGGGGATAACAAGCAAGTGAGGTCTGCCTGCCTGGAGAATGACGATAACTTTGATTTTGGAGCTTATAAATGGACAGTTCAACTTGTCACCAACGAAAGCCGATTGGAGAAGATCCTCTTTCCCATCTTCTGGGGCCTCATGACTCTCAGGTACCCTTTTTTTTTAATTTAATTCTCATTCGCAATTGGTTTTTGAAAATGTTTTTTAGAGTGCTTTCAGAGCAAATTTTTCGGGTAAAATTTCGGCTGCCTAAAGTTATCGTTTCCTGTTGTTGTGAGTCTGATAAAGTTTGGATCATGAAAACAGTACTTTTGGGAATTTGGAGAGCACGACGGATTGCCTAGAGGTGGTCTTTATTATTATAGTTCTAACGACTGGACTCCTTTTGGTCACGATGTTGATCGGAAATATCAAGGTAAATCGCTCTTCTTTTTCTTATGAATAATTAAAGATAAACATTATACAGTATAGACAGTACTCCTAACCACACATTGACGAGGAACCCACACCGGAATACATTGACTACTAACCACACAGAGCACTGCTTCATGGGTCACCTAACCATTTGCACAGCCATGTCAATGCCCTCATGATTTCAGTTGCTGTCATCTGATGTGGTACATGACCGGATGAATTAAATCCAATAAAGGCACAGGGAGGCAGGTTTTGTTCTGTTTTTAATTATGGTATAGGTCCAGGCTTTTGTGTTTGGGTGAATAAAATCAATAATGCAGATACCGGTCGAGTGTGGCCGGAAAATAGTAATGACACTTGCATATTTCAGGCATGATTTCTCCTCGTGTCCAATTTCGTTGCCTGTACACCGTTGCTAATTTGAAAATACAGGTGTTTCTGCATGCAACTACGTCAAAGAAACAAGCGATGCAATTGAAGATGAGGAACATAGAGTGGTGGATGAGGAGGAGACACTTGCCACCGGCGTTCAAGCAGAGGGTGCGGAATTATGAGAGGCAGCGGTGGGCGGCGATGCGCGGAGTGGACGAATGTGAGATGATCAGAAACCTCCCTGAAGGGCTGAGGAGAGATATCAAATACCATCTCTGCTTAGACTTGGTTAGACAGGTAAAAATGAAAACCCTATATCCTTGACCCTTAATTAATTCCCATTATGCACTAATTATTTAATTGGGTAATACAATACTAATTGCTTAATTTACTCTGTTTTTTTTTTTTTTTATAAGCAAAAGAATTTTATTAATCTCCGATTAATTTACTCTGTTTTCAGGTACCTTTATTCCAACATATGGATAATCTAGTCCTAGAGAATATCTGCGACCGCGTGAAGTCCCTCATATTCACAAAGGGAGAAACCGTAAGTTGTAGTATTACTTCGAATGAAAATTTAATAGCTCTCTGCGCGCGTAAATTTGTACAAACTAAATGAGCCATCTCTGGAACCATTTCTAATCTTCCTCCGTAGAATTCATCTGTTCATAATCGAAATTGAATGCAGATAACAAGAGAGGGAGACCCAGTTCAGAGAATGCTGTTTATAGTGAGGGGTCATCTTCAAAGCAGCCAAGTACTAAGAGACGGCCTCGAGAGTTGCTGCATGCTAGGCCCGGGAAACTTCAGCGGAGATGAACTTCTCTCGTGGTGCCTCAGGAGACCTTTCGTCGAACGGCTACCGCCTTCTTCATCCACTCTGGTCACCCTGGAGACCACGGAGGCATTCGGACTAGAATCTGAGGATGTGAAATATGTCACTCAACATTTTAGGTACACACTGGCGACTCCGAAACTTTTTTTTCAATGGGTCATATGAAATTAATCAATTATTTAAAAAAAATAGTAATAATTTGTGGCTTGAATTTTCTTTATTTTTACTAAATCGACTCCAATTCAGTAGTTAAAAAATTCGATTTCAACTCACGTGATACACAATCTTTGCTTACTTTATATCCTAGTTTTTATATAGAGATATTCTTCACTTAGTTTTCATGGAATCAAATGAGCAATCGATGCAAATTGCTCATTTGAAAATTGATGAAATCAATCGATTTCTCACTTTGAGACGCCCGTGCAGGTACACATTTGTGAACGAGAAAGTGAAGAGGAGCGCGAGATACTACTCCCCGGGATGGAGAACATGGGCTGCGGTGGCAATCCAATTGGCTTGGAGGAGGTACAGGCACCGATTAACGCTCACATCGTTGTCGTTCATTAGGCCCAGAAGGCCCTTGTCGCGGTGTTCTTCCCTTGGGGAAGGTAGGCTCAGGCTTTATACTGCCTTATTGACTTCACCCAAACCTAATCAAGATGATTTTGATTTCTGAAATCAAAGCAGAAGTTTGTATAAATATCGCGAATTATACTCATTAAATTAGTGGCCTTTGACATAGCTCAATGGAGGAAAAAGATTCATGTAACCGACCCTAAGTGATTGGGACATAAGGCTCGGTTTAGTTTGGTTTGGTAAACTCATTAAATTAGAGCTTAATGATTTTGATTTCTTTTTTTGGGGCTTCATTTCGTTTTGGGGAAAATGACGGCTCAGGACGTTCTTTTGATAATTAATACCCGTCAAGGACATTTTCAGCATTAACAAATATTCTCAGCATGTCCTTGACGAGTATTAATTATCAAAACACGTCATTGACCGTCATTTTCCCTTTGTTTTGTAATGGGACCAAAGGCCCATATGTCCCTAATGGGCTTGCCATTTATTCACTTTAGATAGCGCTTAATGGGCTTGCCTAAAAAGACCAGTTTAATTCACAAAGGCTTTTTATTCTTTTCTTGATCCACACAGGCTTTCTGGTTTGGAATTGGAAAAAATTCAAAAAAAACCCTGAACTTTGAACCCAATGTCAAATAGGCACCTGAACTTAAATAAATTTCAATTGAACACCTCAACTTTCATTCCGTTATTCAATTTACCCCCTGCCGTCTCAATCTGTGACTTTCCTAACGGCAACCGCTGAGCTGGACACTAACAGACAAAACAAAACGTTAGAGAGAGAAATTGGAGGGAAACAACAGTGATCTGGCACCTTTTTAAGGCCCCGTTCGGCTAAATAAGCCTACTGGCTTATTTTTTGCCCTTATTCAAAATTTTTTTTGTAATTTTTATGCTTTGTTCTCTTTACAATTCAAAAAGAATTTTTACAAAAGATTCTCTCTAGATTCTCCATACTTCCAATATTTCACTCTCTATCTCTCTTCATTTATTACCCCTACTATTTTTCAAAAAAAATTTCAAACACCAATCCAAACATAGCAAGTTTTTCGTTATTTTTTTGGGGATTATTGCATCGTCATGACAAGAGGAATCTAAAAAGTAACAAATTACGATCGAAATCTAATTTTTTTGAATAAAGACAAAAATAAGCCAATAAGCCAATTTTTTCGTCTTTATTAAAAAAATGGATTTCGATCATAATTTTTTACTTTTTAGATTCCTTTCGTTATGACGATGCAATAATCCCCAAAAAATTGACGAAAACTAACAAATATGAAAAAAAATTTGAATAAAGACAAAAAGTAAGCCATTAGGCTTATTTAGCCGAATGAGGCCTTAAAAAGGTGCCAGATCACTATTGTTTCCCTCCAATTTCTCCCTCTAACGTTTTGTTCTGTCTGTTAGTGTCCAGCTCAGCGGTTGCCGTTAGGAAAGTCACGGATTGAGACGGCAGGGGGTAAATTGAATAACGGAGTGAAAGTTCAGGTGTTCAATTGAAGTTTATTTAAGTTCAGGTGCCTATTTGACATTGGGTTCAAAGTTCAGGGTTTTTTTTGAATTTTTCCCTTTGGAATTGGAACTTGAGCATATTAATGGGGACTCGATTTCCCGCCACAATTAGCTGTTTAAAGCTCCGGCAGTCATGCGTGGGACATATGTTCCAAAGGTTCCCGTTTCTCGATTGAATTGACACGTTTGATTGCCAGATTATTTTTTAGAAGAATTATAAAAGATGAGATCACTGATAGAGATTAGAGACATGTGGATCCATGGATAATAGACGAGTTTGTATATATGCAACATTTGATGAAGAGGAGAATAATCTCAATGGTTCAGATTAATGAATGCTACCCCCTCAAGTAGTATTGGATAGTCCCACAAAAAGTGTATTAAGCCAAATAATCCTCTTCTAGTCTAGTCCTAAGTTTAGTCCCGCGCATCAAATATGGGACTAGGTAATCCTAAGGAAAGGAACATGTGGCCCTACATGTTCCCTTGTACCATGGATGGATGGAGGATTATAATTCCGCCATCAAACATGCCCATTGGGTGATTTGAGCTCCACCATAGTTCTAATAGTATCAATATTCGTGTGACGATCTCTTAAAGTGTATTATGTACAAAGTAAGGGTGAGTTTTCACAATTTTTTTTGTCTTCAGACTAACGACAATAATCAAGTTATTTCTACTTAATGGTATTAGGGAAAACTATTTTTAGTACAATATAATTTTTTTTGTATATACGCTCACTTTTTTGCTTAATTCATATGAATTTATACTACTCCTTCATTAACACATTATTATTTTTAATAACCAGATGTCCGGGTCATCTTTCACACACGTAGACTAATTCCGGGGCCGTGAAGTTAACAACCGGCTAACCCTGGCCTCTAGTGGTGCCAAGATTCGTAATGTTTGGCAGCCGTTAGATTTGAACATGTAACCTCTTGTAATTATAATTATATCTAATGTTATTACCAGGGTAATTGTGACGGTCAATTTTAGGGATCAAGGCACACTACTTAATTAGTGACAGTAATAATCAGGGCAATTACAGTCTTAATATTACATGATCAGGGATGTGTGGGGTCCAATATAATTAGATAACGGGTGGGCTTAGAAACCAAATTGCACCAGAATTACAACTCTTAGATCATTACTACTTACCTTTCCAACCAAGAAACCCTAATCCTACTTCTTGACCAACACTGATCAAGAAAAACCCAATTTCAAAAGGCCACAACTGAATCCAACCCTTCTTGGGTTTTCCCCATATTTTCCTTACTTCTAACAGACACAGGACTGTCACGATTCTCTTTCTCGCAAATTGGAAGACACATTTTCAGTAGTATATTAGTAAATATTTTCTCTGAATTGAAGGAAAAAAACATGGGGAAGAAGATGGAGAATACTATAACATTAGAAGATGTCAAGAACATGAAGTTTGATCCTCCTTTGAACGAATTAGACATTTTAAAAGGGATATCTGCGAGGGCCCAGAGGGATAGGGAAAGGAAAGCAATTGAAGAAGAAGAAGGGAAAAAATTGATTTTTCCAACCCAAGAGCCGTTGGGAGAAAATCATGTTTCGGGTTCTTCCATTGACATCTCTAGGGATGAGAGAATGGAGAATGAGAAGTCTCTGTTCAAGAAACCCGCTGATAAAGGTAAACAAGTAATGGTGGAAGGCAATTTGGCGTTCGATGAGCGAGAGAGGTTGAAGGAGATGAGAGAGAAGTCTGTCCTCCGGAGGGGCGGTTCACGGTGCGGAACGAGAGGTGAAAGGGTGATGGGAGAGAAGACTACTCCGATCAAGAATCCTGATGGGTAAATTTAAATGGCTTCCTTGATTTTTTTTTTGAATTTTCGAATCTTGCTTGTCATTATTTTGTTTATCAATGAGATTAACCTGTTCTTGACTTGCAAGTTCTAACTTGTCGTCCTAGAATTTTGAAGTCAGAATGTAATATGATGGTATTGAACGATCGAACACGAAAATATTGTTTATTTGTGAATTTTAATCAGGTTAATCGGCTACTAACAACATTGAGATGGGATTGAAATTGTAAAACATATTCTTTCGTAAAATATTAGATTCATGCTAGTCTTTATTTGTTTAATTATCATTGAGATGAATCTGTTTTTCGCTCGCGAATTTCTAACTTGTCAATTTAAATGTTCCGAGTCAAAATGCTTTAATATGGTAACGAACAATCGAAAAAAAGATTAATCTTGTGTATTTGTGAATTTTTGTGAGGTTGGCTAAGTAAATTTTTAAATTCATGCCCGTCATTAGTTGTTTATCTATGCAATTAAAATCGAGACGATGGATTGAAAATAGTCCCTATATTATAGATGTTTTGAAGTCACATGTGTTTAAATCAAGGTTTTAGGTCACAGGTGAGCTTAGGAAAGCAGATTGGTCCATAATTGGAAAGTTTAACTTCATTGATTGATTCCTTCCTAATCAAGACTCCTTTAGTTCTTTGGGTTTCCTTTTACATCCCCTATATTAATGCTTCTAATTTCTCTCAGTTCATTCTCAGAGTTAATTAATTGGCCTCAAATACTATTTTCCTCTCTTATTTTGAAGGACTACTGCGGGGAAGAAGATGAAGGTTATGCCGAGGGATTTAACGAAGGAAGATACAAAGGATCTCAAGAGCAAACCTTACAGTTCTGGTTTCGACTTCGACCTGTTGGTAGATATAGGAATGAAGTCAAGGAAACTATATAAAGAAGAAGCAAAAAAATTAATGATATCTCAAAGTGAAAGCGAAGAAGAAGAAGAAGAAGAAGAAGATCAAGAAGAAGAGCCCTCGAATGAGGATCATACTCCTATTTTTCCATCCCTTCTTGACATATTTAAGAAACAGAACAAAAGGTCTCTAATCAACAATGCATACGGGGAGGAGGGGAAAGAAAAGTTTTCGATATCGCCAAGAGGAGAAGAGGACTTCTGTTGCCCAACACCTGAGGCTGCCGCAAAGAGACAGAGGATGTTGATGAGAGAGAATCGCCTCTACATACCCGGCTCGTCAACGTCCCTCGACATATCGAAGGCTGAGAGACTGATGGCGGAGAAGAGTCTCAAGAAACCGGCGGAAATAGGTGAAAATCCCACAAGGGGTTTTATTGATAAGCGAAGGTGGTTTGAAAGTAGTAATAAGGGAATTATTATTGAAGAAGAAGATGCTTTTAGGGTTATGAAAAGGACGAAGAGTACTAGCAATAATAAGGGAATTAAGAAATGGGTCAATGATAGTAATTTAGATGATTACAAGCCGGACTTGCCTGAGTTTATCATGGACAAGATTCGGAACGAAAACGGGTCGGACGTGAAGCTTGTGATCCAGAAGAAGTTAACGCCGACGGACTTGGAGTCGGGTCAGAACCGGATATCGTTGCCGTTTAGCGCATTGAACAGAACGGATTTCCTGACCACAACGGAACAAGAGTACCTCAATGGGAGGAGAACGGATGCTGAGGGGAAAAAATCTGAAAACGCTGAGCAAAGAAGAAAAAAGAAAGAGAGGAGACCGGACAGGAACAAAATCAAAAACAAAAACGGGATTCATGTGGTGTTCATCGAGCCGAACGGGGACCGGAATCTGGAGCTGGTGTTCAAGCGTTGGGACATGCCGAAGAATGGCGGGCGGAATGTGAGCTCGATGTATTTGTTCAACGGGAAGTGGAAAGATGTTTACAAGAAGCACAATTTGGATCCATGTATGATTGTGCAGGTGTGGTCGTTTCGTTATAACGGTGGGGAGTTGGGGTTTGCTATGGTAATTGTCGGAAGGGTTGAGAACGGGAACGCGAACAGGAACAGGAACAGAAAGAGGAACAGGAACAACGGGAATGGCAATGGGCATGGTTCCAGTGAGAGTGGCAATGGCAATGGCAGTACTGGAATGGGTGGGAGTTTAGAGTGGTGATCAGGCTGGGGAAAGTGGTTTTGGGATCTCGACACTAATTAAGAGAAGGGCTGCTAAGTTTTGTAAATCAAATTAGGGGTGTTCTGTTTTCTATGGTTAGGAGTTTGGCTAACAGTACGTTTTAAGGTTTTCTACTTGCAGATAGAGTACTCCATTTTATTTTATTTGGTATTAATTCGATCGCTTGTTAGCCAACTGGTTATTTGTGGAATATGGTTTGGTTATTGAAAACAAATGGCCGGGTGACCTTATATATTGTGAACGCGAGGGGCTTGGTAGAATACATGACATTGGATACATGAAAGTGTCCATGAAAGAGAATGAACGGGTTGGACACTTTCATGTTTCTTTTTTCATGTATCATGGCATTTCTTTGAACGCAATCACCATCATGATAGCTGTCCGATCTCGAAATGGACTCGCACGCTACGGCTTTGCTCATTTGGAATTTTAAGATCCACCCCCTCTCTCACAGCACGGTTTTTAATAAATTTTATCGTCATTTATTACTATCGTCTCTCCGTATCTATTTATCTCCACATATTATCAAAAAATTCTCCCTCAAGATCTTTACCAATTAAACAAGCTCTATGAATCTATTTCTTTGTCCGAAAATTGTCCCCGAATTTATGAAGGAATTTTTTTGGGGACAAAGGTAGGCACTGTTGCTCCCAGCGTGCATATATACACTATGTTGCATGCATCTACAATTTTATAGGAGTAGCTGACGTAACATTGCCCAAGTAAGCGCTTTTCATTTGGACATCTACAATTTTAGCAAGTTCAAAAAAAAAAACTGCTTGGTTATATGAAATTTTAGGTATTTTGGCTAGCCTAAATACAAAAATGATGCTACTCCTACAACAAAAGGCTGGCTATTTTACCATACTAACTCAACAAATGTGTTGAGTCAGTTAAGAAATAATAAAATACTCCCTAGCTCCGTCCGGATTTAATAGTCCCTCGTTTAATTCTAACCGGATAAAAAATGAGTTATATCTTTAAATTGGTAATGAATTTTATATCCAATATGGATCTTGTTTGATAGATCTCAATTAGTTCTCTATAAGACAATATTTTTAAAATTACATAAAACATTATAAATTATAAGATATAATCGTTTGAAAAATGGCACGAATTCCAAAAAATGACTATTAAATCCGGACGGAGGGAGTATTATATTTTCAACAATAAACACTTTCTCTTCTACTCTATTCAAATTTCATCTCTCTCCTCACTTTAATTCCAAAGAATAGGAGTATTACTTTATTAAGCTTATTCTTATTATATGCTGAGGATATACATAAGTAGATAAAAAGGGATTTATTTAACGGGAGTTTTAGGAGTGAGACGGGCACCACTTGTATAACAGACTACAAAATTAGGACAAATTATTTTTAGCACACTTAATTTTTGCAGTACTGCTTTTTGCTTCCTTCATGTGAATTTTGAAGATTTGCTCTTTCACTAATTAATTTTTTCACACATTAAAAAATTGCATATAAATAAGAACGCAAAAATAGAGCGTATATAGGGCCAAAAAGGGAGTGAAGTGGGGGCCAATTTCAGATTACGGGTAGCCTTAGGAAACCGAATTGGTCCAGAGTTACAACTTTGAGTTCATTAATTCCTTTCCAATCAAGAAATCCCTAGAATTCTTGATTACAATAAAAAAAAAAAAAAAAGAATAAAAAGAAAATCAAGAAATCCCAATCCGTAAACGAATTCTTGATTAATTAACAGCTGATCCAACCCTTCTTGGGCTTCTCATTTTATTTCCTATAAATACATAGTAGTGCTATCTCAGTTCCCTTTCTCACAATGGAAACAAATTTATCAGTACTATATGTTCTCTAAATTAAGGAAAAATTGTGGCGAAGATGACGAAGAAGTCGGGTTTAACACTAGATCAGATATCAAGAACTTGAAGTTTGATCCTTCCAGTTCCACTCCCCCTCTTGATCGTAACTCCAAGAGGGAGAAGAAGTCTGTGGGTTCTTCCATTGACATCTCTAAGGGTGAAAGAATGGAGAATCATGAGAGGTCTCTGTTCAAGAAACCTGCTGATAAAGGTGAACAAATATTGGTGGAAGAAAAGTTGGTATCTCCAAGAAATCACAAGGAGTGCTTGGATGAGAGAGAGGGGTTGAAAGCGACGAGAGAGAAGTCTGATCTCCTGATCAGGGCCGGTTCATCTCGTGGTCTTGATATCTCCGAAGGTGAAAGGGTGATGACTGATGAGGGAGAAGACCACTCTCAATAATCCCATCAGGTAAAATTTGTTTCTCTTTCTCAATTTTGTAATATTTTCCAATAATGCTTGTCGTTATTTTGTTTATTAATCTGTTCTTGATTTTCAAGTTCTAACTCAAAAGTTTTAGATTTTTTAAGCCAAGCTGAATGTAATACTACTGTTTTTCTCTCTTATTGAAGTAGTAGTTACTATTGGGAAGAAGAAGGTTTTGCCGAGGGACATAACAGAGGAAGATGTGAATTAAGGATTACATTTCTAAATCCCACCGGCTGGCACACAGGGGAAAGAAGGCAAGGAAACTATACAAAAAAGAAGAAGAAGAGCCCTCAAACGAGGATCATACTCCTATATTTTGCCCATCCCCTCTTGATACTTTCGATGCAGAGATTAAGTCTTCAATCAAGAAACCGGATTTGATACTCGATGATATGAAGGGTCTTGGGTTTGGTCCTCACCTTTCTCCTGTCTTTGAATTGTTTCTGGTTTCACTGAGAGCAAGGGAACTGGTCGACAAAGAAGAGTTCTTATCTCCAAGGGAAGAGGGTGATACTCATTCTCACTCATAGTTCTCATTCCCCACTTGATATATGGAAGGGTTTTTCAGTGCCGGGTGGGCACGGCCACGTCGTGCCTGTGCGCGCATTTCGACCGTCCAAACGTGTTTTAAATGATCCAGATTTGTTTGGGTTTGAAATGGTGTTTTGATAATTTTGCACGAAAATTACCCAAACAAATCTGAATCGTTCAAAACACGTTTGGACTGTCGAGATGCGCGCACGGACACCACATGGTCGTGCCCACCCAACACTAAAAAATTTCTCAAGAGACAGAAAATCTGACGTAATTGATTTTCTAAAATTAGTTGAAGTGTACATAAGTTGACTTGAACACTTGGTTATCAAAGTGTACAATTTTTTTTTTTAATAAAATTGAACTTTGTTATTTATTCGGTATCAATTTTCTTTATAATTTTTTTGAGCAAACAAACATATTACTACAATTACCAAAAAAAAAACAAACAAACTTTGTCCTGTTAGAGCATCTCCAATCCATACTCTATATCTCTATTTGAGAGTATCAAAGCACTCCAACCCATCCTCTCAACCCTTCTCCATTTGAGAGTATTGAATTTTGATACTCTATATTTAGAGGGTAAGAGAAAATATAGAGGACCATCTCTAAAATATTATTCACCTTTTTAAAAGATATTTTTATCCTTGTTTGTTTTTCTTACTTAATTTTTATCCTCATGAGAGTATAAAAAAATATTTTTTTTTTTTTCATAAAGTGATTTTAGAGACAAAAATAGAGGTTTGTGGTTGGTGTAAGCATGAATAGTAATTTCTTCTATAATCACTTTATGAGTAAAAAAATATTACTCCGTATTTTAATACTCTCAAATGGAGTATTGGATTGGAGATGCTCTTACATTCCCGTGGGAGGGATATCATATTTTAGCCCAACTATAGCACATGCTCCTGTGTATTAAGCCCACTATTTAAGCGTGGGCTTCAGCTTCGTGTTACTGGGCCAAGTACTCGTGGTCTGTAGTTTTGGACCCGAATGGCAACGACAGCTTTGCAGTTGTCCAAAGTGAATCTACAACGTTATTGATTTGAGAATAAATTCTTTACACCGTCGGTGTAAACATTTGTTTCCTCCAAATCAATTATATTGTGCCACGTCGTCATGTTTTATTGATTGGAACCACTGTTTTACAACGTGGCGCGATGTAATTGATTTGGAGGAAACAAATATTTACACCGGCGGTGTAAAGAATTCATTCTCTATTGATTTCCCATGTCATGTTCCTTATTTCAGTACTGTTGGAAAAGTTAACGAGAAGATGAAAATCATAGCTCCATCAAGCAAAGACAGAATTGTCTCCGTTCCGTGATGAATCCAATAAAGAAGACGAGTGGCACAACATCAATGAATACGTTCATTCAAAATAAAAGTGTCTGAAATACAACTTTAAAATACAATTTTCAATATAACTTACGTCCCATCGGTGTTTTAAGACCATTTAACAAGTACTAGTATGATTTAACCTACCATATATTCTCTGTATATTACATAGTCGTTAGATAGAGTAGATGTATCGATCTGTTTTTCCGTATATTATTATTATATAGTCGTTGAGATTCCTTGTCAAACCATCTCGCCTTCCCTAAAAAAAGGGTCTAGAATGGGTGTGGTGCGGTGGTCTGATTGACATCCAACACCTGCCCCTCCAGCTAATTTTAATTTTGTCAAAAACAAGTTAAACAACAACAACGTGTCACCGCCCCACAAATCGTGTCGGAAACGAAATCTAACCCTTGCACCCAATTCAAACGAACCACCGACCGACGCCTCCCTTTACCTGGCTTTCTACCCCATACCTCTCTTTACCCCAGTTCCACTTTTAAAATTCCAGATCCTGTGAAAAAGAGACAAGGGTAAACTATAGTTAAACCCCTCTAACTAAGCCTCGCGTGCACTTTGCCCCCTCTAACTTTTTTTTTGGCACTCAACCCCCTCTAACTAACTGAAATGCTGATTCCGTTTGGAAATGGATGGAAAAGGTCACATGCTCTCTTTTTTGAAATTTTTAGACGTAATTGCCCTCATTATCAACAACGGTCATCTCCCTCATCTATATATACATACATATATATCATCAACAATGGTTATCTTCTCTCTCTCTCTCTCTCTCTCTCTCTCTCTCTCTCTCTCTCCGTCTGTAGCTGTCTCTCATTTCGTCTCTCTCTCTCTCTCTCTCTCTCTCTCTCTCTCTCTCTCTTTGCGCCTCTCTCTCCCTCTAACTCTTTGTCTGGGTTTCAATGACTTCCTCATGCAATTCGGCCCAAATGAGTGGTGAGGAATCAACACTGTGCTGCCATTGTGGAGTAATAACACCATTGGTGACATCTAAGATGAAAACGAATCCAGGCAGAAATTTTTTTGAGTGTTCGAAGTATAAGGTTTTTCTGTCAACAAAAGAAAATAGCATATCCCAACGACTATTTGCAGATACTGCAAATCCTTTTTAAATAGATTTTTAAAATCATGTCTGCAAATTTCAAATTGAGTGTGGCAAATAATAAACATAGATGTGAAAATGAAATCTCCATATAAAGATTTATAAAAACAAGTATGAGATGACTTGGACCCATAATAGAACTTAGAGAGAGAAAAAATAGAGTGCTCTGTTTTTTTTATAGCTTTTTTGGCAGCCCCCCGATCAAGACCCGGTCAATCGGCCGGTTGACCTATATTCCAACCGCTACTCCATCCGCCCGACCTTCCAGAACAGCTTGACAAATTTTGGCCCAACTTCAAACGGTCATAACTTCTTCATCTGATATCGAAAACATGCAAATTATATATCGATTTCAAGGTCTTGAAGTCAGCTTTCTAATGACACTAAAATCACATCACAATTCAAAGCACACAGAAAGTTATGATCAAAAGAGTAAGGGCTAGTAGCTACCAGCTAGACAGATTTTTGTCAAACTTCAAACGGTCATAACTTCTTTGTCCGATATTGAAAACATGCAAATTATATATCAATTTCGAGGTCTTGAAGTCAGCTTTCTAATGAAACCAAAATCACATCACGATTTAAAGCACAGAAAAAGTTATGATCAAAAGAGTAAGGGCTGGTAATTGCCGAATTCACAGATTTTAGGGTTCCATTTGGCCCCATCTCGATCGATCGTTGTTCTATCAAAGGGTTGGGTTTTTTTTTTTTTATCCGAAAGGGTTGGGTTTCCATTTCATCAATTTCCCAAGTGTTTTTTAATAGAGGGCAAAAGTGTAACTTCCTTCCTCTCCGTTATGGTAGACAACAGAATCAGCATTTCAGTTAATTAAAGGGGGTTGAGTGCAAAAAAAAAAAGTTAGAGGAGGCAAAGTGCAAGTGAGGCTTAGTTAGAGGGGATGAACTATAGTTTACTCAATAGACAAATAGACAGCCATTAGTGGCGAAAACTTAATTTAAACATAATTTGATAAGGCCCATAATAATCCTATCGGTGTGATTTTAGCTTCGGTCTCGACATAAGTATCATGAATTCTTTACATGTATAGTAATATGGTATGACGGAACAATATTACACCCAAAAAAAGTAAAAAATATCCTATTTTTTTAATGGCAACTCGATTCGTTTGCACAATAAAAAATAGACTTCCTGTCATAAAAAGGCAATTCTCAACCCCTTCTCCCACCGTTTCCTTCGCCACATTTCTCTCACCACACCCCAATCCTTCTCTCTTTTTTCTCACATCGCATCTCTCTCCATTGTCTCTCCCTTTCCGATCAACCGAAAGAACCCAAAAAAAAAAAAAAGACTGATATACTGCTAGCCACCGCCGCTTCCACCCCAACCACTGCTATTCCGCCGCCCGAGACAACGCGACGCAATGCCGCGCCTCTTCTCGTGCTTCGGATCCAGAGGCACCTCTTCTTCCTCCCCAAACAACGACTCCTCTGACGCCGCCACGGCAGACGTGACGGTGGAGGAGCTGAGGAGGGGAGGTGCCGTGGTGGTGGAGCTCTTCTCCTCCCAGGGCTGCGCCACCTCGCCCGCGGCGGAGCTGGTGGTGTCGAGGCTGGGGAGGGGCGACTTCAACCTGGAAACGCCGGTGGTGGTGCTGGCGTACCACGTGGACTACTGGGATTACATGGGGTGGAAGGATCCGTTTGGGTCGAGCCAGTGGACAGTCAGGCAAAAGGCCTATGTGGAGGCCCTGAAGCAGGACACCATGTTCACGCCGCAAGTCGTGGTCCAGGGCACTGCCCATTGTCTTGGCAATGACGAGGATGCTATTCTCTCCTGCATCGCCTCTGCACCGAGATTCCCTGCTCCTACGCTCCAGGTTAGTATTCGGGTTTTTTTTTTATTCTCTCCATGTGATACGAGGTATTAAACATTTTGTCCAGCTCAAGGGTTAGTCTGATTGGTTAGTGGATTTGCTTCCCACGTAATTGATCAAGTTCGATTCTCGGGCGTGATGGTGTACGGAATTAGTCAAAATGCGCTTGCACTGGCCTTGACACCTTAATCGTCGAACCAGAAAAAATTATTTTGTCCAGATTTTCGTTGATCTCGGAGAAGCTTGTAGATCCAGACATGGGAATCTCTGTTTCCTCTGTCTTCCAAAAAACTGTTACCAAAACAGGGGATCAATAATTCCGCCGGATTGCAATATATTGCGATATCCAATATTGTTCTTACACAAAAAAAAAAAGTCAATAATTGTTCTGAATTCAATACAAATCAAGGTTATTTTACAATGTAGGGTAGAATTTGCAAAATAGAATTAGAATTAAAGTAGAATATTCACAAATAGAAAGAGTATAAGATGAAATAGAATAGTAGGCGAAGTAATTCTACAAAGGAAAGAGGACTCAAAAGCTTGTTAGGATGACATGAGTTAGCATTTTGGAATTTTTTGGTTCTAAATCATCTCAAGAACCTCTACTTGCCATCGCAATAGGCAGCTGTGGCTGGAGGAAACTCCTTGTTATCTCAGGAAAATACCGAGTTTCACAAGATTTTATATGAACAGGCAACATTCAAGAGGCCTTCACCAGAGACCCTACAAGTGTCTCTAACTGGGGCTTTGAGGTCTAAGGTGGATCATCAAGGCGCAAACGTGATGGTGGCTCTATACGAGAACGGTTTGGTGACCGACTGCACTAAGGGCGACAACCAAGGGCGTGTCCTGCCAAATGACTTTGTCGTTAGGAAGCTCGAAAAGCTCTGCTCTGTCAAAGACATCTCTGCCAAGAAGACGGTATCAGGATCTGTTAGTTTCCCCATCTCGGAAAGTTTCAACAGCAGCAAATGCAGCGTTGCTGTCTTTGTTCAGAGTGCCTCGCATCAGATTTTCGGTGCGCAAAACTTTGAGTTGCCGGATAATCTTTAAGTTTTGTGGCTTCTCATGCCTAAATGATTAAGCTTGGGCTATGGTGTTTCCAGCTTTTTGACGTTTTGAATTAGCTTGTGTGTTTCAATGATCAAATTCTGGCCAATATGTTGTAGTTTGTGTACAGTTTTTCTTATTTGCTTTTAGTTTTTCGATTTTATGTTTACGAGAGAGATTTAACGCGATGGATTGTGGTTGGGATATGGTAGATGAATTTCAGTCTTCGAATTTATTCTGGTGTTGGAATGGTGAGGATGGACAGTGTGTACTGACTGTTATTTACGGCTTGGTTTTAAGCACAGTTCAAATTTCTGCCCCGTGCAAAATATTTGAGGATCCAAAATGTTGCTTTAGAGCAGGAAACCAATCCAAGAAAATTGCATAATGATCAGGAAACCAATCCGCGTGTACACAAAATTGCACACTGATATCCATTTTGCATTAGCTTTTGAGTTCATAAACTTGTTTACAAAACCCACATAAGCAAATCCGGAATGCGCGCTACCCATGCTATGTAGGCAAAATGTGTAGGAAAATTGTCAATTTCTAGTTTGGCTAGTCAATAAATGAAGTAGCTTTTTGCCTCCGTTTGAAGGATTGTTTTTCTTGTTTTGTTGGGCCTCCGTTGGAAGGTATTGTTCTTTGGTTTATCCTATCCCTGTGCGGACTTTTCTTCCCCTTTGCAGGACTTTCACATCCCTTTGAGGAATGTGTGGAGTGTTTTGATGCGATGATAGTGTATTTTCGGAGTGGTGACAATTCTGTGGCGCATGGTGTAGCCTAAAATGCAATGGGGTGCATAATTGACTTGCATCCCCTTTCTGATGTACTGTTTTCTGTTCCCATCAATGGAACTATTCTAAACTTCGGAGAAAAAATAAATAAATAAATGAAGTAACTAAAATGGCACCTAGGCATTTAGGCTTATCCAATACAATCACAAAATTACATGTACACACATCCATACATATCTATGAACCCACGGATTTCAGTCTTGACCCTCGTCGGAAACCCACCGATCTTAAACCATCACCGGCAACCCCACTCATTTTAAACCCTTAATTTCACCAGTCCTGTGACTTGCGACTTGCTGGTGGTGGCGAGTCACAAGAGTGGGAGGAAGAAGGCGAGGCAGCTGGGAGTCGATTTTGGAGGTTTGGCTAGGGAAAACGTCCAAAAGGAGGAATTGTCGAGGCTGCTGGCGATGCTTTTACCCAAAGAGATACGAGCGTAATCCCAGCTTCGACAAAGTTTCCTCTCAGTGTTATCTCCGGGACACTTGTAGCCTAAAGCCCCAACCACAAAGAGCTGATTCTCGGCTTGGCTACGCTATTCTATTAAGGTTTCGCATCTCTCAACCCCTGGTTGGCTACTGACTTGGCTTCGTTCACTCAACAATCACTGAATCGGGATCCAGAAGTGACTGAACTCCCTTTTGAGCTAACTGCATCGGTTATGCCGGCAACGACATATTCTCTAGCAAAAGAAAGCACTGACCTAGATTAGACCTCTTCTACCGCATCAAGAGGAAATCCAGAACCCGCATTTGTGAACCTAAAAGAAAACTGGAAATAGAGAACAAAGAAAACAAATCAGCATCCTTTTCATATCAGTGGTACGTCAGAATTCACATACATAGTAGTACATGGAGTAGAACACACTGCAAAAGTACAAGATCATAAAACAAAACAAAAAGTACTCCCAAAGACGGTGTTAATTGGGTCCCCAGCAAATCAGGTGCATGAGAATCTCAGCCCTCTCCTCTCTCCTCCTTTTATCGTTACCGGCCGCCCTCTTTTCCGGGTTCACCCCACTTCCGGGGATCCACCTGCGGTGGTTCTTAGCCTTGCTTGAATACTCCGTCAAACCATTCCTGTTCTGTTGAATGGTCCTAAATGCTTCCTCAAATTTGCAAGCCCCGCCCTTATTTCCACTCATATCTTGAATCAACTCTTTCTCTCTGATTGACAATTGCTCACTCCAATCTGATTCAAATGATTGGGACATAAGACTCGGATGATTAATCCGATTCAATATCCGTGCAAGTTTCTGTTTTGGGTCTCAATTACATATGGTCTTGATTCTCTTGGACTTGATTTATATAGGGAAGAAGCAGTTGGACTGATAAGGAGTTAGAAGCAACCGCGTTTTCTGGAAGTAGTATATCCGAACCTGGTTCTGCTGGAAATCATGGGGTGCAGAGTTGATGGATTTGCTTGCAGCAGTGGTTTAGCATAAACCGGTGGTTTCCCAGAGACAATCTGTTGCTTGTTTTGTATAAAAAAGCAATTGGGCTTGGGACAAGGCACGGTGTGAAAGTAGAGTATCACTAAAATGGAGGGGGAAAAAACAATAAACCTATGACACACCATTTTTAGTGTACACTAAATGTACACCGCATTCTATGGAACCCATTCAAAGATTCCACACAAATGATCAGAGTCGCTCAACTTTTTCGAAACATTTTCTTAAGCATCCTTGAAAAAATCAACTCCGTCGGATATCTGTAAATGCTTGATCGATTCTACGACCGATTTGCTGACAGAAAATTGGACGTAGAATCGATCAAGCCTTTGGCGATATCCAACGGTGTTGATTTTTTAGAAGGATGCTTAAAAAAATATTTTATAAAAATTGAGCGGATCTGATCATTTGTGTGGGACCCCTAAATGAGTCCCATAGAAGACAATGTACACCGAATGGTGTACCCATAGCAGGGCGTGTGAGAAAATTCAGCATGGTTTTCTCTCTTTCTAGTTTATTTTTGCAATAAGTCTAGGTACACTACATCCAACCACTACACCATCCACTACATATTTTGTAGGGCTCACTCCGGGTTCCCAAAAAAATACAGAAAAATGTTCATAAATTTTAAAATAATATATTATGGGGCCATGTAAAAAATCAGCTCCAACAAATATCGGTAAATATTATTTCTTGATTCGTAGGGGCGAAACTGTGCAGTTGAGCAGTTTCGCCCCTACAAATCAACAAATAATACTTACCGATATCCGTTGGAGCTGATTTTTAAATCGTTATTTATCTTTTTTATTGAATTTAACCGCTCGTTCTTTGATGTTGCTGTTAATTACTACAATACAAGAGAAACATTACTAAAGTTATTTTAAAAGTTAAATGAATTACTACATTTTATAGAGAAATTGAAAGTGCGTATGTGATGTTGAAAATTGAGTAGATCCGGTTTTCACTTAAGTTTGGGCATCGGGCTCTCTCGTTTTACTCTATTTTTTCCTTATTATATCGTTATTGTTTTCTTGAATTTAACAACTCGTTATGTTCTACTATTTTAATTACGAAAAATACTCGTTTTACAGATAAGCTTGTTCGTTTTGGTATTTGGGATTTTGAATTCTCTTTCAGCTCATGGTTCTCAATAAATTTTCTCTCAATCCCTGGTTCCCGCTACTAGTCCTTGGCCCTAATGCCGCTTCCCTAATCCGACCTTACTCAAGAGTCTAGCGCAATCAACAGGTCAACAACAGCAGGAATGTTCTCCGTTCGGCTAAATAAGCCAAGTGGCTTATTTTTTTGTTCTTATTCAAATTTTTTCTGTACTTGTTAGTTTTGCGTCAATTTTTTGGGGATTATTGCATTTTCATGACGAAAGAAATCTAAAGAGTAAAAAATTTTGATCGAAACCTAATTTTTGAATAAAGACAAAATTAAGCCAATAAACCAATTTTTTCGGCTTTATTCAAAAAAAAATTGGATTTTGATCATAATTTTTTACTTTTTAGATTCTTCTCATCATGGAGATGCAATAATCCCCAAAAAAATTGACGCAAAACTAATAAATACGAAATTTTTTTGAATAAAGACAAAAAAATAAGCCACTTAGCTTATTTAGCCGAAAGTCTACTTCGCTCATCACGTCGTTTCACCCTCACCCTTACTGTATATACGAAGACTTTTTATTCAAATAATTATTTTCATTTTTTCCTCAATCTCTCTCCACTCAAAATTCAAACTCCAAATACCAAAACGAACACGTGACATTGAAAATTGGGTAGCATGGGTTTTTACCGTTGGGCTTTAAGAGAATGTAGAGGCCGACGTCGTTCTATGTAATTTCAACCTCGCATCGCCGTTCTATGTAATTTCAACTTCGCATTTTGAAGACCCGGAGTGTTAGAACTGTGGCTCATTTGATAAGTATGAGATACTGAAGAGTTCTGGAAATAGGAGTGTTGGATGTCGCCGAAAGAAGTTAGGAAAAGACTGCTAGTGAAGGCGGTCGCCGAGAGAAGTCAGGAAAAGACTGCTAGTGAAGGCGGTAGGGCTACAGCTCTCAGTTGTAGGGCTACGGATGGGACTAGCTGTTGGTCAGAGACGCGCGTAGCCCTATAGCTCTGAGCTGTAGGCTACCGGATTGTGTTACGGGTTAGGGTTGAAATAGGGCGAGTATAAAGGCTCTCTATTGTAAAACCCTAAACATAGACTGTGATCATCAATAACATCAAGATTGCTCTCTCACTCCCGTAGACGTAGCCGATTTTGAAAAACCACGTATATCTCTGTGTCGATTTCTTTACTACTTTTATACTCGTGAATCGTGTGCGTGTGTGTTTCGATCCTAACATGGAGGTTGGGGACCAAGACCGAAGCTGTTTCACGTTATTTTAACCTCACATCTTCAAGACCGGAGGTTGGGGAGCTAGACTGTCGCCGTTGAGTTTCAACCTCCCATCTTGAAGTCCGGAGGTTGGGGGACCAAGAACGGATGTCGTTTTGGGTAATTTCAACCTCGCAACTTGAGGACCGGAGCCGTTTTATGTAATTTCAACCTCGCATCTTGAAGACCGGAGGCCGAGGAGCACGTCCGGTGCCGTTTTAAGAACTTTTAACCTCACGTCTTGAAGACTAGGATTCGGCCATAAACCCAATTCTTCCATTTTACCAATTCCAATTAACCACTCCCCAATTTCTGAAGACACCAAGTCCGTGCGAGCTCTCAAACTGTATACGAGGGTGAAGCTTCAAATTGAAACAGGAAAACTGCAGAGTCTCTCGATCTATTCTCTTCCCTCTATTCTAATACAAAAAACAGAGCACAAACAAAGCATCAATTGTTGCTTCTATACATCAGTTGTAGCCATTTTGGTGTGCAACTGCAGTTGTCTAATTAGAAAGATGAAAAATTGGGGAAATTTGAAGTGTGATAGATTGATATATTGCCCCCTTCGATTCTCTTACAAACAGCTGAAGTAAGCAACGGAAGGACTAAGAACTAAAGAGTTACATTGGTTTAACGGACCCAGTTCCAGAGATGAAGCCAGGTTGAGATATGATGGAAAGGAAAGTCCAAGTATTCAATTGAAATTAATGAGAGCTCAGGTGTGAATTTCCTACACAACTACCAGGCCAACGAACCCATTATTGAATCGACATCCCTTCTCGTGTTTTTTGCGACTTGAATCGATAACTGTCGATAGAATTTAGCCAGATTCATCTAAAACCTGATGGTACTGGGACCCCAACAGTCCAACTCCATGACTTTCCCCAGCCTCTCCTCCGTCCTCTTGGCTTTCTCCTCTCTCATCTTATTAGAAATCACCGAACCAGAAGACGACGAAGCAGGGCGCCTCTGCTCCTGCCAGTACGATCTCACATTCGTCTTTGCGCGTCGCTGAATCGACCTCAGGGCGTAGTTCCATCGACAGAACCCCTGATCCTTCAACGCCTCAACTGCCCCAATGCTCGCGGCAACAATCCAAGCTTTTCTCGCAGGCAGCGCTCATGTTTTCTTTCACCCCAATCGATCGGAATATACGAGTGCAGTGTCAATTTTGTTGAGACTTGAGAGTACTTCTTGCTATGATAAATTTCCTGAACGTTGGATTCTATTTATATGACCATTACTGAGAGGGAGAAAGATCTGAGGTAGGTGGGTCGTGGGTTTGGGAAAACAAGAGGCGGTTATAGTTACAGCTCAGGAAATTCCACCGGTATTTGAATGGGGCCTAAAAGTTAAACCATCAAAGTGGGAGGGTCGCTTCCGGTAATTGGCCCACAGTTTTCCGAGTTACTGAAAACCACCTGCTTTACACTTTACATAATACAGTATAATCTCTCTGTAATATCCTCCGGACGTGGCTCCGATTGGATCTCAATTCTTTTTTTTTTTTTTTTGAAAAGGTCAGGATATCATATAACTCAAGACACATCATTGGAAAAAACAGACTCAAGCGCGTGTGAAATACAACCCGAAAGAAAAAAGTTCGAAACTTTCCTACATTGGGATGCAACCCAGTGAGCTGCCTTGTTAAGGTTTCTACCACACCACCGAAAAGACCAACGATTATAGCTAGCCCACTTTCTGATATCGTTGACAATTGCTTCAATCTCCCAAGGGCATTCAGTTATGGAGTTAGAAACGTATCGAAAAAGGTTTTGGCAATCAATCTCAAAAATCACATCAGAGTAACCTTGCTCCATTGCCATGACACAAGCGATTCTCAAAGCCCATGCTTCGATAGCTATTACTGAAGAAACCATAGCACGACCACAACGCCATAACAGGGCAGATTCACCGCTATCTCTAGCAATATTGCCAAAGGCAGCCAAGCTGCGGGAGGATTTAAAGGCCCCCCCATCAATATTGAACTTGATATAAGATGGGAGAGGGGTATCCACCTTACATCACGTACTCTTACAAATTTTAATACTCCCTCCGTCCCATAATATTTGTCCGGTGCGCAAAACAAGGACGTAAAAATAATATGTTTTTTGCAAGAAAAATTCAAATTTTTTTCAACAATTCATTAAATATCAATGAGTTCTTGTAATTTATGAAAAAAGTTTGAATTTTTTATTGAAAGAAATGCATTATTTTTACGTCCTTGTTTTGCGGACCGGACAAATATTATGGGACGGAGGGAGTAATTTGAGATATTTCAAAAAAAATAGGCGCCCGCGCTCATGTTCAGGCATTATGTAAATAGGGTCGCCTGCACCGGCTCTAAACCAACCCGTATGGAGTATCTAAGTTATAACGCCTCCTTCATTGGAAGTCACCTGTGAGCTAGTCGTTTTGAGGGCAACAAATAATCATTTACACCGTAATCCGAATGCAATATTTGAAGTACGATTGCATTGTTCGAAGGTAATTCATTCGAGAATGCTCAGTTCCTTCTTCTAGTATGTTGCATATGTAGAGTAATCTCTTCTGCACATTGACATCAAGATCGACAAAAGAAACGAGAGGCTGTATAAAACCATGATTCATGCCTATCAAAGTGATTTGAAGAGGATTTCACGAATTCTACGACATGCGTAACAAATACCATTCTACATATATTGGGATCAGTGAGACGTGCATCTTTATATACAAATGAAAAGAATGAAAAAATACGAAAAAATTACGATAGGGGGAGGCCCTCTGATGGCAAATCAATTTGACGTTAGATTCATTTGTAAGAATATTCTCTGTGAGGGTGGTAAAAGAATTGGTGATGTTAAATTCATGACCAAAGTTGAGTGAGGCTTAACTGAGATGAGCAATATCAACCCCCTCAGGTAACCGGAAAGTGTCAGCTGCCCCTAGCTTCCTCTTCTCTTCCCAGTCTTCTTCTTCTTCTAATTCTTCATTGCTGTCGTAGTCGTCATCCTCGGGCACGTAAGGGGAAGAAGGGTCCTGAATGCTTTTGGCTCGACAGAAGGGGTTGGCAAGCATGCTTACTTGGCCAAAGTGGGAGATTTCCACGACGACCGTGTCGTCATCTACTGGAAGAGGTTGTTTCCATGGCTCCCCGTCAATTCTCATGAATGTATGTTCAGCTGCACCCTTGTGAAACTCGAAACGAATTCTGTTTGCCTACATCCAGAAAGCAAAATGATATGAGAGAGAGAGAGAGAGAGAGAGAGAGAGAGAGAGAGAGAGAGAGAGAGAGAACATTGTGCACACAGGACTGCAACAAGTTCTTATATGCTCATGTGACCTTAAGCATTACAGAGTGGTTCTTATATTCCGCATGCATGGTAGTACAGATAAAGATTTGTACTCACAATACATACCTTCTTATCAGAAGATTTGAACAGTTATATGCCTTCATGGTAGTACAGATAAAGAACTGTATTGTGCAGGCAGCACAATACATACCTTCTTATCAGAAGATTTGAACTGTTATATGCCTTCAGTAGTATACCAAAACCATTAATCAGCCTACCTGTGCAAGGCGAGTCCCATGTCCACTCGGAGCAAGCAAAACGAGCCCATGCCAAGCATTTCTAAAACCAACAACCTCAATAAGACCATCATCCACATACGGAGCAGTCAAGTCCCTCTGTCCAAAAAGAGAAATTCAGAACTTTAGGTCAAAACTCGTTAGTGGTGACAGAATGATACTGCCTCTGTAAACTGTTTCATATAAAACAAGTAAAAACAGTCACACTAGAACTAACATAACGCATCTTCTTTCTATTTGGCGTTCCCCAAGGATTAAGCCCACCAGAGAAACTGGGCAAGTTGAGGCAAACAATTGACCTAATGCTGCATGAAAAAACAAAATTTCAGTAAAAGGAGCCATCTAAATATTTGGGATCATTGACAGTTTTGTCATTTTTTTGTGCATTATTGATGTCGTAGAAAGAAAGTATGGCTTGTTTTCGAAGAAGAAATAGGCATGCATCTTACAATACGAGCGAATTTGTATCCATTGATGAAAATAGTTTCACAAAGCAGAATCAAGTGGGCTGCATAAGACAAGAAAGAAGAAACAGGACCTATGCAAAAGCCATAACTGTCCTAATTTAATTTCCTCCCATGGGATATCACGAGTCAAATCATGATCCAATTTTTTTTCTTTTTCTTTTGCCAATGTGCTTGATGTTCCCATCAACAAGTCCCTGATTTTTTATCTAAATAACCTGAACGATAAGTTAACTTACCACAAAGTCCAATCAAACAAATTATGGCAGGGCCTCAGCATACCATTTGCCAAACATGTGAAATGAATTAAGTATTTTAACAAAGGGCATATTAGTTTCCAAAAAGAAGAGCACCGCAATGTGCATAATGACTGATTCTAGTTGTGTTACACAAATATAAAAGCGAAGTTTTACTGCATAAGGTTCACATCTAAAGTCAAAAGAAGATTGGTGAATCAAAGCAAGAGCGATATAGAACCATTGACATTACCTGCGAGGTATCTGAAGGTCTTCCCACTGACCTGGTCTTTTCATGATCCTAACCTTTGCAAGCTGAGCAATATTCCTGTGATAAGACCAACCTTTGTCACTAAAACATCAACATTACTACTAAACAATGAGCCATGAGTCAGGACACAAAACAAGTATTGTATTCAAACCACCAAAATGCTCAGGGCAATTTCTACAAGGATTTCAGTGAAAGGTGTGTTTTCACATGAATTATATCCATAACTTTTGTGGTGAAGTGAAGTCGGAAAAAAGGTAATATGATATGACTGGTATGTAACACCATTTCCTTTTTTTTTCTTCTTTTGATTGGCGAATGTCAGTATTATTAGAATAATTAGATTAGAACCTTGGAAGAGGAGTTGAACTCTTGACCTCCTCTCTCACTTAAGTGCACTCCTGATGCCATTGGTCCAAAGGCCTCTTGGCTAAGCAACACTATATCTTACAGATGCATGGATGAAGAAAGAGCATAAGCTTTTCCTTTATTCAATTTCTTGACAAGTAAAAAGGTAAAGGACAAAGATACCTAAGAAGGTTAGAGGTTAAACCCAAGGCCCTTAATTTTAATGTTTTATGCAGTTGGAGATCAACATGCTGCAGGCCCCTCTTAGGCTAGAATCTAGTTCTGCAATTTAATTATAGTTTTTAGGCCATCATTAAAGGCACCCCATTTCTCCACTAACTCAAACCTGGACCACTAATGGAAACCATCAACTAAAGCTATGTGGCAACCAGAAAACTCTATGAAAAGAAAAGGGCACTGTAATTCCGCAAAACCATGTATCAGTTAGGTCCCCAATGGATGGTCGACTAGTAATGCATGCAATAAGAAGACGGAGTACTGCATGAAAAACTTGAACTTTGCCCCGCAAATATTCAGCTTATCCTCTATAAACTCAGGGTGAAGAAGCTGAGTAACAGTAATAAATGACACGTATTGGTCCTATATCAGGAATTATCATGTTGGAAAAATTCGGCAAACTGAGACATCATACTCATACTAGAAGTAAATCAATGCTACAATGCTCATAACCAACCTCTGGCATTGCTTACCGTGAAAACGGATGACGTAGAGAAGCAAAAAACCATCCTTGCTCACCCACAATCTTAGCATAAGTACTCTACCAAGACAAAACAAAGGAAAAACATAATCAAATATAACCATCTAAGTCAGAAAGACTCTGATAGAGCACAAAGACAATTACCACAAGCCCACAGGAGAGAGAAATAACTTCCTACGGGGCGTTAAAACAAGCATATTGAGTGTTTGAAGATTGTCAAAATACAGATTAGGAAAAATTTAGAGTCTTAGACAGTATGCCAAGAGAGACATTGAGCAAGAATCAAGGAAAAAGAAAACAACACTGAATCCAGGGTGCAAACCCACAAACCAGTGAAACAATACGTATGGTTATTCTTGGACTACTGAAACTACCATCTGAAACTTGAAGCGGTCAAATATCCACAAGCTTGATGGATGATTATCGAACTTGTTTACTGAGGAAGACATTCTATACCAAGTAAAGAGATTCTAACATTAATAATGCCAAAATGCCGAGGGAATGGTGGTGTTAATTGTCCAGAGATTCATGCTTCAAAGATGCAGCAACAAGGTTCCGACAGTTCGAACTTATGACCATTATTTCTATTGACTTCATGGGTGGCACCACATATAGCTTAGGTTGCTTGCCTGAGTACCAATAACCTTTTTGTACAGGCAATACAATTAACAGAAACCAACCCACTCCAAATTCTACAGGTATTACAAAATCGTAAATTCCAACAGCAAACAAAAATACAAAATAGCCTGATCCTGACAACGGTGAAAGTCAAAGTCTTGTAATGCCATCAAATGGTGCAGATAATGAATACCCACCTGATTAACCAACTGATTTTTAAACTTTTCTGGATGTAACTTCCTCTCGGAATGAAATGCATAAGACACTTGGGCATCCATCCCTGCACGGAAATGCAGCACTTTGTACAATCAAACTTAAGAACTCACAAAAATCACCAAATCAATTGCAGATTCGAAGATAAATCATGCTCTTCAACAAGTTGGCAGACAAAAGCTAAAGATTCTTAAAATTTGTTACTTAATCGAAATAAAGATATGGACATCTAACTCTTTGGCTTCTTGCAACCCAAGTTACCAGACAAAATACTGTAGTATGGAACCTTCTCAAAGTTACATTGATCACAATTTTATGTGGTTACCCAGCCATCGAAGTCATTGTTGGATATTTAGCCCGAACCTTTTGTAGAGGAAACGCTAAGAACAGTATGAAACATAAGTTTATAGAGGTAAGAGGATCACCTCATCCCAGGAGGGATTTCACTCTTGTAGGTGGTTTCATAAGTCATTTATCTCCTATAGTTTAGAAAAGCTATTCTTACAAGGACATGCCTCCTTTATTTCATGTAAAAGCTGGCTAGTGTCTTTTCATATTTACAGAAGAAAGGCACCGGAGCAAGTCACCAAGGTTCTTAAGACATCTATTTTTTTCATGTTCTATTATAAATTTCAGGTTCTAGCACAGTTGTTAAAGGTGACAGGCGCCCCGAGGAGCTAAAGGTCTTCTGTGAGGCGTGGAGCAGTTCTTCTAGCGAACATTGAGTCTATGATTTTGCTATGTTTGATCACTACATTGGAATCCAATGTACAAAAGATTGTTGTCATCCCATGTACCTAAACCAATAGCCTATATGATAGTCATCCCATGTACTCACATAGTCTATATATGATACCTAAACCAATGATCATATATCAACACAAAGATGCTAATAAAGAATTTCAACGTAGCGTGCAAGGTGCTCGCTTTGAGCCTCAATTGTGCCTCAAAAAAGCGCTTGCCCCACGTGACACCTCTTTCCAAGTGCATCACCTCACCATTCCTGAAGCGCTAGACTTGCGCTTATCTGCGCCTCGGACCAAAGCGCGCGCTTAGGCGAGCTATTGACAACTGTGATCTACTTTACCATAAAACATATTGAGTATATGGGTCATCTTCATAAGTAATTCAAGTAATTTTACAGCACCAATGGTGAAGAATATAGCAGCTTTGACAAGAAGAATATAGAAACTTCTTTTTTTTCCTTCTATTTTTTTCCCATTTTAATGGCAAATCATATTATTCAGAACAATCATTTACTGAAGTCTTTATTGACAATGCTTGTCCAGAGTAGTGCATTTCTTGCAATCTTATCTGAAAAGGAATATACAATAAACCAATAAAAATATCATCAAAACACAACTTCAAACAAGTTTCAACTTTTCTGAAGAGCCAGTCGGTTTTATACATCAAGAGAAAACATATGAAAAGAATTAGATAGGAACTCATGGACAAGATCTGTTAAATAAATTTCTCACCCATGCTGAAATAGTTCCAAAATCCCCCACGAAATGTGTGGAAACCCTCCTGCGGGAAGCCAATACATAGATTGCCACAATTACAATCAAATGAAGGAAAAGTGGGCGTCAAAAGAATCAAAAAAAGAGAAAAGTTAGAATTATCACTCAATGACATCTGACTATCTGGTTTCTCTTGTTCCTATCAAGTTCTACTTATTGGTGTTAATTTGGAGAGTGTATGGGATGAACTCAAAATAAGGCAAGTGAATGGCTTTTACAAACATACAACAACAGCAATGCATGATGAAGCTTCAACATAAATGTAATTTGAGGCGAAAATTATCAAGAAAGTACTCATATGCACACAGCAAAAGAAAAGTTCAAAAAAGAAAAATTAAAGATAAAAAAAAACGGAAGATACAAAGCACTTACCTTGTTCAATGTGTCATCTTGGGTCACACGATGAAATGCATGCAAAGAATGTGGCAATTCAGGAGGTGCAATAGGGTCACAAGAACCTTCTTTAGGAGCTCTCATTCGCATCAAAATATGCCAGCTGAAACATAAGAAGGGACATGGTACTCAAAATATGAAATTATAACTTCACCAAAGTACGTAATTGTCCACTTCAGTTATAGCCATCCCAATGCGAATAATGAACATATAATATATTACTCCCTCCGTCCCATAATATTTGTCCGGTCCGCAAAACGAGGACTAAAAAATAATGCATTTCTTTCAATAAAAAATTCAAACTTTTTTTATAAATTACAAGAACTCATCGATATCTAATGAATTGTTGAAAAAAATTTGAATTTTTCTTGCAAAAAACATATTATTTTTACGTCATTGTTTTGCGGACCGGACAAATATTATGGGACGGAGGGAGTATTTCTCTTTACATCGAACAGGTATAACAGCGTTTAAGAAGTTATGCAGATACTTTACCTGTCAATTTTCATCTCTTTTGCATTCCTTACTTGATCCAAGAATGCTACCACAGATTGACTGTTCGTATCAGGATTTTTCTTCCCCTGTACGTCAAAAGGTATGTTATGCACGTCTCCTATTAAATATCATCTGTAACTGACCAACATATCTACATGAAAAACTAAAGGTCACCAACCTATTTTACAGCCAAAATCATATATGATTAATTGTCACTATTCTCTACTAGGTAGTACAATGAAAAACAAGTTTAGTGAAACATGGCAGAAAGACAACAAAAATGAACCACAACGTCCAACATGCACAAACTGGGAAGTATCACATTTATCAAAACCTACATAAGGATTCAACACAACTTACCCAGCCAAACGCAAATGGAAGATTGTTTCCAGTTCCCAATGGCACTGTAGCAATTGGTGGTGATTGAGGTAGTTTGAGATCGCAAACTACACCAAGGAGCCAACCGGCCGTACCATCACCACCCGCAACCTAACGAATGCAATACACATTAGAAACTAAAAAACAGATAACCAGCTCACAGAACCTTTGAGCTACAGAGTCAACTCACAATTATTCTCAGTCGCTTCTCAATTTCAGTAGCCAGGCTATCCCCACTTTGCTTGTGCTTTTCTAAATTGACATAAAACTGGCGTAGTACCTTGTCAGGAGCCTTTTCCCCCAAATCAAAAACCTGAAAAATGAGACAACCCGCTGTTGAACATATTCACAAACAAGTGCAGCCATATCCAGATAAGTGATCCTACTCTAGACCTGGATTACATTTATACAAATAAAATCCTACCCATCCTCAAAGAAATACCTAAAAGCACATACCTGGTTTTTGTTAAGAAGAGTGCGATAAATTTTCAGAAGTTCTCCTCCAAGCTGGCCGCCACTCTTTGAATTGATGAATACAATCACAGGACAGGCTGGTATATGGGAAGCTTTATCAAATGTTGAGTCTGGTATGAGGATGTAGTCAGGAATGTAGTACTCCTCCAACATGCTACCAGATTCAGAATCACCCGCCACTGCTCCTGGACTGCAGCATTATACCAAAGGTATCCTTAGTTTGAGAATGTACGGACACTAGGCACTGATGAATGGTACTCCGTATAAAGGATAGATTGGCAGATTTTCTTGGAATATTTTAACTTGAATGTCGATCTTATCCACCCACTATCCCCTGGTAACCATGCCTTGAAAAAATAGTGGTTGTACAGAGGAATACACTTTTGTCAATGTTTATGTAATTTGCCTAAAGATTGACTTCACTAAGAATCTTTAAGACAAGATTGCCTCTTTGAACTAAGAGGCAAAAAGAATCAGAAAAGCAAAATTGGAAGTTATAGTTTAACTACTATGCAGCATTCAAATTTCTACCTTCTGGCCATGCTCCAAAAAAGTTGAGAGAACAAGGCACTTATACGATTCTCAACAAAAAATCCTGTGAGCTACAAGAATTTTGCGAACGAGAGGATTGCAGAAAAATAAAACCAACGCAACACACTAAACTTTCAAGGGAAGCCAACATTTTCATTCAAGTATAAAAAAATTGAGGTATTGTAGAAGCTATCAACAGTACAAGAACCAGATTGCCCTGTTATTCCTTAAGGCTTAAACAATCTAAAATCCACAGGACTCAGAATCCAGTCCCAAAGTGTCAAAGAAATAATCCCACCGCAATAGAAACTAACCACAAAATCAGCCAGAAAATGCATTTTTCATGCAACATTTTAGATGTGGACCCCACCACAAAATCTTGCAGTATAGTGTCCTTACCTGCATTTTTTGTTTCTTAATTTGTGGTCGGTTTCTGTATCCCAAGAATTATTGATTGGCATAATAGAAGTCATTAATCCAATGCAACCACCTTGAGGTAAGGCCCCAATTGGCCTAAATTTTCACTTCGAATTTTTTATTTGTCTTTTCTTAAATTAATTAAATTTGCAATAAATTTTTTGGATTAATCATTTGTCTTGACAAGCTAAATCTACAAATGCAAAATTATGATCAAAAGCAAAAAATTAACTAAAAACGAAAAAAGATTGAGACAACTGTCTTTATTGTCTTATCCAAACTTTTTCAATTTCGATTCATATTTTCTAGACAAAACAGACCCCGTTCCACTAAGTTGTTATTTTTTTTAGTACTTATTTGACTTATATACGAGGCATTTCATTATCTCACAATGTATCACCTTTAATTCAAAAAATAAGACAAAAAGCTATAAATAAATAAAAAAAACCAATAGAAGTGAATAATACCGACTGTCTTTAAGAAAATTGTGCACCGAAAGCCTGAGATCCTTGGCCATTATTTGAGACGCCAATCTGTCCAAGCAATCCAAAGAAAGAAACCGTAATTCACGAAGGAACTTCATATCTCTCGGCATTTCGGACGAATTACGAAGAAATATCAAGAAATCATCACAAGTACGTCGAGGCATGGTACAAATCACACGATGCTTTACCTAACGAAGATCTCTCCAGAATATTCAAATGCCACAACCGAAAGCAAACAGCAGCCCTAAAAGGAACTCAAGAGAATCGAGCGTGAGACGCCACAAGATGCTTTGCCCGGTTAATGTTTCGTCATGTATCCAATTGCAGCGATTAAAACATGAATTGCATTCTTGATCCTTCTTCACACCTACACATGCAGATATTATTTATGTATGTATGCATTTTGTTTGCTAAAAAGCTGTGTCATTTATCATTTTTTTTACATAAAAATAGAAGAAGTTGATTTTGAGAGTACCCAATTTATCATTTTTAGATGTTGGTGCAAACAAATCAAAAAATCATTTTGAGAAGTAGCTTTAATTTGAAGAAAATGTTGAGATCAGGAAAAGTTTCCCCAAGATGTCCGAGAAAGTAAAATTAATAATTAAGATTAATTTTGACAATGAATCTGAATCATTCATTTTATCTTTTCCAGACATTTTTGGAGAAACTTTTCATGTAGCTCTATTTTGAAGGTCAAAATGACACGATATCCCTGGCAAAGCAAACAAAATGGAATGATCGGCATAAAAAGGTTTTAAATCGCGGTATCACAATAAGGGTACCTGGAGGTCCCAAATCCCGCAACAGGAGAGAGAGAGAGAGAGAGGAATAGATTGTATAGTAGTTGAGGAATATGCGGGAGCGATTACAATGCGGAGGGGATCCAGAGGAGAAAGTGATTACGGAAGGATTCGAACATTTCTGCCGGAAATGGCGTCCTGTCACGGAGAATGAATAGGCGAAGAAGAGGAAACGCGTTTGGCAGAAAAGAACAAACGAAAGAAAGGGGGATGAAAGAGAAGGCAACAATACAGTTGATGGGTTAAATTTGATTTTATTCTCTCTCTCTCTCTCTCTCTCTCCGGCCCATATGGACGGATCGGGAGATCCTGCCAAGCAAGGGTACTTGGCAGGGTGCCGAGCGCATCTCGGCCGTCCAAAAGTGTTTTGGACGGTCTGGATGTAAAAGTATCGAATGGATTTAAAAAAAAGAAAAAGAAAAAGAAAAAAATGTTTTGATCCGGACCGTTGATTCCGAGATGGACGGCCGGATTGACCGCTCGGCAGGGGTGCCGAGCGAGTGCCGTTCAGCAGGCACCCCGGGTCCTGGATATGGACTACCAACAGCAAAAATAACGATATTGATATCCACACTCTCCATTTTTTTTTACCAACACTCTCTTTTTTTTTTTTGTCTTTGTTATGGTGAAAATACTAAAAGGCACTGTAAGATGTCATTGCTTGAATATTGTAAATTATAAAGTACAGGGACATTTTAGTAACTTTACCCTAATAGAGACAAAAAAACAGTATAGGTGGAGAAATGGAGAGTGGATATCAATTTCCAAAAAAAAAATAAAAAATCGATCAATATGGCCTTTTGTGGATTCCGGCGTCCGAACAAATCATTTTATTGACTCTTTCGGAAAAGAACTTAAAAAACAGTAGTACGCACGGAAATTGCAAAAGAAGCTAGTGTGAAGGTGAGAAGAGAGGGGAAGAGATCGAACAGAGATAAGAGACAGAGAGATGGAACGACGGAGATAGGGGATGGAGAGATCGATATCATTTTCCACCTCAAATTGTTCATTTTCTCTTGTATTTTCTAAAGCCAAATGCTAATCAATACCCTGGGGCACAAGTTAAGATTACAACTATGGAATATATCCAATGCCATATTGGTTCAATCTAAACCAGAATTAACTTTGTTTATTCGGGGTTAATTTCTCCACTTCATCTTCCTTTTTTCACTTTGTCTTCATGTTTCTCATCCAATTTCAAAGTATCAATTTTCTCCCTTTTTATGTATATTTTTAATTCGGCAATAATGGCGTTTCAGATTATAGGGCAACTGGGGTTTACATTTTAAACACAACTAAAATAAATTACGAAACTATTGATCACCTCCGCCAACGAAGCTGATTTATATGGGAGGATTTTTTCTTAAATTAGGTTCAAACAGGGTTCTTCTAGTTCTAGTGCATGCCAGTGCCTTCAGCTCGAACGATCAGAACGTTTATATGCCCATTTAAATGTAATCAACCTATTTATGGGTAATCAATTCTTTTTCTATAATAATTAATCCGTATAAATGTAATCAACTAAAAATGGTAGTGAATTGAGAAGAAAATCGTAGGAAACATGTAAAGGTAGTCAATCAGATAGGAAAATTAGGTTTAAACATTAGGAAACATTAGAAAAGATTCTCTTTACGGAAAGAATTTAAACTTTTTCGGGAACCTGTTGGTATTAAGCAGTTAATGGAAACTTGATTGGGTAGTAAAGTTACACGGATGAAACCTTGTAAATTTCAGCCCTAGGATTTATGTGTATAGATTTTAATGATTAAGATTTATAGATGGACTAGTGCATACCCATGGTTGAAGGCACGGCGCAACGCATGCTCGTGCCTGAAGGGATGACGCACCGCTTTCTAAACACAATCTAAATGAAGTATCAAACACCAGTTGTTTTTGGATGAAAAAAAAAAAAAACCACTTTTTCGGATTTTTTTGGTTACAACGGTTGTTTTTAACTCCATCTCACATGGGGTGAATTCCGTGTATGTGTATGTCTCACCCCATATAAGAGGACATTACAAATAACCGTTAAATGAAAATTTGGCCGTTAAAAATTTGAAAACCTTTGATCTGGTTTCTCTCTTTGTAATGTTCAAAATTTAAAAATAGCACAGAGAATGTGGAAGGTTGGTCTTCTTTTTTTTTGGGGGGGAAGGAAATCACAGAGGACTACAATGGAAATAAATTTGAAATCAAAACAAAATTGCAAAATCAAACCTTGACCCAAAGATAGACAATCTCGTGACAAATTAGACAATGGTGGGAGCTTTGCAATCGAAATAGGCATTTAAACTGAGAAAAAAAAAATGGAGTCAACCTAGTTTCAAATCGGCTATGATCTACCATTGGATTTGTGACCAAAACTAATCTAGAGAGAGTATTCATTCTCGAAGAAAATCACAGGGTTAAAAACTTATTTTGACTTGAATGAGAAAAAGAAAAAAGAAACAATTATTTTGACTTGAATGAGATTCATGATGAAAAGGAAAATATTGTACAAATTGGTGAACATATCTATATTACAATACACAACGGTTTGCAAAATGTCTCTCTCACAACTGTCCTACGTGGCACATTGAAAGGCTCTGATTAAATAAATGGTTTGAGGGTTAAAATTCAATCCATCCAAGGGTTATCATTTGTTTGGGTTCGAAATTTGAAAACCCATTATTTTTCTCCCTTAATTTCTGATTCTTTCCTTTTTCTGTGGCAAAAAATATAAAAATTTGTTTTCTTTTTTACTTCTCCCTCTCCTCTCCTTTTCTTATCCTCTCTTCTCTCATTGATTTAACCTCGAGGTTGCTATAATATTGATATATCCACCGGGGGCATACACCTACTTCAATAGCAGCTTGAATTCTATAATTTGAACCATAAGAAAGATATGAGAGGGCCTCGCATGCATACGTAAGGACTCCTTCATCATTTGAGTGAACGAGACGCTGAAGAGTTGGGAGTACTTTTGGCTGCGCAATTATATTGTGTTTTGGATGTGTGTGTGAGAGAGAGAGAGAGAATGAGAGAGATATTCAAGAAAATAGGGAGGCTGAAAGTAAGGTAAACAGTGAAGCAACACGTCAAATAGACCTACCTCATCACAACAAACCTGTGTCTTGCCCCAACATAAATTTGAATTAGCACAAAATTTCAAGCTCTCTTCTCTCATTGATTTAACCTCGAGTTCCATGCCAAGCAGCTGTTATTGAACCAGTTAACTTGAATTAACACAAAATTTCAACTACAAAAAAATAATAGCTCAAGTATATCTACCGGTTAACTTGAATCAGCACAAAATAGCTATTGTTTTTTTGTAGTTGAAATTTTGCGAATGAGGCGTTGGCTTTCAAGAATCTAGATAGACAAAACTGGTAAGCCGTGCCTTCAGGCACGGGCATGCACTAGTAGTATTACATTCCAATGAGGACCCAGATGAAATTGAAAAGTATTTGTTATTATGGCAAGTAGTATTTGATTATATGCTAAAATAGTGGAGTAAGTATCTCTTATTTATTGGATTATTGTTGACTTTTTTTTTAAGAAAATGACATCAAACATTAGAGAACATAGGGAACTTAGATTTTGGCTCACTCTTATCGGCACCTTCGTTTAGCTCGATTCCCTCGAACTCGTCTGCTCTACATCATACATGAACGTACAGTGGCGCTGAAGATGATCAGAGGGACAACTACTGCAGCAAACGGCGATGTTTTTGGAATTCCAACTACTTTGGATGTTGATTGGTTTATGTAAGAAAGATCGATCACTTGAAATAGTTTGGCACTGAGTATTGTAATATCCGGCCCGTTTCACGCAATAAGTTCATCTAAGAATACTGGAGGTATTCTTGTGAAACTGTAACACGCGCGTATGTTTCGGGATGATAAATCGCAAGTGATATATGTCAATTTATCTTTATTATTATTGACAAAAATTAGATCGTCCATTTTATAAACCAAAATTTAAATTTTGATACATTTATCGACTTCCGATCAAGCTGATTTTTTGCATCGCAATACTATATAGCGGGTCTTAAAATATGAATGGTTCATATCACAACAATAGACACTCGGTGGGACTCATAATAGGCGGTGGTGGAAAAATAGGATTTTATACCGGCGGTAGATAGAATTTATTCTCTTAGAAAGAATTCCTTATGCCCGTCACGCCTTACGTAATATATAGGTTCTTTAAATGACTCGGCTCCTTGCCGTCCTTTATTTTTATCTGTAAGCTATTCATTTTCCAAAATCAAAATTCATTTGAAAAAACAGGGTTACTGGAGACAATACAGATAATACTAGCTTTATATTGCTGAAAAGATAAATATAATTTTCATTTGGAAAATAATATTTGCACTCAACACTTCTATTCATGCCGAGCAAAAAAAAAAACACTTCTATTCACGTGCACTCTGGTTTCTGTAAGAGATTAGTTTCACATTATTTGAGTATAAAATTAGAGATCACTTAATAGCAGAGGGACATCTTTATTCATTGTAAATTATTTTTGATTGGATATAAAATCTACACATGGAATAAGAGCGGACCCATTCCATCCCAAATTAAAAGCTAATTAAAATAATCCAAACTTCACGATAACAAAACCAAAAGTGAATACACTTGACAGACCTTAATGCGGATACGCGTCTGCATGTGAGAGAATGTGGTAGGAGATTAATTCCACATTGCTTAATGGGGTAGATTAACACAAGGGACCTCTCCATTTATTGCTTAATATGAATATCCTTATATCATGTGACTTGTGAGATTGCAAAATTCTTCTTCTTGGGTGGAGAGCTCAATCAGATTAGTTTATGAGATGGAAGTTTCCTCGAATCATAAATTACGTACTCAAATAATCACTTGCCCAGTGCCCTACCAGTGAGATGGTAGTTGAGTTAGTAGGCATATACCCTCGTACACAAGATTAATGGTCAAATCTCACCAACAATAACTAACACTTCTTGCATGCCCAGGAAGAAAAACTTGCCCGATGCCCACGTAATATAGATTGAATTGGTATTTTAGGGCTTAAGCGGTACCGCTTTAGCCGCATTACAGGCATGGTACCAATCATTGGAATGCCTCGTATCATCATATGATAATATAGATATGGTATACAAAATTAACATAATGTCACCATCATTTTTTGGGTCCTAAGTCACAGCTTTTTTTATTGGATAGTATTTGCAACTTGTAAGCCTTAGTTAATTATGGTTGGTGGCCAAGTATTAGAATTCATTGGATTTGCAATCGTTTAAAATCTTAATAAATTCTAGCCTTTCGAGTATTCCCGGTTGGACAATGCTACTCACACAACGATCCAAACACAACAACTTACACAACCTCTCACATGCATGTGGGGCCCACACATAGAAGTGTGTGTGGAGCCCACATGTATGTGAGAGGTTGTGTAAGGTGTTGTGTTTGGATTGTTGTGTGAGTATCATTTTTGTTCCCGGTTCTTACGGAGCTAGTTCTAATGGGCTCCTTACTAATATAGGTTCAGATAATCCTCTTAGAAATATCCATAAAAATAACTTCGTTTGGTGATCATGTAATGTGTCACTATTGCATTAGGATGCAAAAAAGAAATTAGTCTCTTTTGAATCCTATAATCCCGGCGTGGATGACCTATCTTTGACTGGACCGGAAGAAAAATAGTTGCGGTGCGCAAAAAATGTAGCCCTAACATCCCTAAACGTCGAAAAAAAAAGAGGGCGCTCTACTTCAATTATGACACAATCACATGATGACCAAAACACGGATGAGAGATGCTACATTCACTACCATCCATCCACTACACAATTCACTACATTTTTTGTGGGGCTCACCTCGGCTGCCAAAAAAATACAGAAAAATGTCCATAAATTTTAGAATAATATTTTATGGGGCCTTGTAAACAATCTGCTCCAACGGATATCGGTAAGTATTATTTCTTGATTTATAGGGACGAAACTGTTTAACTGCACAGTTTCGCCCCTACGAATCAAAAAATAATACTTACCGATATTTGTTGGAGCTGATTTTTTACAGGGCCCCATAATATATTATTTTAAAATTTATGAACATTTTTCTGTATTTTTTTGGGACTCAGGATGAGCCCTACAAAAAATATAGTGGATAATATAGTGGTTAGATATAGTGTACCTAGACTTATTAAACACGGTAAGATGACCAAAACACGGTAAGGTCACAGAATATTAGTGATACCAAAATCAGAGAGAACAATGACTTCGTAAACGGAGTATTTTTTTTATAGTCCAGTCCAGACAATTGACTTGAGGGATGGGAATTTACAAGAAATTTCAGTTAGCACAAAAACAACGGAGCCGATGAAAATCGGCACAACATTCCCCTAATTCCGAAGCGCCACCAACCCAACTACGAACACGATCCTTCGATTTCTCTCTCTCTCTCTCTCTCTCTCTCCTTCCTAAATACACTCCACCGCATAATCCCAACAAACCTGCCGCACTTCTCTCTCCTCTCGTCACTACAAATTTACGATGAACTCTGTCGAGAGGAACAGAGGAAGGAACAACCATTTTACGTGTTGTTTTCGACCGGCCGATACCGACGAGGGTTCGGTCAAACGACGCCCCAAGGACTGCCCGGGCGGCCCACCAGTGTTTGCTATATCCGTTCAAGGCGGAGACAAGATGGTGCTTCCGAAAATTCTCACGTCGCTGTCCGAAGACAAATCAACGGTTTCTCCAGACGGCGGGGGGCGTGGAACGGAGGAGAGGTCTCGCCGGAGCTTTTCTCGGACATTCAAATCAGTATTGCTTAAGAACCCGTTGGTTAGTTTTTCGGATTCATATTTACTTGTGCTTTCTCGCGTTGGTCAATTATACTATGAAACTATATTCAAGGCCGACTCTTTGAGTTTTTCTAGACGAAAGTGAACTTTTTAATCGGGCCCTTTTTATGCAAGTTAAAAATAGAGATTAAACTTGTATGGAGATCGAACACCTTCGATTGCGAAGGGATTTGAGGCTGGTTTTCAATTCACTTCTCTCTATCCCGTGAGGTTTTTACTTTGTGGGGCGGGAAAGTCTTTACAATTCGCATCTTCCCGTCCAGCAAAGAAAGTGAAGAAGAGCGAACAACGAGTTGGAGGACACTTCCGAACCGCGTGATTGAAAAAAAGCATAAAAATCAGTAATTAAAAAACGCATTATTCAGACGTCCATCTTCTTGCATTTCTAGTTGCAAAAGTAGAGATCAGTTGTAGTACTAGTTTTAGGTATAGGCGTAATGAATGAGCATAAAAACAATTGAAATTCTCGGAATTAGATAAAATTTAGAGACCGGATGCAGTCGCATATTCAATATATGCCCAAAGCCGACTTTGAATATTGTGCCTGTTCTAGAGCGGTTGATTAATCGGTAGTTTGGTCTAGAAGAGAGGTTATTGAAATGATTGGTAGGAAGAAGTTTTTATTTTTGGGTTGACCGTTTCTTCGATGTTTTTTAAGATAGTGCCTTCTTCTTTCCCCATACGCCAAGGTGCAATTTGACAATGGATTAGAATATTCTTCAGTTTTTAACTTTAAACAGAAGCCAGCAATCGCTGGGTCATATTTGCCCAATTTCTTCCTCATAAATAAAAATAGTTGTCCCACCTCAACTATCCAAATGCGAGACTTTTCAAAGAATCGCCCTATATTAAATGATTAACAATTCCTCGGGTCACCTACCGTAAGCGTAAGCGTGTAAAACGATTGTGAGAAGGGCTCTAAAGATTAGTCCGAGGTGCGCGCAAGTTGGCTTGGGACATCCAACATTAATTACCAAAAGAAAAAAAAAAGAAGAATGCAAGTTCAAATTCAAAGAAAACCTAACATTCCAAACCTTAGGATTACGGAAAGTTTGTCTGGTCGTTAAATTCGATCTAGTCAGACATTCTGTTATTAAAAAAAAAAAAAACCGAGATAAATGAGTTGCGTTGTATCGATGCTATTGCCCTGTCAATGTTATATTTTGGACCAATAATATTTCATTCGACTTTATACGATAATGATGATAATGATTTGGGTGGGACCGAAATGTTCTCACTGACCGCGAGTGTTATCGTGGAGCGGTTGAACGAAACTCTGAAAAAACAACTTAAGAAAAATGTGGTCCACGATATTGGCTGGACCAATAGTCTGCTTCTCTGTGTTTTTTTTCTAAAAAAACTCACAAAATTAGTACTCCCGTAATGTTTGTCTGGTCCGCAAAACAATAGTTTAAAAAAATGCAATTTTTCTTCAATTTTTTTAACGAATTATCAATGAGTTGTTTTAATTATTTTAAAAAGTGGAATTTTTTCTTGAATTTTGTTTTTTAAAATTTTCAAGTTCTCAATTTTCGTTCCGGACAAATATTTTGGGACAAATGTAGTAGAGTACTATTTGATTCTGGGTATTACTGGAGTAGTAATTTCTCAAATTTCAGACTGATTTTTACGAGCACACGATGTTTTTATCCACAGGTGAAAAAGTTTAGAAGTAGAAAAGCTCGACAAAAATCATTCCAAACCAAGAGCAACATCGTATCAGAGAAAATCATGAAGGCTTCAAATGCAGCAAAAGTAAATCCCACACCGGACAAACCTCCAGAGGCGGATTCGAGTCGTTGGGCTTCCCCAAATTCATCCTCTACCGCAACCACTTCAACTCCGACTTGTTCATCGCTTGTTTCATCGTACGGAGCTAGTCCAGTCGAATCGAAACAAGTAGATAAATCAAAATCGACAGAAAAAGCAAGGGAATGTAGTAGCCCAACTATTGGATTTTGTGTGCTGCTTGTGTGCCTAGTAGTCTTGACCTTATGGGGGAGAGTTGTTGCCATATTGTGCACTTCGATGTTTCTCTTTCTGGTTCGGAGGCGTATCGAAAGGTCCCATAGCGTTGACTCGACAGTGAATGTCATTGATTTGCCGGTTAACGACGTTGACTCAGAAGCGTACAAGAAGAAGGTCATAATGGAAGGACTGCTCGAGAGAAATCGCGGTCGGGTAATTGCCACAGCTAGTTGAGACAGGCCGCCTTGTGACAATTGTATTTTTTTTTCTTTTGTTTTTTGTTTTTATTTTTTGCAAAAAGTGCTGTCGTTAGTGTCTGTTATTCTTCTTCCCTCCCCTTTTTACATTGATCACACCTTTATTTTATTTTTTTTGATCCCCATTCGATTATTATTTCAACTGGGATGTGCGAAGTTTTTCCCCCATTTTTGACTTCATAAGTTGTACTCATACTTTATTCAATGAGAATAAATGTAGTTTTAATGTAGATTGTTTTGCTCACGTTGTCTCTACTAGTTTTCATTATCCTTTGGATTCTGCGTTTTATGTTTATGCGGAGAGAAATCCGGAATGTATCACTAGCAAATATGGCCTTGTCATCAATATTGTATTTGTGGCAATTACGTTCGCAATTCATAATTCAAAGTTTGAGGGTGTCAAATCTTGTACAATATGGGTGCAAAAGACTTTTCAATTAAAAATCGGAAGTACCGGATAAAAGGAAGAAGAACAGTGACTATTCAACTCGAATTCTAAACTCTTTGCCCCATAAGGCTGTTCATCTCGAAGCTCATATATATATATATATATATGGGGAAATGATTTTGCCACTCCTTTTTTTTTGTTAACGTCACTCTCCTGCAAGTGTATTTTTGCCAAAAATACACTTGCAGGAGAGTGGCGTTAACAAAAAAAGGAGTGACAAAATCAGCAGCCATATATATATATAGGAACTTGATTTTAGCACTCCAAAAATTGATGGAGGGGCTCCAAAATGACGTCGTTTTGTATATCAACACAGTACAATTTTGGAGCCCCTCCATCAATTTTTGGAGTGCCAAAATCACAATCCTATATATATACACAAATTATCCAGTGAGAGATCCCTTACCAGTCTACTGTGCGGACCTCCCATTTTCCGAGCAAATTTTGATGATTCGAGCCGCTTAAAGTGTGCAGAACATGATTTTAAGGGTACAAGCAAGAAATAATAAAAAAAATGACCGGGAACGGCTTGATTAGAGTAGTTTTTTTATTGAACCGTTCAATGAAAACTGCTCCGATCAAGCCCTTCCCGGTCTTTTTTTTTCCTGATTTCTCGCGTGTACCCTTAAAATCACATTCTGATCACTTTGAGCTGCTCGAATCATCGAAATTCGATCGGGAAGGTGAGGTCCGCACCATAGTACCGTGTGGGATCCCTTAGGGGATCCGGATATATATGTTGTGATTCTGTTTTGCCCATAAGTCTAGATCTGCTCCATTTTTGGGTCCAAATACTCTTGTTTTTTCAGTAAGCGTTAATGCATTAGATGTTGCAATGTACTGGCCGGAGTAATAGTGGGTTCGTTTGGCCACGTTAGTAACTGGCAATTTCATATGTAAACAATGGGAAATTTTTGGTGCACAATATCATGCTTCATTCGTATTCGTAGTCTAAAGCATCGGAAAGTACGTTAGACCAGTCTATCAATCAATAAGTTTAAATTATACGTCAAAACTTGAGTCCTTAAAATGGATAGTTTTGAGATAATGGTCTTTTGGCATTATAATCTTAATTCCGCAGCCAATCATTGAGGACATTTGACCCGACACACCCAATTTTGAATGGGTTCTAAAAGGAGATGCATGGAAAAAGTAGTCGACCAATGCCAGCCATAAACTCTTGCATGGGAGTTTCTCATTCGCTATACATCACTACCAGCCATAAAAACTCTCTCTCTCTCTCTCTCTCTCTCTCTCTCTTCCAGAAGAGATTGGAGAATCGAGAAGCTTTTGGTTGATCACGCGGTTTGGCTATGCACCAATACCAGCAGTAGATTGACCTATACTTGACCCGGGGATCCTGTAGGGCGTTCCAACGATTATGGTGTGGCGCACAGCCGTCGATCTCATCAATCAACGGTCTAGACTAAAAATAATCTCTTAGAGCATCCACAGTGGAATAACCAAAAAACAATAATTAAAAATTACCACATCATCTTTTGGTTATCTATTTAGGGGGTTGCTAAGGTTAGCAATGTAGATGTCCATAATGGTACAATTAAAATTGAATAACCAAAACTTACCACATCACATTTTCAACTTATAAAAATCTAAAAATTGTGACATAGAAAATAATTTTTTAAAAATAGTTTTCAAACTATTAAAAACATGTTATTAGAAAAAGAGAAAATAGTTTTTTGAAAACTTTGATTTTATCTATTTAGGGGGTTGCTAAGGTTAGCAATGTAGATGTCCATAATGGTACAATTAAAATTGAATAACTAAAACTTGCCACATCACATTTTCAACTTATAATAATCTAAAAATTGTGACATAGAAAATAATTTTTTAAAAATAGTTTTCAAACTATTAAAAACATGTTATTAGAAACAGAGAAAATAGTTTTTTGAAAACTTTGATTTTAAAAAAAAGTTTTGGGGAAAAAGTTATAAAAAAGTTTTTGAGTAAAAAATAGTTTTTGTTTTTGAAAAAAAACAGTTTTGGGAAAAATAATTTTAATAAAAAATAGTTTTTGCGAAAAAAACTGTTTTTGCAAAAAAATATTAACCGTTTTAAAAGTAATTTTCTTATAAACATGTTGAAAATGGAAGTGAGAAAAAGTTTTTGTGTAATGATGGTGTACTTGATTGGAGAAATATGGGGACAACTAAATTTGGTTATTGGCAAAAGGTTGCTAGTTTTGATTATCCAAGGGCCAAAATTTGATAAAGTTGCTAAGAGGTTGCTATATTTAATTATTGCAATGTGAGCTCTTTTCTGAGCAAATGTTGTTAATCTTAGCAATCTTTTGGTTTTGATTATACCACTGTGGATGTTCTTACTTGTTAAAGATCATTTATTAACGGTCAAAATTTTAAAACACATCGTAACCGTTCATTACCGAGATCGACGGCCCATGTGCCGTACTATAATCCATGTAGGGCGGAGCGCCCTACAGGATTTCTCAATTCATCCTTACAAAGAAGACTGTCCTCTCGTGGGAGCAACACAGCAAGCTTATGATGAGAGCTATAAGCTTGAATTCAGTTGTTGATTAATCAATAAGAATCTTCTAATCAAATGTAGAGCTAATGAGATTTGTTGGTAATTTTGCTACAACTGATCACAGTGGGCCACAATACCGCCTGCTTGCTTATTTTGGCACCTTCCTGACGGGTTTAAGGTTGTGGTTTTGGGCCCTCACCTACACGCGTTGAAAACCATGTAACGCCTAGTGGGAGGATGAGAGGAAAATTTTCAATGCTTTTCCAAGCGTAATGCAACCAAGGTTCTAAACAGTAGCAAGACACGTATCCATAACGGTCACGGTGTATTAATACTATCGAGGGTGTCAAACAGGAATCGGGTACAGCGGTTGTGGGTGGAAAGCGGGTTCTGTGAGGTCGCTTACGTGTACAAGAGTGAGCTGGAGAGGTTCGATTGGTCGATAATCAGTACCAAGGGGAAAAGAGGAATAATCTCGTGGGGTGAGGGCTAGAGCAAGAGGCACGGAAAAGACAAAAGGCAACGTGTCTCCTTTGTTCTCCGCGGGGGGTGAATGACGTCTGCCCTTTCTGGAACCAGATGAGTGAGGTCACCTTCTCTCCGGGGAAGAATGTTCTCCTTCCTCAGAGTCAGTGCTCTCTCTCTCTCCTTTTCCAGAAAAGTCAGCCTCTCTCAATCATTGGGAATGTCAGGGGTATTTATAGGGCACATGGGCCTAGGTCAGGCCCAGGACGGTGCTCCTATAAGACCCCAACACGTGTCCCTCCCGTACCTCCAGGTCGCGGAAGACTCGTCTCTCCGCGGAAGACTTCCGCGGGACCCGAGCCTCCGCGACGTTACCTCCATCCCAAGCCACCAAGCCACAAGAGCTTCCCCGATTCCCGCCAGAGCAAGGTCGCGACCCGCGGCGATCGTTTGCCGTCCACGGGATCCCCTCCGGGCCTGCCTTTTAGGCCGGAATAGGATCCCGGGGTCTTCTTACAGCTCCTATATCAATCCCAATTCCAGTATATCTTTCAGTCCCTCCTGGCGGGGCCCGCGGGGGGGTCCCGCGGGATCTTCACTTCCGCGGCTTGGTTCCGCGGGCGTTCATCTTCATGTGCTACGTGTTTTCTTTCCATTGGTCAGTCAAACGTCTTCTTGAAATAGTGTTTTGACTAAGGTGGACTTTCCGCGTGGACCTGGTCGCCACGTGTCTACAACCGATAGGCTGGTCAAAAGGTCTTCCCTGATGACTTGTCAATAATTTTGACCGCGCCTACATATGCCCCCCGCGCGCGGATGACAAGTACACGTCGTCCGCGTGCGTACCATCCTCTTTGTAAGTTTCCGCGGAGCAACGGGCCTGATAACTGTTAACGTCTCTTCGTCTTCGGTCAAGTCCCTTCACGTACCGTCAAGTCTCTTCGTATACCAGCGTGACCTTTCGTGTGCAGACGTCATAAATGTCCCCACCGTTTTGACCACTATATAAACCCTTTGTCCATTATTTCCTTTTTCACCAAACTCCCAAATTTTCGTCGAAGTGCTGTCAATTTCTCTTCTGACTTTCCAGCGATCGTCTTTCTTGTCTCTTTCCATCTTTCGCGGTCCACACCTTCCCTTTTCTCTTACTTCACTCACAAATGGCTGCGCGTGGTCCAATCGTCGAGATCCCAGTGCCCTCCGCGGACCAGTGGCAAAGGGCTCCATACTTGCAGTCGTCTGGGGATCCATTCTGGGCCCTTGCTGAGGCGTATTCCGTTGCGAGTCCCCCCCTTGATTGACCCTACTTTCTTCACGGCCCCCGCCGCCCTGGAGAATGCAGAGCCCGTCAATCCCTCCTCTGTGTTGCGTCTTCGCCTCGAGCGCGGGGATTTCCCCTTTGTGGAATGCCGTTTCGGATCCCAAGCCTCCGTACCCACTGACTGGGCGGACTGGGTTGATGACGTCGTCGGTAATCCTCGCTGGAAGCAGGTGCTACTGGCCAGTGGTGCTCTTGAGGCCGTCCAACTGTCGCGGCGCCTAAGCATTCCTCGACAGGGGGCTGCCATTAAGAACTTGGAGTTCGCGTGCTCACGCTGGAGCAGTGATTCCCACTCCTTTGCATGGGCATGGGGAGAGAGTGGACTCTCACTCGAGGATGTACATATCCTCACCCGCTTGTCACTACGCGGGGGCAACACCCTGGACTTCGCCAAGCTCTCGCGGGCGGAACGAGATGAGGTGGGGGCCCTGAGGGAATTTCACAAGAAGGCCTAAAATGGGCCAATCTTCACCCCTCAGGGGGTCCGCAAGGATCACGCGGCAAATGCCAAGAAGACCTCCCTCGGCAGTTGGCTGCGTTATTTCTTCAAGGATCTCCAGCCCGCGAGGACTGTCGCTCCTGGTGCCGAGCGAGATTTTGATGAGGGCCCCGAATACGGTCAGCACTTCTACATGGCGGGCTTCTTCTCCTACTTCCTCTCGTACTTCGTCCTGCCCGATTATCCTGCTGATGGGCTGTCTCAGGCGGTCTTCCCGCTGGCTGTCCTCCTCGCCCGCGGCCAACCGGTCCCCCTAGCGCCGCTGTTCCTCGGGACGCTCTACCGCCAACTGGACCTGGTTCAGGCGGACTACGCCAGGTCCCTCGGAAGGTGTGACCACTTTTCGATGGCTCACTCCACCTTCTTGCTCGCGTATTTCTTCGAGCATTTTCGAATTGTCGCCCCGGAACCACTGGCCTTTCAAGCCTCGGGGGTGCGTTCCCGCGCAGAACAATGGCATGGGACCAGTAGCGAGGCCTCGTGGTACGAGGCATGTGACGCTGAAGCCAACTTCATTCCTCGTCCTTACAACATTCCCTACCCGGGCGTCATGGGCGTAGGCCAATGTCTTCTCCCAGTTGCTGCTTCCCTCAATGCTGCGAGCGACAACAATGCCACGGCGCGGACGGTGATCAACTCCGCGCTCATTGCCCTTCCGGGGTGGCTCCCGACCTTGTCCAGTGAGGGTACTGGGGTGGCGGTGTACCGCCCGGATCGCTTCGCGAGGCAGCTGGGTTTCGACCAAGGGGTGCCCGGCCTCGCCCCCTTGATGTCTTCTTTCGCGGGGTCGCAGCTCCGGTTCATGAGGGGGGAGCTTTCTCCAGTCCTGGTTCAACTTGGGAATTTGCTCATCCCAGAGAGGGATAGGGTTTCGCACTATACACAGGAATTCCACGTATTCTGGAGGAGAAACCTTGACTCTTTCTTGACATTCGTCCGCGGGCAAGCCGTGGTCCCCGAGGTGCCTGAAGTCCGGACTCAGGATACCTCTCTGTGGGTCATCACTGCAGTACGGGCAACTGAGTGGCGCGGACCCCGCAGTCAATGGGCTGTGATCCCTGCACCTCCTCAAGCTAACCCGGGGCACACCCGTGCGCGGGGATCCCACGCGAGGACGCAGCCCCTGCCGCCGCCTCCAGCAGGACCATCTCAACCGTCCTCCTCTCAGGCGCCCGCGGCGGTGCCCCGCCGTCGAAAGCGTCTCCACAATGTAAGTATCTTCCCATGTGCTCAATCATTTCCTCGCAATACTTTTGTCCTTCGCTCTCTGAGACTTATTCTCTCTGTCTTGCTTCTTTCCCTTCTTTAGCAGCGGGAGCGAGATGCTAGCACCTTCGTGGCCTACGAGCCAGAGGCAGCCGCAGTAGCGGCAGTGGCGGAAGAGGTAGCGGACGAGGCAGAAGAGGATGCCCCAGACGCTCAACCGAAGAAACGCCGCCTCGATGGTAAGCTCTATTTTGCTAGGATGCTGTTCCCGTCACTTCGTGGCTTTCACCCCCTGACTTGTATTTTTTTAAAGCGATTCTGACAGAGTCCGACGAAGAGGCGGGCGAGGGCGAGGAGGCAGGCGATGAGGATGAGGATGAGGATGATGATGATGAAGACGCCCTTCCCATCAGCGCCTTGCAGGCCCGGGCATCCGCGTCCGCGAGGGACCCTGTCGCGGAAGACGCCAGCATAGTGGAGATTTCTGACTCCCCGGAGGAACAGAGAGCAACGGAGGTGATTCAACCTCGGGGGGAGCCGGTCCCTTTCCTTCACCGGGAGCCAGAATCCTCCGCGGTTATCGGAGGTATGTTACCCGACGAGCCTTCCGTTGTCGACCTCGGGGGAGATCCCAACACTGTCTCCTCTGAGTCGTATTCTTCCCCGGAGGAATCCGGCAATGTGATAGTATATTCTGCTGATCGAGACCCTTCTCCATCCCATGCAGCAGCTTCAGAGGCTCGCGAGGCTCCGCCATCGACGGGTACCCGCGAATCTGTGGGCCAGGCCGAAATCGCCGCGGACCCTCTCAATGCGGCGGCTGCACGATTGCTGAGGGAGGGAGATGAGGATAACCTCGAGGAGCTTCCTCGCCCTCCCGCTGGGGGATCTGCCGCGGGACATCCTGAGGTAGCTACAGCTTCAACACCTTCTGGTTCCCATCAACAGTCCACTAGTGCCCGCATCCGGTCAACGGAGAGCTATCTGGGCCGTGTTGCTGGCGGTTCTCCAGGGGTTTCCAATGCTTCGTTTCTTCAGGGACCGGGCTCGAACGCGGAGCGGGATACGGCCATGGACGCCGCCAGTCCCCATTCCCCGGCGTGCTCTACTTCGCAGACTCACTCTCCCCACCAGTCCGCGAGACGCCCGCCGACCCCTCCGGCCGAGCCTTCCGTTCAACCTTCAGACCGACAGCTGGAGGTAAATGAAGAACTTATTGGTGGCCCCACCTCCATTACTGACTCAGATTTCAATTCCTTATTTAAAGAAATGGACTTCTTGCCAACTGACGATGTTTTGGGGGGACAGGGGAGCCAAGCACTTGGGGATTTCGAGCTCGATTTGAATTTGGAGATGGGCGAGCAGAGGGAGGAGGTTGAGTCGAGAGAGCAGTCGCCGCCTAGGCAACCTGCTCCAGATCTGGGGAAGGGACCCATGGATACTGAGACTTCAGAGCCCATCCGACTCTTTCCCGCGGGCTATGATGTGCCCGCGGAGTACTGGCCGCTGCTGAATGCCATAGCTCGGTCTCATCCGGAGACTTTCAGCTCCTTCAACCCGCGGTCTGCCCGGCTTGGGGTGATCTACCTCAGCAGCCTCCACAACGTGCTCACTCCTTGGGGGCAGCTTCGCTACAGGGACTTCAATCCCGGGACCGAGGTTGAACTGCTGGAGGTTGCCGAGGATATGCAAGTCTTCGGGTTTGACCTGGCTTGGTTGTGCTCGCGGAGTTCTGCGCTGAGGGCCGCGGGGGAGAGGGCCGCTCTGAGGCCTGAAATCCAGGGCCTGGCTGCCCAGTTGGACTCCACTCGCCAGCAGCTGGAGTCTACCCGCCAACACTTGGTCAATCTGGAGGTCAGTTTTGCTCGGGTGCTGCAGCATGATGCGGAGCTGGCCGCTGCCTCGCTGAACCTAGCTGACCCTGACCCGGACGGGTTTGTTTTCTTGGATTGGCAGGCTTAGAAAGCGCTGCCGTTGTACCTTTTCTTTCTCTCTTTTTTTTTGAACACATGTACTATTTTTCTTTTGTTTTATTGGAATAAAACAGTCTCTGTGTTGATGATATCACGATAGATGTACTTTTGCTGGGGTCCGCGAGCCATGCTCTGACTTCTTGTGACCTGTTCATCATTTTCGTTCAACAAATAGTAAGTCTGCCACTCGGGTAGGGCCTCGCTCTGGCCGCTCAAGACTTAAGTGTAAACCTCGCGGGTCATGCTCTAACCTCTCGCGACTTAGCATTATCTCTTCTTAATAATCGTTAATCTTGGAGAAACGAAACGGGGGCCATGTTCTGGCCATCCGAGGCTTAACATCATCTCTTTTTGACAATCGCTAAGTATAATTCTCGCGGGTCATGTTCTGACTTCTCGCGACTTAGCATCATCTCTCTTTGACAATCGTTAAGTTTGAAGGAATGGACCGGGGGCCATGTTCTGGCCGCCTAAGGCTTAACATCATCTCTTTTTGACAATCACTAAGTATGAATCTCGCGGGTCATGTTCTGGCCTCTCGCGACTTAGCATCGTCTCTTTTCGATAATCGTTAAGTTAGAAAATGAAAGAGTCACGAAAGGGAGTTGGTAGTACCGCGGAAATGTTCTCTCCGCGGGGTTTTATCACCTCACCCCATCGTAAAAAAGGGAAGTTAAACAACAACATGAATTAGGAACAAGTGCCCATTTTTCATTAACGATAGATCCGATCAACTGCTTACAAGAGGGAAGAAAGAAACAAACTGTTCTTAAAATAAAGGGAGGGTGGAGACCGGTAGGGCAGGAGAGCAGCCTGCTCGCTTCCAGCATTTCTCTTCACGGGTAGAATTTCTTGACATACTTAGCGTTTACCGCTCCTGTCTCGAAACCATCTTCGACGCGGGCTAGGGGTAGTACCCGCTGGCAGAGGCACTGATCACCTCGTAGGGTCCTTCCCATCTCGGAGTGAATTTAGGTGTTTTCATATCCCTCATTACTGCCGTGGTAGCCTTCCAAACCAACTCCCCGACTTCAAATACCCGCGGCACCACGCCCTTGTTGTAGTAGCGTGCCACGGACTCCCAGTATTTTTCGTGGGCAAGGGCCGCCGTTGCCCTTCTTTCTTCTAAGGCTTCCAGGTCTGCTTTCCTTCCTTCCGCGGAATTCTCCATCGCGAGTATCATCCGCGCGGAGGGGACACTTAGTTCTGCGGGTAAGACTGTTTCCGCTCCGTATACCAAGCTGAAAGGGCTGGCGCGGGTAAATTTCCTTTTCGAAGTTCGGTAAGCCCAGAGAGCTATTGGTAAGTGATCCGCCCAAGTACCTCCGCGCTCGTCTAACAGTTTGCTCAAAATTCTGATCAGAGTCTTGTTCGTTGCTTCCGCCTGCCCATTTCCCTGCGGGTAGTAGGCGCTAGATGTACGGTGATCAACCGTGTATTCATCGAGGAGGCTTCCCACATGATGATTGATGAACGGAGTACCGTTATCAGAAAGGATCACCTTGGGTATGCCAAATCTGCAAATGATGTTTTCTTTGATGAATGCTGCCACCGCGTCTCCTGTAGCCTTTTTCAGCGGGACAGCCTCGACCCACTTAGTATAAACCTCCGTTGCAGCCAAAATCCATCTGTTCTTCCGCGACGCTGGTCTGATTGGTCCGACTAGATCCATTGCCCAAGTGTGGAAGGGATAAGGGGCGCGGACGGAATGTAACTCCACAGAGGGAGCATGAACCAAGTTCCCGAATTTCTGGCAGGCCTGGCACCTTCGCACGTGTCTCCTCGAATCTTTCTCCATGGTGGGCCAAAAATACCCCAGATTAACCATCTGTTCGTGAAGCTTCCTCCACCCTTGGTGCTCAGTTCCGTGGGTCTTGGCCAGAACCTCTTCCGCCTGCTCCTTGTCTACGCACACTTGAGGCATTCCATCAAGAGTTCTTCTGAACAGTAGTCCCTCTTCCAGGAAGAAACGCCGCGCGCCGCGGACGACCCTCGCGGACTCAGCTCGCTCGGTGGGTAGGGCTCCTTCTCGTAAGTAATCGATGTAGACTTGTCTCCAGTCCACCTCCTGGTTGTCAGTGTTTGCCATTAGGCATTCTGGCTGGGCCATGTACAGAGAACACCGAGTGCAATTCTTCGTAATCAAATCGGCCTCTTTCTTCATAGTAGGCCAGTAATAACCTTGCCTCTGAATTCTCCTGTATAGGGCTATCTCGTTATCCGCGCAGTTGTCAATGTGGATCCTGTCCAATACTTCTTCTGCCTCCTTCGTGCCAATACACCGCGCGAGCCACCCCTGCGGGCCGCGATAATACAATTCTCCGCGCAAAACTATAAAACTCGATAGTTCCGCGGTGGACAGATGCCCTACGCTGGTGACTAATTGAATTTTAATAGATCCGCGCCAATCTTCGGTCGGCTCTGCGAAGTCCTCCACCGCGGACGGTTCAAACATCTTTACAATTTCAATGCAGGCTCTGTCTTCTCCAAACTCCGTCCTTGCCCCCAGCGTTGCGAGAGCGTCCGGGAAACGGTTCTCCGATCTGGGTTTGTGAATGATACTGACACCTTTGAAGAATTTCATCAATTTCTGCACTGTTGTCCGGTATGGTGCCAGCGTTGGTTCCTTCAACGCGTAGATCCCTTCCGTTTGCGAAACTACCAGCTTTGAGTCTCCCGCTATCCTTAGGTGTTTGACCCCTCTCTCTTTTGCTGCTATTAGACCCAGGATTAACGCCTCGTATTCCGCTTCATTGTTGGAGCATGGGAAATTCAGTTTGTACGCCAGGTGCACTCTGTCTCCTTCTTCTGCTTGTAATACTATTCCCGCGCCTCCTGATCCACTACCCGCGGCCCCATCGAAGCTGAGCGTCCAGTGCTGTTCATCTGTGCTGGCCGCGAGAGCTTCGAAACCATCTCCGGGTAGACAATCTTCTAGCGGCTCGCACTGTCCGCTTGGGAACTGAGCTAGCAAGTCGGCTAGAGCTTGACAATTGATTGCTTTTGGAGTTACGCACGAGATGTCGAATTCCGCGAGTGCCAGCAACCAACGGGCGACCCGTCCCGTAAGGGCGGGGCGCGACAGGAGGAACCTGACGGGGTCGCACTTAGTGATTATCTGGATGGGAAAAGAGAGGAAATAGTGCCGGAGCTTCTGCGCGGTAAAGACGAGGGCCAAGCAATGTCTTTCTATGGCGGTATATCTTTCCTCCGCCCCGTGTACTTTCCTGCTGATGTAGTAGACTGGGCGCTCTGTCCCATCCACCTCCTGCACCAGCAGGGCCCCAATGGATCTCGGGGTAGAGGTCAGATAAAGGATCAGTGGCTTCCCCGCGACTGGTGCCACCATCGTCTGAGGAGAGGTCAATGCCGCTTTAATCCGCTGGAACGCCTGCTGGTGGTCTTCCTTCCATTCAAACTTTGCATTTCCCTTTAACAGGTCCGCGAACGGTGCCGTGATCTCCGCCATCGCGGGAATAAAACGACGTAGGTATGATACCTTTCCCAGGAATCGCTTGAGTGTTTTCTGTGAGTGGGGCGGGGGCATTTCTGTGATAGACCTGATCTTGGCCTCGTCCGCGTCGATCCCGTGGCGATGTACCAGGAAACCCAAGAATTTTCCCGCGGTGACTCCAAATGCGCACTTCAGCGGATTCATCTTGAGATTGAACTTTCTGCATCTCGCGAAGACAGTGGCTAAGTCCGCGAGGTGGTCCTTGCGCTCCTTGGATTTCACCACCAAGTCATTCACGTAATCTTCAATTATCTTGTGCATGAGGTCGTGGAAAATTGCTGTCATGACCCGCTGGTACGTTGCCCCCGCATTCTTGAGCCCAAAAGGCATGACAATGTAGTAGAAATTACCCAATGGTGTTCGAAATGCTGTCTTCTCCGCGTCCTCCGGGGCCATCTTGATCTGGTTGTACCCGCTGAAACCGTCCATGAAAGAAAACATCTGGTGACCGGAGGTAGCATCCACCAATGTATCGATGTGTGGCAGCGGGACCTCGTCTTTTGGGCATGCTTTGTTGAGGTCGCGGAAGTCGACACAAACTCGAATTTGGCCATTCTTCTTCTTTACAGGGACAATGTTTGCCAGCCACTCCGGGTACTGGATCGGGCGAATGAATCCTGCCTTCCGCAGCTTCTCGACTTCCTCTTTGATCTGTCCTTCCAAATCGGGGTGGTATTTCCGCTGGGATTGTTTCGCGGGCTTAGAATTTGGGAAGGTGTCCAAGTGGTGCGTAACCAGCTCTGGATCCAACCCGGGCATCTCCTCATAATGCCACGCGAACACGTCTGAGTTAGCACGTAGTAGTGTTATCAGTTTCTCGCGGAACTCTCCGCTCAACTCCTTACTTACAAACACCGGCCTTTTGGGGCCTATGCCGTTGCTTAGATCAACTTCTTCTAGAGTCTCTTGCTGCGACCTGGACTGGTCTTGCATGCACTCCGGAGCGGGCTCCGGCTTGTCTATTATCTCTTCTTCTTCTGCCGCGGCACACGTACCGCCGGGGCCAGCGGTTTCATGATCATCCGCTGCCCCGGTGGACCGTCACAAATAATACACTGTTTTACCCCCCTCCTTCGTCTTGGTAATCTTCCTGGGGGTCGCGGTGTCTGTCGCGGCATGCTCTCTCCGGCGCGTCTCCGGCTTTTCATCTCTGATATCCTCCCACCTTGGGATCTTGACCGCGCGAGGCTTGGCGGTGATCGCCTGAGATACCTCGCCCAACTCCGAGAAGTAGACTGCGTCTGATAGGTGTGTTTCGTTGGTATCAAATGGGTTTTCCGATGCGCGAACTGTGACTTTCTTTCCCGCCCAGATTCCCTTCAAGCACTGATGGTAGCTAGAAGGTACAACTGCGTACTTGTGCATCCAACTTCTTCCGAGAATGATCTGGTAATTAGGATCCGCGTTGATGAGATGGAATTTGGTGGCCGAGCGGATTGCCCCCACTTCTAGGTCCACCACTACGTATCCCAAGGACTGCTTCTTATCTCATCCAAACCCCGTGATGGTTATTGGGGATTCCACTATTCTGTTAGACTGTATTCCCGCTTTCTGGAATGTTGACATCGGCATTAGGTTTATGGAGGCCCCGCCATCCAAGAAAGTCCTCTTCAGCTCCATCCCGTTGACGCGGGATGTAACATACAAGGGGCGGTTATGGGGGTAAGGCACCCGTCGATCCACGTCCGAGAAGGTGACCGAGTTGGACTCATCGCGGATCGTCCGCGGGACCGACCTCTCCGCGGTCATGCACGACTCTTGATGTACTTCTGCGATGTTGACGATCGCCTTGGTAATTTCCAATCTTGCCGCCGGTGTGAACCCGAAACCGTCGAAGAATGTGCGGAACTTCGCACTGTTCTATAATGTTTTGGCCGACGCATTGGGGTCTGGTATTACCGCGGGTGCTGGACCTTCCCCGAATTCTTCCGTTATTTCGTAGCACGAGACCATGTAGGCCCCTGCCTCTTCATCTTCTCCTCCCATGTAGTATGTGCTTTCGGCCTCATCGTCATCATGGTACATGAACGGGTAGCACTCCGCCATGTTGACCTCCCCGTTGTTTCCGTGAGCTGGATAAGGCTCGTCGCGGACGTCGCGTCGACCTATCCTAAGCTCATTCGCGTTCTGCTTCCGCTTGAACAACCTCTTCAAAGACCAACAATCGCTCGTTGGATGCTTGGTATGCCTATGGTACATGCAGTACCTTGGGTGCTCGCGGTCCTCCCGCGTTGGTTCATACTCGACAGGGGGGAGTGCCAACTCTCCATCCTGCACCCATGCGTTCACCAAGGCCCGCACCTCATCCATCGTGCAGGGGAAATCTGGTGCTGGCCCCATCTCGCGCTTTCTCCGCTTCCGTGTTCCCGCGGCCTGCTGAGTTCGCGGAACGTCCGCGACAGCCACGGTGGCGCTGGCGGCCTTGCCTTTCCACGCGTCCTTCCTTGCTGGTTTCACCACGTGGCGGATGTTGTATGCCGACTCCAGTAAGGCCGAGAATGTTCCCAGCTTCAAATTGATAAGCAGCATCTTAAACTCGTCCATCATCCCACCAATACAAATTTCCACCAATTGTACCTCATTCGCGGACTCGGTGCAGTCAACTGCCCGATCCTGAAACCTCCTGATGTAGTCCACTATGTCTTCTCCGCTAGCCTGCGTCTCCTTCGTCAAGCTGATCACTGTCACTTTCTCGCGAACCTGGAAGAATTTGGCGTAGAAGCTGTTCACCATTTCCTCCCAGGTGGTGATCGAATAAGGCTCCAGGTTGACGTACCAAGTATACGCGCGCGAGGTGAGGGACTTTGAGAATTCCCGCAGGCGTAAGTTATGATCAGACGCGTGGGCCCCCAGCGACTCCATGAAACGGACCACATGCTCCTGGGCACTTCCCTCCTTTCCGTCAAACTTTACAAATTTCGGTGGGGTATACCCTTCCGGGTATGGCAGCGACAGGATTGTCATGGGGTAAGGCGGGCGGATATCCGGGCTAGGGAGAGAGGGTAGGACCATCTTGGTTTTCTCCTTAGTGAGGAGGGCTTGTACGTCCGCCAGGGTGATGAACTGTCCCGCGGACGAGGCCCCAACTTCAGTAATGGCCGGCTCCTTCCTGCTCGCCTCGCTCGCCTTCTGCTGCGCTAACAGGGCCTGAACTTCCGCCATGGTAATATAGGGTCCCGCGGAGGGCGTGCTAGCACCGTCAGCGGCTGCTTCCTTCTGGCGGTCTCCAGTGGTATTTCCCGCGATGCCTCCTACGAGTATAGAGCGCAGGTGGGGAGGCACCGTTGGGGGAAACTGGGGCTGCATTGTCTGGCTAGTGCTGCCCCCCGCTTGGTTTTGTGGCGGTTCATCGTTTTGACCGACCGCGGCCTTTGGGAGCGCCGCTGAGATGACCTCGGTGAGACCAGCGAAAGCCGCAAGCAGCTGTCGCTGCGTCTCGAGGAACTGCCGCTGGCCGTCCTGGAGGGCCCGCAGCGCCTGCGCGGCTATGCCCGCGCTATTGGTTTCCTCAACCTCCTCGAGAACTGGTGTGTTGTCGTGCTACGCCGCCATTGCGTTACGGCGTGATAGCGGTCGCTCGACGTATTCCGTGGAACGGGTACTAACCATAAACCAAAAGACACCTCCCCAGCAGAGTCGCCTAAATGTGGGTGGAAAGCGGGTTCTGTGAGGTCGCTTACGTGTACAAGAGTGAGCTGGAGAGGTTCGATTGGTCGATAATCAGTACCAAGGGGAAAAGAGGAATAATCTCGTGGGGTGAGGGCTAGAGCAAGAGGCACGGAAAAGACAAAAGGCAACGTGTCTCCTTTGTTCTCCGCGGGGGGTGAATGACGTCTGCCCTTTCTGGAACCAGATGAGTGAGGTCACCTTCTCTCCGGGGAAGAATGTTCTCCTTCCTCAGAGTCAGTGCTCTCTCTCTCTCCTTTTCCAGAAAAGTCAGCATCTCTCAATCATTGGGAATGTCAGGGGTATTTATAGGGCACATGGGCCTAGGTCAGGCCCAGGACGACGCTTCTATAAGACCCCAACACGTGTCCCTTCCGTACCTCCAGGTCGCGGAAGACTCGTCTCTCCGCGGAAGACTTCCGCGGGACCCGAGCCTCCGCGACGTTACCTCCATCCCAAGCCACCAAGCCACAAGAGCTTCCCCGATTCCCGCCAGAGCAAGGTCGCGACCCGCGGTGATCGTTTGCCGTCCACGGGATCCCCTCCGGGCCTGCCTTTTAGGCCGGAATAGGATCCTGGGGTCTTCTTACAGCTCCTATATCAATCCCAATTCCAGTATATCTTTCAGTCCCTCCTGGCGGGGCCCGCGGGGGGGTCCCGCGGGATCTTCACTTCCGCGGCTTGGTTCCGCGGGCGTTCATCTTCATGTGCTACGTGTTTTCTTTCCATTGGTCAGTCAAACGTCTTCTTGAAATAGTGTTTTGACTAAGGTGGACTTTCCGCGTGGACCTGGTCGCCACGTGTCTACAGCCGATAGGCTGGTCAAAAGGTCTTCCCTGATGACTTGTCAATAATTTTGACCGCGCCTACGGCGGTCATCAGCTTTTAAAATGCGTGAGATTTTTCATCTCGCAATTATAAATTTCAGCGTGTAATGATAACGAAAAAGCTCAGACACCGTTATGTATCAACGATAAGTACTTATTATACCGCGGATATTTAAAACCTTGAATATAAGCTGGCTTTGCCATAGTGTCAACTTGTAGCCACAAAAATGGTTATTTCTCTGGGAGTTGTTATGATGGATGTGAAAATAGCAATCAGTTAGTTAGTATGTACTACTACAAAAATACAGAGTGGATATGTTTAACTGGAATCAAACACAAGAAGCACAGGCGTAGTCCCATGTCCTTCCGCATTTCTGTCCTGTTCTCCCCACATAAATCATATCCCTTCTTCCTAAACTCCAATCTCACTCTCTCTCTCTCTCTGGATTTGAATGGCTACCTCAGTTTCTGTTTGCCCAGACGACGCCGTTGGAGGGTTGGACGATGAGTACTCGAGGCCTGAAAATGGGAAACAGAGTGGAAGGAGAAAGCCGAAATCAAACGAGAAGAAGAAACAGCCCCAGAGAGGCATGGGTGTGGCCCAGCTCGAACGGCTCAGGTTGCAAGAGAGGTGGAAGAAGATATCGACCCACCACAACCCACTACTACTTCAACCTCACAATATCAAACCCCATACGAATAACCATAACTTTGTTCCTGCTTCGTTCCCTGACCCGACGTCGTTTGTTAGTAGCTATGGCAACGGCGTGGATGTGAACCGGGGTTTCTTGCTTCCAAAGCTTGGAAACGGCGGGTTCTCTGGACAGGTGGGTCCGGGTCAGCTTGAGGCGGAACCATATGGGTTCGGGTACTCTAATTCGGGTTTTAGGGCTGGAAATGTGGCTCGTGAGACATCGAATGAGCTCTCTTCAATGCCAAACGTGAATTGCTACAACGGTCAATGCGATCTCTGCCACAAGGTAATGTCATTTATCTTTTCATAGACAAAGGTACAGTTTTTAGAGTTTGTTCTAGTTTTGAATTTTGGGGATTAATAATGTTATTTTTCTGTTTCAGAAGAAGCGCATCGTGGATGGAGAAAACTTAGGTTGTAATGGAATGAGGGACAAATATGCGGGCTGTAGATTCCTGGGATTTAATCTCGGGAACAAGGAAAAACTGGATCAGGTGAAGCCTTGAACAAGGGTACACTACCACTTTTATACTAGCTTATTGAAGAAACTAACTAGTAACTAATAAGGCTCCCTTGGGGTTAACTTAATGAAGGAATTTAGTATATAACTTTTCTCTTATCTTCTTTATTGTATAAGAAGCTTAATGGGTGATTTGTGAAACTATAATCAAGTGAAAGATGGTTAACTTTATTGAAATTCTTATTACCGGAGCCTTTAGGATCAAAGTCGGCCCTAACTTTTCAAAGGCTTAAAGAGAAAATTAAAGATTAAGCCCTTTTTGCTAGACTACTTCAAAGCGTACCAAAATAGGAGGGGCTCCTAAAATTTGAGCCTTTTTTTAGAACCTGGGCAGCCTCTTTGGCTTTAACTCAGGGCCGACTCTATTTAGGATCATGATGGATTTGGAATCTCTAGCATATCAAAGTTCACCATAATAAAGCCTTCAAACTCATTATTGAAGACCTGAAGTTCAAATGTAAATTATCAACCCTAGCCTTTGACATATGCCCATTACACATTCAAACGCAACCACGTAGATTCGAAATTCACAATTTCACATCAAGCCAAACGGAGCCTAGTTTTCCATTCAAATTATGAACCATCTGGTGTTTTTTCTCGTTCTTTTCTTTCTTTTTTAGGTGTTTTGAAAGGTTTTGATGCATGGGTTGTGTTTGTCATGGGTATTTTTCAGGAAACAGAGGTTTTGGCAGTTCATAGGAAGGTAAGTTCAGGGGGTGGCCATGGAAGTGTTTTAATGGAGTATGAGTTTTTCCCGGCTGGGAAAAGTGGGTGCAGAGGAGCTACTAGCACTTGTTCCAAGGCTGTGGAATTCGGGTTATTACCACCAGAAGAAGAAGATTCAGTTGCAGTTAGAGCAGTGGATGGTGATCATGATGATGATCAAGGGGGTTCTTTTGTGGCTACAAGAAATGATTCTACTGCCCGATTTGGTGCCTCTAATTCCGTTGATTTGTCTCTCAAGCTTTCTTACTAGCAGAAGCTGAACGGGTACTGTTTTCATTGTTTGTTTTTGTCTTTTCACATTTGTGGGGTTATGCATGTGATCGGAGAGCCGAAATACAACTTTTTCATTGCCCCTTTTGTTGTTTACTATCGTCACTACTCCCAAATTGGTGCAATACATTATCTGACTCTCTCTCTCTCTCTCTCTCTCTCTCTCGGCTTCTGAGATCTTAAAATTTGGTCATGATATTTTTGCCTTCCGGCCATTACATTTTTTTGCTTCCTCTTTCAATGGAATTCTTAATTATTCAAAAAAAATAAAAAAATATAATGCTAGGGATACATCAAAGTTTTACATCTTTTTTCTCACAAGTGATGATAGGACCTATAACATTATTTAATGGGTTCCACAATCATTTATGAGAGAAGATGTACAAATTTAATGGATGTACACTTAGATGTGTTCTTAGTATTTTTGCATAAAAATACATTAGGTGGGCCAATGAGGGGCACGAGGGGTCACGTGCCCCCACTCATTTTCACCAACTATTTCGTACGTATCAAACTCTTGGATTGAGCTCAGGCTCGTGTAAATGATCGCAGTTGTTCATTGTTTAGAGAATAATGTGACTTGTTTGAAAAAATATCAGCTCAACGGATACCACAAAGTGCTTGATTCATTCGTTCAACTTTCAATTGAGAATTTAGGATTGCAAATTCTGAATGAATAATAAAGCACTTATCGGTGTTAGATAGAACTGATTTTTTACAAGGAAGGCTAAGAATTTACTCTTTACAAAACGACAATCTACAATCATCTCTATAGGACTTGATGTGAACCCGCACATTGCACATGTACACTTTTGGTCCCCGAAATTATACTAATACAGTTATTAATAGGAAAATAGACGATAAACACGTGATAATTTCTTTTTAACATATTGTTACTTTAACGAATGCAAAGATTATTTGGTGTGACTATGCTTAATTGCAACTCATATTTTACGATCACAAATAATTAGTACCCTCACTATGTCAAATTTTTTGGTCCGTCACTGTGCATTAGTGATAACTTATAGACTATGGTGTCGTCATTAAGCCACAAAGTTACAAACAATATTAATTATGTCAATTTTAAATCATTATTTATTGTTAGCTACTCTGTCTCTTTGAGGGGAAAAAATGCACATGCATGCATGGCTGAAATTTATGAACTAAAATGTGAAGGGAGAAGGATCTATGGAATTAGAGAACTGGTAGCTAGTATTCATGTTAGAGAGTAGGGGTTTTTTTCCTGAAACCATAAAACCCTTGCTCTCTCTATCAATTCCTCTCCCTAACAATTTAACAACCCCTAACAATTTACGTTGTTAAATTGTTAGGGAGAGGAAAAACTTTATTATTTGTATTAATTTTCAACACATCCGGTCCCTCACGTGTAGACAAGCTCTCCTCCATAATTAGGCAAAACACGTGTAAATTTTAATTATTAGGTATGGGAGTGCTGCTTTTTTTAAAAAAAATAAAAATCATGTTTTGGAGTGCTTCTTAAAAACGTGAAAATGACAGAAAAACATACAGAGAACTTGTTTATAATTAATAGCATATTTATATAACCTGCCTTAAAAGAAGCAGTGTGAAAGATGAGAGTGGGATCCCTAGCTATATATCTGCTCAATAAACAGCAAGCGGCTGCTGCAGCTAATTTTTACCACAGCCACAGCCACAGCCACAGGGGGTGTTCTCAGCGAGGAGGCAACATGATCAGTATTCTCAGTACAGCTTCTTTGATCAATATAGACTGCTAGTTTGTTTTTGTATCAGGAGAGAGAGAGAGAGAGAGAGAGAGAGAGAGAGAGAGAGAGAGAGCTGGAGCTGTGGGAAGCTTTTTGAACTCTTACCTGTTTCTATTGGTTGCTCAGTGATCATCACCTACGTACTCATGATTAGGCCTGTCAATTGATCGGATCCGATCCGAAAAATCCGATCCGAATCTGAATCCGAATCCGATAACGTCGATCCGATAATCCGATAATCCGAATCCGATAACGGATTCGGATCGGATCGGATTAAATCCGTTATCAATCCGAATCCGAACTTTATTTTTTTAAACTTTTTTTAAAATTTTTAAAATTTTTTTAAAAAAAACAGTAAATTTTTTATTTTGAAAAAAAAATGTTTAAGAAGTTGTATTTTTATTTTCAATTTTTTATTTTATTTTTTTTTGGAAAATAAATTTTTTTAAAAAAAATTGTATTTTTTTAAAAAAAATATTTTTTTTTTCCCTAAAATTTTTGAAGTAAAAAAGTTTTCGGATCGGATTCGGATTTCCGGATCGGATCCAAAATTTTCGGATCGGATCCGGATTTCCACTATCGGATCTGAGTCTTATCGGATTCGGATTCGGATCCAGTCTTATCGGATCCGGATTCGGATCCGGATCTGTCGGATTCGGATCGGATCCGATCCGTTGACAGGCCTACTCATGATCTTATCAGCTTTTCTGTTTAACTACTACTTCATTACATTTTCCCTTTTTCTTTAATTAGTTTGCCACAGTATACATAGCCCCATAGTCTTAAATACTCCGCTAGCAGCGCGACGGTGAGGTTAGCGATGTAACGGTTGTGGAAACATCACACACTACGGGTGTAGCTGGAATCGGGTGTAGCGTTAATTGTAAAGTTTTGGATCAAAAGTATTTTTAGTGCCTAAAGACGTGGTAGCAGTCAAGACTTTGGCTGGGAAAAATGTAAGTTTTGAACCATAACTTTCATGTTTACCGAGTCTTCTATGGTAGACAATTACCACATAGGATAAAGATTTCCACTGGTTGTACAAACCATCGACGGTCTTGACGTAACATTTTTAATGGGATCATCCACAAGTTAATGTTTACAGCGCATCCTTTTAGATGATTAAAGTATTTACAAGTCCAAAAAATTCTTCAATACCTTTAAAAAACTTAAAAGAGAAAAAATTTTATTCAGCCGTGAATAAGGTTTACGGCGCTCAATCTCGGCCGTCCAAAACATTTCTGGACGGCTGAGATTGCGAGGAGCCGTGAATAAGTTTCTCTCGAACCTAAATATATTCTCCTTGTTGACTGAGAGTACTGTCAACAAATAAGTTAAACCAATGGAGCCGTGAATTTGGACGAAGGATCAAAACAACACACATGAGAAAAGAGAAAAAACGTGGACGGCAGGATTCGAACCTGCGCGGGCAGAGCCCACATGATTTCTAGTCATGCCCGATAACCACTCCGGCACGTCCACCTGACATGTCGAGGAATCCTTTTTTAATTAAGTTGATCAAGATCCACTAATGAATCTGATGTTCTCTCTCTCTGTGCCATCTTGCGTTCTTCACCAATACATGCATATAGCTTGATTAAGAATCAAGGTTTTCCTAACACATAAGCTTGGTCAACACATTAGGCCATGAACCATAAACATATCTGGTTGGGTAAATTTGGTTTTTTTTTTGTTTTGTTTTTCTCAAAATGGTAGAAGTTTCATTTCCAATCATACGAAATAACCGAATACGTTAAAGAAGACAATTATCACTCGCAGAAGGAGTCATTAACCAATAGGAGGTCTAGCCGAGGGAAAAGAAACAGTAAACAGGGAGAAGCAACTACACAGAGGATAAAAACTGAAAAACAGTAAACTAATTCACCGGCTTCCTTTCTCTTTTATTTGACCGACGCTCCATCTATCCCAAACTCGCCAAATCTGCACCTACCGGGACAGTTGAAGGTGGAAGGAAGGAACCAGAGGTAAACTGGACCGAGTAGAGATAGCGTCGAACGGACTGAAGAACATAGGATCGTAGCCTCCAGAGCAAAGTCGAGCCACCAGATCTGAGTTAACACTGCCTGTACACAGCCCTGAAACACCGCTGGAGATGGGTGAAAGCTAGGGTGGAGGGGGGAGAGGTGTATAAGGAATGGTAAGGGGGGTAGAGATCCTTCATGGAAGAGTAGAACGAAGGCGATATCGAGGAGAGGAGAGAAGGAGGAGGGGGTAGGTGGAGGTGGGAGGTAGCGGCCACCCCTATCCCCAGCAAATTTTGTTCCCACACACTGAGGTTTGCATTATGTATAAAATCCCCCTCCACCTAATGAGAAGTGATTCTCACCTTCGTGAGGTTTGTTTTTCCATTTTAATTAACCCCATCCGTTAGTGGACAGTTAGTTGACCGTTAAGTCAACTAACAAAATATGAAGACATCACAACTGAAATTTTTAAATACGGATTTTTGTCCTCAATAACCTTATATACGTTGTCTTTTCTCCTTTTTTTTTTTCTTCTCTTTCTCAATCTATTTAACTATTTATAAAGAAGGTTAAGATTTGAAATTATGGAGAGAGTTTTTTTTTTTATTTATCGGCAAGTTTGGAGAGAAAGTTGAGGTTTGAAAAGAAATGAATAAAACTTTGACAAAAAGAAGAATGGATACTGGAGTTCATATAAACAGTTCTATTAATTCAAAATCACTTTTTGAGTTAAATGTGCTACTGTATTTGAATTCTTAAAAGGGTTATTTCCAAGAACACCCCTTCAACTATCACGTTTTGTCAACATGACCCCCTCACGTTTAAAACTCATCAACCTCACCCCTTCAACTTTCATTTTCCATCAACTCCACCCCCTCCGCTCACTTCCGTTAAAATTTTGGATGGAAACGAATGAAAAGACTAAGTTACCCCTTATTACTTATTATGTTCAAATTAGGTTTTGGACAACGCCATCACACACACCCCCTATCTCTCTCTCTCTCTCTCAAACACCCGTCGCTCTCCTCCACCCTTTATCCATCCTCGCCACCAAACAAAGCCAGCAAAATGCTTGCCCGCTTAAACGTGTTCGACCCAAGGTGAGGCGACTAGAACCTGGCCGCACCCATCCTGACCCATCACTGACTCAGCATCTCATGCCGCTCCACCCGATCTGCCCCCTCGCACGCCACCACGTTGCAAATCTGTCGCCCCAGGTACACCTCCAACATCACCACATCCTAGCTGTTTGCCTGAGTCAACCCGGACCACTCCAATGAGTCGAACATCGTCGAGTAGTAATGCAATGCCTCGTTGAACCTCTAACAAAAACACCCCCGTTGTGATTTGATTCTTACTCGACCACTATAGCGATCTTCAGCCTCATCCTTTTAATCGAATCCAAAACCTTGTCGATCGAACCGGGCCGTGCAATTAAGATGAATATTATCTATTTACATCCATACAAATTTCTTAAAACTTTTTTACGTTTCTGAAAAAAAAGAACAAAGAAAAGAAAAATACAATCTTTTAATTGGGAACCCAACAGAAACCAGTAGAAGAATAGAGTGCCACCAAATAACCACCTCGCCTTCTTTGAACCCGCTGAATCCCTGATAGACTTGAGCGCTGTCGAGTCACACTTTGAAGCCTAGTCTTTCATACAGCAACTAATGGAGCTTGAAAACCGAGTTAACAGCCCACTTTCTCCACCTCCCTCGGCTGTATGTCCAAAGTCTCAGCGTCCAAATTACAGTTGGGGAGATGGGTTTGTAAAATTAGGGAGAGAACGAGACGGGTTTTGAAATTTCTAGGTTTGGGAATTAGTGGGGGAGATGGAGTAGGAGAGAGAGAGTAGTAGAGATGAAAAGAGAAGGAGACGGGTTTTGAAATTTTTGGGTTTAAGTTTGGAATTGCTGTTAAAAAAATGGGTTTGGGAATCAGTGGGGGAATAGTAGGGAGAGTAGAGATGAGAGAGGAGGGGCATTTTAGGGTTAAACTTTTTTTTCCCGTTCAAGTTAGCTCTTTTCCGTCCAAAAAGTTAACATTTCTTAACAGAATTGGACGGAAGGGGTGTAGTTGATGAGTTTTAATAGATGAGGGGGTGAGGTTGATAAGTTTTAAACGTGAGGGGGTCACGTTGACAAAACGTAATAGTTGAAGGGGTGTCCTTGCAAATAAACCTTCTTAAAAATGAGTTTTTTTCTCAATAATTTGGTTGGAGATGCTTTCATGGGCTTTGGATTTTTCTCTCATTGCCTCTCACTTCTATCCTTAAGCCCATCCAAACCGAAAAGAAGAAGGGAAAATGACGGCCCAGGACGTGTTTTGGTAATTAATACCCACCAAGGACATTTTCAGTATTAACAAATATTCTTAGCTTGTCCTTGACGGGTATTAATTATTAAAACACGTCCTTAGCCATCATTTTCCAAAAAGAGAAAAAAAAAGCCCAAAAATAGTTCTTTCGGTAAAACCAACCAAGAACAAGTCCAAAAGTCCTCTCATTTCCCAGGCACCAAAGAAAACGAGTCAACTCCCACACTCCTCTGATCAGACTGTCAGAAAAACCTGAAAACCCTAATTCCCCTTTCCTCCCAATATCCAGCATCCTTACCTATGGTAGTTTTTCTATTCCCGTAGTTGATGGTCATTAATTATATCACAACACAAGAGCAATCCCGTCTAGCTATGGGAAAATTCCGTCTAGTACCACCATGTGATGTCCAAGACCTCTTCTTCACATTGATTTAAAATTCTAGACTAACAGTATGAAATCTCACATGTGTGTAATTAGGGAGAACGGCCTAGACCATGCGGCGATACTCCAAGGGCATCGAGTAATATTTCCAAGCCATCCACACATAGTACTAATGGAAAAACTATTTCGTGCTCTAAGACACCGTCACGTGGTGCCTCGTTCTCTTTTTCGACCACACGTTGTGGCGGGGTTCAAATCAAAAGTGTATAGACTCCACCATAATGTGTGATGAAAAAGAGGCATGACTCTGTTCACGCTAGTGATGAACTTATGCAAAATAATTTTTTGGTTTTATCTTTATTCAATTTTTTTTTTTGCATTTGTTAGTTTTATGCCAAATTTTTATGTGATATGGGTGAGTAAAGACGAGATAAATTGGAAAAGTAAAATATATGACTTTTAAACAAATATTTTGGGAAATATTCAAAAAAAAAATCCAAAAACTGATCTTTTAAGCTTTTCTTTGGATATTTTTCAAAATACTTGTGTAAAAGTTAAATTTTTTACTTTTTCGATTCCTTTCGTCCTTATTCACCCCATACCACATAAAAATAACAAATATAATTTTTTTTTTAATAAAATCAAAATCAAAAAATTATTCTGTATAAATTAATCACTCGCACTAATGGGCTCTTGATATTTCCATCATTACCTATTATTCCTATCCTTAAAGCCCATGCAAGGCAAGGAGAAGCCCAACTGGTCGACCTATCAGTAAAACCCAAAACCAGTCGAGAAAGCCGTCCCATTTCTTTTCCTTCTTTACGTTTCGTTCCTCAGGCACGGAGAGAGAGAGAGAGAGAGAGAGAGAGAGAGAGAGTGCGAGCAAAGCAAAGAAAATCAGTCAACACTCACGCTCACTGGACGATCGGACCGTGACCGAATCTTAAACCCTAATTTTCCCATGGAACCCGACCTACCGCCGCTCGCCTCCATAAAAGTCAAGTCCTCCTCCCCGCGCTTCCCTCCCTCCACCGCCACCCCCCCATCCGACACCCCCACCGCCAACGCCCAGCGCCGGATCGGTATCGCCGTCGACCTCTCCGACGAGTCCGCCTTCGCCGTCAAGTGGGCCGTCCACCACTACCTCCGCCCCGGCGACGCCGTCATCCTCCTCCACGTCCGCCCCACCTCCGTCCTCTACGGCGCCGACTGGGGCGCCGCCGACCTCTCCATCACCGACCAGGAGTCGCAACAGAAACTCGAGGACGAGTTCGACACCTTCACCGTCACCAAATCCGCCGATCTGGCCCAGCCCTTGGTGGACGAGCACATACCGTATAAGATCCATATCGTGAAGGACCATGACATGAAGGAGAGGCTGTGCTTGGAGGTGGAGAGGCTGGGACTGAGCGCGGTGATCATGGGGAGCCGAGGGTTTGGAGCTAGGAAGAGAGGGAGTAATGGGAGGCTTGGGAGTGTGAGTGATTACTGTGTGAGGCATTGTGTGTGTCCCGTGGTGGTGGTTAGGTTTCCTGATGAGGAGAAGGATGGGGGTGGGGTCGAGACCGTGGCGGATGTCAGGGAGGAGGATGAGATGGAGTATCATGATGCCGCTGACGGCCGGAAAGGTTAGGGTTTTTTTTTTACCTTTTCGCTCGCGTTGGAATTATGGTTGATAGTGATAGTTTTCTGTCTCGTGATCAAGCATAATTGAGATTCTTTGCTTATAGTTTGAGTTTTCTGAGTACTTCCATGTTTTTGATTAGGTACTAGTTCTAAATTCTAATATTGTACGAATTTATGTCTTTTGGGAATTTGGAATGTGTTCGTATTTATTAGATTGATAACCATTAACCACCAACTCATCTAAAAGCTTAAGCTATTAGAGAGAGGGTCTCAACACGCTCCCTCACTTGTAGCCAGACTCTCCTCCATAAGCGGGCCAAACACGTTAAAATTTTAATCATTTGGTAGGCGGTGAGGTTCGAACACAAGATATTGCCTGCTCTGATACCAAATTAGATTGATAACCAACAATTCATTTGAAACCTTAAGCTGTTAGAGAGAGGAAAGACTTTATTATTTACATTCTCAATTGTATTTATTAATTTGGTTTTGGTTTACATGGCCTGTTGCGAACAAATACTTATCAAAAAGCGTTTGTAACTAATTGAGCCGGAGAGTTTGGTTTCTTATTAGGAATTTTAGGGTTTTACTGTGTATTATAGGGAGTTTCGAATGTCAGGATTTATTCGAAGTATTCAATAATTTGATTTATAATGATGAAGTCAACGGTTTGGCTTGACCACTTGAGGTTGCCTAGGTGTGGAATGTGGATTATCTGCTGATAAAGATTTTCCATTTTGCTATCTATATTATCAAGAGAGCAGAACCAGTTATCGGCTGATTTGTGTGTTATGTGTTTGCTCAATAATTGTGTACCCTGATCATACTGTGTACTCTTGAAGAATGTTGCTGAGACATTGTTGTGGGCCTTGTGGCTGTAGTATTGATTGTTATCTATGAATTCTAGATTTAGAACTCTATAGTGCTTGAATGCGGAAAAATTGTAGTGATATGAACCAAGAAGTGAAAATTAGGTAAGGACAGAAAGAGGCTTTCAGAAAATCGATTTGCACTGAAAATTTTCATTTAGATTGAAGCAGTTGTAGAGAGATATTTGGTTCTAAGATTGTTCTGAAGCGCAGCAGCTAGATGTAGATAAGAACTTTGACATGTTTCAAGTTGGAACTTCCAACATTCACCCGCAGTTTGTAAGGGGTGTCGTTTCTGCCTTTGGCTGCGGGGTTGTTTGTTTTTAACTTTCATAATGTGGAAGGTAGGACTGCAGCAAAATGCATCTTATATACATACTTTCTGTAGAGCAGTTGTCGTCTTGTTATTAGAAGTTAGAACAACATGCATGGATTTTGAGGGAAGCTAAATCTCTTGTGGTAAAGATGTGATTCTATCTTCAAGAATCTCTCGTGGTAAAGATGCTTGTTCTGTAGAGCAGTTGTCGTCTTGTTATTAGAACAACTTGCATGAACTTTGACGGAAGCTAAATCTCTTGTGGTAAAGATGTGGTTCTATCTTCAAGAATCCTTTCAAAGACGCACGTGCACCCACGCACTCATGCGCACATACCTATATACGAGTCCAATCTAAAAGTTTTTAGCATATGATTGCTTAAGAACTCGTCTTGAAATATGCTTGACCTTTAGACTGGCTTTGGTTTAGAGGTTTTAAAGCTGGTCATTGCTTGTCCCTTGTTCTAATTGGTGATTTTTTGTGTTGATAATAGTAGGCTAGTCGAAAGAAAAAGTGATTCTACTTTTGCACCATGGGAGGAATGCTGTTAATAGTATCATCTATGTTCTGGACTCTGGAATAATTGTCGGGGGTGCATATGTCCCCAGTCTTCAGATATACTTGAACCCGTGCAGAAATGACTGACTCTTTCCCTTCTAGTACACAAAAGTAGAGTATGAGGAATAATTGCTTTTGTTGCAAATTGCATAGTGAAGTGAACTCTAGACTTTGGATATGGCAACATGGTGGTTAGAAATACCAATATGCATTCGTATAAGTTCAGGGATCTCCGAAGCAGATCGTATCTCTGATTAATTCCAAGTTGTTCTTTTTTGCAAGTTGAAATTATTTTTGTATCGCAGATTTGGAACAAATTTGTCTTTTGTTTATTCTTATTTGGAAAACATAAGTGCAAGTCTATACTTGGTGTCATTGATTTCTTAATGAAGTGCCATTCCACTGTGGATATTCTTGGCCTACTGGAAATTATGCTTGTCTGGGGTTCATGAGTGATGAGATTGCATTGGTTCAGTATTTTTGCAAGAGTTCTGAGAAATAAGTGGGTTGCCCTGCAAAACCCTGTTGTTCTGTGCCGCGTTCTTCGGTTTCCTGGGTTGTGATAGCCCCTGTAGAGTAACCTAGGTGGCATGTAACATGAAAATTGTTAACAGTACAGCAGTATACATACCCAAGAAAATGTACGGTTATAAAGTTTCATTAGGCATTGGCTATTAAGTAATTTACTCATTCTGTTCAGTTTTCTCATCTAGATGCACATTTTAAACTCACTTTGGTGGTTTCTAATTTAAGAACTTTGGTTGAAGATTTGATATGCTGTGAGGGTTGGAGCTTAGTGTATGGTGTTTAATGTCAGTTTTGTTGCTTTAACTGCTTTTGAAGTTGATTTGTTAATATGTTGCATTTTTAGTTGCAGATACCTAGCTGGAACTGGACTTGTTGCTGGTGCTGCTGGATTTCCACAACTGCAGGTATGGTATGATACCTTTTTTTCCCGGTGTTCACACATTTTGAGGTCACTAAAATTTCTTCGTCTTGGGGAAACACTATCGCGGTTGGCATCATGTTGTAGCTTTTTTTCCAACCTTTCCTGTCCACGGCGCTGTTACTTCTGATAACAATGAATACCTAACATTTGCTTTTGCTTTTTCTTCTGTTGCTGTAGGAACTGTAGAAGGCATTCGAGTTATGAAATTAAGCTTAGTGGTCTTTGAGTCAATTAGATGTTATTGTCGGGGCTGGATCATGACATGTAAATGAACTGCTTGTGTTAACGGACTAGTTGTGTGCTTTGATGAGTTTATCCAACTTTCTGATACATAAAACTCAGCTTCTGCTTGTGAACTTATAATTCAGCCTGCAATCAACCTTCAGTAGTTTGTTGTATTATGCTGTTTTGGTATGTTCCTCGATTCTGTTATAAAACCTGATCTTTCAAGGTTAAAAAACATACTTCAACGTGATTCGTAATAATATTATTCGTGTTTGTTGCCTTTACGATCAGGATTGCTTACTTATCATTCTCCTATAGTCAATCTCTATGGAATTACTGGTGAACAAGGAGGAAGATATACTTCCGGTTGAATCATAATTTGCTGCTCTGCGAAGACTTGCTATTGTGCTCACAATTAGGCCTGTCAACGGATCGGATCCGATCCGAATCCGACAGATCCGGATCCGAATCCGGATCCGATAAGACTGGATCCGAATCCGAATCCGATAAGACTCAGATCCGATAGTGGAAATCCGGATCCGATCCGAAAATTTTGGATCCGATCCGGAAATCCGAATCCGATCCGAAAACTTTTTTACTTCAAAAATTTTAGGGAAAAAAAAAATATTGTTTTTAAAAAAAATACAATTTTTTTTAAAAAAAATTTATTTTCCAAAAAATAAAAAATTGAAAATAAAAATACAACTTCTTAAACATTTTTTTTTCAAAATAAAAAATTTACTGTTTTTTTTAAAAAAATTTTAAAAATTTTAAAAAAAGTTTAAAAAAATAAAGTTCGGATTCGGATTGATAACGGATTTAATCCGATCCGATCCGAATCCGATCCGGATCCGAATCCGTTATCGGATTCGGATTATCGGATTATCGGATCGAAGTTATCGGATTCGGATTCGGATTCGGATCGGATTTTTCGGATCGGATCCGGATCGGATCCGATCCATTGACAGGCCTACTCACAATTGGCGATTTCCAAGTTCTTCATCCACCTCAAAAAATGAACTTGAATTCATTAAGCAAGGAAGATGATACTATTCGTAATCAAGCTCATGCATATTGATCCTTTACAGGAATTGGAAAACTCTAGGAAATAACGTAAAACAATATTTAGGCTTAGAGAAATTAGAGGTTAATTTATGGAGCAACTAAATCAGACAACTGCAGGATCTTTGCTCAGCCTGTATATCCCAAGCACCACACCGGAGGTGTTGTTGACATCGGATATAGTGTTTTGCTGGAGTTTCCTTAGCGAATTTATGACCATAGCCACCGACCTTGACCCCACTTCATTCCTCTCTTCGACTCTTTCTGGTCGAATCGCTTCATTAGGTCTTTTAGACTTCACTGATCTGAAGAAGCCTGAGGCATTTCCTTCATCATTCTCTAATGCTGGGGAGCTTGTTGCCATCGACGCAATGTTATGGTTGAATCGCGACGAAATGCATCCAATCTCATCCTGTTCGACAATCAGAAGTAGAAACTTAACGTCATAAAATGGAAGGACTGAACCCTATGTGAACTAAACAAACAGCCGTATCTAGTTTTAACCAGAGAAGTTAATCGGTTAAGGAGTCCTATCCAAATAAAATTTGCTTTTCAAAACGAAACAGAGATTCTTCATTGTTAGGGCCGCAAACAAACCGAGTTTGTTCAGGAGCAGCTCGAGACTCAACTCTTTATTAACTCGATTTGTTAGTATACAAGTCGAACTCAAGCGTGGTTTTAAGTTCGTTTACTAAACGAACTGAGCTTTAAGTTAGTTGTAACTTGCTCCTTTACAAAAATTCGGCTCGTTAATTGAATCTCGTTTAGTAAACGAACTGAACTCAAATACCTCGATACTAAAACCAGCCGAGCTCAAGATCGTCTCGAGCTCGAGCGAAGCTCAAACACTTCACAACTCGGCTTGGCTAGGTTGTTTGCAGCCCTGAATATGCATAATGATATATAGGGGAGATTGATTACACACTTCAGAGTCTAGATCTGCATTTCCACGCGTCCGCTTCATCGCAGAGACACCTCCAGTACCACCACCGGCGGAGGAAATACCACGCGAGGACACCGCTTCACTACTTGAACAACTCGCTACAGGCGGCGGCGCTCTAGTAAAAGACCACGGTACCACTTGATTATCTCCTCCTCCTTCATCCTCATCTTCACTGCTTCCACTCAACTCCCCATCCTCCTCATCATCGCTGCACTCCTCGCCTCCAAACTCAACGTCGGTCTCATCATTGCCTTCGTGCCTTCCCTCTGTCTCCAAACCTCCTCTTCTCCCCTGTTTTTCACCGCTAGAGTTTTCGAAGCATGTGCTGCAGACGGAGACCGTGGGCCCGAGCTTCGTTCCCGAGGCTTTCCACGGGGTTTGGGATTGACAGACGCGGCAGAGGAGGTTCCTCGAGTGCTTAGCCACGAGGAAGTTTGCAGAGTGAACCTTGTCGTCGCAATTGGAGCACAGACGCGCTCCATCTGCTTCGCAGTATATCCTCGCTGGGTTGCTACACAGTTCGCACCACTTCATCCCTTCCAACTCTCTCTCTCTCTCTCTCTCTCTCTCTCTCTCTCTCTCAAGTCTTTATACAGCGCAGCGATCAGCTGAATTCGTCAATTTATTGAAGTTCATTCTTTGACCGGCACTTGTGAATAGGTTCAGCAGAAGGGTCCTATATATTTGCACAGAAATGGATCGAAGTAAAGATTAATGCTAGAGAATTGCTAGCCACGCAACTTTGAAACAATACTCCGGACCCAATTCCACCCAGAACCATTCGATACACGTGGACCTCATACCAAGGACAAAATTAAGATTTTACTCTAGCAGTGGCGAAATGTATACTAAAAAATCTAGTGGTGGCGAGACTATATAAGTTGGGCATAATTTTTTTTTTTACATATAATAATTGCATTTTATATAATTCTTATCGTGGCGGTCGCCGCCACTAGACCCCTCTTGGTCCCATCATACGTTGCCTGCTATAGTCGTTAAACTTAATGAAAGAAAACTGCTAGCCACGCAACTTTAAAACAAAATTCCGGACCCGACTGCATCCAGAACCATTCGATGAATGCGGGGCCCGCATGTGAAACGACTCCAGACAAAATTGTGTTCGAAAGGACCAAACGGTCTGTTCACTTCGGATACTGTTCAAATCTTGGCACTCCTGTGCATGTGAGGAAACAGCAATGACAGGTTAATATAGTCACTCAGATATTTTTTTGGCATCCACTTATTTGTTCAAGTCAGTATATATATGATCAACATCGTTTTCAATTTGATCTTGGCCAGATAAGGATCAACATGAATGGGCCTTTTCTTTCAGCATTGCCTTATCTTGTTCTAATACACGCGTTACTTTAGTTCTTAAATCAATCTTGCAAAAAAAAAAAAAAAGATAAAATGTTTTCTATGATAGAGATTTGGACTTCATAACAGAGCACTTTAGTCCTCAATTATTCTTGCAAAAAAAGAAAAGAAAAAAAAGTTAAGACTTGATAACAGATTGTAAAAGTGGTATTATCGTTTTATGCACTGAAATCCTCTGCACTAAGAAACACTTTCGCTAGGGTCGGTGCATGTTTAGTCATTGAGAATCACGCAAGAATTGTACATTCATGTTCTCAAGATTATCACTTGATGTAATACCTGAAGAAAATCATCGGATTACCACGTGGTGCCCGCTCGTGTATCTGAGCTTTCTATTTCGTGTTTGAACGGCTCAGATTTAGAGAGACAAAAGTGAATCGGACGGCTTAGATGCGCCGAGCGGGTGCCACGTCGGCAATACCCGCTCGGCACTGAAAAACTCCTCCAATCTTGGATTACAAACCCATGTGTCCCCATTTTTCTCCTTTCAAATGGTTGACACTTTGAAAACAATTGAGGCAAATGATTTCCCATACCACGGAATCATGTGGTACTCCCTCCATCCCTAATTAACTGTCGACTTTCACTTTTCCCAAATTTTTTTAAATGAGTTATATCTTTTAATTTATACTGTTTTTCATAAGTTTCAAAATTTTGTCTAATAGAATCAATCGAGATCTATCAAACAAGATCCATATTGAATATAAAAAATATTATACTTTGATAGATATAAATAATTTTTTAAAATGTCTGGAATAGTAACATGGACAGTTAATTAGGGACGGAGGGAGTACTACTTTAGCCTCGTTCATGGATATTCTTTATAATGATGACATGCCATTTATGGGAAGCAAGAAATTATGTTCCACCTCACTCTCTGCCTACATGGCATATTTTGGTCCACAGAAAGCTCCGTAGCCATGTGAACACCCACAAGTATCCGATGCCCTCCATCGATCTCCTTCCTGAAATTTATTTTCATTTTCGTCCTCCTTCTTTATTTATTAAAGAAAAATAGTACTTTATAGTGGATAAGATAAGATAAGATAAAATTAGATGTACTAACCAATGAGGAAAGAAAATGGGTTGGCTAAGTGGTCTTGGTCTTAGGTTTCAGGTTCGATTTCCTTTGCCAACAACTTTGGGGCCGTCTCACACTCAAGTGTAAACGCTTAAAACGGCTGTGGGAGGAACCGTAAAGATTAGTCCGTAGTGTGCGCAAACTACCCTAAGACCCTACATTAAAAAAAAAAAAAAAAGAGGAAAGGAAAGGAACCTGGTAGAATTATCCTAGGTATGGGACGTTGTGGTGTGTGTTGGGGACGGGTGAAAGCCATTTGGCAATGCCCATGTGAATGTAAATCCTATGCGGCGCTCTCTTATTGCTTCCCATTGAGATCTGTTGTTTCTTTTGTGGGAAATTTTTTTCAGTGTCGAGGGGTACCACGTGGTGCCTGCTCGTGCATAAGAGTCGTCCATTTTGTGTTTGAACGGCTCATATTTAGAGAGAGAAAAAAGAGAGAGCAAGTGTTGGGGTGAGAGCAGAGAGATGGTTTCAATCCGAACCGTCCAAAAATGTATCAGATGGCTCGGATGCGCTGAGCGGATACCACGTGGAATATACCCGTTCGGCACTGAAAAATCTCTCCTTTTGTGGGATGTGGTACCCGTGAATTTTAGAATTTGTGGTGACATGTCCTCACCACGAGAAGTTTTTCAGTGCCGGGTGGGCACCGGCCACGTGGTGTCGAGCACCATCTCGACCGTTCAAACGTGCTTTGGACGGCCCAGATCTATTTGGATAATTTTTAAGTGTAAAATTACCAAAACACCCTCTCAAGCCCAAATAGATCTGGGCCGTCCAAAACACGTTTGGACGGCCGGGATGCTTGTTCGGCATCACGTGGCCGGTGTTCGGCACTGAAAAATTTCTCTATCACCACAGCCACTATATGAGAGAGAGAGAGAGAGAGAGAGAGAGAGAGAGAGAGAGAATAAAGATAAGAGGTTCACTGCATCAAGACTGTTGGGAGGGGGAAGGGGTCGATGTTTGGGATTCATGTTTTTATTTGGTCGTAAAGGGTGGTGGCGTCCAACAGTGATGGCCTCCACCTCTGAGCTCTATCCCCGTCAACTATTTTTTTATTTTTTTTTCAACAAATTTAAGATGATTCAAGTGGGCCACACTTACGCCCTGTTTGGAACTTGTGGAATGTGTGGGAAAATAAAGAAAAATAATGATGACTGAAAGTGTGAGAAAATTACAGCGGAAAGTTTACTATTCCTAATACTCTACCCTTGGTCATTTTCTCATAATTTTCCTCTCAAACCAGATAACGGCGAATTTTTCCCTTAATCATTAATTTCTTTTATTTTCGTTTCAATAAGTTTCAAACAAACCCTTGTTGGTAATAAGTGATTTGGAAATTGACTCTAGAATAAACCATTTGATTTGGTTGTTATTTCTTTGTCCTGCGATGGATAAATAAATATTGAGTGATTAAAATCGTTTGATTTGCCGCCGAACCGGGCAGTGTGTGGCCGGGTTCATTAGATTCTAAGGCTTAAAGTTTGTTGGGTACTTGTAGTAATTAATTAAATTAGTTACTTCATTTATTAGAGCTTTTTGAATCAAATTTAGTGTTGGTTATAAACCAACATGTCGCAAATTAAGCCAATGGGTGCCATGCTTAATTTACCTTGGCATTATACATTTGTAACGTGAGCCTAGGGAAATGGAAGTAACGTGCTGGTTCGGCAAGATCAAGATCGAACAGTGGTGTCTCTCCGGTGGAGACACCACCAAACAGTTGCGTCTTTTTCCTAACACTATTTCGAACAGTCACCGTTCCTTTTCGTTGGGGTGCCTACTTCTCTATAAATAGGACCCATCTCCTCCCATTTCTAAAACGAAAAATCCTTGCATTCATAACATACATATTCTGAGAGAGTTCTGCACAGTTTCCTAATTCACCAGTTGAACAGATTGTAGTGCTACTTCCGTTCTTCGAAAATCGGGTAATCCTGGGAGGCAAACGTTCAAGAGACCCAAGAGCACCGGTGTGGGGGACGAATTTTCTTTAAGGATATAGTATTCTCTATAAAAATACTAGCCTCGATTGCCAATTTCCGGACGCCTGAAATTGGTCCAGTAAGTTTTCTAATATTGTTTCTTTTTTGGCCTATGTAGCGAATTTCCAGTGATAAACGAATCCCGATTCCAACAACCCTTACACTCGTATACGAGTGGAGGCCCTCACACTGAAAATAGCGTTTGTTGGGTCTCCACGGAGAAATTATTATTTGCATTTTCTATCACATATTTGTGTGTGCTCCAGTACCAAGTTTTTGCTTTCGACATTTGTGTGGGCTCTCGTCTCCGCAGCCGGGAATCCGGGATGTGAAGGTAAAAGTGTGCGTAAGCGTGTGTGGAGGTTTATTCGTCCCATTGTTGTGACAATATATATCGGCTTTCCTAAACCATGGGCTCAGCCCACGGGAATGGTTACCGCGAAAGCTGCTCTCAAGCTGCAAAACTACTTTCTCTGATACCCATTGGAACTCTTGGATTGTCAAAGGATAAAGAATGGGCCTATTCAAACCTCTATTCATTTTGCCACAAGGGAACCTCTATTCAAACCTCTTGGGTTCTCTGCTCTCATTTTGCACATAGGAACTCTTCGGTATTTCCTGGTCCTCCCCACGAGGAAGATCGGGGTTTGAGTCCCGTCGTGGGCGTTTGTAGGTTTAGCTAGAGTTATGGACAGTTTCTGGACCCTCCGTGAACTAACTTACTAACTTTTCTCTAACCCCCGCTGATGTATAATGTGTGGCAAAAAAAAAAAAAAAACCTGTATTCATTTTGCCCGTTGGGATTTTCGGATTCACTGAGTTGATCATTCTTTTTTTTTTGATGGGCAGAAAAAATTTTATTTAAAAATCTTGATAAAGGGTACATCAAAATGGGAGAGGGGGAGCGGAATTTAACCAAGGTTTTTTTTTAAAAAAGAAAATAAATGTTGGGACAAAACCCAAACGCACACGACATTATATCAATTGTGTCAAAGCTTAGTATCTCGGGAGAGAGATCTATTCACATGGCTATTCAAAAATTGGAAAGGAGGTTGAATAGATCAAAAAGGAAGATTAGAAAGAAGAAATCTCTCTCCAAGTTTGGGTTAAAGGAGGCTAAGATGTAAAAGAATTGATGACACATCCATCTCTAATCCACAAGGACCAGAACAGAACATGGAAGATGAACTTCAGAACACTTTAGAAGCAGGGGCAACTCTGGGAATAGACTATGAGGAAACAGATGTTTTGGCAGTAAAGAAGATGATTGAAATAGAAGCCAAGGAGTATGCTCTACTTCAAAATAATAGATTTGCTCCACTCCAAAGGGGCAGCTCAACCAACTGAATCTTCTCTGATCATATCATGGTGCATTGGTGGGGACTTCAATGAAATCAAGGCCATTGGTAAAAGAGTGGGGTGCACTAGAATGGAAAGAAAGATGAGTCACCATGGAAGTAATTGATCAAGTTGTCATAATAGATCTGCCTATGATAGGAAGACCGAAGTTTTGCCGCCATGTTGGATTTCATCGATCTCATCTGCTTTGCGGCCTGCTCTTTCAACCTCAAGATGCATTTACTCTTTGGAGTATTATTTTCAATTTAGTGTTGGATGTAATCTTTTCTTTTCTTTTGTTTTCAGCCATATTATATGTCCTCATTTTCTTATTGAGGCTTGTATTTGGCTTCCTAAACCCTCGATGTACCCTTTGTCGAGTTATAATAAATTTTGTTGCCGATCAAAAAAAAAAAAGATGTAAAAGAATTATAAGAAGGTTCCCTCTTCTTCTCTTTATTCTCATGACATTTGCAATAGATACTCCCTATTAATTAAGCAAGCTCGTAAGTTTATGGATATAGGCGCTACTTTGGGCGTTAAATATTATGGCGGGAGAGAGAGATAATATTAAAAAATATATTGAGATGAAGGTAGGAGAGATTTTAGATAAGGAGCTTGATGGCATTGTTGATGGCTTTGATGATTTGGAGGAAGGTGCCTCCATTTTAGTGGAGTTTTGATTTTGTTCTTCTATTCTTGTTGGGTTTCGTCTATTGTTTTTGTGTCTCTTTATGCTGTTAGGTTGCTGTGTGTGTTTTGCTGCAGTTGCAGGGGTTTTGTTTTCGGCTGCTTCTTTGACTGGTTTTGCCTTTCCAGGTTTTTGCTTGGTGTCAAAGGTAGTTTGCTGTTGCAGTTTTTCCGGAGCTTCGTCTCCCTTTTTGCTGTAGGTGTTGGGTGGCTGGTTTCAGTTTGTAGTATTTTCTTTCGGTCTCATCTGTGTGGTGGGTGTTATTTTTTCTTTGGAGTTGGCTGTGTCTGAGGAGTTTTTCTTTTCTTTGTTAGTTTTTTGCCAACGTTTCTCCTTGGGTCACGGGTAGCTTTTGTTTGCCCTTGCCCATTTTAATCTTTGTATTCTTTTCAGAGATTAATAAATTTTATTTTGCTAGGTATAAAAAAAAATTCACGAGATAACCAAATTCAGCAACTCAATTAATATAAAAAATAAGTCTTTTTTTTTGATCCGCAAAAAATAAGTCTATCATATGGAAGAAACAAAGAAATAAAGAAAGAGTCCTTTTAAGAGAACACTCACATACAGGTGGAGACCTCCTAATAAAATGTAAGAGTCCTGACTAACTATAGACCCAGTTGGTTCATCAATAATCAATTAAATCAAAGTAAAATAGCATTTTTAAACACGTAAACCAAAGGATCGAGAAACATCAGTAATCATTGCGAATATATTGTACAGAAATCGCTTTTGCTAAAAAACAAATACTAGTCGCATATAGGAAACAAGAAAATCTTTGCGAAAGGGAAATGATTTTGTCATTCCCTTTTTAGTTAACGTCATTCTTTTGCAAATGTATTTTTGCACCAAAAATACACTTGCAGGGGAGTGGCGTTAACAAAAAAGGAAGTGGCAAAATCAACAGCCTTGCAAAAAGAGTAAATTTGAAACCTCCCCTGAGGTTTCTGAAAAAACCAAAAACATTCACTAAGGCTCCGTTCAGTTGCACAGAAAAGATGTGAAATAATGGAAAAATCAACTTTATTGTAATTTTTTGTGTGTTCAGTTATCATGAAAGTTGTAAGACCCACAACTTCAACTTTCCCATTGAGAAACACTTTCCTGCAAAACATGTATTGCCAAAAAGAAGGAGTTCTTGTTTTCCTCCCAGATTTCTTGTCAACAGAACACATACAGAAAAATAAATTTCATTTTCCTCTACTGAAGCTTATTTCACTTTTCTAGGGAATCAATTTCTCATACAACATTCCCGACAACTAAACGGAGCATAAGGTTTCTGAAATGTCAAGGGAGATCCCTGCATTTGTCAAAAACATCAGAGAAAATTTAATGACATTGGATGTCAAGTGACATTTCAGAAACCTTAGAGAACGTCCTTATTTTTGTGAGAGAACGAGAGAATTGGATGAGAATTAACTAGTATTTAAAAACCCATTTAAAAAACCAGTGGAATTGGATGAGACAACTGATCGATGACCTGATTATCAAAGCAAAATAAAGGTCACAAACATACACAGAACAGAAGGATGATGCAAAAGTTTGACTAGCTAACCAATTAGTAACATATATTACTGTAAATGAAAGGAAGATAGCATTCTTGAAAGAACAAGGCTTGAATTGTATTTTTTTTTTTTCGATAGGCAAGACTTGAATTGTTACTCGAACAATGACAAGAAAAAAAAGAGCCCGGGAAAGAAAAACCGCCACAATTTACGATGCTACGAAAAATTGTTAATTTTCTGTAACAAAAATGTTAGGATGCACGACTCTCAGTCCATGAAACTGAACGTGAAAGGTGATGTAAATCTGGACCATTACCTTTTATGTTCATTTTCATGGATCCAGAGTCATGAATTGTACCAATCCTCTTTTTGTAATTTAGAGTGTCCCATGTATGTGTATCTCAACTAATCTCTAAGAACCAATCCCTCCATTCATTAGCAAGGGACCTATTAAAGCCGACACTCAAAGCGGTATGGTTATGCTCCAAAATTGATGGAGTGGAAACTATACAAATTAATGGTTTGATAATAGCTTTGGAAATTTGGAGAAACATATGTGGAAAGCTACTTACTTTGCTACGCTTTGGCCTTTGGTCGTTGGGTTTGGTGAGAAATGATTCAATAGCACAACAATGGCAATGGGGGAAGTAGGTGAGCTTATCAAAACTAGAGAAGCAATGTAGATGAAAACGAAGTTCGACATTAAGGTATACACTGTGGAGGATTTTAAGGGCTTTCTTGATGGAATCCGAAAGGTACAACTTTAGTATATTTTTGAGGTGTGGTACCATCCAATTTTCTGTTGGATGCTCTTATGTATTTAATTTCCTTTTCTCCTTTCTCTTTTCTTGAATGAGTAAGCATTTTTGTGTTCTTTCTTGATGTACCCCTTTCAAGTTTTATAAAAGTTACATTTGCCGAGAAAACAAAAAAGGGTCATGACAAGTGTATATGATCAAAGGTGTGTGATGAATTAAAGAAAACCTTGATTTTGGATATGATACTCGACTTATATACTCCATAATTAAACTAACGTACGTAATAGTGCTTCATAACAATTTCATGCAAGTTTTTTTTTCTTTCAAAATGGTCATTGCCAATCATAAGAAATAACCGAATATATCAAAAAAGATAGTTATCTCTCCCGAAAGGAGTCAATAACCAAACAGGCCTAACTTCCCAATTGTTCTAAAGCCAGAAACTCAAAATTTTGATCTTGCGAAACTCATGAACCATGAAAATATTATTAACCAAAAGCCACCATTAGATCTGGAGAAACCAGAGTCGGTGTAGAGGTAACCGGACTAGGGATACCTAGCCGAGGGGAAAAAAAGAATAGTAAGAACTCCATAGAGGAAAACTGGACTGAGTAGAGACATCCCCAAACTCGTTGGATCTAAACCTACCGAGAGGGTTGAAGGTGGAAGGAAGGAATCAGGGAAAAACTGGACTGAGTAGAGACAACGTCGAATGGATTGAAAAGCATAGGATCGTAGCCTCCGGAGCAAAGCCGAGCCACCAGATATGAGTTAAATGCCACCTGTACACTGCCCCGAAACGTCACCGGATTGAGATGGGTGAAAGGATGGATGATGGGAGATCAAAGTAAGGAATGATAAGGAGGGCAGAGATCCTTCAAGGAATAGTGGAACGGAGGCGGTATATATCGAGGAGATGAGGAAAGGAGGCGGGGAGGGAGGAGGGGGAGATTGAGGTGGGAGGTGGCGGCCACCCCCACCCCAATTGGCGAAACCCTAATCGGAGGAAAGAGAGAGAGAGAAAGGTATTTCCTATTTAAGTTGACTTAATTAGGGTTTGTTTGAAAAATAGGAAAAAGGAACGGAAAATAAGAGAACTTTTCAAGAATCCCTTCATGTATGTACTCCTACTTTCGAACACAGCGTTAGACGTCTCTTGCCAAATCACCGACAACCGCCACCTGGACAGAAACCACCGCAATGAAACAGCCAACTCCAAAAACCACCATACCGCCATTGGTTACCCATCGGAGAAGAGAAACGGTGCACCCAGAACTCTGGAGACCAAACAATGTACGCTGAACCGACGCCGACCATGCCCCCCCAAACCACCAGATCCACCTAGCTGTAATTAGGCCAAAACCGATTTACCCAGGAGAAAATTAAACCGGCGGTGGATCAAAGCGGGGAGGATCCAGCCGAGAGAAGAGGCGTCGGAATTTACACCGGCCATGGCGAGAAAATAAACGCAGCCAACAAGGCAGGGGGTCGGAAAAAAGGTAAATAAGTTTGAACAAGAATCAAATTTCTCCCATAACATTAATTAACATGATCATCACAAGTTATTCCAATCCAAGACCCTAACATCCACTTATTGAATTTTTATTTCCATCAAGAACAAAGCATCGATCGAACGACCAAGAACAACATCCTTACTTACGAAATATAAAAATTCATGAAAATAAATTAACAAGACAATTGATACTAGCAATAATAATTGAAGACCATGCACCTACACCACAATTCCAGTACTTGCACCACCCGAATCCTCCATCCACATTTTGGACCCGTCCATCAACCCGGGACTCAGTCTGAACATGAGAATGCAGAACTCCCACTGGCTCAGAGCCCCATCCCCGTCCATGTCTCCTTCTTCCAGCATGCAAATCAGCTCCTCGTCTCTCATTTCCTCCAACCCTAGTTGAAGAGTGTTCCTCTTCAAGCTCTCGAACGTTATCAGCCCCTTCTCGACATCCATCAGCAGGCGGAAACCGTTGCACAGCTCCCCCATGAACCCGTCCGCCCCTAGCCTCTCCACCATCGACGGGAAGTAGTCGTCGAATAGGAACGGATCGTCGGTAGTTTCCATTAACGAGGTGAAAGACATCTCTTTAGTTGAGAGGGAGAGAGAGAGAGAGAGGGAGAGATCTAGAGAGAGAGAGAGAGAGAGTCTGTCACATGAAAGTGTGAGCCGTAAAAACCAAGGTACATACTGGAGAGGTATATAAACAGAATATTTTGATGGTAATTGCTTCTCCTTCCAGGAAGCTGCAGCCAGCTGCATGGGATCAAAAGGATCCTGGGGGGTAGTCATGTCATAAAAACAACAAAAATACTGTAGTATACTGTATACACACCCCGTACTTCACCGATTGAGTACGGTATGCACCTCTTCTGTTGAATGCAAATGATCATAATATCTGAATGTAATTAAATTCATATTAATTACATGAATATAAATTAGAAAATCAAAAATTGACAAAATGAAAATCACAAATTGTCATCATTTAGACATACGGTGCACATTGTGTGTGAGAAGTCCTATGGTACACACCCCTTATTAGGGGGTATACCGTACGCACCATGATTTTAAACTCTTGGATTTAAAAGTGAATAATCCGGACCACCCACTTATTAAATCAATTAATAAAATAAAAAAAGGGTTTAGCAGGTAACAAGTTGTTCTCTCCTCTTTGACTCTCTCTTCTTCTCCCTCATGTGTAATTTATACTAAGAAATAGCAAAATTCTATATTCTATAAAATTGGTCATACTTTTGACGGTCATACTCAACCCATTTTATATAAAAGGTCGAACCCAAATTCTTGTCTTGAGAAAGTGGAATAGTTAATTTTTCGTTGAACTTTCATTTTTATGTAAAAAATTAGAGGGCTTTTGATTTTTTGGAAATAAATTTTGTAGAGAAAATTTTGATTTGGAGGAATATTTTGAGCGAAAATTATATTGTGTTAAAAATTTTGAGTATAGTACTGCCCTTTTGGTAAATTTATTGGACAAAAATTTTTAGCAAGAATTTTATTTTTAATTTAAATTATCGAGGTATCGTATGGCCAAAAATTTAAAATTGAGAAAATAGTATGGAGGGAATTGAAAATTGTGATAATAGGATGGGAATTTTAAAATTTGAGAAAATAATATGGCGGGTATTGAAAATAAGTAGGTTAAATTTTGTAAAACACATTGTGGTAAGAAAACGTCACTTTATGGTGTTGTCATAAAAATTGTGATTATTTATTTAATTTGTGATATTTTATACATGTATTTTGCTTGGGTACAACTATTATTGATTGTGGTACGACATATTCTGGTCTTCTTACGAAATATTTTGATCGATTACTTTTGGTACGACACGTTGTAGTAAGAAAACATTAATTTTTGGTATTGTCATAATAATTGTGGTTATGTTATATAATTTGTGGTATTTTACACATGTATTCGTTTGATAAGACACGATGTGGTAAGAAAATGACAATTTTTGGTGTTGTCGTAACATTTGTGGTTATTTTATTTAATTTGTGATATTTTACACATGTATTTTGCTTGGGCATAACAATTTTTGATTTTGGTACGACATATTTTGATTTTATTACGAAATATTATACTTGTCAAAGAATTTTTGGTACGACCCGTTGTGGTAAGATAGTGTCAATTTATGGTGTTGTTATAGCAATTGTGGGTATCATTATTTAATTTGTGGTCTTGTACACATACATTTGGTTAGAGTATAAATATTATCGATTCTGGTACGAATAATTGTGGTTACATAATAATAATATTTTTTAATTATGGATAACCTGCTAATGACCGGTTCAACATGTTAATTATAAAGTAGAAGTCGTAACCAGCATCATAAATATACATTAGAAAATCAAAAATTGACAAAATAAAAATCACAAATTGTCATAATTTAGACATACGGTACACCTTGTGTACCATAGCTTCCTCCTGTGTTGTTTATATCATTTACATGTTATGAGTTTTCATCTTGATGTCATCAATTTTTTTTGGAAATGTTATGTACTTAATTCTATACCTGTTTTGAATTTTTATGCGAATTTCTATGAATTAAATTAAGGCGATATATATAATGGCCATACCGTACGTACACATGCACTTAAGTAGGAGTGTGTATTATAGTACTCCCCTAAATATAAACCTAGTTTAGACGAGAATAGAACGGAAATATTACACCTCGTTATATATAGTGGAGCGATGCTACATACACAAACTCTCATAGGATATTCAATATCGGGCATCTGAATCATTTATTCATTTTCTTGATCAACTTTTCTATACAATTTCCTCTGTTGCTATCTCTTTTTAGATTAGAAGGGTGCTCATTATAATAGGGTTATGGTATTCACACACAAAAAATAAAATAAAAATAGAGAGATTAAAAGACGTGGCAAGTTTATCTTAGGAAATTATATGCAATGACATTTTCGTAATGGATCTAATCCATTTTTTTTGAATTATTTAAACTCCATATTTACCACTTATCCTATCATAGCTAGATCGTCTAAAAGGTATATATAAATGTCACTGCCACATTCTCATCGAAGATTCAATATATAACTCTATCTAAGAATATGATCATTTGCTATTTCGGTGTCGTCCGGCATAAGTGCAACTCATAATAGTATTAAAACAAGAACATGGAGCAATTTCACTGAACATAATATCTGTTACAACTTTCATTATTTTTAAGGTTCACAGGAACAAGTACAACTAAGGCGATTAGTGAGGATTCATAATCGTTAGTTTTCTTGTAGGTACACAATGAGTACAGTGTTTTGATTCTCTCCCGTGATTTTTATCTATTTAGAGATTTTTCATGCACCCCGTGCTTGATTGCCGCCACATTGAATCCTCAAACCTTTCCAAACGCCTTCCGGAGATTCACCGAAGGACTTAAACTTGTCTAGGAATCCTCCTTAGAACTTCTCTCAAACTTATGATTGAATGATGTATATAAATCTCTTGGAGATCTCTTGAATGATCAATGATACACCAAACTTCTACTAAGGGCTTTCTTAACTTGCTAAGTTAAGGAATTTCCTTTTTCCGATTAAATTTTGATGATTCGAATAGTTCAATGTGTGCAGAACGTGATTTTAAGGGTGCTTGCAAGAAATTGGCAAAAAAATATGACCGGGAAGGGCTTGATCCGAGCAGTTTTTCATAAACTGCTCGGATCAAGCCCTTCCCGGTCATATTTTTTACCGATTTCTCGTGTGCACCCCTAAAATCACGTTTGAAACACATTGAACGGTTCGGATTATCAAAATTTGACCAGGAACAATGTCAAACTCATTAGGTCCTTGCCTTTAGCAGAAGATGACTGATCAATGATATATGGATCTTTGCATATGCTCCAAGATACATCTTAGAAATCATTCTAGAGCTTTCTCTCCACCACACGATATATATATATATTATATGTGGCTATCGTACATGCTTCGTTACCCCTAGAACTCAAGTGTTGCACGGATTTATATTTTTCCCGAAACATGCGCTTTCCGATCAATCTCCCGATCGATCAATTGATCTTGCCCGATTTATCTCTTTACATTCTAGGGCACGTGCTCCGATCGATAATCCAATCGATCTCCTGCTGCTTGATTGATCGGTCACTCTCTATTACACATATATGACTCCTGCCACATTGATCCTATATAGACTCGATAGCTTAGAAGATAAAAAGAAAAATTGCAGACTCGATAAATACGGGATACAAATAAATGTGTACTTTGTCAATGAAATTGCCATCCAAAAGGGAACGCTAGCAGCTTTTTGGAACTTGCAATCCCTTCCCCTTTTCATATCCACCGAGTTTTTGAGAACGTTAATGTGTGTGCGGACCATATGTGTAAAGCCTATATATTTGCACAAAATTACTTAATTTTTTACGCAAACATTTCACGTCTTTTTTGTAGGAGACACGGCGAAGGGAATACACAATGAACCGGTTAGTGCTATCGAATAATTTGGGTGTAAGCATTTTGGGTCATATTGTTAGGCTCCAACAAGTTATTGGGCCAGTAAAAAATGGTTAATTTGTAACATCTGTTAATAACTGTCTATATCACTACTTCATTTTTTTTTAAAGATATTCCAACAAGTTAATAGAAAGAATGGAAAATAGCATCATCATCGATCATTGTCTAAAAGGAACGTACATCCTCCTAATTAAGCTAGCGCAAATCTTTCGACCAATCACGTGCTTATCAGACCCCCAAATTAAAAAAGTTGGTAAGACGTCAACAAAAAACGGTAATCAAAGCGCAGAAGCCAACAATTTTGAATAGTACCAATTTGGTAAATATGCATGTGTGTGCTCGTGGAGGCATTGATCAAGAGTAGTGGTAGGGTTTAATTGATAAGGTCCAAGTACAGGGCTGAAATTAATATGGACACGGACAGCTCATATATAGAATGTGGTATTTGTTTTTAACCCAACTAGCTCAAGTCAGTAATTTCAACTGCAAAGGAACGGTTGGCCTTATTGGTGGGAGGCATATATGGGAAACATTTCCCTTGGGAATTTTTTTTGTTGCAGACAAGGAAATTTCAGTGCACTTTCCTCAGTCAATTATACTACTGCGCCAGACACACACCATGTATCCCGCACAATATCTATCTTTGCTAGCTGCCTCATACACTCAATGTTCAATAATTTACATCTTATCACGGATTAGTAGTAGTAGTACTTGGAGAAGACAGATCCATGCTTTAAATGGACAATGTGATGGGCATGTATGTATATATATATATATATATATATATTTATTTATCTTTGAAGATGATTACAGAGACTAGCATGAGTAAGGAGAAAGGCAACAAAGTGTCCATCCGAAACCCAATAACTAGTAGGGAAAGATGCCAACCTAGGAAGCACCCCGAGGGGTGATGGCCGCATGTATCAGTACTGTTTGATCTGCTCGGGAAAATGACGGTTTATGACGTGTTTTGATAATTAATACCCGCCAAGGACAAACTAAGAATATTTGTTAATGCTGAAAATGTCATTGGCAGGTATTAATTATCAAAACACGTCATTGACCGTCATTTTCCCGATCTGCTCCCAATGAACTTCTTTTTCATTCCCTTGGTTTTAACAAACTAATTAGAATATTTGTTAATTTACATCTTATCACGGATTAGTAGTAGTAGTACTTGGAGAAGACAGATCCACGCTTTAAATGGACAATGTGATGGGCATGTATGTATCTTTTTCTTTTTGAACGGCGATTTTTATTTATTTATTTATCTTTGAAGATGATTATAGAGACTAGCTAGCAGGAGCAAGGAGAGAAAGGCAACAAAGTGCCCATCCGAGACCCAATAACTAGTAGGGCAAGATGCCAACCTAGGAAACACCCAGAGGGGTGATGGCCGCATGTATCAGTACTGTTCGATCTGCTCCCAAAGAACTTCTTTTTTCATTCCCTTGATTTTCCGGACCCTAATTAGAATAAGATTAAGCAACATGAACTATACCTTGTTGTGTTTGTAGCTAGGCTCCGGTAGGATTCTTTGATCCCGTTCTCAATTCTCACTCTACGTACGCTCTTGCTTCGCAATTCTTGCTCTCGCGATTTTTAATTATAGTTTAGATGATTTCACTGTGGGCGATTTCACGCTCTCGCTTTCTCTCACATCCGCACAAGCTCATGATTAATTTGACTCATGTTTGTAGCATTTCATTGGAGAAAGTATTTATATCCTCTTACTACTGCTGTACAACAATTAATGTTGTGGTGTTCATGTAAAGACCCATATTTGAATCAACCATTGAGCGAGATTGTGTCACGTCAAAACAGAAAATACTCCAAAATTGTTGTTATTGTAGTAGTATTGATAATTTTTTTTTCCAAAATCGTAGGAGTTGAATTATAATCATAAATCAGCCGAATATATAGAAGTTGGATATCGTCCCAAGGGGAGTAAATAACCAAATAAGAGTCCTAGCTATCTAACATCACCCACTAGCTAGAGCCTCACAATCAGGCTTTGCCAGCTAATCGGCCATGACCGACCTCCAAACAGAGAGAGCAACACAAACCCTCAACTGCGACAAAGACAACCAAAATAACAGCATAAATCCCACACAAGGGAGGGAAAACTCCCATTAAAAGGGGGAGAACCAAACCAACAAAACCCAAAACAAACGAACCAAAAAGAGACAGGAAAATAAAAAAACCCGGCCGAGGACACTATCGCCGGCACCGATCCGTCGGCTTATTCGTCGGATGAGCAAAGCCAAGCCATCCCATCTTCAAATTTTAATTAGATCGGCCCCAACAAGGCCGGACAAGCAGACAGAGGAAGGAGGCGGAGGGTGGTGGGGGAGGGGGGAGGACGGAGGCGGAGGGTGGAGGGGAAAGGGAGGCGCAAGTGGAGCACGACAAGGCTAGGAGGTGAAAAAGAGGAAGGCCAGAGGAAAGGGGGAGGTGGAGGTGGAGGTGAGGAGTGGCGGCCACCCCCACCCCCCGAAGAAAACCCTAGAAGGAGAAAAGCTTAGAGAGGGGGCTCTCAAGTTGAGAGGCTTTGATGGCAATATTTGAAAGAATAGATTGACCAACTTTGCGTTTTTGATTACCAAAATATATTTTTCTTTTGAAAGGCGAAATTTTTTATTAATCTTTAAAAACAAAAAATTACAAAGATTAAAAGGATCCAAATCAGCTTCAAGCCGGAGGAGAGATAACCCACAAGGGAATCAACAGCTCCAGCAATCAAAGCCAACACGGACCCAAAGGGAGAGAATAACAAACCAAGGTTGGCAAGAAACCAACAAAGATATCATTCCTAAAGAGACACCTAACACCCAAAGCAAAGCCCAAAAGCATTAAAAATCAAAACAACACCCAAAGAGACACCTAAGAGTAAATCATTATGTTGAAAATCATGCGCCTTAACCCTTTCCTCATCTTTTGCTTCCATACTCGCAAATCGGCGAATAAGATCCTTCTCATCACCCAAATATGAAGGCCCATGATCTTGTTTACGGTCCAAACAGCCTAAGCCTCATTTAGATGATTCCTGTTAACGCCTTCAGAAGAAATTGGTAAAGTAGCAGTGGCAACAGCTGATCTAAACAGAACACCACTTTGCTTCTTTTTACCACCTTTCTTCTTGGATTTAGGAATGCCCAACATATTTTCTACCGACTTCTGCTTTCATTTTCCTTTCCCCGTATCCTTAACCTCCGCAATTGGGTTAAGATCCACAACTAGAGGCCCTCAACTTCCTTGTCATTTAAAAAGCCTACGTCTGAAAGGTTATAAAAGCCTCCATCAGATTCCACTACTAAATGTTTTTCTTCTATAAATTTAATTTATAGCCAATCATTCATGACTAGGACCCTTGGCGACATTCTTACAGTGAAAAGACTCGTGGGGTCAGTTTATCTAAACCCTCAAACATTATCTCGCACTTCAAATTTGAAAATTTGGTTGCAATGTTCAAATGTGAAAAATAATACTACTATTTATTCATTTCACACTTTAGTTTTCTTGTAGTTTAAATCTGATCTTAGGTTCATAAGATCAAATTAAAGTCATGTCTGATTGTATGCTAGATCTATTGGAGCTTATAATCATTACCAGCTAGTCACCTGGCCCGCAAATTATGAATTGATTAGCTTGAATTTGGTGGCCTTGTTTTGGTTTAAGTCTCTGTTGCATTTTGACAAGACAAAGAAAAGCAAGGAATAAGTGACTGCAGTTGTAGTGTTGATCATTTCTAGCTTATAAGATCTTAACCATGTGGATTGAGTGTCAAAGAGCTTTTGAGGACCCAAAGCAGGTAGTGATGGATGACCCCGTATTGCAGTTGTCAGATCACATTAAGCCATTTGAAGTACACACAGATGCGTCAGACTATGCCATAGAAAGAGAAGGCAATGCGTTTTGTTTTGATAATTTTCTCCTATTTTCTGGAATGAGTTACAACCTCGAAGCTGTATATATTTGAATCATGAGTTAATGAAGGATTTATGGACTAAGAAAAGGCATAAGGTAAAGGAAGGAAATAATGAAGTAATGGTTTTGAAAAAAAAAAGAAAGAAAGTAGTTTAACAGATCAATAATATGTGTAGTTTCAAATCAATCAATGATCACCACATCACGCGATGCTGAAATCTCAGTTTTTTGGTAAATGAACAGAGAATAGTAGTGACATTAATCCACAAAAGGACGAAATTATTATTATTATTTTTTGAACAGCTAAAGAAGAGATTTTGTTAATCACAAGCTGAAGCATACAAGGATAGGAGGCAGAGAAAGGCATCACAACGTGGCCACAAAGGTCTGAAGACAGGGTCTCAATGATTGAGGAACATCTAGTCCATGTTGTCCAGATTTGATTAGCTTTTGCTCACTACAGGGGTTGTCAATCGAATTGGAGAACATGCAATTTGTGTTGGAAAATTTTCAAATTAGTGAATGGAAATTGGGGCGCACAGAGGGTCACCGAGGCAACCGAAGGGTCCCGTTTTCGGGTTTATTGTATCTGGACGAGTTACTCTTATTTCCAGCAGTTTTCAGCAAGTTATTGCCCCATAAAGTGTGGTTTATGGCAGATTTCAATCACCAATTCACTCCTGGCCAGTGGCCCTAAGGTTTGGAATTCTTTTATGATTGTCAATTTGATGTTACTAGCATGATTTTTGTGAATAATCTCTTGTACCGATACCTAAAAAATTGCAAAGAAATGACTCCTTTTAACCGCATCGGTTTTTCATAGAGAGGAGTCTGATAAAAAATAATTGCGCTCTTTTTTATTTTTATTTTTTCATTTCTTTTTCTGTGACTGAAATAGCATGAAAACAAACCGGGCTAAGCCCCCTACTGCAAGCAATCAGGAGCAAGACAACCTAAACAAGAAACATCAAAGGGCCACTGAAAGAGGCCGGACACAGAACAAGCCAAAGCAAACAGAACGGTCCAAAAACCAATTACTCAGAACCAGCTCCACCAAACACCAACCTAAGATTCTAAAATGATTAGGACATTTATGTTCATTCCCCTTCAAGCAAAGATGCAATCATAGGCTTTAAGCTAGAGCAATGCTAGGCCTAGGAACACAAACTCAAAAGCACAGCTGCATCCAGAGCCGTTCATTACACGTGAGCGCACATGCATCGGACGGTTCCAAACACAATTGTGTTTGGATAGCACCTTGTGCTTAAGCTTTTGGGTCATATGACGTGGCTTGTGGATCAAAATCAAGATATTGGGCCAATGGTCTACTTGGGGCGTTACTAGCCTTGTGATTCAATGGCAAAGTGGTTGAACTACTTTTAAGTTCCGAAGGTTGTGGGTTCGAGACTACAAAGTTGTTTCAGCAACATTTTTTATTGTAACACCCCGTCCCACATTGAAAGTCTACATGGATGATCTTGGGCATAAAACAAACCTTGTGGACTACTACTAGTACTTTGTGCTTAAGCTTTTGGACCATATGGTGTGGCTTGTGGATCAAAATCAAGGTAACAGAAGCTAACCCCTAGAGGCAGCTCAAGTGGCAACAATGATAAGCTGGTCTCAATTAGGAACTTGGCAACCTCATGGAGCCATACCGGGGAAGGGAATAGTTGAAGTACGCGTAAGTTGGGCCTGTTGGGATTAAACGCGGAAGCACCCAAGAACCGAGATTCGAAACACAACCACAATCGCAACCAATGGAAGTACGATGAAAAAATAAAATAGAGAGACACACGCAAGATATACGTGGTTCGGCAAAAACCTGCCTACTTCACGGAGAGGATCCCGTTCTTTTCACTATGAGAATTTCTGTACAAGTACACTTGAGTATAAAATAACCCACACCCAACCCTTATACACTCACTCATACAAGAACACACTCTCACCAAGTACTAGACTTGACCCTTGCACACATAAAACTTGCGGTAGAAAAACCCGTGTACCTGGCAGCTCCCAAAGGAGCTGCCCCACACACACGCACTGTTTTTTTCTGGCACCCTTACTCTCTCTGCCCCGAAAAAAATACTTCCTCTCATGCCAATATACAACCAGATAACCACCTGCATTAATAACCTTTTACATGATTCCAACAAAGGAGCTGGAAAGTCACCATGGCAAAAGAGGAAAAAACAGCTAGCACGAGCTAGCACTTCGGTTCCAGAGACAAAAGAAAACATGTGCAAGACTTTGACTTAGGTGGAATTTGAACCAACACCATTGGAAACCCGAACCATCCCAACAGGGCCGGACTTCCCTGACCATCGAACAAAGACTTTACTTCATCCTCCACCGGCTTGAGCTTTCAAAAACAAATATCCGGTGCTTTGAATCAAATCCCCTCGTTTATATAGCAATACAGATTAAGGAATCGGCCGGTACTAGGCTCTCCTATATGCAGAATTAGCATTAACTTCTATTTGCTCAACCATACTGTTAGTTATTCCAGTTCTTAACTCTAACCAGCTCCAAAGAATCATGCGAGGACCCAATGCAGTCTATTCATGCTATGATGGAAGGCTCTACAATCAGAGACAGTTGGAAAATTAAAGTTGATCTATAACTAGGAATATCAGCTGGAAGACCAAATAAGAACTGAAGTGTTGCATAACAACTGAAGTTTACGCCTTTTCGGCCCAGAATCAAAGTGTTGCATAACAACTGAAGTACCAACTTAAATATTGATAAGTTTACGGCCCAGAATCGAGAATTGTGTGACAAATGGCTTGATTCTAGAATTTTTTTGGTTAACAATGCTAGATAGTATTCTATAGTTTGGAAGGGTTGGGTGTTAATTTGCTAATCTTTCTAGTGTTTGAGTGGCTAGAGGTATGCCTCTGTGATTTTTGCTGTTCTTCGCATTTTTTGGTGAAATAAACTTTACTTATCAAAAAAAAAAGCTGAAATATTGATAAGTAAAAAGAATTTTGGGTGGCATGTTTCAAAATTTAGACCAAAAGAGTTTCCATTACCCCTCTGTACACAAAACTACACATTCAAAATGTATACGGGCTCTACAAACTGAATACAAATGGATCCATGACTCAAAATGGGGACGGGAACTGGGAGAGGTCTGATCAGAGACAACGATGGCCTTAATTTGGATCACACCGGTGAATTCACTCGCAACATTGGGAACGTTTCTGTTGTTGCAGCGTAACTATATGGACTCTAAGAGATGGCTTAAGATTAGCATGGGAACGGGGAGTAACAAATCTTGATGTCGAAATTGATGCATTGCTTGTTTTGCTGCTAACTCCTGTTTGAGAGAGTAATGGGCCAAAGCTAGATACTATAAATCAACCTCTAGAAGGTGCTCTAAACCATCCACCACTCCACTTGGAGGGAAACCTCTTTTTGATAAGGGCACCCGTATTCTTCGGACCACTTTCCAGTGGTTTAACCCCACTGCTGACCGTATCATTTGGAACCACACTTCCAATTGGGATTTTAGCAATAAATCTGCCCATTCCATTCTTGATACTAGCCCGCCCGTTCCAACTCCAAATTGGCAAATGGATAATTGGCGTCTTCCGTGCACCTACCGCATTCAACACTTCGTTTGGTTAGTTGGCCGCTCACGAGCGGATTTCTACTCGTAATTTTTGGTTTTTTTCACCATATCACAACCACTCCTGATTGTGAACGGTGCCACCTTGTTCCAGAAACTATTTGTCATGCCCTCCGTGTGATTGTGAGCATGCTACGGCCATCTGGAATGCTGTCTGTCTTCCTTTTGTCACTCATACCAGCAATCCCCACGATTGGATCCTTTTGCATTCAAAGAGTAAATCTTCTGATCCTTCGGGCCTGCCTTGGAATTCCATTTTCCTATTCGCCATTTGGCACATTTGGATTGACCATAACCAACGTCTCTTTGACCATAATTCCAACTCGATCAGTTTACCAAGCCCAAACACCATTGCAAGTAATATCAGGAACAAAGCTTTGGAGTGGTATTCCATTGTACCTCAACAGGTGAACAGCCACTTGAGGGACATTTTGGTTGGCTGGACACCTCCACGGGAATTTTTTTGTGAAGCTAAACACTGATGGTGCGTTTGAGCTTAGCACGGGGAAGGCCTCAACAGGAGGACTACTTCGAGATCAACATGGCAGATGGCTAGGAGGTTTCCACAGAAACGTTTTGGCAACCTCTAGCCTTATGGCAGAACTTCGGGGCTTTGCGGGACGGATTGGCTCTCGCAAAGGAGGAGAGAGTCAGGAAACTAGAAGTGGAAACAGATGCTATGGGGATTATTCATTTGATTAATGATACTAGTCTGTCAAACCACCCACTTGGTAATATTCTACTCGATTGCTGGTCCCTTATGGAGGCGTTTGAGGCGGTGTCTATAAACACATCTATCGGGAAGCAAATCATTGCGCCGATACGTTGGCAAATGGTGCGCCCATTTCGGCCGGGGACTTTTATGTTTATCATAGTATTCCTAGTTGTATTACTGATGCTTTCTTTGCGGATTTGATTGGGATTGTTTACCCTAGGTCTGTAAATTCTTAATTATTTAATGCATCTTTTCTTTACCGTCTTTTCTTCCTTGGGTGTTGAGGAAACTGAGGAAACGAAAAGTTCTCCTTTTCCGTTCTTCAAAATGGTCAAGCGCGAAAAGGTTGACTTCTCTTTCGTCTTTCCCCCCGTCACTTTTGTGACTTTGTTGGCAAATCACTTTGCTGTTTGATCCTGCATTCAAACTGTCAAATGGGTTTTACACTATCAGGTCAAAAAATGCATGTAATTGATGTTTTTTTCTAACTTCTTTTGTAGTCCTTAAGAAAATCACAGTACAAAGAGGGCACTAAATTCAAATGATATCTTGTTCATTTGAATCCACTTTCAAAAGTTTGTCAGAGATGTAGAAACTTTATATCCAACTCACAAGCTTAACTATTAGGTGGAGAGGTCCAACTACATGTATCATTCCTCTTCCAAGTAATGTGCGATTGTAGTCGTTAACATGATACATGATATAATGTCTTGTGATGATTCTTGGTCAACTTTACAGGGATGTGTTTTTTTTAGGTAAATAAGCATTACAATCTGCTTTTGCTATGCTTTCACATATAGTTTCTCTCTGGATTTGGGATATATGATTTTCTCATTTTTTATGTATCAAAATTCATCCTATGAATTAATCATTTCAAAGAATTACTGCTTAGTCAACCAAACCTGTAGAAAGATCTCCCACTCAACTCTTGAGGAAGGGCAAGTCAATGTTTTGACTTCTAAGCGGGCAAAGTTGACGCATCAAAGACTATTGTAGCAAACTTTCAAGTTTTCAACACATTTGAATGGTCAAAGTTTGTAATTGCCTTACCTAAATAATGCAGCAGACTGTTTCTCTTTCTGAGAATTTCCCATGGAGACCTTTCCTTTCATCTTATTTTGCTCTCTAATCTCATTCTCACTCCTTGAATCCTCCTCTGCAGTTGATACCTTAACTCCAAATCAATCCCTTATCTCTGGTGAGACGTTGGTTTCCTCTGGCCAAACCTTTGTTCTAGGCTTCTTTTCGCCGAACGGTTCCAAAAGCTGGTTTTTAGGCATATGGTACAAGAGTTATCCAGAAATTGTGGTTTGGGTGGCAAACAGGGAAAAACCAATACAAGATTCAAATGGAACTATAATTATCAACAGCCGCGGAAATCTTGTCCTTCTCAATGGATCAAACAGTATCATCTGGTCATCAAATTCTTCAAGAAGTGTGCAAAATTCAGTTGCACAGCTGTTGGATTCTGGGAACCTTGTCCTTACGGACAAGAGTAATACGGGTACCGAGAACTATACATGGCAAAGCTTTGATTACCCGTCTGATACACTTTTAGCCGGAATGAAGTTTGGTTGGGACTTAAACTTGGGGTTAGATCGGTATTTGGCTTCATGGAAAGATGCCAGTGACCCTTCTCCTGGAGACTTCACTTATAGACTTGATATTGGAGGGCTGCCTCAGTTTTCTCTTCGGAGAGGATCCGAGAAGAAGTACCGAAGTGGGCCTTGGAATGGAGTTCAATTTTCTGGTTCGGGTATTCAATCAACCGCGGTTTCTATATCGAGTTTTGTGAATGAACCAAATGAAGTTTATTATATTTATGAGGCTAAGGGAGTCCTTACAAGGTTTATGGTAAACGATACGGGCTTGCTCCAGCGGTTTGTGTTAAATAAAGGGAGCTCTAAATGGGCTCTCATGTTCACACTTCAGAATGACTTGTGTGATGATTATGGACATTGTGGTGTAAATGGCATTTGTAAAATTAACAAAGCACCAATCTGTGAGTGCTTGCAAGGATTCGTACCACAATCGCAGAATGAATGGGGGATTTTTGACTGGTCTAGCGGATGTGTGAGAAGAATTCCACTTGATTGCCAAAAGGGAGAAGGATTTGTTAAGGTGAAAAACGTGAAATTACCGGACCTGTTAGAATTTAGGCTGGACACGAGCATGAAAACTAAAGAATGCAGGGCAGAGTGTTTGAAGAATTGTTCTTGTACGGCTTACGCTACTTTAGATTCAAGTGGAAGTGGCAGCAGGTGTTTGATGTGGTTTGATGTTCTGCTTGATATTCGCGAGCTTGCTCAAGGAAATGTTCAGCAGGATAGTATTTATGTAAGGATGCCAGCGTCAGAACTAGGTACGTGCAAGTTGTACCCTAAACTTTTTACCCAGTTTTTCGCAAGTTTTCCTGAAATATGTATTTGCTTAATTGCTTCCATGTAATAGGTCCAGATCTCAATCAAAAGAATGTACTTGTGATCATAGTAGTTGTATCAGCAGTTTGTGGGATGCTTTTCCTGAGCTTGTTATGCTGGTGGATATTTTGGAAGAGGGGAAAAAAAATAAGTAAGCATATCTGATCAACCTTTTAAAATCCTCAAATGGTATTTGTGGCTAATCTCCTAAACCATGAAAATGGAGATAGCCGCCTATATGTTCATTTGTTCGTTCCTACTATATGCTGGAAGTAGTCTGATCACCAAAAGCTATGCAGTTGAATTTGTTAATAATGAATTAGTTTTTCATTCCACAGGTCTGAAACCAGAAAAAGAAGGCATAGAATTACCACTGTTTGATCTGATTACTATTTCGACTGCCACTAATAACTTCTCCAATGATCATAAGATTGGAGAGGGTGGATTTGGTCATGTTTACGAGGTAAGGTACATAATTTCAGTTCTACAGTTAAGAAAACAGTGAGTTATATACTTGTAACACGAGCGTATCACAATTTCTAGGGTAAGCTGTCGATTGGACAAGAAATTGCGGTGAAAAGGCTTTCAAAGAGTTCTGGACAAGGTCTTCAAGAGTTCAAGAACGAAGTTTTATTGATTTCCAAGCTCCAACACCGGAACCTTGTTAGGCTTTTGGGCTGTTGCATTGAAGGAGAAGAGAGGATGCTAATCTACGAGTATATGCCCAACAAAAGTTTGGACGACTTTATTTTTGGTACGACACTCTTATCCCTTAACCTCATTGAAATAACTTAAATGCCGGTTTCTCGGAGTCGTTTGGTTTTGAGTGAAAATGAAACTGGCAGATTACTCACCTTGGATGCAAAATTTTGCAGATCATAATAAAAGAGAACTACTCAAATGGCCGAAGCGATTTGAGATAACTATGGGTATTGCAAGGGGTATTCTCTACCTTCACCAGGATTCCAGATTAAGAATTATTCACAGGGATCTCAAAACTAGCAATATTCTACTAGATTGTGAGTTGAACCCCAAAATCTCAGACTTTGGCATAGCAAGAATTTTCAGTGGAGATCAAGTAGAAGAAAAAACAAAGCGAGTAATTGGGACATAGTAAGTTTCATAGATTTCCAGGACTTCATTCCTACTTGTTATTTTGGGAGCAAATTATTGTGTTTAGTTGCTTACATTTAGCAACACATATCTGCAGTGGTTATATGTCTCCCGAGTATGCCATTGATGGCAAATTTTCGGTGAAGTCAGATGTCTTCAGTTTGGGTGTGCTTTTGTTGGAGATAGTGAGTGGCCAAAAGAACAGGAAATTTCATCATTCAGATCACCATCACACTCTTTTGGGACATGTGGGTATCCATTGTAAGCTACAATTCTATTTCTTTTCTTTCTATAGCTCTAAATAAATAAACATTGGATTGCAATCGATGCAGGCATGGTTATTGTGGAAGGAAGACAAGGCACTGGAGTTGATGGATTCATGTTTAGAGGATTCGTATGTTCAATTTCAAGTACTGAGATGTATTCAAGTAGGCCTACTATGTGTTCAGAAACTCCCAGAAGACAGGCCAGCAATGCCGGCTGTAGTTTTCATGTTGGGGAATGAAGGGGTGACATTGCCTCAACCTAAGCAGCCTGGTTTCTTTGTAGAAAGAAGCTCCGCCGATTTAGATACCTCAAACGAAGGGACATATTACACTCAAAACGACATAACAATAACACTGCCAGAAGCCAGATAGAAGATACATCACCGTTGAGGAGTTGATTGTAAAAACCATGCTCGAGGAATTCAAAGGCTGTGATATATGCAAAGAGTGTTTTATGTTGATATACAAGTATAGATTTTGTTTTTAATTTGTGTTTTTTTTTTTTTTGTACTCCTGAATGCTGGAAGCTAGAGAAAAGGTGCATAATTTTCAATGAGCGGATTGTAAATTGCTAGTTCGAGGAAATTAAAGAATGACATGTGTATTATAGACTCCTAAATGTAAGAATTGGCAAAATGGTATAGTAATATATTTATGGGTCCCCATTGGAATTCAATGAGAGAGTATTTTTTAAGGTAGTATTTTGCTTCTAGGAAAAGGTTCTTGATTTTTTCAAAGATCAAAGTTCAGATTTTTTCTGTTTGTTTCTCACATTAGCGGTACTTAGATACAACCCACAAAGGAATTCTGAAGAAGGGTTGAATTAAGATTATCGGCGCATGATACATTGAATTACGTGAGGCTGAAACTCGATGACCTGTTTATGTTGGTCCAATCCCAACCAAAAAGGAAAGCTATTCTATAAAATCATGAGGCAAAATTGGGTACCGATCATCATATTTACAGTAATATACAACACAAGTAGAAATACGGATGGCCTGAGACAGCAAAAGTAGGCCTCGTTTTTCAACGGTTCTAGAAATATCCAAAGATTTCGACCTAGTCATGTTCTCTATCGACCTTCCAACTGCGTAATGGTGACTTTATTGACTGGACTTGGTGATACCCGACCCCATGATTACCAGCTTCAAGTCTTTCAGTGCAAAAAACCAGGTTGTTTAGAGTCTTTAGACTGAGGCAATGCACTCTCACCACCCAACATCAGAACCACAGATGACATACTTGGCATATCCTCTGGATGTTGTTGCAGGCATATTAGACTAGGCGGAACATGTTATTGACGTCCTTCAAAAAACATGAAACTAATCAAAACCAAGAAAATGAACAAATTGATTAGATGGATTTTGACTGAAACTGTAAAGGTTCTCTAGACTTCTGAACACAAGGTTGTAGATATATATATATATATATATAGTCCAATATCGGATACACCTATTGGCACAAAGATCTTGTTGACAGTTCAAGGATTTATTTGATCTGGATACAAGGAAGCAACAGTGAGGAACATCAGTTCATAGTTCTACATGAATGGCAGAAGCTCAAGGTATTCTCCCTTGGAAGCCCACAACCCATAGACCGCAATATCTGTAATGTTATTGAAAGATCCTTCTTGGGCTGGACTCCCATATGTGGAACAGGGCCGACTTCGATCAAGTGTACCCGTGTAGTCTTCCCTCATAGCCTATACTTTCCAAACTGCCAAACAATTTCCATAATGTGACACTAAATGCTCATATGCACTCTTTCTCCCTCTCTCTAACTACTTTCTACCTCTTTGAGACTAAAACGGCAACAGTTCAACAAGCATCGCGCAACCCCTTGACATTTCTCTCTCCCTCTCTTCAGCAGTACAGGTATACAAATTGCACTTTCCTCGACATTCCCTAAACTGATCCTACTTCACAAGAATCACAACACTGCAAAAATGGTTTACGTTTGAAGAAACACAGACTGCCAAAAATGTTTCACATAGTTACATTATCGGGGCCCCAGTACGGTGATAGTCAAATCATTGGTTGAAGTTGAACTTGGTGCATTCTTGCTAGATGAAGTATCGGCTTCAAAAAGATTCCATTCGGTGAAAAATCCAGGCTGTTTGGGCCATGGCAACGAACCTTCACTTCCCAACATCAGAACCACAGACGACATACTTGGCCTGTCTTCAGGGTGTTGTTGCACGCATAATAGACCAACATAGACGGATCGCAACACTTCTGGTGGACAGCATGATTCCTTTGAAGTCGGATCAATCAGTTCAATTGACCTATCTTCTTTATGTAGTGTCCATGCCTGAACAATTTATAATCAATATCATTAATACAAGATTTTTACCACATGAAAAGAGCTGCTCTAGGGGTGAGCCATTTTCATTGCTAAGGCCAAAATTTGGCTATAGCTCACCGAAACAGGAGCTCCACTTCCGGGGCAAACTTCTTGCCAAATTCTGGCAATGCCGTTGTGCCAAGTGCCAATTCTTTGGCATTTGCAAAAACTACTACATCTCCATCAGGACTTTTGATCTCCAATGATTTTCAACAGTGAAAATGAGTAAGCTTTGAACCAGTGGAGCAACAATTTCTAAAAGATGGTTTAATGAAATTATAACAAACCAAACTTTGGCAATCCTGGCCAAATTTTGCCAATGGCATTGCCAAAAATGGCTAAAAGTACTGGAGATGTTTCAAGAGGTTATTTACGAATGATGTAGTATGAACTCACATGTCCAAGGAGGTTGAGATAGTGATCTGGATGGAAGAAACCTCTGTTTCTCTTCCCACTCACAATCTCCAGCATAAGAACACCAAAACTGAAAACATCGGACTTTACAGAGAAAAGCCCATCTACCGCGTTGTTAGATTGTAGTGGCTAACATATAATGAGACATGTCTCAGTAGATTAGTTTGTATCAGCTAGGGTGCTATTTGTTAGATTCTTTGTACAAAAGGGTACTTTAGTCATTTGTATTGTAGGGTTGTATATATTCCCCTTTTCTCTGTTAATGAAATCAGTAGAGGAATTCTCACGCTCAATTCTCTCTCTCTCTAAATTCGTTCATGGTATCAGAACATCACGATCTAGGGCACCAGATCTTTTGCCCACCTGGACTCTCGCCGACTACCGGCTACCTCCGGCGAACTTCGGCGAACCCAGGTTGTTCTCGTTTTGAGTGTTTTTTTGGTGCCGATTGGGTATTTTTCTGCTGCCTATTGCTTCCAAGATCTGGTATGTGCTCGTTTTTTATGTTTGTTGCTGTTGATCATCTTTGTAAGCTTCCGCTACCGCCTCTTTGCTTCTGAAAGTGACTGGGCCTGGTTATCCGAGGTCCCTTTTTCATGTGTTTCGAAGCCTGTGGTTAGTTTACTCGTAACCCACTATTTAGGGGGCGTTTGCTGCACTTGAACAGTGATCCCAGCCTCGTCGGATCTTGCTGAATTTTTCACTGGACCAAGCTCAGCCTCGTCGATCAACTGGGTCAGATTTTTTTTGGGTCTGGGTAATTTTTTTTTCCCTGCATCTATTGCCTTTTTCGATCGGTTTGGTGTTGCTTTTGCTGAGCTGTTTGAATACTAGTCCGCTGGGTTCTTTTGATTACCCGTGCGTCGACATTTTTTGAACGTACAAGAGGATTTTTGGACTTCATCTATAACTTGCTATATAGTCTGAAGGGTTTGTGCCTCTATGTATTCGGGATTTGCAGTTTATTGTTAGGGCAGTTTCGTAGTCCCTGTTTGGGAGCTCTTTGGATTGTAGTTGCCACTGTTGGGTACCGTTCTGCACTTTACGTACGGGATTGTTTCGAGCTATTTGGCAATTGACGGTATGTCGGAGGATCACAAGAATATCCCTGTTGGTACTCTTTCTCAGGGGGAGTTACAAACTCTCAGGTGCCTACTGGCTAAGCTTGATACTCTGTCTTCCATAGCTTCTATTTCCACTACCTCCTTTGCTCACACAGGTATCCAACCTAGTGCATCTACCGCCACTTCTTCTCTTCCTTGGATAATAGATTCCGGTGCTACGGACCATATGACAGGTTGCTCTTCCTTTTTTGACTCCTACTCTACATGCTCTGGTAAGGACAAAGTTCGAGTAGCTGATGGATCCCTGTCTGCTATTTCAGGGAAAGGTTCCATTCACTACTCACCTACCTTACCTCTTTCTTCCGTTCTCCATGTTCCAAATTTTACTACTAATCTTATCTCTGTTAGTAGTCTCACACAATCTTTGAATTGTTCGGTAACATTTTTTCCCACTCATTGTGTATTTCAGGAACTGGGAACAGGAAAGACGATTGGTACTGGTAGAGCTCAGGATGGCCTGTATTTTTTGGAGTCTGTGCCTTGTTCATCTCTTACACTCTCACCCTTGGGTCATGCTCTTGAGGCGGATACGGGTTCAGCTCTTCCTCTATTGCATCAGTGGCACCGTAGACTTGTCCACCCTTCTTTTGGTATTTTAGAGAAACTTTTTCCTACTTTAACTAAATGATGTTCTAGAAGTAGGTTCTTTTGTGAAGCTTGTGAACTTGCAAAACATAGACGTTCCTTTTATGCTCATGTTCATCAGAGGAGTGCTTCTCCTTTTATGGTTGTCCACACTGATGTCTGGGGTCCTTCCCCCATTACCTCTATTTCTGGTTATCGCTATTTTGTTACCTTTATTGATTGTCATTCTCGTATAACTTGGGTGTATCTACTCCGAGCAAAAAATGAAGTTTTCTCATGCTTTCAGTCTTTTCATAAGATGGTGCACACCCAATTTGATACCAACATCAAGATACTTCGTTGTGACAATGGGACTGAATATATGAACGGTCCCTTCAAGTCATATCTTGATGGCAATGGCATTCTTTTCCAAACTACTTGTGTGGGTACAGAATTTGTGGATATAAGAGTGGTGCTTTTTCTTCTTAAAAAACTTCCATTTCTTCCGACGTGGAAACTTGTCGGACTTGGAAAACTTTGGGAACTTGCCAGGAGATTTGGACTTCCATTTCTGAAAGTGTTTGGTTTTCCGATACCGCAACAAAATGGAGTTGCGGAAAGGAAGAACCGGCATCTTGCTGAGGTAGCTCGTTCTCTTATGTTTACTATGAATGTTCCTAAACATTTTTGGGGCGAGGCCATCCTTACAGCTTCTTATCTTATTAATCGAATGCCCTCCAGTGTTCTTCAATTCCGGACTCCCTTGGATTTCCTTCCTGGTAACTTTCGGGTCTATACTCTTCCTCCTAAGGTTTTTGGTTGTGTTTGTTATGTGCATGCTCCTCACCACCCCGGTGGAAAGTTAGATCCTAAAGCTCGTAAATGCATTTTCCTTGGCTACTCTCCCACTCAAAAGGGGTATCATTGCTATGACCCTCTTTCTCGAAAGAAATTTGTTTCAATGGATGTCACCTTTTGGGAACACCAACCCTTCTACCCTCTCTCGTCCCCATCCCTTCAGGGGGAGAGTTCTAAAGGGGAAGAGATGTTGACTAGAGGGGAAGAGATGTTGACACCTTGTGATTTTGATTTGTGGTACTCTCCCCCAACTGTTGGTGAGAGGGAGAATGTTGTTACAGGGGAGAACATTGGTGAGGGGGAGGAGGCATCTCCCAGCCTTAGTAATCCTGAAGGGGAGAGAGAGGAACCTGAATCTGAAGAAAGAGTAATGCCGGATGCAAGAGAAAGATTTGACAGATCTGAGTTAAAAACTTTCACTCGCAAGAAAAAGGGCCAACCTGGTGCATTACCACAGTACCAATCATCATCACCAGTTCTAGTTCCTGACGCTTCAGCTGAGTCTTCTGGTAAATCTCCTTCCTCTATATCTCTTCCTTTTGATGATCTTGATGTGCCTATTGCTCATAAAAAGCCAATTCGTACACATAAAGTGCCGGCTCGATTATGTACCCAACATTCCATTTCGCAATTTGTTTCATATTCTCGTCTGTCTCCTTCGTACTCTACTTTTCTTTCTTCTCTTTCTTCTATACCTATTCCACAGGGTTGGGAGGAAGCTTTTGCAACTCCTAAGTGGAATGAAGCTATGGTAGAGGAGATGAAGGCCTTGAAGAAAAATGGCACCTGGGAGTTAGTGTCTCTTCCTCGGGGAAAGAATGCAGTGGGATGTAAATGGGTGTTCACGGTTAAGCATAAAGCTGATGGCACTGTTGAGAGGTACAAGGCAAGATTGGTTGCCAAAGGCTATACTCAGACATATGGCATTGACTATGAAGAAACCTTTGCTCCAGTGGCCAAGATGAACTCTATTCGCACCTTGTTGTCCTGTGCTGCTACTCTAAACTGGCCACTTCAACAGTTTGATGTGAAGAATGCTTTTCTTCATGGTGATTTGGAAGAAGAGGTGTATATGGATATACCACCTGGTTTTTCTTCCCCTACCACTGAGGGCAAGGTGTGTAGGTTGAAGAAGGCTCTCTATGGCTTGAAACAATCACCAAGAGCGTGGTTTGACAGATTTCTCAAGGCCATGTTGAAACTTGGATACACGCAGAGTCATGCTGATCATACTATGTTCACCAAGAGGAGTGATGGTAAGATTGCCATCCTTATAGTTTATGTGGATGACATAATTATGACTGGTGATGATGTGAATGAGCTTCAGATGCTTAAAGTTCTTCTTGCCAAGGAATTTGAAATTAAGGAGTTGGGGGCGATGCAATACTTTCTTGGCATGGAGGTGGCTAGATCTGAGAAAGGGATCTTCATTTCCCAAAGGAAATATATTCTTGACCTCTTGGAGGAGACTGGGATGCTGGGGTGCAAGCCCGCTGACACTCCTATTGAGGTCAATCATCATCTTGGCAGCGTGGGAGAGCATGCGGATAAGGAAAGATATCAGAGACTTGTGGGTCGTCTGATATACTTATCTCACACACGTCCAGATATTTCTTATGCGGTGGGAGTTGTCAGTCAATTTATGCATGACCCTCGTTCTTCTCACCTTGATGCTGTTTATCGTATCTTGAGGTACCTAAAATCCTCTCCAAGCAAAGGTATTTTGTTTTCAAACCATGGTCATTTGAGGTTGGAATCCTTCACTGATGCAGACTGGGCAGGATCTATTGATGATAGACGTTCTACCTCTGGCTATTGCACTTTCCTTGGTGGGAATTTAGTTACGTGGAGAAGCAAAAAGTAATCTGTGGTAGCGAGGTCAAGTGCAGAAGCTGAGTACAGAGCCATGGCACATGGTGTTTGTGAGCTTTTATGGCTTCAAACTTTTTTGCATGATTTGGGAATTGTTGATCACAGTTCTATGAAACTGTACTGTGATAACAAGGCTGCTATCAATATCGCTCATAACCCTGTTCAACATGATCGGACAAAGCATATAGAGATTGATAGACACTTTATCAAAGAGAAGCTGAGCAGTGGTGTAATATGCATGCCTTATGTGAAATCCGAGGACCAATTAGCTGATGTGTTTACTAAAGGTCTTAGTAGTAAGGTGTTTCATCGTATCCTCTCCAAGTTGGGCATGATCAATATCTATGCACCAACTTGAGGGGGAGTGTTAGATTGTAGTGGCTAACATATAATGAGACATGTCTCAGTAGATTAGTTTGTATCAGCTAGGGTGCTATTTGTTAGATTCTTTGTACAAAAGGGTACTTTAGTCATTTGTATTGTAGGGTTGTATATATTCCCCTTTTCTCTGTTAATGAAATCAGTAGAGGAATTCTCGCGCTCAATTCTCTCTCTCTCTAAATTCGTTCACGCGTATTCTGGAGACATGTAACCACTGCACCAAGTAATGAATAAGGAAACCAAGTGTTAATTAGTACAAGCAAGTAACTGTATAGAACATGTTAAGAGGTTCTTACTATGTTCCAACTACTCTCGCTGTATTTTGTTCCGTCTTATTTCCTCCAAAAATTCTAGCCATGCCAAAGTCTGATATTTTTGGGTTCATTTCAATATCTAGCAAAATATTGCTTGCTTTGAGATCTCTATGAATGATTCTGAGTCTGGAATCTTGATGAAGATAGAGAAGCCCACGAGCAATCCCATTGATAATTTTATATCGCTTTGGCCAATCCAGTAATGTTTGCCTGCTTTCATCTGCCCAAATTTTCATCCCATAAATGTTGTTAGTCCTGCTGACTAAATTTAACTGGAACAAATCCCATAGTAAAAAATAATGTTTTTCTTGGAAGAACAAGTCATGCAACCGCTTATGTCGCAAGAGAATTACATGTTCTTCAATAATTCATGCTTTCAAATGGAAAGAGAATAATACACAAATTTATTTCTAATTTCCTAGAAGCCAGAGTTATTCATTTCTCTGCATACATGTTCGGCCACTTGACCTTGGACAGAGAGTAGATTAATTGCAAAATATACTTGCTAAAGTTATGAGAGAGCCAAACCAAAAATAAAGGAGTCCAGGCTTTTGTTAGGCATGAATTCATAGATTAACATCCTTTCTTCTCCTTGAGAGCAGCACCCTAGAAGCTTCACGAGATTTCGATGCTGAAGTTTGGCAATACAGATGACTTCATTCTTGAACTCATCAATTCCTTGTCTAGAAGTTTTAGACAGCCGCTTTACAGCTATTTCTTGTCCGTCTTCAAGCCTACCCTGAAGATGGCAATTTTGATAAGTAGGATATCATAAACTTAAAAGTAGTACCCCTACTTTCTTTTCCTTCCCTTCCCATTGGCCTATCTTTTAGTAGCTTCTTATGTTCCTTGATTGGCATTGGTCCAACAAGCGGATCATGTGAAATATATACAGTTCGTCATACAAAAGGGAAACCTCCGGATATGTAGGAAGTTTCATAGTCCGTATGAGGAAAGAAACACCACTCCAAATGCTTCCTATAAACTTGTTTCTGCAGCTATAGAATTATGAATTAAGCTGCAGCAAAATTAAAGTAGTGTTTGCTACAAAAGCAGGTAATTAACTTTTAGAATTCATAATCTGTTTCCAAAAGCCACCCTGGGCCCTGACCCACCTTCTAGAAAATCAGATTTTGTGGCAATTCTCAGCTTCTACAAATCAATGCATCCAAAATCTTGCTCAGAGGATTTAAACAGTCCAAACTGCTTTGAAAAACTAAATAGAAAATTTTGCCTCCAGAATTTTGATGCGAATTCCCATTTGGCATTTTTCCGAAGAAAACTCCATGGCTTAATATGTCTTTCTGAGTGCTGATGGATTGAACAAAACTATTTTGGCATCCAAACTACCTGGGCTTCACATGTATCGATAACCTGACTTTAGAAGGAACCGGAGAACAGTTGATCTTTTTTTTTCTTTTTTTTCTTTTTGCTTGGCGAAAGTCAGCATTGTTAGATGCAGTTAGTGAGGTTTGAACACCTATCAAATGCATAGGAGTATATGGTGCCTACGACTTGGCTACAATCAGTTGATCTACATGATTATTACCTTGTAAACAGGGCCAAATCCGCCTTGTCCATGCTTATTGTTTATTGAGAAGTTATCAGTAGCTTTCTCAATTGTAGTCATCTCCAACAATGGCAACTGCAAATCTTCCTTCTGGCTTTCATCGATGTTATTATGCCCGGAGATGAGTGCCAATAATACTGAAAAGAAAAGAATGGATAAGAGAAAAAAAATAAAGGAACTTCTTCACACAACCAGTGTATTGGAGAAATATGTATAAAAAAACACACGTTTCTTTCACAAAATGATAATCACAAGATGATTCCGTACTCATTTGGATTATCTTTAAGTGGAATTACCTTTTTCCCTTAAGCTGTCTCTGCTTCTTTTGCCAAACAAATAAGGTCAGGCTCGGACATAGCAGGAGCATTCCTATTGTTAATGCCAAGCTGATTATGATTCTGTTCCTTCTCTTTCCATTGGTGCCAACTTGGGGGACTTCCGGGACTGCATCTATACAATCAAATGTTCAAATACATTAAAAAAGTTGTTCAGCTGTGCAGTTTTGACTTCTCCATTTTCAATCTAAACATGAAAACAGAATTGTAACACTCTCCCATTGTTAGTTTCCACATCCCACTCCTACGTACTACTTGAAAAATCGTTATGTCTCACAATCCTTGTTGCCGAATGAACTATTTATGGAACTTACATGTTCATGTTATGACCTGTAAATTGTTGCCTGTTTTATATATCACATATACGAGTAATATTCATGAAATCATTTTATTAGTTCTGTGAGTGAAATCATCGACTCTTGAAGCAGATAAAATAAGCAGTAACTTGTTTCTATATATGACATTATTTCCATGGATAATTGTCATCCGCCCTATATACACCAACTTTGTTCCTTACATAATACAAATCCAGTATTTCTAAACCTTGGCAAAATCAAGTCTTGCTCATTTGCAGTGCTCAATACTAACCATTTGTTAGTTTCGTGTATCCCTGCGAAGTCTTAGACAAGAAAATTGAGAAGAGTACCATGCCTGATTTTCTTTTCTACAACCTTAATTGGCAGTCAAGAGTAAACAACAAAATATGCTTACCACATGGTAGGGAGCTACTCATCTACAAGTTTCGAGACAAAGTCATACATACCTAACTCAAAGGCCGCCATCCTCACATAGATATCTTGCCCGCTTGTACTGAACTCTCTTATATCAATTAGATCCCCAAACCAAATCAAGCAGCCAGTTCCTCCACCCCGTATGTCAAGATTCCCACATTCCTCAAGGGTCATGGTCTCATTGAACCATGATTTCTGCGTGTCTGGAAGTTTGACTCGGGAATACTTAAGGAATCCCTCTCCCTCGTGACAAGCCAATGGTGTCCTCCGCATGCACCCATTTGACCAATCTCCCATATCCCAATCCTTTGGGTACCTAGGCACAAATTTGTCCAAACACCCGCACATAGGGGAATTGCCAATGTCACAGCGACCATAAGCACCACATGATCCATACTTGTCACAGGTATCAGCTGGTGAAGTATTGTAAATGATCCAGCCTTGTGTCCGATCAACCCATGTCCAGCGGTACAGAACACCATTCTGGCTCAACACTACACTTGAAACAACTGAGGGGTCGAGAAGCTTGTAACCATAATACACTTCTTCTCTGTTAAATACAAAATTGAATTCGTAAATGGTGTTGTGTTTTAAGTTCTGCGTCCCACTAAATGAAAGACCATCCCATGGGCCAGTCCGGTACGTCACAGCAGTAACATTGTCTGTAATCAATTGGGGATATCCATGAGTATTCATCCCGAATGTATAATCACCTTGAGCCGGATCATCATCACTCTTCCACGATGACAAGTGGCGATCTAGGCCAACTAACAAGTTCTTTCCCAGCTTCATACCTGGTAACAGCGTGTCAACTGGATAATCAAAACTCTGCCAAAGGAAATTCTCTGGGTTGTCATCATTTGCATTTCGCAAAACAAAATTTCCGGACTCCAAAAGTTGCGCAACTGGGTTGTGTACAGACCTTGACGTATTGGAAGACCATACGATGTTGTCAGATCCGTTGAAGAGCACAAGAATTCCAGGGTCGACGACCTTTAACACACCTGATGCATCGGTGATAGGAGTTTTCCTGTTAGCAAGCCATACCACGGTCCTAGTAGTTATTTTTTTTGTACCATATCCCCAAGTATCGATTCTTGGAACTACCGGGACTGAAAAATCCCAGTTCAAAGCCTCCGCCAGCTGAAACAATGGTCTCATTTTCTGTGATGAATTGAACAGTCGTTATGGTGTCTGCAGCTTCAGAGACTAATGAGACGGAAAATAAAGAGGATAAGAAAAGAAGTATGGTGAAGCCTTCATTAGATGTCCTCATGCTTTCTAGTTGTTGGGTATACGTACGTGGTTTCTGGTTACTTCCAATTTATAAGTATGACAATAACAAAACTCAAGACTTCCGTGTGCGAACCAATACCTATTTTGACTGTTAGCTTAGATATTACTATAAACGTTTGTGACTTGGTGGAGACTTGGAATTCTCCGAGTACTACGGTGATCGATCAATGATCATGCTAAATATGAATAATCCACCCTACTGCCCATCTTAGTGACTTAATCATGGCTCTGACTGGCATAATCACGTACGTATTCTGCCTAAAACAATGAATGAATCTTCGGGGGATATCATTAAACCCAATGAGGTGGTCAAGGTTGATAAATATGAGAGAAGAAATATTTTTATTGAATTCGATATATGGAATCTTACAATGAGCCCTCTATTTATATCGGAGAGATAGCTTAATTATGGAATGAAATCATACTAATTAACTATGGAAGAAAATCATCCTAATTACAATCAAATCACAATCTCAAGATCACGATTTTATTTATTATATCTTTTTATTCTAACATCCCCCTCAAACTCAAGTAGATCTACCAACTTGAGTTTGAAAAAAGTAGAAATCAAGAGCACCAAAACCAAAAAGAAACCACAAACAACCAAGCCAAGCCAAGAGAACCAGGAGAGCCAAAAGGACAACCATAAGTGAGAACCAAGAGCAGCCACGCCAAGCCAAATTCAAGTAGGTCTACCAACTTGAGTTTGAAAGAAAAGAAATGAAGAATCCATGAATCAGAAAGCCACGAACGCTGGTGGTGAAGTAAACTATGAGTGCCCGGCGGACGGCAGCAAGGCTTAGGCCGCCCGCCAAGAGCAAAAATTCCACACGGCCTAAATCTTATAGCTCTGATACCATGACAAATATGAGAGAAGAAATGTTTTTATTGAATTCGATATATGGAACCTTACAATGAGCCCTCTATTTATATCGGAGAGATAGCCTAATTATGGAATGAAATCATACTAATTAACTATGGAAAAAAATCATCCTAATTACAATCAAATCACAATCTCAAGATCATGATTTTATTTATTATATCTTTTTATTCTAACAAAGGTCGTGCACAATTTTGCTTCGTATCGTGGCAGTTGGGGTACGTGACACTGCCATTGCTTTGATTAACGAATGCGACTGGCCACCCAAGCCTGGTACCCGGTGGGCAACTTGATTTAGACACTTTGAAATGGATACTATTGGCATTGGCTATTGATCATTTCTCTATTCATTAGGCGCCGCCTTGTGGATGTGTATTATAAGAAGATACATCTAAACCATTGGGGTCAATTCAACAATTTTTTTCCCTTCCCTCGGAGACAATTCCAATCTTGAAAAAATGGATAGATTTATCTTCTCCTCCATGTTAGAACTTAACAAGGATACAGCCACTCAATCCCATTCAACAGGACCACAAGCTATATATGGCACATAACCTGGATTTGTGTGTTTGCTAGACTATAGAGGCCATTAGAAGTGTGTAGAGTAATAAGAGATTCTGATAGGTACGTACGTATATATACTTGTGCCATAGAAAAACTTCACAGATACTATGAAGGAAAAAAAGAAAGAAAGAAAAGATTAGACTTGGTACTGATTGTGTACCGACTTCTTGAGCGGGGCCCACTTCTTGACCCACACAAATATGACCCGAGACATGCAATTTTCCCAAGAGTAATGTTTTAATTTGCCCTTAAAAGATTTGTTTATGCGGATATTGACAACTCTTGATCAATTCGTTTGACTTTTAGTTTAGAATCTGCAGTCAAGAATTTTAAACAAAGAAGTTGAACAAATTGATCAAACACTTGTCAATATTGGATGAATTGTATTTCTATGGGACATATTGAAAAATTACTCTGAAAAAAAATGAATGTCTCGATTTGTTGGTATGGGAACCGAGGTGGACCTAAGGTAAGCAATTGTACAACAAGCCGTTTAAAAGAGTCGAGTCTATAAAACGAGTTGAGCCGAGCTTTTGGGGATTAAGCTCGGCTTGTTTACTAAATGAGCCTAAAACTCAAGCTCAGCTCGAGCCGAGCGCTGCTCGCGAACAACTCAGTTCATTTGCAGCCCTACCCGTCGGTATCCATAGACGAATTAAAAAAACTTAAAACAACGTGGACTACATGTCTACTACATCTGTGCTCCGAAAGAATAAAAAATGCCGCCCGTGCTCCAAGGTGGACCAAGGTAAGCAATTGTACAACAAGACGTCGGTATGGGTGCAAACGAGCCAAGTCGAGTTTTATAGAGTCTTAATGAGTCGAGTCTGACTAATTTCCGAGCCCTTAATGAGTTGAATCTGACTAATTTCCTGCCTATTTAAAAGAGTCGAGTCTATAAAACGAGCTGAGCCGAGCTTTTAGGGATCGAGCTCGATTTGTTTACTAAATGAGTCTAAAACTCGAGCTGAACGCTGCTCGCGAATAGTTTGGTCGTTTGCACACCTACCCATCGGTATTCATAGAGGGATTAAAAAAACTTAAACAACGCGGACTCCATCCGTGCTCCGGAAGAATAAAAAATGCAACAGTGGAAGCTACAGGATAAGTTCCAAAACTCCGCTGACCTTCGTCGTAATGGACGATAATACCCTGTTCAACACAGCTTCTCCGAAAGCGAGACAGGCAATTTTGCCAATTTTTACTGGATCAAACCGACCACTGGGTTGCCTGTCCCTGAGCTGTCTTCCCATGGCACTCTCTCCTTCTCCGAAATCCCAAACCCCCTATTTAATCCCCTTCCCCTTTCTCATCCCCAAAAAAACCCACCTCTCTCTCTCTCTCTCTCTCTCTCTCTCTCTCTAACTACACAACTTTCTCTCTCTCTTTTTATTTCTCACAACTCCCGAACCAGCATACACGAATCACAACTAATCTGGACTATCTTATCGGCAACCCAGACTAATCCAAGAAACCAATTCCTCGCACTTGTTCAATGGCGTCGAATAGTGCCCAACCGAGTTTTGAAGACATGTTACCCATAATGGCCGAGAAATTGGGCGGGGAAGGGCTGATCGGGGAGCTGTGTAATGGGTTTGAGCTGCTAGCGGACGGTGATAAAGGGGCGATCACGTTCGACAGCCTGAAGAGAAACGCCGCCGTGTTGGGGTTGCAGGGATTGAGCGACGGTGACCTGAGGAGTATGTTGAGGGAAGGGGATTTGGACGGCGATGGGGCGCTGAATCAGATGGAGTTTTGTGTTCTTATGTTCAGACTGAGTCCTGAGTTGATGGAGCAGTCTGAAGTTTTGTTGGAGGAGGCGCTTGAACAGGAATTCAAAGGCTTTTATTAATTGGAATTCTAATTCTGGTTCTTATAATTATTGTCTTATTTTTTCTCATACTACAAATACTGGACTTTGTAAGACAAAATCACTAGTGTCGGTTTAATCTCAGCTCCACTAATCAGCTCCACTAATCTACTGTAATCAGATATTAGCAGAGAATAAACCGACACTAGTGATTTTGTCTTACAGACTTGTGACTCTTGTTGATTTTGTTGCACTAATTAATTAATGAAAGAATCAGTTGGGACACTTTGTACATGATTATTGCTGTCGTCGTTCTTTTGTAGTTTAATCCATTGAATCTTGATTTGCCATTGTAGAAACGTAGGCATAGAGGCCAACAGAGTGGGCGGACTTGTTCAATTTGGTGAGATGCCCAAATTCCCGTGTTGGTGACCACTAACTTTATAGTCAATTAGGTGCAAAATGGATATCTATAAGAATTAGAGGGTGTTTTCATTAATAAAAATCACAAAAAATTTAACGCATTTTACCATTTCGTTACTACTAATAAAAAAATTTCAGCATTTTACTATCACGTTTCTACCAACAAAAAAGTTGTCAATAAAAATCTTTTTTGCTACAGTAACTCTATTCACAAAGCAATCAACAACTTATTCACTACCGGAAACACCTAATAACTTCTCGACCACAAATAAAAATCTACAAATTTTTTACTACTGGAAACACCTCTCTTAGTAGCTGTGCACGTAACCTGATCCGAACTCGCTGAGATATTAAAAAATACGGAGTAAGTAAAATAGAATGAGTTGGGTTGGATTGGGTTGACTCACTTATTTTCGGAACAAACGTATGTTTTAGATTCGATTTGGCCCATTTTATATTCATGCCATTAAAGTAGCCCTCCCTTTTTCAAGGCATGTCATAATCTGTGACGGGGAAATTATGGACCGATCCAAAAAATCTGGGCTACGCACGAAGAAGTTTAGCTCGATTTGGCCAACATTTTGAGGTCCTATTCACCTAGAGTTCCACGTAAATAAAAAGAGCGTTCCTCCTTAATTTTCTGGTTAGTAGCTCGTGCCCATATAGATGCTTGATTATGCATGCCTCGACTAAGAATTCTAAATAGAAATTGTTAAAGGAAATTAAATGTCACACTTTGATTTTTTTAATCATCCGTACATCTTAAATTAAACTAACAAAAGGGTAACATGAATTGATGCATCATACAAAGTACAATGAATTTATGCAACATATCATTCCACCACCATATCTTTGCTAGTTGCTGTAGAATACAAGACTTTAACTTTGAGCGTACGATGATATCTCCTATATTCCAAAATCAATTCCCGGTATGCAAAATAATCATGTTATTCCTTGACTAGACCAAATCTTCAATTGCTTGATTATTATCCTAAAAAGAGAAGCTTTAGGTTCACGGTCACGTCTTTTTCGCCTGTAGCAATGGTGCCAAAAACGATAACCCAATTTCTATCATAAACCAGAGATAGGAAAGTCTCAAAACAAAATTAATGGAAGTTATAATCACAAGTTAGTGCCTGCATGACTTGATTCCTAGTAGTCAGATTTGGCCAGCTGCTTCCTTTAAGCATAGCTAACAAATGTAGGATACAGATAATCACGAATATTGTATCCTCGGGTTGGATTCCCCTTGAGGCCACCTCACCCCGCGCGTAAACATATGAAATGGTTGTGGGAGGGGCTATAGGGATTAGTCCGAGGTGTGCGCAAGCTGGCCCGGGACACCTTACATTACCAAAAAAAAAGAAGAAGAAAAAAGGGTGAAAATTGTTAGTAATACATTAAATGGTATTTTAAGGTGAAAATAAGATGGTAAATCTGTTGTGCGGCGGGCCCCCAAAGGACCCAACCGCAACCCGACGATTATTGATGTTCATGATATTGGGAAAATAACCAAACCAAACATATGCGAAAAATCAACGGAGAAATCAAACCAAACAAAAAAAAAAACAAATAAGAGAGACCAGGATATACGTGGTTCGGTTTACGACTGTAAACCTACTCCACGGGCAAGCGAACGAAAGACGATTCCACTATGTGAAGAGAACGATGCTCCGAAGAGTTACAATGGTGACGAACAAACAAAGCCCTCACAAAGAGACTCTCACCAATCCCAAAATACAAGTTCTCTCACCAAATAGAAAACCCGATTGGAATCTCTCACCAAATACAAACTCTCTATCATCAAGTCTCACAAAACCCCAATGGTTTTTAACCAAGAGACACAGACGGAACGTAGTTCCACATATGTGACCGGATGTCACATAGATGCAAATGATTCTCAAGAAAGAATCGACAAAATAAATGATCTTCCAGATGGCCGAAGGACTACAGAACCCACAATGAAAGGGGCAACCAAATGTAGATAAAGATCGAACAGACGAACCTTAATTAAGGTTCTACATATGAGACCCCCTAGGGGCCTCTTAGAGGGATTCACTCAAGAAGTCCAAACCCTAATGAGAGAGCAATGCTATATTTATAGCCACAAATTGCTTCCTAAAGCCATAATCCTTGCCAAATTATGTTTCCTTTGTATATAAAGTCTAAAACCAAAGAAGAAAATCCAAAATCAATCTTTAGGAAGTCCAGAATATAACCAAAATCGGCTGAAACGCGCACGCTAGTCCGGACAAAAAAAACAACAAGCTCCAGAAATGTAGAATACGCGCTGGTCCGGACCATGGAGACCGAGAAGTCCGAAACGAGCCAAAAAACTACAAATCTCCACCTTGGCGAGATATCCAAGTTCCGTACCAACAATGGCATACCAATCAAAATCCCACAAAATCTATGATGTCTGAGCCGTACATTTAGGTACAGGCATGCGTAATTTTATAAGCTAAAATATAAGGCGGGATGACATCATCCCAAACTGGGATTCCTATTCTCCTCCGAACCCAACCTGATACCCAAAAATTTGTCGGGAACCCGCCTTGTTCAGGGCGGGATGGAGCGGATTGCCAAACCCACATATCATTAATTATATATCGAGCTGCATTGAGGATATCTCCAGCCCAATAGGTAGACCGACCTTTGCATTATACATAACGCCAACGCATGGCTGCCACCCCCAAAAGTAGCAAACTGTGAGAGAGAGAGAGAGAGAGAGAGAGAGAGAGAGAGAGAGAGAGAGAATATTGGTCAATATGTGCCTTTGCGAGCAACGCAATGAAAATTGATCAACATAATAATGAGTAGGGGGATGGTTGAGGGAGGGTCAAGCGTATTGGATTCGTGAAGTGAAATCCAAATTGTCTTCATGCCTTTAGTGAGGGCCCTCTCCCTTTAAATAATGAATCATGGAAACAAAGAATTAATGGTGGCTAGCGCAATAGGTACGTACTAAATGGGAAGCGGGGGTGCTGCTGTCCCTTTAAGGGGCAGCAGCCTGCTGTCCCAGCCCATCGAGGCTCGCTCCGGTCTTGCTCCGATGATCGGTAACATTCACTTCGTAGAGCTCGTCAAGTAGAAAAATGCACCAAAAATTAGCTCAATCGGATATCATTAAGTGCCTGATCGGAACACATATAACTTGCCAATAATGGGTTCCAGTGGATTTGATCCAATGTTTCGGATCCATTCTTTTCAAGATAAAAATGTTTTGATAAGGCACTTAATGATGTTCGATCGAGCTAATTTTTGATACACTTGTTCTACTTGACGAGCTCTACGAAGTGAACGTTACCGATTATCGGAGCAAGACCCGATGGGCCGGGACAGCAGCTCCCCCGCTTCCTACCATATATATTCCACGCAGTGGAAACACCTCAACTCACAAAATCAGACTTAAAAATTCATGTTTGTCCAAGACCCTGAAAAGTCTTACTGGTGGGCCAATATTTGCAGAACAAAAGAAGAAAATGGTTGAAGATGATGATGCATACATAATTCAAGCTTTGGCAAAACAATCTTACACTGCAAGCCTTGGTCAAAAGTTTGAAACTTATGAAAAAGTTATTCCTTCATAGGTCCAGGACAATCAAGGCTAGGGTTCATAAAATAAAAAAATATAAGCCATTAGAGCATCTCCAATCCAATATTCTATTTGAGAGTATCAAAATACTCTATTTTATTCCTAAAGTGATTTTAGAGGAAATTACTATTCCTATTTACTCCAATTACAAACCCTCTATTTTTCCCTCTAAAATAGAGGAGGCTTGAGAGGATGGGTTGGAGGAGTTCCATACTCTCAAATTGAGGAATAGAGTATGGGTTGGAGATGCTCAAAGGATACAAATGCCATTTTAAAAGGTGAATAGTATTATAGAGGGGATCCTCCATATTTTCTCCCATCCTCTAAATATGGATGATCAAAATCCCATCCTCTCAATAGAGGAGGCTTGAGATGATGGGTTGGAGGAATTCTATACTCTCAAATGGAGGAATAGAACATGGGTTGGAGATGCTCTTAGACGAGAAAGACTGCAAGGGTACATTTGCAGATGTCTTTGTCCAGATTTCTATATTTATAGTCCAAATTTTTGGTAATTAAAGTGAGATCAAAATATTATTAATTACCTTGAGTCATACATGCACGATGTATGTAGTATGTACCCTCTATACTACGAGGAAAAGTACTTTTTTTTGTGTGCCAATATTGTATACATCAGTGGAGGGTTAGGCAGGAATTTAATACTGTTAGTAATTTATTTTAATCAACGGGTATTTGTAATCTTAACGTGGGGAGATTAATAAGTATTTAATATCATGGAGCTCGTAATATAATTGAGATAAGGACGGGAGTGCAATTATAATTCTGTAGTGGGGTGAATTATAATTAGTGAAATAAGAAATAGAATCCTGGTGGGATTAGGTTTTCTTATTTACACTGGGAGCCCAGACTTATTACTCCTTAGGTCCCTATCGTAGCCCTATATATACACGTTATGCTCTCTAGGTCAGGATGACGTTTTTTTTGACGTTTCTATAATTCACAAAATAGAGGCAGATCTAGAGAGGGCAAACAGACCACGAAAGAGTCCACACTCGGTTCGTGTTCTAGGCGTGCAGGGAATACGATAGAAGATCGTAAGGTGCAGTCGAGCAGTATACGTGGCTTATAGCAAGACGTGCTATAACAAGTTCAACCAGCGTTCGTGTTCGCAGGGAGTTGAGGTAAAACCCTAATTCCGCCTTGTAGGGTTTTGCGGTTTTCTTATTGTTTAATCTGTACGCGTCATTACTGGTTTCTGGGAATCGTTTCCCAACAGTGGTATCAGAGCAGGCTGTAATCACGCGTATAGATTAAACAGGCCATGTTGTCCGTAGGTTATAGAGGGTAGAACGTAGAACTGTGCTAACCCTTGTTTTGCAGCGTTCTTACCCAGCTATTATGGTCACATGTTTTTTTTGTTGATTTTGTGTGATTGGATCCCACATAATTTTTGTGTGATTATTGTTATTTATTGGGTACCACGATTATTTTTCGTGGTTGTAATAATTAACGTAGCATGTGTTATTTATTGGGTGCCATGATTATTTTTCGTGGTTGTAATAATTAACGTATCATGTGAACTCCAATGGAGGCATAAGATCGATGTATGTATGTTTCTTCGATTGTAATAGCATTCGATGGTTATTTGGAGATCGAAGAAGGGAGATACAGAAGATACAAGTTGTTTGGCTCGTAACAGTTTTTTTCCAGATTCGTAGGGTCTGATTGCAGGGCTATTTCGACCCAGTAAACGTTGGAATTAGAAAATCTGTTCTGCACGGAAGTTGGAGATAATTGAATTTCGAATCCAACCCAATTTGAATCACTTCAATTGGAGGTCGGATGAGGAAGATATGGCCAAAATACTGAAGGCTGTGCAGTTTACGCGGGAATATATCAAATCCGATTTTCTTGCCTAAGCACGGTTGGATTTTGGTTTCCTTGATTGATTCAAAATATCTAAGTCTTCCACACAAGTATAGCTGTAGGATTTTAAGGTTGGAAGGATTGCTTAAGGATTTCAAGTTTGGAAGGACTCCTTATTGCTTAAGGATTTCAAGTTTGGAAGGATTCCTTATTGCTCAAGGATTGCATCTTTGACCATAATAGCTGGATTCTTTATCTTATGCTTCCTTATTATTTGTGTTTCCATATTGTTTGCATATGTGATAGTTTACCATATTGGGACAACATGGTAATATTTGGCTTTTGACCTAGATCACGTTTTTTTTGTAAACTCAAAAATTTGATAACCCTCACAAATTTTTAAATAACTAAGTGGGAGAGGGAATTTATTTTGGATAAATCCCACGGTCTCCATTGCTAGTTCGTAGGTGATATAATTAATTTTGTGTGTTGGTTTCAGAACCTTCCTCCCTATCGGACAAAATTAATTGTGGCATCATCGGTACAAACTTCCTAAAGGAATAGTTCTAAGATAATTGTTGTGTGGGTCACTTCTCCATCTGAGGTGGTTCATAACGGAACAATGGGTCATGGGGCTAGGTAATGGTATACACTTAGCTGTAAATAATAATATCCTCACCATCTGAGTCACTATTATTATTTATAGGACCGAAGTTATATTGGCTATTTAATTTTGTTTGGCACGGTATAGTGTCTAGATAGTAAAATTAAAAGGTTGTGCCTATCTACACGAATGATGAAGAGTAGACGACCTTCCCATCGAGGCATGCTCTTCACGGTGTGTAGGGTTGCCAATGTTTTTCTTTTAACACGTGGTTGAGGGAACCAATATTAAAATGAAATTCAAGTTTTTATTGCCCTTCATAATTGTTGTTATGTGATTCTCATATTCAAAAATGGTTTTTTTTTCAATCCACTTGCAATTATTCTCAAAGGAAATAAACTTACTAGATCGAATTATATTGACTGGAAAAGGAATTTGGATATTGTGTTAACTGCTGCGGGACACAAATTTGTGTTGTTTGAGGTATGCCCTCCTAAACCTGATGAGAATGCCACGTAACATGAAGCAAAATTTTATAAAAATTGGTGAATATCACCCATGTTGAAGGGACCCTGATTAGGGATCATGTTCTGAAGATGATAGCTCTTCTGAATGAACTAGAGATCCTTGGAGCTGAAATTGATAGGGAAACCCAGATCGATTTCGTTCTTAACTCACTGCAGTCTGAGAGTTTTAAGTAATTTCGCCTGAACTATTATATGAACAAATTGCATATATTTTTGGCGAAACTTCTTAAGGAACTCCAAGCAGCTGAGGGTCTTTTGGTTGTAAAGAAATCACCATCAGTGTTAGTGGCAGAGAAGGCTTCTACTTCTAAGCTGAAAGGCAAGAAGAAGCAGAACTAGTCTCAGAAAAAGGTTGTAGAGGCATTTCATGCGCCTCAAGGTGGAGTGAAAAAGCCTGCGGGCAAGTGTTTTCACTGCAAGCAGAAAGAACACTGGAAGTAGGAATGTCCATTCTATCTCAATAAAGTGAACAATTAGGATAAATCTTTTTCACTAGTTGTTGAATCACGTTTAGTGGTGTTATCTACCAGTACCTGGTGTGTAGATACGGGAGCCACTAATCATGTTTGCATTTTGTTGCACGGGTTCCAGGAAACCAGAAGACTCAGTGATGGGGAGATTTATCTACATGTGGAAAATGCTACGAGAGTGGCAGCAGTTGCAGTAGGAAATGTTTTTTCAAATTTTAGTAGTAATAGGAGTTTAATTTTGAGAGATTGCCTTTATGTTCCCTCTATTAGAAGAAACTTGGTTTCAGTTTCTAAGTTGATCAAGGATGGATATTTAGTGGATAATCTATAAATTATTAATCCTATATTTCCTACAGTGCAACTGCATGAATTGAATAACACTAATAATTTGCCATGTAAGAGAAAGTAGCTTTCTAAATTGAACTAAACGTATCTTTGGCACTTACGCCTTGGTCATATTAATCTGAATAGGATTTCTAGACTGGTCTGGGATGGACCTTTAGGTTCATTGAAAGTTGAGGAACTTCCAGACTGTGAATCCTATTTAGAAGGTAAAATGACCTAGAAGCTTTTTTCAGCAAAAGGATATAGAGCCAAAGAGCCGTTGGAATTGGTTTCATTCTGATTTGTGTGGGCCTATGAATGTCCAAGCTAGAGGTGGTTTTGAGTACTTTGTCACTTTTATTGACGATTACTCAAGGTATGAATACATTTATTTGATGCGCCGTAAGTCCGAATGCTTTGAGAAATTCAGGGAGTATAGGGCAGAAACGGAAAAGCGTCTGGGTAAATGTCTCATGACACTGCGATCTGATCGTGGTGGAGAATACCTCTTGGGAGAGTTTAGGGACTACTTGTCAGCTGAAGGGATTACATCCCAGTTGTCAGCTCCAGGTATGCCGCAACAAAATGGTGTAGCAGAGAGAAGGAATAGGACTCTTATGGATATGGTAAGATCAATGATGAGTTATTCAGATTTACCAATTTCGTTTTAGGGACATGAACTAGAAACAGCAGCGTATAATCTAAACTTGGTACCATCTAAGTCAGTACCATCTACACCCACAGAACTATGGACTGGGCGCAAACCTAGTCTGCAGCATGTTCGGGTTTGGGGTAGTCCAGCACATGTGCTGAATGGGAACGCAGATAAATTGAAATCGAGGACAGAAGTTTGCTTGTTTGTGGGGTACCCTAGAGGAACGAAAGGTGGACTGTTTTATAGTCCTACGGATAAGAAGGTCATTGTTAGCACTAATGCCCGGTTCTTAGAAGAGGACTATGTGATAGACCACAAGCCCAGAAGTAAAATTGTTCTAGAGGAATTGAGAGGAGAGATACCGACACAAACTTCTTTACCACTAATAGTGCAAGAGGAAACACCACAAAAGACATCTGTAGAGGCACCTATTGACACACCGGTATCTCGTCGTAGTGGGAGGGTTATTGTTTCACCCAGTCGATATACGTTGTTGGGAGAGTCTTTTGAAATGATCCCTGATGATCAACATGCCGAACCCTGTAACTACGATGAGACACTTCAAGATAAAGATGTAAACCTTTGGCAAAAGGCTATGAAATCAGAGATGGAGTCTACGTACTCTAATCAGGTCTAGGATCTTATAGAACCACTTGGAGGGATTAAACCCATTGAATGCAAGTGGATCTATAAGAAGAAGAGAGGGGCAGACGGGAAGGTGCATACCTTCAGAGCTAGGCTTGTTGCGAAAAGGTATACTCAGAAATAAGGGATCGACTATGAGAAAACTTTTCGCCAGTAGTCATGCTTAAGTCCATCCGGATTCTCTTATCCATTGCGGCTCATCTCGATTACGAGATTTGGCAAAATGGATGTCAAGACCGCGTTCCTTAATGGAAATCTGGATGATTGTATCTATATGGCGCAACCAGAAGGATTCATAGCGAAAGGTCAAGAGCACATGTTGTGTGCAAGCTTAAGAAGTCTATTTATGGGCTTAAGCAGACATCTAGATCGTGGAACATCCGTTTTGATCAAGCAATCAAGTCTTTTGATTTTGATCAATGTCCGAATGATTCATGTGTGTATAAGAAGCGCAACGAAAAAGTGGTGGTGTTTTTAGTACTATATGTCGATGATATCCTGCTCATCAGAAACGATGTGGAAGTATTGTCTTCAGTGAAAGTGTGGTTATCCGACCAATTCGAAATGGACTTGGGAGAAGCCAGTCACATCTTTGGGATTAAGCTTATGCGAGATCGCAAGAACAAGATGTTGGGCTTATCACAAGTTACTTATATCGATGAGATTCTTGCCCGTTTTAGCATACAGGATTCCAAGAAAGGGTTCCTCCCTTTTAGACATGGAATCAACCTATCCAAGGATCAGTGTCCTAAAACACCTGAGGAGATGGAGAAAATGAAGGCAGTTCCTTATGTCTCGGCAGTAGGAAGCCTTATGTATGCTATGTTGTGTACTAGACCTAATATTTGCTTTGCCGTTGGCATGGTTAGCAGATTTTAGTCTAATCCAGGACAAGAACATTGGACTGCAGTGAAACATATACTCAAGTATCTGAAAAGAACTAGAGATCATATGTTGGTGTTCCAGTCAGATAGTCTGGTACCTTATGGGTACACAGACTCAGACTTTATGTCAAATAGGAATTCCAGAAAGTCTACCTCCGGATATGTGTTTACCTTAGGAGGTGGAGCCATAAGTTGGAGGAGTATCAAGCAATCGTGGATTGATTGATTCCACCATGGAGGCCGGGTATGTGGTAGCTTCTTAAGCAACCAAAGAGGCCGTTTGGCTTAAAACTTCTTGATGGATCTAGAAGTGATTCCTTTAGTGGAATTAGCTATTACATCTATTGTGACAATAGTGGTGGAATTGCTAACTCTAAGGAGCCATTGACTCATAAGAAGGAAAACACATCGAGCGTAAGTATCACCTGATTCGAGAGATCGTTCAGAGAGGTGATGTAGCCGTGACCAAGATCGTATCGGTAAACAACCTAGCAGATTCTTTTACGTACAGCTTACAGGCTAAGACTTTTGATAGTCACGTAAAGGGAATATGAGTGAGATGCGTGGCAGCATGACTTTGAGTCTTAGTGGGAGTTTGTTAGGAGGTTATGTAAAAATTATGTTTTTATATGATGGATTAATATTTAATTATTAATCAGTTTTATCCCTTTTTTATGAGAATCTTTTATGGGTAATATTTGCATAATGTTATTGTATGTTGTGCATATGTGTCTTTTATTTTACAAAGTAGATGATCCGGTGTGTAGAGTTCGGCTTACACACAGAAGATCGGATCATCGGTTCTTGTAAAATATAAGATATGGTTCACAGTCTTAGATGGAACTGGACACACCATCAGTAGGACTGTAGTACAATGTTTAGTAGGTCTGTCTTGACTACAGGGAACGGTCTAGTTCTAACTCATTGTGCTAATACACTTTGTGTGTATTGAACGGGACCGCATTGAGGTAATTGTCTTTGTACTAACTTTATAAGACAATTGGAACCTCATGGTTATTATGAATGCTTATGCTCTTAATCCAAAGATAATTATTAGATGTATATATTTAATGTTGTTGATTTTGATTCATTAAAGGGTGAGATCTTTATACGGTCAATAGTCTCGGTGAGTTGGGTCGTAACATTATGTATATGACAACTATTAATTATTAATGGAATCCACGTCCTGATAGGGATTGATGATACCCCTTGAGTAAGTTTATAAGTTTCGATTATGTCAAACCATGCAGGTGGATATTTGTATCCGACATATCGAATAAGTTAAGCGGATAGTCTCAAGTTAAGATGTTGATTAAGTGGGAGATTGTTAGTAATTTATTTTAATCAACGGGTATCTGTAATCTTAACGTGGGGAGATTAATAAGTATTTAATATCATGGAGCTCGTAATATAATTGAGATAAGGACGGGAGTGCAATTATAATTCTGTAGTGGGGTGAATTATAATTAGTGAAATAAGAAATAGAATCCTGGTGGGATTAGGTTTTCTTATTTACACTGGGAGCCCAGACTTATTACTCCTTAGGTCCCTATCGTAGCCCTATATATACACGTTATGCTCTCTAGGTCAGGATGACGTTTTTTTTGACGTTTCTATAATTCACAAAATAGAGGCAGATCTAGAGAGGGCAAACAGACCACGAAAGAGTCCACACTCGGTTCGTGTTCTAGGCGTGCAGGGAATACGATAGAAGATCGTAAGGTGCAGTCGAGCAGTATACGTGGCTTATAGCAAGACGTGCTATAACAAGTTCAACCAGCGTTCGTGTTCGCAGGGAGTTGAGGTAAAACCCTAATTCCGCCTTGTAGGGTTTTGCGGTTTTCTTATTGTTTAATCTGTACGCGTCATTACTGGTTTCTGGGAATCGTTTCCCAACAAATACGTCAACTGGGTTAGAGCTAATTGGCGGGAAAACTAGTTGTTAAAGATGATAAATCCGAGGTATATTCATTTAACAAATTTCGGTTACAAAAGCTTCTAGAGGCTTTGGTATTAATTTGAAACAGAAAAGTTATAAATTCGTTTGATATGGTACTAAAATATGTTCTTCAAACTTCACAAGCAAGCTATTATTCACGCATTTCTTTTAGGAACTAAAACATTTATCATTAATCAAGAAGACATATCTAGCTAGTACACTACGTGCGTAAAGCACGCTGAGCAACATTACGAGCATCCCTCGCAACTTTTCTGGACACCTTGGTTAGTTACCGCACATAGAGTAAGAGAGATGTTAACTCCCAAGTCTTAAACAATTTACAAATTCTATTCAACTTTGAAACAAATTCTTGACAATTCGCATATATAGCAAAAATTCCTTCTTTCTAATTTGAATGGAATATAATTGGTTGAATTTTGAACCTACAGTAAGAATATCTTACTAGGGTTAAATTTGGAAACTAAGCTTTGAACCAATAGCAATAGTATAAATTTGGAAACTTGTCTCACTTGTCTGCCTTTGCCCTTGTTAATTATTTGATTTTTCAGACCTATAAATACGTTCTCAAACCTTTTGAGGGAAAAACTGCCACTCAGGAAAGCTATCGTTTGAATTTTAATTACCTGCATGATGTGACTGTTGACTTTTGAGGCCATGTTTTGGCTCCATCCTGTACACATGCAGACTTGCATTTTCTCAGTAGATTTGGCGTGGGTTGCATTTAATGCAATTGATTCTCCATGTGGGAAATTGAAGTCAAAGATTGGGAGCCTATGAAGATTTCTCAAGCCACGCTCAGATTTGGAAATCCCAGGCGTGGATATGCAATTAATGAGCCTTGCATGGCTCATGAACAGGGCCTTTGTCCTTTGCCTATAAATTGAACCCTCTGCACTTGTATTTGGTGTGGGAAAATCAGAGAGGAATCTGAGAGCAAGAGTTCTGTATTCTGTTTGTATAAGTCTGAGAGAGTGTGAGTAGAGTGTTCTGTAACTCCTCCTCTTAAATATAATCCGGCTGCCCCCCGTGGACGTACCCGATTTTGGGGAACCACGTAAATCTTTGTCTCTGTGTTTGTGTGTGTGTTTGTGTTCTGGTTTGGTCCTTAGTTTCCGCAACAGTGACAACGTTTTACGTACGTTCCCTAGCACATTCTTGGTGTTTTTAGTCCAGAAATTTAGGAACGTAACTCAGGTGTTCGGACCAGCTTACACGCACTTCAACTAATACGCACTTCGACTAATCTTGGAAGCCAAATCCCATTTTCTAATTCCAGGGAGCCCAATATAAAGCTGAAGCAAACGTTGCTTGGACAGGCTCCAAAGGATCGAGTTGATAACAAAATTCAAACCTATTCCCTTAAGAGCGAGTAAACTCCTAAAAGTCTCATGTCTTGACCACCAGGCCAACCCTTTCGGACTTCTAGTGGTATGCATTGTTTTTTCTCTCTCTAACTCAGTTTTTCGTCAACCAACCATATATATATATATATAAATAGACTACCACTAAGTTGTTTTATTTTAGGGTCGATTTTGTCATGATATCTGACCCCATTGCATGCTCAGAATCTTTGTGAAAAGCACAAAGGTTCGACTGTTAGATCCAACTGTTGTGGGAGTGGTCAACAATCGTAATGAACGAAATTGGAGTTTAATTTCCACAATACACTAATGAGGCATCTTGAAATTTTTCTAACTCTTGTGACCCAAGTGCCTAACGCATGATTAAAGAAACATAAAAAAGATTTGCTGTATTGAGCTTATTGCCACTGTTAGTCGCGTTTCGATGGTTTTATGGGATATTTTGACTTGGAACAAACAAAATATTGAGATAGATTCCTCGTCGTCATTCACAAATATTTCGATAGTGGTATACTTGAAAAACTACTTACGGCCGGTCATGGATCCCTGTGATAAAAGGTAAGGACGCGGCATTTCACACGTCAATTAATCTGCTGGAAAATCCGATGTCGTCGTTTTGATCCAGCACTGTCTTTTGTTTTGCTCAATTTACTTAAGTACTCCTGTCATTTTAATGCAAAATCCAGCTGTGTTCACGAATTGCAACTTAATTAGATATTTCTATTGCAATGAAGTGATTTGTTTTGGCTTACTATTACTAGTTCCTTAATTAGTTATTGTATTTTCAAACTAGTACTACTTTTAGGAGGCACCATTGAAAATTTTGATGACTTCAATATGCAGCAAAGAAAAAACTATTTTCCTGACTTGACCCTAATTCACATGCACTTGCTCGATTAAAAATCGGATTATGATTTCACACCTACAATCATAATTAGCTTAAGTTCCTTTCCCATTGTAGCACGTCCTCTTGTTTCCTCCATAGATTTTTGGGCAAACTACTCCCTCAATAGTTTCCTTCTCGGTAGTGCTGTGGGTGGTTCCTCATCACGCTGTCCAATGGACACTCTGGTGAACTTCCAGCGAAGTTAAAACAAAATGGGCAACTTTGAAGACCGAAGTTTCGGCGAGTCTTATTTCCTTTACTGTTACCCCCCCCCCCTTTTCTCTTTATGGGCCGTGTAACTTTTTTTTTTTTTTTGCCAGAAAATATACATTGGTTGGGGTTAGCGGAATGTTAGTATATTAATCAACCGGGGTTCAGAGGTTATTCATAGTCCTGAACCCCAAACCTACTCCCCATAAGACTCGAACCTTGATCACCGACCACTGGAGAGAGAAGTGAACATTCCACCTATGCTAGCGTGGAAGTTCTATGAGCCATGTAACTTGTGTCGGTCATCATTATAGTTTGCATTTGTTTGTCCTAAAAAAACAAAGAAAGCACATAAAACATAAAAGCTAGTTTAACATTTACCTACTCTGGTCATTTTTCAGAGGGAATTGATATTCGCGCTCCATTTTTTTATACAGGCGCTTCACTTTCAACGTGAAGTTTCATGAATAAAGTGGAGCGTCTCCATTCAAAAAAGGAAACGCAAATATCAATTTCCTTTTCAAAAAACGTGCGGAGCTTTTGACAGGCAAGTCGTCAAAAAGTCTCTGAGATTTGGTGAGTCTACACACATCCTCCGGTACGCCATCTCTTACCCCGTGCATCTAGTAAAAGTCAAATGTTTTCCAACCAACAAACGGTCCAGATTCACAGAGTTTCATCCGCATCGTCTGTTTTCGACTTCCTCTAAATAGACGGCTCAGATGCACCAATCCACACCGCTCATTAGATCCGGGACATCATTGACTAAAGTTATCCTGCAAAATAAGCCAAGTGACTTTTTTTTATCTTTATTCAAATTTTTTTCGTATTTTTAAATTTTGCGTTAATTTTTTGGGGATTATTGTATCTCCATGACGAGAGGAATCTAAAAAGTAAAAAATTTCGATCGAAACCTAATTTTTTGAAAAAAAAAAAGAAGTCAATAAGCCAATTCTTTCAGCTTTATTCAAAAAAAATTGGATTTCGATCAAAATTTTTTACTTTTTAGATTCCTCTCGTCATTGAGATGTAATAATCCCCAAAAAATTGACACAAAACTAATAAATACGAAAAAAATTTAAATAAAAACAAAAAAAATAAACCATTTGACTTATTTAGCGGAACGGATAAAACACCTTAGAAAACCCCCCACCCCCGACCACAATAATTAAATATTAACTAATCTGGCATTATCTGGACTCCTCTACTCTACTCTACTCTAGTACCCGTGGCCTTTTCGCAATGGAGAAATGAAATGATGATAGGCGTGACAACATCATCTCATCATTTAGTCTCCTTGCCGGCCCCACCCCCATCAACCCCCGTGACATAAAAACGACGCCGTCCGACGGAGTAAGCTTTAGTCGCTAAACCATGATTTACGACGCTAACTAATCCCGGTGTTCAACTATAAATACAGCTTCCCTCTCTCGTGCTCTCAATCGTCAACGTTGCGCAATTTGATCAACAGTTGGAGAGTGTTCCCTGTGAGTCGATCAATGGCTACGAAAGTCTATATCGTGTAAGAACCGATCAATCGTTTCGTATCCGTACTTTCTCGCTCTAGTTTTTTTGTGCTTTTGTTATCTTGATCTGTCAATTGTATTGCTTTTTAATTTGTGCTGGCTGATTTTGGCGGTGAATCTGTATGTTGTGTTTCTAGGTTTTGAACGGCGAAGTTTTGTTTTGTTTTAATTTTTTGTTGTAATTTAGGGCAAAGATTTGTTGAGTTTGCTGTGATGTTGGAAATGTTCTACTTTCTCTGTTAATTGTATCAGAGACCTTAATTTGTAGTAATAATTGGTCAAATTTGTTGAAATGGATGGAAAAGCATAGTTAGTACTACTAATTTTGAAGTTTCTGCAAGGATGTGTTCGTTGCGTTTAATTAAAATGAATTAATGCATTGAGGCTTTCGTGGAAGCATTTTCGGAACAATCTAATATGGCGCGCCCAATTATGTTTCTAGGTTTTGTTGAGGTTTTGCTTGGTAACTTTGGGAAGTAGAACTATCTCCTTCGACTTCACTTGTTTTGAAACTTGAGTTAGTGTCACCGTAGAACTTGGATATGCAAGTCTTTGAGAATATGCCGTTAATCTTTTGCCTTAATGTTGTTTCCTGGTAACAGAACACTATTCCAGTGGGAATTGATGGACCATATGGCTATGCAATATCCCAAGTTTGGTCTCTTTCATAGAACTCCTTTGTAACCATAAACTCTGGTCTACATCACAACTGTGCGATCCATGAACCGTTGGTGTTTGAGACTTTAGTGAAGTTAGCGCCATAGGTTTTTTGACTGCTGTGTCTCAAATGGTGCAACCAAATGCATGAGGAAAAACAAAAGCAAAACAGGAATAAGAAACAATGTGCAGAAAATTACATCGTGATGTGTGTTTTCTTCCAGAAAATGCTGAATATCCTAGTTCTGAAGGCATTTTCAGGTTAGAATAATGAAAAACAACATTTTCTTGGTGAAATAGGAAGAGGTCGATTAGTAATAATGCAGGTTTAAGTTCAAGGGCACACATCACCATAATGAAGCCAGAAGTTGTTGTTCCCACCCATCAGCACCAAAGTTTTGAATGGTAAAACAGCAGATAATAGCATCTGGCAGTTACCAAACCACGATGGAAGTGTTTTTCAATTGATTATCTAGGAAGAGCAAAGATCTTGAAGTACTGTAAGCTTTTGTCTCATTGTCTAAGCAGAGATTGGAAACAACTCACAGTACCTAGTTTCAAAGAAAACACATATAAAGTTTGTCTGCACTGTTTTTTATGCTGACCAGTAACCAGCAAAGATCTTGAAGTACTGTAAGCTTTTGTCTCATTGTCTAAGCAGAGATTGGAAACAACTCACAGTACCTAGTTTCAAAGAAAACACATATAAAGTTGGTCTGCACTGTTTTTTATGCTGACCAGTAAATAGAATCGATCCGCATTGTTGCAAATGAATCCCTCTGGAAGTTGGTTTCTGAAAATACAGTAGTGAAGTAGCATCGGGAGACATGAGATAAGGAGCAGTTTTATTTTCTGTCTTTTTTGGTATATTGATATATGATATCATTGTATTTTAACCATCCCTCTTGGGAGCTTCAGCAAGTGTCATGCCTTCTTGTCTCATATCCTGCATATAAGTCTCTTTGCTTCTTTATCCACATTCGATCCTTGAAATATCCAATTACATGTCAATATTGTTAACCTGTTACCAGATTTTGTGACACATTGTTTTATATCCGCTTCAACAACTTGGAAGTAGTTGGTCTCAATATGAGCTTTCATTAATCGGATGCTTTAGGCTGATATACCATCTAAAGAATCACAAGTTAGGTTGTTCCTCGTCGGCTTGGAGGCCACTCTGCGACATTGGAGTTTTTTTGGGTCCGTGCTTTGAGACCCCATACGTTTGGGTTATGTGTACATAAGCATATAGAGGATCAAAATTAAGGCGAGAAGGAAAATTTCTTATTATGGTTTGATAACAGCCTTGTGAGTACTTCAGGAGGCAGGGTATCCTTAGTTGTCAACGTCGTGATGCCAGGTTTAGGTTCACTTTTGCAGTTATTCCCAGCACAGATTTGGGTCCATGTTTGCGTTTTCCTGCACTTTGGTTTTGGGCCTTGCATCTGTGCACTGCTATTTAATCGTACGAAAAGCATCATACTCTGATTTGCTAACCAATATTGGTCATGTCATCCATGCAACAACCTGGAGTGTGCTTTGATATTGGTTACTGTCATGACTTGTGCATCCATTATCTGAAGCTGTCAATCAGTAGTTTTCCTTGTTTGCCTTCTATGTGGTATGTTGGTTGTTGATTAGATAGGCAAGGCACTCAACTTTTGGTGTTGTGATTGCACAGTTATCTAAATTTGCAGATTGTGATCGGACAATTGGTATCTATGCACCATATGTGTACCTTAATTTAGCATTCATTACTATTTCTATAAGTAGTCAGAGTGTTAGCCCCCAAATTGAACCTATCCGTATCTGATTCTTGTTAGAAGAGCATATACATGTTAACCGATGAGCATGTAGAAAGTATTCTGTGTTTTACCTTTCACTTGCAGAAAGGAATCCCTATATCTTTAAAAAGAAAAGAAATCTCACTAGTCACAACTCTGTCAAAAATGAATTTTTGCTCCAGTATCATTTTCTATTGACTTTAATGAAACCATTAAAACCATGCCTCTTAGATAGGTATAGGCACCAGCGAAAACAAAATAAAAACAATTATAAGAAATAATTTTATAAGAGACAAGATCCTAACAAAATTCGAAGCCGAAACTCCTGAATAAATAAGATTGCTGAACAAATTAAAGTACTTCTTTGTGTTCCGTTCCTCATCGCTTCCAATTTTCCAATTTTTCTTATTTGCTTTATCCTGTTTTAGGTACTATTCTATGTATGGACATGTTGAGAAACTAGCAGAACAGATAAAGAAAGGGGCTGCCTCTGTGGAAGGAGTTGAAGCAAAACTATGGCAGGTAAATACTGATATTGTTTCATTTTTCTTTTTTTAGCAAAAGCAAGTAAAATAGGTGTGCAATGCTTGTTGAAGTTGTCAGTGCATTAGTTGATTATATTTTTTCTTCCCAAAGGGAAAAGGAGCTACTGTCAACATGGAAAAAAATTCATCGTATTGATGTATTAGGCTTCTATGAGAAAGGATGTGCTTTGCCTTTCTAGTCATGCATATGTTTGCTGGTTTCTTCTTTCAGACTGCATGGTTTAGTTCTTGTTGATGACGAAGACATATTAAATTTGTAGAGAACACAATTTGAGGGCGAGCTACGAAAAAGTAGGAGGAAACCAATGGCTTCTGATGGGAAAATACAAGTTCTAAAATGATCCCAAATGGCTTCTGATGTAAAAAAAGAGCTGTTCGAAAAAATAATTTTGAATGTTCTGGACCTTTTGGTTAGTTTTACAGCATCTTAAAATATGGGTTGGCTGCCAAAGATGCTGGGATGCATGAAGTTCATTTCATTGCTAGTGACTTGATACCATCAAATAATGTTTTCTTCCATCTGGTTTGGGGTGTGTTTTTCTGTTTACTGAAACACTGCTGATTAGTTTCCAAGTTTTCAGGTTTTTGCTATTTCTAATGTGTTGCTGGGATTTCATATCTTCTCCACTATTTCTAGGAGTCCATCTACATCTCTTAGTTGCCCAAAGTTCATTTAGAACCTTCTTTAAAGTGATCCATATTCGTGAGTTCTGTCATTATTCTCCCTCTCAGTGGGCGATATCTTGTTGCACTATATGGTAATTTTGTTTTTATCAAGCTTCTCAGTTGTTCTCCCTTCATAAGTAATCACCTCCTCTGTGTTGAGAGCTTTTTGTTTTCTTTTTTATTTGATTGCTAGCTGGAAATGGTTTGGTCTGTCCAATTTTATTTTCTCTGCTCCTCCTGTTCTTCGTTATAAAAATGTTTCCCTCCACTTCTCAAAATATATATGAGGGTTCTTTATGGTTAGTAGGCAGTACAACAATAACTATTAACACATGAAAGATAGAAACAGTTTTTTTTTTTTTATCGGCTCAGATTAAAACATTTTCCCGTAAACTTTCTTCTGCAACCAAGTAAAAGAGAACCTCACATTATCTTCTCATTTTTTCCAGTTTTCCAAAGACTACTTCTAGTTAATCTCCTGCTGAAGATTAGAAAATGGTCACACTCTTCCCTAATGTTCTGGGAGAAGACTGGACTTATCCCTCCAAATTCTTCCAGTCTTGACTCGTTTTGCTTTGGTGTACACATGCTTGTTTAGAATTTAGACTAGTATGTCTTCCTTGATTAGGTCTTGTACTTCGTCATGAGGAACAAGTGCTGAATCCTGATTTTTAGACTTTCTAAACCACTATGCTCTTTCATTTGGAGCAGGTGCCCGAGACACTACCTCATGAGGTGCTCAGCAAAATGAGCGCGCCTCCGAAGAGTGATGTGCCACTTATTACACCTGCTGAGCTTGCCGAGGCTGACGGGTTTGTTTTTGGCTTCCCCACAAGATTTGGGATGATGGCTGCTCAATTCAAAGCATTTCTTGATGCAACTGGAGGTCTATGGCGATCCCAGCAGCTTGCAGGCAAACCTGCTGGAATCTTCTATAGCACTGGTTCCCAAGGAGGGGGACAAGAAACTACTGCGTAAGTTCCTGTTTGGTAGTAGTTTTTATACAAACAATGCACCTAAGAAGAACAGACATCACACGGTCCAGGTCCGGCTTCGTGTCAATTGTTGAATAAGCCTATTAATTTTCGTCATATTTTATTTGTTCGGACACAAATGAGACATGCCGTGAATAATTTGGGGACACATTATGAGGTTATAATTCAATTTTAAAAAGTTGTATTAGGGTCCAAATTCTCGTGGATGCTTAGTTCATGGATATTTATTTAGTGACTGTCGGCATAATGGTAAATTGGTAATTTTATCTTTGTTCCTTTTATCCTAATTTGATAGCAATGGTGTTTTTGATTTCTATATGAGTTGAATAACACATCCACATAGCCACATATGAACTCCAAATTTCCGTGTCCTAATTTTTGGGAAAACAATGTGTCAGCGTTAGAGTGTCCGTGACGTGCTGTGTCTGTTATATGTGATTTTAGGGGGAAACTAACTGTGATCTTTGGAATTTTTCTTAGGTTGACTGCCATTACCCAGTTGGTTCACCACGGGATGATCTTTGTGCCCATCGGGTACACGTTCGGAGCTGGAATGTTTGAGATGGAACAAGTGAAAGGCGGAAGTCCTTATGGTGCGGGGACTTTCGCAGGTGATGGCTCGAGGCAGCCATCTGAGCTCGAGTTGGAGCAGGCTTTCCACCAGGGGAAGTACATTGCCGGCATTACAAAGAAACTCAAGGGAGCTGAATAATTTCTATTCAGAACCAACATTATTACTGTTTGTCATTCTTACATATATTTTTTTACCACTTTCTGTCACTTAAATGTCCTATTTCTTTCTGCTTGCAAACATTATTCTTGCCTTACTCAATACGTGATTTGTATGTGTTTACTCTTCAGTACAGTGGTTGTTCTCAATGATAAAAGTATGTTTGCTTATTCTTTTCCTGTGACTGAATTACTTAATTCCTCTCATAGAGATGAATCAGTTGACCATTATTTTACTTCTTTCAAAGTCATAATCTGGAGTAGATGTATTTTGTAAGAGTAATTGGATGGGTAGTGACGGCCCATGACTTCTTATTAGTTTTACCACCGAGGTGGTAGCCCAGCTGGCGAGGGTCAACACTACCCTTAACGCAGACGGAGGTTCGAGTCGCGGTAGGTGCTCGAAACCCGTCTGCGGACCAAAGGGGAGGACTTTTCACCAGTTGTGCACTAAAGTGGTGCCGTGGTGACAGCCCGTCCTCTCGGACGGTAGCTATGGCTCGAACCGGACATTCCATTGGCGGGTAGGGAGCCCCTATGGTCACGTCCAAGGGGAGTTGCTACGCTGGTTGTCCCTCTCACCCTTTTGATTATCAAAAAAAAATTGGATGGTAGTGATGCAAAAACCAGGAACTTGGTAAGATTGAAATTGATAAACTAAAGAGCAACTTTTTGCCGGGTCACCCTCGTGCAAGCAAAAGGTTGTTTGTAATGGATGTCATACGGAACGCTCTTAGTGGAAGTCGAACTAGAGACTTGTTACTTCCAGTCTTCCACCATTCTTACCACTCGAGCTAACCCTCTGCGTTAATCGCGCATAATTAAGAAGCATCAAATTAGTTCAATGCCACACACATATATATAACTGAATAAGTATCTCTACCTATCCAACCCAACATCTATAGAGAATTGAATTTCAAGCGTCAAAGTACTTTTTAGACTGCATAAACAAGAAAATTAGGCGGAAAAGATGAAAATATATTACTCCCTCAATTCCTAAATAAGTGTCCAGCGCGCAGACCTAGGTTTTACAAAAGATGCATATTTTTCGTTAAAAAATCTTATTTTTTTCACAATATAATAGAACTCATTGCTATCTATTCATTTGTGAAAAAAATTTGATTTTTTTAACGAAACAAATGCATTTTTTTAAAGACCTAGAATTGCGCGCCGAACACTTATTTAGAGATGGAGGGAGTATTACTTACGATGATCACATATTCCACTTTCCTTTATTTTCTTTTATTAATGAAATTTGAACCATGGTTCAATTCGCTTCTGTAGCTCTCACGTCATCATCCGGTCCATAGTACCCCTTCATCTATTTTCCTTTCGGACTCAAAACGCGAAAAGAAAAAGACTTTAGATCAAATTCTTCCACTTCTCCCTCCCCTTTTCTCGTCTTACCTCACCAGTCAATTTTTGAGGTTTTTTTCCCCAGCTTTAATGTCTTTTAAATTCTTCTTGGGTGGTACTCCCTCCGTCCCAGTCCAGTATTTCATTTTGAGTTGTCCCTTAATAAGTGTCCATTTTGTAAAGTTAGTGGGTAAAAGTTGGTGTATTTTCCATTTTGCCCCTAAAAGTAGATTTCATTTTGAAAAGTTAGTGAGTAAAAGTGTAATGATGATGTCACCATAGAGGGTAAGTAGGGAAAGTGGAAATAAAAGTTGATATGAAATGTATAATGATGTTTCCTTAATAAATTGGAGTTACGAAGTAGGACGCTTAAAAAGGGGACGGATGAAGTACTTTTCTTCGTACTGTAATACTTAATTCCATGGCTCTCCTCGTGACAGAAACCTAAAATTGCTATAGTATTTTACTCCGAGTAGTTTATGAAAGTATTATATATGATGATGGAGTGAACTTTCTCAGGAGTGCAAGAAAACTAGATTAAAGAAACGAGTATTATAAACCGAAATTTTCATTTTCTAATTGTCAGTCAAGAATGTTGTACTGGTAAGTTGGTAGCTGATGAATGTGTTAGATCATCTACTTAGTGGTGCGTACGTTTGTGCTTACATCTAATTACATGGAGTACTATATATATAATTTAGGTGTCTAGGCTAGCTTACGCGCATCTGGACTGATTCTGGGGACCAATTCCATCGTCCACTTTAAGGGGTCGATCTCAATTAAAGCTAGGACAAAGGTCTATATGGATTGGTCTTAAAAAAAGTTGATAGCACGTAATCGGATTTCGAACATGAGATTTTAGGTGGGAGCAAACTCCTAAATATCAAATCTTGACCACTAGGCCAACCCTTAGCGTTCATGGAGTCTATATATCGATAGACTTTGAATTTGTACTAGTAGACAAGAAACAGGGTTTTTGTCTTTGGTCAAGAAGAAGAAGAAGAAGAAGAAGAGAGTTTTAATCTTTCTTATATAGAAGACCCATTGGATTGGAACCGATCAACATTTGACCTAGAGGCTGAAGGGAAAGTAAAAAAACAATGGTGGTAAGGTTCATTGGAGCCAATTTGTAAAAGCAATGAATTAAGCATATGCATCAAAACTTTTGCCTTTTGTAACTGTCCTTCACACTTTTGCCAAAAAATTAACACACTGCTTTGATCTTGGACCTATCAAGAGAAAATATTCGGTGGTCCGTGATTATTGGTCCAAAATGTTAGGAATGCCTTGTATTCTTAGTCCCACATTGGTTAATTATGTTGTTCCAGTTTTTGTAGCCTATTATAAATAGGGCTTTTGGGGGACTTCTATAGATTATCTTTTGGGCTCTCATATTGTGGCCTTTCTAGAGTTACGGATTACAGCCGGCTCTTTGTATCTCTTCTTCACGTTGGTTAGTGAATCCTCTCTCTCCTCGCCCGTGGACGTACCCATCTTGGGGAACCACGTATATCTTGTGTCTTTGTGATTTCTTGTTTAGTATTCAATTTCTCGTTCTTAGTTTGCATTCATAGCGTTCGTTACAACAAACTGGTATCAGAGCCTTAGGTTGCAAAAACTAGGGTTTCGTTTCCGATTGTGGCTATGGCGGCTAAATTCGAGATTGCGAAGTTTGATGGGCAGAGCAGCAGTTTCAGTCTTTGGAGAGTAAAGATGAAGGCTCTGTTAACCCAACAAGGATTGCACAAGGCTTTGTCAGGCAAGACTAGTTCTGGAATCAAAGAGGAAGATTGGGATGATACGGATGCCAAAGCTCTGAGTTCTATTCAGTTGAGTCTGGCAGATGATGTTCTTCGCGAGGTGGAAGAAGAAAGTTCAGCAGCAGGAATTTGGCTGAAGTTGGAAGGCATATATATGACGAAGTCGCTCACCAACAGGTTATATCTCAAACAACGTCTTTATACGTTTCGTATGCGAGAAGGTATACCTGTTAAGGATCATTTAGACGAGTTCAATCGTATTATTATGGATCGAAAAATATTGATAGTAAAATTGAGGATGAGGACCAAGCCCTAATTTTGCTATGTTCTTTACCACTTTCGTATGAGCACTTTGTTACAACCCTATTGTATGGCAAAGACACGATATCCATGGAGGATGTTAAGGCCAGCCTTTATTCGAAAGAATTAAGGAAAAAAGTGTCAGGTGAGGGTGATGCACATGCGGAGGGTTTGTTTGTTAGGGGAAGAACAACAGAAAGGGAGGAGTCGAGTAATAGGGGAAGATCCAGATCATCATGTAAGAAGAAAGGAAAGTGCAATTATTGCAAGAAATCCGGGCACTGGAAAAAAGACTGTTTAAAACTCAAGGAGAAAGAAAAAGAAGACCAGAAAGGGGGTAAAGTAATTGCTGGAATTGCTGAAAGTTCAGATGAGTCAGATAATGTGTTATCAGTTACAGAGGGCGATTCTCGCTCTAATACCGAGTGGATTATGGATTCTGGATGTTCATACCACATGTGTCCGCATAGAGAGTGGTTTTCTACTTATGAGGCGGTCAATGGTGGTACAGTTTTGATGGGCAACAACATGGCCTGTAAGACTGTTGGTTCAGGAACGATTCAGCTTAGGATGCATGACGGTATTGTTAGGACTTTATCTGAGGTTCGACATGTTCCAGATTTGAAGAAAAATCTTATATCCCTAGGTGCTCTTGATTCTCATGGTTGCAAATTCCTCGGTGAAGGTGGAGTTTTGAAAGTCTCGAGGGGTGCATTGGTACTGATGAAGGGTCAGAAGCGTGGTAACCTCTATACACTCCAGGGCAGTACAATTCTAGGTGCTGCAGCAACGGTTGCTTCATCCAAGGTTTCAGATTCAGACTTGACTCGTTTGTGGCATATGCGCCTTGGGCATATGAGCGAGAGGGGGATGACAGTTTTGAGCAAACAGGGTTTGCTATGTGGCCAGAAAACTGAGAAGCTGGATTTCTGTGAGCATTGTGTCTACGGCAAGCAGTGCAGGGTGAAATTCAGTACAGCTGTTCATCGCACCAAAGGCACAGTGGATTATTTTCACTCAGATCTTTGGGGTCCCGCAGAGGTAACTTCTAAAGGTGGTTTTCGCTATTTTATGAGTATTGTCGATGATTTCTCTCGTAAGGTTTGGGTGTATATGTTGAAACATAAAAGTGACGCCTTTAATACATTCAAACAGTTTAAAACTTTGATTGAGAATCAGACTGGTAAGAAAATAAAACGTTTGAGAACTGACAATGGTATGGAGTTTTGTCTTGGCGAGTTTGATAGGTTCTGCAGTGATGAGGGCATTGTGAGGCATCACACAGTGAGAAAAACCCCTCAGCAGAATGGTGTGGCTGAACGAATGAACAGGACTCTTTTGGAGAAGGCACGTTGTATGTTGTCCAATTCCGGATTGGGCAAAGAATTTTGGGCTGAAGCCGTTTCCACGACATGCTATTTGGTGAACAGGTCTCCGTCGACTGCTATTGAGTGTAAGACTCCGTTTGAGGTATGGTCAGGTCATCCAGCTGATTATTCTGTATTGCGTGTTTTTGGGTGTCCAGCTTACGCTCATGTGAATGAGGGTAAATTGGAGCCACGGGCCAAGAAGTGTATTTTCTTGGGTTATGCAGCAGGTGTCAAAGGGTACAGGTTATGGTGCTCTGATGATTCGAAGCTTTTGATTAGCAGGGATGTGACTTTTGATGAAAATTATTTGATTAAGGGGTCTAAGCAGGTTGATGATACAATTCAGAAACAGAGTGTTCCAAAGCAGGTGGAGTTTTTGAGTGAATCTTCCGACTCAGGGAAGAAGTACATTGAGAAGCCAATTGAAGAGGAGTTCAAGAGTTCAGACACAGAGGTTGATGCGTTAGTTGAGCAACCACGTACTATTGCTAAAGATAGGCCAAGGAGGGAGATTCGGCCTCCTGAAAGGTATTCGGCTTATTCTGAGATGGTGGCCTATGCTTTATCAGTTGTTGAGACAGTTGAGTATGAGGAGCCTTCCAGCTATACGGAAGCTCTGTTTCGAGCACTGAGTCTGCACAGTGGTTTGTTGCTATGAATGAGGAGATTGAGTCTCTTCAAAAGAATCAGACATGGGAGTTAGTAGAACCGCTGAAAGGGAAGAGGATTGTTGGGTGCAAGTGGGTCTTCAAGCGCAAACCAGGTATTCCAGGGGTAGAAGACGCTCGGTTCAAAGCTCGGCTAGTGGCGAAAGGATACAACCAAAAAGAGGGTGTTGACTACAATGAGGTATTTTCACCTGTTGTAAAACATAGTTCCATTCGCACTTTACTTGCTATTGTTGCCTGTTATGATCTTGAGTTAGAGCAACTTGATGTCAAAACTGCGTTTTTGCATGGCGAGCTTGAGGAACAGATTTATATGCGTCAGCCTGAGGGATTTGTTGTTTCTGGTAAGGAGGATCGCGTTTGTTTACTTCGTAAATCTTTGTATGGCCTCAAACAATCCCCAAGGCAGTGGTATAAGCGGTTTGATACTTTTATGATAAGCCAGTCATATTCTAGGAGTGAGTATGACAGTTGTGTGTATTTTCGAAAACTTCCAGATGGTTCATTTGTTTATCTACTGTTGTATGTTGATGATATGCTTATTGCTGCCAAGAGTGTATCAGAAATCAACAGGTTGAAACAACAGTTAGGTGGTGAATTTGAGATGAAAGATTTGGGTGCGGCAAAACGTATTTTGGGTATGGAGATTTGCAGAGATCGAGTAGCTGGCAAATTATTTTTGAATCAGAAGTCTTATGTACTTAAAGTGCTTGAGCGCTTCATGCAGTACTCGAAGCCAGTCAGTACCCCTTTGGCAGCACACTTTCGACTTTCAGCTGAGTTGTCACCACAATCGGAGGATGAGGAGAAGTATATGTCTCAGGTTCCATATTCGTGCGTAGTTGGGAGCCTTATGTACGCCATGGTATGTACTCGTCCTGATATTTCACATGCAGTTAGTGTCGTTAGTCGTTATATGGGGCGTCCAGGAAAGGCACATTGGGAGGCTGTGAAATGGATACTACGGTATTTATGCGGAACTGCAAGTGTTGGTCTATTGTTTGGGATTGCCAATTCTGGTGATCATGTTGTTGGTTATGTTGATTCGGATTTTGCCGGTGACCACGATAAGAGGAGGTCTCTGACAGGTTATGTCTTTACTCTGTCCGGAAGTGCCATTAGTTGGAAAGCTACTTTATAGTCGCGTTGTCTACAACAGAAGCGGAGTATATGGCCATTGTTGAAGCTGTGAAGGAGGCATTGTGGATGAGAGGTTTGCTTTGTGAGCTTGGTCTTGCACAGGGTGTGAGTTCAGTATTTTGTGATTCACAGAGTGCTATACATTTGACTAAAAATCTGATGTATCATGAAAGGACCAAGCATATCGATGTCAGGTATCACTTCGTTCGGGATATCATCTCACAGAAGCAAGTTGAGGTGAAGAAAGTGGGTACGGCAGATAACCCAACAGATATGTTGACTAAACCGGTTCCGGTTGCCAAGTTCAAGCATTGCTTGGGCTTGCTTGGTATTTGCAGTTGATCACCCCTCGGGGGCATTTGGCGAGTGAGAGGTTAGAAGGGGAAAACTATATTTGGTGATTTGGTTCAGTAGAATTCAAGTCAAGGTGGAGAATTGTTAGGAATGCCTTGTATTCTTAGTCCCACATTGGTTAATTATGTTGTTCCAGTTTTTGTAGCCTATTATAAATAGGGCTTTTGGGGGACTTCTATAGATTATCTTTTGGGCTCTCATATTGTGGCCTTTCTAGAGTTACGGATTACAGCCGGCTCTTTGTATCTCTTCTTCACGTTGGTTAGTGAATCCTCTCTCTCCTCGCCCGTGGACGTACCCATCTTGGGGAACCACGTATATCTTGTGTCTTTGTGATTTCTTGTTTAGTATTCAATTTCTCGTTCTTAGTTTGCATTCATAGCGTTCGTTACAACACAAAACTTTAGAACCATAAACAAGGACGGAACCAGGATTTCCTAAACGCAGAAGCCGAACTATGAACAACAAAATTTTGAAATTTCAAGATTCGGGAATCTAATTGCTAGTTTGTTTGATTTAGGTTTTGAGGGAAGTTTTTTTTGGTTTCGAGTGCAGACATATAAAAAGAGAAATGAGACTAATAATTGAAGAAAAAGCTTGGAGACCGTGCGCAAGAGGGAGGGGTTGGATTTTGGGACTCAAAATGGATACATTCGTAAAACATCTAAATATTTAAATAACAACAAATACAAAACACAATATCTAAGTATTCTTAACAAATAAAAAATAACTAATATTAATATTAAAATTTGGAAAAAAAACCCCAAAACCACGTGGGGGCCTTGACCCCATAAGCCGAAGCTTAGTTCCGTCTCTGACCATAAACACTATAGCAACATCTGCACAATCAGTAGTAGGACTGACATACTTCCTTTTTTCTTTTCTTTTTTATAACAAGGTGTCTCGGGCAGCTTATGCATTCTTCGACTAATTTTGAAGAACCATAAATTTCACCGTCCACTAGTAAAAGCCCCACTTGAAGTCAGAAAGAACAAACCTTTTTTTTTTTTTTTTGCCCAGGCTTTTGACCATGCACTATGCCAACCCCTTGCTTACATCTTTGATTGTAAGCACTCCAAAACCAGTGGTCTCGGGCTGCTGAATAGATCTTTAATTCCAGTTGCATTTATTAGAATTCCGATTTTTTTTCGTGGAAGAATTTTTTACAGAGGAAGAGCAAGTTTTTTATTTGACCTTCTCAAAAGCTTCTTCTAATTCAAGGGAGTTATGTCAAAGGCGGATATCGTAAAAAAATAGGCCCATGCATTTTAAATTATTCTTTCTTTTTTCTAGGGGTTTTTTTTGTACGATCTTCACTCAAATAATGAAAAAAGAAGGAATTATTTAAAATGGGCCTATTTTTTCTTTAAAAAAAAAAGGGCATGCTTTATACAGAAGCATGAATATATGATGTATGGTCAGATCGATTCTTCCCTTTTTGCATTCATTTGTGCTTCTAAGCTAAGCTAATACTCACATCTTCAAATTAATTACAAATGATTTAATAGATCTTCAGGTAGTGGTGCCTATGAAAATAAATATTACTTTATATTTCGTTTTACAGTTTTTGGATAATTAAGTAAACGTAAGCTCAGAATATTCTTCTATTATTCAAATAATAGAGAAATTGTTGGTGGTAAAGTAGGTGTTAAAGCACTTGATCAATTATCAGTCAAGATTCCTTTGAAAAGAAATTATGGGTACACTTTTGGGTGTACACTTAAGGTCCCGTTCGGCTAAATAAGTCAATTGACTTATTTTTTTTGTTCTTATTCAAAAAAATTTCATATTTTGAGGTGCGTCGATCCTTGGGCCCAGGAGCACGCCATCACGGCTTGGTCTAAAAAGTAAAAAATTACAATCGAAATCTAATTTTTTTTGAATAAAGACAAAAATAAGCCAATAAGCCAATTTTTTCGTCTTTATTCAAAAAAAATTGGATTTCGATAATAATTTTTTACTTTTTAGATTCCTCTTGTCATGACGATGCAATAATTCCCAAAAAATTGATAATAAACTAACAAATACGAATTTTTTTTGAATAAGAACAAAAAAATAAGCCAATTCGCTTATTTAGCTGAACGGGGCAAATATACAGCCGATTGTGTGAGATTCCGAGGTGAGTCAAACACAAATGATCAAGTCGTTTTATTTGTTTAAAACATGTTGTAAAGAGTCCCTTAAAACGGATCAAAAAAAAAAAAAAGAGTCCCTTAAAAAAGCGGCTCGTTTCGAACCATTTAAGATGCCGAAGATTTTTAATTAATAAAATAGTAAATTAAGAATTAAACAAAGAGAAACAAAAATTAACAACTGCATTGCATCCATGGAGGCTTCTGTTGTTCGATCTTCACTTTTACAATATATCTACAAAGTGAAGAAAAAAAAATCAAGATACTGTTTTCGAATTTGACAAAAAAAACAAAGGGAGAAAAGAAAGATAGAAGGAAAAATATTCTGTTTCTGTCTACTTTTCAGCAAAGTTTTTCGTTTCAAGGCTGACATCGCAAGCATATCTAGCCAAGTCCACTAGAATTTTAAAAGTTTGCAATGTGACCATGTCCCAAGACTTTCAAATGTTGGTTTGCAAAACAAAAGGATAATCTCCACCCGAATGGGTTGACAGTACTTGACCCAGACGCGAGCGGTTAAGGCATGAGACTTGCAGACTGCTTTCGCTTAGGCCTCGGGTTTGAAATATTTTAGGTGCTATCAACTCTTGCATGGCTAGTTCCTATATACGAGACTTGGCCTTTCATTGGTCTCTCTCTAATGAACGTGATTTCAACTCTCCAGAGATCAGCCGAGATGCACATATGCTAATCCGGTTCAAAAAAATGAGAGAGAGAGAGAGAGAGAGAGAGAGAGAGAGAGAGAGAGAGAGAGAGAGAGGTGTTTTGGCTCCTCCTCACCATCCAAGGGAGGCACTTCAAAGTGACCAATGGATGAAAAGCACAAAAGCATGGGTTGACAGCACCGGGACCCCATACCCTCTATTTCTTAAACAAGAATAAAACAAGAGAAAAGATAAAAAGAGAAAGGAAAACATAAGGGAAACCCTAAAAAGGAGGGGGGCAGTGGGCCATATCTGACTTCCACTAACATATTCCAAACATATAAACAGATCAAAAAAGTGGGATTTTCAATCAATATATCTCCCCACTCTCACTCTCACTCTCCCTATTCTGGAATTGAATTATTCCTTTTCATTTCTTATCATCTTTTTGTTTCCTTTAAACTAAAGGCACTGCAAGCCCTTTGCAAAGAAAAAAAATAAAGAAAAAAAAGTGATACAACAGTGAACGCTCCTTTAGCCTCAGCTAAATTCAACTACAACTAATTCTTTTGTAAAATTAGAAGAAAAAAAAAGTATTCAGTGCTTGCGCGGGAACTAATAATTCTGGAGCCTTTAGAGTCACCTACTTATACGGACTCTATACGTTCGGTGATAGACCTTACACTGTATGTGACTGTAGAGGCTCCGAAAATGTTACAATCATCACGTTAAAATCGAATACTTTTCCCCTAAACTAGTACAAATCTTTTCTCTCATACTGGATACACCTATATATTCTCATTCCTAACCCCAATCTTTCATCATCATTCTTCAATTTTTACAAGACTACACATTCGAGTCCACTAGTCTCTAATAAGTATCTTCCAAAGCCATCATTTTGCTTGTAGCTGGCCCAGCAATCCTCTGCCCTTTATAGGGTCATTTCCTTTTCTTTCTCCTTCACCTTATTTTCCTCTTCCATCCGCTACTGATTCCCAGTTCTAAAATTCTGTATATTTTCATTTCTTCCAGTCGGCTGACGCAACGAGAATCGCAAGAAGCACGGATTCCAAAGCATGGTCGTATGGGCCCCTGCCGGTGTTTCCTTCTTCACTTTTATCGATCTTTATCGTTCCCCAACTTATTTACTAGTTGCAGGGGCCGCGAATCGGTCCCATGCCCTTATGTTGATGGCTTCTATTGATACCTCTTTATCTGTAGGTTCCTCCAAATGTTGGGGTCCAAAAATCGACCGTCGTCTCATGAGTAACGGGGTAGGTGCTCGAAACTGGCACCAAACATAGCCCTCTACTTCTGAGATCTTGCTTCGGTCCTTCATCTTCCTTTGATTTACCAGGATTCTGCATTAAATAAAAGATGCTTTATGATCAATTTCGAAAGAATTAGCAAGAAACTATGGAGCACTTACTTACCAAAAAAAAAAACTATGGAGCACTTCATCTGTTTTATATAGAGGTAATTGATTCCAAACATAGAAAAGTGCTACAATACAAATCCAATTAAAAAAAGTATATTAATATTCATAAGATTTGCAAAGAAGTTCATCACGTTTAGGTGAAAATTCTCAGCATCAAGATAAAAATTCGTAACCTAAAAATGTTATTAGTTTTTTTTTTGATAAGCAACAAGATTTTATTAAGAACTCGACAAAGGGTACATTGAGGAGAGATCAAATACAGAAGTTATACAAAAGTCATTAATTCAAGATCGATGTTACGAATTTAAGATTGATGTTAGTGGTGATATTATGAACTTATATATACAAAAGTCATTAATTCAAGATCGATGTTACGAATTTATTTCCAAATGTTATCAATGCAATATATAAAGCGGTGTATAACGTACATACCCCAAGTATAAGGTACGTATTGCAGCATTTCTTCCAAATATACATAAAATTAAAACCAACTCAAAATGATCTAGAACGTGTTGATTCTATCAAACTCAAGGTCGCTAGCCTCGTTACAAAGGTTTTCAAAAGTCACATACCATGCACAACAGAAGGAAGAAATAGCTAGAATATTTCTTTCTTTTATCGACAAAAGTAACATTTTATAAAGAAACTTAATAGAAAGAAAGAGAATATTTCTAGCTACCTGCTGGAGTTGCATGGAAGCTCCACTTTTCATGTATGGGGTACTTAAAACCTGAGAAAATTAATCAAACGAATAAGTAAAGCATGGATCATAAATGGTTTATATCGATACATTATCCAAGGACATACTACAATACGTACACACCCCGTACTTGGGCATGTACGTATGCAAGCCTTAAGTTATGTAAAAAAATCCAAACATTTTAGGGAAAATGACGGCTCAGGACGTGTTTTAATAATTAATACTCACTCCGTCCCTTTATTACAGTCCAGTATTCCATTTTGGGCTGTCCCTTAATAAGTGTCTATTTTGTAAAGTTAGTGGGTAAAAGTTGGTGAATTGTCTATTTTGTCCCTAAAAGTAGATTCCATTTTGAAAAGTTTGTGAATAAAAGTGTAATGATGATGGGTAAGTAGGGAAAGTGGAGGAAAAAGTTGATGTGAAAGGTATAATGATGATGTCTTTTTAATAAATTGGAGTTACGAAGCAGGACATTTAAAAAGGGACGGAGGGAGTACCCACCAAGGACATGCTGAGAATATTTGTTAATGCTGAAAATGTCCTTGTTGGTTATTAATTATCAGAACACGTCCTTGGCTGTCATTTTCCCAACATTTTAATATAAATTCACATCATCAACTTCTAATCCATAACTTTTGTGTTTAAATTGCCAACATTTGAAGATAAAATTCATTACACCAAAGTTTAATTAATAACATCGTTATGTTATGCGTTTTATTGTTGATAATGAAATTTTGTGCAATCGTTATGGATGTCAATGTAAATCTTACGAATTTTCGCATAGATATTGAGAATTTAAGGTCAAATTGGAAAGGGTACATACAGTACACATCAAAATAGAGGTGGGTATTATAACACTTCCCTTTATTATTTTGTTTGGAAATGAATTTTGTTTGCAAAATGTATAGTATTAAGGTGCTACTAATGGTACTTACATTAACTTGTTCATGGAGGAACTTAATGTATTCAATTGCTTCAGAGAGCACTGAAGCTGTATCCGTCTGAAACATACAAAATCATAGATTAGAATGTATATATATAAGATGATTGATTAGTTTCAAGAATTCATCAAGAAAATCATCTCTCACTTTTGACCACTATACATATATACTATATCTTTTGTGGTTAAAGCTAATAGTACTATGAAGTATTTGTATTACCTTTCCGAAAGGCGAAACCAGTTGTTGGAGAGCTGTGATTTTGTCCCCCATCTTCTCTTTCCTAACCTATAACCACAATTAATCTACAACTTCACAATTCTCCAAGAAATTAATCAAATTTCGATTCCGGTTGAGTTTGGTTTTCGTTTTCATTTCCAGAAAGAAAAAAAAAACATAGAAATGATCAAAACAATGAGCGTTTAAAAAAATTTCGTGCTTTTTGCTTCCGAAGACACGAAGAAAATGAGAAGAAAGAAAACGAAAACAGTATCAAACAGGACTTAACTAGCAAGATAGTGTACCTTAAAAGGTGGCAAAGGTGCCGGTGCTTCGCTCCGGGACCTTTTGCTCGATGCTTCACTGCCACTAGTACTTTTCTTCCCCACTGTGCTACACTCCTTAACCTCAGATGTACAGCTCTGCTGAAAAAATAAATAAATAAATAAACACGGAATCCATAACTCATTAAAGTACCACAATCCAAAAGGTTGAAACCCACGGATCAAAAAAAAAAAAAAAAAAGGTTGAAACCCTAGTCGAGAAATTTGAACATACATCAATTTTAAGGATCATTTATTACCTTAGGTTTGTCATCGAAACTCGGTGGAGGAAACTGCGACTGCAACGATGGAAAAAAGCTTGATCGGACATCAGTAGTACTAGCGTTCCAAAACTGGCCGCTGTTGGAAAACTGCAGCTGGCTCGGGGGAGCTTGGTGTTGTTTCGGAGGGGAATTAGGTCTTAGGAAATTAGGAAATTTAGACCAAGAATTCGGCAACAGTACTTCACCGGAGCTCATCCCATAACTCGCCGGATACGGATAGTTCATCGGCTGATTATCGAAACCAGACTGTTGCTGCACTTGTTGCTGATTATGGTCGGTTGACAATAGCCCTTGTAGTAGCGTTGATGGGCTGCCGTAAGCCGCTTGATCCATCAACTGCGGCTGATCCAGTAAGAAACCGCGGTTGATTTGCTTGTACTCGTTCGCCGGGGACTCCATCCCGATTTCTGACCGAAAACTCGCACTCGAGTTCAAGTCTTCTTGAATTGCTGATCGGAAACTGCTCTCAGCTTTCCCACCACGGCTGCCCGAAAAACCGAATAAATAAAAAATGAAATCATACCCATCAAATCATACGACTCGAATTTGTCAAAAGAAATGAAAACAAAAACCCTTAACCTCGAATAGCTAGAAAGTAAACTGGACTTACAGTAAGGGTTGGTTCCAATCCATGGCTTGAGAAGAAAGGCTTAAATCCATCATTTGTAAGTTCGGATCGACCAACAAGTTACTGGTGAGGGGCGCCGAGGATGACGCCGACGACCCGCTTTCGAACCGGTTCCTCGATGACTCCCACCAGTTTCCACCACCTATGGGAAACTCATCAGCCATAGCTAAAAAGGTTGAACTTCCTTTTATAAGATCAGATGTTGATTTTTCTTCTCTCTCTCCCTCTCCCCCTCTCTCTCTCTTTCTCTGTGTGGTTTTTGTCTTGAGATTCTTCTTGGCACCTCTGAGGCTCTCTTTATTCTTGTGGCTTGGTTTCATAAGGTGATGAAAACGATTCGCTGCATCTCGCTATTTATACCAAAGTAAGAACCGGAATTTCGTTGACTTTTCTTCCAAGGGGTGGTATAGTCATGTACTGATTTGATTACTCAAATGAAAGGTCTGATAGATATCAAATCCTGTCCCTTGGTTTAAGGCCCCGTTCTCGAACGAGAAATAAGTATTTATTTTCTAAGAAGGCAATTTTAAGATTAAAATAATAGGCTTACTGAAATATAAAATATGTAATATGGATATTGTTTAAAAGATCTCGATTAGATCTTTAATACGATGCAAAAAAAATCAAAAAATTATTTTTTATTTATATTATTTTTGAGTTTAAAAATGTGAAAATAAATACTTATTTTTTAATAAGGTGTTTTGAAATTTGGCCCTTGTTAAATAGATAAATATATGGATTTCCTTTTTCCACGAGACCATGATAAATTTCTTTCTTTTCTTCTTTTTCTTGTTTTCTTCCGTGTGATATTTGTCCCTGATTGATCTTAATTACGTCCTCCATCCTCATTTAATAGTCTATTTTGGGAGTTCGAGCTACATTTCAATTGATTATATCTCGTAATTTATAAAGCTTATGTGACTTTGAAAATATTATTTTATAGAACTAATTGAGATTTATCACACAAGATTTATATTGGATATAAAATTCATTACTAATTTAAAAATACAAGTAGCTAGTTTTATCCGGTTAAAATAAAACGAGAGACTATTAAATAAGGACAGAAAAAGTTTATATCGACTTCTATCGAGGACGGCGGAAGAGACTAGTATTAAATAGGGACGGAAGGAGCTGCATCTTGACTGTCCAATTGGACAATTAATGGGTTAGGTTTGTGAAAGATTCTTACCGTAAGATATCATTTGTACCTGTAAAGAATTTGTTAACAAATTCAAACCATTAAAACCAATTTCCGATTGCACGGACCGCTTTTTGCAGTCCCTTTTTAGATTGTGGGGATGCTGGATTCTTTTGCCAATATATATATAAATGTAATCACACGCACTTGGTTGGTAGATTGCAAAACCCTATTTTATAATTTGGCTTTATCCAGAAAAAATATCATGATAATTAGTAGTAGTAGTAGTACATATTCAATTTTGATGTGGTGCATGTGGACCACACTTTAGTCTCTAGTTTGCCAACTTTGTTTCTATGTTACTTAATTTGTTCTTTGTATACCAAGAACAATACTACGGGTACGTACATGTCCAAAAATGTATCAACCGCTCATGTGGGGCCGATCAAGTCTCGCAAAGATGATCCAAAATGCTTATTAGTTTTGAGGCCATGACGGTTCTGGCTAGATTAAGAATGGATGGTACGAAACCTGCTGTGTAGAAAATTAGTTCAATTAGATTTCGGTAAGTGCTTGATCATGAATTAATTCTTACATTTTTTTGTTCAGAATTCACAATCTAGAATTTTGGATAAAAAATTGGACGAATTGATCAAGCACTTACTGAAATCTGATTGAGTTATTTAAAACAGGGCAGGTTAAAAATTATTCTCTCTACAAAATAAACGACTTCGGTGATCATCTATATGGGATCCGAGGAGAGTCTCCGTCTACATAGGGTGGAAGCCATTTCTGTACCCTAGCTAGTCGGATTCCATGCCAAATTTGGAAGTGAAAAAACTGCAAGTACTAATTAACAACCCCCATTAGAAGGACCACTACCCTAAAATTAACATTAATTAATGTATATTATGTTAGTTTTCAAGTGCTCTAATTCAGTAATTAAGGTAGGTGAATCTTACCAACTTCCCAGAAGAATTTCTGTGTGTGAAAAACTATTTCTTCAATTAAGTCGTGTCAAGAACCCAAATGATTACAAGTCATATAATGAAGTTAATCAGCTTTCGAACTTAAGAGCTCATAGACTTAAATCTCTATGATTGCGTTTTCAAGACTAACATTATCTGCTAAACAACAAATTATCTGCTAAACAACAAAACAAGGATAAACTTTTTTGTATACCAGGTATACCAACACCATTGGTATCCCCTCCGGTCCGTTTTCTAATTTTTCTGTCATTTTCCGATCACACTTGGATGATCGACTCCGTTCATTTTGTAGAGTTTGGCAAGAACCTTAAACATACTAAAAATCGTGTTCATCGGATTTTTTTAAATACATGATCGGCACACATGAAAATTGAAGAAAATCAAAACTGGATCCAAAACCACACTGAATCGGAACCCAGTTTTGTTTTTTTTTTTTGCAATTTTCACATGTGCCGATCATATATCAATTAAAATCCGATGAACACGATTTTTGATATGGTCAACCACCACTTAAACTAGTAGTAGGAGTATGATCTTAATTACTGTAGTATAACATCACACAAATTTCTCTCTCTCGCTCTCTCTCCTTCTCTCTATCTCTCTACACGAATCTCTCTGATGCCTCGATCGCCACCTCCTGTGATACCTTATCCAACAAACTCCTCCAAACCCAAATTTTTGGGCCCCATAGTGGGCCCACAACTGTGATCTAAACCATTCATCCCGTAGTTCCTGTTAAGAACAACTTATGTGTAAAAAATCAGCTTAATCGATTATTAGTAAATACATAAACAGATCGTATAAAATGGACAGTTCACACAATTTTAAACTTGAACGCCACATTTTACACAGTCTGCTTATGTACTCATCAATGACATATCGAGCTGATTTTTTTTTTTTTTTTTGCGTTTGTTGTTACCATCAAGTAAGGGATGAACGATTTGGATCACTGTTGTGGGCTCATAATGGGGCCGAAGAATTTGAAGTTTGGAGGGTTTTGGCGGTGACCTGATCCCTTACGACCAGGCATATCATTGGTTTTTCAATTAAAATTCATACCTCAAAATTAGCTTAGGATTGTCCATGTTTGCAGTTCAGCTAATAGAGAAAAAAAATTCTTTCCAATAATAAGTCACACTCGAAAAAATAAATCTTCAAAGACAAACCCTAATCAAACAGAAACCGACCTCACCTTGGAAGCTTGAAAAAATAAAATTAACTACTACATACATATCATGCTTGCGTTTCAGAATTAGCCCTGCATAAGTTTCTGAAAATTATTTTTCGACAAAAAAGAAAATCAGAGATCAGAGATATACTTTTCTCGAAAATGAGTTCTTCAATTCTACGATAAACTATCAAGAAAAAATGTATTGGAAATCATAAATGAAGTAGTAACTTCTTTAAATTTTTTTATGCTAAGCAAAGAGAACTTATTACTAATATTTATAAATGATTACGAAGATTAAAATGATCAAGGGCATACCAGCAAAAAAACCACCCGAGACCTGAAAGAAAGCAAGACGCCAACTTGAATACCAAACAACCCACAAAACCCAACAAAAAACAGCCAAAAAACCTGAGCGAAACAGCCAAAAAACCTGAGCGAAACCCAGACCCTAAACAAGACCCTGATCATCAAACAGCCAAAACGTTAGAAGTAACTACTTTTTAATTTAGAAAATACGATTGAATTTTTTTACAAAATTGAAGCCACAAGTGGTTTATGTTGGTGGAAAATTGTTTCTTAAATGGTCAATATTTTTCTTCAACAACAGTTTGATAGCTAGGATTGAAGATGTAAAGAAAAGGGCGGGAGGAAAAAGTGGGGATTTGGGGTGGAGGGAGGCGGCGGAGGAGGGAGGGGGGAGGAGGAGGACTCAGAGTCTCCATCAGTAGGAGTCATAAAAATAATTGACCTGTCGATTTTTTCTGTTGTGTTGTGATGAAAAAAAACAAAACTAAAAGCATAAAAAGACAATAGTCAACTGCATGGGGTCCACGCGGCATGCTCGCGTGCGGTTCACTGGGTCCCACTATCCTATGAGTCAGAGCCCCGATAATCTCATCATTTCAATCTGACGTACCAAATGCGTTGGAAGTAGTGTACTTGTTTTTCACCTACTAGATTTTTTTTAGAATGTTAGATTTTGACGTTCCACCTTTAACATAAAATTATTAGTAACTTTATAAATAAAGTGGAGTGCTTGGGTATAAAAATAAAGCTTAAAAATCAATTTTTATAAACAGTAAATCTAGAACCACAAACACTCACACGTATAAATTGACAAGCTCATTCACATTGAGGGTGGAATCTTGACACACAATATTTGTGCGCTGTGCGCGGGTCCCATATTCAACGTGAATGAGTGTTTGTATTTATATGTACAAATGTTTGATGTACAAATGTTTCGAAGTGCACCTACTAGACAAGAAAATGCTCTTGGCAAAAAAAAAAAAAAAACCCATAAATACTAGACAATGGTCATTTTACTTATTTTAATCTTTCATTTTTTCCCCCCCAAATTGAATCCTCACATCTTCAGCCCTAACTGAATATTTTACATAAATTTGGGTAAATATTTGAGTTGAAGGCTTGAAGCTCAATTTGGTATAATCGCCGCTCACCGTCGTCAAAACTGTAACAACTCAGGTCTCTTTCTATGTCTCTCCCTCTACCTCTACCACAATTTCTTTTGTCTCGATCTCTCCAACCACCGCACTACCACAAATTATAACCGACAGCTTTTGGTAACCTCTCAATCTAGATTCGCTACCCTGCCGAAGTTGCTAACAACGACGAACAAACTCCGTCTAGCGACGAGCACAACTACAAAGCAGCCGTTCGAAATTTGGTATTGGGTTTGAGTCTCCCTTAATTTGGTGAAAAAATTGAATATATTCCCTTGGGTATGAGTTCTGGTCTACGATTGAAACTGATTTTTAGGAGTTTTTCTCATATTTTGAATCTGAGTTAGGGTTTGAGTAAGGGCTGGAGATGCTCTTATTTCTTTTCTTCCGATGGATTAAAAAACTGCACGATTAAAATTGTGTATCAAGCATTTGAATTTTTATATATCAAAGCATTTGAGAATTTGGACCATTGCTTTGCAGTGGCTTGTTTTCTCCAATATGATAGTATATGTTTCCTCTATATTAGGTTCTTGTACTTAGGAAGGTCTTACCCTTATTGGGACCATAAGTCTAATAATAATTTTATCATACGAATGAGTGAGTTGCTTCTAGTACTTGAATTTCTATCGAAACAAATGGATCCAACTTTCAATGATTGGAGCAATTAATTACTTCAATAAGTATCACTCATGCGATCTAAAAATAAGGATTTGTACAATAAAACCAAAGATTAGATTCTCAATTTTACTAGGAAATTTTGTAATTCGTAACACCCTCAAATTAATGATAGAAGATAGTGGCTTGATGAATAAGGGAAAATTATTCAATACTCTGGGAGTATACTCCCTCCCCTCACATAACACATTCATTCCTTTCGTATTTTAAAAAAAAAAAAAAAACCACCATTCATTGCATCATTATCGGCAGAAAATTTTCCAAACCAATTTTAAATCCGAAAATTATTCAAAAACCACAAGTTAGGTCCTCATTCAAAAAGGAAACTAAAAAAAATAAAGAAGGACATTAAAAACTAGCCAGATAATTAAGATGTCCTTGAAATGGTGAAAAAAGTGTATTAATCACTGTAAAAGTTGTATAAATGTCAGTGACTTTGTATTGATATCCGCCTTACCTGTATCAAAACTATACTAACTTGTTTCGCGTATTTGCATTATCCACTGTCTAATGGGCAGCAATTAGCATAATCTTACTTTAAAAAGAAATCTCATGGACATTACCAATTAATAATTGGCAAACTATATAGAAGAATTTCGAATAGCAGTAGCAGTAGCAATATATATGCAGCAGCAAGTTATGTTTAATGGCTCTAAGTGACAAGATTATCTACCCCATAAGAAGCGGTTTTGTGGGTATTTATTCATTTCACGGTGTCTTTCATTGATATTTAATTTTCATGCATGTAACACCTACATTTGGTTGGTTCAATGCAAGTACTTACTAAATGTTTTGGTTCAAGTTTGCATATCCATAATTGTAGCACACGATGAAATCTTAGCTTTCGAACCTGACATGTGTGTACGGTCTTCTTCAGATGGTTACGTGGTACTGATCGAGCACAATATTTCTTGACGAATATATATATGACTTCGCCAATCAACATAAACATTCGTGTACCAAACAAATACTATCATGCCGCAGTCATTTACCATGAAGTAATTGTCAAGTGTAATCTCACAGTTAATTAGGACATGTTTGTTCGCTTTGATTTTCAAAACCACACTCTCTCTCAGCACGATTCTCAATAAATTTTTTCTTCAACTATCTCTCCATTTAAGAATCTTCAAAAATTTCCCTCAAAACCTAAACCGAACAAATTCTAAAGTCCCATTAACCATCGCTCGTAACTCGTAAGCGGTTGATTAGCACTTTTTTTTTTTGAAGAAATATCTTATGTCAAGTTGAAAATGATGTCACACTGAGGTCAGCTTGAGCTGTGCAAACTGACAAGCTCGGAAAACCGTACTATAAGGTTTCAACACTCACTGATTGCATCTATTTGGAGAGAGAGAGAGAGAGAGAGAGAGAGAAAGAAATGAAACAGTTGTAGCTGACGACATGGGGTCCAAGGGTCACATTCTAAGGCCAGGGTTTTACCATTTTTTTTATTAACCCACACTATACTACTACTTGCCAGCCACCTATGGAGTCAAACAGGAACTAGAGTAAAACACGCACCGCGTAAAAGCCGCCCCAGACAACATTAATCATGACTAGGTTTACTTGTTGGGACATTCACCAAACACATGAAAATCTCTCTCTCTCTCTCTCTTCTCTCTCTCTCTCTCTCTCTCTCTGTAATTTGTGAATGGTGATTAAAGGGTCCACTTTAACTAGATTAGCTACTAAATGGGAGTCTAATCTCCATTTCACAAAAGTCAAAATCAGACCCGGGCCGGTGATCTAATTCGATGTGATTGAATCTTGGAGTAGTGAAAGGAAGACCATCCCATAAGTCAACAAATTCTAACCATCTAAGATTAGTCAACTGCATGCAATCATTTGGGTGTTTGACCTACGTTGGACGGTGACCACCAATTTCAGTGGTCTGCATATAGTCTCTATACTATGTCTTTGATATTTGATATTTTCCTACTTTTGTCCACACAAAAATCAGTTCATTTTTTCTTCCCATGGATCAAGAAGTGGAGTATAATTTACCAGTACCAGTGGGAACCTCGTGAACTGGATTTTTTTTTTTTTTTGGTATTGTGTCATCTACACTCCATATTTGTAGAAATGATAAAAATAGTTCGCACTATCATGAAATAGTAACTCAACCCTCGTGCAATTCCTGGCTTCCGATCCATCATCTTGTACTCGAGCTGGCTCCCAACTTGCAGTTACTTTTGTACATTCCAAAGCTTAATTTCGATGGAGGTAGGTAGGTGTTGATGCATAGGTCTAGTAGTAGTGGCCCAATTTAAATAAAGTTTAACTATATATATTAAATATTAAACGTGAAATACAAGAATAAGAAAACATATCTTGGTTAAGACCACCTTTTATGCGTGGATACATATATACATTGTTCTTCCCTAAAAACAACTAAGAGTTCCACTATGTTGAACCGGACAAAAATATATAGTAGCAACAAAATCAATTATTTGGGAGCTTTTAGAAAGTGAGCTAGCTAGCTATATATGGGTTATGGTTCGATGAATCCAAATCAAATTATTAATTGCATTATTAGATCACACAATAATAAATAAACCACCATAGTTTTTTTGCAATCTAGTACGATCTACGAATAGGTTTGTGCAAATATGACATTGCAATTTTCTCTAAGAATCCAACAACATGAAGAAATAAGAGTAAATAAGACATAAATAATGCATGCCCTATATAAGGTGCTCTATTACATATCCATTGGACATAAAAATTCATTTTGTATTCTTTTCTTCTTTTTTTTTGGTCGATCGGAACATCAAATATATTAAACCAAAACGGAAACAAGCATCAGAGGTGCTAATAAGTTATAGTGCATACTACACGTCCCAAATAAAAGAGAAAAAAACACCTAGTCAAGGATCTACCTAATATTTTGGCAATCTCGAATCAGGTACTCCCTAATGGATATAGGGGCTTGTTCAAGGACAATAAGATGATCATTTTGCTCGGCGCCCATTCTAACGAGGTGGTCCGCGCATTGATTTGCTGCTCTATAGATATGAGTGAGCTTGAACTCAGTCTGATGCAGAAGCATCTTGGCATTATTGATGATTATGCTTTGCGGATGATTATGCATCATTTTCTATTCAATTTGCATTTGTAAACTTTAAAAAAAAAAAAACACAGAACTTTGTTCGGCTAATCAATCACGTAAATTTTTTTTTTTTATCACAAGATCTCTATGAAAACTACTCACGACAATTAATGATCGAAGAAAACGATAACAGTTTTTGAGTTAATAGTCATCCTTATGAGGGGGTCTTTGGGCCAATTATTTTTATGATTGTGAATTGTAGATTATGAAATTTTTTATTTGAATAAAAATCGGTAAAAGTATTTTGACAATATATGCATTTACGAGTTAAAAATGAATTTTGACAGAACGCATTTTAAAGTTGCTCTCAAACACCAAACCATACGATCAAAATGCAAAAACTTAGAGCGGCCAAACAAGTCCTCAATGTGTTTCTAAAAGCAAATTGCTCCAAATGCTCCCATGGAGATATTTTTTCCCACTTTAAGTTAGTGGTAAGACTCTTTCGTAGACCTCGACAGGGTTGCAAGTGTAATCTGTTTAGGGCGATAATTTCTTGCACGACTCTCTCTCTCTCTCTCTCTCTCTCTCTCTCTCTCTCTCTCTCTCTCTCTCTCTCTCTCTCCCTCTCTCTCTCTCTCTCTCTCTCTCTCTCTCCCAGTTGACTTATATTTAAAATGCATACTTGACTTGAATGTTGGGGATGACAAGTAAACATGAATTTGACTAGGCAGTGGCCATGTGTCACGTCGCTAATATGGTCTCGACGCCATCAGGTGGCGTTGACAATGGATTAATTGGATTGACCTAATCAATTGGATGGAAACATTAATTCCTCTGGCCATCAATGATTTGCTCCTAATACTAATACTTATCGCAACCCGTTTTTGAGTGGAAAGCAATCAAAATTATTTAGCTTCAAATAACTGTTTCAACGAAACACGCAGTAGATAAAAACTTAAGTGGCGTGACGCAGGAGAATAATGGTGGTGATCATTCAGTAGCTTCACATGCAGTCTACATTTTCCAAATTAGCAATTACTATTTGAAGCTGGAGTACTCTATTTAAGTTCTTAAGAAGTCGATCTTTCTAGTTTTTAGTAGTTAACCATCTTTATTTGTATTAATTAGTTATAGTCTAGAAAATCTAAGGTTAGGTTTTCAATGTTTGGAGGGATGTTCCAACAAATGTTATATAATCCGTTGCTATGAATGAGATGAGGAGTTTTGAGAAATCCTTTGGCTTATCTTCTTGTTTATTCTTATCTCTTAGGCGGATTCCTTAGAGTGACGAGTGTATCCAGTTATGTATTCCTCATTTAATTCTCGGGTGGTGTTAATCTGTATCCCGTTGGGTCCCTAACTTGGGTGGTGAGCTTACCCTTCAATCCCTTTATAATTTTCCTTCTTCCTTCCAAATGTCCGCCATCATGGTAGCAATATCTGCCATCATGGCGGCGAAACGAAGAATTATCCGCTCCGTTATGTGCAATATTGCTACCGGCCCCATGTTAACCGTTGATTAGAGTACTCTACCTATTTGAAAAATCTATCAAATAGTCGATATATATTGTTTCAAATGGACGCGTGATTGCAAGATATCGATCGTATAATTTTCTTCAACTTTTGGCTGTACAAAAGATAGAAAACGCGGAAGTTTAAAAAGAAAATTGGCTTGATCGTTCTCATAAGAATTCTTTTTTTCTTAGAACCTGGAAGAAACTTAATCTACTCTAACTTAGGAGTTGAGAAATGAGACACCAGTATAAGAACCAAAGTTATGATATATAACTCTGGAAAAAGGAGAACTTTTATTACCTTCTTTTTTTATGTTCCTAAAACCTCTCTAATTAAATACAAAAACAAATGAACTAGTAATTTGGGTAATTGGATCGCGAAGAATTGTTTCCGATGTTAAATAAGTTTCATATATATATGACTATCTTGTCGTCGAAACAATTTTCACAGATTTCAGTTCAATTTGTAATATAGTAATGTATCAAACGACTGTGATGAAATTATCTTCGCCTACCTAAGAAACTTATAATTAATCTTTGAAAGAAATAAACAAAGATTAAATGAACCAAGGCCACAACGACAGGAGCCACCCAAGACCCAAAAACCAGGAAGGCAAGTCACCACCCAATTAAACAAGATGGACAAAGAAAAAAGCACCCAAAAATTGGTCTACTCACCTACCAGAAACTACTTCACCATGACCTCATCGTTGCATCGCCAACAAGCTTAATTATTTACCTATTAGTTTTTCGCTTTCTTCCATATGTACTTGAGCACAGTTTTACTCCATTTTTTTCTTTCTCACAATCGGAACCCTAAAAAAAAATCCAGTTTTCCAGGACTATATAATACGAGTAGTGTATAGGATTTCTCATTGTATAAGGTTTCATGATGATGGTAATGTGGGAAAAAGTGATTGGTCGGACCTACCCCTTCAATCCCCTTTCTTCACTTGTCATAATTTCACACGCGGAAACGCAATCACTTTCCGTCGCCCGCAAAAATATCTACGCAATCTGCGATCCTTATTTGCATCTAATACACTCGATCGGTCTAACCGCTCACTAATTTTTCTTTCACATGTACGCGTGCATTTTTCAGTCAAATATGAAAAATGCTTTGCCTCAAATTTTCTGTGGCTTACCAATTATCGAGTTTTTATAAAATTACTGTTGCCGATTAAAAAAAAGAAGAAGGTACATTAATATTACACTAATTTCTTTTCCAGTGCGATAGTTCTTGACATGGATAGATTTTTTACAGCAGAAGGTTAATTATACGATGAAATCTATGCTATTAGCCGATCAATATATATATATATATATATATATATAGTCCCCTTCTAATGAGGACCACCTCATTTTAATAAAAGATGGTACCTGATTCAATGTGAACCCGCTGATACCAAAAAAAAAAAATGTGAACCCCAGATATACAAATTTAGGATTATACTTTTAGGGACATTTGAATTTTTACTTCTATTCTTATTTTTTGATCTTGAGACATTTGAAATGGAGAATTGCAAAATGACATTGTTGAAGGTATATTAATAAAGTTGTCCATCTCTCTAACAGTTTCACAATCCAATAGACATTAGGGCGAAGCACCTGGGGTGGTTTCCAATTCCATGAGTAATAAATTATCCAGGCCCTTTTTTTTTTTGGATCCCCAGTTACACTTGGGCTACGAAGCAGCTGGAGTGATTTTTTTTTTCCCCAAAAAGTGTAAAAGTGTAATAGTGTAATGGTGATGGGTAAGTAGGGAAACTGGAGGAAAAAGTTGATGTGAAAGGTATAATGATGATGTCTTTTTAATAAGTTAGAGTTACGAAGAAGGACATTTAAAAAGGGACGGAGGGAGTACTATTTACTTAGCTGAAGTGATTAATCCAGACCATTTTTTTGGGTTGGGTCCAGACCGTTGAAGATAGATCCAAGTACTATTACTTAGTCTATGAAGTAAAAGGCCAGTCTGATTATGCCTAATGGGGTCAGGCCTAACTCAGGTCCTTGAGGATTTTAGATCCATAAGCCCAGTAGCCAACATGATGGAGAAAACACGTCATTGGCCGTCATTTTCCCTAACCCAAAAGTCCGATTTGGCTGATTCTTGAGCGTCTTGCTTCCTTGATGTGTATCGAAGTATCCTTTTTCATAAACATAATTCAAAGCTACCCCACCTACCGCAACCCTAAGTCACGTACGTATAGAGTCTCTTTGACAAAGTAATTTAATTTGCACAAGCTTTTGCGTGCAGAAACGATAGGTCATAAAAATTTTACCCATGTTTTGAGTTGATTATAATTATGAATGAATATGTACGTAGATAAGCTATTCTAAAGCACTACACAACCAGCTAGCTATCTTCTTCTTTTTTATCGGTAACAAAATTTTATTGAACTCGTGAACCAGCTAGCTATCTTTAGTTATGATCCGGATGAATACGATGCGACGTGTGAATTTGATATGCTACATGTGAATATCGTGAGGTTCACATCTTATAATATATCCATTCTAGCAATGTTTTTTGTTCACATCTTATTATATGGCCTGATGGCCCCAAACATCTGACTGCATATAAAAATCCCAGCTCTTAGCAGATTATTACTATACTTATTTTTTTTGAACAGCAAAAACAAATTTTATTAATCTCCGAAATTGTTATAAAGATTAAAAGGATGGGAAAATAACGGCCAATGACATGTTTTGATAATTAATACCCATCAAGGACATTTTCAGCATTAACAAATGTTCTTAGCATGTCCTTGGTGGGTATTAATTATCAAAACACGTCCTGGACCGTTATTTTCCCTAAAAGGACAAGGAGAACGACAACAGAGTGCAAGACCTAATCCCATGATTGGCAAGAAGCCAATCAAGGAAACACCCAAATAGACAAGCCCATAAAATATATGAGCGCAGCCCAAACACCTAAAAATCAAAAAGCCAATACAATTAAGCCTCAACACCTAAATGGCCTTCAAGCTCACATAATGGGATAAGCCTAATCAAATAAGCCCAAAACACCCAAACCCTAGCAAGCACATTCACAGCCGCCGACAATCAACCACTGGACGTCCCACTGCCTCCCCCACCGCACACCCTCCAAACCCAACTGCACACCGCCAAACCACCACCAAAGCAGCCGGCCAGAAGAAACCCACTGCCACCGCCTCACCAAACCGTTAGGCTAAAAACCAATCTCAACCCAGGAGAAAAAACCCGGTGGAGACGCGCGAGCCTTGCCACCGCAAACCATGGAAATCAGATTGTTACTATACTTATGGCATACATGCTATGTCCACGCTGCCAATAAGGGAGGTATAGATCTGGGACTTGGACTGCTGGCTTAAGTTTTTAACTCTAGCCGAACTTAGGTGTAGGGAATGGAACTCTACGATGAGACTCGAACCCACAAATTATCTTGGTAAATGGAGCACGTTACTGCTTTGGTTACCCTTTGTTCTCGAATGAAGTATATTGTAACTAACCAATTTGTTTTGGACAATACTTCACACACAAGAAGACGCTAACGTCTATTTCATAGTGTGCTTTCAAGTTGTTCATGTTCTGGCAATATTTTGCATCTTTAGTTTTGTTAAATATGAAGAGAAGTTTTATTGACTTCGATAATGAAACCGTACAATGAAGCCTTTATTTATACAAAAGGAATGAGCCTAATATAGAAGGGAATCATCCCAATTATAATGAAATCGTAATCAATTACAATCAAAATAAAATCAAGGTAATCATATAATAACGTAATCATATCAGCACATGATTATGATATTATATTATTACTATATTCTAACATCCGCCTCAAACTCAAGTAGGTTTACCAACTTGAGTTTGGAAAACCCAAAGAAATCAAGAACAGCCAAGCCAAGCCAAGAAAAGCCAGGAGAGAGAAACGGTCAGGAGAGCCAAAAGCCAAGAGCCAGGAGAACAGCCAGGAAGAAAACCAGCAGAAACCAAGAAAAGCCGAAAAACGAAAAAGTCAGTAATCGAAAAGCCACGAGCACTGGTGGTGAAGAGGCATGGTGCAGGCAACCGGAAAGCGTGAAGGAGATTAACAAAATAACTAAGTACCCGGCGGACGGCAACGAGGCTTAGGCTGCTCGCCAGGAGCGAATATCCACATGGCCTAGATATTATAGCTCTGATACCAGGTTAAATATGAAGAGAAGTTTTGTTGAATTCGATAATAAAACCGTATAATGAGGCCTTTATTTATACAAGAGGAATGAGCCTAACTATGGAAGGGAATCATCCCAATCATAATGAAATCAACCTCATTTTTCCATTTTTTGTAGGTTCATGTCATGTGGATTGGCTATATCTTTCGCTGTACGAGGTATGCGTCACTCTCTTGATTTTGATTTTAATTCCCCTGCATTTGTTTGGGCTCCTGAGGCTTGGATTGGGCCCATTTTATATAGGGTCAGACTTAAAATTAAAAAGTTGGGCCTAATATGCGAAAGGGGTTTAAATACTTATGGGCCCCTATTTGTAGCATTTTCTAGGGGTCTGAAGCGGTGGTTTCTTGGGCTTGGGCTTCCGCCCGGGCTCGATCTGCTTCATGTGATGTTTAATTTAACTAATTGAACATAATTTTCTTTGCTGCGTCACGAAAAGAGGTTTGAAATGTTAGGTGCGAAGCTGTTTTCAGCTCGCAGCATCTTCCGTCTGGACGTGGCACGGGGCCGTTCGAACAGTCACAACAGGGTTTGCAAGTTTTCGGTTTTAGTATATCTCGTCCGAAAGGTTGTGCGCGGAGCAAAGGCTATTTTAACTCGTAGAGAGAGAGAGAGAGACTAAGGGTTTCCTCTACTGATCATAGTGAATTGGCATGGCTTCCGAGGAGTTGGCATGTTACCAAGCCTCGTACATCTTGGTATTCTGTTTCTCCTTTCCTCTAGTTTTGTATTACGTGATTCATAGCATCCAAGATCATGACTGTTTGTGTGTTGGGTGAGTCGATTGGATAGTTCGATTAATATCCCGACATTAAAGTCATAGCCTTTGTGTCCCTATCAAGTATAATTTAGCTTGGATAAAAGGAGGCTCATAGTATAGTTGGTGGAGATGACACCCCTTGTTACAACTACAGTAATAAACTTAATTTAGTCTTTTTTGGTCCCCCAAAAATGTATGGATAAGAAAAGGAATTCCTTATATCACGACCCTTATATTTTGTGGAGAAAATCCAATTAGGTTCTTCTTTGAAGTATGATTATTGGGAGGACCCATCTGTTGGTATAGTCTCTTTGACCCATGGATATCCATGTTCCCCTTCATGTGGGTGAGAATTGATTAGTTTGGGAATCAAAATCAAACATAGAGGAACATTCTTTAATTGAGAACCCAAAAAAAAAAAAAAAACTGAGAGAGGATAAGATTAAGATGATGAAAATGAGTACTTAGAATTCAGTTTTTGCTATACTTGGGCTGATTAGATGTGAAGTACAGTTCATACCGGCCCCAATGTCCTGATACTCTTAACCCACACCTACCATCATATATATATATATATATATATATATATATATATAGCAGATATGAATTCAATTAAGAGGGGGTTGTGGGGGCACAATCAAAGCTCTGCAGTAGTTATGTTGCCTAGTAGTAGCGATGGAATGGGAAGAAGAAGAAGAAGGGGGAGGCCCATTTCTTAGTTTAGTAAGAACACAATTATGCAAGCCCCTTTGTATTCTTCATGAAGGGGACATGACACACCCACCTCCTTTTTTGAGATTCATTTGTAGGGAGGGAGGACCAACATTTCCTTGTTCCTCTATAGTGAAGTAATAGTATTTGTGGTACAAATTACTGGAAAAATCCTATGCTAGAATGACAGGACAATGGGAAGTCATAGCTAGAGCGACTTGTCATCTAAAGCTTTATTAAGTCTCCGTTGCGGATGGAGACAGGATTGTCTGGTCATGTCGTTTTGAACCCAGCTCACGTACCGCTTTAATAAGCGAACAACCTAACCCTTGGAGCATTATGTAGTCTGAGGTGGCAGGGAGCCCGCATTGAAGTGCCAGATATTTCTGTCGATGTAAGCTCTTGGAGAAGATAAACCCTCTGGATGATTTGAGGCCTTAAGAAGAGGTAACTTTTGGAAATGTTTAGAGCATCTTAAGGCGATGGTCTAAGGAGCAAATAATTGACCCGACTATGAACCTAGTTGTTGGGGTTGTAATATTTACATAAAAATAGAGGCCTCATTTTTCAAATTCATCTAGGACCCCGCAACTCGCAGACAAAACTAATAAGGTCACACGCCATGATCTATATATATATATATTATCTTCTATCATGTTTGTGGATATTTCTTTTATATTGCATCACCCATACACCTTCCAACACCACTTCACAAGCACAAAACCAAAGTCAAAAGGCAAGCCAACATTTGTCCAATTCAACCATGGTCCACAACCCCTCATGCAACTATTTATAATGGAAAGTATAGTGATATTCCTCTAAAATCGAATCCATTCAAAGCAAAAGAACATATAGTTATTCAACCTATTAGCCTCTGTTTTGCATATTACTTGTTTTCAATCCATGCATGAATGTGTTCCCCACATTCCCTGGTCTCACTCCCTCCCCCACCTGCACTTAAAACTCTTATCTCTTTCTTTACACCACCATTGTTTCAAAAAACAAATGTAAAAGTTATAAAGAAGAGAGAGAGAGAGAGAGAGAGAGAGAGAGAGAGAGAGAGAGAGAGAGAGAGAGAGAGAGAGAGAGAGAGAGAAATCACATATAGAAAAGAAAGCACGTACAAGTATGCCCCCCTTCCATTCCTTGTGATATGGCTTCAATCATCTTCTCAAAAGAGATACTTTTGGTGTACTAGTACTACTTTTGTGGTCAAGCGGATGTTCGGTTGTTAAGGTCCCACAGGTTACCCAAACAGGGGACATGAAAAGATGGGCTAAAAGGCCCCCCCCCCCCGCCCTACGAGCCAATCACTTGGATTTGGCCTAACAACTCTATGGTCTAAGTCACAAGATTAGATTTGTGCTTGATTAGGGAACCAAAGACAAAATTAATTCAAGCAATCTAAAGCTTGTGCATGCTTCACCATATAAAACTTTTGGGTTTGGAAACCACCCAAAAAAAACAAGTCACCTTTCCTTGATATTTAGTTATTTTTTTCCCAAAAAAAACGAAAATAAGACAGCCAGTGGGGATGATGATTTCCTGGATGTGACAAATGAGGCTGTAATTGCAAGTTAGCCAGGCAAACTTTAGTCTAGAAGAGTCCAAAAATATTGGGATACCGTGTATGATTGAGGATCCGCAACGACTCTCTCTCACGATAGACTTGACTCGTACCCTTAATTACCCAATATGCACCTCAATGACCTCATGAGTTATAGCTGTGGAAATGGTGGTGTAAGATCAATGTTTCTTTCTCTTTGTTAGTGTTCCTTTTGATCCATCTTGTCATGTTTTCGGCTTTTATTTGATAGACAATTGCGGTTTTAGAACCACAAAAGCCCTCATTATTTTGTTTATCCCAATTTTTTCTTGATGAGAGATGCACGTATGATAAGAGAAGATCTAACGACCCAATGGGTGGAAAACTTGTGGACGCAAGCAAAGAATCTTATGTCTGTTAGGGAGTCACACCAGATGAGTCCACACGATGCGAATCCACATACGCTATCTCAAGATCGACTTGAGCCATAATCTGATTTTATTCCCTCTAAAAGTATACTTAATAGCGAGAAATCGGTGACATAGAATAGAATCACTTTCTTGACATAGAATAGAATCACTTCATTTAATTATCTGTATTACAGTAATAGCCTTGTTTTGATCCATCATGTCATGTTTTCAACTTTTAATTAAAGTTTATCGTCTGCCTATTCGCTAGAGCCATAGTAATATCATCAGAGCTCCCATGAATCCAGATCTCCCAACAGTGAGAGACAAACTCGGTTTATTGGGTACTAAGCATGTGGATTGGCAACAGTGACCCATTTTTGTTTGGTTTGGCCTCTCTTTTTTTTTTTTACCCCAAGCTGATGCCTGAAACTAACATGCACCGAGTGTATGCGTAGAAAAATGGATTGGCAATATCATATCTTTTTTGCCTTCACCAACTTTTTAGAGGTTTAATTTTCGCCAACGTGAATCCTTCCTGAGACCACGCAATAGCGGAAGTCTCGTGCACTGGGTTTGCTCTTATTTTGCAAAAATTGTCTTTGAGTAACAGAAAAGTTGTTTGGACTAACTTTTAATTCTCTTCTTCATGTTAACAAGGTGTTTGGTTTTTTTTGCTCTTTGCTTCTCTAGTCCAAAGATTTGATCTTTATGCTTGTTCAAAAAGTTCAAAAAGAACCCTAAAAAAGTTTGTCTAAAGGCAACCTAAACATTGTTATAGTATCCCTCAATAAAACTTGGTGACTAAAAAACCTAAACAAATTAGGAAACATGCATAACAAGGAAAACTTAGACTAACTACGAAACATGAATCGCCCTAATACCAGGGGTTGGATTTTCAATTAGACTAACCAGGAAACATAATTTCAAAACTTATAAAACATGGTAACTTATGGTAACATAACATTTCCTAGGTTTATGCAAACAATATGTATAATTGGCAAAGCAACCATTCCTGATTTTTGTTGAATTTTTTTTCCCTTTCTAATTTTGGGTGGTGATCCCTTTCAAGGGGCTTTAATTTGTACTTGTAGGCCATATATGTAGCCATTTGATTAGTGCTGCCAATAGTGTTGTCCAAGATTTGGTTTTTATTTAAGATGGTGTGTTCTGCTCCATATACATCAGACAAAACATGATTAAGACCTAAACCTAGTCCTAATGAAGATTGTGAATGTAATGATCTGGTTAAAAGCAATGATGCTGTCATGATGTTTAAACGATGTTGTTGGTATGATGTACAATTAACAAAGGGGTTAAAAATCCCTTACTAGCAGGACCAAAATCATACCAACAGAACTCTGGTCAATTGTGTGGCCATCAAACCCACTAACTAACTGGACTAATCCTTGAGCCTAAAAACAACGAAACACAACTTCTTTGTGAATTCTCTCATCTCAGAGTGGATGTCTGTCTTCCACCAGAGAGGGGATTAGTTGAGGTGCGACTAAGCTGATCCCGATACTTCTGACAGTCAGCACAGAAATGAGAAGCTAGCTTTTGACATGGAAAATCAAACTCTATCTCTTCTGTACATTTCTGAAAAGTAGAGACTAGAAACCATAGAGAGGGCACCAATAATGTGGTGTACATTGACATAAATAAATTCTGCAGAAATATTAATACTCCTACGATCCGTGAGTAAAAATTCTTCTTAAATTCTGAAGCATTGATTACAGCAGAATTAAGTAAGAACAGAGAGAGTAGTGTCTCTATCATTTGAGGCACTCGACCGACAAGAGTGCAGAAACAGTAACAGGATAAAAGAAACACGAAGAAGTTGGTCAATTAAGGCTCCCATTCCTCATATCTGTAAGAGTCACTACCAACATTATCCGTTGAAAAGGAGAGAAAGAATCAAACAAGGGGAAAGTGGAAGAATAAATACGAGTAGCACATTTTGTAAAAGCCAAAGTCACCGGCGACATTTATATCCATACACGCCCTATAAAGTTCCCAACAGATAAGGACTTAAACATTCCGCCCCATACGGTTAGTTGATGGGTTTACTCCCGCCACGATTAACTAGGGTTCGGTCGGTTATTGGCCGGGATTCGGCAGTAAGAAAGTAATTTCTTGTAAATCTCCTAGTCCCGGCATGAATAGCTTGCTTGGTTTTTGACCGGATCAGAGAAGGAATTAGCCGTGGTGCGCGTAAGCTGGCCCGGTCCTTTCTTTGATTGCTTAATTGCCTGCAAGATGAGCTATGTGGATTAGATTACAAGGCCGCATCTGATTTCAGCAGCAATTTAGTTAGTGGATTCTTGATGATTCTGTTGGGGGGCTTGGAAAGAGATCCACTAACAACGATTTTGATTTAACCAACTGGCCGGATCGTCCAATTCGTCGCGTTCTATGACTTTTTTCAAATGACGAATGATGGGTATTCGGATAATCTTTATCGAGACCGTTGCTGGATCTCAATTAGACTCTGATAGCCGCCCGATGTATGTGAGACGAGGAATGTCAACGAGTCAGGATGAATTTCCGACAGTACCCCCAGAAAATTAAGATGACAAAAAGGACAACAATTTTGCTTTTGGGTAATGGTTGTCCTGGCGTGTTATATCTGTTTGGTGGATGATGAAAAGTGGAAACCATTATTCGTTGCATCATATCATGATATCATATGAATTCAAACGTAAAGCTATTGTGAGAGGAGAGGAGTTTGTTTTGGGCTTTTGATGGGTTCCAGTTCAAAGTATAAAGAGAGGACATGTCCGGATAAAGGTACAAGCCAAGTACACCCACCCTTAGCGGCTAGTGCTGCTATTACTCCCTGCTGTAGGGCAAAGGCCCCGTCCCGCTAATATTTCTATTTTGTAGTACGTACTTATTTTCTATTTTACGAAATAGGTTATTCTCTTAAAATATATTATCTTTAAAAATAAGTGGTTGTTTCCCTTAGCGGAAGGGGCCTAATAACTCTCACTATTCCTCTGTCGCATGTTAAAGCAAAGGACGTGGACAATGGGGATCAAATGCTTAGTACTAGGTTTTTTTTTTATGTACCTCTGTTCTTGTGTGTTTTTTATCGTTAGATTACATGACCGTTTTAAATCCCTTGAAATTCTAATATACAATCTAACGGCTCAAAACATATGGATATATGGTTACACGGGAACATGGGGAATTCGGTACAAAAGAACTTGTGTGCAGACAATGCGAAGCGAGGTTAATTAGAACTTCATAAAAGTAAGAGGAAAAGTGGTCTCGACTACGTGCTATGCGAACGCAGGATTGTCCAGCGTCAGCAATGTCATTCTCGTCCTGCGGAGATTAGTCGAGGTGTGTAAATTGGCTTGAACACATTGAGTTATCAAGATTAACGTTATTTAGTCGCACATGCCGTTGAATACCCTCGTGGCACCCAATACGTGAATTAATAAATCAGGGCCTTGTATACCCTAATTATGATTTAAAAATGGAGGGACAGGTAAGAAACCTTTATGAGCTATAAAAACCAACTAAAGTAGGGGTTAAAAAAAAAAAAGCGATGAAAGAGATCAGACAATAGAATCAAACAATCCAACTGATTTTGGGTTGCAAGTAATTACCAACCAAAAATGTGGACTATAAAGATAGTTGTGGCCAATGACAACATTGTAGATCTTGTGTCGAAGTATCGAAAAGATTGCATAATACATCAGAGTAATCATCTATAGCGGAATTAAATTATTCCCGATGATAACAGATTCATCGTTTTCCCGATTTGGGTACAATCTCTCTTTTTTCCTCGTATCTACTAATATATTGTCCCTCCCCATATACTATGTACATTGGCCTAACAGTTATAGAAGATGTGTTTTATTTTAATTTCTTCTCAAAATGACCAACATTTGCCAGATTTTACAACCCCCCATTTACGACAGGCTAACGAAGAGTAGTCGTGGCCGCCTTCAAAACACTGCAAAAACTGCATAGTACTTATTTTCAGGCTGAAAATGCAAGAATTTTGTAAAGGGTCCAAAATGATACACATGGCCAAGAAATGGAGAAATTTCGGGGTGCCTGGTGGGTACCACGTGGCCTTGCGCACGTGGTGCCCGAGCAGTCCATTGCATTGAAAAATTTCTCTAAGAAATGGGACAAAAACATTGGTGGCCATTTGGGGTGAGCAATATATTATATATCCCATTGTTTCCAGTGCAATGCCCACAGTTTTTTGTTTCACCCTGCTTTTCAACATGTTTTTTTCTCTGTAGGTCTAATAATTTTGTAGTTAGTAGATTACTACTTTTTCACCGGAAGTGGAGCAAAAAGATGCCTTCAATAATTCATGACACAAAGCAAAGAGAGAGAGAGAGAGAGAGAGAGAGAGAGAGAGAGAGAGAGAGAAAGGGCTAGGTGCGAGATGGGCGCCAAAGCAGAGTAATAATGCTGAAAGCCAAGCACCATGCAAAAACAATGATGTAAGTTCAAAAGAGATCCACCCTTTTTTATCTTGAAAAAGGTGAGAAACCCACCTTTTGGCACCAGTTGAGATCGATTGTCACTGAAATCCTGCTGCTGGGTCTCTCTGACTCGAACTCTTGTATAGTTGGTTACGCGTATTTTGAACAATTTACCTTGTGGCCGGGCACGAATCCAGAATGCATGGTCCATCCCTCTTAATAAAAGGAGTTGGTCGATCGTTACCAAATATATAAATTAAAAAAAGATGAGTAATAGGTCTATGGAAGGGTTTAAAGTTGTTACCGAAACCAATCGTACGCCAAATTCGAAAGTCCCGTTTCTACTCGCAACCTTCTCACTTTTAATATGTGTGATTTTGTAGCTAGTTGCAGACATTCCGAGTTTACCCCAGCGAAAAGATGAGCAACAGATCGAACACAGGGTTCTAGCTAGCTAGGGTCTTTTGAATTGTCAAATAAACAAGAAGAAAGATATTCATGATTTTGCCTTTGATAAATGGAAAGGTTCTAGCTATCAAAGAGTTGCATGCATGTGATGTACTGTATAAAATAGTTTTAACGTCTCAAGAGATTTCAACTCTTTAACGTTGTTTAACTAATCATGTTTATTACTGGAATGTGACTAATCATGGTTATTACCGGAATGTGAAATTAGGGGCAGGATCCTGGCTTAACGTTACGGCCATGAGTTTTTTCTTGTTTGTTTAAGGTTTGGAGAGATCTTATCTCCATGTTACTGCAGGTAGAGGCATTGTCTTCCAGGCTACAGTAATGGGGAATGGAAACATGGGATTAGGGGCCACACAATTGGTTTCTCAAGTTGTCTGGGCCGCAAACAAATCGAGCTGCTCTCAAGCAGTTCGAGGCTTGGATCGTTAGGACTCCAAAGCTTGGCTCAGCTCGAGTTTTGAACTCATTTTGTTAACGAGTTGAGCTTAACACTCCAAACCTTGGCTCAGCTCGAAAAAGTAGGCGAGTCTCGTTTAGTATACGAATCGGCCTCGGCATGTTTGCAATCGAGCTTAAGTCTTTTGCCCGACCGACCTCAAACAGAACAAGGCTCGGCTCCGTTCGACTCGTTTGCAGCCCTACATTTGCCCCAAAAAACCTATGCACTCAGTAACGATACTCGGAAAGCCAGTGTAAAATGTGAATTCAATGAGGGTGGAGTGCATTCGCCATACCCATGTTTATACGAGTGTATCGCATTTTATTTTTTGATAACTCAAGTGTTTGGTAGTGAAACGATGACATTGGTCCCCGAAAGTAATCGGCCTATTATTAAATGGAATAAAAGAGATTAGTAGCCGGCCAGTTATATATATATATATATATATATGATTTTTACCTCGATCATTTTGCTTTCCCACCGTCAACGGGGAGAGCTTGGGAAGCAAAACGTGGTCCATTGATAATTCGGAAGCTTATATATAGTATATACTAATTAGCTACCGAATTAATTAAGATAAGCCACTTGCAAATTACTAACTGTTAAGCGCGTTGATCATTAGATTAATTAAGCTAGTTTAACCCAAGTACTCCCAGCTGTCACAGTTCCAATAACCCCTCAACTTAATTAGTAAAATATTAATTATTGGAAAAACAGATAATTAAGCTGGGGCAGTAGAAGAGCAGGGACTTGATTTGGTGGATTCTCGCTCATTCACGTCTTTTAATCCCCAAAAAATGGTCTTCTTTTCAGTTGTTATTAATTAATTAATTAATTTCCTCGAGATGTTAAAACTCATAATAAAGAATTACTACGTAAATAATACTACTAAATAGTACTCCATCTTAGAGGAGGAGTCAATGCTCAAAGATTTGCATTAGTGTCTGTGTCCCCCACAAACACGCACATTCTCGCTCATATGCATTACTTAATTACTACAGTAGGAGTAGTAAAACATTCCCATAAAACCCTCGCTCCACTGCGCGAAGCACTATGCGCCCAACTTCGGAACGCTCCTAGCTAGCTAGCTACCTACCTACCTACCTGCCTCGGTTGCCCCGAGCGCGGGGTATTCTCTCACGCCGTGACTCTACTTAATTAATTTGACGCAGAGAAAAAAATTTTATATTAAAATTTGGACCGTCCAATGTCAAAACGGACAGCTCAGATCATTGAGCTCTGCGAATGGCTTATATATTCACGGCTCCTCCGTGAATAAACCAATATCTGACACAAATTCGCGAGATAAGATATTTAGATATTGCGTGACGTTGTCTCAAAGCTACTAATTACTAAATGGTTACTCATTTGTCTCACCGGCCTAGTGACTCTTCTTATATTGGCCTCATAATTGTCATAGCACTTTTCGCATCATTTGAATATCATGTTTGGCTTTTAACTAGTAGTCTAAGATAAGAGAATAGGCAATGCCTGGTACTTTCAGAGGCAATCGGTACCATCTCTCTTTTAAGGAAGATGAACAAAATTGCACTCCATCTAATTTCTATACCACCATCTCTCAAGACTATCCTTAACATGATTTGCGGACTCTATTCGTTTGCTTTGTTAGGTTTGGCATAGAAAGATTTTTCCCAAAAGTTTAATGTTCATTTTTAGATTAAATGAATTCATTCACTTATCCACAACAAACGGATTAGTTTAGTTTAGTTTAGTTTTTTTTTTAAATGCAGTGCTGGCGAATTAAATGGTTGGAGTTAATATTAACATCCAAGAATTAAACCAGTTCGGAGCTAGCTAGCTAGGTCGCATAATTCTCTAGTAGAACCCTCCTTTTTTTCTCATGTTCTCAATTATCGCTCTGTTCCGGTCCTCAAGTTTAATTTACTCTTTGTACGCAACTTCTAGCTAGTTGTTTGAACCTGGCCTCCTTATGGCCAACAACTGATGGATATGGCCACCACGGGGTGGATTGTTGTAGCTTTCGGTGATGATAGATATATACATGCATATAATGATCAGTTGAATTGCTTGCTTGCTTCTTACCTAAAATCGCCGCCATATTGACTTTGTGCTTGCTTACATTTTCCAGTGTCAAATTTTCTTTGCTTAAGTTCTCACACTAGCACAACAATTGGTGCCTTTATGTTTGGGGTATACTTCTCTTAACAAGTTTGATACATGACGCGCGAAAGAGACATTTCTCTAATTAGTTCACACTCAAGTAAGCTAAGCTAGGCTAGCTAGCTTACAATTTCATTAATTTAGTGCCCACTTAAGTTGATTAGAGTGCTAAACATCTTTCTTCAACCAATCGGCAAGCGATGATTTGGAGTACTTACCTAATTAAGACTCTTGACAAATAGATTATTAAACCTCAAATACGGAAGCAAGTCCAACAACACGCAACTACAGAAAGGGGCGGAGTCAAGAAACGAACTATATATGAGAGCCGAATTATAAAAAGTAATTTGCGGTAGGATATTTTTAAAATTATATTGAATCAATTCAAATTTCCAAAGAATGATTAAACACTTGGGCGGATAGCTAGGCAAGGCATGAAAGTCTTCTCATAAAACTTCCTTATTTCTAACATATTGATAACAATATTTATACGTGGTACACATACATGCATGTATTTCGTTTCTTTGGTTTACTGATCTAATTCTGTTTATTTAATTTCCACTAATTTTGTCAAAGGGTTAGGTTAACAATCCTCCATCCATTGACTTCAGTGGGCGCATTTTTTTTCTCTTTTTAGTAAAAAAATTCAATCCAATACACCAAAATGTCAGCTAACCCTCTTCACATAATTAAATCCATCAACTTTCTGTTCTATTATCCACCAAAGTCAAAACAACATTTACGTACGTACTAGCTAGTAGCTACAAATCTTGTCACTTTGAACGCGTCATTTTTCTGCGAATTTTAGTTTCTGACTAGTCTTGAGCCTTAAGACGCACGTCTTGTGTGGTTAACGTATACATCGATCCCCAGAACTCTGAACTTAATTACAAGACATTCCTTTGATAACATATGTATTATCTTGTTCTTCGATCTGCAATTCTTTTGTGGAGCTGTCTGCCCCATTTTAGGAAATTTAAGAAACAACCTCATTAAACTAATTAAACCAAAAAAAGAAGAATAAAGCAATTGTAAGCGATAAGACTGTCTTCAAATTCATGGTCTGCCTAGTTGAACCTGTTTGTTGCAACTTAAACAGTAATACTCCTAGAAAACCACGCTATACAAATTGGAACATAATTTCCTTAAAATTGGGGTGTAGTTATCAAAAAGGGGAGTGCAAAACCCTATCTGCACTGAATTTTTTTTCTCCGGAAAAGGAATTACTCCCTCCGTCCTTTTTTTAGAGTACAGTATTTCATTAATTCCTTAATAAGTATCCATTTTATAAAATTAGTGGGTAAAAGTTGGTGAATTTTTCATTTTGTCCCAAAAAGTAAATTTTATTTTGAAAAGTTAGTGAGTAAAATGTAATGATGATATCTCCATAGAGGGTAAGGAGAAAAAGTGGAGGAGAAAATTGATGTGAAAAGTGTAATGATGATGTTTCCTTAATAAGTTGAAAATATGAAACTAGACGCTTAAAAAAAGGACGGAGGAAGTTCTATTGTTAGAATAATTAATAAGAGTAACACCTTAAAAGAGTAGAACTCCTAACCTCCTTACTCGATCTTGCCACAGATGCATCCATGATGCTGCTGAGCCAAAGGCCTCTTGGCTGCGCTGAATAATTTGTGTAGCATCAAAGGCCCAATTATATGTGGTTTAACTACTACTCTTTTTTTACTAGTAAAACAAAACGTGGGGTCTCCAAGGCACTTCTGAAATTAAAAAAAAAAACCGACTGAAGATAAACTTCTGTAAATGGGGAATAATGCTATATAGGTTAGTTTACGTACTAGTACTATCCTTCTCAGCACCTTAGTGCAAAGGGTGCTAATCGAGTCAAACAAGCCAAGCACAAAATTATTTAAGCTTAGCTTGATTCTTTGTTACATGTGTTCAAGCTTGGTTTGAGAACTTTTTGAAACTAATTGTTCGAGTTTGGCTCGAGCTTGAAATTTTGTGTTCGTAATAAGCTTGGCTTGGCTTGTGAAATATGCAAGTCAATCTCGAGTGAGCTTTATTTCGTGAAATTTCAAGCTTAATTTTAAGCTTGAGCTTAAGTTCATTAAGGTATAAAATGAAATGGACTAATTTGAAGCCATAAAGAAAAACCAGCATCATTGATTTAGGCCAAAATAACTTATAAACATAAAATTCAGTTAATAGTTACCATTCATTAAATTAATTAAATACCCTCAAAGTCAAACTTGTCTTAGAATCATCTTAAGCAAAATAAAGAAAACAAACTCTTAATTGTTTCCTAACTACCTCTAAAGAATGCAAGTTCTATGATTCATAATCAAAAAAATAAACAATGATAAGGCTTCTTCAATGATTTCTATTTGGATGCAATAGTACTATGAAATTGGTGAAATATCTATATGAAAGGCAGATTCATATCTCATCTTTTGGAGTATTTATTAATATTCGCCTATTTTTTTCGTATGTACGGAATGACCCTTTATTTACGAGCCAATCAAGCCAAATACCTATATGCTTAAACTTGACTTGAATTCATAACCAAACGAAAAAACATGATTGAGCTTGGTATATATTTCTAATAAACGAGTTTGAACAAACCAAAAGTCTAACCGAGTTCAAGCTGTTTGGTTCGTTTAGTAGCCCTATTAGTGCATAGCAGTTTAATTAGCAATTGATGTCAAGAACAAACCACACCTCTCTTACTGGAATGTCCCACTATTAGCTTTAGGTCTCTAGCTAGACTCAATTCTTGTTTCTATGCACAGTTCTTAATAAATTTTTTCTCCAATTAATTATACGGCTGCTAATTTTGTCATTCTTTTTTTTTTGTTAACGTCACTTTTCTACAAGTGTATTTTTTGGTGCAAAAATACACTTGCAGGGGAGTCGCGTTAACAAAAAAATGGAGTGACAAAATCATTTCCCATTAATACTCTCTCTTTATATACTACTCTATCTATTTCGATGATTACCGCAAAAACCTTTCTCAAAACCCAAATAAGAAACAGCAATCTCACCCATCGGTGGTTTTTGGCGAGGAATTGTGCAAAGCAACTTTTTGACCACGTACTTCCCGTTCGTACACGTGGCAAACAGCCAAGTGTGGTAGCCTGCTTTTTTTTTTGATCCGAGTGTGGTAGCCAGCTAAATAGCCTAAATTGAATGAAAAAAAAGAGTAATGCTACGGCCACCGAAACCAAAAGCGGTGGCCGGCCACCGCACGCGTGTGGAGCTCATTCTAGGCCCCGCACGGATAATCCAAGCCGTTTAATAATTTTTTTTAAAAAAACCGAGTGGGACCCGTGTGAAATCACCCCCGTCCGATACGTGTAAGTGCTCGATTCAATATTTTTCTTTTGAACGGCTCGGATCATCTGATTTTTGGAAGTTTGGATCGAGCACTTACACGTATCGGACAGGGGTGATTTCTCATGGGTCCCACTCGGTTTTTAAAAAAAAATTATTGAACGGCTCGGATTATCCGTGCGGGGCCCGGAGTGGGCCCCACACGCGTGCGGTGGCCGGCCACCGCTTTTGGCTTCGGTGGCCGTAGCATTTTCGGAAAAGAAAAGGTAATCAGTAATTATAATAGATACATGCATTTGTTTCTGAGAATTATTTTTTCGAGCTTTTTTTTTTCCACCGCTTTAAATTAAAATACTCATCCAGAAAATTGAATGGTGCAAAAGAAATTTAAAAATAAATTCATAGAGTAGATTATTGGTGGATGTCGAAATGACACGGCATTCCGCAGTGATTAGGGGCGATACCGGTCCGGTTTCGACCGGTTTTGGTATATTTTTCGGTCGAAACCGGTTATCCGGTTTGAGATTTTTAGAAACAGGAACCGGTTGAGATAATCCGGTCCGGTTTCGATTGAGTCAACCGGTTCCGGTCCGGTTTATCCGGTTTTCATTCACGGGACATATTTTTGGGCATAACACATCAAAAATCCACAATTCAACCCACAAAATATCAACTAAAAACCAATAATTCAACCCTTTTTTTTGGGCCCAACAAAAAAGGATCAATTTTGAACCCAATACATAAAAAAAAACCCATAAAAATATAATTAAGCCCATAAAAACAGTATATATATATATATATGGGGTTGATTGTATATAATAAATATATATATTAGACCAATATACATATATATAACCGGTCTGGTTTCGACCGGTTTCTAAAACACATAAACCAGATCGAAATTATTTTTCCGGTTTATAAAATTTTATAAACCGGAACCGGATCGAAATTATTCAACTGGTTTAAAAAATCCGATCCGATCCGATTTTTCCGGTTTCGATCGATTTTCCGGTTTGAACTAACCGCCCTAGCAGTGATCAAACAAAATAGGACATAGGGAGTACAATGATTAGAAGTTCAAATTTTATTTATTAGTTTTTACAAATTTCACTGCTACTGGTAAAAACATCTCCAAGACTCCAACAATAATAACTATTTTACGGGCTTAGGCGACCACCCTTTGTGTTGTATGGGTATAAGACTCATATGGACAGAACACTGGTCAAGAGGTAAGCCCCGCAAGTCTACGGGCTTAGACGACCCTCACCATGGGGCCAAAAAAAAATTATAAAATCTAGAGATAAAAAAATTATAAACCCAACAAAAAATAGGGGTGTTTATAATTTACACCCAAGTTTTACTTATTAACCCCACTTTGAATTTCAATTTTGCCCCATCCCATTATGAAGGTATGGTACTAAAAACAAGAACCAGTCTACCCACACAGACAAAAATGCACAGATTGTGCACAGATTTTTTTGTGGGGCCCACCACGGGTCCCACACAAATGATCCGAGCCGTTCATTAAATGTAAAACACTTTTTTAAGGGTCCCTATGAAAAATCAGCTTAATCCGATACCTATAAGTTCTCGACCCAATCATCTAACTTTTTATTGAGATTTCAAGAAAATGAAAAGTTAAATAATTGGATCGAGCATCTATAAGTATCATATTAGAATGATTTTTCACGGGGACCCTTGAAAAAATGTTTTACATTTAATGAACGGCTTGGATCGTTTGTGTGAGATCCGTGATGGGCGCCACAAAAAAAATCTATGCACAATCTGTGCATGTAATGTATGTGTAGGCAGACTTTTTAGGGGGGCAACTAGAAGGTGGACATGCTTTGAATCGTTGACGAAACGTGGGGGTTTTAAATTCAAACAGGCCGAGTTTATTTTCATGATCCAAAACTTCTCATTGGTTTTAAAAAATGCAAGGAGAGTTATTTTCTTTGAAGCAGATCGTGCTAATCATAAAGTACTTTAATCAAAGTTATATATATATATATATATATTTTATGTAATTTAAGTTAAAAGCACAATATCAGCATTGATTTTGTTTGCGGATAAAAAAAAATTACAGTAACGTTGATTTTTATTTTATTTTTTTAAAATGTGACCACTTATCACCATGCATTGCTACTCCTAGAACTGTAAATGAACTGAGCCATTCGTGAACTGTTTGAGTCTCGGTTAGACAAGAGCTCATTCGAGTTCGATTCGTCTGCTAAACGAAGTAAACCTAAACCTCAATTCTAGGCTCGTTCCGTAAATGAGCCGAACCTAAGCCTAACGGTATTTGGCTCGGTTAGGCTCGCGAACCTATACTTAAATTTAATTAATAATTCAAGAGGGGTCTATTTGTAAATATAAATTTTTTTAAGGTTGTATATATAATTCAATACTTATTTTTCTCCCAAATTCTATACGATCAATGAGAGAGTTTGGATTCGCTTGAGTTTAATGAGTCGAGTCGAACCAAATCCGAGTCTTGACGAGCTCAATCCGAGCTTAGATTCGGCTCGACTTGATTCGTTTGAGTTTAACGAGCCAAACTCGAGCCAAGATGTTCAGGTTCGAATCGAACCTGAGTCGAACTCGAACCAGACTAGTACCTTAATGAACTCAACCGAACCGAACTCGAGCTAAATTGTTCAGGCTCGAATCGAGTTGGAGTCGAGCTCAAGCCAAACTAGTACCTTAACAAACCCTAACCAAACTTAACAGGGTTTGGCTAAATTCGGTTCGTTTACATTCCTAGCTACTCCTATGTTTGTATAACGATCGGAGAATTTGGATAAACAAATCCCCGTTTTCATGGGGGGGGGGGGGGAGTTGTTTACCGGGAACCGGAACCCCGTGGGGAAGCGGGCTGCTGGTACACGGAGGAACACCCGCGGTACAAGCACGCATGTAGCCGGTTGTACGCTCAAATTCAAGGGGCGGGTTTACCGGATATTGCCGGTGTACCGCCTTGAGAATGGAAGGCGGATTCCAGATGTGAAGGGGGTATACGTTTTCCATGTTTTCCTTGTACGACAAGCACGCCCCCTGGCGCACGGTAGCCCTCCCTCCCTCCCGCCTCCCTAGGAACTGCTTAATGCAGATTAAAACAAGATTATTGGACGCCAAGAATACTTATAAATTGGGTTTATAGTAGGAGTAGTTAGTTGTGTGTGAAAGTTAAAGTTGTTTAATCGTAATTAGTATGATTAATTAAGAGATGTGGGGAAGTTTGGTGGTAAAGAGACAATGCAGACTTCACCACTCTTTAATAAAAATTGTTTTTCCTCCACAGAATATACTTTGGAAACTAAAGTTTCTCACTCTCTCTAAATCAAATTAAGGTGGACCATAAACATGATTAATTTGGACTATTTGACCACATACCAACAAGTAAAAGAAGCCTATCTTTCAAAACTCAGATAATATCAATAATACTCAAATTCAGATGGGCGGAGCCCTTACACTCCTCCCCCACTAACCCCTACTAATTATCAAAAGAAATACTCTGCATTTGAAAGGAAATTCTCACTTCAATAACCTACCGTAGAAACAACTCGATTAATCTCTATTATTATTATCGACTCTAACATGATTAGGAATGCTTGTAATGTGTATAGTGTTACTCTGTCACAATTCTCTTACAGAGAAAGCTAAAGACTTTACAGACACAAACACTCACATCGAGTATATCATGTTAACATAAATGGTTCTTTACACAATCCGTTAGGAAGAATATGTACTGAACACTCTTCAGCGTTTGAGAAATATTTAACCTATATCACACTTTCATTCCTCAGGCACAAGATAACAAAAAAAAAAAAAAAAAGAAGAGAGAAACAAAAAACAAAGAACACACCTTATTGGACCATTAGTGGCACTAATTTAGTGCACCTTTACCTTAGAGACGCAAATCATTTAATTTGTGTGATCTACGTATTGAGTGATCATTCATGCTAAAACTCATTTTGGGTCAAATCACATGATCCGATCATGTTTGATGTAAACTGAACGATCTATTCCAGAAATTGTTCTTTCCATGAGAAACCAATGATCAAATCATGTTGCTATTAATTTTGGACGTAATCCACATATCTCCCTGCTTATAATCAAAACTTGCATTAATAATTTTTGTTTAAAATTACGGTTTCCTAAAGTACTTCTCTTTTGTTGATGGTTATCCTGACTTCTTTATTACTTGATGGGCATGTCCCCTGGTAATTATTGCAACAAAAGTGCATTAATAAACTAATCCGCAAGTAGAATCCCGAAGCGGCGAAACTTTACAATCTCTTGGTGTAAGGCCACAAGAGAGAAGTATCTTGCGAATCCCTTAAATCCAGCCTGGATACTCTGTCTTTGACGAGATCAGAGAACCAAAACGCTCGAGATGCACGTAAGTTAGCTGAACACCCTAAGCATCAAACCTGAAAAAAGCACTCCGGTAAAATATGCAGAAGGCATTGATGAGGCTGCGCTCAACAACACCCACATCCGGTAAATAATTGGAGCACAAGTCGTAAGGCATGTTGTGAAATCGGAAACATATATAAATGCCACAAAACGGCTTATTTATTTACCTTCACGCCATTCATCCTTTGTGTACTGCTTATTTGCACTTTTAAACACTGCAAATGTGGACCACCACAGCCACCCCCATTCCCCTTATATAAGCACCCCCCATCCCTCTCTTCTTCCCCCACACCCAAACCATATCTCTCTCTCTCTCTCTCTCTCTCTCTTTCTCTCTAACAAACAGCTTTCATCATCATCTCACTCACTCTCTCTCTCTCTCTCGATATATATATATATATATATATATTTCTTTTGGTTAGTGCAACTAGAAGTTAACCATGCCTGAAGCTCCAAATGCCAATAGCAACGGCGGAGACTATAGCCTATCCGAGAAAAACAAGACGACGCTTCAGTTCATCGAAGATGTGACTGAAAACGCAGACCAAGTCCAGAAGCGGGTTCTTTCGGAAATCCTATCTTGCAGCGCCGGCGTGGAGTACTTGAACCGGCACGGCCTCTCCGGTCAAACCGACCGAGACTCATTCAAGAAACTCGTGCCGGTCATCAAGTACGAGGACATACAGTCCGATATCAGCCGCATCGCCAATGGCGACATGTCCCCCATCCTCTGCTCCCAACCCATTTCCGAGTTCCTCACAAGGTACAAACATATACATATACATACATGTATCATGTCATGTAAAGCCTGAATTTTAGTCATCTTTTGATTTAGCTGTCTGTCAAAAAAAAAGAGTAATCATTCGTTCCAACGAAAGATATTAAAAATAATAATAAAATAATTCAAGGTTAAAAAAAGTTACTTACCATATAAAAATACAACTGCTTCAAAATTTTGTTGTCTTTAGTAAATTCTTTTTTTTTTTTTTTTTTGCTTATCATCATTTTTTTACTTTTTAGACTCTTTTTTTTTTTTAAAGTAAGAGTAATTGATTTAAAAAATTTGATGTGAATCTAACAAAAATTCAAAAAAGACATAGCAAAATACCAAAGCAATAATTTAGCAAGAATAGGAATAAAATATATATACGAATTTGTTTTTTGAACAGAAAATATATGCAAATTGATGAGTCCCATGCTTTTGTAATGGACAAGTGTTTGACCTTTGTGATCTTGGGTTTGGTTTATGAGATTGATTTGGTAAATGGGTTTGTGTTGACTTGCAGTTCTGGGACATCTGGCGGAGAGAGGAAATTGATGCCAACAATAGAGGAAGAGCTAGGGAGGAGGTCACTGCTCTACAGCCTTTTAATGCCTGTGATGAACCAGTTTGTTCCTGGTCTAGACAAAGGCAAAGGAATGTATTTCCTGTTCATAAAGTCCGAGGCTAAGACCCCAGGGGGTCTAGTGGCTCGTCCTGTTTTAACCAGTTACTACAAAAGTAACCATTTCAAGGAAAGACCATATGACCCTTACACAAACTACACCAGCCCAAACGAAACCATCTTGTGCCAAGACTCTTACCAAAGCATGTATTCCCAAATGCTCTGTGGCCTTTTCCAAAACAAGGAGGTCTTGCGGGTCGGGGCGGTTTTCGCTTCCGGGTTTATCCGGGCAATCCGGTTCCTCGAAAAGCACTGGCCCCTCTTGTGCAACGATATCCGAACCGGAACCATGAACCAACAAATCACAGACCCGTCGGTCAGGGAGGCGGTTACGAGGATCCTGAAGCCCGACCCGAAGCTGGCGGATTTCTTGGAGTGTGAATGCGGGAGGGAGTCATGGCAGGGGATCATAACTAGGTTGTGGCCGAACACCAAGTATGTGGATGTTATTGTCACTGGGACCATGTCACAGTATATCCCCACTTTGGACTACTACAGCAATGGCCTTCCCCTTGTTTGTACCATGTATGCCTCTTCTGAGTGCTATTTTGGTGTCAATCTCAACCCTCTTTGTAATCCTAGCGAGGTCTCTTATACCCTTATCCCAACCATGGCCTATTTCGAGTTCTTACCTGTTCACAGAAACAATGGTGTCACCAAATCTATTTCCATGCCCAAATCCCTCAACGAGAAAGAACAGCAAGAATTGGTCGATTTGGTCGATGTCAAACTAGGCCAAGAGTATGAGCTTGTCGTCACCACTTATGCAGGTAAATTCCCAATATTCCTATTCAATTTCATTTATTAATCGTCACAAATTAATCCTTAGTTGCACCTTTTTGTACTTAAATTGAATTGGGTATTTTTTGTTTTGTTTAGGACTTTATCGTTATCGAGTCGGCGACGTGCTTAGAGTGGCCGGGTTCAAGAACAAGGCACCTCAATTCAACTTCATATGCCGAAAAAACGTCGTCCTAAGCATCGATTCGGACAAGACCGACGAGGTTGAGCTCCAAAACGCGGTCAAAAACGCCGTGAACCACTTAATGCCGTTTGACGCGAGGCTAACAGAGTACACCAGCTACGCCGATACAACATCGATCCCCGGTCACTACGTGCTCTTTTGGGAAATCACCGTCAACGGGTCGACCCCGGTTCCCCCATCCGTTTTCGAGGATTGCTGTCTGACGATCGAGGAGTCGTTGAACAGCGTGTATCGACAAGGCCGCGTCTCGGACAAGTCGATCGGGCCGCTGGAGATCAAGATTGTGGAAATGGGAACCTTTGACAAGCTTATGGACTATGCAATCAGCCTGGGGGCTTCGATCAACCAGTACAAGACGCCTCGGTGCGTGAAATTTGCGCCCATTGTCGAGCTTCTGAACTCGAGGGTCGTGTCCAGCTATTTCAGTCCCAAGTGCCCCAAATGGGTTCCTGGTCGTAAGGAATGGATCGAGCAGTGTACCAATTGACAAACAGCAGGGAGTTTGAATTGTTCTTGGTAGTTTCATTAGGGAAACTAAAAAACAAGAAGTGTGATCGTCTTAGGATAAATTTTACCCATTTTAGGGTTGACCCATCTGGCCTTTCTCATTTTTCTTTCGTCGTTTATCGTCGTTTTTGTAAGTTCTACCCCCTCAATTTTTGTAAGTTTTTAGGGACTACAAATTAGCCTTGTACAAAAATTTCGTGTGTCAAGGAAGACTCTCATTCTCCGCGCGCGCTCGTGTTTATTTAGTTTCTTTTGGGATGGTTCAGCTTATTAGAGAGCGATGTTAACCTTAAACTATTTTTTAATGCACTCTTAAATAGTATATTTTAGTGTTTAAAATTACCCTTTATTGAAACTTAAATTATGCTGGTACATTATGGGGGGCACTGTTCTCATAATACAAGCCAGGAATTCAGCCCCGTGCCCACTGAAGTGCCATTGACCAGGTCCAAAAAACAGAAAAAAGAGAGCTAATCCCCAAATGGAATTTGCTTAATTTTTCTATTAGTATCTTAAGGGAAAAGCAAGCCAACTTTATAGCCCCTGTAGTTCAGGATTAAAGACAAAAACTTTACAATGTGGTTGAACTGCACTTAGAACTGTTGTTTATTGGTCACCCCCATGTGTACAACTCATGTCCAGTCATTTCCCTACAACAATTAATTAATAAATCTTGTAAATTGCCCTCTCGATGTACCCATTCAAGATCTATAAAATCGTTCGTTTTGTCGAGAAAAAAATAAATAAAAATAAATCTTGTAAATTAAAGTCCTGCCAAAGTGAATTAGGGACCCACTCCTTCTTCCAAGATGATAATTTTAAGGGATATATTGTCTAATTAAAAACATGGCAACGAGTGGTTTGGGAAGGAGCAAGTTGAATGTGACATAAATTCACAATCGCAACATTCGATTCCCACTGCAAATTATGCGGTCCGTTACGCAGTATGCTACCGCTCTTTGAAACTTCGATCTAACTTTAAGCTAGTAGTATAAGCTAAACTTGCGCGCGCCAGTTAAATTGAAATTGAACGCAATCTAAACCTCAATAATAGAGATCGACTACCGTGCCTCCAAAATCATGTGTACTGTTGGAGTTGCAGGATGATGTGACGGTGGACCGCATATCGAATTTGAGCACACATTTTCTGTGGGCATACATTGGCTTGTCTTTTTGTTTGGGATAATTGTAATAATGGCAAAAGAGTGGACATTGACATCGACACTGACCTAAGTTATGGTCACGGAAGTGGCCGGAAAAAGTTGAGAAAAAAAGCAGGGATCAATATGTTATCAGAAACTGTTGCCTTTTGGTATGGAGAATCAAACAAAAAACAGTTTCTGATAAGTCAGCCTCAACACAGCCCGAAAAAAAAACACAGAGGGACAAGTAGTACTGCAGAGACGACAGCCAGAGTAAAAGCTTCATCAAGGACTTGGGTGGAGGGACGGAGAGGGAGGAAGAGCTTTAGCCTGAGTAGGCGTGCAAGCGAATCGAATTGTTGGCAAGAAGCAGTTCGAAAGACTATCGATAAGAGTTTGTTCGTGTTCGAGTAAAGGAGTTTTGGATAGGATTTATGCTCGTTTAGTAAAGGAGTCAAACTCAAATTTGAAATCTCAGCACGAGTAGGGTCGCAAATACTAGAGTAGTAGTTTAGTATTAATTTAAAAAAAAAATTCTTAGGCTCCGTTTTCACAAATAAAAAATACTAAAAATTTAACGCATTTTACGATCTCGTTTTCACTAACAAAAAGATTTCAGCATTTTATCATCTCGTTTACGCTAACAAAAAAGTTATCAACAAATTTTTTTTTTTTGCTACAGTAACTCTACTCACAAACTCATTAACAACTTATTCACTATCGGAAACACCTAAACTATTTCTTAACCACAAATAAAAATCTAACAATTTTTCACTACCGAAAACATCTCCTTAGAAAACTTGAGTTTGAGCTAGCTCGAAGTCGGCTCGTTTATATTTGCTTAGATTGGAGCCAAGCTGGAGTTTCATACTAAATACTAACGTGATACCTCATGTGCAATAAAATAAGGCTCATCTTAGAATAAAATTAAGTTAGACATCCTTTGAAAAAAGTTTTCCATTGACTTTCTGGTATGCTTGAGCAAGTTAAAAGACTAATAAATTTTTTGGCTTATAATTTTTATGAAGATCGAGCCCTAACAATTTGTCTTCTGCCTAAAAAATAATATTTACAAAATAATTAAGAAGACCATAGCTCTTTTGTCTTAATAATCCTGTGGGATTATTTTTGTCTTTATCCAAAAAAAATTCAGCTTTTGTTAGCTTTGCGTCAATTTTTTTTTGTAGATTATTGTTTTATCTTGACGAGAGGAATCTTAAAAGTATTATGCTTAAAATCTTAAAAAAAAATTCACTAAATAATTAATTATCCAAAAAAGATGTAGATTTTCTAGATTATTCTCTTTATTCAAAAAAAAATTAATTTGTTTAATAATTTCTTATTTTTAAAATTTTTCTCATTGATTGCGGACAAATAATTTACAAAAAATTGATGGAACAAATACGAAAGTTTTTGAAAAAAGACAAAAAAATAATCCTATTTTTTTTTTAGGAAAATAATTTTGTCACTCCCTTTTTTGTTAACACCACCCTCCTGCAAGTGTATTTTTGCACCAAAAATATATTTGCAGTAAAGTGACGTTATCAAAAAAAAGTAATGGCAAAATCAGTAGCCTTTTTTATAGGCAAAAATAATCGGGATTGAGGGTAGGTTTGGATTAATAAGTCTTTACTAGAGGTGACAATCTCAACCCATATTTTTCTAACCCGCCCAATCCGCCCATTTATAACCCAACCCAACCCGCCCATATTACATAACGGGTTGATATGGGTTCAACTCATATAAACTCATATTTACATGGGTTTAGATGGGTTGAAAATGGGTTATATATGGGTTTGAATTTAAAAACCCATTCTGCACTTGTTTTACTCCTGAAATCCAATTTGTTAGTCCTGATGGGCCGTAACGAGGATTAGATGTAGTGCTTTTCTTGGCTATTTCTCCCCTGCCATCCAATTTATTTTTTATTTTCTTCTTTTTGCTTTATTTACCAGATTTTCAAATACAATCGGCTCCCGTTCGGCCAACTGGCTTATTTTTTTGTCCTATTCAAAAAAAATTCATATTTGTTAGTTTTTCGTCAATATTTTGGGGATTATTGCATCATCATAACGAGAGGAATCTAAAAAGTAAAAAATTATTATCGAAATCTAATTTTTTTTAATAAAGACGAAGAACGCGTATAGTACTTACAGAGAGAGAGAGAGAAAGAGAGAGAGAGAGAGAGAGAGCTTTTTACCAAAGTTAACGGAAGTAGCCGGACAATGACGACGGGTATATTACACGACCAGAATCTGGAGAAACACATCGAGAAGCAAATGGGATGCATGGCTGGCTTCTTCCAGATCTTCGATCGCTACCACATCCTCACCGGAAAACGACTGCACGCCAACAAACGCCTCCCTCCTCCCCCTCCGGTAACATCACCATTTCCCTTTCTTCTTCCCTTCCCGTTTCTTCCGAAGCATCCCGTTCCAAACTGAACCAGAACTTGGTCTCGATCTAGACCAATCGCCGAGATCCGTCGGCTATCGCCTCCCCTTTTTCTATCTTCTCAGTCGAGACGAACTAATAGGGATAAAAAGTTTGTCGCAAAACAAGCAAATACAAAAAAAAAAGAACAGAGACAAAAAAAAAAAGTCACTTGACTTTTTAATCCAAACCTAAGTGGTGGCTTCGGCTCTTCGTAAGTCTCTCTCCTTGCTAAATAAACCTAGCAAGTCTGAGTTTCGATATGGGGGAATTAGTTTGTTTTTTTTTAATATAAATAATATAAATTTAAATTTAAAAAAAATAGGAAAACGGGTCGGGTCAGGCGGGTTTGGATTTGGTTTGACCCATATTAAACCCGACCCGTTTCAACCCGTTTACCTTTTGACCCATTTTCGATCCGTCCATATTTGATCCATGACCCGTTTCAAACCCGCCCAGACCCGCCCGTTTCAAACCCGCCCAGACCCGCCCGTTTGCCACCTCTAGCCTTTACTATTTTACTTTTAAAACCAAATTAGCCCTGAGTTGGGAATAGAAGTCGGCGAGGAAGAGTGACGGGGACAAATCCACGTAATCATCGTGTCGTTTGTCTGTGGGGTCCAAAAAGTCCCATGCAACTTGCTTTTCCCGAGAAAACGTAAAATCCGGGAAAATTATTTGTTACTATGTTAGATGCGGAGTGCGGTGTGTGTTGGTTGATTTCTGTACTATAGTAAGCGGAGGGGGGGACCTGCTCCAGAATTTCGCCACGTTTCTCGTTGACCTGACGTACGTCTAGATTTATCTCTCTCTCTCTCTCTCTAGATCGATCCATATGGTGGAACCCAAGTCACATTGGAGTCGGGCACACGAACGCGAGCATGAAACGCATCTTCGAAGTAACTAAAATCCGTCAGAGCGATGGTTGAGAACGCGATTGAGTACAGTTTGAGAATTGAGAAAACAGGAGTATGTGACAAATTGAAAGAACACGAATTACAATGCGGGCCGGGCCGTATGTGGGCAATTACCGATTAAAGAAACAGCACACCACGTGGACGGTTGGATCAGTGATCAATCACTGTTCACAACCCACCCATATCAGATCATGTGGACTTCAGGACTCCAGCGTCTCTCCAGGCATCGTTTAGATCGTGTGGTTTAATAGAAAGTGTTGGTTCCTAAAATGATAATGCGGATACTCTACTTTTATATGCCGTATTTTACTATTGAATCGAAGCTAAGCTAAAGTCTCTTTGTGCGTTATGTGATCTAGTAGTTAAAAGGAAAAGGTGTATGAGAGAGGTTCAAATTTGAGCCCAAATATATACCGCAACCGAGCCTTATATAGGCCCTTGGGTCATTCTTCTCTCTCACGGGCATACTATAGCTTCGGCCTTCGCTGCCTTGATATGCTGGAACTTGCGCCGCCTAGATCTCGCGGGGATGAATATGACTGCGTAGGCTACCCCTCGTGGGTCTGTCACGTGCCGTGCCTCTGATAGTGCTGCGTGTTGTAATTAAACTGATTGAACGGTCGAACTTGGGGTCAACTTTTGAGCGCTAACCTCCCTAGCTACTTAAAAGCTATGTGTAGCTAGCCACATCAAATGGCTATATATATATATAGAGACTTAAACACAATCGAACAAACTGCATGTGTAGGTGCCATGCAAATCTGTGTAGCTAAAGAAACTTTTAATTCCCAAATCTAGCTAAAATGAAGCTAACTGGTTAATTAGAGTAGAGTAAAACTGTAAAAAGGATAATACCTTATATTTGGCGGGCAGAACCAGGAACTAATCTGCCATGGGCTAAACCAAACTATATATATATATATGAACCAAAAAGAGTTGTATAATTAATGTCCAGCAAACTTATACATAAATATGTAAATATTCAAGAATAAACAAAAGAAAAAAACAAAACACTTACACTATTGAAGTTGTAGCCTACTGAAGTTGTACCTGTTTCGGATAGCAGAAATGATTTATTATCGAATATGAGTCGATATCTTCAATAAGTTCTCTTTCAATGGGTTGTTGGAATGGGTTGGGCTACAAAATAAAATGAGGTGTGCTAAAATTTATTGAGCCAAAATTATACACATAAAAACAAAAAAAGAATTCAAGTTCACGGGCTATAGCCCAACCGACCTTAACCGTACATTCGCCCTAGGTTTTACTACTAGCAAATTAGCCTACGACACTCTCAAAAAGTATCCGTACAGTTCTTTGGTCTGGTATTTTTTTTTATTTTTTTGTAATCTTTAATTTTTTTCACAATTTTTGTAATTAATCATTCGTTTTGATCGATGAGAAGAAAAAAAAAGTATAAACATGTGGTCCGAAGTTAAAAAAGCTACTAAACAACCAAAATAACCAGCTGCTTGGTAGTATTTTTTTAGTCTCTAGTGAACTTTTTCTTCTTTTGCTTTTGGATAAATGATTACTCCATAAAATGAATCAAAAGGTAATTCAAAAAAGACGAACAAAAATTTCAAATCAAAAGATACCAAACATTTATGGAGAGTTGGATACCTCCTCGGACTCCACTCATGGACGAAAAGAATATGTTTTCTTGATACGTCTTGTTAGAGGTTCCATTGGAGGGAAATTATGTTTTATAATACCTCCGTTTCAAAATCTTTGTCCGGTCCACAAAATGAGGAAGTAAAAATAATTCAAGTTTTGCAAGAAAAATTTAAAATCTTTTCAATAATTTACTAGATCTCGACGAGTTAACTCTTTTAATTTATGAAAAACTCTTTTTAATTTATGAAAAAAAATTGAATTTTTTTCTTAAAAGAAATACATTATTTTTTAGTCCTTGTTTTGCAGACCGGACAGTCATTTTGGGACGGAAGGAGTATATTAGTTTGGTTAGAGAGGGAAAGTTTCTTATCTTTTACGGAAAAAGAATCTATGTTTTTTTTAGCTTAGTCAATATAGTCCGAATCATTATTTTTCACTTACATACTCATCAACAACTTATTTACTAGTGGAAACAACATGACATTTCTCAACTTGACATTTCTTCGATTAGGTTGAGGGAATGTAAGCAAATCAAATGAATATTCTAAATTTCTTCACCCTTCATTTTTCTGTTTTTGCTTTTATAATTTCTTAGTTTGTTTTTAGTACTCAAGAGAAGTTCATCAATTAGGTTGAGGTTAATTTCATGAATTTGAAATTTATTTCTTTTTTGAATGAGGGACATAAGAGTAATTTCACTCATCCAAACATCTAGTCAATTGCTAACTAGGTGAAGTATGAGTGGACCTTATAAACACAAACACACACAGCCCAAACCTCTGATGTGGGATTACCACACCAAAGGCCAACCAATCAACACGGGCCCACAGAGCCTCACCTGCACTGGGTGCTGGTACAATGTCAGGGCCCTGGGGGCCTATGCCGAGGCCCGCCCAACTGCGTACAAGCACGGTTTGAAATTCATTAGAAACCTCAAATTTACTTAATTAAGAATCTAAACCTATCTATTAAGTGTAAAAAGGCGTTAGTAGATTAGGATTAACGAATGGTAAAGCCCGCTAGCTTAATAAAGAAACATGCATCATTTTTTTTTATTGGCAATTTTTTTTATTAATCTCCGCAAATAAAATACAAAGATTAAAAGGACAAGGGCCAAAAGGAAATTAAAATTACTTAATCTCCCGCTCAACCGAAGACCCAAACGTTGGTCCAAAAAAATACAATCTCCTGCTCAACCCGAGATCCAAACGCTAATCCGAGACCAAACAGAGCCCAAAACACCCTAAAATTGAAACCCTATTGTCCGAATTGCTAATCCGTCGGAAAGGGCAATCGAACCAACGCCGAAACCCAGGAAACTAGCCCTTTGAGAGTCAAAAATAGAGAGCGCAACAATTTGATACGAAAAACCGGCATATATTTTTGGAATGAAAATTTTTTACATGCGTTCTTTCTTGTCGTAATATTTATACTAAGGCAGTACATTTTACTTAGTATTTATAAGTATGAGGCGAATATAATTATTCAGTACATGTTACTCTCTTTGTTCTGAAAATTTTGTCCAGTTTACAAAACGAGAACTTAAGAAAATGTATTTTTGATGAAAAACTTAAATTAAATTTTTTATCAGTTAAAAGAACTAATTGCTGCCTAGTAACATGCGCAAAATATTTCAATTTTTGAAAAAGATATGAAATGGGGGACCCTGCCATCCCTTGGGTGTTTCGATCCCCATCCAGACCGTCCATACTCTGCAATAGACGACTCAGATTTCATCTCGGCCAAACATATCTCAGCCGTTCAGTCGAGATGAGACCTCAGTCGTTCATTACCGATAGATATTTATTTATAAACTCTCATTTTGCAGACCGAATAAATTTTTTGGATGGACATGGTAGCACTATTGTTTTTTTTTTTTTTTTTGACAGGCATGGTAGTACACTATTGTTTGTTTTGTTTCGTGATGTGTTTCTTGCTTATATATATAAGTTAAAGTGACAGATTGGCCTTGTCCACTATTGAGACAAAGGTGAAACATCGAAAACGACACATATTTGACTTTAAATAAAAGTACAAAATTTGATGTCATGATATTTAAATAGGTCATGCATCCATGCTGGATATATATTACAAACGGATTTGTCTCTCGAGAAAGGAAAAAGAGTTACTACCAGTTTTTTAATTATCTTCGTAATGACATGTAAATGACCAATGAGGAATAGAATTATTTTCATTGAACTACAATCCTTGAAACTAAGCAAGACTCACGTGTGAACTGTAATAGTACATCATTTTATAACCATGCATCGTGGGATACACACGCATAACCCCATCGTATTGTCTGCATCTGACTCGTTAGACGTTATCCCTCTCGCTCATCTATGGCATCGAAGCTTTTTTTTATTAATATGTTGTGAAAGCTACTTTGTTAATTTTTCACTTTAGTTATGGCTTGAAAGTCTTCGCAAGTGATTCGAGCTAACTCTTAAGTGGTATCACCTCACATGATTGAGTCTTCGCCCGAGTCAAATCCTTCAACTCCTTAGTCCATACCTCCGCCGATGCCAATTGATTTTAAGTTAAAACCCTCCAAAAATCTAAAGGATGTACTAATCTGGACTCTTTTTTTTTTAAGTTGAGAAAAAAAATTTGTTGACAAACTTTTTGTTCGTGTGAACGAAGTGTTAAAATTGAATAACTATTTTTGTTAGCGTGAACAACATGGTTTAAGTTTTTAGCGATTTTCCTTTGTGGAAACAGGGCAGGTGGTGTTTTCGGTAGTGAATAAGTTGTGATTTTTTTTTTTTGTAGCAATCAAGTTGTTTGATGTTTTCGATAGTGAATAAGTTGTAGATAGGTTTCTAAGTAGAGTTATTGTAGTCAGAAAAGATTTTGTTGACAAGTTGTTAGTTACCGTGAACGAGATAATAAAATGTCAAAACTTGTTGATTTGTATGAGAAACGCCTACGTTTTTTTCTCAAATTGCTACGGGAAACATGGCCAAACAATTCAAAAACGTTTTGTAACCCTAAAGCTGTTGGTGTTGGAGTTTTGATGGTATATTGCCATCATCAAAATGTACAATAATAATGGTGAAAGTGAGAGACTAATTGAGGTGATTGATGATGCATTTAAACAAATCTGAGCTGGAAACTTTGGGGTTGAAAGAGAAAGAAAGTTTCTCTTTTCGAGACAGTACTTGGCCCAACAACGACGACGAGAGAGATAGGCTTGTGGATAATGACCCAAAAGCTTTGATTGATAATGAAAGTAACGAAAAATCAGGAGGGAGAGAGAGAGAGAGAGAGAGAGAGAGAGAGAGAGTTGTAATGGGTTAATGGCATGGATAATCATCGATGACAAAGCTTACATGTATTCTAATAATAATGGAGCAGTGATAGAGAGAGCCAAACATTAGTAAATAATTATTGAAGATAATGTGATTAGTCTAACTAACGACTCTAACGTAAATTGTCTATGCACTATGCTTAGTAGCGGATTGGGGGAGCTGCTGTCCCGGCCGAGGGAGCCCCGCTCCGGTCTTGCTCCGATGATCGAAAACGTTCTCTTCGTAAAGTTCGTCGAGTTGAACAAGTATGCAAAAAATCAATTTGATCGGATATCATTAAGTGTCTGATCAGAACACATATAACTTGCCAATAATGGGTTCTAGTAGATTTGATCCAGTGTTTCGGATCCATTCTTTTCAAGACAAAAAGGTTTCGATTAGGCACTTAATGATATATGATCGAGCTGATTTTTTACATACTTGTTCAACTCGACGAGCTCTACGAAGTGAACATTTTCGATCATTGGAGCGAGACAGGAGCACGGCCCCCTTGGCCGAGACAACAGCTCCCCCAACTCCGCTTAGTATTAATAACTTAGTGCAGTGAGTAATTTTTCCTTTCTAATTTATGTGTTACCGTGTAGCATTAATTTAAATTAAGAAATCCGTTTAATTAACAATTGTAAGCTCCATAGGTCGAGCTCTTTTTTTATTAGTACTTTCGTAACCAAAACTTACATTTGCATGTATTTTTTATTATTATTGAGTAGTATGTTTATTGGAAAAAAACCTCTCTCTCCCTCTATCTCTAAAAAACTTCAAACCCTAGCCGCCAACAACCCTTCCCCTCCCCCTCTTCTCAGGCGGCGGGAGGGGAGGGATCATTCCCCTCCGATCTCTCTCCCTCTATTCCCTTCTCCCCAACGTCGAACCGTCTCCTCTCTCAATTCTGCGACTGAAGTTCGGGCGTCCATTGGGAACTTTTCAGCCAGATTGTTTTCCAGCAACGTTCCGGAGCTTCGCTTTCAGTGGTTGCGGGTAAGATATTGTCCACCACCGTTCTCAGCCTCCATCTTTTCAGATCTGTGACCTGACGCCGTCTACCACGTTTGTTGGGCGACCACCTCCCAACGATGTGTTCCTATTTTGTGAAGCAGAGGTGGTGGTTACGAGTCTATCAAGATAGTTGCGAAAGAGTGGCGGCGGATGTCTCGGCGGTGCTTCTTTTTTTTTTGTTATTTATTTTAATAATGTCCCCTCTTTGGGGGGTTTGTCCTCCTTCGGGAGGTTTCGTCCTCCTTCGAGGGGTTTCGTCCTCCTTTGGGGGGTTTCTTCTTATTCTGTAGGGCGGCGCATCTATACGCTTATACGCTCTTTCTGTTGAAGTGTTCGATCTGTGGACTCCCAACCTGCCCCCATGGGGATCTTTTGATAAATACTACCTCTCAACTTTTGGCCAAAAAAAAAAAAAAATAGTATGTTTATTTAATTAATCTCCGTAGCGTCTGTACTAGATTGTAGAAAGGAATCTCATATGGGTGTATTAATTTTATGTTTTGAGTGCAGTAATTGTTAGTCAAGTAAAACGAGCGTGTTCTTGAAAAAGAGAATTTGGCTCAAGTAAAACTGTTTTGCTCAATGTTGTGTTCTTGACACTTTGAAGGAAGAGAATTTGGGTCAAGCAAAACCGGATGTTTTGTTTACAGACTCTACACCAAAATTTGCTCTATAAATACCATCCCGTTAGGTCATAGAACGTGACCTACACCAATTAAGAAAGTCGAGAACTGATATCTCTCATCTCCTACCTCTTTTGGCGGTTAGGATTTGCGCACCTCGAAGACCGGGGAAGGTTTTTCAATACCTTGCGCAAAACAATCATCTTCGAGAGTTTGTCTGCTTCAACATATTCAATCTTTACATAAAGCTTTTCGTGGAGTTCGAAAGGCAATTTTGATTGGAAGACTTGAGAATTCAAGGTTCGGCAGTCATACAGAGGTGTAATGAATGTGAATTCAGCAAGTAGGTCTTAGGATTCATGGTGAGGATACACAGTCACTGAGAAAGACTTTTTGTTATCACACATGGTTTATAGTGCATAATCTCCTGCCGTGATTTTTTTTCCGTTTTAGGATTTTTCCACATAAACCTTGTGCCTTAACGTACGTATATTTTTCTACTTTGGTTTGTGTGATTGGAGTTCGCTGTTTGGAAGTTAGTTTATTCGTTGCATTGATTCAGGGATTTCAACAATGAATCTGTTTGTTTTCTTAGTAAAAATTGAGTACTGCACTGAGTAACTTTTCTCTTTTCTAGTAATTTCATTGTCACAGTATACCATTAGACTAAAGAGTCCGTTTGTTGAATGAATGTGAATAGATAAATAACTCCTTCCATGTTTAATGTTGTGTGTATATATATATAGTCCGTCTCCCGTAAGGACCACCTCATTTTAATAAAATGTGGACCTCCCATTTCCCGATCCAATTTCAATGATCCAAGCCGCTCAATGTGTTCAGAACGTTATTTTAAGAGTATCTATAAGAAATTAGCAAAAAAAAAGACCGGAAAAGGCTTCATCCGAGCAGTTTTTGTTTGTTTTTTTATTGAACGGTTCAAATAAAAACTGCTTGAATGAAGCTCTTCCCGGTCTTTTTTTTTTTTGCTAATTTCTCGCGAGTACCCTTAAATTCACGTTTTGAACACATTGACCGGCTCGGATTATCGAAATTCGATCGGAAAATGAGAGAAATGAGGAGGTCCTTATTTTAACTAAAATAAGGATACCATCATGGGAGACTGCAATGAATCTGTTTGTGCTTAGGAAAAACTTAGAGCATCAGATATTTATGGACTATCAAATGACATTGTCACATGATGCATTAAGTGATCGAGAAACCATGACACACAATGTGACTCACTCACTCATTGTGTCTTACTTACCTAAAAAAGTGCATAATCATGTCTTTTATGTTAAATGAGTCTATACTCTTGATTTATCGGGAGAACCACGTCATATGGTACTTCAAAAATACTTAGTAATTACGTGAATACAATAAGTACCGAGTAATTATTATAGACCGTAATTTTTTCCACTGAATACCGAATATCTACCTCAATAGATTATACTCTATATCAGTCAATCCGATATTCATGTCCGACCAAAGGCAGACAGTAGAAATGGATTTTCTAGCATATCACTTCAGTCCTTTAAATTAATGACCATGACAAAAAGCTAATAACTCCAAATTCAAGGCTATCTTTTAAAATTTGTCCTCACACATCTCTCTCTCTCTCTCTCTCTATATATATATATATTCATCGTGATAACCCACTAATTCTTTTTTGCTAAGCAAGAAGAAATTATTAATCTTTATAAGGATTACAAAGATTAAAAAAACCAAAGGCACACCGGTAAAAGCCACCCAAGTCCAAATAGAAGGCAAGACGCCAACTAGACACCAAAAGAGCCACAAAAGTAGCAAAGAAAAACCCCCAGCCAACCCCCATAACAGCAAAAACCTCCTATTACCACCGCCAAAAACTACATCGCTACCACATGCATCCTAATCAGCAGAAAACCCCAAACCTGCCTAAACTCGACATCAAAAAGCAAGAGAGAGAGAGAGGCTCCATCCTTGAGATCATCATCGTCCCCCGGGATAGATTCTTCCTCATAGTCGTCAAGAGCATGGATCCTTTCCCTTAATGCTTTCTCTTGCATTTCAACAAATCTCTTCAAATTATAGTTCTTCCCACCTTTTACTTCAATGCCCAACTTTGAACCAATATCTAACATCTTGCGAGATTCCTTAAAGAACAAAGAGGAATTAGGGCCCTTCTTCTTCTTCTTTTTTTGGGAAAAAAAACGAAATGATCCCTGTAGTTAAGTGTTTGTGTCAACTTGGTAATTGGCTCGATTTACACTCTATACTTTCCATTTTGTTCCAATTTGGTCAAATTGCTAACTGCCGTTAGTCTGCCGTTAAGTACTTTTAATTAGGGGTGAGCAAAAAATCCGTCAAACCGCGAATAGTCCAAACCAATCCAAACCGAAATCCGTCAAACCGTTAAACCGTGAACATGAATCCACGAACCAAATCATATAACGCGGTTTCCAATTTTTTTAAACCATGACCAAACCATACTACTAAAAACCTGAATCCAAACCTTGTATTGGTTTGGACTGGATTTGCGATTTGACGAATTTTTTGCTCACCCCTAGTTAAAAGGACTTAACGGCAGACTAACAGCAGTTAGTAATTGGACCAAATTGGAACAAAATGGAAAGTATAGAGTGTAAATCGAGCCAATTACAACTACAAGGATCAAGTTGACACAAATACTTAACTACATGGACCATTTCAATTTTTTTCCCCTTTTTATTTTTATTTTTCTCTCCTCACTCCTCTTCTTAGCTTCAAGATGGCATCAGGAGACGATCTCCTCTCATCTCTTTTTTGGCGATACTCTCTCGAAAGACTGAGTGGTACAACCCCAACTACCTTCCTTTTGGTTCAAGTCGACTATTAAGTTTAATCCCTCCACTTGTGACGCTTTCAGCGAATTTTGAGAGTCAAAATTAACCGCCGAGTCAACAAAAGGAACCAATCCCCCCTCATTTGCTTGAGAAACTCCGAGATTCGGCCACACATAAATTATCCCCATCAGTATTCGCCCCACAAATCCTAGAATCAGCTCCACCATGCCTACCATTGTCTAAATCGCAATGGGTTCCACTCCCTCGGAATGAGTTCAGCTTCGCCTCCGAAGAGGACCCATTAGCTTTACTCACGGAAGCCGGAGTATCCACTTCATCCTCCTTATTTTCCTCCTCTTCCTTTGATTCTTCTTTTGAATTCAAGGAAAAATCAAGACTTGCTCTAGGAATTTGTTTTTCCACCTTATGTGGTTGGTCGCACGAATCTTCCATCACCTTGACTTTATACCGCTTTCCTTCAACTTCTACGGTAATCCACTTATCAATTTCCTTGAAAGTGCTAGTGGCGATAAGAATACTTGCCATAGCAAAAGAAGACAACTTCAGTGTCGATTCATCAGTAGACATGAAAGAGCCCCATAATTCACCAATAACCCACTAATTCCAGTTAGGAGCCATTAAGAAACTGAGTCAAAATGGGACCCCCAATATTTAACCTCAGGACCCTCAATGTGGGTGCTACATTTCGAATAAATAGCACGAACGCAATATTAAAATACCACTCATTGGCTCAAGTGCCACTCATCCGAAAAGCCCGGCCTTTGTGTCCAAATCTTCACGTGGAATGTCACTTACATATTGGATGCATCAGAGAGAGATGACGCACGAAGGCCGGCCACCACCACCACCACATCCACCGGCCCACCAACTTGGGTGTTGTGAACTCAGAGAGGAGGTTTGGCCAAATGATTGTGATAAAGTATATAATAAGTGCTCTTCCATAAGATCACAGGTTTCATTTCCACGGATGCCAAACATTCCAAATTTTGAGGCAGGCCACTGGGGGTTATGTCTGATCGTTATCTTAAGAGCTCCGGAATTAGTCGAAGTGCGTACAAGCTGACTTAAACATCAGTTATCAGGAAAAAAAAAAACTCCAAGGGGTTTGGTTAGTCATTAGAAAGTTAGTAGGAGTAATTAGTTATCCTTTTATGAGGTGACATATTCGAATTTTATGGTGGCTAAACAAAAAAATTTCAAGACTGCTAGAAGGCTTGTTTGTCGTTAACTTCAAGGCACTAAAATTAGTGCGCGCAAGCTGGGCTTAGCTAGGGTTACAAAACAAGAACTTGTGTGGTCGTGGAAGTGTGCACAAATCCATTTCTATCATCTCACACGTGTCTATCCTTGACAATAGAAGACACCAACACGTGTGGACCCGCCATTGATAGTAGAAATCTTAGACTTTGACTGGCCCCACCCGCACGTGAGACATATCCGCTCTGTTTTCTTGCCGGGCCCTCTTTTGTTGGCCCGTCCGGCCCAGTCTTTGGGCCCATAAACTTGTCATCAACAGTCGCATTGTTTTGTTGATTCAACCCCAAACCGGTAATTAATCAACCACCCATGATCTAACAATAATAGTATCATATACTTCCATCATCATGTCATTGAATCTACGCCGTTGATTTTGGCGTGGGGTCACAAAGGTCAATGACAAGCACGTCGTTTACTTGATTAGCACTTTTTTTTTTAAACCGGATGCACACCTTGATCGAATAATCTCAACATGTCGCTAAACGCTTGAGTGGCCATAAGATTTTGAATATTTAATTTCCGTGTGATTCGAACAGGGTCTAGAAACTGCACCGGTCATAACAATATGTAGGTCTCCTTTTCTAAATTTAAAAAATGGGGTCAATAATTCGATTGTTGGTAGTTTAAACAACATGCTTAATAAATAATTGAGCAGTCATGTCTATCACAAGTAAAATACGTGAGGTAATCACAAACTGTATATAAGGTGTATTAACATGTCGGGTTTTAATTAAATAATTAAGTCGAGATTAGGACTGATCACTGATGGGTTTTTTAATTAATATACACATGCAATTAGCACCAAGTTTCGATTGTGCATGATAATGCCACAATATTCTATTTTATTTATATTATAATATTTTTATTGATTTGTCAGTGGAATATCCAATTAGAAGTGAAAATTATATATGCTGCCCTGCCTAGTTTCGGGGAAGCATCCTCACTGTTATTGAATAGTAGTAACAAGTAGTAGTGATTGGTATTAATAAATCAGTAAGTCTACTGGTACTGTGGTACAGCAATTCTGTACAGATTTTGTGTACAGATTTTTTGTGGGGCCCACTACGGATCCCACACAAATGATCCAAGCCGTTCATTAAATGTAAAACAGTTTTTTAAGGGCCCCCGCGAAAAATCAGTTCAATCCGATACTTATAGATGCTCAATCCAATCATATAATGTTTTATTATCCGGGAATCTGAATCAAAAGTTAGATGATTGGATCGAACATCTTTAAGTATCGGATTGAACTGATTTTTCGCGAGGGCCCTTGAAAAACTGTTTTACATTTAATGAACGGCTCGGATCATTTGTGTGGGACCTGTAGTGGGCCCCACAAAAAATCTGTACGCAAAATCTGTACAGTATTGCTGTACCAGTAGACTTATTGTAAATAAATAGCTTAACAAATCCTCATTTAGATTAGACAGTCAGAATCCTATGAGGGATCTCTTACGGCCTTACCGTAAGGGACTCCCCTTTCCCTATCGAAGTGCGACGATCCGAACCGCTCAATGTGTTTAGAAAGTGATTTTAAGGGTACTCGAGAGAATCGCCCAAAAAAATGATCGGAAAGGGCTTGATCCGAACAGTTTTGCATAAAATGCATGTATAGTGTTTTTATGAAAAACTGCTTGGATCAAGCCATTTCCGATCATTTTTTGGGCGATTTTTTGTTGGGGATACCCTTAAAATCACGTTCTGAACACATTGAGCGGCTCGGATCGTCGCAATTCGATCGGGAAAGGGGAGTCCCTTACAGTTAGACCGTAAGGGATCCCTCATAGTATCTTGACTGTTAGATTATAAGTTATAATACTAAAATGCTGTGGATGGGTTGGAAGGGGGAATTATTTAAAGAATAGGGAAATTAGAAAAAGGAGACAAACTTTAGTCGACAAATAGTGATAAGAAAACTAAGACCAAAAGCCACGATTGCTTCCACTTGTGTATTTCTAAGCCTTATACTATGATGAGAGAAATATGAATGATTCCACTTTGTTTGGTTTTGGGATTTTTTTTATGTAGTGAGCGGTAATGAGTGGAGAGAGAGATAGACAGAGAAATTTATTGCGAACCGTGAAAAGAGTATAAACATTTTCTCAAAACTCGAAAGTGGATCAAGTAGGGTTCACATCAGATCTCACTTTGAAAATTGCAACTGCTCTTTAATTATGTGCAATTGAATTATAAATGATCTATATATAAATAAGCTCAACTGGATATCGATGAGTCTCTTATATGAATTGTTTCTTGATCTAAAATATAGATCAAAGCTATGAACCAAGACAGCTTCTATTAGATAAAAAAAAAGATAGAATCATATTCAATTGAGGTGGTTTGTGTATGGATTCCTAATAAACATTTCGATTGTTGAAGTGAAACACATGAAAATTCCACTGAAAGTACGTAGAGCGTTCACACCCACTAATAACGAATTACACGTTATACTATTGGACTTGTCTCTCCATTCTCCGACAAGCGCTTGGCTGCTAATTAAAATATATTTTTCGAAACCGGAGTTCGTAGCATGTCGTCCAATAATATTGTCATCAAAAAATTAACCTTACAAATATAATCTAAGCCATAGAAACAAGTTTTTAACATAAGGTGTGTGGTGATTGGAATGCAATTAGTCTAGCTCATTGATGATGTTAGCAAAAGCTTTAGAGATAAGACAGTAGGAAATATTATTGGTAGAAGGGAGAAATTCTTCATGAGGGTTCTTCTTGTATTTTGAAAGATTTGTGTTGCTTTCAGGTATAAACAATCAAACACGTAAAATTATAGTGATGGAATCATCTATGTTGTTAATGCTTTCTTACTTGGATTTTGGACACATAGGAAGTCCAAATTGAAAAGCAAAACCAAATGTATCATGTACAAGTTAAGAAGTCACATTTATCACACATTTATCATATGGTTAAGAAGTAAAGGTGGTTGTTCATTTGTGAACGATACAATTTTTCTCTCATCTCGTATGTCTTAACGACATGCAATGTTCCTAAATCATATTATTCCTCCTATGCACCTATATGACACCATATTCTAGTTAGCGTTGAGGAACGAGTCAAAAGAGCAACCAATTAACGAAAACCGAGTTTGAAATTGTGACAAGATTTACTTGTTTTTAGCTTCAATTATTTATTAAGCAACCTGATCTCAAATGAATTTTTAGCCGGTTTTGAATATCTCACTTTATTGAACATTGATCCGTAAGGTTATCGAAGGGAATAGTAACTGGTATAACCTTGATTGTCCATGAAATGTCTTAATAAACCGTCTGACGAACCCAAAAAAAGGAATCAAACTTGGTAGCTCAGTTCGTTTGTCAGCCCGGTTTCTATTAGAAAGCCTCAAACTCAAATGTAAGTTGGGAGTTGGGCCAGCCCGACATGATTCTGATCCGGTATAAAGAATGAATTATGATGGTCTAACGTATGTGGATTGACCAGCCGAAAAAAGGGCAAAAACTTATTTGGATTGGGCTCATAAAGGCCCCATGAACTAATTAAGACCCTTGTAAGGCTTATCTTAGAAAGTGGACACTCTTATTCGTTCTCTGGTTTGGAAAAAATTAAGAACAAAAAAAGCCCAAGGTTTTGAGCCCAACAAACACCAAACAAAGCCCAAGGTTTATTTCAAGGTTCCTATTTCTTGCAAAATTCTTAAATATATTAATATATATATTTTTTTTTACAAGAGGTAGGTGAATATAAGTATCAGAATTACATCAAACTGTAAACAAGTCCACAATCAATATAAGCTCAACGCAACTAATAGTGCCATTAACGTGATAAATAATCTAATCTCAATAAATAAATATAAAAGGAATAACACTTACATGTAGGTGAAAAGATTCGAACTCGATCTTGGCCTTCTATTGAGAAGTAAGAGTCCTAGATCAACTGAGTTAGTCCTAATTGGTTAGACAAATTCATAAGGGGAAATTACATTAACCCCCCTTTAACTACCACCCGGCCACACATTGCCCCCTTTAACTACAAAATTCAACACTTAACCTCCTTTAACTACCATTCGCTGCACACATGAGGCTTACCATTTGCAATCTGTTAAGGATTTGGACGGAAAGTGGTGCGAAATAACTAGAACTAAAATATTGGACTACTTTGCCCTCATCTCCCTTGTTCTCTTCTTCCTCTAAGGCCATGTTTGATAAGTGTTATAGGGTTTGGGATTGGGATTCATAATCATGTGGGTCCATTTATAACATGTTTGGTTTGCATTTGTGAACCAGATTATCATTCCCATCGGATTAATAGTCCCGCAAAAGGACGGGATTGCTCATCCCACGAAGAACACGGTATTACTAATCCCATGCTACCCATTAAAATTGATTGCCTAAATTACCCATGATCTTTAATCTTATTGACCAAATTGCCCTTGATATTACACCATTGTTCACGATTTATCTATTAAAATACTACAGTATTATTTTTCTCGCTCCTCTCTACCACTCTCTCATTCTCTCTCGTTCTTTATATATTAATCCCTCTGTCCCACTTCGTTGTGCTTGTTTCCTTTTTGGGACGTTCCAAAAAATTGTCTATATCTCTTAATTTACAACATTTTATATATTCCATATGGATCTTATTTGATAGATCTCAATTATTTTTTTTAAACAAACTTTTCGAAATCATAAGAAATATTATAGATTATGAGATATAGACAATTTTTTATGAGATGCAAAAAATGAAACAGGCACAACAAAGTGGGATGGAGGAAGTATTAAACAGTCTCAAAAAATTAAGTGCTTCAATTTTCAATCAATTTGAATTGGTGTGAAATTTTATTTTTTGATTATATTATTTTAAAGGGTCATGATTAATTTTTTTTTAGAGCTCTTATAATTAAGTATCTGCTCTTTACGTGGGACCCTACAGAACAGATACTTGATTATGACCATTTGGGATAAAATGATGATAAATTTTTATTTTTATTTTTATTCTTATGGTTTGAGGGTATAAAGGGAAATTATGGTGTAATCCTATCCTATCCAGACCTAAACAAACATAGTATTAATAATCCCATCGTCAAATCCCGTGCAAAACAAACATGGGAGGGTGATAACAACCTCATTATTAATTCCATCTCATTACGAATCACATCCCACTCCCATCTCATTACGAATCCCACCCCATCTATCACAGATATCAAACGAGGCCTAATTGCCCAACCCAACCAGTTCTTAACCATTTAAAAAAGAAAAGAAAAAAACGAAACCAGTTCTCTCCTCTAAAAATAAAAAAACTCTATACCTCACCTCTTATTCTTCCCTGTGTTCTGTAATTTCCCACTTCCATAGCGAGGAGCGACCTCAACGCCGAAGGAAATCCAACAGTTGAACCTCATTAGCAAAACCCAAAATAGAATCCAACACAAATCGACCCACTCATATACTGTGTAATGTAATCTACATAAAAAATGGAGTAGAATAGAAATTAAGAGCAAAAAGAAGAGGAAAAGGAAACGGTTTTGGTAGATATGCATCTATGTTTATATACGTACATACATATATACTCCAATATGTATTTCAATTGAAAAAAACTACTCCAATATTTTTTTTTTCCGGTAACTGACTACTCCAATGTGTGTGTGTATATATATATATCGAGAGAGAGAGTAGATCAACTCACAGTTGGGGGTTCCGAACGGTCAATGAAATTGGGGTAAGTCGATGGCGTTGGGTTTCGACGGTCGTTGGGTAAGTCGACGGCGTTGGGTTTCGATGGTCGTCGACGAGCGTTGGGTAAATCGACGGTGTTGGGTTTCGACGGCAGAGAGGGCGTGGCTGTGATCGGTAAGTTTAGTGGCGAGGAATTGGTAGGCAGTGGTGTAAGGATGATAACTGGTGGTGCAGGTTGTAAAACGATCGGTGGTGATGCTTAGTTCAGTGGTTCGACGGTGGGATAGGATAGTGAGGTTAGATTTTCCTCTTGAAGTTGCAGAGGGGAGGCGAGAGAGATAGGGTTTACTTGGTGGAGGGATTGGATTGGGTAGTAAGGTAATTTCAAGACTTCTGTTAACGGCATCCGGGTGATTTCAGCGAATGGTAATTAAAGGGGGTTAAGTGTTGGATTTTGTAATTAAAGGGGGCAATGTGTGGCTGGGTGGTAGTTAAAGGGGGTTAATATAATTTCCCCAATTCATAAGGTTACATATATTATAAATTTAGGTGTACATTTATTATAATGAATTTTTTAAAGTTAGGGCTCGTTTGGAAGCCTAATTTTCTTCTTCTTCTTCTTCTTTATTTTGTATTGTGAGAAATAGGTTTTGGACCGTGACTAGAACAGATTATGAATCTGATTGATAGAATGTTGAAAATGAAAGCGAAATAGAATTACTTATACAGAATCTGATATATGGGCTTATATATATATATATATATATATATATATATATATATATATATATATTTAGCTACTATTTCAGTTTTTTCCCTTTCTTCTACCTTTCCTTTCTACCTTCAATAAAATACTAAATCCTTAAAGTAAATCCCTCCACATTCCAAGCACAATCTTTTTAATTCTCTTTTAACGTACAATAATCCAACCACAATCTTAAGGGATCTACTTAAAAGAGAAGTTTATTGAATCACCAAATCTCATTGCCTTTCCCAAGAATGGTAAAAAAATAAAAGCATTTTGTAAATTCATACCATCTTTTGATTTCCTCGTTGCCATTTTTCATTTTCAATTTTTTTTTAATTTTTGCATAGATAAGCTCCAAAGAAATGGATGCAGCGGTGTTAATTATCCTCTTATAAGAATTAAAACCTGTCATCGTAATTGATAACATTATTGTCTCATCATTATCGGCTATGATTTATTTATTAATTAATCTTGTTGGAGTAATTTTTTTTTTTTTTGATCCGCCTTGTTGGAGTAATTTGTTACCTCATGAATTTCAAAGTTCATTTCTTGATATATTTTTCTACTCTATCTGTATTATTACTATTATTATTATTACTAAAAATCACATTCTGTATGATTGTATCCTCCCCTTAATAAAATGGATGGATTTTTTTTTTGGGATGTCAATTTTGGTCGATTTTTTCAATTGTTCCCCTTGATTTTTATATGCGTAGTGTTGGGTGTCTAGAATTGTAATTTCGTGTTCGACTGTGATAGCGGACCAGCTGGCGTGATCTGAGCGTTTCGCGGGATACTTGTTTGTGTTTTAGCCGTTGATTTGGGAGCTGTCGTTTCCTTCTCCTTCTTATTACGCCAGCGGCTGGTACTCTTGAATATTGTGCTGCCTTTTGTTAGCATAAAAATATGCTAAAATTGGACATACGTTAATCTTTTAGAAGTAGTCATCCGTAATTACCCGCCTAATTAATACTATCGTTAACCGCAAATTACTCAATACTTCTGGAGTACCATGTGCATTGTCATGTGGGCCTGTGTAAAAAAAAGAAGAAGAAGAAGATAACCACCACATAATATAGGTCGTTTCTTGTCTTCTAGTTGACCAACAAAAGTGAATAATAGTACGGTCGGGGTACCACAAAGGCTGAAACTCACTGTTAAGTGTTAACCCAAATTTGAAACAGAAATGATACACCCACCGAACCCACCCCCACCGCACGCCCACCGCACGCCTGCCGGGCCCATTCCGGCCACCGGACGGAAAATCCAAACCGTCCAAAAATTCTATAAAAAAAAACCGAGTGGGCCCACGCGAAAATCAACGGCATCCGACGTGTGTAGGTGCTTGATCCGGAATTCCAAAATCAGATGATCCGATCCGTTAAAAATGGAAGATTGGTTCGAGCACCTACACACGTCGGATGCCTTTGATTCTCCCGACGGGCGTGCGGTGGCCGTGCGGTGGGGGTGGGTTCGGTGGGTGTATCACTTCTCAATTTGAAATGTGTCTAACACGCGTAATTAAAGAGTCCTCCTTCAGCGCCAATTCTCTCTCTCTCTATAAATACAAGAATCCAGATTTACCTCATCGGTTTGATATACAGAGTCCCTCTTAATATATATATCTCGTCCTAAGGCTCAAATCAGTCGCAAGGAAAAATGGGAGGCGGAGGTGCCATGAGAGCAGCATCAAAGGTGGCCGGGATGACCGTCGCCAACACCGGCCTTCGCGGCGTCCCGTCGCTGCATCCGGCGGAGCATCCGTTTGGCGCGGCCTCTCGCAAAGCCACGCGTCCGGCGTCGTCGACCGTCTCGTTTTCTGACAAGGTGAATGAAAGGTTTTAGTAAATATCGACCGTGACCTATTTATGTGCCGACCTACACGTATCTCATTCCTATGCATGGATTAAGGCACTTTTTTTTTTTTTTGGGTCCAAAGTAGTACTAATTTTTATAAATTTACGGTCGCTATGACCGATTACTGTTGCGTGCAGGGGCGGGTGCACTAGGTTCCAAGGGCGGAGCCATGATCAAACTCCACCCTGGGCTAACCTAAATTACATATAATTGAACTCAAAAGAATCTAGCTATCACATAAATGCATAGATGTTCAAAATTATACAAAAGAGAGTTCAAAAAACGTACCTTATTTAAGTTGTACCCTACGATGCTTTAGAGAATAGAAATCATCAATTATCGAATCCGCTGTGATATCTTTAACAAGCTCTCTATCAATGAAGATAATCATAGAATCCACGAGAAAATCATCCTCCATTTTGTTACGAAGATCGGTTTTCACAATCTTCATAGCTAAAAATGGTCTTTTAGCAGTTGCCGTGGTAACAGGAAGAGTTGCAACGAGACGAATCAACCTTTCGATCAAATAATAGTTCAATGACTTTTTTGTCTCAACTAATCCTCGGCATATAGAATCAAATAGAATCAAAATGAGAGCTCCAACGAGTTGTTCCAGCTCGATGCAAAGTACCCATCTGATTAGTCCCTCTACCCGTCTCACGTTCACCGGTATCTATCATACGTTCTACTTCAATAGACTGGGCAGACTGTAACTCAGCATGACGTTTTGGAGAAACACCAACAAGATTGACAACAGAATCCAATTGTAAAAAGAATAATCATATAGAACTCTCAGTTTCAGCAGCTGCAACTAATGCTAGTTGTAGTCTATGAGCAAAACAGTGTATATATAATAAGCATACGGGCAATCTCTAAGAAATAATTATTTGGGTTGGGCTGAAATAATTATTTGGGTTAGGCTAATTTCAATTCCAAAAAAATTTACATACAAATTTTTTTTTTCTTTTTTAAATTTTCGGCAACGCACCTGGGCTTCAGCCTAGTGCAGCTTGACTATGCCTCCGCCCCTGCTAGGTTCCGAGAGGGTTCAAGCAAATGTTCAGAAAATATACTTTAATTTTTTTTTTACTTCTCTTTCGATATAATTTGATTTTTCTTCAATATAATAATGAATCATTCACACGTACCCAAGTAAATGAAAATCACTTAATTTTGTGGATTAATACTTCATACGGAGTATATCTTAACAAAACAAAATAAACTAGGCCTCATATGATTATCTTATATACAATCTTTCAATGTTCTTGACAACCGCTAAACTAAAATCATGGAGCCACCCATTATTATTACGTGTCCCAATTTCCGTTACATATGGTGTAGTCACTGAATTGGAGATTCCTCACATGTTCTTAGAACAACTACCTGATCGAGGCGTCGGCGCAGAGGCCGTGTTGGGAGTTCGACGATTGGGAGTTTGCCGACGGTGAGCAAGAGGTGATTGGATTTTCCGGTGAGCCGATACCGAGGATCGTGTTTGGTGCAGTGCCGACGATTGAAGAAGCTAGAGAAGCCACTAGTCAACTAAAAGACGCTCTCGACAAGTACCATTTTTTTCTATCTCGAACTTGTGATTTTCATTAATATTTTCGAATTACTATTGGTGTAATTTTGTGCTTATCAATGAGCTTCCATTCGTGGTTTTAGATATATATTAGCCGTTACGTATTACAAACCAGTTCACAACCGTTACGGGTGATTTAAACACTTTAAACCTTCTATATTGTTCGATACTCTTGATACCATTGTACCGCGACAGTTACTGTACATATCCCGATACCGTTATTAAAAACCTTCCTTCCATTGTATTCTTACTTGGCTTGATATCTCTATTGAGTTTTGTCTTTTGATAAAAGAATTATCTGGAATGTTAGAACTTAGAACATGTAAGATATTGAATACAACAAGTCAAACAAGAGAGTATGAAAATCATAAGTAAGAAAGTTGTAAGAAATTAGTAGTAGTGGAGCCAAAATTTTGACCCCTAGGGGGTCAGCTTAACAGACATATATTTTTTTATCGGAACGTATACTTATTATATCATAAGATTGTTGGAAGGGAAATAGTTATTTTGGTTACGAAAGTAATTAAGTTGGTGCTTTGAAGATGATGAAGAGGAAGCTTCATTGTACTGTTGGTGTTTGCTTTTGCTTTGATCACTATTAGTGTTCTTTCTGTGTTTCCTTGAATGTATAAATTTGTTGACACGTTTACGGGAAAAAATAGTGGTTTTGTTGAAGTAATCTTAAAAAGATAGCGGTTTTGCATTTGCTTTGATTCTCTGGGTAATATCTTCTATCGAGATTAAGCAGCTTTAGTGTTGAGGGTGCATGGAATTTTCATTAGTTTATGTCAATGCTTTTGAATTAGTGCCTTCAGGCAGGGGCACACAATTGTACTCCTCAGATTTCAGACTTTAGAAGTTGATTCATTTTAGTCGTGTTCAAAAATGTATTGCACTCCTCAGATTTTAGATTTTAGAAGTTAATTCATTTTAGTCGTGTTCCAAAAGTGTTGCGCTTCAGGCACGGACAATTTCTAGTACTTATTATATCATAAGATTTTTGCTTTTCAATTCATTACATTTGTATATTGAAACGATTCTTTAGGCTACTTCAACTATCAAATGCTTATTTTTTATTTATGAAAGAAATTGAAAAATGAGAATGTAAAATAACTAATTTTTTTTATTAAATCGAATAGAAATTAAGATTTTTGTAGCTATATGCGAATAATTATCAAAAATATTCAAAATCAGGTATGTACAAAAATAAAATTTCAAAACTCGGACGCTTGGGGAGCCGGGGCCCCCGGGCCCCAACATAGCTCCGCTACTGCTGCTAAAAGCGTTGTATCAAGTTTAATATTCCTCCCATTGCGAAGGCATCTACCACTCAAAAGCGTTCATGACCACTGGAACCATTTAAACTAGTTACGAACCGAATTGCCAAAAACGAATATCTCTCTCAGCATGTTTACCTTAAATACAAGATCGATGTACCTCTCTCCTTCTTCACCCCTTTTACTCTTGAAGCGGATTCCACTATATGGAGGTAATTTGGATTTAAGTGTCCATTGAGTCAGTACATTCTGGCATTGTAGATTACACCACTAGTTCTTTTAGTTTCATTCAAACATTGTGACATTGTAATCTATGGAAGCCTACTTCTTCTGAACCATAATTTAGGACATGTGTTCATGTTTTCTACATGGGTCCGGAATACCGTACAGTCTAGAATTCCTCCTTTCAGTTGTTGGTTGTTTGCTTTTCGCATCTTGCTAATAACTGATAAGTTGGCTAGACAGCCTGGATAGGATTCTCCTGTAGCCGTATGACTTGAAGTTTGCTTATAATTTTGTTGGATTGTGTCCTAATTTTTTTCAATCTTACGTTAGTCCGCCTTCCGGGACTTGACGTATAAATTTTGGTTGTTATCTGTAGCGAATTGTCGTTGATATGGAGTGTTAGATCATTCTACTGGTTGTCATTTGCCCATATTGTAGGACATGTTTCTTCGCAGTTGCTTAATGTTCCAAGGATAAACATGACAAGCGTGAGTTGGACTTCACAGGTGGTTTAGAAAGCATAGTATACTGGGCTGAATCATCAGGTTCGATTGGGCCTAGCGGATTACCAGACATTTTGGGCTACGCGTTCAGGCCGAACTGTGTATGACGGGCTGAAACAGGGCCGCCCCTGATCATATGGCCTGAATGTGTGATCCAAACTGAATCATGCTGGGTCGAGTCCAGTCCTACCCAAGCCACAGTTATATGATCCCCCTATCTCGCGAATGGACCATTCGGCCATGTCAGCATAACCGCCTAGTTTACTATGTCATCCATGATACCACACTAGACGGTTAGGGCATGTGCCTAGCTTAAGACAAATTACAGTCTCACAACTTAAAGAGGTACGCCATTACTATTCACCTAAAAGCTCTATACTTCGCATTCTCAATCAAGGACTTATCCATTGGTCCCGGTCATCACCTGTGTTAGGCGCTGATGGTGGTTCTTTGCCTTGAACGACTAGCCGACTAGGTCTGAAGGCGGAGCTCAGGCTAGATCCGAACCAGAGAACCAAATAGGGGATTACACATAGTGCTTAGTCCTCTTTTACGGGTGTTTTTTCTTCAGGATACCCTCTAATTTGTTTGGCTGATTTTTTTTTTGTTCTCTTGTTTGGCATAACTTTCAGGGTCTATCTGTCCTCGCCTTATTCTACTGGATCTGGTGATCAGTATGCTGGTGATCATGAGTCTGGTTTGTTGCTTTGCGGTACCGGTCAGGCTAGAGCAATGTCAGTTCCGAAAGATGCTATTAAAGCATTTAGGCTTCTCAATGAGAGTCAGGTAGCTCAGGTACTGAGAAGAAAATTTTCTTTTTAACATCTCCTTCCGGAAATGTAGCTTCTTAAGTTACTCATGTTTATGCGATTTTCCCACAATGCTATGAAATCATCGAATTACATGTCCAGTGTATGTATGTGCTCTTACTTAGTTACACTGTGCTTGGGAGATTATTTTTTTGTGCAACTTGTGTTATTAATGTATGTGTGCTATAGTATTGTATAACTTGCTATATATTCCACTCGATTTACTTTTTTGAGCAATTTACCTACTCGACTCAAGAGGTATCGATACCATTTGGTTTATACTTTATATTAAAGCTGGAGAGTATCTCAACTGGTAGCAAGTGTGACTGGCCATTTCAACTTCGAGCATGCAGTCATTTGTTTCTAGTTCTTGGAAATCAACTGATAATAGGTCAAATATCACAAATGACAAGCGCGTGCCAATGATGTTCTTCACAGCTTTCGAAACAGTTGGGGACATTTTGTGTGGTAGCTGATGTTTCTGACTTCATCATGTCATTTTTCAGATCTCTGTTATTGATTGTTTGACTCCCATTTGTTCCATTCTTTGATCCACCTCCTAGTTTTATAACCTATGGAGTTAAAAGATAATGCAACGGATACGTCCAGATTGTGGTGTGTTCTGTAGTCTGTTGTTGATTCAATTGCTAGTGACCCAAAAATAGGGGATGATGTACTTGAAAACGAGTCGGTGGTGGAGTTTTTCATGTCCCATAAGTATGGTTTCTGATATTGGTGTTTTCTGTAGTCTGTTGTTGCTTCAATTGCTAGTGACCCGAAAATATGGGATGCTGTACTTGAAAACGAGGCACTGGTGGAGTTTTTCAAGTCCCAGAAAAGCAGTAAGAACTTTTCCGCCTTCTGTTCCTCTTTTTTTTTTGGCATTTGTTACCACAAAGTTTCATGTAATTCATTTGTGCAAATAATGCCTTCTCAGATATGGATCCAGTCATGGAACAATATGCTGCCGATGCAAGTTTTCTTGATCGTCAATCATCAGAAATCGTCGATGATTCTTCTGATTCCGCGCAATTTGCAGATTATGCATATGAGTATTATATGGATTATTTTCAGGGCGTGAGGAATAAAGTGGTTGAGATGATGAGCACATTATCTGATTACTTTCAGGATCTATTTAGAAGCCCAACAGCAGAGACCGATGGAAGTGCCGGAACAACCATTTCTGGTGGAGCTGTGGCGGCATCCTTCATGGGATTAGCAGTCATGGTTATTATGTTGGTTGTGATGAAGAGGGGTTAGGACTCATTCTCTCTTGATGAGTGCACTGATGGATTAGCTAAGCTTGTTAAAGTTTTTTTGTAACTGGATTTTGATGTTTCTTATAGAGTGCACAGATGGATTTGGGTAGTGGCCAAATAAAGAGTTATGATAACTTTCAGCAGATTTTAAGGAAACCAGTGAATTGAAATATTGAATTGCCAAAATCAAATTTCTGTTGGCCGTTGCACATTGTAGCAGGCCGAGTCAAATAGTTCGAGCCGTACCAAGCGGGATACCGAGCCATGTGACCGACGGTCCAATCTATTCTGAGTCGTCAACCTTACGCCTTGGCTAACCGACGGTCGAATACCAATATCTCCGTCACAATTCGTTAACATATCTCGTTCGGCTCATCGACTTTTAGACGGTCGGATTGTCACATTTGGCTCTGAACGAATGTGGGGGCCAAGATTCCAGCTCACCCACGTGGGAGTGCTACCGTGGCTGTGATGACGATCATGACGTCAGCCGAACGGTTATCAGGGTAATGATGAGAGCACGTGAAGATGTCAGCTCATCCCTTAAACGGTTATGTAATCCTAAAGTGATGTGAGGGTGACATGAGCCGACGCGTGTCGAGCGTTGGTACAATCTTGAAGGCCAAGCTAGGAGTTCCCTATAAATATGCCATTATACCTTCTTGAAAGAGGTACGTCCTACACAACTCTAAAACCCTAGCTTCTAATCTTTGACTCTTCACTGCAAGTGTTCTAATTCTTGCACCGGAGGGCCATCCCGCAGAGCCTCCGGTGTGGTCTTTAGTCATGCTCTCTTTTGCAGGACATCTGAAGGTCAGGAGCTGAACTTGAACCCTAGATCCAGAGGAGCGAACCGTCTTGATCGGAACCCCACGCACATCATTACAGGTTCGGATCAATGACATTCTCTTCACCGGTCTTTGCCCTTGCTTTTGGTGTTGGTAACAAACTTCCTGCACTGCTTCAATACAAATATGCGCGACAGATTGTAGTCTTTAGAACAGGCATTTTATTAGCAACAGCTGAGAAAACCAAATTTACATCGCATCAGTGTGATCATACATCGCATTGCACCGCGTGTCAATGGCTGTGTGAAATCCAAACCAACTACGGATTGCATTACTGCGATTGTACGTACAACAGTGATTTGCCCTGTCAATCTATAGCGAACTCCCTGAAATGCATCCATCACCATTTGGTTGTCTTCGGCTCAGGGTATTGCAACGCTTGATCAAATTTCAGTGCCAACAAAAATAACTACTTCTTTCGATACATGGTGTTGGTGACAAAAAGTTATTTTTTGTTGACAATATTTATTAAGAAACACAAAACAAAACAAACAAACGATGCGATCACCTCCACATCATTTATTTATCCAACAAACCATAGAAAATGCATCAAGTTTTTCCATGAACTTGGCAGTAGTTTTTGAAACCTAGAAGGTCACTTGTATGGAATTTCGCTTTGTGGGTATTGCTTTTAACGGTACTAGCTTCCGCAATCCCATTCCCGCCCTTTCGGTCATGTCAATTTCTGTAGTCGGAGAGCTAACCTCCCAATCAAAAGAATGTATAAGGGAGGCCAGAGCAAGGTGAACCACCCGTTGAGCTAACGCAAATCCAACGCACATCCTTCTCCCCGATCCAAACGGGATGAACTCGAAGTGTTGCCCTTCGTAGTCAATGTTCTTGCCCAGAAACCTCTCGGGCTTGAAAGACAAGGGGTCGTCCCAGGACTCTGGGTCTCTCCCGATTGCCCATGCATTCACAAGCACTTGTGTATTTGATACCCCATGTAGCTAGAATCGTGCATTTCATTCCGTGGTAGAAGTAATGGAAGTGCAGGGTGTAATATGAGGTTTTCCTTCACTACTGCCTGCAAATATGGGAGCTGATCCATATTCTTCTCTTCAACCTTCCCGTAGAGTCCAACGACACTATTTATCTCTTCTTTAACCTTTCTCATTGAATTGGGGTTACGTAGTAGCTCTGCCATTGCCCATTCGATTGTGCTGCTTGTAGTGTCTGAACCACTGAAAAACATTTCCTGCACCATTAACACTTATATTGAAAAATTACCAAGAGTCACACGGACCGAATAGCTTCATTTTTAAGAAAAATGTCCAATTGAATCACAAACACACAAATGGGAATGGAGGATGTTATAACCATTATGATAATAGTCACATTTGACTCTGATATCTTGTCTGGCCCTTCTTTGCCATCACCTTCATACTCCAACATAACGTCCAGGAAGTCTTTGTTCACCTTCTCAGTACCTGAATCCTTCTTTTGCCGAACCCTCTCAGTCACACAAACTCGGCTACAATCTTCATGGCCTTTCCCATGTGCCGATCCATATTGCTTTTGATCCCCATGCGGTCCATCCATTTCAGAAACGGCAAGAAATCCGCTATACTGGCCTTAGCCAACTCCCCTATCTTGTTCATTGCATCGAAGAATTCACGCCCTCCCTCTGAGTGTGGTTCCAACAAATCCCTCGACAGCATGAGGTTGCCTACCACATTGAAACTCATGAGGAAGACGAAATGGGTTAACTCTACCTCGCCGATCCTCCACGTGCACGCAAGGACGGAACCATGATTTCACCATAACAGTGGCGAAATATATACTAAAAAACTTTAGTGATGGCGAGACTATATAAGTTGGGCATAATTTTTTTTTTTACATATAATAATTGCATTTTTTAAAAATTTTGTCGTGGCGCGTGGTCGCCGCCACTAGACCCCCTAATCCCATCCTTGCGTGCACGTGATGCCAACGAATCCTCCTCGATCCACCGGGTCATGTTATCAACGCATTTCTGCCTGACGGCAGCTGTATCGTTGACTCGTTTGCTGACCAGGAGCTCCGCGGTACACAGTTTCCTCAGTAATCGCCAGTATGTTCCGTAGTTGCTTATGGCTATTGATCCTTGGTTGTAGTTCCATGATGTCAGTGCATGGGGCACTCTTCGGTCGCAGAAGGTTGAGTCGTGGTTCTTGAACAATTCTGCAGCTGCCTTGGGTGATTGTATGAGCATGCTGTTTACCGATCCGAGCTTTAACCAAAGTACAGGTCCATATTTGAATCTGAGCTTGGACAGGGTTATGTGTGGCCAGTGGCGGACCCAGGAATTTGACATAGCGGGGGCACCAATTTTCTTTGTAACGCTTAATATGTGAGTTACAGTTAAACACATTTACACCAAAATAATTTTAGCATTCATGATAATGTAATAATTTAAAAGTATATATGCATTTTAATAACAAGTTATTTGGGCAAATTTGCGCACCTCGATTATATGTGTTAAAACAAAATTATCAAATGTTCATCATCTATTTTCCTAGTATTAACTCTACAAGTACAAGTTTTGGGGATCAAAAATGTATAATTACAATGTGCAGATTCATATTGAGTACTACACAAATGATTGGAGACATTGAGGAGTGGAAGAAACCTTGGTTGTGAAAGAGTTTTAGTTTTAGTGGATGGGAGAAACTTTAGTTGTCAAAGAGTTTGAAAAAAGAATTGCTAAAGAGTTCCTGATTTTGAAAAAAGAATTAAAAAAGTACCATGGAGCGGCAAGGGGAGTCGAACTCTCGCTAAGAGTTCCTTATACATGCTTGCTTACCATTGCAGCAAATGGCTACTTACTAAAAATGTTAGCACGTATAATATATATATACAAAAAATTTCGGGAAATTTTTTTTTAAAAAAAAGGCGGGGGCACGTGACCCCACATGCCCTATGGTGGGTCCGCCCCTGTGTGTGGCGTAGTTCCAAGATCAAACATATTGCCAACCACTGGCCATCCAGCTGGCCCTGGTGGTCTCTTTCTGGTTGCTTTTTTCCACGCTCCGCTCCAAATGAGCAGAAGAGGAAGAAGAAGAGCAAGTGGTAGCGAATCGGGACTCAAACCTACTTCAAATCAAACCTACTTCAAATCATCTGAGAGTTGGGTTCTTGGGAAAAGGGTTGAAAGAAGTAAAAAGATACTATATTATTACTTATTAGTATTACAGTATTATTATTATCTCAATTAACGAGCATTATTGTTTATTGTTTGACAAACAAGATGACATACATAATGACGTGAGGTTCATTAAACGGCGGGAGCCCACACACTTAAGTGAGCATGTATATGTAAATGGATGTGTAATTAGGGTCATGTTGTGTTGTGTAAATGGACATGCCCTATACGGTGGGGAGCAAGTTAGCTTAGGCCTGTAAATAGACCGGACGCGATTCAGAACTGACAACGGTGGAGAGTAGGACAACTTAGGTGGATGACAATTTGGACCGAACCGATAACCGAAATTTTTCCCGAACCAAATCCGAAATTTTCCCCATGGATATGGGTATGGTTGAGGCCTTGGATAACAGAATAGGTATCGGTTCGGTTATGACTCATCTGCTATCCGAACTAATACCCAAATCGGTCGAAACCTCGAAATTACATAATTACCCTTTTATATATAATAACACGATGAAAGGGTTTGATCTCCATATATCATTATCCCTCCACTCCACGCAGCAAACAGGCCCACCTCAAAACCCACCCCCTCCTCTCGATCTACAACGACTCACGGCCTCACCCCTCCGCCGTCGACCATCATGGCCCTCCGCCATTCGCGCTCTCTCTCTCAGTACCCATAATCTCTAATTGGTTTTCTTTTATGTTTGTATGCCGCTTTTTGATTAATTGCGTCTGTTTGTTCTGAGCTTAGATCAGTAGATAGTGGATTTCTGTTTCTGGGTTTCACTCTCTTTTACTAAAGGATGACGGATGTTGTGATTTCTGAAGCAGGGATATAAGCGAAGCAAGAGCAATGGGAAACGGTACGGTGAAGAATGGGGTTTGCTCGTTAGAATCTGTGAATGGTGGTGAAGATTTGTGGAGTTGTGACAAATATGATGCTGCTTCAGCTGATCATCTGGCCAAATCCTCTCTCTCTCTCTCGGTTACCCATTTCCGAACCCCGTTCGGTTCGGTTATGGTTCACCAGTCCTCTATCCGGTCGGGTTTCGGGACGGATTTGGGTAGCCATTTGGTTTCGAGGATCGGGTACGGATTTGCCAATATCCGCCCCGAATGCCATCCCTAAGCTTAGGCGCCTGTCGATAGAACGAATGCGATCTGAATATGAAAGAATATTCAAATACGAACAGTTTAAATCCGATTCGAATTTGACTTGTCCAAATCCGTTTAAGGTAATCTGAAGCGGAATCTAAAAAATCAGGTATCAATCTGAAAATTTCGATCTGATCCGATTACTTTACATACTCAAAAATTAACCATGTGCATAAAAAAAATTCTAAATATAAAATTCTCCCAAACCTGATTCACCAATTTTGTGACAATGTGGAAGGCTGAAACATCTTTTGATATACTCCGTATAACTATGGCATCGCTAATAAACATCTCTAATTTTTTTTTTACAGATTTTTCTTTTGTTTCTGGTCGGGGGGTCATCTGACTTTCGCTTAACGGCTAGGCTCCTTTCGGGTTCGGATGGAGCAGTCGGCATTGGCTCCTGCTGTGGCCATCATTGGGTGGCCCAGCTCTCACCTAACGGCTTGGTGCAGCTTCCGTGGCAATTTGGGTTTGCTAGTTTTGGTTTTCTTATCGTGGGTTGCATGTGGTGGCTTGGTTAATGTTAGTGGTGATTTCTTGTGGTGGTGGTGGCTCTATCTGTGGCGGGAGGAGGTGGCTCTTGGGTTAGGTTTAGGGTTTTCTTATGGATTGGATTTTCATTGTTGTATTTGGACTTGTAATTGTATATCTGGGTTTTTTAGGCCCCAGGTGTTGCATTAGGCTCGTCCCATTGCCTTGGTTCCAATTTTTTGATTGGATACCTTTCCCTCCCTAATAAAATGCTATTTTGCCGTTCAAAAAAAAGAAAAAAAAATCCACCATAACCATATTGGTGCTGTTTTTTTTTTTTTTTTGCTCGGCAAAGAAAATTTTATTGACTCGAAAAGGGTACATCGAGAGAGGAACTCGCTAAACACACACGCTTATCGAGAGAGGAAAAGAAGCGGGTAAACAAGAAAATAAAACAGTGGACCATCCAACAGAAAATTGGATCGCCCCCACCCTCATTGCAAATTTCACTTGCTACACTTTCTCCTTTCTCATTCCATCAAGATAGCCCTTGAAATCTTCCACTGAGTGCACCTTAATATCGAACTTCACCCTGACCCACATTGCTACCCTAGTTTTAATTAGCTCCCCAAGATCCTCCACTCGCCAAGACGCATTGTTGAAAACAATCTCATTCCGTGCCAACCAAACGGACCAAATTGTAGTATGAAATGTCGTTTCCCACAAATATTTCTCAAGATTTTTGAATCCATTACCTTTCCACCAAGTGAATAAATCAATCAGAGAGCCAGGGCACACCCAACAAACATGCCACCAGTCTATCAACAGCGACCAAACATCCCAAGAAAATTGACAATGAAGGAAGAGATGCTCCGGAGTTTCGAGATGCAGTGAACAGAAGGGGCATAAAATCGATTGTCCCTCCGGGATCAAGTCTCTTTGTAGGAGTACCGATCTCGTAGCCACTCTATTCTGAAGAGCTTGCCACGAAAAAATTTCCACTTTGGGTGGGCTAATACTAGTCCAAATCGAGCCCATCACCCGGTTGGTTGCGAAGTTCAGTTGCTCCCATCTATTATAAACAGATTTAACCGAGAAGCACTTGTCAGACGCCCATCTCCAACTCAGTGCATCATTTTTGGACAAATCCAAAGTCACACGCTGTAACCTCATAAGCAGCTCATCGAATTGACGAAACTCCCAATCCCTTAGTCCCCTCTGGAAAAGCAAATTCCACCTCCCATCAGTACTTGTATCAGATAAATCTCCAATCACTTTCTCTTTTTGAGTAGAAATAAGGTAGAGTCGAGGGAACTCCTCTTTAAGAGTCGTGTTGTCACGACCTAGATTTTCGACGTAATTAAATAAAGCTTTTTCAATAAAAGATCTTCGGATAATGTACTTAATAGCCCCAAACAGTTCCCTCCTGTTAAACTTTACAAAACAAGTCCCAATTTCAAAAGAATATACAATCTTGGCACTCCGGCCCCAAAGAGATTACAAATGTTTGTACGGACAAACCATGAAGTTACAAAACCCATCTTTATCAAAAGAATGTCTATTACATAAAATGACTATGTATCTAAATCAGAGTTAGCTTCCAAAAACCCTTTTCACTTCCAAGCACGCAATTTATGCAAATCACTGTCCATCGTCTAAACCTGAAAAGAAAGATTAGGTTGAGCTATGCGAGCCCAGTAGGAAAATCTTTACTAAATTTATGTGCAAACAAGATGATATGTGCATAGGGAAGATGACAAGGGTGTACGGTTCAATCAATGGTAACCATCTACAAGAGAGTGTGGCAATGCTTAGTGTAAGCGCTCTAGGATGTACCACTATCACAAACATACGTCAAGTCCAAGGGACACGACCCCTCTAACAATCCCGATTCAACTCACTAACACAAACCTCCACGAATCGTATTTCCACCCCTCGCGTTACGGTACAATGTCTCAAGAGTTACCGTATTACCACCCCTCGCGCTACGGTAAACCCCGACCGTTAGAACCATCGTATTACCACCCCTTGCGCTACGAGATCCACAAGAGTCTCCGTATTTCCACCCCTTGCGTTACGAGACTTCCCATTCCGACTTTCGACTCACAATAACTACTTCTGCTCTCACGATACAAACCATGACTCTCTTACTATCACATTCATAAGTAAAACACCACACGACATGCCAACCATGTTTCGACGGTACCATAGACATTTCCAAGAGTCAATCAATAGATAAGATGCATTCCAACACAACGTTAACCAAACAAACTACGACTATTTCGACTAACGGAAGGTCAACGTAATGAGCACAAGGTCATTCAACCATAGGAATTCAATTGGACAAGCTTGAGATAGTTTAGGAGGTGTTACAAGGGTGTTAGAAGTGTCCGGGGTTCAAAACAATCGAAGTAGAAACAGCGAAGGCAAAACTGCCCATAAGGAACTGGTATCGATACGGCCAAAATGGCTGTATCGATACAGGATGCTTATCAGCCAAGCCCATTCTGTTTTAACTGGGTATCGATACGGCAAGAATCCCGTATCGATACGGAGAGGTTTCGAGCAGATTTTTCTGCAGATATCAGAATCTCAAGCACAACACCAACAACAACAACATCAAGCACGGATTTCACACCTTATCAAGCTATTTACACATAAAAGTAGCCAAGAAATTCCTACCTCGGTCCAAGGAACGAAACCCGACACCTCGAACGAGCTCTAGCTCCTAACTTCCAAAATTTGCCGCGATCTCCTTCCCGAACCTCACCCAATGCGATACGAGCCCGGGGTTGCGTAGAGGAGGTGAAATGAGGGTGGGTTCTTGAGAGCTTGGAGGTGTTTTGGTGAGTTTTTGAGTGGGAGGAGAGGAGAGAGAGAGAACCGGCGGGGAGGAGGGAGAGAGCCGAGAGTTGGTTTTGGGGAAAAATGATCCCATACACTCACACTCTCCTATTTATACCTCAAAATCTACAAATCACACATTTACCCCTCAATCTTCTACTCTCTCATCTAAGTCCCCAACTCAAATATTCACAAACAAATCCGTATTTTCTCAATTAAACTTTTAATCGATATTTCAAACATTAAAAATATTCGGGTCTCTACAATCTATCCTCCTTAAAGAAATTTCGTCCCGAAATTTACAACGCAAGTCAACTAAAATTCATGCATCAATTAATCATGCTCATGTAACAACACACATTTTTTTTTTTTTTATACTAACAAGTTAACAATCATAAGGTTAAAAAGTTCGAGACTCATATCGATTAACTCAAAATAAATGCGAATACTTCTCCCTCACTTCGTCTTCCCTTTCCCACGTCGACTCTTCCCTTCCGAGATGACTCCATAAGACTCGCACTAATGGAATGGTTTTACCCCTCAAAACTTGCTCGCGCGAATCAAGGATATGTATCAATTTCTCCTCAAGAAATCCACCAACTTCTAATCATCCCTATCTAATTTGGATTTGCATAGGTACTCAAGTCCGTTGAATATTAGTACTAAAGTTCTAATCCCACATAATTACTTAACAATCACATCAAGATCTATCAACTAGTGCACCCACGTTCTCTAAACTCTGAAATTCACATTCCTATTCATTGTGCCTTATTCCAATAAGTATACATCTACCTACCAAGAAGGATGTATCGAAAGCTTATAAAACTCCAATTCTTATTTCCCTCAATCAACGTCAACCAACGAATCAAAATTTTCACATACTAATTTAGAGTACCCAACTTGTCTGTATTGAAATAGAATCAAGAAAAAAAAATCCTCATCCGCTTAATAGCGTTCTAAATGAATTCTCAAGAGCTAACTAATCACTTGGTACCACTTGATCTAATATACACTTTGTATAATAACGAATTATCCCTTTCCTTATCACATGATGTTAAATTCGTTGAAGTAGCATGGGCCATCTCTAACTTAAAACTCAGGCTTGATGATTTCCACCTTGTAGCCACCATGTTCAATAGTACCCCCACAAAAGAATCTAACTAAGCATGCATATTTTACCAAAAGATACTCACAGAAGACTCAAAGAAAGGGAGTGACTTATTCACAAACGAGATTCATAATCATAGAATGAGTCCAAACTAAACTTAGCTTGCAAGCAATCCAAGATCCAATTATTAGACTACATAATGATTCATTACCCTCTGCTCAATCACAATCATCAACTTGCCATAGTTAAACTCCTCACTCTTCAAGTTATTGATATTTCTTTCAACTCCAAGCGTAGACACGTCCCACAATCGATCCAACTCTATTGATACTGCTAATGATAGACTGCAACATTACTCCCTTAATTATCCCAAATGATCCTATGCATCTTGGTACTCACTTCCCCCTCACAAAGACACGATTAACTTTCCTTAATGTGGCGAAATACATAACACCAAACCACTAGCCATTATCTCTAACTCACATCCTTGTCCACCCACAGAATTTCTTTTACCGACTTTACAAACCAACCAAGATTCCAACATCACTCCACATCCCTCAGCCTACTCGGAATCACCACCGACTTCCATCTTGGAAACCCAAACCTACTCCTACGGCAACGTTCTTCTACATGACTCAACACGACACAACATTAAAACTACTCAGGTGAACTCTCAAATCCATTATCCTCCTTACCACAAGCCATTAACTACTCTCAACTAAGAGTTGATACATCGTGGAAACTTCTCATATCAAATCTTCCGATCATATCATTGATGCTGTTAAGGAAATGACATGTGTCAGGTTCCAACTACAAAACAACTCCACTTAGTCACCCAAGGAATAACACTGCTAATCATAATTGAGACATGGTGACCCTTATCAATTATAGGTTCCAATAGAGTCATGAAAACTAATGCATCTTAGGACAATCTCCCATACAATAGCAATACTCAAGATATGCTCCCTCGAGAAAATAAACGCTAGGTCAAAGTCTAAGCGTCTGACGTGATGATATTAAAAATTAAACAACAACCACGAGTCTCAATTTACGATTTTCAATAGCATGTGTATAGTGTCACACGTCATTAAGTAAATTTCTTCCTTCCCCCTTTTTGACATTATCAGACAGTAGCCAACATAGCAAAACTTAGGATGAGGTTCACTCCGCTGGGATGTAACCGACTCTAAGCCTATACTGTTACCATTTCCAAAAGGTACTAAACGAATAATCAATTTACACAAAGCATTACTCTTTTTCAAAGAGACCCCCTTTTTTTTTTTTTTTCCAATCACATACATATATAACTCCGTAGGTGTAAAAGTTCTCAAAACTAAAATCCACCACTTCACATATTTCACTATACTTACTCGACGCCCCAGATAGAAGACTTGATTCAAATGCGGCATGTGTCTACAACGTTCAATTAGTCTCACTTGTTCAATGTACATCTCACGAAGACTGAACTAGACTATCAAGATTCTCAATAAGACTATAATCTAGAAAATGAAAGGCATGCAAAGCACTAGTCAACTCGTAAGCCATAACAAAACAAGGAGTTGAGAATAGAGATTCCAATCATCGTATAGCGTTAAGTCAAACTAAAGGATTTGTGCCAATCAACTCAAGTACGTTTCTATCGATTACATATTTGACCAGGGACATGTATCCACACATCACATCACTATCTACTTAGTACTGCATTCAAAGGATAAACTTCACCCACTAGGATTACACAACCAGTCAAACCAGAAAATCTACACTAAATAGCAGCACACTTTATGCACGAATATCTCAGTAAACCAACCGTTGATTCATCGTACAAATTGAGAGCGTTGCACAGTACCAAACACACCTACACATCATCGGACTCATACAGTACCCAATACTTCACAATTCATGGCTTTAGGAAGCCCAACAGTTATCTCATTCCTTTCAATCTCGTGATGCCTCACACGACCTCTATTCACTTCACTAGTCCAGAGCATTCTCATTCATTCGGTCAAGTCAAATCATGTATTTCTCATGTTCACAGTCTTAAACATCACTACATCACATCACAAATACACGTATTATCAATTCTAATTATTCCTCTATTTTAACAACTTTACAACCTAGTAACATGCCTATACTTCTCGTTACATTCTAAGACTCCAACTACTTCGTCACTTAAGAATCAATCTCACTCACACCAACATCCTCTAATAGTTCCGCTCACCACAAGTTTCACATCTCACGATTGTCCCTCAGCTAAGAAATCATATCAACCTCAATTTTCCTCAAAGGCATTTGCCATATCTACACTTGACCTCAAGAACAACAACTTCCATTACCACTACCATCTCTGCTGTCACCATCATTATCACTATTATCCCTTCATCTCTCTTAAACAAATTTATCGTCTCAATGGCATTCCTTCATATGTCCTATACTGTCATTAGTCTAGTCCGCGTACCCGATTATACACCATGATCGATCTCTACACTCCAATCCTTCTTTTCACAACATATTATTTCTCCACATGCCTATCACTTCAAAGCTCCTACCATTCCCACCGGGACACCAATTACATTTCGCCTCATTGTCAACCTCAACAGCTCACATTCGTATCGCCCTCACTCCAGACAAATTTCTCACCACACACTTACATCAATCACTCGACTTAAGTCACATAGATATAATTTACCTTAGCGATGACGACTACAACACTATAACCCTTCTCAAGCCTAGAGTTCTAGCCCCTATACCCAATCGTAGTGTCCAATTGACTTTCCGAGACTTCCATCTAGAAGGAGCGGTGATCAAGCGCCTCTTCCAGTTGGATTTCTTCAGTAGTCGCCTGGGTGTCCAGAAGACACATACCGTATCTAGACACCCTACCTAATACCTATAACCCTCATCTTCCTAAATCAACCTCAACAACCAATATAATAATGACAAATCACATAAGATTTGATTAACGCAATTTAGACCCAATAAGTAATCCACGCAATTCAAGTAAAACACATCCAGCACTTAGCTCATAAATCTTATTAACAGTCCAGCACTTCTATTACATACTAACAGATACCTCCTCTCACAAGTCGACCTCGCCACTAAGCATAAGCACTACCACAATCTTCGTCCTTTCATATTCTTTCCTGTCTAACATCTCATCTACATGTTAGGCACCTTACCACAAATGGCTCAAAAACAAAACTACCAACAGTAGTGATAACAATAGTAACGGTCGCAACCATATCCACCATAAGGAGATCAAACTTCTCATTTTCTCAGACACAAGTACCAGCTTTTAACTATTTCATGTAAGCATATACATATACAATGCCTATTCAGTGAACACATATCGGTCATGCAAGCACACACATGTTTTTGTTAAAAAAAAAAAATGTGATAATTTTTGAACCCATGAGACTAAGTCTCCCCACGGTCTCTAGGTATTCTAAACCTTGCTTTGATACCAATTTGTCACGACCTAGATTTTCGACGTAATTAAATAAAGCTTTTTCAATAAAAGATCTTCGGATAATGTACTTAATAGCCCCAAACAGTTCCCTCCTGTTAAACTTTACAAAACAAGTCCCAATTTCAAAAGAATATACAATCTTGGCACTCCGGCCCCAAAGAGATTACAAATGTTTGTACGGACAAACCATGAAGTTACAAAACCCATCTTTATCAAAAGAATGTCTATTACATAAAATGACTATGTATCTAAATCAGAGTTAGCTTCCAAAAACCCTTTTCACTTCCAAGCACGCAATTTATGCAAATCACTGTCCATCGTCTAAACCTGAAAAGAAAGATTAGGTTGAGCTATGCGAGCCCAGTAGGAAAATCTTTACTAAATTTATGTGCAAACAAGATGATATGTGCATAGGGAAGATGACAAGGGTGTACGGTTCAATCAATGGTAACCATCTACAAGAGAGTGTGGCAATGCTTAGTGTAAGCGCTCTAGGATGTACCACTATCACAAACATACGTCAAGTCCAAGGGACACGACCCCTCTAACAATCCCGATTCAACTCACTAACACAAACCTCCACGAATCGTATTTCCACCCCTCGCGTTACGGTACAATGTCTCAAGAGTTACCGTATTACCACCCCTCGCGCTACGGTAAACCCCGACCGTTAGAACCATCGTATTACCACCCCTTGCGCTACGAGATCCACAAGAGTCTCCGTATTTCCACCCCTTGCGTTACGAGACTTCCCATTCCGACTTTCGACTCACAATAACTACTTCTGCTCTCACGATACAAACCATGACTCTCTTACTATCACATTCATAAGTAAAACACCACACGACATGCCAACCATGTTTCGACGGTACCATAGACATTTCCAAGAGTCAATCAATAGATAAGATGCATTCCAACACAACGTTAACCAAACAAACTACGACTATTTCGACTAACGGAAGGTCAACGTAATGAGCACAAGGTCATTCAACCATAGGAATTCAATTGGACAAGCTTGAGATAGTTTAGGAGGTGTTACAAGGGTGTTAGAAGTGTCCGGGGTTCAAAACAATCGAAGTAGAAACAGCGAAGGCAAAACTGCCCATAAGGAACTGGTATCGATACGGCCAAAATGGCTGTATCGATACAGGATGCTTATCAGCCAAGCCCATTCTGTTTTAACTGGGTATCGATACGGCAAGAATCCCGTATCGATACGGAGAGGTTTCGAGCAGATTTTTCTGCAGATATCAGAATCTCAAGCACAACACCAACAACAACAACATCAAGCACGGATTTCACACCTTATCAAGCTATTTACACATAAAAGTAGCCAAGAAATTCCTACCTCGGTCCAAGGAACGAAACCCGACACCTCGAACGAGCTCTAGCTCCTAACTTCCAAAATTTGCCGCGATCTCCTTCCCGAACCTCACCCAATGCGATACGAGCCCGGGGTTGCGTAGAGGAGGTGAAATGAGGGTGGGTTCTTGAGAGCTTGGAGGTGTTTTGGTGAGTTTTTGAGTGGGAGGAGAGGAGAGAGAGAGAACCGGCGGGGAGGAGGGAGAGAGCCGAGAGTTGGTTTTGGGGAAAAATGATCCCATACACTCACACTCTCCTATTTATACCTCAAAATCTACAAATCACACATTTACCCCTCAATCTTCTACTCTCTCATCTAAGTCCCCAACTCAAATATTCACAAACAAATCCGTATTTTCTCAATTAAACTTTTAATCGATATTTCAAACATTAAAAATATTCGGGTCTCTACACGTGTCCCCTAACCAAACCTGGTTCCAAAACGAAATCTTCTGCCCAGAGTGAACCACTAACCTGAAGCCTTCCTGAATAATTGACCCGATACATGAGGAGGATTCCCCTATCGAACATATGTCCTTCCAAATGTTCGAGGCCTTACCTGAGGATGGCAAGCGAGGTAACCAACAGTTTTGCTCCAGGTTGTATTTGCCTTTGATCACCTTCACCCAAAGAGAGTCACTGTCCTTATAAAATCTCCACCACCATTTAGCTAAAAGGGCTAGATTTTGGATCATCAAATTCTTTACCCCAAACCCTCCATACTCTTTCTTTTTCGTGATCTCCTCCCATTTAACCAAGTGAATTTTCCTCTTTTCCACCGTATCGCCCCAAAAAAATTGTCTTTGAATCTTTGCTATCACCTTCGCAACTGACACCGGCATTTTGAACAAGGACATGAAGTAAATGGGCAGACTACTTAGGGATGAATTCATAAGAGTAAGTCTGCCCCCAGACGTGTTAAATCTCCTACGCCAAACACTAAGCCTCTTTTCCATTCGTTGAACCACTGGATCCCAAGTTTTCACTCTATTCGGATTAGCCCCTAATGGAAGCCCCAGGTACTTGATTGGCAACTGATCAATTTTACATCCCATAATCATAGCAAGGGAGGAAACAACTTGGTGACTCACTTTTACCCCGCACAAAGAACTTTTGGAGAAATTAATCTTCAATCCAGACATGAGTTGAAAACAACGCAGAATTCTTTTTATGTTAGCCACCTCCTCCCTATCTTTATTACAGAAAATAATAGTGTCGTCAGCAAACTGAAGGTGAGATACCGAAACTCCATTTGATCCAATCGGACCAATTCTTGCTCCTTTGATAATGTTCTGCTCCTTCGCTCTTTCTAGTAGAAGATTGAGTCCTTCAACCACTATATTGAAAAGAAATGGAGATAGTGGATCCCCCTGTCTAAGTCCCTTTTGAATTTGGAATTCGGTTGATGCAGAGCCGTTTATCAGGACGGACATGGACACCGAGGACAAACACTCCTTAATCCAGGCACACCATTTCTCCCCGAAGCCCAATTTAGCTTTTAAGTCTAGAACGAATCCCCAATTAACGCAATCATAGGCTCTTTCGAAGTCAATTTTCAAGATCAAGCCCCCTTGAGAACTATTCTTCCAACAATGAATCACCTCGCTTGCAATAAGAACACCATCTAAAATTTGTTTACCCTCAATAAAAGCTGCCTGAGATTCACTAATCAGAGGAGGTAATTGATTCTTCAGTCTATTGGCTAGGACTTTAGCTAGCACCTTATAAATCCAACCCACCATGCTAATAGGCCGAAATTCTTTGAAAGTCCTGGGGCAATCTACCTTCGGAATTAACGTTACAAAAGTTGAGTTGATACCTCTCGTGAGCCTGCAATTAGCATGGAATTCTGAAAAAAATTGCAGTAACAGAGCCTTCATAAAATCCCAACCTTTTTTAGCAAACGAAAAGTTGAAACCATCCGGGCCCGGAGCCTTACTACTGTTGCAATCCTTCAGTGCCACAAGGATCTCCCCCTCCTCAAAAGATCTCTCTAGCTGGAACGATGTGGTTAGTGAAAGAGCCCTAGGGAAAGCTCCCCCCAACACTGGCCTCTGACTATTCTCTTCGTTAAAATTGTTGGTAAAATGATCCACGGCCGCTGCCTTAATCTCCACGGGGTCTTCTAGCACCATGTCATTCACCTTGATCGATCCAACCATATTCCTCCGATACCTATTATTAGCAATAGCTTGGAAGTACCTTGTGTTTTTATCCCCCAATTTCATCCAGTTCAATCTCGATTTTTGTCTCCACAAGGTTTCAGTTAGACGCGAGAGTCTCCAAAATTCAGTTCTAGCCTTGCATCTCAATGCTATCTCCTCCGAATTAAGTGTTCTCTCTTCCACTAAAAGGTCGAATTGGTGAAGTTCCGCTTCCTTTTCTTGCATCGCAATGTTGACGTCACCAAATTCCTCCTTGTTCCAAACCTTCAGTTTATCTTTGATGGCTCTCAATTTTTGCAAAATAATATACCCAGCCCATCCGTGCACCTGCGTATTCTCCCATGTTTCCTTAGCAATAATCATACACTTTGGGTTTGAGAGCCAGATATCCATGAATTTAAAAGGTCTAGGGCCCCAATCTCTGTTGTCATTAGAGAGCAAAATGGGACAATGATCAGAGATAGGCCGATGAAGCCCCCATTGAAGAAGTTTGAAACTATCCAGCCATTGTTGAGAGATCAAAAATCTGTCCAGCCGACTCAAAATGGCATGATCTTGGTAGTTTGTCCACGTGAACTTCCTTCCAATCATCGGAATGTCAAGAAGCTCCATGGAGTTGTGGAATTCTAAAAACTCCTTCATTCCTCTCTCCAATCGTTGGCACCCTTTCCTTTCACTGATAGATGAAATTTCGTTAAAGTCACCCCCTATACACCACGGAACAGAGGAATTCCCCTTTAATCCAAGTAGTTCATCCCACAGGACTCTCATTTCACCCACCTCATTCGGAGCATATACATTCGCCAAACAATAGGGAAAAGAATTATTGATTACACCATGCATAACAATGAACGACCTATGGGAGATGATATTATCAGCTTTGAAAAAGTTTCTATTCCAAATGGACAGCAAACCACCAGAAGAACCGATGGCATTAACCACAGCAAAATCGAAATCCCCATTCCCCCATAATTTCTGGACAGTAAATCTGTCCATGCATTCCATTTTAGACTCTTGAATAAAGATCATATCTGGCTTCCTTTTTTTAATAAGCTTTGACACAAAACGCTTTTTAACAACACTCCCCAGACCCCTAATGTTCCAAGATAAAATCTGCATTAAAAAAAACAATCCACACACCAAGCACCGAGGGATACTACGGCTACCCTCTAGCTTCCTTCTCCAGAAGGGCCGAGTAATCCTGCGCCTCAATTTCTATCATTTTACCAAGAATCACATCATCATTAGGTTGAAAGAGAATACCTAATTGACTGCCAATCGCCATAGTAGCTCTGACTTCCTGAAGCACGGCTGAATTGCTTTGAACTGGTCCGTCCGGGGAGAAAGAGGAAATTGAGTCCTCCTGATCTGGATTTGCATCCGCCTCCTCGCTAATACTCATCAGACTAGAGAGTTGTCTACGTCTCCTTCTTCTACATCCAGCATCGTTGAGGTCCACCATCAAATTAATAGTGGGAAGCTGAGACATTCTAACCATCTCGGATGGGCCTCCAGCTCCACAATCCCCCATCTTTCCATTAGCTTCAGCTAGCAATGACAATTGCGGACGAGGCTCTGGTTGGTTATCCTTTCCTGCTTTATTACCCTTTACTTGAGCAGAGCTCCCAGATTGAGGCCCTAATTCGATATTCTCTACATGAACGGAGCTCCCAGCTAGAGTCTCCCCACAGCCAGCAATGGGAGTAGACCTATCAAATAAAAGAATCCCCATTCTTGTCTCGGGAACAAAGGGATTAATGGGCCCAATGTCATTTACAATATCCACTACCCTTTCTTGGGCCAAATAGGCCTCTTTAGAGAAAAGAGGGCTATGGGCCACAAGGTCCACCTCAGTCCCTCCCTTTTCTACAATTTCGACTGAGTCCTCCACTCTAGATTCAAAAGTCTCCGAGCTGTCCTGGTTACAAGCTATGACAGGCATTAAATGCTCACCTGCCTCACAGTGCTTCGAGCCCCCGCCTCCTCCAACAGCTTTCCTAGAGGATAAGACCCCACCTTCACCAACCACTCTATTTCTATTGGATACAATTTTCAGCGCCACGTCATCATCATCTCTCTTCTCACTGCTGAGACAGACTTCTCTGGTTCCCAACTCCATAGCTGTACCTCCACCACCTTTTACCGTAGCTTGAGGGTATAATGCTTCAACTTCATCAGGATTAACAAAAGAAGAGGATTCTTGAATCTTTACATCATATTTTACTCCTTTAACCTCCATTTGAATCCATTTTTGAATGGGACCAGGTTCCTCCGTAGCTATCAACACTTTTCCTTCCGCAAACGATAATTCTTTGAGAGTTGATTCTTCTATCATAATAAGAGAACCCCATATCTCAGCTATCCCTTTAAAAATTGTTGCATTCCAAACATTTAATGGGACCCCTCTACAACTCAGCCAAGCAAATCTCTCAAAGCTAGCTGGTTCCCCCCTCCATGGTTTCACACTAGAAAACCATATCTTCATCCATTGTCTCTGCAATAGCTCGTCCCTAACCTCTTGGTTCTGGAATGTAATTAAAACAGCCCTTCCTCCTAAAGACCGAAACTGAGCCACCCTATCAGTTTGTAAACTGAAACTTACACTCAAAGTCTTCATGGACACAACTCTTTGCATCACTGCAACGGCACTCCGATGGAGTCCTCCATTTCCACTTGGTTTGAACGTGAGTTTAGTCATCTGATCGGCCCCTGTTCTTGAGGATTCACCTTTTAGAGCTTGGGCAAAGGATCTGTTAATCCCATCAAATCGACCATGGAGCTCAAACTCATTGTTCCCCGGACCCTGCTCTTTACCACTACTCTTGATCGGATTCGCCTCTTGAGTGAAACCGTTCTTTGCCAAAGATGGAATCCTGACTTGCTTGGCCCTGTTCTTCTCTTCAGTGAGGCCAAAACTGGCTTCTTTAACAAAAAGCCTCTCGTTTTCCACCCAAACTCCGTTCATACGAGAGATGGCCATGGTTGTTGCCGTGTAGCAATTGTACCTGACAAAACCGAATTTATTGCCTGTACGCTTGCTTCTTTTCCGCGGTATAAACGCATCCTTAACTTCCCCAAACTTGTTAAAAGTCCTCTTTAACCAAGTCTGATCATTGTGCTCAGGGATATTGTCAACAAACAAAGTGAAAGTTTCCTGACTTCTCTCCCTGTTCATCTTCGATCCCCTGTGATTTCTGATAACAGGGATCCACCCCCCATCTTCACACTGGCCATTGTTGTGCACTTGTTCTCTCTCTCTCTTACTCTTTCTCTCTCTCTCTCTCCACCCCTCATTTTTTTTAGCCACTCACCATATTGGTGCTGTTAATTAGAAAACCTTCTCGGAGCTTTCATCCCGCCGGTCAAGGAAGATTGGTGATGTTTCGATTTGTATGAGTATTCATGAGTGTTATGTAACAATTCATTTATGAGGAATATGAAGTATAATACTACTAAATAATACGAGTTTCTTATTAATAATATTTTTGCTGTTTCAAAAAAAATAAAAAAATACAATAAAATTTGCAATGGAAGTCCATGTAAATGACTCCTACTATTATTCTGTAATGCTTCTATAGCTCATACTAGATAATTAATCCTTGGAAGTCGTCCATGGAAGAGAGAACCATTTGCTAGTTGATTTGCACAGGATTGATGATCACCGAGGTAATATAACCCTTGAGCTTGGTCTCGGGATTTGTGTAATTATCTTCATCCTTGTATAAAACGTCCATCGCCCGTGCAAGGTTTAAAACCCGCATGAGGAGAGGCATTGGGGTTTCAACTGGGTGGAGGCACGCTGCGTTTATGTCTTTCCATGCATTCGTAACAAGTTTTTGAAGTTCAACAAGCGCCTCATTTTCTGTTACACCATGCTGCTTCATATAGCATTCAACTGCCGAGGGTGCGTCCCCTCGCTGTTGCTCAACCTACAATTACCATCTCAGAAGTGTCAGCATGATTTAGTAGAGATAGAGGTAGGAAATTTTACGTCCAGTTTTGGTTGAATTGTTGGAGATCGAATCCCATGTAGATTGTGTTTTGGACAGTTTATGATGATTATACCTATTAGTCCTCTCCACTGGATATTTAAACCTCTCAATTTGTGTCATCATAGAGGCATGCACAATAGCCAAACTTATGTATGGAGGTCTAATAGTACATTTTTAGGCAATCATACGAGAAAAGCGCTTACGTATGGAGGTCGAATACACTGTAATGGGACCGTAAGATCTTTTTAGGTTAACTCAACTAAATGATTTTGAAATTGATGTTGTGACCATCACAATAGTTTGAGTGAGTTCTTTGTAGTGATAGTCGCGTTCTGTAAGTATTTTCTGATACTTATAAGACATTTATATATCTCACCTTGTGGCTAACCATATCATCCATGAGTCTAGCAATCACTGCTGCAGCTTGAACAATTAAAGGATCGCTTGAAACCCATTCAAAGGCCTCTTTGGTTGCCAACTCTGCCATTCCAACGAAGGAAGTGGTTGCAAGCATTTTGTAACCACTAGAATTGAGTGCAACACTCATATACTCATCCATAGTTGGAGCATAGCCCCCATGAAACCATTTGGCTTCATTAAAGTATGCTCTTGCTAATTTCTTCAGCTGGGAATTCACAGAAAATGTAATAGTATCAGCTCGTGACTATGTTAGCATAATATTTGGACATGTTTCTAGGTTTTGTAATTACGTTTTCTGTTTAATCTAAGTTAGTATATATTATTCATGTTTCCTAGCTAGTCTTGGTGTCTTTGTTATGCATGTTTTCCTTATTTGTTTAGATTTCATAACCACCAAGTCTTGTAGTCTAAAAAATGCACGTGCTAGAGTTATGTTTTATATGCATGAATGAAAGAAAGGTGGTTGTCAATTTACTTTTCTAACATACTAAATCCTATCCACACTGACTCCTACTACGTAATCTAATTGAGTTTGAGGCTTACTGCAGATTTTGCATATTCTGTTGCATATGATTTTCCTTCTTTAGCCATCTCATCGTCAATCTCATTGTAAACATCTAAAAGGGCTTGATAAAATAGTTTCATGTAGGCCGGTAGTTGGTCCAATGCTCTCATTTCCCACCTGCATGCAAATCAAGTACTTGCCGCTCTGAATGACTAGTCTTGCATTAGATGAAATGTGAATTAAGATCGGGAAGGGGAAAGAACAAAACCTCTCAATTGCATCAGTGAAGAGCACAAGTTCTTCCAAGGTACCATAGATATCATAAATGTCGTCCATAATTGAAGCCAAGGTGATCACTTTTGTTAGAAGCTTCCTAGCAAAGTAATATTGAGGCTCAAAGCAAACACCCATCATCCAAAAGTAGCACTCCACCACTCTATCCCTTGCAAAAGGTAGTTTATTTGCAAAGTCTAAATCTTTCCACCACCTGAAAAAGCAAAAACAAAGATGAAAGTACCATGAAACTAAATCAATATGTCATACTTGTAAGACCATTGCAATTCGACTCGATTAATGAAGTCGATCATGCACCTTGTGATTTCACCTAGCTCCCTCTGGTACAACTTCTGCAAGAGGTTGAAGTCCAATTTTGCAAAATCCAGTAGAGTTTTATTGTGGGAATCATCTTGTTCGTAGAAGAGGAAGTAACATCGTGCCTCGAGCCTTGTCAAGCCCTTGTGGATGGGTTGATTCAGAGCATGAACTACTTGTGCTGCAAGAGGATTCTTGCTTAAGTTTGGTAGTGCAGAGTTAAGGTGAGTGGTGGTAAAAGTCAGTGCTTCGTCTAATATATCTTCTCCATGCACCCTCAGATGTGTAGCTTCGAACAAGCTTAGCATTCCTCTTACATCACCAGCTACGGATTCTTGAAATTTTCCTTTGTTGTTCTTGTATTTGTTGAACACATCTATTTTACATGATTCAAGGCATGATGAACCATGTGAAATAAAACAAGAAATGACATGATCATAGATTCATATGCGCTTCAAAGTATGACCGACACAAAAATAGTGATAAGGCAGAGGGGTTTAGTTAAATTTTTCCGAATTGGGAAGGGCCAAATGCTAAACTTGGACAAAGAAATACTCAAGCCTGTGAAAGGTCTAAGTGAAAGTGAACCTTTTGACAAGTTTGGAGTCACCAAGGTATATGCAAAATCATAAGAATAATGTAACAAACACTGCAACTTTGTTGACGACAAATCAACTACCGGCCGTCGGCTACAACATTCATCTCTTTACTGCTAATTCTATGATCAAAAGGTGTACCTGCTCTTCTATGTAATTTAGTTAGGTAGTTTGATTGCATTTTGGTTTGGTGGAGTTTCCGTTTGTAATCGGTGTCTTTCTTTTGTTGACATCTTGTCAACTTGTTCTGCTTCGGGTTCGTGATTGGACATGTGATGCCGCTCTCATGTGTTTCCCTTTAATCTTTATTCTCCTTTCAAAGATTAATGAAATCCTTTTTGCCTTTCAAAAAAAGAACTATGCATTTTCTCTCTCTGTCTGGAGCGGAAATAAGATTCACATGCAATTGAACACCTAGTAATTTTGTAATATCTTATGCTCATTCCAATTCCAATGTTTAACTTACCTTCAGGGAAACAATGATATGTGGTTTTAAGTCTAAGAATCTAGCATTGCCTCAATTTGGGAATGTTATTCTATTCTGTTTCTTCAGTTCCAAACATAAAAATATCAGGCATGGGTGAGCAAAAAATCCGTCAAACCGCGAATCCAGTCCAAACCAATCCAAACCGAAAGGTTTGGTTCAGTTTTTTAGTAATATGGTTTGATCATGGTTTAAAAAAATTAGAAACCGCTTTATATGGTTTGGTTTGTGGACTCACATTCACAGTCATGGTTCCAAACCAATCCGATCCGATCCGAATCATATAATATAATTATATATAATTTAATTATTACCACTGCCCTTTTGCTGCCTTATTTCAGTTCAATAGTTTTTAGGAATTATCTTTGACATTTTATTTGGTTAAATTATCTTAAGATGTTTAATAGTTGGTATTCTTAGTTTGTTCATATAGTGACTCACCAGTATTTCATTTTCTTAGTTTAAGACTTGAGGCAATTAGTTGGTATTCTACTCTTAATTAGTTGGTTGAAGTTATTGTGTTTTGATAATTTGAATGGAATTGGTTTAAATATAAGTTTTCTTTTAATTGATCTTTGTAATTTTAAGTACTTTAAATATTTTTTTAAAGATGATAGTTTAGTTCAAAACAAACAGTGGTTTAAACCGAAACCGAACCGTATTTATATGGTTTGGATTGGTTTAGTTCTATGCATTTTGTGGGTTGGTTTAGTTCTCCAAATTCATAATCCGTAGGTATTGGTTTGGTTCTTGGTTTACTTCTAAATCGAACCAATCCGAACCATACTCACCCCTAATATCAGGAATATATCATCACATTCTCATTCTATCCCAATGTTTCTGCCATCCAAACTAAGGTTGCGGTAGTAGTCGAAAAAATTTAAAAGAGACGTTGCTAGAGTATTTAAACCAATACCCACAAGACAAAGTGACTTTACCACAAGAGATGGGATGTCCATGTTGTCTAAGCAGCCGAAATGAGAGCGCCACAGTGTAAAGATCTTCATCGTCCGCCATTTCATGATAGGTTTCATAGATGTCCTGTAATGCAGTCTCAATCTCAATTTCAAAATGGTAGGCCACACCTAGGCGTTGAATCGCATCAATCAAGTTCAGCTTTTGCAAAGGTTTATTAGCTCTCGCTGCAATCATCTCTCTCACTTTTTCTTTGAGCTGCTCAATTTTTTGCTCCATTTTAACCTCCATTTCCTGCAAAAGCCACACAACTTAAAATAAGCTCATTTGGTACTACCTGATGTACTAGTGAATATAGAGTCTAACATGACAACAACCACATAGCTTAATAATTTCCACCTAGTTCATGTGATCACTACTACAATAATAGATATGCGTCACACTAAGGAGATTCACAAAGATCATGATTTTTAGTAAAAGCGTGATAAAAAGTGGTGCTTAAATTTTTTTATCACAGTTTAAGTCCAAAACTGAGATAAAAAGTGGGTTTTAGCGCGGAATAAAAGACCTTGCTATTGCAGCGAGATAAAAGAAAAACAACCTCACCCTTGCGGTGTGATAAAAGATTTTAGGGCCAAAAAAAATGAGATAAAAGATCTCGCTCTTGTGGCGAGATAAAAGAGAAAAGATCTCACCCTTGTGGCGTGATAAAAAAGAGAAAAGACCTCACCCTTGTGGGGTGATAAAAGATTTTAGGATGGAAAAGAATGAGATAAAAGATCTCGCTCTTGTGTCGAGATAAAAGAGAAAAGACCTCACCCTTGTAGCGTGATAAAAAATTTTAGCGCGGAAAAAAGCGAGATAAATTATCTCACTCTTGCGGCGAGATAAAAAGCCTACCCATTTTAGGCACGCGGTCTGAATTTTCACGTGGGCGGGCTGGTACTCATTTAGGCGGGCTTTGAAAAGTTTATGTGATGAAAACGATGTCGTTTAAGGACTTTGAAAAGTTTTTTTTTTTTTTACAAAAGGTAAGAAGATAAGCCCTAATTACACTCACTCCTAAAGATCTTTACGTTTCATCTTCACTACTACAATAATAGATAAAAGTCACACAAAGGAAGTTCACAAAGATCACAATTTTAGTAAAAGTGTGATAATAAATTGTAAGCTAAACATTTAATCTCAGTTTAAGTCAAAAGCTGAGATAAAAAGTGGCGCTTAATATATTTTATCTCAGTTTTTTAAAAACTGTGATTGTAGATAAAAGACATAGCTCTTGTGGTGAGATAAAAGATTGACACCTTAAAAAGATATCACTCTTGCGGTGTGATAAAGATTGACATGCGAAAAAGAGCGAGATAAAAGACCTCGCTCTTTTGGCGAGATAAAAGACCGAAACCTAAAAAAGATCTCACTCTTGTAGCGTGATAAAACACTGACGTGCGAAAAAAGCAAGATAAAAGGCCTCACTCTTATGGCGAGATAAAAGAGTGAAGCCTAAAAAATACCTCACTATTGCGGCGTGATAAAAGACTGACTCTTTCGGCGAGATAAAAGACTAAAGTCTAAAAATGATCTCACTCTTGCGGCGTGATAAAAGACCGACTCTTGTGGCGAAATAAAATATTGAAGCCTAAATTAACTCCCTCCGTCCCACTTTGTTGCGCCCATTTTCTTTTTTGGACGTCCCAAAAAATTGTCTATATCTCATAATCTATAATGTTTTTTATGATTTCGAAAACTTAGTTTAAAAAAATAAATTAAGATCTATCAAACAAGATCCATATTGAATATATAAAATATTATAGATTATGAGATATAAACAATTTTTTGGAACGTCCCAAAAAGAAAACAGGTGAAACAAAGTGGGACGGAGGGAGTAGATACTTTGAAATTTTTAATTTTTTTAAACAACTAGTCTGAGAGATATAAAACTGTGAACTTATATGTTTTGCTTTACTCACCTTTTAAGTTTCTTGGGAAAACTTATGTGTGTCCCCATCTGGTTGGGATATTTGGATGATAGTACACAAGTTACGCTTGTCGGAAATCGGGGGTTTAAGTTAATTAAAACCTAACTTTAGATATTAAATTATGCGCTTGGTTGTCTCGTGGACTCTTACAATTGATGTAGTGTCTCGGATTTGTACTATGTACTTCATATCTGATGTAAAAATGATCTCTTCTATTGATTGACCAAAAAAAAAGAAGTCACGAGCTTTAGATCAATTGAATGCGTACAATGAGATTTCCATCACACGTTAAGGCTTCCAAAAGTTATCGTACATGGAGGGGTAGACTTGACGTTGGGCTCGGGTCCCGGTCACAACCCAACATGTACTGAAATTCTACAGTTGTCTGGACCATAAGGAGGATAATTGATGATAATGATTTGCAGAAGTTGCCAAAATTGATCGGTATCAACGGCCATGTGCAGCCAATAAACATGGAATATATAAAAATTATTACTCCTACTACATAGCATTGGGAAGAACCGGGAGTTTTCAATCAATTATCACCATTAATTTTCTAGGCCCGCATAGACTTGACTATGGTGGCTATTGGTCACCTTCTCTTCCCATGGAGGCCTCAGGGAGGCTAGATGAAAGGCCCAAAATTATTCAAAAGGGGGCAGAGCACACGCGATGCATACTTGTGCAAGTCGAATTTTGTATATTTTTGTGAAAATTTGATCAAATAAATAATAAACGGGATGCTATAAAAAAAAATTTTCTCACTTTAGGAAGTAAGTATAAATATTTTTGTTTTCCTGATGTAACAGAAGTTCTTGGCTAGCTTAGTAGTAAGGGCTTGGGAAATCAACCAATGGCGCGTGGGTTTGAAACTTGGCAATGACAAGAAAAGATGGTCTAGTAGATACAAAGAAAAGATCACGCGTAATGGTTTTCCATCTCAGTTTGTGGTGTGATTATTTTAAACTTTCAATCACGGTTATAGATCGTGATCTAAAGTGACTTACAATCACACCCAGAAAAAAGAAGCGATCACGTCCAAGAGAAATAACCACGGCTTATAACCGTGATAAAAGAGAAACGATTACGCCTGTTGGCTGTGATTGTTTTTCTCTTTCAATCACGGTTTATAACCGTGATAAAAGAGAGTGACTTACAATCACACTCAAATCCACCACAGTAGTAGGACCGTGATGAAAAACTTACAATCACGGCCAATAATTGTGATCTTTATGGTTTATTGTTGTAGTGCTTCATCTTCACGCCTAGAGAGAGAGAGAGAGAGAGAGAGAGGGCAAATTCCATGACTAGGTTCCATCAGTGCCCACTTGTTTCTAAAAACTACGGGGAGACTATTCCACTAGTGCCCGATTTTCACATAGGCAAGTTGTGATCTTTATGGTTTATTGTAGTAGTAAAATTTAGTTATTTCGGATGTCTTTCAAGTGTTTGACACATTAGGTAAAAAAATAATTATATTATTATGGCTTAGCCTTGTCTGAAAAGGATTAAAATCTAATTGGGAAGCCACCATTGAAATTGAAATTCAATATAAACACAAAATTCATGTGAAATGGTTAGTTTATAAAAAAAATGTAAAGTTTGTCTATAATGTTACAATCTACAGGTTGTGATAATTTTCAAAAAGTTTGTCTATATCATGTTTATTGCATTTCCAAAAATTCAGCAAATTTTAAGGGGAAAAAAAAAGTTCTCACTTTAAGAAGTAAATATAAATATTTTTGTTTTCCTATTGTAACAGAAGTTCTTAGCTAGCTTAGTGGTAAAGGCTTGGGAAATCAAACAAGGGTGCATGGGTTCGAAATTTGGCAAAGGCAAGAAAAGAAGGTCTAATAGATACAAAGAAAAGATCATGTGCAATGATTTTTCATCTCAGTTTATGGTGTGATTATTTTGAACTTTCAATCACGGTTATAGACTGTGATCTAAAGTGACATACAATCACACCCAAAAAGAGAAACAATCATGCCCAAGAGAAACAATCACGGCTTATATCTGTGATAAAAGAGAAACGATCACGCTTTTTGGCCGTAATTGTTTCTCTCTTTCAATCACGGTTTATAATCGTGATAAAAGAAAGTGACTTACAATCACACCCAAATCCATCACGGTAGCAAAAGTGTGATGGAAAACTTACAATCACGGCCAATAGCTGTGATCTTTATGATTTATTGTAGTAGTGGATTGATCTGTGTAACACGTTACGCAAAGGGTGCCAGCACTACTACAAAAACAGATAAAGATCTCGGTCATATGGTGTGATCTTTCACTTTTAATCTCGCATTCAAAACCGTGGTCTATCAAGGTGTAACTAAAAGTCTCTATCTTTTAACCACAGGATAAAAACTGTGATTAAAACTCATTAAAACTGTGACTAAAAACATGAAAACTGTGATTAAAATGACAAAACCGTGACCTTTAATAGCTTAACATCTCAGTTTTATTATAAAACCGTGGTTGTTTATAGAGAAATAATCTCAGTTTTTGAAAAAACTGAGACTAAAAGAGGTGTTTTCCCAAGGGAAAAAATCCTACTCTATTTCTCATGCTGGGTTTTGAACCCAAGTCTCTTGAGTTTTATATAGAAGCTTTAACCAACTCCACCACACACACTTTTCAATATATAATTGAAATATTTAATATATATAACATATGCGTTTAACTTACGACCTCAGTTTTTAGATGACTAAGATTAAATGTTCTTTTTATCTCAGTTTTTCTGAAATGAGATATATTCTTTCATATACAATCTCAGTTTTTCAAAAACGAGATCTATTCTTTAAGTTACAATCTCACTTTTAGATTACTGAGATTAAAAATCTTTTCATCTCAGTTTTTTTCAAGTCGAGACAAATTCTTTCATATATAATCTCAGTTTTTTTGAAAATGAGATCTATTCTACAAGTTACAATCTCACTTTTTAGATTATTGAGATTAAAAAATCCTTCCATCTCAGTTTTTTCGTATAACTGAGATTAAAACTATAGTCCATAACATTTTATTACGCTTTTACAAAAAAGTGAGATCTTTTTAGTTTTTGTACCGTGATCTTTATATCATTTTGTAGTAGTGCAGGAATATAGTACTCAAACATCCCAACTATATATGTTGCCATGCACCTAACTCCAAGATAATCATAAGTCACTCCAAACCCAAACAAGAAGCCCACTTGGCAAGGTACCAACCAAGGCAGAGCAGAATTCTAAAGAGAGGACAGGCCCTCCAGAAGCAAAAACTACCATGTGAAGCCCGTTTTGATCTTACACTTGTCAAGGGCGAATAGAATAATGAAGGGGAAATAGATTTTTCTTAATTTCCAACATCCAACAAAAATATAAGAAACATTTAAAAAAAAGATCCGCAAAAATATATTTACTGCATTTAAGTTGACCACACTGCTTAAAGGCTGAAATAACTATTCGTGTATTTTGTACGTCTATATGCATGATTTAATAAAACCTGAAGCAATTTTTCCATGGCAGCAGAACCGTAGGCAAGGAAACGATCTCCCCAAATGCTAGGACGGTAATTTGCAGAGCGACGTCGTGTGACCTTGGGTACACTACTATGGGTTAATGACAGTGTTGGACTAGTAGTTATTTCCATTTTTCTTGGATGGGTATGGGCTGTTTGGTGGCAATGAAAGTTAAGAGAAGATCGAGGGACTAAACAACAAATTAAGAACACTCTTTAGTCTTTCCTTTCACTCCCTGGCTGATGCATAACTAATTAAAATGTTAGTTAATTCCTTGCTATTTATAAAGTAGCAGGGCAGATTTTTTTTAGGCAACGTTTTAAACAACGTTTTTTTTAGGCAACGTTTTAAGCCACACGTACAGAAACAGTAGCAGTCAATCTTGAGGAAATGACATGAAAGCAACGTTTTAAGCAACGTTTTTTTTTGCTCAGCAAAAGGAAATTTTATAAAGCTCGAAAGGATACATCGAGAGGGGAGGCCGAGGAGCACAGTTGCTCCACTCAACCGGGGGAGGGGGAAACGTAAATCATCCAGCACGAAGTTGAATGATAAACGCCAAAACAGATTACAATTTTAGCAAACGGATTTTTAGCAAACTTTTAAAACTCAATTTCAAGAGTTCGAATCTCTCCATCGCATTCGCGTGTGTGTGTTCTTCTCTTTGTACTTTGTGATATAATTTCTGCCCATAATGGAGCTTCGTAGTTGGGTTTGGCATATACTGAATGTGGAATTATTTGAGATTGTTTCTCTCAATAATGGAAGCTAGTAATTGGGTTAGGCTTATGGTGATTGTGGATTTGTTTAACGTTTCATGCCTAATTCTAATTACTTACACTTATATTCTACTACCGCTTAAGAGAAAAAAAATTAAGCTGTTTAGATGCAAGAAAAAAGTGGTAACTTAAACGAGGCTGGTTTTCCGGTGGTTTGTGCGGTGGTGGAGATTGAAGTGGTTAGGGTTTGGGTGCTGGTTTGGGTGAGCCGATCTCTGGTTGGATTGGGTTAGGGTGTTTGGGCTTTCATTTGTTTTATTTGGGTGTAGGGTTGAGCTGTAATGTTTTATTGTTTTGGACCCTTGTAGACTTTTGTGTGTTTTGGGCTTGGCCCTTATGATGTATCATCCAGCTTTTTGTTGGATCTCTGTCCCCTTTCTCCATTTTTAATAAAATTACATCTTTTCCTGATAAAAAAAAAGGCTCTATATTTGTGTTGCACAACAGAGTAAAGAAAAAAGAAAATAGTAACAATTAATGGTTTGAATAGTCTTTACAGCCATTAATTTGAAGAGACCAAATATTCAACCAAGGGGTGCTGCGAACTACAGAGGCCAGGTTAAATTAATATCCACGATCGAGTTTAGAACCAGATGTCGACGGCGGCGGCTATGGAGCTTGTTTTCTCTTCCGGGGATGCGGCTGATTGTGAACTCGTTTTCACTCGGCGACTCAGTGGTGCGACTCGGTGGGACGACTCAGTGGGCCAAATCATTGGAATCTCGGTGTTTTTTTGGGTTCCTTTCAGTTGGTTTTTGTTCTATTTTTTTCATTTGATTGCATCTGCATTTATTGTGTAAATGGTTTGAGCTGGTTTCATTCCTGTTTTTTGATGTAATCGGTGCCAGATTTGTGCTAGTATGAGTCTCCCTCATATCCGGCGGTGTGCGGTGGTGGGCAATAAATTCTTGGTGTGTTCAGCTTCAACGACTCGATCCGACTGAGGAGGCGTGCAGATCTTCGAGAGCCATGGGTGAATCAACCAGTCGGGGTTTACTCCAGCAGGAGATCTATACTTTTCTTTAGTTGTTTCTTAGTTGTTGTTGGGTTTTTTTTTCAGATTTCAGCTGTACTTATTGTTTTATGCGGGTTTGAGCTGGGAGTCCGTTGGGATTCTCTACTACCTGGACCTAGATTGGTTCCTAATCTAGGCATTTCATTGGTCTTGCTTCTGCAGGGGGTGCCTGTGTCAAAGTCTTGGTAGTTTTGGTTCATTCTTGTATTATTGGTGAAATCTGTATTGCCTTCGGGCTTTTAATATGATATGAATTTGACAGTTTCAAAAAAAAAAAAAAAAAGTTTAGACCGCACGTGCGTTGCGTGCTTCAGAACTTTAATTCCTCTGGCATTTTGTCCGAGCTTAGCCCCAAATGAGGGTGTTGAATTAACATACATAGGTTGAAAGGTTCTAGGCCAAAAAGAAACATGTTGAAAAATTTGGCATCTAGCTTCTTTGTAGAAAATATCATGTCGTACGTTGAATTGTAGGTGGTACTGGTGCCGGTGCATGAGCGTGGAATGGGGGGAAATGTATCGACTAATACCCCTTTTCAATATCTCATCCAAACGAGCCCTTAGGACAGTGCTACACAACACTTGGCAAAGTGGGACACACAATCTCTAAAAAGACAGAATAAGTTCAACCATGCATTGATGATTGATCTCTCTCTGGCTCAGAATCAGAAAACTAATAATTTCCACCATTCAATTAAAGAATCAGAAAGCTAATAATTTTCACAATTCAAAGGTGTACACGCATGAAGGAGTTATTTGAAGTGAAACCTTAAGCAAACAACGCGCGTCCACCCAATCCAAGATTTGGATTTGTTAGGAAAGAGAATTGACAAGAAATTTAGGCTAAGAAAAAGAAAAAAAAAGACTTGATGGCTAAGAAGCATAAACAAATTAGGAAACGTAAATAATGAGGAACATATATAGGCTAACTATGAAACACGAATAATAGTTTAAACTAAACAGGAAACACAAAAATCAACCTTAGAAAACATGGTAACATACTTATTTCTAAATATGTTGGAGTAATTAACTTTTCTTCGCTGATAAAAAAATAGTAATATATAGTTTTTTTTTCTTGCAAACAAAAATAGTATGTCGTTAATTGTTCAAGTTCTCAGCGGTTGGATGACTCCACCTTGTTTGTGGATCCATTCAACTTCGTGTTAGATGTATCCTTTTCATTTTTCTCTTTCTTTTGGCTCTCTCTATGTTTCAAGTTTCTCTTTTGAAGATAGAGTTTGGCTATCTCGATGTAGCTTTTGTCGAGCTCTAACAAAATCTTATTGCCTATAAAAAAAATAATTTCCCTCTCAAGGAAAATGGTATTCTTCTAGATACACAGATTACTAAACTAAACCTATAATATTTTTTTTTTCTGAAATAGCAAAAATATTATTAAGGATAAACTTGACAATGGGTACATCGAGGGAAATGAAAGGGGGAAAAGAACATTTGCATAGAAATTGAGAATATTTGTTGAAAAATTCATAAAATTCTTTATAAATTTTTCTTTTGCCAATCATTTTTTTTGTGTGTATGTTATGAATTCAAAACAAATGTTACGATTTTATATCCAAATATTATGAATTGCCATACAAAAGAAATGAATCAAAAATAGAAAAGTTTTGCTAACAAGTCCCCCGGGCACAAGTTAAGGTGCAATAAATTAATATGAAATATTTTCCAACATTTAATGTCATTTTCTAGAACAAAGTCAACAATTATTAATTTTCCTTTTCCCTCCACTTCATTTTACACTTTTTCAATTTCTTTCCATTTCCCTTTCCTGCATTTTCCTTTTCCACTTCGTCTTCTAGTTTTGTCGTGAACCATTTTTCCCACTTCATCATGCTCTAAGATTTATCAAGTATGGCATTAGCAGGTGACTAAAAACCAATCCAAGCATGTAACATAAAAATTAAATGACAAAAAAAATACGATGGCATGTAGGACATAAATAAAATGAGACGTTCATAATTTAATTTTTCGCAAAATCCGACAAGAAAAAAAGTTCTTATAGATCCAAAACAAGATGATTACATGAGTAAGAAAAGAAAAGAGTCATCACCTAGTACTTTAACGAAAATATAGGATTCAAACAAGATGAAGACATTGTTGTATGTGTGGAACCTCCTATCGGTTAGTCATTTTATGTTGGAAGATGCCACGGGGAAGGGTTGGTTTAGGAATTGTCCTAGTTAAATATTCCCAAACAAAGTTGATTCTCCTATCTAGATCGGACTAATATGGACATATGAGAATAAATAGATAAATCATTTATATGAAATATTCATTGATTAATGTTTCCTTGTGACATTTGTGCATATTCCATATTTATTCCACCTTCCTTATTTATTGTACCTTAGGTCCTTAACTTGGGAATATCTATATAATAAAACAGAGCTGTGTTTGAATCCAAAAGATAACCAACGCTCTAGATTTATCCCCCTGCCTACATAAATAAATCTACGCCCTCCATTCTTCAATGGCAGGCCCGTAAATACATTACATTTTTATGGCAAGAATATAGCACAATTTTTATGGAAATATTTGTATCCTTCCAAAAAAAATTTGGAAGGATTCACCGTCTATTGAAATCCCAATCACACATTACCTGTCAATGAAATCTCTTTCTCTCTCTGTGTGTGCGAATACGGCCTCACCCCTCACGCAGCAGCGACCGCCTCCTCCCCTCCCATGCTCTCCCCGCTACCGCCTTTCCCGTCCGTCCACGTGGCGGCCGAATCGCCGATCTCTGACTACATGCGCTACCTCCAAACAACAACCTAACAACAACTATGGCTTCCTCCGCCGCAAACCTCCGTGGGTCAATCACCCTTCATGTTCCCGTCATCGTTTCTGCCATTCGGTTGCTTCTCATCGCCGAAGTCGTCGTACCCTCTGTTGTCCGCCAGCCTGCTGTTTTCGCCGTCAACGGTGGCCGGTCAATTAGGGTTTAACCCAAGCCCTAGGTGGAAAGATCTGTAAGTATGTTGTGTAATCCCGACTCCTAAGGGTTTTTGGACAGGGGAAAAAAGGAAGCCTTGCTTAGGGTTTTTTTTAGGGCTTATACATATCTGTTTTTATTTGTTCCTAAACATAACTCTCATGGTCTCTAACACCAGGTTTTCTGTTGTTCGTGTATAGACAACTTCAAAGCTGCACTTGCTAGCATCCAAAGGCAGCCAATTGCTGGAATTGTTAAATGGTATGGGGTACCTCAATACACCTTTTTCTTCTTTCTCATGCATTTCCTGCTTTTGAGTTCCTCAACTTTACTTGGATCATATCTTGCGTGATAGTCTGGATCGGATTTGGAGTTGCTAGATTGGACGGTGAACTCTGAGAATAGGGGTTTTCCCTATTCCTTTTATTCAGAAAGGAACACCGTGGAGTTGCTGAATGCAAACTTTATTTCAATGGGGTGTTATGTTTGATAATGATAATCTACCTTTTGTTTAAAATAGAGTTACTGAATGCAAAATTCAATTGTTTCAATGGGGTGTTATGTTTGATAAAGTGCTTACTGAGTATGATGTTCCGTGGTGTGAACCTTTTTCTTTTTCTTATATTCATTTGGACTTTACCATAATCTAAACATGGATACTTCAACTTTTATACATACAGGTGCAGTGGAAAGTTGTTGACAAGGGAGCTTTGGATTTGAACTACCACTCAAGTATGTCGAATCGCAAGATTTCAGATCCGTAAGTATTCACTTATTATGCAAAGGTGCATAGATTTGCTCTTATATTGTTAAATGCAGAGCACTGACTGGTGTGCTTAGATTTGTTCTTCTTCTGTTAATTGCAGGATTAGATTTTTACTGATGTAGTTGATGTAGATCATTGGCTGGTGTGTTTAAATTTTAAAATGTTGGTTCTTTGTAAGTATTTCTGTTAAAAGTTTTTTTAAATGCAATATTTTAGAATAAGCACTTGATTGTGGAGTCTTTGATTTGGAACAATTAAAAGCTGTGATTAGAACCAGAAATCAGATGGTAATTGATGTAATTACAAAGTACATGCTAGGATTAGTCATATATAGAAGGGTGGAATCAAGTAAATTATGGCTAAACTTAATTTCTCTATGAACTGAAATTCCGTTTCAAAGTGCTGAAATGTTAGGTACATGCTGAAATCATAGTTTTTGTCACAGCTTTACTATTGATTTCTTGGAAACTAATTTCAGACACACGGGTACCACCTGTTCGATAAATTCCATGAATGAGAAACATAATGGTGGTGAATTAGTTTTGGATTTGTTTGGTCTAGGGTGTAACAATTGCAGTTTAAGTATTCAACATTAGTTCGTTCTTATCGGTATCATCTTGATTATTATCATTGGGGAAAAGGAAATCATATGGGTAGCCCGGGTTGTGCACTTGGAGTTAGGAAGTTAGGTTGTGGAATTTTGCCATGGTATTTCCTATATTCCGTTGGTGGGATATCGTAATTGCAACATATAGTTTAGTCCATTTATTGTTTTCTTCCTTTTATTACTTATTACGTGGGCCATGTTCCGTTGGAAATACTTGAAAGGTGATTGTATGTTGTTAGGTTTGGAAATCGGATAGAGGGAGCAAGTATTTTTCCAAGTAATGCAATGACAATTGTGTCATGAAACTTTGTAGGAGAATAAGCCATAGAACTCACCATTAAAACCACGGGCACGTTGAGAACGATCTGGGTTAATGAATTTTAGACCGGTCAAGTGAATCACCTCAAGACAAGTAGGCATCGATCTCCCTCACCTTTAGCTTTTGTCTTGAGATTTGAAAGTGAGGCTTGGTTGTTGATTAAGGTGTTTTCCCCTGTGTGATAATTATTCTGGAGTTGCAAGAGGTTCGCGTTTTCTAGCACTCTAACAATCCGTGTTGAAACTACATTGTAGGGGTAACATGGAAAGAGTGGAAGTGCTTTTGGTGGATGATCGGCGTTCCACCGCCGATCTTTCTTGCTAAGCTCCTATTCTTATGGAATTGTGGTGGTATGATCAGAGATCCCTTTAGGTAAAGTGCTCTCTTAACTTCTTCTTCTTCTCTTCTTTTTTTATTTATTTTTTATTTTTTATGGTATTAGTATTGGCTTTTGGTTGTTAATGTTGACATAGTTTGGCTTTGAGTTAACACAAGTGTTACCAACAAATTTTTTTTAGTGGCTAAAGCTCAGTCGAAGGATGCTTGCATTTTGGAAAGGCGAAACAAGGATCACGGGTGTAAAAGTTATTGTAACTAATAAAAAAAAAACTTCTTTGCTGTAGTTATGTTAACTTCAGGCTCCTAATGTACTCAAAGGTACTTAATTTTAGGTTTCTTTTAGTGTCTAAAGCTCCTAATTTATTCCAATGTTCCAGTAAGTTGTAGAAAAATTGAGTCTTACGAATCTAAATGTGTTGACGCATTTAAATTTCCCCTCCCCCCAAATCCTATTTTAGTTGAATGGTATCCTCCTGGTGCAGGAACTCTGAAGCAAAACATCGATGGTAGCTGGTATGAAAGTAAAGGTACGTAAATGAGCTTTTGGTGGTTGTCTCAAAATAGGAGAAGGCAAATGGCTCCTTGGTTACTGTGACAAGTTCACATGCACCTCAAGTTTGGAAGCTGAAATCTGGGCCAACTATTGTTGCCTAACCATCTCCTATTTGAACTTCTTTGTGTATTTTGTATAGTTTTCTAGGCATAAGATCAGATTCTGGGGCTTGATTGCTTTTCGATTACCGGAAAATTTGCTAGAATATAAATAGTGAACAACGGAAAAAAAAAAGCAACCTCAATGTTAAGGGAGCGAAAAATACATGTTCATAACTTCTTCACTTATGCACCTTTAGTCTCTCTCTCTCTGGAAATATTCTTTGTGGTTAAATCGTTAAAAGATTTAACACATGTTTTGGTGGTTCATCTCCATTTTCATGCTAAATTTGATGGAGAATTTGATTTGATTGATTTAAATTTGATTCGTTGATCAGGATTTAGTTATTGATGTCATTTGTTGGCATTGTCAATTGAATCAGTATTACATCAGTCCATCCGTGCCTTCAGGCACGGACATTCACTAGTTCTATATATATGGCATCTTAATTTGTGCCCCAGAGACATTGGTTAGAATTTGCCTAATTTTTATAATTGCTATATTTGTTGCTAAAAATGCAAAAAGACAAATATTCAAGTGGTGTTTTTATTACTTCTTTTAATAATTACTCCCTCCGTTCCTTTTTTAGAGTCCAGTATTTCATTTTGGGCTGTCTCTTAATAAGTGTCTATTTTGTAAAGTTAGTGGGTAAAAGTTGGTGAATTTTTCATTTTGCCCATAAAAGTAGATTCCATTTTGAAAAGTTAGTGAACACAAATATAATGATGATGTTTTCATAGAGGGTAAAAAGAGAAAGTGGAGGTAAAAGTTGATGTGAAAGGTGTAATAATGATGTCTTTTTAATAAGTTGGAATTATGAAGCAGGACATTTAAAAATGGAGGGAGGGAGTACTATTTTTGGTAATTTTATCTACTTGCATGCTATACGTTATTGTATATTTGTTCTCACAAAAGTACATATGGAGCCCCAATATTGAAGTTCGCTTTGAGCCCCTAAAATGTCTGGCGTACATACACACATTTTTTTTTTCTTTAACAGCAAAACATGAAATTTATTAATCATTGAAAAGGAGATTGCAAAAATTAATAAATGGAGTAAAGACATGATGGCGTCACATAGAAAGCGTAATTCTTCTCTCCCAAATAAACAACATTATCTTGCTGCCTCCTAAAGGATGTCTCCAGTTCCATCAGAATCTAGCTACTCTATAAATAGCAAGCACAATTGCTCTTTATTCAACATCATAATTTCTCTTCATTCCTCTTATCTTATTCCTTCACATAACACAGCATCCCAACCCAGAAAAATGGCATTAACTTCTATCCCAACTGTTTTATTAACCGCAAGTAAAGCTGTTTAATTAGATGCAGGTTTACAAAGGTCGTGTAATGTGTACGGGAAAAAAGTGGTAACTCAAGGGAACAAGTAATCAGAGAACCAATAAGGGTCTATATTTGTCTTGCACAACAGAGTAAAATAAAATAACAATTTTACAGGCATTAGTTTAAAGAAGCCAGGTTAAATATTCAACAAAACCTGAAACAATTTTACCGTGAAAGCAGAACCGTAAGCAAGAAAACGATCTCCCCAAATGCTAGGACGGTAATTTGCAGATCGAGCGACGTCGTGTGACCTCGGGTACACTACTCTGGGTTAATGACAGAGTTGGACTAGTAGTTATTTCCATTTTTCTTTGATGGGTATGGGCTGTTTGGTGGCAATGAAAGTTAAGCGAAGATCGCACTACTACAATAAACCATAAAGATCACAGCTATTGGCCGCGATTGTAAGTTTTTTATCACGCTTTTGCTACCGTGATAGATTTGGGTGTGATTGTAAGTCACTTTCTTTTATCACGGTTATGAACCGTGATTGAAAGAGAGAAACAATCACGGCCAAAAAGTGTGATCGTTTCTCTTTTATCACAATTATAAGCTGTGATTGTTTCTCTTGGGCGTGATCGTTTCTCTTTTTGGGTGTGATTGTATGTCACTTTAGATCACGTTCTATAACCGTGATTGAAAGTTCTTTTTGGGTGTGATTGTATGTCACTTTAGATCACGTTCTATAACCGTGATTGAAAGTTCAAAATAATCACACCATATACTGAGATGGAAAATCATTGCGCGTGATCTTTTCTTTGTATTTATTAGACCTTCTTTTCTTGTCATTGCCAAGTTTCGAACCCATGCACCCTTAGTTGATTTTTCAAGCCCTTACCACTAAGCTAGCCAAGAACTTCTGTTACAATAGGAAAACAAAAATATTTATACTTACTTCTTAAAGTGAGAAATTTTTTTTTTCCCTTAAAATTTGCTGAATTTTTGGAAATGCAATTAACATGATATAGACAAACTTTATGAAAATTATCACAACCTGTTTATTATAACATTATGGACAAACTTTACATTTTTTTTTTATAAACTAATCATTTCACATGAATTTTGTGTTTATATTGAATTTCAATTTCAATTTCAATGGTGGCTTCCCAATTAGATTTTAATCATTTTCAGACAAGGCTAAGCCATAATAATATAATTATTTTTTTACCTAATGTGTCAAACACATGAAAGACATCCGAAATAACTAAATTTTACTACTACAATAAACCATAAAGATCACAACTCGCCCACGTGAAAATTGGGCACTAGTGGAATAGCCCGCCTGTCGTTTTAAGAAACAAGTGGGCACTGATGGTATCTAATCATGAAATTTGCCCTCTCTCTCTCTCTTTCTCTCGATCTTTTTTGGGTGTGAAGATGAAGATGAAACGTAAAAATCTTTAGGGGTGAGTGTAATTAGGGCTTATCTTCTTACCTTTTGTAAAAAAAAAAAATAGAACATTTCAAAGTCCTTTAACGACATCGTTTTCATCACATAACTTTTCAAAGCCCGCCTAAATGAGTACCAACCCGCCCACGGGAAAATTCAGACCGCGCGCCTAAAATGGGTAAGCTTTTTATCTCGCCGCAAGAGTGAGATCATTTATCTCGCTTTTTTCCGTGCTAAAGTTTTTTATCACACTACAAGGGTGAGGTCTTTTCTCTTTTATCTCGGCACAAGAGCGAGATCTTTTATCTCATTCTTTTCCGCCCTAAAATCTTTTATCACGCCACAAGAGTGAGGTCTTTTCTCTTTTTTATCACGCTACAAGGGTGAGGTCTTTTCTCTTTTATCTCGCCACAAGAGCGAGATCTTTTATCTCATTTTTTTTCGCCCTAAAATCTTTTATCACACCGCAAGGGTGAGGTTGTTTTTCTTTTATCTCGCCGCAAGAGCGAGGTCTTTTATTCCGCGCTAAAACCCACTTTTTATCTCAGTTTTGGACTTAAACTGCGATAAAAAATTTTATGCACCACTTTTTATCACGCTTTCACTGAAAACCGTGATCTTTTTGAATCTCTTTAGTGTGACGCATATCTATTATTGTATCGAGGGACTAAACAACAAATTAAGAACACTCTTTAGTCTTTCCTTTCACTCCCTGGCTGATTTATGGGATAGAGAAAAAAGCTCTTGCATGTGCTCGCAATTTATGAAGTGTTTTTCAAGTGAGAGAAATGTACGGTAGCCTTACTATTAATTCCTCGCTATTTATAAAGTGTATTTAGCCAGTGGTTTGAGCCTTGCGCACAACTTGGGCCTATCTTAATGATGGCCGGCCTGCAATTTGTTTGCGAATTCAAACCCTATTAGAATATTGGTTCATCATGATTAGGTTAGGTTAGGCTTCCCCTAAAAAGTTTTTTTTGAAAGGCAAAAGGAAATTTTATATTAATCTTTGAAGTTGTTACAAAGATTAAAAGTATCCTAACTATGTTCACACCCAAATCCTTGACAATCATATGCCAAACAAGACCCAAAAAAGAGAAGTACAATTAACGGGAGTCTACCGTTCAGAGAGAGAAATAAAAAACGAAAAACATTTTAGAAACAGAAACAAAGCAGAGTTCGGACGATCCTCTTGAGGTTTCCCCAAAGAAGTTGACCTATAACTTAAGGGCTTTAGACAAATTGTTTCCACTAAAAAGACTTTTAGATGTTGCATGTAGGGCTGTGCAAAAAATCCGATGAACCGTGAAACCGGCCCAGACCGAACCGATTCGTACCTTTTGGATTTTGTCGTGCATTAATGGTCTGAGCACGAATTGAAAAATTAGAGAACCGTGACTCGCGGTTCTGTCCATGAATTTTCATTACAAAACCGTGAATTAACTGAACCGGACCGTGATATATTTATTTTATATAAATAATAAATCAATATATGTATATTTATATATATATATACCTACATCGGGGCGGTTCAAGAGACACAAAAAAAAACACCTAAAAAAATACCCCATAGTTCCCAATCAAATTTTGATAATCCGAGCCGCTCAATGTGATCAGAATGTGATTTTAAAGGTACCCGCGATAAATTAGCAAAAAAATGATCGGAAAAGACTTGATCTGAGCAGTTTTGAGTTTAGATTAATGAACGGTTCAATTAAAAACTGCTCAAAACAAACACTTTTCGGTAATTTTTTTTGCCAATTTCTCGCGGGTACCCTTAAAATCATGTTTTGCACATATTGAGCGGTTCGGATCATCAAAATTTGATCGGGAACTATGAGATTAAGAATTTTTTTTTTTGGTAAACATGAGATTAAGATTTGGGGTATTTTTTAGGTGTTTTTTTTGGGTATCTCTTGAACCGCCCCATACAAATATATATATATATATATATAGGAAGATTCTAAAATCAACCCAATAGACTGATAATAATAAGTGTGTGAATGTGTGTTAAGAGTGTAAAAAATATACAAAAATATATGTTTTCCTTGTCTTCTAGACTGCTTATCGTCACCCCACTTCGTCACCCCAGTGGGCTGACAATAGCAAGATATATATATATATATATATATATATATATATATATATATATAATATAAAAGTATCCTTCCTATGAGGGTGTTCTCATTTTAAATAAAATGTGGACGTTCCATTTTCTCCCCTTTTTCGATCAAATTTCGATGATCCGAGCCGCTCAATGTGTTCAAAATGTGATTTTAAGGATACCCGTGTGAAATCAGCAAAAAAAATGACCAGGAAGGGCTTGATTTGAGCAGTTTTTATTTGAAATGTTCGATAAAATACAAACAAAAACTGCTCAAATCAAGCTCTTTCGTCTTTTTTTTTTTGCTGATTTCTCGCGGACACCCTTAAAATCACGTTTTGAACATATTGAGCGGCTCGGATCGTCGCAAATTGGTCGGGAAAGGGACGTCGTTACCGTAATACGGTAAGGGCACCCTTATGTGAAAATTCGTGTATATATATATATACACACACACTATATTGTGATGTAAGGTAGATTTGAGCTTAAGGCCATCCACAGTGGTATAATCAAAAACCAATTGTTTTTAATTAAAATTAACAATGTTGGTGCAAAAAATGGCTCACAATGGTATAATCAAATTTAGCAACATTCTTAGAAATAATCAAATTTTCAACTTTGGATAACCAAAACTAGCAACCTTTTTCAATAATCAAAATTTGTGGAATTCACACCATATAAGTTAACTAGTTCCAAAATTTGTATACACGCGTTTTTCAACTGATATTTTCTTTTTCTCTTATTTGCCTACTCTATATCTTCTTCACTTCACCGACAAATTATTTCTCTTTCTTTCCCTCAAAAAGTGAAACTCAAAAAATTCATAATAGGAGGGAAGAAAGTCACCGATTTTTTTCCAAAATTAAAAGAGGAAATCGATATATTTTTGCCCAAAAAAACGTAAATGGAGGGAAGTGAATGCGCGAGAAACAAAGAGAGAGAGAGAGAGAGAGAGAGAGAGAGAGAGAGAGAGAGAGAGAGAGAGAAAGAAAGAGAGAGAAATTGTAGTGGACCCCTTATTTTGGTTATGGACTAGAAGTGACCATTATTAAGCTTAACATTGTTAAACTTAGCAACCTCTTAAGTGAATAATCAAAAATTGATGTGTCAACTTTTGATTATTCTTTTTTGATTATATCACTGTGGATGGCCTAAGGGCCTGGATTTGAACCACTTGAGAACTGCAAAGCCCTATAGGTATGTATCCGTTATCTTCATTCACACGTGATGTGGAAAGGTATTGAGATGCTTTGTTGTTTTTTTTTTGCTAATTAAAATGGTGACACCAGGTTTATCGTTGCCGGTAATCAAATTACATCACTTACGAGCCTTCCTGAACTTCCTAATCTAGAGGTGAAAATTTAGGACTTCAGGTTGGTGCTGTGCAGTGAGATTCACAGTACCGTGCTGCGCACTTCCAAGCCGGAGATCAACCCATAGACAACATAGGTTAGCCTAACCCTTAGGGACAGAGCCCACACCTATTGGGTTGAAGCCTGCACCCTATGGGCCTCAAAACCCAAATTACAAACAATTCAGCACTAGAAAACCTAGGGCGAACAAGTGCTCGATCGTTTTGTTAAATATTTTTTTGTTAAAGCCCATACCATTGCACGACACCATCTCCCAATTCGAAAATTTAGGACTGATTGCATTTTGCTAAATACTTTATTGTGCTTTGATGGAAGATCTTTTTTTGTGAAGTGTTTATTTTTACTTGCTTATGTAACGTAGTCCGTGGATAAAACCGTAACCGATCCACAAGTCACAGATTGGATTGGAATCGGACCGTAAAACTTTAAGTCCAAATACGAATTTCATTTTGTAAAATTCGTAACTAGCGGTTCGGTTCTCGAATTTGTAGAAGTCCGATCCGATCTAGACCAAAAACAGCCCTAATTGTATGTAAGAGGAATAACTTGTCCCGAAATCCGTCATTTTGTTGACTTTAGCCCATTTACTAGTATGTTTAGTTCGTTTAGATATGCTACTCAATAACTGTTCAAACTAGCATCTACACCTAGTCGTTATAGCATCAATAAAATGTTAGAAAACTATCAATACCATACATAAATTCGCCACTTCTTTTGATCAGTTCTACTCTATAGGGTAGTCTTTAATTTTTCCTTTTTGGGAAATTAATTAAATATTACCAATATCACACATTAATTAGCCACTTCTTTGAGCAGTTTTAATTACTCCATGCAGTAGTCTCCTAGCAGTTTTAACTAAGTCGTGTTTGCTAAACAACAAAGCATCAAATGCTACAGCAATTAATAAGTGTGCGGCTTTAGATCTCCGGTTAGGTTACCTCTCTAGCTTTTGGTTCCGCTGGGTTCGAGCCTAACACATTTGCCTAGCCTGCACAAGGAAGCACGATTAACAGACCACATCGGAGGGACTCTGGAATGGTCCTTTAGCGTGAGGATCAGAAAGTGCATTGCAAGAGTAGGGAAAGTACAAGGGTTTTGAGGTAGAAGATAGTGTGTACATTTTAGGGTTGTCCTCGCTTCCTTTATGTAGAGTGTCCTTGCTTGCTCTCCAAGTTTGGGTAATTGTTGTGCACGCTTCGGTTGACGTCACTTCTGACGTACCAGATAAGGCGGTTAGCATTCTTGTGCGTGAGCTGTCACTCCATGTGCGCTCATGATTATTTTGTGTCTTTGTCGCATAACCGCTTCGGATGACGTCACATATGTCACATAGGATAAGGGAGTTGCAGTGGGTGAGCTGCAAAGACTCGTGGCCGAGTCAAGTGGCCGTACACCTAGCCGACCAGCAGAGAGTTAGGATTCATTTCACATCTCCAAATGAAGAGTTTACACATTCCAAAAAGACACAATTCACACCAAAATGAAGAATTCACACCCAAGTGAAGAATTCACGCCTTCAAAAAAGACAGAGTTTACATCTCAAAATTAAGAATTCACACATTCGAAAAAGACACAATTCACACCCAAATGAGGAATTCACATCTTCAAAAAAAGATAGAATTTACATCCCAAGTGAATAATTCACACCTTCGAAATAGACAATTCACATCCGCTATTGTACACAATTCGTACATCAATTCACACCCCTATAATACACAATTCTCAACGATATACTACAATTCACACCCCCTTAACAAATACGAGTAATTCAACGCAACTTTTGCTCTTGATTCCATCGCAATAGAGGGGAGCAAATCTTGGTGATGTAAAGTTGTTTCCATATGCATTGATTCCACAAATAATTTTCTAGGATGTTTCAGTTTTTGGTGACTCACTGAGTTGCTATACCAGAGAACCAGAGGTAAGGAAAAAAAATGCAGTTCACTTTATTCTTCCTAGTCTTTCCCCATTACTAGTATAGAATATCAATTCACTGAATCTTCTTTTTCCACGTATCAGAATCGAAAAACATCACGAAGCCTCATAGATCCCTAAAACAATAGATCTAGAACCCCACATGGCCACGGTCATCACCGTCGTCGTCAATTTCGTCCGATTCTTCATCGTTCTCTTCTTCTACATCTGCTCACGTCGTATTCTCTACTTCTTCTTTGGGAGATTTGAAACTCTGCTATTGCTTACTCTCGTCCATGGTCATTTCGGAGGTGGAGAGAGAGAGAGAGTATATCACATTTAATTCAAAAAATAAGTACTTATTAAAAAAACTCTTAGCAGAACGGGGCCTTATTGACATAAGCAAGGAAAGGGACCTGAGGTGCCTAAGCTGTGCCCGAAAAGCGGGCATCGTTCTAAACCCAAAATGTGATCTGAACCGTTCACTCTATAAAGCTTTACGGGTAGAATAGAACTTATGATAAATCAAGTTGAAAAGGTAAATCAGTGAACAAACCACATTACAATATGCTTTTTCGGACATTTACAGCTGCCCAAAAATGTGGCTCGTTCATTGAGTTATCGATATCCGATCGACTTAAGTTTTTTAAAAAATCATTCAAGACATCAAGCTCTATATGATAAATGGTTCAGATTATATTTTTTAGCTCGGAACGATGCCTACTAGGCCTTTGTTTGGGCACGGCAGGCTCCCCCATTTCTAGGAAAGTTATACAGGCCCACTAAGTTTGGGTTTTTATTTCATATGGAAATCTTTGTGGATAATTCCTTACAAAACTTATTTATTTGGGTACGCCATGGACTTTTCCTTTGTTTCTTTGTTTTTATCCTGTAATAGGCTTTTTGATAATTCTGGACCGGTCCTATTTTTCAATTTCATAGCCCACTAGATCCTTTTTCTATAGAGTGCAATTCCTAATAGATCCTGTGGAGTGTATTTTACATTTTTACCCACGTTTAAAAACAAATATACCCATATAACCTCCTACACCACCACCACCACCACCACCACCACAACCAGCGCCACCACCGCCGTCGCCATCACGTCGCCACCACCGCCACCACCATCACCGCCACCACAATGACCACCACCTCCACTCCACCGCCGCCACCACCGCCACCACCACCGCCGCCACCACCACCACCACCATGCCGCCGCCACCACCACCACCACCACCACAATTAACAGTGTTAATCCGAGTATTAACACTGTTACTTGGGATGTGAATTTAGACGAAAATTAACATTGTTAATCGTGGCGGATTAACACTGTTAATTGGGATGTAAATTTAGACAAAAATTAACACTGTTAATCGTGACGGATTAACACTATTAATTCGAGTATTAACACTGTTAATTGGGTGTGAATTTAGATAAAAATTAACACTGTTAATTTAGATAAAAATTAACACTGTTAATTGTGGTGGTGGAGTGGTGGTGGCGGTAGTGGTGGTGGCGACGCCGACGTGGTGGTGGCGGCGTTGTGGTGGTGATGGTGGTGGTGGCGGTAGTGGTGGTGGCGGTAGTGGTGGTGGTGGTGGTGGAGTGGTGGTGGCGGTGTTGTGGTGGTGGCGGCGATGGCGGCGGCGGCGTCATGGTGGTGGTGGTGGCGGCGGCGTTGTGGTGGTGGCGGTAGTGGTGGTGGTGGTGGAGTGGTGGCGGCGGCGATGGCATGGTGGTGGTGGTGGTGACGTGGTGGTGGTGGTGGTGGCGGCGGGGTCGTGGTGGTGGTGGCTGGATCGTCTCTCTCAATTCGCCTATTTTTTGCGAGGGGTATTTTTGTCAACAAAATAATGAAGAGGACCTACTGGACTATGGGCTCTTTGGGCTGGACCTAGTGGGCTATTCTCCACCCAGACAGGACCGGCCAGGAAGTAGCTCTTTTTCTTGTAATAGTTGAATTGTTGGGCTAGATTGTCTCGTGGACTCTTACAATTGATGTACCGTCCCGAGTTTGTGTTTGTACTTATATGATATAAAATGATTTTCATCTATCGATTGAAAAAAAAAAACCTTATCTTTTGGAAACCATCTCATGATCTGTTGGGATTTCGCGGAAGTTTGGTGATGCCCACAACACACACATATTGCGATCCAATACTAAACCAGTTTTATTACAAAGAAAAACGAGAGTTGACATGAGAGATTACGTGGTTCGATCCAAAACTGGCTTACTCCACGGGAGAGAGATACTCCAGTACTATATGAACACTAGAGAGACAAAAAAAAAAGATTTCAGACAAAAAAATACCCAACCCGACACCAAAGGGTGCTGCCCCATCTCTCTGTTGTGTCGAGACCCCGACCCGAATCACACCTCTAAGCACACACAACTCAGCCACAAACCAGAGAAAAATGCAGCAAGAAACCGAAAACTTAGGTGGTTCAGCCAAACAACCTGCATACATCCACGGGGAGGGGGGGTTTAACTGTATTGAGAAATTACACTCACTCACACTTTCCTCTCAATACAATGAACACTCCTCTCAATCTCTCCTTTTTTTTTGGTAAACTCCTCTCAATCTCTCTCTCTCTCTCGGTCTCCTGCTCTCTCTTTTTCTCTCTCTCTTGAACACACTATACAAATGAGAATACAAAAGAGAGCCCAACTGGGCCTAACCAGCCCAATAACAAAAAACAGGCCCACTGGGGTGGACCCAACACTCTCTACACTCTGCTTTTAATATAGTACAATATACACATGCATATATAGGCAGCAGTAGGAAAGAAAACTTCCAAGAGCATTCAATGCTCTTCATATATGCGTGAGATTTTCTAAATCCTTGGTGCGGGCTTCAGATCAGGTCTACAAAGGCTGCCAAAGCCAATCCAAGCCTCGACTTCTAGGATATTGCCTTTCCCTTTCACACATGGGTCCTTTTAACACATGGGCTGATCATTTCCAACATGATCAAAGGGAAAGCAATAAAATGAACCAAAATGAAATGATCAAACAAAAGCAATAGAATGATCATGAGATACATGTTCATTCAAACCAAATACATTTCGACACATCACACTCAAATTATTAAAAATGATCCATGCTGTCCTCCCCATGTAGCCTTAAACCTCAGACACACACCATCCCACCTCCAAGCCCCATGTTTTTAAAACATTATATGATTTTTTTTTATAATCGGCAATAGAATTTTATTAACTCGACAAAGGGTACATGAGGATTTTAAAACATTACGATTAACAGGAACAATTACAACAGATAAACTTTCAAATTCTAGTAAAATATAAAACAAAAGCTTTGAAGTGAGATTTCACTGGTGCGTTGGACCTCAGTTATAGGGATAACAATTTCCCCATATCTGATGGATACCTGCCCCGCCCCATTCATATGGAGGCGGGGTTTACCCCAATTTTTTTTCAATTGTGACGGGTATGGTGGGCTTTAAAGAATACCTGCTTCGGGTATGGAGCGGGTATGATTTTTATAATCCCCGTCCCAAATGCCCATTCCCGCCCCGCCCCAAAATCGGTTATACATACCACCTATACTATATTATAAGGGGAGTGATTTTGTCACTCCCCTTTTTTGTTAATGTCACTCTCATTTGTGTCTTTATTTGATGATTTGTTTTATGAGAGAAGGGGAGTGGCAAAATCAATTCGCTATTTTATATATATATATATATATATATATATATATATATATATATATATATATATATATATATATATGTGTGTGTGTGTGTGTGTATGTATGAGTCCCCTTCCTATGAGGGCGTCCTCATTTTAAATAAAATGCGGACGCCCCATTTTCTCCCATTTTTCGATTAAATTTCGATGATCCGAGCCCCTCAATGTGTTCAGAACGTGATTTTAAGGATACTCGCTAGAAATCAGCAAAAAAAAAAATGATCGGGAAGGGCTTGATTTGAGCAGTTTTTTATTTGAACCGTTCGATAAAATAGAAACAAAAACTGCTTGGATCAAGCCCTTTCCGGTCTTTTTTTTTTGCTGATTTCTTGCGGGGTACCTTTAAAATCACGTTCTGAACATATTGAGCGGCTCGGATCATCGCAAATTGGTCGCGCGGGAAAGGGATGTCCTTAAATTAATAAGTTAAGGGCGCCCTTATTGGAAGTTGTGTGTGTGTGTGTGTGTGTGTATATATATATATATATATAGTATTAGTATACGTACATGATACTACGAATCTTGATTAGTATTAGTTACTATGTATTTCATTACCTGTTTTAACAAATCTTACCAATTACTACCTATTATAAACTACTTAATCGATTCAGAATAGCATAAGGATTGTGTTTTTAAAAAAAAATCTCAAACAAACTAAGTAATTATTATATTTAGTATTATTTTTGCATTTTTTTTCTAAGTAATTATGCTTGCACTTTATTTCATTCTTCTTTGTCTTGAGGAAGAAGGCGACTTGGAGGATGGAGCGTCTCTCTCTCTCTGGATTTTTAAGTTTGAGTTTTTGGCGGGTTTAGGGTGTGCTCCTTGTGTTCGGATTTGCCGAGTGTTTTGTTTTCGGTGTTATTGTTTTTTGGTGGTCATCTGTTTGTTTGGGCTGCTTTGGGGCTTTAAACTTGTTTTGGTTCTTTGGTTGTTTTTGGTTTTTGGGGTTCTTGGCTGTTTTCGATTTTTGGGGTTCGGTTTGGCGTCTTGCCTGCCTTTAGGTCTCGGGTGGCTTTTAGTCGGTGTGCCCTTGATCCTTTTAATCTATGTAATCCTTTATAAAGATTAATAAATTTTTTTTGCTTAGAAAAAAAAAGCAATAAAGATTGTGTTTCGGAAAGAAATCTCTTGCCTATAAAAAAAAAAAAAATCTCAAACAATATTCTAAGTACGTAATTTTGCTTGCACTTTAGTTTCATTCTTGACTTCTTAAATCTTTTTTGTTCGAATATGAGTATATTTGGAGAAACCCCAATTTCCACTGGGAGACGGATTTGGTTCTTTATCTTATACTACATTCCCAATGGAAATCGGGGGGAATGGTGAATGACGCTCCAATTAGGGATTGGGGATGGAATAGGATCCCCGATCCATATATACCCTACTTGTTGCCATCGATCCCTACTCACTTATTGCTTCTATCAACATTTCGTTGGTGACAGAGTAATGTCCGTTTTTGCATGCAAGTACTCCAGTATTGCATTTTTTGTATTCAAACAACCAAAAAAGACATAATTAAAAACCTTACGTACGGTTGCAATGTGGTATTAGGAAACTGAAGGTGTAGGTGGTTTCCTAAAAACATAATTAATCTTCATGAATACTCTGTGGAAGATTTCAAGTGGAATTTGGACGGTATTAGGAAACTGAAGGTGTAGGTGGTTTCCTCTGATCTTCTTGGGGCTGGTTTGGGTTTGGGGTGGGTGGTGTGGGGTCTTGGTTTTGGTTTCTTGCTCTCTTTTTTGGTTTTTTGGGTTTAGTTGTGTTTCTTTTCTTGTTTGGATTGGTTTCCTTGGGGGTTAGTGCTGGGGCGCTTTTATTTTTGGTCTGCTGGGTTGGTCCTAGGGCTGTCTATGGGGGGTTTTGTGTAGTGTGTCTGTCGATCTCGATTGGGGTTGGTTTCAGGTTTTTTGTCCCTTTTGTTTTTCGTGTCCAGTCTGTTTTCTCCCTTTAGTTTGTTTTCTTTCGAGTCTGGGGTCAGGTGGGTGTCTTGACTCTCGTAGTCTGTGTCTCACCTCCAGTTCTGGAGGGCCATGATTTCTAATTAAGGGAATGAGATCGCTGAACCTGTGTTAGAATGGATGTTTCCTCTTGTCAACTCCTAAGTCTTTGGAGGGCTAAGAGGGTGCTGGAACTTGTGTTAGAATGGATGTTTCCTCTTGCCAACTCCTAAGTCTTTGGAGGGCTAAGAGGTCGCTGAAGAACTAAAGCTTTGGTCAAGATGTCAAGATGCTGCTTATTTTTAAAAACCCACTACTCTTTCAATCATTGGAGGACCATCAATACTAATTTGAATATGGGTGTGTCTCTGTCTCAAGGTCAGTCTGCTATTTCTGCTGCTGTTTGTTCTCTCTTTTCAACTCCTAGCTGTGGGAAGGCTAAGAGCCAATTTTGTCTTAGTCTTCATGATGGATTTCCATAATCCAAGGCTGTTTAACTTGCTCTCGAGGACTAAGAGTATCTGATCAGTGTTCTCTCTTCCATTCTTTTCAACTCCCAACTCTGGGGAGGGCTAAGAGACTAACTGGATTTGTAACCAGTATTAAAGGGCTGGGTATTGATGTGTTGTTTTATAATTATCTCAGTTGAAGAGTCTGTTTTTTGCTGCTGCCGGTTCAGAATTGAATGATGTTCTGAATTGCTCTTTCAATGATGTTTTCCCTGTTTCTGAATGATGTTTTTTCACGGATCGTTCTGGAATTAGTGCTTCTGAAATGCTATTTCAACTCCAACAATTTGGAGGGCTAAGAGTTTGTATCCTCAATGGAGCCACCGTGGTCACCCTGTTATGGTAATGTCTGATAATGTTAATGAGGATATCCTTATGTTGCGGGGTGATTGTGATTTGTTGCGCCACGTCATTGCTATAGAGCTGAGTCTTGGGATGATGCTTGTGGGAGATTTCGCTGGAAATCTATCTGACGGTGAGACTTACTTTCTAACGGAATTACTACTGCAGTTTTATGTCAAAGGGAATGGAGCTGAAGGATGTTCGGAATGTTGATTTATTGACACTCTTTTCTGATGGGATAAGTGGTGGAGTTCTGCTACTCTACTGACTGAATTCTGCAATTGTTTCAAGTCCAATAATTTCCTCAAGCTGCTTTTCTCAAAGGAACACCTTGCTATTCTGATCCAAAGGTTTGAAGAAGATGTATCCGATTACCAAAGGAGTTCTACTTTGCTGCCTTTTGGTGACTTCCAACAGCTGATTATGGTTGGATGGTTGGATGGCCTAGTCTGAGGCTTATTCAATTATCATTGAATGGATCTTTTTGTTTTTTTCCTTTTCTCTTTCCTAGGTCTTTTATGGACTTCAATATTTGAAGTGTATATTTTACCTTCCCTCGATATACCCTTTGTCGAGTTTCTTAATAAAATGTTGTTGCTTATATAAAAAAAAATGTGATAGTAAATCTCACAAACTGATACATTTAGCAAGTGTGGGGTGTTTGACATGAAGCACTCAATTGGGTTCTGATCAAATACAGGTCGTATTTGGATCGTTCGATCCGATAATATTGTAATTCTTTTTGTTGATCTGCAAGATGTCTTCATCGAATCAAACTAATGTACGATATATCACAGTATGAAACGAAATTTTTCCGGACTATATTAATGGGGAGTTTGGCCTAAATTAATTTATTTTCAAAACAACCGGTGTTGTTTACTTTTACTGATCTTTGTTTAGTTTGTAAAAAATTCTTGTATCAATCATTTGTCTCGGCAAAATAAATAAAAAAAATGTATAAAAATACAAGTCCAATTAAAAAAATTGACACGTAAGACAGTATCTGTATATTTGTTGGGCTTGAAGCTTCTCCACCTTGGACTTTACCCCAACCATTTTCTTGGGAAAACCATAATAATCCCACAGTTCCCTAAAACCCTATAAATCACGCAAAAGCTCTAAACCCAGAGAGGAAATCGTATTCCCCATAAATCCTATAACCCTAGAGAATAAATCTCCACCATTCCCTTCTCAAAACCCAAGAGAGTAACAGAGAAGGGGAGTGATGGGAAGAGTTATCAGAGCGCAGCATAAAGGCGCGGGTTCCGTGTTCAAGTCCCACACCCACCACCTCAAGGGTCCGGCGAGGTTCCGCAGCCTCGACTTCAGCGAGCGCAACGGCTACCTCAAGGGTGTCGTCAACGAAATCGTCCACGACCCGGGCTGACGGCCATGGCGCTCCCCTCGCCCGGGTCACCTTCCGCCACCCGTTCCGGTTCAAGTACCAGAAGGAGCTGTTTGTCGTGGCGGAGGGCATGTACACGGGCCAGTTTGTGTTTTGTGGGAAGAAGGCCAACCTAATGGTCGGAAACATCCTTCCCTTAAGGTCTATTCCCGAAGGTGCCGTTGTTTGTAACGTTGAGAACCATGTGGCTAGGGCTTCTGGTGATTATGCCGTTGTTATTGGTCATAACCCTGATAACGATACCACGAGGTATGCAACTAGGGCTTGTGATTTTTCCTAAAGGATTCTTTGATTCATTAATTTATTTGATCAGTTCAACACTAAATGGTCTTTTTCCACCGTGTGAGCCGTAGATGGAATCAACTAAACAATTGGGGAACCATGCAAAATCTCTATGTGTTGCGTTTTTCTGTTAATGAAAATGCAAAGCTGGCTGACATTATTTCTTAGTCTACCGTAATCGACAGTTATAGTTGATGAACACAGTGGCATAATTAATTTGTTGTTAACGAACTGTTTTCACAGCCATATCTAAGAATCTGAAGCTTCTATGGATAAGGGATATTTGGCTTTTGACCCTTAACAGACTTATAATTTGAGTACAAGGATATGAATTAGTTTATTTCTTTTGGTGGGCAAACTGGCATATATATAGAAACGTAAGAAAGCATGTTATTGTGTAAGTTATCCTTAATTATTTTGATGATCGTAATGCATCTAATTGTCAGGATGAGTTCCATCGTCTCTCCTAAATTCAATTGGTGTTAGGGAATATAACGAGTGCTTCCCTTATGTTTTTTTTTTTAATTTTACGGCATTCATCATTGTACCTAAGGTCTAGTTTTAGACTGATTGTAGAGAGCGGCATTGTGTTGCCAACAATTCAAAAAATTCTTGAAGGCATAGAAAATAAAGCAATAAAAATTGTTCTTTGCGAGCAAATACTCACATTTGTTGACTTTTTTTTTGAAACGGCAAAAAATTTACTATAAACTCGACAAAGTGTATATCGTGGAAGCAAAAAGGGCAAAACACCTACTTCATGATATTGATACATGAAGGAAAATGATAGACCCATAACAAAAACAAAGATAAAACGTCCAACATACTATAAGAAAGTTTGTCTAATCGTTTTCATGATTAGCACAGTTTGAGCATCCCTTTTTCTATTTCCTATTGGTTGATAGCACAAAATCACAAATTCACACCGGCCAAGTGGCCACTTTTTTCAGTTACTACTTTATAGCAACATGCTTGTCAAGCCAGCCAAACATGTCACTTAAACTACCATGTTCAAAGTTTGTGAACTCGGTCAAAAGAAGTTGATTAGAGCTTGGGGTTTATAAAGTAGTATTAATTTAAAAAGGCACCATTAACAGGTTTCACATGGAAACAGGCCTAAAAAAAACCCTCCCTTTCTCTCTCTATCTTTTCTCTTGCTCTCTCTGGAAACAAGGGTAACCCTTTGGCCGCCGCCACCGGGAGAGGCGCTGCCGTCCCTCCTCCCCCGGGCTCTCCTATCCTCTTATTCTCTTCTCTACCTCTCTCTCTCCCTCTTCCTCCTCTTCCAACATCGATCTCCTTTCCCCTCCCCATTTCTGCGTTCTGGGCCACCGCTCTCCTTTGCGAGCGAGGTTGGGGCGGCTGCCTGTCACCTCCGACCAGAGGTCTTCCTAGTCTCCTCCGGATGCCTAGCGGCGTTGGGTGGCCTATCTTGTGCCACGGTTGGTGGTGTAGATTTGTCCGGGGTGGGTGGTGGTGGAGGGCGGCAGTTTGGGTCTTTGGAGATGTAGCTAGTTTTGTTTCTAATCTTGTTTTGCAGGTGTCCATATTTCCCAAATCGATCAGTAAAGATGGCGATTTTTGTTCGGTGGTGGTCTAGTCCGGCGGTGGTGAGGTGGATGCGGCTCCCATGATTGTTTGCTTTGGTCGTTTTGTGTGCCGAAGTCCGGTCGGCGGCCGTCTGAGCACTCAATCGAGCGAGGGGCTGGTATCTCGTTGCTCTGTAGTGGCGCTATTGCTATGAAGATTATGTTTTCTGATGAAGTTTGTGTTGCAGGGGACTGTTTGGTTTTACTGTTGTTGTTGGTTGTGGTTGGCCCTCAGGCCCTGCCTGCTCCGGCCTTCATTGCCGTAGGCCGGTTCCCGCCGCTAGCCTCTACATTTGGGAGAGGCCGGCTCCGCTTAACGGCGAGGCTGGGCTCCGGTGATTTGTGCGGTGGTGGTTGCCGGTGTAGTTAGGGTTCTGTGGTTTGGTTAGGGTGGGCAGGCCCAAGTTTGGGCCAGATTTAGGCATTTGTGCTTTTTTTGATTTATTTGGGTGCGGGGTTATATGTCTTATTTTGTTATGATCCCTGGTAGACCTTCGGGTGTTTTGGGCTATGCTCTTATGGTGTATTTTTCAATTTTTTGTTGGATCCCCTTCCCATTTTCCCATGTTTTAATAAAATTTCATCTTTTGCCGATAAAAAAAGTAGTGTTAATTTATTTGATTAGTTCAACTAGGAATAGGGCTTGTGCCTTGTGATTTTGCCGTTGTTTTGTTTGCATGTTTTTTTTTATTTTTATTTTTTATGGGCAAAAGAATTTTATTAAGAAAACTTGACAGGATTTGAGTTTGTATGGGTTTTTTTTTTTTTTTTTGAAACGGCAAAATAGTATTAAGAAATATTTAATTAAAGATATATCAAGTTGGGGGAGAGGAGAGGGGATCTAAAGAAACGTTTTAGTTTGTATGTTGGTTTGGGCTTACAAAGCAATTAGCTATTGAGTGTCATATAAGGACATCGAATCTTCATATTTCTTTATGATAGAAACTTATTCACGGCGGAGCCGTGAACAAGTTTTTCGCGGAGCTGTGAACAAGTTTTTTGCGGATTTGTGCAATCGCAGCCGTCCGTCGGTAACACAATCAATTGTTGAGATTGTTTTTCAATCCGGACCATTCAAAAACATTTTGGACGCACGCGATTGGGCTTTGTAAACCCATTTTCGCGGTATCCTCCATAAAAAAATGTTCTTTTTCTTTATCTGTTGTTTACTTTTTGAAATCACCACTTCAACAATGTGTGTTATTTTCACACGTACTCTTTGTCTAGTTTTTATTAAAAAGAATTGCCAACAAAAAAAAAACAATGTGTTCCCACACTAGTGAGAGTTAAAAATATTTTTTTTATATGCTTATTAGGATGTATTGCTCTACTATTTTATTTCATACAACTACAAGGTGGCTGTTTTTGTTTGCAACTTTGCATAAGTGACTGCTACTTGATGTGCTATTGACAGGATCAAACTCCCATCGGGAGCGAAAAAGGTTGTGGCTAGCGGGTGTCGAGCGATGATTGGCCAGGTTGCCGGAGGAGGGCGCACGGAGAAGCCATTGCTCAAGGCTGGTAATGCATATCACAAATTCAGAGTCAAGAGGAACAGCTGGCCCAAGGTTCGCGGTGTGGCTATGAACCCAGTGGACCATCCCCACGGCGGTGGTAACCACCAACATATCGGTCATGGCAGTTGCGTCAGCCGTGCTTGTGTGCCTGGGCAAAAGGTTGGTCAAATTGCTGCCAGACAGACCGGTCGTGGCTGCGTTAAAGCTATAAGAGCGATTAAATCAGATGTTTGAAGAATCTGCCAGTTTTTGTTTTTGTTAGTATTTATTTGCATTTTGTCAATTTTGAGTATCAAAATCTGTGGCAGGGGGTATTAGTCAGTTTTGTTGGTAATTTCGAACAATAGTATTCAGTCTTGTTGGTGATTAATTTAGAACTACTTTTGTTTTCTTGAATGATCATTCGTCATTTAATATTTTGCTTTTTTATATAGTTGTTTTATTATTATTATTGACTTTAGCGATCAATTTTAGTTGACTGTTTATGTTAAAAAAAAAACATCGTTGCTAACGAGTGCAAAACAGTTCGATTCAAACTTAGTTTGAAAACAAACCCTAAGGTGTTTGGACCTCGGCCCTTTGTCTTCCAACCTTGGTTGGAATCTTCTCCCCTTCCCCCAACTTGATGTACCCTTTGTCAAGTTTTCTTAATAAAACATTTTGCTTATCAAAAAAAAAAAAAACAAACCCTAGAACCTAATAGTACCTTGAAATCTTTCAATGTTCTTATTACCACTAAAATAAAATCGTGGAGCCGCCTCTTATTACGTGTTCCAATTTCCGTTACGTATGGTGTAGTCACTGAATTGGGAGATTCTTCACATGTTCTCAGAACAACTACCCGATCGAGGCGTTGGTGCATAGGCCGTGTTGGGAGCTCGACAACTGGGAGTTCGCCGACGGCGAGCAAGAGGTGATCGGACGTACCGGTGAGCCGATACCGAGGCTCGTGTTTGGTGGAGTGCCCACGATTGAAGAAGCTAGAGAAGCCACTGGTCAACTCAAAGACGCTCTCGGCAAGTATAATTTTTTTCTATCTCGAACTTGTGATTCTCTTTAAGATTTTGGAATTACTGTTGGTGTAATTTTACGCTTATCAATGCGCTTCCATTCCTGGTTTGAAATATTAGCCGTTATGTACTACAGACCCGTTTTACGTATCCTGATACCGTTATTTAAAACGTTCCTTCCGTTGTATTCTTACTTTGCTAGATACTCCTATTTCTTTTGAGAAAAAATTATCTGGAATGCCAGAACTGAGATCGAACATGTAGGACATTGAATACAACAACTCAAACAAGAGAGTATGAAAATCATAAGTAAGAACGTTGACAGAATGAGCGTTGCATCAGGTCTAATATTCCTCCCCTTGTGAAGATATCAAGTCTACCGCTCAAAAGCCCTCCTCGTCCTGTGTTCATGACCGTTGGAACGATTTAATTAAACAGGTTACGAAATGAATTGCCAAACATAATTAAACAGAATTGCGACGAGATCGGTCTTGAATAGTAGGAATATTATTTTGGGAATGGATGAACAAGGTTTGGCATGCCCATTTTGCCTTCAGGAAGAGGAAACGCCAGAGCATCTATTGATAACATGCCCGTTTTCTAGCCAAATTTGGTTGAAGATGGCAGAGTGGTGGAACATTGATTGGGTGATTCCTCTGAATCTGCTGGGATTATCCTCTTGGTGGTTTTCCTTCCGGTTCAAAAATCTGGAGAAATTTTTTTGGAAGTGTTGTTTTTACGCTACTTTGTGGTCTATTTGAATTGCAAGAAATGATGCTATCTTCAACAACAAAGTTGTTGATCCCCACCAATTGGTTGATTTAATCAAAACAAGGGCAGCCTTGTGGATCAAAGCCAAATTCGATGTTAAGGTGTATATGGTGGAAGATTTTAAAAGAAATCTTGATGGTATTAGAAGGCTCACGATTTAGGTGTACCCTTGGGTGTATTTTTTGATGTAATTTTACTTCAATTTTGTTTTTCCTTGGGGTCGTGGTGAACTTTCTGGTAAAAAAATGAACTGCCAAACATAAATATCTCTGCGGATCAAAAAAAAAAAAAAAAACATAAATATCTCTCTCAACGTGTCTAGCTTCGAATACACTTCATCACTCCTTATTGTAATAATAGCATATTGTAAATCTACTATATATGATCAGGTATTGAGTCAGTATTGAACCGGTACGTTCTGGCATTGAAGATTACACGTTCTGCCATGGGTTTCTGTCAGGGGCATCTCATACACTTCGAAACAGAAGCGGCACGCAGCAGCAGCTCCTAGCGCAATAGCATTGGCAGAGGAAAAGCTAGGAAAATTCTTTATTTTTCGTAAGAGAGCCTCTTCTCGCACCCCCCGACACACACACCCCATCCGGCCCCACCACCTTTCCCCCCCCCCCTTCCCCCCTTGCCCCTCCTCTCCTCTTTTTCGGTTTTTGATTTTTTTTTTTACTTTTATTAGTTTTATTTTGTTTTACTTTTAAGACTTTACTTTTTTTTTTTTTACTTTTACTAGTTTTTTTTAATACTTTTAAAAGACTTTAATTACTGTTTTAGTTTTTTTAAAAATTTTACTAGTTTTTTTTTCTTTCTTTTAAAAGACTTTAATTACTGTTTTTTTTAACTTTTACTAGTTTTTTTTGTTTTACTTTTAAAAGACTTCTTCCTATAATTTTAATTAATAAATGAATAATTAAAACATAACTTATACTAACATAACTTGTACTAATTTTAATTAATAAATGAATAAGTAAAGCATAACTTATACTAACATAACTTGTACTAATTTCGTCGAAGAGTGAAAGTACATGAAAATTCAATTTCTAATCAATGTTTCCACCAAATTCTGCTCCTGCCCCTCTTGGTCTTGTATCCATTATTTCTTCCCACAAACGAATTCGTGTTCCATAACGAGTAGCCCATCTTTTAGCTTGTTCTGATGCATTGTTCCACCACCATGTTGGGTAGGGTGGTACAGGGTAATGAGGCTGCAAGAAAAGTTGCACAAAGTGATTGTTCCCAACACGGGCAATAGCTATTTCAACGCGCTCTTCGACTGGAACTGGAACATTATTCTCAACGGACCAACTATCTGAAAATGAGCAGTTGTAGCCATCCATAATGTTCTTCTACGTTTTACGAAATCGGTGTGGAAAAGGAGGGAGGAGCCGTGACAGAGGAAGAGAGAGAGAGATAGATGATGGAAAGAGGTGATGCTGGAGGGACAAGCAGGGAGAAGGAGGAGATGGGAAGAAGATGATGATTTTGGAAGGATAATGCTGGATATATAAGGATAAGGGGTGATGGATGAATGATTGTAGTTAAAGATAAGAAGATAACAAAAAAAATCTGAATGTGTGGTTGTAATTAAAGATATGAAGATAAGAAGATAAAAGGAAATCTGAATAAGGGGTTAAAAATAAAATAGATAAAAGATATAAATAAATACAAAATTAATAAATTCAATAACATAAAAGAATTATAAAATTTTTTAAAAAAAGAAATTTACTCACATATATAATATTAAATAATTTAAAAATACATATAAAGAGTAAAAAAATAAGTGTTCCGATTTTTAATTCGTTTGAACCGGTGCAAAGATCTTATTTTTCTTATCATTTCATCATAAATTGTCGTAATGAATTTTTGGCTCTAAGGCCTTTCAATGAGCACCCTAAGAGAAACCTGAAACTAAATAAAGTGCCTTAGGGTACTTGTTGAAAGGCCTTTGTTCCAAAAATTCATTATGACTATTAAAGATAAAATGATAAGGACAAAAAAATTAAATAAATAACAGTAAAAAAAGATATAAAAGTTATTAAGTAAATAAATAAGAAATAAGAAAATAGGTGAATTATTGCCGGGGGTAAAATGGTCTTAGGGGGGTGGGGGCCGGGGGGGCGCGCCTGTCAGTGGCGTAGGGGGGGCGCGAGAAGAGTTTTACTTTCGTAAGCTTGGTTTCATGGCTGGCGTACTTCTTTTATTATATGAACATGTTTCCGTAATCCATGAGCGGCTAGACTTTTAGACTAGGGCTGAGGATAAAACCCCATAAAGTTTATTAATTAATTCTATGCGTATGATTTTTCCTACGTGCTTTTATAGTTTGTTGTTCTGATCTCATTAATTAAATTGGTTGAAACTCGGATATGGATTCAATCGGAATGGCTTTTTTCCATGATTTGATATCACCCTATTAATCGAATTACTTGGTTTATCAAATTTTATATTTAAGTACGGGATATCTACTGTGATTTGTTTTAGACGAATACAGTTGATGATTTTGGCTTAAATCTTGAAGCAGAGGAAGAACATAGTTTTGATATAAATAAAAAGGGCTTAACAATACATTGTTGACGGCAAACTATTCATTTTTCTGTCTATGTTTGGAGCGGAAATAAGATTCACAATCAAACACCTAGTAATTTTCTAATATCTGATGTATGCTCATTCCAATTCCAATGTTTAACATTTCAAGGAAACAATGATGTGGTTTTAAGTCTAATAATCTAGCATTGCCTCAATTTGGGAATGTTATTCTGTTCTTTTTCTTCAGTTCCGAACATAAAAATATTAGGAAAATATCATCACATTCTCATTCTTTCTTTTTTTTTTTGGTAAAAGACGATTCATTAATTAAAATTAAGCGTTTACAATTCTAGGGCATGCAATCCCAATCAAATCTGCATACAATAAAGTAGCAATACAACTAGGAGGATAAGGGTAGATATGTAAATCTTCTATTGACACCGGTGCGTCATTTGCCAACGCATCCGCACAGCTATTAGTTTCCCGATAGATATGGTTGATGCCAAACACCTCACGCTCAAGCATCAAAGACTTGGATGCTTGTGTGGATTGCTTGTGGTCAATGGCGGAGCCAGGATTATGAATCCGAGGGGGGTTAAAAAGACATATTTTTTTATCGAAACATATACTTGTTATATCATAAGGTTTTTGCTTTTCGATTTACTACATTTGTACATTTAAATGATTCTTTAGGCTAATTCAACTGTCATATGCTTATTTTTTATTTATGAAAAAAATTGAGAAACGAGAATGTAAAATAACTGGGTTTTTTTTTTAATCAAATTGAACCAAAATTATTAAGATTATACACGAATAATTATCAATAATATTCAAAAGCAAGTATGTACAAAATAAAAATTTTAAAAATCGAACGCTCGGGGAGCTGGGCCCCCGGACCCCAACATAGCTCCGCCCCTGCTTGTGGTGTCACGGTGAGAACATCACATTGCAAGTCACTCTCGTTCCATAGCAGCCAGATGCCACCCGCAAACCCAACCGAATCCGAAATGGCAACTTTTGAAAAACCCAAATCAGCACTAGCTTCTCTGGCTCTTTGTCCTCCTATACGAGTTTCAGTAATAACCACAAGCATGGGTTTATGTTGACGGATTAGTTCACCAAAATGACGGCGAAACGAAGGATTTGCCGCCCCTCTACAATTCCAAATTAAAATCTGCATCGGAACACTGTAGGTTTGTTGCGAGGCCATCCATCTCTGCCCCAGATTTGGGGTTTCCAATCTCTCATGTTCCATTTGGAAATTGAAGAAATAAGCCCATTATAGGGCAGAAAGAAACAAAAAAACAAATGAAAAGCCCATTAAGGGAAAAACACCCATACGCGGGCGGGAAAATTTGAACTGCTGACCTTCTAGTGAGATGCAAGAGTCCTGGCCAATTGAACTATCCCGTTGATTTCAATTTTAGTTGACTGTTTATGTTAAAACAAAATTAACCTCGGTGTGTGAATGAGTGTTGTAAAAATCATTTCTGAAGAGATATACTCGTCAGGGACAAACAACAACAAAAGACAACTTTATAATTTCTTCTCCATGGGATAATCAGTTCATTGCACACAATGAGGATTCCTAACCATTGGCCTGTTTTATCAAAACAAGGCCATACTTCAGAAGAATCTCTTTATTTCTTCAAGCACTAGAGCAATCTATGATAAACATACGTGCTTATTATATGTTTTTGGTGATATAGAGATACAGATAGGTGTTCATAAGATTACTCGAACTTCGGGCTCAACTTTTTGCAAGAGAGATTTCAAATTGGCAATGAATCAACGAGTACTGAGGTCACAATTTACTTGAACTTGCTTCCAAGAGTTGTGTAGCAATCTGATCCATCCTTGTATACAAAATGAAATGTTCGCGCCAGATTGAGAACTCGCACGAGGAGAGGCATTGGGACAGCGGTTGGCTGGAGACATTCTGAGTTGATGTCTTTACATGCATTTGCAACTTGTTTCTGGAATTCAACGACGGCCTCTTCACGTGTTGCACCATATTGTTTCATGTAGCATTCAACTGCTGAGGCAGGGTGACCTCTTTCTTGCTCAAACTACAGTTGCACCATCACAAACGTTAGCATGCAAAAGAGGTAGTACAAAGGATGTCATAATTCCATGCACCCTCCCTAGTTATTTCTCTATCTGTGCTAATTAATTGACAGCCCTTAGCATGGTTGAAAATTAGAATCTTGAATTTGGAGATAGACGATTCATTCGGGTCGGGTTTACACTTTACAGGATCAAGTGTCATGGATAAGCAACCTTCTTCGAGAAAGTTCTAGGCATGATCGATGAACCATATTTCAAACATATACTCCCTCCGTCCCACTTTGTTTCACCTGTTTTCTTTTTGGAACGTTCCAAAAAATTGTTTATATCTCATAATCTATAATATTTTATATATTCAATATGGATCTTGTTTGATAGATCTCAATTTATTTTTTTAAACTAAGTTTTCGAAATCATAAAAAACATTATAGATTGTGAGATATAGACAATTTTTTGGGACGTCCAAGAAAGGAAATGGGCGCAACAAAGTGGGACGGAGGGAGTATTGCATTAATCCATTTGTATATGGGCTTTTAGAACAAGTTACATACTAATAAAACTAGTCATCAATCTTATTACCTCGTGGCCAGCCACGTCGTCCATGAGTCGGCCAATCACTTCTGTAGCTTGAGCAATTAACGGGTCACTACGAATCCAATCGAAAGCCGATTTGGTCGCCAGCTCTCCCATTCCAACAAAGGAAACGGTGACAAGTGATCGGACACCACTACTCGCTTGTCCAACTGGCATATACTCTTCCATAGTTGGAACATAGCCGTCGTGATACCATTTGGCTTCAGCCAAGTATGCTCTAGTCATGTCCTTCAACTGCATGCAATTTTGAGGACAATAAGTAGGGTTGTTTGATCACTTAAATTCAGCACTTAAAATTGAATCAATTAATTTATATGTGATTAAGCAGGTTTGATAACTACATTATACATTGCTTAATAAATTAAGTATCACTTAAAATATGAGAGATGCTACATACACTACCATCCATCCACTATATTTTTTGTGGGGCTCACCCCGGGTCCCAAAAAAATACAGAAAAATGTCCATAAATTTTAGAACAACATTTTATGTGGCCCTGTAAAAAATCAACTCTAACGGAAATCGGTAAGTATTATTTCTTGATTTGTAGGGGCGAAACTGCTCAACTGCACAGTTTCGCCCCTACGAATCAAGAAATAATACTTACCGATATTTGTTGGAGCTGATTTTTTTACAGGGCTCCATAATATATTATTTTAAAATTTATGAACATTTTTCTGTATTTTTTTGGGACCCAGAGTGGGCCCTGCAAAACATGTAGTGGATGGTGTAGTGGTTGGATGTAGTGTACCTAGACTTATTGTTTAAAATATAGGCTAAAATGTTAAAAAGATTAAGTAGCTTAATTTAAGCTACTTAATTTTGACTGAATTTTTGTGTGTTTACATTCAACTACCATACGACATATATACTATACCACCACAACCACTCCCACTCCCCCCCACCCCACACCACCACCACCACCAGACCATCCCCACACTCCTACAACCACTCCACCACCACCTTCACTCCATCATCGCTACTACACTACCACTACCACTCATCATCATCATCATCATCATCATCATCATCATCACCATTGCCATCAATCTACCACCACCACTACACCACCACCAACCCCACCCCTCCACTCCCCCACCACCACCACTACCATAACTACACCACCACCACATGCAACGCCACTATCGCACCACCATTACTCCACCGTCACGACCACCATTACACCACCACCACCATTAATTTTTCAGCTTTCAGTTTTATGATCATACAGTTAGTATTGGACGAAATTTCAGTATTATTACTCATAGTAATAAATTTAAATGAGTAAGTTTGTTAAAGGCGTACGGCGGATTTTGCGTATTCGACTCGGTATAATCTTCCTTGCTTGGCCATTTCAGCATCAAATACATTGTAAGTATCCAAAATCTTCTGATAAAAGTGTTTCATGTAGTCAGGAAGTTGATCCGGGGCATTGACTTCCCACCTGAAAATCACAGAGGTTATGGGAAATGGCCAAGGGCCATAGCCATCGTTGTGGAAACCAAATTTAGATAGGAATAACTTTAGATACTACTTTTAGACTCCGGAATCTGTACTCTTAGCATAAGTTGCATACATATATATATATATATGGGGCCGGTTCTAGAGACAATACATTTGACAATACATTTTTTGAAACCCAATGCAAATAATCGGAGCCGTTCAATTTGTTTAAAACATGTTTTTAAGGGTTCCCGTAAAAAATCAACTCATTTGGATATCGGCATGGACTTGATCGGTTCATTCAATTATTTATTTATATATATATATATATATATATATAGAGTCCCCTTCTAATGAAGACCACCTCATTTTAATAAAATGAGGACCTCCCTTTTCCGATTGAATTTTGATGATCCGAGCCGCTCAATGTGTTCAGAACGTGATTTTAAGGGTACCCACGAGAAATCAGCAAAAAAAAAGACCGGGAAGGGCTTCATCCGAGCGGTTTTTATTTATTTTTTCTCGAACGGTTCAAATAAAAACTGCTCAAATCAAGCTCTTCCCGGTCATTTTTTTTGCCGATTTCTCGCGAGTACCCTTAAAATCACGTTCTGAACACATTGAGTGGCTCGAATCATCAAAATTCAATCGGGAAAGGGAAGAAATGGGGTAGTCCTCATTTTAGGTCCTCATTAGAATATTAGTGTATATATATATATATAGGGCCGGTTCCGCTCACACCTATTTTGACACTCATTTTAACATTCAATCTCAACCATTGATATCAACGGCTGAGATTAGAATATTTTACTCTCTCCCCTCTATCTCACTCACACTTAATCTCTCTCTCCCTCCCTCCCCTCGCTCACGACAGTCAACTCCCCAGTCTCCCCTTCCCACTCCGGCACTTCCATGTCCGGCCGACCGCAATAACGGCCAGCCCATTTCAGGCAACCCCATCTAACGCATCCACTCCCCGCCGTCCCCATGTGGTATGAGCGAGAGAGAGACCCAAAAATCTGATCTAAATCACCGAATCACATACCCAAAATCACAGACCAAGACCCATCGAGAATGGAGGCGTACAGAGGTCGAGTTCTGTCCTAGAGTCACGGACCCAAAAATCTGATGGATACCAATTTCTGATTGTTCACTACAAGAAAAATGAGAATATGTGACGAAATGGTGGTGAGGAAAGTAGATTTCGTCTCCAAATATACATATTTTGTGAGAAAAATATTTTTTCGTCACCAATTAAGAGAGCAGAAAAATTTAAGGTGACGAAATTTGATTTTGTCACCAAAAACAGTTAATCAGTGACGAAAAAATAAATTTTGTCAGCAAAAGGGTGGACAAAAAAATATAAGGTGACGAAAAATAAATTTTGTCGCTAATCCGTTTCCTCCACGTACATATACTTGCAACCATTACGTGACAAAATAATTCCTCACAAAAGGAAATACTTTGGGTGACGAATTCTTTTTTGTCTTCCATTTTAAAGAGGGAATTTAGATGATTAAAAAAAATTAAAGAGGGGAATTGTCGTTAGTTTTAAGGCTTTATGAAATTTTTCATCAGTACCAAAATTCATTATTAAAATGATATATTACGTCCGATCAAGTATGTAACGATAAAAGATATACTTCATTCTTGGCAGGAATGATTTAATCTCTCTTATTTAAAATATAGACGGTTCTGATTTTAAAAAAATAGCCCAAGCGGCTCTCGAGTTGTGCACTATAGGACTTTAATGTCTTTGGAACCACCAAATGTGTTACGATCATGTGGTTGTCGACATCTGATTATCACCGATTTTGGTGAGAATGATATAATTGATAAAATGTTAAATCCTAACAGTTTAGATCGATCATTAATTAAAAAAATGAGCCGACAACTGCCTTTAAAATTTATACATTGAATATACTTATTTCTGAACCAAGGTCTGATGCTATAGTCTAATGTACAGTAGCCAGACAACCGCAACACAATCACGACGATCGATACTGTTCATTTTATTGTGCTTAGTGTTTTAATCATTCTTGTAAATTTTTGGGTCTATCGGGTTTTGAAAGTCCTTTCATCGGGACACAAATTCATTATTAGAATGATATTTTACGTCCGATCAAGTATGTAATGATAAGAGATTAACTTCATTATTGGTAGGAATAATCTAGCTACTCTTATGCAAAAGATAGACAGTTCCGATTAAATTTTTTTTATACAAATAATGAAGTTTATCCCGTAACTACCTCATTGGAATAGTTTAATTAGTCATGCAAAAAATGATTAGACTAATTTTTTTACTATAATAGTGGTTCAATGAGGTAGTTGCGGATGTCTGATCAATTTGAACTTTTGGGTGAAAATTTAATTTGACGAGTCCTACAAGATGAATGATTTGGATAATCGAGGAGAGATCCGGCCGTAACAAACTACGCGATGCAGTCTAAAAAACGGGACTGTAGAACATCTGTTCTTTTGCAAATAGTTTGGTGGGCATGTAATTAATTATTAAAGGGGCGGGAGATTGAAAAAAATTAGATTCAAAATTGGTATAGAACCGGCACCGTTTTATGTACAGTAAATATTTTTCCCTCCCTTCTATTTCCCCCAATTCCCTTGGCGCCTCAAAAGAGAAAAGCCCTAGTCTTGGTAACATCGACACTTCTGAATCTCCTCTTCGCCGTTGCTGCTGGTATGCCCTTCTCTCTCTCTCTCTCTCTCTCTCTCTCTCTCTCTCTCTCTCTGTTTGTGTTTGTTTCTCTGCAATTTGTTGTCTCTCACTCGCTCTCTCAAGTTATATCTCTCGCTCTTTCAATTTCTCAGCGTCTTCCTCTCTCGCTCACTGCTTCCAGTTGTTGGGTGTGTCTAGGTGAGCCCTAACTCAGCAAAAAGCTCTTAATTTGCAATCTCAACAAAGTTGAGCATGAAAACCCTCTCTGGAATTCTCGAATAGGTACGGATCTCTCTCTCTCTCTCTCTCTCTCTCTCATCTATAGCAGTTTCCCCTTCTCCCTCGTTCTAATCCCATTTGACTCCACCTTCCCAATCTAATCACACCTCCAAATCCCCTGAGCCGAAGGCCCTACCTCTATGAATCTCGCCAGCCCAACGATTTTATAAAAAATTTTGCTCTCCCTATTGCTGTGATTGATTGTCATAGATAGGTGAAGGAAAACGCCCTTTTCCCCCTTCTCCCTCAAGGGTTTATTTATTTGTTATGTAGTATTGAGAAGGGGTTTCAGTTGATATAATGCTATGGCTATACATCGTGACATTAAGAAGCTAATACCTGAGAAATCTTGCGACCTAGGAGATGGTGTGTGGTGTTTGTTTTTCTTGTCTGTTTGTGTACTTGTGAATTGGTCTCTCTTGTTTTATTTTTTTGTAGCTTTGTGTTTGTAATGGAGGTAGCTAGGGATTGATCTCTATGGAGATCCTTGTTGTATGGCCAGAGCTATGCCTCTGAGTATAAGTTCTATGTGTTTTGTGCTTTAATGATAATATAGTTATCAAAAAAAGAAAAGTTTTGAAATGGAGTTTGAATATGCATTATGGAAAAACCGGAAGCCCATTTACCACCAGATTGTTTCTCCCCTTTGATTTATATTCATGTTATATTTGAAAAACTTCTGCTAGACTTTGGGATATTTGATTGATGGGATTCTAAGAGTTATTGGTGGAGTGGGACCAAAGTTTTTAATTGTAAATGGAAAGTAGAAATTCAAGCCACTGATTAGGTTGTCCAAACCATTGAATCTGAAACCTTTGAATTAAGCAAACTAAATTTTTGATGACAAGGGACACTCCTTATGAAACCATTGTCAGCAAATAACCCTGTAAATTATTTACTTGGTAAATTTCTCGTTTGTGGAAAACAGAGAAGGGTAGTAAAACTGTTTCATGTTATACAGGAAAAAGAATATGTTCAAGGGTAGTAGATGCTCTTAAGAAAGGCGAGGCTGATGAGCTGATCTCTTTTATTAAAAAAGGCGAGGCTAATGAGCTGATCTCTTTTATAGCAGTTGGTTTATTTTCTGTCTATATGCTTGACTTTGGTGCTCGTTCCAAGTACCTCTGTGAAATAGCTTTTAGCTTTAAAGGCTCATGCAGTTTAATCATTTGTGCCATCAAATCACCATGACGAAAGTTGTATATGTCGTGCTTAACACTTAGCTTGTAACCATTCATGCATGAAAGTTATGTGCTTCTCCCAGATGGAAAAAAGAAAGGGAGGTAGTTTAACGATGAAAGTTACTTGTTTTCCTATTTTGTCATGACAGTTTATGCTCTTTGGAGGGTCCCTGAACTCTTGCCTGCATTTATGCTGAATGGGGGTGAGGTTTCTCGTTTTATCATTGGAGGAGCAGATGTAATGTGTCCTGGCGTTTATATACCCGTAGAAGGTCTACCAACATTTTCAGCTGGGGAACCATGGGCAGTGAAAGTGTGGCAATTCGGCTCCAATTGCAGTAAGCAAGCCTTTTTTTTTTTTTTGTGAACTGGTCTCCAATTGCAGTAAGTCTGTGAAATCTTTCTTTTTGAACAGTTGTCACTGGCCAAATTGTACAAGACAGTGTAGGTTTTCTTCTTCTGATCCTTCTGTAGATTATTGGATGGATAATGATTTACCTTTGTTCGGGTTGGGACAACCACCATGAGATACACTTTGGTAAATATTGGACCATGTTTGACACATCTTCAGATGTCAGTTGTAGTAAAAATATACTCCGTACTGACATTGCAATTATTTGGAAATTCCTTTTTCACAGGGCATCAGTTGAAGGTTATTATGTTCCTAATGCTGGGTTTCTAGAAGATATTGTGTTTGAGGATCCTTCTTTATCATCTGCTTCTCAGACTTTTGATTCATGAGAATTTGATGCTTAAGTTGATCAACGGAATGACCTCAACAATGAAGTAGGAAAGGGTAGCAGTGTTACAAATGCTCACTCTCACCTCGATACTCTTTAACCACGCACAGTCATTTGAAAAAAGATATTTCCGAACAACTAGTTGCGGATGTGGGTGATTTAAAAGTGACAGAAAATGTTTCAACTGATGGGAAAAATGTTGAGGACCAGTTCTACACGAAACAGCGAAAGGGAATTTACACATTTGTTTGTGAAAGACGGAGAACGTAGAAGTCAGGTAAAGCACTACCCTTTAAAGCTATGATACTTGGCCTTCTTTGAGTTGTGCATTTTTTTTGTTATTTATTGCCATTTGATTGTTGGTGTATTTCTCTACGCTCATTATGGAATTGCAATTGGTATCCAACTTTAGTTTAGTAGCAGTAGCTAGCTCCTCCCAATTGGTATCCAACTTTAGTTTGATGGCCCTCCCAATTGGTACCCACCCCCTAAAAAATTAGCTTGTTTCTTGCTTTCCAAACTGATCATGTGAAAAAATGACCATGTGATTGTGGCAAGCCTTGTAAATGATGCTACATTTTCGGCCTTCCTCCTCCATTAGGACTAGTGGTGTATTTGTGAATGGGGAGTATGTAACACACCTCGAGGGAAAGGTGCAAGAGCAAGCTGAGAAAATTCAAGAGCAAGCTGAAAAAATTCAGGAGCAAGCAAAAGGAATTGAAGCAGCAAACAATAAGATAGACGACCTAGTAGAGACAAAAGAGGAATAGGGGAGGACTTTGTTCCTTCTTGATTAATTGATCTGTACATCTTATATGGCTGAAACAAGTTACACTAAAATTGTCTAGTTACACAACGCCGTCTTGAGTCTAATAGTAATGGACACCCAAATAGAGGTTTAATGGCTGCACTTGCAGGTTCAACTTCCACGTCGTCTCTCTCTCTCTCTCTCTCCAATCGCTTTTGATTTGTCTTCTCTGTATATGGGTACTAAAATAGCTTTCGTGTCCCGAAATAGAGGGGTTTTCACCTCTTTACAGCGGAGACACAACATGGACACGCGGGGGACACAACATATATGGGAACACAGCTCCTTAGGTGTATAAAACCTTGTAGCTTAACATAACAGCCCTTTTATTACTCTACATTCTGCAGTTACGTACAGTAGGACTATAAGTATGGGCCGTAATTTCCCAAACGGGCATGGGTAAAGCTCCCACAAATATTGCCAATAATAGCACAACTATGCTTAGAATCTCACTATTCCGTTGGATCAATCAAACATGACTATTAGACATACACTTCACAGATAAATAGATGACCAAGTTATACAAGAGTATGAGGCTTTCTCTCTTTAAAAGTTTGGAACTGTGCATTAATCATCCCATGCGGTGAATTTTTTCGTTTTCATTGATTGTGTTGTGGGTGGTTTCGGAGGGATGTGGCTGGATAGACTTCTGTGGCAAGGTGAGAGGAGTGTGTTTTTCGGCTTTTCTGGTATGGGTCCTGTGGTTACTTTGTGTGATGTTTGGTTTGCGTTTCTTTGTTTCTGTTGCTGGTTTTATGTTGTTGGGGGGTTGCTGCTCTGTTTGCTGTCTTTCGGCAGTTGTATCTAGTGGTGTGATTGTGGTTTTTGTTACTCATGTCTGCTGTTGCTGCTCTTAATTTTCTGGATCGCTTGGCTGATCTTTGCTGATGTTTTTTAGGTGAGGTCTGCTCTTAATTATTGGTAGTGAAGTCCTATGGCATCTCTTGCGGTTAAGGTGGAGTTGGTTCCTGCTTTTGGTTGCTTCTATTAGGCCTCGTGGTACTGGTGTTGTATTTTGAGTTAGGTCCTCATTTGTGTCATTTATATATTGTTAAGTTTTCATAATGTTTTGTGTTCTATTAACATCATAACCAAAATACTTTATTCTACTTTTTATGTGTGCAGATTGAATAAGCATAAGGTTGGTAGCGGGGAAGATGGTATATATACGCTCTTCTATGAAGATTTTTTGTTTGGATATATGTTTCTATGAAGACTCCTCTTTTGGATGAAGGTCCGAGTCTTCTTTTTTGGATATATGCTTCTATGAAAACTCATTTTTTGGATGAAGTTTCGAGTCTTCTTTTCTAGATACATGCTTCTATGAAAACTCTTTTTTTGGTTGAAGTTTCGAGTCTTCTTTTATCATTTTAATGATGCTACCGAACTATGATGAACATAAATGGTATATATTGTCTACCTTTCATGTTTTTGTTATGGGAACATTGATGGTTTAGATCCTATGGTTGAATGGACACATTTGGTGTAGAATACATAGTTCTTGTGGTTAATGGATGTCTAGTTTGGTTCATGATTATATTGGTTTATGAAGATGTGTTGGCTATTATGGTGTAATGTATAATTCATTTGTTTGGATGAGTATTGAATTCTAAAATGAATAGGATAATATTGTCTTGTAAGAAGAGTGTTAGTGACAATTGATTGGCTTTAATTTGAAATTTTAGGCGATAAAATATTTTGTCACCATTATTATTTTTAATTAATTCCTTCGGTGACGAAACTTTTTTTGTCACCTATGCACTTACCTTGATCAATTACCTGCCACAATTAGTGACGAAATTGAAAATATGTGACAAATAATTATTAGAATGGTGACGAAATGTTTCGTCGTCAAAAACCATAATAGGTGACGAAGAAAATTTTGTCACCAAGTGATTTTTCTGTGACGAAATTTTTCGTCGTCAAAAGACATTATAGGTGACGAAAAACAAATTTCGTCACCAGGTAGGAATCCTCGACAACCTTTAGTCGACAATTTTTTTTTCGTCACGCATACTATTTGTGACGAAAAAACATGCAATTTGTGACAATTTTCATTTGTCACCTAATGCAATTTTTCTTGTAGTGGTTGAGTCTTGTGTGGCTTTGAGAGAAGATTCCAACGCACCAAGACCCATTGAGAACGGAGGTGTTTTTCTTTTAAAACTACGTTTTTCTTTTGTAGCTCCTTGATAAGAACCCAAATAAAAGAATTCTTGGAACCCTTAACTAAAAAAGAAAAAGAAAGATCACTTGTTGGAATTTTGAAAGCAAAAGAACTGGTACAACATGGTTCTCCCTACTTGTGATGTCAAGACAGAAATTCATGTTAGTGCGTATGCTTTCTCTTTCACAAGTTCTTTGCATCTAGTTCTCTGCATCTGGGTAACCCTTAACTGAAGGAAACAATTAATTATGAATCAAATCCCTCTTCTTCTTTTTACCTTACAAGACCCAATTGCTCCTCTAAAAATGGCCGAAAATCCCCAAGATGTTTGTCAAATGCAGGAATAACCTAATCAGAATAGCAAAGAGACGATCTTTAATAAAAACAGATCAAGAAATCAGAACCGCAGGTAGGCTCCCTGGAGAGGAGAGGCTCGCCGGAGATGGTGATGTACGAGAGAGAGAGAGAGAACGTGAGGTAGGGGAGGGGAGAGAGCAGAACGTGAGATTGAGGGGTAAGAGAGAGATCAGGTGCGATGGAGAGAGGATAGAGAGGAGGTACTTCGATGGCTAGGATATTGTGTCAAAATCGTGTGTTATTTGTCGTGTCTGCTACAACTATGAGATTATGATTAACAAGTCGCCACAAATTAATAAAAACATACCTAGTGTTTACTACCAAAGAAAAAACACAAAACTAAAAGTCAACTTTTAAGTTGCCAGAGTTTTGATCATGACTCTCGCTTGTGCGCGCTCTCTCTCTGTAAAATCAAAATTAATATCAAGGCAAATGAATTTAACCTTTGAATTGCATCATTGAAAAGCACAAGTTCTTCGATGGTAGCATTGCTAGCATCATACATGTCATCCAGAATGGAAATCAAGGCAATGACTTTGCTTAGAATCGTTCTTGCAAGACAATATTGGGGCTCGTAGTAGACTCCCAATATCCAAAAGAACAACTCCACTGCTCTGTCTCTTGCGAAAGGTAATTTTCTTGCAACGTCCAAATCATTCCACCACCTAAACAAAAAATTGTACCATGAAACATGTAAGATCCAGGGTATTAATGCCCTATTTTGGATTTCAAGAAAACAATTTCTTCTAGACTTTAGTAGTTAATTTTCTTCTTCTTCTTTTAAACGAACTTTCATTTTCTTTTTTCGATTCATCTTAGAGGACTGATAGGATTTAATGTCAACTACGATTATGAGTTCTACAAGGAAACAGAAAATTTTCTGTCCTTTTCAATTTCAATTAATGCTATTTTATTGCAATTCGTTCATTCCAAGAATTCTTTTATTTGGGTTCTCATCAAGGAGCTACAAAAGAAAAAAAAAGTTTTAAAATTTCAACGAAATGGGGGGAAAGAGGCAAACCCCTCAAAAAAAAAAAATTTGAACTACAACCCCTTAGAAAATTTACAATTTTTTTGGCATTCAGTGTTCTTTTTTGAATATGCATCAATTTTATGAATTTCCTTGTAATGAAGATAAACCAATAATGTATCATTTTTTTCGAAAAGCTAAAAAGCCTTCAGAAAAGATGATACAATGCCCCCAAAGATAAAGAATGAAAAGTTGCTAGAGAGTCACCTTGTGAATTTGCATAGCTCCCACTGGTGCAATTTCTGCACTAAGTTGAAATCTAATTTCGCAAAGGTCAATAGAGTTTTGTTGTGGGAATCATCTTGCTCATACAAGGAAATATACCGCCTTGACTCTAGCCTTGGCAAGCCCTTGTGGATGGGCTGATTTAGAGCATGAACTACTTGTGCGGCAATTGCATCATTGCTCAAGTTTGGTAGTGCAGATTTGAGATGAGTGGTGGTAAACTCCAATGCTTCATCTAGTATATCTTCTTGATGTACACTCAGATATGTAGCTTCGTACAAACTCAACAATCCTCTCACATCACCAATCAACGATTCCTTAAATTTCCCTTCGTTGTCCTTGAATTTGTTGAATACATCTACGTAAACCATTCAAAAACATGAGCAATCGGCCAGATGTTAGAAATATGAAAATTAACAGAAATTATAACAACAATCAGTAGTTGCGGCTCCAGTAACTTTCATGAAAGTAGTCATAAAGATGTTTATATTTTTCGAATTATGGAGGAAATATAAAACATAGTACCCTTGCCCTCGATCACCTAATTTTTTTTATTTTTCAATCATTGTTTAGACACATCAATGACGATCAATCCTATTGGGAAATGATTTTGCCACTCCATTTTTTGTAAATGCCACACCCTGTAAGTATATTTTTGGTGCAAAAATACACTTGCAGGGGTGTGGTGTTTACAAAAAAAATGAGTGGCAAAATCAGCAACCATCCTATTAAGTTTATCAATTTTAACGTATGATCAATCCTATAATTGTTGTTTACTATCTGTATAGGATTTAGTATTCAAAAATCCTATTAGCACTTGCAGGGTTGGTGTCTCTCCAACCTAGGCTTTTTAGGTATTTTTCCCTGGTTTGGGTTCAGCCTGTTGGGTCCAAATTAGTTTTTCCTCCGTGTGGTTAGGAGATGAGGGTCATGGATGGTCAGGCCGGTGTATCCATGATCATATTAGCTCTGGACTTTGTGTTTGGAGTTAATAAATCTTTATCTGTTGCCGATAAAAAAATATCCTATTATCACAATTGCAGTCAACGACAGGTAAATTAAATATTGGTAATTTCACAAGAAAAAAGACCACTAAGAAAAAAATAAAAGGTTTTCCTGGCTCCATAAAAAAAAACATTTTGGCTATGTTTTCCGAGAACATATGATTTCCAAGGTCTCCTTTATCGTAATTTATACTCCTTTTTTTCCTTAATTTGTCCTGTTTCCTACTTTTTGATGAACTTTTCTCGATCAATTACAAATACTTACATATACACACTCACATTCACATGGGAACACACACAGTACACATTCAATGTGTGTGCGTCCAGGTTTATATATCTTTCGCTGGGAATAACATATTTCAACCAAAATATGGATACTACAAAAATTAACCGGGGATGTAACCAAATAAATATGGGTAGTAAGTAAAAGAGAATTACCACAGGAGACAGGATGTCCTTTCTGTCTAAGCACTCGAAATGAGAGAGCCACAGTGTAAAGATCTTTATCGTTGGCCATTTCATGATAGGTTTCATATATGTGCTATAATGTTGTCTCAATCTCGGTTTCGAAATGGTAGCCCACACCTAGGCGTTGAATTGCATCAATCAAGCTCAACTTCTGCAAAGATTTCTCAGCACTTGCCACTGTCATCTCTCTCAATTTTTCTTTGAGATGCTCAATTCTTTGCTCCGTTTTAACATCCGGTTCCTATGGAAACAATGATAAATATGTGCTCATTTGGAACTAGTCTAATGTAGTGTCTTACATGATACTAAACATGTCACAAATAATGGGTGCAACATAGTACGTCTATGACTATATAGTGTTCAAACAACAATACTTGTCACCAAAATGTTACCGAAACATTTGTAACCACGAAATCAAATATCTATAACAATCTTGGCTTTGTGAAGAGAACGACAAAAGTATATATGATGGAAACGAAGATAGTGAAATTATATATATTACTACATACGTAACTCAATCAAATAAGAATATTTTTATGCTTGTTTTCACTATATATCCTAAACCGAGATTAATATATAAAAAAAATCGCATTTATGTTGATCATATTGGAAGGCTGTAAGGATTTAATTTAAGTATTCTACATATGATTCAAAATAATCTGAGACAATTTTACCATGGCGACAGAAGCGTAGGCAAGGAAATAATCTCCCCAAACACTTGGATGGAAATTTGCAGAGCGATGTGGAGTGACCTCGGGTACTTTGCCATGGGTCAATGATAGAGTTGGGCTAGAGTTTATTTCCATTTTCCTAGTGGGTTGCTTTGGAGGCTATGAACGGTTAAGAGAAGAGGGTGCTCGACTAAACCAGAAAGAATACTCTTTTAGTCCTTGCTTTCACTCTCTAGCTGGTTGGATAGACAGAAGAGCTCTCATACTTGCTATTTATAGAGTTTGGATGTCCTCCTATTCTAAAAAAATTATATAATAAAGATTGCTTGCGAATATAGTTCAAGAGTACCCTTTTCTTGGAAAGGTACATTGTATTTCAACGGTTGATTAGATTTTTTTTTTTAATCAGCGAAGAAAAGTTAATTATATACTTGTAACTAAGGCTGTGTTCTTATTAACTTAACTTAAATTTGAAAATTGTCCTTATTTGAATTTTTTTTTGCTTTTGTTAGTTTTTTGTCAATTTTTTGTGAGTTATTGATTAGTCTCGACGAGAGGAATCGGAAAAGTAAATTTTTTTTTTAGTTTTACCCAAATATTTTGAGAAATAATCATTTTTTAGCAAAAAAAAAAAAAGAGTCACTTTTTGGCCTAAGAAGTGGTTATTTCTAAAAATACTTGGGCAGAAGTAAAAAAAAATTACTTTTCCGATTCCTCTCGTCGAGACGAATTAATAATCCACAAAAGTTTGGTGCAAAACTAACAAATGAAAAAAAAATAAAAATAAGAAAAAAAAATTTAAATCTTAGTTAAGTTCATAAGAACGTAGACTAAGTACATATTAGGTATTCACAAGGCCAGTGGTGGTCTACTTAGGGTGTTTATGGTATTTTATTTAGGATGTGTATTTCGCAAGTTGAGGCCTTGTGATTCATGGCCGGTCATTACTCCTTTTCGGGTGTGATGGAAAAACCATCAGGTTAAAATCATGGGTCACGTTCTCCGTGCTGTTTTGGAAGAGAATTACAAATATCTCAAAGAAAAATGTTCTTCGTACCAAAAAAGTAAATTAACCATGTGGGGCCAATTTATCTCACTTCGTCATTGGTGTAGCTCCGCCTTTGTTTTTTTTTTTTTTTTCATCGGCAAAGAAATTTTCATTAATCAAATAACCAAAGTTACAAAGATTAAAAGAAAACAGGGAAACACGGCATCACAACCAACGACCTACATCTCAACCAGCACCAGCACCAGCACCTACATTGTGAAATGTTTTCGAATTTATTTTCCAATGAATTGTGAAAATGTTTTATAACACTGCAGGTTATTAACGAGTAATGCTATTGGGACCGACGGTCCCCAATCAACGGCATCCGATGTGTGTAAGGTGCTTGATCAAGCATCCTATTTTTCGTGTATATATGTATATTCACACGAATATACATATATACACGAAAAATAGGATGCTTGATCAAGCACCCTACACACATCGGATGCCGTTGATTCTCGCGTAAGCCCCCTCGTTTTTTTTTTTTAGAATTTTTGGACGGCTCGGATCGGCCGTCGGTACGATTTCGGTCCGGGGACCGTCGGTCCTCATATCTTTTCCGTTATTGTAAAACATTTGTTATTATTACCTTTTCTTTTTTTTTAATCAACAAAAATATTAGTATATTATTAGAAACTTGATACGGATACATCAAGAAAAAGGAATCCTAAACCATGATATTGGTACATGGAACAGCCGACGGGGAAAAGAAAAAGACTTCCATATTACTCCCTCCGTCCCTTTTTAAATGTCCTACTTCGTAACTCCAACTTATTAAAAAGACATCATCATTATACCTTTCACATCAACTTTTTTCTCCACTTTCCCTACTTACCCATCATCATTACACTTTTACTCACTAACTTTTCAAAATGGAATCTACTTTTAGGGACAAAATAGACAATTCACCAACTTTTACCCACTAACTTTACAAAATGGACACTTATTAAGGGACAGCCCAAAATGGAATACTGGACCCTAATAAAGGGACGGAGGGAGTACCTATTACTGTATTATGAAAGAAACACTTCGCCAAGTGTTGTTGTGAAATTTCGCCAAGTGTTGGTGTTTCAAGATATTTTTGACCAACTATGTAAGGCGGCTTCAAATCTTGGACTGGATTGACGTTGGTTTGTTTGATAACCTAAATTCAGCACTTAAAACTGAATCAATTAAGTAATAAGTGATTCAGTGGGTTTGATAACAACATTTTACATTGCTTAACAAATTCAGTGCTACTTAAAATGTAGGCTAAAAAGTTGAAAAAAAATAAGTAGCTTTGAGCTACTTAATTCTGGCTGAATTCTTGTGTTCTTGCATTTAATCACTATACCAACACCACAACCACCACCACTCCTACAACCATTCCGCCACCATCACCACCACCACTTCACCGCCACCATCACCACCACCACTTCACCGCCACCACCACCACCACTTTGCCACCATCACCACCACTCTACCACCACCATTTCTACCATTCCACCACCACCACCACCACCGCCGCCGCCATCACTCCCACCACCACTTCTACCATTCCACCACCACCATCACCACTCCACCACCACTTCACCACCACCACCACCACTCCACAACTCCCACCACCACCTCTACCACTCCACCACCACCACTACACCACCACCACCACTCTCCTATCACTCCATCACCACCACTACCACATCGCCGCCGCCGCCGCCGCCACAATGTCACCATTGCACAACTATCACTCCATCGACACCACTTATTGCCACCATTATACCATCATCACTCAACCGCCACCACCACCATTCACTGCCACCATTACACCACCACCACTCCACCACCACCACTATCGCCACCGCTCCAACACCACCACCACCACCAACACACCACCACCACAATCACAATTCCACGTTTACTATAAGTACATTTCGACCATTAGTAAATTAAAAGAGATCAATCGGAACTAAAATAATTTTATCATTTTTTTTAATTCAGTACTTAATATGTTTATCAAACAGTTTTTCAGCTTAAAAAATTCAGCTTTCAGCATTCAGTATTTAATTTTTCAGCATTCAGATTCAGTTTTCAGTTTTATCAAACAGGCCTCTTTCACTTGAAATTTACTTCTTCGAGTACGAGTACGACCTTTTATTGTGGAAAATATTGGCTCTCTGATTATGAGGTGCGTAGAGACTCTTTCACTTGAAAATTTTCAAGTTTTTTTGGCCTAGAACATTTCAACCTATATTATGTTAATTAGGCCGGCCCAAGAAATTTGGATGCCCAAACTAAATTGTGGGGTGGTACCCTACGTATTTTTAAAATTAAACAATGATAGAAATATTTTTTTATATTACTACTTTAGACTTTATAATACATATTAATTGCTTTGTCACCAATGGCAAAGTGGTTGCCTTGATTTTTACTTGACTTAGTTTCGAAACCTGGCAATTAAAATAGCATTATTTTTGGGGAAAAAACATTTCAAAAGAAAAAGCTACCTAGAAGACTCAAACTCTGACACTCCACATGGACTAAAATCAATTTATCACTGAACTAGCAAAGACATTTGTGTTATAGAATGATCAAATAATATTGGAGTACCCCTAAAATTTGAAATTTTTTGGATGCCCAAAGCCAAGGCCCAAGAGGCCGGGCCTGGGCCGCCCTGATGTTAATTCAACACCCTCATCTGGGCTCGGACAAAATGCCAGAGGAAAGTTTTGAATTAAGCACGAAAATCACGGTCTAAACTTGTGGATATTAAAGCTATTAATTTAGATTTAACCTGGCCTCTGAAGCTCGCAGCAACCCTTTGTTGAGTATTTTCTTTTACTCTGTTGTGCAAGACAAATATAGACCCTTATTGGTTCTCTGATTACTTGTTCCCTTGACTTACCACTTTTCCGTACACATTACACGACCTTTGTAAACCTGCATCTAAACAGCAAACAGCTTTTTTTTCTCTTAAGCGTAAAAATTACATGAAACTGAAAACAATTCCACAATCATCGTATATTACTATTTTTAATTTTTCCGTACACATTACACGACCTTTCCCCCGTTCCACGCTCTTGTACCGGCACCAGTACCACCTACAATTCAACGACTTGATATTTTCTACAAAGAAGATGCCAAATTTTACAACATGTTTCTTTTTGGCCTCGAACCTTTCAACTAGAGGTGGCAAATGGGCGGGCCTGGGTGGGTTTGGGCGGGTTGAGACGGGTCACGGGTCAAATATGGGTCAAATAGTCAACGGATTGAAACGGATCGGGTCGAATATGGGTCAAGTCAAACCTAAACCCGCCCGGCCCGACCCGTTTTCCCTCTTCTTCTTCTTCTTCTTTTTCTTCTTCTTCTTCCTTTTTTTTTTTTTTTTGGTTTTTTTGTTTTTGTTCCCTACCAGAAAATTAAAATATGGTGGGGATTCAATGAGATTTTAAAAATCCTGATTGATGTCTTAGATGTGTGGACAACGCGGACGTTTAGTGTGTGACGTGTGAAACTAAAGATTTTTCGATGCCGGGTGGGTATATCTCACGTGGTATCCGCTCAGCACATCCGAATCATCTAATACACTTTTGGACGGTTCGGATTGAAATCTTCTCTCTCCACTCATCCCAACACTTTCTCTCTCCAAATTTGACCTGTCCAAATATGCAATGGATGGCTCGGATGCGCCGAACGGGTGCCACGTGCATGATACCTACTCAGCGCTGATTTTTTTTTCGTGAAACTAGAACTGCATGGGGATACCCGAATGGAAACTGCTACAGAATTAAAGTCAGAAAACAACCATATATAACACTACCAACCATGTGCTGACCGCACGCGGGGCCCACTCCAAGCTCCGCACAAATGATTCGAGCCGTTCTATAGTTTTAAAAAAAATCAAGTGAGTTAGTGAATAATCAGCTCAATCTAACATGTGCAGGTTCTCGATCCAATTTTTTCATTTTAAGTGAGCCTGAGTTCATTCAAATTATATCATGCCAAAATGACGTGGTGGACTCTCTCTGCAGTTACTCTTCCACGGATCGGGCGCTGTGCACGCAGTAGCAATGGACTAATACACATCGTACAAACTCCTTTGTTTGGATCGGGCGCTGTGCACGCAGTAGCCTGGGTTTTTTTTTTTTTTGGCTTATTTCAAATCATATCGAGTAGATAAAGCTACATCCACCCATTTCGGGTGGCAAGAGACTGGAGGTTGAGGCGTCCATTCCTTCCAAACTTTGAAAATTCCATATATGTGATTGTTAAAAATTGGTTCCAAATATCAGGACGTTATATCTCTCTCTCTCTCTCTCATTTTCTTCTTTTTTGCTTTTTTATCCTTTTTGGTACAGACGAGCGAAATGGATCTTTCTGCCAAATAGGGCATATAACGACCAAGGAAATTTTCTACGGTATAGTTGTGGTCTGCTTTTTTGCATAGCGTTTTGTTTTGTTGTAGGAAATGGACCCTCTCCAGTCTTTGTTTTGGATCGGAAAAATCAGTCCTGATCAGAACCCTTTCATTTGCTGCAAATTAAAGGTTTGAATGTATTTTTACACTTTTACTGATAAAAGTGTATTCTTATCGGTAAAATTGTATGAAAAAATCCGAACAATTGAATCTTTCAATGAATGGTCCCGATTTGAACTGTTTCGTCCCGTCCAAACCATTGTACTGGAGAGAAGCCGGACTCTTTGTTGTAACTTGTAAGATATTAACTGGGGTTTTGATGTAGAGCGGGTCGCGTCCACGTTCCTCGAGCGACTGGACCGAGCACAGCCCAAACCAAACTGGAGGCGGGGTGACAACGGCAGAATGTTCTCACTGGTTTCACTAGTTCTAAATTAGTGAATATTCACTAATTCTAGAATAGTTAATATTCACTAATGTCCTGTTTCGGTCACTGGTTTCACTAGTGAATATTCACTAATTCTAAAATAGTTAATATTCACTAATGTCCTGTTTCCTTTTGAGAGGAGATTTAGTGAATATTAACTAAATCCTTTTTATTTAGATTGCTAATAACTTTTGATAGGAAATTCTGTTTTAGTTGCCGCTTGTTTTGGCAACCTTAGATTTCTTTCTAGTATTTGATTTTCAGCCCTAATTGTTTCCTTTGTTTCCTAAGTTGTTAGGGTTTCTATCGCCCTATTTATATTCGTTGTAAGTCTTAGAGACGGGAGCTTTTGATATTGAATTAATGAAAAATTGAGAGTTTATCTCTATTCGTGTTTGTGTTTCAAAGAGAGAATCTTTAACATAAGCAAGTTCGTGATCTCTTCTTGCAACTAATTTCGTAAAAGGAGGCTGCGCTGCATCAGTTGGTATCAGAGCTCTCGTTCCAATCCTGACTATGGCCTATGGACGTGCTGGAGGTCGAGGTGGAAGAGGAGGTTGTACAGCTTATGTTGATGAAGTCTATGAGCGAGATGAAGCTGCTCGGGATGCTCGAGCGGAGGAACGATTTCAACGACTAAAGCGGAGGGTTGCATCAGTTATACAACGCCTCGAGGCTCTAGAAGTTGGGAGATTGCCTCGCTGCCAACCGTTTAAACCTAGCCTTCCAACGGAGGTAGATTTTTCGGATGGTGTTTCTATCACCAAACCGTTGCCGGGTAACCATCAGTCGACGGGGAGGAAAAAGGCGATCAAGGTTGCTAATCATGATTCGCGACTTTGGGAATCTGGTTTGTAGATCAACTTTCTTGAGTTCCAGAAAGATATGACACCAGAAAAAATCTTAAAGGTTAGTGCAGGAGAAAAAAAAATCATAGAAGAAGAAATTCTAGTTGAGGGAGATGTAGGAGACTTTCTCGACGATGTGTTAGAGGAAGAGTCTGATAAAATATTTTTTGACAATAATACGTCGTCGTTTCAATCCGAAATTGATTGGGCGTCACCTCCAAGATTTGATGAGTATGTAGATGATGAGTATGGAGATGATGAGTTGGAAATTTGTGAAACCAACGTTATTGAGGATATTGTTCATGTTGCAATTCAAGAAGATGGAATAATTGGAAAGATTATTGATGGTAGCGGTGAAACAAAATTCATGTCTCTTGACTCAAGTTCGTCAATTGATAGGAGTTTTGCGACATGGAAATTTGCTGATTGGGTTGATAAGGTTAAAAATCCCATATCACATGAAGTTGAAATTGTTTGGGGTAATCAATTTGTGGATCCTTTTTGGGAATCTATTGAAGCTGTTGTGAAGAAGAATATTTGGATTGCATACATTGAGAAAATCGGGAAGAAAATTCTTGCTTTTATTTTTCAAGACTCTTATTTACCATTTGGGTTCGGGAAAATTAATCTGAAGTACAAGATTGATGCGGACAAGTTACGACGAATCCAACTTTATAAACTCGAGGACGAGTTTCTTCAAGCTGAGGAGAATGATGCAGAATGAAAATAAACTCGCGGGTCGCGTCCACGTTCCTCAAGCGACTAGACCGAGCACAGCCCAAACCAAACTAGAGGCGAGGTGAATGTTCACTGGTTTCGCTAGTTCTAAATTAGTGAATATTCACTAATTCTAAATTAGTTAATATTCCCTAAATTCTAGATTAGTTAATATTCACTAATGTCCTGTTTCCTTTTGAGAGGAGATTTAGTGAATATTAACTAAATCCTTTTTATTTAGATTGCTAATAACTTTTGATAGGAAATTCTGTTTTAGTTGCCGCTTGTTTTGGCAACCTTAGATTTCTTTCTAGTATTTGATTTTCAGTCCTAATTGTTTCCTTTGTTTCCTAAGTTGTTAGGGTTCTATCGCCCTATTTATATTTCATTGTAAGCCTTAGGGAAAGGAGCTTTTGATATTGAATTAATGAAAAATTGAGAGTTTATCTCTATTCGTGTTTGTGTTTCAAAGAGAGAATCTTTAACATAAGCAAGTTCGTGATCTCTTCTTGCAACTAATTTCGTAAAAGGAGGCTGCGCTGCATCAGTTCCTGCCCGATATCCTTCCCGATCAGCACAAACATAACCCCTGAATCAGCAAACTCTTCCTCTAACTGTGCCCTTGCTAACAAGTTGGTACTCTCCCCTGCTGGTAGTTTAGGAGCCGATTCCTTTGACGGTAATAGAACAATCTTTGTACCCCCAAACTTCAGGCTGTACGTGTTTGCTCCTCCGTCGTGCGATACTTTTCGATCATACTGCCAAGGTCGCCCCAATAAGAGGTGACAGGCGTCCATGGCCACAACATCACACCATACTTTATCTTTATATTTAGTACCAACTTAAAAGGATACGAAACAACGCTTTGAAACTTTTCCCTCATTACCCTTCTTCAGCCAACTCAATCTGTAGGGATTTGGATGCGCCTCTGTATTTAAATTCAGTTTCTGCACGACTTCTTCAGACACCACATTCTCACAACTGCCCGAATCAATCACAGAGCGACAAACCTTGCCTCCAACAGTGCAAGTGGACTGAAAGAAGTTGTTGCGCAACCATGACTCACCCTCAGCCTCCCGCGGAGCATAGCACACCCGTCGAAGCACTAACAAAGGGCCTACGTCTCCCATGACCTCTTCCTCCTCTAATGGCTCATCATTGTCATCATATGCAACCTCCTGCTCATACTTGCCAAATGTCTCCTCCTGAAACTCATCTGTCTCTATGAACAAGGCCGAGCACAGCCCAAACCAAACTAGAGGCGAGGTGAATGTTCACTGGTTTCACTAGTTCTAAATTAGTGAATATTCACTAATTCTAAATTAGTTAATATTCACTAAATTCTAGATTAGTTAATATTCACTAATGTCCTGTTTCCTTTTGAGAGGAGATTTAGTGAATATTAACTAAATCCTTTTTATTTAGATTGCTAATAACTTTTGATAGGAAATTCTGTTTTAGTTGCCGCTTGTTTTGGCAACCTTAGATTTCTTTCTAGTATTTGATTTTCAGCCCTAATTGTTTCCTTTGTTTCCTAAGTTGTTAGGGTTCTATCACCCTATTTATATTTCATTGTAAGCCTTAGGGAAAGGAGCTTTTGATATTGAATTAATGAAAAATTGAGAGTTTATCTCTATTCGTGTTTGTGTTTCAAAGAAAGAATCTTTAACATAAGCAAGTTCGTGATCTCTTCTTGCAACTAATTTCGTAAAAGGAGGCTGCGCTGCATCAAGGTGCCAAAAACTCACGCCTCATCCGTTCTCTTTACTTCTCGTCATCGAGGTGGAAGAGGAGGTTGTACAGCTTATGTTGATGAAGTCTATGAGCGAGATGAAGCTGCTCGGGATGCTCGAGCGGAGGAACGATTTCAACGACTAAAGCGGAGGGTTGCATCAGTTATACAACGCCTCGAGGCTCTAGAAGTTGGGAGATTGCCTCGCTGCCAACCGTTTAAACCTAGCCTTCCAACGGAGGTAGATTTTTCGGATGGTGTTTCTATCACCAAACCGTTGCCGGGTAACCATCAGTCGACGGGGAGGAAAAGGGCGATCAAGGTTGCTAATCATGATTCGCGACTTTGGGAATCTGGTTTGAAGATCAACTTTCTTGAGTTCCAGAAAGATATGACACCAGAAAAAATCTTAAAGGTTAGTGTAGGAGAAAAAAAAATCATAGAAGAAGAAATTCTAGTTGAGGGAGACGAGGAGACTTTCTCGACGATGTGTTAGAGGAAGAGTCTGATAAAATATTTTTTGACAATAATACGTCGTCGTTTCAATCCGAAATTGATTGGGCGTCACCTCCAAGATTTGATGAGTATGTAGATGATGAGTATGCAGATGATGAGTTGGAAATTTGTGAAACCAACGTTATTGAGGATATTGTTCATGTTGCAATTCAAGAAGATGGAATAATTGGAAAGATTATTGATGGTAGCGGTGAAACAAAATTCATGTCTCTTGACTCAAGTTCGTCAATTGATAGGAGTTTTGCGACATGGAAATTTGCTGATTGGGTTGATAAGGTTAAAAATCCCATATCACATGAAGTTGAAATTACTTGGGGTAATCAATTTGTGGATCCTTTTTGGGAATCTATTGAAGCTGTTGTGAAGAAGAATATTTGGATTGCATACATCGAGAAAATCAGGAAGAAAATTCTTGCTTTTATTTTAGAACTAGTGAAACCAGTGAGAACATTCTGCCGTTGTCACCCCGCTCCAGTTTGGGTTGGGCTGTGCTCGATCCAGTCGCTCGAAGAACGTGGACGTGACCCGCTCTACTCCATTCTGCATCATTCTCCCCGTCTTGAAGAAACTCGTCCTCGAGTTTATAAAGTTGGATTCGTCGTAACTTGTCCGCATCAATCTTGTACCTCAAATTAATTTTTCGGATCCCAAATTGTAAAGATGAGTCTTCGAAAATAAAATCAATATTGTTTGTCACAACTTGCTCGAAGTACGCAATCCAAATATTCTTCTTCACAACAGCTTCAATATACTCCCTAAAATGATCCATGAATTGACTGCCCCAAGCAATTTCAATTTCATCTGACTTGGGGTTTTTACCCATATCAACCCAATTAGAAAATTTCCATGTCACAAAACTCTTATCAATTGACGAACTTGAGTCAAGAGACATGAATTTGTTTCATTGCTACCATCAATAATCTTACCCACCGTTCCATCTTCTTGAATTGCAACATGAACAATATCCTCAATAACGTTGGCTTCACAAATTTCAAACTCATCATCTACGTATTCATCAAATTTTGGAGGCAAATCCCAATCAACTTGAGATCCCAATGAAAAAGTATTCGTGTTAAAGAATATTAATTCACCTAATTCTTCCTCTTGTACATCGTCAATAGAGTCTCCTACGTCTCCCTCAACTAGAATTTCTTCTATAACTTTTTTTTCTCCTGCACTAACTTTTAAGATTTTTTCTGGTGTCATACCTCCCTGGAACTCAGAAAAGTTGATCTTCAAACCAGATTCCCAAAGTCGCGAATCATGATTAACAACCTTGACCGCCCTTGTCCTCCCCGTTGACTGATGGCTACCCGGCAATGGTTTGGTGATAGAAACACCATCCAAAAAATTTACCTCCGTTGGAAGGTTAGGTTTAAACGGTTGGCGGCGAGGCAATCTCCCAACTTCTAAAGCCTCGAGGCGTTGCATAACTGATGCAACCCTCCGCTTTAGTCGTTGAAATCTTTCCTCCGCTCGAGCATCCCGAGCAGCATCATCTCGCTCATAGACTTCATCAACATAAGCTGTACGACCTCCTCTTCCACCTCGACCTCCAGCACGTCCTTCGGCCATAGTCAGGATTGGAACGAGAGCTCTCTGATACCAACTGATGCAGCGCAGCCTCCTTTTAAGAAACTAGTTGCAAGAAGAGATCACGAACTTGCTTATGTTAAAGATTCTCTCTTTGAAACACAAACACGAATAGAGATAAACTCTCAATTTTTCATTAATTCAATATCAAAAGCTGCCGTCTCTAAGACTTACAACGAATATAAATAGGGCGATAGAAACCCTAACAACTTAGGAAACAAAGGAAACAATTAGGGCTGAAAATCAAATACTAGAAAGAAATCTAAGGTTGCCAAAACAAGCGGCAACTAAAACAGAATTTCCTATCAAAAGTTATTAGCAATCTAAATAAAAAGGATTTAGTTAATATTCACTAAATCTCCTCTCAAAAGGAAACAGGACTTAGTGAATATTAACTATTTTAGAATTAGTGAATATTCACTAGTGAAACTAGTGACCGTTGTCAAAAGGAAACAGGACATTAGTGAATATTAACTATTCTAGAATTAGTGAATATTCACTAATTTAGAACTAGTGAAACCAGTGAGAACATTCTGCCGTTGTCACCCCGCTCCAGTTTGGGTTGGGCTGTGCTCGATCCAGTCGCTCGAAGAACGTGGACGTGACCCGCTCTACTCCATTCTGCATCATTGATGATGTAGAGCGGGTCGCGTCCACGTTCCTCGAGCGACTGGACCGAGCACAGCCCAAACCAAACTGGAGGCGGGGTGACAACGGCAGAATGTTCTCACTGGTTTCACTAGTTCTAAATTAGTGAATATTCACTAATTCTAGAATAGTTAATATTCACTAATGTCCTGTTTCCTTTTGACAACGGTCACTGGTTTCACTAGTGAATATTCACTAATTCTAAAATAGTTAATATTCACTAATGTTCTGTTTCCTTTTGAGAGGAGATTTAGTGAATATTAACTAAATCCTTTTTATTTAGATTGCTAATAACTTTTGATAGGAAATTCTGTTTTAGTTGCCGCTTGCTTTGGCAACCTTAGATTTCTTTCTAGTATTTGATTTTCAGCCCTAATTGTTTCCTTTGTTTCCTAAGTTGTTAGGGTTTCTATCGCCCTATTTATATTCGTTGTAAGTCTTAGAGACGGCAGCTTTTGATATTGAATTAATGAAAAATTGAGAGTTTATCTCTATTCGTGTTTGTGTTTCAAAGAGAGAATCTTTAACATAAGCAAGTTCGTGATCTCTTCTTGCAACTAGTTTCGTAAAAGGAGACTGCGCTGCATCAGTTGGTATCAGAGCTCTCGTTCCAATCCTGACTATGGCCGAAGGACGTGCTGGAGGTCGAGGTGGAAGAGGAGGTCGTACAGCTTATGTTGATGAAGTCTATGAGCGAGATGATGCTGCTCGGGATGCTCGAGCGGAGGAAAGATTTCAACAACTAAAGCAGAGGGTTGCATCAGTTATGCAACGCCTCGAGGCTTTAGAAGTTGGGAGATTGCCTCGCCGCCAACCGTTTAAACCTAGCCTTCCAACGGAGGTAAATTTTTCGGATGGTGTTTCTATCACCAAACCGTTGCCGGGTAGCCATCAGTCAACGGGGAGGACAAGGGCGGTCAAGGTTGTTAATCATGATTCGCGACTTTGGGAATCTGGTTTGAAGATCAACTTTTCTGAGTTTCAGGGAGGTATGACACCAGAAAAAATCTTAAAGGTTAGTGCAGGAGAAAAAAAAGTCATAGAAGAAATTCTAGTTGAGGGAGACGTTGGAGACTTTCTTGACGATATGTTAGAGGAAGAGTCCGATAAAATATTTTTGGACACTAATCTGTCGCCGTTTCAGTTAGAAATTGATTGGGAGTCACCTCCAAAATTCGATGAGTATCCGGATGAGGAGGAAGTTGTCATTCATGAAGTGGAAGAGAATGTGAAGGATGAACCGATGGAAGAAATTATTGCCGAAGAAAATATTGTCCCAGTGGCTGGAAAGATTGCCCGAGCGGAACCAATGGTTGGTCTCGTACCCAGTTGGGCTAGTGCAAGTTTTTGGTGCAATAAAGAACTATCATCTAATTTGGTTGGTGAGAATATAAATCCATCATATATTGAAGCTCTCATCCTAGACACCACAATTGAAATAAATGCAAAGTTATTTTGCAAAATTCATGAGCACGGCAGGATGATTTTGTCTTTCAGTGAAGACCACATATTAGAGTTATCTAAGGACATTGTCCTAGTGATTTTTGAAGATTGCTCGTTCAAATTCAGGTTCGAGAAGATTAATTTGAAGAACAAACTTGATGCAGACAAAAAGCGCAGATTGGTGGAGTTTGAGGTAGGCGATTTTGTGTATGCTGTCCTTTCCAAGGATCGCTATCCAGAGGGGGAATACAACAAGCTTAAGGCCAGGAAGATTGGGCCTTTGGAGATTCTCGAGAAGGTTAACTCGAATGCGTATCGTTTGAATCTGCCTAGTCATGTGCGCACATCGGATGTGTTCAATGTCAAGCATTTGATTCCGTTTTTGGGTGATAATTCGTCTTCTGATGATTGTAATTCGAGGGCGAATTCTTTTCAAGAAGGGGAGGATGATGTAGAGCGGGTCGCGTCCACGTTCCTCGAGCGACTGGACCGAGCACAGCCCAAACCAAACTGGAGGCGGGGTGACAACGGCAGAATGTTCTCACTGGTTTCACTAGTTCTAAATTAGCGAATATTCACTAATTCTAGAATAGTTAATGTTCACTAATGTCCTGTTTCCTTTTGACAACGGTCACTGGTTTCACTAGTGAATATTCACTAATTCTAAAATAGTTAATATTCACTAATGTTCTGTTTCCTTTTGAGAGGAGATTTAGTGAATATTAACTAAATCCTTTTTATTTAGATTGCTAATAACTTTTGATAGGAAATTCTGTTTTAGTTGCCACTTGTTTTGGCAACCTTAGATTTCTTTCTAGTATTTGATTTTCAGCCCTAATTGTTTTCTTTGTTTCCTAAGTTGTTAGGGTTTCTATCGCCCTATTTATATTCGTTGTAAGTCTTAGAGACGGGAGCTTTTGATATTGAATTAATGAAAAATTGAGAGTTTATCTCTATTCGTGTTTGTGTTTCAAAGAGAGAATCTTTAACATAAGCAAGTTCGTGATCTCTTCTTGCAACTAATTTCGTAAAAGGAGGCTGCGCTGCATCAGTTTTAAAGAGTTGAAGAACTGTTGTCTCCCTCTCTTTTATTCTAGGAAATTGATTTTTGCGCTCCACTTTTGTACGCATACGCTTCACGTTTAATGTGAAATTACTACAAACTTCATGTACAAAGTGAAGCGTCTACGTACAAAAGTGGAGCGTGAAATTACTACAAACTTCACCTAAAGAATCTGCGAAATCAGACGGTGTCAAGGGATGTAAAGAAGGAAAATGGATGGAAAAAAAAGGGTTGCGATTTCATTTCTTCCTCTCCTTAATTTTCCTCCTTTTCCGACTGATTCAGTGAAAGGTTTTCTATTTTCTTTTTCAAACAAGAAAATGAATTATCCCCTTTTTTATTGTTCCATATAGATTGGTCACAGTGGATGGATGGTTATGAATTGGATTGTATGGGTGTTTTGTATGTCTTGGGCTGGTTTCAATTTTCGAGTGAGAAGGAGAGAAGACAAGGAGTAGAAGAATGGAAAGAAAGACAAACAGGGTAAATTTTTTGTGGGAGAAACATAAACATGGTACATGGAAGAGAGAGAGAGAGAAGCACATGGAGACTTCGCTTTGACCGGGAAGAATGGTATAATATTGACTGTCAATAATATGTCGTGGCAGTAGAAAATGTTGTCGTGGCATTAGCCCCACCCTTTCCGGTATCTTAAAAGTTGTGGGCTGTACATTTTTTTTTTGTCATTATTTAAATTTTTTTATATTTGTTAGTTTTGTACCAAATTTTTATGTATTATTGGTTAGTCTCGACGAGAGGAATCGAAAAAGTAAAAAATTGTGACTTTTATACAACTATTTTTGAAAATATCCAAAAAAAAGTCTCAAAAAATAGTTTTTTGACTTTTTCATAGATATTTCTCAAAAAAAATTGGGTAAAAGTCAATTTTTTTTTTTTACTCTTTCTATTTTTCTCGTCGAGACAAATCAACAATATATAAAAATTTTGCTGCAAAACTAAGAGGCAACAAAAAAAAAAAAGAATGATCACAAGAAAGTTGTAGTCCACAACTTTCACGGCCGCTACGTGACCTCAATGGCTACTACATTGCTCAAGCGCCAAATGAAAATTAAAAAAAAAAAACAAACTCTCGACCGCTATATTTGATTTCCGCTACGTTTTATTCGATATCCCCACTACCGCAACCCAGTCCAAAAACCTTGCTATGTATCGTTGACAAGACATGAGAAACATGTCTTAAATTAAACTTTTTAGCGATTATTTCCGCCTAATTAAGGAGAGAAAAACAAGCAACGTTTTAATTTTACAATACCGATTTTGCTGGTGCAGGTGGTCACTCATTGCCGGAAGACTACCGGGCCGAACGGACAATGAAATCAAAAACTACTGGAACTCCAAATTAAGCAAGAGCGCCGAATGTTGAAAAACTGAAAATTCCATTAAAAACACAAGAAATCGAAAAACAAAAAATCCCCTGCAATCAAACTTCCCACTGGAACAGAACAGCACAATGTGATCCGAACAAAGGCCGTTCGTTGCACAAAACCAGTCGCCCCACAACAACCAAACGATCCAGCGGTCAATAAAAATGAAGCAATTCCCACTTCCAATCCCATTGATAGCCCTAATTCCATTTCACCCCAGCTAGTTGATCAAGATGATTCATCGAACTTCTTGACGGATTTCAACATCAACGACCTGTTGATTTCGGACGTTCTCAACGACAAGTTTCACCAAGAGGGTAACGACTCGGATTTTCGTCTCTCTGGTTTTGAGGACTTGCAGAGGAATTCAACAGATGAGATAATAATGCGAGAAAGTTGGAAGGGTGGGGATCACCCTCTTCAACCACAGGAAGCTTTGGAGCTCAAGACACTTGCATCTTTTTTTGAGTCAGAGGAGGAGTGGACCACTGGATGATGGAGCATGAAAATTCACTGTAAAATTTGAAAATTCTCCGGTGTGTCAAATTTTTTTCTCGGCTAAAGTCAACTTTTTAATGAAGTTTGAACTTTGTCAAATGCATTGAGTACGTGGTGCCAATTACTTGACTACCACTCCACTTGCAAATTATTCGGTGTGTCTATAAACAAGTTCGTCGGCTCACGGGCATAACCTCTCTCTTTTCTAGCTCTTTTGGACTGTATGTGTTAGGAAAATCCAGAAAACCATAGGCCATATGCACTTCTGTTCGACACACGCACCACATCCCAGAGTTTAACGGTGGTCCAACGATAATATTTACGTGACCACATTTGATGATCATATTTTATGTCTATGCCAATTCCATTATCTTCAAAAAGAAGAAGAAGAAGAAGACATGCCCCGTTCCAGAAACCTTTTTAAAAAATAAGCAGCTTATTTCACATTTTCAAATTAAAAAATAATGTAAATGAAAAATAATTTTACAATTTTTTTTGCACCGTATTAAAGATCTCAATGAGATCTATCAAATAAGATTCATAGTGGTAGGAAAATTATTTGCGTAAGCACATAATTTTTGAACTTGAAATTGCCTTCTTAAAAAATAAGTACTTATTTGGAGTTGCTTGTTAGTTCAGATCGATGGGTTTTTACATTTGAAAACTCTATTTACAGAACCATTTTCTATTTTCCCTCCTATCAACGGAAGGCTCTTCGTAACTTCACAACACGACTCAAATTGCCTTTGCTTCCATTTCTTGATGTAATTGTTAGAACATGCGTGAATGTTAAGTGCCACATTGGATAAATACAATATCGGATGGCTGGCATATGCTTTTAAGTGAGCCTGAGTTCATTCAAATTATACTCCTATCATGCCAAAATGACGTGGTGGACTCTCTCTGCATTTACTCTTCCACGGATCGGGTGCTGTGCACGCAATAGCAATGGACTACACATCGTACAAACTCCTGACAGTAACTTTCTCAAGATATCCCAATAAATTGTTTCTCTTTCACTGAAAAAAAAGAAAGAAAGAAGAAAATATATGAAGGTTTCACTCGATGCAATTTTTTTTCATTGGTGATGAGATTGTTCTTCATTCAATGATCAATCATGTTATCACCACGGCTTCTACCCACTGGAAAAATAAAACAGAAACAATAAAGGAATGCGAAACGTACTTAGCCAATTTCAGGCGTCCGAAAATTGGCAATGAATGGATTAATCGAGGCGAGTAAAACTCTGTCCTTAAAGCAAATTCGCCCTCCACTACGGTGCTAATGGAATCCGCGGACGTCTGCTTCCCAGGACTACCCGATTTTCACCAACCGGAAGCAGCACTGCAATCGGATTGGTAGGCGAACCGAAACTGTATCGAACTCTCAGTATGAATGTGTGAAAATGCAGAATGTAGTATGCAGGTTTTTTCGTGATGCATGAAGTCGAAACGGGTCTGATATATAGGCATCAAGACACCCGTTTGGAAAAGACAGGCGTGACTGTTCGGAACAGAAGCCGAACAGTTGCAAGGAAAGAAACGGGGCAACGGTAACAGAAGCGCGGGTCGACTCTGACCCAGCCCAGTTCGAACGAAAAGATAATAACGCATTGGGCCAAGCCCAATCTTTTTGATCAGCCCAGCCCGGCTCGGCGCGCGCGTCTTTTGATTGGCCTGGCTCGGTTCGGCGCGCGTGTGTTTTATAAGAGCAAAGCATACATTATCTATGCTCTCTCCCCTTACAAAACTTCTATGACCCAAAGGGCCAACCCTTTGAGCTTCACTTGGGTTACTTATTCCCAATGATCTTTCCTCCTCCCACCAATGTGGAACTAGCCATTTTCTACTCCTCCAAACACCATGTGAGGGGCAACTTTCCATGGCAATTTCTCATTCACCATGACTTGATTTTCTCCACTTATGTGTTCAATCTTAATCTCCTAACCAAGACGAACACAATAGTATGTGGGTCGGTCCACGTGGACGCGTGGGACCCACTCAAAAAATAGCTCAAAGTTGAGCAAAACCAAGTTTTTTCCAACAAATCATTCTTCAGGGTACGATAGCAAAAGCTTTTATGCGTCCGTACGTACGTAGCGCCATGCGTCCGGGAAAAGGGAGGTGGGGCCGGGGGGTGTGTCGGGGGAAGCAATTAAAAAGCAATTTGGAGTAGTACTACCAATAGCAGGCTTTTGTCTGTCCGGCCTTTCTCATATTTTGTTTTTTTTAATCTCCCTTTCCAAATTAGGCGTCATGTCCCTTTCAGGCAACGTTTTGCATGAGAGAGAGAGAGAGAGAGTGTAGCCGACTTTCAAATTAACAAAGAGAGAGAGAGAGTGAGTAGCTGCCTTTCAAATTAACAAACAAGAAAGGGAAAAAAATCGAAATGGTCCCTATAGTTAAGTATTTGTGTTAAGTTGGTTCCTGTAGTTGTAATTGGCTCGATTTTATACTCTGTACTTTCCATTTTGTTCCAATTTGGTCCAATTGCTAACTGCCGTTAGTCTGCCGTTAAGTCCTTTTAACTAGAGGTGAGTAAAAAATCCGTCAAACCGCGAATTCAGTCCAAACCAATTCAAACCGAAAGGTTTGGGATCGGGTTTTTAGTAGTATGGTTTGGTCATGGTTTAAAAAAATTGGAAACCGCGTTATATGGTTTGGTTCGTGGATTCATGTTCACGGTTATGGTTCCAAACCGATCCAAACCGTATAATATATATATATATATATATATATATACATATAATTTAATTTAATTATGATTCACTAAATAAATATGAGAGCTTTAGTCAACTACTTTTCCAATTTATTGATCCTATTAAATTCACTGCGATATTTAGTTTTTTTTCTCTGTCAAGATAATTTAAATTAAACTTCTGCCACTCTTGCTTGAGTTGAGCCATTTTGTAATCCACCTTTATATATAAGGAGTATATAAGTCACACCAACAACAAAAAAAAAAAATAAAACAAAACAAAACAAAGAAAAGAAATACAAATGACCCAATAAAAATAGATTTATGGGAAGTGATCAACTTTGCCCAAGAACCAAAATGAGAGTTCTGTTGCAAAATCAGAGTGATCTCCATTTTGCAAAATAAATAAAATTGCCTACACAACATCAGATCCGTTCTAGCAAAATCAGAGTGATCTCCATTTCGCTAGTCGGCAATTGTCATATATAGAAGTTAATTTAAATTATCTTGGCAGGGAAGAAAAACTAAATATCACGGTGAATTTAATAGGATCAATAAATTGAAAAAGTAGTTAACTAAAGCTGTCATATTTATTTGGTGAATCATAATTAAATTAAATTGTGTGTGTGTGTATTATACGGTTTGGAACCATAACCGTGAACATGAATCCACGAACCAAACCATATAACGCGGTTTGACCAAACCATACTACTAAAAACCCGAACCAAACCTTTCAGTTTGGATTGGTTTGGACTGGATTCGCGGTTTGACGGATTTTTTGCTCACCCCTAGTTAAAAGGACTTAACGGCAGACTAACGGCAGTTAGCAATTGGACCAAATTGAAACAAAATGGAAAGTACAGAGTGTAAATCGAGCCGATTATAACTATAGGGACCAAGTTGACACAAACACTTATGAATAGACTGGAGGTTGAGGCGTCCATTCCTTCCAAACTTTAAAAATTCCATATATGTGATTGTTAAAAATTGGTTCCAAATATCAGGACGTTATATCTATGGCTGTACATGTGAATCCATCAGGTTTAAGGATTGTACGTTTCACCGCATGCAACAATAGTGTGGTACGCAAATCATGTTTCGTTAATTTTATGGGTCTTGTATGTCAAATAATTGTAGGGAGTGATGGTGCTAGATGAGATGTCCGCTGTTCATTGTGCCCTTATATAGTCCTTTTAATTTTTGTAATCTGATCCCTTAAAGACTAATTTCTTTTGTTGATTGGGAAAAAAAAATGATTGGGTATCCAAATCCCATTTGGTGGTTCATTCTAAAAATTAAGAGACAGAGTCAGAAATTTTGCTTGGATCAAGGGGGATGTTCGAGTTCAAAAAATATTGCTTGATCAACATTCATAGAATTAAGAGACTTTTTTTTTTTTTGTACGAAAGGTACTAACATAGATTAAGAAATGCAAATAAGTATGAAATATTTAACCCCTACAAAGTCTTCACGAAAATTAAAAGGCATAACAGAAGGAACCACAGAAAATGAATTAAATAAAACCAAGCGAATGACTCAGTGCCATCACTGCCAAAATATCCGCGCACATGTTCGAATATTAGACCTTAGTTTTCATGGGTGCACGGAATGTTACATCTACGTCAAATAGGAGAAATGTCTCTCTCTCTCTCTCTCTCTCTCTCTCTCTCTCATTTTCTTCTTTTTTGCTTTTTTAACCTTTTTGGTACAGACGAGCGAAATGGATCTTTCTGTCAAATAGGGCATATAACGACCAAGGAAATTTTCTACGGTATAGTTGTGGTCTGCTTTTTTGCATAGCGTTTTGTTTTGTTGTAGGAAATGTACCCTCTCCCGTCTTTGTTTTGGATCGGAAAAATCAGTCCTGATCAGAACCCTTTCATTTGCTGCAAATTAAAGGTTTGAATGTATTTTTACACTTTTACTGATAAAAGTGTATTCTTATCGGTAAAATTGTATGAAAAAATCCGAACAATTGAATCTTTCAATGAATGGTCCCGATCTGAACTGTTTCATCCCGTCCAAACCATTGTACTGGAGAGAAGCCGGACTCTTTGTTGTAACTTGTAAGATATTAAATGGGGCTTAAAGAGTTGAAGAACTGTTTTGTCTCCCTCTCTATTATTTTAGGAAATTGATTTTCGCGCTCCACTTTTGTACGCAGACGCTTCACGTTTAACGTGAAATTATTACAAACTTCATGTACAAAGTGAAGCGTCTGCGTACAAAAATGGAGCGCGAAAATCAATTTCTTTATTTTAATGGAAACCGGTTTGCCTTTAGTTTGGGAAAGAAACAGCATACATGGAAGTTGCCGGGGTCATACAAAGTTGAGGGGGCAAGGAAACCTTCTGGTTCCTTCTTAAATCCCGCGCTGTAACTAGAGCTGTAACAAATCGAGCAACTTGCGAGCAGTTTGAGACTCAGCCGGATCGACTTGTTTAGTTATCAAGCCGAGCTCAATTTATAGTTTTAAGCTCGTGTAGTAACGAGTAGAGCTCAACACTCTAAAGCTCGGCCTGGCCGTTTGTATAGGCTCGGCTCGTTTATAGAGGCTCAGTTAGTTAATTAATCGGGCTCAGCACGTCGAGCTCCAGTTTTATGCTTGTTTAGTAAACAAGCTGAACTCGAATACTCCAAAATTCGGCTCATCTCGTTTGCATCCTTAACTGTAACTAAGTTTTTCTATAGAGCGCTATTCAGGTAAGTGATCGATGATTCGGGAAATCGCTCATTCTGTAAATTTCATCACACAGATCATTGTTCCTTGAGCACTCGGAATAACCTACAAACATTTATTGCATAATGGCATAACATTCATTTTTCTGATGACACAATTAACGTAGGTGATCCAATTTTCTAGAGATAAAAAAAGAGCATATTGCATGATTAATCTTGTTTCTTTGTGAATAATCTACGTGAAGGGCATACAAATTGGAGACCGTGTGCAGTGATTTTTGAGACGCCAAAACGAACAAGGTCCAAAAGGCTCGAATCATTTAATCTGTGGTGAAACTCCCGTCCCTATCGGAGATCTATTGGCCGGGGCGGTGATACAACATGTCAAACCCTCTTGTTCCTGATTCTGTGAGATGGTAACTTCATAAATCTGGGGTGTATATGACTAAGTCAGCTTGGCATGCTCTGCGTACCAAGTATCCAATGGTTCCTTGGTCTAAGTGTGTTTGGTTTCTAAGTCATGTTCCTCGTTGGTCTTTCATTGAATAGCTTGCAATTCTGGGGAGGTTATCTACCAAGGATAGATTGCACAGTTGGGGTTTACCAGTTGACGGGATGTGTCTGCTCTGCCAAGATGTGGAGGAGTCTCATGACCATTTGTTTTTTGAGTGCTCATATTCTCAAATGGTTAGGCGGATGGTGCTTCACAAGAACAATATTCAGCAGCCCTATTTTGGTTTGGCTAGTGAATTGGATTGGATGTACGCACTCGATAACTTTATAAACTTTCCATAACTGCTTCGATTTATTTGATTTGAAGGGAATGTAATCGAAGACAATTTCAAGGGGTTAGTGTGCCTGCTCAAACTTTGGGGAACCAGATTATTGAAGAAGTCCAAGACCGCTTATGCTCGTGGAGCGTTAAGCATAGCAATGCAAATCAGTTTCTTGTTACATCCTGGAACCTTAGTTCTAGGATTTTTTGTCCTTTGTAATTGCTCTATTTTTCTGGATTTACTTTTCCTAGTTGGATAGGTAGGCTCTTATTGTACTAAGGTTTTGACCTCTTGTTGGTCTTGATTGGTTACTTTAAAAAAGTTTTAACTTACCCAAAAAAAAAAATGTCAAATAGCATGATAATGACATTGGAAGACCAAAACCGTTTGTTCTGGCACCTCAGACTTGGCTAGCTGGCTAAAATGGTCCCGCAACTTAATTTTTATTTTGGACAAAGTACGGATTACCTTCCTATGGTTTGGTCGTTTGGCAGATGACCTCCCTGAGCTTTACTAATGACCAATTCACCCCCTATGATTTTGGAGTAAAGTGCTGCCGTCACATTTTCCATCCAAAATAACGGAAGGTGTAAAACACATGCCTATTATGAGACTGGGATTGAGAAAAAAGTAAAAATAAAGGTAGATTTTGGTGGAAAAAGACAGGACTGCCCTTCTCCATCCTCTGGTCCAACACCATCCGGCCAAACAACACAACAGTTCGTTCAGCTCCCCTCATCCGCCCATCGTCACATTCCGTCGACTCCTTTTCCGGCACCCCTTCCACTATCCGCTGTCGCACCTCCATCCAAGGCCCTCCTGTGTACACTCTATCGTAATCTACTTTCTTTTCGAATCTGATTAGTTAGAAACCCAATCCCAGATGACAGGGTCAAAAGTCCCTTCCAAGTCCCATAAACGCGTGATTTTTTCCATAAGCAATTTCCCAAGTTAAGAAACCCAATCTGCTTTCCATAACGAACATGGAGGCAGCAAGCTCTGTGCTATTGAGCTCTTTGAAACCCCAGTTGGTTTTGAATTCGTCTAAACCCTCTTCGTCTCCGTTCGGGAAATGCCCAGAGAGCTCGCTCTGTATACACACACATCTCTCTCTCTCTCTCTCTCTCTGCATTGGAATCGTCTACTTTTCCACAAACCCAGCAGAGGGTTCCGACCGGTTCGCCTATTTGAGAAGCGAATGAATTTGCGAAGAGGTTTGTATTGTCCCCATTTATTGGGTTCTCCTCTGAATCCATGGAGGTAGTCAGATTCAGAGGGGAGGGAGTCCATGTTTGTGCTTTTGAGTTTTTTGGTGCTAGTTCCAGTTGATCAGTTTTCTCTATCGATTTCCGGTTGTTTTCCGATGGGTCAACGAGGTGGAGCTCGTTCTAGAAAGAGAAGTAATAGGATTTGCTTACGTTTTCCAAGCAAGGAGAGAGAAGACATATATTTAGAGGTACTTTATCCCAAATAAAAGTACAGGGGTACCAGAGTCATTTAGCATTTTCTGTTAACGGTGTTAGCAATGCACTTTACTCCAAAACCATAGGGAGGTTAATTGGTCATTAGTAAAGCTCAGGGAGGTCATCTGTCAAACGATCAAACCATAGGGAGGTAATCCGTACTTTGCCCTTTTATTTTTACAGCACCCGGGACCTCTGCCAAGAGTGTGTAGGGACCGAAGCTAAGGTCTCACAACGGGTGGGTAATGTCAGGAGTATCTTTAGCCCCAATAACAGGCTACGGGAACTTAAACCTGTGCATTAAACCGAGTCCATGCAAGTTTCCAACTAGTGACCCCAAGGACGGAGCAAGGATTTGCATAGAGGAGAGGCCGAAACCTAGAACCTAAAATTTTACATATCCACATAGTCGTTAAGTTTTTAACGTTTTTTTTTTTTTTTTGCATGGGGCTTGATAGGGTCCATGACAGTGCTGTAAATCTGAGCTGTTCATTTTTGTTTCATGAACACTTTCATGATTTCTTGTCATGTTTTCTAACACTTTCCTTTTTGCATATAGTTTAGAAATTCAAGCATGAAATCTAATCTAAAGAATAATGTTCCTCAAGAAAAATATAGCTAGGCACTTTTTTTACTCGGCAAAACATACCTACATAATAAAAAGGAGTAATTATTTTTCACTACATAACCACTTTTTTATGCTTTATGTTTTAAAGTTTGAAAGAGCCGATATGGTACATTTTAAATATTTCTGTACTCTACACTATCGATGCTTTAATTAATATGTATTTTGCACTTAATAACTACCGTGACTTTAACAAGGTTGAGGGAGGCTCGACCTCCCCACTCTTGTACTTCCCTCCGGCCACTGAACCAATCCCTCATTGTGCAGAATGGAGTAGAGCGGGTCACGTCCACGTTCCTCGAGCAATTGGACCGAGCACAGCCCAACCTAAACTGGAGCGGGGTGACAATGGCAGAATGTTCACTAGTTTCACTAGTTCTAAATTAGTGAATATTCACTAATTCTAGAATAGTTAATATTCACTAATGTCCTGTTTCCTTTTGACAACGGTCACTGGTTTCACTAGTGAATATTCACTAATTCTAATTCTAAAATAGTTAATATTAACTAAATCCTTTTTATTTAGATTGCTAATAACTTTTGATAGGAAATTCTGTTTTAGTTGCCGCTTGTTTTGGCAACCTTAGATTTCTTTCAAGTATTTGATTTTCAGTCCTAATTGTTTCCTTTGTTTCCTAAGTTGTTAGGGTTCTATCGCCCTATTTATATTTCATTGTAAGCCTTAGGGAAAGGAGCTTTTGATATTGAATTAATGAAAAATTGAGAGTTTATCTCTATTCGTGTTTGTGTTTCAAAGAGAGAATCTTTAACATAAGCAAGTTCGTGATCTTTTCTTGCACTTAGTTTCGTAAAAGGAGGCTGCGCTGCATCAGTTGGTATCAGAGCTCTCGTTCCAATCCTGACTATGGCCGAAGGACGTGCTGGAGGTCGAGGTGGAAGAGGAGGTCGTACAGCTTATGTTGATGAAGTCTATGAGCGAGATGATGCTGCTCGGGATGCTCGAGCGGAGGAAAGATTTCAACGACTAAAGCGGAGGGTTGCATCAGTTGTGCAACGCCTCGAGGCTTTAGAAGTTGGGAGATTGCCTCGCCGCCAACCGTTTAAACCTAGCCTTCCAACGGAGGTAAATTTTTCGGATGGTGTTTCTATCACCAAACCGTTGCCGGGTAACCATCAGTCGACGGGGAGGAAAAAGGCGATCAAGGTTGCTAATCATGATTCGCGACTTTGGGAATCTGGTTTGAAGATCAACTTTCTTGAGTTCCAGAACGATATGACACCAGAAAAAATCTTAAAGGTTAGTGCAGGAGAAAAAAAAATCATAGAAGAAGAAATTCTAGTTGAGGGAGATGTAGGAGACTTTCTCGACGATGTGTTAGAGGAAGAGTCTGATAAAATATTTTTTGACAATCATACGTCGTCGTTTCAATCAGAAATTGATTGGGAGTCACCTCCAAGATTTGATGAATACGTAGATGATGAGTTTGAAATTTGTGAAGCCAACGTTATTGAGGATATTGTTCATGTTGCAATTCAAGAAGATGGAACGGTGGGTAAGATTATTGATGGTAGCAATGAAACAAAATTCATATCTCTTGACTCAAGTTCGTCAATTGATAAGAGTTTTGTGACATGGAAATTTTCTAATTGGGTTGATATGGGTAAAAACCCCAAGTCAGATGAAATTGAAATTGCTTGGGGCAGTCAATTCATGGATCATTTTAGGGAGTATATTGAAGCTGTTGTGAAGAAGAATATTTGGATTGCGTACTTCGAGCAAGTTGTGACAAACAATATTGATTTTATTTTCGAAGACTCATCTTTACAATTTGGGATCCGAAAAATTAATTTGAGGTACAAGATTGATGCGGACAAGTTACGACGAATCCAACTTTGTAAACTCGAGGACGAGTTTCTTCAAGACGGGGAGAATGATGCAGAATGGAGTAGAGCGGGTCACGTCCACGTTCCTCGAGCAATTGGACCGAGCACAGCCCAACCTAAACTGGAGCGGGGTGACAATGGCAGAATGTTCACTAGTTTCACTAGTTCTAAATTAGTGAATATTCACTAATTCTAGAATAGTTAATATTCACTAATGTCCTGTTTCCTTTTGACAACGGTCACTGGTTTCACTAGTGAATATTCACTAATTCTAATTCTAAAATAGTTAATATTAACTAAATCCTTTTTATTTAGATTGCTAATAACTTTTGATAGGAAATTCTGTTTTAGTTGCCGCTTGTTTTGGCAACCTTAGATTTCTTTCAAGTATTTGATTTTCAGTCCTAATTGTTTCCTTTGTTTCCTAAGTTGTTAGGGTTCTATCGCCCTATTTATATTTCATTATAAGCCTTAGGGAAAGGAGCTTTTGATATTGAATTAATGAAAAATTGAGAGTTTATCTCTATTCGTGTTTGTGTTTCAAAGAGAGAATCTTTAACATAAGCAAGTTCGTGATCTTTTCTTGCACTTAGTTTCGTAAAAGGAGGCTGCGCTGCATCATGGTGGTTTTCATCTTTTCTACTTTGAGTGCTGTTTTTTCAAAGCTTTTTTTTACTGTGCAATATCAACTGTTAACTGTGTTGGCTTTTGGCTAGTACATCTTTGATCTTCACTTTTTTTGGTTAAAGAAGACAAGAAAATTAATTGTTAGAACTTTGGCTCATATGTTAAATATGAAGAGATATTAAGGAGTTCTAGAAAGAAGGCTAAATACCGGAGCGGAGGGGAACGAGTCGGTATAAATGCTCTATGTTGTAAATCTATTTTGTAACTGTGATAATAAAGAACAACAGTCGCTCTCGCTCCCGTGGACGTACCCGCTTTTGGAGAACCACGTATATCTCTGTTTTGATTATTACTGTTTTATACTCGTAAATCGTGTGCATGTGTGTGACGATCCTAAAAAAATAATTCAACCCCCTCACATGATATTTGACAAAACTAAGTTATCAACCAATTTGGCCCTCACATGATTGTGGTGAAATGAAATAAAGGGTATCTATCTCCATTGCATATCTCTGTCTTACCTTTTAATTATAACTGATTTTGACACTGCTTTTTTCCTTTTTTTCCTTAGGTGAAATGTAGAAGCTAGTGTCCTTCATTATGTTTGTGTTTTTTTTTTGTTATCTTTTCCTAGTATAGTACTTTTTTTCATTCGGCTAAAATCAGACTAAAGTTTCGCTAACAGCTTTTTGGGATTTTTGGGTTTTATAGGTTTTTTGAATTTAGTGTCGATAAGTTACTGAAAAGTTGTTCCTATTAATTTTAGCGTCTATGAGTGGTGTTTACCAAATGACCTTTTTGCCCTTATCCAAAGAACTTATTCATCTACGGTTTTTTTTTTTTTTTGGGGAAAAAGATACGATTACAACTTCAATGGCAAAATCAACATTTCACTTTGGGTTTTTATGTTGGTCAGGTGGTTTGGGAAATGCTACAGTGTAGTGTTGTCTATAGGGTATAGATAAAAAATCTAAAAGGAACAATATATGTAGCTTTTGGCTTTGTGGTAAAGACCAAAAATCTTAGCGAAACTTAGCTTAGCACTAGGGGTGTAAACAAGCCGAGTCGAGCAGAGCTTAGTAATTTACTAAACGAGCCTCTCTTAATCGAGCCGAGCCTCCTTTAACGAGCCGAGTTTTTGTCAAACGAGCCGAGCTTGGCTCGAACGAGCCGAGCCTTAACGAGCCGAGCCGAGCCGAGCTCGCGAGTAGCTCGGCTCACTTACAGCCCTGCTTAGCACCTTAAGTGGAGTTGAACTCCTGACCTCCTTTCTCCTACAATTTAAGTGCACTTCTAATGTTGTTCGGCTAAAGACCTCTCAGCTTTCTTTGCCTAGTATCTAAGAGTAATCTTGTGAGTTGTGACTTCACCTAATCAGTACTCCCTCCGTCCCATAAAGTTTGGCATTTTCAGGAATGCGTGTCATTTTTAAATTGCTTATATCTTTTAATCTATAATGTTTTAGGCGATTTTTTTAACTTTGTTTAATAGAACAAATTAAAATCTATCAAACAAGATTCATATTGCTTATAAAAAAACATTACGGATTAAAAAATATAGTTAATTTTTTCATAGGACTGGAATAGTGGAAGTGCCAAACTTTATGGGACGGAGGGAGTACAAAATATTGTACTATGTGGTGTTCGGCTAAAGACCTCTCAGCTTTCTTTGCCTGGTATCTAAGAGTAATCTTGTGAGTTGTGACTTCACCTAATTAGTACAAAATATTGTACTATGTGGTGTATAGTATTCGAAGAATAGATTGAAAAAATGCCTCTGTTTTTTTTTTTTTTCCGAAATGTTGTATGCACAACCCACATGCAGGTGAACGGCATGCAACCAATGAAATAGACAAATTTCATAACATCTTTACATAAATTTATAAAAATGTAATAGTTATATAAAAATGTTATGGAATTCTATTCGCATCCTATATGATGATACTTACACGATGTGGGAACGAAAAGATTTTTATTTTTTTTATAATTAGATGACCGAGCTAATTTACATGCATCTCGACGTATTTTGAAGTCTTGAAATTAACGACCGAAAATAGTATATTGTGTCCTAGCCTTGACAGGACCACGTACAACACAAACCCCCCAAGCTCTTTGGAAAATTGGTTTAATTTAGCCATATAAAATTTGGAGAGGATAGCTAGCTCATACTGTATAGTATACAAAAATTGTCAACCTCCCAAAAGTGGTCCGTTTGCTCCTCTTGATTCTTCTGTTTCGTAATTGAATTGTCCTTTTCATGTGATGATGTTGCCTCCAAGATGGGAGGCAGTCCTAACTTCACTGAAGAAGACAAAAATAATGCAGATGGAAAATTCCAGAAAATGTGGGCAGAAAAAAGAAATGTATCATTCATTTTATTTTATCTTTTACTATTAGATGCAACCGGTAGGTAGCAATTAATCTCTTTCATTAATGAAGTTCATACTCTTCCACCCAAAAAAAGTTTGAATGCTAAATTATCGATCGATACTTCTGTGCAATCCTCTTTGTACGTATTTCTCTGCGCTCCTATCTTTTTATTTTATTTTTCAATTTTCAAATTTATCTTTAGTGCTTTTCCATCCCAACACTCTATTCGAGAGTATCAAAGATTCAAAATAATATTTGTTTAGTCAAAGTGATCATAGAGGTTATTATTCATGTTCATTCCAACCGCAAATCCTTGTCTCTAAAATCACGTTATGAATTTAAAAAAAAAAAAAAAAACTTATTTTGGTACTCTCATAAGGATATATATGGTTGGTATAAAAGTTTAGGGAAAAATTCAAAATACCCCCCAACCTTTACATGCACCAAAATTCAATTAGACTCCCAACCTTTTAAAAACTTCAATTTTACTCCCAATGTTATCTTCCGTTAATCAAAATGCCCCCTTCCGTCCGAATGACTTAACGGATTTCGTTAAAAGCTCCGTTAAATATCGTCCCGATCGAATTTTGATGATCCGAGCCGTTCAATGTGTTCAAAATGTGATTATAAAGGTATCCCCAAGAAATCAGAAAAAAAAATGACCGGGTAGGGCTTCATCTGAACAGTTTTTTATTGAATAGTTCAATAAAAAACTGTTCAGATGAAGCCCTTCCCGATCATTTTTTTTGTAGATTTCTCGCGAGTACCCTTAAAATCACGTTCTAATCACATTGAGCGGCTTGGATCATCGAAATTCGATCGGAAAAGGGGAGGTGCAGACCAAAGCAAAATCCGGACGTCCGGGCTTGAACAAAATCCGGATCGATCCGCACCCCCCCTTTCCCAATCGAATTTCGATGATCCAAACTGCTCAATGTGTTCAAAACGTGATTTTAAGGTTACTCGCGAGAAATGAACAAAAAAAATGATCAGGAAGGGTTTAATCTGAATAGTTTTTTATTGAACTATTCAATAAAAAAAACTGTTCAGATGAAGCCCTTCCTAGTCATTTTTTTTGCCAATTTCTAACGAGTACCCTTAAAATCACATTTTGAACACATTGAGCGGCTCAGATCATCGAAATTCGATCGGGACGCTATTTAACGGAGCTTTTAACGAAATCAGTTAGTCATTCGGACAGAAGGGGGCGTTTTGATTAACGGAGATAACGTTGGGAGTAAAATTGAAGTTTTTAAAAGGTTGGAAGTCTAATTGAATTTTGGTGTAAAGGTTGGGAGGTATTTTGAAATTTTCCCAAAAGTTTAGAGGGCTGTTAATCGCCCCCCCTCCTGTTAGGCCCCCCCTAACGACTTCTCCCTTTTACCCCCCCACCCCAACGTGCTCTCTCTCTCTCCCAGCAGTCTCTCTCTCTTTTGATTTTTTTTTATAAAATTTTAAATGTTATTAACTTTTTTTCACGTGTTTTTTTTAATAAATTTTATATATTTGAAATCTACTTAACGAAACCGATCAAACGAGCCTAATATTGATGGTGAAATAACGTAAAACGGAAAAATTATATTTTTGTGGTAGCTTAAACTGTCTAAATTTCAATCCGTTTGAAATTTATTGAAAAATTAATTTTTCCAAATTTCAATCCGTTTGAAATTTATTGAAAAATTAATTGTTCCAAATTTCAATCCGTTTGAATTGGTGAAAAGATTTTAATTTTCTAATCATTTTATCCTAAATGGTCATAATTAACTTTTGACTATAGGGCTCTCATTGATTAACCCTAAGAAAGTCGTAGAGTCTCTTAGGGTTAATCAACGAGAGCCCTAAAGTCAAAATTTAATTATGCCCATTTAGAATAAAATGATCAGAAAAATAAAACCTTTCCCCCGGTTCAAACGGATTCAAATTTGGAACACTTAATTTTTGAACCATATTTTTTAGTATATAAACTGTATAAAGAGGTTGAAATCACGTATTTTTTTAAATAAATTTTATATATTTGAAATCTACTCAACGAAACCTATCAAACAAGTCTAATATTGAATATGAAATAACTACACGCGAACTCTTCCATTTTACATTATTTCACCATCAATATTAGCCTCGTTTGATAGGCTTCGTTCAGAAAATTTCAAAAATATAAAATTTATTAAAAAAATACGTGAAAAAAAAGTTATTAATATTTAAAATTTTATAAAAAAAAAATTAAATAAGAGAGAGAGAGAGACTGTTGGGGGAGAGAGAGCACGTTGGGGTTGGGGGGAGGGGTAAAAGGGGGAAGTCATCAGGGGGGGTTTGACAGGAGGGGGGCGATTAGTAGTTATTAGAAAAAGCTCGTAAGGACAAAAATGCCATTTAAAAAGGTGAATAGTATTATAGACATGATCCTCCATATTTTCTCTCATCCTTCTTTAAATATAGATGATCGAAATTCAATAATTTCAAATAGAGGACGGTTGGAAAGATGGGTTGGAGTGGTTTAATACTCTTAAATAGAGATATAGAGTATATGTTGAATTCTTAGAGCATCCACACCCATGAAAATATAGATGAGCATAGATCGAGTATATGTTGAATGCATAGAGATATAGAGTACTAGCGCATGCCCGTGCCTGAAGGCACGGCTCGAAGAATGAGGCATTATAATTGACTTTGACCGTCTTTAGCAAGGTCTGGACAACTGCCCGTACCTAAAGACAACACCCACATAACTTGATCCCAACACAAACAGATTTCTAAGTAATGGAAACCATATCGCGTAATCTAGAATTCAACAACTCCATCGAGAGTCAGCAACACTTGAAACAAAATAAATTACAAACGTCCAAACATAATGTGATTGCATGTCTAACAAATCATATACAATAGTAATTATAAAACCAGACTCAGTACCAGCGAGCGACTCATCTCCGTCCTCTAACTTATTAAATCACAGTTAACCGTAATACATTTTAAACCTGAAGGCACAACTCAAATAATCAACACTGGCAAACTAATAGTGGGCTCGCGTGCAATATCTCAATCCCTGTCCAACAATTCTAACTATGAAAAAAGCATATTCATTGATCTGGTTAATTAGTAATTACTTGATTCGGCAAATAAAGAAAAAATAATTTATTAATCCCTAACTTGTGCATGGAGCAAATTAAACACACGTAAAATCTCATAAAATTCAGCGTTATCCTGAATCTTTAATTGGATATAAGCAGTCTTTAATTGGATATAAGCAGTAAAAGGCATACGGAAATGGAAAATGATACCCAAAGCACTTGTAGCATCATTTTGAATTGTACCTTTCCAGCCAATGTGGGTTCAAAATGACCAAAATTGATCAAAAAATTACCCACGCATAACTTTTACACATGATCGATTCAATTATAAGATGCATAAGATTATGAATCCGATATGATTATGACTAAAAAGTAATTGTGTTTCAATAAAAGTATCCATGGATTTATCAAATAGAGGCAATAGCAAGTATGAAAATACAAACCAAACCCTTCTTTCAAAGCCAATGAAAAATGAAAGATTTTCAATCCCCATACATATCTGTGGAAATTATTTTGGATAGACGATCTATGTCCAAAATTAAGTCTTGGCAAGCCCAGCAAAACCCATGTCTTACGATTAGCAATAAAATCGGTTTGGAACCGGTCTGTTTTTTTCCCACTTTTCACACCAAACCGTTCAAGTCTGTTTTTTAAACTCTTGCACCTGAACCGATCGTTCTGTGGAAGTAACGGTTCAGTTCGGTGTGTGCTTGGAACAGTTTGGTTCGGTCAGCTCAATCATTTTTTTTTAAAATCCATCGGATTCATTTTAGAAAAAACAGATTCTGCTGTGTTCTCTTCCCTTTTCAAAAAGCATTTTTTGAAAAATTCCCCCTAGATTCCTCCTAGATTCCCCCTACTTCTAACATTTCTCTCTCTATCTCTCTCCACTTATTACCCCTACTATTTTTCAAAAAACTTTTCAAATACCAAACCAAACAAAGCAGTTCATTTTCAAAGCAGAATTGGGGTTGGGGTAGGGGAAAGGATGCTCAAAATAGCCATGGATAATAGTAGCTCAAACAACAACTACCCCCGGAATCAAACAAAATAAATAGAAAGAACCAACCCATAATTAAATTTTTTGGTGAAAACTGAACTTCCCATAATGCAAAAATCCAACCCATAAACTGCTGTGACAAATAACAAAGAAAAGAGGAAAAAGTTAATGACCAAATGAATGTGAATTAAATCAATTGCATACGGAAGTTCAAAAAAAGTGAGATATACATAACATAATCAATAACTTTTTATATCATTTGGCTAACTCAACGGTTTAAAGTTGAATTGGAAACAACAATAAATTTAAGGTCCCTACAACTAAATAACTTGTGTTAAACGTCTTCATTTGACAACTCCTTGATTTACCTCAAGTTGACAACTTCTTGATTTACCCACACGTGGAATTGTATATGGTTTGTAGGTATCGAAAATTATCCTAGAGAGATGTGCCTAAAGTATGCGACCCTTCCAAAGGATGAATGAAAAAGAAATAAATGATTTTATGATGAGTGCTTTGAAGGAGAGAACTTATCTGAAGTATAGTTATGGATCATTGATCGAGCTTCTCAAAGGATGATCATCGTCTCTGAGAAAATGCATGTTAGATCAATCATTAGGGAGGGTGTGAAATAATAAGAACTTGGATGTACACTGTATAGTACTAATAGAGATCAATCAAAATGAAGAGTTGAGTCATGAACTAATCAATCAAGTGTTAACAGATAAATAAAAGCATTCACATTTGAAAAATGATGAAAAACGGGCTTTGTTTGGTTGGTAGTTTAGTTTAGTTTAGTTTTGGTAGTGGGAAGAGAGAGAAATAGGGTAATGATTGGAGAGAGGGGTAATGATTGGAGAGAGATAGAGAGAGAAATGAAATTAATAATTAGAAATATAGGGTAATGATTGGAGAAAGATATAGGATAATGATTGAAAAACAAAACTAAAACTAAAGATAAATGGCAACCGAACACAACGACATAATTTCTATTTGGAAAGCTTTAGTGTATAATGATGAACGATAAATAGAGGATTTATTGGGACTTGGGAGGAAAACTTTGTATTTTCATTTAAGTAATATTCCTTATCGAAAAATTATCTTATAAATATTCATGCAATTTTCCGAAAAGTTTATATTTCCGAGTTGGGATTCTAATAAAAAATATATACTCTAAATTAATTAGCATGTGGTTTGGCTTTATAATTCAGGTTGGCTAATTTTATTTTATTTTGTCTTTACTCAATGTATTTTCACATTTGTTAGTTTTGTGTTAATTTTTGTGAATTATTAGTTCGTCTCGAATGGAGAAATCGGAAGAGTAAAATTATGATCCACATTTAAATTTTTTTGAAAATAAGTTAAGAAGACAGAAAAAATTTAATTTTGGATCATAATTTTTTACTTTTTGATTTCTCTTGTCGAGACACACAATAGTCTACAAATTTGACATCCCTCCCATATTATATAGATTTTCATTATTTTTATTTCAAATTTTGGCTGATTATAGCATTATGATTAATCACAAATTTCGAAATATTATTAGTCAATAAAAGAAAGAGTTAAGATTAGGATTAAGATTAAGATTAGTCAACAAAAGAAAGGCATGATTGATTTAATTTCCGGAATATAGCATTAGGATTATACAATCATGCCTTTTCGGAATATACAATTTTGGCGGATTATAGAATTAGGATTGGGATAACTTCATTAGTTATAGATTACCATAATTAGTCATTAATTTCCAAAATATTAGGCATGATTGATTCAAAGTCATTTAAAAGGATTCAAAGGCATGTATATTTCCAATCCAACGGTTGAAAAATATGTACCAATCCAACGGTAAAAAATATGTACCGCTCTTCCATATTATATAGACTAGCAAATGCCCGTGCCTGAAGGCACGGCTCGAACATTTAACACATAATGCTACACTCCAACCCTATTGAGTTGTTAATATTGAGATTTCCCGTTAGCGCACGACTTGAGCTCAACTGAGTCACTTCCGTGTTGTTAGTCACAAACCTAAGAGAACTAACCCCATAATATTCACTTGAAATCAACTGCATGAAAGGATAATAAAACTGCAATAACAATTAGCTTAACAGTATAAAATTTAAATGGATTAATCAACAGATTCACTAATAGGACGTGTTAATCGTCCAATACGTACGCAAAATCATCGTAGGATTAAGTGTATTTTAGGGGGAAAGGAGGAATTACAACATTAAATAATTGTTTCATCAACCACGTCTCTCTCTCTCTCTCTCTCTCTCTCTCTCTTGTTTTTTATTTTTTCTAAGCATCAACCACATCTCTTTGTTTCTTCTATTACCACATGACAACTGTAATAACCATTAGTAATACCTCGAATTTAAGCTCGACGCAGAATTTCTCTAAATATATTTTTGCTGATATTTCCTGCAGTAAATATTAGAAAGTAAGAAGAGGGTAGAAGAAAACAACAAAGTTAAGATTAACGTAAAAAACCCAAGGTTGTCAAAAAAAAATAAAAAATAATTATTCTCTCACGCTCATATTTTTTCTCCCAATATTCGGCAAAAGAAACCCAATAAGAATAAAAATCGTTCAAGAAAAAAATCGAACATGCAATATAAGTATTGAAAAAAAATCCTTCACTTTTCTTTTTTCTTTCACTGGTGGGGATAGTAAAAAAAAAGAGAATCTAATAGGTAAGAGCAAGTATATCAGATTAGGCAAAAATTGAGCCAAAATTGCCCATGAACAGTGCACATTTTTCCTGTTAACTACCCATATCTCTTTCAATACTATACCAATACTATTTATTTTACCTATTCTCTATTAAAATAATACTTTCTTTTTCTTTTTCTTCTTTTCTTTTCACTTTTTTTCTTCTTGTGACAGGAGAGAAAGAGAGGCTAGAAGAGAGAGAAAATAATATTAAATTTATAAATGGTGAATAGTTCTTAGGTAAATTTACCTAAGCCCTATTGCAAAATTTATTTTACCTAACCTAAAAAGGAGCTATTGCTAACCTGGTGCAATGCACATTTTTGGTTTTTGGTTAGGTAAAATACCTAAGATGCTATTTTACCTAATCTAGTGTACATGCTCTAAGAGGTCAATCACAAATGCAATCCCTCCTCCCTCCTGTGATAAAGCCTTACCTTAGAGATGTATCGACAGTTATCTTTCTTGACGAATAGGGAAAAAGATTATTAGCCAACACAAAGAAGTAAAAACATTAAATCGATCAAGGCTTACACTGAAGTTGGAAAATTAATCGTTCTTCCTCTAAATTAATTTTGTACTCGAGCAAAGAAATCTATTATAGGTTTCCTGTAATAGAACACCTATGGATTTATGCGTATGTCTTATAGGTTTCCTCTAATTTTTTTCCCAAATATATCAAAATATAAATATTGATTAGTTATTATACTCCTGATAAGTCACTTTGTTTATAACAGAACAATGAAACTCAAAACATGTACCGATTGCGAAATAGTTCCAAGATGAACCATAAATCAAATAGTCATGCAAAAGATCTGTGTTTCACTATAATGACTGGAAAAAGAAAAAAAAAACCAAGACGTAAATAGAAAACAAAAATCGGTAATTGTATTAGTTCACTACATAAATCAACGTAAACATTGGGGGTATACTGAAAGAAAATAATGAAATACACTCACCTCAATTATTTCGGAAGCAGAGTGAAATACAAAACCGTATATTTGCGCAATACGTATTCAACAAAAAATCTGATACAAAAAAAAGGGAACCGTGAAATACACTCACCTCAATTATTTCGGAAGTAGAGTGAAATACAAAACCGTATATATGCGCAATACATATTCGACAAAAAATCTGATACAAAAAAAAAAGGGAACCGTGAAATACAAAAAGAAATACAAAAAAAGAAAGAATGAAATACAAACCAAACTAACAGCCGTATTAAGCAAACAAAAAATTCGATAAAAGGGAAGCAAGACAATACCGTGCGTTGGGGGTAAACCGAAAAAAAAAATGAAATACACTCACCTCAAGTTATGGTGTTTCGGAAGCAGAGGGGATGGGGGAGGAGTGGGGGAGGAGTGAGGGAGAGAGTAAAACAATAAAATACAAAACCGTGTATATTGATTTTTCCGTGCTCTGTTTGGGGCGGATTGAGATGATAGAGTTGAGGTAACATGGGTTTAGCGAATGTCTGTGCCTGAAGGCACGGTGCAACGATCAGTACACACAAATAAATACTGGACATTGAACCTAATACTATATCAACCCCTGCCCAATGAATTCAATTTTGCGGAAAACAATAACCCAAATATATTTATTGACCTGTTTAACTTCAATCAGCAAGTAAAGAACAAATAATTTTCCAATCCCTAACTTCTGCATGCACAACTCAAATGCATAAAACTTTGATAAAATAAAAAACATCATCCAAATAAAAAATAATACATAACAACAAAAATGCATGTCTCGAGTAGATATATAAAAAGAACAAACTAAGATTTTCTCCCTAGGAAAGTCTGTCCACAAACACAACTAATGTCGAACTTAATATGGTCTTCCACGAACACAGCTCTCATCCCTACTATCAATGGAAAAAAAGCCAAATTAAATTGTCAGAAACTAGCCATTAATTAATAGGTAACAAAGTGAATCAAACTATCAAAATAGAGGATGAGACGGGTTCAAAATCGGTGATCTTCATGGTCTTATTGTTGTCTCAGTGAAGTTTTAGAGCACATGTGATTACTCTCCATCAAAAAGCTTTAGTAAACTAACCCGTAAAAGGAAAATTCAATAGAGAAAAATTGAGTCGTAAATAGTTCTCAAATGCCGGCATTTTAAAGACAATATACAAATACAGCTAAAGTGGGGAAAAAGAGAAGCCCAATTTGTACCTGGTTTGATACTCCATTGCCCACTTTTTTTTTGAACGGCACTCCATTGCCCACATGTGTTGGCTTCCCTTTGCTAGCGAAAAAGAAAAGCTCATACACGTATATGTACCGATATGCTAATTTGAAAATTGATTTAGAAAAACTCCACAAATGAAAAACAGTTTCTAAATTTCACCTTCGTCAACCACAATCAATTATTCAATTGGTGAGTGAATGACAATTGCTCTTTAATTCTTCAGATTGGCCAATACCCAAATATAAAATCAAGTTCTTTATAATCCAAGTCCAATTAATTAGTCTTTGTGAAATAGCTGGGATTGAGATGGCTTACATGAAGAAAGAAGCGGTGATGATGAGGCCGATCGCGAGCATCAAGACAGCTAGGGTTGGGAACCACTCATCGAGGACCGGGCTCGATATGGATTTCACTGACCGACCCTGTTTTCAATTCCAAATCGAAAACACAAAAAGCAAAAAGCAAAAAACAGAAAACAGAAACAAAAAAGAAGCAAAAAAGAAGCAAAATAGAAGAGAGGGGAGAAATTTGAAACTACCATTTTCAGATTTGCAATCTTCTTTTCTGTTTGTTTGAAAGACTTTGAACATTCGATGATTATACTCTGAAAATACAAAAAATGAAACAAAAAATCAGAGAGTGGTTGGGGATTGAAGAAATGAGCTTTCGCACTGCATATTCTTTGAATAGAGAGAGAGAAGCGTGAACTAAGTGCATGTGTTTGAAATTTGAAATGAGAGAAAAAAAACTGATCTACCGCTTCTTCTTTTTTCTTTTTTGGCTGTGTCCATAATTGATGGCTTAATGGCAGCAAACTATCCATATTTAGTGTTTGGGTGAGATTTCAAATCCTAAAAAAAACTGATCTATCGCTTCTTCTTCTTCTTTTTTCTTTTTTGGTTGTGTCCATAATTGATGGCTTAATGGCAGCAAACTATCCATATTGTGTTTGCGTGAGATTTCAAATCCTAAAAGAAATCCTGGCCGTTGAATTGTTAGGGGTGAGAAGGAAAGAAGAGAAACCAAATCTCAGTACAATATGAGGAAATCATCCACCAAATTTTGCTTTGTCGTTACGGTAATCATGCACCAAATTTTGATCCCAAAAAAAAAAAATCATTCTGAATAAATGTAACCTATTTTAGAGAGAGAGAGATGGGAAAATCAAATTTCCAAATGAGGCACGGGAAGGTGTGTTTGAGAGATGCTCAAAAAATGTGAAGTATTTACGGGCCTGCCATTGTAGAATAGAGGGTGTAGATTTATGCAGGGTATAATTCTAGACCGTTGGTTATCTTTTGGATTCAAACACTTCCCTATTATATTATATAGATATGTAAATATAGATGAGCATCTGCCATTTTGTCATTGCGTTCTCATCTCTCCTCTCTCTCTCTCAATCACAAATGGCAACGTTGCCATATATCATTTGCCATATATGGCAAATGAATTTGCATTTGCCAAATTTAAGAAAACTTTAGCCTTGTGTGTGTGGCACCAAATTTTCCATTTCTTTTTTTATTTTTGAGAAATGATAAAGAATTTTACTACTAAAAAAAATGGCGACCGGTGTGGATGCTCTAATGGGGAAAATCCCGCGATGAGGTTTAATACTTGGTGGACCATTTCTAAACTAGATGGACCACTGGTCCACTACTGTCTAACGAGGTTATGAACTAAAGTTTACACAAAACGAATAACCTCTCATTTTGTCCTCATTTTTCTTAATTTTAAAAAAAAATTATTTTATGAACATAGGATTTTTGAGATCGGTGAAAATCCAACCATCACGTGAATGTGATGTATCTCACAATATAATTATCAAGATCCAAAAATTATTTGGTAAATCACCAAAATCACCCCTGAGATTTTTGAAAATTATAGATTTCCTCCTCAAGTAGGGAAATTTGAAAATACCCCCTGTCGCATAACACATTACTCCCTTGTCGTGATGTAGCCGCTAACAAATTCGATGAAATCTATTTGACATCATCAAATCCTAATTACAATGGACTAAACTATCTTTTCGTAGTTTGTGAAAAGCTATTTTCAAACATCTGCAGCCTTTCACAAGTTACAAAAAGACAATGTGGTCCATTCTAATTAGGATTGTTGATGTCACACAAATTTTGTCAAATTTCCTAACGTCTACACGTGAGAGGGCAATCTATAGTTTGCAAAAGAATCTCGGGGTTGTTTTGATAGTTTGTCAACAAAAATTTTGGCCCTGCGTTACTTGAGGAGAATAGTTAAGATTAGTGCTTGACGGATTCCTAGACCTAAAATAACGGGCTGCCCCAAGCGTAGGGCTGGGACTGACGTAGCACAATATCCGGTAAGACCGGAGTCGAATCCACAGAGACAATGATGTGTGCTAACTAAGAAAGTCGGGTTGTTACTATTTAAACTAGCTTTTAGGTAGCCACCTCTTGCCGTTTGATGCTGAAATTGACTAAAATTAGGGAATTGTTTGGTTTTTCAAATAATTAAAAGGGAGGTACGGTCGTAAGGTTCATAGCACTCGCAACCAGTCCTGGACTCATCTACTCCAATCGGTGTTCTTAAAAACGTTTGACTTTAGAGAAAAAAAGCTATCCCGAAAGATGCGAACCTTTATGGTCGCCATTTACCCATGCGCAGCAGAGAATAAGTTTTGGTCCCCCATTCCCCCCTTCACATGGGCTCCGATGATGTCCGGGTTCGTCCAACGGACGTACTTTATTAACCTAAAATTGTCTTTTCCTTATTATCTCGAAAAACAGGGGCAGAACGTGTCCGACCTGGACACGGTGTGCTAATCACCCTGCGACCCTACCTAAATGACTACTCACCCATTACCAAGCAAAAAACGAAAGACAACCTAGTTTGAAACATACTTCTATTCCTCGAGATATAAAATAAATAAAAGATCTAAGTTAAACAAGAACCAACAAACAACTTTTATAAAGAACGAAAATCAATACGAATTACCGGAGTGCGAATAATTGAACAAAACTTCAAATACTTAAAAGGAAAATAGAACACTAAACAATACTGAACGCATGCGCAGCCCCTGTTCTTCGTGAACACGGCAGCCCCGTTCGTTGTTCCTGTTCCGCGTGTTGTGGGAAATCCCCCCAAGATCCCCTTTCTCCTGTTTGTGCGTGATGCTTTTATAGCTACCGTAGCCGACTCATCCAAAACCCTTCTCCTACTTTTTTAATTCCCAGCCGTGGCCACTTTCTCCTTGGCCCATCATTTAGTCAAACTAATTGTGAACTATTGAGCCCACCTAAGAGAAGTCTGTTCGGCTCCGAAACGGCTCAAAAGACTGAGCAGGCGTGCCAGAACTTGTCGCGTCCAACGTAAAGGACTGAGTGCCCCTTCTTTTGAGGGCGAGAGTGCTGCAACCTAAGGGCTGGATTGCAGTGTTGGTTCGTAATTTTGCCTCTACGAGCGAGAACTTAATAATTTCCTAACCGTGTAGGAAAAGAAGTAACAACGTAGAATAACTTTATTATGTCGTAATAATAAAGTAGGGATATAAGAGATATAGGAATAACTTTATTACGTCGTAATAATAAAGTTTGGGTACAAGAGAGATAGAAAACCCGAATTACTTGATGAAGTAATTGAGTGAAGGTGAGAAAAGTGAGATAGTTGCTTCATTGGGAAGGCTTTGGTTTAAGCGTTGAGCTTGATTGGTATTTGAACTCTTTTTTTCTTCTTGACTTCTAGTATTTATAGGCGAGCATCCACGATTTTGCGCAAGAAGATTTGTTGTCTTCACCTTGTGGCGTCATGTGTCCATATAACTTCCACTTCATGGGATCATGGGTAGTTACCAAAGGTCAGGCCACTTTGACAAGTCAAATAGCCTTTAAAAAATAAATAACTACTTGCCCACCTCTTGAACATACGAAAATGGAGATCATGGGCCTATTCCCAAGTGTCCACAGCTTCCCAAGTGTCCACAGCTTGCCATGTGTCCAAAAATCTCATGAGGTCAAATGATTTCTCAACTTTTCTCGGTCATGGGCAGTTAACAAGAATAATGGTACCCATTATTCCCATTTTACAGAATATTTTGGAACCACCAAATAATCACTATGGGTTATGGGCTCTTTTCAATAATTAAGCCCAGAATATCATTAGCCCGCAACCGGATAAAGCTAAAATTAATCGGGCCTAACTAATATTGTCTTGGCCCATTAATTTTAACTCAATACATCTCTATTTTTTGGCCCAATTTAATCAAATAATAACTAAATGGCCTTCCAGCGCTAATCCAAGATTTGGTGCAAAAAATGGGTGTGAACAAAGTCCAAGTCCAATTCTTTGGCCAATTGACTTGCAAATATTACTCCTTTTCCTCTGTACTCATGCTCGTGGCAAGAGCTAAACTTCGAGTACTTCCAACTTCGCGCTTTTTGTATCAAATTGTCCAAATACCTACAATCACAAAAATAAGGTATAAAACTCCAAGTAATAATATATATGGACATAGAAATGATAAATTAAAGGGCATTTTGTGAACATTTATGCGCCCATCAATTAGCAAACGTTATTAGGAGTAGTTTTTAATGAGAGAAAATGTTGGTAAATGATATTGGCACTCCAAAAATTAATGCAGATACTCCAAAATCAGTGTAATTTCAAAGCCATTTTATTTTATTTTTTGGAGTGCCTCCATCAATTTTTGAAGTGCCAATATCATTTTTTAAAATGTTTTCTCCGGACTACCCGGTTATTCCATTGTGTCCGGATGTCCAATTAATGGAGGCCACGTCATCCATTTGCAGAAATGGAAGCTCTTCCACGCAGAGAAATGGCAGAGGCATTAAAGGCTTGTACTTTGCAAAAATGTTACTTACATAACGATTCAAACACAACAACTTACACAACCTCTCACATACATGTGGGCCCACACATAGTAGTATGTGTGGAGCTCACATGAATGTGAGAGGTTGTGTTTGGATTGTTGTGTGAGTATCATTTTGTGTACTTCGTGCCATCCAACCTGCTGTTTGCAAATTTTTAGTGGGTCCCACGTTAAACTTCGGTTAAGAATCTTTAACTCGGGTCAAAATTTAGCAGTGTTTTTTTTTTCTTGCTTTAGGTTTAGGGTAACCAAAAAAGAGTTATAAAAGGTTATTTTTTGTTCTTATTTAAATTTTTTTATATTTGTTAATTTTTCGTTGTTTTTTTTAGAATTATTATTTCGTCATGATGAGAGAAATCTAAAAAAGTAAAAAGCAACAATCAAAATCTATTTTTTTAATAAAAACGAAAAAATTGGCTTATTGACTAATTACCCTGTACAAGAGATCCTATGAAATTCAAAGTAAAAATTTTGATTTGCTTCTTAAAAAATAATGATCAAAATCTATTTTTTTAATAAAGATGAAAAAATTGGCTTATTGGCAAATTTTTGTCTTTATTAAAAAAAGGATTTCAATCGTAATTTTTTTGCTTTTTAGATTCGAAGCAATAATCCTAAAAAAACAACGAAAAACTAACAAATACGGGAAAAAAATTGAATAAGGACAAAAAAAATAAGCCATTTGGCTTATAATGCCAAATGACCCCACGTGTAAGCATATGAAAATACTATAAGAGGAACTGTAAAAAATAGTCCGAGGACTGCACAAATTGAGCCCCGAAACATCGTGCATTACCAAAAAAAATTACTGTAAAATCACGTTGAAATCATAGGCACCTTCTTTTTTAAAAAGAATGTAATTTCAAACTTAAATATAATGAAAATAAAAAATATTTTTTACAGTAAATTTTTTTTGCACCGTTTGAAAGATCTCAATAAGATTTATCAAATGAGATCCATATTAGTAGGAAAATTATTTGCGTAAACACATAATTTTTGAACTTGAAGTTATTATTATTTTTTTTTAAGTTCCTTTTCGGAGAAAGCGAAACGACACCTAACAAAATTTTGACCTATGGTAAAAATTACGTAGTACTTAAACCAAAGGTTAAAGTGGGATCCACCAAAGTAGTTTTTTTTTTTATCCGATCCACCAAAGTAGTTGGAAATCATAGGTTGAAGAGGAGCCACCCATTTCTGCAAATGGATGACGTGGCTTCCTTTAATTGGACATCTGGACACAATGGGATAACCGGGTAGTCCGGATAAAACATTTTCTCTTTTAATGATCCTGCCTCAGTAAACTTTATCAGAGGTAGCTTTTGGTGAAGCCAAACTTTACCCACGGGCATAAACCTTATTCGAGGATTCTTTGACTAATTACTCAACGTGTCAATGTTCCCGTAGAACACGTTGAATATGTTGTACTCCTAATCATCTACGTAGCGATAAATTATGCGATAGAGACATTATCATTCACTTCTGTTGGGTGGTTGGGAGATAAGAAGTAACTCACATTGTGTGACGACTAATTGTAATCTACGTAACATTTTGAATGACACAATATTGAACCTAGTACATCGTAACTTTTAACTTATGTACTCCGTACTTTCTTTGTCCATTTTTTAGAGTTCAATATTTCATTTTGGGTATGTCTATTTTGTAAAGTTAGTTGATAAAAGTTGGTAGATTTTTCATTTTATCCTAAAAGTAGATTATATTTTGAAAAGTTAGTGAGTAAAACTGCATGTATTGATAATATCTCTATGAAGGGTAAGTCGGAAAATTTATAACTTTTAAAATGTAAAGATGATACCTCCATAAAAAAAATGATAATGCCTCCATACAAAATTGAATTTACGAGGTGGGGCTCTTAAAAAGGGATGAAGGGAGTAATAATCAGTTTTCTTTCCTGTTGATTTTAAACGGATGGTGCGTGGTGGTATACATTTTACCTTAGCGCATGTTTCACGGCATTCCTTAATTATTGGACTAATTTGGATATAGCCCCAACATTTAGTCCGGTTGGTTAGTGGGTTTGCACCTACACAATTAGCAAGGAATTGATTTTTTAGGTCAGGCCGCAAGAAAGTAATTTCTTGCACCCTAGTCCTGGCTTGGGTGACATGTCTTTGACTAGACCGAGATTAGTTGATGTGCGTGTGAACTAGTCCGTACACTCGTGACCATCGAACCTAAAAAAAAAAAAATTATTATTGGAAATGCTTCCATCTACGTGTTCGAACCTATTAACATGCAATAATTTAGGTGCATGGTTTAGTTAAATCATCGGGACATGATCTCAATCTGATTGCTCGTCGTTGTCGAAGTATTATTAATATGGTTACCCAGTGTGGTCACATGGGCATGGGAAAACTAATTTTAAGTGTTCGTCCTCCATGATGTCGTATGTTCGAATTTTACGGAGGCCAAAATTTTCAAATCTTGAGGTCACTGGACGGTTTACCAGATTGTTAATTTAAGAGCTCCAGAATTAGTTGAGTTTCACGTAAGCTGACCCAGACAACTAAAAAAAAGTATTGGATATGGTTTCCTTAATCAAATCATATCCTGACGGCCCCGTCAAAGTTTTATTTGGACTTCTAGAAGCCCTAGTAATGTATTAATAATTAAAGTTATGATCTTGTATGTTTTTGAAAATTATTGTTCAGACTGCAAAATGGATTGGTGGATGGTGCTATGCTGATTCGGATCATCCATCTCGGTAATTAATGGTCCGGATTACTCAGTGTTGTGCGTAATCTCAACCATCCAATTAAATAAGATTTTTTCTTTTACTAGTCAAAACATATGGGAGAGAGAGACAGTCCTGAGCTAAATATCGAGGTGCGGTCACTTTAAGCCCCTAAAAAATTACGAATTTTACGGGTCCCTTTTCTTAGTACCTCTTATAATAATCCGACAAAAAAGGCCTCGTCTATAATTTTCTCTTTAGGCTTCCAAAAAGTCATGGCTGATCATGAGAGAAAGGGGACAGAGCAAATGGCGGATCCGCATGTGTATTGTCTCCCATCCAAACCGTACAAAAGTATTTCAAATGGTCCGAATTTTAAAAAAAAGAAAAGAAAAACTCTTTCAGAGAAGAGTTAGACTCTTCCGCGGAGTGTGCCGGGCTGCAACAAACTTTCAAGTGTGTGGGAAATTCGTGAAGAAAGGTGCAATAATGAGGAAGGGCAGATGAAAGTTGTTATAATTAATGACTTAACAATAATCAAGATTAACCAAGTTAATTAACTTAAACATAGGACTAGGTTTGTATTGTGCCTCTAATTACCTACTCACCGATCTCGGATTAATTAAAGTGGGTAGAGAGAGAAATAGGATAATAATTGAAGAGATGGGTAATGATTGGAGATAGATAGAGAGAGAAATGAAATTAATAATTGGAGATATAGGGTAATGATTGAAAAAAATATATACTCCATATAGAATAATGATTAAAAAATAAAACTAAAACTAAAGTAAAATGACAACCGAACAAAGCCACGTGGTGGTTGAATTTCATTCCTTTAAAACTCCAAAACTGTGTCATTACTGGGAGCTGGATGTATGTAACACGTACCAGCTTCTTGTTCTGCACCTCTCACCTGTCACTATCATCATAATATTTATTTTTTAAAACCGGATGTTCGGGCGAGTTTGCGCGCACTTCGACTAATTTTCGGACCTTGAAATTAACGACCGGACAAATCCTCCAGTGGCCTCAAGGTTAGGAATGTTTGGTTTCCGTGGAGTTCAAACATGCGACTCCATAAAAGACAAGAAATTACTGCTCCAACTTTCTTGTACGTACCGTCCACTTGGCCAAACCCCTTGAAGCTATTACATACCTTTTTCTCTAACCACTTATGCCTTGTTTGGATGGCATTTTGAAGAAAAAAAAATGTAACTCAAAAAACACTCATTACCTCTACTTTTAATTATTATTCTCATTTCTCTCTCCACTCTCCAATCATTATTCTCATTTCTCTCTTCACTCATTATTCTTATCTCCAATTATTATCTTAATTTCTCTCTCCACTCATTACCTAAAACCAAATTCAAAATTTTCAAAACACTATCCAAACAAGGTATTACTCCCTCCGTTCATTTTTAAGTGTCTTGCTTCGTAACTCCAACTTATAAAAAAAATATCATCATTACATCTTTTACTTCAACTTTTTCCTCCATTTTTCCTATTTACCAATCATTATTACACTTTTATTCACTAACTTTTCAAAATGAAATATACTTTTAGAGACAAAATAGACAATGCATCAACTTTTACCTCCTAACTTTAGAAAATGAACACTTATTAAGGGACAACCCAAAATGAAATACTGGACTCTAAATACAGGACGGAGGGAGAAAGTTTTTAGATGAGTTTGTGATCGACAATCTAATATACCAAAGCGTGCAATAAATCATGTATTCAACATCACCGCATATCTGATAATTTATACTTGCACGTGTTTAGCCCATTTATGGAGGAGAGCATGGCTCCTCGTGAGAGGCATTTGAAGGACATAACCAATCTCTCTACCGGCTTAAATTTTTTATTATTTTTTTATCCGAACTACCGGCTTAAATGTTTAGATGAGTTGATGATTACAATCTCCGGTATTAAAATAATTTACTTTGAACTTGAGTCTTTTGAGACAATGTAAACGACAAAAAAACATAGTTGTACATACAATGTCTCTTGTGCGATCAAAATGGTCCCCTTTTGGCACGTGAATTTCAAATTAAACACACTCTAGAAAAAATTGGTTAATTTTCTGTAGCACTCCTTAGAATTCAATTTAATTACTCTAGTTTCAAACCTCAGTTCACGTTGGGTGCGTAGGGGACCATATGAATAAGAAAAATTATTTAGTCACTCGAGGGCAAGGACACATGGTGTCCCGAATCTTGTATCCATCGCACATATTTGCGTAGTATCCGCCATAGAGTGCATGAAACCATGTAAATATGTTTTGAAGAGAAAGATCGACTTGGAGCATCAAGTGTCCGTAACGCGGGAGTACTCGAATAGTCACTTCAGATAGAGCCCACTTTCTTGTCTATGCATTATATAAGGACCAACATGTCTTGTGACGTATGGAGTACATGACAATAACCACCCTATAAGAAGCACAGCTCTCCACTGAATTTCCAACGTCGCTGGAGACTTGGGTTAAAGGAGAGAGAGAGAGAGAGAGAGAGAGAGAGAGAGAGAGAGAGAGAGAGAGAGAGAGAGAGAGAGAGAGAGAGAGAGAGAGAGAGAGAGAGAGAGAGAGAGAGAGAGAGAGAGCAGAATATAGATACTTCCTAAAATATTCAAGGGAGATGGGGAGAAGCCCTTGTTGTGCAAAGGAAGGGTTGAACAGAGGTGCATGGACTGCGTCTGAAGACAAAATTCTGAGAGATTACATTAAGCTCCATGGTGAAGGCAACTGGAGAAACCTTTCTAAGAAAGCAGGTCTCTCTCTCTCTCTCTCTCTCTCTCTAAAAAAGGACCTCAACAATGAACATGGTGTAGTGACTCAATGTTTCACAACAACTCACCGATAATATTTCTCCTCCCTTCTTCCATGAATGTAAGTCACAGTCTGTGACTGAATCACGTAAATACTTTCTTTCTTTTTTTTACATTTTTCTTTTTTTTTTACTCAATCTCTGTGGTCTGTGTCTCTCGATGTACCTTTTGTCAAGTTTCTAATAAAATGTTGTTGCCTATTAAAAAAAATTAAATAGCTTGATTGGGTAGTGGGAAAAGGCTAAGAAAATATTGATGTTTGGGTGGCTCTGTGCCTTCTGGTTCATCAGTCCATGAAATCAAATGAAAATTGGTCTTTGAGATCTAGAATTGGTCGTCTAAGTTCTTGCAGGTCTAAAAAGATGTGGAAAGAGTTGCAGGCTGCGATGGCTGAATTATCTAAGGCCAGATATTAAGATAGGGAACATATCTCATGACGAGGAAGAGCTCATCATTAGGCTTCACAAGCTCTTGGGTAACAGGTCTCTCTCTCCCTCTCTAGATATATCTCTCTCTCTCTTGGTTGTTGTCAAAATGGTAGGCAAAAGCCAATTTTCAGGATTGCTTTTCAATGGGCTGGTGATCTATCCTTTTCGGTTATGTAGGGAAAACATAAAGAGAAAACGAAATGAAGGGAAAATAATTAGAAGAGAAAGTTGACACTTGACACCTGTTTTTTGTTTTTTGTTTGTTGTTTTTTTCTCTTATAAAAGTTCCAGGAAAATTATAATTTATTTTTACTATAATTCCATTTCTTCCCTTTGGTTCAAAATACAACTTTAGTATGAAATTTAATTTACAACTTCAAAATAACAATACTACTTGTGGGCCATTATATGAAAGGTACAAGAATTTACCATGCTGTAATTTGACCAGAAATTCTGCAGTCCATTTAAAAAATTCGAATAATGAAATTTCAAGCATAATAAGAAACTAAGACTAATTTTTATTTTCATGAGCACACCATGGTGAATGATGCTGTGCATGCGTGCCATAATGATACTGCGTACTGTCGAATGATGTTATAACAACAATATTCGATACTCCCTCCGTCCCGCAATGTTTGGCACTTTTGGGAATTCCCACTTTTAAGAGAAAATTTTTGATGTACAATTGATGAGCTAACTTTCCAATTTTACCCTTATGTAATGTCAACACTATTTGAAAATTTGAAAATTTTGGCCGGATACCAAACTGTTTTGGCGCCACTTGTGTCTCCCAAATTGAAAAGTGTACTTTTGTTTCTGAAAAGTGTACTTTTTTTTCTTTGAATTTTGAATAGATTGTTGTTTAGGGTGCAAAAGAAAATGGTAAAATGGGAAGTTCACCTAATTTTGCTATTGACCTTTCAAACTAGCCAAATATTATGGGAAAAGAAAAAGCACAAAAGTGCCAAACATTGCGGGACGGAGGGAGTATTTTTTTTTATCGACGAAAACCAGTATTGTTAGAATAGTTGGATTAACACCCTTGGAGGAGGAGTTGAACTCCTAACATTGCTCGAGACCAATTCTTCAATTTATCAAAACCATTCCATAAAACTCGAATGACTTGATTTAGTCTTGAAGAACCATCGAACCAAAATTTATTCCTTTGTTTGGCCCCCTCCGACTTCGATTCCTGGCTCCATCATGATCTCAACCTTTCATTTACTTTAAGGGAAATTAAAGTTGAATTTGCTTTAAGGGGCCCACTCTCTGAGCTCATTTTATTTTGTGATCAATATTGGCAGATGGTCTCTAATAGCTGGGAGGCTACCAGGGCGAACAGATAATGAAATAAAGAACTACTGGAACACCAACTTACGCAAGAAGGTAGCTGACCACCACTGCTCAAAAAAATCCAAGAATAACGGGAAGAACAACCCTAGCATTCCCAAAACGGAGATGAACGAGTCCCAAGTGGTCCGAACCCGAGCAATGAGGTGCACCAAGGTCTTCATTAGCCGACAGCTACAGAGAATCGGCACCACGGATAACAAAGGGCTAGTACCGATCACTACTACCGGTTCTTCTGTTAAACCAATATTGGAGTCAATTTCATCACCGTTCACTGCCCAAGACAACAATCCTTTAACGCCGGACGACGACCTCATGTTGGATGTGAACATGGAGGATGTTTTCTTGTCTGATATTCTGAATTCGGACTTTGATGCACCATTTAATGTCGATTGCAGCGGGTATAGATGTAACAATTTATCGGCCGCGGCACCAGATGGAACCCTAATTTGTTCCAAGGATGTGATGGAGGATTGGACAGTAAACAATTTCCTTCAGCAAAATAGGGGCTGGCTAGAAGAATAATCCAACATTGTATATTGTTTGTGGGCTCCACTCTACTTGATGTTGAATGAGATAGGCAGGGCATTGGCATAATTTTGTTAAGATCTTCAGTGTTTTTGTTAAGGTTATTCTCTTAAATTTCATTTGGCTTGATTACCTTAAACTACAGGAGATAAAATTCTAAACCCATGTTTTGTCTTTTTTTATATAATTCAGGATGTCTGGACCGATTAAACGAGAACGAAAAATAGTACTGTCGCAGAATAGTATAAACCATTTACATAATGAGATAGGTGTAGGGCATTTCGGCAATTTTGGATGAAACGTTAACGGCGGATGAAAAATTAATGGATTTTTAAATAGGTCAGGTATTTTTTTTTATAATATTAAAAGGTTAGGTGCCTATACGTAATTTGTGTGAAATATCAGGTGCTATTTTAAAATTTTCCCTTATAATTATGCAAAATACTTTTAGGGAAATGATTTTACCACTTTCTTTTTTGTTAACGTCACTCCCCTGCAAGTGTATTTTTGCACCAAACTTCTTCGCCTAATCATTAACCAACTTCTCTCGAAATCTTATCCTACACCTTCGCCTCTCGATTTTAAGATCTAAGACACCCTTTTAGCAAGACGCCAACGCAACACCCAATGTGCCTAATCATTAACCAACTTCTCTCGAAATCTTATCCTACACCTTCGCCTCTCGATTTTAAGATCTAAGACACCCTTTTAGCAAGACGCCAACGCAACACCCAATGTGCCAAGCCCAATCTACACCTAATTTTTGAACCAAACCCCAAAACTCCCCAAATCCAAACTAGCAACCCAATTGCAACCCAAGCCCAATTAGCCAAACTAAATAAGTAAACTCATTCTTCCTTTGTTCAGCCAATAAGCCAAATTGACAAGATTATTAGTCTTCAATAATCCAAACGAGGCCTAAGTTGTCCACGCTAAATGTTAGGCTGGTCGCACAGCGGTAGGTATAAATGATTGGATTACCTCTATGGAGTTTTGAGTCTGGAAAATGGGGAAAAGCAGGAAGGGCTACTGCCAGGCCAACTCCCTGACTCATGGGGCTCAAGAAGCCAAAGCATTCTGAGAGTAGGTATAGTATTTGAAGCCCCAATGGCACGGTTTATAATACGGCTTCAGCTTTATAAAATGCTACTCGCTGCCTCGCCTTTTACTTTTCACAGTTCTCGAATTTGAGACTGCGAACAAAGAAAGAAAACCATAGAACTTGGACGATTAGTCAGAATATGAAGTTGCACAAGTGTGGGAATCTTGTGCAGGTCGCTGTGGTACATTTGCTTTCATAACATCACCCATTTTCATTCTGTTTTGGCTCTCTAGCGCCATGTTTCTCTGAGTTCCCGTTGTCTTCCTACTAACGGATACGGGGCAACTCGAATCCTGGAACGCATTTGAGTGCATCCATTCTCAACCCTGCAAACTAAAAGATACAAGTCTTATTCTCTGGACGACCGATAAGCCAAAAACATGCCAAACAAGAATCTACCTTCGATCATAGAGGAAAAAAATTGAAATAAGGTACATGGTAATAGAGAAGGTGAGTAGTTCATGACCAACCTAAACTCCAAAAGACGTGGGAAATCATGTTTGCAGTCACCCATTAGCGGTCTAACTTGCAGGGGGTCATTCTTGGACTCTGGGATTGGTTTTGAACAAGCATGTGGCACGATCTCGAGTAACAGGATTGGGCCTGCACTCTGCAGAGAGGAATTCAATATACTTATGACAGGTAATAGACTGGTAAGCAAAACAGATTATCAATAAGAGTTTGGAACTTACTACAAAGAACAAACAACCGATGGAGAAGGAAAGGGGATCCAGAATCCAGCAAGCAGGAAGGTGATGGAAGATGGAGAAATCAAGTAGATGAGGTTAAAGATGGAAGAAAAACCATTAGTGTTCAAGCAGTTGGCAATGGTTGGCTAAATCGGAGTGCAGTCGGAAAGGTTAGACGAATGACTTCATCTCAGGAGTTGGAATCTCTGCTTAGAAAAGAAAAGACGGGGAATAATCAGATCAAACCAATGGGAGGAAGATATATGGTTATAACATTCCCAAGTGAAGACCGAAGAGATGAGGTTTTGAAAGAGAAAAGGCTTGATTTGTGGTTTGAAGAGGTAAAACCATGGAATGGAGAAGCAGCGAAGGATGAGAGATTTGTTTGGGTTGCATGTTATGGAATGCCTCTCAATGCTTGGAACGTCCCATCCTTCAGAGAAATTGGAAGTTTGTGGGGCTGTTTTATCGAAGTAGATAGAGACACTCTGTGGGAGGTTTCTTTCACTAAAGGCAAGATTCTCATTGCAACAGAGAATCCCAATAGAATAGAAGGGGAAGTTCATTTGGTTGTGGATGGAAGAAAGTATACTGTTAGAATGGAAGAAGAAGACACCTTCAGAACAATACCATCCACAAACCAGCTGGTTCCTAATTTTGAAGTTTATTCTGTGAATGAGGAAGAAGATGATGAGGTGGACAAGGTAGATGATGAGCTGGTTGCCAACAAGAACAAGAAACGAAATTCAGTGGATGACATGGAAATTCAAGGAATCGAAAGTGTGGATGACAGGGCAAAGCTTAATGAGGAGGAAGTTGAAAGGGTTGAGGCAAACTGCATTAATGAAAGTCACCCATTTGGGTTGGAGAAAGAACCAGTTTTTGAAAAGTCATTTGGCCAACGGAAAAGTATAGGGGGCAAGTATACCGAGAATATGGATAGCTGTGAAAATAATAATGACGAAAGTAGTAACTCTGACCATGGATTGGAATCTTTTGTCCAAGATTCTTTAAGCCCGATAAATGAAGATTGCTTCGAATCTGTTCATAAGAATTTCCCAGATCAAAATGAAGATTCCAATTTAGAAGTCAACAAGGACCAAGACAAGGAGGTAAACGAGGCTAATAGTTCAGGGGCATATGACTCCAACGTTGCACTAAGAGCCTCTCAGTTACCAGACATCAATCTCCACATCGAGCTAAATCCAAGTGCTACAAGGAGAAACATTAGAAGCCAGCAGTTTGAAGCTTCTTCGAGTACGGAAGGGGATGACATCGATGGTTACATCATTGGCTCTCAAGAAAATGAACAGGAGGCAATAGAAAAGGAATTGCAGCACACTATTCTAGCAGGTAACTCTCTAGGCATTAAGGTTCGAAACTCTGGTATTTTGAGAATGAAGAAGATGATTGAAAACGAATCAAGGGCACTAAAAGCGTCGATAAAAAACAACCCCTTTGCCCCTCTTATGAGGGACTAACCTCTGTCCGTCAAGAGTTATAGCAGAGGATTCAATGAAAATTATTTCTTGGAACGTAAGAGGTTTAGGGAGCTCAATTAAGAAGAGATTTATGTCTAAGCTGATTAAAGACAGAAACCCAGATATTTTTTTGTTGCAAGAAACCAAGGAAGAGAGATTTGAGATGTCTATTAGTCATAGAATGTGGGGTCCTGCTGTAGTGGAATATGCTAAATCTGGGGCCATGGGGCTATCTGGGGGAGTTTGACAATTTGGAGGGCTAGGAGAGATCAGTATTTAGAAGCTGTGAAAACATCCATGGAGCTTTATTTTTAGATTTGTACTCTTTCAACTCCATTATTCTGGAGGGCTAAGAGTGTTGGCCTCTTCTTAGTTGAGGCTAAACTATTATTCTCTGATATTGGTGCAAAACGAAGATGGCTGAAGGTGCAGATGAGTTATGTATCATTTCAACTCTTAATTCTTGGAAGGGCTAAGAAGTTTGGAGAAGGCTGTAGGTGCAGATGAGTTGTGTGTAGCTTTTTCAACCCCCAAATCTGGGAAGGGATAAGAGAATTTGGAGATTTTGCACAATTCGTGGAGGGCAAAGAGATTAGCTGATAGTCTATTACTTCATACTGGGAATTTATCTGCTGGGACTATCATGAATTAAAAGGAATTCTGTGCAGCTGTTCACTTGTGATCTTGAACTAAGGATTGAGCTATATCTTGCGGTGACGGACTATTTCATTTGATGATGCTCTAACTGCTATTGGATATAATTTGCTATGCTGTTTCTTATCCTGCTGCTGGATGCTTCGGCCGTTATGAAGTGGAGAAGCTAGTAATCTGGATGTCTTAAATGGTTAAAGTTTCCTCTAAGTTAGATTTTATGCTGGTCTCGCCTTTCTCTTAAGGTTGAGTAGCTGAGTTGTGGGCATCATTGTTCTTAGGCTCATTCAATTTCTATTGAATGTAGTCTCTTCTTCTTTCTTTTCTAGACCTATTACGGTACCGCCTTCTCTGTGGTTCGTAATTGGTCTTCCCTCGATGTACCATTTGTCGAGTTCTAATAAAATTTTGTTGCCTATCAAAAAAAAAGAACAAACAACCTCCCTAGTGAGGTTTGGATCTTCACTTGCATAAAACTTGTCTTGAGCTTCCAATTCCTCTGCTTGAAGGTCATATGTTGGGGGTTCGACTGCCTCCACTGGAAAATATTGGGTAGAAACCAAAAAAGGAAAGAAAGAGGGCGGAAAGGAGAAGAAAGAAACGCTATCCATACAAGGGGAAGTAAACATCGTATCGCAAGTTCGCAACACAATAGGAAGAGCACTTTCCCAGGGGCTAATAAGTTGAGTATCGCATTAACGAGAACAAAGAAAAACGTTACATTAATGACTCAAAATTAATATGGTGTACAACAGTGCCTATAACTTTCTGAATTTCCTCATGGCAATAATACCAAAACTGCTGTAAAACTTGTCCTTCATTTAATTGTATGATTACAGGGAGAGAACTTGAGTGGACAAGAAAGAGAACGCTCACAACACACAAAAAAAAAAGGAAAGAAAACTCACTTTTGTTTCTTATCAAAAAGAAAAATTACAAGCTATAGAACTTGCGTTTTTTATAACAATTCAAAAGTAATTATACAAACTAAGCCCACCTTGCATGGCAGCATTACTCCTTTTGGAAGAAAGAGAGTACAAGATCCGTATGTACAGAGAAGAGTTGTGTGTCCACAAAAAGCTGTAACACAGAACATAGAGGAGAAAATAACAAATCAATATGCTTTAAACAGCACTGAGAGCAAGAGAAGTATTTCCGCTACTTACAGTCATACAAAAGAACTGAAATGCCAAAGCGAACGGAACAGCATATATTTTCCAAAACACTTACAGATTGGACAAATAAAATGTAGAGAGAGCTGTTGGCAACAACCATACCTTCATAAAAGGTCGGTCACGACTAGCAAACGACTCGATGAAACTCTCCTTCAAAAGCAGTGACACCTAAAGATTAACAAAAGCATATCATGATGTCAATTTCAGAACAAACTATTTACATCCATTCCTTAAGATTAGATAGCGTAAATTATTTAGGCATGACTTCAATCCTGTGATAAGGAGGTGATACGGAGATAATAACCAAATTTCGCGACCAAAAAGAGTAGTGAATGTTGCAGAATTAATACAAGCAGCTGATTGGGTCTCCATAGAAGATCATCTTTCTAACTACTACAGATGACTGAGGACACCGCTAAAAAACTAATTACCAGTGGACCCTACATACTCAACATTGTCGAGTTTGCAAGGTAAGCAGTTAGGCAATATCTGCGGAAGGCCAAGGGACAACTAAGTCACAACATGCAAATCATGATTACCAACAGGGTCCAACTATACTAGCCACTCTTTAGGAATACTGTCTATGACAAAAATAACACTACATACATGTTTACAAATTCCATTGAGTTTGGTTAACATTTTGCGTTTACTACTTTAGCCCGAATTTTAAGAAAACTGTTTTAATATAGTGAAAGAAATTCCATAAAAGTTAGATGGTTCCGATTTTGAAAAAATAGCTTGGGCGACGCTCAAGTAATGCATTATAGGACTTTAATGCCTCTGGAAGCACCAAATGTGTTTCGATGATGTGGTTTCCGACATTCGATTATCACCTATTCAGGTGAGAATGATAAATTTGATAAGACGTTAAATCGTAACGGTTTAGATCGAACATTCGGGAAAAAAAGTTTGCAGCTACCTTTCAAATCTATACATTGAACTTGGTTGGTTATGAATCAAGGTATTCTGCTATAGTATAACGTGCGTTAGCCACACGATCACAAAACAAATATGACGATCCATACCGTTCATTTTGTTATTCTCTGTGTTTTAATGACTCTCACCAATTTTTGGGTCTATCGGGTTTTTAAAGCTCCTTCATCGAGACGTAGATTCATTAATAGGAAAATGAACGTTATAAACAATCAAGTATATAACGATAACCAATTTACTTCATTTTTGGCAGGAATGTTATAATCTCTCCCACATAAAAGATAGACGGTTCCGATTTTCAAAAAACAGCTCGGGCGGCCCTCGAGTGATGTATTATAGGACTCTACGAGAATTTTCGATAAGCTGGTGCATATGGATTATGGTGTCTCGCATGCACATGATCACACAGATCATATAAAAGGAATGAGATGCTGCCCTAGCAGACATCTCATTCTCAGATCTCTCTCGAACAGTCGAACTCTCAATCTCTCTCTCTCTCAACGTCTCTCTGTCCTCTCTCTGGTCCTCTGACGAGCCAACGTTCGGATTTTGATCGAACTATATTTCGATTCTTCACCTGAATCACCTCTCTCACTCTCTCTCTCTGATTCACTGGTCACACCTCTCTCTATCTCGCTGCTCTCTCTCTCTCTCTCTCTTTCTCTCTCTCTCTAACTACTCTCAAACGGTGAGTCGGTGACTCGGTGCGAAGGTTAGTCGGTGACTCGGTGACCATCACAAGTGAAGAGATCAGATCTGAACTCGGTGACCATCATCATCTCACTCTCTCAACGTCTCTGTCTCTCCGACAGTCTGACTCTCTCATCACCTCAAGACCTCTGCTCACCGACTCACTCACTAGTCACCATATCTCTCTCTCTCACAGGTACCTCTATCACTTCCCTCTCCAGTCTCCACTTATCGTTATCTACTTACTACTGTAATTTAGGGTTTCTGAAATTAGGGTTTTGACCTGGTTTTTGAAATTAGGGTTACGAAATTAGGGCTTTTGTTAATTGTTACTAATTTCTGAAATTAGGGTTACGAAATTAGGGCTTTTGTTAATTGTTACTAATTTCTGAAATTAGGGTTATGAAATTAGGGCTTTTGTTACCAAAATCTGAAATTAGTAACAAGAAATTAGGGCTTTTGTTACTGAAATTAGTAACAAGAAATTATCAACTTTGAAATGAAAATTGGTTACTGAGTCAGTCATTATTAACTTATTTAGATGTTATTAACTAATATTCTACTGTACTAATTTTCTCTGTTTTGTTTTCAGTTTTTTGTAGGAGATGGATCCTGAAGACATTCATTTTGACAATGAGCGTTTAAACCATAACTCGGATGATGATGGACAAACTCCACCACCGGGAAGCCTGGGAAGGGAGTCTGTATGTGAAGCTGCTTCAAACATTGCAGCAGCTTCTACTCCTATAGGCGTAACAGGCCATAGCCAATTGGCCCAGTCTGCTGGAACAAGGCGTCGCTCTTGGGTATGGAAACATTCTACCATAGTTAAGAATTTTAAAAATGCACAGGGAATCGATCTAGGACCTAAAGCTGTATGTAATTATTGTCCAAATATTTATACCTGCGCAAGTTCGGGCGGCGTAGGGCATATTGAAGGACATTTAAATAACATACATAAAAAATTTAAACATACCGTAGTTGAATCTGGTGGTGAATCTGATACCGTAGGTGGTACGTCGAATTTCGTATATTCTCAATCTAGTATGAGAGAGGGACTGGCCCGTTACGTAGTTGCAGCAGAACAACCATTTACTTTTGGTGATGATATTAGATTTGAATATTTTGTCAAACATTATCTTCAACCTCTTTTTTCGAAAGTTTCTAGAAATACAACCAGAAGTGATTCTTTGAAAGCTTTTATTGAAGTTAGAAAATTTTTGATAAGTGAAATTGCAGAACTTGGTAGTTTAATCTCTTTTACTTCTGATATGTGGAGTGGTCGAAATGATCTTGGTTACATTTATGTGACAGCTCATTATATAGACTCCAATTGGATTTTGAATAAAAAAATTATTGCTTTTCATTTAATGGAGTATCCTCATAATGCTATGAACATTTTTCAATGTATAATGGGTGTTTTTAGAGAGTTTGAAATTGTTGATAAAGTTTTCAGTATTACTTTTGATAACCATTCTGCTAATACCAGTTCAATTGATTTGTTCAAACAGAATTTGACTATTTCTCATGCGCAGAAATCGTTTGTTGTAGATAGCACAACCGATGTAAGTATCTCGCTTCTTTCTTATAGTAGTAGTTTAGTAGTTTATGTGTTAGTAGCCCATATTTAGCTTGGTGGATACCTCTAACCTGGTTTTATACCAAACCTGAGGTGTAACGAAGCCAGGCTAAATATTGAGTTTGTTTTTAGTTAGTATAGTTAGTTTTATTTGATTGCACTGCTTAGCCGAGGTGGTGGCATAACCCCTCGCATATTCTGTTTGCTGAGTTGAGGTGGCGGCCTAGCCCCTCCAGTCTGTTAGTTTGTTGGTAGTTAGTTAGTAGTATTTTCCGTTTCTTATCATTTGACGCAGGTTTCTTGTTGAACAATTGAGTAGGTGCAAGAACATGGGTATTATTGTGGTGAATGGTCTAGATGTATTGTGGTGAATGATCTGTGGATGTGGATGCAAGAATAGGAGTATGGCATACACATCGCACATGAATGTGTATGAGTGTGAATGTGTGAAACTGTTGTTGTTGCTGCTGCTGTGAGTGTGTCCAGCAGCAGGTGTGGTTGTGGGCAGTTTTCAACTAGTTTGGCAGGTTTGGTTTGTGTTTAGGGGGTAATTTTTAGCTGTTTTCAAAATATGCAGTTTTAAGTTGGTTGGTTCAAAGACTGGAGGTTTTTGGTTCAAAAAAGTGCACGTGTGTGTGTGAAGTGCACGTGCGTGTGTGTGTGTCTGCTGCTTCTTCTGGTGCTGTTGTTGGGTGTTGCAAAACTGCAGTTTTTACCAGGTTTATGGGTGTGTATGTGTTCCAATCGGGCCCTTTCCAGTTCTGATTGTGTTTTGGGCAGTTTTCAACTACTTTGGCATGTTTGGCTTGTGTTTTTGGGGCAATTTTAAGCTGCTTTCCTGTTGTGCAGTTTTTAGTCGGTTGTTGGTTCAAAGATTGGAGGTTTTTGCCAGGTTTTTAATTCAAAAAAGTGCAGGTGTGTGTGTGTATGTGTGTTCCAATCGGGCCCTTTCTAGATTTATTTGGCTATGATGATAAAGTTTTATAAAATGCGTTGGACTTAGGCAAGGCAACATTTGAAGGTCAAATTGGCAACTAATGTTGCTGCCTGCTGGTCCTTCAAAAAGTGGTCTATAAACTTACAAATTATCTGAGCCAATTAGCCAAATGTTAACAAGTGTTTGACACGTATCTACGTATCCAAGCACTCCGCCACCGAGTCCCAAGGGAAGAAGCAACAAAGGATAGAAGACCAAGAATTTCTTTTTAATTAGGGGCAGTTATGACCCTTTGTAATATGTTATTTTTTAATTGTTAAATTTTACTTCATTAAGACCAAGAATTTCTTTTTAATTAGGGGCAGTTAGGATCATTTGTAATATGTTATTTTTTAAATTGTTAAATTTTACTTCATTTTGCATATGAATTTTTTTCATCGAATGGATTTCTATGAATTTATTGAATGGTCTATATTTGTTAATTCCTCTTTCTCTCTTGGTATGTATGAGCTGCATAATTTAATTTTCTAGATGAAATTTAAGTTTGGCTTTGGGCATCACAAAGTCATACATAGATAGAAGGCAAAGTTGCTATTTATGCATGGGCTACATTGGTCTCAAACTCTTAATGTTGCATGTGCACATAGAAAGAACAAAATTGAAGAGTCTAATTGGACTCTCTACTCAAATTAAACCATTTGATTAAGAAATGAAATTAAAAGTCTGTAAATATAAAGAACCAACCATTTAATTGCTCGACGACAAATAGATGGCCAAGCGGTATATAAGGCTTCTACTTGCAAGCTAACTCAAGTTGATGAGTGCTTGTTTCCTTGTTCCTAGTTCATCTAAACTCTCCCGATCCCCGTTAACAAACTAACAAACATTGTAGGAAGTTCTTGCCTTTCTTGTAAAACCAAAAAAAAAAATGGGCAGTTTTCAACTACTTTGGCATGTTCGGATGAAAATTGGTTGGCGATGTGCCAGGCACGACTTAAAACGGCACGGTCCGACCTGATTCGATTCAGCGATCCCCATTAACAAACTAACAAACATTGTAGGAAGTTCTTGCCTTTCTTGTAAAACCAAAAAAAAAAAAGGGCAGTTTTCAACTACTTTGGCATGTTCGGATAAAAATTGGTTGGCGATGTGCCAGGCACGACTTAAAACGGTCCGACCCGACCCGACCCGATTCAGTAAACGGGCAAGCACGTCTTGACACGATTGAAAACGGCACGACACGACACGATTTAAGAAAACGGGTCGGCACGACACGACACGATTTAAGAAAATGGTCCGGCACGACACGACACGATTGGCAAACGGGCCGGCACGACACGACACGATTGGCAAACGGGCCGGCACGACACGACACGATTTGAGGAAACAGGCCGGCACGACACGGTTTAAGTAAACGGGCCGGCACGGCACGGCACGATTGACAAACGGCACGACACGATTTGAGTAAATACTGTAAACGGGCCGGCACGGCACGGCACGAAGCACGGTTAGCACGGAGTTAAACGGGCCGTGAAGGCACGGCACGACCCGTTTGACACCTCTAATTTTGCGTTTACTACTTTAGCCCGAATTTGAAGAAAACTGTTTTAATATAGTGAAAGAAATTCCTTTCCTGAGTATGTAACAAAATAATTTGAAAAACTAAGTCCTCATCTTGAATCGGACAAGAGGCAATGGCCAATTGATCAGCAATTTCCTTAATTTGTTTGAGATAATCCTCCATAGATTTTGTACCTTTACTAACAGTACTCAGACGATCTTTCAATTTGTGAATATGAGATCTAGATAGTGTAGTAAACCGTTTTTCAAGAGCAAGCCATACCTCTCTGCTAGTGGAGAGATCAAGAACAAGAGAGAAGACGGAAGTTGTAAGAGTTGCAGTCAGACAACTGAGAAGATGAGAATCAATGATCTTCCACTTCATAAATTTTGGATTCACAATATCTTTGTCAGTCTGATCTTTGATGATAGGAGAGGGACATGCAGTAGATCCATTAAGATATCCAAACAGATACGTAGCCTGAAGAAGATTCTGGATCTGCTTGCGCCAAATGATGAAGTTTGTGGAATCAAGCTTTCACTGTGACGAGCGAACTCAAATTCGAGATTAAAAGCTTGAGATTCTCTGGTATAGTAATAGATGATGAAGAAAAAGAAGATGTATCAGCCATGGTTGTAGAATTGAAGAGGATCGAGTACTCGTGAGAGTTGTGCGGCTTTGATACCATGAAGAGATTTTAGAAAAGATCCAATCTTACTTTTCATTGATACAGGAGAAACTTTTTTTATACAATGGGAACACTTCACCGACTTACTTCCACTAACTAACTGATTCCACTAACTACTCCACTAACTATTATTCCACTAACCAACTGATTACAACAGAGATATACTCAAGTGTGAGCTAATCATATAGAATTACAGTGTGCACGACTTAGGTGAACTCATACGCGTATCATTTCCCACAGGAAGTGAGACCACCAAAGACCTAGGTCCGATACCATGTTAGAATTCTTGGAGGGTTCCAACCTAAAATCTATTGATAATAGGTGAAGTAACTTCTAGAATATATTAACTAACTTTAGGTGGCTTAATTAATGGGCGATGTGGGACAAGTCTAATAGTTATGAACTGAGAGTGATGTAGTTATGAGAGTTTGAACCTTGAAACAGTTGTAGTTACGAGAGTTCATGGCTATACAACATACCTCCTGGCTAATTCTGTGATGAGATTTTGTGGTAAAAATGCAACACCCGTTCGAAATCGGAGTTCTACATATGGAAGTTTAGTAGCCGGGCCGCGGCAGTGAGTCTGAGGTAAAGTCTAGGGAAATTTAGCCTCTGCCTATAGGTGATTCAGGTTTTTTTCTGAACGACGAAGAAAATTCCATTGATCATCAAGATTCAAAGATGGAACAATACAATATGAAAAGATCGAAATGCATTGAGAGAGTCTCGAAGAGTATAGGGACTAGTACTACTGCTACTCGAAAAAACAAAACATACGTCCAGGCCACTCGATTTCTTTTTAAAGAAAATAAGACACATATTGACAAGATGTCAACAAAAATAGTACTCACAAAAACAAGAAAAGATAAAGATGCTCCCAAGTCCCACAAGGAACAGTGACACGCTGCCCTTGACCCCATTGCTGACAGTCAAGGATGGAATCAGGGGGGTTTAGTAGGGGCGGCTGTCACCGCAAGAATTTTAGGAAATACAATTATTATATGTAAAAAAAAAAAATTAACCCCAACTTATATAAACTCGCCACCGCTAGATTTTTTTTTCCTTATTTTTTGCTATATACGAGTCCTAAATCCTCTATTTTTCCTTTAAAGGAGACCCAAAATAGTATTCCAAAACTAAATTAGTCTCTTTCGCACTCCATGTGCAAATGACAAATATCATTTACTATAGTTTTAATTATGTTATTTTAATTTTTCCTAGAGTCGATGACTATTCATATTACAATGAATCTTTTTATTTTTTACTACATATTTCGCCACTACTAGGATAAAATCATGGCTCTATCGACCCTGCCGTCTTTTTATTTTTTTACTACATATTTCGCCACTACTAGGATAAAATCATGGCTCAATCGACCTTGCCGTCTTTTTATTTTTTACTACATATTAACTCGCCACTATTAGGATAAAATCATGGCTCTATCGACCCTGCCGACAGGGGCTCCTGAAAACCCCTCTGCCACCAATCGACTCTGTATCCAGCAAACTTGCAACCCCCATCCGGTGGTGACCGAATAGTCACCTTCGTCATCTGACGACCTCACCGGGAAGCCCCTCTAGCCGTAAAACCCTGTAGTCGAACCCTTGACATCTACCCTTAACCGCAACACCCAAAACTCTGTCTTCTCAAGCGTCTTGTTATTGAAAATAAATTTTTTTAATCGACAAAAGTAACATTTTATTAGAGTTGGAAATAATGTTGTTGCGGGCTACCCAGATTATATCACTGCAAAGAAGCATACCTCCCATTTAGCTCGAACAAGTTACATGGCCAGTGATAGGCCCTCAATATCATAGATATAAGCGCCTAAGTAGGACATTTTAGCGCGTTCTATTTCATTTTTCACTTGATGCCGTGCTTTGTCTTGTTTTTTTGTGTTTTTGTTAGTTTCGCAGGGAATAAGGCGATTTTTGTGCCAAGTTTGGATCGCGAGGCCGTGTTGGACGTCGCCGTGGGAAGTCGTGACGGGTGTGTGAGGCGTCGGGTGACACGATGGGGACGTCGGGTGCCAAAGTTGCATGCAAAGCACAAAAATCTCACTAACGTAGACGGTAGGGCTACAGCTCCGAAGTGTAGCCCTACAGAAAGCACCACGAGCTGAACAGGTTGAAACCATAGCGCTACAAGGATGTGATGTAGAGCTACCGAAGGCTTAACAGAAAAAAAAAATTTGTATTTCGTTATTTGTAATTTCAGACTTCGGGAATTAATATAAATACTTTTCCGAACTTTGTTTTTAGGGTTCGAACATTACGTAGCAGCTTTTTCTTACGTTATTTTCCTTCCAAAGCTCTTTTCTTTTGAAGTTTTCAAGTTTTGTTCAAGAACACACCTTCCGGTAACTTGTACTACGTTTTGTTCTTAATTAAAGTTGCTCGTGGTTTTAAGTTTAGTTTTAATCTTTTGTTTGTTTTCCATTCCAAGCAATAGAAGCATGATGCAATCTAGGGTTTCTTGCGTTCCTTTCTTAATAATGAGTGAGTAGTTGTATAAGTAGAGTCGTGGGGTTATTAGTGATAGGCGTGTGATATCATAGATATGATCGCCTAAGTAGGGCGAATTAGCGCATTAGAGGCGCATTTTATTTCATTTTCCACTTGATGCCGTGCTTTGTCTTGGTTTTGTGTTTTTATTATTTTCACAGATAATAAGGCGGATTTAGCATCAAGGAAATGAGTGGCCTCGAGATCGGTTTGTACGTTGCCAAGATGCCAAAGCGGAGGTGTGAACGTGGGGTGACGTCGTTTAAACGTTGGGCGGTCAAAACCCATGCAATGATCAAAAGCTGGCCATTATAGTGTGCGGTATCGATACACATATTCCAAGCATCAATACAAAGAGGTGCAAAAGCAATCCGAAACTGGACAGTTTCATATGTATCGATACTCCCATTTACAGTATTGATACCGAAGGCTCCTGTGGGCACACGCCCCAAAAATCCCGTGTTTTAGTGCATGAAATCCTGGGTGCGCCCTTATCTTGCGGAAAGCGCGGCGAAGTGCTTCGCAGATCAGAGAGTCGCCACTCGGGTTTTGCGGTTAGTACCCAAGAAACCGTTCTTTTGAAAATGTTTGGACCACGTCCGTTTGGTTTTGAAAAAGGCTTTTGTAGACTGGGCCGTCGTCACCTTCGATCTTGAGGTTCGGGAGCCAGATTACGAGAGGGGAAGGGTTTTATGGCACCCCCCTCGCCCAGTCCGGAGACCGGTCTCTACTCAGGCGTTTTGTAAAACATTCGCATTTCTCTCTTTATTTGATCATTCTTTTAACCAGTTAGGGCGGGGGAACAGTTAATAGGGATTAAAACTGTAAACAAGTTGCATTTATATACAAAAGATGTAACAAAATGTTTATGGATGATGATGTTTGATCTAAGCAAATATAATAGATTGAGAACAAGCTTCTGTGGATGTTTTGGACAAGCTAGCACACACTGACTGTGCAATGGTGCACACAGGAACAAGCCTGCATGCACTGGACAAGCCATGGCATGCAGTTGATACCTGCGTGCGCCACTAACAACTGGCGTGCGCCGGTGAACCCAATACCACAGCTTCTGTTCTCAACCCTCTGGGCTCTGGAAAGGACCAGTGCACACCCAGGACAAACCACACAACTTATAAAGATTACTAAGCTATTACAAACAGATAAATGGGCTTAAAAGCCACCAAATAGACAGAAAACCCCTTAAACAGTGAGGGGAGGATGATAAAAAGGACCTGGATGGAAGATCCATGCAAGGGCCAAGCCACTGGAACATAGATAACTACCGTACGCCACTAGTAAAGGGGCGCACGCCACTCATCTCTTGGTTCCAGTGCTTTGGCTTTGCACATTCTGGGTTCTGGAATAGGACCAGAGGGACCCAGAAGGCCAAACTAAGCAATAAATATAGATAGAAAAGAAAGCAGTTCTAAATACAGAAAATAAACTGGTTTTAGCATGCAGCAGGGTGATCAAAGCTTAAATAATACAAGAAAACAATGATCCATGATCCCCACACCAGTGTTGCACATACTACCATGACTGGCGTACGGTTTATCACTACTGGCGTGCGCCAGTAATCATTGTACACGGTTCTTGAAACCTTGACCCTGCCAGCCCCCCTCAGGGGTCAGAACAGAAAGCAGGAGCAAGAGGTATTATACCTTTGTTTGTGAGTTTGATGGATGGTTTGAACTTTGAGCTTGAAAGGAGATGGATGAAGGATGGATGTAGTGAGGTTTGAGGACTGTGGAGAGTATTCCTTTGCTTACTCTTTCTATGGAAGAGAAAGGAAGCAAAGGAGAGTAATGGAGAAAAAAACAAAGGGCTTGAAGTCTTAATGGAGCTAAACCCTTTCTTGATGATGCCAACCCTTTGCAAATGAATGCAAAGGGGGTATTTATGGAGGAGGGAGAGGCTGGTCAGTTTTAGGCCTTAGGGGCTGTTTGGATGATCAAGTATTGGAGGAAGCTCCCATGCATTAAATGCATGGGACTTGGCTTGATGGAAGGGAAAGGAACAGTTCTGGCCGGAGTAATGATCAGGGGGGCTGCCAGCTGACGTCAGGCGGCTGCAAAAGGTTGATTTGATTGGTGCTGACTAGCGTTGAGTGGCGTGCGCCAGAGAGCGGTAGTGACCGACACGTGGCAGAGTTTCTGCGCACGCTAGTCCACCACCAGCGTACTCCAGCAGGGTTTTGCTGAGGCCATTTGGTTCTGGCTTGAGGGTTCGACAAGGGTTTGAAATGGATTTAGACGAGGTTCGGGACGCTCAAAGCTCAAACTCATCAAACAACTCGGTATGTTCTCGACCTTAATCATCATTGGGGAATCAAAAGACCGTAAATAAACTATTCTGGAAAGTCCAAAATAGGGTGTCTACAGTAGCCCCCCTTTGACGGCACTTGGAGCACCATTGTTTTGGTACAAGTAACGTCAAAGGTTTCTAGACACCCTCTCAAGGCTATCCAGAAGAAATAGAAAATGCGGACATGTATTTAAATGTACCGTCCATTGAGAGATCGAAGATGGGCGGACCATCTGAAGATCGTTGGAAAAGAGTTTGAACTCTGTTGGAAGATAGGGATGGGTGGACCATCATTGAATGTTGAGGCGGACTCTCCTGGGGAATAAACAGTTGCGGATAGATTAATGCCGCTAGGGGCCGAACCTTCTTTGGCATAAGTAACTCCAACAATCACGGGTAGGTCGCGTCGGGTAGGTTAAATTCCATCTGCTGGGAATCAGAGCCAATCTCCTTATCATGGACCATCCGAGACAGAGCAATAAGACTGCTGGAAGATGTGCTAACGGTTGAGTCGGACGGACAGACCGTCATTGATTTGATTTCGGACGGACGGACCGTCGTTGACTTGAGGCCGGACGGATGCACCGCCGCGATTTGAGGTGGACGACGCCGCTGATTTGAGGTTGGACGGACGGACCGTCGTTGATTTGATTTTGGACGGACAGACCGTCATTGATTTGATTTTGGACGGACAGACTGTCGTTGATTTTAGAGTTGGACGGACAGACCGTCGTTGACTTGAGGTTGGACGGACAGACCGTCGCTGATTTGAGGTTGGACGGACAGACCGTCGTTGATTTGGGGTTGGACGATGCGCTACTTGTAGACCGATGTGGACTAGGATAGGCGAACGGTGTTGTAAATTCCATCCGTTGGGAATCAGAGCCAATCTCCTTATCATGGACCATCCGAGGCAGAGCAATAAGACTGCTGGAAGATGTGTTACTTGTAGACCAATGTGGACTAGGATAGGCGAACGGTGTTGTAGACTGATTGGACGGGCAGACCGTCGTCGTGGATCGATCGGACGATATTCTGATCGCCGTTGAGAGGGTGAACGCGGGCAATATTCTGATCGCCGTTGATCGGGGTGAACGCGGGCAATATTCTGATCGCCGTTGATCGGGGTGAACGCGGGCAATATTCTGATCGCCGTTGATCGGGGTGAACGCGGGCAATATTCTGATCGCCGTTGGTCGGTGGTGAACGCGGGCAATATTCTGATCGCCGTTGCTCGGGGTGAACGCGGGCAATATTCTGATCGCCGTTGGTCGGTGGTGAACGCGGGCAATATTCTGATCGCCGTTGGTCGGGGTGAACGCGGGCAATATTCTGATCGCCGTTGGTCGGGGTGAACGCGGGCAATATTCTGATCGCCGTTGGTCGGTGGTGAACGCGGGCAATATTCTGATCGCCGTTGCTCGGGGTGAACACGGGCAATATTCTGATCGCCGTTGGTCGGGGTGAACGCGGGCAATATTCTGATCGCCGTTGATCGGTGGTGAACGCGGGCAATATTCTGATCGCCGTTGCTCGGGGTGAACGCGGGCAATATTCTGATCGCCGTTGGTCGGTGGTGAACGCGGGCAATATTCTGATCGCCGTTGCTCGGGGTGAACGCGGGCAATATTCTGATCGCCGTTCAATATTCTGATCGCCGTTGATCGGTGGTGAACGCGGGCAATATTCTGATCGCCGTTGCTCGGGGTGAACGCGGGCAATATTCTGATCGCCGTTGGTCGGGGTGATGACATGACTGATCATCGTTGAGAGGGTGAACGCGGGCAATATTCTGATCGCCGTTGATCGGGGTGAACGCGGGCAATATTCTGATCGCCGTTGATCGGGGTGAACGCGGGCAATATTCTGATCGCCGTTGATCGGTGGTGAACGCGGGCAATATTCTTATCGCCATTGGTCGGGGTGAACGCGGGCAATATTCTGATCGCCGTTGCTCGGGGTGAACGCGGGCAATATTCTGATCGCCGTTGGTCGGGGTGATGACATGACTGATCATCGTTGAAAGGACAACATGGCTAATCGTCGGTGATGACATGGCTGATCATCGTTGAGTGGACGACATGGCTGATCGTCGGTGATGACATGGCTGATCATCGTTGAGAGGACGACATGGCTGATCGTCGGTGATGACATGGCTGATCATCGTTGAATTTGAACAGGACTGGCTGTTGTTTTGAGGATAAAGCTGACCATGGCACGGATAGTTCCAACAAATCACGGGTAGGTCGCGTCAGGTAGGTTAAATTCCATCTGTTGGGAATCAGAGCCAATCTCCTTATCATGGACCATCCGAGACAGAGCAATAAGACTGCTGGAAGATACGCTAACGGTTTGAATTGGAAGTTGGACGGACAGACCGTCGTTGATTTGAAGTAGGACGGATGGATCGTCGTTGATTGGAATAGGACGGATAGATCGTCGTTGATTTGAAAACGGGACGGATGGATCGTCACGATTTAAATAGGACGGATGGATCGTCGTTTGATCGGAATTGGACGGATAGATCGTCGTTGATTTGAAATAGGACGGATGGATCGTCGTTGATTTGAAATTGGACGGATAGATCGTCGTTGATTGGAATTGGACGGATAGATCGTCGTTGATTGGAATTGGACGGATAGATCGTCGTTGATTGGAATTGGACGGATAGATCGTCGTTGATTTGGAATTGGACGGATAGATCGTCGTTGATTTGGAATTGGACGGATAGATCGTCGTTGATTGAGAATAGGACGGATAGATCGTCGTTGATGTTCGGACAGGCTCTGCTTGGGGAAATAGCGAACCGGGATGGAAGCATGGATCAGGGCAACATGGGCTACCTGCCGGGAATGGGCCTCAATGCTGATTTGATTTGATTTGCCAATGCCACAACATTGACTGTAGAAAATGCCTCACTGCTGGTTTGGCTTGATTTGATTTGAAGCGGTCTCCTGCTTTTGACATTTGATATACAATATGCAACGATAATATATGCTAAACATATATGTACAAATTGAAAATGCAAAGGCAGACTAGGGCGGCTTCTAGAGGACGGGACGACACAAACGACGACCAGGGCAATTTTGACGATTAAGGGCTATCACTGAGCCACACCTTTGCTTTACTGCTTTGATTCGAATTGCGGGCCTGCAGGTCCAAGTAGGTAACTTTCGAGCGGGTTAGATCACCCTGTGACTTGCTTGGTTTGCTTTTGCGTTGGGCCAATTTACCCCTCTGTACTTGACGATTTGCTGCTTGGACTATGGATGCCGTAGCAGCGCTGTAAAAGTTGCATTATTCTCGGTTCATTGGAAATAGAGTATAAACCAATCGCTAATATCCAACTTGCATTGACGAGCGAATCGAGTTGACACACAGACGTACGCACACGTATAGACTGCCTAGCTCGGAAGAATGGGGAAGAAGAGTCCTAGGATACAATGCAGACTCTCTGACACATGGGCAATAATGAAATTTTGGGCATTAACAGGCCAAAATCCAAAATATCCCTAGATAGGTGAAACTGACACTCACACACAGTCAAATATGTACAAAGACCTGTGTGAATAACAAAACAGAGAAGAAAGCCCCGGAATGGGCAAAAGACCGAAAAAAAGAAAAACGTCGCAAAGATGGACAAAAGACGCAAATGGAACGACTCATATAGGCCCGGACTGAAACCGACACCTCCGCACAGTCACATTAGGCACATATGACCTGCACGGCATAGAAAACTTGGCAAGGGCCCTTAAAACCAATTCCGAGGCACCGAAACCTTGGTTTTAACTTGAAATTCCCACCGGGGGTTCAAAATCGTTGTTAGGCGTGATGGCTGCCGACTGCTGTCTGCGGCAAGAATTGAAGAAGCGCGCGCAGGTTTGAGACCAACGCGTGTCACTTTGAGAAAACGTGCGTGAGTCTCAAACTAGCGCGCGTGACTGAAAAGCCGCGCAAATTAGACTTCGCTGAACTTAGAATAAACTGTGAGCCCACTGGGGCCTCGTAAGCATTTCGTTCTGTTTCTGATGCTTTAAATATATTTTTTTAGGGCTTTTGCTCAGCTTTGAAATTGAAGTAGTAGTTTGCAATAAGATTGAAAGACAAAGGGTTCCCCCTTCTGTTTCTGATGAAGCTTGTTCTGTTCTTGACCCTTCTCGACCCTTGATGTGTACCAAAACGCCAATCCATGGATCCAATTGATAGAATATGACCGAGTCTTAAAGAGAGACTGCCTACGTATCCCACATTTGGGGAATCAGGTCAAAACGTAGTTCAGGCCAAGGTTCACTCGTGTGTTTTACCTCTCCTTTTATGCTCTAACTTTTGCCTAGTGCTGCCTTCACAGGTTCTCGGCCTAGCGAGCTTTCGACTTTTGCCTATTTATTTTTGCCTAGACCGCCTCCTTAGGTTTTCGATCTAGCAGGCTGCTCTATCTTTTGCTTGGAACCGCCCACCCTTGTGGTTTTCGGCCCAACGAGCTTCTCTCAGGGAAAAGTGGCTCTTGAATTGATCCAAGTTGACCAAGGTATTGAATCCGCTGCTGTCGAGATTGATGAGCTTTGCTGTAGCCCTTGATAAAATGGCTTTTGATAACACAGGGTCTTGACTGCTTTGGTTGGAAATGCCTCGCTCCGGGCCACTTTTGCGCATTTTTAATGTGCGCTTGATGGAATGCCGCTGACGCTGTCTTGGACACAGTGCAAGGCCTGGAGCCTTCTGAGTTTCTGCTTTCTGGCTTGACATCCGTTAGCAGGGGTTTTGAAGTTTCTTTATTTCACGATCAACGCCAAGCGTGTCTTTGTGAGACCATGCCAAAACGTCGATGAATTCTTTGACCCTGTCTGATCGGGCACGATGCTCCTTTGGGGGACAGCGTTGAGCCAATTTTGAACCATCCGGGGCACAATGCTCCTTCGGGGGACAGCGTTGAGCCAATTTTGAACCATCCGGGGCACAATGCTCCTTTGGGGGACAGCGTTGAGCCAATTTTAAGCCATCCGGGGGTCTACCTTATCTTTCAAGTTTATTGAAACTACTTCTTCTTTTAATAGGCCGAGCATGCCTTTCGGCTTCCCTTTCGGCGAGGGAACACATTTCCTTGGGGATGACCCCATCGAAATCTATCCCTTCGTCGTCAGGGTCGACACAGTTTATTCAAAAACCAGCAAAGTACTTAGAAGCAAGATAGTGCATATCATAAAGAAAGCCCCACGGGGTTGCCAAGTATAGCAAAAGACTCGAATTTGAGAATAGAAGCTACGACATGGAGGGCCAAGAGGCACGAACTCCGACTCAGAGCTAGACTAAGACGACTTGACAGATACTGTGTCAGACTCGGACTCAAAAGTGTGCAATGCAAGCTAGACGCGATTTGAAAATGCAACTTTTATTGCTACCCTTTGCTTCCTCACAGAGAGGTGGGATCTAGAGGATGTCAGGCCCAAGCAACAGCACTTCAGCTTCCTCAGCTTCTTTGACCAAACCTACTCGGTGCTCCCATGAACAAGGATCCCCAAATTGTCAGTCCACTCATTTGCTAGATCGATCCGGTCCTCAACCAGTGCTTTCCCGCTTTCAGCCCCGTCTTCTATTCCACAACCTACGGCCTCGGATTCAGCAGGGATAGACACAGTTGATTTGGGTTGAGTTTCTGGGACAATGCAGAGGGTTGGGTTGAGTATGGTGGAGCTCGGGTTGATTTGAGTGGAGGTGGGGTTGATTTGAGTGGAGATGGGGTTGATTTGAGTGGTGGTGATAGATATCTGACCAACCAGAGGGCCAGACTCGAGTTGGAGCGAGGAGATGGAACTGTCGTCGGGTTTTGATGGGAGTGGGGGTGGAATAGTGCCATTATCGATGAGATTCTGAATGGCATGTCGGAGGCGGTAGCAAGCATCGGTGGGATGGCCAGGCGCTTGATGGAAAGCACAATAGGCATTTGGATTGTGAGACGCCGGGAGTGCCCGAGGTGGAGGAGTCGGACGGAGTGGCCTGAGGATACTAGCTTCAAGGAGCTTCTCATAGACTGAGGACAAAGGTGCAGAGAAGCACGAGAAGACCCTTGGTGGGTTCCGGCGGCTGGATTGAGGGTTGGCGGAACTTTTACTCACTTCGCCGCTGTATAGCATTGTGCTGTCAAGGGAATGCACTCTTTCGGCATTGGGGATGACTTCTCTGTTGCGCATATCCTCCTTTTCAGCACTGGCTTTGAGCAAGGAACCAGTGGTCTTCGGGCGAGTTCTAGCTTCATGACACTCAACTAGGTCTTTGAACATGTCTTTTGAGCACAACTCGGTTCCGATCGCAGGAGTGTGACAGGCCTGAAGAGGTTCTTTGACTAGCCCCAGATCCGGCTTTGACATGATGGAGGTGAAAAGGTCAAACAGCCCCTGGACCATAACCATTTGTCTGTCCATTTTGAGACCCAGTTCCTCTACAGCTTTCTTCAACTCAGCCAGCCCTGTTTGTGCTGCCATTCCGGATTGACATCGAGGAAGGCGATATGGCAGTGAAATACCCCCGGTAGATGCTCCCAAGCAGGTTTGGCTCTTCTTTTTGGTACTTTCTTTGACGGTGCAGCGCCCAAAGCTAGACAGTAAAGCAATCGAAGGCTCAGGAAGTGTTCCTGCAATAGTTTTATTTGAAAGGATGCAATGTACATGTTGTCGTTGGTGTCCTTCTTGACTCTAGAACTAGCAGGCAAAACCGTTTTATGACAGCCGGACGCTGCCAAGATCCTCGGATTTCTTTTCGACAGTGTACCTTGAAGGGATCGACTAATACTAAGAGATGTCGAAACAGCCTAAGCCTTTGACTATCCCGCTTTCGAAGTTTCAATGTTTGAAATGGAACAACTCGGTGTTGACGACATGATACTGTAACCAAGAGGGCGTAAGCAGCACTGTGCCGGAGCCTTGAATGGTGTAAGTGTTTAGCACCTTTAACCTGGGTGGTATGAGCATCATGTCATGTCTCCCGTCGTTCCTAGTTTTCTGTTTGAAACCTCGATTGGGTCTAGGCAAGGATTTATAAAGTCTCGATTTCCCAAAGTCTCGTTGGCCCAAGGAATTGGAAAGTTGATAACGTGCACCATCACGATGCACGACTCGTCATCGGTCGAGGCAACGCCCTAGCAGGCATAAAACGGGTTTGAAAGAGAGACAACCCTAAAAGCCGCCCTAGCATGCCCCTACGCAGAACGGTATGGATGTATGTACAGGCATGCGATATGGAAAGCAGTAACACATAGACAGTTTATGGGGTTAGATGCAAGTAATCCTACCCTGTGGGTTCCTGTCTTAGTTTTGAAAGGTTCTATTGCTTTGTACGCATGGCGAGGCTGGTTTTGGCTTAGAGGGGTTCCTCAGACTAGAGATGTTTTATACCTCCCATCGCAATGCGTGCAGCAGAGCAATGGTCAAACGGTAATACGTCTCATCATCGTCCAAGGTTGTTGGGCATTCGAGGACCCCGGGCTCCAGTAAACTGTGCCGGTTACCCAAAACACCTCAACGGGGCTGATAGAACACCGATGCAAATGAACGCGCGTCGAAAGAATGATCGAGAGAGAGAAACGAAATGCTTTTCAAAAATGCCTTTTGAAGCTTGGCTCACTTCATTAATCGACACTTGGAGGAAACTACATAAGCGAACAATAATAAAAGCCCCAGTGCGGAGTGGTCGGATGTAGAATCCTGTTACGTTACCATTCTTCAGCAGCGCGGAGCGTACTGTTTTGCCAGACTTTTTGAAAATTGTTCATTCATGTATTAATTTCCAAATGTTGATTAATGTAATGTCCCCAGCAGAGTCGCCACTGTGGGCACACGCCCCAAAAATCCCGTGTTTTAGTGCATGAAATCCTGGGTGCGCCCTTATCTTGCGGAAAGCGCGGCGAAGTGCTTCGCAGATCAGAGAGTCGCCACTCGGGTTTTGCGGTTAGTACCCAAGAAACCGTTCTTTTGAAAATGTTTGGACCACGTCCGTTTGGTTTTGAAAAAGGCTTTTGTAGACTGGGCCGTCGTCACCTTCGATCTTGAGGTTCGGGAGCCAGATTACGAGAGGGGAAGGGTTTTATGGCACCCCCCTCGCCCAGTCCGGAGACCGGTCTCTACTCAGGCGTTTTGTAAAACATTCGCATTTCTCTCTTTATTTGATCATTCTTTTAACCAGTTAGGGCGGGGGAACAGTTAATAGGGATTAAAATTGTAAACAAGTTGCATTTATATACAAAAGATGTAACAAAATGTTTATGGATGATGATGTTTGATCTAAGCAAATATAATAGATTGAGAACAAGCTTCTGTGGATGTTTTGGACAAGCTAGCACACACTGACTGTGCAATGGTGCACACAGGAACAAGCCTGCATGCACTGGACAAGCCATGGCATGCAGTTGATACCTGCGTGCGCCACTAACAACTGGCGTGCGCCGGTGAACCCAATACCACAGCTTCTGTTCTCAACCCTCTGGGCTCTGGAAAGGACCAGTGCACACCCAGGACAAACCACACAACTTATAAAGATTACTAAGCTATTACAAACAGATAAATGGGCTTAAAAGCCACCAAATAGACAGAAAACCCCTTAAACAGTGAGGGGAGGATGATAAAAAGGGGCCTGGATGGAAGATCCATGCAAGGGCCAAGCCACTGGAACATAGATAACTACCGTACGCCACTAGTAAAGGGGCGCACGCCACTCATCTCTTGGTTCCAGTGCTTTGGCTTTGCACATTCTGGGTTCTGGAATAGGACCAGAGGGACCCAGAAGGCCAAACTAAGCAATAAATATAGATAGAAAAGAAAGCAGTTCTAAATACAGAAAGCTGTAAACTGGTTTTAGCATGCAGCAGGGTGATCAAAGCTTAAATAATACAAGAAAACAATGATCCATGATCCCCACACCAGTGTTGCACATACTACCATGACTGGCGTACGGTATATCACTACTGGCGTGCGCCAGTAATCATTGTACACGGTTCTTGAAACCTTGCCAGCATTAGGGCCAGGACTGGTATAGATTACCAGCCTTGACCCTGCCAGCCCCCCTCAGGGGTCAGAACAGAAAGCAGGAGCAAGATGTATTATACCTTTGTTTGTGAGTTTGATGGATGGTTTGAACTTTGAGCTTGAAAGGAGATGGATGAAGGATGGATGTAGTGAGGTTTGAGGACTGTGGAGAGTATTCCTTTGCTTACTCTTTCTATGGAAGAGAAAGGAAGCAAAGGAGAGTAATGGAGAAAAAAACAAAGGGCTTGAAGTCTTAATGGAGCTAAACCCTTTCTTGATGATGCCAACCCTTTGCAAATGAATGCAAAGGGGGTATTTATGGAGGAGGGAGAGGCTGGTCAGTTTTAGGCCTTAGGGGCTGTTTGGATGATCAAGTATTGGAGGAAGCTCCCATGCATTAAATGCATGGGACTTGGCTTGATGGAAGGGAAAGGAACAGTTCTGGCCGGAGTAATGATCAGGGGGGCTGCCAGCTGACGTCAGGCGGCTGCAAAAGCTCCCGCCCAGCTGGCTGAAAAGGTTGATTTGACTGGTGCTGACTGGCGTGCGCCACTGGTTGAGTGGCGTGCGCCAGAGAGCGGTAGTGACTGACACGTGGCAGTGGTTCCTGCGCACGCTAGTCCACCACCAGCGTACTCCAGCAGGGTTTTGCTGAGGCCATTTGGTTCTGGCTTGAGGGTTCGACAAGGGTTTGAAATGGATTTAGACGAGGTTCGGGACGCTCAAAGCTCAAACTCATCAAACAACTCGGTATGTTCTCGACCTTAATCATCATTGGGGAATCAAAAGACCGTAAATAAACTATTCTGGAAAGTCCAAAATAGGGTGTCTACAGCTCCACGGGGGAATTTTGGTAATCGTTGTTTTTTTTGTTATTCTTTATTCCGTTTTATTAGGGGACTTGTATAAATACTTTCCGGAACTTCGTTTTTAGGGTTCGAACTTTTAGGTAGCAGCTTTTTCTTACGTTCTTTTTCTTCCAGAGCTCTTTTCTTTCGAAGTTTTCAAGTTTTGTTCAAGAACACATCTTCCGGTAATTCGTTTCAGTTTTCGTTCTTAATTAAAGTTGTTTATTGGTATTCAATTAGTTGGGATATTTCGTTTATTTCTCTTTCTCCCGTAATAGAAGCATGATGCAATCTAGGGTTTCTTTTATTTCTTTCGTATCAATGAGTGAGTAGTCATATAGGTAGGGTCGCGGGGTGATTAGCACGCCGTGATCAGTTCGGGCACTGCTCCTGTTTTCAAACAATGGAAAAAGCAATTTTAGGATAATAAAGAACATTCGTGAGACGAACCCGGGGCATCGTCGGAGCCCATGTGAACGGGGGAATGGGAATCCAAAACTCATTCTTCGCTACGCATGGGTATACGGCGACCATAAAGGTTCGCATCTTTCGGGGTATCTTTTCCAAACTAAAGTTAAATGTTTTTAAGAACGCTGAATGGAGCAGGCTAATCCGGACTGGTTACGAGTGCTGTGAACCCTACGACCGTACCTCCTTTTAATTATCTGAATAGTACAATCAATTTCTTTGTTTTAGTTGATCTCTCAATCAAATCGACAAGGGGTGGCTACCTAAGAGCCAGTTTAATCAGTAACAACCCGAGTTTTTAGTCAGCACACATCACTGTCTCTGTGGATTTGACTCCGGATTTACCGGATATTGTGTTACGTCGGTCTCCGCCCTACGCTTGGGGCAACCCTTTATTTTAGGACTAGAAAATCGTCAAGCAATTAGCACGCCATGACCAGTTCGGGCACTGTTCTTTTTTTTCAAACTATAGAAAAAATAATTTTTAGATTGGTAAAATACTTCCCGTAGACGAAACCGGGCATTGTTGGAACCCATGTGAACGGGGGAATGGGGGTCCAAAACTCATTCTCCGCTGCACATGGATAAACGGCAACCATAAGGGTTCGCATCTTGCGGGGTATCTTTCTCAATCTAAAATTGAATGTTTTTAAGAACACTAGATGGAACAGGTTAATCCGGACTGGTTGTGAGTACTACGAACCCTACGACCGTACCTCCTTTAAATTATTTGAAAAGAACAATCAATTTCGTAGGTTTTAGTTAATCTCAATCAAAACTACAAGGGTGGCTACCTAAGAGCCCGTTTAAATTATAACAACCCGAGTTTTTAAGTCAGCACATATTATCGTCTTTGTGGATTCGACTCCGAACTTACCAGATATTGTGCTACGTCAGTCTCCGCCCTACGCTTGGGGCAACCCATTAATTTAGGACTAAGATTTCGGCAAACAGCCAGTGGTGGTCTACTTGGGGTGTTTATGGTATTTTATTTAGGATGGGCCTTGTGATTCATGGCCGGTCATTACTCCTTTTCGGGTGTGATGGAAAAAAATCATCAGCTTCTTGACAACGTCTCTTTTGAGTCTCTGGTAGCTCTTATTTGCCCTTGTTCCATTTAATCTTTGTTTCATTTTCAGAGATTAATAAAATTTCTTTTGCCGAGGAAAGGAAAACTTAAACCATGATATTGATACATGTAACAGGAAAAAGAAAAAGACTTCCACATTACCTATATAATTTCCTCCAATGAAGAGGCCGAATTTTTCGAACGAGTTGTGGAATTTTTGTTTCTGCAACAGTAGCCTAGAGTTATCTACCTACAACCATTAGTCTTTTTCTTTTACTCTCTAGTACAAGACTCTTATCTACCTATTGATTTCTAAAATTCTTACCAAACCCCTTATTGGTTATCTGATTACTTGTTCCCTTGAGTTACCAATTTTTCCGAGTGCAATTTTGACCCTCCTTAAAAGAGGGTGAATATTTTCCCCTCTCTCTTATTAGTTGAAATGGTGTAGGTCACACCCGTGCGATACATTTTTTGGTAAGCATGACATCACTTTGTGATAAGATCCACACCATTTCAAACCACAATAGGAAGGAGGGTAATGTTCACCCTCTTAAAGTGGAGGGTGAACAAAACTCAACTCAAATTTTCCCGTACACATTGTATTTTTTCTGGATTCGTAAGGGAAAATTGCTCAGATTATCGGTAATTAAACCAATTGAAGGGACTAAATGGAGAATTAAGTTGATCCAGTAGGTATTAATAATCAACAAAAAAAAGCTTACCCCAAGACGAAGAAAAAGAAGCAATATTGTCCGTTTGGTAATAATATTTCAATTTCGATTTTGTATGTACTATTCAGAGGGTTATGTGGGTCGATTCATTTACGAGGAATATGACGTGCAATACGATAAAATCTTCACTTGGAAGTCCAAGTAAATGACTTATATTATGCGTACGTTGCCCGTGGCATGTAGACTATTAATTAGTAAATGCTGTGTTGTTTACACAAAAAACAATCCTATACTAAAATTTCAAAAATTTTCAAATTACAACACAAATGGGAATTGCACTTGAGTGACTTGTGGAATTTGTTTTGCTCTGGATCACTCATCATTAGCAGAAGAACAAAAAGAACACGCCAATGCTTATTTAGTTGCAATTCAAAAATTTCCAAATTACAACACAAATGGGAACTTCAATTGAGTGACTTGTGTGATTCGTTTTGCTCAGCTTAATCACTCATCATTAGTAGAAGAACGAAAAGAACACGCCAACGGGTGAGCATTTAATGCTTGCTGCAATATTGACAGCTCAGAGGTTTTTGAATCAAGAGTTGAGGACTCGGTGGAAGTTTTGGAAAAGGCTGAGGCAGATTTGGGCCTTCTGGCCCACAGTAATATTTTAACCAAAGAGGTTTACTTGGCCCAGGAAGGGGCAGTGGACTTGAACAGTGGTGATGGGCTCTCGGTCCATATTAATTCGGAGAAAGCTGGGGACTCTCCACTTAGTGGTGGGCCATTGACCACTATTGTTGGTGGAAAAGCTATGGGAGGGTTGTTAGCTGATAATAGAGGTGAGGAACTTGGGGCTATTCCGATGAGTGAGCTCTCTGCTGCAATTGAAGGAGGGCAGGGGAGAACTGGAGCTGAAAGCCCAACGAATCTGGTGAGATTCTCTCAAATTCCCTCTATCAATTTGTTGGTGGATCTCAATGATGCTGGGTGTAGAAGGAGGAGACGAAGACAGCTGTCTAACCTGATGAGTATAAGTGAAGAGGCTGATCCAAATTCGGTGCAGCATGCGCCATGCTCTCCAGACTCCTTCGGCGCTCCTAATCAAGGCGATTCTGCTGTCTCCAGGGAGGTCCAAGCTACCATGGCGGTTGGAGGTCAGTTAGGTATTTTATTTCGGCCTAATGATGATGTGATTATTGGTAGAATGATTGAACTAGAGGCCCAGGAATACTCGGCCTCGCTGGTGAGAGAAGCTGGAGGTTAGCTTCGGTCTCTCCCCTGGTGTTGTTGTTATTGGATTTTCATGTTTTAATGCTGATTATTTCTTGGAACATTAGGGGTTTGGGGAGTGTTGTTAAAAAGAGATTTGTTTCTAAGCTAATCAAAAAAAGGAAACCAGACATGCTTTTCATTCAGGAAACTAAAATAGAAAGCATTGATAGATTTACTATTCAGAAGTTGTGGGGCAGTGGAGATTTTGAGTTTGCTGTGTCCAATGCTATTGGGAACTCTGGGGGACTTTTGTCGGTTTGGAGTAGGAATTTTTTCAAAGTAGAAAACATCATATCCCACAGGTCTTTTATTGCTATGCAAGGTGTGATCAATAATGCTTTTCCGTGCTATGTGGTGAACGTGTACGCTCCGAATGAGGTGATCAATAGGAGAGTTCTGTGGGATGAGTTAATAAGTCTGAAGAGGAACTCCCCTCTTCCTTGGTGTTTGGGGGGAGATTTTAACGAAATCAAAACCATCACTGAAAGGAAAGGGTGCCAACGAATGGAGAGAGGAATGAGGGATTTTTTGAATTTTTGTAACTCTATGGAGCTAATTGATATCCCAATGATGGGAAGGAAGTTCACTTGGACTAACTACCAAGACCATGCCATTCTTAGTCGTCTGGACAGATTTTTGCTTTCTCAACAGTGGCTGGACAGCTTTAAAGTTCTCCAATGGGGGCTTCACAGACCCATATCTGACCATTGTCCTATTATGCTGATAGATGATGGTAGAGATTGGGGTCCTAGACCTTTTAAATTCATGGATATATGGCTTTCAAATCCGAGGTGCATGGCTATTGCTAAGGAAACATGGGAGTCTACGCAAGTGAATGGATGGGCTGGATTTATTATTTTGCAGAAACTGAGAGCCATTAAAGGCAAGCTTAAGGTGTGGAACAAAGAGGAATTTGGGGATGTAAACATAGCTATTCAAGATAAGGAAGCAGAACTACACCAATTTGATCTCTTAGTGGAGGAGAGACCGCTCAATACGGAGGAGACAGCTATGAAATGCAAGGCTAAAACAGATTTTTGGAGACTCTCTCGTCTGGCTGAAACATTGTGGAGACAAAAATCGAGATTAAACTGGATGAAATTGGGAGATAAAAACACTCGGTACTTCCAAGCCGTTGCTAATAATAGATATCGGAGGAATATGGTGGGCTCCGTTAAGGTGAATGACAGAGTGTTAGAAGACCCCATGGAAATTAAAGATGCTGCTGCTGATCATTTCAGCAACAATTTCAAAGAAGAGATAAGGTCTAGACCAGTGCTAGGGGGTGTTCTTCCTAGAGTTGTAACTCCTACCATTGCAACCCAGCTCAGTAAAGTTTTTGAGGAAGGGGAGATTTATGCGGCCTTGAAGGATTGCAGTAGTATCAAGGCTCCGGGCCCGGATGGCTTCAATTTCTCATTTGTTAAAAAAGGCTGGGACTTCATGAAGGATGTGGTACTGTAATTTTTTTCGAAATTCCATGCTAATAGCAGACTCACGCGAGGTATTAATTCTACTTTTGTAACTTTAATTCCGAAGGTTGATTGTCCTAGATCTTTCAAAGAATTCCGACCTATCAGCATGGTAGGATGGGTGTATAAGGTGTTATCAAAGGTTCTAGCTAATAGACTCAAAAGCCATTTACCTTCAATTATTGGTGAATCTCAAGCAGCGTTTATTGAAGGTAAACAGATATTGGATGGTGTTCTTATAGCAAATGAAGTTATTCACTGTTGGAAAAATAGTACTCAAGGGGGATTGATCTTGAAAATTGACTTTGAGAGAGCCTATGATTGTGTCAATTGGGGATTTTTACTAGCAAAAGTGGGCTTCGGGGAGAAATGGTGTGTTTGGATTAAGGAGTGTTTGTCATCGGTGTCCATGTCTGTGTTGATAAACGGGTCTGCATCAAAAGAATTCCAGATTCAGAAGGGACTCCGGCAAGGGGATCCGTTATCTCCGTTTCTTTTCAACATAGTGGTTGAAGGGCTCAATATTTTGCTAGAAAGAGCAAGGGAGCGGAGTATCATTGCTGGAGCAAGAATTGGAGCGAGTGGGTCAAGTGGGGTTGTTGTGTCTCATCTTCAATTTGCAGATGATACGATTATTTTTTGCAGTAATGATGGGGAGGAGCTGGCCAACATCAAAAGGATCCTTCGGTGTTTTCAACTCATGTCAGGGTTGAAGATAAATTTTTCCAAAAGCTCGTTGTGCGGAGTTAAAGTGAATCATCAGGAGGTAACCTCACTTGCTCGAGTTATGGGATGTAAAGTCGATCATTTGCCAATTAAATATATGGGTTTGTCACTGGGTGCTAATCCAAACAGAATCAGAACATGGGATCCAGTGGTGGAGAGAATGGAAAAGAGGCTTAGTATGTGGCGTGGGAGATTCAACACTTCGGGGGGAAGACTTACTTTACTGAATTCTTCCCTTAGCAGCTTGCCTATCTACTTTATGTCCATGTTTAAAATGCCGGTGGCAGTTGCAAAGGTATTGGAAAAGATCCAGAGACAATTTTTCTGGGGTGATACGATGGAAAAGAGAAAGCTTCATCTGGTTAAATGGGAGTTGATTACTAAAATGAAAGAGTTCGGAGGGTTAGGAGTTAAAAATTTGATGATCCAAAACCTTGCTCTCCTGGCCAAATGGTGGTGGAGGTTTTATAAAGATAGCGATTCACTATGGGTGAAGGTGGTCAAAAGTAAATACAAATTGGAGCAAAGTTGTTGGTTACCTCGATTGCCATCTTCTAGCAAGTCCTCAACTATTTGGAAAGACATTTGCTCGGTCGGGGACTCATCCTCTGTCATTGGATCAATTCTTCAAGAGGGCTTCAGAGTAGTTATTCACTCCGGTCAGGACATCTCCTTTTGGAATCAGGTTTGGCTAGGTGACACAACCCTTAAGGAGGAGTTCCCTCGATTATACCTAATCTCTACTCAAAAAGAGAAGGTGATTAGGGATTTAAAAGATGAAAGTGGTGATGGCAGATGGAACTTGTTATTCCAGAGAAGTTTGAGAGATTGGGAAGCCCAACAATTCGATGATTTACTCATGCGTTTGCAGGCAGTGATTTTGGATCAATCCAGAAGTGATATGATGAGTTGGAGATGGGCATCTGATAACTGCTTCTCCGTGAAATCAGTTTATAATAAATGGGAAAAATGAGTTTTTCAAGCAATCGGGTGATGGGTTCAATCTGGAAAAATATTTGTCCCCCAAAAGTGGAAATATTTGCGTGGCTAGCACTGCAGGATCGAGTGGCATCAAGGTCGGTTCTCCTCTCCAGAAACTTGATTCCTGAGGGCCAATCGGTGATGTGCCCTCGCTGCTCATTTCTGTTAGAAACACCTGAGCATCTTTTCCTTCATTGTCCATTCTCGTGGCTTGTGTGGTCTTTGATTTTGGATTGGTGGCATGTTAGTTGGGTGTGCCCGGCCTCTCTGGTTGATTTATTTTCTTGGTGGCTAGGGATTGGTTTCAAAAACTTGGAGAAGTATATGTGGGAAACAACTTTCCATGCTACAATTTGGTCTTTATGGTTGGTCCGGAATGATCTTGTGTTTAACAATGCTACATGGCGAGTGGAGGATCTTGGGGAGTTAATTAAAACAAGAGTAGCAATGTGGATTAAGGTGAAATTTGATATTAAGGTGCACTCGGTGGAGGACTTTAAGGGCTATCTTGACGGTATGAGGAAGGTGACAGTTTAAGTTCTTTGGAGAGGGGTGGGGCGGTCCAACTCTCTGTTGGATGGTCCTCTTCTTCCTTTTTCTTGTTTTCTTTGCTCTTAAGTTTTTGTGCTTAGTGAGCCTATTCTCGATGTACCCCTTTCGAGCTAATAAAATTTCTTCGTTTTGCTGAGCAAAAAAAAAAAAAACGCTTATTTAGTTGCAATTCAAAAATTTCCAAATTACAACACAAATAGGAACTGCACATGAGTGATTTGTGGGATTCGTTTTGCTCTGAATCACTCATCATGAACACGCCAACGCTTATTTAGTTGCAATACTACCCACATGCACCACAAAACATGTAATGCACGTGGAAGGCATACATGATGTAAAGCAAAATGAGTACCACTGGCTTAAAAACCCTTTCATTGTGTTTAACAATTTAATTTATGCATGCATTGACCAATTCCATGTCTACAATTAAGGCTTAAAAACCCTTTCATGGTGTTCGGGCTTGGCCCTCAAGTGTTGTGGGATTCAGCCCTTTAGGCGTTTTTTTTTTTCAACTTTTGGCGTTGTTTTTTTTTTTTTTTACTCGGCAAACGAAACTTTTTATTAAAACTCGAAAGGGTACATCGAGGGAAAAGTAAAAGAGGCATACAAAACTAGCCCATCCAACACAAAGTTGGACAGACTCAACCCCTCAACATGAATTACAACTTGAGCTTACGAATGCCATCAAGAAACACCTTGAACTTTTGGCGTTGTTGATGTTAGCATTGCTAGTATCATACAAGTCATCATTAATGGAAATCATGAAGGAAATCAATTTGGTTAGAATCCTTATAGCAGGAAAATATTGGGGCTCATAGAGTCATAGTACACTCCTAATGTCCAAAAGAACAACTCCACCCCTCTGTCTCTCCTGAAAGGTAGTTTCCCTGCAACATCCAAATCTTTCCACCACCTTAACCAAAAATAGTACCATGAAAAATCTGCGATTTAATATTAAATGCCTTATTTTGGATGTCGATCTAGAGAACACTTTCTTCTCGACTTTACTAGTATTTTTCTTCTTCTCTTGTTAGGCAATTTTCCTTTTCCTTTTTCGATTCATCTCAACTAGACGAGGAAAAGGATTTAATGTAAACTAAGAATATGAGGCAATAATTTTATTCTTATTTCCAGGGTGAAAAAATTTACATCTTGATTTTTTCACCCGAAAGAATTTGCTTGTGAGGTGTGTGAATAAGAGTTGTAAAAGTGTCATTTCTGAAGAGATTTTTTTTTTTTTTGTCAAATGGAATAGATTAAAATTACGCTAACTGAATAAGAGATATAAATACTCGTCAGGGACAAACAACAACGAAAGACAACTTTATTTCTACGTGGGATAATCCGTGCATTGCACACAATAAATACAGAGGATTCCTAACCATTGGCCTGTTTGATCAAAACAAGGCCATAATTGAGAAGAATTTATTCAAGCACGTACTAGAGCAATCTATGATAAACATACGTGTTTTAACTATTATATTTTTTTTGGTGACATAGAGATACAAATAGGTGTTCATACGATTACTTGAACTTTGGGCTCAACTTTTTGCAAGAGAGATTTCAAATTGGCAATGAATCAACGAGAACTGAGGTCACAGTTTCCTTGAACGAGGTTCCAGGATTTGTGTAGCAATCTGATCCACCCTTGTATACAAAATGAAACGTCCGTGCCAGATTGAGAACTCGCACGAGGAAAGGCACTGGGACAGCGGTTGGCCGGAGACACTCTGAGTTGATGTCTTTCCATGCATCTGTAACTCGTTTTTGGAATTCAACACCGATCTCTTCTTCTGTTGCACCATATTGTTTCATGTAGCATTCAACTGCTGAGGCTCCGTGGCCTCTTTCTTGCTCAAACTACACTTGCACCATCACAAATGTTAGCATGAAAAAAGAGGGAGTGCGAATGATGTCATAGTTTCCAACCTCCATGTTTATTTCTATTGCTTATTAATTCACAGCCCTTAATATGGCTGGAATTAGGATTGCTAAACGAACAAAAGAACTCGAGCTCGACTCATGCTCGGCTTGACTTTGGGTTTGTTCAAACTCGTCTAGAGAAAATATAGGCTAAACTCAATCACTTGTGCTTTTCTAGTATTAAACATATACTATGATGTCAAAAAAGAACTCATCTTTCCCAAAAAAGAACTCATCTTTCCAGCTTTTTCATTGAGAAGTTCACGAGCTTAATTAACTGGGGCTTGAAAGCTCAAATTTACTTGCACATTTTAAGGTTGGGGGAGGCCCGGGCCTCCACACCCTTACACAATTCCCTCTAGAGGTGGAGGTAGCATGGGGGGAGGTGGCACGTGCCACCCCCGTTTTAAGATTTCCAACAAAAAAATTTAATAATTACACAAAAAAGGTTAAATATAAGGGAAAAATTCAAAAAAACCCCTGAACTTTGAACTCAATGTCAAATAGGCATCTGAACTTAAATAAACTTCAATTGAACACCTGAACTTTCACTCCGTTATCAATTTACCCCCTGCCGTCTGACTTGCCGTTAACGCCACAGTTAAATAAAAAATACCTACCACCAGTTTGCAATCCTATGAAGCAGAAACGTGATTATGAGAGCCTTAGAGACAAAATTTGATTATGTCTCTTTAGAATAATATGATCAGAATAATAAAATCTTCACACCCGTTCAAACGGATTAAAAATTGGAGCACTTAATTTTTTTAACCATATTTTTAAATATATAAACGGTCTCAAAAAATTAAGTGCTCAAATTTTCACTCCGTTCGAATCGGTGCAAAGATCTTTTTATTCTTATCATATTATTCTAAAGGGTCGTAATTCATTTTTATCTCTAAGGCTCTCATATTAAGTATGTGTTCTTTATTTAGGACCCTATGGAGCAGAAATGTGATTATGAGCACTTAATTTTTTATGAGCACTTAAATATCTTTGTACTGATTCAAAACGGAGTGAAAATTTGAGCACTTAATTTTTTTATGACCGTTTATATATTAAAAATATGATTAAAAAATTAAGTGCTTCAATTTTTAATCCGTTTGAACGGGTGTGAAGATCTTATTATTCTGATCATATTATTCTAAAGAGACATAATCAAATTTTGTCTCTAAGGCTCTTATAATCACGTTTCTGCTCCATAGGATTGCAAACTGGTTGTATGAATTTTTTATGTAACCAAAACTTTGCCATTTTGGTGTGTGGGTAGGGGCTGATGTGCCTCCGGGTCCGGGTAATAAATGGAAAGAGATAGAGAGAAAAATGTTGGAAGTAGGGGGAATTTTTTTTAAAATTCTTTTTGAAAATTTGAGCACTTAATTTTTTTTAGACCGTTTATATATTAAAAAATATGGTTAAAAAATTAAGTGCTCCAATTTTTAATCCGTTTGAACGAGTGTGAAGATCTTATTATTCTGATCATATTATTCTAAAGAGACATAATCAAATTTTGTCTCTAAGGCTCTCATAATCACGTTTCTGCTTCATAGGATTGCAAACCGGTGGTAGGTATTTTTTATTTAACTGTGGCGTTAACGGCAAGTCAGACGGCAGGGGGTAAATTGATAACGGAGTGAAAGTTCAGGTGTTCAATTGAAGTTTATTTAAGTTCAGGTGCCTATTTGACATTGAGTTCAAAGTTCAGGGGTTTTTTTGAATTTTTCCCTAAATATAAGTACTTGAAGAATTCTGAATAAATTTTTGTGGATTATTGATTCGTCTCGATGTGAGGAATCGAAAAAGTAAAAACAATTTACCTTTACCCTAAAATTTTTGAAAATATCTCCAAGAAAAAGTCCACAAAAACCCAATCAAAATATCTCGTCATTTCTTGGATATTTGCTTAGAAAATTGGGTAAAGTTATAATTTTTTAATTTTTCGATTTGTCTCTTTAAGGCGAATCAATAAGCCACAAAAGTTAAGGACAACAACAGCTTAGTCATCAATCTTACCTCGTGGCCACCCACGTCGTCGAGGAGTCTGCCAATCAGTGCTGAAGCTTCAACAATTAAGGGATCACTTAGAACCCAATCAAAAACCTCTTTTGCGGCCAACTCTCCCATTCCAACAAAGGAAACAATTGCAAGTGATCGGAGACCACCACTCAATCCCGCAACTGGCATATACTCTTCCATGCTTGGAACATAGCCTTCGTGATACCATTTGGCTTCAATCAAGTACACTCTAACCATATCTTTCAACTGCATTTCATTTTCATGAGGACAATGAGTTAGTATCGATCGGACGCAATTTCGAGAATAATTTTAAGTAAAAGGAGTAATATTTAAGTTTGTTCAAGGTGAAGTACTGCGGATTTTGCGTATTCGACTAGATATGATCTTCCTTGCTTGGCCATTTCATCATCGATCATGTTGTAGGTATCCAAAATCTTTTGATAGAAATGTTTCATGTAGTCCGGGAGTTGATCCGGGGCACTGACTTCCCACCTAAAAATCAAATAGGTAATGGGAAATGACCCAACAGGTATTAATTGCAATAGTTGAGTAAATCAAATTTAGATAAATAACTTTTGATTCTACTTTTGGAGTTTCTGTTTTCCCTTTTGCTTTTGCAAATTTTTGACCTTTAAGTTTTTTAAAATATACCCTACAAAATTAGTAGTTCAATTTTCTTTAAGAATTGGATCGTGTAATTTGAAGTAGTACTAATTAAAAGCCAAATTCTTTTTACTGCATTTATGGGAAAGTGGATCGATTCTTAGCCGCAAATACCATTCACAAATTCAAGATTCCAACAGAGTACTCTTGGAATCTCAACTTGAACATTAATTTCAAGGTCTTGATTCTTATAACATGGTCGATCAAATCGCAATTAAGGTCAGCGCGCAGGGGAGAGTTTAAGTACCTTTGAATTGCGTCATGGAAGAGCACAAGTTCTTCTATGGTAGCATCGCTAGCATCGTACATGTCATCGGTGATGGAAAGCAAGCCAATCACTCTGGTTAGAATCCTTATAGCGAAAAAATAATGGGGCTCATAGCATACTCCCAGTATCCAAAAGTACAACTCCACCACTCTGTCTCTTGCAAAAGGTAATTTTCCTGCAACGTCCAAATCTTTCCACCACCTATAGCAAAAAAAATAGTACCATGAAAAATATAAGATTTAATCAATCAAATGCCCAATTTTGGATGCCTAGAAAACACTTTCTTCTCGACTTTACTATTCTTCTTCTTCTACTACTAGGAAAATCTTCTTTTTCTTTTTCCATTCATCTCTCAACTAGAGGACTGAAAGGGGATTTAATGTAAACTGAGAATTTGAGTTCTATATCATCAGTTATGAACAAAGTAGAGAATTTTCTTAATTTGTTCTTATCTATTTGAGTTAATGTATTTTTATTGCATTTGGTTCATTCCCAGAATTCTTTTCGTTGGGTTCTTATCAAGGAGCTGAAAAAGAAAAACATGCTCTTAAAAAAAAAAATTGATTGGTAAAAGAAATTTTATTAATCTCTGCAAAAATATAAAGATTAAAAGGATAAAGGCAAAAATGGAAATTAAAGTTAATCACTAAAAATACCCGAGACCCATGCATTGGTCCAAGACCAACAAAATCCCCAAACACCCAAAACCAAACCCCCCATGCCCAAACACCACCCCACCGGAGAAAGCATCAGAACCACCGCTAGAACCTGGGGAACTAGCCCCAATTGCTACCCCAACGTGACTCATATGAATCTCCATTGATGACCAATAAAATGCCGCCGGCGCCGGCAGTACCCGGGAAACAAGCCCCTATTGTTGCACCCGAATAGCACAAGTATCATCCTCCACTGCCGAACTGCTGCCATAAAATTTCAACATGCTTTGAAAATTTCAACATAAGGTGGAAAAGAGGCAAGCCCCTGAGATTTTTTTTAATTGGATTGTGACCCCTCAGAATTTGATCCATTTTATAAATTTCGTTACGAAGATGAACGGATAGTCTTCAAAAAAGACGATACACACACCCCCAAACAAAACAAAAAAAACTAACTAATGAAGAGCTTCTGGAGAGGCTAATTAAACAGTGGGTTTTATCTCACCTTGTGAATTCACTTAGCTCTCTCTGGTGCAATTTCTGTAATAAGTTGAAATCTAATTTCGCAAAATCCAATAGAACTTTGTTGTGGGAATCATCTTTTTCATAGAAGGAGATATAATGCCTCGACTCGAGCCTTGTCAAGCCCAGGTGGATGGGCTGATCTAGAGCATGAACTACTTGTGCTGCAATTGGATTATTGCTCAAGTTTGATAGTGCAGAATTGAGGTGAGTGGTGGTAAATTCAAGTGCTTCATCTAATATGTCTTCTTGATGCACCCTCAGATGTGTAGCTTCGTACAAACTCAACAATCCTCTCACATCACCAATCAACGATTCCTTAAATTTCCCTTCATTGTCCTTGAGTTTGTTGAATACACCTGCTTAAACCATTCAAAAACATGAGCAATCGGCCGGATATTAGAAATATGAAAATTAAAAGAAATTATAACAACAATTAGTAGTTGCGGCTCCAGAAACTTTCATAAAAGTAATCATAAAGGTGTTTATTATTTTTCGAACTATGGAGGAAATATAAAACATAGTACCCTTGCCCTCGATCACCTATTAAGTTTATCAATTTTAACGTATGATCAATCCTATAATTGTTGTTTACTATCTGTATAGGATTTAGTATTCAAAAATCCTATTCGCACAATTGCAGTCAACGTACGACAGGTAAATTAAATATTGGTAATTTCACAAGCAAAAAGATCACTAAGAAAAAAAAAAAAAAAAGGTTTTCCTGGCTCCATTAAAAAAACATTTTGGCTATGTTTTCCGAGAACATATGATTTCCAAGGTCTCCTTTATCGTCATTTATACGCCCTTTTTTTTTTCTTAAATGGTCCTGTTTCCTACTTTTTGATGAACTTTTCTCGATCAATTACAAATACTTACATATACACACTCACATTCACATGGGAACACACACAGTACACATTCAATGTGTGTGCGTCCAGATTTATATATCTTCTTGCTAAGAATAACATATTTCAACCAAAATATGGGTACTACAAAAACCGGGGATGTAACCAAATAAATATGGGTAATAAGTAAAAGTGAATTACCACAAGAGACAAGATGTCCTTGCTGTCTAAGCACTCGAAATGAGAGAGCCACAGTGTAAAGATCTTCATCGTTGGCCATTTCATGATAGGTTTCATATATGTGCCGTAATGTTGTCTCAATCTCGGTTTCGAAATGGTAGCCCACACCTAGGCGTTGAATTGCATCAATCAAGCTCAACTTCTGTGAAGGTTTATCATTACTTGCCACTATCATCTCTCTCACTTTTTCTTTGAGCTGCTCAATTCTTTGCTCCGTTTTAACATCCGGTTCCTATGAAAACAATGATAAATATGCTCATTTGGAACTAGTCTAATGTAGTGTCTTACATGATACTAAACATGTCACAAATAATGGGTGCAACATAGTACGTCTATGACTATATAGTGTTCAAACAACAATACTTGTCACCAAAATGTTACCGAAACATTTGTAACCACGAAATCAAATATCTATAACAATCTTGGCTTTGTGAAGAGAACGACAAAAGTATATATGATGGAAACGAAGATAGTGAAATTATATATATTACTACGTACTTAACTCAATCAAATAAGAATATTTTTATGCTTGTTTTCACTATATATCCTAAACCGAGATTAATATATAAAAAAAATCGCATTTATGTTGATCATATTGGAAGGCTGTAAGGATTTAATTTAAGTATTCTACGTATGATTCAAAACAATCTGAGACAATTTTACCATGGCGACAGAAGCGTAGGCAAGGAAATAATCTCCCCAAACACTTGGATGGAAATTTGCAGAGCGATGTGGAGTGACCTCGGGTACTTTGCCATGGGTCAATGATAGAGTTGGGCTAGAGTTTATTTCCATTTTTCTAGTGGGTTGCTTTGGAGGCTATGAACGGTTAAGAGAAGAGGGTGCTCGACTAAACCAGAAAGAATACTCTTTTAGTCCTTGCTTTCACTCTCCAGCTGGTTGGATAGACAGAAGAGCTCTCATACTTGCTATTTATAGAGTTTGGATGTCCTCCTATTCTAAAAAAATTATATAATAAAGATTGCTTGCGAATATAGTTCAAGAGTACCCTTTTCTTGGCCAGGTACATTGTATTTCAACGGTTGATTAGATTTTTTTTTTAATCAGCGAAGAAAAGTTAATTATATACTTGTAACTAAGGCTGTGTTCTTATTAACTAAACTTAAATTTGAAAATTGTCCTTATTTGAATTTTTTTTCGCTTTTGTTAGTTTTTTGTCAAATTTTTGTGAGTTATTGATTAGTCTCGACGAGAGGAATCGGAAAAGTAAAAAAAAAATTTAGTTTTACCCAAATATTTTGAGAAATAATCGTTTTTTAGCAAAAAAAAAAAAAGAGTCACTTTTTGGCCTAAGAAGTGGTTATTTCTAAAAATACTTGGGTAGAAGTAAAAAAAAATTACTTTTCCGATTCCTCTAGTCGAGACGAATTAATAATCCACAAAAGTTTGGTGCAAAACTAACAAATGAAAAAAAAAATAAGAAAAAAAATTTAAATCTTAGTTAAGTTCATAAGAACGTAGACTAAGTACATATTAGGTATTCACAAGGCCAGTGGTGGTCTACTTGGGGTGTTTATGGTATTTTATTTAGGATGTGTATTTCGCAAGTTGAGGCCTTGTGATTCATGGCCGGTCATTGGTCATTACTCTTTTTCGAGTGTGATGGAAAAAAGCATCAGGTTAAAATCATGGGTCACGTTCTCATGTTAAGGCTTTTGTGGGGCAAATAAAAAATAGGAGTACTACTTTAGAAGCATGTTAAAATCATGGGTCACGTTCTCCGTGCTGTTTTGGAAGAGAATTACAAATATCTCAAAGAAAAATGTTCTTCGTACCAAAAAAGTAAATTAACCATGTGGGGCCAATTTATCTCACTTCGTCATTGGTGTAGCTCCGCCATGTTTTTTTTTTTTTTTTTTGATCGGCAAAGAAAATTTCATTAATCAAATAACCGAAGTTACAAAGATTAAAAGAAAAAAAGGGAAACACGGCATCACAACCAACGACCTGCATCCCAACCAGTACCACCACCAGCACCACCACCACCTACATTGTGAAATGTTTTCGAATTTATTTTCCAATGAATTGTGAAAATGTTTTATAACACTGCAGGTTATTATTGAAAAACATTTGTTATTATTACCTTTTCTTTTTTTTTTAATTGACAAAAATATTAGTATATTATTAGAAACTTGATACGGATACATCAAGGAAAAGGAAACCTAAATCATGATATTGGTACATGGAACAGCCGACGGGGAAAAGAAAAAGACTTCCATATTACCTATTATTATGAAAGAAACACTTCGCCAAGTGTTGTGAAATTTCGCCAAGTGTAATTTGACGTTATGAAATTTCGCCAAGTGTTGGTGTTTCAAGATATTTTTGACCAACTATGTAAGAGGGGTTCAAATCTTGGACTGGATTGACGTTGTTTGCTTAGTCTTTCACTTGAAATTTACTTCTTCGAGTACGAGTACGACCTTTTATTGTGGAAAATATTGGCTCTCTGATTATGAGGTGCGTAGAGACTCTTTCACTTGAAAATTTTCAAGTTTTTTTGGCCTAGAACATTTCAACCTATATTATGTTAATTAGGCCGGCCCAAGAAATTTGGATGTCCAAACTAAATTGTGGGGTGGTGCCCTGCGTATTTTTAAAATTAAACAATGATAGAAATATTTCTTTATATTACGGAGTACTACTTTAAACTTTATAATGCATGTTGATTGCTTTGTCACCAATGGCAAAGTGGTTGCCTTAATTTCTACTTGACTTAGTTTCGAAACCTGGCAATTAAAATAGCTTTATTTTTGGGGAAGGAACCCAATAAACCCACCAGAGTGAAACAGACGGCCTACAACAACGGCAAGGAGGTCGAAGATAGGGCCGTGGGAGAAGAATCTCTAGTGTTCTTCTAGATACTTTTTGAAGTGGGGTTTTGGTGCAGATTATATGGATAGAATCTAGATTCCGAATTCTTATTATGCATTCTGAAATTGTTGGACATAAATTATGAGAATGGATTCTACCCATTTGAGGAATCAGGCATTAGGAGCCAGCATTCGAAAAGTAGGTCTACATGCATGTGTTTTTGAATGGAGATTGCTTGAATGGACTTTTTTTTTTTATAGGCGATAAAATTTTATTAGAACTCGACAAAAGGTACATCGAGATGGTCAAACTCTATTTTCAAGAAAGAAACTTGAAACTTAGAGAGAGCCAAAAGAAAGAGAAAAAGGAAAAGGATACATCCAAAACGAAGTTGAATGGATCCACAAACAAGGTGGAGTCATCCAACCACTGAGAACTTGAACAATTAACGACATACTATTTTTGTTTTAAAAAAAACCAATATATTACTATTTTTTATCAGCGAAGAAAAGTTAATTACTCCAACATATTCTGAAATAGTATGTACGGTCAATTCTATTAGAATAATATTAGAAAATATTAATATGTTACCATGTTTTCTAAGGTTGATTTTTGTGTTTCTTGTTTAGTTTAAACTATTATTCATGTTTCATAGTTAGCCTATATGTGTTTCTCATTATTTATGTTTTTCTATTTTTTTTTTTTATGTTTCTTAGCCATCAAGTCTTTTTTTATTTTATTTTAGCCAACTAGAAAACATGAATAATTGTTGTGTTTCCTGTTTAGTTTAGACTATTATTCATGTTTTCAAGTTAGCCTATGCTTCGTTATTATTTATGTTCTCCTAAATTGGTTATGTTTCTTAACCATCAAGTCTATCTTGTAGTCTATATAAAAAGCATGTTAGGGGCCTATGTTTTAGTACACATCTATGAAAGCAAATTTCTTCTCAATTCTCTTTTCTAACAAATCCAAATCTTGGATTGGGTGGACGTTGTTTGCTTTGGTTTTCACTTCAAATAATTCCTTCATGCATGTACACCTTTAAATTGTGAAAATTATTAGCTTTCTGATTCTTTAATTGAATGGTGGAAATTATTAGCTTTCTGATTCTGAGCTAGAGAGATCAATGCATGGTTGAAATTATTCTGTCTTTATAGAGATTGTGTGTCCCACTTCGCCAAGTGTTGTGTAGCTAGCACTGCCCTAAAAAGTTGATGCCAAATTTTACAACATGTTTCTCTTTGGCCTAGAACCTTTCAACCTATGTATGTTAATTCAACACCCTCATTTGGGGCTAAGCTCGGACAAAATGCAAGAGGAATATTTGAAGTTCTGAAGCACGCAACGCACGTACGGTCTAAACTCGATCGTGGATATTAAAACTACTAGTATTAACCTGGCCTCTGCAGTTCGCAGCACCCCTTGGTTGAATATTTATAACCTGGTCTCTTCAAATTAATGGCTGTAAAGACTATTCAAACCATTCATTGTTATTTTCTTTTTTCTTTACTCTGTTGTGCAAGACAAATATAGACCCCTTTTTTTTTAATCAACAAAAGATGTAATTTTATTAAAAACGGAGAAAGGGAACAGAGATCTAACAAAAAGTTGGATGATACATCATAAGGGCCAAGTCCAAAACACCCAAAGGTCTATAAGGGTCCAAAACAATAAAACATTACAGCTCAACCCTACACCCCAAAAAAAAAAAAACAAATGAAAGCCCAAACACCCTAACCCGATCCAACCAGAGATCGGCCCACCCAAACCCTAACCACTTCAATCTCCACCGCCGCATAAACAACCGGAAAACAAGCCTCGCCGTTAAGTTACCACTTTTTACCTGCATCTAAATAGCTTAATTTTTTTTCTCTTAAGCGGTAGTAGAATACAAGTTTAATTAGAATTACGCATGAAACGGTAAACAATTCCACAATCACCATAAGCCTAACCCAATTACTAGCTTCCATTATTGAGAGAAACAATCTCAAATAATTCCACATTCAGTATATGCCAAACCCAACTACGAAGCTCCATTATGGGGAGAAATTATATCACCAAGTACAAAGAGAAGAGCATGAACACGCGAATGCGATGGAGAGATTCGAACTCTTGACCTCTTAAGCGATGTAATAGTCTCGGTCAACTAAACTAGGCTCAGTTGGTTTAGACATCTGAATAAACCATCTGTACTCTTCATTCATTAAGTACGCCTCCTAATCCTTTTACAGATTCTTCTAATTCTCGGAAAACAATACTCCTCCTAATCCACGCTAACCCTATCAGTGTCTTTAAACCTTGTCCAAGCTTTCCTCCTTCCTATGAAGGAAAGACTCAGTAGTTCGCAGCACCCCTTGGTTGAATATTTATAACCAGGTCTCTTCAAATTAATGGCTGCAAAGACTATTCAAACCATTAATTGTTGTATTTTCTTTTTTCTTTGCTCTGTTGTGCAAGACAAAAATGGAATACTGGACTTCAAAAATTGGACAGAGGGAGTACTACTTTAGACTTTATAATGCATGTTAATTGCTTTGTCACGTGCACCAACGGCAAAGTGGTTGCCTTGATTTCTAATTGACTTGGTTTCGAAACATGGCAATTAAAATAGCATTATTTTTGGGGAAAAAACATTTTAAAAGAAAAAGCTACCTAGAAGACTCAAACTCGGACACTTCACATGGACTAAAATCAACTTATCACTAAACTAGCAAAGTCATTTGTGTTATAAAACGATCAAATAATATATATATATATATATATATTTATTTACAAATAATATTGGAGTGCCTCTAAAATTCGAAATTTTCTGGATGCCCGAGGCCCAGCCCCAAGAGGCCTAGGGCCTAGGCCGGCCCTAATGTTAATTCAACACCCTCATCTGGGCTCGGACAAAATGCCAGAGGAAAGTTCTGAATTAAGCACGCAGCAACCCGTGGATATTAAAGCTATTAATTTAACCTGGCCTCTGAAGCTCGCAGCAACCCTTTGTTGAATATTTAACCTGGCCTCTTTAACCTAATGCATGTAAAATTGTTATTTTCTTTTACTCTATTGTGCAAGACAAATATATAAACCCTTATTGGTTCTCTGATTACTTGTTCCCTTGAGTTACCACTTTTTTCCCGTACACATTACACGACCTTTGTAAACCTGCATCTAAACAGCTTTTTTTCCTCTTAAGCGTAAGAATTACCGCTCCGTTTGTTTGGGCGTAAAATATTTTTTTACCTATTTTTCAGTGTTTGGTTGTGTAAAAAATGAGGAAAACATTTTACATGTAAAACATTTTTCATTAATTGGATGAAAATGACATACTCTTAAATCTTCCATAAGTTATTTTCCGAAATGAACCTGCTGCCCTCCACTGCAATTCTCACTGCTCAGTTTTCTCAATCGTCAGTCTTAACCCACGTTCAATTCTAATATTCTCAGATCTCTCCACCGTTTAAGCCGTCCTCTCCCTCTCTACACTATTTTGTCAATTTCTGAAAATATTTTCAAGTGCCAACCAAGCACCAGAAAATAAAAGTTTGAAGTTTGTCTTAAAAAAAGAAACATTTTACGTGGAAATTAAACATTTTACACCGAAACGAATGGAGACTACATGAAACTGGAAATAATTCCACAATCATCATGAATATATAAGCCTAACCCAATTACTAGCTCCCCTTATAGAGAAAAACAATCTCAAATAATTCCACAATCAATACAAGCCAAACCCAAATACTATGGGGTGTTTCGGTTTCTTATAAAAAGAACTTTTAGAAAAAGAAGGTAATTTCAAGCTCAAAAATCATGTGTTAACACAAATAATTTTTCTACCAATATGGATCTTTTTTGATAAATCTCATTGAGATATTTTAGATGGCGCAAAAAAAATCAAAAAATTATTTTTCATTTTCGTTATATTTGAGCTTCAAATTACCTTCTTTTTAAAAATAAAGATTTAGAAAGAAAGCGGAACGGGGCCTACCTCCTCCAAGCTTTCCTCCTTCCTGTGAAGGAAAGACTCCTTACAGAAAAACGTAGCTTTCATGTCATTTCCACAAGATTTGCCTTTGATTTGACTGCTACTGTGTATGTGTCTGTGTCTGTGTGCCGACAAGCGTGCCTAAAAACGTTAATGTAATGAAATATGCTTGAAAAATCATTGTAAAGTCCATATTTTGGCAAATTCCATGACAAAATCTCTTTTGATTTGTATCCCATTAATTATGTTGAAACTTATTGTGTTAGAGCATTTGTTTTAAGAAAGATTATCAATTGTATTGCATAATTGATTGAGATAGTTCATTAAAGGAAAGCAGTAGGGTAGGAAATATTTCGGCAAGGGAATCTCGTGGATATCTCATACCAGCAGCAAAGGAAATAAAGTAATTGGGTGTATGGCTAATATGGGAAGGTTGGTCAGGCAATGATTTTCAGTGCTCACAAGCAAACTTCTCGATTCCTTTGGCAGCCCATTTATGAACAGTTCGGCTGGCCTTTAAATATTACGGAATATATGAGTGCAGCCCTCTCTTGCTCCAAAAACAGAGAAATATCTATAGGAGATGTTTAGTTTGTCTCTTGGAAAAAGATATGATCGTTTGATCATCAAATTTCCGGATTAATTCCAAGAGCTTTCTCTGAACTTTGTGATTGCTAATCGAAGTGTTCTTCCGGTGGATTTCCGGTGGGTACCGACGGTGGATTCCGTAGGTTATTGGAAGGCTTGAGCGATTCAAGGCAGCGGCGGTCAAGCACTGGGTGCGGTGAACGAGTGATTCGGCAATCAACCTTGGTCAACCGAGAGCGATTCTAGGTTGTAAGTATAGGTTGTTTGTAACCGTATAATGAGTTATAGTGCATGATTTCCTTCCCGTGGTTTTTTTCCCGTTTTGGGTTTTCCACGTATATCCTTGTGTTCATCGTTTATTATTTTTCAATACCTTTTATTTTGCTTGATGGAGTATTTTAGATAGCGAAAAAGGATTTTTCAGTCATTTTGGTCACAATATTTCGATTACGGCAATTCAGCCCCAAAGATTCATAATGTGGGTTTAAAGGACCCCATACGTCTAGTGAGGGCACGTGGTCCCATATTGAAACTTTTTTTTTATAAACTCAAAAAAATTGCATCACTAATCTGTAGATATTTACTTAGTTGACACCCATTCAGGCAATAAATGAGAAAATAGAAAGGAGAAGAATACAAAATTGAAGAGGCTAACACAATAAGTTTCAACATAATTAATGGGATACAAATACTGCAAGAAAATCGGTATGTACCAGAGGCCAAAAGCGCTACTGAATGAATTGCGAAGCTGCTACTAACCTACATGACCTATACCAACGCTTGGGTAAAGAACTGGTAGACAATGGTCTACATTGGTCGTTTTGTGTGCTGTTTTCGGCCGGCGATTGTTTCAAAGGTGTAGCCCGGACGAGGGGTCGACTTGGCGATGATGGTTCCATCTATTGTTCTCGATCGTGATTCTGGGGGTTCGTGGAGAGGTGATTTTAGGCGGCAGTTTCCTTGCTCTCCCACTGCCTTATCCTTGTTTCCTCTCTGTGGTCGCAGGCTGTTTGCATTACCTTGGTGGGTCTATTGGTTTCCTTCTGCCGCCGATCATCTACATCTGGGAGTGGTCGGATCTGCTTAACGGCGAGGCGGTTGGGTGGTGGTGCTGGTCTGGGTGGTGATGCCTACGGTGTTTTGTGTGGCGGCGGTCATGAAGCGGGTTAGGGTTTTGTGGGGTGGGTCTGCCGAGCGGGTCCCTTTGGGCCTGTTTGTTTATTTGGGCTTTATTGTTTATCTGGGTAATGGGTGTGCTTAATTGTTTTATTTTTAGGCTCCCATTTTAGACCTTTGGGGGTGTTTGGGCTTCGTCCCATGTGATGTACTGTCCAACTTTTTGTTGGATTTCCCTTTTCCCTCTTCCCGTTTTTAATAAATTTTTGCCTATCAAAAAAAAAAAAACTGGTAGACAACTGCCGGTGTATAGCATTGTACCCACGCTTTTTACAAGAGCTAGTATACCTTTACTGTGCCAGCACTTCGTTTCCCAGCGCTTTTGGCCGCTAGTGTAGAGTTCCATCTACCAGGCTTCGTTTCCCAGACCCTAGTAGACATTACCACACTTTTACGAGTGCCAAAAAACGCTGGGTAGGGTTTTTTTTTATAATAAATAGTTACTGCAAATTCATGCAGCTCTAATAGAATAGATATTAGCCACTTTTGTCACATATCTGATCACTAACTTTTCCTAAGAATTCAAAAATATTGAAATGGAAAATAATTCATTCTTCATTGGAAAAACAAATACTCCATATGAAATACCACAAGTAGAAGGTATGTTCCATAACATTGTCAACATTCAAAATACTAGTAGATCAAATATTCATAATTGTGCCAAAATATCACAATCCAACAAGTACGCACATTGCCTAAACTACTTGAAAGAAAACATGGATTATTATTGCTATTATTATTATAACAAATGTTGGAAGGCGCCCTCAAAGTTGCCTCCTTTCCCGCCCTGTTACCATTTTTCTACCGGTACCACCAACTACGACATAATTTTGGATTGGGGATTTTTTTTTTTGATAGGCAACAAAATTTTATTACTGCTCGACAAAGGGTACATCGAGACGGCCAAAACTCTAGATGCAAGGAAAAACTTGAATCACAGATAAGGCCAAAAAGAAGAGGGAAAAAGAAAAAAAGATACATCCAACATGGAATTGAATGAAGCCCCAAGAAGAAGGTGGAATCATCCAACTCCCAAAACAAAAAGCAAGATACCCAGCTTTCACACATAGGACTCCTATTGAATCATTGATCAATATAGGGTCAAAAATAGCCGGATTACCTTCCAAAGACAGCTTGCACCAAATAGCTTCATGGCGATTAACGGAAACAATTGAGAAGCATCAAAATATAAAATTTAGGATCATTAGCAGCAGCAACAGCAAAGCATTATCTCCAAGAAGTCATTAGTGATAATCAGCATTGGAGAACCCTTCCAGGCAGCACCAGCAGCATAGCAACAACAACATTGCACACTTGCAGAGTTGGATCCATGACCATCAAAGAGGACCAAAACATCATCATACATTCCAGAATTACATTCTCATATTAGCAGAGCAGAATCTTAACTTCAGAGGAGTGGCATGGCAATAGTGCAATGACCAGATGTAAAAACAGATACATCAGCACCAGGAACAGACTATTTGTTAGCAACAGCAAGGAGAGTCAAACAGACCTCCAGTCCGGAGATAGTAGATTGTATACAACTCTTAGCCCTCCCAGAGTTTGGAGTTGCAAGAGTCGTCAGGCGAAACACACCAGTTAAGCTCTAAGCCCTTCAAAATTTGGAGTTGGAAATAGCAGCAAGTAGCATCCATGGCAAAATCCCAAATCTTTACAGTAGGGCACTAAAGAGATAGATTCAAAAGATAATCCAGGAAGAGGCACCAAAAACAGGGGCTAGATACCAGAAAAGGACCTATACACCTGAAAAAGAGGGATCCGTGACAGACACAAACCAGGAGTGGATCAACAAAACTGAACAACAAAAGACCCCAAAGCATAAAGACCCAAAACTACCAACCACCAAACCGAACCCAGACACACCCCAGGATACACAACAAGCTAGCAAGACACCCCACACACCCAAGACTGACTCCAGACACAAACCAGGACAAGGAGACAAGGCAGGACCATCCCAACAAACTGAGACAAAAAGCTCCCAAATTGGCAATCTTCATCCCTTAGCAACAATATCAATGTAACAGCAGCGTATCCTCATAACAAAGTTAGGCCAAATGAGAAAATCAGCAAAGAATATTACAGCCTAGAAAACATCAAACTGACCCAAATAAAAAACTAGCCCCCAAAAAAGTATAAACCAGACCCAAAAAACCAAACAAAGACACAAACAAACCCCTGCCCATAGAACCCTACGTACCCTGGCCACAGATAGTCCCGCAAAAAACCCTTGAGCCCCAGATTCAGCAACTTCAACTTTAGAAGTACCCCACATTCTCTATATAGTAGTAGTCTCAAACTTCTCAGTTTTGTTTCTTATATCAAAATAACATCAGGATTTCTATCTTTAAAAAGCTTGAAAAACCTCTTCTTGACTGAACTTCCTAATCTCCTTATGATCCAAAAACTAATCTTCATTGTGGCCCCAAATAATTATGGTAGTGTGATTGTTAATTCCTCGTAAGAGGAGCAAAGGAATTATTCCCCATCCTTAGTTTTAGTTCATTAGCCTCTTTTTCTATCATTTTTTTAATTCACAAAATCAATACCCAAAATCAATACCCAGAGTGATACCGGCTGTGAGAGTATCCTGCAGTTCATTGGCTACCCATTTTTGTTCCTTCTCTTGAGTGTCTATGAAGTAGCCAATAACATCATTGTCATCCCTTTCATTACTTAAGGAGGCTTCAAACTGTTGGCTTCTAATAGTTCTCCTAATTGCGCGCACTTGGATTTAAATCCACTTGAAGGTTAATACCTTCCACCTGAGAGGCACGCAAATTATTATTGGAAATAATCACCCCTGGGCTAATATTCGTCTCTGCCACTCTTTCATTCTCCTGATCCAGTCTGTCACAATCTTGGGCTTTGCTGTTACAGTGAACAGATTTGTGGTAATATTCTTGGATTAGGATTTGAGAGTCCTGGACAAATGAGTCCAATTAAACCATGAACTGAGTTTGAACTCTCATCACAAACGTCTTCATTAGCTTTAATCAATAAAGCAACAAATTCAACCCCCTCTTGGTCTAGTACACATTTCTGATTTGATAGATTCTCCAACTGATCAGTTTGTTGATTGCCACCATTAATTACACTGTTATCACCCTTTTCAGCTTCCATATTCCTTTGAATTTCGATGTCATCGATTGCCTCGTTTCTTTGTTCCTTCTCCATCCTGCTGGCATCCTTGTCATCATCAATATTGTCCACCTCATCATCTTCCCCTGCTTCTGAGTTTGTAGCATGTTCTGAAGAAGCTACAACTCTGAAAGTGCCCTCCTCTTCCACCCTAACTGTGTATTTTATTCCATCTACAATTAACTGAATCTTACCTTCAATTCTGTTGTGGCTTTCAGTTGCAAGGAGAATTCTACCTTTGACAAAAGATACCTTCCTTACTTCCTACTTCAATGAAGTGGCCCCAATTACTTCCTAGTGCTCCGAAAGATGGTACATTCCATGCATTAAGGGGCATTCCGTAGCATGCAACCCACGCAAATCTCTCATCTTTTGCTTGTTCTCCATTCCAAGGACCCAGCTCTTCAAACCATAGTTCAAGCCATTTTACCTTCAACATTTCGTTTCTCAAATCTTCATTCAGACATGTTAATATTACTACAAATCTTCCTCCCATAGGTTTAACCTGAAACAATTTAGAAAATCCAAATAGGTTATGGGAAATGACCAAGGGGTATAGCAGTAGTTGTGGAAACCAAATTTAGATAATAACTTTAGATTCTACTTTTAGATTTCGAAAATTATACTCTAGCATAAGTTGATAACATTCCGAAACCAACTTTTAAGTTGCTTATAATCTAAAATCTAGACCTAAAAGCGCATCAAACTCAGTAAATCCAGAAGTACCTCAAACGACTCAGCTTTTCTACGTTTAGATTTTATACTATTTGTCAACGTTTTAAAATCTCTAAAATTTCAAGGTCTGTACTCTGTTCATAAGATTTTTTTGACATACACTGCGCATACTGACTTCTAAAATCACAAAAACCACTCCGAGAAAACTATGTAGACGTGCACGTCCGAGCATTGCTCTTAGATTGTGTATGTATCTAATTGGAAATATGAACACAATTTTCCCTCTCCACAAAATCCTTCACATGCAAATCAAACAGTTTCTTACATGTCTTGACCATTTAAAGAAGTTTCTATTTTCCCTTTTGCTCTTCAATTTTTTATAAATATACTCTAAAAAATTTGTAGTTTACTTATCTTTAACAAATGAATTGTGTAATTTGAAGTACTAAAAAGTCAACTTTTTTTACTCCATTTATAAGAAAGTGGATCCAAATTTTGAGCTGCAAATTCCATCACAAATTCAAGATTCAAACACAGTCTAGGAATCTCAACTTGAACATTTCAAGGTTTTGATACTCTTGCGAGAGCAGGTCAAATAAAAAATAATTTAAGATCACGACGGAGTGGGGGAGTTTAACTAACCTTTGAATTGCATCATGGAAGAGCACAAGTTCTTCGATGGTAGCATTGCTAGCATCATACAAGTAATCAAGAATGGAAATCAAGGAAATCAATTTGGTTAGAATCCTTATAGCTGGAAAATATTGGGGCTCATAGTATAGTCCCATTATCCAAAAGAACAACTCCACCCCTCTGTCCCTTGCAAAAGGTAGTTTCCCTGCAACGTCCAAATCTTTCCACCACCTAAACCCAAAAATTGTACTGTTAAGAAAAGCGAAATGATGTATTATTGATTGTATGTAAAATGAAATGATCAGGCATAACAAAGCAGAGAATTTTCCCTGTTCTTACTTTTCTTTGGATTCTTATCAAGAAGCTGCAAAAGAAAAACATATTTTTAAAATGTCAACGTAAGGGGGAAAAGAGGCAAGCCCCTCAGAATTTTTTTTATTGGACTGTGACCCCTCAGAATTTGATCCATTTTATAAATTTCGTTACGGAGATGAACTAATAATGTAGCATTTTTTTTCAAAAAGCTAAAAACTCTTCAAAAAAGACGATACACACACCCCAAACAAAAAAAAAAACAAACAAACTGATGAGGAGCTTCTAGAGAGGCTTATTGAACAGTTTGTATTATGTCACCTTGTGAATTCGCTTAGCTCTATCTGGTGCAAATTTCTGCAATAAGTTGAAATCTAATTTCGCAAAATCCAATAGAATTTTGTTATGGGAATCATCTTTTTCATAGAAGGAGATATAATGCCTTGCTCGAGCCTTGTCAAGCCCAGGTGAATGGGCTGATCATATAGAGCATGAACTACTTGTGCTGAGTGTAGAATTGAGGTGAGTGGTAGTGTAGAATTGAGGTGAGTGGTAGTAAATTCCAATGCTTGATGCACCCTCAGATGTGTAGCTTCGTACAAACTCAACAATCCTCTCACATCACCAATCAATGATTCCTCAAATTTCCCTTTGTTGTCCTTGAGTTTGTTGAATAAATCTGCTTAAACCATTCAAAAACATGCATGCATGATCCACTACAAGAAAATGTACCATTAGCGACTAATTCTGCCAACGCAAGGCATTTAGCGTTGGTAATAGTAGGTTTTTGGCGACAAAAAGCAAAATGTGTAGGCAAAAGGCCAACTGAATCATTACTTTTGGCGACGGGAAATGGGTCTGTCGGTAATAGTAGGTGGAAATATATTACCTACGCAGAGTTTACTTTTTGGCAACCCATTTGCGTTGGTGAAAGTGGATTCTTTTGGCAACAAAGCTATTGTGTCCGGGAACATATTACTATGGCTTCTTTTTTTTTCAACAGCGGAAACATATTATGTTTGTTGGCCAAAATTTTAAATTTTTATGTACTATTTTCCATCTTAGTTCTAAAGGTTGTAACTTAAATTTTAATCTGACTTTTTAGGTAACAATATTACATAGTATAGTTAAGGCACTTGTTACTTTGTGAAAAGTTGAAAAAAATGCAAAGTTAGAAGCTTTTTTTGTTGACAAAATACAGTAGCTGAGATAATATATACTCTGTATTTTTCATCTCTCTCTCTCTCTCTCTCTTTATACTAGCTTGTTTTTTATGTCCCTTTAAAAGGCTGAAATTTGAATTAAGGCCCCGTTTGATAACCCTCCAAGGGGTTGAGATTGGATTGGTAGAGTGTTGGTATTATTAATACCTTATTTGGTAACCAAAAATGGTTCGGACTAGTAGTCCGATGGGATTAAAAATCAAGGTAATAGAGGGTATTGCTAATACCCTGTGGGACTTGGTATTGAGGGGTATTAATAGTCCAATCCCAACTCCTTCACATTACCAATCCCTTTTCATTACCAATTTCTTCTATCAATCCAATCCCATCATCTAATTCCATCTCAAACAAACATGATATTAATAATCCCATCCCAAACAAACATACTCATTATCAATCCCTTCTCATTACCAATCCCATCTCCTTAAGAATCCCAATCCTAATCCCATCTCTTTACGAATCCCATCCATCTATCACTGTTATCAAACGAGGCATAAGTTTTTCAATGGAACTTTTTATTTATATGCTAAATAAAATAAAAGTGTCATTTTTAGAGATAAACAAGTAACACGCAACTGTCGCTCAACGCCTTTGAGATCCTGCCCCCCACCCCCCCCCCCCCCCTCTCTTTCTCTCTCTCTCTCACTCCTTACGAATCCCAATCCTAATCCCATCTCTTTACGAATCCCATCCATCTATCACTGTTATCAAACGAGGCATAAGTTTTTCAATGGAACTTTTTATTTATATGCTAAATAAAATAAAAGTGTCATTTTTAGAGATAAACAAGTAACACGCAACTGTCGCTCAACGCCTTTGAGATCCCCCCCCTCTCTCTCTCTCTCTCACTTACAAAGATCCCTAAATCGGTCTTCAATGGGACGGATCTCACCGCTATTAGCGATCAAATACAGCGCTGGATTCGTCGATGGGAAAGCACAGGTGGATAGGGACGGCGACGGGTTAGGGTTTTTTTCCCGCAATGTTAAGGTATCATGTAAGGATTTTCTTCTATTGTGTGGTTAACGGAATTAGAACTAATTAATTCAGGAACTCGTGTTCGAGATTGGTTTCGATAATTGAAATTTTTGATGCTCTACGAATTGCATGTGGGGTACATATGGATGAATTTAATTTCCTGATCGAGTACTATTGGGATTTACAGTTTGAAAAAATCGACGGACTTTATGGATTTTCCTTCGGTAAACGCCCAAATTATAGAAATTCGAAAGGGTAATCCCTTAGTCCTAAGCCGTAAGACTCGTCATTGAGCCCTTAGATGCTTTGGTGGTTGTGTTGGAAATATAATACACAAATGACATTACCAATATTGTGCTTACAATTTGCTTAATATATGCAAACTGAAATTTCGTTGGTACTTTGGTTTTTGTTCTCGTCTTAGAATCATCTGTAGCCATTTGGCTCATGCTTTCGTAATGTTCCTCTGATTATAGGATGTGTTAAGCTAGGTCTATCTTTGAAACCAGGGCTTTTCCCTGTTGTTGCTATTGCGAGTCTTATACAATTGTCCCACCAGTTAATCACTGTTCTGTGTTTCTGTGTTTGTGCGAATTTTGGTTTGAATTCACAAGGTGAGATATGATTTTTAGTCCTCTATATAAATTTTTTCAATTGTCTTACTTATCTTATTCTTGGTTGCTGTTAAGTTAGATTTCAAGGTATAATTAATTTCTTATAACCGTAATGGCATCATCGGATTGCGATCTCGCTGCAAAATCATCACTGGCTGATTCGATAAGGGGAGAATTCGGAGTCCTGCTTCACATTCTCCAATTGATAGCAGGTTCTCATTGTTTCTTCTAAATTCAAATAGCAAATATGATATTCATATGTATATGTTCAGACATGATTAGATGTGGGTGAATATCATTGAGTCCATACTATTTCACTTTGTATTCCGTTGATGCTATCATCCTGTTCCCACTTCTCATCCTGATTTATGAAAACAAAATTGGGCTAGAACTCGCACCCCTAGTGGGATATCATTGTGGAGGTCAACTCGCCAAGACCGCCAACTTATGTATCTATATTCAGTTGATACTTTCATGATTCTCTTTTATTGTAACTGAATTTGGTGGCCTTAAAATAGGCAGTGAAGCACAATATATGTCCTTACGTTATGCTAGGCCTCTGCCTTAAGCTACTGGAAAGAGTAGTAGTTGGAATAGAAAACATCCTTCTGGGGTAGTTCTCTACTTATGCTAGAAGAATAGTTTTTAGTATTTTTATTTATGTTCCAACAATAGGATTTTAGTTTTAGTTTCCTTATTGCATAGTTTCCTATTTTGCGTTCCGTTAAAATCTAATTAGACAACGTGTCGGCATCTCTACGAATGAGGTTTCTAGATCTATTGCTTCTCCTTTTGTTTTCTGAATAGTTGATAATTAACTTTTGAGGACTTCAGTTGTCTTCCTCTGCGGATTGTGTTCTTCATTCCTTATTTTCATCTTCTTGTTCCTGAAACCAAGGGATTTACTGTGTTTTTTCTTTGATCGCCACAAGGGTTTTACCGTCGGTGTACCATTTGTAGTAGATAACTGGTGGGACGGCAATGTGAATAACAAACTGAAAGTATCTTGTGATTTACTAACAATTAATCCAATTAAATATCGAAGAGTTGAAGCTTTGTTGCTTATGCGCTTTTGTGTGTGCAGATTTCAGCTTCTTTCTATCTTTCTTTATTTGTTTTATCACTTATCTTGTACATCTTTGTATGCCCAGTTGTGTTTAATTTAGAGGTTAGAGAAGGATTCTTCGCACGCTCACTGAGGAAGCATGATTGGGAAGGCATTTTGGTAATGAGAAAGTGTCTTGTGTTTTTAAGAGTGCATTTGCATCAAGGATTCGCAGAGATGACTTATGAAGAGGAAGGAAAATTTGATGTCAAAAGGTTACATTTATTCTTTGACTTCTCCGCCTTCACATTTATCTTGATAAAATGCTCCACATTCATGATCCTAGCACTCTCTATTTGTAAGAATCCTTCTCTACTAAGTTATAGAGATATCTTGTGCGGCATCATTTATGAAGATTTTGTGTAAAATACTCTTTCTTAATCGATGCTATCTTGTATCTCTGGACAGGAGAACGAACTATTGACTCAGATAGATTATTATGGCTACAAAAGCAAGGTAGATCCACTCCGAACGTCATCATGAATCTATTGAATGGAGCAACAACAATGAGGGAGACGAGCAAAATTAAGATTTACTTTTCGATCTTTGCCTTGTCAACTTTTGGCATGTGATGGATGCGGACTTGTAGTTGGATATGGTGAAATTACTTTTTGGATCCATTTGTGTAATTACTTTTGGATGATAAGGAATTACATCTTATATTGAATAGTATATTTTTTCACATTTGGGATATATGGATCTGTTTATGTTTTCTTTGAATGGTTGTGAATGGAGACCTTGTATGAATAGGCTATTGGGAATGTGGTATAGGTACGAAGAGGCTAGCGATTGAGCTTTGTAGAATTATAAATTTGTAGAACGAAAAAACTTTTTTGCCAATGCAATTAACTGTGGGTAAAAGTATTATAAATATGTAGAACGAAAAAATCTTTTTGCCAACGCAATTAACTGTGGGCAAAAGTATGTAAAAAAGGTTGGCTAGGATCCTTTTGCCAACGCTTTGGCCGTCGCTAATCCTAATGCATTACCAACGCCTTTCATTTTGCGTTGGTAAAAACTTTTCCTGACACACTTTCAGCGACGACTTAGCGACGCAACAATTTTTGTTGGCAAAAACTTGTGCCGACGAAATTTTGTTTTTAGCAACAACTTTGGGTATGTTGGTGAAACTGTTTTTTCTTGTAGTGATCAATTTGAAGACAAGATGTTAGAGATATAAAAACATTCACAATCTATAATGTTTTTTATGGGTTCGAAATCTGTGTTTAACAAAATTAATTGAAATCTATCAAATAATATCTATATTGAATGTAAAAAAAAATTAAATATTAAAAGATATAGATGATTATTTGAGAGGTACCTAAAAAAGGAAACAAGAACAACAATTTGGGATGGAAGGAATAATGTAATTTCCCGTCGCCGAAAAGAAAATCACTTTCCATAACAGTAAAAGACACAAAGGTGACTTACCACAAGAGACAGGATATCCTTGTTGTCTAAGTAATCGAAACGAGAGAGCAATCATGTAATGATCCTCATCAATATTCACATTTTTTCTGAGCACTTTGATAATCGGTTTTCATATATGTGATGTAATATTTTCTCAATCTCTGTTTCGAAATGGTAGGCCACACCTAGGCGTTGGATTGCATCAATAAGGTCTAGTTGTTGTGAAGGTTCACCCTTAGCTTCCACTAGTTGCTTTTTGATATCCACTTCCTGCAGAAAAAAATAAACAAAATATAACCATGTCTTAACATTATTACGTGGACTGGATCCGGTGGTTTAACGGTTGCGTAATTGCACTTAGGTGTAGTGTGATACTGGGTTCAACTTTTAGAAAGTCAGTATACCCTTGTACGTGAATCTTCATCATCTGACACGAGAAATGTTCATTTTTATTACCTCGGGAAAGTACATTCCGGTCCAGGAATTGTGTGAGAACGGAAATTAAAACGAAAACACGATTGAACACAGTAGAATTTTATTCAATAATGGTCCGATATTCATCTAGACCCCACATGTATCTTCATATATTTAAAGAAAAATAATTTACCATGTCAGCAAAAGCGTAGGCAAGAAAATAATCTCCCCAAACTTAAGATGAAAAACTGATTCAGGACGACGTTGTGTGACCGAAACGAGTGTTGTACTTGCGGTTAATAAAACAGTTGGGATAGAAGTCGATGCCATTTTTCTGAAGGAATAAGATAAGAGGAATGAAGAGAAATTTTGATGTTGAATAAAGAGCAATTGCATGTGCTTGCTATTTATAGAGTAGCTAGATTCTGATGGGACCGGAGACAACCTTGATGGGACTGGAGACAACCTTTAGGAGCCAGTAAGATAATACTCCCTCCGTCCCTTTATTACAGTCCAGTATTCCATTTTGGGCTGTCCCTTAATAAGTGTCCATTTTGTAAAGTTAGTGGGTAAAAGTTGGTGAATTGTCTATTTTGTCCCTTAAAGTAGATTCCATTTTAAAAAGTTAGTGAGTAAAAGTGTAATGATGATGGGTAAGTAGGGAAAGTGGAGGAAAAAGTTGATGTGAAATGTATAATGATGATGTCTTTTTAATAAGTTGGAGTTAGAAAGCAGGACATTTAAAAAGGGACGGAGGGAGTATTGTTTATTTGGGAGAGAAGAATTACACTTTTTATGTGACGCCGACATATATTTGCTCCATTTATGTCTTGATTGGATAGTGTTTTGAAAATTTTTGAGTTTTATTTTTGGGTAATAAATGGAATGATAAATTAGGATAATAATTGGAGATAGTGGTAATAAGTGGAGAGAGAAAGAAAGAGAAATGAGAATAATAATAATTGGATAGAAGAAAGAGAATAATAATTTGAAGTAAAGGTAATGATTGTTTTTTGAGTTGGATTTTTTTATTCAAAATACCATCCAAGCAAGGCATTAATCTTTGCAATCTCATTTTTCAAAGATAATAAATTTCATGATTTGTTGTTAAAGAAAAAAAGAATGTGTGTGTGGTGACAGTGGTGTGTATACTCCATACATTTTAGGGGCTCAAAGCGAATTTCAATATTGACAATCCATACATACTTTTGTGAGAGTAAATATACAATAAATCAATCTAGAATAAAAATAACGCATAGCACGCATGTAGATTAAATTATACCAAAAAATAGTACGTAATTATTACCAGAAGTAATAAACATCACTTGAATATCTGTCTTCTTGCATGTTTAGCAACAAATATAGCAATTATAAAAATTAGGCAAATGCTAACCAATATCTCTGGGACACAAGTAAAGATGTGATATATGTAGAATATTCACAAGTTAAGGACCTAAGGTAAAATAAATAAGGAAGGTGGAATAAATATGGAATATGCACAAATGTCACAAGGAAACATTGATCAATAAGTATTTCATGTAAATGATTTGTCTATTTTATTCTCATATGTCCATATTAGCCTGATCTAGATAGGAGAATCAACTTTGTTTGGGAATATTTAACTTGGAACAATCCCTAAACCAACCCTTCCCCGTGGCATCTTCCAACATAAAATGACTAACCGATAGTAGTTTCCACACATACAACAAGGTCTTCATCTTGTTTGAATCCAATATTTTTATTAAAGTACTAGGTGATGACTCTTTTCTTTTCTTACTCATGTAATCACCTTGTTTTGGATCTATTAGAAACTTTTTTTTTTCTTGTAGGATTTTGTGAAAAATTAAATTATGAACGTCTCATTTTATTTATGTCTTGCCATGGTATTTTTTCGTCATTTAATTTTTATGTTATATGCTTGGATTGGTTTTTAGTCACCTGCTATTGCTATACTTGATAAATCTTAGAGCATGATGAAGTGGGGAAAATGGTCCAGGACAAAACTAGAAGACGAAATGGAAAAGGAAAATGCAGGGAAGGGAAATGGAAAGAAATTGAAAAGTAGAAAATGAAGTGGAGGGAAAAGGAAAATTAATTGTTGACTTTATTTTAGAAAATGACATTAAATGTTGGAAAACATCTCATATTTATTGCATCTTAACTTGTGCCCCGGGGCACTTGTTAGCAGAAACCCATTTTTAATTCATGTCTTCTATATAGCAATTCATATAAAATCGTAACATTTGTTTTCAATTCATAACATACAAAAAAAAAATTGATCGGCAAAAGAAAAATTTATAAAGAATTCGATAAATACTTTATGAATTTTTCAACAAATATTCTCAATTTCTATGCAGATGTTATGAGAATATATAGAAATGTTATGAACCTGATACAAAACGTCATGAATTTTTGGACAAAATGTTACGTATCCAAAGCAATTTGAAGGGGGTGTGTGTGTGTGTGGGGGGGGGGGGGGGGTTGTGGGGTTGGATTGTAGCTTTATAGTCTTGCGTATTCTGAATCTCAAGTGTTCTTCTAGATACTTTTTTAAGTGGGGTTTTGGTGCAGATTAATATTCCGAATTCGTATTATGCATTCTGAAAGTGTTGGACATAAATTATGAGAATGGATTCTACCCATTTGAAGAATCAGGCATAAGGAGCCATCATTCGAAAAGTAGGTCTACATGCATGTGTTTTTTAATGGAGATTGCTTGCAAATATAGGTTTAGTTTAGTAATATGTGTATCTAGAAGAATACCATTTTCAAGAGAGAAACTTGAAATAGAGAGAACCAAAAGAAAGAGAAAAAGGAAAAGGATACATTCAACACGAAGTTGAATGGATCCACAAACAAGGTGGAGTCATACAACCGCTGAGAACTAGAACAATTAACGACATACAATTTTTGTTTGCAAAGAAAAAACTATATATTACTATTAATTTCTTGTCAGCGAAGAAAAGCTAATTACTCCAACATATTTTGAAATAGTAAACGGTCAATTCTATTAGAATAATATTAGAAATTATTATGTTACCATGTTTTCTAAGGTTGATTTTTGAGTTTCCTGTTTAGTTTAAACTATTATTCATGTTTCATAGTTAGCCTATATATGTTCCTCATTATTTATGTTTTCCTAAAAAAATTTATGTTTCTTAGCCATCAAGTCTTTTTTTTTTTTTAGCCAAATAGAAAACATGAATAATAGTCAAAACTAAACAAGAAACATAGTAATTATTGACAATTATTCATGTTTCATAGTTAGCCTATATATGTTCCTCATTATTTATGTTTTCCTAAAAAATTTTATGTTTCTTAGCCATCAAGTCTTTTTTTTTTTTTTTAGCCAACTAGAAAACATGAATAATAGTCAATAATTACTGTGTTTCTAATTTACTATTATTCATGTTTTCTAGTTGGCCTATGTTTCGTTACTATTTATGTTCTCCTAAGTTGGTTATGTTTCTTAGCTATCAAATCTTGTAGCCTATATAAAAGGCATGTTAGGCCAATGTTTTAATACACATCTATGAAAGCAAATTTCTTGTTAATTCTCTTTTCTAACAAGAGACAAATTCTAATCTTAGGTTTTGTAACGACCCGAATTTTTGACCTTTTTTTTTTAATACAAATTTGAAATATTAAATACTAATTCAATAATTAGTTAGATTAATTAATTAAAATACATTATTATGTGTATAATTGATATTACTTAGAAAATTGTATTCGAAATATATTATACTTTAGAGATATACATTCATCCCTTACTCTTCCTATCTAAACCCTAACTAGAATCCTATTGAAACTAAACCTCCACTTCCCTCTCACACTCTACCACCTTCATTCTTATCTTCCAAAAATTGCATCTCACATTCCTCCATTACTCCTCAATATTAGTCCCCCACCTCCCTCCAATTTCTCTACAAAACCAACTCCCATACTCCACCTCCCATGTTTTCCGTACAAAAATAAATTCCCCCACTCCCCATTATTTTCGGCAGAAAGAGAGAGAGTTCACCTTCCCATTTCCCATTTCATTGGCCGAGAGAGGGAGAGAGAATATCATCATCCAATACCTTCTTCTTCTTTTGTTTTCTTTTGCCGAGAGGGTACTGGAAAAGAAGAAGCAAAAAGGAAGGAAAGAAAGGAGAAAAAGAAGAAAGAAGAAGAAGATCATCCGTTGCCGCCGTCGATCACCTCCATTTTTTTTTAATCCTAGCTAGAACTCCACGATCAAGGTAGATTTTTCTTTACCCCTTAACTCTAAGTATATTATGAAATTTTTTATGTGTTATATTATCTGTACATGAGCCCATTTGACAAAACATATATTTTAGGAAAAACAGTCAAAACCCATATTCGATGTCGCGGCCGCAAGCCATGGACCTCACGGCTGCTATCTTCGATACTGCATTTGAAATGTTCGTCTTGAACAGTTCTGTTTTTTTTTTAGTTCTCAAAGTTGATTAGTGATCATTCATGAGTTGGGTTGTTAGTTGTTACTATTAAATTATTATTTACTGATCCATGATTGTTTGGTACTAGATTAAATTGAACTGAAATGTGGACCGCATAAAAACATGTTATTATGTTAGGTCGACATTTGTATAAAAAATTGATTTGTACAATATATAGATAACGAGCCTATAGTATCTTGTTTTAAAACTACTTGGGAAATAGACTTAAGAGAATAACTATAAGTTAAATAAAATAGATTATCATTATATTATTAAAAGAAATAGCCATTGGGAGGATATAGAGTAAAACAAAGAATTTAATTGAAATGATAATATGTAGTTTAGTTAGCTTCGGTGATAACTAGTAAGTTTATAAAGAAAATATTAATACACTGGGATTGTAAGTTTTGTGCCAATCCATTAATAAAAAGATTTTGTAAATAAAAGATAAAGTAGTTTAAAATAAGTTATATATTATTGAAACCTTAAATTTCCAAATCATGTTCTATTTTTAAGAAACCAACTTTGTTAAACTACTAGAGTAATCCTAGGGCTTCTGAGATAACTTAAATCCTCAGTATTAAAAATTATCAAATGGGTCTAGGTTCTGATTCGTCATGGAACTGAAGACAAATCCAATTAGTTTATGTGTATTTCTTGTGCCGTTTGAACTCTTGATAATGCTTCATCGATTCGTATGCAATTGCTCTTCTGTGAAAACAAATCGAGATTGTGGAAATGTTAGTTTGGACTTGAGCTCATTGGAGATATGTACATGACAGTTCAGTTATCATGTGTATGTGGTGATATTATGATATGTTTACTTGTCATTTGAAATGATTGCTTTGTCGATTGAAGTGAGAACGTAGAAAGGACATAAAGGACATTGGAGGAGTTGTGGACTTTTTTTTTTTTTTGCTCGGCAAAGGAAATTTTTTTTTTTATTAAACTCGAAAGGGTACATCGAGTAAAAGGAGTTGTGGACTTAGAGAACTTATGTAGACGTTGTTCTGGTTAGTGGAAAAAGGAAACAAATGAAAGGTTGTGGGCTTAGCAGGACCTCGGGGGTAGCCTGACAGGACCTCGTGTGATCGGGGGTAGCCTGGTAGGACCTTGAGGGTGGCCTGAAAGACCCGGTGTAGCTAGGGTGGCCAAGCAGGACCTCAGGGGTAGCCTGGCAGGACCTCAGGTATTGAGGGTAGCCTAGCAGGACCTTGAGGGCAGCCTGATGGACCTAGAATTGTGAGGGTGGCCAAGCAGGACCTCAGGGGTAGCCTGGCAGGACCTCAGGTATTGAGGGTAGCCTAGCAGGACCTTGAGGGCAGCCTGATGGACCTAGAATTGTGAGAGTGGCCAAGCAGGACCTCAGGGGTAGCCTGGCAGGACCTCAGGTATTGAGGGTAGCCTAGCAGGACCTTGAGGGTAGCCTGATGGACCTAGAATTGTGAGAGTAACCTACTAGGACCTCAAGATGTTGAGGGTAGCCTAGCAGGGCCTGTAAAGTATGTCTAGTGAAATTTTGAGTTTGGAATGTGGTGAATACTGCGGTGTAGGAATGATTATTGAAGTTGAGATTTTGAAATTTACTTAAGTTGATGGTTATATAATGAAATAAGTTTTGTGCTATTCGATTATTACCTCCTTTTATTATAAATGTGATTGCTTGTAGAGTAAGGGTTAACGGGTAAGATTTATCTACTGAGTTTCAAAACTCATTATAGTGCCGTTGGGCTGGCGTTTCATGTCAGGTAATCAGGAGATCGAAGAACAGAATCTTCTACAAGATGATCAGTACCAGGGTGAAGACCTCCCAGCTGAGGAAGGGGAGTTTGTTGAGCCTTAGATGCCCTACCCTTAGAAGTTCTGTTAATTTAAAGTATTATTATTTGAATTTCCAAAAGTGTTAACACATTTGTCAAACTCTGTTTTATTTCGTTGGGTTGTAAGACAGTTAAGCAGTTTTGAATTTGGTATTTGAGATTTCAGATGCTAAACTCTGTTTAATAAAAATTTCATTTCTTAAATTAGTTTTATGGAATATTAAATCAAAAAAAAAAATGATTTAATTAACGTGTCCGAAAATCGGGGCGTCACAGGTTTTCACTTCAAATAACTCCTTCATGCATGTACACCTTTGAATTGTGAAAATTATTGGCCTTGTTCGTTTAGCAACTTTGGGTATTTTAGTTTTGGTAGTGGGTGGAGAGAGAAATAGGGTAATGATTGGAGAGAGGGGTAATGAGAGGAGAGAGAAATGAAATTAATAATTGGAGAAATAGGGTAATGATTGGAGAAAAATGTAGGGTAATGATTGAAAAACAAAGTTAAAACAAAGTAAATATGGGAAACGAACAAAGCCATTAGCTTTCTGATTCTTTGAATTGTGAAAATTATTAGCTTTCTGATTCTGAGCCAGAGAGATCAATGCATAGTTGAAATTATTCTGTCTTTTTAGAGATTGTGTGTCCCACTTCGCCAAGTGTTGTGTAGCATTGCCCTCGTTTGGTTGAGGTATTAGTTTTTCCCTCACCTAAGACAGTGAACCCAGGTTTATCACCTGGTTTGGCAACCCAAAAACGTAGGGATATTAAGTTTCCCCCTTTTCTCTTGTACCGGCTAATACCCCATGCAGGGGAATTATTTATGGGTGGGTTTTGGGGTGTTATTAGTTAATACCCCGAATAAGGCTGAAATAATACCCTTCCTCCTCCATTTCAACTATAAAACAACTTTATTCCCTCATTTTATCCCTTATCCTAACCAAGTACTATTTTATACCCCCATTTTTAAGACTTCATTCAAACCAACTACTCCCTCCGTCCCAATTTGTTTCGCCTAGTTTGACTTTCACGTCATTTAAGGAAATGTTGTAATTACATTGACTTGTTGTAAATTTTACCATTTTGCCCTTTTAACAAATCTTAGTACTGTACTAAATTTTTTATTTAAAAAAAAAATTGAACCGAAATAAAAATAAAAACCAATTTCAATTTGACATCCTTGTCATGTCAGTGAAGAGAGAATGGCCTCAAATTATTGCCCGGGAGGTGTAATTGGTACCAATAGCATATGAACCGATCATGGACCAATGAGTATGCGGGGTCCACTTCGGGTTCCGCACGGATGATCCAAGCCATTCAATAATTTTTTTTAGAAAAAACGAGTGCGCCCAATGAAAAATCAACTCAATTCGATATGTGTAGGTGTTTGATCCAAGCCTTTCATTTTTTATTCAGATTATAGACCTGTAATCTGAATAAAAAATGGAAGGATTGGATCGAACATCTTCACATATCGAATTGAGCTGATTTTTAACGGGCCAACTCATTTTTTTTTAACAAAATTATTGAATGGCTCGGATCATCTGTGCGGGACCCGAAGTAGAACCCACCTACCCGTTGGTTCATGGTCAGTTCAAATGCTAGTTTTTGCCAGTCATATTTGCTCCACACTTCGTACAGTAATCAGATGGCTTGCCCGCCATATTTCTCCACACTTTCAATTCAGATTTAAATTTTGAATTTAGGAGGGAGAAAATTTCTCCTTAAATTTCTCTCCTGGATAACTACACTCCCCCACTTTTTCCTCTCCAGTCTCCACCAACGTGAAACTCCTTCCCATTAAGCTTCCTAAAAATCCTCTTCTTCCATACTGATCAGTTCCCTAAAAATCCTACGCAAATCTCTCATGTTCCTACTTTTTCTCCATCAAATTTCTTCTCCTCTTAACGCCAAAACTCCTTCCATAATCTGCTTCCTAAAAATCCTATATTTCTCCCCTTTTTGTTCTTTTCATGTTTAGGGCTGTGATTTTGTATGAAGCTTGAAGCAATTGTAAAAAAGTCTGCTGCCTATAATTTTTTTTGTAAAGGGTCTGCTATGGTAGCAAACACAGATCCTATATTTCTCCCCTTTTTGTTCTTTTCATGTTTAGGTGTAATTAACCTTTTGTAAGCTTGTTACCAATCCCTTTTGGTTGATACCAGTGGCTATGATCCACGTAACTGTATGTTTTGGACAATGAAATGAAGTTGTTTTTGTATTCAATGAGTTTGATTTGCTGTGCTCTATTTTGATTTCTTGGAATTTTAACCCTTTTAAATGTAAAAGAAAATGAGGGGCAAAATGGTAAAATTGACATCCAAAAATGGAAAGTTTTGAAATGAGCATATCATTTTGGGACATCCCAAAAAGGAATAATGGCGTAACAAAGTGGGACGGAGGGAGTACTATTTAATCCCCCCTCTATAAATATCACATCAATGTGGATCATCCCTTATTAACCAATACCCCCTACTATTTTATCCATCCCTGCATAAATAATATCCTCAATCCTTATCCGCATCCAAACGAGCCCTAAAAGTCGATACATTTCCCCCGTTCCACGCTCTTGTACCGGCACCAGTACCACCTACTACGAGATGTAATTCAACGTCATGAAATTTTCTACTAACAAAGAAGACAGCCAAATTTTTCAACATGTTTCCTTTTCTCCTAGAACCTTTCAACCTATGTATGCTAATTCAACTGGGCTCGGACAAAATGCCAGAGGAGTTAAAGCACGCGACGCACGTACGGTCTAAACTCGTGGATATTAAAGCTAGCTACTAGTATATATTAATTTAACCTGGCCTCTGAAGCTCGCAGCATCACTTGGTTGAATATTTATAACCTGGTCTCTTCAAATTAATGGCTGTAAAGACTATTCAATTAAACCTTCGTTAATTAATTATTATCTAAATGAATCCCACGCTAACCCTATCAGTGTCTTTCAAATCTTGTCCAAGCTTTCCTCCTTCCTGTGAAGGAAAGATCTCCTCAAGGGACAACGTTGCTTTCGTGTCATTTCCTCAATATTTGCCTTTGACTTGACTGCTACTGTGTCACCAAAGTGAATGTAATGAAATATGCTTGAAATGTCATTTTGGTCACAATATTTTGATTACGGCTATTCGGCCTTAAAAGACTTGTAGTGTGGGTTTAAATGGACCCCATACGTTCAGTGAGAGCACGTGCTCCCACGGTAATTTTTTATCTTTTACAAAACTCAAAAAAATTGCATCTCTAATCTTTAGAGATTTTACTTAGTTGAAGAGGCTAATTTCTTTGAAGGAAAATACGTAAAAGAAAAAGACGCTACAACCTTTAACAGCACTTATAAATAGACAAACTATTTCAATGAAGATAATTGATTCAAATTTCAGGATAAAGAAAAGTTAAATGATCGGATCAATCACCTATAGGTATCGGATTGAGTTGATTTTTTCATAGAGACCCTAGAAAAAAAATGTATTAGATTTAATGAACGACTCAGACCGTTTGTGTGAGACTCATAATAAGCCCCACACCGTAATCTATGCACAAAATTTGTGCACATAATATGTGCAGTTAGCAGCTCTTGAACTACAGAGCACCACTATAGCTCTTTTTCTTATTTTTTGGGATGCATATAGAACTTTAAAAAATTCACTAAAAACAAAAAATACACAATTTTATAAAAAATATTTATCTAAAAAATTTATTTCAAAACTGACAACCAAATAAAACCACTATTTCATATTGTTCTAAGGCGCCGTTCCGCTTTCTTTTCAAAAAGAAGGTAATTTCAAGTTTAAATATAATGAAAATGAAAAATAATTTTTTAATTTTTTTTGCACCGTTTAAAAGATCTCAATGAGATCTATCAAATAAGATCTATATTGATAGAAAAATTATTTGCATAAATACATAATTTTAGAGTTTGAAATTACCTTCTTTTTTTAAAACTTCCTTTTTTAATTAATAATCTGGTACGGCACCTAATGTATTTTTTTTACTCTCCCCACAAAAAGTGCTTAATAGTACTCCGACTATGGGTACGCCATTTGGTGTACACTAAATATACACCGGATTGTGTGGTAATCGTTTCGGGATTTCACACAAATGCTAATAGCCGCTAAATCTGTTTAAATTTTTTTCTTAAGAATCATTGTAAGAATTAGCTCAGTCGGAATTGAAGAAAAAAATTGATCAAGTCCTTATTGATATCCGAATGAGCTGATGTTTTAACAATTATGCATATCGATCTGTATTTTTCCTCAAAACTTTCAACTCATTTAATTGACTTTATGACTTCTCCCTCTAGTGACTATGCCATTTTTGACAATCGATTAAGAATCTCTCTCTTCTTTTTCTGTCGTGTGACTTGTCTTATATTGGGTGTGAGACTGTGACTCCTCTGCCAATTTCCTAGTACTACGATAAAAGAAATAGTAGAAAACATATTTATTTTGTGTATGATTGTGGACATATAACGTTTTGGCCCAAGAGAAGTGCCACCTCTGTCATTGCTTGGCTTCCTTTTCCCCATCCTAGATAAGTTTACATATATAGGAAACCTGTGTATATATAACATTTTGGACAATTTTTTTTTTTTTTTTGTATAACAACTTGGTTTCTTGCCTAATGGATTATCCAACGACAGCCGCAAACCCATTTGTTGGACTCTCACAATTGATGGACTTATTTTTTGTATTAGTTGAGTTGTTTGGACTTTGTTATCTTGCGAACTTTAACAATTTTTATTTTGAGAAAAAAACTGAAATGGTCCCTGTAGTTAAGTGTTTGTGTCAACTTGGTCCATGTAGTTGTAATTGGCTCGATTTACACTCTGTACTTTCCATTTTGTTCCAATTTGGTCCAATTGCTAACTGTCGTTAGTCTGCCGTTAAGTCCTTTTAACTAAGGGTGAGCAAAAAATCCGTCAAACCGCGAATCCAGTCCAAACCGAAAGGTTTGGTTTGGGTTTTTAGTAGTATGGTTTGGTCATGGTTTAAAAAAATTGGAAACCGCGTTATATGGTTTGGTTCGTGGATTCATGATCACGGTTATGGTTCCAAACCGATCCAAACCGTATAATACATATATATATATATATACACACATAATCTAATTTAATTTAATTATGATTCACCAAATAAATATGAGAGCTTTAGTCAACTACTTTTTCAATTTATTGATCCTATTAAATTCACTGCGATATTTAGTTTTTCTTCTCTGTCAATATAATTTAAATTAAACTTCTGCCACTCTTGCTTGAGTTGAGCCATTTTGTAATCCACATTTATATATAAGGAGTATATAAGTCACACCAACAACAAAAAACAAAACAAAACAAAACAAAGAAATACAAATGACCCAATAAAAATAGATATATGGGAAGTGATCAACTTTGCCCAAGAACCAAAATGAGAGTTCTGTTGCAAAATCAGAGTGATCTCCATTTTGCAAAATAAATAAAATTGCCTACACAACATCAGATCCGTTCTAGCAAAATCAGAGTGATCTCCATTTTGCTAGTCGGCAATTGTGATATATAGAAGTTTAATTTAAATTATCTTGGCAGGGAAGAAAAACTAAATATCACAGTGAATTTAATAGGATCAATAAATTGGAAAAGTAGTTGACTAAAGCTGTCATATTTATTTGGTGAATCATAATTAAATTAAATTGTGTGTGTGTGTGTGTGTGTGTGTGTGTGTGTATATATATATATATATATATGTATTATACGGTTCGGATCGGTTTAGAACCATAACCATGAATATGAATCCACGAACCAAAACATATAACGCGGTTTCCAATTTTTTTAAACCATGACCAAACCATACTACTAAAAACCCGAACCAAACCTTTCGGTTTGGATTGGTTTGGACTGGATTCGCGGTTTGACGGATTTTTTGCTCACCCCTAATTAAAAGGACTTAACGGCAAACTAACGGCAGTTAGCAATTGGACCAAATTGAAACAAAATGGAAAGTACAGAGTGTAAATCGAGCCAATTACAACTACAGGGGCCAAGTTGACACAAACACTTAACTACATGGACTATTTCGGGTTTTTTCCCTTTTATTTTTTGATAACTAGATCTCCGGGCCATCTTGCGCACTTCGATTAATTCTGGGGCCCTAAAGGTAACGACCGGACATAACCCGCAGTGGCCCCAAAGTTTGGAATATTTGGCCTCTGTGAGAATAGAACCTGTGACCTTATAGAAGAGCACTTATTGCTTTCTCACAACCATTTTGCCTAACCCCTTTTGACTTTCTCAATTGATCTCTCCTATCAATTGGAAAAAAAAGAAAAAAAAACATTTGTCGTATACCCCTGTCGGAATCGGATTTTTCTACGTATAAATGGATCTCTCCTATCTCTTAGTTAGTTGCAAGCACGAGCTTATAAAAACAAACCTAATATTTAATTTCCACAATTCAAATGAGCACGAGGGAGAAAACTTGAAGTGAAAACGTAAGCAAACAACATTGACCCGTTCATAGATTTGAATTGACCAAACTCTATAAATAATTTTAGAATAGGAGGACATCCAAACTCTATAAATAGCAAGTACGAGAGCTCTTCTGTCTATCCAACCAGCTAGAGAGTGAAAACAAGGACTAAAAGAGTGTTCTTCATTGTTTAGTCGAGCTCCCCTGGCCTTCTCTTAACCGTTCATAGCCTCCAAAGCAACCCACTAGGAAAATGGAAATAAACTCTAGCCCAACTCTTATATTGACCCATGGCCAAGTACCCGAGGGCACTCCACGTCGCTCTGCAAATTTCCATCCAAGTGTTTGGGGAGATTATTTCCTTGCCTACGCTTCTGTCGCCATGGTAAAATTGTCTCAGATTGTTTTGAATCATATGTAGAATACTTAAATTAAATACTTGCAGCCTTCCAATATGATCAACATAGATGCTTTTTTTTTTTATATTAATCTCGGTTTAGGATATATATAGTGAAAAACAAGCATAAAAATATTCTTATTTGATTGAGTTACGCAGTAATATATATAATTTCACTATCTTCATTTCCATCATGTATACTTTCGTCATTCTCTTCACAAAGCCAAGATTGTTATGGATATTTGATTTCGTGGTTACAAATGTTTCGGTAATATTTTGGAGACAAGTACTGTTGTTTGAACACTATATAGTTCATAGACGTAATATGTGGCATGTTTAGTATCATGTAAGACAACTACATTAATTAGACTAGTTCCAAATGAGCATATTTATCATTGTTTTCATAGGAACCGGATGTTAAAACGGAGCAAAGAATTGAGCAGCTCAAAGAAAAAGTCAAAGAGATGATAGTGGCAAGTGCTGATAAACCTTCACAGAAGTTGAGCTTGATTGATGCAATTCAACGCCTAGGCGTGGGCTACCATTTCGAAACAGAGATTGAGACAACATTACAGCACATACATGAAACCTATCATGAAATGGCCAACAATGGCTCTCTCATTTCGAGTGCTTAGAGAGCAAGGACATCCTGTCTCCTGTGGTAATTCTCTTCTACTTACTACCCATATTTATTTGGTTACATCGCCGATTTTTATAGTACCCATATTTTGGTCGAAATCTGTTATTGTCAGCGAAAAGATATATAAACCAAGTTGAATTCATACTTCACAACTTCAACATAAATCCAACAACAAATTCTTTGAAATTGGTTCGATTATTACCTCTAATTGGATCATTACCATTTGCCCCCTTCAAACTTATAGTAAAAGGTTCAGTTAGACCCTTATGGGTTTCGAGTAATTTTTGGAACAATTTTATCATTTGGCCATTCCAACTTTGAAAATTTACCGTGCCTTCTCCTTGTTGAGATTATTGTGTCTTGTCACTTGTTATAAAATATAAGAATGTGTTATGTACTTTTCTCGCCTCGTTCATCATGTGTCGAATTGTTTACGCAGATGTGTTTAACAAATTCAAGGACAATAAAGGAAAATTTCAAGAATATGTAAAAGGTGATGTGCGAGGATTGGTAAGCTTATACGAAGCTACACATTTGAGGGTTCATGGAGAAGATATATTAGACGAAGCACTGAATTTTACAACCACACACCTCAACTCCGCGGTACCCAACTTAAAGAATGCTATTGCAGCACAAGTAGTTCATGCTTTAAATCAGCCCATCCACAAGGGCCTGACAAGACTCGAGGCACGACATTACATCCTCTTCTATGAACAAGAGGATTCCCACAACAAAACTCTATTGGATTTTGCGAAACTGGATTTCAACCGCATGCAAAAGTTGCATCAGAAGGAGCTAAGCGAAATCACAAGGTGATTTAATTTTCTTCATCATTCAAGTTGAATCGTAGTGATTTAACAAGTCTGAGATGTTGATCTTGTTTCATGGCACTTACTTTTTTTGTTATGGTTTTTCAGGTGGTGGAAGGATTTAGACTTTGCAAGAAAATTGCCGTTTGCAAGAGACAGAGTAGTGGAGTGCTACTTTTGGATACTGGGAGTGTTAGGAATGCCTTGTATTCTTAGTCCCACATTGGTTAATTATGTTGTTCCAGTTTTTGTAGCCTATTATAAATAGGGCTTTTGGGGGACTTCTATAGATTATCTTTTGGGCTTTCATATTGTGGCCTTTCTAGAGTTACGGATTACAGCCGGCTCTTTGTATCTCTTCTTCACGTTGGTTAGTGAATCCTCTCTCTCCTCGCCCGTGGACGTACCCATCTTGGGGAACCACGTATATCTTGTGTCTTTGTGATTTCTTGTTTAGTTTTCTATTTCTCGTTCTTAGCTTGCATTCATAGCGTTCGTTACAACAAACTGGTATCAAAGCCTTAGGTTGCAAAAACTAGGGTTTCGTTTCCGATTGTGGCTATGGCGGCTAAATTCGAGATTGCGAAGTTTGATGGGCAGAGCAGCAGTTTCAGTCTTTGGAGAGTAAAGATGAAGGCTCTGTTAACCCAACAAGGATTGCACAAGGCTTTGTCAGGCAAGACTAGTTCTGGAATCAAAGAGGAAGATTGGGATGATACGGATGCCAAAGCTCTAAGTTCTATTCAGCTGAGTCTGGCAGATGATGTTCTTCGCGAGGTGGAAGAAGAAACTTCAGCAGCAGGAATTTGGCTGAAGTTGGAAGGCATATATATGACGAAGTCGCTCACCAACAGGTTATATCTCAAACAACGTCTTTATACGTTTCGTATGCGAGAAGGTATACCTGTTAAGGATCATTTAGACGAGTTCAATCGTATTATTATGGATCTGAAAAATATTGATAGTAAAATTGAGGATGAGGACCAAGCCCTAATTTTGCTATGTTCTTTACCACTTTCGTATGAGCACTTTGTTACAACCCTATTGTATGGCAAAGACACGATATCCATGGAGGATGTTAAGGCCAGCCTTTATTCGAAAGAATTAAGGAAAAAGGTGTCAGGTGAGGGTGATGCACATGCGGAGGGTTTGTTTGTTAGGGGAAGAACAACAGAAAGGGAGGAGTCGAGTAATAGGGGAAGATCCAGATCATCAGGTAAGAAGAAAGGAAAGTGCAATTATTGCAAGAAATCCGGGCACTGGAAAAAGACTGTTTAAAACTCAAGGAGAAAGAAAAAGAAGACCATAAAGGGGGTAAAGTAATTGCCGGAATTGCTGAAAGTTCAGATGAGTCAGATAATGTGTTATCAGTTACAGAGGGCGATTCTCGCTCTAATACCGAGTGGATTATGGATTATGGATGTTCATACCACATGTGTCCGCATAGAGAGTGGTTTTCTACTTATGAGGCGGTCAATGGTGGTACGGTTTTGATGGGTAACAACATGGCCTGTAAGACTGTTGGTTCAGGAACGATTCAGCTTAGGATGCATGACGGTATTGTTAGGACTTTATCTGAGGTTCGACATGTTCCAGATTTGAAGAAAAATCTTATATCCCTGGGTGCTCTTGATTCTCATGGTTGCAAATTCCTCGGTGAAGGTGGAGTTTTGAAAGTCTTGAGGGGTGCATTGGTACTGATGAAGGGTCAAAAGCGTGGTAACCTCTATACACTCCAGGGCAGTACAGTTCTAGGTGCTGCAGCAACGGTTGCTTCATCCAAGGTTTCAGATTCAGACTTGACTCGTTTGTGGCATATGCGCCTTGGGCATATGAGCGAGAGGGGGATGACAGTTTTGAGCAAACAGGGTTTGCTATGTGGCCAGAAAACTGAGAAGCTGGATTTCTGTGAGCATTGTGTCTACGGCAAGCAGTGCAGGGTGAAATTCAGTACAGCTGTTCATCGCACCAAAGGCACAGTGGATTATTTTCACTCAGATCTTTGGGGTCCCGCAGAGGTAACTTCTAAAGGTGGTTTTCGCTATTTTATGAGTATTATCGATGATTTCTCTCGTAAGGTTTGGGTGTATATGTTGAAACATAAAAGTGATGCCTTTAATACATTCAAACAGTTTAAAACTTTGATTGAGAATCAGACTGGTAAGAAAATAAAACGTTTGAGAACTGACAATGGTATGGAGTTTTGTCTTGGCGAGTTTGATAGGTTCTGCAGTGATGAGGGCATTGTGAGGCATCACACAGTGAGAAAAACCCTCAGCAGAATGGTGTGGCTGAACGAATGAACAGGACTCTTTTGGAGAAGGCACGTTGTATGTTGTCCAATTCCGGATTGGGCAAAGAATTTTGGGCTGAAGCCGTTTCCACGACATGCTATTTGGTGAACAGGTCTCCGTCGACTGCTATTGAGTGTAAGACTCCGTTTGAGGTATGGTCAGGTCATCCAGCTGATTATTCTGTGTTGCGTGTTTTTGGGTGTCCAGCTTACGCTCATGTGAATGAGGGTAAATTGGAGCCACGGGCCAAGAAGTGTATTTTCTTGGGTTATGCAGCAGGTGTCAAAGGGTACAGGTTATGGTGCTCTGATGATTCAAAGTTTTTGATTAGCAGGAATGTGACTTTTGATGAAAATTATTTGATTAAGGGGTCTAAGCAGGTTGATGATACAGTTCAGGAACAGAGTGTTCCAAAGCAGGTGGAGTTTTTGAGTGAATCTTCCGACTCAGGGAAGAAGCACATTGAGAAGCCAATTGAAGAGGAGTTCAAGAGTTCAGACACAGAGGTTGATGCGTTAGTTGAGCAACCACGCACTATTGCTAAAGATAGGCCAAGGAGGGAGATTCGGCCTCCGAAAGGTATTCGGCTTATTCTTGAGATGGTGGCCTATGCTTTATCGATTCTTTGAGACAGCTTGAGTATGAGGAGCCTTCCGGCTATACGGAAGGCTTTGAGCACCGAGTCTCGCAGTGGTTTGTTGCTATGAATGAGGAGATTGAGTCTCTTCAAAAATCAGACATGGGAGTTAGTAGAACCTCTGAAAGGGAAGAGGATTGTTGGGTGCAAGTGGGTCTTCAAGCGCAAACCAGGTATTCCAGGGGTAGAAGACGCTCGGTTCAAAGCTCGGCTAGTGGCGAAAGGATACAACCAAAAAGAGGGTGTTGACTACAATGAGGTATTTTCACCTGTTGTAAAACATAGTTCCATTCGCACTTTACTTGCTATTGTTGCCTGTTATGATCTTGAGTTAGAGCAACTTGATGTCAAAACTGCGTTTTTGCATGGCGAGCTTGAGGAACAGATTTATATGCGTCAGCCTGAGGGATTTATTGTTTCTGGTAAGGAGGATCACGTTTGTTTACTTCGTAAATCTTTGTATGGCCTCAAACAATCCCCAAGGCAGTGGTATAAGCGGTTTGATACTTTTATGATAAGCCAGTCATATTCTAGGAGTGAGTATGACAGTTGTGTGTATTTTCGAAAACTTCCAGATGGTTCATTTGTTTATCTACTGTTGTATGTTGATGATATGCTTATTGCTGCCAAGAGTGTATCAGAAATCAACAGGTTGAAACAACAGTTAGGTGGTGAATTTGAGATGAAAGATTTGGGTGCGGCAAAACGTATTTTGGGTATGGAGATTTGCAGAGATCGAGTAGCTGGCAAATTATTTTTGAATCAGAAGTCTTATGTACTTAAAGTGCTTGAGCGCTTTGCCATGCAGAACTCGAAGCCAGTCAGTACCCCTTTGGCAGCACACTTTCGACTTTCAGCTGAGTTGTCACCACAATCGGAGGATGAGGAGAAGTATATGTCTCAGGTTCCATATTCGTGCGTAGTTGGGAGCCTTATGTACGCCATGGTATGTACTCGTCCTGATATTTCACATGCAGTTAGTGTCGTTAGTCGTTATATGGGGCGTCCAGGAAAGGCACATTGGGAGGCTGTGAAATGGATACTACGGTATTTATGCGGAACTGCAGGTGTTGGTCTATTGTTTGGGATTGCCAATTCTGGTGATCATGTTGTTGGTTATGTTGATTCGGATTTTGCCGGTGACCACGATAAGAGGAGGTCTCTCACAGGTAATGTCTTGACTCTCTCCAGAAGTGCCATTAGTTGGAAAGCTACTTTACAAGCTACAGTCGCACTATCTACAATAGAAGCGGAGTATATGGCCATTGTTGAAGCTGTGAATGAGGCATTGTGGACAAGAGGTTTGCTTTGTGAGCTTGGTCTTGCACAGGGTGTGAGTTCAGCATTTTGTGATTCACAGAGTGCTATATTTGACTAAAAATCTGATGTATCATGAGAGGACCAAGCATATCGATGTCAGGTATCACTTCGTTCGGGATATCATCTCACAGAAGCAAGTTGAGGTGAAGAAAGTGGGTACGGCAGATAACCCAGCAGATATGTTGACTAAACCGGTTCCGGTTGCCAAGTTCAAGCATTGCTTGGGCTTGCTTGGTATTTGCAGTTGATCGCCCCTCGGGGGCATTTGGCGAGTGAGAGGTTAGAAGGGGAAAGCTATATTTGGTGATTTGGTTCAGTGGAATTCAAGTCAAGGTGGAGAATTGTTAGGAATGCCTTGTATTCTTAGTCCCACATTGGTTAATTATGTTGTTCCAGTTTTTGTAGCCTATTATAAATAGGGCTTTTGGGGGACTTCTATAGATTATCTTTTGGGCTTTCATATTGTGGCCTTTCTAGAGTTACGGATTACAGCCGGCTCTTTGTATCTCTTCTTCACGTTGGTTAGTGAATCCTCTCTCTCCTCGCCCGTGGACGTACCCATCTTGGGGAACCACGTATATCTTGTGTCTTTGTGATTTCTTGTTTAGTTTTCTATTTCTCGTTCTTAGCTTGCATTCATAGCGTTCGTTACAACAGGGAGTTTACTTTGAGCCCCAATACTTTCTTGCTAGGAGGATTCTAACCAAAGTGATTGCCTTGACTTCAATCATTGATGACATTTATGATGTCTATGGTACCTTGGAAGAACTTGTGCTCTTCACTGATGCAATTGAAAGGTTAAATTCTACTGATTTTAAATTTGATTTGAATCCCTAAATATCAAAATAACTTCCATTGTTCAAGATAGAGATTACAAGACTTTATGAATCGTGGATTTGAAATGGAATTCACAGCGTTATAAATGAAAAAGGAAAATTGAAAGAAATATAATTAGCATCACAATGATACTAATGGAAGGTTAGTTGTTTAAGTTAATGTCAATGAATTTTCAGGTGGGAAAATAGTGCCTTGGATCAACTGCCAGAGTACATGAAACTGTGTTATCAAGCACTATTGGATGTTTACAACATGATTGATGAAGAAATGGCCAAGGAAGGAAGGTCATATCGTGTCAATTACGCAAAATCTGCAGTAAGTCTCAACCCAAGTTATATTTCGTTAGTGGAAAACAAAAAATGAAGTTAATACTAATGTTTTTTTTTTTTTTTGAACATTTTCAGATGAATAAGTTAGTTAGAGCATACTTTGAGGAAGCCAAATGGTGTCACGAGGGCTATGTTCCGAGTATAGAAGAGTATATGAGAGTTGCCCTTGTAACCGGTGCTTACAAAATGCTTGCAACAACTTCCCTTGTTGGCATGGGGGATTTGGTGACCGAAGAGGGTTTCAAATGGGTGTCGAGTGATCCTTTAATTCTTGAAGCTGCATCCGTGATTTGCAGACTCATGGACGATATGGTTGGCCACAAGGTAAGGACTGATAAGAAAATATGGTCTAAATTAGAACACGCAAGGATGAATCCAAATTCCAATATTATGTTGTTGCAAAATCATATGGTTAGGATTTTTAATTTCATTGAGAGTGCGTTCACCCCTCATGTCCTTTCGCCTCAGTGAATTATTAACTAGCCACGCGAACAATCATCTTTTGACCTTATCATTTCTAGTGTTGCAATTGCAGCATGAGCAAGAGAGAGGCCACGTAGCCTCGGCAGTTGAATGCTACATGAAACAACATGGTGTCGCAGAAGAAGAGGTTTATGTTGAATTTGAACAAAGAGTTACAAATGCATGGAAAGACATAAACGCAGAGTGCCTCCGCCCGACTGCGGTCCCGATGCCTCTCCTCGCCCGAGTTCTCAATCTTGCACGGGTGATCAATCTTATTTACACGGGTGAAGATGGGTACACCAACTCGGGAAAAAGGCTGAAGGAGTGCGTAACGTCCATGCTTATCGATTCTGTTCCGATCAATTAGCAAACAGTTATCTTAATCGTAACAAATTTATTCATAACTGCCGTTAAATGTTTTATTTTTTATTTCCAAAGTATTTTCCCCTTCAATCGCCGGAATGAGTGTGAACTTGGCTCAGATCGATGAGTTCCGGCCGGGGTAAAGAATAAAGATGTCTCTCTGATATCTATGTCCATTGTACCGTTGTAATGTTAGGCCCTTTTATTAAGGAAATTCGGTTTTTTTTTATATACCTAAGATCAGAGGAATGAAGATCAAAAGACGAGAGCCAATTTGTTGAGGAAGGGGAAGGGCATCAGATAACAGTCTGAGTACACTTTGGTACACCTAGTCTTAACAAAATTATGTGAAATACATCTCTGAGTCCCACAGAAATGATCTGAGCCCTTTAATTTATTTAAAATATTTTTAAATGAAAGTTTTCATAAAAATTAGCTCAATTAAATATCGACAAGAGCTTGATCGATCTATTCAATTTTGATCCTTGCGCAAATTTAGGTACCAAAAAATCAAATGAATAAATTAAGCCCTTACCGATACTTTATTAAGTTGATCTTTACAACAATTATCGAAAGTTATTTTAAACAAATAAATTAAACGGCTTAGATAATTTGTGTAAGACTTCAAATTGGGTCCCATACATTTGGCCTACATTTAATGTGTCCAAAATGGTGTACCATAGTTTCTTTCAGAAAAACACCCTTCATTATTTTATTTTAGGGAATTGATATTTATACTCCATTTCTTATTATCCACATTTCTTTTTTTGGTTACAGAAATACAAAAAAAAAAAATATGAATAACCCAAAAAAAAAAGTGTAAATATCAATTCTCTTATTTTATTTTATCAACAATTCTTTGAAGTAAGGCGAGGGAGTCCACTCTTTTTTCCAAACAATAATTCCAAAAGGGAGGAGGGTCCACCCCAGACTAGGGAAAAAAGGTGACGGTTAATTTTGTAAATCTACCTCAATTCACATCACTTCAGCAAGTTGGAGAGAAAGCCTGTGGTTTGCTTTGGAACTGGCGACAGAGGGCTGTCCTTTTCAGCGCGTGAGAGCCCCTTTTTAGCGCATGAGAGCCACTTTGGGCTGTTCCTAAAATTTGCCTATTTGTGAAGGTTTTTTCAAATTTTGTAGGGCGAAATACTTTTAATTCCAGATTAATGATTCGTTGATTTTTTTGGGTCACATTCTGGATTCAACAAAGATGATTTAAACCTCTGCTCAATATTATTAAAATATTTTTTAGGTGTTCCTAAAAAAAAATTAGTAACTATCAAAGACAATGGCAGAAGCCAGGACTAAATACAAAACCGTATGGGCAAACAATATCAACAAAACTAAAATCGTATGGGCAAACATTTTGGGCGGGTATGGGCAAACATTTTTGGGGCGGGTATGGGGTATGTTTGATTTTTCTGGTTTTGCTCGATCGGTGGTTGTTTCGATTTAGGTTGTTTTCTTTTGGTTGTGGAAATTGATCGATAATAGGGAGAAATAGAGGTGTAGTCCTTTGTGAAGGTCTCAGTGGACTTGTTTTGTGTCTGATTGGCTTTTTGGATTGCGTGGCTTTTCGGGTGATGGATGAAGGGGGTTTCGACATAGGTTATGAGGGTCGTTTTGGGTTTTTGGATATTTTAAGTTGAGTTTATGTGGTTTTGTTATGGTGTTCAGTTGGCTCCTTGCCATCTTTTAGGTCACGAGTGGCATTTTGCCTGTGTGCCCTTAATCCTTTTAATCTTTGTAATCTTTTATAAAGATTAATAAATTCTTTTTGCTTAGGAAAAAAATACTAACAGCAGCCACTGGATATCGTAACAATAAGCCAAGAATGTCACTGTAAAGTATAAACCTCTACCATGAAAGTAAAAGAAAAAATCTTGAACATTTTACGTACGACACTTACGAATGAACAGATTACAATTAAGACAACTATTTGCTAATTCATTGGCACAGAATCAACAAGAACTGAGATTACAAATTTCTTGACCTTTTTTCCAGAATTAGTGTACCCATCTTCTCCCGTGTATAAAAGATTGATAACTCGTGCAAGATTGAGAATGCGGGAAAGCAGAGGCATTGGGACTGCAGTCGGGCGGAGGCACTCTGCGTTCATGTCTTTCCATGCATTTGTAACTCTCTTTTGAAATTCAAGAAGAACTTCTTCTTCGGTTGCACCATGTTGTTTCATGTAGCATTCAACGGCAGAGACTACGTGTCCTCTCTCTTGCTCAAACTGCAATTGCAACACCAGAAATGTTAAGGTCGAAATATGATAGTATGCGAGGCTGACGTACAATTCTGGGCGAAGGGATATAATGAAGATTCGGGAGCATATATCCCGCATCATGACTTACAATAAAGATGCAAAGATTCAAAATTTTCTTTAAAAGGTAGATTATGGCGACTCAAATTTTGGTCACAGTGTTGATACGCAACCCAAGTTTCAATCGCCATAATCAACCTCTCTGTAATTGGAACCATATTTTTTTATCACTCATCTAACTTACCTTGTGGCCAACCATATCATCCATGAGTCTGCAAATCACAGATGCAGCTTCAAGAATTAAAGGATCACTTAGTACCCATTCAAAGGCCTCTTTGGTCACCAAATCCCCCATGCCAACAAAGGAAGTTGTTGCAAGCATTTTGTAAGCACCGGTTACAAGTGCAACTCTCATATACTCTTCCATACTCGGAACGTATCCCTCGTGACCCCATTTGGCTTCCTCAAAGTATGCTCTTACCAAATCCTTCATCTAGAATTATTGAAGAAACTGAATGAGTATTATAAACACGAATTAAGATTTCAGTTTTTGATTTCAAGTAACCAAATGTGACTTGGTTTGAGACTTACTGCAGATTTTGCATAGTCAACGCAATATGATTTTCCTTCCTTGGCCATTTCTTCATCCATCATGTTGTAAGCATCCAGTAGTGCTTGATAACACAGTTTCATGTAATCTGGGAGTTGATCCAAGGCAGTGATTTCCCACCTGAAAATCAAGTACTTTATGTTAAACAGCTTGTCTTGTACAGTATTAATCTTGGGTTGTGCTGGCCGGGATCGTTTATCTGTGATGCTAATTTTATTTCTTTCAATTTTCCTTTTTCATTTACGAGGCCGCGAATTAATTCCATCACAAATCCAAGATTCATAAGAGTCTTGGAATCTCAATCTTGAACAATTAATGGAAGTGATTTTGACATTTTTTAGGGACTCAAATCAAAATAAAGATCATTAAGAGGGGCAAGGATTTAACCTTTGAATTGCATCATTGAAGAGCACAAGTTCTTCCAAGGTACCATAGACATCATAAATGTCGTCAATGATTGAAGTCAAGGCAATCACTTTGGTTAGAATCCTCCTAGCAAGAAAATATTGGGGCTCAAAGTACACTCCCAGTATCCAAAAGTAGCACTCTATCACTTTGTCTCTTGCAAACGGCAGCTTTCTGGAAAAGTCCAAATCCTTCCACCACCTAAAATCAATTCACCATCAAATAAGAGTTATTATGTACTCAATTATCCACAACAAGTTGATAAAAGTATCCAAATAGCTAGGCTTTTTTCCAAGACTGCAATCTGGCCTTCACTGCGAAGATAGTAACTTACCACTAAGAATTTGTGAAAAATTCTGAACCATTAAATAAAACTTTCGGCCGGCTCAGCTTCTACCGACTGCTACAGTCCACCAATAAACTGCAGAGGAGCCGGATTTTCTTTTGGAATTAAGCTTCTCGAGTTTTGTGATTTTGGTTCATTTTTTGGAAAATGACGGCCAAGGACGTGTTTTGATAATTAATACCCGTTAAGGACATTTTCAGCATTAACAAATATTCTTAACTTGTCTTTGGCGGATATTAATTATCAAAACACGTCATGGGCCGTCATTTTCCCTTGATTTTTCTTTGTTTTTATGACTCTTGTGATTCCTCTCAACGAACCGATCAAATTAAAAAACCTTTTTACTGGAAAGGGTCCATCGAGCAAAGGGAAATTTTATCGAAATTCTACTCATGTTATTTTTGTAATACAGTCCACTTCATTTGAATTTTTGTAATTTCCTTGTTCAAGACAAAACCAAGAGTATAAAAAAAGCGACAAGTAATTCGTAAATAATGTCACCTTGCAATTTCGCTCAGCTCCCTTTGGTGCAATTTTTGCAATAAGTTGAAATCTAATTTCGCAAAATCCAACAGAACTTTGTTGTGGGAATCATCTTGCTCATAGAAGGAGATATAATGCCTTGACTCGAGCCTTGTCAAGCCCAGGTGGATAGGCTGATCTAGAGCATGAACTATTTGTGCTGCAATTGGATTATTGCTCAAGTTTGGTAGTGCAGAGTTGAGGTGTGTGGTGGTAAAATCCAGTGCTTCCTCCAGTAAACCTTCTCCGTGTACCCTCAGATGTGTAGCTTCGTACAAGCTCAACATTCCTTGGACATCATTCGTTAGGGATTCTTGAAATTTTCCTCGGTTGTCCGTGAATTTGTTGAACATGTCTGCTAGAAAACACGATAATTATCGGCGTAAAAAAAAAAAAGATATGCATACAACTGGCCTGACGTAGAGCACAAAAATGCTTCTTCTTTTTTTTTTTTTTGTCTTGGTGTAAATTGGATGTCTATCACATACTAAAATCTTAGTATGTGATAAATATCATGAGATTATACATGACACTACATACTCCTTAAAGTTTTAATCATAGTGTGCAAATATTGATTATTATTACCTGTTGGATCAACTTAATTCTCCATTTAAGGTGGGGCCTAGAAATAATCCTATCTATTAGGCCCATTTTGGCTGCATACTTAAGTTGGATTATCTTTTGTCTTTAACTTAATATTATCCGCATTTATTAGTATTTTGTGCAAAGTCGCTGGAGATTCGGAGAGAGAGAGAGAGGAATATTTTGTTTCCATGTTAATATTGCTGAGTTTTTTTTGTTTTATCCCCTAAACTATATCGATTTTCTCTACTTCGTCCCTAAACTATCAATTTAACAATTTTATTTCCTGAACTATCCCTCTGTTATCTATGTGATCCAATAGATAACACCCATCACATTTTTGGACGGAAACTCCCTCACGTGAAAGTCACGTGCAATCCCAACCCATAAAATAGGGGCAAAATAGACAATTCAATATATATATATAGATTGTATATATATATATATATATAAGCATAAGCCAGGGAAAAACAGAGTAAAGCAAACCCAGATCTCTCTCTCTCTCTCTCTCTCTCTCTCTCTCTCTCTCTCTCTCTCATCCATGGCTTCTTCCTCTACAACTACCCAATATGACTACAAGTTTTGGCTTTTTACTGAGTATGCATCAAGTGTGTCAAGCAAAATGCAACAAATATGTCAACCAAAGTGCACTGAAAACTGTAGATTTGAAGCCCAGATTTGAACAAAAAATGCATGTTTTTTGTTGAACCAAAGTGCTGGTTTTGTGCTTCATAATATGGACTGAGTATGCAGCAAGTGTGTCAAGCAAAATGCAGCAACTGTGTCAACCAAAGTGCACTGAAAACTGCATATTTCAAGTCCAGATTTGAACAAAAAAGGCATGTTTTTGTTGAACCAAAGTACTGATTTTTGTGCTTCATTACAGTTGGGGATAGAGTCCTCCTCCCCTTTGCCTCAACTCATCCATCGTTCCTTGCCTTCCCAGTGAATGAACCAACCAAGGATATAATCGAACCTTGCTCCCCTTTGATTTTGTTTCAGAATGTAACCCTATATGTATGGCATTTGATCGGACTTCAAAGGAAAAGAGAAGAGACAGAGATCGAGATAGTAGTCATGGAGAGAGAGAGAGAGAGAGACAGACAGACAGAGAGAGAGGGGAGGTTGTGAAAAGGGCTGTACAGAGATGGGTCAATGGGTTTAGACCTGGATTGTCTATTTTGGCCCTGTCTTATGGGTTGGAATTGCACGTGACTATCACGTGAGGGAGTTTCCGTTAAAAAATGTGATGGGTGTTATCTATTGGATCACATGGGTAACGGAGAGATAGCTGAGGGGATGAAATCACTAAATTGATAGTTTAGAGACGAAATAGAGAAAATCGGTATAGTTTAGGGGATAAAAAAAAAAACTCTAATATTGCACTCTCAATAGCAGGATGCAGTGAAAAGAACAAATGAAAAATATATATACCAAGAAATAATGACAGTGCGGTTGAAACTGTAATGGAACGAGCTAGATTTCCAAATAATCGTGACAAACATGATTGTGTTTGAATTTTTTATTGTTCAGTTTTGTTGACATTTGGCGGTAGGGGAGGGGGAAGGATTTGTTATTTGGTTAATAACCAACTGCGCTATCTAGTCAGTGACGAAGTCATGATTTTAGTCCAAGGTTATCATGTTCAGTGTTAGAATTTCGAGAACCAAATCACATGTACTCATTTGCCATTGTTCCAATATGTTATCATGCTATGTCAATATAGGATCGCACAAAACACTCTAACCAAAGCATTTTCAAATACAGCGATGCAGAGACAATTTCAGTATATATAGGCGTTTTGAACTTAGATTTTGGAATATGAGTTAGTGTTTTGAACAACGGCTATTAAAATATACACAATCGAGTGGCAAATGACTTACCACAACAAACAGGATATCCCTCTTGTCTGAGTAACCGAAACAAGAGAGCCACGTAGTAAAGATCTTCAGCATCGGCTTTTTCAAAAGCATGTTGACGATACGTTTTATATAGGTGCTGTAATACTGCTGCAATCTCAGTTTGAAAATGGTAGGCCACACCGAGGCGTTGGACAGCATCAACGAGGTTCAGCTTTCGTGAAGGTTTGTCAGCTGCCATCAACATGTTTCTAACTTTCTCTTTCAGCTGCTCAAGTTGTTGCTCCATTTTAACATCAGCTGCCTGTGAAAGACAACATGAAGCGTAAACAAAGCATTCGCATTTTCAGTTTTTTTTTTTTTTTTTTTGGGATCAGCAGAACAAAATTTTATTGAAAACTCGAAACGGTAAATTAAGGAGTGATGAGGATGCATCACACTTAGCCAAACATAACCCCAAGGGATTTGGCCAAGTGGGCATGAGAAAGCTAATAAATGTTTGTCCTCCATGAGGTCCCATGTTAGAATCCCACGGAGGTCAAACATTTCTAACCATGGGGCCACTAGAGGGTTTATTCAGTCGTTAACTTCAGAGTCCTAGAATTACTCAAGGTGCATAAATAGCTAATTAATTATTATATCAACAATGCTACAGCCACTGCATTGTTCCACCGCGTGCCACGTGGGGCCTACTCCGGATCCCACAAGAATACAAACAAATAACCATACATATTAAAATAATTTTTTATGTAACCCTTTAAAATATCAGCTCCAACGGATATCAGTAGGTATGTTTTCTAAATTCGTAGGTGCGAAACTGAACAGTTGAGCAATTTCGTCCCTACGAATCCAAAAAATATACCTACCGATATCCGTTAGAACTGATTTTTTACAGGGTAGGCCCAATGTGGCGTGCAGTGGACTCGTGCAGTGGACTTAGACTTAGTGTTACTAAACTATACCGTGACATCAGAGTCATAGGAGAGAAAATGATATCCCCATATACTGGGATGATAATTTGCAGAGCGACGTTGAGTGACCTGATCATCGGACACTTTACTATTTTTTATGATTGGCACAGGGACAGTGGAATTAGCATTTACTAACTCCATTTTTGTTTCTCCTTTCCTCGGAACAACTAAAGGAAGGCTAAATTAATAATAGAGCTAGGGAGAGTGCTGAACGACACCACTCTAATTGTATATGAGAGTATGGGCTAAATTTTTCTGGTATATGCAACGAAGAGCTAGTGGTTTGCTATATTTATAGTAGTGGAAGTAGCACTAAAATTCATGGGATTAATTTCGGACGTGAGAAACGTTAAAGAATCAGAAAGAGCACGTGAAAAATAATGATGCACTGTTGGATTGCAACAAACATACTCCTCCTTTAATTTTCCTGAGCTCGAGGGGTGGCTCAAGTGGCAACAAGGATATTGAACTGCAATTCCAGACATTTTGAATCCGAAACTTGATAACCTTTTTAGAGTCAGGTTGCAAGAGAAAAATCTCTTATAAATGGATCCCCTACTCTTGGCATGGATGGCTTTTCTTTGACCGGGCCGGAAAGGAGAATGGTCGAGGTAGCTAGGCGTAAGTTGACCCGAACAGCCATAACCTTCAAAACAAAACCGAAAAAAAAACAAAAAAAAAGGAAATTGATTTTAGCACTCCAAAAATTGATGGAGTGGCTCCAAATGACAGTTCAGTTTTGGAGCCCCTCCATCAATTTTTAGAGTGCCAAAATCATAATCCAAAAAACAAAAACCTTTTATTTTTGAAACGGCCCCTAAGTCAACAAACACACTTAAAACGATTAAATAAACAAGAAACAGTTCATAGTACGTTTTCCCATGTGAGCCACAAGGGTGATGTCCAATACTTTTCCCACGTCATAGGCGTACGTTTCCCACGTCAGTACCACCTGACGTCTTCGCGTGGAGTAGTACAATATCGTATTTATGCATGTGGAGAGTAAGCTCATGTACATTGTACGGTGTTTCGATCACGTGAATATATGAAGCGTCAAATAATTTTTCGTTCCGAGCACCACTTTTTACATGATTTTCGTTCCGATTAATGCTATATATAGCTACACACACTTTTTAAACACAATTTCGGACAAGGCTGTATTTGGAACCATTCAACACGCAAGGGTTCACATTCATTGAACGGTTCTAGACATAATTATTTCCACAGTTGTGTTTGCCGTTTAAAAAAAAAAAATTAGGCATTCTGCTTTGTTCTCGCTAGTTATTGCGTGTACGCGCTTATGGGTACGGTGTTTCGATCACATGAATATATGAAGCGTCAAATAATTTTTCGGTGAGTTTTAAGAGGCACCGATGACTAGAAAGACAACTTGATTTCGAGGCCGGGTAATCCAATTCAAAATTGTGAAAGTTCTGAAGGGGAAAAAAAAAAACTTCATTGGTCGTCTTTTCTGAATTTTAGTTTGATTTTTTTTTAAAATTTTCTGGGATTAAGTATCTTTCCCGACGAGCTAAATAACAGCAAAAAAAAAAAATTATGACAAAATATTATTTAAGAAGACAAAAGTAAGAAAATTGTCTTTTTATAGTTTTTTCTTAAAAAAAATCAAATTCAATCCATATTTTTATACTTTTCATATTGCTTTCATAGACATAAATGATTGTTTCCAAAATACTTTTGACAAAATGTTTAATTATTAAATGTTAATAATACAACGGTCTATGAAAATGAAGACCAAGTTAGTCCCCCATTCACCCTAACACTCTATTTAGATGCACTCATTTTTGTTGTTTTAATTTATGTGAAACTATAAAATCATCATTTTCATTTGTAGGAAAATAATGTACGAATTTCATGCGTAGGAAAATAATGTACGAATGATCAGTTCTGCAATTTTTCAAGAATAAGAACAAGAAAGATGCTGCACTTAGATAAAGGAGAGTGCAACAATAATTTATGTGATTTCCGTGCACCACTTTTTACATGATTTTCGTTCCGAGCAATGCTATTGCTATACACGCTTTTTAAACACAATCTCGGCCAATTAAAATTGTATCGAGAACCGTGTAACGCGCAATGATTCACATGCATCGAACGATTCCACACACAATTATTTCCGCAATTGTGTTTGAAGGTGCGTGCGTAGGCGTTCTGCTTTGTTCTCGCTAGTTATTGCGTGTACGTATCTTGTCTTTTTCTTGTTTGTTAACCAAAAGTGCTTAAAGCATGAGAGATTTTAGGAACATGAAACGTACGCCTGCCGACGCATAAGAATATAAAGATCCTCAATTGGCCTTGTCCACACCGCCCAGGATATGAGTAATTATTCAATGCCTCTGGGCACCACTGAACTCTTTTCTACCATTATGTACCATACATTTGAGTGGAGATCACACAAACGTGAGATTGAGAAAGAGTTTGGGACGGACACCGCGTGGCGGTGACCCAATGACATTGAAGAATAATTTTTCCAGGATATATCCAGGGATCCTGCAGGGCACTTCCTCTAGTGCACCCTGCAGAGCACAATCACGGCCGTCCAAAAGTGTTTTCAACGGTCCGAATTTAAAATAAACTCTGGAAGAGTTTAGTTCGATCAAAAGTGTCGTGCAGGATTTCTAATTCCGTCTCACAATTGTCCTCCCAATCAATTTTAATCAAAGATTCCACAGGATCTAGGGACTGTGCTGCGCGGCCGCCGGCACGGCTTTGCCGGCATCGGCCCGACGATCGGAGACATCCACTGCGTAGAGCTCGTCGAGTACTACAAGTGTACCAAAAATCAACTCGATCAAATATCGTTAAGTGCCTCATCGGAACATATATAACTTGAAAAGAATGGATTCAATGGTTTTGATCATGTGTTTCGTATCCATTAGGATTCATTTTTTTTTCAAGTTATATGTATTCCGATGAGGCACTTAATAATATTTGATCGAGTTGATTTTTGGTACACTTGTAGTACTTGACGAGCTCTACGCAATGGATGTCTCCAATCGTCGGATCACCGATGCCGGTAAGGCCATTCGTAGGGTTGTTATAATTTAAACAGGCTCTTAAGTAGTCACCCTTTGTTGTTTTGATTGAGATTAATTAAAACCTAAGAAATTGATTTTACTTTGCAGATAATTAAAAGGAGGTACGATCGTAGGGTTCATAGCACTTGTAACCAGTTCGGATTAACCTGTTCCATTCGGTGTTCTTAAAAACGTTCAACTTTAGATTGAAAAAGATACCCCGTAATTAAGATGCGAGACCCTATGGTCGCCGTTTACCCATGCGCAGCGGGGAATGAGTTTTGGACCTCCATTCCCCCGTTCACATGGGCTCCGACAATGCCCGGATTCGTCCACGGGAAGTATTATTCAATCTAAAATCAATTTTTTTCATTGTTTGAAAATAGGAGTAGTGCCCGAACTGGCCACGGTGTGCTAATCACCCCGCGACCCTACCTATACGACTACTCACTATGCATTGAACAAGAAACCCTAAATTGAAACATGCTTCTAAATACAGGATAGAAAATAAACAAAAGATCTAGGTTAAATAAGAACCAACGAATAACTTTTATAAAGAATAAGAATTAAAACGAATTATCAGAATGCGAGTAATTAAACAAAACTTCAAAACTTGAATGGAAGAAAATTGGGAAGAAAAACTATAGGAACATACACTACATAGTTATACTATACGTTAAACTATATTTTATGTGGAGTCCATTTTGGGTCCCATAAAAATTCAAAAAAATATTCATAAATTCTAAAATATTGTTTTATGGGATCCTGTAAAAAATTAGCTCCAACGGATATCGGTAAGTATTAATTCTTGATTCGTAAGGAAAAAATTGCTTAACTGCGCAGTTTCGCTACTACAAATCTAGAAATGATACTTACCGATATTCGTTGGAGCTGATTTTTTACAGAGCCCCATAAAACAATATTTTAGAATTTATCGGTATTTTTTTAGATTTTTCAGAGACCCGAAATGAACCCTACACAATATGTAGTGTAACTGTGTAGTGTAAAAATGTAGTGTACCTATCTTTAGTGTAATGAATAGTTGCCCTTTGGCCCACCATAAAAACATGTATAACTCCTATTCTTCTGCTGCAAATTACACCTTCACGATCACGTGCACAATTGGAACATTTTTAAGGCCAAATTCTTATAGCTCTAGCCATGATCTGGAATGTATTTCAATCTATTCTCCAAAATACCTACAATACAAAAAATCAAGCATTAAAACACTAAGTAATAAAATAAATAGACTTATCAATGATAAATTAGGGGGCGCTTATGTGAACATTTACGCGTCTATCAAGTGGCAAAAAAGGGAGTGTCGTTAACAAAAAAGGGAGTGACAAAATCAGCAGCCTTAAATAAACAAGAAACACACTTAAAACGATTAATAAATAAACAGGAAACAGTTCAGAGTACGTAGCACCATTTGAGCCACAAGGGTGATCATCAGCACCTCAAAAGGACAGTACCACCCGACATCATGCATATGTGTTGCCTGCAAAATTGTAGTCGTGCATGTATATGCCCGTCACAAATGTGCGTGGAGTAATTACTGACTGGGACATCATCGCGTATATGCCCGTCCCAAATGTGCGTGGAGTAATTTCTGACTGGGACATCATCGCGTGGTATCCAATACTTTTTACAATATCGTATTTATGCATGTGGAGTGTACGCTTATGTGTATGGTGTTTCACATGAATGATGAATATATGAAGCGTCAAATAATTTTTCGGTGTGTTTTAAGAGGCACCGCTGACTATGAAAGACAACTTGATTTCGAGGGTAATCCAATTCAAAATTGTGAAAGTTCTGAAGGAAAAAAAATATTCATTGGTCGCGCGTCTTATCTGAATTTAAATTAGATTCTTGTTAAAATTTTTTGGGATTAAGTATCTTTCCCGACGAGCTAAATAACAACAAAAAATATGACAAAAAGTTTGAAAATTGTCCTTTTATACTTTTTTCTAAAAATTTCCAAATTCGATCCGTATTTTTATACTTTTCATATTGCTTTCATAGATATAAATGATTGTTCCCAAAAAAAACTTTTGACAAAATGTGTTTAATTATTAAATGTTAATAATACAACGGTCTATGAAAATGAAGAGCAAGTTATACACCGCAAGGGATTTGCCTTGCGGTGTATCTTCCAACTCTTTGTTGGATCCCCTTCCCCTTTTCCCGTTTTTTAATAAAATTCATCTTTTGCCGGTAAAAAAAAAAATGAAGAGCAAGTTAGTCCCAATTCGCCCTAACACTCTATTTTTTTTTGAACTGGCCCTAACACTCTATTTAGGTGCACTCATTTTTGTTGTTTTATCTATGTGAAACTATAAAATCATCATTTTCTGTAGGAAAATAATGTACGAATGATCAGTTTTGCAATTTTTCATGAATAAGAACAAGAAAGATGCTACACTTAGGCTCTGTTTGTTTTGATATAAAATATTTTGCAATGTAAAATGTTTTTCATATAAAATGTTTTTTCAGAAAACAAACTTTAAATTTTTATTTTTCAGTGTTTGGTTGGCACATAAAAAAAAATTTCCAAAACAATGGCTGATTGATAGGTTTAGAAATATTTTAATCACGTTTGATTTGGGAGAAGAAGAAAATGGAGTACGCGGTTTTGGAAAATGTCAAACCATCGGGATGAAATGTAAAAATGACTTACCGCAAAAATTAGAGGACAACAATTTCACTCCAATGGTGCAAAATGTTTTACTTTGAAAATATTTTCCTTCTTTTTCTTGCCAAACAACGGAAAATGGGTAAAATATTTTAACGTCCAAACAAAAGAATTAGATAAAAGGAGAGTACAAAAATAATTTATGTGATTTCCATGCACCACTTTTTACATGAGCAATGCTATTGGTACACACACTTTTTAAACACAATTTCGGACAAGACTGTATTTGGAACCATTTAACGCTCAAGAGTTCACATGCATCGAATGGTTTCGTGTTTGCCGTTCAAAAAATTAGTAGGCATTCTACTTTGTTCTCGCTAGTTATGGTGTGTACGTATCAAGTCTTTTTTTTTTGGGAAAATTTTACAAATGGTCCCTCTAGTTTGCATGAATTCTCATTTTCGTCCCTCTAGTATCAATTGTGTTACTTTTAGCCCTATAATTTGCATTCTGTCTCAATTTCGTCCCTCTCGCTTACGGCGTTAATGAAACAAACGGAATTGGAGGACAAAATTGACATTTCCCTCACAGAGGGACTAAATTGAGATTTCGTGCAAACTAGAGGGACTATTTCTACAATTTTATTTTTTACTTTTGTTTTTGTAAATAAATTTAAAATACATCATATGTACTATATTATATATATCACAAAAAATGAGAAAATTCGAAAAGCAACCCCTATGTTAAATGTCTTGGTATTGTATTTTTTTTTGGAATTGAATTTTCACTTTCGTTATTTTCTTTGTCACATGATTAAAAAGAAATTTTTTTTCAGTAGTATTTAGAAATCTTCTAATTATGTTTAATTAAGCAATGAAACACTATTGAATATTAAGAGATCAAATACATTAAAATATGGGTATAAGTGTATTTATTTTGGGACTTACTCATAAGATCACTCATATAACAAATAAATACGGATTTTGAACATTTTTATCGGGTGAAAAAAATAAGGAGATTATAAGAACATGATACAAAGACATTAGCTAAGGGGTTGATTTGTGCATTTTCTAATATTTTTGTAATTTGCAATGAAATATAAATTTTTCAATATAGTTTGATTACCCAATAAACAATAATTCAGTTGTCCCTCTAGTTTATTGGGTAATCAAACTATATTGAAAAAATTGGGTAATCAAACTATATAGTTTGAATTATTATTTATTGGGTAATCAAACTTTATTGAAAAAATTTATATTTCATTACAAATTACAAAAATATTAGAAAATGCACAAATCAACCCCTTAACTAATGTCTTTGTATCATGTTATTATAATCTCCTTATCTTTCACCCGATAAAAAAATGTTCAAAATCCGTATTTATTTGTAATATGAGTGATCTTGTGAGTAAGTCCAACATAAATACACTTATACCCATATTTTAATGTATTTGATCTCTTAATATTCAATAGTGTTTCATTGCTTAATTAAACACAATTACAAGATTTCTAAATACTACTGAAAAAAAATTTCTTTTTAATCATGTGACAAAGAAAATAACGAAAGTGAAAATTCAATTCCAAAAAAAAATACAATACCAAGACATTTACATAGGGGTTGCTTTTCGAATTTTCTCATTTTTTTGTGATATATATAATATATTACATATGATGTATTTTAAATTTATTTACAAAAACAAAAGTAAAAAATAAAATTGTAGAAATAGTTCCTCTAGTTTGCACGAAATCTCAATTTAGTCCCTCTATGAGAGAAATGTCAATTTTGTCCTCCAATTCCGTTTGTTTCATTAACGCCGTAAGCGAGAGGGACGAAATTGAGACAGAATGCAAATTATAGGGCTAAAAGTAACACAATTGATACTAGAGGGACAAAAATGAGAATTCATGCAAACTAGAGGGACCATTTGTAAAATTTTCCCTTTTTTTTTTTTTTGTTAACCAAAAGTGCTTACGTATGGCGGGATGAGAGATTTTAGGAACATGAAACGTATGCCTGCCGACCCGTAAGATCCTCAATCGGCCTCGTCCACACGGCCCAGGATATGAGTAATTATTCAATGTCTCTAGGCATCACGTGGCGGTGTCCAAACTTTTTTTTACTACCATACATTTGTGTGGAGATCACACAAATGTGTGGTTGAGAAAGAGTTTGTGACACCACGTGGCGGTGACCTATGGACATTGAATAATTTTTCCAGGATATATTCGGGGATCTTGCAGGGCACAATTACGGCTGTCCACGAGTATTTTCAACAGTCCGGATTTAAAATAAATTTTCCAGAGATTTTGCCATGCAGGGTACACTACAGAAAGTGCCGTGCATTTCTGATTCGGTCTCACAATTGTCCTCCCAATCACTTTTAATCAGAGATTCCACAGGCTTCATTTCCTTGTTGATCATCTGAAACATGTGAAGGTCACTGAGAGAACATGAAAAAATCCTTGTACAATGTTTCATGGGTAAAATGCCAAATGAGAGTAACAGTAATTTGCCCCGAATGCACTGCTTCATAAAAAAGTTTGACTAGGGTACTGAATGATGAAGGTTGTACGGTTGTACCGGTAGAGTAGCGATGCTTTGTGGTCCCAACTTCAGGGGCTCACACGATTGATCTAAACAGCTCATTATTTTTTTTTTGAAAAAGCAGTCAATTCATTAAGCCCGAAGGCAAAGATTACATCGCTAAATACAGGAGTGCACCAAACTACCTAATCCGGGATTATAGGACACCCTGCAAAAGCAAATCAACACGAGGTGTCGATATGAGAATCCCGTCCGGAACTAGGCAGAGAGATTAAAACAAAATTTGGTGCACCCTGTATTTTTCGAGCAGGCTGGTGAGAAAAATTAATTTAGTTCATAATCCAAAAGGTTGAGGATTCAAGCAAAGCCTTAGTAAAAACTGAATTTTTTTTTTTGAAAGTCGTTAGTGAACGCTGATTTGCCAACGGGAATCGGAATTATTTTGAAATGGTTAAGGAAAAATTTCAAAAAAAAACCACTAAACTATCACTCAATGTCTCATAAATCTCCAAACTACAATGAATATTAATTATACCTCTGAACTTTGGACTTTGGGATGGTGTTGTGCAGTGAGATGCACAGTTTTGTGTTACGCACCTCCGAGCCGTCGGATCGATCGTGCATCCGACGGCTCAGATCTCATCTCGGCAACCAACGATCGAAAGCCGTTCATTGCCGAGATGAGATCCGAGCCGTCGGATGCACGATCCGGCGGCTTCCCCTAATTCCTGAAGTTTACATTATTTGATCAATTAGACTCACGCCATCTAATTCCGTCAACTTTATAGACGGAAGATACAACCTAACAAATCCCACCTATTTTGCTTTTCAAAAAGTGTAAAGAACTCTTGAAGTTCTCACATTTTTTCTCCAATTCACGTGGGAAGTTAAACTCTGCATGTATTGACTTCTCAATACCCAATACTAACACTAATGCAATTTTCAAATCACTTGATCGACCAGGTAAAACAATCACATCCACGGTGCATGGGTATGAGCATAAGAGAGAGAATTGGAGAGTGAGAGTTTAGACTGGTGTCATTGAATCGTTGGAAGAGCATATCACCTTATTCATGTGACGTGGTTAGAGGTGGCAATCCAAACCCATATTTCTTAACCCGCCCAAATCCGCCCACTTATAACCCAACCCAATCCGCCCATATTATGTAATGGGTTGATATGGGTTGAACCCATATCAACCCATATTTATATGGGTTTAGATGGGTTGAGAGTGGGTTAAATATGGGTCAGAATTAAAAATGGCCCAACACCTCTTTCTCTCTCAGCCCACACTCTCCCCCCGTCTTTCTCTGGTACACATTTGGTGTCGAGATTAGAAGAGAGAGTAAATAAACCCAAGTGTAGAGAGAGAGAGAGAGATAGACAACCAGATCAAATTCAATCCTACTCCTTCATTTTAACTCCTCTCTCTCTCTCTCCCTCCTTTATGAACTCCCGTTTTTTTGCTAGAAAAATGTCCCAGTGATATAAGTACACCAAATTCTCTCTCTCTCTCTCTCTCTCTCTCTAAGAATCTCTCCATTCCAGTGAGATAAGTACACCAATTTTTTTTGACTTTTTTTTTTAAAGTGATTTTTTCAAAAATATATAAGTAAAGGACAAAAAATTTTACTTTTCCATTTGCCACCTCTAAAATTCATCCACACAAATTCTCTCTCTCTCTCTCTCCAATCCCTTGAGCTCCTATGAGCGACAAGTATTTTACGATTTTTGATTTGCTCCAATCAGAAAAGTACGGAGTAAAAAATTTTGACTTTTACCCAAATATTTTTGAAAACATCCAAGATAAAGCCCAAAAAACCGGTTGTTGGGATTTATCTTGAATATTACAAAAAATATTAGGGTAAAAGTAAAAAAAAATTTACTTTTTCGATTCTCTCGTTGAGACGAACTAATAGGAATAAAAAGTTTGTCTCAAAACAAACAAATACAAAAAATTGAGTTTTAATCATAAAATTTTACTTTTCTGAATTCCCTTATTGAGACAAATCACCCGCGGGGGGAAGGGAGAAAAACGAAAACAAAAAACAAAACCAAAACCAAAAAAAAAAAAAAAAAAGAGGAGAGGAAAACGGGTCGGGTCGGGCGGGTTTGGGTTTGGCTTAACCCATATTTGACCCGACCCGTTTCAACCCGTTTACTTTTTGACCCATATTCGACCCGCCCATATTTGACCCACGACCCGTTTCAACCCGCCCAAACCCGCCCGGACCCGCCCGTTTGCCACCTCTAGACGTGGTATCCCAGTTACATATAATATATACTTTCTCCCACGAATCCAAGCATCCTCCGTCTACCAATTAACGGAATTAGACAGTGTGGTCTAATTGATGAAATCTTGTAAAGTTTAGAGGTGTAATTGATATTTATTGAAGTTCGGAGATTTATGAAACATTTGAGTGATAGTTTAGAGGCTTTTTTGAAATTTCCTGGGCCCAATTCATCCCAGGAAGTGTCATTTTCACCAGTAAGAGCAATCTTTCTTGGGAGCGACTATTCACAACCACGTATTTTCTCCCATAGCCCGTTAAAAATTTTCGAAGATTATATTTCGGTAACTATATGTTGAAAATATGTTCAACCTTCGGTAAACAACTGCCGAACATACATTTCGGTAAATAGCTGTTGAAAATAAGATTATATTTCGGTAACTACATGTCGGAAATGCACAAAAAACATATATTTCGGTAATTGGATGCTGAAAATGTATCTCAATTTCGGTAACTAACTGTCGAAACATATTTCGGTAGTTGAAAATTTTTAATGGGCTAAGGGAGAAAATACGGGGCTGCGAATAGTCGCACCCTCTTTCTTTTTTTTTCCCAAGTCGGAAAGAGCAATCAAATTACGAGGTTTTGGACCATTAGGAAAAAGATTCCTTCTCATGTTGACTATTCCTTTTTTCCTTTCTTTTTTTTTTTTTTTTTGGGATAAATCAGAGATTTCATTAACAAACTAAACCAAAATAGTTTCAGGGTACTTGACCCATATAGCATCATCACGAAATTGACAACATAAAAAACTAGGCATAGTCGATAATTGAAAGCATTTTTTGCTTTGATATCCACACTTTTACTCGCTTCCCGCCATACTTGCTTGATTTTTCCTAACATAGCACTGTGTAATCAAATTCCTACAATCACATATTAGAGCACTCAAATTATGAAGATGATCTTGATTGCTATTATACAGATCGCTAATCAAGACACCGATCCAATGTTTGGTCTATGGATCGGAGTACTTAATCAAGACACCGATCTTCTAGATTTGCAACTTGATGAGTGGAACCGTCTAGTTTGGTCCAATTTTGGATTGTCGCAGACCCGTTCGAGATCGACAACGATCCAAAATTGGGCCAAACTGGACAATTGTAGGGACAATGGTGACATATCCGAGTTGCCTTCGTGCTGATGTTTTTCCAATCCTTGCGCTTGTTTCGACTGTTTGTAGACACCACATAGATCAAGCAAATCTTTTTCTTTTGTATTAGCGACTATCAAGGACAGTGGCAGAAGCCAAGAACGAATACAAAACTGTATGGGAAAACAATATCAACAAAACTGACAGCAGCTACTGGAGTATAAACCTCTAAACAGTGGCTGGTTCTACCATGAAAGTGTAAGAGTCACCCACCCTGAGACTACATCATCTTTGCCAACCTACGAGCTGTAAAACTGGTTTTTCCATTCCTACCTCTGTGACCCGTCCCCCGCCATACCTATCCTCACTGCCAGGCAGACGCTGAGATCAGATTCCTATCCTTCCACCCTAACAGCATAGCCTCATCCTTCTCCACGAGCGTATAATTTTCCGAGTAACACCTCAGCAACTCCCTTATCACGGAGTTCACATAAGAGCTCAGAGGATACTGCCGGAAACCTGCCATTGTAAACCTCGACTTCCACTTTCCAAATAACTCGTGGCGCTCCACTCTCTCCTTTCCCTCGCAAGCGATGATGTTGACAATGTCCCTAGCCAAACAATGCTGCTCCACGTTAATCCGCTCTTTGCTATCCCTCGGCAGGGTCACGTCTATAGATTCAAACATTGCAGAGTAATAGTTGAGAGTCTCGATGAATCGGGTGAGAAAAGGAGCTGTATTCGTGTTTGATTCTTGCTCCACCAAAGTAACCACTTTAGGAGAGAGCGACTTCACCAATCTCAGAAGCCCGTCTCTGGGATTGTTCACCACAACACTCTCATCTGGTGTGTGGTGGAGCTGGAGCGGGAAATTCACGGCTAGAGCCTCCCCGGGCCTCACATCAAGCATGTCCTTTGTAACGTCCGGAGCAAAAACAGGCACTGGATGAAACTCTACCGGGATGTTGAATTTATCAGAAATCGCTTTCAAACGTTTCCCTACTGCTTCCAGACTGTCTCCTCGGGCATACTGATTCACTGGATCATCGATTCCAGTGATCCGCACGTGAGGGGCACCACTAGGTCTTGCTGCGAGTGCTTGTAAGAGAGTCAACCACTGTGTGCCCTGAGCTATTTGGAAATCTACGATGTGAATGCGGTCCTCGTTTCTGCACGCTTCGGCAATAGCCCCATTTGCAGCCATGTAGCCAAATTTCAAGTACGGGCAGATTTCATAAAGCATTTGCATATACGAAAGCAAGTCCTTTCCATCTGGCTCCTTGCATTTCAAAGTTCGGTATATGTTAGAGCCGGATGCCTCTTTCCTCGCTACCAATCCTTCTACCATATAAGCACCAAGACGCTGGATTGGCTCTCCGCTGATTGAGACACAACTCTGAGCCTTATCAACTAATTTCTCAAAATCATCCATTTTGTTTTCAAATAAAGCTTTGGCACAATCAACGAGCAATTGCTTGAGATTGTCAGATGGTACGCCCTGCAAAGAGGAAGAAGAGCCTTCTTCTGTTGCTTTGTGACGCTTTGAAGAGCTGTACGGTTCAGATCGAGCGGACTGTGTGCCCTGGGACATGGACCTCTTGCTCGATGTTTGTGGCCTCTTGTTTTCCCCAAGAGAAGGACTCGGCGTTTTTGCTTCTTCTTCATCATCAGGCCCCATTAGAGCGGTCTCTAGTTCCTTTAGAGTGTACTTCGCTTTTTGACCGCTGTTTGCATCGTGGGAAAACGAAGTTCCACCAAAATGAAAGAGTCGACTGTCTTGAGGACAGCCCAGAGAAGGGCTTGACTGCTGGAAATAGCTGTTGGTTTCAAGTGAAGAGTTACTTGAAAGATTTTCCGTTGAGCTATGCTGCTCCTGACTGTCGCTAAACGTGGTGAGAGTTTGAGAGTTGAAGTGAGTTGAGAAAGGCGAGTTTGGTGAGTTCCAACCAAATTTCAAAGACTCGAATAGGCGCGCGGGGATTGATGGAACCGTGGGGTGAGATGAATAGGCGAAGTCTGCACCAGTCACACTGTATCCCAAAAACTGGCGCGAGTCCATGCTAAGATGTTTGCTTTAGCTTGCATCAGTTGTTTGAGACAACAATAATCCTAAAATTTCCAATGACTGTCTTTCCAAGTACTGTCAGCTAATTCTGAAATCTTCTGCTGAGAAATCAAACTTGTCGGAAAAAGGAAGTTTAACCTGCAATAATCGATGTTTGAAGGTTACTACATTTCTTCACTACAAGAAGTTCGAGTTCACACAAGGGGACGCATAAATGAACAGCTAGGTGAACAGTTGTGTTCGGTTTATGAGAGAATCATGGCAATCAGTGTTTTAAGTAATAATACCATTTTCGGTAACCATTAGGGATAAGTAAAAACACAGACAAACAACCCACAACATATTTCAGTACAAAAGCTTTTACTTTTCTCGACAAAAAACACATGGCAAGACATAATATAAAACACTAAAAACATGAAGAAACTTCAAAACAATGAACATCTAGATTGACACTAGAATCAAGTTCACAAGCTGAATTACACGAAATTAACTATAAAAAAATCCAGTAATTCATCACCACTACGAACGAGACTACAGGTTGATTTGGATTGCTTCCAACCTCTCCAGCAATATTGTTCCTCACCGTCAAATTGATCCTTGATTTCCTTTTCAAATTCATCCACATGTATGACCACTTAAACCCTATCAAAAATTTCCATAATTTGTAGGCACAGAAAAACAAATCTCTGGTTCCAAAGACAGGAGTTCAATAACTCCAACTACCTATTTCTTCATCGAATTAAAGCTCAAGCGCTAACTACAAATCTTCCAATTTACACATGCAGATCTTGCCATAACATTCCTGATTATTAAATTTAAAAACAATATTCCGTTTTAGGAGCCAAGAAGAAACTAAAATCGCCACCTAATATCACTAGGTTTTCTGTTTCAACTAAGCCTTATATGGCTCTTTGACTCAAATCATCAAAGCTTTCATCTAATTCCTTCCTGAAAGAATACCAATCCAAAAGTATGTACCCTTAAACCCAGTCGTTATTAGAACCAAAACAATAGGTAAAACTGTCAAAAACAAAGCGCTCTGAAGAATCTTTTTCCACGGTATCTTTATTATAAACTCACAAAGTAAAAGCAATACAACAAGGCATTGACGACTCTCCAGCAAGAGAGGAGCAAAATCCGAATGTACCAAACGTGATTACATTAGAAAAGCATAGTAATAAAAGTTTGTGGGAGCAATAAATATATGCACATCAACCACCATCTACGGTAAATAACAACAATATTAACACGGGAAAGTAATAAAATGATTCCACATCTCTCTGTTTCCTCTGGTAGCAGTATTGACTAGATTAATCTCTATTATATCCTGACACAGTATAATTTGAAACACAAGAAAAATAAAAGGTGACTAATGTGCAAAAACGGAAACGACAGAGCTACGCATCTATTCAAATGAACACATCAAAACACATAAATCGACACAAAGAGCAATAATCATTCCTACCTAGCTGACCAAAGTTGACCAAACACAAATCTCATTCCCCATAAAACTCTTCTCTGCTTGGTGCCGAGGAAATGAGGGAATAAAGAAGAAACAAGAAATCTGGAATAGCACACAATTCTGAATTCTTATTGTTTGGGACGAAAGAAAACAAAAGTCTACATTCAATTCAGCCTAGTTCAACCCTTTGACTGACTTGAGGTGGGTTTTCAATTAACCAAAGAATTAAATGCAGAAAACAAACCCAAAGTCAAAGGTTTGAATTCTCTTTCAGTTTCCTTGACATTTCTCAGCAACCAAACAAAGTCTATCGAAACAAGTCTTCTCCCACCAAAACCCAAAAACTAAATTTATAACTTCAAACCGTGCTCTGTTTGGGTGCCAAGAAAATCAAGGAATAGAGAAGAGAAGAAATATGACTCCTGAGACTATACAATTCACATTTTCTGGGAACCAGTACAACAAAAGACTCTATTATATTCAGCCTAATTCAAACCTCTGAATAACTTGAGGTGGGTTATCATTCCTATAGAAATAAACCAAACAATAAACCCAAAACTCAAAGGTCTGTTTGGATGCAGAGAAAATGCAGGAAATAGGGAAGAAACAGAAACCCTGAAAATACAATTTAGTAGGAGTACCATTTTTGGGATCCAACACAAGAAAACTCTGCTGAATTCAGCGTAATTAACTCCTTGACTAGCTTGAAGTTGGTTTTCACTCCCACAAAAATAAACGAAATAGCAGACAAAAAACTCAAAAGTCAGATTTTTTCAATTCCCTTTTCTCCAAATGCAACAAAGATCCAACGGGGCTTTTACGTGTTGGATGTCACCTCCCTATAACCGTCTAACTTTATCCGGGCTTCGGACACAAGGCTCGGTTTGGTTTATTTTAGCTTGTATTTTTCTTCAAATTTCTCGGCGACATAATACTAACAAAAACCAAACCAAAAGCATAGTAGTAATTTTTAAACCAAACCCCTAACAGCTAAAACCAATACGAATCACAAATCAAAACCAACACTAACAGCTCAAATCAATACGAATGAGTAGTACACAGGAATCAAAAGAACAAATCTTTAACCAAACCCACAACAGCTAGTAATACCCAATACGAATATCAACTCAAAGCAACGCTAGCAGCCAAAATTAACACGAATTACATAGGAATCAACGAACTCCTGATACGTACCTGAAACTCTATGCAATAGTAATCGGGTAAAGTTCGTCTGGGTATATCTCTATATGTATATAGGTAAGCGTATTATTATAGTAGTGCCAAGGAGGTTCGAAGAAGAAATAGGTAAGGTTCGATGAGAATTGTATATATAAGGAGGGGATGGGGATGGTGGGCGGAAGCTACGCTGGGTAACGGTAACGGTAACGGCAAGCCTTTTTTTCCTCATCGAACCTTGACGATGGTTTTGTAGAGACGGAAGGGACGACGATGATTTAACGGCTGGGGCCGCCGACCACACGTTCCGACTGTGGGAGAGAAGATTCATCGTTTCTTTCAACGTTCTTCGTGGGCTATAGGGAAGAAATATAATAGTAAAAAATTGCTTTTTGGGATGCTGAGTCAAGGGGTTGAGGTCCTCTACAGTTTGGCTATCCTCCGGTCCGATCCAGTTTGGATCATTTGTGGGCTTGGGCAAATAACAATTATCAGGAATCGTTCATTTTTTTAGAGAACGTTGTCCACGTTAAAAATCAGATTGATTGAATATCATTTGATAGGATGTTAAAATGTATTTATCTTCATATAATTATGTCAAATGGGTTGAAATTCAGTGTTGCATACTTTTTTCTTACAAACTTAATGCATTTAGAAATTATATTAAAAGATACTCGATCAACGTAATTTTTGATGTCGTCAATATTCTTGACAAATTCTAAAAAATGAACGATTCTGATCATAAACTGAACCGAACCGGAGAATAGCCAAACTAGACAGGACCTCAACCCCTGAGTCAATAGCCACGCGAAGCAGCAGAGACTACGGAACGCGCGTTGGGTGCAAGTTTAACCGACGTATGGAGTGGAGATCAAATTTTGCTACGTTTCCTCGAGTTTTTTTTTTCCAAGCGAAAGCTATTTTTGCGTGCTACGATAGTACTCCGTATTTTTTGTCAAAATTAGAAATTGTTGTAATGGTGCCAAAGTCATTTTTTTTACCTCGGTCTATGACGGTCGTTGGATTACTTGAATATTTTGGGATGTTTAGGAGCCTATTTTTTGGCTTTTTGACTTTTTAGTCAGAATGTATTTTGAATTTGATAGAGTGTTTGGAAGCTTACTTTTTGGCTTCTCATGTTTTGGCTTTTTTACTTTTTGGCTTTTTAGATTATAATCAAAATATCTTTTGAATCCTGGTGAGTATTTGGATGATATGTACAGAATGCATTTTAGAAGATGAGTAGTGTTTGAGAGATAAATGATCAAAATGAATTATGGTTGGTTTTTTACCATGATGCCCTTGGTTCTTATTACTGTATTAAAAGATGTATGATTAATTTTTTTCATTTTTAAATATATCAGCACACACAAAACTTTTTACACCCTTTATATATACTCTAATTTTTAATTCGTTTGAACTGATGCAAAGATTTTATTTTTTAATCATTTTATCCTAAATGATCATAATAATTTTTGGCTCTAAAGCCTTTTAATGAGCACCCTAAAAGAGCCCAAGAACCAAATTATAAAAAAAAAATGCATACAGTAAGTTAACGTTTAGTGTGGGTAAACTTGTATTTTGTTAAAATTAATGAGGGTAATTTGGTCATTTTACCTAAAATGGGAAAACCATTAATGCAAAAAATACCTTTCCCCCTACTTCTCACTTTTGCCCTGGTTAAGGAAGATCAGTGAATCTATTTTGGCAAAACTCATTTTCAAAACTTGGTGCCAAACAAGGAATATCTAAAAAGCCATAATGAGATCAAAAACTGAAAACACATTCTCCAAAATACATTTCCAAAATGGGCTACCAAACAACCAAAATGTAAAAAATAAAAAATGAGAAGTTGAAAATGTGGGAACCAAACACCCCCTTTTTGTGGGAATTCGAAACAAAAAGGTTGTAACACACAAATGTTGGCGTGGTACGATAGTAATTTGTCAAAATTAATCGAAATTGCTCTAATGGTTCGAAAGTCATTCTTTACCTTAGTCTATGACGGCCGTTGGATTACTTGAATCATTTTGTGGTGATTCGAAAGGAAAAGGTTGTAACACACAAATGTCGATATGGTGTAAATTAGTGGCAACAACCATTTCTTTTCTCAAATTTGGCCACTTAAATGGATGAGCCATTTTTTTGGCTGCTGGATGACTTTATACATTAATTGGAGGGTGAAAACTGATGTTCAAGCCAACAATTAGATTTGGTTTGAAGATAGCCCACCGTTGGAGATGCATTTATATGTTCTTCGGCTAAATAATTTGGAAAAGCAAGCGTTAATAAGAAAAATGGAATACTGCATTAATTACTAAACTCTTTTTTTTTTCTTTGTAAGTAGTACAGTGCGATATGAACACTCTAACTATATGAACACTCAAAACCATTATATCTGCCTCTGTGTTTTTTCCTGTCATCTGTAGTATTTTTTCTTATACAATTATAAAAGTAATGAAACTAAATGCATTATTAATCAATGAATTAATTGATATTTATTGTAAGCAATTTTCTTCTCATCCAAACCAAAAAAAGGACAAAACTGTGTTTACATCGGTGGGAGTTATCGGGGAATTAGTGTGTTAACAACCGAAGAGAGTTCGACGTCTCTCCATAGATTCGAACCTCAGACCTCCCTCTTACAAGAGCGGGCAACACCTTCAGATGGGGGCTAGTCATTTGAAATTGAGGCTAGGGACGCAATTGGCATGCACGCGCTGAACAGAGCGTGGATCTTATGAGTCCGGCTCATTTAGAGGATAGTGGAGGCGCATGATAGCCCAGACGTGTTCGACGGGTGACGAGCACGTGACGGGAACATGACGGTTTGTTGCCACGGCAGAGGAAGCGACTCTGACCAATCGAGGTGTTCCTGTTGACACGTGCATATCGCAACTTTTGATCGTTGTTGACTGCTTTGACCCGTGACGTGGCACGCCTTCGGGGACTACACTCCTAAACCTGAACAATTATACTAAAATAATTTGGTCATTAATATTAGTTGATCCAAAAAAAAATGAAAAATTACTGGGGGCGCCACGAAAATGTGTGGTAGATAAATAATGACAATGATGTTAGGACACCGTGCCTCAAAACTACTGCATAATTACCCCCATATGTAATATGGATCTTATTTGATAGTTCTCGATTAGTTCTATTATACAAAGTTTTCAAACTCATGGAAAACATTATAGATTGAAAGATATAGGCGATGAAAAATGACACGAGTTTTAAAAATTATCATTCTTTTTAGGACGGAGGGAGTAAGAACAATGAAACGCTCACCGTAAAAAGGTGCACCCACAACTCAAATCAAGAAGAACGGAACATGGGGGAAAAAAAAAAAAAAAAAGAAAGAGAGAATTGACTTTTAAACTTCCTTTTTTACCATATACACTCCCTTTTTTGTCCTTATTCATGTGAATTTACCTTTTTACCCTTTTGTGAGTTCACTTTTTCACACATTAAGAGGCAATAGAGTAAATTCACACCAAATAAAGACAAAAAAATGAATGTATGTGGTAAAGAAAAAAGTGTTGAGGTCAATTTCCAAAAAAAAAAAAAAAGAGTAAAGTGAAAAGCTTGGTAGTGTTCACAATGGATTCATCCATCTTATCATCATCATCGTCAGAAAAAAGAGAGTCTTCAGCAAGAAATCAATATATCACCTCACCATCACTTTTGTTTCTCTTTTTGTAATCATCATTACATTCGGCAATTGGGATTTGTATCGTTTTCTGGGAAAGAGAGATATGGGCATGCAACTAGATCGAAAAAGGGACAATGACAGTCCCTGGTGCACAAAGAAAGGCACTAAATCTCTCATTTACTGTATCTTAAAAGAGAAAGATAATGGAGAATCGAATAAAAGCACGTATGAACGCTTTTGTTATGGGACTCTACTTTTAAAGTTCACACGTGAATGATGCATGCATCCTCATGATCCATGCCAGCTAATTTATGCTGGAAGTAGTAAATAACAAGGTCGTGGTTTCAGCTGTTAATTTAGATATCAAAACAAATTCGTAAGAACTAAAGAGTCGGCTTAATAGGAGCCTGGACCAGTACTTTAGGGTTCCGTTTAGTTATCAGGAATGTTGTGCAGGAAAGTTATTCTCAGGAAAAATAAAGTAGAGTGGAGTAAAGGAAAAAGAAATCTGTTTTTTCCAGTGAGTGTTCATTTGACAAAAGAATTTTGCAGGAAAATTAAAATTTAGTTGTTCATTTGCCGGAAAAAAGAAGCTTACGAGAAACTTCTTTATTTTTATTTCCATGCCTATTCTAAATAAAAGTAACTTTGAGAGTTAAATAATGGCATGGGCTTCCATATTTCAAAAATTAACACATGCGGAACATGTGTTTTATCTAATGCAAAGCCGACATGAAATGGAAAAATCGGTTTGCAATTCCCTATTCAATTTTCTGTCCACTTTGAATGATCATGCAAATCCCCTGTTTAAATTGACATAATCAACCGTAAAAAAGAAGCTTAAAAATAAGGAGATGATAACTAAATAAACAAATGTTAAACAACCGTACTTGATTAGTTGCCGATTAAAAAAACCCCGCTGATAATTAGTTAGTACAAACCAAAATTGAAGACTAATGACAAGATAATTAAATACTTTCAAAAAAATATACTACCAATTTGACGAGCAAATCAAATTTGCGCCATTCTTTTTTCCCTTATCCGCCAATTATTTTGGCTCCACACTGGAGAAATCTTTTCCCGTGATGCAAAATCCTATGTTTTTTGCAGGATCACTTTTGCAAGAAAACTTAAGAGAAAATGACAGTCAATGACGTGTTTTAATAATTAATAACCGCCAAGGACATTTTCAGCATTAACAAAATATTCTTAGCATATCTTTGGCGGGTATTAATTATCAAAACACGTTATGGGCCGTTATTTTTTCAAAACTTAAAAACATGAGTCCCACTATTTTCCTGGCAATTGAACACTACAAAAATTATGGAAAAGTTGATCTTCCTATCCTTTTCCGGCAACTAAACGGGACCTAGATATCAAAACAAATTCGTAAGAACTAAAGAGTCGGCTTATAGGGGCCTGGACCACCTCTTATCTGGGAAACCTCATAATTATCTAGTATTCTTTTTTTGTTTTACTTTTAAACCTTTACATTAAATGTTGGTCCCCTACGTATTGATTTATGGGATTCTTCCGGGCCGGTGTTATGTGGGTAGATTATGTCCCATCAAATCCTCGTGCACAAATACGCATAAGTATTTTTCCATGGGGTCCTGTCCCACGCGCGCCTCTCCCCTCACTACGGCACTACGCACCTGGTAGTGCCGTAGGCACAGGTATTTTTGTAAAAAGAATCGATAACATTTTTGTAATATATTTGTAAGAGTGTGGGTGTTTTCTTAAGAGAGTTGGAAGAATACCTCTCAATCCTTGGATCAAATCAATCTCAACGGTCCCCACACCCTTGTGTTTTATTAGGTAGATATATATATATATATATATATAGAGTCAAGTTCAAGTCCACACCCCTTCCCGTCTGCACCCGTCCACACCTCCCTTTTCCCGATCGAATTTCGATGATCCGAGCAGCTCAATGTGTTCAGAACGTGATTTTAATGGTACTCACGAGAAATCGGCAAAAAAAACACCGGGAAGGGCTTGATTTGAGCAGTTTTTTATTGATCGTTCAATAAAAAAAAAAAAAAACTGCTCAAATCAAGCCATTTCCGGTGTTTTTTTTGGCCAATTTTTAGAGGAGACTCTTAAAATCACGTTCTGAATATATTGAGCGGCTCGGATCATCGAAATTCGATCGGGAAAGGGGAGGTGCGAACGGGAAGGGTCCAAGGATGGTTCCAATAATGAAAAACACCTCCGTCTGCAATACTTGTTCACGTTGTGGCAATCTTGTATATGAAATTTCAATTCCGTCCCTGTCCATAAAAAATAAGGAATCTCTTTAAAACAAGGGGTTTTGTTTAGGGACTATCGAAAAATGGTACTCCTACTCCCCTTAACGCAGACGGAGGTTCGAGTCCCGGCAGGTGCTCGAAATTCGTCTGCGGACCAAATGGGGGACTTTTCACGAGTTATGCACTAAAGTGGTGCTGTGGTGACAGTCTGTCCTCCCGTACGGTAGTTATGCCTCAAATCGGACATTTCATTGGCAGGTAGGGAGCCCCTATGGTCTCGCCCAAGGAGAGTTGCTACGCTGGTTGCTCTCTCCCACCCTTTTGATTATCGAAAAAAAAAGAAAAAGAAAAATGGTACTCCTACTTTTAATAGTGTGTATTTTGGAACAAGATAAACCTTCTACAATACTGACTAGTCAAAGATACTTTTCGACAGGTTTCCAAAGAATCGAGATGGGTAATGTTCGTTTTTAAAGTGGACTGTTTGCCTCAACTTTGTTTACTACTGTACTAAAAATAGATATACAATATTCAGCTTAACAAAATTTTAATTTGAGCTCCTACAAATCTTTACCGTCCATTTTTCGGATGAAAATTCGAGCCGTTAATCGCCGAAATGGACGGCCGCACTACACCGCAGGATGCAGTACTACAGCACCCTGGGATCCCCGGAAGTGGGTCCCACGACCCAGTGAATTATTGTTTCTGAACCATGCAATGACGGAACCAGAATTTTACCCTAGCAGTGACGAAATATATACTGAAAAAAATCTAGTCGTGGCGAGACTATATAAGTTGGACATAATTTTGTTTTTACATATAATAATTATATTTTTTAAAATTCTTGTCGTGACGGTCGCCGCCACTAGACCCCGTCCCATCCTTGAAACCATGGACAAGAAATACTCCATCAAGTACTCCTACTAAAATCTCACGTGCAAAACGAGAAGCCGGAAAGAGAACGTCCTCATTAAAATCATTTCTCACTTTGTGCATGCCTTGACTACGGAAACCCATGTAGATATGCCACGTCGTTAATTTGGACGGTCCACAACGGCTGAAGGTAGGTCCCAGATTGATCAATGAGCCAATGAGGCACACATGGATGGGTCCCGCAGTGGCTCACCATCGAATCAACCAATCAAATCGCGGAGATAAGGTCAAAAAAGGCTCTCCTTAATTTGAATTCTGGTTTTTTTTTTTCGTAAACCTTTGGCTATGCCTTTGACGAAATGTAGAAGAAGAGGTGCGAGTCCAGCGACAGACATCATATATACCAATGCAATGACGGTTCAGTGAATCAGTACACCAATGACGAGTTCGTTAGTTGAAAAATCGTACTTGGTCAAACAATGCTCAAAGTCCAAATTTTCATAGCTAATTAGCGGGGTACATATTCATAATTCATTACACAAGCAGTACCACAAATTTATTTGCGTACAATATGTATTGAGGGATGTTGTTGTGATATAGGAGTAGTTGATAAACTCATCTTAGTATGAAAATTATGAAAACCACTTCAATAAGCAAAGGGCAAAATAAGAACGCGCGGGACCCTGTCACTACGCCAAATTTTTCCTTTAGCGGCATTAGATCGAAAACCGCCGGAAGTAGTCCAAAAACAGCCGGTAATAGACCGCCGGTAAAGCAATTGTTGGGAAAACAAAAACGGCGGTAACAAACCGCCGGTAATACTAAAAACGGCATTACAAAACCACCGGAAATATTACCGCAGGCAATAAAATGGGCGGTAAATTTTACCTCCGAATCTACGCGCACGCGTGTGACCAACTGGGCTAACCCGCATTTTGGGTCAAGTAGGATAAATAATATTATTTATATTATACGGGTCGGTTTTATTATAAGCGGCGGTAATAAACCGCCGGTATTAAAAACAATCGTATATTCTACTTTTTCCCGGCGGTAATTTAAAAAACTGCTGGTAAAAGTCACTAAAAACGGCAGACTTAGGATTAATGCCAATAGTACTACCGCCGATAAAGCCAAAATTTGGCGTAGTGCTGGTAAATGCTTGGTGGTCTTCCAGATTGCATTGGTGCTTCATGCCTATTGGTTTGAGCTGGGTTCCCGTTGTGCTCTTTGCTACCAAGTCGACGATGAATCCTATGCTGACACCTCGTGCTGATCTGCTTTGGCAATACGCATTGTTGTAGAGTCAGTTAGCCTTAGTGCTATTGTACACTAACTCACGTCTTAGATTTTGATGGTTTTGGTTCTCTCCTGATTATTGGATGTAATCTTTGCCTTCGATATTTTGAAATGTAATGAAATTTGCTGTTGATAAAAAAAAAAATGCTTGTGATTAGCTAGGCATAATTTGAAACTTGGTGGGCCGAGAATGGGCCATAGCTTGGACAGGCCCTGACCTGACTTCAGAGAAAAGGGAGGGATGCCGGGCCTTGTCCTGGGCTCTGCTACAGTGCTCGTATTTGGGCTCATCCGAAACATAAGGGGCTTCTTTCCGGCCGATCCTATATATATGTAGGTTGAGGTCCAATCCAATGAACCTAACCTTCTCCCATTTTGATTAGCGAGGCAGAAACGACCAACTTAATATAGGTTACTGGTCGGTGGCGGCTCTAAAAAACCGCAGGGTCTTCGTAAATAAGGCGAAAGCCGAAAGCTATGATCCACATTCTCCTTTTTCTGACGATATGCAAGAAGTGTTAGTTGTCACTCATTTTTTTGTTTATGTTGCCCATTTTTCGTTTAGTAACCTTGCGTGCTTACGCAGAGGTGTACCATGGAAGTATATGATACTTATAGTTTTGGATCACGGCACGCACGTAAAACGCATGTCTTTGGCAATTGCAACTGGAAGTGGGGGGCTAGGAAGGGTAGTGTGCCAAAGTGTTCTTAGAGTCGTTTGGTGTTGAACATGAATTGGATAATGGATAGGGTGTTCAATTAAGTAGGGTTAAATAAAATTAAATATACAAAAATGACTTGTGATTTTTCACATAACGGATGAAAAGATAGCGATTTAAAAGATGAATCGTTTGGATCATTAAAAAAATCTCAATTTTCAATGACTTTCATTTAAAGACCACATGAAATTGAATCAAAGTCTTTATTTTTTATTTCAACAAACACAAAGTGCAAAACCTGATTCTACACTTCACATTTCTCTTCGTATTTTTATTTGTTGGGATACTTTCTCACCGTTATGATGCCTCTTGCTCCTTATCCTTTTAATCTTCGTACTCCCTTCAAAGATTAATAAATTCTCTTTTACCATTAAAAAAAAAAAAGCAATGGACTATCCTTGAACTTAAACCCTGGCTCCGCTACCGCAAGTAATTGTGAGTTTAGCCAAACTACAGACCATTACTTCTAACCAAAGCTCTTTTCTTGGCCGGATTGGTTAATTTCTTTCTTTTATATATGAATCCATGAACCAAATTAACACGAAATGAGAGGGAACAAGTGCGGATCAAAAAAAAAAAAGAGGGAACAAGTGCACGTGCATCAACGTGCTTGTCGCATTCCTTAGGTTCCTATGGACCGTGAGTAGCCTTCAAGTTACCATGAGTCCATGAGTGCACTTAATCCGGGTGTTTTCACTAGCAAAAAAATGCGAAAAATTTAACGCATTTTACCATCTCGTTTTCACTAGCAAAAAAGTTGTCAACAAATTTTTTTGTTTGTTACAGTAACTCTACTCACAAACTCATCAACAACTTATGCACTACCGGAAACACCTAACAACTTCTTAACCACAAATAAAAATTTAAAAAAATTTCACTACCGAAAACACCCCCTCAATCAATGACAAGTGGTAATGCAAGTAATGTATACTACTCCCACTCCTGCTATTGTTAGAAGCTTTGCATGTTTTAGGGTACTGTGTCTCTTTTACGCACACTTCGACTATAATCTACGCATGACACAAGTTAGTTTGTTGTTTCTAGGGCACTGCCCAACGTGCTACAATATCTGTGTCAAAGATAAAAAGGAGAGAGGCCGTTGATACTTATGTTACTACTTCAACAGGGCTTAAAGAAATTAAAGCAAGGGTTCAATGAACTCGATCAAGATGCCCACGTGCACTAAAGAGTACTACTGTAAAACATACGCAATCAAATTTTGGAAGCTCTGAGCTAGGGTTCAATTGACCCTGAAACTAAGCAGAGTCGTTCCTGGCTATGTGGCGAAGAAGAGTACGTCGTACTGATATACAACTTAACGGTGCTTCAAAATCGATCACATACTATTAATTAATTATTCGCGAGCTCCTAGTTACATTTTGTACTGCATGCCATTCCCCATCAAAAGTGTGAAGAAAAGAGAAATGATCCATTATTGCTTCTGTATAAACCATAACCCTAACATGCCTTCATATAGGCTACAAGCTAGGCGTGGTGACTAAAAAACTAACCAATAATGAAACATAAATATTAACCTATCCTAAATAGGAAATATAATATTAAAACCTAAAAAATACGTACGGTACTAACATAATATTAGGAAATGATTTTGCCACTCCCTTTTTTGTTAACGCCACTTCCCTGCAAGTGTATTTTTGCACCAAAAATACACTTGTAGGGGAGTGGTGTTAACAAAAAATTAGGGAGTGGCAAAATCAGCAGCCATAATATTTTGATTATTTTCTATTATTATGTTAACAAAAAGGTTGTGCTTTTAAAAAAAAAAATATATATATATATATATAGTTTGAAGGGCATTCCCCAAAGTGCTAAAAGAGTCGCACAACTATGTGGACCCGCAATTTATTGGCTCCTCTGAAATCAACTACTGGTTTCATGCATTTTGGAACCAATTATTCATACACTAATTAATAGGACAATTTGGAACCAATTACTCATACACTAATTAGGAACCAATTACTCATACACTAATTAATAGGACAATTTGGAACCAATTATTCATACACTAATTAACCTACAGGACAATACTCGATGTTTATGCAATTCAAAAGTCTCAGATCGGGACCCAGACTAATTAGTGCAAACTTTTTCCCACAAAGCCCAGTTATCTGTCCTTGCGGCTTTCATTGTAGTTTAAATCCGTCTGTTGAATGGAAACCCGGTGCACCACCATTAAAATGGATTCCAACGACGGCCCGGTGCTCCACCATTTCAGCTTTTTCGTTGGACAGTCCTTTAAGAATATTCTCTTATATATCCACTGTAGGCATGTAAAAATTCTATCCTAGATCATAAATTGCCACGTGTTGTTAGAGCATACAAATTGGCCAATCAAATGTTGCCAAGTGCCTGTAAATCAAAGTCAAAGTTTCATGGACAGGCTAATTAAGTGATGCCAAGTGTCCGTGATCAAAAGTCAGAGACATGTAAATGGACCAATTAAATGGTGCCACGTGTCAAAATGACACAGTTATTATTTTATCAAGTCCGACCTCAAATTAGGCTAATTGATAAATAATAATATATGTCTTTATATATAATTACCTTTTTCTAAAATAAAAAAAGAAAAGGTAATTATCAAATTATTATTATTTCTTTTAAATTCAGTAAAGAAAATAATTAAAGAAATCAATATGGAAAGGTTAGGGTTGGAGTCTCCATCCCACATCTTATAAATAGAGGTGCTCCCTCTCATATTTTTGGCGGAAAACCCTACACCATTTGCATTAAAAACGTGGGTAACAATTGACTTACCTTAGCATCCACCAACGACGTCCTCGCGTTGATGATCTTCTCCGATATTGTAAAGACCAAGCCAGCAAACCCTATCGAAGATCTTGATGAGACCTCGCCCAATCCCTCTTTTGATGAGAAACGTACTGTTAAAGGGTTTGGGGGAAACCCTAGCAAAGATCTTGTGCGTGTTGTTTTTGGGAGAAAGCGATGTGGGTATAATATTGGGGGGAAGAGACGTGGGTCAGGTCCCAAGGCTTCCGTTATCCACGTAGGCAAATTCCATCCACTGGTTGACGGCAAGGGTGAGATTGAACTGAGTCACAAACTTGAAGGACGAAATTGACACAAAAAATTTTACAAGGACGAAAATGAAACCAACTCTATTTTGTAAAGACCATTTAAGTATTTAAGCCTTTCGCTTATTCTTGATGTTTTAGCTACCCGTGTCCTCTTTCAACTTCAAGGGGCCGGGCCGGGTTGTAAAAGACCTGGCAGATCGAGACAATGAAAAAAAGGAGTATGCTGTGGCTTAGGGAAGATTTTCGTACGCTAGTTCGCGTAAGTAGGGCTCTAAAGCTGAGCCTCGGGTAGACTCTCCTCTTTCGAGTCTCTCGTACGTGTCACTAATTAATGTAGGTTTTGGATTATGGTTAGTGTGATATCATATCTGCATGCCTTGAACTGACTCTTAACTCTGGCTAGCGGCTTAATTTGTCGATCCCAACGGATCTTTAGTCCAATCTTATTTATTTACCATGCTCTCTGGGCCCTTGTCGTTGAGGCAGTACTCCGAACGTCTTATGGAGTGTACATAAAATTGTACGTGCTTTCCTTTCGTTGTCAAATTAACCATACGTAAAAGATATCCACGCACAATGAGATCGCTCGCACAGTTGGAAGAGGGATGACACTGGTTTTCGAAAACTTCTTGGACGAGTAATTGTTTCGCCACGTGCAGGTGAAAGAGAGGCTAGCTAGGTCCAAAGGTTTCGAGATGCATGCCACACTGGTATGTGCTGATTGTACGTGTTGAGATCGCCTCATGGATTGATCGAGCAATCGGATCTTGTCGAGGATATATGAGTAGGGTTCAAATCATGCAGGCATCCTCTCTTAGTCGTCCTCTCTCTTTCGTCGAATACTAGTTCATCGGGTCAATTTTTTTTTAATATGATCGTTAGATACAAATAATTTCGTTCAAATAATTTCAAGTGCGTGATGAAGAGACGTGAAAGATAAATTAAACTCGTTCAAATAATTTCACCTCTCGATAAAATTTTGTACACATGTCGTATTGTGACTACACTAATTAACACAAGACACATGAGATTAAACAAATTAATCCAAGAAAATAATTGTCATAAAACCAATGTCTTCAAATGTCCTGATCATAATCTACGACATTGTAAAAGGTGGGGCCAATTGCTTTTCATTTTCCTCACCCATGTTACTTGTTATTTATTTCTATCATCTTCAAGGCGTTTCATTAAACTTGGTAGGTTAGGTTGACAGTTGATCACTGCCAACCACCATGTAGACTGCACAGGCTGAATCAACACAAGTATCATGTGAGGGACTCGGGTACTTACTTCTTCCTCTTTTCATGACTCAGGCGTTCGGGCTAACTCGCAGTTCAACTAATCCTAGGGGCCGATATTCCACTATCCACTTGCGGGGGTTTCAATTAAAGATAAAGAAAATCTCTATATGAACTAGCCCCAAAAGAGACGATAATCCTTGAGAGGTTTTGAACGTAAAACCTTAGAATGGAACAAACCCTTAAATCTGAGGCTTTGACCAACCAACCCTGGTTAACCTGGACCTACTTGCCTTTATCACACCCTTGAATTGCAAGCAGAAAAGAGTGTAGTTGTGTTCTAGAACCAATTTTAAGTACTTATCGTTAAAGAAGGCAATTTCAAGTTCAAAAATAATATGTTAATGAAAATAATTTTTCTAGCAATATAGATCTTGCTTGATAGATCTCATTGAGATCTTTTCAACAGTGCAAAAAAATCAAAAAATGTATTTTTTATTTACATTATTTTTTAGTTTGAAAATGTGAAATAAGTACTTATTTTTTAAAAAGGTATTCTAGAATGGGAGGGGTTAGTCAAAGTAATGATTGACCATCTTATTCTCACCTACTACTCTGTGTGAGCTTTCAATTATTTGGCCATCAAAATGAAAATTTTTAATCCCTAATTAGTTTTATTGATTCCTTGTTGGGTACTAATGGTTTTCAGTAATGATTCTCACACAGTCACACAGATGTTTTTGCACATATCTTGCACATATATTTTTATTTTGGGAAATAAGTACTTATTATTGATTCATTTTTATTTTTGAAGGAAAGGGTACGTTAAAAGTTATCCATGCCCTTTTTCATTCTATTTCCTCCCTTTTTTTATTTTTATTTTGGGTCTCTGTAAATTTAAGTTGTTTAGTTGCTTCTTCTTCTTTGTAATATGACCAAACAACTGAAACAAGATAAAGTTATATGTGAACTTTTATTTTATTTTCTTCTCATCTGTACAAAAAAAAAAACTTTTATTTTATTTCTTCTCATAGTCAAAATGAGTAAAATAACCAACTTTGCTTGAAAATTTCTCTTCTCGTGTAATTGTTCATCTTTTCTCGGCCACCTTCCCTACTTTTCACAAGTTCTAAAAAGAGATTTAAGTTGTGTGAAATTTTAAATGTTCAGAGAAGTAAGAAAAGTACTCCAAAAGAAAAACATGAAATTTGGATACGTTAGTAACTATTTCCCAAATCAAATCTATTAAAAAATTAATTAAATGAAATCCGTTGTAATCAATCCAAACTATAATTCAATCGTGAGAAAGCATTTTATGTGTGTATTATCATAGATTGGCCTACGATTGAGTATGTTTAGCGCTCGTTATTCATCGATTAAATAATATTTCCATGCTTGAAAACATGTATGTATTTATTGTGGATCGTATCAAATCGATTTGATATCCATAACCATTATTATAAATCAGCACACCAAACTATTAAAATTCGATTGCTTATTCTCTCAATCAGTACCAAGTCACTCAACTTAAAACTAAATCAAAGGCGTGGATTCGGACTGGTTCGGACTAGATTCGCGGTTACGAGGAATTTTTTCTCCTCACCCATAATAAAAAAAAACGAGTGCTGCTACTGGTACAGCAGTTTGGGCACAGACAGCGCGTACAGCACGCGTTTGGGCCCGTCTCGGGTCCAACAAAGATAATCGGAGCCGCTTATTTTGTTCAATATATTTTGCTTAAGGTCCCTATAAAAAATTAGCTTCATCCAACATCGATAAGGGCATTTACAAAGCGTCCAAAATCTCTTTAGAAATTTTCTTAAGCAATTTTGGAAGCTTCGTAAATGCTCTTAACGTTGTCGGATGATGCTGATTTTTTTGCAGAAACCTTAAGCAAAATATATTGAACAAAATAAGCGGCTCCAATTAGTTTTGTTAGACCCGAGACGGGCCCAAACGCGTATTGTACGCGCTGTCTATGTCCCAACTGCTGTACCAGTAGCATTTCTGGAAAAAAAAACCAACAAAAACAAAGGGTATTTTGGGGCACTCTGTTTTTCATGTTTTCTCAGAATCATTTTTCCCACTCTCTCTCTCTCTCTCTCTCCCCCTCCCTCTTAAAACTGAAGGCTCCCGTAATCTGCTCTCAGATTCCTTCCCCTTCGCCCCAACCTTCGCATTTCCTTCACTCAATTCTGTTTCTCCAAAACTGTTTCCTCGAAACACTTTCCTGTTCTCTGGGTAGTGATTCCTCTGTCTCCTCACAATCACCAGGTAACACGAATTCGCAACAAATTTGTACCAACCCGTTTCTAATGCCGTCTTTTCGGACATGGGTTTCTGTTTTTTTTTATTCTGTTTTTTGTCATTCAGTCTTGATCTCGACATTTCTCCTGTCCGTTTGCTATTTTTTTGGTTTCATTTTTTTTTCCCCTCTAATCCTTTGTTTGGATGTTAAAGAAAAGTGATGGAATGGCCAGAGAACTGGTATTTAACCGTCGTTAATGAGTATTGGACTTGTTTGTTTTAGTCTCGTTTTAGTGTAATAATTTTGTTTTGTCAACCAAACAAAATAAGAAATGGATTAATCGAGCAGTGAATTTATCTAGCTTCTGATTAGGTAGTTTTCCTTTGAATTTTTCTTCACTGGTAGTGCTTCTGTTGTTGTTCTTGTTGTTTCCATCCCTATTGCTCTTCTTTTTTTTGCTCGACAAAAGTTACTATTGTTTGAATAGTTAGATTAACACATTAGAGGAGCCGAACTCCTTACCTCCTTACCCCTAGCACCTAAGTGCATCCCTGATGCAGTTAGGCCAAAGACAACCTCTTGGCGCTTCCATCCCTATTGTTACTTGTCAAAGGTAGAAAATTGAGAGATTAGGAATTCTGTTTTGCATGAATGAAATTCAGTGGTTTCACGTTCATATTGTCCTACTATTGTCATTCATAAGGGGAAAGCAAATTAAGTTTTTTTTTTTTTCACAACCATAAGTAGAACTTGGCTATGGTCTAAGGGCATCCGCATCAAACTCTTTATATTTTGGATCAATTTACATCTTAAAAAATCACTTTATTACTTTAGCTAGCCACTTTTAAAAAAATTACTGCATCAGGCTTTTTATTCTCACTCTCCTCTCAATAAATAATCAAACCCACCACAATTAAATACTCTCCCTCCCCTTGGAGAGAGAAACAAAAGCAGAATAAAAATGAGAGAGAGAGAGAGAGAGAGAGATGGAGTACGGAGAGGGATTGGGAAACAATATTAAAATGAGAAGTGAGTGAACAGTTGCTCGGCTGTCCAACCGAGCAACTGTAGCAATGCTAGAGTTTTTTCAAAATAGAGAGGAAAGAAGAGAGACAGATGCAGAGGGTTTTGGATGTTTTTTTTCTTTTTGGCTCTTCAATTTAGTTTAAAGAGGAGAGTAAAGAGGGAGATGTGGATGCTCTAATGGCCAAGAATTTTATGGCCTTGCTAAATGAAGTTTGGGACTAGGATTCACAACTGTTATAGTAGTTCAATAATTTACGGGAACGGGTCGTGTTTTTTAGGAAAGCTGGAGTTCTATGTGTATCGATGAAGTTCCATACACAATGACTTATTTGAGCTTACTGTTTCTTACCGTAATCTTGATTTTTTTCCTCAAGTTTTTTTGTTAATATGTTGGCTTAATCCCCAATTTAATTTTTCCTACCTTGAAAATTCAGCATCATTGCTTGTTAAGAAGATTGATGTTTATTGTTCTAAGGCTTGTATGCCCACCTTAGAGCTTTAGTGTTGTCTTGGAAGGATGTCTTCAGGTCTGGGCTTACTTTCCAATAGGTTTATGTCACTTCTCTTTAAGTAAATTAGACCCTTTTTTTAAAGAGAAAACCCAAGCTTAGCAAGCCAAAATGCATATTGGGGAAAAAAGTTTCCGTAGTTGATCATCACTTGGAAAATAATTGACACCTATTTGCTCATATATGCTTCTAAAAGTTGTTTAAATCACTTTCAGGTTTGTAGATGGACTGGATGCTTGAATAGCAAAGCACAAGCAAGGGGATGAAAGTACAATCATCTGGGCTGATAATTGGGATCTCCATAGGGGTGGTAATTGGAGTTCTTTTGGCTGTGTTTGCACTGTTATGCCTTAGGTACCATAGGAGACACTCGCAGATAGGGATTAGTACTTCTCGGAGGGCAGGAACTATCTCAATCCGCTCTAAGGGCGGTGATCCTTGTACAGAATTATCGGACTCCTCTGTTTGCACGGAATCATCTAAAACATCTAAACAGAATGGCATGCCTTTGTGGCTTGGATTTGGAGGACCTAGAAAGTCTAATGTGGTTTCTGCATCTGGAATACTCGAGTATTCTTACAGGTATCTCCCTTTGACAGACTTGATTAAATTACCTTAATAACTGCTGTCAGATTTAATTTTCTTCAGACACGGACAGAACTATGGAAGTTTTCGGTATGACGAGTTGAAGTGTGAAGAGTCCGTGTATTTAAACTATGTGAGTTTAGTTATAAGAAGTTTGGTTGTAAAAGAAAGGGCAGTGGACTATATAGTTTTCATGTGGACAAGTGGATATTTATCTTATTCTCACAACAGCGGCAGAGATGCTAATAACTTTTGAATACGCGTATGATCATCTGAGACACTAACTTCATGCGTTTGTTTGACTAATGAAGTCTACAACACAGTATGGATGCTTTAGGTTTTATGCTTGTGGAGTTCTTCTTGGTTTCTGTCTGCTTAGCCTTGCATCATCATAGCTGCAGTTTCTCACTTCCTGTTGTAAACAAAAGCCAAACTTACTTTCGCTGGTTGTTAAACAACTATTGCATCGCGAAGGAGCTTGTTGTCTTTTGATTTTCATCTTTTGGTTCTGTTTGTGGTGTTAACTTGAATTTTTCTTACCAGGGATCTCCAAAAAGCAACCTGTAATTTTACTACCTTGATAGGTCAAGGGGCGTTTGGTCCTGTTTATAGAGCTCAGATGTCAACTGGTGAGACAGTTGCTGTTAAAGTGCTTGCAACTGATTCAAGACAAGGGGAAAAAGAGTTCCAATCAGAGGTTAGTGGTTATTGATCAAATACTTGAGGCATGTGGAGTTCAATACACACTAACATATAGTACAACTTGCTTAGACAGATGTGTCATGAAGTTAACGCATCTGGTCATTTACTAGTTAGTTGGCAATTTATTTTCTTAAAACCCTCTTTAATACTTTTTTTTGATGAATGACACTCTTGGAACATTTAAGAAATTTAGAAACTGCTTCTAAACCGAATCGAAATCGGCTTTTAGACCCTAGTTCAGAGACATTACTTCTCCATTATAAATGCATCTCACATAGTTCCTGAAGTCTTTCGTTATTTTTATTTGTTAACAGGTCATGTTATTGGGAAGGTTGCATCACAGAAACCTAGTGAATCTGGTTGGATATTGTGCAGAAAAGGGCCAGCATATGCTTATCTACGTTTACATGAGTAACGGCAGTCTTGCTTCCCATTTGTATGGTAAGCTGGCAATGAACTCTATATATAAGAGGAGCAATTGTTAACACTGAAAGCTGAAAATCTTGAATCATTCCCATATGTGCCCTGAGAAGGGGATCTTGCTCATAATTCATGATTTAATTTGAGTTTTTTTTTTGAACGGCCATGATTTAATTTGAGATGAGCTCATACACTGTGTAGAAATGAGCCTTCTTATATATCTGAAACATGGGTCATGCTACAGGTGTTGGAATGATGTTTTTTCAGACTCTAATCCCTTAATCAGTTGGTGCTAAATGCTAATCAAATAATAGTTATTACAAAAGAATGCACTAAAGAAAATATATGATTATTCATCAGTCACTTGACTCACTACTTCTTGCAGCCGCAGTATATATTTGTTTTCAAGATGAATAGCATGGTTTTTATTCTTCAATGTTCAATTTTTTTGGAAATTTTCAGGTGAAAATCATGAACCCTTGAGTTGGGGTTTAAGGGTTCAAATAGCTTTGGACGTAGCAAGGGGCTTGGAATATCTTCATGATGGGGTAAGCTTTGAGTTTTCTAATGCAGCAAGAAGTGCTCCTGCATTTTCATGATGCACTTCGTGTGCCTTATGGTCTTGTTATTTTGGTGTTGTTTCTTGCCTTTATTAAATTCAGGCTATTCCTCCTGTGATACACCGCGACATAAAATCTTCCAACATTCTGTTGGATACTTCCATGAGAGCCAGGGTACGTCTCTTCTATTGACTGTTATTTCTTTAAGCCGAGTATGACAACTTAACATCAGGCTCCTTTATCTGGCCATTTTGGTATATTTTTCCAACTGACGCTTTCTAAAAAGAGGCAAAAAGAAGCTATAAGTACATATGGTCTTGGGGGGCTTTTGTGCAATTGAATGCATACTATACTGCTTCAAGCAGGTAGCTGATTTTGGGCTTTCTAGGGAAGAGATGGTCGACAAACATGCATCCAACGTACAGGGGACTTTCGGGTATCTTGATCCAGAATATATTTCGACGCGGACTTTCACTAAGAAAAGTGATGTTTACAGCTTTGGAGTGTTCCTCTTTGAACTCATTGCAGGCAGAAATCCTCAACAGGGTCTGATGGAGTACGTTGAACTTGTATGATTTCTCTCCCTCTTTATGGAAATTAGGCCAATTATAGTCCAAAAGATTAACAAAATATGGCTGGCAAATAGGTAGCTGCTTTAGTGATGGAAACACAATAAAACTTTGGAACTAGTAGTTCATTGTCTGTTGTTTGGTAGTTGCTGGTTATTTAAAGGAAACAGTGGTGCTAGTAAACATTTGTACAAAGTGTATAGTCGCATACTGCTGAAATTTCAAAACATATTCCACCCATTTCAATACACTTTCACATATTTCTGTACGATTTCTTGACATATTCTTTGAACCTTATCGCCGCCTATTGTGTGTGGTCAGCATTTTCTCTAATTCAATGTGTTTGTCATGGATAGGCAGCAATGAATACAGAGGGGAAAAAAGTCGTGTGCGAGGAGATTGTGGATTCCCGTCTGGAGGGGAAATTTGACGAGCAAGAACTCAACGACGTGGCAGGTCTTGCATACAAGTGTGTGAAACGCGCACCAAGAAAACGGCCTTCCATGAGGGACATTGTGCCAGTGCTGTCACGTATCGTAAAATCAAAGCACAATAGAAAGCATCACCGGCATTCCTTGTCAGCGACTCCAGATGAGGTTACCGCCTATGGGGACCTACCAGATCGCCGGAGTCCACTGTCCGAACACCTGCGGGTGGAGTCTATGGATAGTGCAGTTGATACATATGAAGTTTGAATGGTGATGCTTTATTTTCTCGTTTGTGCATATGTTTCCTTTGGTTGCTTTTGGTTTTTCTTTGTAACACATTTGCTGCTCATAGCAATTAGAAGCAAAGCAGCCTTGGTGTCTGCTTCCATATTTGTGCTTTATGCAATTATTTTTTCAAAAAAAAATCTGTCTCCACAGAGATGGTTAAAAAAAAAAAAAGTTCGGTACCTCTCAGTGGTCAAAAGAGGGAAGATTATTGGAGCGACAGAAAGTACAAAAATGGACCAACAACGGGGGACAAGAGAGCAGAAGAAGAAGAAGAAGATGGAGCTCAAAAAAAAAAAAAAGGAGTACAAGATTATTGGACCGGTTGTGTTCTCTCGGGTATAGAAAATATGATCAGAACCTTTCATTTTTTTTGTCTCGTAAAAATTGTCGAGTAATAGAAAGTTAAGTTTATCAAACTGAGTTGGACATTGGTACCCAAATGAGCTAAAGAAAAACTTTTAATGACTTTGAATAATTCTGAAAATGACTTCAAGATAAAAATGTTTCAATCATGTGACTAGTGATCATGTACGATTATTGCTTATAAAATTATATACTCGACTAGATAATGGTTCAAATTGTTGGTTTTAGGGCAAAAACACCGAGATCAAAAAAAAATTGCTACCACAACTGCTACCAAATAACAATGGATACTCTCGGGAGAAAAGGTTCATTTTGTATGAAGCAATCCAATGAAAAATTCCAATATACGCATAAAGTTGAGAAAAGTTTCACTAATGGCAGTGTAAATTAGAGAGACACGAAAAAGCCTACTAAATTTTGAGTAATGATTTGAGTCTCCTGGTTTGAGGTAAAAATTTGAGTAAAAGTCACTTTGATAGTTTTAGTTTTAGTCAAGAAGTGCAGTTGATTTTGTGGTGTTTTTACTAAATTTTTTAGTTTAAGTGAATAAATGGGCAAGACCTTAGACATAGGGGTTTTTTTCTCTACAATAAAGCTATAGGTACATATGAGATTGTACATATGGGTTTTGTCAAAGAAGATTCGAATCACCCATTTATTTTAAAACATTTTTTTATGGAGCCTTGTAACAAATCAGCTCAAACCGATATCGGTAAGGATTTTTTTTGAATTTGTGGGAGCGAAACTACTTAACTGCTCAATTTTACCCCTACAAATTCAGAAAAAATCCTTATCGATATCGGGTTGACCTGATTTTTTACAAAGCTTCATAAAAAATGTTTTAAAAATAATGAGCAATTCGAATCATCTTCGTGGGACCCGAGATGGGCCTCACAAAAGCTATATGTACAATCTCATATGTACACATAGCACTACTCTTTTCTCTAATAAGTTTTTAGATTAGATTCTCCTTTCCGAAAACTTTCGGGTTCTCTTCAACCACATGCATAAGCATGTGAAATTGTTGTGGAAGGAACTATAAAAATTAGTTCCAAATGCGTCCAAGTTGACTTGAACACCCGTGTCACCAAAAGAAAATGGGCAAGGGCAGGACATGATTTAAGTTCTAATCCCTTCAGTCCTCCACTTTCACTATTGAGACCTCTTACAAAATTGTTTATATCTTTGGATTTATAATTTTTTTTATGTATAATATGGATCTTGTTTGATAAATTTTAATTAGTTACCAATTTTTCAAAATTATATACTCCCTCTGTCTCTTTTATAAAATCCAGTATTTCATTTTGAATTGTCGCTTAATAAGTGTTAGTAGATAGACCCACGGAGGGGACTCCCTCATCAGAGTCAACAGATTTGCCTCTAAAAATACATTTCATTTTGAAAAATTAATATGTGCGTTGAAAATGGACCATATGTAAGGGAGAGAGGAATAAACAATTAATAGTATGTAACAGAGGGAGGAATAAACAAATATGTTATCATGTATGCACAGGTGCAGACATATACTACTATATTTTATTTATTTATGCCATTGGAGAGGGGTGTAGAGAGAAAATCAACAGGGAAGATGGAAGAAAAAGAAGAAAGAAGGGGGAAGGGGAAAGGGCTGAGCTACTGTGTAACTGGGGCAACAGGGTACATAGGTTCATGGCTGGTCAAGTCTCTCCTCCGAAGAGGCTACACGGTTCATGCCACGCTCCGTGATCCTGGTCTGTCTGTCTCCCTTCTCACCCATCCCCTCCTATTTCATTTGTTTTTAGATAGTAACTTGGTATCAGCTCCAATGAACTTTTTTCCCATTTTTTCTACTGCCTTGAGAAGTAAAATTAATGGAGAAGTACTCTATTACTTCCTCAAACCAAAACATCAATGGTTGGTTGGTGGATTTGCTTCCCACACAATTTGATCACGTTCGTTTCTTGGGCTTAAGCTGCAAGAAAGTGATTTCTTGTGATCTCTTAGTCCTGCCATGGATAGTCTGCCTTTGACCGGAACGGGAGGGGATTAGTCTGAGTTGTGCCGGAACGGGAGGGGATTAGTCTGAGTTGTGCGTAAGCTGGCCTCACACCCTGACTGTTGAACCGAAAGAAAAGAAAGATCAGACGGCAGATTAGCTACGGCGATATAGGAAGGGACACAGAGCTAGACTTGTGGGCAGGCCAATGGGCACACCCATTACATTAGCTGCCCGATTGCGCCACTGAAAGAAACATGCTAAAACATATGACAGCATCAACGATGTTTTGATTTTCCCAGTCCCCTTTAGATCCAGCCTGACATAGAAGGTTAATGAGCATTTGACAATCAGATTCGACATCCATTCCACTCAGATTCCAAGCATGAGCCATGGCAATAGCAACTCTGATTGGTCCACATACAGTGTTAATTCTTTTCTGTGTTCCAGACCTTAGCATAAAACTGATTTATAGGCAAGCCATCTTTCTTATTAAGGAGTTGCATCATAGTTCCTACTTCCATAACAGTAAAAGCTGCATTTACCTCCGAACATTAGATTGCGGCCAATTATGTAGTGTTTGGGTCAAGAATTTGTGGAGAGAAAGGAAAACGTGAAATGAAAAGGCTGAATTTTCTTGGCTTTCCAATTATTTTCTTTTTCCTGTCATAATCCTACAACAAATCCCAAAGGGTTTTTACTTTCTGGGGAAAAACTAAACATCGTTCCATTTCTGCCATACCTTAAAAGAAACATTCCTGTATAGGAAATTAGCATACTAAGTTACTAACCGCTTTTTAACAGTTACTCTCGAATTAGTTAATGAAAACAGGACCTGTCAGTATTATAATGCCATCTTTTTCCTTAATATTTGAGTTATCTGAAATGTCATCTGTGCTAAAATATCTTAGCAAAGGCGTTGCATCTGATACCATTGTGGAGTGGTGGTGACCACCTGAGAGTGTTCAGAGCTAATCTGCAAGAAGAAGGAAGCTTTGATGAGGCAGTGAAAGGCTGCAGCGGTGTATTCCATGTTGCAGCTTCAATGGAGTTTGAAGTTCCAGCAAATGAGGACATCGGTATTACATACTTCTACTATCTTCAACTTCTTGAGCTTGTTAGACCAGCTTGAACAGATGATAATTGGAAACAAAACTCTATTATTTGTAGGATTCTTATGAAGTTTTCTATCAGAATGACATGACAGTGGCATTTCAGCATTTGTAAGCCACCCATACAGAGACTTTGGTTTTCGTGAAATTTGAGTAATTATAAGCCACCCGCACAATTTTTAATGACAATGACATGACACTCTTTTGATGTTTTGAGCTTTATAAATAGCAGGAACTGAGGAACATATGTAAAACAAGAATGGTATTATCAGTGATTCTTAACTGTAATTCTTGGCTAGAATGGCGTGACAGTCTTTCAGTAACTTTCGGTAACTTCAAGACATCTAGATGGAAATTTTGCTCTAAAATGATGAAGTCAAGAGTAGTGACATCACTCCGAATTGATTTGCTTATATTTGTATGGCATTACCCAGATGGAAATGTTTCACACTTGGTTTTGTTTTGCTAATTTGAAGATAGTTATGCCCGTGCGAATTTCATTGAGCCTGCAATCAGTGGAACCTTAAACCTTCTCAAATCATGTTCAAAAACAGAATCTGTGAAGAGGGTTGTCTTCACATCATCCATCAGTACCTTGACTGCCAAAGACAGCTCTGGAAATTGGAGAAACGTTGTCGATGAATCATGTCAGACTCCTGTTGATCATGTCTGGAAAACAAAAGCTAGCGGCTGGGTAATAATGCCCTCCCTTCCCTTTCGCGTTTTCTATCCTCTTACAATTGCCCTGACTTTTAGTTCTCTGATATTAGAAGACTCGTGTCTTTTGTAGATTTATGTACTTTCAAAACTTCTAACAGAGGAGGCAGCATTCCAATTTGCAAAACAGAACGAAGTTGATCTAGTATCAGTCATAACCACTACTGTAGCCGGTTCATTCCTCACTGAAACGGTTCCCGCAAGCATTCGAGTTCTCTTGTCACCAATAACAGGTGATCATGCTTTCATCTATGTTCAATGTTGTTGCATTGAACAATACGTACAATAGCATCATGTTCATGTTCAATTTGAAGACATGGCTGTCATTGTTGGTAAAGTTGTAGTAAAATTAATTCACAACATATAGCCAATAAAATCAAGCCAATAGAATTCTTGTGCAAGAATAACCGGGTGCAAGAATAACCGGAAAAAGTCCATATCCTGCAGCTCCTACTCATTCCCAGTATCCTAACTTACCCCTAAATTGATCCAAAGAGTGAGAGTCCCAATTATATTCAGGCTGATGTTCTTTACATCTAAATGTTGTTCTTTCCACCATTCATGAAAGATAATTGGTTAAAAAACGGATCCTGAATGAAGCATTAACATTTTCCATAGCCTGCAATTAATGGAATTAATGCTATGTTTGTGCACAGGTGACCCTATGTTCTCTAACATTTTGATTTGGGTACGCACAGGTGACCCTATGTTCTCTTCAATCTTATCTGCTGTGAATTCAAGAATGGGCTCAATTGCTTTAGTTCATGTCGAAGATATATGCAGTGCCCACATGTTCCTCATGGAGCATGCTAGGGCAGAAGGTCGATACATTTGCTCCGCCCGCAGCTGTGTAATGTCTGAACTGGTTGATCATCTAGCTAAAGAGTATCCTTTCTCGAATTTGCAGAGGTACTTCTTTCTACGAAATTTGGGGTACTGATGTAAAAAATCAAATAATGTTTTTAGTTATATCTCTCTCTCTCTATTTTCAGGTGTGCATTTGTAGAGGAAGAACATGGTTCAGTCCCGTCGGAGATTTCCTCAAAGAAGTTAAGAGATTTGGGCTTCAGTTTCAAGTATGGCTTAGAAGATATAATGAACCATACTGTAAATTCTTCTGTAGATTGTGGCTTCCTATACCCTAATGTAAAGCTAGACTGACTATTTAGACACAGAATGAAACAATTACTATCAGAAACATGAAGCAAAAAATACAACAAAATCCAGGATTTGCAACTTGTTTGAAGTTCCGTACTCAATTACCACCTTGGAAAATTTTAGCCTTGTTGTCAGTTGTGGAACACACTAAATTTCTGTCCCTCATCAAATTTTTCGGTCACGAACCTTAATCTAGGGATCCTGACCATTTTGTTTCTGCCTGGAACCATTTTTCCAATACATGGTTCTCTCACTCACCTCATTTTCGCTTTCATGCTTCTTTTTTTTGCGTAAGCACTTCTTGATAAAAGCTGTTTTGGTCAAGGAGCTACGCGATTGAAACTTAATGGTAGGTTTCATTACATTCGAAACCCCAAAGGTTATTTCGCTTTCCAGAAATCTTGTAACCTTGAGTTCCCCCCGTTAACATCGGGATTGACCTTGTTTCTGAAAAAAAAACATTGCAAGTAACACTATGTCCAATTAACACAACTTAGGAAAATCCAGAACCAAAGCCACAAAGCAAATTAAAGTCAAAAGCAAGAACAAAACGGTATCTTCCCAATTGAAAGATTCACCTCCATTGAGCCAAAGAACCAGGGGCTTAGAAGAACGTTCATTAACAGCCTCAACAAACCAATAGAACAGGGCCCTCCCAAATTCCTCATTGACTGTGACGTAGCCAGAGTAGTGTGCAAAACTCGCATTGAAAGCTTTCCCAGGAAGCTCTGAACTCTGAAGAAAAACTAGATATTGTTGATGAAAATCAAAATATGGATACATAGCACAAAAACCCACTTCAGATTTGGCATGCAATGGAGCAAGAAAATTTCTTTTTGTCGCAGATTATAGCTGTATAAAGATCACCAACTGACCAACAAATTAAGTTGATTACAATGGGACGTGCCTTCGTCAGAACAAGAATGCTACGCACACAACCAACACAACAGTTGTGCGCTTAATTCTGACCGTCCAGATGTGTTTGGACGGTCTAGATTTTAAAGAAACTCTTCCAGAGAAAAGTTTGACTTTTCCAAGGAAGAGTTTGGGCGAATTCCATTTATTACAGCAAGAATGCTACCGTTGTGTGAGTATGATTTTTGGTGAACTTATTGTTTGATAAAAGGGATTTGATACAGTGTGAGCCATATCTATTTTCAAAGAAACAATTTCACTCAAATCATCTCCGATTATGTATCGATAAGTGTTCAATTAATATGATCTTAGACATGGCTTATCTTATTGACAAGATCTACAACGTGAACCCTTTTGATCATAGAGGCAAGTCCAAATGAGATCACAATTAGACGAGTTCGCGTTGTAGTTCCTCGTTTAAAGCACCTTGCAGTTTCAACAAGCAAGGTATCTACGAGCGACGCCGTTTTCAGTAAAATGGTTTTGATAGTCACCAAATTTATTTTCAAAAAAAAAAAATATTCACTCTTATCGTCTCCGATCCTATGTTTATAGAAATTTGATTCAAATAATCTGAAACATGAACGATTTCGAGAAAAAAACTAGAATCAACTCACAATTCGACAAATTCTCATTTTCAAATGACTTCGCAGGTTGAAGATGTGAAGTCTTGCGAGTACGGTGACGTCGTTTTGGAGAAACCTCCTGCTGGCGATGCCGTTTTGACAAAGCCTCACGTCTGTCATATAGTACGAGTTTCTGTAAGTGCCAACGTTCAAAAAAAAAACGAAAACCAATCATGGTCCCCATTTCCCCCAACATCTCTCTCTCTCTCTCTCTCTCTCTCTCTCTCTCTCTCTCTCTCCCCCCCGTGAATATATATTTACTAGCGAATGTCCGTGCCTGAAGGCACGGCTCGAACATTCAACACACGCAAATAAATATTGGATAAATTCAACCAACTAAAACGCATAGAATAAATTTGAACACCTATGGATTTATGCGTATGTCTTATAGGTTTCCTCTAATTTTTTTCCCAAATATATCAAAATATAAATCTTGATTAGTTATTATACTCCTGATAAGTCACTTTGTTTATAACAGAACAATGAAACTCAAAACATGTACCGATTGCGAAATAGTTCCAAGATGAACCATAAATCAAATAGTCATGCAAAAGATCTGTGTTTCACTATAATGACTGGAAAAAGAAAAAAAAAACAAGACGTAAACAGAAAACAAAAATCGGTAATTGTATTAGTTCACTACATAAATCAACGTAAACATTGGGGGTATACTGAAAGAAAATAATGAAATACACTCACCTCAATTATTTCGGAAGCAGAGTGAAATACAAAACCGTATATTTGCGCAATACGTATTCGACAAAAAATCTGATACAAAAAAAAAAAAAGGGAACCGTGAAATACACTCACCTCAATTATTTCAGAAGCAGAGTGAAATACAAAACCGTATATATGCGCAATACGTATTCGACAAAAAATCTGATACAAAAAAAAAAAAGGAACCGTGAAATACAAAAAAAGAAAGAATGAAATACAAAACCAAACTAACAGCCATATTAAGCAAACAAAAAATTCGATAAAAGGGAAGCAAGACAATACCGTGCGTTGGGGGTAAACCGAAAAAAAATAATGAAATACACTCACCTCAAGTTATGGTGTTTCGGAAGCAGAGGGGATGGGGGAGGAGTGAGGGAGAGAGTAAAACAATAAAATACAAAACCGTGTATATTGATTTTTCCGTGCTCTGTTTGGGACGGATTGAGATGATAGAGTTGAGGTAACATGGGTTTAGCCCAAACAAAGGAAATTTCCGGAAAAGCTTCTTGTTAGAGTTTCCTCGTTTGGAGTTTACCGACTAAGATTTTGTATTTTAAGGGTTTAAATGATATAATTATTCATGTTGAAAGCAATCAATTAATTGTTTCCTTTACGATAATTGTTTCCTTAGCTGATGACCGAAATTAATCAATCAATTAAGTCCTATAATTGTTTCATTCCCATGCTTTCATTTGATGACCGAATAATTGTTTCCTTTTTTTTCATCTGCAATTTCCATTCTTGTTTTGTACTTATTCTTCTAATTCAGTTTTATCCCATATCATTTAAACATGTAAATTTTAAAAAGGGAAAGAGTAGGAAGAGAGAGGCGGAACCGGAATTTTTTTTTTTGATTAGCCGGAATTTTTTTTTTGATTAGTCGGTAAAGATAACCCTTGGATGGATTTGGTATTTACCAAGCTGCCATTTTGAACAACCAACGGTCTAGATTTATGGGTATAAATCTGGAGCGTTGGTTGTCTTTTGGATTCAAACACCACCCTGTCATATTATATAGATATTATATAGATATGCATATTGTATTTCACTAAATCTTCATTCACAAACAGGTGTCAATCCTCTACAAACTGATTATGACATCACATTTTCAGGTATGCAAAAGCTCAAGTTTTGACCAAATTGTATTTCACTAAATCTTCATTCAAATTATGCTTTTGATTTCATCATTTCATGTAACAAACAAATAAAATGGGTCGGAGGAAGTGTCATTATCCCTTTCTATAGATTTACCTCTGTGGAATATCTCGAGTGTACATTGGATAAGTTTAGTATAAGTGAATTTGGAAGTGTTATTGCCCTATATTAATTAGCTGCTAGATCTTTGGCTGTAGTCGATTCTTTTAGAATGAAGCCCGATTCTGATTTCAGAAGGTTTTATATCACAAGCTGTTATAGTGCTATGTCATTTGAGTTCATTCAAAAATGCTAGGCACGCATCAAGATTATCTCAACTTTTTGAAGTATTCCTAACGTACATATCTTTTCGTATTCTCAACTATAAGAAGCTGAGTTCATTATTCGTCTTTCATAGCAATAAGAGAACCTTCGTTCGAATGAGGATTGAGAGCAGAAATGTCAAGCGATGATTGAGAACGGGGTAGAAAGTCCTGCTAGATGATTATGTGACCTAGATTTTAACCATCTGATTTCAATTGTGCAAGTTAAGGCTTGTTAGTTGTTGCTTTCCACGAGAAAATAACATTGATTGCTATGGTTGACAAACAAAACAGTCATTAATATGCTTTAACTTCAATGTGTCTCAACTTGAATCCGTAAATTCCGGCACCAAACTAATTCATAATTTCAATTTTCACGTCAATAGACATCAACCAACTACATCTTCGCACATTTCAATGATCCAATTATTGTTAATACAGCAGCTATGACATCCCTCTTTGACAAGTTCTATGATTTCTGTACATGCAGTTTAGATATGCTCTAAACTTGACCCGACGGCTAGATAAGACTATAACGAAATCACTCTCTCCAACACGCCCGACGGTTATGTAGCTAGTAGCTACATTTTGGGTACAATGAGATTGTGGGTTCAATTCCTATGGAGAGTTGCCGATAAAAAATAAATAAATAAAAAACTTATGGAGATGAAGTTGATGTCGGGTTGGGTAGGGGTTTTGGGTGGTATAAATTCTTCTGACTTATGACCCTAAAAAGATTACAGTTCTACATCTTTAATTCCACGACGTAGAGTTTGGCGCGTGGCATCCGATCTCCGGGCTTCTTCGACAAAACTTAAAATTTTACACAACTTGATTCTACAAATCAAAATCTAAATGCATCAAAACTAGTTAGCTTTTAAGCAGTTTTAAAGCTATTTTTTGACACCAGAAAGCAGAAACAGAAGCTGACAGAAAACTTTTGAGCAGCCAATATCGAAAATCACCCAACTCCAAAGCTCTGCGATTCTATACTACTATCCAACCTCTAGATGGTTCACGATGGGTTTCCCCTATTGTCTAAACGGACTAAACTGTCTGAAGCTCACAAAAATACAGATTTCGAGACATGTCATTCAAAAATTGGTAGTTCTCTTGATGGGTTCTTACTTCTTAGTACACTACAATTCAGCAAATTAAAATAAGTCAGAGAGCTCAGCAATTTAGCATCTTCACCAGATGAAGGGTCTGAATCCCAGCATTTAAGAATACCAGCATCTAAACTAAGTGAATGCCAGCTGCACACATATATTCTCTTGTGCTCATCTGCTCCCAGGCTACTCCTACCCAGCATTTAAGGATACCAACTGTTTGTATTCTATTCTATCTTGTGGATTCAAAAGAGCCATTGTGGACCATTTACTTTTATCTATGAGTTGTTGGTTCCTACCAGAGTCATGGGACTTCAAAAGCCTATGCCGAAATTGTGCAGCAGTAAGGAAATGTTTATCATACCCATAAAGATGCTTTTAAGACCCTTCCAAAAGAACCTATGGAAGTTACCATTTTGAAATCCTTCAAGGAAAGAGATGGGGTCCCCATTCCCTAACCCTCTTATCTACTTTGCTGGTGTGATGGGTCCCTGACCTTATCTTAAATGGTAGTTGCATCCAGACCCAAGAAGATCAACAATCTCCTAAGGAAAATCAAACCCAACAGCTGAATTTTAGAACTGGAAGGAATTGGGGTACCCCGACATGTGGACGACGCATACGGCTGGTGCAGCTGTTTTACACTTCTACTGTGACGAAGAAGACGGATAAAATTACATCAGAGTTGCAGTATCACTATAGCATTGAAAGTAATATGATTTGATGTACAGTATTATCATATTCCACACTCGAACTGCATACTACAGCGGAAATTCTAGTCGAGGAGGGGAGGGGAGGGGTAGAGACAAAAGTTTCTGTATCCGGACAAATAGCACGAGGCATGTAATTCTTGATCTTTGTCTGCTAGCACTATAAATTTTTTGCGAAACATAAACATCAAACTAAGGACCACATGCGGATCCAAAAAAAAACTAAGGACCACATGCCCTTTTCACACTAAATGATCCATGTGGAGGAATATTCATTAGTGTTTACATAACCATCCTAAAGTGCAGAAATATGCTCATGATGGTTCCATCATCACAGAAATTTTTGTGAACCTCCTCCAAATCACATGGAAACCAAGTTGATAGCATAATTACTAATCCATCATTCTACAGAAGCATGTGGTTATGTCACTGTCTTGCTTGTTGAAGATTTCTAAGTACACACTTGCCATTATTGCTTTGTTTTATGCAGCAGCTGAAGTTCGAGGTTTAAGGGCAAACTTGACCATAGAAGCAACTAGCTCATAACTAAACAGGCTATAGCCCACAAGAACACAGATTTCGAGACAAGTCATTCTCCTCGCATACATCAACTAACAGTCCATTTAGCGGAAACAGATTCTCCAAAGTCCTTGAGCTATAGACAAACTTTTTAGGAGAAACTAAGCTGAGGTAACCCAATTCGTTCAGACGTAATTCCCTACTTAACAATCACCTCGCATAATATGAAAACTAAGATATTGTTACTTGTAAAACATAGATCCACACATGGTCAAGAGAATATACAGATCCTCCACGCAGAACAAAAGGAATGTACAGATTTTTCTGAGTATCTGATTTACCAATACAAATTACTAATCATGTAAAATACAGATACCATAAGCATGGAGTAGCACAGATATTGATCTATGAGCAAGAAAATAGATTTCTAGCATAGGAAACCCCCAAAAAATGTTTCACACCTACTTCATAAGAGTAACTCAAGCATTTCTTTTGATTTTAGGGTTTGCAGATTACCACAAAGCAAGGGAGGAGAGCTTTAGGATTGAGCAAATAAAGCTCCTCAATATTTGAATAAAGACCCACTTTCCCAGCCAACGAATCGAACCCCGATTGGCCGGCCATTTCTTGTATGTTCTCCAGCGGCCTATGAACTCTTCCTGCAATGACTCTGCATACTATCAAAGCTTTCTTCACAGATGGATCATCACCGTACATTCCAATAGCTTCAAAAGCTCTCGCACTAGTAGAAGTGGTGAAAACACCTATTCCACCTTTGCTTTCCTTCTTGGTGGAAAACCCATTCCTTATTATTTGACAAACACAGCATTTTTCAGACACACAGAGGCTGGAGGAGCCATGGATGCCAAGAGAGCAAGCCACGGTTGTGCCATAGAACCTCAAGAGCTCATTCCCATCGGCTAAGCACCGCGGGTGTTTCTTGGGGAGTTTGCTAGCTTTGGTTTTAACCGTTTCTCGATACTCTTCAAACCGGGCCAGAGTCTTTTGCATGTTGTGAACTTTCAAAACCCTCTCGATTCGACCACATTGGTTCTCCGATTTCTGCCAGCTTGTCCGGCAGATTATTTCGACGATTTTCCTTGACGAATCGCCCTCCACTAGTTCAGTAACTGCACAATAGAGCATTGAGTGAGCTGGTGACAAAACACCAAATTTCAGAGGAATTAGTATAAATTTGTGGAAACCAATTTCTAAGTTTTCTGAATTTAACGATATCAAGAAATTGGGTATATAAGCTTAATAATATGTGTATATTCTTAGCATTTGAACAAATATGGAGGTTGAAATGCCAAAATCTTTCACCAAAGGATAACGAATGCCTAGTAAAACAAAACAAACCGAGCCTCAAGTCCCAATCAATTAGGGTAGGCTACTTGAACGAGGATAGCAAATGCCTAGTAGTGCCTTAAAATGAAGGCAAAATTGCAAGGGAATCAGGATATGGGATTCAAGCAAACAGCAGATAAAGGGAGAAACTTTGTCATCAGAGTAAGATAAACAACTGACATTGATCCAAAAAGTGAACATTTTCATAATTCACACTCGTCTTTTTTCGATTTGCAGGGAAGTGCACTATTTTCTTTGCGAAAAAACAATAACCCATTTTGACTTTTGATAACAGGGAACAAAATCAAAAAATCCAGAGGTGACAACAAGCAGAAGATTACTACCAGCATGCTTAGACAGATGATGGGCCTCAAGAGCTTGCCACTTCCCAAACTGTTCTCCACACTTGTGGCATGTCACAGCTGATGGCCCATTTGCATCTACTCCCAATGTACCCTTAGGGTTTGAGAAATTCCCACCAGAAATACCAGAACCCCCAAATCCAGACCCTGCCCTCTCTGACCAAGGAGAAGCATTAGTACTCTTTCTTTGAGTATTGGAAGCCCTAAGTGAAGGATTGAAGTAGTGCATTGTAGGGTGCCCTCCAGGGCCAGGTGTGCCAGGCCTTAAAGTACCCACAAATGTTGATCCACCTCCACCACTCCCTCCGCCGCCGCTGCCGCCACTTAACCCTTCTTGGAAACCCCCAAAGCCAGTGATTTTGAGCTCACACCTTGAATTACTCAAAATCACTTCATGGGTTATTGGGTTGAGGAACTCATTGCTCCCTATGGATCTTGGACTACAACTTGGGGGCTTCTCCAAGTGCCTTTTGCTCCCATGAATCACATCCTTGAGGTTTGCTATGGACCTTGAACAACCAGACCTAGCTACTTTTCTAGTCAAGATTGTGCTCAAGTGTTTCCTGGCCTTCGGATCATGGACATCTGACGGCTCCGATTTGCAGTGCAATGATCTCTTCAAATTCAACCAAACTGTTGGCATGATTCTCTCCCTCTCCCTCTCTCTCTCTCTCTCTCTCTCACTCTCACCACTTCAAAACTCCATCCCCCCTTCAAAGAAACCTCCAGCCTTTTTATTGCTCACAACTTTCTTCAACAGCATTACAAATCTGTTGCCATTTTCCTTTTTTTTTTCCCTCATGAAAGCTGAAAAGTGCTGCCTTTGGTATAAAATCCCCCTCTTTTGCAAGAATATTAGTACTTTCTAGCTTTGGTAGAAAATCTCCTCCTATGCGATTTCCTTTCCATTTTCAGAAACCACTAATAACCCAATCAAAGTTGCTTAGGAAAAAATCAAACAGTTTCCAAAACCAAATGATGGTAATAAAGAAAGCCACTTTTTGAAACTTGAAAAAAGGACTGCAACAACCAAAGAGAAAATGGCTCAAAGCAAGAAACCAAGGGGAAAACCCATTGTAATGGAAATGGGGAGAAAATCAAGAAAATGAGAATCTTTGGTTATTGAGGAACATGATAGCCATACTAAATAGAAAACCAAACCCTTGTGTATTGGACCAAATACTCCAAATGGCAGTAAACTGGAGTGAGAGACAACCAAGAAAGGGACACATTAAATTGACTGACGCTAATGAGTCACCTCAAGTGAATTGGACAAAGTAATAAAGAAATTCACAGGTCTGGGGGATTTTGTTTTAAATGAATCCAACAAGGATTTGCATTCTAGACTAGGCATGGTTCCCTGTCGTCCTATTTACTGTAACATGAACCTTTTGATTTTGGCGGTGAGGCACATTTAATTTTATTTTCTTTATTCCTCTCTCAAACAGAGAATTCAGTTTTCAGAAAAGAACTTTTTTTGTGTAAATCCCAATTGGGAAATCTGACAGAAGACGAGAGAAAACTCTTTTTGTGAAAGAGGTTTGTAAAAAGAAACTTAAGTCATGAATGCTTTGTTTGGTTTGTGTTTTGAAAAGTTTTTTAAAAAATAGTAAGGGTAATAAGTGGAAAGAGATAGAAAGGCAGAAAGAGGTTAAAAGTAAAATAATTTTGTAACAGAACCTAAGTACTCCAAAGCGGCAAAGCCTAACTCAAGTGGCAACAAAGACGAGTTGTAAACCGAGACATTCTTAGTTCGACACGTGACAGACCTCAAACGCGGTTGCACGTGAGGGAGATGTTAAGAAAAATAGAATCACACATTGCTTGGGAGTGGAATAGGTGGTAATGAGTGAAGAGGTCTGAAGAGGTCCCAAATGTTATTAAGTGATCATTCCACTCCCAAGCAATGTGGGACTTTATATCTTAACATTCCCCCTCACGTGCAGCCGCTTTTGAGGTCTGTCACGTGTTTTTTTTTTGCTGATCTGTCATCGTGTGGATTGTAAATTTTTTTTAAAATGTGGGGTGGAATGGGCCCCACTCTGATACCATGAAGAAACTTTATATCCATCTCAAAACCAATTGGCAATGAGTGAAAAGGTCCCAAATGTTATTAAGTGATCACCCATTCCACTTCCAAGCAATGTGGGACTTTATATCTTAACAGAATTCAAGTGCAAATGAGATACTATCATAGCCTAAAATCCGTGCTATGCACATGAAGAATTCAAGTGCAAACACTTAATGTACATTAATCGAACAAATTTATGTTTAGTTTAAATTGTCAAAAGTCATAAATCATTTGCCACATCTACCAAAAATCAAATAAAGTTAAATTAAATATTGTGCACATGTTTGTGTAACTGTGTTCGTAGATTTCTCTCAATAGAATCGAAAAGCAATCCCTTCATGTTAGTTGAATAAATCGTCAACACATGTTTGCATTTATACGTAAGTGAGTGTGGTATTAGAATTATTAAATTTTGAAATGACATGAAAGAATCTCAAAAGTTAATCAATGAGAAAAGCTGGCCTACTAAAAAGGCCTTAGATTTAGGGACTCTGAGTGCAAGTTTAAACTAATGTTTTGTCTTTCCAAAGAAAAAAAAAATGTTGCATATGCACAATACAGTTTATTAGACTAAAAAAACAGCTTCCTTTCAGGAAAAAAAAAAAGACTTAAAAACAGCTTAGTGGGTATATCTGGAGGCCGTTGTTTTAGGCCCAAACTATATACATCATTTGGTGTACATCAAACGTACTGCATCAGATTGCGTGAAACCCATTTCGATATCTCACCTTCATTCAAATAACGGTAAGTGTTTGGTCAATTCATTAAGTTTTTGTCCTTCTAAATTCAGAGACGAAAATAGATCAAGCCCTTACTAATATTCGAATTAGCTAATTTTTTATCTGGACTCTTAGAAACATATTTCAAACAAATTGAATTGTTTCGATCATTTGCTGGATCCCATACAATCTGATGTATATTTGGTATACACAAAATGGTGTACCCATAGTTTTTTTTTTTTTTGTTAAGTATTATTTTAACATCCTGCCATGAAATTCCAAATAAAGATGAACATGGCCCTGACCCATATGTTGACATATTTACCACACCCGCATATAGTCATAGAGTGCACTACCATCAATATAGTACTCCAAAACATTTTACAGCCTAGACTTACCCCACCTCAGAAAACTTTATGGATTCGAGGGAAACCAGTTCAAAACTCCATAGGAAAATGGTAAAACTGGAAAAAGAGGAGCTTATTATATTAACTCTCGACACTATTCTCCATGTAAGTGAACTAAATTTGATAAATAATTTCATTACAAGTTGATTCTTCACAACTTTCATTGCAAAAGGAAGTGTTTTTTTTTTTTTATTCCTTATTCCAATGGGTACTCCAGGCAATTCGATAAGTTCTATATTGACTCAACTTTAACGGGATCAAATTCAAACCCGCAATAAAATATATGCTTCAACCCTTGAAATTATTCTGCATACAACACTCTTGTTAACACTCGTGTCGTAGACATCCACCCTCTGCACCGTATCATACTACGAGTGTGGTGTGAAAAAAAAGGGACAAAATTTGGGAGATTGAGGTCAAAGTTTAGGGATTAGTCCGGCTGTAGGGGTTTCATGTGCCTTTATTTTTTGCTCCCACCATTAGCTACTAGCTAGCGAGGAAAGGAGAAGAGGGACCGAGGGGGAGGAATCAACAATACTACGTACGTACGCTTCTACCGATCGCTCATCTCTCGCAAATGTGTCGGCTTCACATATTTAACTGTGGAATGGACTTCACACACATACGAGAGAGGAGTGGTCGGAAAGTGGCCAGTAAACGTGACTGTAGCATTATTGGGGAGGGACCATCCTTATACAGTAATACCAGAAAGAAACAGTTAGAGGGCCGGTATGTGTAAACATCTACCAACTTAAATGCAAGCACATGTTTTTTTTATTTATTTTTACTTTTTTAGAACATACAAGCACATGTTTTGTTCTTCTCATATTTCATTCTTTCTCTTTGCCATTGACATGTGCCCAAGAGAGTTCAAGACCGTTGCAGCTTCTCTCTTGTTCAGCTTTGGTTTAATCGTCGACTTTCATATTAGCTGCTTGTTGGGCGGTTCTAGAATTTGAATTTAGCGGTGAAAAACGTGTAGATGTATTTTTTGATATAAAATTCTATCCGAATGATCACGCTGAGATCCTTTGGAAAGAATTTCCTGCAAAACTAATCCAAAGACCGGTGGCGTGTCCGGTCGTAGACCCTCCGACAATCAAGTTAATTAGATTGGTGAGTTGGAGAAAGAGTTTCTATATAAATTGGGAATGATCAGTGCGTACCTTTTCTTCTCTTTTCCTTCCTATACTTATACATTGCATCTTTAGGTGTGTGGAACGTGGGGTCACCTTCCAAGTCGTGGGGGCTACCTCGTGGAATGATGGGAGGAGTGGACGTTGGTCATGGGAAGTTATGAGATCATGTGGGGGAGTTATAACAGATATGTTTTGGGGGAATTGCATATCAGTGGAGAGAGGGGCAAATATTGCCCAGGTCATGGACCAGTTTTTCCAGAATTCGTCTAAACATGACAAGGAAAAAACTAATTCCCAATACATGGAGAGGGCACTTGAAATGACTATTACAGCCCTGATGAAATAAACCCTAAATCTTATAACCCAGCCACCGTTCCTTTCTCTTTCCTTCGTACGCTGCTGCTGAAGAGGAACAGAACAGCAGGGGAGGGTTCTTCTTCTGCTTCTCCTTCTGCTATCGTTCCCCTTCGAGCTTTCTCCCTCACCCCTTCTTCCTCTCTCACTTCATCTCTCTGTATCAACAATACTCTCTCCATTCCACCGAAGAAGAAGCAGTCTCTTCTCCTTGACCAAGGGACATCGTATGCATCTGGTACGTATATGTTTTGGGTGTTTCAATTTTTTTTGCAGTTTTCTCTCTTTTCTCTTCTCTCATTTCGTCCATGTGTCTGTGTTTGAAAGCAATTTGGTTTTTTGCATTATATGAGTGAGGATAGCATTGTATGAGGGAATCCCCAACCAACAGAACAGTAGCCCATCCTACAATGGTTAAACCCAACATTAAAATTGTGATAATAATAACCATAACTCAGCAATACAACTCCTAGCTAGGGAGGCGATTTTGAAGGATCATAAATTTAGGCTAGGGTTCTAATTAATTTTCGAACTTGGGGTATAGGTACAAGGGGAAATGGTTTTGAATGATTAGTGTATGAAAAAGGGTAGGGGAAATTAGAGGAATTGGAAATATGGTGAGGGAGAAGATAAATTTTCGGATTTCCTTGTGATTTGGGGATCGAGGTCTCAAAACTTGCAAAGCCCTGGGTGGAACTCGAAATTCCTCTACTGTGGAGAATGACCATGGTGAATAATGGAGAACATAACCTCCACAGGATTAGGCCCATATGAATATACCAACATTTGATCCACCATTGTGAACCCTCATTGCAATAGAAGTTTGTTTTTCCTAAAAATAAAATAGTTGCTCTTTAAGTTACCTAATGTTACTCTTTGTAAGAACTTTTGTTGCTCTGTATGTAAGAATGCATGCCCTAGACTGTTAAGGGCAGTGACGTATATTTGAACTTACTAAATGGTTGTCCCTTTACAAAGGTGTGTTGGTTTGTATGAAATGTGGTTCTTGTTCAAGTTACGTAACATATTTTTTTCTTAATTATTCCGAGAAAGATGAAAGATGAAACCAATACAAAATACACTTCATGTTCTTTCTAATACTTGATTAGACACTAGAAATACTTGATGTAACATGGGAACCTATATCTTACCCATGGCTTATGCCAGACCATGTAACAATTGCTAATTGCATACACAATTTAAACCGAAGCATGATATGCAACACCTTGAGCATGCACATGTCCTTTATCAATGCAAAGTTATTTACTGCTACCTCTGAAAACAGTTCCTTCAATCTACATGTCCTGACTTTTAAAAGATGAAAATCCTATGCATCCTTACAAGTGAATTAATAAGATGGAGTGAGCTATTCTCCATGTTAGATGGAGGAAGAGTGAGGTGGAGTGGCCTATTTTTCCATTTTAGCAGGAAGTCGTTTGGTATCTTTTCATTTGCTATTTATTACTTGTGGATGGTGAGAAATGATCGACTATTCAATCATAAGTATATAGACCCTACTAGTACCTTGTTCAGGAGCATTGCAGCTGATATTAGGGACATGATTTGATCTTTTAAAATGGTGTTCAACACTCAAGAAAACTACTTGTTCATCTAGCTTGGAGTATATCCACCAAGATTCTGAACATAAATAGACCCAAGAAAGCTTGACTGTAGTTTTCAGCTTCTATTTCTGGTTTCTTATTGCGATATTCTCTTACCCTAATGATGTAACTCGGCAAGGAGGGGGTACAAGATTTGTTAATCAAAAGCTTACCATCTCACCAAAATATGTGGGTATTAGTGAAGGCACAGCTTTATTTCCTTACTCAACTAAGTGCTAACAGCTCAACTGAGACTTGACCCACCTGAGCTAATGAAGATTAGGAATACAAGAGGCAATATTGAGACTTTCCCATTAGTTCCCCTAGGAGAAGAAGGTACTCTGTTAATACCAACATTTGATCCACCATTGTGAACCCTCATTGCAATGGAAGTTTGTTTTTCCTGAAAATAAAATAGTTGCTCTTTAAGTTACCTAATGTTACTTCTTGTATGAACTTTTGTTACTCTCTATGTAAGAAAGTATGCCCTAGACTGTTAAGGGCAATCACCTATGTTTTAACTCACTGAATGGTTGTCCCTTTACCCTTGTGTGTTGGTTTGTATGAAATGTGGTTCTTCTTCAAGTTATGTAACATATTTTTTTTCTTGAAAGTGTTTTTTTTTGAAACATCCCTCAAAACTATACACCATTTGATTACTTCGTCCTCAAACTATCAAAAACATTTACTTGGTCTTCCAAGTCTATGTTGTCCTCCTCTCTAACTTGTGTTAACTTGTAAACGGAAAACACGCATGTGAGCAGCACATGCCCTAATTCCCCACAACTAAAATGGAAAAAATTCCATTCCACATCAATCCACAATTCGACGTGCAAAACCCTCCCCTCTCTCTCTCTCTCTCTCTCTCTCTCTCTCTCTTATACTCTGTATACATAGCCTACTCACCTAATGTTAATCCTTGTATGAACTTTTGTTGCTCCCTATGTGAAAAAGTATGCCCTAGACTGTTAAGGGTTGTTTTTTTCTGAAAACATAAAAGTTGCTCTTTAAGTCACCTAAGGTTACTCCTTTTATGAACTTTTGTTGCTCTCTATGTAAGAAATTATGCCCTACACTGTTAAGGGCAGTCAACCGTGTTTTCACTCACTCAATGGCTGTCCCTTTACCCTTGTGTGTTGGTGTGTATGAGATGTGGTTCTTCTTCAAGTCATGTAACATGATTTCTCCTGCAAATATAAAAGTTGCTCTTTAGGTCACCTAATGTTACTCCTTGTATGAACTTTTGTTGCTCTCTATGTAAGAAAGTATGCTCTACACTGTTAAGGACAGTCACCCATGTTCTAACTCACTCAATGATTGTTCTTTTACCCTTGTGTGTTGGTCTGTATGAAATGTGGTCTCCCTTCAAGTCAGTAACTTCGTTTTTTCTGAAAATATAAAAGTTACTCTGTAAGTCACCTAATGTTAGTCCTTGTATAAACTTTTGTTGCCCTCTATATAAAAAAGTATGCCCTACACTGTTAAAGGGCAGTCACCCATGTTTTAACTCATTCAATGGCTGATCCTTTATCCTTTGTGTTGCTCTGTAAGAAAGTATGCCCTTCACTGTTAAAGGGCAGTCACCCATGTTTGAACAAATTCAATGGCTGTCCATTTATCCTTTGTGTTGCTCTGTATTAAATGTGGTTCTCCTTCAAGTCATGTAACTTCTTTTTTTCTGAAAATATAAAAGTTACTCTGTAAGTCACCTAATGTTGCTCCTTGTATGAATTTTTGTTGCTCTCTATGTAAGAAAGTATACCCTACACTGTTAAGGGCAGTCAACCATATTTTCACTCACTCAATGGTTGTCCCTTTCTCTTGTGTGTTGGCTGTCAATGATCTCAACGATAATAACGTCAACAACGGTGTTTCTTGAACTGATCCTTTTTTACATCCCCCCGCTGTGAAAAGGCAGGCGGGCCGACCGAAAAAGAGAAGGATTGAGTCACAAACACAAGATAAGGGCACAGTTTTTTTGCAGCCGATATCGTGAACCAGGGCACAACCGTAGTACATGCCAATCCGCAATACCTGGATGATAGGTACACTCACACAAATGTCAAACTGTTTTGCCTTTCCTTAGTAACTACTCTTACTTTGTTTCATTGGATATTATATGAACATCGCAATACCCGGATGATGGGTATAGTCACACAATATTTTTAATGTTTTTGGGCTTTAGAATTTACTTCGACTAAGAAATTTACTTGCAAAATTATCATAATTTCCGTTGGTGGAGCTTATGTGTTGTTTGGAGTTCATTTGGATCAGCGGACTAGAGAGTAATACATGTCACTTGTGAATTGATATGTCCCATTGGATATTTTTTAAAAATATCTCTGCTCCCGATATAATCCTACCTCAACTCCCAATTATTGGAGTCAATTAATGTGTGCCTAATTGAAATCTGGTCTTCATCCTTTTTTTTCTTTTCTGATGTGTGTAGCCATTAGTATTGCATTCAACTGGAAGCATATTGATATTTTAGGGTGCTTGCACACACTTCTTTATGGTTTTGTGCTTTGATGTTTAAATTCAATTAACATGCTTATACGGATGTGTCCGTGCAGATGCATGTTGGGGGAAAGTAAAGATGGCTGCAGATCATGATAGCGAGGCTTGGGATTTTTCTGCTTGGCCTGATCCAAGTATCCTACGAAGGCTACAATAGTCCTTTTGGGAGCCGAAATCTGCATGAGTATCTAGTAGTAGTCATTGTTGGTTGGGATAAATTGGTACAAGATCATGATAGCGAGGCTTGGGATTTTCTGCTTGGCCTGAGCGCCACTTAACTGTGCCTACATAAGAAAAAAGGAAAACATAATACCTTGTCTTTCGTGCAGATACACATGATGGGAAAATAGACTTCAGTCTTTCGAATCTTTGTTCCTCTCATTTGTCTTCGCTTGCATACTCCATCTAACCTTTCAAGCTAAAACCTTTATTATCTTTATTTCAGGTGGAAGATATTGATTAATATAAAGACGGTGAAACTCTTGTACAAGACTGACAGAGCTAAGTACAAGATGACGACTGATGATCCTTTTGTGCCTGAGATTGAACTCACATATATGTCATTTTGTCGTCATAGAAATATTCTTCCTCATTCTCTGAGTTTGTTAAATCTTGAAGGCAAGCTTTTGTGATCACGTGATAAGGACCAATTTATGTGTCCTCAGTACTGGTTTTCTGATACAAATAGACAGGACAATTGGGCAGTTTCGTATGAATGCTACTTCTTAATACGTTTTGATGTTTGAATTTGGAAAATATTTCTGGTGTTCACAAATATTACACCTTCAGAACAATCTCTCTCAACTTCGCAAACAGTTTCCAAGTCCAACGAAAAAAAATCATGCAGTCTATTGGTTTGTCACTCCTTCTAGCATTCAAGGTAGGTATCCTTGCCTACATGCTTGTAGATTTTTATAGCCTTCAATGCACTGTGGTTCCTTTTGTTAAGCTATACAACTAAGACTTGCTTCTGCGTATCCAACTTCTGTGCTCGAAGTTAAGAAGCCAATGGTGGACTGAAATTTAGAAGCTTAAAAAAAAGTAATCCTAGCCTTAAAGCCAAAAAAATGCTTCCAAGTTAGATCCACCATAGGAATGTGCCAATATTATGCTCTAGGTTCAGAACTTGATTTACTCCCAACATTATGCTCTTGGTTTAGAACTTGATTTAGCTCATGCCTTGCTCTTCTTTGAAGAGTTAGCCCAAAAAATAACTTTTATAAAAATAAGTTTCACCATATACACGACAAGAGGGGCGAGTGAAAAGTCATATCACTTTTATGTTTTTTTACCCGTGACACTTGCTCTGTCAGTCCACATATGTGGCTCATTTTATGAAATTAAGTTGCCCCTTCTGAAAAATAAGTTGCTCTGTATATGAAAATAAGTTACACCACATACACGACAAGAGGGGCCAGTGAAAGATCATATCACCTTTATGTTTTCCTACCTGTGACTAGTTGGAAGCGAAATGTCGTAAGTACCTACTGAAGGTGCCTAAAGCACGGTCAGCGCAGATGATCGCCGGAAGAAGGCCAAACCGGAAGAAGACTAGAAAAGGGAAGCTGAAAGGGACGGCTTCGACCCCAGAGAGTCTATTAGAGGAATTAAGAGGGATCCACAGTATGCATCCGACCCCGAAGTATCTAATTATTCCGATGACGAATATGAGTAATTGTATTTTATTTCATTCTTGTATTTTATTGTTGTTGGATCTATGGAAGAACTTTATGTTTTGTTGCCGGAGACAGTTGCTCTGTGAATCCACATATGTTGCTCCTTCTAGTTGCTCTGTGAATCCACATATGTTGCTCCTTCGATGAAATAAGGTTGCCCTTTGTGGAACTTAAATTGATCTCTCTATGAAAATAAGTTACACTATATACACGCCAAGGGGGCCAGTGAAGGTAGGTTAGCTAACGGTTTGTTGGCCACGTATATGAACGAGTCAGCTCGGCTCGAGCTCGTTAAAAGGTTCCACATTCATTTTTTTAAGTCCAACTTTCACATTTGATTAAAACCACCACCTAATTCCATCGGTCCATCAATTTTAAGAACCAAAGTAAGAACATACATGAAGCACCATTCACAAAAACAATGGAGCATGCCTGGAACAAATAACATCCCCTAATATATCAAAGTTCACCAAAATATGAGATCTTAAAAAAAAAAAAGAGTCAATTAGCCACCAAATGCCTTTGCTTCCAATCTCTAAACATATAACTACATATCAGTATTCGATTAAAACCACCACCTAATTCCATCCGTCCATCATTTTTAAGAACCAAAGTAAGAACATACATGAAGCACCATTCACAAAAACAATGGTGCATGCCTGGAACAAAAAAGATCCCATAATATATCAAAGTTCACGACTCAACAAATAAAAAGATAGAGCTTTCCGAATTCTTCTTGTACTGACAAGGTCTTTCCGCTAGCGAACGTGGGCACCGTTCTCACGACGTTATGCATACAAGAAAGCCAGGTCATGGACTTCAAATATGCTACAAGAAAGCCAGAAAACTCGTAAGTGTTGATGTATGGGATACCCTTTTGCCCAAATTGTACTGAGCGAACTTTGCACAGCTTGAACTGCAGTGAAGAAAACCCCAGTGTATCACATGAATCACAACAAAAACAGATGTTATGAAGAACAGTTTAATACACGTTAAAAGTAAATATTTACCAGGTATACAACCAAATAAGATAATGAGAACACTCCAATGTCTAATAAGTCGTCAAATGATTGTCTCCACAGAGAAAAAACATATAGATCAGAGCAAGGGATTGAAGGAAAATCAATCAGATCAGTGAAGTTCCAGATGCATGGCAATTTCCATCGAATATAAGCTTCAACGATAATGAATGTGGCAGACTAATCAATTCGGCATAGGTATGTTTCAAGTACTAAAGATTGACATCAAGTCTAAGTTAAACGTTCAAAGACGAATCATACATCATCATGCAAGCATTGTTCCAGCTTAAAAGGTGTCAAACATGGCACAATTATTAGAAGGTTTTCTTTAAAAGGAAGAATGCACGTGCTTAGACAAAAAACCAACCTTGGACTCCTCATCCCTGATGGAGTGCAGTCGGAATCGGCCCTTAGTATCATAAAGGAGACGGAAACTCTCATTTGTCTTGGGAATAGAAATAACATCTGGTGCAGAAAAAGAACAAATTAAGAGACAAACTTCGAATACGTAAACATGGCAAAAAGACGCGGTCATTCTCCTGTTTTAGGAATTCTCCAAATCTACTGCCAAATTTTTCTGACATAATTTACAACGAAAGTAAAAAAGGTCAGTTCAGCAATCTCTAGTTGTATACTTGTATCTGCCCCATGATTCAAGTGGCGGAAAAGCATGTCCTTCGACCGAAGTTAATAGTCTTACTGAAAGATTAGCTTTCAACTTTCAATTCATCACTAGGATTTTGGGTAGGTAATGAGTGAGTCAAACAACTGTAAATCTCAATATGTGCAAAACAACATAAACCCAACAAGTCAAAATTAAAGACAGTCAGCTACAGAATGGTTTTTCGTATGAAGCACAATCAACTTCCACGCTACCTTCTCAATTCAACTATACTGAAACACTCCAATCTAGGTTATTATCTCTTCAATAAGATGCCAGGCCGGTGATCTTAACAAATCATCAATACTGGTGACAAAAATTGCACTCAGAAAACTTAATGCACAGATCTCCCTGTGGACAAGAGTTACTTTTTTTTTGGTTATTACCTGTTCAGAGGAAAACGAACCCTGCCAAACCACAGACTGCTAGTCAAATTCCTTACACTTAATTACAGAATCATTTCTAACATTCAGTAGGCTGGCAATCTCTTTGACCGTATTAGAATCTTATCTCCAACTTCAACGAAAATATTATCACCTAAACTAACTACCAAGCATAGCCTTGCCCAATTCTTTCGTCCCAACAATAGGAAGAGAACCACAACTATATCTCTAAACAATTCCCTTTTTTTTGGTGCTTTGGGAATTCATTTCCCTTCAGTACCTGCCATCACCATTTTTTAGAAAATAGAACATTCCATTTTGCAAGCTTCCTTGCGCAAATATCTGGCTTTTCTTCAAAGAAAGCAATTATATCAATTCTTGTTTTGCTAACATTGTTAATTACCGTCTTCAGAAACCTTCTTAGCTTCATTACAAATAAGTTTCCTATATGGTAAAATCTTTTTAACTCGCATTAACATTCCTTATACTATATTTACAGGAATATGTAAATTGTAAACCATGACCACTTGCAGTATCTATTCCGCACTTCAGTCATTGAGAACCAAAGGCAAATGCTTCGAGACCAAAAACCTATAGTCAACTGTGAAAGGCCACAATTAAACCAACACACACAAGGGTAAAGGGACAACAATTGAATGAGTTAAAACATGGGTGACTGCCCTTAACAGTCTAGAGCATACTTTGTTACATAGAGAGCAACAAAATTTCATAAAAGGAGCAACATTAGGTGACTTAAAGAGCAACTTTTATATTTTCGGAAAAAAACAAGTTACATTACTTGAAGAATAACCACATTTCATACACACCAACACACAAGGGTAAAGGGACAACCATTGAGTGAGTAAAAACATGGGTACCATTAGGTGACTTAAAGAGCAACTTTTATATTTAAAAAAAAAAACAAGTTACATGACTTGAAGGAGAACCACATTTCATACACACAAACACACAAGGGTAAAGGGACAGCCATTGAGTGAGTTCAAACATAGGTGACTGCCCTTAACAGTCCAGGGCATACTTTCTTACATAGAGAGCAACAAAAGTTCATAAAATGAGCAACATTAGGTGACTTAAAGAGCAACTTTTATATTTTCAGAAAAGAACAAGTTACATGACAGGAAGAATAACCACATTTCATACACACTAACACACAAGAGTAAAGGGACAGCCATTGAGTGAGTTCAAACATGGATGACTGCCCTTAACAGTCCAGGGCATACTTTGTTACATAGAGAGCAACAAAAGTTCATAAAAGGAGCAACATTAGGTGACTTAAAGAGCAACTTTTACATTTTCAGAAAAAAAACAAGTTACATGACTGAAAGAATAACCACATTTCATACACATTAACACACAAGGGTAAAGGGATAGCCATTGAGTGAGTTAAAACATGGGTGACTGCCCTTAACAGTTCAGGGCATACTTTGTTATATAGAGAGCAATAAAAGTTCATACAAGGAGCAACATTAGGTGACTTAAAGAGCAACTTTTATATTTTCAGAAAAAAACAAGTTACATGAGTTGAAGAATAACCACATTTCATACACACCAACACACACAAGGGTAAAGGGACAGCAATTGAGTGAGTTAAAACTTAGCGGTAACTATTTTTTGTGTTGTGCTTGCAATATTATGCCGTACAGCTTGAGATTGTACCTTTCTAACGAGAACAATGAGGGAGAAGGCCATTTTGCCTTCAAATTCAGGATATGCTATATGCAGATTTTTCTCTGTGGTGATTAACTAGGGGCTTGTGTCCTCTCTTACTCTCTCTCTCTCTCCACATCGAAAAGGATGATTGTGCTACAGTCTGAAAGCCAATATATGTGGAGGGCATATTTTGTCGAACATGTGGCGGGCGAAAGATTTTAATCAAGATGGGGAGGGGAGAGCGTTTTACACAGAAGTACATAGCAAATAAAGGAGTAGTAGACAATTTATTACCTGTTCTGAGATTAGGATTGTTGGAGGCGGCTACTGGTCTAGTGACGCGTATTGATTCCTATATCTGAATTTCTACAGCAAGCAGAGGTGGGCGGAGATGGGGAACGCACCCTCACCACTCCAGTCGGCGAGTAAGTCGTGCTGATTGATGGTCATCGGTTGGCAAGAGAGAGAGGAGCAACGAGAAGGGTTTCAGAGAGCAACAGAGAGAGAAAGAGGGGGTTTCAGCTAGCTAGGGTTTCACAGAGTGATTTGGGGTGGGAGGGTTTCACGTTTTGGGGAGGGAATAGAGTGAACGACGTTGTGTAAGAGAAGGGGGTATTTTTGTCCAGGTCTGTTTTGAATTCCATGTCTTTGGAATTAATATTCTCCCTCCCATGATTTATGAATTCCGAAAAAGTGGTCCATGTGTTGGGTATTTTTTGCCCATCTTCCCACTGTCCTGCAATTCTCCCATATGTTTTCTTACCGCGCAAGTCTGCCGATCGGTTTAAGCCTTGTCGAGCACCTGACCACGTGTCATACCTGTAGTGCTCGGCATTAGTGATAAAAATTCATACTCGTCAAATATTACATTTTAATTTCGTGCTATTGATACAGTACAGATAATAATAAAGAAAAATCAAAGTGCATATCAAAAATATATGAAAGACTTAACACATTTTTTGAACCTAGGGGTTCGCTTGAACTCCCTCAAGTAGTAGCGGAGCCGCCTATGGTGCTTGCTTGATATAGCGTAGCTGCAAACAAACTAATTTGTTCATAAGAGGGTGAGCACAAAAACTCGTTTGAATTTGGCTCATTTTGCTTAATAAACAATCTCAAAACAAGTATCAGTCTTATTTAGTAATCAAGCCGATGTCGAATGTTAGGCTGGTCGGCCCAAGGAAGGAACATACATATCCAGTCATTCCCTCCAAATAGCCCTGGGCCTTAGGAAAAGGGCTTTCTTGGATCGGGTTGGGCTCATGGGCCGTGGAACTTGATAATGGCTTAGGTCGAAATGGCTAGACAGCAGCCCAAATGGAGCACTATCACCAGCATATCCATCAAATAATATTTCCAACAATCCAACTCCATTAGGCCCAATGGGTTTGTTTGCTGGGTCTTGGATGGTATATGAAGACATTCGTCTCTAAGGCTCCGTTTGTTTGTGCGTAAAATGTTTTCCGGTAAAATGTTTTCCCCATTTTTCGGTGTTTGGTTGTGTAAAAAATTAGGAAAATATTTTACATGTTAAACATTTTCTATCAATTGGATGAAAATAACTTACTCTTAGGCTCCGTTTGTTTCGATGTAAAATGTTTTACAATGTAAAATATTTTCCATATAGGCTCCGTTTGTTTGGGCGTAAAATGTTTTACCTATTTTTCGGTGTTTGGTTGTGTAAAAAATGAGGAAAATATTTTACATGTAAAACATTTTCCATTAATTGGATGAAAATGACTTACCCTTAAATATTCCGTAAGTTATTTTCCGAAATGAACTCACTGCCTTCTACTGTAATTTTCACTGCTCAGTTTCCTCGATTGTCAATCATGACCCACGTTCAATTCCAATATTCACAAATCTTTCCACATTTTAAGCCCCCTTTTCTTTCTATACTATTTTTGTCGATTTCTGAAAATATTTTTCAAGTGCCAACCAAACACCAGAAGATAAAAGTTTGAACTTTGTTTTCTGAAAAAATATTTTACATGAAAAATATTTTACATTGTAAAACATTTTACATTGAAACAAACGGAGCCGTAAAATGCTTTTCAGAAAACAAACTTCAAACTTTTTATTTTCCGGTGTTTGGTTGACACTTGAAAATATTTTCAGAAATCAACAAAATAGTGTAGAGAGAGAGATGGGGAGCTTAAACGGTGGAGAGATATGAGATTATTGGAATTGAACGTGGGTCGGGACTGACGATCGAGAAAACTGAGCAGTGAGAATTGCAGTAGAAGGCAGTGGGTTCATTTCTGAAAATAACTTACGGAAGATTTAAGGGTAAGTCATTTTCATCCAATTGATGGAAAATGTTTTACATGTAAAATGTTTTCCTCATTTTTTACACAACCAAACACCGGAAAATAGGTAAAACATTTTACCGGAAAACATTTTACGTCCAAACAAACGGAGCCTTAAATCTTCCGTAAGTTATTTTCCGAAATGAACCCGCTGCCTTCTATTGCAATTCTCACTGTTCAGTTTCCTCGATCATCAGTCCTAACCCATGTTCAATTCCAATATTCTCAGATCTCTCCACCGTTTAGCCCCCACTCTCTCTCTCTATACTATTTTGTTGATTTCTGAAAATATTTTCAAGTGCCAACCAAACACCGGAAAATAAAAGTTTGAAGTTTATTTTCTGAAAAAATATTTTACATGGAAAATATTTTACATTATAAAACATTTTACATCGAAACAAACGGAGCCTGAATGAAAAAATAACGTTCTACTATTATTCACTTATTATTATCTTTCATTTTATTCTCATCTTTAAAAATACTTTAACATATTATTTTTACTCTCATATTAATTAATAAATAAAAATATTTAGTCTCACATTTTTTTCTACGAATACTTTATCATTGTAATTTTTTAGACTTGTATAGCTTATGTTTACTAGGGGTGAGAAAAAATCCGTTAAACCGCAAATCCAATCCAAGCCGAATGATTTGGTTTAGTTTTTAGTAGGGTGGTTTGGTTCCGGTTTAAAAAAATTAGAAACCGCGTTAAATGGTTTGGTCTGTGGATTTACGTTAATGGTTTCGATTCCAAACTGATCCGAACCGTATATTTATACATCTCATTTAATTTAGATACACCAAGTATACTTGAGAGTTATATACAGTCAACTAATTTCCTAAATTAATAATCTATTCAATCCACCGTCCTATTCCGTATTCATTCACTATCAAAATTATTTAGCATAAACTTCTATATGTCACATCTTATTCCTATAATTAAATTTTCCATTTTACGGGTCGTATTCCACACGCTCTTAATTCTATTTTGATTAAGAACTTTTCCTAGTTTTGCTTGTTGAAATCGTTATTAAAAAAAAAAAAACTTATTCCTATAATTTTGACATATGATGAGCACCCAACATTATAGATATTTGGTGTGACTAGTCCCGCTTTATATTGTTTTATCTTATGTTTATTTAGCTTTTCTAGTGGTATTGCACGTAAGGTATGTTTTTAGTGTTTTCAGGTAAAACGTGCAAATAAGGCGCATTTCAATGTCATGCATGGCCCAAGTGCTTCCAAGTACCCGAAGACCCTGTCGGCCCCTTAAAATCTGTCTAAGTATGGAAAAATGACTTTCTGAAAAAGTATCGATTTTCGAGATTAAAAATGGCGGTAATTGATCCTTGAATTTTTCTAAGAGTAACTACAAAGTTGCAAGGTTTTATTTGAAGAGCAAGGTCATGTTTCGAGCCTTTTTATCTTGAGAAAAATGTGCAGTTTTCCATTTTACACTAAAAGTGGGGGGTTGGCATTTCGATTTAATTGGAATTTTGAAATTCTGGTAATGCCATTGTTTCCAAATGGGGGGGTACTTTCTTATTTTCATTAAATAAAATTAAAGTAAAGAAAAGGTAAAAGAAAGGTTTAAAATGTAATCTTTACTTAAATTTAGAGAATGAAATTAAAGTAAAGAAAAGGTCAAAGAAAGTTTAAAATGTAATCTTTACTTAAATTTAGAGAATGAAATTAAAGTAAAGAAAAGGTAAAAGAAAGTTTAAAATGTAATCTTTACTTAAATTTAGAGAATGAAAATAAGTGCTAAGGAGCTGGAAGTTGCTGGGAGCTGTTTGCTGAAGCTAAAGCATACCTGGGAATCTGCATTTTCAGCCTTAGGTATCGATACCAAGGTGAAGTTTAAGTTGTTTGTTAATTTCCTAGCATTTCCTTCAAGAACACTTGTAAGTTTAAGTTGTTTGTTAATTTTCCAAGTATTAAAGTTGTTGCTACGGTTTAGATCCTTTATAATATCAAGTTTGTTTTCGATTCTATCGGTTAAATATGTTTACCTTTCCTAGCATAATTTCTAGTCTTTTCACCATGTGTGAGTAGTCGATTAGGCTTGGCTGTGGGGCAATTATCGCCTTGTGACTTATATTTATCTTGCCTTTCTCAACTCATGGCTCGAAGTTTAGTATGGAAAATGAGGAAGGCTCGCCTTTATGTAACAAAACTAGCCGATGTTAATCTCCAGTGATCATATGCTCGCTCATATGGTTCCGTGAGCAATGTCTCGGTTTGTGTTTGCCAAAAGAACAAAAGAGCTCGCTTATTTCTCCATACTTAATTTCTAGTTTTTCAATGATTTCAAAGCTAAATCCTCCGGTTGATAGCCTAAGCCGTGCGATTCAACCGAGTTTTCGTTGAGAATGGTTCGAAGGCCTAAGTTACGGGTGATAGTAGTTCCATTGCCATGCCGCTTGTTTAACTTAATTAAAACCAAGTTTCTAGTCTTTTCCATCACTTTTCAAAGCAAACCGATAGTTGGCCGTCTGAACGCCGGAAACACTTGCATCTACAAATCCTAAGTAGCTATTGAGATTCTCTCTGTGGGAACGATTCCGGATTTCCGGTATCTATGCTGACAGCGACTTAGCCCTACGCTCGGGGTAATTCGACCTCATTCGAAGGCGAGGTTGTGGACGAAGCAATATACCAAAAGTACATGGTATATAAATATATAATGCTTCATTCAACGAATAGTGGTCCACAGTTCAATTAATTCCTAAATTTTCCTATATTTCTATAAGTGAAAACCAATTCTTAGTTATCTCCGCAATTTGGAGTACTTTAAATAGTTTACAAAGATGATATTTCAGTTTGAAGTAAACCATGGTTCAAAACCGAAACCGAACCGTAATTCAATGGTTTGGTCCTATGCTTTTTGTGGGTTAGTTTGGTTCCCTAAATTCATTATCCATCAGTAAGTGGTTTGGTTCTTGGTTTACTATAAAACCGAATCAATCTAATCCATGCTCACCGCTCACCCCTAATGTTTTACCATATAATAAAAACTTCTCATAGTATCGCATACAATAAAATTTACACTTACTTATGTGACGTACACTTAAAAAGTCTCTCATTTTTCTTGGAATGCCGTAAACTCAAAATTTAATAACAATTTGATATGGAGTCGACATTTGCCGGAGAGCTCTAGTTGTTGCCTGGAACAGTTTACAGAGATAATTTGTCACGGTAACAATTTGATGTAGAGCCGACACTTATTAAAGAGCTCGAATTAATTTATAGAGCATTTACAAGAAAGCATTTATTGTAAGTAGAGCATTTATTGTAAGTAGATTCCTTTTGGTGTGTATGCACGAATGTAAAGGGGTGTTTCCACTGACAAAAAAACACAAAAAACTTAATATATTTTACCATATCGTTTTTACTAACAAAGTTTCAGCATTTTATCATTCCGTTTTCACTAACAAAAACGATATGGTACGGATATGGTAATACATTTTACCATATCATTTTTCCATATTGTTTTCACTATCGGAAACACCTAATAACTTCTCAACCACAAATAAAAATTTATAAATTTTTCACTACCGAAAACATTTCCTAAATAGGGTTACGAAGGTCTTCACAAATGGCTACATAAAATTAAATCTCCTTGGATAAAACAGCACTGACAGGGGCTGCATAATTATTTATGAAACGTGAAGAGGTGAGAGTTGGCATTAGATGAAACCTCAGGGGTTTTAAGTGTTAACAGATCCCCCCAGACAATCGGACCCGGGGGCTCTGCTGCCCCAGCAGAGCAGCACCCCTACCCACTCTGCCAAACGGCACCGTTTTGGTTAAAATCAAATTTCTTATCACTCATTTGCAATCTTATGGAGCAGAAACGTGATTATGAAAGTTTTAGAGACAAAATTTGATTATGTCTCTTTAGAATAATATGATCAGAACAGTAAGATCTTCACACCCGTTCAAACGGATTAAAAATTGGATCAATTAATTTTTTAACCATATTTTTTAATATATACACGGTCTCAAAAAATCAGTGCTCACATTTTCACTCCGTTTGAATCAGTAGAAAGATCTTGTTATTCTTATCATATTATTTTAAAGGGTCGTAATTCATTTTTAGCTCTAGGGCTCTCATATTAAGTATATGTTCCTTATTTAGGACCCTATGGAGCAGAAATGTAATTATGAGAGCCCTATAAACAAAAATTAATTATAACCCTTTAGAATACTATAAGAAGAATAACAAGAGCTTTGTACTGATTTAAAGAGAGTGAAAAATTGAGCACTTAATTTTTTTGAGAACGTTATATATTAAAAAATATGGTTAAAAATTAATTAGTCCAATTTTTAATCCGTTTGAACGGGTGTGAAGATTTTACTATTCTGATCATATTATTCTAAAGAGACAATATCAAATTTTGTCTCTAAGACTCTCATAATCACGTTTCTGCTCCATAGGATTACAAATTGGGGTCAAGTAATTTGATTTTAAGCAAAACGGTGTAGTTTTGCAGAGTGGGTAGGGGCTGCTGCTCCGCTGGGGCAGCAGAGCCCCCGGGTCCCAGACAATCGCAATCCATTCAAGAGCGAGATCCCGGTGATGCCAATCTCCACCGTTACTTCCTCTCGAATCGTACGGCTATCCACCTCAATCCGCGTACTTCTCCGTCATTGGTCCAAATTCAAAACCCAACCACTATATAAACAAAGAGACCGACTCACCTTCCTGCACCAGTACCCCTCACCCTTCTCCCTCCTCCACCAGTTGAACCACCATCTCTGTCTCTCTCTCTAGAATTCCCAGTATTTCCGATACGAATTAGCAATGGCCGGCCGAGGCAAAACCCTAGGATCCGGAGCATCGAAGAAGGCCACGTCGAGGAGCAGCAAAGCCGGCCTCCAATTCCCAGTCGGCCGTATCGCTCGGTTCTTGAAAGCCGGCAAATACGCCGAGAGGGTTGGCGCTGGAGCCCCGGTCTACCTCGCCGCCGTCCTAGAGTACCTCGCTGCTGAGGTAAATACATCATCTCCCTCACACATCTATCAATTGAATTTGAGTTTTTCAAGAAAGCCCCGATTTCTAGGGCTTTCATCTTTTGGGTTTCGAGGTTTCGTGTGTTTGTTCGGAATTATGTGATTACATCAGCAATGGTGTCTCAGATTTGATAGCTTCTGATCAATTTCCATGAGCTTGCTCTTGGGTTTGTCGAATTCAAGGGTTTGGCCCAAGTTTTTGAGTTTCCAATTCTAGGGTTTCTAATTTTTTTTTCCTCAAAGAAGCCCTAATTTCTATGAATTTTGATTCCATGTGCAATTGAGTTAATTCTAGGGTTTGCTGAATTCAAGGGTTCGGGCCCAAAGAAGCCCTAATTTTCCAATTCTAGGGTTTGTTGAATTCTCGGGTTTCTAATTTTTGCTCTAAGAAGCCCTAATTTTTCTGATTTTCTGTGCGGTCTCAGGTGCTTGAGTTGGCTGGGAACGCAGCGAGAGACAACAAGAAGACGAGAATTGTGCCTCGACACATCCAATTGGCAGTGAGGAATGATGAGGAGCTGAGCAAGCTCCTTGGAGACGTGACGATTGCCAATGGTGGAGTCATGCCCAATATCCACAACCTCCTGCTCCCCAAGAAGACCGGTTCATCAAAGCCTGCCGCTGATGAAGATTAGTCTTCTTGTCAGTTTGATATGATACAAGAGTCGTTTGTTGTTTAGGTTGGAATTAGGGTTTGAGAGTTGGGTTTCTTGTTACGTATGTTTTAGTAGTAGTTTGTAGTAGTAAGAGTAGTGTGTAGAAGTTTCGTTTCAGATGTGAATATCTATCGGTATTCTGTTATTGTAGCAGATGCGGTTACATTGATGAATGGAAGAATGATTGTTACCATCTCCTATGGTTAATACATGTTTTGATTCCTGCTTTTTGTCTTGTGATATCCAACTTGTCTGTATCTCCTATGATTAATAAGTAGCTTTTTTTGTTATCGCTGAATTGGGAATTTGTTTTCACTGATTCGTGACTTTTCTCTTTGCTGGGTAAAACTCTCTGGTAGTTGGATTTGGTGATGTGATTTGGTTGGGTCATGTACATGATTGCCAATCAGCATTATACTGATGATGTGGAGATGAGTTGGATGTGGTTGGCAAAGAGTTGCTGACATTGATCTGGAGAATTGGTTTAGCATTGGGATTGGATTGAATTGATTTGCCAAACTAACAGTGTCATGTAAGGCCATACTAGAAGGAACTAATAATAGTACCAAATTATAACGAAATTGTGTATTTTCCACTCAATTGAGTCGTTTGTTAACTGTTCAATACGTGACAATGGTTGAGATTTGTTTACTGTTTGATATTGTGACAATAGTTGACATACAAAAGCCAATACTTTGTGAGATGTGACTAGAAAAAGTGCCGTGAAGCTCAATTTGGTTTGTATTGGAGAGAAGCAATTCCGTGAGCATAAACAGAAGGTTAGAAAGAACATCCAGATCTTGAGCACCAAAATGATCCCAGAGCATTTCAGGAAAAACTTTGCAACAAAGAATTTGAGTACTGAGAAGTCTGAGGTAATGTAGATTTTTACACAACCTAAAGAAGACAGTTAAGTAAGAGCATCTGCAATGGTAATAATCAAAAATCAATAACCAAAATGTGTCATGTCAGCATTTAATTATCCATTTATTTCATAATCAAACTTAACAATCTTTACCTTTACATTGGTTATTTTTGCATTCTTAACAAAAAAAAAAAGAAGTCTCACAATACACAATGCACATCTGTCCAATCGCAAACGAGTTCCAATCACGTATCCGACCACACCAAATTATTCGTCTCAATGAGACAATTCCAAAACTGAAAAACCGGTCTCCGGAAACATTTTCACGCGCCCTCACGCGTCGCCTAAAGAGGCTGCACGTGATATCACGCGCCTTTACTCGATTTGGCACGTGATGCGAGTGAATCTCACGCACAGCCTCTTTGGGCTGCACGGGAGGAGGTTTACAGCAACTGGCCTTTCAGTTTTGGAATTGTCTTGTCGAGATGAATAATTTGGTGTGGTTGAGTGCGTGATTGAACTCGTTCACGAAAAATCCAAATTTGGTTATTAAGTTTTGGTTATAGAATGGGTGAAATTTGGTTATTTTTACTAAAAGACTTGTAGCTTTGCTTATTACAATGTGGGGTGTTTTTGGAGCATTGTTGTTAAGTTTGCTTAACTACACCCATTTGCTTATCACAATGTGAATACTCTAATGCCCTGTGTGTATGTGTGGCTATTCAAAGTGACTTTTTATACCAAAAACTGTACAGGGAAGGAAAGGAAATAGAACTCAATACTCTTGAGCAATAGGTACTTGACTACAACACTAATGGAAAGATGAGAACTTAATCGCCTCAAGTATGAGCTTTGTCTGCTCCAGAATCAAATCCAATTGCTTCACGAAGAGTTCAAGTTCCTCCACCTTCAAGTCCCTCCATTTTTCAGTTCAGTTCTTTCACTTTCGCGTTCCCAATCAATCCCATACTTGCCTCCAATGTACTCTCTCCTTCTTCTGTTACAGGATTGAGATTCTTACAAAATTCCAGTGATTCTTTCAGGAAAGGATACATAGACAAATGCTCTTCTTCTCCAGCTTCAGAACCCCTCTTCTTATCTCTATTGAACTCAATCAGATCGTCAGCATTCTTGACTTCACTTCCCCATATTGCCTTTGCCAACTCAAATTCTTCTTGATCACGGGGTTGTTAAGGAAATGAATCCCACATTGCTTGGGAGTAGAATGGGTGATCACTTAATAACATCTGGGACCTCTCCACTCATTGTCAATTGGCTTTGAGATGGACATAGAGTTTCTACATGGTATCAGAGCGGAACCCGTTCCACCTCACATACAATCCACACCCCGCGATGACAGACCAGCGAAAAGGCTGCACGATGATAGGACCCAAAAAGTGGCCACATGTGACAGACCTCAAATGCGGCTGCACATGAGGGTGGATGTTAAGGAAATGAATCCCACATTGCTCTGATACCACTTGTCGGATCGCTTTTCCACCATCTCTCCTAAAACCAATTGGTACAAAAAGTGGCCACATGTGACAGACCTCAAATGCGGCTGCACGTGAGGGTGGATGTTAAGGAAATGAATCCCACATTGCTCTGATACCACTTGTCGGATCGCTTTTCCACCATCTCTCCTAAAACCAATTGGTAATAGAAATTAAGTCTTTTATGACATTCGACATCGAGTTGTCGAAGGGAGTGACATTGTGTAACCAAATCCATTGGGGCACTCCGGGCCCAACAATAGGGGTCCCATTCCCAATGGATCCAGATTCTCCCCAGCTTTTTCTCCCCATATCTGCCCCATCTTTTCACCACAACTTGCCACCACATTAATGAGCTCATCCAATGGCTAGGATTAAACGCAGCCCCTCCTTTAGTGAAACGACGTCGTCCCATTAATGGATCCAAACCGGCAGATAACTTTTCTCCATTTCCTCCGTTATCTCCTTTAACGCGCCATCAAAAAATTTCCCCAACCAGCTGGAAAAAATTTGGCGCTAAATCCCCTCTCCACCCATCTCATTTACCCGCCAGTAATTTTCATCCCTTCTCTCTCTGGTCTCTTTTCCCCCACTTCAATCTTTATCCCCCAACCCCTTCTCTCTCTTTCTCTCTCTCTCTGGACTGTAAGTATTTTTTTTGGCAAGTATTGTAAGTATTTTTAATCAACTTGAACTACTAATTGTTTGATTTTACCTCTCTGTTTATGTAGACTAATGACTAGCAAGATTGAATGTTATTTTTCCATCTTACAGTATTTTTATTGATTAAATTTCTGTTCAACTGATCAGAGATGGAAGATTTAGAGATGGTAGATGTTCTTGCAGAGATGGGTGTTCCTGGGGTGGATGATATTCAACCAAAACCTGTTATAGGTATGGAATTTGACTCTGAATCATCCGCTTATGACTTTTACAATTTCTATGGAGGAAGCATGGGATTTAGTATAAGAAAAAATAATGCTGCCAAAAGTAAAAGTGGTGAAATTACATCTAGGACATTTGTTTGTTCTAAAGAGGGCCATAGAAAACATGATAAACGAGATTACCAGACGAAAAATCCTAGAGCAGAGACGAGGACTGATTGTGATGCTTTGATGGCTATTAAATTGATCAGACAAATTGGAAAGTACAGAGTTACAGAGTTTGTGGATATCCACAATCATCCCTTGGTCCCAAGTGATTTGGCCCATATGCTTCCATCGCGACGAAAGATATCCGCTTCTCAATGTGTTCAAATTGACTTGGCTCATGACTCCAGGATACCTCTTAGGTCGTCCTATGAGTTAATTGGTAAAGAGGCCGGTGGAAGGGAATGTCTTGGTTATTTGAAGGTAGATCAAAAGAATTACCTACGAACAAGAAGGCAAAACATGTTGGCATTTGGAGAAGCGGGGAGTATATTAAAGTATTTTCAAGATCGAGCATTGCAAAATCCTTCTTTTTTTCATGCTGTGCAGTTGGATTGTGAGGAGCAGAATAGTAATATTTTTTGGGCAGATGCGAAAATGATAATAGACTACGCTCAATTTGGAGATGTTGTGACGTTTGACATGACCTTTAAGATTAACAGAGAGAACAGACCCTTTGCAGTGTTTATCGGGTTTAATAACCATAGAGAGGTCATTGTGTTTGGGGCTGCATTGATGTATGATGAGACAGCTGATTCATTTATATGGTTGTTTGAAACTTTTTTAGAAGCAATGTCAAACAAGCATCCACAAACCATTGTCACAGATCAGGATGCTGCAATGGCTAAGGCTGTATCATGTGTGATTCCTAATGTATACCACAGGCTATGTACATGGCATATGATGCAAAATGCATTGAAACATATGAATTCCATTTTCCGGGGTCCTAGTGGAGTTAGAGAAGTATTGGGAAAATTTCTAGACGAGTATGAAGAGGAGGAGTTTGTTATGGCTTGGAATGCTATGTTAGATGAGTATAATCTTCGTGGAAATACTTGGCTTCAACGCATTTTCGACTTGAGAGAGAAATGGGCTAGGCCATATGTGAGATGGGCATGGTCAGCAGGGATGAATAGCACTCAACTTAGTGAGAGTTTCAATTCGGATTTGAAAGACTATTTGAGATCCGATCATAACTTGGTCCAATTTTTCACACACTTTGAGAGGTTGCTTGATGAGAAACGATGTAAGGAAAGGGAAGCCGAGTACGCTTTATCATACAAGTTGCCTAAGATAAAGGTGTCGGTCAAGATGTTGATTGAGGCAGGAAAAGTCTACACGAAGACCATATTTGAAGAGTTTCAAGAGGAATATGTTGATGCCCTTGAATTATGCATTACAGATCGTCTTGATCATCTTCAAGAACCTGATTGTATCTTGTACCTAATTGCAATTGATAGACTACGTCAAGTGAAAAGAGATAGAGATGGTAATGTGTCATGTTCTTGTAGATTGTTTGAAATGAGAGGTGTCCTGTGCAGCCATGCTATAAAAGTCCTTAAAGATGCAATGAACATTATGGAAATCCCAAGTCAATATATCCTAAGAAGGTGGACGAGAGTAGCTAGAGCTGAAGTAGTGCAAGATTTTCGAGGACGTGATATTGAGGCTGACCCAAAGCTGGAAAAGAATACCCGATATAAGTCATTATGCTCCCTCTTTAACAAGATTGCATCTAGGGCCTCTGAATTGAAAGACACATAGGAGGTGTCTATTGAGCAAGGCACAAAGTTGCTTCAATCTGTTGAAGCCATGTTACAATTTCATACTAGCTGTGAAACAGTTGGCATGGGTGAGAGTAAGGAAAAGCAAGTTTATGCGAATAATGAAAATGTCATCAAAGCAAAAGGATTGTTTATGACCGTAGAAGGCGACGTATTAGAAGTAGCGTGGAGAAGGCATTGGCTTTGACGAGACAAAAAAGACATTCATCTGAGGTAACACATCAAGTTAACTATTATGCATTGTATATCATTAGTTTTTACTGAAAGTTGTTATTGAAATAATGCCATGTGTAGGGAGTACAAGTACCTCCACATATGCTCCAATATTTACTATCACAGTGTCCTCAACTTCCCAATTTGATGCCTTCAACGTGGAATGCTGCTGCTGCTGCATGTTTTGCACAGTCGTAGTAGGTGCAAGTGTTGGTGTATTTTGGAGGTAGCTGTAATTTGCTGGCCTATTTTGGGACCCCTTTTTGTTTTGCACAGAAGCAATTCTGTTACATACTCTTTTTATGTGGGGCTTTTGTATTTATTAGCTAAATGTACAGCAGTCAATCTGTAACTGCTTGTTTTTGTTTTTTTGCAAAGCTTCAATTGGGCTATAATTGTTATGATGTAGTGCTTTTGTATCCATTTACTCTTGGTGGACAAATCTATTAGCTACTGATGGATTAGCTATTGTTGAACTTTGAACTCAATGAATCAAGTGTATGAGTTACTGACTTGCTGGTATATTTATGGACTCATTGTTTAGCATTCAGATTCAAGACACATGCAAAATAAGGAATTCATGAAATACACATCCCACATGTCAAAAGTTACTCCTTTATTTATGAAATCCTTCCAAATCCAGGAATTACAGTTGGATTAATTCATCTCATAAAGAAGAAAGTTACATCAAGAAAGTGCAAATGTACCACACAAGGAATGCTTTTGTCAAAATCTCTCTTCCTAAAATTGAATCAAATTACAGTCCAAACAAAACCCTAATTTTCCATAACAAACCAAAACAAAATCAAATCGAGAGAGGTCAAAATCGTACCAGAGTCGGCATGTTATCATTGGATCAGAGTCGCCGGAGCACCGGGGTTGTCGGACTTATCGAACCAGAGTCACCGGACGGTATCACATGGAAGGGTTGGGGCGATGTTTCTTCTCTGTGTACGGGAAATTTTTTGATGGCGTTAAAGGAGATAACGGAGGAAAGGGAGTTCTTTTTAGATGATCGTTTCTCAAAACAAGGTGATGATGGGAAAAAATTCCCTCCTCTCTTATACCACTCTCATGCTCCGATACCATTTGTTGGAATAAACCTCGATCCCACCCGCAACAGAAGCGTAACAAGAAAAATAATCATTCGCACAAGAGAACACACAAATACGTGGTTCTCCAAACTCAAATACGTCCACGGAAGAGAAAACACACCCTTCATAATCATTCGCACAAGAGGACGACACACAAAATATGTGATCACACCCTCTCTGCTCTCTGGTTTTTCCACACATACCCTTCATAATCTGGCGGGGAAACCCCAAAGGGGTTCCCGGACTCTTCTCTCTCTGTTTTTTCCCCCACTCACACTGCCCACACATTGGCACAAATCCCTTTTATATACAAGTAGCAAATGCCTCTGGATTTGCCGAGAAGCTCCTGGAGCCCATCACCACAAATGCTCCTTGGGACTTTACATGCACAGCCTGCAAAACCAACCAACTCAAGAGGATTTCCAATGACCACATTTACATGGGCCAATTAAATACTCAACAACCCATTATTCACTCTTCTTTTCAAACTGCATTTAATGTGGGAAAAACCCAACAGGTGAAAAAAATAGAACGATCATAACCAGCTGTTCCTACTTCTTCTTCTTCTATTTCTTCAGATTCTTCCTCCTCGGAAAGAAATTCAAGAGGAGATTGGGGGCTATACTGTGACATTCACAGAGAAGAAAGAGAAATCACAAGGAATGTGGATGGGAGAGAGAATATATATATATATATATATAGTGGATTTCGTTTCTTGGGAGTTCTTGTAGCTACTGTATATCAAGAAATCAAGAAGTTGTTTGAGAAATTCAAAAATTCCAATCACATACGGAGTAAAAGCTCTTTTCTTGCCGACTGTGAACCATATGGGTGAACTCTATTAAGAGCCCATTCCGCTTTCCTTTTAAATCTTTCATTTAAAAAAGAAGGTAATTTTGAACTCACATATTATGAAAATTAAAAAAAAAATTCCGATTTTTTTTTTACATTGTTTAAAAGATCTCAATGAGATCTATCAAATAAAATCCATATTGATATAAAAATTATTTGCGTAAACACATGTAATTTTTTAGCTTGAAATTACGAATTTTTTCAAAAAGAAAGTGGAACACCCCCTTATAACTAAAACTAAAACTTCTGGGTGTTAACCCAATTGGATTCAATCTTCATATTTACTCCTAACCCAATCAATGCCCTCATTGATCAAGACACTGGAGTTATTTGCCTTTCTTTTATTTGGGGGAATCTCATTTTTAGGGGGAAATGACATTAAATGTGGGGAAATGATATTGGCACTCCAAAAATTGATGCAGACACTCCAAAAAACAAAGGAAAATGACTTTGGAGTTACACTGATTTTGGAGTGTCTGCATCAATTTTTGGAGTGCCAATATCATTTCCCTTAAATGTGAGAAGATAATTAAATGGAGCAAACTAAGGTCCATCTCCAATAGTAGAATTAAGTTTGTATTATTACATGAGACAAGAGAGTGAAAAAATGGGGTCCATTTTTTTGAGTTAAGTTGTGGCTAGTTTTGTTGTGGACTCGACCAAAACCAATACAACTGCGCGAAGAATATTTAAGCGAGAAACTAAGTTAACGCACGACAAAAATTCAATCATGGTCAACGAAGTGGCAATCAAGTCCGAATAAGGCTATGCAAACCTAACAGGCTTAGTGATATATTTGTGCACCAATGGTATAACTAGAATTGTGTTAACTTAAGTACGATCTCAACTAAAAGTGAGACCCGACAATTGTACTCTCCAACGGCTTTCTCATCTACCGCTATCAATTTTGACGGCTAATTGAAAAAACGGCTCACTCATATATAGGCACCCAACAGAGTAATAGTTGTGTACTCATATTATTTACTTTACGAATATCTAAATACATGGACCCCACTTGGTTCTTCCTTATGTGAACAACACAGTCGGGTTTTGAACTAATTTTATACCCCTTCTTGTTAAATACTTCAACCGCAAGTTATTACCCTATTGGAGACACAAAATAAAAAAGTTCAAACCTAATTTCTGAGGTAATATAGGTCTTAACTCCACTATTGGAGATGGCCTAAGAAAAGAAATTGAAAAAAAAAGACAAAAAAAAAAGAAGAAAAGAGGCTTAATACTTCTCTCCCCCTTATAGAGAAGACTGATCTAATATCTTGAGCTGAGATTGAGGTTGCAATCTATAATCATAATATAGGCCAAGTAGAAAAAGATTTTCAAACAACCACTACTAGAAATTGGAAAAAGAAAAAGAAAAAAAACCACTACTCAAATAGCAGTCAAAATACCATAATACCTCTGTAGAAGTAAGCAAAGACATTGAATAACATAGCCTTATGAATACTTGCAAATTAAAATGCTCGAACTTTCAGACATTTCAATTGTTTGAATAGCTGATTTATGCAAGTATACTCAGTAGATGATAGAGGAGAATTTGGGTATTAAGAGCAACACAGCAATCACAGACTTGGTCACTCTGCCCTTTCTTTGATAGTTCATTTAACACAGAATGCTGATAAGAATGACATCCAATGGGAATTTCTTAAGAACTTGATGAATCAAAAGTTCAACAACAGCAGAATTTCATACATCTTTCCTTTAACCAAATCATTCACTACATCGGAGTAATCCCTACATTTTGATACAATTTACCTGGCCACTACACTTGCAATTCCCAACCGCTGAAAAAATTATGGACAAAATTGTGGCTACAACTGTGAATAGAACAATAAATAAAAAGATTCAACTGTTCAGGCACTGTTTTTGCTGCGCGAAGGACTAACCGATGTTGAAAGTACAGAACAAAGCCCTCCGGTCCAACATACAACAATGTGCTGGTGTTAGCTTCTTCAGTCAAGATGTATATTCACCAAAATTTAGTTTTTGAGGAGAGTTCCACAAGGTGGTGCATCAACATTCTATCAATTTTCTTTTAACTTCCGTGGACTCTGAGCCACCTGATACATCCCAGGGCAAAACCAACAAGAGTAAATTTGTTAGATATAGTTTGTTAATCCAATTACTTTAAGCAAGACAAATGGATGAGAGGTTCCTAAGAATCTCATATAACTATTCTTAGCAAAGGCTTAAGGTGTGTCGTCATCTGAACTAGAACTATCCATCCGCCGGTCTGTGATAGCTGGAAAAAGCCGTTGACGAGGATCAGAAGGCAAGCGAGGGTCAGGAGAAGGTTTAACGGTGGACCCCTCTCCACTGGGTTTCCTATTTGGCTTCTTTGGTGCGTCTTTAACCTCTTTGCATGCCTTATCTAACATTATCAAGAAATCCCTTACAGTAACAAATAGTCGCAGCCCCTCATCTTTTCCGGCCTTCCCATGGAAATAATCTGCTGTACTGTTAACCAGAGCCACTATTCTCTTTTCTTCCTCTATCAATGACATGATATCACCCTCAGCATTCTGCACAAAACTCTTTAAAGCTCGGTGGAACCCATTTCCTTCGTCAACATTCTTCATATCTGAGTTGAGGAAATCCCTGGCTTTTACAATTTGACGACCAAGTTTGGCAACAACTCCTGTTAAGCTGTCAGCATCCAAAACTGCAGCTCGCTTCACATTCTCAAGCTCTGTGCTCAAACCTGAAACTGCCTGAAGACCAAGGCTTCGATAGTGCTCTTCTGAATCACTGGACGGATCATCAAGGAGATCATCAGATCCGATGGTGGACACACTCTGGCTCTCTCTGGCTGTGCGGGCAGCCCTTACACCTTCTGAGCGTATTATCTCCAGCACAACAAAGTGGAGGAGAGTAGTTTTTCCGTCTATTCCTTTTACATCTGATAATTTCAAAAGTGTGTCGAGTTTGAAGGCTTGCGCACCACCGCGGAATGTTCCAACATTCATGCGATTACCAGTTTTAAGAACAGCTTCTAGGAGCTTGAGGAACAGCCTACTCTTCCTAAGTTCTGTGCAAGCAGCCTGCGATAGAGATACCACACGGTTTAGACACAATAACGGATATTCATACATTCAATGATCTCCATATGAACAGTTAATCTTGTACACATATATATGAAGTGTTAAGTTTACACACTAATTAGGAATGAAATTCTAACACTAATTAGGAATGAAATTCTAACACTAATTAGGAATGAAATTCTAACACTAATTAGGAATGAAATTCTATCTCTTGGCTTGCCGGTGGCAGATCCTGGCTGCAGAAGGTCAGCTATCATTGGATTGGTGTTATCCAAAATATCTTGCATTGCAAGAACTCTCTCAATGGTATATGATTATAGACCTCAACTAAAAGTTATCCATTTTTGTCCGCTCCATTATCCATACAAAGATTGGGATACAAAGGCGAAGTTGTAGGCTTATTTTAGAAGGTAACTGTTAAAGCTTATCCCACATTGTGGAGTGAATGATCTAGGATGGCCACTCGGCTCATTCCCAATTGATTTTGAGTTGGATGCTTTAACAATAACATTAGTTCAAATTTCAGCATCCATGTCAATGTATTCTTATATCCACCCAACAACAATTTTGAGGAAATGCTACAACCAGAGGGATACAGAAACAATTAAATGATGCATTTCTGAGGTCCAATGTCTTACCTCTAAGGTTGTGAAGGAATCCTGAATCATCGAAACCTCCTCTTTAAAAGTGCCCATGAAAAGCAATGACTCCATCCTTTTAAAGGCAAATGGAATGTCACCCAAAACTTTTAGAAACCGGTCGGCAGGCCCAAGTCGAGAAAGATCACCACTGAAAAGCCTAAGTTTCAGTTCTTCTTCTGATGTTGGTGCCATCTTGAACAAAGTCTGAAGGAGCTCTGAGGGAAGCTCATTTCCTGTTTAAACCAACAAGTTTATATATTTTGCTCCCAATGTAAAATGCGTAAATTAGTGGCTATTAAGCTCACAAGCTGCATCTAAAAACAAACCGAATGTTGACACAGAGTGCCATCATTCCAACTATGGTACTCCAGTAATGATAATTGATAACCCAGGCAGATAGGTACCACATTCATCTGCCTCCCTAAATGCGAGTGTTTCACAGTTTCACTGCTTCTGTTCCCTTTTTGAAATCAGTCAAACAGCTCCAAAAGTAAATTGTTATTCCAGTGACAATAACAATGTTAAACTTGTGACAACTCGGGTCCACATAAATATCCAGCTTTACAGATGAATTTCACAAACACCAGGTGCTAGTGGAATGTTGCATTTGTAAAAGTCGTTAAAACACAGATCATGTTATTTAGGTGGATATCTGATGTCAATGAAAGTATCTGATATTATGTTTTGCCGTCAACAAATAATTGACTGTTTTCCAATAAAAGCACCATTAAGTTCCAACTTCTCAAATCAATTATCAAGACAGTGCACAGCCAGATTCTAGAAGACAATCAAAAGTTTACTAACAATCCTAAAAAAAAATCACTTCTTTATGGCATAAAAACTTGAAAAGGAAAAAGGAATAGAAATTCACCTTCTTGAAGTGCATCACAAACTTCTTCTGTCGTCACGTTCAACGCACGCAAAAGAATCGACAAATTTTGAGCTTTTTTTGAATCAATAATTTGAATATACTGGGTTGAAGGGTCTTGGGATGATGACTCTTTCTTGGCCTCATTTTTGTTTTTCTCAGGAGTGGCATAACCAAATAGAGTTTCTATCATCTCTTCATTGAACCTACAAGTTGTTACAAACATATTTACTGCACTTCAGCAGGTAGAAATATTTAAGAATCCACAAGTACCATCAATAAAGCAAAAAATTTGACTTACTGGAAAGACCCTGATCTAATTTCATTCCAAACCATTGACTGATCGGGGTTCGCTAGCACCTTATCCCAGAAGAATGGCTTTAGCTTAGTTTTGGTACCATCAGCTTCACTTCCTTCACCAGCAGGATTTGGCGGATGATTTGGTCCAACGGGTGAAGGTCGAAGTGGTTTTGAGCCCACTGGTGGGGGTCGAGGAGGAGGAGCACCACTTCTTGGAGGTGGCGGAGGGCGGGGACCTGTTTTTATGCCAGAAGGTATAGGTGGAGGTGGTGGGCCTGAAGGGGGAGGCCGTGGGGTGCCAGAAGAAGCTTTCAGAGAAGATGCTGGTACAGGTGGCGGCGGCGGAGGACTTTCCTTGACAGGAGGAGGTTGTTTTGAAGGCAAGCTATCTTCCCTGCCAGGCGGAGGCTTTAAGGGGGGGAATCCAGCAGGATTGCTCAACCTTCCAGGTGGCGGCTTCAGAGAAGAATGAGAAACTGGTACAGAATCCCATGTTGAGGTTTTGGCAGCACCTACTGACTGAGTATCAGCTTTTGGAGCACTGAAAATATTTGATTCACCATAATAATTGGCATCCAGAGGTGAAGCCGCATTACTATTGTTTAAGTTGGTATTGAATGACTGAATATCATGCTTATCTTTGTTGATAGAGTTCCGCGGAGAAAACATTCTACGTGCAGAACCTGAAATGCCAAAGTTCAAATAACATCAGAATGTCTAAATGCAATTAATGGTAGAAATTAGTAAGATTGCAGAGGTATTATCTATCTACCAATGGAATAGTCGCTTAAGCTTAAGCTCAGAAGAGGCCTCTCATCATTCCTTCCACCTCCAGAACCCTTCCTACAACGGTAGCAGATAAAGAGCAATGCAGCAAAAACGAACGACAATGTTGCAGTTACGACAACAGCAACAACAACTGGTTTACGGTTGCTATTTTTTTTATTTGTTTGTCCACTTGTGGAAGAATTAGAAGTAGCAGAAGAGTGTCCATCAGCTGTAGGTTGGGAAAAAGAGACCACTGGAGATGGAGATGGAGATGGAGATTGAGCAGAGAGCTGAGAATCTGAAGGTGATGGAGCAGAAGATGGTGACGGGCTAGATGCAGGGGATGGGGCAGGTACTGATGCAGGACTCTGAAGCAAATGACGCCGCCTAGGAGCATCAGTTCTGGCAGAAAAGAACTCCAGATATTTGGTGTACCAATTCTTAGACCCACCATCTTCTCCATAAATAAGGGTCTGGAGATTTTTCTGTCTTAGACAATCCATAATCTGATTTACCTCCGGATTCAGGACATGGACAGGTTTCTGAGTGTCTTCTTCTGCTAACAGTGTCCTTCTTGAACCAATTGCAGTATCAAAACCGGACTTTAACTCTGCTGCATATAATTGAAGATCTTCAACAGCCTCCTTTACATTGATCAAGTCAACCCCACAATGGACCCATAACAGCTCTGCCTGCATAAGCAATGCTTCATCAGATATCATTTACACAAATAGGACAAATATGTTAAACCTCAGTCACGTGTAGAACCAAGCGTATACTTCTACTCCATCAAGGACTCGCCATGCGCAGTAAGTCAACGTAGAGAATAGAATCCAGTGAAATCTTCATTGGGGTATTTCCGTAAACAAAAACAAAACCTTCATTGGGGATGCCTCTATTACGTAGTTACACTTAGTTTGTAAGCATGTCTAATGTACTACACTAGCTGGGTTCAAGTTCAACCGTTCAACAGAACATAACATGCACGTAGTATGTATGCATAGCATTTTAAAGACAATAGCATGGTCAAAACCGAATTCCATTAAGAAGTAACAGTATTTTAATCCCATCCAAGTGGAAATAACACTGCACAGCAATGAAACAGCACAGCAGAAACTTCTATTGACAAGGAAACTGTTTTGTTAAGAGTTGAACAATGGACAAGGTAACTGTTTCCTCAGACTTGAACAAGGGATAATACAGGAGCCCTCTGTTCAGACTCGAGACTATGTATAATAAAGTCACCCCTCTCCAACCGTTTAAGCTATTAGATGAGTTGGCAGTCCACAATCTAATATGGTCATAAAGCAAGCAATATATAATGGATTCGAAACACATCGTCTACCCATTAATGAAAATACTTGCATATGTTTGAGACTACAAATAATAAAGTTCCCCTCTCTCTGATAATGCAAGTTTCCAGAAGAGGAGGTAATCAACAATCTAATACCCTGCTACTGGTAGCAAGCATACATGACTGAGATAAGATGAGTTTAGGTCTTCCTCTTCCCCTAACCCGACTGTCCACTACTATCATGTCACTCTTCTTGTCTATTGTGTCTGTAGGTCTACGATAAATATGTCCAAACCACCTTCATCTATTTTCTCTCAACTTATCCTGTATAGGAACAACTCCTACCGTCTCACGTATAGTTTTGTTTCTAATTCTAACATTCCTAGTCTTACCACACATACACCTCAACATCCCATTTGAGCTACACTCATCTTACTAACTTGTTGCTTCTTAATAGGCCAACACTCCGTCCTGATTCTACCATAAATAGAACCATTGGAAGCAAATGGGATAAAGCTTAATTGCTGTTACTGCATTCACTCTAAGGACTAAGTTGGGAGTCTTGCAGCATGTTGAAGGTTGAAAAACAAAAAGATCAAGTAAAATGTGGAGAAGAACCATCACGTAAAGAAGATGACCAATTGTGAGAAAACAAGGACTGTGCATATCAACCAGTGCAATTATAGATGGACAATACATTTTATCAACCATTGATCAACCCATATGCATTTTCCAACAGCAAAACTAAAGCATCATGCATGGTGCCATTCAACAACACACACATATATCTCGTCTATAAACATGTTGATGCAGTAGTTAAAGGATCATTCATTTTGCCGCTATTGCATTGCCGAAAGTGGCAACACACTTCTACTGAGTTCTCATATCTTCTGCACGTAATACCAGTAAGCATTTAAGATAATTAGAAAAAGAATGCCCTTTCAAATCCTTCTGAAACTAAGCGGCCACAAAATTGAACCTCACGGGAAAAATGTGAAAGCACTTAGATTAGAGCCTCTAGAGGTACTTGTTGACATTAGGAAACAACATTAGAAGTCCTTGTTTGCATTGTGTAAGAGTTTTGGCTGCAAAAGCAAAGTTGTATTTCCACGACATAAAGTTCCCACAGATACCTAGCACGAGATCATGCTTCGTATACTATAGTATCCAAATAAGAGTTTGAAGAAGCACCGAACCAATCATCACGTAAACTACACTAAACCACAGTAACATCATCAACCCATGAGCAAATGTGCATTAGGAATTTTAACATATCAAAGCATAAGCATATGCACATAGGTATCTAAAGTCCAAACATATTAAAAAACACACAGAAACTGAATCAAGTTGCATTCATGAATGGTTTCACTGCTCTTAAGTAAATATCCAACTGTACCAGGTCCTCATTTATCTGCCCCAAAGCCGAGTAGAATCGATATTCCAAAACTAGCTCATCAGCCTTCCTATTGCCTTCTGAACCAGCTGCTGCCAAATTGAAACACAAAAGAGCAATTGCAAAGAAACGAAGCACTCCTCTGACATCCATTTGAACCTCAATCAATAGTCTAAAAGCATCCTATCTAATTCAAAAAAGAAACCCAAAACCTTATCCACACTGTAATTCCTCAAATCTGCCTCCAATAAACCCTAAAAAGCATTAGCCATAAATAGACACCTTGAAATGTGCAATATTTCCAGCATTAATCACCCAATCAATCCAATTTTCCAAAAGAAAACCCTTGAAACGTCCCAATCACAATTCCACCAATATTCTTGCTGGCCCACCGCAAGAATTACACAAAAGATAATACACAGAACGTCTGATCGAAATCTGTCAATCCAACCAAAACCCAGAAAATTTTCTACCAAAAGATAGAATCTTTGAGATACCCACCACGAAAAATCAAGCAATTGGAGCTCCAATCAACTCAATCATTCGAAAGAATGCATGAACGTGTCTTTTCATCTGAAATCTGACCCAAAAAGGGAATTACAAAGCAATTCCTTCACTTGGGTCTTTTTGTTTATCAGCAGATCCAACAAAAAGAAGCCGAAAAAACGATAGCTGAAAAGAACGGGTACGAGGAGCAAAACGAGTTGACCAGGAAAATTCCACGAGGAGGAAAAAATTACTCCCTCAGAAAGCTGCCGTATAAACAAAGCTACGAGGCTTTTTTATTGCTGTAATTTGTAGGAGTTCTTGTGTCTTTTGTGTGAAATCCTGAAATGTTATTCCGTTGGAATCTCGATTGGATTTAATAAAGCCAAAAGGACGCGGAGAGGAGCCGTCTATTGAGAATTTCCTTGGATGTTCTTCGAGCTGTGATCCTGTGTTGGAGGACCCACAGTTCGTATACTCTTGGGTGGCCCCAACACACCATCATGGGCACACCAATAATAATAGGAAAAAGAAAAGAGATCAACTTTCCATCGCGGTGAAAACGGTGGGTTTTCCACAACTGCCGTTATATGCCTCACTGTGCATTTATTATTATAATCTGAATTGTTCACTTTGTAGAGCCCACAACGCAAAAAATTAGATTAGTTGGACATCGATAAATATATCAAAATTTTTAATATTGGTTCATAAAATGGACGGTCAGATTCTTTAAAATTAAACTGTGTCCATGACCATCCATTTCATAAACCAAAATTCAAATTTTGATTCATCGATCGATGTCCGATCAAGCTAATTTTTTTTAAGTATACATTATTTTGCGAGTCTTACAAAGTGAACGATTCAGATCACATAACAAAGTGAACGATTCAGATCACATATAGTGAGGCCCGTAATGACGGTGGTGGAAAATTCATGATTTTCACCGTCGACAGAACGCATTTAATCTCGAAAAGAGAAAGGAAAATATCCAGATTTTCCTGATGGTGAAAATTCATGATTTGGTTTACATACAGATTTTTTCCCTAGTCAATCTTTAGGCCTTTTTTTTTTCTTTTAATTTAATCAGATGTCCGGACCAACTTGCGGTTTGAAGTTAACGACCGAACAAACCCTCCAGTGGTCCCATATTTGAAATCGTCAAGCTTTCTTTAGAATAAAGGGAAAGGAAAATAAACATGGGAAAGTTTAATTAATTATTTTCTCTCCTCCTCCCTCTTTTTCCATAAGGTCCAAACAGAGCATTTAGCATTTAGAAAGCCTATTGGCCATGTTTTTAAAATAAAAAAAAAAGAGAGAGAAAATTTATGTTCTTCCTTTGTTTTTTTATACTCGATGGAAGACGTGTTCAAACTTTGTAAGAGTTATAAAATATCTAGATTCGGTCAGTGACAAAGCTAGAAATTATGTGAGTGGTAGCAATTATTGCATTGAATCTCATTAATTTTTTTCAAACTAATAAATGACTAGAATACTTGGTAAAAGGACAACAAAACTAAAATATAAATAGTTCAACTGTCTTCACCATTTGCCCATTTGTCTAATGGGTATTGAGAGTGTCGGTTCCAATCCAATGTATCCGGTGGTTAAATTATGAGATTAAACACACATTGAATATGTGATTTTACAAACGGCCTTGCTCTGGGCTGACAATAAGCACACTAGAAGGTAAGAAAAATATGTATTTTTGTTATTTTTTACACCCTTTAATACACATTCACACACCTACTATTGTCAGCCAATTGGGTTGATTTTAGAATTTTCCTTATTGTGAAATTCTATCTATATCTATAAAATATGGAGCAACAATTTTTGAATTCTCTATATTTTGAACCATCGGATTTGTACATATTTTTTCTATAGTTGAGATATATGGGTAGTAAGACAAGAAATATACTTGGAAAGAATGAATATTTGGAAGAAGGATAAAAGAAAAACTAAAATTAATGTTTCCTAATCTTATATATTATGATTCTTTATTTTCGAATTTTTCTTACTTTCCTAATAGTTATCAGTAAAAAACGATTACTGTGATTTAGGGCTGTCTATCTCTCTCTCTCCCCCTCACACGTTAATTCCAAAACAGATTTCAATTTTGAATCCAAAACTGTTTTCTCTCTCACACATACGTTTAGCGCTCTCTCACTCTCTCTCACTCTCTCTCTCTCTCTCTCTATATATATATGTGTGTGTGTGTGTGTGTGTGTTCAGATTGCTAAAAGTTTAGTTGGTTGAGCGATTGAGGGAAAAAAATTGATTAATTATATATTCGGTTAATTGATTCATTGCAATATGTTGGTGGCAGTAAATGTATTGATTTTGTTACATCTTGATTCTAAGTCATAGTTTCATCTTCGCCTTCATTGGGTTGAAAGTTGAAAGCCAACGAAATATACGTGTGCCTGTGTTTCCGCATTGGAGTTAATTTTCTATAGTACATAACAAAAGGGTGTAAGGCCCATCCATACTTAAACAAAAAAATAAGTTTTCTGCAATGGATGATTACTTTGATCCAATGGTTTAGGCTCATTCTCCTTCTTTCAATTAAGTGCTCACACTTTTTGCACATATTACACAATTAGTGTGGGTTTATTTACTTCTAACAACTGTACATTAATGTCTCTGAGATTTTTCAAAAAAAAAAAGAGAGAATAATACTAAAACTTTCCAAATTCTGTGCTAATTTGAAAAATGTATATATATAGGGGAGCGTTCCAGGGACATAAAAAAAGACACTTCAGCTCAACCATTGAAGCTAATGGCTGATATTAGAAGTTCACAAAGATTTACTATTGGCCGCAAAGAATTAGTCCTAACCATGATGAATTACTCTTGGTCGCAAAGAATTACATTTGGCTACAAAGAATTACTCTTGGCTGCAATGAATTACTCGTGGCAGCAAAGAATTACTTTTGGCCGCATTGAATTGCACATGTCCGCATTTAATTGCACTTGGCCGCATCTAATTACTTTTGGCTACATCGAATTGCACTTGGCCGCATCGAATTGCACCTGGCCTTGGCCGCATCGAATTGCACTTAGCCGCTACTAATTGCACTTGGCCGCATCAAATTGCCCTTGGCCGCGAAGAATTACTCTTGGCCGCGAAGAATTGCACTTGGTCGCATTTAATTGCACTTGGCCGCATCGAATTTGTGAGACCCGACTCTCATTTATGTACAAAAAGAAAAAGAAAGAAAAAAAGAAAGGATTGTAGCTTTTAATGAGGACCACATATTAGTAGAGAATAAGTTAAAATATTTATGGGACTATATTTTGAGAGAAATGACAAAGAATGGAGATATACTCCTACATGGAGATGGGCACGTGGGTGCTAAAGAAGAATTTGAGGGTTTTCAGCTTGTATGGTGCTAATGACATTTGGCACCAATAATTCATGGGGTTGTCTCCCATAACTCTATATGTAAGTATGTATTTAGGTAATACACGTGGGGGGGAAGTCGGCTAAGGGGGAGCTGCCGAGCTGGCCGGGTTGGACAGGGGAAGGAACAGTAAAGAAAAGGGATAAAATGGGAGGAGATGAAGGGTACGCACAAGAGGAAATTATGGAAAGTTATGTAAATATATTGAAGGAAGTGGGATTGGTTTTTCGTTTATCTGCTTGTTTGTAAGTGAGGTGAGTGGCGTTAAACAACTGATTTTGTTATGTTTTGATCGTGGTGCTTGAGGAGGTGGGTTGTTACAGAATTATTTTATGGTCTCGCAATTTTTTGCGGCCAAGTGCAATTCGATGCGCCCAAGAGCAATTCTTTGCGGCCAAGAGTAATTTATAGCGACCAGAGTAATTCTTCGCGGCAGGAGTAATTCTTTGCGATCAGGAGTAATTCGATGTGGCCAAGAGTAATTTTTCGCGGCCATGAGTAATTCTTTGCGACCAGAAGTAATTCTTTGCGGCCAATAATAATTTTTCGCGTCAGATTCTTTTTCTTTTAACTAAAATAGGTAAGAGAACAAAATTGTTGTTCAATACAACTTGAGCTATTGGTTTAGATGATTTAGAATTTCATGATCTGTCTGGGATTGAAGATTGTAAGTTTTTTGTTAGAGCCTTTTGGGTAGACAGAGTTTCAAACTCTACTCCTTACTTGATTATATGTAATCTTGGAACTATTTTGCTTTTCTATTTTTCTAGGTCAGTTAAGGAAACAAGTGAGATAGGGGTGTCACTTTTGAGTGAGTGGACGTTCAAAAAATTGAATTCGAGTTGAAATCCCTTATGATTATACATTCTTAATATCTCTAAATGCAACTAAGGGAATAAAATAGATTTCGTAACATTTGTTGTGTTAGACTATTTTATGAATTTGGTTAGATGGATCATGTTTGAAACATATTCTTAAAATGAAAATATCTGAGAATTAGATTTTGTTGGGAGAAGGAAATTTTTTCTAATTCGCGGTTATTTGTAATGCTTTTCTCGCATGAGTTGAGACCATATGCATATTCGGAACTCACCTCATGTGAAATGGTATTAAAAAGAACCGTTGTATCCAAAAAAAAACTTTCGAAAAAGTGAGATTTGATAGTTCATTTAGACTATATTTATAAAGCATTGCGGCACGGACAATTACTAGTACAACACTATGAGAGTGAGAGGTGTAATATTGTTAATCATATCACTATTAGTCCGATGAGATTACAAGCCATGAAATAATATATTAGGAGTGTTTTTAACTATAAGTCTCAATGTCTCGTCAAACAAATGTACCCTATAGATAGAAGACAAATCCAAAAATTAGACATTGTAGCAGATTCACCTCAAAAACAAAAAATAAAAACAACAGTAGCACACCATACTACAAGAAAAAATGGCTTTCCCGGCGTTTATAAAACACTGGTAAAAGTGAAATAAACGCCGGCAAAAGTCTTCCCGACGTTTTTCCTGGCGTTTTCTGTAAACGCCGCGACCGCCGGGCTCGGGAATACTATACAGCGTTTGGTAAACCCCGGGAAAGGACCCGGCGTTTTTCCCGGCGTTTTATAAACGCTGGTAAAAGTTTTTCTGTGACCGGAGCTTTAGACTTTTGCTGGGGTTTGTTAAAAACGCCGGGATGAGTACTCGGCGTTTATAAGGTAAAAGTTTTCCAGTGATCAGAGCTTTTGACTTTTACTGGGGTTTGTTAAAAACGCTGGGAAGTGTACCCAGCGTTTTTTTCGACATTTAATAAACACCGAATCTAGCATCTTTTACCGGGGTTTGTTAAAACGCTGGGAAAAGTACTAGGCGGGTGAGGAAAGCGTATTTCTTTTACCAGGGTTTTTTTAAACGCCGGGAACTTTCCGCCAATTAATAAACGCTTGAAATAACATACACAAACGCCGGTAATATATCACTGGATTAATTTACAGCATACAACTTCTCAAACACATCTAACATATAAGCTCTCAAAGTATTAAATGTCTCATAGCACAACTAATGTCAAAATAGAGTTTCGTGCCATAACCCATTGTTGTCGACTACATTCAACCAAATATTTTCCAAAATACAAAAAATCCACCATAATAGATGAATATAACATTAGGTCTTGGTACTACCATAGTAGACAAACATCACATTACGTCAAGTAGTCACTTGATTCTACACCGTCTTTAACTTCGATAAACCTAAAATCAAACAACAAAATAAGAGAATCAGAATACTAGCTTGGTATTGGAACACTATATTAAGACCAAAATAAACTCAAAAGCATCCAAGTCACATCTGTTGATCCAGAAACCGTGTTAGGTAATCACCACAATTCAACAAATTCGGGTTTCAGTATCGGAAATCTACATATACATACACGCATACATGCAAACAACAGGAGAGAGAGAGAGAGAGAGAGAGAGAGAGAGAGTACCAGAACTAATTGATGAAACAAAATCGATTTAATAAGCCTCTTGTCGCCGTCTCCGACTCCGACGTCGGTGCACGTCCTGCAGTCGCAGAGAAAGAGTGAGAGGTAATCGATCAGAATAGATGGAGAGAGGGAGAGGGAGAGAGTGTACGGGATAGAGCAGCGAGAGAGGCATGAGAAATCGTTCGCTGACTCCGACGCCGACGTGCAATCGCAGAGAAAGAGTAGGAAATCGATCAGAATAGATGGAGAGAGAGAGAGCGCACGCTTACCTGATAAAGAGCAGCGAGAAAGGCGTGTCTAATCGAGGAGGAGGGAGCAGCTAGGGCTTTTGCCAAAATTTTGGGGGAGGGAATTTTGAGCGGGGGATGAAATTGGGGGAGGGAATTTTGGGGGTGAAATTGGGGATGAAATTAATTGGGCTAGGGCTTTTGTCTAAACACAGTCGTTTCATGTATGAGCAGGGGATGAAATTGGGGGACCCACTTTGCCCGTTGCTTTCTCCGGCTGCTGGCGTGTCTTTTTTAATCATTCCCAGGGTTTTTTGCAAATGCTGGGATTTGAGTGCCGGGAAAGCTTATATTTCTTGTAGTGCCAGCACCATCAAAGCCATAGCATCCCTAAAAAAGGGAGGGACGAACCGTTCCAGAAACCTTCTTAAAAAAAAAGCAGTTTATTTCACATTTTCAAACTAAAAAATAATGTAAATGAAAAATAATTTTTCAATTTTTTTTGCACCGTTTAAAAATCTCAATGAGATCTATCAAACAAGATCCATATTGATAGGAAAATTATTTGCGTAAGCACATGAATTTTGAGCTTGAAATTGTCTTCTTAAAAAATAGGTACTTATTTTGAGTTCGGGATGGCCCTGTTCCGGATTGGATCCTTAAAAAATAAGTACTTAATTTTCAAGCTTCAAAATAGTATGCTTACTGAAATAAAAAATACTCCGTATACAATATGGATCTTGTTTGATAGATTTTGATAAGATCTATCAAACTCTGCAAAAAAATTATAAAATTATTTTTGTAAGTTCATTATTTTTAAGCTTAAAAATATGTTCTTATTTTTTAAGTACATTTTTGAGAAAACGGAACGGGGATGACAAAGGATTGTCTTCTTTGGAGATTGAGCAATTCCTTCCCTTTATCTAAGAGCATCTCCAACCCATCTCTCACTTTTTCTCTATTTTGGAGACTCAAAATAATATATTCTATTCAAAAGGTAATTTTAGAGAATCAGCAACTCCAACCCAATTCTCCATTTTTTACCTCCAAAACTCCCCTCAATTCTTTCTCCATTTATTGTTCGATATTGTTTTTTTTTTCTCCATTCATTAGATGCATTTTTTTTCTCATTTCAATTCATTATTCAAACTAATACAATGACAGAATAGTGTAAATGAGACAAAATAATATTATGAGTTCAAATGGTTTGAATTTACATATAATTAATATTAGACTCATTTTGAAGGTATTATTATTGTCTTTCCAATAATACCAATTTCGTAGAAAAAGGACGCGTAATGTAAAAGTTATATGTAATTGACGAAATTCTAGCAAAAAAGAAAATCGAATATTAGTGAAGGAGATAAATGGAGATGAGTCTCCATTTGCGAGGTGATTCTTTAAATATGGAGAATGAGAATTGCGTCTCCAAAATGGAGATGGGTTGGAAGGCATGAATTCTCCAAAATAGAGTTTTGGTGCCCAAATGGAGATGGATTAGAGATGCTCTAAATAGAAGTCAGATCATAGCATCCACGCTTAGCATGGCCGCATATATACTACACATGCCTAGCTAGAGTACGTGTTGCACTCCGTTTTTTCGCGAAGGGAATGATAACACCTTCATCATAACAAGAAACTATCACCATTATTTCCATGCTTTGAGCAAAACCTTAATCGTAACAAGCGGTTCTTTGGTCAATTTAACACAAATTTTCCTGTAATAAGAGCCCAATTGTGTTGAAAGAGCAAATGCTACACATGCCCAGCTACTTCATGCATGTCATGTGCTGTGCCCCACTGATAAAAACATAATTGTTCCAAAAAAAAATGGGTCACAATCTACGGTGGACGTACGGTTCCAGTTGATTAATTTGTAATGGGGATTACATACAACACTAATCATCTTTGGTTTGGAAACACTATTTTCATGGCAGGAAATTCAAATGCTCACCAATCTGATACTTACCAATCCTTGAATGGACAGGTTTGTTTGGGCGTGTTTTTTTTATAATTGGATTTCCGGGCTAGTTTGCGCGCACCTCGACTAACTCCGGGGCTCTGAAAGTAACGACCGGACATATTCCCCAGTGACCCCAAGGTTTAGAATGTTTGGCCTCCACGGGAATAAAACATGTGAGCTCATGGAGGAATACTTATTGGCTATTGCTATCTCACAACCATTTCGCCAAACCCCCTGGGGTTCAGGTTTGTGTGTTCCCAAGCCTTTTTGGGCTTTTCGGCTGTCGTAGAGCAGGAGAGGCCCATTGAGAATCTGAGGATCCTGCCTGCATGAAATGGATCAAACTGGTATTGTTGTTAACAAGGGCTATTGGAACAAACAGTCCATGTTATTTATGGTCAATGCCTGTGAAATTAATTCAAACACTACGACCCAAAATGTTGAACAAGTTTTTTTTTGGTTAAACAAACCAATTGTCTTACTTTTCGTCTTTATTCCAAAAAAAAATCGCATTTGTTAGTTTCGCGTCAAATTTTTGTGAAATATTAGTTCGACTAGACGAGATGAATCGGAAAAGGAAAAATTTATGGTCCAACCCTAATTTTTTTTAAAGTCGAAAAAAATTGGCATATTTTTTTCTTTATTCGAAAAAGTTGGGTTTCGATCATGAATTTTTACCTTTTAGATTCCTCTCGTCATGACGAAGTAATAGTCCACCAAGGATTGACGAAAAACTAAAAAACGTGAAAAAATATGAATACGCACAAAAAAAAATAAGCCAAAAAGGTACCCACAGCCGGTTTTACTCCTGTAGACTAGTTTTATTAATTGGCTGAAAGGATACAACCAAAACCTCCTTTTATATTTTTTTTGTTTCTTTCACAATCAACAACCAAATCAACAAAAAATAGTATATTTTGAAAATTAAATGCCCTAGGCCCCTAACTAGAGATTTCTGAACCTGAATTAGGTAAAATATATACTTCACTTATCAGAGGTAATGGGACAAATACTAGAATTTCATTGCCCGGAGAAATTAATTATAAGTAATTAATAATCTGAAAACCGTGCAAGCAGGGGATGTAGCTCAGATGGTAGAGCGCTCGCTTAGCATGCGAGAGGTACGGGGATCGATACCCCGCATCTCCATTTTTTAGTTCTGAAGATCGATACATAAAAAAGCATCCTTTCCATTTCGTTTCTACTAAACAAAATGGATAGATCCGTTCCGCTAACTCGAACAAGTACTTATTTTTTTGAATTAAATGTGATGTATTACAAGAGAATGATCCCTCTCGTTAGCGGGAAATTAATAAATACTTTAAAAAATAAGAACCTTAATGGAACGGCGCCTAAAACTCATGTTTTTATGAAATTTTTAGGCAGAACATTCTCCTCACATATATAAACTGAAATACTATCTAGTGAAAGTAATTTGACTATTATCATTAGCTTGTAGTCCATTTGTGTTTGGCTCGTTGTATCCTTTCGGCCATTTCAATGTTGCCATTTGTTTTTATTTAATGGGCAGATACAGCGTCACATTCTCTATCCACTTTGTGATTCCTACCCTTCGAAACGAGCCCCTAGCTATCCAGTCTATTAAAATCATATTAGTTGTTTAATTTAATCTAATGAAAGAGGAAGTAAGACATGATGGATCGATATAAACACACCACGAAGTATTTTCAATTCTTTTATATCAGATGTCCCCCCCGAAGAAATTAACAAGCAAAAAAAAAAAGAAAGTATTTTCTTATTTTTTTTGCCGAGTAAAAAAATTAACATGTTTCCAATATTTTGCTGTCCAACCTATATATTTTGAGGAATGCTAGGTACCAAGAAAACTTACCCCGAAAGTACCCTGAAAAAAGCAATCCGTGGTTGATAATCATTTTGATGATTGGGTCACACACATCAAAGTGAATCTTAACTACTAGTTGCTCTTTTCGGGGTACTTTCGGGATAAATTTTCTTTGTACCTAGCATTCCTCGTATATTTTCCATGGGACCAAGAACTTGGGAACTTAACTAGTGTCAAGGTCAACCAAGTTGTGCATGCCCTCCGGGCCTCGAACCTAGTTTCATATATGCTAGATTTTCCTATTGTTAAACGGGCTAAAGTCCACCAAAACACAGACTTCGAGATAAATTATTCTCCTAACATACATTACCTGAGAGTTCATTTAGCGGAAACAACTCGTCTAAACTCTAAAGTTCATAAGCTATAGACATATACTTTTTAGGGAAAACTCATTCTTAATAAATTGTATTCAATTCAACAGCTCTAAAATCTGACACTTGAATTGCTTTTTTTTTTTTTTTTTTGATTGGTTCCAAAATCCTTAGGCTCCGTTCAATTGCCAGAAATGTTGTACCGGAAAGTTATTCTCAGGAAAAGTTAAGTCAAGTGAAGTAAAGGAAAAAGAAATCTATTTTCTTGTGAGTGTTCATTTGACAGTTTTTTTTGGCAGAAAAACTAAAATTTAGTGGTTCATTTGCTGGGAAAAGATACTTATGATAAACTTCTTTATTTTTTTATTCCTATGGCTAATTTTAAATAAAAGTAACTTTGAGAGCTAAATAATAGTCTATCATATTTCAAAAGTTAACACATACGGAAAATGTATTTTATCTAATGCAAAGCCTTTAACATGAAATGAAAAAATCGACTTGCAATTCCCTATTCAATTTACTATATTCTGAATGGTCATGCAAATCCCCCATTTAAATTGACATTCTCTGATAATCAACCGTACAAATAAAGTTTAAAAAAATAAGTGGATGATAACTAAATAAATAAATATTAAACAACCGTGCTTTGATTAGTTGCCGATGCAAAAACTCACTGAAAATTAGTTAATACAAAACAAAATTGAAGACTAATGACAAGATAAATAAATACTTCCAAAAAAAATAAACTACCAATCTTTTTCCACAACAATTATCTCAGAAAGCACCATAGTAGTCGAAATTATTATTGTTCATGTAAATCTCGAAGTGTCTTTCTAAGAACCTAATTTGTATTTTTTTGTTATTGGCGTTATTCACTTTTTTTCTTACCCGCCAATTATTTTGGCCCTACAATGGATAAAACTTTCCCGTGACGCAAAATCATGTGCTTTTGGTCGGATCACTTTTGTAAGAAAGTAAATCTTGCAGGAAAACTTAAAAATATGTTTCCCACTACTTTCCTGCCAACTATTACACTATAAAAGTTATGGAAAAGTTGATTTTCCCATCCTTTCTTGTACTTTTCTAGCAACTGAACGGGGCCTTAGGTTCTAGTTCAATATAATTTAGGTCAATTGTTTGCATACTACTTCTGTTTTCTAGAATGGTATAGCATTCCATAAAATAAGATTTGATGTCAACTTTATCATTATTATTATTTTTACCCCATGTCAACTTTTATTTCTGAAAGGCTTTAACTTGGGTAGCTTGTAGGGGAAATTATCGATTAAATTCAAGATCTTGTATTATCTTTACGTTTGCACCAAGTCAAGAACTAGAATGCTTGATCATGAGGCAAATATGAAGTGAGGCTATTGCTAAAAATCTTAAACGGCCGGACCGAATCTATGATGAGTCACGCATCACACGATATCGCGTGTGCCTCAATTTAAAGATCGATCTTAAATGGACTAGGACCTCAGGATCTGTGATGAGACACGCATGCATGATCTTGTGTGGTTTTATGTTGAGATGCATATTTCAACATCACACGACATCACGTGTGCCTCAACTTAAAGATATTAACTGGTCTCGGATCTATGATGATTAGACACACATGATCTTGTGTGAATTTATGTTGCGATGTATATCTATACTAGTGCTAGCCCGTGCCTACGGCACTACGTATCCCGATTGGAAGAGGATGGCAGTTGTGTGATTTAGATGAAAATCATGAGCACTTAACCGAGAAGTGGGAGTATGCACTACAGCCTTTGGATCAAATAAATCTAAACCGTTCCAACAACTTGTCCCCACACCCTTCTGTTTTATAATAGAGATAATCGGTATTCAATCTTTTGATAAGAAAAAGCATATGAAAATAATTTTGACACTTTACTTTTATTCCATGCACTACTTTTATATTGACGTCCTTGTACACATGGAATTATCAAACTATCCTTCTTAATGTTTTCGAATAGGAAGAGTACTTTCCTAACGCTATGTGAACATGGCCAAAAATACAAAAGTGCAGAAGAATAAAAGAAGAGTGTGAAAATCATTTATAGAAATTAACCAAATTCACAATTTGTATATAAGATACTTTATTAACCGCTATCGAGATCCACAATATCCTAATTCCTAAGTTACAGATGGAGCTCTTAGCTTAGCACATCCGGTTGTACCTCTTGCCTTGCAAGGGGCCAGAAGATCTGGGGTTCGAATCTATAGAGATACATCAAACCCTTTTTGGTTGTTAACAGACTAATTTTCCGCTATCCTTCCAATAATTGTATACGAGAATGAAAAAAAAAAGAAAAAAGTAACTAGTGACCTAAAAATGGCAAGCAATGAACATCAACAGCTTTGGAAGAAGTTCAGTCTTTGTTTTAGCTAAACTAGGTACGGAGAGAACCCAATTGTCCAAGTGGGCATGAAAAACTAATACTAGTAGTGTTTATTCTCCATGACGTCGCATGTTCGAATTCCACGGAACGTTAGCCGCTGGAGGATTTGTCCGGTCATTAACTTAAGGGCTTTCAATCAGTCGAGGTGCGCAAGTTGACCCAAACATCTAGTTGTTTAAAAAAAAAAAAGCATGTCAGTACTGCTCGATTATCTTTTCAGTGAGAGCTGAGAAGTGTTAGTGCTACACGTTTGGCATAAAAAATGAGAGAGAGAGAGAGAGAGAGAGAGAGAGAGAGAGAGAGAGAGAGAGAGAGAGAGAGAGAGAGAGAGAGAGGCTAAAGAAGAAGACTCCCAAAAGGAGAGTAGGGAAAAAGACCACATCAAAGCACCAAGAAACGAAATGGAAATTCCAACTGCTAACACTAGTACCCATGTGAGACGGGCATCTTATGTTTGGTATCATATCCAAAGAGGGTGGAAAAGTTTTAGGAGAATTTAACTTGACGGCCATTAGACGCAAGTGAGAAAACATTTGTTTTGCTTTTAAACAATTGGATTGTACTTGGAAGCTTTGATGAGTCATTTGGTTTGAAATAATAATTGCATCTAGTTGCTAGAGATTTTGCAATCGAACTAAATGCACCTAAAGTTTGCCGGAGCGAACCCCAGGGACGTGCTGGTTAAGATCCGCAACTTAGAAGTTTGCTTCATTGCGAGGTTGTAGGTCCGAAACTTCTTACTTATTATCACTCTTATGAGACCAGTTTATAAGAGACTTTTATCCGGAGTTAAATGACATAGCTGGTGGACGGTGAAATTGGTTCTAAAGATCACTCATGATGCGCACAAACTTAACCGGACACCCTGAGATCTGAAAGGGAGAAAACATTTGCTAGAGCCAAGAGCAATCATTAAGTAAGATAGATTCAACTAATTATATGGCATTTTGCTTTGAGTTTCATCAACATGAAATACATTTATCTGTTTTCTTAGGTACCTAACAATTCTCCCATCTAAAAAGTGTACCTAAATGCCATATGATAAAACCAGGTGGATCTATATATGTAGTTCACGTGATAAAGATAGATAATGAATGGGTTCGTAACTGAATTTGGCTCACCTTAACCCCTTTAACTCGGATTCGGAGACACTGCTAAGTGTTTTCTGACAAGCGGGCAAAACAACGTCGTTTTGACCATGCAAGCAGTACTTGTTTGGTTGGCAAAACACTTGTTATTTATTTTTGATTTTTGTGGGGCCTGTTACTAGTCCTACAAACACGATTTAAACCGTAAAATATTTTCTTATGAGTTCTTGAAAAAAATTAGCTTAATTCAATATCGGGAAGGACTATTATAGAATTTGTAGGGCGCCTTACGAATTCTGAAATAGCCCTTACCGATATCGGATTGTGCTAATTTTTTTTTTACAGGAAGCCATAAAAAATATTTTAAGAATAACTTGCGGTTTGAATTATCTTCGTAAGACCTGTAATGAACCCCACAAAAATCATTCTTCAAGGGGGTAACGTTTGGCAGGATGCTTGGCAGGCTCCCTTTAACTCCTAGCATATTGTATTCTGTTCTTTGTTTTTTTCTTGAAAAAATAATCACATGCATGATGTGGTCTTACAAAAGTGATCCAAAATAATTGACTGATTGGATTTAATTAGTAGTTACCTCATAAAATGTGCACCATATTCTATCGTTCGGTCGAATTTCAAGACAAGGCTAAACTATTATTTTGAGTTTGGTCGTTGAGCTTTATGCATTTTTAATGTCACTTTCTATTGCTTTCAATCGTGCCCTCAAACATTTATAATTCAACCAATGTACGTAGTCCGACTCATTAACTACTGTGTGAAAATATTGTATCCTAAAAATCGCTTGTTATTCCCCATTATTTCTTATTTTGTATCTTCTATGTCGGTTTATTTATTATTAGAAACTTCGTAATTAACTTGAATAAAAAGCATAGCAAATGTCATCCTAGTTTTATTGAATTAATATACTTGTCGCTTTCCGTGTAAGTAAAAATATTGACATACTCTACGAGAAGGTTTAATGAGACTCGGAATCCAAACTCAAAGGTCTTGAGTTTTTCTTCCTAAGAGCCATATTCCTAGCCTCACCCACACAACAACTTGGTTTGGTAGCATTTTCCTTTAGGATTCGTTAGAATATGCGTTTTTACATTTGATCTATAATTTCTAAGATAACATCAAGCTTGTCGTCACACATAAAAATATCTACTTAATAACTTCATATACGTAAGCTAAACGAGTCAAATAAATAAAAAGTATTAGTATGTATGAAATCTGAAATGAAATGACGTTCCAGATACTTTCTTCGATCAGTTTATTGTTCATAGATTTTTCTTTTCTTTTTTTCTTCCTAGAAACATGCAAATATTGTTTTCATAAATACTAAAGAAACAAGAAAATATTTTTTGCACTCTATTTTCTTAAAAACGAATTTTCAAAATTCATATTGTCGTGCGAGAAAGCCATTTTCCAAGGAAGAAAAGAATATATATAACGAAATGAAAAACCACAGTCGGCAATATCACCAAATGATGGGGGCATACTGGTCATTAAAGATTTCTAACGAATCTGTCCCCCACACTTCCGCCAGATTCCAGTTCAAAAATATTCAAAAGCCCCAACGCTCTCCTCTGGTCCTCCAACTCACTGAGTCAATTCTATATCACCAAAACGTCCAATTAGGTTTAGAGAGAGAAAGAAACCAAGAAACTGGGTGGAAAGCTTCAGAGAGAGAGAGAGAGAGAGAGAGAGAGAGAGAGTATTTCTTTTCTTTAACTTCTGGATGGTAATATGTCACTGGTAGAGTATTTCTTTGTTTTCTGGGAGTATTATTTTAGGGTTTAACAATTGATTTTTTTTTAAAGATCATGAGTTCCCTGCAAATCAAAGCAACGGCTCTGATGCATCGATAGCTTTGATTGCAATCCACGGCCCCACCAGAATCAAACCCAACCCTCCCCACAAACTCACTCTCTGCTGCTCTCTCTCTCTAAAACCCTCTCTCTATCACACACTTCAAATGGCTACCAAGAACCAGAACAAGCCTCCAGTCCCCTGCGCTCCTGCTTCCCCAAGCCCTTCAAATGTAAGCTTATTTTTTACCCATTCCTGACTTCTTTCTTTCTTTTGATCTGTTCTTTTGGACTTAATATTTGTGGGTTTTGAATCTTTTTGTGAAATTCGTTGTGCATTTGTACAGCAGGTCTGTCTTCTTGGAATAAATATTAGTGGGTTTTGAATATTTTCGGAAATTTGTTGTGGGTTTGTATAGCAAGTGTAGTTTTTTGGACTAAATATTTGTGGGTTATCATTTTGTCAAATTTGTTATGGGTTTGTAGGGAAAGTTTTTGGTATTTTTGGACTAAAGAATTGTGGTTTTTGAACCATTTTTGCGAAATTTGTTGTGGGTTTGTAGAGCAAGTGTAGTTTCTTTGGACTGATGTTTTGTGGGTTTTGAATCACTTTGTGGAATTTGTTGTGGGTTTTGTAGAGTAAGTGTTTAGTTGATGAGGTTTCGGTAGATAAGCGGCGAAAGATCGGAGTTTCCAAGATGGTGGGGCCGGCAAATGGCATTAGAACCAGGCAGGCCTTTTCCGTTGTCAATGGAGGCCAAGATCTGCCTATGGCCGGCGGGCCTGGCCCAGGTAGCAGTGCGGGTTCTGAATGTGGTAGTATTGAGTTTACAAGGGAAGATGTTGAGGCATTACTGAATGAGAAGATGAAAACAAAGAACAAATTCAATCTCAAGGTAATTGCGTAGATTAGGGTTTTGAGATTCAAGTCAATTTAACTGATAGAATCATGTTTTCCATTGATTGAACCATGAAGTTTTTTCACTTAAGTATTTGATATGTGTTAGTGGGTTTTGAGCTTCAAGTTAATTTCAGTGATAGAACAATGAGGGGTTGTTTTTTGTTTCTTCGTGTTTAGTAAAGCAAGCCTTTGTTATATTCTATAGGAAAAATGTGACCAAATGATGGATTATATTAAAAGGCTTAGGCTCTGTATAAAATGGTTTCAAGAGCTTGAAGGGAACTATCTTTTGGAGCAAGAGAAGCTAAAGGATTTGTTAGAAACGGCAGAGAAGAAATGCACCAATATGGGTAATGATTGGTTTATTTTGATTTACCCGAGTTCATGGAAAATTTAAACTGGTCGTTAATGTCAGTTAATTTGCTTGTGATTTAGAGATGCTAATGAAGGCAAAGGAAGAGGAATTGAATTCAATTATTGTGGAGCTGAGGGCAAATTATGCATCTTTGCAAGAGAGATTTACATTGGCAGAATCTGATAAGTTGGTAAGACCGGTAGAGTGTTATTTCCACTTCCTTAGTTGTTTGCTGCGAAGAATTTACATTGTGAATTCAACAATTAGGCTGCAATGGAATCTCTGGCAAGTGAGAAAGAGGCTAAAGTTGCTGCAGAGAGGTCGCAAGCTTCTCTTTCGGAAGAGCTTCGCATTTCTCAACGAGAGAACTCAAATGCCAATCAGAAGGTGAATAGAGAGATGTGATTTCAATTTCAGTAAAAGATCATTTATCTCTGTTCATTGTCCAGAAATCACTTCATCTTTTCCTTGTGGGTTTGTTCGATTTGCAGATTTCTTCACTTAATGATATGTACAAACGATTGCAAGAGTACAACACAAGTTTGCAACAATACAACAGTAAACTCCAGTCAGAGCTTGCTACAACCAGTGAAACCCTTAAGCGTGTCGAGAAAGAGAAAGCTGCAGTAGTTGAGAATCTCAGTACCTTAAGGGGTCATTATAATTCCTTGCAGGATCAGCTTACGTCATCTCGAGTAGGTTCATATAGAGTTCATTTCATTTGCAATACAAACATTTTGTATTATGATATCTCGGTATAGCATTTGATGTGTTGTATGTGAACATCCATGTGCTTGATTTGTTACTTTTTGTCTGTCTCAAAGTTCGCCAGCGGCAATCAGTAGGAGGAATCATAGAAGAATAAGACAATGGGGTTTATATATATAATGCATTATCCCATTCAATAAGTGGCTTAGTAGCTCCATGGTCTAACAGTTTTTGATTACCCACCTAGGTCTAATGGTTAGATTTAACTTTCTTTTTGTCCAGATCTATGCATTCTGGTATCTATCATCGCTAGGAACATGTAACTATGTGTTGAGTGACTTGAGTCTGCTAGGGACATTTGTTTCTTTCTTGGACAATGTGTAATTGTATAGCTGATTCTCCAGTCAACTTGATTATCTCAATTGCCATGCTGGGATCAGATTGTGTATGGTTATAATTTGCAGACGTCCTCTCATTTTTTGTTCCTTACTGTACTATGTTTAGGTTTCTCAAGATGAGGCTGTGAAGCAGAAAGAAACTCTCGCAAAAGAAGTGGGGTGCCTTAGGGGTGATCTGCAGCAAGTGAGAGAAGATCGTGACTGCCAATTGTTACAAGTACAGGCCTTAACAGCTGAAGTTTCCAAATATAAAGAACGTAGTGGAAAATCCTTAGCTGAAGTGGACTGCCTAACATCGAGGTCAAATGAGTTGGAGGTTTGTTTTTCTGCTGCTTTATTTTTTTCCTAAAACACAGATTGTGCCTTTCATAAATAAACTTCCACAATGTGTTTTTGTTCAACAGGCAACGTGTTTGTCTCAAACCGCACAGATACGAACATTACAAAGTCAACTTGCAATTGCAGAGAAGAAATTGGAGGTATCGTCATTTGGAATCTTGTGTTTCTGAAAAGATGAATTACTAGTACAAGGAACATGTTTGTGTTGATATCCTATGCCAGCTACATCTCCGAATGACATTGATCTTGTGTCTCAGATGTCTGATTTATCTGCATTGGAGACAAGAACAGGATATGAAGAGCAAAGAGAACTTATTCAAGAATTACAAAGCCGTCTTGTAGAATCAGAAGTGAAAATTATTGAAGGAGAGAAACTACGGAAAAAGTTACATAATACAGTACTGGTAAGGATTTTTTCTGCAACATATTTACTGGTGGTAAGCAAACATTTTCATCAGCTAAACTTTTTTCTGCTGCAGGAACTGAAAGGCAACATCCGCGTTTTCTGTAGAGTACGACCTTTGTTGCCCGAAGATGATGTTTGTACGGAACCAAAAGTTATTTCTTATCCCACATCCCTTGAAATGCTTGGACGGGGCATTGACTTGATACAAAATGGTATTCTTTTATTTCAGAGCATTTTCATTTTACGCTTTGCTTTATGCATACAAAGATCTCACTCCATGTTTCTCTTTTCATCAGTACAAAAACATTCTTTCACATTCGATAAAGTGTTCATGCCTGACGCCTCACAAGAGGAGGTTTTTGTGGAAATCTCACAGCTTGTACAGAGTGCTCTTGATGGTTATAAGGTGACTTATTGCCTAGTTTATTCCAATTATTGTATCAACATAAAATTTTCAGGAGCATTATCTAACCAATGTTTTTCTAGATTAAAGTATGTTTTGTATTGTGATTTATGAGGCACATGTACATGGGTATGCCCATGCTGCCATGAAACAATCCTATGAGTAGGATAGGGGTAAATTACATCTCCTAAAGAAATATGTATTAATGCATTGTATATTGTATGCAACATTGGGGACTAGATGGGTTATGTTATGTTGTTATGTTGTTGTATATTGTATGCAACAATTACAACACCAAATGCAAAATTTGGTGAAATGGCTGAGTTGATTATTGTTCTTACCTACATTCAAGAATTTACCACCGCAAGCAAGGTATAAATTGGAGTTTAATGCCATCACGTAAAAGAACCTGCAAACCAAAAGCTTAAATCTAAAAGAATACTGAACAAAAAATCATTCACATTATGCTAACTTCATGGGTATGAAAGCGGGTGTGAAAAGTATTTGGAACGAACTGGTTACAACAGGGATATGGAAACTTTTAGGAATTGTATCCATGTTTCATGTAGCCAGTACCCAGTCCGCATGCAGATGCATCATGCAGTGTACCAGTGCCTGAGACAACATGTTTTCTTGAGTACCCATGCTTCATAGGGTTTGTATGAGGAGGCTAGATTATTCAAGTTGTAGATATATTTCCTAATTCAACTGGTGACACATTCTAGGCCGTATTTGGATATCAATGTACCATAATCAATTAATTATTGTTTTTAATTTTTTTATATTTTAGCTACCATGAAAGATCTCAATACTTGAAAGTTGAATGGCAAGGAATTGTCAGCCATTGTCTTCTCAACTTTCTTGAGTTTTCCTTCTTTTCTTTTTGGGTATTCATTGAGTTTCCCCTTTCACTCTAAAACGTTTTCACTTCTTTTGATACTGGTGCTATTACTGTTAATCTCATTTGGTCCTATAATGTAAGTCGTTCTTTCATAGTTCCTGCAATCTGTGGCTTACTAGTGTGGAGCTCAAAGTTACTTTAAATATCTTGCATTCATCATGGGATCACCTTGTATGACCTGTAACTCCTTCGAGCTCATAGAGAATGATAATGGTTGTTCCCCTACAGGTATGCATCTTTGCTTACGGCCAAACTGGCTCCGGTAAAACATATACTATGATGGGCAGGCCTGGAAGCCCAGATCAGAAAGGGCTGATACCCCGCTCATTAGAACAGATATTTCAGACCAAGCAATCTCTTCAGCAGCAAGGATGGAAATACGATATGCAGGTGTGTGATAAGTTTGCCTTCTAATTTTCCCTCTGTGATGGCTGTTGTGCTTGTGATGATGGTTTCTGCATGTTGGCTCTAACAATGTTTGTAGGTGTCAATGTTGGAGATATACAATGAAACTATACGTGATTTGTTGTCAGCAAATCGATCATGCGCTGATGTGTCGCGAACAGAGAATGGAAAACAGTACACAATTAAACATGATGCAAATGGCAACACTGTTGTCTCCGATCTAACCATTGTGGATGTTCGTAGTAGTAGAGAGGTTTCTTATCTTTTAGATCGGGCTGCACAAAGCAGGTATTCATCAGTATATGATCCTTTCTTTATTGCTCTATTTCTTTTGAATCTGATTGGAAGTATCTCAAACTATTTTGATTGTGTTTATGATGAGAAGTAGAGTTGTACATACCAATCTGTTTTACTTTTTTGTTCCTGCCCTTTTTGGTCCAAATGGTCTATGTACCTCTATTTATATCTCCAAAACCTGTATTTGTTCTTATTTAGGTCTGTAGGCAAGACCCAGATGAATGAGCAATCTTCACGAAGTCATTTCGTCTTTACTCTGCGGATATCAGGTTATAATGAGGTATTAACACTCATAAGACTTGGTCCCTTTCAAAGTGTACTGCCATTGTTATTCTCTCTCCCTCTCTCTCACGACGATACATGTGGTATACGCACCACAGACATGCCAATCGATGATTAATGCTGTTCTTTTATTTTGTAGAGCACTGAACAACAAGTACAAGGTGTTTTGAATCTTATCGACCTTGCTGGTAGTGAGCGTCTCTCAAGGAGTGGGGCAACGGGTGACCGGCTAAAGGAAACTCAGGTAATAAAGCAAACCCTTGTAAGCTGATTTATAGCCAATCTTGTAATCTGTTGTCCAATGTGGAAATTGCCTAAGTTACTTTTCATTGCCATGCAGGCCATTAATAAGAGTTTATCATCTCTAAGCGACGTCATATTTGCCTTGGCAAAGAAGGAGGATCACGTCCCATTTAGGAACTCAAAGCTCACATATCTTCTCCAGGTAAATTGCTTCAAAATATAGCAGTGCAATTATGTTATGTTAAGTTTTCGCTTCAAGTTTCAATTTGCTATCCTTAGGGGGCCAATATAGTGGTTTCATTTTCAGTAGAAGTCCTTAGAGCTAGTCTTGAACGTTTTGAGACTCTTAAGAGAAGTATGCAGAAGATAACATTATAGTCCTCATCATTTAGGTGTTCTTTCCAAGGCCAGTTACGAATACTATACATGATCTGCTATTATTCTAGCAGCAACCGTGAAATGCTTCAATTTTTTTTTTAACTTTATGATCATGATTCTGCCTTTTGTCCCCATGTTTGTAGTAGGGACAGTAGGAAACATGCGTGATTACCATCTAACATAGATAAGGCCAACACAAAGAAGGAATTGTTGCATCTCCGAGGATTTCTTCATTTCAAACATGTACACTGAGTTGTTCTGTGGCAGTGTGGCCAAAATACGTAGGTGGATAAGACTATGACTCCACGCTGCAAAATATAAACAAGAAACATGTAGTTTAGAGCTCCTGCAAAAGATTTCTATTTCTATCTCTTTTTCTATCGTCGTGGATTTCTTGTTTATTTGATCTCTTCTAACTGGTCAATGGTTAAACAGCCTTGCCTAGGTGGGGACTCAAAGACTTTGATGGTTGTCAATGTTTCTCCTGATCCTCCCTCAGTGGGGGAGTCACTTTGCTCACTCAGGTTTGCAGCAAGGGTTAATGCTTGTGAGATTGGGATTCCTCGGCGTCAAACCAACACCGTGCGGTCCTTAGATTCTCGCTTGAGCTTCGGCTGATATTGACGAAGTAGTGTTTTCCGATTTTATTTGATAAAATCTTTTTCGTATTTTCTGAATCTGCGTGGCTTAATTATCACCTAAATGTGAAAGCAATTCTAACATACATTTCTTCGTTTGTAATTTGTATAGAGATGAGAATATTGGGCTTGTATTAGTGATTTAGGTTGCCCATTGAAACAAAAAATTTGTATTCATAACGATCCAACGGTGAATTTGATACTTGTTGCTTCTTTCGGTTGCTGTACCACTGTAATAGAGGATCACTATTGGAATGGATCAGAAATCGGCCACGGGCCTTTGGTTGCCCAGGAGCTAAGAAAATGTGATTTCAACTCAATCAAGTGCTTTGAAGAATGATGAAATTCTTGGGAATAGCTATTAGTCTCTTGACAAAACATGATTGTGTCTGTGGAAAACAAGGACTAATTTGGATGTAGTATGAGAATACTTGTTGTAGCTCCCTTTTAGATGTCATAACCAGGTCAAGTGGTAGACTAGAAAGCCACCTACAGATGTTATACACTGTGATTGTTAGCACGAAGTTAGCCAATGCGTAGTTCTTACGTACCGGTACCGTATTGCTTCTTTTCAAGAAAAGTAGTACTCAGTTTTGGCTCTTTTCAAGAAAAACATGTCAGCACCAACTTGAGTCTCTACCCAGTTTTGGCTCTTTTCCTACAGTTGAATTATGGGAAAATGACGGCTAAGGACGTGTTTTGACAATTAATAGCCGCCAATGACATTTTCAGCATTAACAAATGTTCTTGGCACATACTATCTCATTTCACTACATCATCTACTACATCTTTTGTGGGGCCCACTCCGGGTTCCACAAAAATACAAAAAAATACTCATAAATTTTAGAATATTATTTCATGGGGCCCTATAAAAAATCAGTTCTAACGGATACCGGTAAGTATTACAGTATTTCTGAATTCGTAGGGGCGAAACTACGCAGTTGAACAGTTTCGCCCCTACGAATCTAGAAAAAATACTTATCGATATCCATTGAAGTTGATTTTTTACAGGGCCCTATAAAATATTATTTCAAAATTTATGGATATTTTTTCATATTTTTGTGGGATCCAGAGTGGGCCCCACAAAAGATGTAGTGGAATGAGATAGTGTATGTAGCATTTCTGTAATAATATTATCAAAATACGTCCTGGGCAGTCATTTTCCCTTGACGAGGATATTATTTGATCTCGGTTAAGCTCTGGCCAACTTGGTAACTGTTGCAGAACTCTGTGTGCTAGCTCCACCCACCATATCTCATGTCTGATGTCTCATTGACTTGTGTGCCATTGGAAATGAGAGACTTCAGCTTATTATTCCCTCTCCCCTCCTCAAATGGTACGTTGGATAAACGTTAAGATTAGGAAATTGGAGGCATGAGACAAATTTAGTAGATGATTGTGATTTGTGGGTGGACACGTGAGGAGAGTTAATTGTATACGGAGTAAGGAAAACTATTCGGTGTGGGTCTAGAATCACCACGTTATCTTTAATAGTTTGAAAATCATGATCGATCACCTCAGAGCGATTCCAATGGTCCAACGTACCGGGAACTCACCTTTATAAAAAAAAAATATTGAGCCTATTCCAAAAGGCGAACACGTGGAACCTCGAGTCTAACCATAAATAAAATAGCCAACATATGACGCGGTAATTACTTGTGGAAATGGGTTTGTCTAAGCCTGCAAGATAGGAACAATAGCCAGCAAATTGCAAGGCTTTTTCATTGACTCCGTATTATATTTTTTTCAAAAATAAACAACTAGTACAGTAGGATTTTGTGACACAGGGCCACAAAACAGAAAGATTTTTCAAGAGAGGACCCCATAATTCCTATACAGATATTTCTTAGCAGATGTGTATTAAAAATAATGCATGATTATCATGTGAAGAGCCCATAGAATTGGATTGGATAGACCTTAGGAAATGTATTCTGGATAGGTGTGAAGAAGTAGCTATCAAAGTGGGTCCTACCTCAATCAACTCAATCCCATCTCCATACAAATTCTATTAAAATTAAATTAATTTATACTAAAAGAGAATGAGAGCAATTGCAAGTATTATTACACCTATATTTCCCAAAATAAATTAATTATCTGGCCAAAACCTATCTATAAATATCACCATCTTCTGGTACAGAGAGGGGTGGAAGGAAAAGAAGAAGGAAAAATGGCAGGGCACGAGCAGCTTGTGAAAACCAGAGTCATCAAAATAAACTCTGAAGAATCATGGAATTCCTTCACAACTCAAGCTAAAAACCAAGGCGCCCCTGTTAGTACTTTCCTCTTATGCTATTATTATTGGTATTAAACTGTTGTATTACTAGCTTCTTCTTTTTTGGTTCGACGGTCGTGCCAGCTTTTGCGCATTTCAACTAATTTCCTCCCCGGTATCAATCTTGATAAGGTTTTTTTTTTTTTTTTTCCCTGTAAATTGCAGGTTATAGTGCATTTTACAGCTTCCTGGTGCATGCCTTCTGTTGCCATGAAGCCTTTTTTTGAAAACCTGGCCTTAACTCACCAAGATATTCTGTTTCTAGTGGTGGATGTCGATGAAGTTAAGGTAATCTACTAACCTAATCATAAATAGTTAAGAATAAACATGGAAGGGACACAGGTTTTTGGGTACATTTCACCTAATCCAAAATGGTATCCTAGACTGTTTTTTTTTTATTTATAAATCTTGTTCCGCCTAGCTAGCTATGCGCATGTTGACTTATCATTGGTGTCCAATACCACTGTCTACTGAGCCAATAAAAGTCGGGGAAAAGGCTTGTATGGACTAGCCCCATTACAATTGATAACGGTTAGAAAGTTTCAAACTCGAGATCTACGGGGGAAAAAGCCTCTATATAAGTTTCAAACTTACTAGCGAATCTCTAAGTTTCAAACCTGATAGAAAACTTCGAAGTCTCAGACATTGACCACTGAGCCAATGGTTAAAAATATCTTCAACTTCGATTGTTTTTCCTTCAATTTATTGGTTGTCCTCACATCCAATAATAATTTTGCGGGCCCGGTGTTTTCCAATTTACTAGTAGAACATAATAGCAACTGCAATTGGTTATGTAAACAAAATCAAGTCAGTGCTATATTTTTTTTGTGTGCTTTGACTGGTTGAAATAAAATAGGAGGTGTCCTCAAAGATGGAGATAAAGGCCATGCCCACCTTTGTGTTGATGAAGGAAGGAGCTCAGGTGGATAAGCTTGTGGGTGCAAACCCAGATGAGATAAGGAAGAGGATTGCTGGTTTTCTCAATTAATAATCCCTTTTAATTAAGGAAAATAATATTAGCACTCCAAAAATTGATACAGACACTCCAAAAAACAAAGGAAAGTGGCTTTGGAATTACACTGATTTTGAAGTGCTTGCATCAATTTTTGGAGTGTCAATATCATTTTAATTAATTCCTTCCTTCATATTCCATGAGTCGATTCCAATGGTGGGGTGATTCATCACTTTGGCAATTTCGTAAGTTATAATAATAAGTTGATGAAGATTGTATCAGGATTGGCAGTGTGCTTTCATTGTCTAAATGGGTCAAAAGGAGTTGTAATATTTATTCTGTAGTTTTCTGATGAAACCTCGAGCATTTTGTTATGTAAATCTTGTTTAGTCTGATTGACATGGTTGCGTATTGAAATGGTTGTTTTTCGAGATTACTTTCTTTGCTTAAACGACTTGTTTTTGATAGCTCAAGTGTCCGGACGAGCTTTTTCTTTGCTTGAACAACTGCAATGAAATGAGTTGTGTACGGTCTACTAAAATGGGAACAAAAAACTGAGAAATCGTATGGGGTGAAATAGTGGTGAGTTGAGAGTTTGAAGCTAGCAGATGATACACAACAAATACACTATTCTATGCAAAGGTAACGCGACAAGGATGGTAAAAATAATACTAGATTGGCTAGAAGAAGAATCTCTAAAGATTGTCCAATCAAGAAGTTTTTGGGTGCCGAGCAGTACCGCACAGGTGGTATTCCGTCGGCAATTCCAGTTATTTAAACGCGTTTTGACGGTTTGGATTTTATAGAGAGTAAAAGGGGAGAGATAGAGGAGAAGTAAGGGAAGAGAGGAATTAAATCTGGGTCGTCTAATACACGTTTGGACTGTTGGGATCGCCAACGAGTACCGCCAGGTGATATCCGCTCGGCACCCTAAAATTTCTCTGTCCAATCATATGACTCAAAATTTTAGTAAACTACAGAAAATGAGGAGAGTGGAATTGGGATCCTGACCAAGCTTTTTAGGACTCACTATTTTAATTTGGCTTTAACCAATTGGTCTGTCCAAGGATTTTAAATATGATGGCTCAAAAGTTATTGGGAAAGAGTCTATCCAAATAACGTTAAATCACATGCCCGTTTCTTGGAACCCATGATATGGGTAACTAATTAATCCTTCCGTCCCATAAAGTTTGTCCGATCTGCATAATGAAAACTTAAAAATAAATTTTTTTTTTCAAAAAAAATTAATTTTTTAAAAGAATATGACTAGATAATATTACTGAGTTCTTTTAATGCATGAGAAAAGTTTGAATTTTTTCTTGAAAATAATGTGTTATTTTTAGATTTTCGTTATACGGACCTGACAAATTTCATGAGACGGAGGTAGTAATTAGGAGTGGGCATTTTCGGACGCACATGTTAATACGACTTAACTATACGAAAATTCAACTGGAAAAATTGGATGAAACAGGTTGTTCATGAGTTATTTAATACTTACTTGAATATTTTCCTTACATGTTTTAAAATTCTTTGAACTAAGATTCTTAACTGTGTTACCTCGAATACAACATGATTTTAAAGCAAATCGGGTTAGTAACAACATATAAGACAGGTTTTGACATGAACTCAAAATGACACAAAGCAAAAAATGATGGGACTCGAACAAGATATGACACAATGTCCCGGTAATTCAACATCAGAGAGATTTTGTCTTCCTAATTTTCTTTGCCCAAATGTAATTCATCTATGGAGCTATCGATATTCAATCAAGCATAGAGTAATCTACTCGACGAGCCTTACAGAATATGAGTAATTCATTTGAATAACTATTGCGGGCTAAGGAGAAAGCCAAAAGACACATATTAGAGTGGATCAGACCAAAGGGTGATCAGATAGGAGCTTCGGCTCTACTATAGAACATAAATTCACGTTTAAATTAACAGTAAGTCTACAACCACACTCAAATCACACACCACTCACATAAGTAGAGCCCACATACTTGTGTGAGTGGGTGTGTAAATGGGTGTTTGATTTTGGTATGGTTGTAGCATTTTTGTTAAATTAATAAGGGTAATTAATAGGGTTTGACACAAAAAATAAAATGGTACAATTTGAATGCGACACGACATGATGGCCGCCTCATATTTCGACATTTACTTCGTCTATTTTTCATTGCGCAAATATATTCCGGTTATGAAGCTATGATGGTCGATCAAATTAACTTTTTATGTGAATGATCATCTACTCAACGAACTTTCAAAGATAAACGATTTCGATCATTTTGCAGTCTCTGAACTCATAAAGGCCCAAAGTAGACCAAATTGGATCATAGGGCTTCTTCCCAACTATAGAGCCCAAGCCCACTTTCACTAAGGCTATAGAATATCGAGTGGGACTAGGCTGCAGGCCTAGTAGCAAAGTCGAACATAAGTCTCAACACCGAATACATTTTCCGGATCCCCATTCGTTATTCTGAGTGACAGATGCCCATTTATTCTCCTATACTAAACAGCAAAACAATCCTGCATGAATCGCATATGAGTTTGGGATGATTAAGTATGTGTTTCCGCTATATTATTGTACTACATGCTATCGACGATAGTCAAGTTATTTTCGTTAAATGGTATTTTAGTTGATGTATGTGAAAAGAATGAGTTGCCAAAAAATCTGTGAAAATATAGACCTTGGGACAAAATGGAACCATGCTTAGTGTCCCAGGACTGGGGCTGCAAACTGTTTGCTTAACAGTTTGAGGCACAACTTGGTTCGTTAGTATATGAGTTGAGCTCATGTTTTTAAGGTTCATTAAGTAGACGAACCGAGTCCGAAGAACTCAATAATAAATAAATCGAGCTCAAGTTGGATTATTTGGCTCGATTTGAGCTAGGGTGGTTTGCACGAACCACTTTTTTTTTTGGATGAACAATTACTCAAGAAAATGCGAGAGGGAGAGTGTGAGGGCCAATTATTCGGTACTCGCGAAGTATCATGTGGCATTGTCATGTGGTACTCCCTACAAATAAAAAAAATTGCCTTCGCACAATGTGAGTCATTCCTTGTTTCTCTACCACTCAACAAAAGGAAAAGATAGTGTCCCTACCGCATAGCTAAATAGTTGAAAGTATCCATGTGAAACTCCAGGAGTGCTGAATAATTACGAGAGTGAGAGAGAGTTTGAACTTGAATGTGCAACTATATAGAGCCCAAGCCCACTCCCACTTCCACTCAAGGCTACAGACCGTCGAGTGGACTATGGTGGACAAGCCCAAGTAATAACACGTCAAAACGTGGTCATCGTGATGCTGTCTTGAGAATCTCAACACACGCCAAGCCAAATACCTTCCCAAGTTCCCAATTCCCCATTCGTCAGACATCCTTTTCCTCTCCTGAACCAAACAGCCAAACCCTTCTGTCAATTCCTCTCCATCGCCACACCCTCGCCGGAAAAATCTTCAAATTCCCCGGCGGTTAGCCGGAAATGGTTTCTCCGGAGAACACCAATTGGCTATTCGATTACGGATTGATGGAGGATATAGCTGTACCGGCTTCTGGGTTTAGCTGGCCCGTTCAACCCTTGGATGGTTCCTCTAACGTGGGGTATGGATATTTTGTTGTTGATATCTTGTGTTGTCAATTGGCCTTAACTGAAATTAGATCAAATGAATACAAAAAAGCCTAGTGGGTTTCAATTGGTCTTTACTGAACATAGATCAAATGAAAAGCCTTGTTAGCCCCAGGGGTTAGTAGGTGGGTTTGCACCCACGCAAGAAAGGAATTTATTGGGAATCCCTAGTTCCGGCGTGGATGGTCTGACCGCAGAGGGGATTAGTTGAGGTTCGCGTAAACTGGCCCGGACACTTTACCGTAAAAAAAAAAAGAAAAGCCTCCTTGGTTTCGTACCTTTTTGCCGTTTTTAGTGATTGTAGGAATTCTTTTTTGTTGGTATTGTGTCAGTTTTTCTTGGTTGGTTGAAAATTTATCTAAAGTTTAGGTTTTTATTGATACCCATTTGCCAATTTGGTGTTTTTATTCAGCCCTTGGATGGTTCCTCCAAGTCGGGTAGGGTCATTTTTTGATATCTTGTGTTGTCAATTGCTCTTAGCTGAAATTAGATCAAATGAAAAGCCTTGTGGGTTTCGTATCTTGTTGCTTTTTTGGTGATTACAGGACTTCCTTTTTGTTGGTACTGGTCATTTTTCTCGTCTTTGTTTGATAAATTGTCTAAAGTTTTGGTTTTTAGTGATACCCATTTGCTAATTTTGTTTGTTCTTGTTTGTTTTTCTGAATTCCTCTCGATTTTGGTGCCAAAGAGTGTTCTATTTTCTGATTCTGTTGTAGCTTTGGGTGAGTTGTTTTGCTTCTCTGAAAAGGGGAAATTTTGATGCTATTTGGTAGTTTTTGCTATTTAAGTGCATAGTAGTATTTTCAGTCACCAATTCAGTTTTATAGGTCCGGTTCTCTTTCCAATGGTAATCTCATGGTTAAATTCTTGTTCCTTTCCTCTAGCTGGCAAATTTTATCACCTTCTGATATCTATTCATGCTAGTCTTGTTTGCTATTTTTCGTACTTACATTCTGGTCAGTGGTCACCCACTTCCATGAGGGAAGTAAATGACTTTTACACTTAGGGTGAGTTTTCCAAACGGGCTACAAAAACTTTTAGCCCCTTTAGCCCCAAAAGATATGGATTTCAAGATAGGTCATTCTCCTCAAATACATCAATTTTTGGGTCTAAAAAGGCTTTTTTCGGAAACAAAGTGGCTAATGTCAATAAGGTTTAGCCGCGGCTTATTTTGGGAAACTCATCCTTACGATATGGGGTTGGTACTTACGGAACATTTATATTGGGCACTGCAACATTTCTTTCCACTTGTTTAGTTTCTTGGAAAGGATCAGATAAAGGTTAAGGGATCAGCAACTAGTATTCTTCAAGTAACATATGTGTAAATTTTTATTAACAGAAGTAACATATGTGTGTGCATTCATTGTTGTTAAACCATATTCCTTTCCATCAAGCAATTTTTGTCCCGGTATTAAGTGGCAGCTGCAGGGGTGCATAGTAAGGATTCTTAGTCTTAGTCTTAGATAGTCTGGTAAACTCTGTAGCGTATGGAAACTTCAGAGATAAGTAAAAGTAATTGATTTTGCGACTTTATATTGGTGTCTAGGGACCGGTCATCGTACTTCCGAGCTAGCCTCAGTCTGATTTGGCGGTAAATATTTTGGCTTGTTTAGTAGCCGTGTCTCTCTCGGGAAAATTCTGGATTTGATCCACTGGTAAAACTTCTGGAATGGAAATACCCTAGATAGTTTTGGAGTTTTTAGAGAATTATCTTGATCTGGAAGATGGGATTCAACTTTAAAATTCACTGAACACATATTTAATTTAATCAGGTGATCAGGAGCAGATTTATGCACCTGTTGTTGCAGATTATGAAGCTTGGCTTAAGTGGCTAGGGTTTAGCACATTTAAGTGGCCATGTTGAGATTTTGTATAATATGAATGTAATCCAGATACTTTTTGATTGTTCTTATTCAATTTGTTTACTAACTTCGTTCTCTTGTGGTATCTGGTATGTGTCCAGTGTGGAAATCGACTCATTTGGTGAATCAGACAGTCTCAAGGAAACTGGCTCGAAGAAGAGGTAAACATTATCTTCTACTCTGTGTCGATACCTGGTAGGAGCTAATAATCTGTAAACCTTCTGAAAGTTCTTGTGCTTACACTCACATTTAAAAGTTTCGACACTTGTTCTGTTGAGTATATTTTCTGCCAGTATCACAATTTTTTGCTTGAGATTGTCATTCTTTGGCTAGCACACTTGGTATTCATGCTTTCTTATCTCCCTGTCAAGTGTTGCCATCTTGGACAGTGACAGTGCAACTCTTGTTTATTTTATCAAGGGTCTGCTAGGAACTGGCTGCATTCTGGTAGAAGGGTCCCTGCGTTTCATTGAAAGAATTCCATCTGTTGTTAGGCTTTGTTCAAGTTTAGGAATATCGTACCGGAAACTAATTTCTGCATAGGTGAATTCAAGTAAAGAAGAATATAAAGCATATTTAATAAATTATTTTTTCATGACAGTTTAGCTTGCAAGAATGTTTGTTGCACTATTAGTCCATCTTTTGCTTTATGCATGGGGGGAAGATTTGAGTGGAAATGTTTCCTTCGAGGAAAATGTTGGGATCCCCATTCTCCTGCAGCAATTTATTGCACGTACTTATTTTCCTTTGCCTTCCATATTCTATCAATCAAACGAAGCCTTAGTGACACAAGTTGATGTCGTGGGTGCCCTTCATTTTCCTATGGGTTTTCTTATGTGCAAATTGCAATGCTAGTAACACAACTTTAAAACAAAATTGTGTCCACAGCTGTATCCAATGTTCCTGGACTTTTTGGTTTTATATTAGCTTTAAGCCTTAAATTAATCACGATCCGTTGATGTGATTGCATGCTCTTGCTGAATCTAGGACTTTCATATAATTGGTCGAGAGCATCTTAGAGTCTCCTCACAATCTAGAGCATGTTATCTTCACAAGTTGAGATGTTTGATATGAATTGTACTGACTTGCAATTAGGTAGAACAATGAAGCATACCAGCATGTTGGTATCGTTCTAGCTTTATGTCTTTCGATCCTTTTATCGATTTCTTGCCAATGGAATCTTAATCCCTCCTCCGAGCTTGTCGCACCCCTGATCTATATATTTTTGTTACAGGACAAGACCTGAATCATGTGGTACGTCAAGTTCCAAAGCTTGTAGGGAGAAGCTGCGGAGGGATAAGCTAAATGACAAGTGAGCTTGTCAAGATTTTATTCCAGTTACTCTCTTTCCCCCTCTGTTTCTTAACCAGTTCCGTTTTCCTAGGTTTATCGAATTGGGATCTATTCTCGAGCCTGGAAGGCCTCCCAAAACAGACAAGTCCGCTATCTTAGTTGATGCTGTTCGAATGGTTACACAGTTAAGGGGTGAAGCTCAAAAGTTGAAGGATTCCAATTCGAATCTCCAGGAGAAGATTAAAGAGTTGAAGGTGAATTATACATCATCCAAAAACAACGATTCTTACTGCTATTCCTCTTTCTTCTTATTTCCTTCCATTTACGAGGGAACTCGTGAGATCTAGGCCTGTCGTATTAAACAGCTGTTTTTTTACTTCGATAGGCCGAGAAGAATGAGCTTCGTGACGAGAAACAGAGGCTGAAGGCTGAGAAAGATAAGTTGGAGCAACAACTGAAGACAATGCCTACCCAACCTGGGTTCCTGCCTCCACATCCGGGAATCCCAGCTGCATTTGCTGCTCAAGGCGGCAAAAATTTCATGCCGGTCATGGGCTACCCAGGGGTTGCCATGTGGCAGTTCATGCCGCCTGCTGCCGTGGATACCTCACAGGATCACGTGCTCCGCCCGCCTGTAGCTTAGTTGGAGCCCTGGCCTGAAATGGTCTTGTTTTGTAGGGCCTTAAAGTACCCATTTAACTTGTGAAGCGCTGTTGTCTGCATTAGTCTTTAGTTGAAGTGCGTTAACTGGATTTGGTGGTTGATGTAATACTTCTGGTAGGAGTATTTTGGAACTTGCACAATATGCAATTTGTGATTTGGAAGCCTTGTGAATTCAGCTGCTCATTCTGTTGTATTTTGTCTTCGGCAGTCCAATTTTGGCAGGGAAAAAGCAATGCTACTCACACCGCATTTTATACTTCATAGACACAAGTGTGGTGGTTCAGCCACAAATGTTTTTGTAGAACCCATCATACTTGTGTCTATGGAGTATAAATTGTGGTGTCAAAATGCGGTATTAGTAGCATTGCTCTTTCACTGCAGTCAAATGGGGTTTCAATTGCCAGGAATGGAAAAGCTGCACATTGTGGTGGCATACATCACTTTATGGGTCCCACATACTCGTGTAATGATTAGTCATGTGATCATCCCTCATGTGACACAAAATAGAACCGATCGTGGGTCCATTTGACGATCCCAATAGTTTATGTTGTAAGTCTCCACGTGTTTAACGTCCTTGCAAAAAATTAAGTACATTGGACATCGGTATAAAGTTGAATGATTCATATTTGTCACAAGTGAAATAGCCTGTCAGAGTATTTCGCTTGTGAAAAAAATCATTCAACAATTTTTTACCGATCTCCGATTAACTTGATTTTTTGCATAGACGCTAAGCATGTTGAGACCTACTAAATTAACGATCGGATCATGAATTAGGATCGTGATGAGCCTCGGGTTATTTTTCTCGACAAGTGTTCAAGCGTTACACGCATGAGTCTCGTTTTATGTCACATGCTGATCTTGATTCACCTCCTAAACAGATTATTTATGCATAGAATCAGTTTTACTGGAGGTGATCAATTTTTTTTAACTGTCTCACCAACGGGAAGTGAATTTTGTTTTCCCTGATTGAGGCAAACTTTATGATAGGTAAATTCAGGAGAGGATACTGACATACACGGTCGACGACTCTTCAGATTTTGTCCCAGCCTAGAAAACAGAATCCAAGATAGAAAGATGTGCCAATGATATCACTCACTCCTTATCCATAAACCTCTTCAACTTGTGTTCTCAACCCAGTACGCTACAGCACCTTTCTTCTTGATCTCAGTTCTGCTCAAATGGCTTCTACTCTTCTCAAAATCAACTTATTACAGACCATCCACACTTCAGATCATTCATTCCAGTTACAACTAACAAGAACTCCTTTCCTCTCTCTTCAATTCCCAACACAAAACCACCATCTTCCCCATGCCCACCTCTCTTTCTTCCCCTCAAGAACACCCCTTCACAGAACAAAACCACTCTCTCTCTCCATCCAATCTTCTCTTTCCTCCCCCACCACTCCACCCACCACCAAAGATGAAGCCATCCTCCAAGCCAGAACCTGCCTCTCAGCTGCCTTGGAAAAGCCTCTCAACAACACTTTCCTAGCCGTAAAAGTACTCAAGAAGCTGAGCCAGCCCAGGTTCCAGGTCGAAATTCCTGTTATTGATGATTCACCTTATTCGCTGTCCAAACTGGCTCTCCAAGTCTTTGGAGAGATACCCATCAGAAGAAAAGGACCTCCTGTCAAGATTCTCATCATATGGCCAAATCCCACCTTAACCGAGGCTGCTATAAAAGCCTTTAAGTCTAGCTCATCGGAATTCGTCAAACACTTGGACGTTTCATCATTTGCTTCTAATGGGGATACCAGGGTCCTTAACTCTGCTGAGGTGGCTGTTTTCTTTGCTCCAGAGGCATCACAATTGGCAGTTATGAAAAGGGTAACTGACAGTTTGTACCCAAAACCAGTAGTGATTTTCAACCCCGGATGGGGGTTTGAGGAGGAGAGCAGTTTTGGCGGGTTGAGTGGGTTTGTGGGCTCATTTAAGGTGGTTTATTCATTTGTGGGGTTGGGTGTCACAGGGGTGTTGAGTAATAGGAAAGGTGTGGTCTTCAAGTGTGATAAAGACGGTGTTTCGAGTGGTGAGAAATGGTTTATCTTTGTTGAAGAAGAAGGAGGAGAAATGAAAGCGGTTTCGAAGTTCAAAGCTCGGCCATCGATTGGGGAAGTTGAGAATGTCCTGTACAATGTGATGGCTATTAACTCGCCTATTACAAAGTCTGTAAAGTTTTTCAAGGATTTGGTGTCGAATGTAACAGGTAAAAAGTAAGTCCAATAGACCATTTGGAAATTTACTACTTTTGTTTGTGCAATCAGCTCTTGAGAAACTCTTTCGTGGAATGCCTGAATGAATGCAGTTGCGCTTGACTGTTGATAAACGCCACATAGCATTGAGTTGCTTGCTTGGCAATGAAATTTCTATCAATCAAATTATACTTCTGTCTCTTTCTTGCTTTTGATACATAGAATTGATGTCTGAGGTCTCTGTGTTCTGTGTTGTACTGTCACAAAAACATAAGGTGCGACGATTCTTCTTGGCATGATCATATTGCTCAATCGCAACATGTTTACACTATTTCTTCATGTTCTTGGTACTTGGTGTTGTATTCTTTGTAATTAAGATTTGGGAGATAATTGTGTAGAATGTTGAACTAATATGTCATAAGGTGCCTGAAAATAATAGGAGTGCAGTAACTTCTAGTTGTTCTGCTTGCATTGACCTTTCTGCCTACATCTCTAAGAGCGGGCATTCAATTTCATAGAGATCAGTGTTCTAAAAGTAGGCCACCTACGCCGAGTCGCCGACTAGTCCCCAGCTAAGCACTAGGCCGTGGTCCAACGCTTAGATTAGGTAACTGACCAGTCGGCGCCTAGTCCCCGGCTAGGCGCTAGGCGCCCCTTTTCCACCCGACTAGCGCCTAGCGATTTTTAGAACATTGATAGAGATGCATAGGTTTATCTTCTATTGGTGCAACTTTATTAGTGGAATTAGAGAAAATGTTAGTCTAAGATCATCCAAAGATTTCTTGATGCTGCAAGTCATAGCATGTCTTGATAGAACTCTCCCGGTATTTTATAGTAACATAATCAAATACCTTAATAATGGAATAATGACTCAGAAGTAGAATAGACAGCAGCAGAATTCCCACGCATATTTTTGTTCGTCAAACGTGGATAATGTTGAAGACTTGAAGTCAATATAGACCAAATTTCTGAGATCAATCCATAGAAATACGGTGGAGAACTCTTCCACAAGTGTTTCCACCTTGTATGTATCTGTTTTATTTTCACGGTGGTTTTCTTTCTGCCGGTTTATTCATAGGCATGCCATGCTCATTGGTTTTGAATTGAAACCTCACTAAATCAAGTACCGGTGGTGGATTACAGGCCAGGCATCAAAGATGGAAAAATTATTGCAAAATTGCGAAAAAATATGTACTTCTTGCACCTTAAACTCTTGGTCTAAAGTAGTTCTCATGGAGGAAACAAAAATGAGGGTGTCTCCCATCTTGTATCTTATGAGTTTATTTACAGTACCATTATACATTACCTGCTTGGATACCCAAAAGGTTGAAAAACTACACTCTCGTCTCAAAAAATAAAAGAAATATAAAGCAAAGAACACAGTAGAGTTCATAAACCGCGAAGCCTGGTGCTCTCATCATCTCCCCTCTTGGATTTGTGAAGAACTCTCTCCTGCTTTCGGTTGTTCATATGAAAGTGCGTTCTTCATCAGCATTACGGGTAACAATTTCCTCTCAAACTCCATACTAAGATGCCCTGATATGACACCCTTTGATGAACTTATCAGAGTAGTTCACATACTTGGACCATAGTGGTCGAAGTTGTGGGAACGCTATATCCAGCCACGGTTTTGCTCGTCCATTGAAATGGACAACACCGGCACTTTTAGCATCTGCGATGCTTGTATTGTCTTGGTACCCTAGTCCCAACATGTGCCAAAAAGGATCAATTACATGGACGTGCCCGTGGAATGCTATTAAACCAGGAGGTAAAGTCCCCAGCTGCCACAAACTTAGGTCTGATTTCAAGTTCTGCATTTAGAAAGAAGAGATTAGTCCTTTTGTACTGCAATATCGGAGAAAAGATTTTTCTTAGGTTATTTTCTTACCTCTTCAAGCCAATAATGGTATGTGCGGCTTATCTTTGTCTTCCTCCAAGCCTCGAGATCGAAGATGTTCATGCCATAGGCCCAAGCACACTCATTGGGGTTGAAATTCTTCGATATCAATGGATGGGAAAAGTTCAAATAGCTCTTGAGCCGCTTTGACATTACGTACTTGTCATCTCCCCTGCATGTTTCTACTGCTCCATTTACCTTTCCATCCATGTCAATGTCCCATAGAGGTGAAAGATCAGTTTGAATTACGATATCATCGTCCAGGAACACCACCTTGTTTAGACTAGGAAACAACTGCAAAGATAAGTGATACATTTAAGAGGTGGGTAGTGAATAGTGATCCATAAATAGATATTATCTGATGATTTTATTGCTTAAAGCAAAAGACCATCGAGGGTAGCTTAAATTTGAAAAATACTACTGTCGCATCATTCTGGCTAAAACAAGCTCCTCAGAAAAATCCTGTAAGCGTATCAATTCCCTCAAGATTTACCTCAGGTAGATGAATTCGAATGTGGTTCATCAACGAATTGTACTTGGGACTAAGCGCTTGCAGCTTGGCAGCAATGACCTTGGGCTTCTCAGTGTTATTCGCAACGATTGCTGAAGACCCACCTCTGAACTGTGACCGAACTTCCTGGTCCTTTTCCATGGCCTCCAACACCGGGACCTTCCCCTTAGTAAACCAATCAAAATGATGCAGCCCTTTAACCTCAATTATGGCCGGTGTCAAAGGGTGTAAAGAGAACCAAGCTTGCATTGGGGAATGAGTCTTTCTATCCGTGATTATGTGAAGAACAACCTTATTAGGGTGCAAGGAGTTGCGAACGAGAGATGAAGCGACAACTGAGGAAGCCAAGATGTTGTCTGAAGCGAGCACAAAGTGGAAGAAGGAGTTGTCGACGAGGGAAGGGACCAGTTCAGGTGCAGGGAGCTGGAACCGGGCGTTGGCATTGGTTGAGTGCTCATTGGCTAGTTTTAGAGCTAGACAGTGGAGCTGTTTCGGTATGCTGCTGGAGGCTACATGCCGGTAGAGGTACTCTTGGATTTTGGCTGTTCTAGTTCTCTGTTCAAGGAAGGTGACCTGAGAGAATACATAACAATTTAATTAGAACTGATTCTCCAAGTTTGATTTGAAAAACTTAACTAGATTCAAAATGGGTTGTTTCAGCTTTCTCCGGGTAGATCTCAAACGAGCTTTAGTTGACCGATCATGAAACAGGCTCTAACATATCTTAGTTTCGTTCGTTTTTCAGCACAGATAAGCTTATGAAGCCACGTTGGAGCTGATCTCAAGAACCAAAACAAAATGTATTCTAGTTTGGTTTGATTACACTACTAGTGAACATATTTTGAACGAGTTTTTAACGATTCAGACATGAGCCGAGGTTGATCAACATCTCTCTCTCGAGAGTAGTACCATGGCTTTGAGCCTGGAAGCAAATGTCTTGGCGTCTGGTCTAGTATCTTTCATTTCAGCGACGAAATCTTCTAGTGTCTGCGGAATTTCGGCGTCTCCTTGAATTTCATCCTCATTTGCAGGTTCTTCTAAAACTTGGTAGATTACTTGAGGAACCTTTTCAAAAGAACAAAGAAAATTAGTACAATATTTTTTGTTGTTACATTAATATGCTAAACATGACAACGTAAGTTGTACTAGGAGGTAAGATGATTACAGTTGGTTCAAGCCTTCTTCCCAAGATCCTTGGTCCTAGTCTTTTCCCCAAGCAGCCTAATATCATTACATCAAATTTGAAGTTATCTCAGAAGCCATGATCATAGAGAAAAATTGTAGATGACATTGGAATTTATAAAAGGAATTTCAAATAGTCATGTAAGATAATAAAAGTGTTTTCATAGGTGGAGAAGGCTAAGGTAAACCAACCCTTGAAAGTTTTGGTCACCAAAAAAATGAATAACTAATTAGCAAAAATATGCGTACCATACACCAAAAATCAGCGTGCCATCCTCCAAAACCATTTTTACCATACTCCTTTCGTAACTAACCAAAAATTTACGTAACATACACTCACAAATTGCGAAACATATTCTATGGCCCACTGTACACGCAAGGTGTACCATACCTTTCTCCTTTATACAAGATGACACATAATCGATAATATTATGATATCTTTGGGAATAGATTCTATTTTTATTAATCTATTTGAGACAAAAAAAAAATTTAGAGTACATCTGTCTTGTGTTCTCTACGGTATTTCTTTACACAACGCTCTGATCTTCTTCTTCTTTCTTCTCTTTTTGGACGATAAATTTGTCTTAGAAAATAGATATTTCTGAAAAACATGGAGTGTGGATGTTTTATTTGAGATTGAGACATTGATGCAAGTTCTTCACTTCTGAATGAATGAAATAGATTCATATTTGAAAAAGATTGACGATAACTTCTTTCAAGTTTCAAACTTTCAATAACAACGATTTGACTTGTTAGGTTATTTGTAGCAAATCAAGGGGGTTGTGTGCAATGTCTCAAAACATCGCATTTGATTGATTGATTTGGGTTGTAGACCATATATGATATATTGATATGGATATCAATTTTCCAAATCTGCCCTCTACCACCTTTTTTTTTTTTCCAATCGATAGAAGAGATCATTTTACATCATACAGAGTTCAAATCTGGGACACCACATCTATTGTGAGATTCTACGAGACAACCAAGCCCAACAACTCAACCAATACAAGAAATAAACCCATTATATGGTAGAGACAAAGAAATAAAGGAAAAGCCCTCTAAGAAAAGAACACCCACACACAAATGAGGAGACTCAAACTCCTGACCTCCTAATGAGATACAAAAGTCCTGACCAATTAAGCTAGCCACAGTTGGTTACCCTCTACCACCTTCACCCACTTTAAACTTGTCATAAAATTTATTTTGCCAACGGGCTCTGGTGATCAATTCAAACCTCGCCAAGACTATCTTATGTGATGCATGCATGTATTATTCGCTGCGGTGGTTGTAGAAATTTTAAATCTAACTCAAAACCGCGCGCACTTAAATTATTAGGTGAAGGGGTACCAACAGTACAACTTTTGAATAATCGAATGTCCAAACCTACTTGCTTAGGGATAATCATCCCTTTGTGATGGTACAACGTTGACAGAATAAAACAGATATATATACTCCCACAATAATGCAGGCCAACAAGTTTTCTGGTCAATGGCCAATGTATTTCTTTTATTGTTGGCACCGTAGTGAGGTGAGCTGTACTAGTATAAGTTGATTTTAAAATTTCCCTAGTTTAAAAAAAAATAAAGTTCAAAGTTTGATTTGCTAGCAATCGAGTGGATTTCAGATAAATTTTAATTGAGTCATGCTCGAGTTCGAGTAGCCTAATTTCTTTGACATAAATAAATGGACCTGGCATTAGAAATGTACACATTATATTTTACTGTAGAAATATGCATTGCGAGGAATAATCATGAGATTTCAACTTAAACAGTTGTTTGTGTTTATCAAAAACATTTATTAATTGATTACAAAAATCTAGAAATCCCGAAAAAGATCTAAAATAAAGTTTCACATAAGCGAGGTTTTGAGGTGCTTTTTTGGTCCAAATTTTAGATTTTGAGTAATTTGAAAGCTGATTTTCTTTTTAATTTGAAGAGTGCTCCATCATAATTTTTAAAATAAATCTACCCCTACTAAATAATTTCGTTTGTTTGGGCGAGAGTATAAAATTTATAATCTAAAATAGAATATAAAACTACACTTCAGAATTTGTTTCTCCTGTTATCGCGAACACCCCATTAAGAAAGCTTTCTAGTTCAATCCTATTAGCCTCAAAACTCAAAAGAAGTAAATAGCGTTGTATTCCACTCAACTATGACAAAATGCATGATTACAACTATATGGGATAGACAAATATAGATGGAGATAGAGATTTTTTTTCCTAATTCAAGTGTCTGAGTCAGTTTACGCGTGCGCACCTCGATCAATCTTGAATGACCAATCCTATCCTACTGTCCCACTGGAGGGGCTCTAAATAAAGCAATGTCTATGCACTATATTACTATACATCTAACATTAAAACTATAGCCTTAAAACTCAACGAGCTAGCTTCAAAGGATCCTACCATAGGAGTATATGGTTTGTCTAATTTTTCCAATTTCGAGAGAGGGTACGTACGTACGTACCTATATTGGAGCACTTGGATTGTCCATGAATGTTATCCACGGCGGTCAACACGAACACGAACCGGAGAAGAAACGTGAAGAACAAGAGCGAGTAGAAAACCATGCGGTACGAAAACCTTCTGGATCCGACCTTTACTTTGATGAACTCCCTCAACCCTTTCGACGGCAATACAGTCACGTGCCGCAGACTCGGCGATATGTGAAGCTGCATTCCGACGAGAGAGAGAGTAATAGTATTTGCAATTAATCAATACTGATCAAAGGAGCATTGCAAGTGGAACGTAGGAGAGAGAGAGAGAGAGAGAGAGAGAGAGAGAGAGAGAGAAGCAGTAAAAGGGGGGAAGTTGGGGGGTTGGAAACTTGGAAGTTGTTTGGAGTACGTAGCTATCCATTACCTAAACTTGCTTAGTATTTAGGTTAATTAGTTGTGTCATTGTATGTGTATGAAGATTTGTTTAGTAGACTAAGATTACATGTGTTGTTTTTGTGGTGGAGATATTAGAAAAAGGGGGGGGGGGGGGGGTGGGTTTGATCAGGGAAAGAGACTTGGGACTGAGAAAAAGGCCAGGGGGTCGACTTGTGTTTGATTCTCAGGTACATTATAGGTAATTGGTTTGTTTTTTAAGAGAGAGAGAGAGAGAGAGAGAGAGAGAGATGCAGGTGAGAGGGCGTTGGTTTGGTGTTTGCTTGGCTTTGACTCCAGAATGAGGAAGTTTAAAGAATACGAAGGGTGATGAAGAAGAATATGGGAGGCTGGGAGAGGGGGATTTGGGCTTTGACGGAAACAGCTTTTCTAAAATGGAAAAGGACCTCTCTCTCTCTCTCTCTCTCTCTCTTTCTAAAATGGAAAAGGACCTCTCTCTCTCTCTCTCTCTCTTTCTAAAATGGAAAAGGACCTCTCTCTCTCTCTCTCTCTCTCTCTCTCTCTCTCTCTCTTTCTCTCTTTGTTGACCCTGGTCCATGGTGGTGACAGGCTCGCAAAGTGAAGATTACATACGTACAAAACAATCAATAGATCATGATTTTAAAAAAATTAGTAAAATCTTGTCCTCATTAGCTTTTTGAGTTTTTTTTTGTTTTGTTTTGTTTTGCCTTTTTGTCCTTATTAAAATATTTTTGTGTTTGCTACAAAATTTGGAGTTTTTTGTTTTGTTTTTTTTTGAGTTTTGGCGTTTTGTACTTATTAAAAAAAATTAAGTTTTTTTGTTTTGTTTTGCTTTTTGTCCTTATTAAAAAATTTTGCGATAAACTTTTGTGAATTATTGATTTATCTCGATGAGAGGAATCAGAAAATTAAGAAATTTTACTTCTACCCAAATATATTTGAAAATTATAAAATCCAAAAAAACTAAGGAGAACAAGGCCTCAAATTATCAAGATATCAATAACTCAAAACACTACCAAATTTTATAAGTAAATACAAGAATATATACATATAAAAATGTAAAATTATACTCCATTACAGTCTGGGGTTGTCATGAGCCTGTCCGTACCCACTTAGTCAACGAGCATATCAAAGGGAGGTAGTACGATCTTATACCAAATGTAGTTTTGGTGACACATGATGTGGCAAGTTGAAGAAGCAATTGCAACAAGTTCGCTACAAGAGAGTCTTCAAACTTTAAGTTTCTTTATTACCTTTTTATATTTTAAGGAATAACTTTGTCAAAAAAGTTGATTAATTAGTTCACTTACTAATCAAAAATAAAAAATTTGATGACGTGGAAGTTTGAACTTTGAAGAGTACTCATTTCTCACTCTCCATACTTGAAGAGAGAGAGAAAGAGAGCTTCACCAAAATGGCGTAGCAAATTTGCTACTTCCCTTGAGTAGATTTTGCTGACATGTCTTTCTTTTCAAATATAGATTTTGGTTTTGGTTTTACTATCTCCCTCGGAGATGAGATGCTCTAAGTTAGAAAGATCAAACAAATTAAACCCAATCTCCTAACATAACTGCTATTAAAAGTATGAACTTCCCGAAATTACAGTATAATTAAGAGCTTGTTAGTTTGGGGTTTTAAAGCCCCTGCGCACGGTCCCTAATACAATTTTTTTTAATCTATCTCTCTCACTCAAACCTTCTTCATAACCTCCTTCAAAATCCAAAACAAACAAAGATTTTCAAGCTTTGCTACAAGAAATCCAAATTACTCGCAAACAAGCACTCGCTTGAAAGTATTATCCGCTTCGGCCTAGCTAGCTAAAAATTAGGCTCACGGGGTTCGTCTTTCTATTCCGTAAAAGCTTAAAAGGTGTCTCCTTATTGAAGTATATGTTCGTTTCTGGACATCATCATGAGTCGAAACGAAACAGAAAGAACGAGAAAATTGATTGGAGGAACTCCTTGCAGGGATTCGAGAGTTTCAATTGAACCAATCTGTCGAAGAGATTACTCAGTACCGCTAGCAGGGGGACATGCACACGTTGTCTCGGACTTCACATCAACGTGTGGTGAAAAATATACCACGGGCGCGCACCACGTGGCGGTACCAGGCCACCCCAAAAGTTTTTCAATCTTTTGACCTCTCTTAAACTTCTGGGGTATTTGACATGGCAGGAATTAGCCCAGCCCAGCCCGGTTTCTTAACGGTCCTAGATAGGCTGTGGACTGAGAATCGCGGACCGAGTCCAGAAGAAATACATACAAGACGTTGAAATGGGCTAATTTTGGCCCAGCACGGCCTGGCCCAAATTGTGATTATTGTTGAATTACGTAAAGGGCACTTTAAAAATGAAAACGTGAAGTAACAAAAACAACATTCGGATCTCGTTCCTTAGATCTCCTTAAAGTAAGCCTTTTTCAGCAGACTTTGACAAAACTTCCCGAATAAAATATAAAGCCATATTACTGAGCTGTCCAGGTCAAGTTATGCGTATCTCAACTCTAATGTTACGGATCGACAGTCAAGTGCCGAGAAGTTTTTCGTTTCGAGCTATGAGTAGCGTCGGCCCCCTTAAAGTAATTTAACTTACTAACTCACTAGCGCTACCGATGATAAAGATAAACAAATGTTGAAAGCCGGCCAAAGCCTGAGTCATTTGATTTGCTTTGCTCAGCAGCTGGTCAAAATGTAGTTCCCGGCCAACTGCCCATGTGCTGGAGGCGTCACCCTAAGCTGTTCTTCTGTGGCCATTACATTTGTCACTTTTACGTCGATGAGCAATTATCAAATGTTTAGATAAAATAAATGAAAAGGGATTCAGCTCCTCGTCAGGACCAGTAAGACTGTGTATACCGGTCAAAACGTATGAGAAAATCCGAAAGATTAAACTCGAAGATGACTGTTTCCTCCCGTCCAAAACATAGACCGGAGAGGATCATTCCCAATGAAAAGGGATTGGGGTCCATCATTCACCAAAAAAAATTAACCAAGAAGCCAAACCAACAGTTATATATTGATCGAAATTTCCAAATTTTTCGTATTGTGGTACCATATTTTGCCCTTATTATTTGCTTATGCGTTTTATTAATATTCTTTAACGAGCAATTAAGCAACTGACATCCATAAAAAAAATTAATAATCTTGCAGAAAGCAAGCCAAAAAAGGATTGGAAAAGAAATACTAATCCAACGTCAGAAAGAGAGAAAAGAATGGAGAGAAAACGTTAGTGAGCTGGAATATTCCACTAAATTTCTTTTATACTTTATGGGAGCAATCTCTCTATACTTCCTGTCTCCTGAACCCACCAGGTTGGCCCATTTGTAAAAACCTTTTGAATTTATTTTATTGATTGAATCATTTATATATAGAGCTTGTTGAGATAATTAATCTCTAGGGTTGTACGTACACACGCTCGGTATGTGCAAGTGTTACCATGTGAGGAGTATGAGCGAGTACTTTCTTGGGGGGTTGTGGGAATTTTTTTGCCAATATTAGCGGAGTGTTAATATGTTACTGTAATTCACAAAGAATTTCAGATTCTGAATCTCAAAAGCCCACGACGGGGCTCAAACCCTAGCAGAGGACCAGAAAATGCCAAACGGGGCTAGAGCCCATTGGCTGGGGGTTGTGGTATTGGGTGGTTGTGAGTTTGAGTGATTTTACTAGTATTTTGCGCCGGCGATGAGTTCATTTTATATCAAAAGCAATTGTAAAATTTGATTTTTTTTATCACCATAATATTGAAAAATCACAGCTGTGACATAGTTTCACAAATTTGTTCACATCAATTGATGTTTTTTGTTCTTTATTACAATTGATGTCAAAACAATGTCTTCATCACTACATATTTATCTAAACATAAATGAATTTTTTCAGTGTGACAATGACATACACATTCCGCAATCGTATTCGTTGATATTTGATGAATATAATTGATGATCTCAACAAATTTTTAAATATAGTACTCCACGACATCATATGAAAGTCATCTGGTGGAAGGTTTGCAATTGGGCAAAAGAGAATTCGTCCTTGTCACCCCAACTTCTTTTCTCAACAAAAAAAGGTACACAAAGGAGGAGTATAATAAGCTCTGAAGGTCAGTCCGGTTAATAGGTGGGTTTACTGTCGATACCGTTGATCAGGGTTATAATTTTGGAGTCATGTCGCAAGAAAATAGTTTCTTGCAAATTCTCTAATCCCGGCACGGCATGGATTATTTGTCTTTGAACAAATCAAGAATGTGATTAATTGAGATACGCATAAAAACCGGGAAAAACCAAAAAACCAAAGGAGTCATATTATTCTATTTTGAATTTTATTTCCTAAAGACTCCGACAAATCCTCCTCTGACAGACGGAAACCTCCTGGACTTCTCATCCCAAGCCCGCGATCCAATGAACGGCTGCGATCCTCTCCACCTTCCCATCCCCGTAGTTTTCTCCAACCTCATCGATCACCGTCCATTCATTCCCAGGCCCCACTATCTTATTCTCCATTTCCTTAATTACTTCAATCACCGATCAATGATTGGGCCTCCACCGAAAGCATTTAATGAACTGGTCCCCGCATGCTTTGAAGCGGCTGAATTTCACTTTTCACTCCCTCGATTATTCATTTTGTTTCGAATTTATCCTTGATCGATGAATTAAACCTATTCAGTCCTTAAGCTTTTCTTGTTGAGATATGCACTTGGTCTGATTTTGGTTTGGTAGTCTATTTACTGAATGACGGGGAGTAGGCGAGTGATTTGTTGCTGGAGTCGACATTGAGGCTCATTATCGTCATTCAATCTGGTGATTAATGGGGGAACATTATCACCAAAGTGAAGTGCATATCTACCGTGTATATGCTGACTAATGCAAAAAATTACTCTTTTTTATAATATGGTTAAGAACATCGTTCCTCAATAATAGAAGAAAAGCTGTGAGATTTGCTTATGCGTTGGATTAATGGGTGTAGCAGAATTGCAAATCTACGTTATAAAATGAGTGGTTGGCAAGTATAAATAATAGTACTATATTTTTCCTCCTCAAAATGTAAACCGGCCGCAACTTTAAGTTCAAAACTGTGTAAAAATTATAAGCCAAACAGAGGCAGTGACTTTCGTCCAGTAAATAGGCGGGTATGTAAAATTAAACTTAAAGTAGATATCAATTTGCAAGACTCAAAATAAGTTTAATCGATACATCAAGGACGTATTAAAAAAAATGGAATTATCGAGGGGATAAAAGCGCAATTTATAGCCTTTAAAAACACCAACCCACCCGGTATTCCCACGTGTAAAACCCACCCCGCCCCCGCAACGTCCCTCTGCGTCGTCGCTTTAAAAAAAATAGACAAAAACCGCGCCACCGCCTTCGCGCCTAAGATACGGCGGTTTACGGTGTTCCGGCGACGCCTCCGCCGCCGTCTCCGCCGCATACCACCTCCACTCGCGCTCTGTCTTCCCGGCACCACCTCCTCTTCACGTGGCCCCAGATCTAGAACATTCTCGAGCACTCCAAGGACTCTGTCCTGATTACTCTCCACAAGTTCATCGGCGATGGAGTCGATTTTGGCTCGAGCGTTAGAGTACACGCTCAAGTACTGGCTCAAGTCTTTCTCCAGAGATCAGTTCAAGTTGCAGGGCCGAACCGTACAGCTCTCCAATTTAGGTATAATTCGCTCCGATTGCATTTCTAGGTTGTCTAAATCTAGGGCTTAGATTGTATCTGATTCATTGAAATTTGGTAGATATAAACGGCGACGCTTTGCACGCTAGTATCGGATTGCCGCCGGCGTTGAACGTTGCGACGGCGAAGGTCGGGAAGTTAGAGATTATGGTTGGTAACTTCTTAATCCCGTCTTACAGCATCTCTAATGATTTGAGCGTTTTTTTTTTTTTTTCGAGCCGAAGCTTCTGTTTTGTTATAACTCAGGTGTCCGGGCCAGCTTACGCGCACGTCGACTATATTTTGACTTGTTGTAGTAGTGTTTTGTCAAAATTTGGCAAAGTTGCTCCGGTGGTCTCAGTGTCATTTTTTTGCCTTAATTCATGACGGCGGTTGGATTGCTTGAATAGCTTTCATAAGGATTTGAGCCAAAAAGGTTGCGCCACACCAATGCTGATGCAACACTAAGAGCAAGTCCGTCAGTTGGTGCTAAAATGGCATTGCCAAAGTCATTTTTGGCCTTGCTAGAATGTCGAATAGCCAAAAAGAAGCGAGGTCGCTGCACCGGTATGGTGCCATTTTGGCACAATTTCAAATGCACACCATTGAATCAAACTCATTCCATTCTTTGATGCAATTGAATGGCTTGGATGTGCAAGTTTGGGACGAGAGTGGAGATGGTTTTGCCATTCTTGATGCCAAATTTCAGCTTCGGCATGGGATTGGCACAAGGGTGGGCTTGCTCTAAGTGGCTTTGCCATTTTTTGTGCCAAATTTGGCTTGAGAAATGGCCTACCATTGGAGCTCATTTTTGGGGATCTCATGTCAAATGATGGCTTTGGCTTGAGAAATGGCTTACCATTAGAGATGTTCGTTCTTGTTCATTCTGTTAAGTTTTCTTCGGCTATTCACTGCAACAGTCTTATACTCTGATTGGTTGGTGAAAAACCTATACAAGGAAAAGAAAGTGAAACCTTCAATCCTCTTTGTCCTAAGCTGAATAGTCCCTGTTTTGTTGCTGTTTTCAGAGTCAGTTTAGCAGAACATTTATCTCAAAACTTGTTTGACAGTGATGTCTGTCCTATCCTCAGAATCTTTTTTTCGATAAAATTGAAAAATTGGAAAACATATGAATTCAATGATTGGTTATTAAAAAACCAATTTTGGTAAGTGTTACGCTATGTAGCACGGACACGGACACGGGACACGGACACGACACGACACGGACACTCCGACACGTAAATTTTCAGAAAATGGGGGACACGACACGTTTGGGGACACGTCTATATATATATATATATATATATATATATCAGTCAAGAATAAAAAAAGAGTAAACTGATCATCAATTCTAAACCTTAAATCTAATCAGAGAGAGAGAAAGAAAGAGTAAACTGTGAATATACAGAGAGAGAATGAGAAGATTAGAAGAGCACAGCCACAGGAGAGAGAGGTGAGAGTGAGAGGCGAGAGACACGAGTACAGGAGAGAGAGAGAGAGGCGAGAATGAGAGAGAGGCGAGAATGAGAGAGAGGCGAGAGAGAGAGTCGAACTTACCTGGATTAGTCGTCGTCGTCTTCGATCAGTCTTCTTCTCTGCGTCGTCGATCAGACTTCGTCTCTGTGTTGCGTAGTCTGAGAGCTTGAGAGTGTAACGTACTACTTATAGGCTGGGATAGTTTTAATTACACTTAGATCCATTTTAAAAGTTCTCATATTTGTATTTTTACCCCCGAAGTGTCCCAAAAGTGTCCGAAAGTATCCGTCAAGTGTCTGTCAAGTGTCTGTTAAGTGTCGGACTCCAAATATTGTCCAAAATAACGGGACACTTCTGGAGAAGTGTCCGACACGTGTCGGCCGCGTGTCCGGGCGTGTCGGTGTCCGACACGCGTCCGACACCGGTACGTCACCCCCGGTGAAGTGTCGGTGCTACATAGGTGTTACGCTATTCCGATTTCGCAAAATCAGCCAAACTGGGCCTACCTTTTGTCCAATTTTAAGTAATGGTTTTTGTTTAGAAATTCAGAAACTAAGAACTAGGAAAAATAGGTATTTTTTTTCCTATTGTTTTAGAATCTATGTTTCTTCTACATTCTAACTGAGCCTTGATTACTTTTTGGCTATCCACTCCATCTTTTCTCACTAATTTGTGGTTGATGTTATCTAATGAGTATGATTATGTAAATTTTGAAGCTCCCCTCGGTCAGTAATGTACAAATAGAGCCGATTGTCGTGCGAATTGATAAGCTTGATTTGGTTCTGGAGGAGACTGATGATTTGGATGTAAGTAGCAGCTCAAGTAGGTAATGCCATTCTTCTTCGGCTTAATGTTAGGTTTGAGGGTAAGGTAAGGTTTTATTATTAGTGAGGTCTAATGCATTTCGTATCCTCTTCTGCTTGTAGTGCACAGTCATCACCCAGCTCTGGAAAGGGAAGTGGTTATGGATTTGCTGACAAGGTTAGCCTCTGTCATGTTCTGTTGACTTTCACTACTTGCCACTCTGGCGGGTTATGTAGCGTTTAAGGTCCTTAAACTTAAGTATGGTTTATGACTTTGATTGATTTATTTCGAGTAAATAAGTCCATATAGCCCACTCCAATTACTTATGCCAAGTGCAAGTGATTAAGTGTGTTAAATCTTGCAATAACTAATCTTGGGAATGTGATTTATTTTGATGTGTTCTTTTGTCATGGAATTCGGAAATGGATGGGGTTTGTTCGGTACCTTTCGTTCACCATCTTAGGATTCTTAGCAGGGGCAAAACATCCATAAGAAACTGCCTTCATAGTTGCTTTCCACCATGGATAGAGTTTATACCTGCACTTCGTTAATATTTAAGAACATGTGTGCTGCCAAAAAGTTACTTCTGTCACTCTTTGGAGTTATCAGAGATGGAAGCCAACCTTGATTTAGTTCATTACTTTTGATTCATGTTGAATGAAATTATCTAAACAGGCACCAGGTATGCTTCATCTTGTGAACTAAATTATTCTCTCCGAATGAGATTTAACATCTTACCTGTGCACTGAATGCTGTTACCTCAATATGCTTGGCACATTATTTGAGCAAGGAATGTATCAAGATCTTTAAGTCACCGTGTTATAGCCTCTGGCCAATATAAGAGCCAATGTTCATATGCTGATTAGTACCAGTGCCCCTAACTACTGGATTAATATGGAACCTCCTACTTTATTTCTTTTGCCATTATCGAAAACCTTGGACCACCACCTTTATTCTCATATTTTTATTTTCTTTTCGAGTGTGTGAGTGTATTTGTATCTCTGTGTAAGAGAGAGAGAGGTATTGGTGGTGCAAGGTTTATCAAAGGGTACTATCCATTAGTTACTTGTGTTCATTCCATATGTGTGGCTTGCTAAACTATTTTTAACCCCCTCGGTTCTGTTTATGTTGTTATTATTTTTAGTCTGCAAGAAAAAGGGAAAAAACAATAATTAGTAGAACGAGCTTAAGGTGGTCTCTTTGTGATTCCGTGCTTCTTACCATCTTCTGGTATTTAGAACTTGGATTAGCTTGGGGTTTCTCACTGTTATTATTTCAAAGACATCACATATATTGAGAATCGTTTTTCCTTTGAGTGATGGTTCCTGCTTCCTGCTGCCCCTCATTGATTTATGAACTGCACTGTCTGTTTGACCCTTTTTTGTCAGATTGCCGATGGAATGACAGTAGAAGTGCATACTGTCAATATTCTAATTGAAACTCATGGGGGAGCTCGACATAAAGGAGGAGCAACTTGGTGAGTCTCCTTGCTCAAGGCCCTCAGTTCGTTGATATTTTGATACCCAGTCACCTGTCATCTACCTATTTGTCTATTGTGACACAAAATAGCAGTTGATATTGTCTCCAAATATTGGCTTGGTTAACATCACAAAATTCTTTGGGCTTACTGCCAAATTTTATGTATTGGATAGAAATGCTTAACTTTAGAAAACATTATCTCCTTATGCTGACACTGTGCTATGGGGAACTTTCTACAGTTCACATAATCGTGATCCTCATACTTTACTATCGAAATTATAGATATTGTGTACAACAGCACTTTCGTGCTCTTTAAAATCTACAATAAGATCCAACTTTACCGGCATTTGTCAAATAGCCTAAGGCCCAAGAACTGGCATTGCTTTGTTCAGTTGAGGCTGAAGCACTACCCTCATGAATGTGCGCTTTCCAGAGGGTAGGGGCTAATTATCGCAGTGTGGAAACTCCGTTCCATGCCCTTATGGGGACTCTGCCTTTATACTTGCTGGGTATGTTTGTACGTATGTGTGATTTTTTTCACTTTGTGACCAATCAGGGCATTACCTATGGCATCTCTTACTATCCGTAATGTTCTGCTCTTCACAACTAATGAAAGTTGGCAGGTAATTTTCCAACAGTGCAGTACAATTATCTCTACCTGCTCACCAAGCAGTTGCTTAGTCACAAAATTTACTGTAACAGGCTGTCAATTTGAAGGAAGCAAGGGACTTTTCCAATAATAGAAAGTTCATTTATGTGTTCAAGGTAATTATGCCGGCATCAATGTCTATTTTCTTTTCCAATTTTCAACTCTGTAGGACTCTTCTTAGTTTAGAAGAAGTTTAGGCTGCAAGACTAGAGAAAATACCAAGTCGGCAAGTCATGTCTGGGATGTGGTTTACTGGTTCTAACTGCTTTATTACGTTTTCTCTCAACAATTTAAAGCATAGCCGCATAGGGATGCACGCTTTCCTGAATTTCCTATCTCTGAGGCTTTTTACCATTAGTTGTTTAAGCTATTGCTAGTCTCTAATCTCTAGGCTTTACTAGTGCTGTTGTACTCTTGACAGTCTTGATTCAATGTAAGTAATGCCTTTTCTCATTTGTGGTTTAACCAGAAACTTGAATGGGAATCCTTATCTATCGACCTTCTGCCTCATCCTGACATGTTTTCTGATGCTCATTTTGCGTCTGCTCAAGACGGATCCAACAAGAAAGACGATGATGGGGCAAAACGAGTGTTTTTTGGTGGGGAACGATTTGTTGAAGGAATATCTGGACAGGCTTATGTAATGCAAATTTGATGCTTGAAGTTGATTCTTATTGAACTTTGTTTTTTGCTAGAGACCAGTCTTATGCTAGGAGCATTTACTATATTTTTGTGATTATGTTCAGATTACAGTACAGAGGACAGAACTAAACAGTCCATTGGGGCTTGAGGTTCAGTTGCATATCACAGAAGTTGTTTGCCCAGCTTTAAGTGAACCAGGCAAGTTATATGTTTTATGTTGCACTGTTACGTTATCTGTTGGTTTGGTTATGAATAGCAAGGTATTAAGACACCATTATGTGAGCAGGATTGCGTGCTCTTCTACGCTTCTTTACGGGATTATATGTTTGTATAAATAGAGGAGATTTGATTCCAAATGCTCAACAGGTATTGAGTTGCCATTATCGTTATACTTTCGATCACATTTGCTACTAAAAACATTATATAGTTAGCTAGACGTAGACAGATAGTAACCGAGTTCTCAGGCTCTCTCTGTCTCTCTGTGTGTGTGCATGTGTGTGTGAACCGTTCAGCGTGCTACAGAAGCAGCAGGACGTTCCCTGGTCTCTTTTACTGTGGACCATATTTTCTTTTGCATCAATGATTCTGGTTAGTGTTTCTTTGCCCTTGAAATATCTAGTTGTTCCTTCCTTTCTTTCTGTGAAGATATATTTTTGCAGGCAATTTAGTTGGTTTCTTGAAACCGTTTGCTAACAGTCAATTGATTTTACCTGCAGAGTTCCGACTTGAACTTTTGATGCAGTCGCTCTTCTTTTCTAGGGTATCTTCCCATAACACCTGAACTAGATTTACACAGAGTCACTTTGCATTTCTACAAATTCCCATAGGCCTCATGTCGTGCCATTTCTGTTTTCTTTTTATAAGTAGTTTTCCGTCACATGTTGTGTATACTTTTTGCAGGCAAGTGTTTCTGATGGAGAGAATGGCAGATGCTTGACGCAGGTGAGGATAGGCGGACTTTTTTTAAGGTATACGTCAATGTATTTCGCTTTTGTACATGTTTCTAGCTAGTAAATAGTTTTTTTTTATTTTATGTCAATTGTTTTTTGTTCTACTTCTCTTATGAGGTCATTCTAGCTCATTTATAGTTGATTAGATTCCTTGGTTTCTGTCTGAATGGTTTGCATGAATGGGACCTGGTATGTTTTTGTTAATGTTAAGAGGTCAAAATTTATGTATTTCACCAATTCCAAATGCATTAATTCTTCATAGTGGATTTACCATTTGACAAATGAGTTCGGAATTTTTCTGTTTTATACGGGTGGCTTCTGGGAGGTAACATTGTGTATTGCGAGCAAGCAATAACAAATAGGATTATATGACAAAAAGGATTATCTTTAGCACTTCATGTTGTTGGTTTTATTTGTCCATTATGGTCAAGCCATTATAAAACTGATGATTAATCTTTATGTGATCGCTTAAAATGCAGGGATACCTTTTCACACCCTCCATCCACGTTAGTGCAACCATCAATGCAGGCTGCTGCAGAAAATTTTCTGCATACTCCAGAGTTTGGTATATTTTGATACACGCTTCGTCCCGGAAGAAGTTACATCCAACTATTGGATATCATCTTGTAGAACTTGATTCTGTCAGTAAAGTTTGTCTTTCTTCTGTTGTTTAAACAGGTAAGAGCTTTTGTCCTCCAATATATCCCCTGGGGGACCAGCCGTGGCAATTAAATGTAGGTGTGCCTCTAATATGCCTTCATGAGATTCAGGTCCAGCCCTCCCCAGCCCCACCATCTTTTGCTTCACAAACGGTTGTGGATTGTCAGCCTCTTATGGTATGCAACTGTTATTTCAGCGACAGGCCTCTTAACATTCACTTCTTCTAATAGCATTTGTTTTGAACATTATTTTTGTGTCTATGTTCAGATTCACCTTCAAGAGGAATCCTGTCTGAAGATTGTCTCCTTATTAGTAGATGGAATTATGGTCAATCCTGGTGCTGTTTTACCAGATTTCCCAGTTAACTCCATCAAATTCAATCTCAAAGGCTTGGATATCACTGTTCCTGTGGACATGGAAAACCCTATCTATTCTGTGGCCAGCAGAAAACCTAATTTTGGTAGCTGTTTTGCTGGAGCAAGGCTCCATATTGAGAATTTGTTTTTCTCAGAGTCACCTTCCTTATCTCTCAAGCTACTGAACCTGGAGAAGGATCCTGCTTGCTTTTGTCTCTGGGAAGATCAACCGGTTGATGCTAGCCAGAAGAAATGGTGTACTGGAGCCTCTCTCCTTAGTTTGTCTTTAGAAACATGTGATGAAGCAACTGGACTTCAGAGTTCTCCTAACTCGTCTTCAGGATTGTGGAAATGTGTCGAGCTGAAAGATGCCTGTGTTGAGGTGGCTATGGCTACTGCAGATGGCAGTACATTAATTATTGTTCCTCCTCCGGGAGGCCTTGTCAGAGTCGGTGTTGCTTGTGAACAGTTTTTCTCAAATACATCAGTTGAGCAGTTATTTTTTGTCCTGGATCTGTATGCCTATTTTGGTAGTGTCGGTGAAAAGTTAGCCATAATTCGAAAAAGTAACCAAATGAAGAGAACTAGAAATGAAGGTTTAGGTGGAAGAATAATTGAAAAGGTTCCTAGTGATACTGCTGTCAGCTTGGCAGTGAAGCTCCTCCGGCTAAGATTTCTGGAATCTTCCCTTGCAGATATTCAGGGAATGCCGCTGGTTCAGTTTCTTGGAGAAAATCTATTCGTTAAAGTTACTCATAGAACCCTTGGAGGTGCAATAGCTATTTCATCCAGTTTATGTTGGGAGAGTGTTGAGGTGGATTGTGCAGATACTGAGGGGAATTTATCACATGAGAATGGTGTTCCTTTAACTGCTTTTGAAAATGGTCATCTGATGGTCGGGAATGGACGCCCTCAACTGAGAACTGTCTTTTGGGTGCAAAAGAGACTGAAACTTCGATCACATGGTAACACTTCATTGGTTCCATTTCTGGACATAAGGATGGTGCATGTGATTCCATACAGCACACAGGATATGGAGTGTCATAGTTTGAGTCTGTCAGCTTGTATTGCTGGTGTTAGACTTGGGGGAGGAATGAATTATGCTGAAGCCCTCTTGCATCGATTTGGAATACTTGGACCAGACGGTGGTCCTGGGGAAGGGCTCTCTAAAGGTTTAGAAAACTTATCTGCAGGGCCTTTATCGAAACTTTTCAAAGCATCACCTCTGATTCCAGATGATCTCCAAGAGAATATGAACAGTAAGTTTCTTTTAGAAAACAAAAGTATTTTTGAATTGTCTTGCTGTTTTCCTGGAATCTTTATGGTGTTGGCCTCCCTTGCCCCCAATTTTCCTTTTTGTATCAGATGGAACTTCAGGAGATGGGAATGACAATGTTTTGTTGCACTTGGGTACGCCTGATGATGTGGACTTGACCATAGAATTGAAAGATTGGTTATTTGCACTTGAAGGGGCACAGAACAATACAGAAGGGCAGTGGTTACACAATGACGAAGGTCTTGGCAGAGAAGAGAGGTGCTGGCATACAACTTTTGAAAAATTGCAAATGAAAGCAAAAAGTAGCCCAAAGCATGTGGTGACTGTAAAAGAAAAATCACATCGACTACACAACTACCCTGTTGAATTGGTAACGGTGAGAAAGCTTTCCAACATTCCGTTTTAATTGTTGTCAATAGGAAGTGATAGAGCATTGAATGTGATCTCATTTATCGTAAATTGGTCGTAGATTACTTACTTCCCTTCTTATTGAGTCAAATAACATCTAAATATTTCTCCAAGATTTTGTTTGAATTGTCTTTGTGAGATGGCCTGTTGACATTTTAGTATGCTAAAGCTCCAATCTTAGGATACTGTGTTTATTGAAGTTTGTTTTCAGATGGTTGGGTAACTTTATAATAACAGGGAAGCTGTTTTCATACCAACTTAGACTTGTAGTTGTCTCAAAGCAAAACGCAAGTTATTGAGCCTAACGTTTGTGACTTGTGAGTATGGGGGTTAGTTACAATGGACATCTGAACTGCTCTAGGATATATTTGGAAACAGTTTCCTTTTCAGATTTGTTGGAGTTGAATGTTATGATCAGACAATAAAGCTATAGAGGTAATACCAACTTTTCACATCAGCAGCTGACTTATCTGGTGGGATAAATTTAGAGTTAGAAACTTTACATGATGTGGCTTATTCTCGAGAAGTATAATATTGGTTTCCTTTGTGTTAACTTGCTGCTTTAAGAGTGTGGGTGTTTGGTTGGGTCTCTGGGTACCATATTGGTTTGTTTTGTAGCTTATAGTCCTATTATTAAATTTCGTTGTGCAGCTTGTGGTGTGGATTAAATCCAACTTAATTGTTGTATTCCTTGTAATTGGTTGTATCTGATGAGCGTTTGCTAATAGCCGTATTACTTCCCATTTTCTGCATGACATCAAGTGGAAAAAAATTGTGCAGGTTGGTGTGGAAGGTTTGCAGATCTTAAAGCCCCAGGCACAAAAGCTTATCCTTCGGGATGGATTACCTCTAGAAAGGCCCAAAGAGGCTGTTGACTCATCTGGTGGGATAAATTTGGAATCTAGCATAGTAATATCTCAAGACAATGTCAATTTGGAGATGGTGAAGTGGATGGTGGAAAACTTCAAATTCTCTGTTAATCAGCCGGTAAATAAAATAAAAGTTGTGAACTATTTTACTGTTGTCTCTTATGATTACACGTGGTGATAAGTCTTATTCTGTAGATTGAGGCGGTTGTGACAAAGGATGAGCTGCAGCACCTTGCTTTTCTGTGCAAGTCTGAAGTTGATTCAATGGGTCGCATAGCTGCTGGTGTACTAAGGGTTCTGAAGCTGGAGGGATCGATTGGAGAGGCAGCCATCAATCAACTAAGCAACCTAGGTATGCCCTTCTTTGACATAAGTTAAGGGTATTTTAAATTCTTACTATCGTTGACATCCTGAAATACCAGATAGACTGAGTGTGATATTTTTACCAACACTAGTCAATAGCAAGGGTTCAGGATTGGTACAGGTCGTACAGGATCATAAGAATTGGGGAGGTATAAGGGATGACTATACCTAACTTAATGCTAAAATAGTTGTTCAAACATTTTTTAGTGGTTGAAGACATTTGTTGGAGATTAAACATTGTCTTCATCTGTTATAGTTCTTAGCTATCGAGCAAATCCTAGTGAAACAACGGGATGGATCTTTCCGGAAGAGGATCTGTCTCATTGTTCTATTTTGTTTAAATAGGCACTTGTTGTTTATTGTCTCATAAAAGTGTTGCCATGGAAGATTGAATTCTGAAAAACAGTAATGTATCTATTTCTGAATGTAGATGAAGATTTCTGAACTCTATTTGCAATAACCTTGTAATTAATGTACTTCCGTTTTGCACGTTCTAAAAAACACCGAATACCAAGGGTAGGTTGGTGGTTCTGCTCCGTTGCTTATATGAGCATATTAGTCATAGGACCTTACATCGTTGTCTTCGATTTTCATGCAATTCATGACTTGTTTGCAGGAAGTGAAGGGTTTGACAAGATTTTTGTCCCAGAGAAACTTAGTAGGGGCAGCTGTGTTGGCAGTAATGGGTTCACTCCACCTTCAAATACCACGGGTGAAAGTGCGTACTCTTCAACTATGGAGTCGACAGTGGTTTCACTTGAGGAATTGGTTGCGGATTCTCAGTCAAAGTGTGCGGCCCTAACTGCTGGATTATGCAATTCAGAATCTTCCATACAGCACCTTGCTGAAATTGAACAACTTGCTCAGAAACTTGAAAGCATGCAGAGTTTATTGACAAGATTACGGACTCACATATGATTGGCCTTTTTCTTGTGATTCGTTTGTGTACAAGTTGGGATAAAAGTATCCCAATCGAAGAGTTTGTGCATTCTTTTTGTATATAGATAGGCATACAAATACATGATGTGTGTATGTACCAATTAGTCATATAGAAGGGAATCAAACCATCGATCCAACTGGAGATCTTGGATGCCAGTTTTGTAATGTACCTGTATTTATCAGATATGAATACGTTTTGTGCTTTACCCCCTAAGTTTCCTTGCGACAAATGACAATCCTAATCGTTATTTCAGACTATGTTGTTGTTGTAATGCACTGGTTATTCGCCGAGCAAATGCAAGGTTATGTTTGGATCATGAATTCGTGGAGGGATTTACAGACATCTTGTGAAAACGAGAAAATAAATAGAACTTATTGTTTTCATTATCTTTGTATCTTTTGCTTGTCGACGATTTGATTCTTTCTTATTCCTCCATAAGGATATGGGTTTATACCATATCATGAAATTTTCTTCTTGTCTTTGGGCTTAACCTTTTTTTTTCCTTTCTCGCGATAAACACAAGTTGGGTGATCCAAACACAATCTAAATTTAACAAGGAGAGGGGCTCCAGTGTAATTAAGACCTCTTGCCAAACACAGAAGATATTTTCCCATTTATCTTGCTCTCTATTTATCTTGCTCTCTTATTATCAAAACTTGTAAAGAACTATCAACAATAGGGACAAACCACCATATCCCCTCCCCTCAAACTGCCATGGCTTCCACTTTTGCTAAATTCCTCTCTCCTGCACTTACCCTCCCTCTGCTTCACCCTTGCCCAAAACATAAACACTTGACCATAAAATGCACTTCAAACACATCCCCTGAACCTGATGATTTCCCACCCCCAGACTCTGAAACCACCAACAGCGCAGAAAATTTCCCCATTGAAAAGAGGAGAAAGTCTGCAATAATAAGAGACAGAAAATCAAGAGTGGGTCTTGTAAAGCCCGAGCCGCCGAATTACGAGATAGGGTGGAAGAGAACTAAGCCGATTCAGGTGGAAAAGCCGAATGGGTACGTGATTATGGACTTTTTGGAGAAGTTGGTGGGACTCATGGATAGAGAATATGGATCGACAACGCTGCTGGCGAAAGTCGGAGAGATCGTGGCCGAGGGGGCGAGAGAGGAGGCAGAGGTGTTGAGAGAGGAAGGGAAAGTTGATGACAGAATGGTAACAGAGTTGTCCAGAGTTTTGAAGTTGATGGAGATGGATTTGACTATGGTTAAAGCGGCTGTGAAAGAGGAGACAATCAAAGAGAGGCTTGAGCAGGCCAAGGCTAGGTGCAGGCAAGCTATTCTAGTTGCTAATTCTTTTTGACTGTTTGTTGTGTTTGAGGCAACAAAGAGTGAAAAAAAAAAATACTCTGTTTTGGGGGTGAAAAATCAAGTTCGTGGGTGAAAAAAATTTCAAGTTTTCACGAGTCTTCAGCAAAACTGGAATGGTGCAGTTGTTTTGATATTTCATGGTGTAAAAAGAGATCAAATAAATGTACTTCAGGTGGGAAGGCCCTGTTTAATCCTCTAGTCATTGTTCTTATCTTTTGTTGTGGATTTCAAAAATCTTTCGCGCGATGTAATCATTTTTCACAGGGTTTCTGCATTTGCCCGTCGGATTAGCCTAAAAGTTAATAAGCCAACAAAGATGCCTCAAACAATTTCCATAAAAGCAGAGGAAAGAAGAACAGAAGCTAGGTGTAACTTGCTTTTCTGCATTACCCACTTGGTACTTCCATAAGTTTGGATTGGGGGGTTCAATTCCAAGACCCTCGCTCTCCCACATTGTGTAACTACGAACTTCCTGATAATTATAAATAGATAAAAGTAAGGTCTCTAATAAAGATTTAGGTTGTTTATTGGTTTTCTAAATTGGTACCAGAGCTTTGTTCGCTCTAATACCGATTGCTGAGAATTAACTTACCGAAAAAGAAAATTCTTATGTCTTCTTAATCATAATCTCCTAGAAAAAGAAAATCAGTATGGGGAAAAGAATTTTCATCCTATATGCATAATACATATACGTTTTTATATATATGTGTGATTATGCTGCTCAAAGTAGTGATTTATATTACAACTTTGAAGCGGTTGGTGGAGTAGTTTGTCGAATGATGCGATTATGAAGCTATACATTAGTGGAGTTTGTTTAATTTCCCTCAAAACCGAGAGTTGAGAAAAACTGCAAAAGGACAATGCTACTATTAAATTTGATTCTCTGCATTACCCACTTGGTACTTCCATAATTTGGGTTGGAGGGTCCAATTCCAAGCATGAAATACAAACGCCAAAGGATTCACTTCTTTATAGGTAAGGCCAGACCCTTACTCTCCCACATCGTCTAACTACAAACTTCCTAATTATTATAAATAGAAAAAAGTAAGGTCTCTAATAATGATTTAGGTTGTTTATCGATTTTCTAAATTGGTGCCAGAGCTTCGTTCCAGAATTTCACTTCTGGAACCTGGCTCTGATACCAATTGTTGATAATTAATATGCCGCCTAAGTTTTTTGCTGTTAGGATCGAAACACACACGCACACGATTTACGAGTATAAACAGTACAGAAATCAACACAACAATATACGTGGTTCCCCAAAACCGGGTACGTCCACGGGAGCGGTTACTGTTCTTATTATCACAGTTTCAGTACATTAGGGTTTTACAATAGAGAGCCTTATATACCCGCTCTATACAAACCCTAGCCCGAAGCAAACCGGTAGCGCTACATAGAAACCAATGTAGCGCTACCCTACCCAAAGCCAATCCGGTAGCGCTACATGGAAACCCCAGTAGCGCTACCCACAGCCCTGTTGAGCCACACTTCCAACATTTGCCCTTGGTAGTGTAGTTTGTGATTGATGAGATTATGAAGCTAAACATTAGTGGAATTTGTTTAATCTCCCCAAAAACCGAGAGTTGAGAAAAACTGCAAAAGTATAGGGCAATGCTATTAAATTTGATGGGCTCGAATGGGTAGTTTTATTTTTTTCTGATTAGTTATGTCAACGCCACCCACATTTACAATTTAGGTTGAAGTTGAAGAGGCGAATGTGTTGGTTTTTGAAGTTGAAGGGGTCAAAGTGAATTTAGCTCAAAGTACATGAGGTCAAAGTGATAATATCCCACGATTTTCACAGGATTATAGGGGGCGACTATTCGCAATCCTCAAATTTTCTCCCGTAACCCGTTAAAAATTTTTGAAAATTATATTTCAGTAACTACATGACGAAAATATGTTCAACCTTCGGTAAACAACTACCGAACATACATTTCGGTAAATAGCTGTTGAAAATAAGATTATATTTCGGTAAATACATGTCGGAAATGCACAAGAAACATATATTTCGGTAATTGGATGCTGAAAATGTATCTCAATTTCGGTAACTAACTGTCGAAAATGTATCTCAATTTCGGTAACTAACTGTCGAAACATATGGAAATTTTTAACGGACTACGGGAGAAAATTGAGGGGTGCGAATAGCAGCGCCCGGATTATATTCACCACAAGATAAGAATAACCACCGGTGGCGGGAGATCTTCATGTTCATACATGGAGAAAGAACAAACTAAAAGCATGGAGTACAATTTAAGACACCCCGATCGTTTGGTAAAGATTTTGAAGGAGATTTTAGGGTAATGAGAGAGAGAGAGAGAGAGAACGCGGGGATAAAACTTACTGAAAACCATACTAAAAGAGAGGAATGGTTCTGGAAACCCAAGTGAACAAAGCCACGGCGTCGAAAAGCAGCCCATACACGACTTCAGTTTTTCCTTTTTTCCAAAGGAACATGACTTTAGCTGCGCTCCCTAAATCTAGCTGAGGTTTAGACTATCTGCTCTGCTAAAAATAGTTGTAACCACTTGTAAAGTTCATGCTTTCTAAAATGTTGTTCTTATTTTGCCAAAAAAAGAGAAAGGGGAGCAAAGCAAGTCCAAACTTTTCTGAATATTAATATTAAATTAAAATATCCGCTATTTGGATACAAGGCTTAAGCAACACTGCAATGCCGACTGCACATTCTTCTCACCTCCTAATTTTCATTTCCTACTTCTCATTGTGAATCCACATGCATTTTATTCCCTCGCCATGTCCTTTTTGTTCTTCTTCTTCTTCCCCGTACCGGAGGCAGGCTTGATGTAAGTTGCTTTGCATGCTTTGATGACACACTGAACATGAGGATCATCTTTCGGCATTTTGTTTAGCATTTTCGTTGCGGATGCGTGAGCCCCGGAAGCCAAGAGGGCTTGATACATCCTGCACATCAATTATTAAGAAGAAAAAACCATTTAAGGAAAGCAAAAAATGTAACTTGTTTCAGATTTGGAATGCCCCCAAATTCATATGCTCTATGCTGAAATTCACAACAATCGATTCACTCGAAGTATGCAAAAACGGGAAAGCATTCCAGTACAACCAGTAACCTGCTAAATGAGTGAGATTTTTCTTCTTATCATTCAATTGAGCTAACAATATCCTAGTGGTATGTCGATTCCAACTTATTACAGCAGTCAAAAATACCCAAACAACATTTTATGGCACCAACATAGTAGCGACAGTATTCTCAAAAACAAAACCGTGGGAGTGACAGTCAAATGCTTCCACATTATAATCATGAGATGTGCGTCGTATGGCATACTGATCAATAACAAGACATAAAGGACTGGTGTATCCCTATGTATGTTTTCCAGCATTCCTCAGCCTTGTGATGCTTAGTTTTGGGGTTGTATCCCTGTTTCTGTGTTGTTATGTTATAGTTTTCTGTTCCTAGTTTAGGCATACAGTGTTCTGGAGTGATTTTTGGTTTTTCTGTAACAGATTTTCAAAGCCATCCCCTTGATTCTTTTGGTTTTGGTTCCTTAATAAAAGAATTGTTCCCAAAAAATAATAATTAAGGAATTACTTGCCTTAAGTAACTTAAAACATTATAAGGAAGCCCGGCTATCTGATACTCTTTCCAAATTAGATTAGAACTCTGCAGGTCTTTGGCACTAGCACAGGCACCAAGAAGAAAATCAAGACTTTTTCGTGAAGGGCGAACATCAAGCTGTTCCTTAATGGCTTGAAGCAAATTCAGGCCAAACTGCATATCTGCACGCTCTGACTCAGCAATTTTTGAAAATACCTGCTTCATGGTCACCATTGAAACTAAAGAATTATTACAAGACTGCACGCTATGATTTCTGGATATTGGTAAAGTACTTACAAAGTTATTCTTTGTATCAAAATGAACATTTCAGGTCCTTGAAGATTCCCAATACGAAGTATTACCTCCGTCCCATATTCTTAATCTTTGTTCACCATTTCAGGCATCTCGAAAAATCATTGTATTTCTCTATAAATATATGCACAATTGTTTACAAGATAAACTAATCAAGATCCCTTTAATTGGTCAAGAAAATCTCAAGATTTTTCCAAAAAATATATAATCTGTTGACAAGATTAAAGGGTATGACTGCTATCAAGAATACGAGACGGAGGAGGCAGTAGTACTTTCTATCATGATTACAAAAGTAAACAACTAAACCTCATCAAAAATAACTTCTGTAGCGACTTCATCATCACAGAACTTGTCCACTAGTTGCTTCAGCAAATCAACAGCAGAACTAAACCAAAGAAATCAAGACATTTAATTAAGTGGATACCGCAAGAGCTCTATCAATAAATAACTGGGTGGCACATTACCTTAAATGCTTGAATTGTACACAATACAAAATGACTTTGCAGCAGCCATCAATCCACAAATCTGAATCCTTTAATTCCTCAAGTAGTTGAATCAATCTACTCAACTGCCCTTCAGTTTGAAGGTGATCCTGAAGGGTAACTATGAATTATGAGTCTTGATAAGGTAGAGCACACGAGGGATACATTATGAATCTTACCATGAGACATATGATGGCTTTGGGCTCCAGATTGCATTCAGCTTCTTTGATTTCTTCACAAACGTCAAGGGCCTCTGAAATCTGCCCGTGTGATGCAAGAGCTGAGGCAAGTACACTTTTAATTTCACTTAAGCTCTTTACGGGTACTCCTTTGTCCAAGACTACCTATAACCATGCGTTAGAACTATGAGATCTTCGTACATAACTTCACATTAAATTATCACGAGGCCCTAGGTGACTAACAGCACAAGTTTCCAAAGACAATACAATGGGAAATACCACTTAGTTGAACAAAATTGGAAGGTGCAGAAAAATAACCAATTGATTGCATACTCTCTATACAACAATTGGAAAGAGGGTGGAAAACCAAGTGCCTCAGAGATTAGATAGGTGAAAAGAAAAACCAACTAGGACACTGATGCACCACATTCTGACAGAAAAGTGCTGAAAGGTCCATATCATTTTTACCATTTACTTGTTAAGTACTATTTATTAACTGAATTATTATTGGATTTTCATGGGGAAAATTTTATGCTCTCATAGGAAACTAAATTTTATTAATTAGACCAGGGGAGCAATGAAGACCCTGAAAATACTGAACGGTATTAGATTGAAAAAATATGTAAGCCACGGTCGCAAGAATGTAACTTCAACAAAGACATAATTGGCTAGTACCAGAATGACAGTTCATGAGTTTTGTGAGAAAAATATGTAAAATCAGTAGAGATACTAATAAGAGGTGACCATGCGTAACTCTGAGTGATGACCAGATCAACACAGACAATAAGATATTTTCCAAGGTTACAATAGAAAATGAATTAAGGGGCGATCCAGAAGCTATGAAAGTCATAATTATACCTTCTTTGCCTTCTCAAACTGACCGCAAGCAGCATATGCGTTTATAAGTGCCATGAAGATATGCTTTGTAATTTGAACCCCAGAACACTTCAGTTCTTCATAATACTACAAGAAGATCACTAAATCAGCCTCCTTAATGGCATTAGAAATACTTTTCTTCTTCCATTTCTTTTTACTCCCTATTTTGTAAGGAAAAATGGCACTATAAACTGGTTGAAATCACAAACAATCTTCTGCCATCTGACAAGAATACATGAGATTGCCTACTCACGTAATTCAAAGATCAAACAGGCACCCCAACGTGACTTGCAGTGGTTATTAGAAACTAACCTCTATGAAGCCCATGTAGAATATTAGAGAGGCAGCTCTACAGTTATGTAAGTTCTAAAATATTACAAGCACTATATTCTACCAAAGTTATCTGTAAGCCATTTTGATGTGCACGGATCATTAAATGGACTAATTGGCTAATTTAGTGTTCAAGAGATGTATGAGCAGTAGGCCATGGTAAACGTGAATGAGATGAACGAAAGATGAATTCCATAGGTCACAGATTCACAGTCAGCTGCTAGATATAAAATGTTAACTGAAATCAACAAATTAAATCCAATAGCCTCATTCTGAAAGAGGGAAAACTTATAATCAACTTTTAGACAAGAAGGTGTGCAAACTTCTACCATAGCTAATGTAACTGAACCAAAGATCATAATCTAAGTGCAGGACAGGTGAGATTGCCAAAACAGAGTTCAAACTACCTTAACAATATCCTCCTCAAGGACACAGTTCCCTATAAGATAGGTGAAAGTCTGAGAATCAGGTTTTACATCTGCATCCTCCATTTGCATAAGAACCCTCAAACCAGCATGCATGTTTTTCTGTAGAGAAATATTGAGATGAAGCAGGTCAAGCAGAAAATCCACACTGCATTGTAAGCAGGAAATCACACTTTAGAGCTTAAACTCCTTTTGATGCTAACTCAACAATCCAGTGCATAAAACAAAAACCGTGTCTGAATCTTGACAATCATAAGTAGCCATAATTACAATTTACAATGCCTCCAGAAAACTGTAAAAAATGTTTGTCGCACAATCTCATCTAAACCACCAACACATGAATACAACAGATGAATACAACAGTATGGCATTATGTGTTCGCATATGCAAGGAAATTTGAATATACAACTCGATGTAAAAAGGAAGAAAACCAACACTGGTCAGGCAGACACATTGGTTTCAATGACACCAAGAGTTCAACAACCCGGTTCATGAATTTGGTTTCCGCTTCCTCGCACAAATTGGCTGATACTTCTGACATGGTTACACCTAGATCATGACAAGGCTGCCCGGTCATCTTTGTTTAGGAAGAAATAGGTTGTAACAAATTTCTTCTTGTGGAATCTTGGCCCACCATAGTTTGAAGATGGCAAACTGGTCCAATCCCGACTGGTTCTCATTTAAACCTGAATTCAGCATTTGCTTCTTTTTCTCACAAATCTCTTCAGCAGTTTGTAATGTCAATACTATCATCCACTTCAAATTTCAGGCAAAGATAAGATCGTAACCTAATTGCCTATACCCACTCCATGAAAGATCCCATGTGAAAGAATCGAACGTAACACTCTGTAGTTGAGATCTATATTCTAGGACGAATTGAACAAAACACTCATCTAAACCTCTAGAATACTGCAAGCACAATGTTTTCTAGGACCTATATTCAAGCCATTTCTAACGAATACTGACAAAAGCCGTATCAACCAAAACGACAAAAGCCTGTAAAGAGATCAATGAAACAATGTTGAGTAGTCAAGAAGCAGCTCTACATGCTAGCATGAAGCAGCTGATAGTGACTGATTACACACACACAGATACAAAGAGGGAGAGAGCACACTCAAGAGGCTATGCATGAGATTCGCAAAGAATCAAAAAGGTTGAATGTAATGTCGTTTACTCTTCTTTTCTAATTCCCGATGAAAGCCACCAAGTAAATAAAGAAGACACACATACAAGTTAATGAACAGGACATGTGCATCCCTGACCTGTAAAACTGGGAACGCGTAGCAGGAAAAAAAGGATATGTACTGAGGTGAATGTCAAAACAGTAATGTCAAAAAAGTTAAATAAACCAAAGCATGCATCACAAGCAACAGCCCAGAACAAGAAATATTGAAGCCGACACTATTGACTTCTAGAATGCAGCACAAAACCGTATAACTCGAGGGAAAGTAATCTGTGAAACAATACTAATGAGGAGTTTACTAACTGTCAACAAAAATAGAAAGACTCAACAGAGGAAGAAACTGAGGAAGTCACCTCCCGGAAATATCCTGCCATTATCGCATTGTACATGCCTGCTGTAGGCATCAAGTTCATATTCTCCAGATCTTTGATCATGTTGTACGCACCTTCAAACTGCAGTGAAGGAATACAAAGGTTACATGCTTCACTAGGTAATCAAACAATTTATCAGCATATGAAGAGTAAACCAAAATGCAACAACAAAGAAAACTTACATCTTTCATTTTTACCCTCAAATTTATCATAGCCCTGAAGGTCTCATTGTTTGGCTTCAAGTTGTTATGACAAATCATTGAGTAGATACGATGAACCTTAGAATCATAAGACAGAACGTAAGAATACTTTCAACTACAACTGATATGGCCCCAAAAACTTTCGCATTTAATAGCTGGAATCCCCAGATAAATACTACCATACACTGCCTCCTCAAATTATTAATCGCAGTATCTTTTATATGCAGACAAACAAGTATACGAGGGCATTTATACACATTCTGGTCAAAAGTCGAAACTCCCCCCCCCCCCCCAAGAGTAAAATCCTGGTCTGAATAAGTTAAACTCACTAGCGAACTAAGCAGCCATACAAAGTCAAGTGAAAAAGATGGCAACAGCTAGAGAACTAAATATTTTCAAAAGAAGACCACGCATATAAGTTCAAGGCATCTGTGTTAATTACTACTTTAGGTTTTAGACCTTATATCATCCAATGCCTAGTATCATCAAAAGATCCTATGTGGCAAAATGAACACACTCCAATATCAGTTAATGTACGACGCCTAACTATCCCATACTTGATTTGCCCAGTTGCCAGACTACCTGATGGCAATCCCATTATGTCAGGGTGCCAGAGGAGCAGTTACGTAGACACTTTACATCGGCTTCTAATCAAACAATGTGTCACCCATCAGACTGGAACCTGCATTTTTGTTATCAGCAGCATGCTTATCCTTGATTTACCTCTGTAACTTAGTATCACTAGGAAAAGTAAGACAGTAGCCACGCATTCACTGTTTCCGCTTGAGGAAAAGCCCAAATTTCATACACAAACTCAGGTGGTTAACAGCGCTAATAAGACTATCTTCTACAATATCCACATAAGCATTCATACAAATATCCTTTAATGGATACGTTAAAGAAGATAACACAGGTTAATAAGAGAGAAGCTGACATACCAAATTGTAGTCACAACTCTCCTCACATGCACATAATATTGAATGAAATGTCTCTATCGATAAGGTCAAACCTGCTTCAAACATCTGATCAACTATATCAAGAGCTACATGTGCCTACATTAAAATGATTCAACATATGTCATCTCAAAGCAACATACAGAAGAAAACTCAAAAACTTATAGGAGTCATAATGCCAAGTAGATCAGTTTATACCTTCAGCGAATTGCAACAATGCCCAATGAGCTTCTCATATGCTGCAGAAGAAGGCACCACCTCTAATTCCAAATGCAGAAGCTTAAATTTTGAAATGACATCATCAACCTTCAATGGACGATAGGTGCGCATTCAGGAGAAGAACAACTTTAAAAAACAAGAAAAATAGAAGACTTGATCAAAATGCTAGAAAATCAACCTCGTCACATGGACTCTTCACAATGTATGTAAATACCCATACCGGACATCGGACACTTGGACAAGTGTGTGGAATGGCCATCAAACAAATGTACCCAATTTAGAAGCTTGGATCCTTAATTCTATGACTATTTAGAGAGAAAAAAGAAACATGTCTAACCTTCCACCTGATGGGCAATAGAAATTTTGCATATTTTCTCAACTAGTATTTGATACTACCTCCGTCCCAAAATGTTTGTCCGGTCCGCAAAACGATGACTAAAAAAAAATGCATTTCTTTCAAGAAAAAATTCAAACTTTTTTCATAAATTAAAAGAACTCATTGATATCTAGTGAATTGTTGAAAAAAAATTAAATCTTTCTTGCAAAAATTTTATTATTTTTATATCCCCGTTTTGTGGACCGGACAAACATTATGGGACGGAGGGAGTATAAAGTATCCCCATATTACGTACACCATATAGCTACAAGTATTAGAATGTCAAAATAAAAATAAAAAAAAACATTCAAGACGTGTCCCGGTACACATAACTAACTTTCAGATAAAAATCACAATAACCTCACACACATATTTAGGAAGGACTAACACTTAGACACACCTGCAGCAGATACTAAACAAGTTCACGATACATAGAGGATCAACTCCCTTGAAGATTGATACAATAATTAATGAATAAACTCTCCTAGAAATGATATGACCCACATGACAACTCAAATAAGGCTTACTATTCAAAAAGCTACAAGTGTCCATTCTTCAGAGAACAAATCATGCAATGGGCGAAATGAACTAAGTTGTTCATGAATAGCTAGAATATGGCATGATAATGAGCTCATCATTTTGTTAGATAAGCTTGATATACATTGTTGGGCCCATTTCCTAACAGCTTAAGCTTTTGGGAGAGTTGGTAACTTAACATGGTATCAGAGCTCAGGTTGCAAGAGGTCTTGGGTTCAAGTCTCTCCGTCTGCATTTGTTTCCCAGTTGCATTATGCTTCTCCTCTTCGTATTCTGTTTCCTTCTGTTTATGAAAATTTGCATCTCCATGTGCAAGACGGGGTTGCATGTGAGGGAGGGTGTTAGATAAGCTTGATATACATTGTTGAACCCATTTCCTAACAGCTTAAGCTTTTGGGAGAGTTGGTAACTTAACAAATTTATCTTACGAAGCAAGTTTGAGCTCCATTTTCTGCTTAGCTGAGCCACAACACAACCCAGAGAAACCAGTTAACACAACTAACAAGAGCTTCTCCGACATCGGATGATTATCATCTCCAAAACTAGTATATTAGCTCTCCACTTAATGCATGTTGAATTTGAGTTAGATGCTATAACATGATATGAGAGCTAGGCTTCTAGAGGCTTTTGGGCAAGTCTCTATGGGTAGTCCATAATCCTCAAGAGAAATAGAAAATAGCCAAAGGATCCCTACTTATTCCGTCTTAATTTGCTGTTTTAATAGAATATAGGGAATCTTATTGGAGAGAAATAGAAAATACTCTTCCATATCTAGAGTCTAGACATGAATAGCTCAAAACTGCTCATCACCAAATAAAAACATTATATCATCACTTGAAGTGGCAGTCGGTGAACATGACACTTAAAACACCTCAGAAAGAACTAAGACTGATCACTTAAGTAGTACTGTTTGCCAGGGGTTTATGCAGTAGGTCATAAAGTTTGAATTAAAAGAGCAGATTGCAAGTAGTGCAGAAGAGCCACAAAAAAATTGTGGCCTCGAGGAAATTACCAGTAGTATTCATGAGAAGTTCCTCACCGCTAAGTTTGGCACACTAGTTGCATAGCTATAAATGAAGTTTGAGATATTTTCTGCCCCAGTATCTGCATTTGTCAAGATATCCATATCAAAAGGAAATATCAAGCTGCAGAGAAAAATGAAAACCCAGGGTTTTGTTTTAATTCTGAAATACAGGCAAAAGTGTTCGGGACCTGAAGTGATTGCAGCAGCAGTGTGTGCCTATGTTACGTGGAATCTCCTAATTTTGCAACTTGCAGGTACCCGTTTCGGTACATCCACTTGGTAAGACTATGACATGAGTCCGATATGTATAGAAAGATAGCTGAGCTTACTACTTCCCGGATTTAAACATAAAGAACAATCTATTAGGTCCTAAACATCGTTTTACGCTTAAAAATTTAAAGTTCTTAAGAAATTTCAAATCTAGCCTTCCTGTTGTCTATGGACAAATGAATAAGATGAATCCCATGCTTGACCCATATCTGCAACTGAGGACCATGCTCGAGTCCATGTGACATAAGGCATATTCTCAAAATAAAAAAGTGATTGATGATAGGCATGAAACAGTACTCGAACTTCGTGATGAATAAGGCATACACCTTTTAGCGAGAAAATCTCATTACATTTTTTCGAGAAGATAGAATGTCCAGAAAAAAGTGTTCAATGATAGCTAAAGTTGAACCAAGTGGTTTCCAAGTTTCACCAGCACCAAAGTGCAAACAAGACCTTGACGCCTCATCACAATTTGACATCATCAAAACAAAGGATCATGGGCGTACCAGAGCCTTTTAATGCCCTTATGAATTTCTCTGCGCAGGACTCCAACGAAAGCCTCCCCAAAGATCCGAAGATATTTGTCAGATTATCCAAAGAGGAAAACTTTGTTATGTCAACAATCTCCAGTAGTAGCAAAACCTCTTTCTTCCGATCACTCTCGCACAAGGCCAACAAATAATGCTCTGCAACATCAGTCACATCAAATAAGATTTGAACATAGACCAAACAAATGGGCAACTGTTAAATTAAAAAGAATAACTTCAAGACCTTCAGTGGGCCAAAAAGACTGTTTGAAGTTTGATTTGTTTATTACTTAAAAATAGTTGATCCATGAACGCACAACATACATTGTTTGTGTTACATTTTTCATGTTTCAAAGCACGTTTTGTAGAGTTAAAATGTGAATCTTGAAAGAGTTAACCGAAAACATATTGACCGGGCAATAGCAGATAATATGAAGCATAACACTCCAGAATTCATTACCCTGACCAAATAATAGGCACTACATATTACATAATGGTTTCCACTTTCTATACATCTCCCCTTCAAAGCCATACAAGACAGCAACTTTAAAGACTCCCATACGAGAAAGGGCCCAATATTAACAACTTAAAAGCTAATGATTATGTGTAATTATATCAAGGAGATATCACCATCTCGTTTCGATGTGAACTTCAATTAAGTTTTAAAATCATAAGAGAGGCAGTCCAGTGCACCAGGCTCCTGACGTTGCAGGGTTGGGGAGGATCATACATACATATACATGCACATATATAAACCCACATTCCATGTTTTGAACCTATGACAAGTGGGTTACGGAGAAGAAATGTCATTAATGCATGTCTACAGCATGGGTCGCACTCACCGAAAAACACAAACACAAAGTAAATAAAATACTTGTGAAAGGACAACAATAAGCTTCCCGTGCTCACTCTGATCACCAAGGAGAGTACGACTTTCCATTCCCACTATTTCCCTAAATATATAATATTTCACATTATGTAGAACCTATGTGTGCCCAATTATTTTTGCTAATAAGAGGACTATTATACTAATCTATGTACATTTCGTTAGTTGCCACCATGTGCCCACTATTTTCATGGTTTATAACGTTAAGTGTCTTTATGGTGCAAGCCTCTGCACCTTATGTCAATATCCATGCTTGGTGATGTTCAAAACCAAATGAAAACTAAGAACCAATTAACTTTTAAATAAACAAAACAAACACAAACGAATAGAAAAAGTAACAGAATTATCATGACGCAACTAAGAGATAATAGGTCCTTAACCTTAATCTAGTTTGAGGCAAATAATTTTGTTGTGTACTTGTTTCCATACCACTAAGTTTGTACATGCCAGCCAATGCCAGGTCAGGCTGGCGAATTTCAATACCTTATAGCAGGAAAAAATACCATAATATGTCGTAGAAAAAGCTAAACATTTATATAAACCATACATCAAGTTACAAACCTTTAAAGTTGGTTTCGTCCCCCTCATCATTAGTAGCAATAAAATCACAAAGCTCTTGTATTTTAACTTCATTATTAACCCTAATCCATAGCAGCATTTCGTAGTAAGCAAATCTTGATAACGAGCTCGAATTGCCGTCACGAATAGCTCCACAAAAAAAATGGAATTCTTCTACCATCTCCATGTCGATTAAAAGCATCAGAAATGGACCATAGCTTTCTTCCTCTAACTTAAAACCTCGTTCTCTCATTAACATCAAAAGTTTATACACCTTGGAAATCTCTTGTAGCCAAACATCTTCATATCGAGTTTCCCTGGCCTTCGCTATGCAAAGTCCTATTAATGCATTAAATTCTTTGACACCTGTTTCCCGTCCCAGCTTGCCAAACACCTGAATAGTAGCATCTGTCCCCAACTTTTGTCCACACATTTTAACTAGCCTGTCGAAACGATGCGTTTGGGTGCTCTTAAAAATCCACTTTTGTTTCCTGTCACGCGATACTTCTTTGCGGCGGAGTGAGATGTTACTGTGTGACAAAGTTGAGAACCATGGCGTATCTAAAACACTTCCTACATATTCATCATTTTCCTCTATAGAATCAGATGAACCCGCATCCAATGTTGAAGCACCTGTAAATGAAATCAATGCACGTTAACAATGTTAGGAAACACAAGAGAAGAACATCAATACCCATTTAGTGCAAGACACTATCGTATATTCAAGAAGAGGAGTGTATAGTAGCAGAGGCAAACATCGCAAATCAAACTCTGAAAATTTGTTTGGTTGTCCAATAAAGCCAAGAGTAACATGTATGGAAAGAGTAGGTCACATGTTAAAATTCACACACAAGTTTCTGCAAATTTTCCAGGAGAATATACAAATGGAATGCAAGAGTATAAGGTGTAGTAATATGCAGTCCCCCGGAAATCAAAACATGAACTCGAAGTCTCGAATGGATGTAGAAAGATCACTTCACCGCCAAACTGTAAATCAAAACACTCTTTCTATCATCCCAAAACTAAACATATAAAGAGCTAACGACTAATCAGAAAAGTAAATGATCTAAAAATGTTCTTTAATTCAAGTTGAGCTAAAGATGCTTCACTACGGTGTTTTTTCGCCGCAACAAAATAATAACCAAATACATACCACACAATATGGAAGAAATATCCTTTGATAAATACCCCATCCCCATCCTACGGCCTGCAAACAAACATCCAAATCACACAAATATATACAAAACCATAAATTAACTCCAAAAACCTCTCAATCTGTGTCACTCTGGTGACAAAGTAAAAACTTTCTTCTACTTTCACGTTACTCAAATTTCTCGGGAACCAAATAAGTACTCCTTCCTTCTCATTTTGTTTGCTTTCTACAGGACACTGTATTTTTTTTTACCTCCAAATGTAAACTGCTTTCTATGTTTTTTTCATTTTTATGCTTTTGAACTGTGAAAAAGTTCTAAAAGCACCTTTTTTCTGAAGCTAAAAAAATGGCAAGACCTCTCGTACCAAGCAAACAAAATGGGACGGAGAGAGTAAAAGCACAACTTCAAGTACTCTACTATTTTGTTTGCTTCCTACGAGAGACAAAAGGTCATTTTTTTAACGAAAGCACTTTTCGAGGTTAAAATGACGCGACTTTTCTAAGAGTGCCTTTTTCCTGAGGCTAAAAAAATGGGACAGGGGAGTAAAAGCACGACTTTAACAGCTCATTTGGATGCTGAGAAAGGGAGATAAGAGAAAGGGGAGCCCTTTCTCACCAAATCTCATCATTTTTGGTGAGATTGGGTGAGAAAGGGGAATGGTCAATCAAAACATTTCTTTTTTTGTACTTTTCTCTCCATTTCTCACCAAAATGTTCAATCCAAACGAGGAATTTCACAAGAAACCATAGCCATTTCCTCTCTTTTCTCATGAAACCCCTCCATCGAAAGGGGCTAATACCATTTTGTTTGCTTCCCACGGGAGACAACGGTCAACATTTTACGAAAAAACTTTTTCAAGGAGGCTAAAATGACGCGACTACGGAAGAGCAAGTTGGCCGAGCCTAGCTAATTTACTTAACGAGTCTCCTTAAATGAGCCGAGCTAAGCTTTTGAGTGTCGGGCTCGATTCGTTTAGTAAACGAGCCTAAAACTTGGGCTCGAGCTCGGCTTGATTACTAAACGAGCCAAGCCACGAGCTGCTCGCTCGTTTTGTTAACAGCCCTAACCTCAAGTATTCTACTCCTATTTTGTTTGCTTCCTACGGGAGACCACGCCATTTTTAACCTCCAAAAAAAAATTTACTTCCCATTCTCTGAAATTCTTGCGACATTTGCAAAAACCTTGGTAAATTATTCACGAAAGCACTTTGTTGAGGTTAAAATGACGCGACTTTTCGTACGGAGCAAACAAAAATGGGGCGGAGGGAGTGAAAGCTAGCAGGAGAGCAAGACGGCGTGTTACCAGGATACAACGGCGCGTAAATCTTAAAGCTCTCGATTGCCAAATCGCTGAAGGCTTTGGAGACAGAGGCCTTGGAACGAGATTTGGGCGAGCGTATGTGAGGGGTGGAAGTGGTGGGGGAAGAGGAGGAGGTGTCGAGGGAGCCGACGAAGTGTTTTAGGGTTGCGTCGTCGGGCTTTGGGGTGGTGGTTTTGATGGCGGAGCGGAGGAGGGAGCTCAGGTTCTTGGCTGCTTTGGACGGGGGCATTTGGTGATTCCCTCTGTGTGTTTGTGTGTGTGAGAGAGTGAGAGAGAGAGAGAGAATTTTGGTGGGAGTATTGGCGCTTGTGGCGATTTAGGTTTCCCTCCGTTTGGGAGCCATCCTTTTCTCTCTCTTTCTTTTCCTTTAAGTCAGCTATATTTTGAACAGGTGAGGTTTAACGGGCGCATGACCTGGAGAACTCTGGTCACATAATTACAGTATGTCCCACCATACATTTATTGTAGTAATGTGAATCATTTATATGGTAAAATCCACAATATACTTCAAAAATTGATAAAGTGACTCTAAAATTGAACTGTGTTGATACACAAAACGACGTCGTTTTTTGAGTCCCTCTATCAATTTTAAAGTGCTAAAATCAATTTCCATATAATATATCCACGAAAAAAAAATGAGACTGGTCGGACATTGATCATTGATCAATATGTCAAAACATTTAATTTTTGGTTTATAAGATGGACGGGTGGACAGTTGAATTTAAAAATGACTGATTGTATATGTTATTAAACAAACTCAATTTTTTATATATCTATCGATGTCCAATCAAGCTAATTTTTTTTATTAGGGATATAATATTTTGCGAGCTCTACAAGATGAACGATTCAAATTATAACAATGACAGATATGCGGTGGGGCCCACAAACGGTGGCGAAAACACCATGGTTTCCACCTATGGCGGATAAAATTTAATCCCACAATCTCCTCGTAGGAACTCCTGCTTGTTAGGATCGTCGCGCACACGCACACAATTTACGAGTATAAGAACAGTAAAGAAATCAACATAGCAATATACGTGGTTCCCCAAAACCGGGTACGTCCACGGGAGCGAGAGCGGCTACTGTTCTTTATTATCACATTTATCAACTATGATTTACAACATAGAGTATTTAGAGCGACTCTATTCTAACCATAACCTGGTATTTGGTCTCAATCCCAAAAATACCCTTGTAAGATATTGTACCATATCGCGGGGGGCGCACCCCCAACTTACGGAACTCCTGGGCCTTCGACCCAATCTACTTTTACTGGATTATCGGTGATGGGCCAGATGTCGTCACTCCGCTCCGCTCCGCTCCGCTCCGCTCCGCTCCGGCATCTGACCTTCTTTCTAGAACTTTTTCGTATCCCTTCATATTAAACATATGAGCCACAATTCTTAACATTGCTCGTGCTCTTCTATTTGATACTCCATCTCAAAGCGTTCACCTCGATTAATATCTAGGGAAGCAATCTCATCATCCACTAGTGGAAGTACTCCACATGGATGGGCCTCATAATAGGTTACAGCACCCAATAAGTTCGAACCTGAGACTTTAGAAATAAGCAAATCCCTAATTCTCGCTCTCGAGGACTTTCAGTAATTTGAGATGTTTTCGGAAGATTGTTTCGCTCACGCGCATCAGGACTAAAGCTCGCGACTATAATTAAGAAGACCCTTGCATGAATCTTTGTGAATAAATATGATCTGCAGTACAATTTTCATCTTTTAAACAGCAGTGAAGCACAAAAGGAAAAATGAAAAGGAATAGCCAAGACATTGCTCTTAAGATCTCAAAGGATGCGATCCTCGATAGCACTAGAAGCAATGGAAGTTTATGGAGGATGCACACTTTCTAGTGATAGCAAAACCAACAAATATTTTGAAGGAAGATTTTTGTTTCCTTCATGCCAATTGAACTGAACCTCCATTGCAAAAACACGGCGTCGCGTTACGAATCTTTTGAGTTGGCTGAACTGAAATCAATGAACTCTGAAGAAGTAGCCGAAACACAAAGTCATCTATTAATAAATTTTGGACTTCAGCTTACACATGCGATAAACCAAGAACTGATACAATTCACACTGCGAAAACATCTGTGCCAAGTGGAAGACTAACAAACAGTTACTGATATGGAAAAACCACCCTACTGCTTGGCACATTGTATTAATATACGGCTGATTTGGCATGACAGCGGTAACTCCTGCCATGAACGCGACAACACTTGATTGGAGCGCGATATGCGTGAGCAAAGTGGCGCTAACAAAGTAGTAAAGGTAGGTTTCCTTAGCAAAAACAGATCCCCAGAAAATAACGTGTTAGATTGTAGTGGCTAACATGTAATGAGACATGTCTCAGTAGATTAGTTTGTCTTAGCTAGGGTGCTATTTGTTAGATTCTTTGTACAAAAGGGTACTTTAGTCATTTGTATTGTAGGGATGTATATATTCCCCTTTTCTCTGTTAATGAAATCAGATGAGAGATTTCTCACGCTCAATTCTTTCTCTCTCCAAATTCGTTCATGGTATCAGAGCATCACGATCTAGGGCACCGGATCTTTTTCCCACCTGGACTCTCGCCGACTACCGGCGACCTCCGGCGAACTTCGGCGAACCCAGGTTGTTCTCGTTTGAGGTCTTTCTACCTCCGGTTGGACTCGTTTTGAGTGTTTTCTGGTGCCGATTGGGTATTTTTTCTGCTGCCTATTGCTTCCAAGATCTGGTATGTGCTCGTTCTTTATGTTTGTTGCTGTTGATCATCTCTGTAAGCTTCCGCTACCGCCTCTTTGCTTCTGAAAGTGACTGGGCCTGGTTATCCGAGGTTCCTTTTTCATGTGTTTCGAAGCCTGTGGTTAGTTTACTCGTAACCCACTATTTAGGGGGCGTTTGCTGCACTTGAACAGTGATTTGTGTTTGTATTGTTCAGTTGTGCAACTTCTTTTTTCGGCAGTCCACTGTTTTTGAGCCTTCAATATGTCAGAGGAGAATCCATTTTCAAATGAAGGAACTGGTAAGTCTAGTTCAAACAGTGGAATGGGTTATAGTCCTTTTCTTGACAACACTCCGATGGATATCTGCCGCGTCAAGTTAGATGGTTCCAATTATCTACTTTGGTCGCGTGCGTTTACACTGGCTATCACCACTAAGGGTCTCCTACACTACCTTACTGAGAATGTGGTGAAACCCACGGAGGGACCAGATCTCACAAAATGGACCAATCATAATGCCTTGGTCTTGACATGGTTTTAATTCGATGTCTTCTACTATTCAGAATAGCTTTATGTATCTTGATACGCCAAAGCAGGTTTGGGATGCCGTGGCAGAGACTTATTCTCAAAAAGGGAATGACGCCCAAATTTTTGAGTTGAGGAAGAAACTCAAGGCCGTTGTGCAAAACAATCGACCAGTTGCTGACTATTATGCAGAGATAATGGGGCTCTGGCAGGCACTTGATTTTTATCAAAGTTATCGGCCTGTTTATGCTACTGATGCTGTTGCTTTCCAACAAATGGTTGGGAAAGATCGTGTTTATGACTTTATGGCAGGTCTTGATGTGGATTATGATCAGCACCGTGGGCATGTGTTGAGTCGTACCCCTCTTCCCTCTCTTGGCGAGGCTTATGCAAGTATTCAGCAAGAGGAGACTCGCAGAAATTCTATGGCTCCTCCCTTGATGGCATCCACTCCAGATCACTCAGCCTTGGTATCTATTCCCTTTCCACGGGATGGTAAAACAGGACAGAGCCAGTTGAAGGCCAAAGGTGTTTCGGTTGATCGAGCCTCACTCCATTGTGACTATTGTGATAAAAATGGTCATACCAAGGAATATTGTTGGAAGTTACATGGTAAACCTAACTCACGGGGACACCGAGGTGGTCGTAGTGGTGGTTCTGTGCGCTCTTATGCCAATGCCACAGAGTCTGCTGGTGACTCTATATCTAATACTGGTGATTCTTTTTCTCCCGAAGAGATGCAAGTTCTCAGGCGGCTAATGAGTAACCAAGGTCCTCCATCCTCTATGGCTTCTAATTCCACTACTTCCTCCCACTCTGCCAACTCAGGTATACAAGCTCATATTTCTCCAGCTTCTATCTCTATTCCTTGGATAATCGATTCTGGTGCCACAGACCATATGACAGGTTGCTCATCCTTTTTTGATTCCTACTCTACTTGCTCTGGTAAGGACAAAGTACGAGTAGCTGATGGATCCCTATCTGCTATTTCAGGGAAAGGTTCCATTCGCTGCTCACCTACCTTACCTCTTTCTTCCGTTCTCCATGTTCCAAATTTTACTACTAATCTTATATCTGTTAGTAGTCTCACACAATCTTTGAATTGTTCAGTGACATTTTTTCCCACTCATTGTGTCTTTCAGGAACTGGAAACAGGAAAGACGATTGGTACCGGTAGAGCTCAGGATGGCCTGTATTTTTTGGAGTCTGTGCCTTGTCCTTCTTTTACACCCTTATCATTGGGTCATGCCCTTGAGGCGGATACGGGTTCAGCTCTTCCTCTATTGCATCAGTGGCACCGTAGACTTGGCCACCCTTCTTTTGGTATTTTAGAGAAACTTTTCCCTACTTTAACTAAACGATGTTCTAGAAGTAGGTTCTTTTGTGAAGCTTGTGAACTTGCAAAACATAGACGTTCCTTTTATGCTCCTGTTCATCAGAGAAGTGCTTCTCCTTTTATGGTTGTCCACACTGATGTCTGGGGTCCTTCTCCCATTACCTCTAATTCTGGTTATCGCTATTTTGTTACCTTTATTGATTGTCATTCTCGTATAACTTGGGTGTATCTACTTCGAGCAAAAAGTGAAGTTTTCTCATGCTTCCAGTCATTTCATAAGATGGTGCACACACAATTTGATACCAACATCAAGATACTTCGTTGTGACAATGGGACTGAATATATGAACGGTCCCTTCAAGTCATATCTTGATGGCCATGGTATTCTTTTCCAAACCACTTGTGTAGATACGCCGCAGCAAAATGGAGTTGCGGAAAGGAAGAACCGGCATCTGGCTGAGGTGGCTCGCTCTCTTATGTTTACTATGAATGTTCCTAAACATTTTTGGGGCGAGGCTATCCTTACATCCTCTTATCTTATTAATCGAATGCCATCCAGTGTTCTTCAATTCCGGACTCCCTTGGATTTCCTTCCTGGTAACTTTCGGGTCTCTACTCTTCCTCCTAAGATTTTTGGTTGTGTTTGTTATGTGCATGCTCCTCACCACCCCGGTGGAAAGTTAGATCCTAAAGCTCGTAAATGCGTTTTTCTTGGCTACTCCCCCTCTCAAAAGGGGTATCATTGCTATGACCCTCTTTCTCGAAAGAAATTTGTTTCAATGGATGTCACCTTTTGGGAACACCAACCCTTTTACCCTCTCTCGTCCTCATCTCTTCAGGGGGAGAGTTCTAGAGGGGAAGAGATGTTGACATCTTGTGGTTTTGATTTGTGGTCATTTCCCCCAACTGTTGGTGAGGGGGAGAATGTTGGTACAGGGGAGAATATTGGTGAGGGGGAGGAGGCTTCTCCTAGCCTTAGTAATCCTGAAGGGGAGAGAGAGGACCCTGAATCTAGAGAAAGAATAATGCCAGATGCAAGAGAAAGATTGGACAGACCTGAGTTAAAAACTTTCACTCGCAAGAAAAAGGGCCAACCTGGTGCATTACCACAGTACCAATCATCATCACCAGTTCTAGTTCCTGACGCTTCAGCTGAGTCTTCTGGTAAATCTCCTTCCTCTATATCCCTTCCTTTTGATGATCTTGATGTGCCTATTGCTCATAGAAAGCCAATTCGTACACATAAAGTGCCGGCTCGATTATGTACCCAACATTCCATTTCGCAATTTGTTTCATATTCTCGTCTGTCTCCTTCGTACTCTACCTTTCTTTCTTCTCTTTCTTCTATACTTATTCCACAGGGTTGGAAGGAAGCTTTTGCAATTCCTAAGTGGAATGAAGCTATGGTAGAGGAGATGAAGGCCTTGAAGAAAAATGGCACCTGGGAGTTAGTGTCTCTTCCTCGGGGAAAGAATGCAGTGGGATGTAAATGGGTGTTCACGGTTAAGCATAAAGCTGATGGCACTGTTGAGAGGTACAAGGCAAGATTGGTTGCCAAAGGCTATACTCAGACATATGGCATTGACTATGAAGAAACCTTTGCTCCAGTGGCCAAGATGAACTCTATTCGCACCTTGTTGTCCTGTGCTGCTACTCTAAACTAGCCACTTCAACAGTTTGATGTGAAGAATGCTTTTCTTCATGGTGATTTGGAAGAAGAGGTGTATATGGATATACCACCTGGTTTTTCTTCCTCTACCACTGAGAGCAAGGTGTGTAGGTTGAAGAAGGCTCTCTATGGCTTGAAACAATCACCAAGAGCATGGTTTGACAGATTTCTCAAGGCCATGTTGAAACTTGGATACACGCAGAGTCATGCTGATCATACTATGTTCACCAAGAGGAGTGATGGTAAGATTGCCATCCTTATAGTTTATGTGGATGACATAATTATGACATGTGATGATGTGAATGAGCTTCAGATGCTTAAAGTTCTTCTTGCCAAGGAATTTGAAATTAAGGAGCTGGGGGCGATGCAATACTTTCTTGGCATGGAGGTGGCTAGATCCGAGAAAGGGATCTTCATTTCCCAAAGGAAATATATTCTTGACCTTTTGGAGGAGACAGGGATGCTGGGGTGCAAGCCCGCTGACACTCCTATTGAGGTCAATCATCATCTTGGTAGCGTGGGAGAGCATGCGGATAAGGAAAGATATCAGAGACTTGTGGGTCGTTTGATATACTTATCCCACACACGTCCAGATATTTCTTATGCGGTGGGAGTTGTCAGTCAATTTATGCATGACCCTCGTTCTTCTCACCTTGATGCTGTTTATCGTATCTTGAGGTACCTAAAATCCTCTCCGGGCAAAGGTATTTTGTTTTCAAACCATGGTCATTTGAGGTTGGAATCCTTCACTGATGCAGACTGGGCAGGATCTATTGATGATAGACGTTCTACCTCTGGATATTGCACTTTCCTTGGTGGGAATTTAGTTACGTGGAGAAGCAAAAAGCAATCTGTGGTAGCGAGGTCAAGTGCAGAAGCTGAGTACAGAGCCATGGCACATGGTGTTTGTGAGCTTTTATGGCTTCAAACTTTTTTGCATGATTTGGGAATTGCTGATCACAGTTCTATGAAACTGTACTGTGATAACAAGGCTGCTATCAATATCGCTCATAACCCTGTTCAACATGATCGGACAAAGCATATAGAGATTGATAGACACTTTATCAAAGAGAAGCTGAGCAGTGGTGTAATATGCATGCCTTATGTGAAATCCGAGGACCAATTAGCTGATGTGTTTACTAAAGGTCTTAGTAGTAAGGTATTTCATCGTATCCTCTCCAAGTTGGGCATGATCAATATCTATGCACCAACTTGAGGGGGAGTGTTAGATTGTAGTGGCTAACATGTAATGAGACATGTCTCAGTAGATTAGTTTGTCTTAGCTAGGGTGCTATTTGTTAGATTCTTTGTACAAAAGGGTACTTTAGTCATTTGTATTGTAGGGATGTATATATTCCCCTTTTCTCTGTTAATGAAATCAGATGAGAGATTTCTCACGCTCAATTCTTTCTCTCTCCAAATTCGTTCATAACGCAAGCCGCAACCATGGAGGTGCTCATTGCAATAGAATCGGAAATGATGAACCACTTAAGGCTTCCACGTGATTGCAAAAGAGCCAGTCCTTGGTCGGGTCCCAAGTTGTTGTTGAATCCTCCGGGCATAGTGAAAGCAGCAGCGAATGTGACTGTTGCAATTAGCGTCGCGACCATTAGGAGGATGTGGCCCATTTGCTTGTAAGTTTGCATTTTGCTAGCAGCTTCTAGTTCCTCACTCTCGCTTGAGAATATCTTTCCAAATGAGTTTCCGTGGTCAACAGCTGTTTGGCCCATATTGTTATTGGCTCTTGGATCCGCTCTCTTGTCCCACAATAAGTACCGCACTATCAGAGTTTTTCTTTCCATTGTTGCCAAATGCAGTGGCGTGTTTCCCTCGTTATCCGATTGGTCTATAAGTCCCTCTAGCTCTTTTGTTTCCAAAACATACCTTACAACGTTGAGTTTTCCGCTTAGGACAGCAGTGTGAAGAATGTTCCGGCCTCTCAAGTCCAACAATTCCCCTGAATCGGGACAACGGTGAACGATGACTTTGATTACGTTGCTGTGGCCTTTGGAGGCTGCGACGTGAAGTGGTGATTGGCCCTCTTTATCTGACGTGTATACTGTGGCAGTATCAAGTTGAAGCAATCTTTTAACTGTCCTGTGGTTTCCTGAGGATGCTGCAGAGTAGAGAGGGGTTCTGCCGTGATGATCGGTTTCTTTGACTAGTTGTGGTTTTGCTCTTACAAGGGATTCGATGACATCTAAAAAACAAATAAAGCGAAGCTTGATCACTAACACAAGTAGATACAAGGAGGAAATCGGCTTACTTGATCTTCCACTGCTGGGACAAGGAAACCGTGGATCGTGGGAGTAAAATGTGTTCAAACCAACATAGCACCCAAATATTGCATCTACTGTACTAGATTTCCTGTTAGGGTACTCTTGCAACTAGGAAATGCATAGACTAAGGTGTATTGTGTTGACATAACAGAACAAAAAATGAAGGGCGAGATACAAAATTACCACAATGCTCCTGTACTAAGGCAGCATGTGTAGCTGTTTGGAAGGGAAGGGCAATAGCAAAAATAGCTATTTGACATAATAAGGTGAAAATGAGTTTGCTGTAGTTTCGGCAAGGCAAAGGAAATCATTGATCAAAATGGTGGAAACATGACCAACCACCATAGCACCACAAAATGCCATGTAGTTGACCATTTGTTACATTTGTAGTACAAAGTCTTTTGGCATACTGTTGTCGTTATTCGTTAACAAATGTAAAAATCAAACCAAAGCATGTTGACATAACAAAAACACAGAAAAAAATATGGGTAAGAGCAAATTACCAAAGTGCCCCTCTACAACGGCAGCATGTAGAGCTGTTTGACCATCAGAGCCACCACAAGCTGAGGAGGGAGCTACCGTAAGTATCCAGTTCACAATTTCCAGCATTCCCTCTCTAGCAGCAAAATACAATGGGGACTCGCCCACGTTGTTGACCAAACCTGCCAGTTCCGGATAAACCTTTATCAAAAACTCCACCACTCTAAGATGACGGTTTCTCATAGCCTCATGCAAAGCTGTGTTTTTCGCTTTGTTTAACAATCTCAACGTCTCAATCCCTATAGTTGGCCTATTTTCGATGTCTCTAAAAGATGAAGATAAGATCTCTTCAACTATAAAAAAAACTGTCGTAAAGTGGCCAGCTCTGGCAGCAACAAGTAGAGGTGTGTCTCCGTCCAAATTTGGCCGAGTGAGGAGGGACTTCTGTCGGTTATAAATCTCGGCAACAACATTTTTGTTTCCAAACCGCGCAGCAATATGAAGTGGGGTGTTCTCATGAGGCGTCAAATTTAGAACTAGGCCAGGATTCTCATCGAGAAGTTGTATGAGGAGTAAAGTGTTGCCTGTTTTTGCTGAGTGGTATAGTCTTGGATCCATTGTGGTTTCCAACCAAGCCACCAGCATACGAATTTATGCGGGTGACTCCCACCAGAATTTATGTGCATTTTTTTTTGGGCAAAGTACGGAATACCTCCCTGATGTTTTTTCGTTTGGCAGATGACCCCCTAGGGTTTTCTAATGACCACATCGCCCCCCTGGGGTTTTGGAGTAAAATGCAACGGTTATGTTTTCCGTCCCTTTTGACGGTGTGTGTATGATACGCGCCTGAGTTGCACGTGTAGATGTAAAAAACATGTTTTCCTCCAAAAATGAGACCTTTTCTTCCCTTAATGCCCTTTTTCCCATCTCTATAAAAAACATACCCTAGTTTCACTCCTCCCACTTCATTATCATTACCAGCCAACTGTTCGACTTTCTTTCCAACTTCTAAATTCATTTATTTTATTTTTAATTAATCTTTTACTATCTTTTAGCGAGGGTTTTCAAGTGTAAAAGAAAAACAAATTAAAGTGGGGGGTTTGATTTTCCCCTGCCTTATTACCAGTCTGATGCGTTCCTAAACGCCGGCCACTCGATCTCCCTCGTCAAAAGAGAATAATCCTCTGTGTTTCCAAAAGCAAATTGCAGCAAAAACCCAGATGCAAAGAACACAAAATAAGGAAACCCAAATGGTCCAAATTCTGTTTTTTTTTGGAAACAACCCAGGTGGAAAAATGAGCAATTCAACCAAAAAAACAAACTGGGTCGATGCTAATCTTCCATTTTTCGAAAGCAAATTGCTAGCAAAACCCAGATGAATACAAAACAAAATACAGAAACCCAAATGGTCCAAATTATGTTTTAGACAGAGGAATTGAAACAAACCCAAATTCTGAAGGAAAAAAAAGAGAGAAGCAAATTCCAACCAAAACCCAGATGAAAATGAAGCGAAAACACAAAGAAATCGCTTGTTCTTGCTAGTAACCCAAAAGTACCGCAATAAAAACAGTTTGTTCTCGCAAATTAAGGAAATAAAACATCACCCACTAATAGCTTTTTAAACAGCACCCAAAAACCTAATTAAAAACCAGATTCAGTTCTCAAAAGCAACGTGAATGAACCTTCACGGTGGATCAGTAGTATATGAAAGCGAACCAAATCTAGCTAGCTCTGTTATTGCTTTCGAAATGAGAGTAGATGTAACCTATGATCTCCTCCGCAACTCCGCTCCAGAAATCCCCTCTCTTCCTTCTCTCTCCTCCATCGCCTTCTTAATCCCCTTTCTCCAGAATTTAAAAAAAAAAACATGTTCCTGACATTTTTTGAGAATTCAATTGTATTAAAAATTTATTTTTTATTTTATCGGCGAAATAAAATTTAGAAGTAAGTTCCAAAAATTGTTAGCCAAATAAGCGTATTTTCAGAAAAAGGATTTAGGGTACGAAGTGAGAGTAAAGTGTTTTATTTAACTAAAGGGGTAACGATGTCTTTTTGCTCTCTGCCGTTAACAGAGTTACGTTTGCACTTTACTCCAAAACCACAGGGGGCGATGTGGTCATTAGAAAACCTTAGGGATGTCATCTGCCAAATGGAAGAGAAAAGGTGAATGCATTGACTGCTAATTTTCAACAGTGAATAGGACGCTAGATGGCTTGAATTAGACGAAGGAGGCACAAAATTGTGTGGCTACTATATGTGCACCAATGAGCCTGTCAAGTTGGAAAAGCAAAAATTTCAAAAAACGTGTTTGAGCTTGGACTGTTAGTAATTTGCGTTGATCTCAAACAAGATTTTTATGAGTCAAAAACAAGTTGGACTTGAATAATTTGGTTTGTTTACCATCTCAAAAAACCAGGAAGAATGTGAGGCAAAGTACAACAACAGTTTTAGGCATAACCCGTTCCAGAAAGGAAAATAAGTACTTATTTTTTAAGAAGGCAATTTCAAGCTCAAAAATCATGTGCTTATGCAAATAATTTTTCTATCAATATAGATCTTGTTTGATAGATCTCATTGAGATCTTTAATACGGTGCAAAAAAAAAATTTGAAAAAGAAGAGTTTAATGAAGTTTGGCGTTAAAGCGCAGAATACTTCAAAGTTGGATTGTTAATTTATTAAAGCATGAAGTCCCAGGTCATTTGCTCCCATTGCAAATGTTAAGCGTAAAATTAATTTCCAGAAAGAGGCGTCGTCGTTTATCCGTCGCCGGTACTACCGGCGGACAACTTCCCGACGTGGAGGCAAACAGACCTGAATGTAATTAATGCTTCAAAACCCTATTAAAACAAATGAAACTCCACTGCCTTCGGCAGTCAGTTCTGGACGGGAAATTGGTTTTCGGCCAGGAAGCACTTCGACGTGCATACGGCAGCAATAGAAAGGGGATTCATTGTTCTAACTTATGGAGACAACATCATGTGGTACTCTCCTTCCGATGGCCAGCTAAACTCCTTTTCTAGGTTATAGATGAAGCTCGAACTCTGAGTAACAATATTTATATTTTGATTTAGTGTTTTTATTATTCAAATCGTGGTTGTATGACATGAGGATTTATTTTCGGTATTAATTTTCTTTATCAAATCTTGTGTATGATTTTCTAGATTTTTATGCACGTTCATACAACGGTTCTTAATTATTTTGTGATAATTGAGTAAGATAGGTTCTGCTCCGTAAGACGCGCCGTGCTATTAGACGATCCGTGCCATAGGGACGGGTCGTACTAGTAAGACGGTTCGTGCTAGGCGGCGATACACCATGCTATTCGGTGATGCATAAATATCTTTAGGCGATACCGTGAGGGCCCGCGAACCCTAATGATATCCGGATTGATTCGAGTAATTAACCTTTGTCATCGCATAAATATTGTTACAGCGGGTCGAGTGGATTCGAAACCCTAAATCTTTTCTCCCATAACCTCTCGTTACTTTTGATTGCTTTATATAACTTTAGTTTGCATAATTTAGGAAATCAAACAATCAAATTCTTTTCCGAATTAATTTAGAAATCGATTGAAATAACTGCAACTCAGTCTTCGTAATCCCTAAGGACGATACTCGGAGTACTTACCACTATTTTTTAGGTATTAGTAATTATTCTGTTTTATTAATTATTTTTGATACGGAAACGACACGATCATAATTCTAGTAGCCTTTTTTGCTAAGCCAAAGGGTGGAGGAGAGGGCGATTAGGCGTAGCAACCCTCCCCTTGGCGTGACCATAGTAACTACAAACCTGCAATGAGGGCTCCCGAAGGAGACCTGAAACCCAGAGGTGCGCACCGCCCCACCCGAAGTCGAAGAAGGCAATAGGCAAATCATGCAATTCAAATGGAAGCGAGGGGGCTTCAGAACACCTCAAACCCGTGACCACATGAGCCAAACCCATTGCCATCTTGGCTACCACCCTGGGTGGTAGTAACCTAGTAACCTGTACACTAACATATGGCTTCAATGTTGATCTGGTATATCTCCAGCCCATGTAAAAACAGATGGCTCTTTCAAATCATACTGCAAAATAAGGCTTTATGTTTTCTCAAGGTTTTATTAACATTTGGTTTCCTTCTTTTTTTTCCCCTACTAAAGTCAATTGGGTGACCATGGCAACAGATTGATCAATCTTGCAAGGGAACAAGAAAGTAGAAAAAATTGAACCCAATACCCAATTAAACTGTAGAAGCAAACAACATCCTGAAGTATGGAGTAATCCAGAGAAGAGGACAAACCTCGCTAAAACCCTCGATTTCGAAACCTGAGCAGGGACGAGGAAGGAGGGAGAGGAATCAGGTGCATCGGCGGATAAGGGTTATTTCGGGGAAAGAAGAGGAATTCGGGGGTAGTATGGTAATCCAGGGTCGGGGAACAGGGGCAGAAAGGACAAAAAAAAATTTGGACCATTTCTCGATTTGTGCGTGTCATCCTTGCGCAGGGGCCATGCTAATCTTCTCTGTATCGTTCCAATTTTATCGGATGTCCCCGAAGGGACATTCTTCTCTTGCTTCGCGAAGCCTTACAAACGCTTCTCTCTCTAACTAGCTAGTCGATGTGGGACGAAACGAGTACAGTAGTACTTTTTTACCTCTGTAGGATGACATCCAACCGTCTGTCTCCAAATTGGGGGACCCGTTCGAGCAAATCACCGTTGGATTTGATGATGTATTTAATACTCCTGGGGACTTGGCAATTCTAGATTTTTTTTTTAGCTTCTTGTTAAATTTCAAATTTTTTGGGTTATCTCTAATAATTATTATTCAACTACAAATATTTACACACATAATTTACATATACACATACACACACTCATATCTTTTGGTGGGGCCCACACACACCTGCAGTGTGTGTGGGCCCAATGTAAATGTGAGTGAATTTGTGTAAGTGTTTTTTGTTGTAGAATAATTACTATATCTCTAATCCTTTACTTTAGTGTTTTTTAAAAGCATCCTTTACTTTAGTTTGAAAAAACTATTTTTTTTAATTTATGGATTATGTTATTTCGTATGATTGACAATGAAACTTCTACCATTTTGACAAAAAAAGAAAGAAAGTTTGAAGCCGTGTACAAACTCTAACACACACACACAAAAACCAACTGATTTTGAATTTCCATTTTCTATCTCCTTTCATTTTTTAGGATTATTCCCATTTTACACCCATTGCAAATACAAATTAAAAAATGAAAGACAAAATCTTGGGCCTTCGGCTACCAAACACCAACATTTTGCTTCAATTATTATACGACTGGGCTAATTTTTGTTGAAAAATTATTCAATGATCTTGGTGCATAGACAATTAGATGCCAAGAAAACCAATTTGACAATTACTAGAGTCTCAGTCTGGAATGGGCCAATATATTGACCTATTAGTTAATTAATATTCCAGAGGCTAAACATGAGATCAAAGGGAGTCCTCATTTAGAATGAAGTCTCCATCCCAGTTTCGGATTACAGTCCCCGATAGAGGACAAAGAACGAGTCTCGCTTAAACCCTAGATTTTAAGACTTGAGCAGAGTCTGGATGAGGAGGAGGGAGAGGAACCGGGTGCATCTGCGTCGAGAGTCATCCGGGGGAAAGAAAGAGAAATCCGAGGGCAATATGGTAATCCAAACCATGTTCATTTTTGGTATTTGAATTTTGGATGATAAGTGGAGAGAGATAGAAAAAGAACTGAAAGTAATGATTAGAAAAAATTTGGACTAGGGATGTGCAGAAAATCCGCAACCCGACCAACCCGACCCGAAGGGTCTCGGGCGGGGTCGAACATGTGGTTCGGACGGGTGCGGGTTCAGTTTCTGTTAAAAATCAATTTTCGGTTCGGGGTTCGGGTTGGTGCATTTCTTACCCGTGGGGTCGGGCCCGACCCGACCAACCCAAAGGATAAACCCGACCCGACATAAAGAATTGGGCTCGAGGACAGTTCTTACCCCTGTTCGGTTCGGTTTGTGGGCCTAAAATATTGTTACCCGACATGGTCGGGTCGGGTTCGGGGTCAAACCCAATTCGCCCGACCCGTGCACACCCTTAATTTGGACCATGCACAGAGAGAAAATCCAAAATCCCCAAATGAACATGGTCCCAGTGTATGAGAGAATAGGCAAAAAGGTCCAAAAAAATTTGGACCATTTCTCGATTTGTGCGTGTCATCCTTGCGCAGGAGCCATGCTAATCTTCTCTGTATCGTTCCAATTTTATCGGATGTCCCCGAACGGACATTCTTCTCTTGCCTCGCGCTGCCTTATAAACGCTTCTCTCTAACTAGCTGGTCAATGTGGGACGAAACGACTACAGTACTTACAGTCGCATCACTCAAGTCTAGTTTCTCTACCTCTGTGTTTAGGATGACATCCCACCGTCTATCTCTAAATTGTGGGTCCCATTCGAGCAACCCGCCATTGGATCCGACGGTGTATTTATCTCTAATTGGGCTCACCAAAGGATATATGGGCTACGTTGGAAGTCTTGCAAAATATGGCCATATGGGTGTCAAAAAATGGGGACTCAATCAGCGGTGAGTAGCGGAGCGTGAACTCAATCAGGGTCTGAATCACATGTATTTTTACATTGGTAATAAAGCAGTACGATTTGTAATATATATTGTTACAAGCTACTTATGAGAAGGAGACGAGATTGTGTATACGTAAACGCTATTTTAATATTGTAAAATTTCGAGAGTTTTTTTAACACATACTAATATAGAAATTTTATGAACCTTTATTTCCTGCAGGGACCGATCCTATAGTTCTTTTTTCTACTTATATTTCGGTTTCATGATTTTTTTAAACATTTGATTAAAAAGATGAGTGAAAGTTCTGTCCGGATCAACCGGACAAGGGGTTGTCCGGACAGCCCCTTGTGGGCCCCCCTTCACGTGTTTTTTTTGAAAAATCCGAACCGTGCATCTTGTAGGGCCCGCAAAATAATGTATTCACGCAAAAAATAGCTTGTCCGGACATCAATAGATATGTCAAAAGTTGAGTTTTTACACAGATAAATGGACGACCGTGAATAGTTTAACTTTAAAAACAATTGACAGATCACAGTCGTCCATTTATCTGTGTAAAAACTCAACTTTTGGCATACCTATCGATGTCCGGACAAGCTGATTTTTTGAGTAAATACATTATTTTGTGGGCCCTACAAGATGCACGATTTGAATTTTCCAAAAAAATGCGCGAAAGGGGCCCACACAGGGCTGTCCGGAGAGCCCCCTTGTCCGGTTGATCCGGATTGAAAATTTTCTCTAAAAAGATATATTTTCCGAACTCCACTCATCAAGATACAAACATATATTTCTGACCCCGAAAAAAAATCCATTAAATTCAATTTTATCTATCTAGCCAATCTTTGGCTCTCTTTCGAAACAAAGAAAAGTTCAAGATGAAAAAATGGAAAGGAACTTTAATTACAGAAAACAAAACAGTACTCTGAAATTTTCCATCTTTCCAATGATGCTAATCCTCTACGTAAAGCAGACAGCAAGTTTTGAGAATACATTTGTTTCGAAAATAGTAGTAAGGGGGTAGGGTCTCGGGTCGGACACTATGTTGTCGCTATCCTTGCCCTATTAATCTTTGTAACAATTTCAAAGGTAAATAAAATTTATTTTTCGCCTTTCAAAAAAAGAAAAGAAAAAGGGTAACAGTTTCTAGTGACAAACAAACACACAAGTATAGGTATAGTATGAAGGAAAATGGTGTTCATCCTTTTTGTTTCCTTTCATGAAAATTGAACTGAACCTCAAATTCAATACTCAATAGACAATAACTTGCATTATCCAAGTTGCATCCGGTTTTTCAATACACTATGCCGACTCAAATGAGTAAAAATTGCTGAAATAGATGGTCATCTCACGATGAATTTGGTTTTGAACTTACACAAGCGATAAACCAAGAACTGATAAACTTCAGAATATGAAAAGATCTGTGCCAAGTGGAAGAAAAAGAAACAGGTATTGACATGGAAAAACGCCCCTACTGCATGGCACATGATTCTGATATACGGCTGATTTGGCATGACAGCGGTAACACCAGTAGCGAACGCGACAGAAGTTGATAGGAGTGCGATGTATGTGAGCAAAGTGGCGCTAACAAAGTAGTAAAGATAGGTTTCCTTGGCAATAACAGATCCCCAGAAAATAATGCAAGCCGCAACCATGGAGCAGCTCATTGCGACAGAATCGGAAATGATGAACCACCTAAGGCTATCGGCTGATTGCAGAAGAGCCTCCCCTTGGTTGGGTCCCAAGTAGTTGTTGAATCCCCCGGGCATAGTGAAAGCAGCAGCGAATGTAACTGTTGCGATTAGCGTCGCAACCATTAGGAGGGTGTGGCCCATTTGCTTGTAAGTTTGCATTTTGCTAGCAGCTTCTATTTCCTCGCTTTTGCTTAGGGAAATCTTTTTGAATATTGACTCACAGTCGTCTGTCACTCGTTGGCCCACATTGTTCTTGGCTCTTGGATCAGCTCTCCTGTCCCACATTAGGTACCGTACCATCTGGGTTTTTCTTTCCATTGTTGCCAAATGCAGTGGTGTGTTTCCCTCATTATCTGATTGGTCTATAAGCCCCTCTAGCTCCGTTGTTCCCAAAATATACCTAACAATGTTAATTTCTCCACTCAAGACAGCAACGTGAAGAATGTTCCGGCCTCTTGAGTCCAACAATTCCCCTGAATCGGGACAATGGCGAATGATGACTTTGAGTACTTTGGTGTGGCCTTTGGAGGCTGCGACGTGAAGTGGTGACTGGCCTTCTTTATTTGACGTGTAGACAGTGGCAGTATCAAATTGAAGCACTCTTTGAACCATTCTGGGGTCTCCTGAGGATGCGGCATAGTAGAGTGGGGTTCTGCCATGATGATCGGCTTCTTTAATTAGCTGTGGTTTTGCTCTTACAAGGGCATCCATGACATCTAAGTAACAAGCAAAATGAAGCTTGATTACTAACACAAGCAGGTACAAGGTGAAAATTAGGTTACTTGGATATTCCAATGCTGGGGTAAGGAAACCATGGATCCTGGGGGTAAAATGTGTCGAAGCCAACATAGAACCGAAATATGGCATGTAATCTATTGTAGTAGAATTCCTGTTCGGATACTCTTGCAACTAGGAAATGCAGACTAAATTTTAATGTGTCAACATAGCAGAAATATATAGAAAATGATGGGCGAGATACAAATTTACAAAAATTCACCAATAGGCAACTGTAGAGTTGTTTGGAAGGGCCAGGGGAGATGAAAATTAGCCATTTGTCCATCATAAGGTGAAAATTAGTTTGCTCTAACATCTAGTGCAAGGCTAAGGAAGTTATTGAACAAAAGGGTGAAACATGATCGACCAGCATAGTACTAGAAAATGGCATGAAGTTAACCATTAGTAGGTCAAAATCTTTTGGGATACTCTTGCCATTAACAAATGCAGAATCCATATTAAAATATGTAGTCAGAGAGATTGGTGAAGCACAAACTTACTGAAGTGCCCCTCGACAATGGCAGCATGTAGAGCTGTTTGGCCGTCGGAGCCACCGTGTGCTGAGGAGGGAGCTTCCATCAGTATCCCGTTCACAATTTCCAGCATTCCATCTCTGGCAGCTAGATACAACGGGGACTCTCCCACTTTGGTAACCAAACATGCCAGGCTCGGATCAAGCTTTATCAAAAACTCTGCCACTCTAAGATGATGGTTCCTCACAGCCTCATGCATAACTGTATTGTTCCCTTTGTTTCTCAACCTCAGCATCTCCATTCCTTGGTTTAACCTATTTTCGATGTCTCTACAAGATGAAGACAAGATCTCTTCGACAATAAAACAAACTGTGTCAAAGTGGCCGGCTCTGGCCGCCACATGCAGAGGCGTGTCTCCATCCAAGTTTGGCCGAGTGAGGAGGGACTGCTGTCGGTTATAAATCTCCGAAACAACATTTTTGTTCCCAAACCGCGCTGCAATATGAAGTGGGGTGTTTTGTTGAGGCGTCAAATTTAGAACTAGGCCAGGATTCTCATCCAGAAGTTGTATGAGGAGTAAAGTGTTGCCTGTTTTTGCAGAGCGGTATAGTCTTGGATCCATGGTGGTTTCCTTGCAAGCCACCAGCACATGAATTTACGTGGGCGGCTCTAATTTAAGGTTGTTTTGATTGTCAATATGGTTATATCTGTTAGTGCCAGGCAAAGTCTCGACAACTTATGAAATGTGAATGCATTGACCACACGTCTTCTACACATTGAATAAGGACGCTAGATGCCCTGACTTGTACACGCAGGAGGCACTAATGAAACCAATGAAGCTGTCAAGTTGGACTTTTAATTCCGTAGTGTATGAGTCATACAGTATGACCTTCAATTTCATACGTTTATGACCTTGTCATTCCACCTTCTTTCTCAACAAGCTCAAAAGTGTCTTCAAACTCTATTTCTTAATAAATTCACGCAAGCTCCAACGAGTTTTTATCGATCCAAGTCAAGCTTGAGTGCCTGTCTTTTTTATACTCCTACGTAAGCTGGGACATCAATTTGGGTACCAAGTTATTTAAGCTCAGCTCGAGAACTCAACAAGCTAAAAAATGTCTTCAAACTTTATTTCTCTATAAACTCGAGCCGACCTTATACGACCTCTTATCGAGCCGATCCAAGTCAGCCTTGAGCTACTTGTCTTTTTTGTACTGTGTAAGTTATATCAAGCTGAGTAGTTGGTTGTTCAAGATAAACTTGAAAACTTAACGACCTTAAAAACATTTCCGACCTTGGCCTATTCATAATTTGCGTTAATCACAAACAAGTTTTTTACGAGTCAAACATAAGTCGGACTCAAATAGTTCGGCTTGTTTACCATCCCGAACAACCAGGAGGAATGCTACATACTGCAAGTGGGAGAGGAGTTCTGGGCCACAATGTCGCGTCCTAGATTTTCTGCCAAAAGACTAAAGAAAGACAAGTTCAAAAGTTAACGTGCAACAACTGCCAGTTCCAACAATAGGACCACAGACTTTCATAGTTAATGATGCCTTGACTTCTGTTCAAAATCGTCTTTCGCCTTCACAAAGAAAATGGAAATGCAGCAGAGTTGTTGACCGGGCATGTTATACAATGTGAAACATACCAACACGTGTCATGATTTTGAGTGGTTATTGGTTAAGATTCAACTATTGGACTAGACTCAAGAATATACTTACGTGACATACTATATTTTGTATACTGGAGAAGGATGTGATGTATCGGGGTTCAAAAAGATCTCTGATAATGTAGCACACAACATGGGCTACCCCGCAGGGAAGAACCCCTTATTCAAAGGCAAACCCAGAAAGCAGTCGAAAGTTAATAGAAAATATTTGAGCGCGGCCAACAGGAATCTTCATCTACCTCAAACAATATGTTGTTGTGCATTATCCACTCACCGGACCACTGGAAACAACACTTTCTGTCCCAACAAGCATTAGCTATCCCTAAAAGGAGGTGATCGGGCAGCACCTTCCAGTAAGCCTAGTTTATTACAACTTCCTTCAGGTCACTCACCCTGTAGAGGGTCGACACCAGTTTTAGGCATAGGACCAAGGAAAGCATTCCGAATCCAGCCCACCCATCGTTTTCTGTGAGTAGTAAAGGTCATAGCGCTTCAAAGGGTCGGGTGACTTGGTTCCACAATAGTCTAAGATGCTCAATTGTAGCATGAACCGGGAAAAAAAAATATGCTTACCTTAAAATCATAGATGCACACCTGTAGATGTAGATGATAAGCCAATCCTTCAATTTGATCGTAACACTAGGAGTTGAACCAAACTAGTGGTCCTAAAATTCGATTCTAAGGTTGTCATTTGGTAGATTGGTGGAACTGAGAAACCCGAGGTCCAGGTGTGGGTTTTGACATGGATTATTCGCAGCTTCTTCGTTTTCCAAGTAACTCTAGTAACCTGTCCACCAACATTTGGCTTCAATGTTGATCTGGTATATCCTTAGCCACATGTGAGCAAATGACTCATTCAAATAATAACGCTAAGGATGAAGGTTTTTGTTTTCTTTCCGCGATCAGCATCTGTCAATCACTTTGAACATGGTCTAGCTTTTCGTATGCTGGAGAAAGTGGAGTTTGACAATGGATCAGATCCCAAGGACTTTCTCGAGAGAACCTTGTATTCAAAGGTGAACCCAGAAAGCAGTCCAAAGTCAATAGACTGTAAGACATTACAAACGATGGATGAATATCTAGGTTAAAATGTAATGCATCAGTCACTTGTTCGATGTTACAATCACTACTTTTCTGTCCCAACCACAGCACTAGTAATCCCGGAAAGGATATGATCCAGCAAAATCTTCCAGTACTTCACTCCGGTTACTAACCGTGCAGTGGCCGAAACTGGTTTTATGATAGGACCAAGAAGAGCATTCCAAATCCTTTCCACCCCATCTATTTCTTTGACTAGTAAAGGTCATAGCCTGCTCCGACGAGTCAGTTCCTCAATAGTTTAAGATGCTCACTTGTAGCGTAAAAAAAAAAAATTGCTCATCAATACACCTATGTAGAATATAGATGACTAGCCAATCTTCTGTTTGGTCATAACATATGAGTTGAACCATACTAGTGGTCCTAAAAGTTTGATTCTAAGGTTAGTCATTTGGAAGATTGGCTGGAACTGAGAAATACCCAGGTACGTTTTGGCTTTTGACATGGATTATTCGCGGCTTCTTCATTTTCCTAGTAATTCTAGTAGCCTTTTTTGCTAAGCCAAAAGGGTGGAGGAGGGGGCAACTGGGCATAGCAACCCTTCCCTAGAAGTGACCATAGGAACTACATACTTGCAACGTGACCTGAAACCAGAGGTGCGCACTGCTCCACCCGAGGCCGAAGAAGGCAATAGGCAGATCATGCAATTCAAACGGAAGCGAGGGGGCGTCGGAACACCTCGAACCCGTGACTGCATGAGAGCCAAACCCAATGTGTTACTCCCATTGCCATCTTGACTACCACCACCCAGGGTGGTAGTGACCTAGTAACCTGTACACTAACATCTGGCCAATGTTGATCTGGTATATCCCCAGCACATGTAATCAGCAGATGGCTCTTTCAAATGATACTGCAAACTGTGAAGGTTTTACATTTTCTCAAGGTTTTATTAACATTTGGTTTCCTATTTTTACTACTAAGGTCATTTGGGTGACCATGGCAACAGATTGATCTGTCTTGCAACATGCAAGAGAACAAGAAAGTAGAAAAAATTGAACTCAATACCCAATTAAACCATAGAAGCAAACAACATCCTGAAGTATGGTAATCCAGAGAAGAGAACAAACCTCGTTAAAACCCTAGATTTTGAAACTTGAGCAGAGTCGGGAGAGGAATCAGGTGCATCGGCGGATAAGGGTTATTTGGGGGAAAGAAGAGGAATTCGGGGGTAGTATGGTAATCCAGGGTCGGGGAACAGGGGCAGAAAGGTCCAAAAAAAAATTTGGACCATTTCCCAATTTGTGCGTGTCATCCTTGCGCAGGGGCCATGCTAATCTTCTCTGTATCGTTCCAATTTTATCGGATGTCCTCGAAGGGATATTCTTCTCTTGCTTCGCGAAGCCTTACAAACGCTTCTCTCTCTAACTAGCTAGTCGATGTGGGACGAAACGAGTACAGTACTTTTTTACCTCTGTAGGATGACATCCAACCGTCTGTCTCCAAATTGGGGGACCCGTTCGAGCAAATCACCGTTGGATTTGATGATGTATTTAATACTCCTGGGGACTTGGCAGTTCTAGATTTTTTTACCTTCTTGTTACGTCCAATCCTTTACTTTAGGCTCCGTTTGTTTTGGCGTAAAATGTTTTACTTATTTTTCGGTATTTGGTTGTGTAAAAAATTAGGAAAATATTTTACATGTAAAACATTTTCCATCAATTGGATGAAAATGACTTACCCTTAAATCTTCCGTAAGTTATTTTCCGAAATGAACCCGCTGCCTTCTGCTGCAATTCTCACTGTTTAGTTTCCTTGATCGTCAGTCCTGACCCACGTTCAATTCTAATATTTTCATATCTCTCCACCGTTTAAGCCCCCCTCTCTCTACACTTTTTTGTTGATTTCTGAAAATATTTTTAAGTGCCAACCAAACACCGAAAAATAAAAGTTTGAAATTTGTTTTCTGAAAAAATATTTTACATCGAAACAAACGGAGCCTTAGTTTGAGAAAACTGTTTTTTTTATTTATTTTATGGATTCTGTTATTTTGTATGATTGGCAATGAAACTTCTACCATTTCGACCAAAAAAAACTTTGCCTCCGGTCAGCAAACACCAACATTTTGCCTCAATTACTATACGACTGGGTTAATTTATCGAAAAGTTATTCAATGGTCTTGGAGACCCAACAATTAGATGCCAAGAAAACTAATGTGACAATTTCTTGGCCAATTTGGCAATTACTAAAAGAGTCTCAGTCTGGGATTGGCCAATATATTGACCCTTTTTTTTTTATCCGATACTTTGGAAATTAATATATTGACCTATTACTCATTAATTTTCCAGAGGCTAAACATGACCATTTCTGCCATAGAAAATTAAACTTTTCTTCAGGTAAATTTCTGTTAATCTGTGCTTGGATTTGCTTTGGCTTCTTTCATGAATTGAGATGACTTTGGCCCCCCAACTCCACCCCCTTTCTTCATCAAGATTATTACCACAACACTTCTGGATGAAGTCAAAATCTTTTTCTTTTAAACGACTCCGAATGTCTGGGTCAGTTTACGCGCACATGATTTATCTTTGCGTGACTAATCTCATCTTCCACCAACGGAGGCAGTTATAAGCCGAAACAAAGATGTCCTATGTGAACTGGCCCATAAAAGTTGATATCACTGGAAAGATTTCGAAACTAAAACCTATGAGCAAGAATAATATTCCTAAATTCCAAAGCCTTAATCAGCACGCAACCTAACCCCTTTGAGATTATGAATTTAAAACCTTATAACTAGGAAGCATTTTAATCCCCATTTCGCATTCCACCACCAAAGTATTAAAATGAAAACAAAATAGAGACAAATGACAAAGTTAATTAAGTACTACGTAATAAACAACAAATTGAACAAAATAATACTACCAATAACCAAAGGCCACGTTCGACCGCGCCAGATCATCTCCGGTGCACCGGACTTGAGTCTAACACCCTTCTGGTTATCCTTCTCCCCCGAATCATTGACCGCCACGTCAGCCCCCACCGCCAACTCATGCTCCTTAGTCTTCCGAGACAAAACCTTGAACCTGAACGAAGTAACCAAACCCACCCTGAAAACCGGCATCGACCCGTTGGAAACCTCCTCCCACGGCACTCCAGTGGCCTCCACCGTCCTGCTCCGTCGAGCCTTTTTTTTATGCCCTTGGTAGAATCCAACAAACGTCTGGTTGGCCACGGGGGAGTAGGTTTGGTTAGAGTGCTTGTAGTAGAAGGTGAGGTCGAGGGTGTTGTAGTAAATTCCTTCGACCCTGTTCGGGTTGTCTAGCTCGATGTCGAAGTAGATGGAGGTGGTGGCGGCGGTGGTGGTGGTGGAGTTGAGGGTTTTGTTGAGGGCAGGGACGTAAAAGTCTTAGATGGAGCAGATTGGGTTGGAGGCAGGGTGGAAGAGCCACAAGGAGAGAGCAGATAGGCATAAGGTTATTATGAAGCAGCAACAATTGCAACGTCCGCGGTCGCCGGAGTCCGACATGTTCAAAATCGAAAGTGGTTTTTCTGTTTTTTGAATTCGGGAGCAACAAGAAGAAGAAGAAGATTATTTTGATGAATAGGAGCCATTTGAAGTTAGATTAGGGATAACTTTGTGAAGTCTTTGTTTTTTTGCACAAGGCTAAAATAATCATATGTTTGGTCATATATTCCTTTTGCACTATTATTGCACTTAGAGGGAAGAATTATTGGATTGGTAGTTTAATACTACTAGTAGGAGTACTAGTATATTGGAGAAATTTTTGGGTGCCGAGCGGATACCACGTGACGGTATTGATCGGTGATCCCAACCGTCCAAACCTATTTTGGACAGTCTAAATTTATTTTCTCTTGCTCCTATCACTCCACCGCTCTTTTTTTCTTTCTAAAATCCGGATCGTCCAAAATATGTTTGGACGGTTAGGATTGGCGACGGGGTACGACCGGCACCCAAAAACTTCTCAGTATATTGCCAACATCAATGACAGCGAAAGGTCAAACTCTGGCCTTTAACCCGTGTGTTTGCTGGGTCATGTGCGTTACGTAATATAAACCACTAGTGTTAATCTGTGCCTACGGCACTACGCATCCCGGTTGGAAGGGGATAGCAGTTGTGTGGTTTAGGTGAAAACTACTTTGGATCAAATGAATCTAAGCCGCTCCAACAACTTGTTCTCACACCATTCTGTTTTATAATAGAGATTTGGTAAATTGCGTGATTGCTTTCATTGGTGAAGGTCCTTTTTCTTTATCATCCTCTAAAGTCAAAATGCAGTGATTTTTGGGTCAAGAATTTCTGTATATTTTTAGCACTTAATTGAAATGATGAATGTCTATCTAATTTGTTGGCTCGAAAAAGTTGATAAATGGTGGAGTATTTAATAATACTCCATCCGTTCCATATTAAGAGTCCATCACGAAAAATCATGCCATTTTTCAAATTAAAAAATCAACTACTTCCGTGTATAATTTTTTGAATTTTTTCGCACCAAATTAAAGTACTAATCGAGATCTTTAATACGGTGCGAAAAAATTCAAAAAATTATACACGAAAGTAGTTGATTTTTTTAATTTAAAAAATAGCAAGAGAGAGTTAGTAAAACTCTCAATATAGAACGGATGGAGTATCAATTATGGAATTCATTCTATGTTGTTCGTCCTCCTCAGTCCTCGTTGCTCTCCACTTCCATTCCTGCCCTATTTTGTAATCAATATATCAAATACCATCCGTCTAAACTTTGTATAAGAGTTGGTAGCCAACTTTTTTATAACTAGGTGTCTGAGCGGCCCAACTTACACGTATCTTAACTAATCTCGAGATCCTAAAGTTTTTTTTTTTTTTTTTTTTTTGCCATATTTTATAGTCAGCGGGGGTTAGCGGGATAGTTAGATTAGCACTAGGGGAGTCCAGTAGCTTTCCATAGCTCTGGGTCCCAACTGCCCCCAAGGGGCCTCGAACCTCTGCCTTCTTGATGGAGGAGAGGGTAGGTTGCCAACTGCACTACGCAGTGGAACCTAAGATAGATCCTAAAGTTAACGACTTGGGAAACTTCAAGTGGCCCTGAAGATTTGGTAGCCAACTTTTTATGACAAACCTTCGGTCTGAAGTGTGAAATTCAAGCAATGGATAGCTTGTTGCAACATTGCAACTGCTGCCTGCCATGTAAAAAGGTAGGGATCGATTTGCTTTTGGAAGAAAAACTAAAATGGTGTTTCTCTACCGATATTAGGAAGAAAGTATTTAAGTCAATTCAAAAGGCACGAGACATCGTGCATAGCTTGGGCCTTTGATGATAGTACGAGGCTTCCGAAAAGTGCTAAAAGGAATTATTTTTCTTCACAAAATACACAAAAAAAAAAGCAGCTTTAGCACTTTTGGATAACTAATCTTGATTATTAGCATTAAAAGTCAAATTGTGAAGGTTCTATAAAAAAAGAGATGGTGTTCAAAAAATATTTTCCGTATATTGTTGGTGAGTTCGTGTTGATTCCGTAAGGTCAACCGCTACAACAAATGGCATAATCCGGAATTATTTAACGTTTCCTATCCCTTTTTACTAGTAGTTTAGCTGTTGGTGTTGCTGGATGGTGGGGTGTGGTTGTTGCGGTGATCTACGATTTCGGTGATCGAATTTAAGAGTGTAGATCTGTTTTTGTAGGTTTTGGTTTGTTTTTCTTTGCTGCTTTTGTTTTTTTGGTTTCCTATCCCTGATGGGGCTGTTTCCTCCCCTTCGGGGGTTTCCATTGGTTTGGTTGTACGATTTTTCTGTGGTGAATGTTGTGCCCAGAAGGTTTGTTTGTGGGAGTGGGGTACTTTTTTGCTGGCCTCTCCCTTGTGGCTTGATTCGTGCTCATTGTGTTGTGGGGATCTTACTCTTCTTGATGTACTATTTCTTCTATCAATGGAACCTCCTAACATTTTGACAAAAAAAAAAAAGACTGCAGAAGGTACCTCCCACGCTTTTGAAATACTACTAGCCAGCTGATCGAAAGAATAGACACTATGAAATTCATTTGGTGAGTTAGAGAGCTATTTTCCTTAAAAATTAATTAATTTGTAAATTACAAATTGCAATTTTCAATTATGGTAACAATATAAGTGTTTGGATAGCATGTGTAAAATAAAATTTGCATTGGAATAGTGTTTAGGGGTAAAATCTGAGAGAATAGATTCCAAGTACTAAGACTATCCACAATGGCATAACCAAAAGTGCTAGGTTTTTAAAGTTAACAATGTTTGTGCAAAATATGGCTTACAATGCTATAATCAAACTTAGCAACCTCTTTAGAAATAATCAAATTTTGGACTTTGGATAATCAAAACTAACAACATTTTGTCAATAACCAAATTTAATGAACCTTACATTCTCAATCAAATACATACATCATTACAAAAAAAAAGTTCTATTTCTTCCCTTTTCCCCTCTTTTTTTCTTTTTCAACAATGTTTTCAAAAAAAATATTTTACTTAAAAACTTTTTTTAAAAACTGTTTTCCCCCAAAAATTATTTTTGAACTATTTTAAAAAATATATATATACAAAAAAATTGTTCTTTTTTGAAAAATTGTTTTGTATGAGAAAATGTTTTTTTTCAAAACCTTTTCTTATATAAAAAACTATTTTTTCAAAAATCGTAATTACACAAAAGCTGTTTTTCTTTACTCTATTTTTCTTTTTTTAAAAAATTCAAAAATTATTCACCTTGTTTGGATGAACTTTTAGAAAGTTATTTTTGAGAGTTGAGTGGTAATGAGTGGAGAGAGATAGAGAGAGAAATTTATTGAAAACTGTGCCGAGAGTAAAAGTTACTCTCAAAATGCTCATCCAAACAAGGTGATTGTCTATTTCTAATAAATAGTTTTCATTAGTCTCAAAATTAATTTTAGAAAAAACTATTTCTATGTTCACAGTTATTAGTGTTTTTGTAATTTAAAATGGTGATGTGGCAACTTTTGGCTATTCAATTTTGATTATGCCATTGTGGACCTCTACATTGCTAACCTTAGCAATCTCTTAAATGGATAATCAAAAGCTGATGTGGCAACTTTTGGTTATCCATTTTTGATTATAGCATTGTGGATACTCTAATTTTTTGACCATATCATCCTTTTTAGTAATTTCTAGGGGAGTGATTTCTTGAAATTATTGGGGGTACTTTAATAAACTCCTTTTGGGGATTTTCAGGTGTGGGAGATGCAACAACTCCCTCTCTAATAATTATAGGCGGTAGATTTTGCTGTATTAGTTTTGAGAATGAATTCTTCATTTTTTTTTTTTTCCAATCTAACAAAATCTGATTAAAAAAAAAATAAAAAAGGTCTATTCCTCAAAAAGTAAAGCAGGTGCGCTGTGATTCTGTGAAGGCTTCCAGACGAGTGATTATTCAATGTTGTTGGGCACGACGTGGAGTGTCCCAAGCTCTTTATTCATCATATTGTGTGGTGGAAAATCGGCAAGAGGTAGCACGTGACGGTTTCTCATAGATACTTAAATATTCCAAACACGCGTGGCCATACTATTCCTTTGCCCGGTTCAAATACAAAAAGAAATACTGGGCCCACCTTTTGGTATTCAATGTCACTATGACACGATTTGGGGTGCCCCAAACCCCCTATCCACAATATTGTGAGGCGAAAAAATGGAATGAGGTACCCCCTGGTTGCCTAAATAATTCTTCTTTTCAAACAGGTGGCACAAGTTTGAGCCCCACGAGGCAATAGTATCTGTTTGCTCGGTTAAAATAAAAAAAATATTATGGGAACCATCTCAAGATCTCATAGAAATAATTAGAGCCATTCAATTTATTTGAATTAAACTCATTTGGATACATCGATAAAGGCTTGATAAATTAATTCAATCTTTGTCTCTACGAATTTAGGGACGGAAATTGATCGAGTCGTTACCGATTTTCTGAATAAGCTAATTATTTTTCAAGAATTCTTAAAATTAAATGGTTTTAATCGATCATTGTGCAGGATCCAGAAATCCACACAATCAATGTACAGTTGTGCTACTTACATTGAGGTATAGCATTACATACTCCATGCACATATGGTTTTGGGACCCGTTTTGGGTCCCACAAATATAATCGCAGCAGCTCATTTTGTTAAGAACATTTGTTTAGGGTCCTTATAAAAAATTAGTACAATCGGATATCAGTAAGGGCCTTTACGAAATATCTAATTTTGTCTCCGAATTTAGTCTGAATTCTAGGATAAAGTTGAATGTTTCGTAAAAGTCTTTACCGATATCCGTTTGAACTAATTTTGTACATGAACCCTAAATAAAATATTTTGAACCAAATAAACGGTTTCGATCATATTTATGGGACCCGAAATGGGTCTAAAAAACCATATGTATATTGTGTCTGTACTTCTTGATCGCAGGTAGCATTAGCGTAGTGTTTTGTTTGGCTCGTTTAACTTTTTCTCTTCCAATGCCCTTTTTTGGGGGCCAAGGAAGATTGGTTCCCAACTCCCTCTTCAACGCAAATTTGTGCGGTGGACTCCTCATTAAAATAGTTTCTTACCACAATGCGCTGGACTCCTCGCAAATGTGCGGTGAAAAAGAAGCTGAGACATCCACCTATCGTAGCCATAGGTTAATGTACGATGAAGAAAGAGTTGAGACATACACGTACCGTAGCCATAGGTTAAAATATGAGTACTGCTATGAGTACCGATGGTGGATGTAGAAAAATCGTACCGACGGCCTCGTCGGATTGTCTCCGCCCACTGGACGGCTGATCCGAGCCGTCCAAAATTTTTTTTAAAAAACGAGGGGGTCTTTGCAGGAATCAACGGCATCCGATGTGTTTATGGTGTTTAATCTAAACACCCTATTTTTCATGTATATATGTATATACATATATACATCGGATGCAGTTGATTCTTATTTTATTTTATTTTAAATTTTGGACGGCTCGGATCGACTGTCCGATGGCCGGAGACGGTCCCGGCACGGTCGTCAGTACGATTTCCCTACACCCACCATCGGTACTTATATCATTTTCGTTAAAATATCTCCACCGCCTAATTAAATAGACGAAGAAAGGTAGCGCTGCCGTTGCGTGTTGGGTTGGCGCATTACACGGCTTACTAAACGTGGCGCCTGACAATTCGTATATTCTCCAGGGCACTTTCGTCAAAAGACAGGGACTCTCAGCCTTTAAATAGAATCGTTCCCAGCCCAAACCCTTCATCCCATTGTTCTCTCTCTCTCTCATACCTTCTCTCAGATATCCAGTTTCGATCGAAGCCCTTTCTCTCCTCTCTCAAGGTACTGGGGTTTCTTCTCTCCTTTATTCTGTCCTTTCGTTTTCAATTTCTGTTGCGCTTAATCGATTGATTGATCGATATAAACACGGTTCTATCGGTAAATAGTTTGTTGTTTTTTTTCGAAAATCCCGTTTTGTTGATTTGTGAAATATCCTTGAGATCCGTTTTCGTCCCTTCTCCCTTTTGCACGATCCTTGTGTAGATGATATTTTCCTCGATCTCTTAATTTTGTGCCACTTATTTAATTTTTGTGATTCAGTTATTCAATTGATAGATGGCCAGATCTATCGAAGTTGTGCGCGATTGTTCGTAATTGCTTTTTAGGCACTGTTTTTGTAGATCGATAGATATCGTTCTGATCTGTTTTGATGTTATATATCGACATATCGTCATGATCTGTTTTGATAATTTTGTTCTTCTACGATCTATGCGTAGATATCTAATTCTTCTCATCCGTTGAGTTTTTTTTCCTTAATAATCCTTATCTGTTTTAAGTATATTGGGGTTTTTTTTTTGGTTGCAAATCTAGCACACATGTTAAAAGTAATTTTGGATTTCCTGTTAATTATGATGGTTTATGATTTTGAGGTTTGTTATTTGCTTTTACCTTATTGCTTTCTAGATCCTCTTTTGAAATTTGCTAGATATATGTAGTCCTGATCTGTTTTGATGATGTTAGATATCGTCCTGATCTGTTGATTACTTTGCCTTTTCACGATCCGTGTCTCAGCTCTTAACTTTCTTAAGAAAATCAAGCTCTTGTTTTTTTACTATATAACAAATCTAGCACCCCTGTTGATTTTGAGATTTAAAAATTAGTGATTTATCTGATCTCTGTGGACTAGGATAGTTTCTAATTTTGGTTGGTCATTGATCCCTACAGATGCAGATCTTCGTGAAAACCCTAACCGGCAAGACCATCACCCTCGAGGTGGAAAGCTCCGATACCATTGACAACGTTAAAGCCAAAATCCAGGACAAGGAGGGCATTCCCCCAGACCAGCAACGGCTCATCTTTGCCGGCAAACAACTAGAGGACGGCCGCACCCTTGCGGATTACAACATCCAAAAGGAATCCACCCTCCATTTGGTCCTCCGTCTCAGAGGCGGCATGCAAATCTTCGTAAAGACCTTGACCGGCAAGACCATCACTCTTGAGGTGGAAAGCTCTGATACGATTGATAATGTTAAGGCTAAGATCCAAGACAAGGAAGGAATTCCCCCGGACCAGCAGAGGCTTATCTTTGCCGGCAAACAACTAGAGGACGGCCGCACCCTTGCGGATTACAACATCCAAAAGGAATCCACCCTCCATTTGGTCCTCCGTCTCAGAGGGGGCATGCAAATCTTTGTAAAGACCTTGACCGGCAAGACCATCACTCTTGAGGTGGAAAGCTCTGACACGATTGATAATGTTAAGGCAAAGATCCAAGACAAGGAAGGAATTCCCCCGGACCAGCAGAGGCTTATCTTTGCTGGAAAGCAACTCGAGGATGGTCGCACCCTTGCTGATTACAACATCCAAAAGGAATCCACCCTCCACTTGGTTCTCCGTCTTAGGGGTGGAATGCAAATATTTGTTAAGACGTTGACAGGGAAGACCATAACCCTGGAGGTGGAGAGTTCAGATACCATTGACAATGTGAAGGCGAAGATTCAAGACAAGGAGGGAATTCCCCCAGACCAGCAGAGGCTTATCTTTGCAGGGAAACAGTTGGAGGATGGAAGGACCTTAGCTGATTACAATATCCAAAAGGAATCAACCCTTCACTTGGTTCTCCGTTTAAGGGGTGGGATGCAAATCTTTGTTAAAACCTTGACTGGAAAGACCATTACCTTGGAGGTGGAGAGTTCTGACACAATTGATAATGTCAAGGCAAAAATTCAGGACAAGGAGGGTATCCCACCGGACCAGCAGAGGTTGATCTTTGCTGGGAAGCAATTGGAGGATGGAAGGACCCTAGCTGATTACAACATTCAGAAGGAGTCGACCCTTCACTTGGTGCTTCGTCTTCGCGGTGGGATGCAGATTTTTGTGAAGACCTTGACGGGCAAGACTATCACCTTGGAGGTGGAGAGTTCTGATACAATTGATAATGTCAAGGCCAAGATCCAGGATAAGGAGGGTATTCCGCCAGATCAGCAGAGGTTGATCTTTGCAGGGAAGCAGCTGGAGGACGGGAGGACTCTTGCTGACTACAATATCCAGAAGGAGTCCACTCTGCATCTTGTCCTGCGCCTCCGAGGTGGTTTCTGAGCAATTGGTGATGTGGTCTTTGTGGTTCTAGTGGTTGGGTCGTAGTCTATGTGGTGGTGGTTTTTGTTGGTCTGGGCCATATGTGTAGTGGCTTTTTAGAACTGTTAAATCTTTTAGTTTCTGTGTGATTGGATGGATGTGTTCTGTCTTTGGTTTGGTGGGTTTGAGCCATTGTTCTGTGGCTTTTGAAAACTATCTTTTGGTTTTTCCGTTGCAAGTTTGTGTGTGATCTGAAGCAGACTGTGGCATGTGTGGTCAATGTTCAATTCCGTAATAAACATAGTTTAGGTTTTATGTGAAAATTCTATCCTTGAACTTCTCTTAGAGTTGTTTAATTTTATGCATTGAAGTATATCACAAGTCTTTGAATGTTAGTATATTTTAAGTACTTAACGAAGGGATCAATTCAATAGCAGGGTGTGTGGTCTTGTGATCGGTTCAATTGGACCTAAAGAAATTTTGACTCTTTATGGCATTTCCCCCCATTGTCCCTCACATAGTAGATGGAGTAGTTTACACAGTTACTGAAATACGAGTATTACAACAAGTATTGGCCATGGCTTTCATATATGGAGAATATAAGCATATTTACTTCTCCAATTTGTATAATTTCGCAGAGGTTTGAAGGTTTTGGAAACAGGCTAAAGCTGAGTTGCTAAAGGAACTTGTATGGTTTTATTTGAGCTCTCTCACATCATGGTAAGCTTTAAAATTTACACGTCCATTCCTAATTTCCAGGTTTCACCAGAACTTTGTTTACACCTCTGGAACTTTCGGCAAATGTTATCAGATTCAGGTGCATTTGGTTGGTTAAGTAACAGCATTCCTGTGATTAGAAACTTTTTTGGGGCCGGTGATCTGATTTTCCTCATCTTAACGCAGTTGAGTAAATTTTCACTGAGTAATGTTGAAACCATATTTAATGTTCTTTACCTATGCTTTCATTCATTCAAGTGTGTTTGAAGGCGATAAACTAAAGACCTGCATGCAGGTGATTAGATGCAAGCTTTGTTGCGAATGCTTCTCATATGCTTTGTGTTTCCTGTTACTTCAAATTCCATTTGGCTGGATATGTACCTTTTCCTCGTGCACAAGAGCTTATAAGTTTTACCAAAATGAATTCTTGGAATAACAGACAGAAATAACCACTTCAATACGAGTTGGAGTGAATTATATTACTGGGGAACAACATTTTTCTATACGAGTTGGTCTAATCTTTCCAAATCTGTTTCACGTCTTTAGTGACAATGTCCTATATGATTGTGCTTTGGATTGTTGAAGTTATTGTTTTGTTGCTAGCAGTTGCTTTTTGAAGAGCTGTTTCTCTTGCAGAATTTGAAGTGTTTGGAAGGGATATAAAGTTGTTTTGTAGAGCCAATAAACAGACCATCAAAAAGTAACAGAGAGGCTCATCCTTTGGTCCACCCCACAAGCATATAAATTCAGAGGAGATATACGACCTCAACTCTTCATTCTAGACTAACTTTTGCAGTCTTATTGGCAGTGGAAATTTGTAGGCAAGGCTTGAAGCTCCAAAACTTTGTGTCAGGGGCCTTGTTTCACAACAGTTGTTATTAAGCTAATGCATGGAGTGTACAACCTTCGAATTCTCGTTTTATTGACTTCTATTCACTATATAACTTGCCTAGAGTTCATTTTGTTTCCCGGTTTAGAAAATTTCAATTTGTGGCCACCAACACACTTGTGGAGACGCAAGAATGGCGGCAGAAAGCTAGGAGTCGGACTAACAAGGGCCAAGTCACATTCGAGGCAGGATGACTGGTTTGGTTGATGTGCCAGGTCAAAGCGACTAAGGAGGCAAAACAAGCAAAGGTCTTCCTTATGGAAGTGACCAACCAAGCGACGAGGGGTCACCTAAGGGCTAAGAGTCTTCTTGATGAAATTGAACAACCAAGTGAAGAGGGTGCGCCTAATATATCAAAGTCCCTAGGGCAGACTTGGTTTGAACTCCCTGTTTCAGTGCTGATAATCCAACTTTCAACCCCGATGACTCTTAAGGGTTCCCCTCAATTGACAATAACCAATAACCACCGGTAGGCGTGCTTGTTTTATGTTTTATCCGATGGCCCTGTTCTTGCTTAAGCTCAAGTGGAACAAATGAGCTTCAACCTTGCCACCCGTACTTATGATTTCTTCCAGGAGCTGTTGGGAGCACTTTACCATCTTATCATAATCTCTCTCCCTTCCCCTGATACTTGATCCCTGTTACCATCTCATCAGGTAATCTCTCTCTCCCTCTCCCCTGATAGTCCCTGGATGCTTTGCGATTATTCATGGTCTTTTTTTAATCCGAATTATTCATGGTCTTGTATTGTTTAGATCTGTTTCGTTTTTGGGGGGGAGCTTGTTGTGAGGCAGATAAATAATGGTTACATCCAGTAGAATTGTTCTTGGTCGGGTGATTTACATCGTTTCAAAGTGTTCTCTAATCCTAGTCTGATCATGGCTTTATGTTATCGGAATATACTATGTATGTAGCTTATGAAGTTTCCTCTTTCTTTTATTTAGTTCATTATCTGTGTTCTTAAATTTCTGGTAGAGATCCTTGTGATTTTGGAAACTATGATGTTCATGTAATTTGTGGGGTTTCGGGGCATTATGTGTTTATATTTTGCTAGTTGTCTCCTCAGTTTTGGAGCATAGTTTGTGATGCTTCTTTCAGATTTTGGGCCATACGGATTGCTTTTGGTGTGGGCATTTTTGTATGCATGTCGACATTTTCTTCATCTAAGCGCCATTCCGGCTTCAGCTGTTCAGGGATCTCCTTTCAGTTCATTTTTAAGCCCATAAGTTAAAGAGTACATTTGCTTTCAGTGGATGTAATATGTTTTATCCAATGCTCAGGTTCTTGCTTAAGTTGAACTGCAACTTAGGCTTGATTCCCTTGACCATCTGTAAATGGGGCTGCTTCACCTTGCCAATGCTCAAGTTATTGCTTAAGCTCAACTGCAACTATGTGTTTCGGTGAGGGTTCAAATCGTTACAATCCATAGCTGGGGTTTCTTCTCCCACTGACTCCTGGGTTGAAACCCCTGCCATCTGGTCAGATATTTTCTTTTCTCCCTCTCTCCAGAGAAGATCCTCAAAGGCTCAAACCATTTACTCTTCTCCATGATCTTGTCTTGCTTAGATCTGTTTGATTTTTGAGGTATTTGCTTGTTATGTAGTGGATAAAATGTATGGAACTTGGAAGAGGGTTGATCTTGGTTGGATGGGATGGTTTGCAGTTTTCCTATCTGATTCTCACTTTATGACATGAAATACACCACCACTACCACTGTAGCTTATGGAGTTCCCTTTTTGGGTTATGTAATTCTTTTTTATGTGGATCCTAGTTTTTATTGTAAACGTTCAATTTTAGTTTTTCGATACTAAGATGTGCATGTAATTTCTGGGGATGCATTTTGGGCACATGATGTGCTTATTATGCTTATTGTCTCCAAAAAAAATGCCGTCATTAGTGTGGTGCTTCAGGCAATGTTACATTTTTCAAGCATATTGATTATGTGCTTGGAGTTCCTTTTTCAAGTTGTAGTGCCTTATCTTTTCTGTTTAGATTTTCTACGTTTGGATAGCTTTAAGAGCGCAGGCTCAAAGAAAAAAAATTTTACGAAAAACTGGGGAACATAAAATATACTAGATCATAATTTTGGTACAACTCTACTAGTTGGTGCAAGGCCTCAGAGTTGAAACACAAGGTACACACGATAATGTGCTTATTATATAGTCGCCTTACCCATTTCTCTGGCTAAAAACTAGCTAGAAGGGTGAGCCTTATTATCACAGACATAGCATTGCTGGTGGCAGATTTTAGGGCCCATAGAAGCATCATTTAGAAATTTGGCATTGTTGGGGGCTGAGGTTGCACGTGGAAGGCAGGTTTTCAGCCTGCTGCATCATCTTTCTCATCTCCTCGCCCTGCATCTTGCCTTGCTCCTTCTGCCGCCTCACGGCCTCCTTCACGCCCTCGCACCGGCACTGCTCGTCAAGGTTTTTCAGTTGCTGGCAGCACTGGCGGAGTTGCTGCTGCTGCTGCGGGTTCTGGTCATTCGACATCGCATCATTGTACTCTTTTCCCTGTTGTTGTAAGTACCTCTGGCAGTCGCGGAGGTTTTGCTGCCTCTGGATCTGCTGGCAGCAGCGCTGCTGTTGCCTGGGGTTATCCTCCGCCTCAGTGTTTGTGATGGTGGTACTAGTGGCATGGGCTAGAGCTAAGAGGGCTACAAGGGCAGCTACTAGGATTGTGAGCTTGGCCATTGTGGTTCTGTGATGAATGTGAGAAGTTGGAGTTGTGGTGGTAATGAGGCGTGGCGGTGGTCAGTATATATAGGAGGTTTGTGGGTTTGCATGGCTCGGACGTGGAGAATAGCAACTCTAGGTAGTTGGGTGGGTTTTGGAGGGAGTTGAGGTGGGAGGATTGTTGCTTCCACGTTGGTCGACATGCAAACGCTGCCAATAAAAGGTGTTGTTTTGTTGCAAGTTCAATTAGGAATGCGCCAACTTGAGTACGGTTTGTTTCAAAATGAACTGGTCTCAAACATGCTTTTAGTTAGCTAAATATTAGCAGAGCTCGTATTGTTCTTTACATACAAAAAGGTAAGAGTGATATTACTTTCAACTTAGACATTAAATGTTATTAAAGGAGAGGCCAAGTACACAATGAGAGAATAAGTAGAATAAATGATTTCATTTTCCAAGAATTTAAAACTATAATTTTCATCTAACAAGTAAACAAAAAGTACTCTATTGGTTAGAATCGCTATCTGTATTCCGAATTTCATATTTTACATTAACCAGTATAATGAGTTGGTTGGACATTTTATTTGGTCATGAAGGCAAGAAGTTCATTGAGGTTAAAGGATCTTAACGGAGAACAGTTGAATTGTGATTTTGGTCTTGACGAAACATCATCTCTCTCTTGAATGTCTCTTGATGGTACAAGCATGTCCAGTCCAGCTCCCACATGAGTACGCTCTCCCTCCCTCCCTTCTCATGGTTCTTGATTCCTATTACTTGTCGATTCTTCATGACCTTGTGTCCCTTGATCTCTTTGATTTTTTGCAGATTAGTTTGTTTGGTAGCTGGTAACAGTAATGAAATTGAGAAGAAAATTGATCTTAGATGGACACACTTGAAAGTGTCGTGAAACATTTCGTTTATTAAGCGTTACATGTCATTCGTTAAGCGTAATGGGTATGCGTTTGTAATGCTATTTTCACGTTTTGTGCTATTCATGTCTTCGTGTGAATGTTTTTTTCTTTCTTCTTTTTCTCACTTGAGCTACTGTCAAGTGGATCCCATTATTTTGACTTCCATAGGATTTCTGGAGGGTATTTGGCCCTTTTATTGTTTAACTCCAGAGTAAGAAATTTCCTGGAATAAAAAAAAGAACGAAACGGTTTGGCATGAAAAGGTGATATGTTCAATTTTCATGTCCTTGTGTGGCAAGAAAGTCCCAAATTTTTTTTTTTGCCAAGGCATAACTAATTTTGCAAATGCATCGTTGTCTATATTTTCTCCCGAATTTCCTTCAAGTTTCACTCGAGCTGAGGTTTAACTTTTCGGTTATTTCACAAATCAAGTGGAGTCTCCACAAAGCCATAGCTCTGTCTCCATGTATTTTGTTCGTTTTCAAGTTTATGCACTTAAGAGAATTTCTCTTTGTCGTAAGTGGAATTGAAGCTTTTGCTATAAGGGTGAGAAGCATGATGCTTCACCGGGACATGTTGCTTGCGCTCAGATGACGTATAAGCTGCTGCAAACTTTTTAGCTACGCAAGAAACCGAAAATTCCAAATGAAAAGAAGGAAAGAAGATAATGAAGCAAATTTCATACTAGATCATGAAGGCTCTTCTTAGTACAAGGCCTCAAAGTTGAGAACACATAAATAAAAACCATACCAATAAACTCCCAGGATCATGTGCTTGTTACTATAGCCACTCTTATGTCTAACTGAAAAACCAGCTAGAGAAATTGGGCTTTATTATCATGCTTATGGCTACGACAGGGGCTACATTTAGAACAAAGAGGCCCGGATTTGGCAGCGTTGAGGGCTAAGGTTGCACCTGGAAGGAAGATTTTCAGCCTGTTGCATCATCTCTCTCATCTCCTCCCCCTGCATCTCGCCCTGCTCCCTCTACTGCCTCACAGCCTCCCTAATGCCCTCGCACCGGCACTGATCGTCTAGGTTCTCCAGTTGCTGGCAGCACTGGCGGAGCTGCTGCTGCTGCTGTGGGTTTTGGTTGGTGATCATTGCCACCTCATACTCTCTCGCTTGTTGTTGTAAGTACCTTTGGCAGTCGTGGAGGTTTTGCTGCCTCTGGATCTGTTCGCGGCAGCGCTGCTGTTGCCCGGGGTTCTCCTCCTCCACCACAGTGGTGGTGATGGTGGTCCGGGTTGCATGGGCAAGGGCTAAGAGGGCTATAAGGGCAGTTGCTAGATTGTGAGCTTGGCCATTGTGATTCTTTTGATGTGGGTGGTATGGTGGAAGCTGTGGTGGGATTTAGTGGGAAGAAAGGGGTGGGGGTGGTCTGTATTTATAGGAGGTTTTGGGTTTTGCATGGCAGGGACGTGGAGAATCGGAAGTCTAGGCAGTTGGTTTGGTTTTGGAAGGAGGTGAGGATGGAGGATTGGCGCTTCCACGTGGATTGACATGCAAATGCTGCCTACAATGGGTGTTGTTTTGTTATTTAAGTGCTTTTGGAATTGGTGAATCCATTTTTTTGTTGCTGGCACATTGTTTCTCTTGCAAAACACCAATTATTTGGTGGAAATGGAAGTTTCTGCTGATGCTGGAGCTAAGAAACAGACCGTGGGTTTTATTAAAGAAAATAAAGACATTTTTGGAGACGACAATCTCATGTTTGTGATCCTGTTGATATGCATACCTTATTTGAAATGCCTAAAAAGCAGAGTTTTTTCAAGATTGTTTGATTTGGTGATTTTTTTATGAAGTGGACCAATGTGTTTTTGTCTTCCTCAAATCGTTTGGAAAGTCATTCAGATTGAGGCTGACTTGTACCCAAAATAAACCAATCTCAAACGAGCCTGAGTTTTTATGACCTAACTATAAGTAGAGTTTCAACAGTTATATTTCCTGTCATTTGTTTAAGACTTTAAGAGTGTACCAGTAACGTTACCATTTTTTTTGGGTAATTAAGTAATGAAGACAATAAGAATAATTTCAATGTCTTCTGAATTCAGCTACTAAAGTGTTCCCACTTTTCTGGTTTCCTTTGGATCTTATTCTTTTCTTACCTTTCTCTTGTGTTCCAATATGTGCACTTTTCATGTTCTTGCATGATATGAGAACTTCATTCAGATTACATAGAGGAGATGAATTGTTATTTTGGCGTTTCAGATGTTATTCTGTTACCAAAACTACCTCTCTTGATGGCATAAGGTTCATATCCTATGTGCATGGTTTGGGAAAGAAGTAACAATCTCTTTCTTCTATGACAGTGAGCTTTCTCCCATGAAAACCCTGCGATCGGATCAGGTACTCCTTCCCTCCCTCTTCGTAATTCTCTGTGATCTCATTGATTTACCACAGATTTGCGGTTAACTTGGGAAATAATGGAATTGGCACTTTTGTTTCCAAATCTTGGATGCTTCTAGCAACTTTTCTTTTATCGTCCTTTATCAAGCATAATGATCATGTTTTTGTTGTCCTTTTCCCACCTTTGCGCTAGTGTTCTGCCAAACACGAATGTCTTTGATTCTCTTTTCTGACGTCATTGTAGCGTGTTTCCCATTTCGTTCGGTTTTTCGTAATCTTAGTTTTTGCCTTTTGTGTTATCGCAGTTGTGGTTGAAATTACCTGAAGGAAACACTTGGGGTAAAGATGCTGGAAAAGGTTAGAGCATCCACAGTGGAATAAGCAAAACAAAAAGTTGTTAAAGTTTAGCAATGTTTGCTCAAAAAAATGCTCACATTGGAATAACCAAACTTAACAACATCTTAGCAACTCATCAAATTTTGACTTTTGAATAATCAAAACTAGCAACCTTTTGCCAATAACCAAATTTAGTGATTCCCACATTTTCTCAATCAACACCTATCATTACACAAAAATCTTCTCTTTCTCTCTCAACAATGTTTTCAAAAAATAATTATAAAAAACTATTCTTACTATTCTTTTCAGGAACTTTTTCTATAATAAAAAAAACGACTTTATATGAACTTTTTTTTAAATTTTTTTTATAAAAACTGTTTCTTCAATTTTTTTTAAAACTATTTTTTTAAAAAAAATTGTATTTACACAAACTGTTTTTGTACACATTTTTTTATCCAACTGTTTTTAACTTAAACTGTTTTTTTTCTTCTAAAAACTGTTTAATAAACTGTTTTTTTTTCAAGAACAATTTAAAAAAAAACTGTTTTTAACATAAACTAGTTTTTCAAAAGATTTACATGAAATGAAGTGGAAAAGTTTGGAGAAAACTCAGGGAAGGAAGCAATGGTCCCATTGGTTTTGATTATGAGCAAAAAATAACCAATGTGAGACTTGACATTTCTAACTTTAGCAACCTCTAAATGGATAATCAAAATCTGATGTGGCATGTTTTGATTATTCACTTTTGCTTATACCACTGCGGATGCTCTTATATGTGCATCTTTTGGGGTAAGATGATATGTGCATTTGTGATGTCCTTGCAAATCTTCAGTTTTTAGCAGATGTATCAGTCTCAGTATTTTCTTTCAATTCCACTGGAACCAAAATTGCCTCAGTACATTCTCCATTTTCTTTTATGAATCAAGTGGAGTCTATATTTATCCTCTAGTCTTATTTCTGCCTCTCTTTTTTGTGTGTGTGAAAATGGTCTTGTTTTTTCTTTTTATTATTGGGTGTATTATGGGTTTCCAAATCTATGCAAAGAATTCAATTCAATCTATCTTTCTTGTATGTGAAATTTGAAGCTTTCTCTCTCTGGGTTTGAAGTATGTTGCTTCTTATTTGTCATTGCTGGCATCTAAAACAACTAAGAAAAAGGAGGAAACTGAAAAACTGAAATCATAATATAGATCATAAACACTCTCCTTAGTGCAAGGCCTCGTATTTGGAAAAACACAAGACACACTTAAACACACACGATAATGTGCTTAGTACTACTGTCGCCTTATGCTTGCGACCTTAATGTGTGTTGCAATAAGAAAACCCCAAGCGTAGGGTTAGGTCGGTTGAAAGCATAATAAAACCCGGAAGTCCGGGATCGATTCCACAGGGAGTGCGTCCATAACTTAACTTCGGAGATTAGCGAATGTCGAGAGTTTTAGCGTTAGGGCCGCCAACCAAATTCGGCGTTGAGACGGCCAACTGACTGATTTTGAGAAAATGGCTACTTAACCTAACTACGGCTTTTAAACTGGAGATTAACTAAAGATTAGGTTAAAGGATAACTAACACCCATAACTCAAAAGCACCCTTGTTCCTCTCTTTCAAAATGAATGGTAAACAAATTAGGGTTTTGGGAATGTTTTGACAGACGCTCGGACAGACATAGCCCTAAGCATCACGTGTGGCAAGAACTCGAAACCCTTGCCTACAAATGATCAAAGGGGTTAACATCACCAAGCTTTGCTACGTAAAAATACCCTAAATCATGTTTACTCTTTGAAAATGAAGTTTAGAGAGAGAAGAACAAGGAATACCCTTGGTTACGGGATGTTAATCATCCCATAACCTAATCTTGCTACACTACTCACACATAATCAAAGGAGAAGTGAGATAAACAAGGGTAAGGAAGGGGAAAAACGAAATCATGCTCAAATTAGAAATAAACACTTGATTAATGAAGAACCCAAGTTAACTTACAACTTTAATGAAGAGCAACCACCCCTAAACCCACCAATCAATGCTCCATTAATGAGTATTTGAGAGTTGGAGAAGAGAGGGAGGTAGAGAGAGAAAGAGCTAGCTTAAAATGATCCAAGATATGACCTAAAAACGTGTAAAGGGGTTTATATAGTACCCCTTTTTAGTTACAAAAGAAAAAGAAAAAGAAAATAGAAATCTGCAGAATCTGGGGATCACCTACCGGTAGGCATTGATCACCTACCGGTAGAACGACTACGAAGCAAAAAGTGAAACTACTTGAACTGGATGTCTACCGGTAGGCATTGATCTCCTACCGGTATTGAACCGGTAGACATTGAATGTCTACCGGTAGACATTGGGTCTGCCAGCCTTCTATCAGCAGCTCATTGCAGGCTTGGTTCCGGGGCTTCCACGACAATCCCCAAGCTCCGGAATCGCTCCGATTGGAGCCCTCGGATCACCGAACGTTGTTGGAGCGAAACTTGGCTTTAATCAAGCCTTATTCACAAGAAAAACCTGTAATCACCAAAAACGCACCTTTCGCGCAATATCAATAAAAAACAAGGAGTTATGCGCGTGAGCGTGGCAAAAATGAGCGAGATAAGCCCGGTTATTAACACTATCACGGGCTTATCACCTTACCCTTCTCTCTGGCTAAAAAGCTAGCTAGAACGGTGAGCTTTATTATCATGCACATAGCTACATCTAGTCCGCCAACATAGCACGCGGCCTCATTTAGAACCAGAAGGCCCGGATTTGGCATCGTCTAGGGCTGAGGTTGCACCTGGAAGGCAGGTCTTCAGCCTCTTGCATCATCTCTCTCATCTCCTCACCCTGCATCTCGCCCTGCTCCCTCTGCTGCCTCACAGCCTCCCTCAGGCCCTCGCACCGGCACTGCTCGTTGAGGTTCTCCAGCTGCTGGGCCAGTGCTGCTGCTGCGGGTTCATTGCCATGTCGTACCCTCTTGCCTGTTCTTGTAAGTGCATCTGGCAGTGGTGAAGGTTTTGTTGCCTCTGGATCTGCTCACGGCAGCGCTGCTGTTGCCCGGGGTTCTCCTCCTCTTCCACGGTGGTGGTGATGGTGGTCAGGGTTGCCTGGGCAAGGGCTAAGAGGGCTATAAGGGCAACTGCTAGGATTGTGAGCTTGGCCATTGTGTGATTCTTTCGATGTGTTTGTTATAGGTTGGAGCTGTGGTGGGTAGAGAGGGGTGGGGGTGGTCTGTATTTATAGGAGGTTTTGGGTTTTGCATGGTTTGGACGTGGAGAATCTGAAGTCTAGGCAGTTGGGTGGGTTTTGGAGGGAGGTGTGGCTGGAGGATTAGTGCTTCCACGTACATTATTGGCATGCAAATGCTGCCAATAAAGGGTGTTGTTAAGATGTTCACTTGTTCTGTTTTTATAGGAGGTTTTGGGTTTTGCATGGTTTGGACGTGGAGAATCTGAAGTCTAGGCAGTTGGGTGGGTTTTGGAGGGAGGTGAGGCTGGAGGATTAGTGCTTCCACGTACATTATTGGCATGCAAATGCTGCCAATAGAGGGTGTTGTTAAGTTGTTCACTTGTTCTGTTTTTAAGTGTTTTGGAAGTGGTTAATGGATTGTGTTATTTCTCGGTTTTTTTTTTGTTTGAGTTACGTTGTCCAAGGTTTCTCTTGTTCTTGTTTTAATTTTAGAAATCTTTATATAATTCTCTAATGTTAGCAAAGAAATTATCCTCCTGTAACGATAAATGAAGTTCTTTATTTCTACATTTTAAGACATTGTACTCTTTCATATTTAACTTGTTTGTCACTTTCAACTGTTGTCAAAACAAGTTTTAATCAAGCTAATGATGAGCTGAGGGAGTATTGTAGTGTTATTCTAAATTTGAGCAAGCTCGAAAAGCTACTCACATCTATTGTTGAAGCTTTTCTTGGTTAACTTTTCAATTAGCCTGGTTTCGTCATTATTGTGCACTCTCGGGTAACACAGGCCAAGGGTTCCTTGTCATGAGATTGATTATTTCTCTCTTTATAAGTGCTTCCATGGCATTCACTTCTCTCTCACTATGGGATAATTTGTTGGGCTTCGTTAATTGTTTTGAACTCTGCAGTTTTCTTCTCATGTAATTCTCAGTATGTATGGAAAATGTTATATTCTAGCTATCGACCACCCGAAAAAAGTTTGACTTGGTTACATAACGGTCACTCTCAGTTGAACTGCTTCCAAACGAGTCCTTTTTTTAATGACTTAGTATTAGTTAAGTTTCGGTCTCTTTAACTGATTCTTGTAATCTAATCAGTCTTCACAGTTTCCTTCCAATTCCACTAGAACCTAGTAGATTTCCTCTGTCCAACCGAATCTGTAAAGTCTGCATCAGCCTTTTCTTATTCCATAGTCGTGTTTCTGTAGCTCTCCTTTTTTTTTTTTGCTTTTGTTCTGAATTTTCTGATAATGGTCTCATTTTTCTGTCCACTGGCTGTTGTAATATGCTGGTTTTCGGATTTATGAAAAGAAGTCAATTTCTCTTTGTTGCATCCAAAACTTGAAGCTTCTTCTTATTTGTGGTTGCTGGCATGTAAACTGTTTTGATTGATGCTAACTGGTTACTCCCACAACAAAAGAACACAGAAAAACAGCTAAGAAAAAGGAAGAAAACAAATGAAAACAGATATCATAATATTGATCACAAAAGACTCTCCTTAGTACAAGGCCTCCAAAGTTGAAACACACGATAATGTGGTTATTACAGTAGTCACCTTACCCCTATCTCCAGCTAAAAAGCTTGGCTAGAGGGATAAGTTTTATTATCATGCACATAGCTAAAGTCTACCCAGTAGACTGTGGCCTCATCATTTAGAACACGGAGGCTTGGATTTGGCATCGTCGGGGGCTGAGGTTGCACCTGGAAGGCAGGTTCTCAGCCTGCTGCATCATCTCCCTCATCTCCTCGCCCTGCATCTCCCCCTGCTCCCTCTGCTGCCTCACGGCCTCCCTCACGCCCTCGCACCTGCACTGCTCGTTGAGGTTCTCCAGCTGCTCGCAGCACTGGCGGAGCTGCTGCTGCTGGTGAGGGTTTGGGTCTGTGATCATCGGGACGTCGGAACCTCCTCCTCTCGCCTGCTGCTGCAAGTACCTCTGGCAGTTGCGGAGGTTTTTCTGCCTCTGGATCTGCTCGCGGCAGCGCTGCTGTTGCCCGGGGTTGTCCTCCTCCACCACCGTGGTGGTGATGGTGGTCCTGGTTGCCTGGGCAAGGGCCAAGAGGCCTAGAAGGGCAGCTGCTGCTAGGATTGTGAGCTTGGCCATTGTAAGTCTTTGATGTTGGTGATAAAATTGGGAGTTGTGGTGGTAAACAGGGCTGGGGGTGGTCTGTATTTATAGGGGTTTTTAGGATTTGCATGGTTGGGACGTGGAGGATCCAAAGTCACAGGCAGTTGTGTGTATTTTGGAGGGATCTGAGGCTGGGAGCACTGGTGCTTTCCAAGTAGATTTACATGCAAATGCTGCCAATAATTGGTGTTGTTTCGTTATTTAGTGCTTTTGGAATTGGTGATTAATCCATTTTTTTGTTGCTGGCAATTTCTTTTGGCAGTATCTTTTTTCCACAAAAGATGTTTCTTTTGTAGAAGGGAAATTACTTGTTGGACATGGAAATGTTGGCTAGAGCCAAAAACAGAACATCCAGACACTATATCGTGTGCTATTTTTTTTTTTGAACAGCAAAAATGAATTTTATTAATCTTTCGAAACAAGTTACCAAGATTAAAGGGATCCAAAGCAGGATGCATCATGACGGAACATGAGGAACCCACATAGGAAACACCTCTCCAAAAGCATAACCCTCAAAAAGCATATGGTGTGCTAATTGATGTGTACATTGTTTGTTAAACAAAAATGCAACAACATACCCTGCGAAACTATCTTGTTGCCTTGTTGGTTTTATTTGGGATAATAGGTTTTTGGGTTTACCAACTCAGATATGTGTATATTTTATTTAATTTTATAATTGGAACAACTTAGAATCGTTTCATTTGTGTTTTAAGCTTCTCAGCCGAAGACATCTATTGGGAGAAGCCAAATATTGACAAGATGGTTAGGTATTTGACATCTCCTGAGTGGGTATGTGATAAGTATAAAATAACCTCCCAAGGTCAGCCCAGACCAGGAAGCCTAGCTCAACACGAAGGGCCATGAAGGGGACCTAGTGACATGGAGCTTAGCTTGAAGAACTGAGCTCAGTGGACCAACCCAAGGGCAAAGGTCATCCTAAGGTCCGCCCAAACCAAAGAGCTCAGGAGCACAGCCTTAAGGGCTCAAGCTAGAGTCCCAAGAACGTGGAATCTAGCCTATAAGAGCTAGCCTCTATTAAACCAGTCTAAGGACAGAGGCCAACTCACGAGCACAGCTCATTGAAGAATACCGAGCTCAGCTCACGAGGTGAGCTCGGCAGAGATGGCAAATCTGCATCCAGAGACTTATAAAATACTCTACGGAGGGAATTCATACAGTCTAAAAGACTCCTGAAACGACCAAGGTCTAATCCACCAGTAAAGGATAAAGACCAGAGACTCCAAGGGATAAACCTCTATATGTCACAAGGACTCTTGATCTAGATAAGAATCAAATAGTCCAAAGGAGAGGAGAACTCCTAAACCTGATAAGGACCAAAGAAGTCCTAGGTATGGAGGACACTCCATCCTATTTCCGTCATGTGCGGATAAGCCTAAGAGGTCCCAGCACCGTAAGGACTCTTAACCTGATAAGCAGGTACAAGAGTCCAAAGGTGAAAGGACTCCTCAAACCTGATAAGGACCAAAGGAGTCCTAGGTAAGGAGGACACTCCATCCTATTTCCGTCATGTGCGGATAAGCCCAAGAGGTCCCAGCACCGTAAGGACTCTTAACCTGATAAGCAGGTACAAGAGTCCAAAGGTGAAAGGACTCCTCAAACCTGATAAGGACCAAAGAAGTCCTAGGTAAGGAGGACACTCCAACCTATTTCCGTCATGTGCGGATAAGCCTAAGAGGTCCCAGCACCGTAAGGACTCTTAACCTGATAAGCAAGTACAAGAGTCCAAAGGTAAAGGGACTCCTCAAACCTGATAAGAATCAGGGGAGTCCTAAGGTGAGGAGGACACTCCAAACACCTATCTATACCCGCCACAAGCGGATGAGACTTAAGAGTCCCAATGGATTCCTCCCAAGATGCCTATATAAAGATCACACCTCCATATCACAAAGGTACGCAACACAATGGAAACGATACGGAACTCATACTCAGTCCAATATCTCCATATCTCGACTGACTTAGGCATCGGAGGGGTGATGGCGACAGTGCTTCGTCCACAACCTCCCCTTCGAATGAGGTTGAATTACCCCGAGCGTAGGGCTAAGTCGCTGTCAGCATAGATACCGGAAATCCGGAATCGTTCCCACAGAGAGAATCTCTATAGCTAATTAGGATTTGTAGATGCAAGTGTTTCCGGCGTTAAGACGGCCAACTTTCGGTTTGCTTTGAAAAGTAATGAAAAGACTAGAAACTAGGTTTGATTAAGATTAAACAAGCGGCATGGCAATGGAACTACTATCGCCCGCAACTTAGGCCATCGAACCATCTCAACGAAAACTCGGTTGAATCGCACGGCTTAGGCTATCAACCGGAAGATTTAGCTTTGAAAACATTGAAAGACTAGAAATGAAATATGGAAAACAAGTGAGCTCTTTTTGTACTCTTGGCAAACACAAGCCGAGACATCGCTCACGGAACCATATGAGCGAGCATATGATCACCGGAGATTAACATCAACTAGTTTTGTTACATAAAGGCGAACCCTTCTTATTTTTCATACTAAACTTAGAGCCAAAAGTTGAGAAAGGCAAGATAAGCAAAAGTCGCGAGGCGATATTCGTCCCACGGCCAAGCCTTAACGACTACTCACTCATAACGGAAAAGCTAGAAATTATGCTAGAGATTGAAATCATGTTTAACCGATAGAAGTGAAAATAAACTTGATTTTATAAAGGATCCAAAGCATACAAACAACTTTAATACTCGAGAAATTAACGTAACGTAAATACCTTAATGTGTTCTTGAGGAATTACAACTTGAAAAGCTTGAAAAGCTATGGAGGAACTCTTAGAACTAAAAGACTTAAAGTAGTTTGTATCTAGGTCCTGAATGAGAGAGAGAGTGCATGGTACTTATACAACCAAGCCCTTCTCTCACAATAAATATCCCAAAACTTGCCAAAAGTGGCAAGTATTCCATAAATGGAAAGTTGAAAAACTGGAAAAAGCTGTCAGTAAGCAAACTGTATCCATACAACCAAAACGGTTGTATGGATACCGAACTGTTAAGCTTGTGCTGGGAATTCTCCGTAAATGAGCTGTATGGATACAACCAAAACCTTGTATGGATACGCTGTAACCTGTCCAAAAGATAAGGCCACTGTATCCATACAACCAAAACGGTTGTATGGATACGGCCTTGCTAACTCCAGAATTTGCCTTCAGCTTCAAAACTTGGCACCCGACGCTTCCAAACTTCACCCGATGCTTCGTATCTTGATCATTGGAGAACGGTGGCACTTCACCACTTGACCTTGGAAGCTTGGACTCCCCCGAGGCATGTCCATGGCGTCAAAATCACCCTTGATAGGGCGTAAAACCTGAAACATCCTCAAAGGAACCTTACGCGCAAAATCATAATAAAAGCTAAATAAACGCAGATTAATACAACATAAAACGGGACTAAGCGCACCAAATATCTACAATATTGGGTGCTTATCACACCCCCCAACTTAAACGTTGCTAGTCCCTAGCAACAACACAACAGAAAGCAAGAAGAACCTACACAATCCTTCCGCCAAAATAACTAAAACACATGCTTTAATTGTGTCCAATCTGCAAGAGTTCAAAACACCTATTTATTTATTCCAACACAACTCGCAGCCGGAAACTAGATAAACAACTAAGCAATAAGCAAGTTATAAGCAAGCTACAAAAGGATCGTATCCACTTTGACGGAGGATACGGCAAGACAAATGTGCAAGCACACGAAAGCAACCATATCCCACAAAAAGTGCTCGAAAATAGGCCATGGTGGACAAAAAGAACCATGCCTCATATGTGGAGAGCACTTTTGATAGAATTCATAACTACGCAAAAAAAAAACTTGATTTCCGAAAGAAAACATGCCACAAACTAAATATGTCTAATATCAACACATGAATCAAAACGGAATTAAAGCGCACTAAAGATCTACTAAGGACTTTAAAGCTTGTAATGACCTTGGTTTAACAAAAGAACGGTTAGCAAAAATAGGTGGCGGTCATATACTAGCTTGGTTTATCTACCCTTGGCCGCCACCTACACTAAACTACCAAGTCAACGGCCACACGCCGGCCTCAACAAAAACTTCCTAGAACTACTATTTACAAATTCAACTACTAAAAACTGAAAATAAGATAGGATAGGTGGGCTGTCAACCACCAAGCACCCCGACCAAGTAGAGGGATTTCCTAAACCTACTACCACCGACTCTAAACGTCATTCTCAAAATCGGACTCCCCTCCACCAAAATCATCACTATCATTTTCCGGCTCCATCGGAAGCGGCACGTAAGGCTCACTAGTTGATCCCTCCTGACGGCGTTGAAGCCAATCCATCTTGTGATCCAACCTCCTCTGCCTCCTTCCGTTGTTCCGAGTGTCCTTCTTGATTTTTTTAAGGCAACCCATAGAGGCCACATGCTGGCAAAACAGTAACTTCCACCATACCGGCTTCTTGGCATTCCTAGGAGGCATTGTTGTCAAATAATTACCGCTGGTCAGTCCCCCTCGGATTTAAATTAAAATGCACCACTTGATTCAATAGCCTATAATCCTTCTTAAATTTCCCTGGAATGTGAGGGTCTCCAGCATCCGCTGGGTTTGTGTACAAAGCTTGGTTAATCCTCTCGGCCGTAGTGAAATTATCCCTAGGGTAGTTCACCGAATCAGCGGGTGGACGAGTATAATTCAAAGCAGACGCAATCACATCCGGGGTAATCTCTATGGGAATCTTCCCAATCCTAGAGGTAATCCTTGCCTCAACACTGTTTTCATTTCCCGCATCGGGAGTTCTCATATGCTTATAAAATTCCATAACCAAAGCCTTATTGTACCCCGGATTGGGACCAAAGAAATAGGACAAACCTTGCTCGTTGATCCGCTGAATGCACTGGTTGTTCTGCCCGAAGCTATCCACGTCAATGTGGCGCTCATTCTTGGCATGCCTCCCCTTCATTCCCTCCTCCCACTTCTTTTGCTTGTCCGACCTCATTACCTCCGGGGTTCTCCGTTTAGCTCGCCCACGACGGGGTTGAGGTTCCTCTGGCTCATTCACCCGCTCCTCCTCTTCCTCCATTTCTTGAACAAGTTCATCCTCACTCTCGCTTTGAGGCACACGAGAGGAGGAGGCCACGTGTCCAGCCGAGGGTCCCTTAGTCTTCTTCTTAACAGCAGACTTCTTGAGGCGAATCATGGCAGATTTCGGATTTTTTTTTTCTGTTTTGGAAGGTAGGGTCGAAATTGGTGTTGGGGATGGGTTTGTGGTGGTTTGTGTGGAAGATTTTTAGGGGTTTTTGATGGTGGGTGAAAACAAAAACGAGGAGAGAGAAAGAGAGAGAGAATTCGAGTTACCTTGATTTTTTTATGAACAAGTGTGAAAACCCTCGAATCCCTACTTGTAACTTGGAGAGAAAGTGATTTGGGGTTGTTTTGGTTGAAGAACGGTGGGATTCGGCAATGGTCCGAAGGTTTTGCAAGTGGTTATGGAGGTTTGGGGGTAGGGTTTTCGGGTTGGAGACGGGGAAGAAGAAAAGAGATAAAGAAAAGAAGTGATTTGGTCGTGGCCCTTATGTGCAGAAAAATATTTGATAAGCCCTCGGTATCCATACAACCATTTTGGTTGTATGGATACGCTATATCCTGTCCAGAATTTAACCGAGCTGTATGGATACAACCATTTTGGTTGTATGGATACCCGAAGCTTAACTCCAGAATTTGTCCTCATTCACTCCCTTGCCAAAACCAATGCCCACAAGCACTCAAAACACATCCGAAACCTTGCAAACCCAGAATATCACCACTTTGAAACACAACACCACCTTCCACCATCCAACCAAACATCCGGTTCCCTAAGCAAAGTATGAACGACACGGACTTGGCTCTATTCTTTAAGGACAATGAGACACGTATGTGGTTTAATCATCCAAAAATGCCTTGTATCATTTCCTAAATGCGCCATAAATTCCATAATGATTCAAAATAGACAACAAACACACTTAGGCATGAACATGAGATTATAACCTATGCTAGGAATAAAATGTTAAAAATGGACGGGATATAGGTAAAAACTTACACACAACCCACTCAACACTAAATTGTTCATCCTTAATCATGCATACGAGTTGAGATGTACAAAAAACTAAAGTTTAAACACCGAACCCTTGCCGATTAGAGACCTAGTGAGCATGTGCCAAATTATTTCAATCCACTAACTTTGTAATAACGGAAGGATTGCAAAACTAAAAACGAAAAATTTATACAAAAAGCATAAAAACAAATATATCATAGATTTATCCCTCCCCCCAACTAGAAATAAGCTATGTCCTCATAGCATGGAGAACAACAGTAAGGAAAGGGAACAAAAGATGGTACCTCCGGGGGAATGTCAACCCCCTTATACCTCGACCAAGTTGGAGGCTTTGTGTCATTGCCCACTTTCGATCCGGAGTTCTATGCTTCCAAGGCTTCACTCCTTCGGTCGGAACCACCAGCTAGTCACACAAGGCCATGATCGAAGCTTTATTGGCCTAACAACCGCGACACGTAGTCGCACCCATGCTTAGGGCTCCTGAATGCCTCAATCACTTCGACGGTAGACCCAAACCACCAAGGCTGGTGTGGTAGCATGTTAACCCTGCAGAAGCGGAATTGTACGAAGGACCTACCAGCAGGCAAATGACATTAGAACCGCCCGGCTCGTGGTATCCGGGCAACAAACAAACATAAATAAAAAGGAAAACATAAAAGAACACCACCCGATTTTCACGCAATCTTACGAGTCATACTTTTCTTCCCAAGTCTCACCGAAGAGACAAAACTCGGGTGGCTATACTAGACCGTCGAATTTGTTACATCATGCCCGTAGTAAAACCTACCGCTTGATCTCGCCAAGCAATTAAGCCCAGCGTTCCCTATGATCGAAACAAAGTGAGACAAGACAGAGCCTAGCGCCAAAGCACGGGAATATCAAGTCTCACCCAAAGACCTAAACTGCCCCCGATAGGGACATATCTGGTGAGCATGGATCATTGACGGTAAACTATTACAAAGAAGGACTAATTAAAGTCCGATACAATGATGCATTAGTGAAATCTCATGGTGAAAGAAACCCGAAACTAAACAAACATGCTAATATGTACAAGAACTAAACATTGCCCTTACTAACCGGAGCTGGGCACACGATCCTTATTTTAGTAGCGGCGTGCGAAGCTACAAATACCCAAGTCAATGGTGGGTACCCCCTACCCGGGGGCCGGGTCCGACAAACAATTAAGTTCAGCGGTTACGCTTTCGCTCCCCGTGCAAACATAGAGTTAGACAAGCAAACTCAAACAACAAGGTCGACCGGATATACCGGCGTGACCAACTTCTCCTCCACCTCCTCAACCGGAAAATTCTCTAAAAATGGCTTAAGCCGTTGCCCATTGACCTTAAAAATATTTTCATTCGCAGGATTTATAACCTCAACAGCCCCATGAGGATAAACTTTATGCACAATATAGGGGCCTATCCAACGAGAACGCAACTTGCCCGGAAAAAGATGAAGTTTCGAATTATAAAGCAAAACTTTTTGACCAACTTCAAAATTTTTCCTTTGAATGTGCTTATCATGCAAATCCTTAACCTTAGACTTGTAGATATTAGTATTATCATATGCATCTCTACGGATTTCTTCAAGCTCATTCAATTGGAGTTTACGGTGAACTCCGGCGTCGGGCAAACGATAGTTTAACTGCTTAATAGCCCAATACGCCTTATGCTCTAACTCCACCGGAAGGTGGCATGCCTTACCATATACAAGCCGATAGGGCGAAGCACCCAAAATCGTCTTGTATGCGGTACGATATGCCCACAGAGCATCGGTCAATCTTAAAGACCAATCCTTCCGATTGGGATTCACCGTTTTTTCAAGAATACGTTTTACCTCACGATTGGCAAGCTCGGCTTGACCGTTGGTTTGAGGATGATATGCGGTGGAGACCTTGTGGGTTATGCCATACTTCTTCATCAAAGCGGCGAATGGCCGGTTGCAAAAGTGACTCCCTTGGTCGCTAATGATTGCACGAGGGACCCCAAACCGCGAGAAGATGTGCTCCTTAAGAAACTCGAGCACCACCTTGTGATCATTGGTACGCGTGGCAATGGCCTCAACCCACCTTGACACATAGTCGACTGCCAAGAGGATGTACAAGTTCCCAAAGGACATCGGAAACGGCCCCATGAAATCGATTCCCCAACAGTCAAACACTTCAACAACAAGAAATTTAGTCTGGGGCATCTCATTCCGTCGGGTCACACTCCCCAATTGTTGACATCGGTCACAAGCCTTGCAAAAATTGTAGGCATCTTGATTGAGGGTTGGCCAATAGAAACCGCATTGTTGTATCTTGGCGGTGGTCTTTCTCGCAGAGAAATGCCCGCCACATGCCTCGGTATGGCAAAATTGAAGGATCCCTCGTTGGTCAGAATCCGGAACACACCGGCGGATGATTTGGTCGGGACAGTATTTGAACAAGTATGGATCGTCGTAGGAAAAATGCTTCACCTCCGATAAGAATCGCCGACGCTCATGAGAAGACCAATATGTTGGAAGCAACCCGGTAACCAAAAAGTTAACAATGTCAGCGAACCACGGGGCTGTTGATACACCAAACAATTGCTCATCGGGAAAGCTATCGCCAATAGGCAAGTGCGAAGTACGATCCTCAAAATCCAAGCGCGACAAATGATCCGCCACCACATTTTCCACCCCCTTCTTATCCTTGATGGTGATGTCAAATTCTTGGAGAAGTAGTATCCACCGAATCAAGCGGGCCTTTGCATCCTGCTTGGTGAATAGGTACTTGAGTGCTGAGTGGTCGGTGTAAATTGTGATCGGGGCACCAACTAGGTAAGACCGAAACTTATCCAAGGCAAAAACGATGGCAAGAAGCTCCTTTTCAGTTGTGGAATAGTTCATTTGGGCATCATTTAGGCTTTTGCTCGCATAATATATCACCCACGGATGTTTGTCTTTCCTTTGACCAAGAACGGCCCCGACGGCATAGTCGCTCGCGTCACACATCAACTCAAATGGAATATTCCAATCGGGCGTTTGAACAATAGGAGGCGTAGTAAGACTAGCTTTGAGCTTAATGAACGCCTGCTCACATGCTTCTGTCCATTCAAACGGAACATCCTTGGAAAGGAGATGGCAAAGCGGCCTTGAAATTGCGCTAAAGTCCTTGATAAATCGCCGATAGAAACCGGCATGGCCAAGGAAAGAACGGATATCTTTGACGCACTTTGGAGTGGGGAGGTTGGAAATGAGGTCAATCTTGGCTTTGTCTACCTCAATACCCTTCTCTGATACAATATGCCCGAGCACAATTCCTTGAGTGACCATAAAATGGCACTTCTCCCAATTTAAAACCAACGCCTTCTCTTCACATCTTGTTAAGACCTTGTCTAAGTTGGCAAGACATGACTCAAACGAGTCGCCAAACACAGAAAAATCGTCCATGAAGACTTCCACAATTTTCTCGACCATATCGCTAAAAATTCCCATCATACACCGGGAAAAGGTGCCGGGAGCGTTACACAAGCCGAATGGCATGCGTCTATAAGCAAAGGTCCCGAACGGGCATGTAAAGGTTGTTTTCTCTTGGTCGGACAAGGCCACCTCTATTTGGTTATAACCCGAATAACCATCGAGGAAATAGTAGAAGGCATGACCGGCTACTCTCTCCAAGATTTGATCGATGAAGGGGAGAGGAAAATGATCTTTACGTGTGCTCGCATTCAACTTGCGATAGTCAATGCAAACTCGCCACCCGGTAGTCACACGGGTCGGAACAAGCTCGCCTTTATCATTTAGTACGACGGTGACCCCCGCCTTCTTTGGAACAACTTGTATGGGACTCACCCATTTAGAATCGGCAATAGGGTAGATAATCCCCACGTCAAGCAACTTAAGGATCTCGGCCCGAACCACGTCTTTCATGATTGGATTGAGCCGACGTTGTGGTTGCCTTGACGGTTTCACATCCTCCTCCAAATAGATATGATGAGAGCATAGAGAAGGAGAAATACCGTGAATATCCGCTATGGTCCATCCAATCGCCTTTTTATGCCTCCGCAAAAGTTCAATCAATTCTTCTTCTTGGAGATTCCCAAGAGAGGAAGATATGACCACCGGAAATGTATTATTCTCACCAAGGAAGGCATATTTCAACGTGTCCGGTAGTGCTTTCAATTCAAGAATAGGCGGCTCGATGCTAGAGGGGAGCGTTTTCCGCTCAAGAGGTGGCAACTCCTCAAACTTTGGAAGCCACGGTGTAACTCCACAAATTCCCTCATCACCATCTTCTTCATTAAGCAAGGAAAACAGTGACTCCATCTCCTCGGACTCAAGAAAAGCGGCCTCCTCCGAGGTAAGGGCTAATTCCAACGAGTCCTTAAACAAGAACTCATCCACGTGCTCTTGCACCAACGTATCCACCAGACTTACATTTTGGCAATCCTCGTCGTCCCCCATTTGAGCTCCAACATTAAACATATTAACTTCCATTTTCATGTTGCCGAATGACATGTTCAAAAGACCATTCCGACAGTTAATGACCGCATCTGAAGTTGCTAAAAATGGCCGTCCAAGGATAACGGGAGTAGATAAAGGCGTTGTAGACGACGGGCATGTATCCAATACCACAAAATCCACGGGGTACACAAATTGATCCACTTGTACCAACACATCTTCCACCACTCCACGGGGAATTCGGACACTCCTATCCGCCAATTGAAGGGTAACCCGCGTAGGCTTCATCTCCCCCAACCCTAACTCTTGATACACCGAAAAAGGAAGCAAGTTCACACTAGCTCCTAAGTCCAACAAAGCTTGCTCCACTCGTTTTCCCCCAATAGTAATTGCAATTGTAGGACATCCGGGGTCTTTATACTTAGGTGCAAGGTTGGTTTGGATAATTTGGCTCACTTGCTCGGTAAGGAGCACCTTCTTATTCACACTAAGTTTCCGCTTTTGGGTGCACAAATCCTTCAAAAACTTGGCATATGAAGGGATTTGCTTGATGGCATCCATCAACGGGATGTTAACATTGACTTGCTTAAACACCTCAAGTATATCGGCATTCTTAGAAGGGTGAACCGGCATTTTCAGTCGAGACGGGTATGGTGCCGGAACGGGAGAGACTTGTGGGCTCGGAGTGGGTACGGCTTCCTTTGCAATTTCCTCGGGAGATTCCCCGTCTTCCTCAATAGCTTGCTCGATACATTCCTTAGAAGTCGGATTTGATGGTGCCGAAGATGGTAATACGGTAGATGTCCCTGGCGGCTCCTCTTGAGCGTTGTCAACGGTCTTGCCACTCCTCAAAGTGATAATTGCTTGAGCTTGCTCGGGTGGAGGTGCCGAAGAAGTGCCAATGAGTAGTTGAGCTTGTGGATTGGCTTGAGGCTGAGTAGGGAACTTTCCCCTTTCTTGTTGGAGAAGCCCAATTGACGTGGTTAGCTTCCCCATTTGGTTTTTTAACTCCCCCATCATTTGAGTATTGTTTTCATTGTAATTGGATTGAGCTTGTATGTAGGATTGGAACGTGTCCTCCAAAGATCGCCTGGGCGGAGGTTGAAATTGATTTTGCCCGTGGAATGGTCCAGAAGGCATAAATCCTGGCGGTCCTTGTGAAAAACGAGACTGCCCTTGGCTTTGAGCGGGCCGCCATGGTTGCATTTGATTACCGGAAGGTGCTTGAGAGGGTCCTCCTTCTAATTGATTGTTCCAACGGAATCCCGACTGTTGCCTTGGGCCTTGGTTGAAATTTTGGGGGAACGAGTCAAACCGTTGATTCAACGCACTAACTTCTTCAATCGGAAAGTTGAGGGGGCCATAATGCTGCTTGAAAGTGGCAAGGGACGGACAGTTATCGGTCGAATGGCCCGTCGTCTCACATATAGAACAATTCTCCTCCACCGCTCTCACTGCCTTAACTTCCTTCACGCCTTTCAACTCCAATTTTTCCAACTTTTCAGCCAATTGTTCCATCCGGGTTTCAATAGCTTGGTGCTCATTGATGGAGAACTTTCCGGAGCCTCCGGGGCCTTGGCTAGCCATAGCTCTTTCCCCGACATCCTCATAACTCCAAGTCAAGGATTTCTTGGCCACTTCATCCAAGTAGTCCCAGCCATCATCGGGCGACTTGTTCATGAATCCCCCGGAGCACATGGTGTCAAGCAGTTGTTTGCTTTGCTGCGAGCATCCCAAATGAAAATAGTGAATCAATTGATACAAGGCAAAACTATGGTGAGGAACCGCCGAAAGCAAATCCTTGTATCGCTCCCAGTATTGGTGGAAAGCTTCTCCCTCCCTTTGCTTAAAAGTCTGGATTTGATCCATCAAGAGCTTTGTTCGGCTAGCCGGAAAAAACTTCTTGTGGAAAGCATCTTGAACCTCCGCCCATGTGTGCAACGATTGGGGCCTCAAAGAGTGAAACCAAGTCTTGGCTTTATCCTTCAAAGTAAACGGGAAAAGCCTCAATCTTGCTTGGTTCAAGTGAGCATCCACAGTGACAAACGATTGGAGGGTTTCCTCGAAGGTCCGGATATGTTGATACGGGTCCTCACGCTCCATACCATGGAAAAATGGGATGCACCGATGATAGTCGGATTTGAACACGAATGTGTTTGCAGCAGTGGTGGGCCGTGGAAAGACTATCGGTGACAGCTGGGTGACCCGTTCTGGATTCAAATAGTCCTGAAGAGTCCTAGCCGGAGGAGCTTCCTCATCTGCCATTGATTTCCTCGATGGAGAATGCTGCCTAGAAACTCGGCTTGGTGGGGAGTAAGTCCGGAGATTGATACTCCTTACACGAGGCGGAGAACTAGAACGGTGCAGACGGTTTGAGCAAGGACTACGATACACCCGAGGCCTTTGATCAACCACAAGCATGAACGCTGCCTTTTGGCAATTTAGAGCTAGTAACCGCTCTGCAATAATAAAAACAGACTGGAGGGGCTATGCCGCCACCTCTCTCTCAACAAGCAGTTATGAGGGGCTATGCCGCCGCCTCAATAAATATAAGCCAACAAGAAAATAAAAGAAAATAAAAGGCAAAGGATACTCAAACTAGCTTCGTTAAACCTCAAATCGAATTGGTGGCTCAGTTAGAGGTATCCGCTAAGTTGAGTATACGGTGCACAAAAGAAAAATGAGATGGAATACTTACAGAGGTTTGTCGAACCTCCCAATAAGCTATATAAGAAAATCCCCGGCAACGGCGCCAAAATATGCTTCGTCCACAACCTCCCCTTCGAATGAGGTTGAATTACCCCGAGCGTAGGGCTAAGTCGCTGTCAGCATAGATACCGGAAATCCGGAATCGTTCCCACAGAGAGAATCTCTATAGCTAATTAGGATTTGTAGATGCAAGTGTTTCCGGCGTTAAGACGGCCAACTTTCGGTTTGCTTTGAAAAGTAATGAAAAGACTAGAAACTAGGTTTGATTAAGATTAAACAAGCGGCATGGCAATGGAACTACTATCGCCCGCAACTTAGGCCATCGAACCATCTCAACGAAAACTCGGTTGAATCGCACGGCTTAGGCTATCAACCTTAAACCGGAAGATTTAGCTTTGAAAACATTGAAAGACTAGAAATGAAATATGGAAAACAAGTGAGCTCTTTTTGTACTCTTGGCAAACACAAGCCGAGACATCGCTCACGGAACCATATGAGCGAGCATATGATCACCGGAGATTAACATCAACTAGTTTTGTTACATAAAGGCGAACCCTTCTTATTTTTCATACTAAACTTAGAGCCAAAAGTTGAGAAAGGCAAGATAAGCAAAAGTCGCGAGGCGATATTCGTCCCACGGCCAAGCCTTAACGACTACTCACTCATAACGGAAAAGCTAGAAATTATGCTAGAGATTGAAATCATGTTTAACCGATAGAAGTGAAAATAAACTTGATTTTATAAAGGATCCAAAGCATACAAACAACTTTAATACTCGAGAAATTAACGTAACGTAAATACCTTAATGTGTTCTTGAGGAATTACAACTTGAAAAGCTTGAAAAGCTATGGAGGAACTCTTAGAACTAAAAGACTTAAAGTAGTTTGTATCTAGGTCCTGAATGAGAGAGAGAGTGCATGGTACTTATACAACCAAGCCCTTCTCTCACAATAAATATCCCAAAACTTGCCAAAAGTGGCAAGTATTCCATAAATGGAAAGTTGAAAAACTGGAAAAAGCTGTCAGTAAGCAAACTGTATCCATACAACCAAAACGGTTGTATGGATACCGAACTGTTAAGCTTGTGCTGGAAGTTCTCCGTAGCTGAGCTGTAGGGATACAACCAAAACCTTGTATGGATACGCTGTAACCTGTCCAAAAGATAAGGCCACTGTATCCATACAACCAAAACGGTTGTATGGATACGGCCTTGCTAACTCCAGAATTTGCCTTCAGCTTCAAAACTTGGCACCCGACGCTTCCAAACTTCACCCGATGCTTCGTATCTTGATCATTGGAGAACGGTGGCACTTCACCACTTGACCTTGGAAGCTTGGACTCCCCCGAGGCATGTCCATGGCGTCAAAATCACCCTTGATAGGGCGTAAAACCTGAAACATCCTCAAAGGAACCTTACGCGCAAAATCATAATAAAAGCTAAATAAACGCAGATTAATACAACATAAAACGGGACTAAGCGCACCAAATATCTACAATATTGGGTGCTTATCAGACAGCCACGCCGGTGCCCATAGTTTACCGTGTTTGTTTTGCAGGTCGTTAATCGAGCACGCAGGAGGCCGCTTCATCCGCTAGAGGACTAGGTGGGCGGTTGAGAACCCCTCCTCCGGAGGTGACCAAAAACTGCTTCATCAGTATGTGACCATTTGCTCTGAAAGATATGGTCCTGAATTTTTTTCAGATGGGAGGTTCTGAGTAGAATCTTGTTTTCTGGAGTGCTTTACGAAATGAATGAGACGATGTTGGAGACATTCCTGATTGTGTCGTCATATCGGTCATGTTTGATAATTGGTATGTTTAAAACTAATTGGAAATATCGGGTTTTGTGGAGCTGTCATGTAACTGGTAAACTTTTTTTCCAGCTCTAAGATGGTTTTTTTTTTATACCATCTCGAGAGTTTGTTCAAATTGAGGTTGAATCGTTTTCAACATGAACCAAGTTCGCACGAGTTTGTATGGAGCTGAATATATCACAGGTAGAACTATGTTTGTTTCATTGTTGTGCAAGGGGTAAGGTAGAGATGACGTCAAATCCGGTTCAGCGCGCAGCTCCGTCCTCAAGCTTTTAGGAAGCCTCGAAGACACCGGGTTTGGTGTCTTCAAGGACCTTACGACAATCTAGTCAGAAAACGGAATCGTCGTCATCGTCCCCCTCTGCCAGGAATCATCAATTGAGCTCGCAGGAGTTCCCTGAGCAAGGTCGGACCTGGCCTATTCTTGGTTAGGGATGGCAATGGGGACGGGTCGGGGACGGGGGATACTACCTCCACCCCCTACCCATTACCCCCTACCCCATCCCCATCCCCGACCCGATCCCCAACGGGGATTTGTTTTTTTCCTCCATCTCCGACCCAAACGGGGAACGGGGATCCAAAACGGGGATTCGGAGATTCAGGATTCAGGCACCTGTATTTCACAATTTCAGCACCTAACAGCATATACTAGCATGTGAAAGCCGAAAGGACTTGGATTGTTTTGTATTTTTTTTCCAGGGAAAAGGGCTAACGAAACAGTACTAGTAACGGTTGTCGGTTGGTCAGGAAGTTAGGAGCCATAGTTCCAGCACTAATTTCATAGTTCCATAGTTCTAAACAGCTCATAACTGGAGCAAACATTAAGCAAATAAAGAAACAGTGCACAATTCCATAGTTCCAAACAAAAAACAGTCATGGACCAAAGTAGTGCAACCAAAACATTCATGGGAAGTGGCATGCTTTTCCTAGTAATACTACTGAAGGGGTATATATAATATAGTATATATTTATTTATTTTTATATATAAATATATATATTTCGGGGATTCGGGGACGGGGCGGGGAACGAACGGGGAACGGGGACGGGTAGGGTTCGGGGCGGGGACAGACCTATCCCCGCCTCCTACCCGATCCCCGAATTTTTAAAAAAAAAATCCCCATACCCTACCCAATCCCCAAACGAATCCCCGAAGTTCGGGGATTTTCGGGGCGGGGAACGGGGAGGGTTCGAACGGGTCGGCCGAGATTGCCATCCCTATTCTTGGTCCATCAGGTAGTGTTGGGCCCGGAGTGCCCCCATGGATTTGGTTACACAATGCCACTCCCTGCGACCGCTCTAAAAACAGACTTGCGGGTGCGATGTCGAATGCCATAAAAGACTTAATTGAAACCCTTCCTACCACTAATTGGTTTTAGGAGAGATGGTGGAAAAGCGGTCCGACAAGTGGTATCAGAGCCAGGAAGTCATGGGTTCGAGTCACGGGAGCGTCATCGTGAGGGAGGGATTGTTGGGCCCGGAGTGCCCCCATGGATTTGGTTACACAATGCCACTCCCTGGGACCGCTCTAAAAACAGACTTGCGGGTGCGATGTCGAATGCCATAAATGACTTAATTGAAACCCTTCCTACCACTAATTGGTTTTAAGAGAGATGGTGGAAAAGCGGTCCGACAGGTAGTATTGCCTTTTACAACGTAATTATTGAGTAATTGTCATAGCTGCTGCTTATTTAAGTTTTTCAAGTTACAGTGCTATAAAAGTGAAAAAAAAGAATTATGAGAACTAGTTGGTAAGTAAAAGTTTTATGTATTGTCATTTACATCTTAAGTAGTGGCATTTTTAATGGTCGACTCTCTTCTGATACTTGATTACTTGGCTAAATACTCCTCCATTCTTTGTGATCTTGTCTTCCACATCTCTGTTTGATCTCATATAGATTTGCTTGTTTAATAATTAATGGAAATGGCAACACGTTTGATCCTAAATGGGTGCATCAAGGGACCATTCTTTTGTGGGAATATATATTAATGATCTTGCACTATTTTATTTTTTTCCTGGTTTTTTTGTTGTTGCTATGCATGCATGTCTTCTGCCTGGTACTGATGTGCAATTTCCATGTCTTTGCATGATGTGGGGGTCTCACATTTTTTGAAAATGTATTGTTCTCAGTACTTCCTCCCAAATATTCTTCAAATCCCACTGGAACCTAAATTTTCCTTAGTGTAGCCGAGCTGGAGAAGTCCATCTTACCCCTGTACATGAGGGGTTGATCCACACTCAGGCCTATTCCACATGGGTAAAATGAACTCTCATTTTTCTGTGAGTTTTTTTTTTTCTTTCTTTCTGAAATTGGTCTTATTTCTCTCTATCCCAAATATTCTGGTGCTGTGTCAAAGGAGTACGTGCACATTCGTGTACATTATTGGCATGCAAATGCTGCCAATAGAGGGTGTTGTTAAGTTGTTCACTTGTTCTGTTTTTATAGGAGGTTTTGGGTTTTGCATGGTTTGGACGTGGAGAATCTGAAGTCTAGGCAGTTGGGTGGGTTTTGGTGGGAGGTGAGGCTGGAGGATTAGTGCTTCCACGTACATTATTGGCATGCAAATGCTGCCAATAGAGGGTGTTGTTAAGTTGTTCACTTGTTCTGTTTTTAAGTGTTTTGGAAGTGGTTAATGGATTGTGTTATTTCTCGGTTTTTTTTTTTGTTTGAGTTACGTTGTCCAAGGTTTCTCTTATTCTTGTTTTAATTTTATAAATCTTTATATAATTCTCTAATGTTAGCAAAGAAATTGTCCTCCTTAACGATAAATGAAGTTCTTTATTTCTACATTTTAAGACATTGTACTCTTTCATATTTAACTTGTTTGTCACTTTCAACCGATGTCAAAACAAGTTTTAATCAAGCTAATGATGAGCTGAGGGAGTATTGTAGTGTTATTCTAAATTTGAGCAAGCTCGAAAAGCTACTCACATCTATTGTTGAAGCTTTTCTTGGTTAACTTTTCAATTAGCCTGGTTTCGTCGTTATTGTGCACTCTCGGGTAACACAGGCCAAGGGTTCCTTGTCATGAGATTGATTATTTCTCTCTTTATAAGTGCTTCCATGGCATTCACTTCTCTCTCACTATGGGATAATTTGTTGGGCTTCGTTAATTGTTGTGAACTCAGTAGTTTTCTTCTCATGTAATTCTTAGTATGTATGGAAAATATTATATTCTAGCTATCAACCACCCGAAAAAAGTTTGACTTGGTTACATAACGGTCACTCTCAGTTGAACTGCTTCCAAACGAGTCCTTTTTTTAATGACTTAGTATTAGTTAAGTTTCGGTCTCTTTAACTGATTCTTGTAATCTTATCAATCTTCATAGTTTCCTTCCAATTCCACTAGAACCTAGTAGATTTCCTCTGTCCAACCGAATCTGTAAAGTCTACATCAGCCTTTTCTTATTCCATAGTCGTGTTTCTGTAGCTCTCCTTTTTTTTTTTGCTTTTGTTTTGAATCTTCTGATAATGGTCTCATTTTTCTGTCCACTGGCTATTGTAATATGCTGGTTTTCGGATTTATGAAAAGAAGTCAATTTCTCTTTGTTGCATCCGAAACTTGAAGCTTCTTCTTATTCGTGGTTGCTGGCATGTAAACTGTTTTGACTGATGCTAACTTGTAACTCCCACAACAAAAGAACTCAGAAAAACAGCTAAGAAAAAGGAAGAAAACAAATGAAAACAGATATCATAATATTGATCACAAAAGACTCTCCTTAGTACAAGGCCTCCAAAGTTGAAACACACGATAATGTGGTTATTACAGTAGTCACCTTACCCCTATCTCCAGCTAAAAAGCTTGGCTAGAGGGATAAGTTTTATTATCGTGCACATAGCTAAAGTCTACCCAGTAGACTGTGGCCTCATCATTTAGAACACGGAGGCTTGGATTTGGCATCGTCGGGGGCTGAGGTTGCACCTGGAAGGCAGGTTCTCAGCTTGCTGCATCATCTCCCTCATCTCCTCGCCCTGCATCTCCCCCTGCTCCCTCTGCTGCCTCACGGCCTCCCTCACGCCCTCGCACCTGCACTGCTCGTTGAGGTTCTCCAGCTGCTCGCAGCACTGGCGGAGCTGCTGCTGCTGGTGAGGGTTTGGGTCGGTGATCATCGGGACGTCGGAACCTCCTCCTCTCGCCTGCTGCTGCAAGTACCTCTGGCAGTTGCGGAGGTTTTGCTGCCTCTGGATCTGCTCGCGGCAGCGCTGCTGTTGCCCGGGGTTGTCCTCCTCCACCACCGTGGTGGTGATGGTGGTCCTGGTTGCCTGGGCAAGGGCCAAGAGGCCTAGAAGGGCAGCTGCTGCTAGGATTGTGAGCTTGGCCATTGTAAGTCTTTGATGTTGGTGATAAAATTGGGAGTTGTGGTGGTAAACAGGGCTGGGGGTGGTCTGTATTTATAGGGGTTTTTAGGATTTGCATGGTTGGGACGTGGAGGATCCAAAGTCACAGGCAGTTGTGTGTATTTTGGAGGGATCTGAGGCTGGGAGCACTGGTGCTTTCCAAGTAGATTTACATGCAAATGCTGCCAATAATTGGTGTTGTTTCGTTATTTAGTGCTTTTGGAATTTTGGTTAATCCATTTTTCAGTTGCTGGCAATATCTTTTGGCAGTATCTTTTTTCCACAAAAGATGTTTCTTTTGTAGAAGTGAAATTACTTGTTGGACATGGAAATGTTGGCTAGAGCCAAAAACAGAACATCCAGACACTATATCGTGTGCTAATTTTTTTTTTGAACAGCAAAAATGAATTTTATTAATCTTTCAAAACAAGCTACGAAGATTAAAGGGATTCAAAACACGATGCATCATGACGGAACATGAGGAACCCACATAGGAAACACCTCTCCAAAAGCATAACCCTCAAAAAGCATATGGTGTGCTAATTGATGTGTACATTGTTTGTTAAACAAAAATGCATCAACATACCCTGCGAAAGTATCTTGTTGCCTTGTTGGTTTTATTTGGGATAATAGGTTTTGGGTTTACCAACTCAGATATGTGTATATTTTATTTAATTTTGTAATTGGAACAACTTACAATCGTTTCATTTGTGTTTTACGCTTCTCAGCCGAAGACATCTATTGGGAGAAGCCAAATATTGACAAGATGTTTAGGTATTTGACATCTCCTGAGTGGGTATGTGACCATTTGCTCTGAAAGATATGGTCCTGAATTTTTTTTCAGATGGGAGGTTCTGAGTAGAATCTTGTTTTCTGGAGTGCATTACGAAATGAATGACGATGTTGGAGACATTCCCAATCGTGTCGTTATATCGGTCAGGTTTGATAATTGGTATGTTTAAAACTAATCAGAAATATCGGTTTTGTGGAGCTGTCGTGTAACTGGTAAACTTTTTTTCCAGCTCTAGATGGTTTTTTTTTTTATACCATCTCGAGAGTTTGTTCAAATTGAAATTGAATCGTTTTCAACATGAACCAAGTTCACACGAGTTTGTATGGAGCTGAATATATCACAGGTAGAACTATGTTTGTTTCATTGTTGTGCAAGGGTAAGGTAGAGATGATGATCAAATCCGGTTCAGCGCACAGCTCCGTCCTCAAGCTTTTAGGAGGCCTCGAAGACACCGGGTTTGGTGTCTTCAAGGACCTTACGACGATCTAGTCAGAAAACGGACGATTAGGAGGCCTCGAACACCGGGTTTGGTGTCTTCAAGGACCTTACAACGATCTGGTCAGAAAACGGAATCGTCGGCATTGTCCCCCTCTGCCAGGAATCATCAATTGAGCTCACAGGTGTTCCCTGAGCAAGGTCGGACCTGGCCTATTCTTGGTCCATCAGGTAGTATTGCCTTTTACAACGTAATTATTGAGTAATTGTCATAGCTGCTGCTTATTTAAGTTTTTCAAGTTACAGTGCTATAAAAGTGAAAAAAAAAGAATTATGAGAACTAGTTGGTAAGTAAAAGTTTTATGTTTTGTCATTTACATCTTAAGTAGTGGCATTTTTAATGGACTCTCTTCTGATACTTGATTACTTGGCTAAATACTCCTCCATTCTTTGTGATCTTGTCTTCCACATCTCTGTTTGATCTCATATAGATTTGCTTGTTTAATAATTAATGGAAATGGCAACACGTTTGATCCTAAATGGGTGCATCAAGGGACCATTCTTTTGTGGGAATATTAATGATCTTGTACTATTTTATTTTTTTCCTGGTTTTTTTTGCCTGGTACGGATTTGCAATTTTCATGTCTTTGCATGATGTGGGGGTCTCAAATTTTTTGAAAATGTATTGTTCTCAGTACTTTCTCCCAAATATTCTTCAAATCCCACTGGAACCTAAATTTTCCTTAAGTGTAGCCGAGCTGGAGAAGTCCATCTTACCCCTGTGCATGAGGGGGGTGATCCACACTCAGGCCTATTCCACATGGGTAAAATGGACTCTCATTTTTCTGTGAGTTTTTATTTTTCTTTCTGAAATTGGTCTTATTTCTCTCTATTGGCCGTGTTCTGTTGGTTCTCACTTTTATGCAAGAAGTTGAATTTCTGTTTCTTCTATGTAATATGTAAAGGTTTTCTTGTACAGGTGAGAAGAGAGATCAGTGGTGCTTCTCCTGGAAATGTTATTTGAACGAAATTCAAACATCAGGTAAAAAAGGGAAGATAGACTTTCTGAAAAGGATAGCATATTCTACATATAACGAAAACTCATTCTTAATTAGTACAAGGCCTCGAAGTTGAAAACATCAAAATACACACACTTAAGACACACACGATAATGTGCTTATTACAATAGAGTCACCTTTACCCCTATCTCCAGCCAAAAAGATTAGCAAGAGATGTGACCTTTATTACTATCATGCACATAAGAGCAAAGTCTACCCAGTAGTAGATTGTGGCCTCATGATGTACTTATCATTTAGTACAAGGAGGCTCGGATTTGGCATCGCCGCGGGCTGAGGTTGCACCTGGAGGGCAGGTTCTCGGCCTCTTGCATCATCTCCCTCATCTCCTCCCCCTGCATCTCCCCCTGCTCCCTCTGGTGCCTCACGGCCTCCCTCACGCCCTCGCACCGGCACTGCTCGTTGAGGTTCTCCAGCTGCTGGCAGCACTGGCGGAGCTGCTGCTGCTGGCGAGGGTTCGGGACGTCGGCGGTGATCATCGCGACGTCGTACCCTCCTCCTCCTCTCGCCTGCTGCATCATGAACCTCTGGCAGTCGCGGAGGTTTTGCTGCCTCTGGATCTGCTCGCGGCAGCGCTGCTGTTGCCCGGGGTTGCCCTCCTCCACCACGGTGGTGGTGATGGTGGTCCGGGTGGCCTCGGCAATGGCTAGGAAGGCTACAAGGGCAGCTGCTAGGATTGCGAGCTTGGCCATTGTGATAGGTATGCTTTGAAATTGGTGGGTTTCTGAATATTTTTAGCTGCGGTGTGGTGAGATGTGGTGGTGGCCTGGGCCTGGGGATTGAATTTATAGTGGTGTTTTGGGGTTTGCATGGTTAGTACGTGGAGGAAGGTAAGTTGAAGGGGCTGTGGGGGAAGTTGAGGTGGCTGGATAGGTGCTTCCACATGGATTGACATGCAAATGCTGCCATAATAATACAGTGAGATTTTGGAGTTGATGAAATGCATTTGTTTTGTTGTTCTTATCAAATTTGTTTTTGTGTTTAAAGAAATGGAACCGTTTGGTAGAGCCAAGAAACCAGAGGCGGCTCCATGTTGAAGGTTGGGTATTCAATTGAACACCCTAGAAATTTTCTAGGGTACATTGAGTTGCATGTATTTTCATTCTACCCCTATTTTGAACACCCAACCAAATAAAGTTTGAACACTCATCAACTTAAGAGAACCACAAATCAACTCAGATTTGAACACTTTCTTCGGCTTTAATAGAGCTCTATGCAAGTGGGCGGTGAAATTGAGCCACGGGATTAATCGAGGTGGTGCGCGTAAGTTAGCTCTGACACCTGAGTTATCAAAAAAAATTCACATTTGAAAACCTAGCAACCCATGTTTATACTAATATTTCAGTCTTGTTAAACAGAATTGGGGATTAAGATTTTTTTGAACACCCTACCAAGCCAAATATTTCTAGAGCCGCCACTGCAAGAAACAGATTACCTATACAACTGTTTTCTATACATGTTGCAGATATGCATTTGATAATTAAGATGATTTTTGTATCTAATTCATCCAGGGTTCCAAAGAAGGAGATGTGATGCCAACGAAATTCTAAGACAATAAAAACCCTTTGGGTTAGCAAAGGCTGGTGGGGGCTGGAGAGATTAGTACTGTGGTGTGCACAAGCTTGGCCCAGAGACCACTCTCTATTACCCAAAAAAATTGGTAGTCAGTTTAGAAATTTCTATAAATTTAAATGTTCAAATCTTTAATTACTCGTCTTTGTTTAGAGCATCTCCATTTATTTTTTTAGAAAATGCTTGTTAAGACTACGTTAAATGACAAAAAGTGTTAAAAGTGGAACTGGAAATTGTGTGTGATTGGATTGTTAGATAGGGAATGAAAAAATCGTACTTTTGACATTCTAAGGTATTTTTATAGTGTTGATTAAAGTAACAAAAAAGAAGTTAGAAGCTATGTCTTCCTTCTTTCTTCTTCTCACAGTCTCTCCTTTTCCTTTCTATCTTCTGCCAAGGCCTGCCACCCTAGAAGTTTTTGGGTGCAAATTGGGTACCATGTGGCCGTATTCAGCGCACATTGATTTGTGCCATCTGAACGGATTTGAACACTCTCTCTTCCCCCCAGCTGACCACTCTCTCTCTCTCAAATCCTGGCAATCCAATACACGTTTGGACGACTCGGATGTGCACTCGGATACGTCATGGACTATACCCTATCTGCACCTCAAAACTTCTCCACCCACACGTAGGGGTGTAAACGAGCCGAGTTGAATCGAGCTTCGGCTCGCTCGGCTCGCAAACTAAACGAGCCAAAAACTCGAGCTCGAGCCTTAACGAGCCGAGCTTAGTCATTTACTAAACGACTCTTTAATCAAGTCGAGCCTTCCTTAATGAGTCGAGTTTTTGTTGAATGAGCTCGACTCATTCAGTAAACGAGCAGAAAACTCGAGCTCGCCTGCCCACACACATGCTTTTCTACGTTTTCCCACACACATGCTTTTCTACGTTTTCGTCAACCTCTTGCTTATCTCTTTCTTCTTTTTGTCTCTACAACCCTTTCACTATCGAAAAATGCACTTTTAGCTTAAAACACTAAAAAAGTGAGTAACATAAAAACACCCAATTAAAGAGTCAAATGAATGATATTTGAAAGAAAACACGTATAAACTAATTTGTGCTAGTAAAAACTTGACACTAAAAAGTAGGTTAAAGAGACAATTTAGATATGCCCTTGGCAAACAAATTTTCAAAACATGACCGAACCATAAAACTTCACATTTCTTACTCGCGAAAAGCCAAGCTTTGGGAGAAAATTTTCGATGCGACAATTATTTTGTAACGTCTCTCCGTCATGGAGTGGGACAAACACATATGTTGCGCTCACGTCATGTGAGATGGCATTACAAAAAACCGTTGCGTTGAAACTTACTAGTAATTATTCAATAGCCCAGGAGTACTGCCCACGTGATACTCCGGACTATTTTACAATCACATATTTCTGTGGGACCCTTGAACTTAGTAATAGACCCCACATGAATATGTGATTATAAAATGGTTCCCCGAACTATTGTATAATTTCACGAAACGTATTTGCTAGCGTTTGTGTACATTTCTCACTCAATGGGCCAAAGGCAATATCCAAGACGCGTATTTGGGCTTTTGTTCAGCCCATATCCCACATGAGCCCAGCCCACTGTCTCCCGACAACCGGTGCGTGAAGCATCCATCCCGTGCGTCCTTATTAACTGAACTCGTGTTCCTCGTTTCTCTCTCTCCTTCCTCCTTTGACTGCAAACATCTCTCTCTCTCTCTCTCTGCTCAGGCTTATCCGTAGTTGGGGTTTCTCCTCCTACCGGTCGAAACCCTCACCGTCGGATCAGGTACTATCTTTCGATCTCGATCTCCATCAACAGCCTCCTCCTGATGCCTTGAATACCCTTCGCAATTCTGCTTAGATCTGTTTGATTTTTGATGGGTTTTGCTTGTTTGGTAGCTGGTAAAACCAATTGAACATGAAAAGATTTGATCTTGGATGATAGTTTACCCTTTTAAGTTTTTTCTTTTTGTTTTCCGTTCCTGATTCACTGCTTTATGGTAGAGAAATATGTCACTGCAGCTTGCGAAGTTTGCTCTTTTGGGCTGCGTTATTCGTTTTCTGTTTATCTAGTTTTCTTGTAAAGATCCTCAATTTTTGCTAAACTGAGCTGTGAACATGAAATTTATGGGAATCGGTCCATGATGTGTTGCGGTGCTTGAAATAACGTTAGATTTAGCGAACACGAAGATTGTATTATAGTGCCTTGTTTTTTTCGTGCTATCTCTAGCCTCTAGGGCCGTTCAAATTGAAAATGAAAGTTCAAAAGAATTGAAAGCAATTGCTTTCCAGCTTTCTCATCAGTATACGACAACCAACAGTGGTTTTTGGCTTAAGTGTCTTCTCCAGCCCTTACTCAATTTTTTACCCTAAGTTTGAGTAAGTGCTTCATTTGGTATGAAGCACTCAAATGAGAAAATTCAAATCCAAGCATAAATTTGAGGAAAAGCTTCATTAATGGCATAGTTGTAAATTTGAGAGGGCAAAAACGGCCCTAAAAATTTTGAGTAAGGATATGGGTCTCCCTTGACTTGGTTAAAAATTTGAGGAAACTCAATATGATATGGGTTTGAGTCAAGGGTTGGAGTGATATCTTGGGGGTTTAACTCGGAGTTTAAAAAAGGACAAGGGTTGGAGATGGTCTTAGAAGTTGGATCGTTACTAGAAAAACAAAGCAAGAGGAGAAGGAGGTTGTGTTTGGGAAACACGTGATACCTTGTAATCATAGACAAGGTAGCTCAAGTCATAAACACCGAGAAAACGCTTAGAGGAGCGACTAAGCTTTCACAAGGTATGAACCGTGGCTGTTGGACAATTGGGGCCCCAACTACTTTCTTGTATAAGCATTTGTTCTTAAGACAAATCTTCTGTGGTAATCTTAATCGGGTCAAATAGATTAACAGCCGAATGATATTCGTACCCAAGTGAAGTGGAAATTGGGAAACATACAAATTTTGGGGTTGAGTTATCCTTTGAACATGTACATACGCTGTTGGCAGTGGAGTGGCGGCAGTGACCACTGCGGTGACATGAGGCTGTGGTGGTCAGTCCTTAATGGTTGTGGTCCTTGAGGAATTGAGAATGGGTAAGACTGTAAGACTTCTGCATAGCTGTTAGAATTCGAGAAACATGGAACCTCTTTGCAGAAAAGGCTTGTGAATGTTTAGAACTTTGGTTGGAATTGGCATGCTAGTCATGACTCACACGTGTGTACGAGTGTATGTTATTCATGTTGTATGTTAATCACGGGGGAGTAAGAAGGTACAACTACAAGGCTTTAATGCCTAAATTGTTTTACTGTTGCTCTTTGTGGATGAATTTGAATAGCATTCTTTGTTTCATATGCTAATTTGGCTTTCACCCTCATCCAGGTCTGAGTATTGGACTTCAGCAATTGAAATTTTTGGGTTTGCATCTGTTCAAATATACAAGCCAAGTTTCATGTCTGAGCTCGACATCCAGATTCCTACTACTTTTGGTATGTAACCTTCATTTCACGGCTGGTGTTGATTATATCTTCACGCTTTTATAATCTTTAGTGTGATTTCAGTTTTTTAAAATCGAAGTAGTTCTCTGTCCCCTAACAAAGTGGGATACTAGTTGAATAAAAGTGTGTGCATGTACTTGAAGCAGACGATAGACTTCTAGTATTTTCAGCCTGCAATATAAGAAATTTTGCTGCCATCTGGTTGTCCAGATCCGTTTGCTGAGGCAAATGCTGAGGATTCAGGTGCTGTGTCAAAGGAGTACGTGCACATTCGTGTACAACAGCGGAATGGTAGGAAAAGCTTGACAACTGTCCAGGGGTTGAAGAAAGAATTCAGCTATAATAAGATACTCAAGGACCTCAAGAAGGAGTTTTGCTGCAATGGCACTGTAGTCCAGGACCCAGAACTAGGCCAGGTTTGTTTCAATATTTGAATAACCTGGCTCAGTATTTTTGGCTCAGTGGTCCTCTTACATTGATATTGTTGATTTTCTTAAGGTTATTCAGCTTCAAGGTGATCAGCGAAAGAATGTCTCTACCTTCCTTGTTCAGGTAATATCTTGCAAGTCCATAGTAGCGTGCGTTACTGTACTGTGTACTTTTTCTGCAGAGTGTTTTAACTTGAACTCCCCATTCTTCGTGGTTAACAGGCTGGCATAGTGAAGAAAGATAACATCAAAATTCATGGTTTTTGAGCTGCTTCTCGCCATTACCCCTGCAGTTATAGTAGCCTCTTATGTCGGTGCAAGAATCTCAAGTTAATTGGAGACCAAACTATTATAGTATATCTCCGTGCTTGTGTGGTATTAAGTTGTGTTTGTGGTGTCCTTAATATTTTCAGCATATCAGTAATGTGCCATGGGATGCTTCTTGATTTTATTTATGCAAGACTACGATTACCGTAAAGCAGAATGGGGTTTGTGTTTGTTACTCTCTCTCTCTCTCTCTCTCTCTCTCTCTCTCTCTCTCACACGCACACACACACACAAACTCCCACCATGTTCAGTACTCCCCCCTAAAATTGGACTTGCTTGTTTGGTACTTGATTCTGTATTGATCAACTAATTGACATAGTACGAAAAGCAGAAAAGCATTCATTAGTACCTGGGAACTCCGAAGTACTTGGAGAAAAGAAGTTCTTGTAGGGTGGAATACTTGAGGAAAACTTCGGAGTAAAGATGTTCTTTGTAGAGTGAAATACTCGAGGAAAAATAAGTTAAATGGACACGGCACACAGAATGGTTGTAAGAGTGCTTGGTAATTTGAGAACTTAAAAGAGTGTCTTTGGTATGGTGTAGGCGAGTGCTCCGCAACAGCGGCAGTAGTGAACATTGCTACTAAAGAAGGGGGAGGGTCTTGTACTTGTCTTGTATTTCTGTGGGCATAATTGAACTGCAAATAATATTGGGGTGCGATAATCGTTGCTGTTCTACTTGTCTTGTATATTTCTGTGGGATTAATTGAGCTGCAAAGAATCTTGGGATGCGGTAGTCGTTGCTGTTCTATTCTATGCATTCACGTAGGAATGGGATTCGATTGCGACTCCCGGGTACCGCTGTCTGAAGTAAGCACCTGGGTTGGCACCGTCTTTCGGTCTTAGCCTAACAGGAATCGAAGCACTTTGAGTTGATTGATTTTGCAGCTCTGCGAAAGTTTGCAAAGAAGCAGCAAATATGAGCAGTGGGAATATTCCCGGGTACTGCTGTCTGAAGTAAGCATCTGGGTTGGCACCGTCTTTCGGTCTTAGCCTAACAGGAATCAAAGCACTTTGAGTTGATTGATTTTGCAGCTCTGCGAAATGTGTGCAAAGAAGCAGCAAAAATATGAGCAGTGGGAATACTGCCAAGGCAGTGGATCCGGCAAACAAAGGCTAGGGCTCATAAACGAGCCAAGAAGTGAATCAAGTTTTGTTGGAAATCTTAACAAGCTTGCAATGGAGTTCATCACCAGTCGATCTCGACTCGAGTAGTTTATATGTTTAACACATTATAGTTTGCTAAATTTGGTTTGAAAGCTTAACGAGCATAAAAATAAAATACGGAAGGGTGATTTGTCTAGTTAACAAATGAAATGATCTCAAATGAGCTTTTAACGAGCTCAAATTTGAGAGCTTCTTTGGTTTATCCGTCCTACCAAAAGCTCAAGCATTCTGAATTATGCTAGGTGGAGTATATATTATCTCAAATGCATTATCTCAGTGGTTACATACCCAAAGATAATTTATTTCAACACACCTGGATGGCTGTGATTAGTCCTGATTGATACTCTATAATACCAACCATTCCACAGCCCCATTTTGTCAACTACCATTCTCCTTGGCCTTTCCCACCTTCCATTCTTCTACAAAAGACTCTTTTTTGGGTGGAAATTATCTTTTTACCTCTGATTCTCTCTCTTCTTTCTCTCTCCTCCCCTATTAAGACATCCAAAAGTCCCACCATTTTCAACACATCTCCTCTCCGAGTTCCGCCAAACGTATTACCGTAACCCAAGAAAACAGAGTAACACGCCACTCTGTTTCTTCTCTGTTCCCAAAGAAAAATGGCTGACTTGGATCGCTCCTCGAAAGATACATCTGTGGACTCTAGAGGTATGCACTAACTAATTACCTGCCCTTTGGAAAAAATTACTACATGGGTTTGGTGTCTCCAAATCAATTATGTCTTCTTCAGTTAGTTACAGTTCTTCACTCTTTCCCCTGTTTGGCGGTTGAGAAAAGGTGGAAAAGGAAAAACCTAGGAGTAATTTTTTATTTTTTTTATAACCAGGTGTCCGGGCAGGCTTATACGTACTTCGCCGTATGGACTGGCCAAAGAGTTGATAGCACGTTTCGAACCTCAAGACATTAGAGAAAACCTATTTTTGCCAACTATTGTAGTTGACAGAGAGATCGACTGTGCTCCAAAATTGATTATTCTCTCAAGCATCCAAATGGGTTTTTGTTTCTTGGTTTTTTTGGTCGTGCCTCTCCCATTTTCTTGGCTTTTTAATTTTTTTTTTAAAACTAATCTTAAGGATCCAATGCCTAATCTAATGATCTTTTGATACTACCATATTTCCTTTTTTAGAATTGTATTGGTTACTATTACCTTATCGTCTATACAAACTCATAAGTTTCTTAAATTACTCCTCAAAATTCATCATCATTCAAAAAGCACTATAGCTGTCTAGAGTTAAACTAGGAGGCATTAAAAACTGAGTGTATCACAAACCCAGGGTTGCCCCAGTGGTTCGGGCGGATGCCCGGGCTTTGGAAATACTCTTCAAGGTTTGGGGTTCGATTTCCCACCTGATGAGTACCTTGAAGTACGTGGGGGGTCGTAACTAGTGTGGTCACGCTAGCTCCTCCGGGTCTTTAGCACAAGACCTCAGAAAGCATTGGCCCGCCCTCGAATATACCCGTGCTTCTTCATTGAATTGTACAGGCCAGCATCACTTCAATTATTCTTCTTTTCCCTGTTCATTGCAAACCCCTTATCTGTTTCCTCTTATGCAGAGGATAGTCAAGACTCAGAGCTTCAATTCTCCGACGACGAGGAAACGCTTATCATCAGGATGTTTAATCTTGTTGGGGAGAGGTTAGACTCCTGTTTTGCTCTGTTACGTCCTTGTTTTTTTTCAAAACCTTTCACATTTCTGTGTAAGAAAAAGAATTAATTTCGCGCGTGGTGCATTCAGATGGTCTCTAATTGCTGGGAGGATCCCCGGAAGAACAGCTGAAGAAATTAAGAAATACTGGAATTCGCGGTATTCTACGAGCGAATGAAGTGCTCAAAGAAACCAACATAGTAGGGAATTGTGTGTGTACATATAATGGTTTGTGGGTGTGTATATATAAATTAAAGGCGATTTTGGTCATGGTTGTACTGATTGGAAGGGAAGAAAAAGAGGTTTGGCCAACCTGTTTTTTGGGTGTGGCTATGGGCATGGTAGGTTCAAGTCATTATACAGAAAGAAGGGGTCTAATCACCTGAACCGAAATTACCGATGATTTTTTTTTGGGTGATGCTGCGGTTTGAAATTGCACGGAATCAGCGATACGAAGCATTTCGCTACAAGTGATATGGTGCAAAAAGAAGAAGCTAATTTTGGTGCAAGATGTGAATGTGGCTGAAGACTGTATATTGGTGTCAACTAGATGAGATCTCTGTTTCTCTCTCTCTTGGTGCACATTAGTATATGATTGCACTCAATGAATGGTAATCCAAGTAGTATATATCATTATTTGTTGCAGGAAAATTCTTAGGGGTGTGTATATCATGCCTTAGGTCCTTTTTCGTTAAAATTCTTATTTTTTAAATATTTATTTATTTTTAATTCAAAAAATAAGTAATTATATTTTAGTTAACGTAACAGGGGGCCTCGTAGTAGTTGTTTTGTCGTCCTGAGGAGATTGTCTGCAACTTTCCTTATTGATTTTAGGGCACATGGAATTCTCTTTTTATTGGAGTATTTTTAGTGTTTCTACTGATAAAAACTCTAAAAACTTAACGCATTTTACCATTTCGTTTTTACTAACAAAAAAATTTCAGTATTTTATCATTTCGTTTCCACTGACAAAAAAACAAAAACTTTTTTGCTATAGTAACTCTACTCATCAACTTATTCACTACCGAAAATAACTTGACAATTCTTAACAATTTATTTACTACCGGAAACACCTAACAACTTCTCAACCACGAATAAAAATCTACAAATTTTTCACTACCGAAAACACCCCTAATCACATGGAATTCTCTATTCAATACTATATACCAAGTAATTAATTTTATCGAATGAGGTCTTGGCATTGCCTTATAGAGAGGTAGGGAGTCCGGTATTTAAATGGAGAAAGCTCTAGTAGTCCACTGCGATGAGGAAAAAAACCAAGGCAGCCCAAAGCCATTAAGACCAAGCCTAATACCTCCAAATTAGATAAGACCCACCATAATCAAAATCAAACAAACAAGGCTAAGCAAAATACATATCAAAGGAACACTCCACCCAAGCCCTCGACGCCGCCCACGCAACCAACAATACTTGCGAAACAAGGATAAGGAACAAGGGGGCAAAGATAAATCAATACAAAGCACGGCGTTGAGGGATACGGTATATGAGAGATTCTTATATCTTCTGCTTATTTCCTTTTATAAAAACAAACCATCCAGAATAGTATTGCTACTATTTTATGGAGTACAGTACAAAATTTGTATTCAATCTATCGGGCTTGTTCATTTGGGGGCTTTAAAATCTCTGCGCACAATCCCAAATACATTTTCTCTTTCTACTCCATCTTTCTCTGCTCGAAATTTAAAATCCAAAATGAACAAGCCCGTATAATTCTAGTCCTCTTACCTCACTACCAGTACAGTACCTACTACCTAGCTACCAGTGTGGAGAGTGAGATTGTTGATGGTTCTTATGATAAAACGGCCTCATTGATTGTCCTCGTCAGAACCATTAATTTATGGGCCTCGTTGATCGTCAAAAACCATATGGAGAGAGAAGATGAATGCCAATGGGACTTGATTTAAACAATTTTGGTTACTTTTAGATATCTCGATCGGTTTACGAAGAAAAGAAATCGATATCCGATGCATTCAGCATTGAAACAATAGAAGTTCTTTCACATTGTCAATAAACAATAACATTAGCTACTTCTTCTTTTTTTTTTTTTTTTTATAGGCAATAAAATTAGCTACCTTACGCTTGCAAATGCATATTTGCAAATTTTGCTAAATTACGACATCGGCGAAGATAACGATCTTAAGGTTATCATTAGCTAAGTTGATTACAAATAATATTGTTCAAAACGAGTAGTATATAGTTCAAGTTTGATATCAAAGTTTAACAAGATAATATCATTCAATCTCATTGTAGCAGAACGTAAGATCCTTTCATCTTCAATCTAATATTCTTTCCCGAAAAGCAATTTTAGAACCAAAAAATACATGTAAAATTGATATTACAAAGTATCAACAGTCGTCTCAACTCTCAAATAAATCAGCAAATTTGATATTTACATAGTTCAAGTTGAAAATTGATTCTTGCACTTAACTATATTTTATAATTATGTTCTAAATTTAGGCTGCTGATTTTGCTACTCCCTTTTTTGTTAACGTCACTCCCTTGCAAGTGTATTTTTGCACCAAAAATACACTTGCAAGGGAGTGACGTTAACAAAAAAGGGAGTGACAAAATCATTTCCCTAAATTTATATCTTTTAATATGTTTTAAAAATGCTTATACTGTTTATAATTTTAAATATTGACTAGCAATATTAGAACTATATTTACAAAAAAAAAAATAATGATTTTGGCTCTCCACTTTTTTATGATGACACTCCAAAACTTGTCTTTTAGTGTAAAATTTATATATAGCAAAGGGTACTAAAAGACGAATTTTGGAGTGCTATTATAAAAAAATGGAGGGCCAAAATCTTTTTTCAAAAAAAAAGTACGCTGCAAAAATTATTTTCCTTCCTTCGGGAAATTTTTCAGTGCCGGGTGAGTACCACGTGGTGTCCGCTCGGCACATCCGAGCCGTCCATTGTATTTTTGAACGGCTCGGATTTGGGGAGAGAAAAAGAAGAGAGAGAGTGTTGGAGTTAGAGGATTTCAATCCGAACCGTTCAAAAGCGTATCGAACGGCTCAAATGTGCTGAATGAATATCACGTAGAATATACCCACCCGGTGCCGAAAAATTTCTCCCTTCCAAGATCTTTTCGGCAAGAGGTAAAATCAGCCCATGGACCATGTGTGATCAAGTTGCAACTTGCAAGTACCCCAAACCCTCTCTAGACCCTTCAAATCTTATCCATCTGGACCATCTCCACCACGTGTACTCACCCAAACCACCTCCTGATATTTTCCCCTCTCCTCTGAAAAACTATTCAGTGCTTCAAAACTCCGTCACATAATGCTCCAAATCCATTTCCACCGCATATTCGTATAGACTCAGAGACGAAATATGTGAACTTGTTCGTTTGGGGGACTCAAAACCGCTGGGCACGGTCTCTAATAAATTTTCTCCATCTTTTGATCTCTACTCTCAAAAACCTCCATCAAACTTTCCAAACGAACAAAGGTCATGTCTCACTCCACGTGTGATGGAAAATGAGCGATTGTTAGGAATATACAATATTAAAACGCAATTGTGTACACAAGTGCATCTAGACTCGTTCAATGCACGAGAACTCACATACAGATGTGTTTCTAAACATTTTTTTTCTTTACAGGGAAGTGGATCCTCTCCGGTCTATATTCTAGAGTGAAGGAGATAGTCTTAATTGGTACCGTTCACTTGCTGCAATCAATGGTTTGGATTTATTTCTAAACTCTTACTGGTAAGAATTGATAACAAAATCCGAATCGTCGATTATACCAATGGACAGTCTTGATCTGGACTGTCTCGTTTAATCCAAATCATTGGGCGAGGGGATCCAGACCCTTATATCACAGAGTCGTGCCGGTGGCGCAGAAACACTGAATAATCTAATCTAATCTAATCTGCCCTTCTCCTTCCCCGGTATACCGAAAAGTTTCTCTCCACTATATATCACTCCTCACTCTCTCTCCCTCTCACGAGAATCCTCTCTTACTCCTCAACCCCATCATTGAAAAAAAAAAATTCTTTTACAATTCTTCACCACCATCAATGGCGACCATGACCACAACCCTCTTTTCCTCTCTCTCCTCCAAACCCAAGATTTCTTTCCTCGAGCCCCGATTCTCCTCCTTCCATGGCCTGGTCCGACCCACCAAGGCACACAACAACAACAACCTCTCCATCACCATGTCAGCCGCCGCCTCACCCCCGCCGTACGATCTCAAGTCGTTCAAGTTCGATCCGATTAAGGAGTCGATCGTGTCGCGAGAAATGACCCGCAGGTACATGATGGATATGATCACCTACGCCGACACCGACGTCGTCGTCGTCGGCGCTGGATCTGCTGGACTTTCCTGCGCTTACGAGCTCAGCAAGAACCCAGATGTCCAGGTGATTTTTTCTTATCAGAATTGAGAAAGCGCTGTAAGTTTGGATATTGGAAGCTATGTACGGTAATTTTATTACTATAAACGCACGATTTGAAATTTGATGTACGTGCAGTTTTATTTTTGGTTAGGTTTGACAGGTGGGGTATTCGTTTGGAGGATTTTCTTGCAATTTTTTTGGTGTTAGTTGTTATGCATGTCTATCAATTGCTTAATCAGATCTTGTGGGGCCAGTCTAGAAACGCAATTCTAGAATTCTAGTCTAGAATATAACCCTGAACGCAAGTGTATATGGAGTCGTTCGATGTATTTGGACCCACATGTATCAGAAGTGTCCAGAATTGTCCGCGTTTTCTCACTGCTCAAAAATGAATTTCTCAATTGTCCCCTTTACAACCAGACATAGCCACATAGGCTTTGTTTGGGCCTTATTTTTTAGAAATCCTAAAGGAAGCCAGGGTATGGGTTGGCTCGGCTCGTTTCGGGTTAGAGTTGGATCTAGATCGGAATTGTTTTGTTTAATTCTCTGATTTGGAGACCAGTTAAAGTCAGTAGGAGTGATTAATCCAATCTGGAGAAATTTGGGTTGGTTTTGGGTTAGCCAGTGATCTTAGCCTTGTTATATAGAATTATGCTTGTTCATAAAGGAATTTTGGTAACTTGACATGTTTTAAGAAGATATGCAATCTGTAAATTTATAAAGAATAGAGAATAGAGGACTTGGGTTTGCTTGATAATGCAATCACCAACACACCTACCGAACTTTTGGTCTGTTCTAATTTTTGTGACATTTTTTCCCTAGGACATGTAATGTGTTTTGTTAGTTCCTTCTCGATTTCTTTCCTAAATGACCATTATTCCTTGAAATAGGTGGCAATTATTGAGCAATCAGTAAGCCCGGGAGGAGGTGCATGGCTCGGTGGACAACTCTTCTCGGCCATGGTTGTACGTAAGCCAGCCCACCACTTCCTTGATGAACTTGAGATTGAGTACGACGAGCATGACACCTACGTGGTGATCAAGCATGCCGCTCTATTCACATCCACCATCATGAGCAAGTTATTGGCCAGGCCAAATGTGAAGCTCTTCAATGCTGTGGCGGTTGAGGACTTGATTGTGAAGGGAGGGAGAGTCGGTGGTGTTGTGACCAACTGGGCTTTGGTGTCAATGAACCACGACACACAGTCGTGCATGGACCCCAATGTGATGGAGGCCAAGATTGTCGTGAGCTCTTGCGGACACGATGGGCCTTTTGGTGCAACTGGAGTCAAGAGGCTTAAGAGTATTGGGATGATAGATAGCGTTCCTGGGATGAAGGCACTCGACATGAACACCGCTGAGGATGCGATTGTGAGGCTTACTAGGGAGATTGTGCCCGGAATGATTGTTACTGGCATGGAAGTTGCTGAGATTGATGGAGCCCCGAGAATGGTAAATTCTTTGCAAAAATATTCCGTGGTTTTGAATGCTATAGAGTTGGTTTACTATATCCTTCCTGATCTTTGTTCTGTTCTGTCAAACTAAAGATACTTAATTGGTTTTGAGTTTGCAAGTACAGAGAACTAGAGTAATGCTAATTAAGTACAGGAAAGAAAGGTTATTTTGCCAACAAAAGACAAATGTCAAGAAAGAAGCAATTTCGTTGCTAAGCCATTGTTTTTTTTTTTTTTTTTATAAGGATTTTGGGCTGTTTCCTCTAGTTTGGATAGACGGAAAACATTGTTTGGTGATGTAAGAGAGGTGTTTGGGCGATGATAAGGACCATGCTGAGAGGAACTCCATGGTTTCATACTTCCAATCCATGTTTTTCCAAGATGAGTGCAGGGTAAAGATTTAAACAAGCAAATGCATCTGATGTCTAATAGTAGTACGTTTATATTGTGACGCAGGGACCGACATTTGGAGCAATGATGATATCGGGGCAGAAGGCAGCTCACGTGGCATTGAAGTCACTGGGACTGCCAAACGCACTGGATGGAACATACGTTGGAAGCATTCACCCTGAGCTGATCCTAGCCTCGGTTGATGGCACTGAAACTGTGGATGCGTAAGCGTACAAAATTTCCAGGTTGTCCAATAAATTAAACTTTTTAGTAGTTTGGTTGAGATGGTGGTGGTGCTGAACTCAATAGCTCAGGTGGAATTAGGCCTTGTTTTTTGAGAATGTTTCTCTCCTTTATTTTTCTCTTGAACTTGGACATGAGAATGGAAGCACTTAGATCCTTTTGTTCTGGCTATGCAAGTTTCATGTCTCTGTTGCTTACTCCTTTGCTCTGTGGTGTTTGTCTAGTCTTAGGTTAGGGATGTGGGTAAGTTTTGGGGGTATTATTTATGGAGGGGATTAGATAGAGTAAAAATCAATGAGAAAATAGGGGAAGAATAAAATAGGGCTAGACCAAGGGCAATGGGATGATTGATTGAGATGGTGGATACATGAGGCTAGTTTGTAATTTAGGGACGAGTTTATGTAATTTAGAGGGAGGAGGTGCAAAAACCTCAAAGGAAACCTCGAAATTACTATCTAAGGACACGTACATCAGCCGCGGCGCTTCGAGTATAACCCTACACTCACCCATTTCAGCGTCAGCATTGGTATTTGCAGAGGAACCTATCGATGAGAACACTTTTTGCGCTTTCGTCGGTCGGGTGTTGAGCTTACTTGTTGGGCCCGTTCGACGATTCAAGTTGGGCGCTTATAACGATATTGAACCAGATGTGATCGCGGGATGGATATCAGAGGCAGTGAGATTGGGTGCAGTAGAAATCCAACTCGATTCTTCCGAAACGGTACGTCCCCCAGAGTCCTTGCTGTTGTCGACGACCGTACACACGCTGCGCTTTGACTCCCAGGTGAGTATCCCTTTAGCCTTGCCGGAAAATATGTTTACCGGACTGCATACCCTCCGGATGGAAAACAATTTTGATGATATGGATTTTCTGGGTGCAAATCTATTTCGTCGTATCCCTTCGTTCCATGAGTTGTACCTGGATGGATCAGTTTTGGAGGACGCTTCGTCACCTCTAGCCTCTCGAGCTGAGGCAATACAATCTGTATCGTCACCGGAGCATCCTCCAAAACTGATCCATCCAGGTACAGCTCATGGAGCGAAAGGATACGACGAAATAGATTTACACCCAGAAAATCCATATCATCAAAATTGTTTTCCATCCGGAGGGTACGTAGTCCGGTAAACATATTTTCCGGCAAGGCTAAAGGGATACTCACCTGGGAGTCAAAGCGCAGCGTGTGTACGGTCGTCGACAACAGCAAGGACTCTGGGAGACGTACCGTTTCGGAAGAATCGAGTTGGATTTCTACTGCACCCAATCTCACTGCCTCTGATATCCATCCCGCGATCACATCTGGTTCAATATCGTTATAAAAGCCCAACTTGAATCGTCGAACGGGCCCAACAAGTAAGCTCAACACCCGACCGACAAAAGCGCAAAAAGTGTTCTCATCGATAGGTTCCTCTGCAAATGCTGACGCTGAAATGGGTGAGTGTGGGGTTATACTCGACGCGCCGCGGCTGATGTACATGTCCTTAGATAGTAATTTCGAGGTTTCCTTTGAGGTTTTTGCACCTCCTCTTGGTTGAAATCAACCTGAGCCCACAGCCCAGCATCATACCACTTCTTCATGCACAGCAACCGCACTCTTCATCTGGAGGCGACCTATTATATTCAGGGCTAGCTCTTCTGGAAGAGCGATCTCCTAGGGCTATGCGATGGGCATCCGGCTCCATTGTAGGGGTGAGTAGGACTGGGCAGGGTTTTGAATTTTTTGATTTTAGGGTTTTACGTCTACAGATTTCTCCGGCTTCCCTCTTGTTTGAGAACGAGACGAAGTTTAAGTTTTGAAATTTCACTCTTCTCCCCCTTATCACAAGGAGCAACTATTCGCAGTCTCGTATTTTCTCCCTTAGCCCATTACATTTCGGTAAATAGTTGTTAAAAATCATACATAACATTTCGGTAAATAACTGTTGAAAACAAGATTATATTTCGGTAATTACATGTCGAAAATATGTTCAACCTTCGATAAACAACTGCCGAACATACATTTTCGGTACATAGCTATTGAAAAAAATATTATATTTTGGTAATTGAATGTTGAAAATGTATCTCAATTTTGGTAACTAACTGTCGAGTATAGTTGGAAATTTTTAATGGGCTAAGGGAGAAAATACGGGGCTGCGAATAGTCGCCCCTTATCACAAACTCTAATTTTTGAAATTTCACTCTTCTCCCCCTATCACGAACAATAGCACATAACCCCCCTGAGATTTTTGCACCTCATCTCTACATTGCAAAAACTCGTCCCTTATTTTCTCATTGATTTTTACTGCATCAAAATGAAAGATGGTTGAAATTAATTCAATATTTGCTTAGTCAATTATTTAATTTAGTTATCAATAGAGTGAACATGTTGCTATCGATAAGTGATTCAGTTGTTCGAAAATGTTGACACTCTATTTTTATTCCTTGACGCTCCCTCTTTTTTTTTTCCTCTCTTTTATTCACGTGAAAGTGCCAAATTGCCCTTCATACGAAAAACGTGACTCAAGATATGTAAGATTTTTTAGTAAATTCACATGAATAAAAAGACAAAAAGAAAAGTGTTGTCAATTAATAAAAGAAGAGTGTAAAAATTATTTTATGCAGTTTGGTACATGGCCAACTTCATTTTGTGTTTTCATGAGTTGTTTTATCTATTTCCTTTCTCTTGTAATATTTTGTTTATTATTAATGAAATGTTACTTGCTTTGTTGTTAAAAAAAGAGTATAGAAATCATTCCCCGACTTCTTATTTGTTTGTCTCATACAAATGCCCAAATACAAATCTTTTGTTAGTTTATTATTGAGCTCTGATACTCAACGGCTCTTCATTGAGTATAGGAAAGAGAGTTAAGAAGAGAACTTCAATTTATTTTTAATTTTTTTGCCAAAATTCAAGGCAGTAATGGAAGAACTTCAATTTATTTTGCCAAAATTCAAGGCAGTAATGGAAGAAAACTACGTACTTATTTTTGTTCAGGATCATCAAATACAGTAAAAAACCACATCTAATTTTGACTTCGTTTCGAAACTTAAATATCTTAAATCTGTTGCCTTATATGTTGGTCACAATGATTAATAAAAGGCTGAATTAACTCCAATATTTCACCTTCAACGTACAATTTTTTTATTCAACTCAATCAGATCATATCAGCAATTCCACAAAAATATGATAAATAGAATATGCAATCTACACAATTTTTTTCTTACAATTTGAAAGGGTCAGGCTGTCCGAAGGCCCTTAGTTGACCCCATGCCTTACATTATCGCCTTCCCCATATTAAGGGTAACCCTTATGCAACATATCATTCCACTGTGTTTTTGCGGTTGCTGTGGATTACAAGACTTTGACCGTAAGGTATCTCCTACTGCAAAAATCAATTCCCGCCATGCGAAATAATCATGTTATTTCTTGACTAGACCAAATCATCAATTGCTTTATTCAGAAAAGAAGCTTCAGGCTTGCCGTCATGTCTTCTTCGCCTGTAGCAATGGAGTCAACAAAGATAAAACCAATTTCAATCGTAAACAACAAACAGGAAAACGGAAAATGGCTCAAAAGAAAATGGAAATTGTAATCAGAATTCATGATTGGCGCAACTTGAAATGTTGTAGTTACTTTGGCTGGCTGCTTCCTTTCAGCAATAGCTAAGCTAATGAATGGGGGATACGGATAATGATGTATCCAAAGTTCTTCTTTTACTAACTAGAAAAAACTACTCCAAAACAAGAAACATGCATTAGCGAGTGCAACTCTTTATACAAGTTCAAAATACAACTGAACATTTTCTATCTCACAGTTCGGTCTATGCAAAACGGCTTATGGGCAAATCTCTTCACACATTTGGATCCTATGAAAGAATGAGCAGCACATAAGTTGGTTGACATCGAAATGTAAAATCAAAAGGCATTGGGCTCCTAGGTAGATGCAGCCATTTAAAAACGTGTGCTGTACAAGAGAGCCATGGTGTAGAATGCAGATTGCAGCTAATTACTGGAACATGAAAATATTGCAACTACCACATTATTTGCAGTCTCCTCATGTTTCGACAATTTTTTTGGTTTTAGGCTGGAACAATTGTGGGGATATTCTATTTCTCCGGCATTTTTTGTGGTTGGTTGAATCGATTATCCTGTAAAGTATTAATTGCAGCAATTGTAAGAATCTAGTACAACGTACACCAAAGCAAGAAATATAAATTACCTTTCTTAGATACTTCTTGTGAAGTTTCATTGCACCAGTGCATGCTTTTTTGGCATCCAGGTTTCCAGTTATGTCGTTCAATATCTGGAGAGAGAGAGAGAGATGAAAAGTTGTACTCTGTACAACATAAATAAAATATTTGTCGTGTAACCAGCTAGGTAAATGAACAAAAAGAGTGCAATGGTTGGCATATAGTTACTAATAAGAGAGGTTTAGCCCACATTTCTTGAGTTTTGAGAAAGGGTAGCTCGTAGAGAGCAAAACTTTTTCAACCAGCTAAAGGAACTCCAATAAGTGCTTTTATGAAATAAATGGGAAAAGGAGAAGACCAGTAACACTTCCCCAGAAGCCAAGAGGCCCAAGACAATGATATAAGGTTAGGAGTTAGGACTTATGCAGGTTCCTTGCACATTATTGTTAGTATATGTCTATCAAACTGGTAAAGTAGCCTAATGGACAGTCGCTTCCATTTCTAACAAGTTGCATAGATAGAATACATAATGCCATGTAGTCACCGAACTAACCTTAACTACATCATCTAGGCCACGGGCCTCTGTCAGTAACTTCGTGCTTCTATCTTTCAAGACACCGGCAACAAGGAAAACAGAAATGGGTAGTGGGGCCACATCATCTTTTGCTCCACTTCTCATATTTTCTCTCTCGTACTTCCCACATTGCCGTGTTGACTTGGCTTTTCCTCTAGATCCCTCAGATTTTCCAGTGACTGAATCAGGATCCTCATACACGGAGAACATGTCAGGGTCATATTCCAGAGCCCACATCATCTGTTTACAAGTTCAGAAACGTGAGAAAATCTCATGAAGAAAAAAAAGCACATATATTGTTCCAAATACTGAAACTCACAAGTGGTGGACACCAACAATCCTGGACTTTCATGTCATTTGTCGAACACTTAGTGCAAGTTTTCTGATTTGAGGATGGAATTTCGTACTTGTTTTCGGGTAAAGTGAAAATGAAATTTCCTAATTTGGGTAAATGACACTTCTTGGTCCCTCCCCAACATGTCCTACGAGGCAAACCCTTAAATAGGAGTAATGTCTGACATTCATGAAATGACATAAAAAAGATTACAAACACCCTAATCTCTCTGCCATGCTCTTGCATTAGTGTTGCTTTTCAAAATTCGATTTGAGGATTGGTTGTGCACCTGAAATCCTTCAAAATTTTGACTTGCAAGCTCACAGACTAGAAATATCCACATAAAGGACTTGATATGTGAGAAAAGTATTATTCGATCTCTAGATATGTCTAAGACAGCTCTTGTCAACAAGTACCTCCAACCAGAACCAATATTTTCATACAGAGCAAGACCTAAATAGCAGTGAATTCTAAGATAATGAAACAAAGAACACAAGAGAACACATAGTTCCCTTAGCGAAGAAACAAGAAAAGTATAAACCCCAGGAGAATCGGAACATAAATTTCTTCTCCAGGAACACCTACAAATAATGTAAGAATCCCAGAATATGATTTCGCTTCACGTAATTTCATTTTGTATATTAACAAAGATCTAAGAGAGAGTGATTGATCATACCTCCCAAAGGTACAATGAATCACCAAAAGAGAATTCTCGACGAAACAAAACCATAAGCATCCGGAAAGCAAATAAATAGTCGCCTCCGCCTAGTGTTTCTGTGCTCGAAGACCAGAGGATATATTTCAATTGCAGTATAGGCAGCAATTTTATCAACAGATGTCCAAGAAAGAAAAGAAACTCATGATGCATTAATTTTGAATAGAATCTAAATAATACTGAGGACAAATGTGGACCTATGTAGCAATAAAAATGAAGTAAAGACGTTGAAGACCATTGACAAATTATGTCAATCAGTAACATGATTGTCACTCCTGGACTGTGTCCTATTAAATGGGTAGATTTTATTAGTATTCCTCCAGGCATGAGCAGCTAAATTAAGAGGAAAAGAGGAGAGCAGTATAGTGTCTGAATAACCAAATGAGACAAACTTAAACATTTTTGCCCATTTGTAGACAAAAAAGTTTTTCGTCAAGATACAATTGGCTTAATCTTGGATTTCTGTCTATTTTTGGTTCACAATATCCGCATGAAACATAAATGATAGGAAAGGAACAAGATGGTAAATTGTAGTGGGCTGGACAAGTCCCATCTCCTAGGTCCTACAGTTTTACCATGTTCTTTCTATATGTCTCTGCTTAAATGTAGGGTATAAGCACATACCAAGAATTGTTCTCTCTCTTTGGTCCACAATCTAATCGTGACAACTGACAAACCAAGAAAGTATCAGTCAGTAAATATGATTGGTGTCAACTTGCATCTTACTTTGTTTTCTTACCTTTTATTTTCTCTCATTAGTGAAGGTATTAAATAGGGAAATAAAGCAAGAAACAGCATTTGACATGTTGAGCAAAGTCCTTAAGTGTACATAAGTTCATCTTTTCCAGCCTAAGTTAAAATGTACTATTTCAGTATCTCTATCTTTTATGTCTTCTCCGCTGGCTCTGTATAAATCCTCCTTCCCTTCTGTGGCTAAGTAACTTTATTCATTAGCAAGATTTTTCCGTTCACAAACAAGAAACTACATTTATATTATGGAGGTGCTGGCTTAGAGTCTTAGAGAGGAGGTAACTACGTTTATTTTACTTTGTAAAACAAAACACAGGAAACAAACAACATTTAAGGATTGAGCATACTGCGTTAAAGAGGTAGTACCTAAATGCTGATGAAGCTTTGGATCAATAACTTGAGTAATTGATGCCAATTTACTAAGTTGTGCCTCCACCCCAATAGAGTTTTCAGTGCATCTGAAATTTCCTCGCTTTAAAATTCCAAAGCAAGCACATCATAAGCAACTAACTTTAGTTACAATCGAGAAAAGGTAACATTGATTGCGTAGCTAAAACAGATAAAACTGTGCCAGATACGCAGAGTGCAACTGATATATACAAATACGGATCAAACTCAAAAGGAGATAACATAATGCAACTAAATCTTAAAGGAGCTGGAATAGTTCAAAGAGTGAAATCTAATCTGCTGTAGAACCTCATCAGTGACAGGTCAGAGAAACTAATCGCCTAACTAAAATCTTTGGGAGCAAGCCAATGGGAAGAGAAGCTAAATCTTTTCAAGTCTTTTCGCAGTTACTTGTTACCAATGGAAACATGGAAACTCTTTCTGCTTTGAGCTCAGTTTGCTCGATGGCAAGAACTTTTGTTGTTCCAGAAAGTTAGAAACCCTGAAACTACATGTATTCCGATGGGCCCCGTTTGGTCGGGTTTTTTTTCAAAAACAGTTTTTGAGAACAATTCATAGAAACAGTGCTCAAGTTGAACATTTGCAGCCTCAAATTTACTGGAACAAGGTGATGGTGACAAATTTCAACATGTCGGTCTGTCCCTTCTCAGGTTGTGAGACGAGGTGTGTTATGTTCTGTTTGAATAAGATGTTATCCACTTATCATGTCTACGGATTAATAGTTTCATAGTGCCGTTTCCCTCTTGGCAAGTTCGATGAACAAAAGTTATTCTCATCTTTGTGATGCATGGGATCATCATAACAAATATCATATTGCTGAAGAACATTTTCTGAAAGTAAGTCCACACTCCACATGCTCATTTCATAATCAAGCGACTGCTTTAAATTGAGAATCTTAGGTCATGTGGGTAGCATAAAAACATACCAGTCTGCGCATTAAACGTTCAAAGCACCAAAATGCATCTGCTTCATCGTCAATGAGAATTATCATTGGGGAGCAAAGATCGCTCATTCCTGGTCAGCATATGCATAAAAGAGTATCTCAGCACCAACAATTTGTTAATTACTGCTTTTAAGGGAAAACATTTGGCTATTTGGGGGAAGAGTTTAGATCATCTTGCTACACACCTTGACAGTAGCCAACATCTGTATCAAACCAGGCATAGACAGCCAGAATATCCCAAAGTTTTGACAAATTTTCCTGCTTCTCGTAGAAAACTAGGGTTCTGTCAGTGCGAACCACATCAAGACCTAGCATGAATATCAGTCCAAATATAAAAGAGTTGCAACAATTTGGAAACTTCAGAGGGTTTCACCACATGGTCTGAATTAAAATATTAATGAGATGGCATTCGTTTTTTTTTTTTTTTTCATTTGAATTTAAAGCATAGGCGAATATTGTTAATTATGTATTACTTTTTTTTACCATCAGGCTTTGGACCACAACATGAGAACCAGCGGATACCGTGAAAACGAGGTATATGACCTAAATATTTAGTTCTTAATCCATGAATCACACAGATGGGCCAGTAGCAGAAGTGAAATCTTTAAAAATAAAGAATCACTAGGCAATTTCCATTCATCATTAATATGTATCACCAACCTATTTGATGTAGTGTAAGCTTCCATTGGATTATTTTCTTGTCCACCTCTTTCACTGTCGCTGAATTGTGGGAAGTGCCTGTATTTGCATGAGTTCAGGACATCAGCATCTGATGAATAGCCGATTAGGCGGTTACAGGCTTAAATTTGTTGTCATTACCATTTTCTTCAGGAAGTAAAGCCAGTCCTTTATCTGGACTTGCTTCCAGAAGCACAATAGGATCTTGAATAGGTTCGCCATTATCCGTAATCACGGGAGCTGTGATGAACCTACCACTTCCAACAAGGGGGAACACTAGGCGGCACTCTTCTTTTAACACAGCATATTGTGCCCTGGATGTGCACAAGAACAAGAAACAATTACAGGCATAAGATGCTTAGACAACTTAGAGGATGAATCTTGGGGAAAGACAACGGACAATGGTAGACGTCAAGCAGTAACATAACTAGTCTGACAACGGCAGTGTCTAGAGTAATTTTTTAAAATCGAATAAGCCTTTTTCCAACCTATGAGTTGATTACACCTCAGAAACGAAGTGTGGGATGTATACCAGTCAAAATTCAAACACATTCAGGACAAGGAAATGTAAAAATGTTCCGGACATAAGGACTATCTCTGAGCTATGTAAGATTATAAGTCTCAGACATTTCAATTTTCAACCACTACAATAGCAAAAATGAAAACTTACGCAAATGGCAGGAATGTCCTTGCATGTCCAAAATCAACACTTGACCAACATGGGAAGATAAAAGGCACCAAATGGGAGTACAACAAGAAGTAAGATAACACATGCAGGTTACTAATTGGGTACACAAGAACACATAACGGATGCCGCAACCAGAGCCAAGGTGTATACACTAATCTATGTGGCAAATGTCACTTAATAAGTTTGTATTAACCAGCATGGTGATATGAAGCTGTCCCAGTTTTGTCGAATAAACGTTTTTCACACACCAAGTCAAATAAAGCCAAAGGTTTGGTTTGTTCCTCATCTTATCATCATCCGTACAATCAATGTATGGAGTACAATGCTGGGAGTCTCATTCTCCACGACATACTTCATACTAGGCTCTCTGCAGGCCTCCAGGAAGTCTCTTCTAAGGGGGACTTGAGTGAAACACGTCTTGGTGGATCTTAGAGCTATTTAACATTCATCTCAAAGCTTGAAGAAGTGGCTTTGAAGCATAAATCAAGTGTGTTCCTAAACCAGTAAATAAAAGTGCCGATTTCTGGGCTACATATCCCTCATCCTAGAATTCTACATTACAGAAGGCACATTTATTTCCTTGTACCAAAGATACAGAGTGGCTTTGTAGCAGTACAGGCTATGTTTTTCTGTGCACTTGGTGTAATTTCAGCATTTCTATTGCTATATGTTTTCACATCGAGTAATACAGCCTTGTTCGCCATTAATTTGCGTAGTGGAACCTGTAGTAATTACGTGACAAAGAAAATAGGATCTTTTTAGTGTTACAATGGCATGCTAAAATTAAGAAGGATGTGACCAAGAATCATACTCCACAAATGCATATCTTAAATGTGGAACAACAACTGGAGCTTGGAGCCTTTCATACATACTGGCACCACATGCCAAGGGCTGAAACCTGAACCCACAATATAATCTTGCTGGTTAGATCTCAAATCCTAGGACAGAAGTTAATATTCTGCCTATATTAAAAGTTTGGAGGGTCGGCATATTCTTTTGAAAGCTAACAGAGCCTAAAATGACCCAAAATCCTGTTGTAGTGACGAATGATGTTCCTAATAATATCTAGCAAGAATTAATGCATGAAAGTGAAGCCAAGAAAGCCAACTACCTTCGACGTTGCCGTATTTGCTCTCGTTCATCAAATGTGCTCTTGGGATCATAACAACCAAGTAGAAACTCCCAAACTTCACCTCGAATTGAAGGATGGATCCCCTAATTTTGCCACGATTACATTATGATGCGTCAATCCCCAAAACAAATGGTAATATTTGGTGGAAGGAAGACATCTATAAGAAGCAGATGTATGTATCAAAATAAGAAGCACTAAGTGGCATATCGCATTATTCATTTGCAAAGCAAAAACAAATAGTTTATTTTATGCCTTTAGTGCATATTTGGAATCTTAATACAGTGAATGGCCAGGTAAAGTTCATGTTCTTATCATGGCAACATCCAACCACAGTTAGTTGGGAACTGGATTGCATTTCATAGTGTACACAAGGACCATGATACACAAGACTTAAACACAAGATGTGAATGAACAATTGACAGGACTATCTACTCCAAAACTTGGAATATCTGTGACACTAAAAAAAGGAGTATGAGTGCATGAGGTTCAGCCTAATTGATTAAGAAAGGCTGTAAGAAGAAATACTCAAACTTGCAAGTCAGCAATGTTAGCTTTTTGGTTACTGGCTAATACCCACTCTTCCCTTTTGAGCAAAATTATTCTAGCATATTCATACACTACCCGGCAATCAAACAAAAAAGAAAGAGGACTGATCAGAGATCACGTAGAGTCGTAGACAAAGAATTAGTGTACATCAATTAATTCCAAGAAGCATCTTACCATGTGAAGCATCTTACATGCTTGGGTAATATTTTTATGGTAGTTGAAACCATGGAGATGAAATCTTACCCCGCGCTGTATTCGACCAAGTGTCCTGCCTATATCAAGATAGCCATCTGGAGTAAATGCAGCCTGCCACTTTCGCACACTAAGAGTTCTGCCAACCTGATGAAATATTTAAAATCAGTAAAATCATTACAAACTACGCCATAGAAAATTAAATCAATATGAGTTTTTAGAAGTGACTCGTGATACTTAAATCAAATATAGTAACATTGTGTCATCAGGAATCATTGTAAAGCTCCTATTGAAGAACTTGTCTCTACCATTTCCACAAAGTCTAAAAGCTATACACTCGCATAGATCAGTAGCCAGCTTACCACAGGTCCACAGGTGACATGAGCTGCAAGCTGTGATCAGGAATTCCTTAGTTCAAAAGTTTCTACTTTTCTTTTTCCACAAGTAACTTCAAAAGTTGTCTTTGCCTACTAAGTTTTGGGGCAATCATTCTGTCCCGGGAGAGAGAAAGAGTAGTCCTCCTCGTTTCCCATGATCTAATCCAAATCTCACCAAATTACTCCTAAAGCATGTTCTTACTTGCAATTTCTAGAAAAGCGAACTTAAATTCATTTCCTCTTACCTTTGCCTCACGGGTAAAGAACAAAAAAAAGCAGTATAACACTAATTTTTTTTGTATATGCTGGAATTTTGTTCTTTATTTTAAAGGGAGCAAAGATTTATATGTCAGATATGACATCAATTCTTTGGTTAGGAAGTGAGTTTATACTCCAAAAAGAAGGATGGGAAAGATACACAAACAAAGCAAGCTTAGGCAACTAACCAATGAAGCACAATGGAAGTTGGAAGGGTTCCATTCTCTTTGATACCACCTGCTTGCTTAACTGTCTGCAATATTCTTCAAGTGCAAAGTCTATTCCGAACAGGGGAACACTACCAAAATTTTATTGAAATATAAGCATTATGAAAACGCCTATCATTCCTTTCTTTCCTATACATGGATGCACATCTCCCATCTTCCTCTCTAGTTTCCTGGTACGGAGGTGATGGGGAAAGTATCTGGGCAATCAACAATGTTTTATTCCTTCCATGTAGGACATATAAGTTGTAAGGAAGCACGCATATTTGGCTAAGAGAGAGTTTGATTAACAATTCTATTCCTCAACTTAGGTTTCGTTGACATTGTCCAAAACACCTCAACCCAGTCATACAAGTTTAATGTTGATGACTTTTCTTACAAAAGCTGCAATAGTGGGCATCAAAGAAACTCTTGAGAATCATTAGGACAATCTAAAGAATTTCAGACCGAATCTGAGGAAAAAATCCTGCTTAGATACATTGACAGATTTATGGCATTTGATCTGTTTACGAAGAACCTTTATTTACTGAAGTATACAACTATTAACTATACAAGCTTCGACTCCAGATAAAAGCCCCATCCTTCCAAACCTTCCCTTTTCAAGATTACATATTCAACAACAAAAGTCAACCAAGCCAAATATAAAGCACCATAATTCAGAATTAAAATCCATGCCTCAGTTGAAAAAGTAGCAAAAATAAGTTCCAAGCATAAAAATGCACTTACATTGGACCATAAGATTCAGGGCAAAAAATTAATCAGCAATCTAGTTTTTGCATTATAAATAAATACAAAAGCAGCATTTTGACCAGTTCTCAACCAACACCGATTGAAATTCAGCATTTAGCACGTTATCAAATGATCGTGGGTAATTTCTAAGAAGATAATTGGAAGGAATCTAATGAATCAAACAAACCTTGATTTTGAATTTGGTTTTTGGAACATCATTGGCGCATTCAGGCCGCACCTGATAGAAAGAATCAGCTGGGGTACCAGGGTCCCTCCACATTCTCGAAAGTACCCAAGAAAATCACTCACAGGAAAACCAAAAAGAAATTAAAACCCTAGAAAACCAGCACCCAACGAGAGCTGAATCTCCCCCCAAGACCGGAAAAGAAAAATACCCAGATCAGATTTCAGATAAAGAATCAAGAAATGATCCCAGATCAGCTGCTTCCTTGCCAAAATGGTTCAACCAACGGACCCACGTCAAGAAAGGAACAAGAAATGCTAATGGGTTGTTGGATTTAGCTTTTGTTTTGATGTTTTTGGTGGTTATTCGGGGTGGTTGGCCGGCGGCGGAGGGTGGAGGTGGTCAAGGCCTGCTGGCTCTGAGATGGAAATAATGTGCTATTTTTGGAGGGTTTTTTTTTTTTTTTTTTTCCTTTGCTATATTTTGTTTTGTTTGTGAAGTCGTTCCATACTTCCCAGTGGACGACATCAAACGACGACCGTTTAACGTGTTACTACTGTATTACTGTAATTAAACTCAGACGTGGGTGAGTTGTTTTCTGATCCTCTAGAATCTAGATTGCTGTCGGTTTGTCTCGCTCTATGTTATTGGAGTAGATGTTTTAATTGATGCTAAAAATCTAGTTTTGAGTAATTTTCCCATTGGTTTAGTGGAGAGAGAATAACGGAAATGGTGTCCACTCGCCTTGGTTGCTGGGAACTTCGTGCCACTTGTAATGAAACCATGACAGGGGAGAAAAATCATGGGATGCCCTTATATCACTGTCATGTGGAGACCCGGCGATGCGCCAGGCAAATCTTAGCCGTCCGTGAGTGTTTTTGAATGTCCAAATTCAAATGAAATTTTTTCAAAAAAGAATCTGTACTATAGGGTTTTCGATTCCGTCATGTGGCGTCTTCATATTATTTGGAGTATAATTTATGTGAGTCCGAGATTAAAAAATTTACTTGGTAATTGGTATCATATGAATTTTCGGTGACGGAGGTTGTTAGGACACTAAACACAACACCAATGAGTAATTACTTCTCTACAATTTATGTGGGTCCGAAATTAGATATGTTGGTATCACATTTATATTTGGTGAGGGAGGGTGTTGGGTCACTAAACCCAGCACCAATAATTACTCGAGAGGAGATAAGAGGGTTTTCACCCCACGCTTTAATAGGTGCGTGTGAATAACATTCTAACTTTGGAGTTGTTGTCACGGTGTAATTTTCCTTTGTTTACCAAGTCATAAACTCATTATATGAAATAAAAGGGGTCTAAATGATTTCAACCTTTTTTACAAGTGAATTGAAATTGAGAATCCTTTGCCAAGGGATGTCCAAGGTAGAGGTTGAGAGTTCATGATCTTCACTTGCAAGTTGCAACGCCACAAGTCAAAAGGAAGTAGTTATTGAGTAGTACTATTAGGTGAATTTGACAACTTGGTTGGAGGTTGTGAGAAACTAGCTTCTATAACCAATCATATTTTAATAGTAAATGATAGGTACTTGGTTACTTTCACCATATCAAATTATCAATGCTTGGACTTAATGTCGTGCTCGTGCAATCCATTTCTTAGCTGGGTCGTTTAACATATTGTGGTTGCGAAAAATAAGGGGCCCAATAGAATTGAATACATATTTTTTCTAAATTCGGAATCAATCCCACCTATTGTAGTTAGGATGCGTGGTCGCACTGTAAATCAGAATCCCCTTTCACAACTATTTCGCACAAAATTTCACTTGCTCGGAGGGTGACCCAAAAGATTTTACTCTTAGCGGGAGTCGAACTTGAGACATATGCTTACAAGGTACTTATCTCAGTCATTCTTATTACTTTAGCTAACCCTCTGGGTTACTGATCATAATATGTCACTGGGCCTTGAACATTAGCTTGTGATCAGATGTTACTTTTCATCATCAATGAAAACTGTTCCTTCAACCAGATTGAACATTTCCAAAGTGGATTCTGCTAGAGGGGCATTTGTAGCCCAAACCACAAGATATGAATATTCCCACAGATTGTTAAAACAAAGCAAAGTATAGCACCTCAAGAATAAGTAGCTGACAAGGTTTAAAAAGAGCCCAAAGAACAGCCTAGCTCTCTCTCTCTCTCTCTCTCTCTCTCTCCACAGAAAAGTGCCCATTATGCTTTGCACCAGAAGACAAGACATCAAAACAAAGATGAAGAATATATACCCCAAAGCAGCAAAAGCTTCACTTTCACACCTTCTAAAGAGTTTTGCCTACAAAAACCCTCATGAAAACGTTCTTGTTCACCCATCAGCCTCACCGCAGTTACATTCGAGCTTTCAGTTTTCTGGCTCATCCTTTTCTTGTGTTCCAAATGGCTCATAATCTGAAGGCATTTTATGCTTTGGGGCTTTTCAGTCTTTTTCTGTTGGTCCAAAAAGGTGGTGCGTATGAGTTCACGGTTGGTGGCTCGAATGGCTGGACAATCCCCACTGATTCAAATGCGCTGAATCAATGGGCAGAAAAAAGCCGGTTTCAAATCGGAGACACTCTATGTAAGTGAAAACCTTTTATCCTATTCCGTTTGACATGTAGAGTACTCTCGCGGCTAAGCAATTTTTGTCCTAAAAATTTTCTACTTAACGTCTCCAATGCACTCTTAACCACGCGATGTAGTGTAAATATTCAATATGTACCATCTCAAAGCACGATCCTTACGGATTACATTGCGTTGAGATGGGAGACACAGATTTTGGGGACAGAGTAAGGCGTTCCGACTCTCACATTCAGCCTTTTGTTTTTAAGAACAGTCCCGAGTCTTGTCAATAATACAATGTGAGTGTGGATTGTATAGGACCCCTTGATTCAACACGCGATATAATCATTGGAATCAGCAGCTAGTGTTACTAATCATCTAGGTCTAGAAAAGAAATAACAGGTCTTAACAACGCAATAGGATAGATCTCATTTCGATGTCCGGCCTAAGACCTCCTGGGGCTTGTTTGTCTTGGGTCTTAAAATCCCTGCGCACGGTACCTCCCTCAAAACCCAAACCGAACAGGGTCCGAATTTTTTATTTTTTTTTGTTCTATTGCAGTGTTTGTGTACCCAGCAGACAAAGACGTAGTGCTTCTAGTGAACAAGGATGACTACAACAACTGCAACACAGCAACACCCATTGCGAAATACACAGACGGGCACACAGAATTCAAGTTCAGCCAGTCTGGGCCTTTCTACTTCATAAGTGGAGTCAAAGACCACTGCCTCAAGAATGAAAAGCTGCATGTGGTTGTCTTGGCAGATAGAAGCGGCAATAAATCTGCATCTTCTCCACCGCCATCAGCCGCTTCTCCACCGCCATCACCAGCTTCTCCTCCACCGTCAGCTTCTCCGCCAGCTGGATCAGAGGAGCCTACCCCATCGCCGGTGCCTTCAGCCGATCAGACTCCGCCGCAGAAGAAAAAAAATGGGGCAACTTCTGTTGTCATGAGTGTCACTGGGTCCATTGGGGCTTTACTGGGTTCATCTCTTCTTTTGGTTCTCTAATTTCTCCAGGATTTGCTTTTGAGTTTGATTGATTGTTTTGTGTTCTTTGTTTATTCATGATTTTCCCTGCCACCTTGATCTCAGGGTTTAATTACTTCAAGGTTTGTTGGTATTTGATGTTCGTTGTGCTATACATTTGATAAAATAAATAAATAAGCTGGGTTTTGCAGATCGCGGGTTCGATAATTGTTAATCTACCATGTAAGAACAATGTACAAAAGGAAATAAATTGAATTTACGAGAAATTTCTTGTTTTGTTTCTTATTATCCGTATAATAAGACGCAACACATGTGCATTTTACACATGGGTCGATAAAAAAAGCAGCTACCGACTCAGAATGTCCAGACACAATTGATGCATGTAGGACCCACATACATCAGCAAACGCGTGTCTAAATCTGCCTCGTGTAGAACGGGACAGAGAATCTGGGCACAAAACATCAGTAATTCGACATTTAACTGATCATAAAATGAATTTCGAAATAACAAAACAAATTGAACATTAGAACAGACACAAATATTAGCATGTCGTACGAAATTATTTTCTATATTATCAACTGGAATGGCTAACTGTTCCGGTTCTTATATTTAACCAGTACTCAGTTACAAATCTAATATACAGTACCATCGTCTCGTTAGAGCTAAAGTTTTGAATTACATGGGCGATGGAGCATATTCATGTATATCAACTAAATTTCAGATTTCTATTAAAAATTCTTTCCTAGTTCAACTTTCTTCACAAATTTCATGGTGTTGTGCAGAATTGAATCCAATATCCCAGCAACCTGAAATCACCCAGGAAGACTTGTTAGAAAGAAAAGCATATTGCCGATCATACGAGAGACACGGAAAAAAGGAAAACGGGTTAAATTAACTAACCGTGAAAACGCCACCAATAATGGCACATACATTAGTGATGAAGTGCGAAAAGGACTTCGAGTTTTCTAATATTAATACCTGATTAAATAGAAAAGATGTTACAAGACCAAAAGGAGAAGGAAAAAAAAATAGAATCCACTCTTATATGAACTGTAATGAAATATCTCTTTAAAAAAAAAACTGGAATGAAGTACTTCAAACCTGCATCGGAGAGAGTTGAAAATGGAATTTCGCAACAGGGATATCCAAACTGTGTACAAGACTACTGTGAGCGGTGTACTCGTACTCCTCGACTACTTTGTTCTCATAAAGAGTTCTCCTTGTTATCACCTCTGTCTTCACGATTTGAAGATAATGCTCAATCTGCAAAGGAAACAGTAACAAAGATAAAGAAAATAGGAAAATGGATAAGTCAAAGTGCAGTAATCGAACATTTAAGAATTCATCACAATTTACAAACTCAAGATTCTTTGAGCGCAACTCTCTCTCTCTCTCTCTCTCTCTCTCTCTCTCTCTCTCTCTCTCTCTCTCTCTCTCACACACACACACACACATACACACCCACCCACACCCACACCCACCAAACACTTCTTCTTTCCCATCCATGTCACAATACCAGTAACTTGTCCCCTCACAAAGACATGCTAATGGCCAAGCAGCAAAGAACAATATGGAAGAACGACCACGCCCAACATATACAAGTTCTCTTTTGGTAAGTACCTTGCCACTTCAGTTCAAAGATATGTAAGGAGGATAAGAACTACAGAACTTACAGTAACATTGGCATTCGAATCAAGCGTGTTAGTGATATAATGCCGGCCATTCAACTTGTCATGGCTTCCACCAAGATAAGGTACTACTCGCCGCATATCCCTCATCACTTCAGGAGTGATCTTTTTACCAAAGGAAAGATGGGAAATGATGTGCGACATGTTCATCTTAGAGGCATCAAAGGAGTGGGCCCCTGAACGAGCTGATATGACAAGATTACCAGGAACCTGCCGAGTACGAGGAGCAGTCAAGAATGTAATCCCAGCTGATAAATATGGGCATAAAAGCATATGCAAGGACAATGTTTCTAGACAAAAATATATGACATACTTCTACGTGAAACTTTACCTTCTTAACACGCACAAAACCTTCGATTCTACATCCTCCTACTAATGGTGCAGGTCTTTTTGCATCATCTTGAACATTCTCTAATGCCAGCCGCTGAGACTCCAATGGAATAGGTGCAACCAAATTTCCCATTGTCTGCAAAGGGATGGAAATTCGAGATCAAGTCATGTTGTACTCACCACAGCAGGGAATGAGATTTTCCCAAGTATAAACAAGCTAACAGGTGAAAACAGCCATTCAACTCAAACTTTCAGTTACTTTGACAAGAGTGTCTGTATCTCGATCTCCATGATATGATTCATGATCATGTTGCCCATGGTCCTCCCTATAGCAAGTGACATAACAAGATAGTCCATTAGGCAGCAGAACTTAACTCTCAAAATCAGACTTCATTCATCAAGTAATGTGATGTCTTAGAAGTAACTACATGAATACAGAACAGAGAAGCTTTTAAGTTATTTTTACAGCCAACCAAAATAATAAATTAAAAACCAAAATCAAGTAATAATGGCAGACATTGTCTCTGATTCCTGTAAGTAATGGCACAAGTATTGGACCAAAACATGAAATCAGCCACCTCCCACTCTGTATCTGCCGTTTTCCTAATCTAATTCATATACTGCTCTCGTTTGCAAATTTAACTACGTGTCACCCAGGTAAGGTTAAGGTCAAGCATTATTTCCCCCAGAAGAATGTGACTGAGCTATCAATTTTGCAAAGCTCCAGAAATGAAATTTCAATGTAACCATAAATCAGTGCCAAAGCAAGAGCAGACTATGGGATTAACCCGCGAGAGGCCAAACTAAAGCACCCACGAGACGTGGACGTATGATGGTATAATGACGCAAAGAGGTTTAAAAGTTTCTATTCTTCAATGCAAAAATACTCTGTACCCTATCTTGCTATCTTATCACCGATTGTTCCATACAGGGTTCCATACTCCACAAATGTACAGAATCATGAAAAGTCTGGTTTTGTGTAAGTGATGGGAAAAGGACATGAGTAGAACGTCAAGAAAACAACGTATCTATAGTTTCAATACCATACTTGGATATCTATATTGCTAACCTTAACAACCCCTTAAATGGATAATCAAAAGGTGATGCGGCAACTTTTGATTATCCAATTTTGATTAGTCGACTGTGGATGCTCTTAATTGTTGACAGTTTCCTTTGGGTTTATCTCAATTAAATTTGATTCAATTTTGATTTTAAAATTAATGAGCTACCAGTTTCCTTCTTTTTCCATCATGAATGAACTACCGGTTTTTCTATGGTATTAAAATTAAGTACAAGTTGCAGAATTAAACCACAACAAATTCCCATTTATTTCAATATTCATGCATAGCTCACAAAGGTTAAAAATCGGATTTCGGAACATTAATATATCTTTTAGAATCTAAAAATATATTTTTCTTATTGTATTGATTTTATATTTTCTTCTTTTAAAAGAAAACAAAGGTTTCAAATCATTAAAAGCAACTTGATTTATAGGCCAAGAGTCCATGCATATAATAAAATAAGGTCCCGTTTCACTAAGAGAAATAAGTACTTATTGTTGTTTGAATTAAAGGTAATGTATTAGTATAAGAGAATAATTTGTCTTGTAAAATAAAAAATAAATATTTAAAAAATAAGAACCTTAGCGAAACATGGCCTAAGTAGCTTTTACAAAGTAAAGCGGTATGAAAAAGCAACGGAGCTTTTTTAATGGGGGCCAGGGATGCGTTGTTGAACTGTTAGAAGAACAACAAGGGATAATGCATCAATAAGGAACATAATCAAGATTTGGAGTTGTATCCAAAAAAGTCCAAGTCCTAAAATAGAGTTCTATGCTATAACTATATGAACCATTGAAAGAATCACAAATAGTTTAGTAGTTTACTGAAGACATCTAAGATACGTACGAGTATTACCTAAGATCACTTCCTTTACGAAAAATGCGAATAGACGGATACCCTTGTATGTGATGCCTGAACAATCAATATGACATTTGTGTTAATGGGAAGCAACAATAGCAAGTAACGGGAAGCAAAAACAGCAATCACAAGCAATTAACCAAACTACAAAAGCATAGAAAGAATGAAATTGACTGACGAGACTTGGGTAGCAGCAAAGTTGTATGCCGTTTAGAAGATTTACCACCGTCAATAGAAGAACTAAGAAATGGCCATTTATCTCTCAGTAGAGACATTTTCTGGAAAACTCAAACATCAAAGAAATCACAGACTACAAGAGCCACTAGCAGAACTTAAAAGGCATGACGGTGAATGATGTGCCATTTCAAAGAGTTACCACCATAATTGATATGGCTATGCAAGATATGATCGTAAACCATATAATGTTGGCGAAGGATATTATCGTTTGGAAACTCCAAAGAAAGAAGATTGTGTCACTAATGGTAGCTCCCAAGAACAATGAAGTTGAAAAAGTCAACAAAATTGTGATAAAACAACACAGGTTTGAGTCCTAGCAAAATTCCACAAGGATCAGTCTACAGCACACAAGCACAGCACTACCTATATGAGAAGTTAATCAGATGTCAATAAAAAATGTCAAAAAAATGCTACCAGGAAGGAACCAAAAAAGAAGTTACAAATATAGATGGTAACGTAATATCAGAGAACCAATGATAGCTCAATAAGTTAGAGAGGGCAGAAGAAACATAAAAACATTAAAAACAAAAGGGATAAAAAAAAAAAACTTAAACTGCATTTGTACACAATACAACCCACACAGTGTGAGTGGTGACAATAGATAAATCAAAGATCAAAAAGACATTTGGACTTGATGAAAAGGTAACATGGTACTGAGAATGCATAATATCAGTAAATCTGGCAATCAAGGTAGACCACAACATCCATTGTCAAGCTAATCCAAATCAAAAACAGGTCAGGAAAGAATAATGTAAGAAAAACCTTCTACACAAGTCAGCTTGTTCAGTGCAATCAACCTTCCCCAAAACAATACGGCCATCCATTTCTGGGTCATATCTGGAAAATGAGTTTGACATCAGATAATAAGAAACTAGTCAAAATAAGGTTAGTTTCTGCATGTCAAAAAGGATACAGTGGTATGCTATTCTCCAATTATCAGGACAAGCAACAACAGGATGCAACTAGACCTTTCTCTAACAATCCTGGCTGCTTTCTCCCATGAAGGTTTCTGAAACAGACGACAAGGCAAACGGCAGTAATAAGTGTTAGCTATGATTGAAACAGCAACGAAAGTGTGGAATGCTGCAATGCATACTTCTCAATCAATTCGTGTGTGAGGCCATATATAGTTAATTAAGAACAACGGAAAGATCTAAAATTAGCAAAATAAAGACAACAATTGTAACATAGAAGTCGTAAACAACTCAAAATGTGGTAAAAAAACTCAAGATGTGCATAAATATATTTCTTTGGGATAAGCAAACATAGTTTATTTTCAATACTCAAGATGTGAGTAAATATATTTCTTTGGGATAAGCAAACATTGCTTATTTTCAAACCGGAATATGGAAAGACAAGCAAAAATGCAAGCATAATTTAGGAGAAACAGATAAGGTATAAATCGAACATATTCCATAGTTCCACCCAGTAGATAAAACCAAATCTAGAAAACGTCATATGACTAGGTGAAACTGGTCTTCCATCGTTGCATTAATGTGGCTCATGGATCTTGAGAAACAATGACAGAAGCACTGCCTCTTTACTAGCCATTTTGTTAGATGGGGAGCAATAACCCAGAGTGGAAGCCCTCTTGGACACTCTCAGAGAAATCAAGAGCAAATATTTTTTGAGAGAGAAGCAAAATAAGAAAGCTACAGCAGTATTATCTGTAAAGGAACTTTATGGGAGTCAGACAAATAGGACAATCTATGTTCTTGTCTCCCAGTACTTTTTTTTTTTTGAACATGTCTCCCAGTACTTTCATTTCACGAAAATCCCAAGGTTGTGGGGCATCTTTTCCCCATTGCCCTGGGAGCTGTTCAATGTGGTAGTTCGTTTCCTAGACTCAACCAAAATGAAGAAACCCAGACCCTGGACTCCTGGAGTCTAGGGAGGATCATAGCTTGACAGATATCTTAAACAAATAGGCCTACCACGCGGTATGTATTGTGGGGATATGAAGCCAAAAGGGAAATCACATTAAAAAGGTTTGAGGTTTTATTGGATGAAAAAAGTTTAAGTGTCAACCAGAGATTTCAGTAAACGGCCTTCGAGTATGAGCAGCCAGGCCCACTGAAACTAGAACCATTCTCCAAAGTATTCTATACGAAAGCAAAGGAGATTGAAAATTACCAGCCGGTTACTCCAATAGCACCAAGGAGCATAAAAATTGACAACCAAAATTGGGTACCTGAAAACAAATGTTCATCTGCTCCTGTTATAAAATCTCCCACAACAAAGCACCAAAACAGTCATACGAGGCTGTAGAAAATATATTTAGTCCTCCTACCTATGTGCAACACTTTCAAAATTATGTCCATTCAGTATAACAGAATCTTCAGAATACTCTTCATCAACTTCATCATCGTGCTTAATAACTCTTGAAGTTACCCCTGCCAGATACTCAGAGCCAGTAGGTCTTAAATTTGAATCAATTGGATATTTCCGGATGGTTTTTGTTATATTTAACCTGTTCTGCAAATGAGATGACACAAGTTCAGGACAGTTCACATCACACACAGAGAGCAAAAGAAAATTGAGAAGCGGTTAACAATCAGTAAAACTGAATGGATGAGAGGTGGACAATACATTTAAAAACAATCTAACAGGTAGGATGGTACCCAAATAAACAACTCACAGGCCATGATACACAATCTAAGCAACAATAAATTGGGGACTACCAAAAATGCGTACAAGTGTGCACATAAAAAAGGACACCTGAACATATGCATATACACTGTCAGATAAATTGGAAGAAGATGGTGGTGGAAAATGTGGTCGGACTTGAGTGGATGAGTTCCAAGGAAGTTTAAGATATCGCACTGGGTTTAAGTTATACCCACGGAAGAAATAATAAAGCCCTAAGAGGAATTTCGGAAGTACCCAGGCATTCAGTTTGGATGTGATTAGTTCATAGGAGACTTCAGAAAGAATGCAAGTGTACAACTAAACAATAGAAGTTGCAAACACAATTTTAACGAACGTTCCCATATTAGATGTGAAATGCTCTATTGCACCTTGTGATAAGCACCCATTTAACTATGGTAATGCTCGAATTTACCCTGGAAAATGAAATAAGCATATTATCAGAAACAACATAGACACATAGCTACAACTTGTACTTGTACCCAAATCCACATACCACAGACCGCACGCACTACCAAAAACCCATAAATATGTGTCACACAGTTCGATATGCTGCTACATTGCAATTCAAGTGTTTGGACACTCAATTTTTGTTTAATCAATCCCTTGACTACGTTCAATGCTCAACTTTACACTTCACGAAGAAATGAATTGAAGTGAATTAAGTCAGTGAAACTTACTGTTCCCAAGACATCGCTCACGTCAACAGATGCAAATTCACATGAGAGTGCAGGAAAGCTACATAATAAAAAGAGAAGGGAATCTTAGATAAACAGACCAATTAAAAGAAGATTGACATTTCAAACAGAAAGCAGAGACATTGACTGAATATGACATGCAAAACCAACAAACTGTACACATGGCAGGACGAATCTCAGCTAACATAAATAAGACTAAGTAGAAATACTTCACAGGAAATTCGTAGAACATTTTCAGGAGAAATATGAATCAACATACCAAATGACTACGGATATATGTGACAGAGGTTCCCCGTAAACACAAATTAAGACCTCCATTCTAGTAAAAGCATTGAATTTGTGTCCAATTGTTTTACACAAATAATACTAGTACGCGTTTTTAACAGTACTTCTCACAGTATTTAAAAAATTGATAACAAAAAGAACACAAAACGGATGATTCTTTGTGAGGAACAGAATGATGGTCATTACACCATACCTAATATTAAAATCAATGCGCAAAAATTCCCCATCAGAACTTTTGTCAACAATTACAGATGTTCCCGTGCTCACTTTCAAATAACTACTTAGTTCCTGCAAAAATAAAACTGAGAGTTTATACTACATAGAACACAAAAAGCAAAACACAATTAAGCATTGCATAAATTATGTTCCATTTTTTACTAATGCAGATTACCCCCACATTCAAGAGATTAAACAGACCTCCCATGTCAGAATTTGTACCCTTACTATTTGCAGAATAAATTAGCTAACTACCTATTGACTAACTATTCTCCCTTCCTCCTCTCTCACAACACAAATATGAGATTTTAGAGGGATCTCCACACCAGAAACCAAATCTGGCCCCCGCTTTCTCTGTCCACCACAACAGAAACACCTCCACTGCCTCCTCTTTCCTTTCTGCACCATCACCACTCTACTCCACAGCTGCTAGCACATACATTCTTCTCTAACACGTGACTGCATCCAAATACAATGTTGCAAAGCAGCCACCATCACATCACAATAGCCACCAAGTCCATCAATGCCGTACCCCAATTTAGACCAATTTCATCACCATCACAACCAGCATAACTAACTCCATCCATTCATTCTCCAAACTATCTTCCAATTTTTGTAATTTCTATTGGCCGCAAATGAATTGTGCACTTTGCAGTGACCAAAACACCTCAGAGACACATGTTTGGCGGCCGCCTTTAAAAAGTAGGTGTCCAATAACGCATTGAATCGAAACCTTAGTTTTGAACCAGTTAGATGGAGGGAAGTTATTTGACATGCCAAGAATTTTAAGATCAGCAAACCTCCTAAAAGTTCGTGAAGTAAGTTAGTTGTATTATCATTGATTCCTAATCCTCCAATTGGAACTTAGATTGGCAGCAACACTTGGTTTTGAAAGAAGAGGTGCAGGGCAATCAGTTCTATCCCTCTTAAATCTTTCTGACCAAAGCAACAGTCTCGTTGAGCATCACAATGCTTGTGGCATTTACATTGTGCGAGTCAGGATATTCTGTAGTGCACCCTTTAAAGCAGAAATCTAGTGCTCATTCGTATTCTCTAGTGTTTAACTTCTTGCTGTGATTTTAAGAATTTTCAAGTTATGGTTTTATAACGTATAGTTAATATTCATTCATATTAAAGTGTTTAACTATATATGCCAATATATGGGTAGAAATGTATACACATATAACTCTCCCTGTAAAGACATAGGACGAACCCCATTACAGTTAGGTGAAGAGTTGTTTGATGGTAGGATTGTTGTGTTGCTAAGATATGGTGGAGGCCGGGGCAAAGAAGCCAGTGGCCATAGAAAGAATGTGTTGATGGCAGAGATGGTGTAACTACTGGTCTGTAGTTTTTTCCTTCGTGGAGACAAGACAGATAAGCAGAATTTTGCAGAATGCCAGAATTTATAAAATGAAGGCAAAAATTTAGAGCTGGTCTAATCAAATTCTAATGGATGACTTAAATGGTCAACTAACGGTAGGGGACAAGTGTAATCTGAATATAAACCTCAAGGAGGGGACAGTAATACCCAGTATGTCAGGGGTATTCATGCCTTAACTGCAATCCCGTAGGGGATGTCAGTTCAATTTACCCTTAACCCTTCTAGCCTCTGAAAAAGAGAAAGGATAGATAATGCAGCTAGGAAATGAAGCAAATTCAAAGGCGGAGAACTTTTGTTCGTTGGAGCGCCGGAGTGTGAGGGTTGTTCAGGCAGACGCACCATTGTTCGTGGTGTTGCAATGAATCCAGTGGAAGAAAGAGGAGCAATGAAAATAGGATAGTTAATGACAGCAAGAAGGGAGACAGAAAACCAACAAAAGGCAAAAGAGAATGCAATCCACTAGAATCAAACATATAACCAAATAATGATGAATAGTCACATCAATATATCCAATCCATAAACCATCAACTAAATAAAAACGAGCTTCCTACCATTCCAAACAAAAATATCATGGAAAGGGCGGCTATTATGGATAATCCGGCACCAGATAACGATGCTTCTGTCAAATCTCTGGGAATTTTCCTGAGAAAAAAGGAAGGGTTGTGAATGAAATTAAAGTGAAACCCACAACAAAATGACCTCAATATAAAGGACCATCAATAACCACGACATGACAAACAAATTTTGAGAAACTTTTGTTCTGCTAGTCTACCAACCAAGAGAAAAAGAAAAACAATAAAGGGGTCACAATTGGTTTATCATAACCTTGTCTCCTTCTACTAAAAAGTTAATCAAGGGAACAGTGAACAGTAATTACTATTGTTTGTGAAGCAAAAATTCAGGATCTGAGTGCATTTGCGTATAGTGTCAAAACAAAATCAAAAGTTGAACAATCTTCTTAGTTCTTACAGGAAGGGGAAACTGAAGCAAGATACAGGCACAGAGGTGTGTTTCATCATTGCTTCATTTCAGTCTTTCCTCTTTCACAGACGAAGAAGTCTCTTCTTTCGGTGAGGCACATTTCGGGGATAAAGAAAAATACACCAGCTTTTTGCACAACCAAAGTGCACGCGTGCTCATCTGAAGAAACGTGCATCTAAGAAATCTAAGTCATCTACATTGACCACCAATCTTTTGATGCATTTGCCTGCCCCTTCAACCACAAGAGAAACAGGTTTAAGCTGTCCTTCCTCTGCATAAATTTCTCTAGTCACTACAAATTACCACCTGCAGTTCTCCCTTTAAATTCATTCCATAAGGCACTACAAACTATGCTTTCCGCATGCTTCTAGCAAGTAATAAACTTTTACTTCTTAACAGTTTGCTACCAAATCAATCACTGACCAGGGGATTTTCAATTCTCTCATTTATATCCCTACAAATCTATTCTATAGTAATTTTTTTTTTATCGGCAAGGAATCGATAGTATGTTACATTTAACTCCACAGGAATTGCACTAGTGCCCCATTAGTATTTAAAACCTATCAAATCTATCACTCTTACAAGTCTCCAAAGGTAAGAAAGCAACCCCTGAATCAATGTGTTTAACTTCCTCTATAAAATGGCCAATTGTTTGCTCAGTTTTATACAAAACCTATTGACTATATTGTGTTTTCGAGTTTAGAACTTTGGTTCCTAATTTAATTGCTACACATTTCAACAAATGCTTTTGATATCTTCAAATTTGTGTGTTCATTGCATTCATTGTGCTTTTCAATTTAGTAAGAAAACTCATCTCTAAAGCACATACTAAATTTTTTGACTTAAAATGATGCCGTGCTCTCGACAGGGAGAGAACAATTTCAAAACTTATGACGAATAAAGTGCCCCTCCTGTACTGAATTTCTGTATCCGCCACTGCTTGCGATGGAGTGTACAAATCCCTCACTACCAGTTCACTCAATCAAACTTGGCCAACGAGTTCTACACCTACTACAATTCACTCAACCTGACCATTCAAACAAAGTCTAACCGAAAGAAAAACTCCATTGATAATCAGAACCTAACAATTCGCGAGTGATGACAAGTCCAGACATCAGCTGAAACGCACAAAACGGGAAAAACAAACAAGTGTAAAATACTAAACACGTTCATCAACTCATGGCTATCTATCTCGGATCTGAAAACAAATTAACACTTACGACCAGTAAATTCCGTCAAATATAATCAAATTTTGGCAATGTAACCAGGTGCCTCACCTGTAGAAATCCACTGATTTGAGCTTGTGCATCGAAATCATGGTTGCTAGATAGAGAGACGAACGCAGCCAAATTCTGCTAGAGAGCGTAACAGATCTGTTCTAAAGAGAGAGAGAGAGAGAGAATTAGTTCATCGTCGTGTTACGAATTCGCTGTGGCTTCGACGGTTCTTCTGTGCTGTGCTTTACGTTTTGTGAAGACCATTATTTAATGTCGCTATTAATTACAGTATAATTAATGAGTGAGTGTTTCTTAATTAAACCACAACTGAAGGAGAGGGGAGAGATTGGGTGCTGTGGTCCCGGTGTAGTTCTCTTACGTTGAATGATCTTTTAACGTTGATCTAGTGGGACCCAAATAATCGACGGTCCTGGATTAGGGGTCTGGATTTCTGATCCTGCCAATTTTTCCACCCAATCAGGACCAAGAAAGGAAAGCGATTGCAGTAACTTGTAAATTCAGTGCCGAGCGGGTAAATTCCAGGTAGTGCCCGCTTGACACTCCCTAACCATCCGATACATTTTTTGACGGTTCAGATTGAAACCTTCTCTCTCCTCTCACCCCTCCTCTTTCTCTCTCCTTTTTCTCTCTCCAAATCCGAGCCGTCCAAAATCGCATCGGACAGCTCGAATGTGCCGAGCGGGCACCACGTGGCACCCACCCGGCACTGAAAAATTTCTCACTCGTTCAAGTGAAAGTCCCTTTTGCTAGAATTGATTTTTTTCATCAAAATTTAGAATTTTCTAAATAATTTATTGACATTTTTTAAAAATATATTTACAAAATTAATTACGGGAGTGCTTCGTTAAATTACTCAAATTTCATTCTAATTTAATTAAGGGCCGGAGATGACCATATAGCAACTCTTGCGCACATCAAAAAATATTAGTAGCACTTGATGTTGCTATATTTTTCCTTTTCTACCATTATGCCGTTAACATATGTATATGGGAAAATTTAAAAACATCTAGGGTGCGTTTAGTAACCTTTTTCACTTTTCACTTTTTTTGCTTTTAAGAAACTAGAAGTAGAAACAGATTTATGTTTTCATAAAAATAAAAACAAGAAACATGTTTGGTAATATTTGGTGTTTTTCATTTTTTTTTGGGAAAATACCTTTTTATAGTTTACAAAAAGTTTATGAAAAATAAAAAATGTAGAAACTTGTTACCAAACAAGTTTTCTTCATTAGTTTTCAAAAAAGTATAAACAAAAATAAAAAACTGAAAACAAAAAGGTTATCAAACACCACCCTAACTTTTGAACAACATCAATTAAGCACATTGGTATGTCTAATTTTGATACGAAAATGACAAAAATCTTCCTTCAACCTTCCAAATAAAATGACATCAATAACCAGCAGTGGCAGATTAAACTCAAACCCAATAATTAACCCGAACCCACTCATTAATATTAATAAAGAAAACCAACCCTGCACAATTTTAATTGGGTCAGAATGAGTCAAATTCCATCTTACCCATTTATTTATGGGTCTTGCCATGCATCCAAATTGATTCAAACCTATCTGTTTGACACATCTATTATCAACTCAATCCTCAATTGTGCCATGTACATAACCCCATGCTACTAAAACTTCCACGCATGATTCCCCCATACTTGAATCCTAATCCAAACTCCTAGCCCATACAAGTCCTCCCCATTTTTCTCTGATTCTCTATCATTACTGGTACACGCCATCACCACCAATACCAAAACCATGGCTACCAATCTCATATTCGAAACGAATCAATAATCACGAAAATTTGATGCAAGATTAACATAAGTTCAAAATTTTATGTAGAGTGAGAGCGTGGAAACGTAGAAGAGGGAGAGATGTTGGAAAGAAAGATAGGAGGATAAATTAAAAGAAATTTCAGAAGAAATTTATTGAATATTAAATTTCATTTCTTTCTATTATTTTAGTAGCATTATGAACACAATTTTGAAATATAATTTGTCAATTCAATGCATATGGGTCAATATACGTTGAACAGTTTCGAGCACAATTGTGTATGGAAGTTAAAAGTGTGTATGAAGTTTTTAAAAAACAATTGTGGCCAAAGGCGTTCGAAGTTCCGAACGCAATTGTGTCTGGAAAGTATGTTATTAATGTATCACTCTATTTGGGTTCCAAAATACTCCAAAAGAAGATTTACCTGTTACTCTAAGATTTTTATTTTTAAGTAATTATTTTCCGCTTTATAACAAGACAAGTCATTATCTCATTATACATCACATTTTAAATAAAAAAAATACTTATTCTTCACTAGCGGAACGGGGCAAAATACCTCCTTTTAATTTTTTCTCCCACGAGCTCTAAACACATCATTAACCACTGAACGGACTGTGATTAGCAATGAACACCTAAATAAGTCTTCTAAATAGGGAAGCGGGAGAGCTGCTGTCCTGGCCGAGCAAGCTTGCTCCGGTCTCGTTCTGATGATCGGAAACGTTCATTTTGAATTTGGAGCTCGTCAAGTAGAACAAGTGTTCCAAAAATCAGCTTAATCGGATATCATTAAGTGCCTGATCGGAACATTTTTATCTTGAAAAGAAATGATCCGAAACACTACATCAAATCCACTAAAAACCCATTATTGGCAAGTTATATGTGTTACAATCAAACACTTACATGACCCTGAGATATCGAATTCTTAACAGACAGAGACTACCCCATTTCAAGTTATATGTGTTACGATTAGACATTTCATGATATCCGATGAAATTAATTTTTGAAACATTTGTTCTACTCATTGAATTCTACGAAGTGAACGTTTCCAATTATAAGAACGAGACCGAAGTAGGCCCCGATCAGCCAGGACAACACGCTGTTGCCCCAGCACTGCTGCAGCAGTTTCCCCACCTCCAGGATGCCTATTTAATTTCTTTATTCGTTTGACAAGATTTCTTTCATTTTATAACTACAACGTTCTTGGAAAGAAAATAAAAAGAAGCGATGAAACATGATAAGTACTGAAGACGGCCTAGAAGTTCCAAAATTGATCTCATCATCTCCAAGCCCAGAAGAGCATCGAAGAAATGGCTACTCGTGCAATCCTCAGAGCTTTCAGAGATCGTTCAATCACTTCCCGCGTAGCCTCAAATTACAGACTTGTATGTTCTTTCGCTCTCCCTCCCACCAGATTTTTAATCGCATGTCTATTTGTCGGTGGAATACACATGTTCTCGTGATATAGCTGTTAGTTTTTCTATTAGGGATTTGGATGTAATGGGTTCTAATCGTTTTTGCGATTGTTTGGTGTTTCTCTCTCTATAATGGATTATTTTTTGGTTGGAGAAAGTTCAACTATGCGAAAAATCAAATTTCTTGATCGAGCTATGGTGATTGGTCGAGCGGAAGTTGGCTCGGATACCGGAGTCAAATAAAATTACGAACTTTGTTTTCATTAAGATGTTAAACGTAACGGTATAGCAGTAGTCCATTTGATAGCAACATATTTTTTCACATCTGGGTCGTCGGTACAATGGTACTGGAATTGGTCTTATCCCCATTTTTGCTACCAAAGAAGAACTTGCATCAAAGCAAAAGAAAATCAAATAGAAAAAGGTAAAGGGGTTGAGTTTGAAGCACATTTTTTGGGGAGCACAAGTTTCAGTTTCCACCTTTTAGTGTTGAAAGTAGAAGGTGAATGAGAGTTCAATTTTGTTCACCCTCGCTAAATGGGGGTGAACAATACCCTCACTCGCGTTGATTAAAATGTGTCAGGTCTATGTATCAATTCACATTTCAGTATTGATGAGATTACTTTTTGGTGGGACCCACACTTTCTCCACCAATAAAAGTGAGGATATTGTTCACTTATTCTCAAGGTGAATAGGCGGAATGTGTATTCTTGTAGGCTGTAGCTTATTTGAATCACTTTCAACACGTATGTCCACGGTTCATTTCAAGTGGTGATTTATTTTTATTTTTTTGTTATGGATGTGGTCATCCACTTGTACTAGGAGATAATGATATGCTCAAACCAGATTTGACATATCATGTTATTCTCTTTCCACATGATTCAACTGAATACATTTTCCTATGTTGGTATCATTTCTAACTCTTTCCGCATGATTCAACTGAGTACATTTTCCTATGTTGGTATCATTTCTAATGTTGTTGTTCTTAAATAGCTTAGCACATTGGTTTTAGCTGAACATGAGGGTGGTTCTGTCAAGGCCTCATCTGTGAGTGCAGTAGAGGCTGCAAAATATCTAAGTGAGGACAATTCTGTTTCTATACTACTTGCCGGATCAGGCCCTTCCCTTCAAGAGGCTGCTGAGCATGCTGCCTCATGTCACCCTTCTGTTTCTCAGGTAGTTCACATTCATTGAAATGAGAGTTAGGTTTCTGTTAAAACAGATCGTTGGGATTTTTGGCATGTGCTGTTGTTCACTCTTAGTGCAATTATCTGGTCAATGCTTATACTGTTTATGGCCAAATTTTTTTGAAGCCAGTTGTAGCTGAAGTAATTGTGTTAAGGATTTATCATGGTCCTACATTGATGTTCCCTACACTTGGCTTTAACACGATTTATGAATTAAGCAGAATGAGACTTGTTAGTCTGTAGATGAATTAGGCAGCATGATTTGTAAGTCAAAACGAATGTTTTTTAGGTGTGGTTCCATCCTTGATGCTTTCTTTTAGAAAAATTACTCACAAACCTTGTCCACTTCTCCTTGAGCTAAATGCTTTTCATTATAAGGTTCATTTCCTGTTGCAGTGTCACGGTTGTCATCAATATTTTGCTGCCAACCAGTAACCTATCAGGGTTTTTTTCAGTCTTTCTTATCTGCTAAGAAGGATCATTAAAAGTGGGACTGCATTGTGGATTATATTTTTGAGGAAGATGATTGTTGGCTGCAAGGAACTATTGTGCAATTCTGATTGTCTTAGATGATTATTTTGCAGGTGCTCCTGTCTGATTCAGAAAAACTTAAATATCCTTTGGCAGAACCGTGGGCCAGATTAGTCCATTTGGTCCAGAAGAAAGGCAGCTACTCACACATAATTGCTGCTTCAGGTTCTTTTGGAAAAAATATTCTTCCTCGGGCAGCTGCCCTTCTAGATGTTTCTCCAGTTACGGATGTCACCGAAATCTCTGGATCTAATCAATTCGTCAGGTAATTTCTTATGTTGCTTCAAGTTGTGAAATGGACACACATTCCCAGGAATCAGGATGACCTCTCCCTTTCTATCTTTCTCTATCCTTGGCCCTTGTGCTCCCAGTTACCAATACATGATCAGTTCATCAGTTACTATGTTACATGAGCTCTTAACAATGAATCAAGTACCCGCATTGGACATCTGCACTTGTGCAAGGGTGAGATATGTGTCCAATACTCCTCGTCGGACACTTTGTTAGTAACTACATCTAAGTATCTAACACTATTTTCTTTGCGGGGTCGGTGCCAAAAGTACCATTAATCCAACGCTGGTGCGCTATATAAAACTATACAAGCATTTGCACTTCTGTCAAGGCCATGTACTCTTAGAGTAGAGATTTGGACAAGCCAGACCCCAAGATTTGTACCTGTACCTGACCCATGTACTTGAGTCCATGTACATAGATCCCTTGTTGCCTCTAAGCTGGGAGTCTGGGACTGTAAGGTAGGGTGTCCATCAGAAAATTGTGCAACCTATATGGGTGTCATTGCGTGAAAGGAAGCAACTGCAGCCTTTGGCATGTCACAAAGCTGACTTAGGTTTTTTTTATCGCAGTTTAGTGAACATCAACATAAAGAGAATATTGGTTGCAGTTAGTTTATATCACCAAAAATCTTAACCTTCAGAAACCTTGTGCAAGTGACCCGCACAAAGACGCGAACTCCACAACCACATTGTTGCTATGGAAAGAAACACAGCTTGGAGCACCTATGTAGCATGGACACGCATACGGATACGGACACGGACACGGACACGGACACGGCAATTCCAAAAAAATGGGGATACGGACACGGCAGGGGACACGCCACGTGTATTAAAAAAAAAAAAAACATATGTACATATATATAAAAAAAAATTATGAACCATTATATATGAATAATTTCACAAATTGTATAAATTTTTTTCAAAGGAAAAATTACAGTTTAACCCAAATGTTTTGAATAATTTCATATTAACCCCCCAAAATTTTAAAAATATTACATTTTGACCCCTAGCAGTGTCCCCGGCGTGTCCCCAGCCGTGTCCCCGCCGTGTCCCAGCCGTGTCCCCTATAAAAAAATAATAAAAACTATTGGACACGCCACGTGGCGTGTCCAATACGTATTTGGGCATGTCCCCGCCGTGTCCCCATGTCCCCGTGTCCAATACGTGGACACGGCGCCCTTTTGGAGTGTCGGTGCTACATAGTGGAGCACATCAAGCAAGTTTGTCGCATTTGGTTTGGACCCAGGCAAAGGGTGATGGAGGAGAGAGTTCCTGCGCCTTTTGAGTTGGCCTGGGATCTCACTCGACACTCGCTTTGGCTTTACTGTCAAAGCTAAGAGGAGTTTCTTTGGATTAGCCTAATGGTTTTCTTGCAAATGGCAGGCCAATTTATGCTGGGAATGCTCTATGTACAGTTCAGTATACTGGTTCCAACCCTTGCATGTTGACAATTAGGTCCACCTCTTTTCCAGTGGCTCCATCAGATAATGCAAGATCTAGTGCAGCTCCAATTCTCCAGGTTGACCTCTCAACCTTTGGTGAAGGTCTGTTTATTACATCCTAATGCATAGATGGCTTTAGTGTCTTAGAATGTACCAAATAGAAAATTTCTCAAGATGAGAAAAAATGATTGCTCATGGTGTCTTGCATGTTACGATGATCCTGCCTTAGTATTTTAGGTCTCATGAACTATATATTGGACATTTGTAGATTGGAATAATTTGGTTGGTCATATCCAATTAAAACCTACCACATGTCATAGCACGTAAATTTTCTACTCTATTTGCAGAGGGAATGGAGAAATCTAGATACATAAAGCAAAGCTCTCAGGATACAGAGCGGCCAGATCTTGGAAATGCACGTGTAGTGGTTACTGGGGGGCGAGGGTTGAAAAACGCTGAGAATTTCAAAATGATAGAGAAGCTTGCGGAGAAGCTTGGCGCAGCAGGTTTGATCTATAACATAGAATCGTTAGTATTCGCTAATTTTGATTTTTACTGGTAGTTTTTTCAAGGAAAGTTAGCGTAAACAAGTACCGGAACCTCAATTGTTGTTTCACCTCCACCACTGCATTGTGTGGATCGGATTGAGGGGGATTGTATGTCTCGTGATAATTTACCCGGACAACTTTTCCCAGGACTATTTCTACCTTTTTACTGTCATCTGGTTATAGGGCATTTCATGTTTAGTTTTATAGGAACTTATGTGTTTGTGTTGGAATGGGTTAGAGACGGGACAAGGTGGGTCTATGCATTTACTACTGTTGGTCAAGTGCCAAAATGATCCTTCCGTCCAACTTGTCTTTGGCTTATTTATCAACCCCTTACCCCGACATGATTTTATCGCGCACACATTGTTTTAAATTGCCTCAGCCGGATAAATAGTCTGGCCCTGTTTCCAAACCACGCGCTGAACTCTTATGGCCGAAGGATTATTCTCCAACCTTGCCTCTTTATGAGGTGAACAAGCATGCCCCATATGCACTCGTGAATCGCGAGTGATATTCTATTTCATTCAGGATGCTTTAACGCGGTTTAAGTTTCTTAATCTTCCATCTTCACGCCATAGGAATATGCACCGCTGTCATTATTTCAATTTTTCTTTGTATTGACGTAGTAGGATTGTATTGTTTTGACTACTTCCTCTATCTGGCACAGTTGGGGCCACTAGAGCGGCCGTGGATGCAGGATTTGTCCCCAATGAACTCCAGGTAAAAACTATTTTCTCTTTCTCTTCTGAATGACTGAATTTAAATGAGTCATTTGACTTGAGTGTTACCCTATGACATTGACCAGAAAGAAGATTCTAGATATTTTTAGCTCTGAACTCTTCATTCCTGCTCTCTTTTCAAGGATCATGCTATGGTCACTCATCCAAGCAAGCAAACAAATAATGCCTTTATCCAATTATATAACCTGTAGTTGCTGCTGAACTTGTAGGGTCATAATCTGAAAAGCCTAGTAAATATCATAACTACGAGAGAGCTCAATAAGATTGTTCACCAAAACGAATGTCTTTTAAGAAGTGTGTGCTTGTACTGATAAGCTGGAGTTCTGAATTTTCAAGTTTATGTGGAAGTCCTCTGACATTATTGGAAGTACACCCTACTAGATCTCTAAAGTTGGATAGTGCCTGTCATTTGTATTTAGGTAATTCTAATGGGTAACTTTTACTTTAAAGTTTAAATAGAATCAGTCTTGTAAATCTCGTTGCTAAGGTCAGTTTTCTTGTCAGGTCGGTCAAACGGGAAAGATTGTCGCCCCAGAATTGTATATTGCTTTTGGTGTTTCTGGAGCCATTCAACACTTGGCAGGCATGAGAGATTCTAAGGTCATTGTTGCTGTAAACAAAGATTCAGATGCACCAATATTCCAGGTTACTGCTGGAACTAATCTCTCTCTTTATCTATCTCTCCCGATAAGAATTCACATGAAACTATAGAATTCCTATACTTCTGCTCTCCGTGTTTGATTATCTGACTAGTTGCTAATTCTTTTGGTCACCTGTTGGAAGAATATATATTACCCGAAACCCAACCCAACAACATGGGTATCAAGCTTCTCTCCATCGGCGCCTGCACAACCATTGGGCTAACTGACCTGGTTAACTAGTCTCTATTAAGAATGCTAAGTTTGTTAGTGGTCTGGAATTAGATCTTAGGGGAAAAGACATGAAATAGCCTGGCATGTCCAGAGCCAAATGTGAAATTGAAAGACATGGTACCGTGTCTGTTAAATATCATGTTTCATACAAGATTACATTTCAAGACGCAAAAACGTTCACCGTGCACTTACACTTTGTCATGACCCAAACCTGACAAATTGAAGCCTCACTGAGTGGGCAGACATAAAGGACTAAATTAATCCTACTCATAGCAACACCCAGTATATTGTACTCGTATGCTCCACAGAGTCACAGACATAGTTATCCTTCTCATTCATCCATTTAAAGGCATTTTATTTTAGACCACGCATACAATATATGTTGTTTGTCATCAACTTTGCCCTTGTCATCAATATGTACAGGTACTCAATAAGAATGATCAAACTAACTTACCAAGAATAATCGTATTCCTAATGTGATGACAAGATCACAAGATCTTCCTGCCTCTTATGAGTACTATCTATTATATTACCATACCCATAGATAAAGTCTTGAACTCAGCCGCGTAGAAGTATCAAACAACCTCCATGGGGAACAATTACTAGATCATCAACTTGACTCTTCTCTTTTAGAAGAGTAAAGTTGATGATAAGGGCAAAGTTGATGACAAACAACTTGTATTGTTTATATTTTATGCGTGGTCTAAAATAGAAATGTCTTTAAATAGATGAATGAGAAGGTTGTCTGTGGGTTATGCATATGAGTACAATGCATTGGGTGCTGGTATGAGTAGGATTAATTTAGTCCTTTACGCCAGGTTTCACGTTTTCAGGTTTGGGTCATGACACCCTTACACTACAAGTGTAAGGTAGAATGATGCTGATGAGCCAACTATTCAAAAAGCAGGTAGAGATTAGAAACAATTTCGCAGTTATATTGCATTGTTTCCAAACAGCTCCCGTGAAACAATGTGCTTGGTGATGATCTTGGTTTGCCTTTACATTTCTGAAAGAGAAGCTCATCCCGACATGTTGGATGATTTTGAGTTTTGATTCACCTTTTACAGCGGACTCTTGAATTGCAGGTTGCTGACTACGGACTTGTCGGAGATCTATTCGAAGTGATTCCAGAGTTATTACAGAAGCTTCCCGAGGAAAAATAGAATCCGTTACCTGTACCCCAAGTTTCTTGATTCAGTTTGTTGCAAGCCAGAACCCACAGAATAAAAGCATAATAACGAGCATTACTTCACATCAAGATCCCATCCCCTGATCTTCACAGTTAGCAGCATCTCTCCCCGTCTTCTCCGAAAAAGAATAGACTATTTGAAGTCCAATGTGATTAATAATCATGCTGTTATGTTCATTTTGCTTACAATTTATGCAAATATGGGCCATCTAGGATTTCCTTTTGTCTTTTCAATTTAAGAGGATTTCAGTCTATGGCTTCATTCATTCCATGGATATGCGTATTTTTGTTCAGTAAATCCTGGAAACCGCTACAGTTAAGGCACACTCGACTCACTCGACATAAATTCGGGCGTGCTGTCCTACTTGTCGGTGAGAGTTGAACACAATCCTTACAGATTTTTGGCAATGTATTCATGTGACAACCTTATCCCAGAGCTCTCTGCTATTCAACTTGGGATGGTAAGAGTGAAATTTTTGTGGCTCCATTTTGACCTTGTGTAGACTCGTTAATTAAAATATCAGAAGGTTTTTCTTTTGAGGAGAAATCGAGGTTGCAGACCTCACAAAACCTTGTCGAAATGTGAATTTTAAAACTGAAGGTGTGGTTGCTGTTTTTAGAATCATTACAGCAAAGCTTTCAGAAAACTAATTGCGCATCTTATAAGGGCGGCAAACGAATCGTCAATCGAATTGAGTCGAGCTTAAGAATGTTCAGGTTCGTTTGTTAAGGCTTTTAGCGACTCGAACCCGATGAAAATTCGACGAGCCGTACTCGAACTTGTTCGCAAGCCTTAACAAGTAAAAGATAGTAGATATATGTGCTCTCATACCAGTCTAAAATTGAATACTGTCAGGTTGGTTCGGCTCATTTTATTAAGTACCCGAATCAAACTTGAACGAGCTTTTACCGAGTCGAGACTTGAACAATTCACGAACCAGGTTTATTTGCCCCACATCTTACTCTATTGTAACCGAAAGTAGTTTGAAGATTTTGAAAACATTTTTTTGATCTTTTTTAGAAAAATGAGCGTTCTTTTCCAGAAGGATTTAAGAAAATAAGTTTTGAAATCATTAAGCAAATTAAATTTAATATAAGTTTCTAAGGCATTCGAAAGTTTATTTTGCAAGCAACACCCAAATAAGAAGAATCTTGGTTCTGGTGTCTTCAATTGTTATAAAACATACAGTATTTTATAGATTAACTGTAGGTAGCTTTGTTCAATGAAGCGCATCTAGTGTAGTGGTATCATAGTACCCTCCCACGGCACTGACCGGGGTTCGATTCCCCGGATGCGCAAAATTCCTCCACTAATACCTTTTTAAGTACGTATTTATTATAATTTTACGTGCCATTTTTAATTGCATCTTTCAATATATTATTAAGGCTCCGTTTGTTTCGACGTAAAATATTTTTTATGTAAAATATTTTTGGCAAAAAGAAAAGTTTTCGTTTTTATTTTCCGATGTTTGGTTGATAGGACTAATTGTTAAGTATTCCTTGAGAAAAAAACACATTGAACAATCATTATCAATCTAGTTTTTGTTTCCATTACTACACAAAATAGATGTTAATACTCTGATAATCTCTCTCTCTCTCTCTCTACCTTGTAACCACATTAACCCACATGTTCCTAAGTCGTAACCCAATTACTGAGAAGAAGAACCCACTGCCTCCACGTAAATTGTATGTATGTAGAGAGAGAGAGAGAGAGAGAGAGAGAGAGTCTAATTGGGGGATTTGAGAAGTAGATACTCCATTCAGGTGGTAATCTAATGGGAGCTTTCAGTGATAGAGGGCTGGTTTGTGGAAAAACTAACAAATACGAATTTTTTTTGAATAAGGACAAAAAAATAAGCCAATTGGCTTATCTAGCCGAACGGGGTTTTAAGTCAAGACGTCAACAGGAATTGAACACAAGACGATCCACTGGGCCCTTGGTTAGGTTTTGATGTTTTATTCTCTAGTTAAGTATAATGTTGCCTAGTATAACCCAATTAGGGATACAGCTCAACCATGTGATCAGCCTACACAAGGGTCCTCTTTAACTACTCCTTAATTGTGTCCATGTACAAGAAAGGAACCTAATCTGTCGCCTGCTTGTCAATTCTTACTTGGTGATATCAATATCAATCGGCATCGGTCGCGTACTTGTCAATACTTACTAGCTTGTTGATCGCCGAAAATTATATCATTTGGTGCAGAGCATGACGCAGATCTCGTCTTTATCGTTTCTCGATTCATATCAATGGCTGGTAATATTATTATTACCGAGATTGCTACATTACTATTGAGCATTGAAAACCCAACCTTCTGATAGGCGCGCTATATTAATGTAGATATGAGCGCCTAAGTAGGGCAAGTTAGCGCACTAGAGACGAGTTTTATCTCATTTTTCGCTTGATGCCGTGCTTTGTTTTGTTTTTTTTGTCTTTGTTAGTTTCGCAGGAAATAAGGCGGATTTTACGCCGAGGTTGCGTTGCGAGGCCTTGAGGCCGGATTGGACGTTGCCGTGGGAAGAAAGAATCATCGCTGTGTTTAGCCCGAAATCAACCCGGGACGCATCGGAACGGACCTGAATTGGGCCAGAACCAAGAGGAGGCCTGCCCGGAGCCCATAAGCTTGGGCCAAGACCGGGCCGGCTTTCAAGTGGTGCTACGGCACCGTTTTTGTTCCACCGCCTCGGTTCCCGTGTTTTTCGAATTTTTTCGCGATCCCACATCGAAAACCTAACTCATTTTTTCTCACGAACAAGCCTATATAAACCTCTTACCTCCCTACTTTTCAAATCGTTCAGAACTTTCGTTCAATTCACCTGAGAGCTAGTACTTGAAGTTTCCTAGCATTCGGGAAGTTAAGCTTTCTCTACGCCGTAAGGCTGCCAAATGTTTCTGGCATGAAGGTTGCTTCTGCAAGGGCAATCTAGTTCCATTCTTTAGCTCAGTTCCCAAGGGCGGTCCACTTGGTCTTCGGGAGTCAAGCTCAGATGTACGTTGTTTTCTTCAGAGTTTTTTTTCCATTCGAAGTTCGTTCAAGTACTCGCACTTCAGTAACTCGTATTGATTTTTGTTATTCATTAAAGTTGTTTGATGGTACTTGTTTAGCTTATATCTTTTGTTTTCAGAAGTATGTTTCAAATTAGGTTTTCTTTTGTGTCTTGCTTAATGATGAGTGAGTAGTCGTATAGATAGGGTCAGGGTGATTAGCACACCGTGGTCAGGTCAGACACGTTCTGCTCCTGTTTTGAAATAAATATGAAAAGGCAATTTTAGGTTAATAAAGTACTTCCGTTAGACGAACCCAGGCAACGTCGGAGTCCATGTGAACGGGGGAACGGGGGACCAAAACTCGTTCTCTGCTGCGCATGGGTAAACAACGCCCATAAAGGTTCGCATCTTCCGGGGTAGCTTTTTCTCTCTAAAGTCAAACATTTTTAAGAACATCGAATGGAGCACATAAGTCCGGGACTGGTTACGAATGCTATGAACCCTACGTCCATACCTCCTCTTTAATTATTTGAAAACCCAAACAATTTCTTGAGTTTAGTTAATCTCAGCATCAAATTCAAGAGCCACCTAAGAGCTAAGTTAAACAGTAACAACCCGAGTTTTTGTTCAGCACACATCACCGTCTTTGTGGATTCGACTCCGGTCTTACCAGATATTGTGCTACGCCGGTCTTAACCTTACGCTTGGGGCAACCTATTATTTTAGGACTAGGAATTCGTCAAACATCTTCCATGGTTGGGTACGTACTCAGGTCCTTTTCATCGTAGCCATTCATCTTTGTATTTAACGGTCCAGATTTAAAAAAAAAAACTCTTCCACGGAAGAGTTAACTCTTTCCTCAAAGAGTTTTGTTAAAATCTGAACCGTTTAAAAACACTTTTGAATAGCTAGGATCACGCGAACGGCGCCACTCTGCAGTCCAACATTAGTTTGCAGAGAAGCCAGATTCGAGTCGAAACCATCCCAATTGATAGGCTGTCACCAATCAGGTTTGGGATTTTAGTTCAACAACTATCTAGAATTTGGTTGGATATTTTAAAAGATCCAAATACGACTTTTCAACTAGATTTTTGGAGACTGAAGAGCTGGTGGTGTCCCTTCTTAATTAATTAAGTGATAGGCTAAAGCATTTATCCTCCAAATTATTTTTGTTTGGTAGCAACAATTTAATTAAGTGGTTATCGATCCATTTTTTTTTTTTTAAGTAATGCAACTGGGTGTCTCAGGTTTTCTTGCGCCAACCTCGTACTAATTCCTATAGTCCAATATATGTAATATTCCTCTTGAACGTACGATCACAGCCGTCCTATATATGTAGCGCTTACATTTGTCAATTTTAGTGGTTATAATTCGCAAAATAGCTTCAAAATAGCCTACCACGTACAAACATGAAAGAAACATCTGCCAAACACTTGACATTGAAGGGTCAAGACCCAAGACAAAGTGAGTCACAAACAATAGAAATTAGCAGAGAAAGAGTACGTCTTAGTTCCGATCCCAAACGAAAACAAGAACTCAAGAAGACAATTTTTTTGTTTTGGGGTCTCAATATGCTCACTTTGACATCTTTGTTTTTTTTCGGCAATTAAAAATGCTATTTATATTAATTTTATAAACTCCAAGAAAGCGGCCTTGCATTCCCATTTCTCATTAATTTCATTTACATTCGGCTCAATAAATCAACTAATCGGGATTATCAATCACACCATCCACTAGCAGAGGACCACTTAATTAATCGAGATAAAATCCCGTTTGGGTTCCTGGCTTGAAAGGGAGTTAATAGCAAACGGGTGGAGTCGAGTCTTTTTTTTTTTTTTTGGGATCTTCGGTGGATCGAGCGGAGTCTGTAATTTCTCTTTTCAACAGATGCATGACTTTGAGTTTCAAAAGACATGGCTCTCTTCATTAATGGAAACACATGATATCTCAACAATAGATACTGTCTGTTTTACATTTCTCTCTCATCCATTTAGTTATGTAGGGTTATGATTATGTGAAAAAGATGGTTAAAATCAGAATCACATGCATGAGAACGACTTATGCACAAGATTGTACATGTTATGGAGAGAGAGAGAGAGAGAGAGAGAGAGAGAGAGAGAGAGAGAGAGAGAGAGAGAGAGAGAGAGAGAGAGAGAGAGAGAGAGATGATAATTACGTTCGATGACCAAAAAAAAAGATGCTAATTATTATTATGCATGCATGTACACATTAGTTACAATAATTAAACTACCAGTCCGTCTCCCCTGGGAGGGTCCACGTTTTAATTAAAATGTGGACCTTCCCATTTCTTCCATTTTCCGATCGAATTTCAATAATTCGAGCCGCTCAATGTGATCAGAACATGATTTTAAGGGTACCCACGAGAAATCGGCAAAGAAAATGACCAGAAATGACTTGATTTGAGCAGTTTTTATTTGAACCGTTCAATAAAAAATTGTTCGTAAATGACACAAAGAATGACACAAAGATTTACGTGGTTACGCCTACGCACAAAGCTGCTTAAACACGCGTACTCCACGGACAAAGAGCAAAAAAAAGTTGTCTGCATATACTGTTGGGCCCGGAGTGCCCCCATGGATTTGGTTACACAATGCCACTCCCTGCGACCGCTCTAAAAATAGACTTGCGGGTGCGATGTCGAATGCCATAAAAGACTTAATTGAAACCCTTCCTACCACCAATTGGTTTTAGGAGAGATGGTGGAAAAGCGGTCCGACAAGTGGTATCAGAGCCAGGAAGTCATGGGTTCGAGTTGCGGGAGCGTCATCGTGAGGGAGGGATTGTTGGGCCCGGAGTGCCCCCATGGATTTGGTTACACAATGCCACTCCCTGCGACCGCTCTAAAAACAGACTTGCGGATGCAATGTCGAATACCATAAAAGACTTAATTGAAACCCTTCCTACCACCAATTGATTTTAGGAGAGATGGTGGATAAGCTGTCCGACAACATTTTAACTAAAATAAGAACCCCCTCATAGGAGACGGACTGATTAAACTACATCAACTTTGACCAAGATACAGTAGTTTGCTAAAATAGAAACAGCTACTAAACGAAGCCCCCTTGTCTTTTCTTGTCGACAAAAGTCAGTAGGGCATGTTAGTCAAAGTTATTGAAATTTTGAATCTTAGTTAGATGCGTAGTAGTACATGATGCCTACGTACCACTAAATTACCACTCAACGTGACCAAAAAAAAAAAGAAGGTTACCACTCTACTTGCCAGTTGCCAAAGCCCTCTTTTCAATTGTTATCCGGCTTTCCAACCATACCCAATTCATCACTTCTCTGGGCTGTCCACGGGTCGGTTCCTATCGGGTCCAGGTCAGTTTTGACCCGACTGATCAAACTTCGGATTTCTCATATTCTCACCCGAGCCCGTCCGCGTGAACATGGTGGTCGCGCGGGTTGGTTGGATCGGATTGGAACTTTTGAAGTTTGGAATCTGGAAAACAACTAATTATGACTTGAATCTGGAAAAAGCCCGACGGCCTCCACCATAGTTATTGGCAAAGATTTCAGTTACCATCAAATTAAATAACCGTCCACCTTGCCTTTTTTTTCGCGGTCGGGTCAGGTCGGGTGGTCGGGCCCATGGACAGCCCTACGAGTACTTCTCTCATTTGTTTGGCCGCCAGAAATAGAATTGCCTTTCTCCTAGAAAATCCAGAATCCAAAAAAGCATTTTGTTAGGTAATGAGATCAATAATATTGAACCCCGCAGGCACGCAATATAATCACTAACACTATTTTTTTCCCCGAAAGAACCACGAAAAAGATTCTTATTTTTACCTCTGAAACATTGTCCATATCATCCTTCCCTCGTCGATTCATATCAGGTTGATCCAAACAGCAAACCTATTGCAGAATTATAATTAAATTAAACCATGTATATTAATTAACATGCCTGATACTAATTCTTTGAGAACGAAATCAAACAAAATAAATAGGTTAAATTACAGTTAACCCCCTCTAACTATGCCTCGGTGACACTTAACCCCCTCTAACTATTATTTTTGGCACTTAACCCCCTCTAATTAACTGAAATTCAAACAGTCATAACTTCAAACGGTCATAACTTCTTCGTCCGAAATCGAAAACATGCAAATTATATATCGATTTTGAGGTCTTGAAGTCAGCTTTCTAATGACACCAAAATCACATCACGATTCAAAGCACACAGAAAGTTATGATCAAAACGGTCTTTCTGTCTATCAGCCCTTACTCTTTTGATCATAACTTTCTGTGTGCTTTGAATCGTGATGTGATTTTGGTGTCATTAGAAAGCTGACTTCAAGATCTCGAAATTGATATATAATTTGCATGTTTTCGATTTCGAACGAAGAAGTTATGACCGTTTGAAATTATGACCGTTTGAATTTCAGTTAGTTAGAGGGGGTTAAGTGCCAAAAATAATAGTTAGAGGGGGTTAAGTGTCACCGAGGCATAGTTAGAGGGGGTTAACTGTAATTTACCCAAATAAATATGTCACCGGATAATATATACGATTATTTCTTCAGGAATATGAGTGACGACTATAAATAGAAACATGATCAGTCTTCGTTTTTTTCAGATGTTTTTATAGATATCCCCGGAACCGCCCCGATTATATAGTATATGGTCAAATAATCTAATGACTGTTTTTATTTTATTCTTATTGAGAAGGACCTGCATGCAGATCATGCTATATATATTGCGTTCCATGCATGTTTAGAGAGAACAATGTGAGTAAAAAATTGTAACAACCCACTCCTGCCTTGTGCATCGCTGCAGGATGAGCACGCTTAAATATTGTATAGTTCCAAGAGCTTTGACACCCTCATGGCTTTAGAAGACCTTGTACAAGATAGGGCCATGATCTATTATACTCCATCTGTCCCATTTTGCTTCGGATCTCTCTACCGAAGCCCAGTTCTAGCGTGCTGGCTATAGGGCGTCACAAAAATCCAAGTGATACATTGCCATATATATTAATCGATTAACATCTGGGATACATGACGGCCAGAGGCGGACACAGGGGATGCAAGCGAAGGCCCGGGTCCCTGCAAACCCCCAATTATTGCAATATTTTTACTATATTTTAGATTTTGTATATAAGAATTATGAAGAAATGTCCTTTTAAAATTGTGTTATTGTTATATGAGGATGATATTTTGTGGTTAATTTACAAATACATGTGATTCGGTCCCCTCACATCAAGAATCATGCGTCCGCCACTATTAACGGCTCTCAATTTCTGTTTATATGTCTGATAGTAGTAACCTCACAAATGAAAGACGAAAATCATTAGGTTGTGTATTGGATGCATATATTGAAAGTGAATGTGGCTCCTCTCTAAACTTTTTCCTTCAGAATAATTGACGAAGTAGAATTCCTCCCTTTTTTTTCTTAGCCAAACATAAATCTATATCCAAACATAAGTTTATGGGTTTGTGGGTTGAGATAGACTTTTTTACGGCCGCTCTGTGAACAGGGTATTTACGGGGCGGCGCAATCTCAGCCATCCATTCGCGCAATTAATGACTGAGATTCGTTTTCAATTATGACCGGTCACAATTATCTTTTCCCCGAAAAGTTTTATTAAAATTTGGACCGTTCAAGACACTTCTGGACGGCAACAATTCACTTCCGTAAACTTTCTTTACGAAAACTTCCGTAAAGAAGTTTTTCTCTTGTGGGTTTATCTCCCATAGTAACATCAAACTAGATACTTTAACTACATAACAAAGTCCGACGTACACTAACTAATTCCAACAACCGTTACAGTAAAACCAAGAATCACAACTACACAGAGAGAGAGAGAGAGAGAGAGAGAGAGAGAGAGAGAGGCATCCATTTAAAAAGGAAAAGCTAGCTTCAAAATCGTCCTTCACCACACAAAAAAAAAAACAAAAATGGTGTTCCTTCATAGTAGTAATAAAAATGACGTGTACATGTAGAGGTAGTGAATGGAAATGTATACTATATATTTATATATAGGATCTGACCTTGGGACTATTAGCAGGAGAACTAGCAGTATCCTGCAAGGCATGATCATGACCATCAAAATCAACCAAAGCCCACTTAGTTTTCTTCTTCCTCTTGAAACTCAAGCTCTTTTCACCATTTTTATCCGCAGACTTCTTTCCCACAGAGGAAGCAGCATCAGAAACTAGAGAATTAGGGCTTCCATAGCCAGAAGAGTACAGATAGCCATTATGCTCCTTCTTGTTATCACGCAAGAAGTCTTCAAGATAAAAAGTCCAAGTACTCTCTTCATTGTCAGAGCAGTCTTCTGGTTTTGCTTTCGGAGGGATAGATTTGCAGCTCATAGATGTCTTAGAGTTCTTGTCCATTTGTAATTAACAGCCAAGAATTGTTAAGAGGAGAGAGCACTTCTTAGGTGAGATATATAGTGGAGAAAAAGTCTAAGGTCGGGTTGGCGGCCTGGTGGTCTTGGCTTGAGATTTAAGAGTTTGTTCTCATTTAAGGTATCTGGTTCGATTTTCATTGTCAGCAACTCTTGGAACCACCTTATACCACTCGAAAACGTGTGAAAAGGCGCCGCTATGGAGAGGTCATGGGAATTAGTCTCAGGTGCGCGTAAGCTGGTCTGAGAAACCCTACATTAAAAAAATAAAATCTAAAAGAGTACATAGTGGAGAAAGATGAAGTCATGAGTTTGGAATTTCGGTTGTGGGCCGTAGGTAGTTGAGTTGGGGTGGTTAAATTCATGAGTAGGCATGCAACAGAAAATAAATAAAAAAAGTTAAAACCAGAGAGAGAGAGGTTTGACCTTTGTGGTTCTAGATTATGTTTATCACCAACAGAGATTTTCCAAAATCTTGTATATAATATTTCTGATGTAGAGGCCTCCTACACACATTTCTGATGTAGGAAAGTGAGCCAATTTGGCTAGAAAAGGGCAAGCTTGAGATTTGGCTAGCCATTGGAGTATAATGTTTTGCAATCCTTAACTTAATTAAATTTTTAATGTTTTGAATTCCCTAACTTAAAATTTTAACTTTTGATAAAATTGGTTACTCTCTCTCTCTAAAAAAGAAGAAGAAGTGTATATATGGTCAACAGTACTATTGCTTGATGTTGATTAAAATCAGATATATAGTATGCATGCAACATGGGGGCTACCCTGTTCCAACCCTTCATGATTCCCATTTCCATTTCTTGGAATAAGCATGAAAGATGAAGGACAAGAGATAGAGATACATACCAACTACATGTTACAACCAAAATATGGGTGATCAATATTAGCCCTGGTACTCTTGCACTAGAGACAATGCATGCATGGCTTTCCTCATTTGTTTAATCAAACTTTTAACCAAAAAAATTCATGAGAATTAAACAATGGATCCAACTCGATCTTATATATGTATGATCATCATGAGAAGTAACTCAATTATTTAAGGCCACTATTTAGTATGGCTCCAAAACCTAAGAAAAGAAGGGATTCCTCAAGAGGTTTTCCTAAAATATATAAGGCCATGTGCATGGTTTTTATTTTCACATGGAAAATTTCACAAGATAAAGAGCTCAAGGAGTTGGCATGATGGTCAAGCAATGAAATTTAGGAGTTTCTTTATCCTCGATCTCAGGTTAATTGGAAACCTTGTCGGTGCTCTTTAACTCTTATATGGAGCTAACTCATTCAGGGTTTGCTATGGCTTAATCGGATATCCTAATAGTACTGAACGACGTGACTGATTCCTCATACATTAGTTGAGATGGTGCATATATAAACTAGTTCAGATCCTGAGTTACCAAAAACAATTCATAAGATAAGTAATCACGTCGAATTAACAATGAGGGAATCAATAATACTATCAATCTTTGGTATTACATATCCCATATTTTGTGAAAATCCCTATTCGAAAGGAACTTCAAAATGAAGTTCCAACAAGACACCTTGGACTACTACAAAAAATACCATCGGATTTCAAAGTAGCACGATCTAATTCAAAAATTTCATCCAATTGAGCGCGTCTAGCATAAAAAAAAAAAAATCTCTGGTCCCTTTTTTGTGAAAAAGTAATAAATTCATTAATAACAACAAAGTTATAACAATTCACTGTGAGCAGCTATTGCAACAAGAGATCGAGTAAATACCTAATACACACCGACAACACGTACGACAATAACAAAAAGAAACGCGACGGAAAAATAAAGAATAAGCCATGCCGAAGATGCAAATGAAAACCCACTAGATAAGCAGTTGCAACGGTGGTCCCTTTAAAATCATATACAGCCCGATCCAATTAATATTGTTTTAGTACTCCGGACATACGAATTAATGGACCACTAGCTAGGTAATCATCAATCGATCCAATATTGTTTTAGTATAGTTATGGTTAGGAAAATGGCTCTTTCATTAATGGACGTACGTTGTTCAATCATTCACTATCTGGGACTTATAAAAAAAAACATATGAATGAATTGGCACATGGGCATTCATTCATGCACGTGCCCTACACATGCCACACCGGCCACATGATCTAGCTAGTTGCAAAACTTGCAAAGGCAGACAAAATGAGTTTGAAGAAATTCATATTTTTGGAAAGAATATTGAAACATGAACAGGAAAAGAGACTTGTCTTCCCTTCATTTTCCTACTTATAATTAATTCCAGAGTTCAATTTTTTTTGTCAAAAACAGATATCAAAATTAGATCAACTGATGCGTGACATTACAAAATAATTGCAAAAATCCTGGAATTTTGGAAATGCATGTGAGCGTTTTTGGACAATAAAACAATTAAGAAAACAGCAATGTTCGACAATATATCGAAACTACGTGTAACATTTGATAGGTTATAAGGAAAAGGGAGAAAATTGAATGCTTGTTAGAGAAAATAATTTGTTTAACCATGTTCTATATGGTTATTTGGTTGTGAGGTCGATCAATAATATATGTTTTAACAAGATCATATTAAAAAGATCATATTTCTGTTCGTAGTTCGACATGAAAATCTTATATGCGCCCGCAGATAAAAATAGTAGAAGAATCCCACTATAAAAGAGAAGAATACAACAAAACAGACTACTTGCAATAACATGGCTCAACGCGTAAGTTGATCTGAACACCTAGTTGTAAAAGAAATGATTATATCTCAATGGGCTTTATAGTTTTCTTTATCTCACCCGCATCTCTTGTCTTAAGCTTTTAAGCTTATTTTGCTTAAGACGTGTTAATTTTAGCCTAGCCTCTTGTAGCGTCACTGTAATCTCTCTACGTTCATATTGAACTACAATAATATTTTGGTGACCATATTTGAGTATTATGTTTTGGGTACCATGTGATGTGTCACCAATCATGTATTGATAAAATGTGTCTCGCTTGTCACGTACGTAGCAGATCACATTCTACCAATGTTTTACTACATCACGTGAAACTCAAAATGTAGCACTCAAATGTGGTCACCATAGTATTGCTCTTTCAAAATCCGAAAATCAGATGTCTCTTTAATAACGTCACTCTGGAAAACCTTTATTCTGATATTATTGTAATGCATTTCACGTATTATATATATATATATATATATATATATATATATATATATATTATTTTGGAAGTTCACTTGAAAGAAACAATAACATGCCTAACTAAAAGTAATCGGTGAAATTCATTACTACTCCATTATTTTCTTTACAAAATTCTTCTTTACCAGCGCAAGTAATATGTGCCGTCACTAGTTTAAATTTTTGAGCTTGAAATTGTTTTATTAAAGAAATAAGTGTTTATTTTCAATTCTTGAACGGGGACAAATCATTTATATATTTTATCGGGACGTGAAGAAGGTGCCGACGGAGAATGGAGACAATTCAGAGCGAATTTGGAGACAAACTGATAACATGCAGGTCTCCAATCGCATATGGGAAACGCTTCTTTCTAATGCAAAGTAACTTTCACACTCATTGCTTTTCAAGATTGTTTTGCATTCTCCAGTACTCAGCTCTACCTACCTGCTGAACCCCTCTTCCAGTGGCCGAGTCAGGATTTTCGATAAGTGGGGTCGAAAATTTGAACTATGTATAATTCACTTTTTCTAATTGCTAATTGAAAGAAGTTAATCAAAAAGTAGATACATATTAATAACAAAAGTAGATATAATTCACTTTTTTTTCTATTTACCAAAAAAAAATATATATGTAGCTTTGATTCACAATTGATCTCGACGGCTTTTCATACTTTGAAAACGATGGATGATAGCCTCGTGTATACACAACCAAACTATCAAGAAGAGAAATACTTGTAAACGATCAAGAAGAGAAATACCTGTAGACGATGAAGAATCTCCAGAAAGGACCGACGTTTGAGGATTTTGTGGGTGGTGATTATATTTTGACCCATCTTTTCTTCAAGTAAAAAACCTTTATGTGGGTTGAGGCAAAAATAAATTTTAAAGTGTAGTAAAAATGAGATAAAAATTATACCTATCTCTAAGAAAATTTAAGAAGCAGTGGGATCAGCTACCACTCATTGTGTCTCACTGCCTCCGCCCCTGTCCTCTTCCCTTCAAAATATCTCAAGCCACATTTATTGTAAAATCTAAAGAAATATTACCACAATATATCGTCCAAATACATGTACTCCACTACAATCGGAACCGAGGTCCACTACAGGGGTGTACTATGTGATCCGAGTCATGGAAATAATGGAACAATGATAAGGACTAGAGTGTGTGCGTGTGTAGGAATTAGGATCTAATAGGAGAAATTCTTGGGTGCCGAGAGAGTACCACATGTGTGCACGTGGTATCTGTCCGGCATGCAAAAACTTCTCCTCTAATGGAACTGCAAGGATACTAGTATATGATATCGGCCGACAGGTGTCCTTGGGCCTGTTTAGTATCAAGCCTTGACAGATAGCCTGAATTTTGGGCCTAGTTAATTCTCCAAGTTCAATCCTCCAGGCCTAGAACTACTGGATAGTGTTTTTTTTTTTTGTATAAATAAACTATTGGATAGATATTCCAAACTACTGGATAGAGATCATATCTGAGTTGTAGGCTTGTAGCCGTTATGAACATCATGTCAACTATCAACAAATAGGGTAGGGGTGACAATTACCTCCGACCCGTCCCCGTCTCCAACCTCCCCGCTCCGATCCGAACGGGTATTTCCCGACCCAACAACCAAATGGGATGGGAATGATATTTGCTTTTCCCGCCCCGTTTTAACCTAATCCGACTCCCATTATAGGTCACTTATATTTTTGTATGCATATATCTAAATTGATTTCATTGTTTTCATATAATAAGAGCAAAATATCCAATAATAAATCACAAATTTATGTAAGTGTTTTCTTTGTTTTTGTTTTTTTTTTATTCGCCTAACTCATCAATATCTTATTTTCTTGTCAAATCACTCTAAAAAGAACAGAATTAGTGAAATTACTACAATGAATGAGGACCCGATTATTTCCCTACCCGACACCTCCCCTATTTCCCTGCTAGCTCCGACTCCAATCTGATAAAGAACGGGGCAGGAACGGGGTTCCGCCCCATTGCCATCCATAATAAGTTGCGGACCGGTGGTGTTAGTCTGAGACTTAGGAGCTAGTTCAAATTTTCTTACCATTAATTCTTAGAGTCACATCACCCCACGCGTAAACGTGTGAAAACAGCTGTGGGGATGAGTTGTAGGGATTAGTCCGAGGAGCACACTGACCCGAGACGCTCTGCATTACAACAAAAAAAAAAAATTCTCCAGAAGAAAGCGAAGGGCTCGCACTCTCACGTACGAGGAGAATGATACGGGCCAATGATGAGATGACACGTCAGGATGACGGCCCAATATGGGAAAACTATCCGCTAGGACGTAGAGAAGAGGGAACTGATCAGCCGTTAGTTAATTAAGCTGGCATTAATTAATGCTGCTGTTTAGTATTCCAAGTGGCTGCAAATCCAACGGACACTAACGCTTTCCTTCCTATAATATCATTCTCCTCTCCGAATCCAGCGTGATAACATAACAACCCATCTCATTTCCAAGGAGAGAGAGAGAGAGGTGGAAATCTGTTGGGTGAAATCACATTTCCAAGGAGAGAGAGAGAGAGAGACGAGGAATTTTCACTTGGTTTGAATGAATAAAAGAGGTGGAAAAGAAAATGATGAAAGATAAAGATGCAATAGTGATATCAACTTTCATTGATCTGTTTTATTTCTCACCAAAATGAAGAGATTTGGTGAGACCCTTTCTCTCACAGTGTTAGAAGGTGTTTTCTATGCGTTTGATGAATCTCAAAGGTGTTTCGTGTTTTCAGGTGTGCGCAAGATGGACTCCGGAAAAGAACCAGAAAACTTTGAGGTAAAATGGGCTCACCTGCTACAACATTTATCTGGGGTCTAATAGTAATTTTGTTTACCTGGGCCTTGATTGGTGAAATGACTATGTTTCTGACTTTGCATGGGTTGCTTTTTTTTATACCCTACATGTATGACGAAACCCTAGCTAAAATCTTCTGCCAAGAAAATAATGACGACCATAAAATCTAAACAATATATCAAGTTACGTACGTACGTACGTAAACCTTCTGCTACGATTTACGGGTTTGCACTCTCTTAGGTTTTAAGTTCGAAATCTCCTAACTGATATCAACTCTTATAGGATCAGTCCATATAGGACTTGTTTCAGTTTTAATCGGACTCTCGACTAGCAAACGGTAGAATCTGTCCTTTGGGAATCAGTCGATGTTCCGCTTAAGCTGGCCCAACACTTCGAATTATCCCAGAGAAAAATACTCTGTGTCTAGATATAACTTTATTGTCAATGTATATTTCAAAAAGGTGTTCTCCCTTTATATATCTTCCGTCTTACTCCTACTATACTCACAGCAACTCATTGGGTGGCCGATCAAAAAAAAAAAACAACTCATTGGGTGGTGAAAATGTCCACGTAATATCAAAAAGATTAGATGACGTATATTTCAGATTTAGATCATATGAATATCAATGCATTTCTTACATATTAACTACGGCTCTAAGAGTCGTCGACTCTAGCATTTCCTTTATACTTATCTTCATGTAAATATAGATATGTCTTTCTGTTTAACTCTTGCATTTTGTATGTTTTCTTCTGAACCTATCTTCCTCTAAACTACAGACAGAAAATCCTTCGCCAGCCAATACATCGCCGAAGACTCATGAAAATTCGCCAACCAGACCAAATGCAAAACACCTGCAGTCCCCAATGGAGCTAGAAACATATGATTGTATCCCTAGAGCAAGTGATCTTCTCATATCGGTTTCAGTTCGAGCTGATGTGAATAAGCACAAGATCACAAATCTTGTAATATCAGCAATGGAGGAAATCAGGCAATTGGTCATTGAGCAGGAGGCTTTGTGGGTGTTTGACATGGAGGCAGGAACTTGTAGCCTCAATGTGGGTGAATATAAGAGGAGATTTAGTCCTCTTGATCCCACATTGGACGAAATCGTTAGGATGATCAAAACACAAGAACAGATTCTAGGGATTCCGAATTTGAATGAGGAGGTTGAGATTTTGCCAGAAGTTGGATCAGCATGCTTGGAAAGAGAAGCTTCCAGAGATATCGCAGTCGTCTGCATGAATCCAGTGAATCTTGTTCAGATGTTTATGGACGTGGTAGGTTTTCTACTATTCAATCCGAGTTTGGACTATCTAAAGAATTTTTATTTTTATTTTTTGGTAAAACTTTTATACTTCTTCAATTCGTGTCGATTACAGGAATTTCAGAACTAAAGTTTTTTTTTTTTTTTTGTGGAGAAAAACCAATAAACACGAAACTAAGCATGGTTTATTTAAACTTATTTTCGTCTGTAATGAACTTCTTTTGATTGAGTCGACATCTTTATTTTTCTTACATATCTCGTCGAGACAAGTTGAAAAAGCTAAAATAACTTGCCAATTAAAAGCTAAAAAATACTTTAGATGAAAATAAGCGGAATAAAAAAAGGAAAATGAAGAGGGTCCAAACTCCGCCTAGGTAACCATGTCCAAACTCCAGCGTGGTCTCCCGTCGTGTGTCGTCGTTGGGCGCCACAGTTTTTGCCTAACGGCTTAGGTGAGCATCCACGGCTGTCAGGGTGTTTTGGCCGTCAGTTTCGTTAATTTTTGGGGTTTGGCCGGTGGTGGTTCTTGGTGGTTTGAAGATTGCAGACTGGCGGTGTGGCTAGGTTGGTGACTACCTGAATCTTGTGACTGCCGCGGGCGAACAGTGGCGTTTGAAATTCTGCAGTCCAGTAGATTAGGTTTAGAGTTTTCTTAGGGGTGGGCCTGGTTCCAATTTTGTTAGTTATGTATTGTTTGATCTGGGCTTTTAGACCTCTCAGGTGTTTGTGCGTTGTTTATTATTTATCCGGGCTTTTTAGGCCCTTAGGTGTTAAGGGTTTTGCCCTTTGGTTGGATTCCATTCCCCTTTCCCTAATAAAATGTTATTTTTGCCGATAAAAAAAAAACCATGTCATTAATTATGGTATTCTTAATCTGAATTCTGAAGTGACAAAATAAATCTTTTTTTATCCATTGTTGAAATATCTGCAGGATCAGTGGTCAAGGATGTTTTCTAGTATTGTATCAAAGGCAGAAATACTAGAAGTCATATCAGGGGGAAAGGGGAGCAGCCTCGATGGAGCTCTACAAGTGGTAATAAATCAGACATTTCTTTCCAACATTGCCCCCCCTTTGGGAGTTTTCAATTTTTTTTTTTTTTTGAGCGGAACCGACCCCTTATGTTGATAGTTTTGAGAACTTATATACAAGTTCTATTCTGTGAGTTTAAAAGTGGATAATCAAACATCGATCTCAAAGTAGAAAGATCGATGGACAAACAAAATAGGACAAACAAAGAGCGGTATGTATCTCAAACCGTGTTTGTGTATTCTAGCTAGCAACACGTATCGATAATCCTCGAAAAGAATAATTTGGCCTTAATGCATGATATTGTTTCAGATGACAGCAGAATTCCACATCTCTTCACCTCTTGTTCAGACTAGGGAGAGTTACTTTGCAAGGTACTGTAAACAGTTATCCCCTAACGTCTGGGCGGTGGTCGACGTTTCGCTGGAAAGTATTTTCCCTAACCCGACGGCAAGGTTCCTGAGAAGGCCATCAGGTTGTTTCATCCAACCTATGGGAAATGGATACTCGAAGGTAAATTGAAATGGAAATCTTAAGGGGGCGTTTGGTAACGTTTCTAGTTTTTTTTTTGTTTATATTGTTTTCGAAAATGTTGCAGGTCCTGTGGATTGAACACTTGGAAGTGGATAACACACTAGTCCACCATTTATTCAAGCCACTGGTTACATCTGGTTTCGCATTTGGTGCGAGACGATGGCTTGGAACCCTAGCTTGCGAGTGTGATCGGCTGGCATCGTACATGGATGATCGCGGTAAATGTTTTACTTTTTAACACGTCCAAGATTCTTCAAAAAAAATAAAATAAATTCAAGTCCAAGGACAAAGAGAAACACAAAAAGGAATCACAAAATGCAATGTTGGAATCAGTTATGTGACCAAGGTGGAGCCTTCAGACCACGTTCGTTTAAGGATTTTGGATTCTAATCATTATCCTATTTCTTTCAAATCATTATTATCATTTTTCTCTCTATCTCTCTCCAATTAGTACATCTATTTTAAATCATTACTATATTCCTCTCTACACTCATTGTTTCCTGTTCATTATGTGTTTATTCGTATAGGTAGACTTTAAGTAAGACACAATTATTCTGCGTACGGTTTATGATTTTAAATTGTTGTATTGCAACCCGGGAGGATCATATTTAGACAGTATTTGTCAATCAATTTCGATTGTTCTGGTCGTGAATTAGAAAAGAAAAGCCATTTGACTTATTAGGCCCAAATAGGCCTTAGTACTACAAGTTACATCAACCAATATACAAAGAACAATGCAACGGACACAACTTTAAAACATAACTCCGGACACAGTTGTGTCCAGAGCCAATGCGTTGTGTCCAGAGCCAATGCATTGTGTCCAGAAACACGCAACGGCGCCGGACATAATTGTGTCTCGAGTTTTAATTTGTTTCAAAATTGTGTTTCTAAACTTAATTTTTTTCTTATACAAATCCTTGAGAAATAGTACCAAAATTGTGGAGTAGTACTACAATCAATGACTAGCTCACTAGTTATTTTGTTCTAAATAATCCTATTGATTTGTGCATTAATGCTGCCGCATGCATGCAGTACCCATAATGCAAGATGGAAGGAAGAGCATTTTAAAGCTTGCGGACCGAATGACGAGAAGCTACCATGCAGTTGTGAGTACTGCATCTCCAGAAAACACCTGGAAGCCAATACCAATTTCGGGTGCCGGAGACGTTTTGGTGACAACCAGTTACAACGATGACGATCCAGAGACTCCTCGCGGTGTTTCCATAACGGTGGCGACCACCATATGGCTTCCTAACCAGCCCAAGAATGTTTTCGAGTTTCTTCGAAACGGGGATCATCGTAGCCAGGTAATCTGCTCTTATATATTGTTACTATGATTCTAGTGTCCCACATCGACTAGCTAATATGGGTTTGACCTTGTGTATATAAGTTGTTGGACACCATCTCCTTTTAAGTCAGTTTTCAATGGTGATTTTTACCCGTGAGTTTGTATCAACCGCGAAAAAAAGCAATGTTACGGGCAGGGACGGAATCAGGATTTCGTAAACCGGGAGCCGAACTATGAAAGAGTAAGCACAAGTAACTATTGACATAGCTCGGAAATACTTCCTAATTGTTTGAAATCCGGATGCCGAACGACATTATGCTCAAAAAAAGCTTCATTCTTGAAAATGTTGTATGAACTTCCCAGTTCCAGAATTGGAAAATGTTAATAATAAGTAAAAGGTGCATTGATATCCGAGAAGAGTGTATTGATAATTGTGAAAGTGTATTAATATCCATGAGATATGTATCAAGCTTGTTTGAAATTATTGAGATATTATCATCTACTTAGGGCCGACCCTGACATTTCAGAGGCCGAAGGTGAATTTGGAAGAGGGTTTTAGTTTTTTCTTTTAGGCTTGTATGTTTGGTACGTAGTAAAAAAAATTCTTTTTTGGACTTACATGTCGGGTAGTAAAAATAGTTGGGCCCGGTCCCGGAACCTAAAGCCGGCAGTTCTTGGGCCTTAGCCACGTACATCTATTTCCGGATCTATGCAGCTGCGTACATCTATTTTTTCTCCGTTCCACTCCGGCATCTGGCCTTCTTTCTAAAACTCCTTAGTATCTCTTCATATTTATATATGAGCCATAGTTCTAATATTGTTTGTGTTTAAAATGTAGTGGGATCTTCTCTGTCTAAAACGCTGCACTCAAGAAGCAACCCGCGTTTGTACCGGCCATGATCCAGCAAACTGTGTTTCCATCATAAAAATCGATGTAAGTTTAATAGTACTAATTCCCTTTTCTCCTCTGATCTCTATAAGTTTACAATCCAATTTGAAGTGGGAAATGATATTCGCACCCCTTTTTATCATCATACTCCGTAATATATACACTTCTTTTTTGTCAGTATCTACATGAAATTACTGAAATATCATTATTTACTCAATTCACTTTTTTTTATATATAAAGCACAGCTTGATAATTTCACATGAATAAAGACGGGGAAAAGAGTGAAAATAGATAAAAGAGGAGTGCGGTAATCATTTTCCATTTGAAATTGTTTCATGTGAGGATATGTATTCATGAAAAGTTAAATGAAGCACAGTTTCTTATACGGAGTAGTATTTTTGTCAATTCGTTCCGGACAAAATGTAGCAGATTAGGAAAGTAAATATATTGAAAGCTACAGAAAACTCATCATAACACGAAAACAGAAGTTGTACGAAAATGTTATTCTAAAACGCTGCTTATTATGCAGACTTTACCGCTGATATTCTACCTCCAAGAGAGCCAGACAACCGCGACGGGCTCATACGTGGTTTACGCACCTGTTGACTTATTCACAATGAACTCAGTGTTAAGTGGCGACGATCCAGGCAATGTCCAAATATTGGCCTCGGGATTCGTTGTGCTTCCCGATCGACCCAGAATTGGTGGGGAGGAAAACTGTGGCACCCTATTGACCATTGCTATTCGGGTAGTGGATCAACATTCATCGACACCAGAGTATCTGCCGCCTATATCGGTGTTGACAGTTTACACCATCATCACTCAAACTGTTCAATTGATCAGGGCTGCAATAACACAGTGATGCCCACATAGCAATGTGGAGTGAGTGACTGTTGAAGCCATGAATATGGTCGACTCTTCACTGCTAAACTTCAAAGATGGTACGGCAAGTCAGCATATTTTCCAACACAAAACAGAGCATCCGTGTCAGTTTATTTGGATGAGATATCCTAATTTGTGTTCATGGGTTGGGAGACTTTTAATGACTGAGTATCCGACTAAATGGCACAATCCACTAACGGAGAATCCTATTAAAGTCATGACAAAGCCTTGCGTGAGGAATCCAAACCAAAAGCTTCCTGAAGCCTCTAGTAACCAGGTGACTACGACTGCGGCAAGCCCTGGAAATACATGGGTTGACTAGGGATCTGAAGAAATTGGCAGATCGTGCATGTGCAAATTGTTGTCCTCAAAATTATTGTTATAGATCTGCCTATGGCATTTTGCTTGTTTTTCTGATTGGAAAATTCACGATGTTCTTTACGAGACAAGCATCATAACAGTTGTAAAAAACATGGTGTAATTGCTGATCAAAAAAAAAACACGGCGCAATTTCCACAAAAAAATGTGCCTACTTTGTTCACTGTTTTCGGAAATGGGCGAATGTTGTGTAGCATTGTGGATTGAAGCAAGAGCAATAGCCTCATACATGTACATGGATAAGCAATGTGGATGTGTATTCTTTCGGCAAACTGCAAAAACTAGCTACTGTTTAGAAATATGTATACCTAAGTAAATGTAGTAAACCCTCTTCCTAAAGGGCATACCGTACTACAATAAACATGATGGAAAGAATCACAACACCAACGTACAAACTAAAAGACCAGCAGATTCTTTTACACAAATTCCCAGCCGAAACAGATCCTCAGGTGATGTGTGGTTTACTCCAGGACTCACTATAATGTAAGTACATCCATAGGAAGCTGTGATGATGCGATACTTCCTGACAGAGTATCTCAATTATCTTCTTGGAAGGATATCTGAGAAGGAAAAATCGTGAAAGGGAGGGCCTGCACCAAAAAATTGGTAAGAAAAATCTTAATCTCATGCTACTAAACCCTCGAAATCACAATTTTGTAATCATCTATAGAATTGGCAACATTTTTCACCTTTGTACCCCAAACTACATGAACATATCAGACTGTCCACCGGGATGTCATCGCATTTAAGAAATATTTAGAATGCATGTCAGAACTTACCTTCTTGTTCACCTAGAATGTAAAATGGAATATCAACAACCATTTTTGTGGCCCCCTCATTCCAATTGACCGTGCCTGGGTTCTGCATATATCTGTGTGAAGGTCGTGAAGGACCCAAGATTGACAAGCATATTGCAGGTTCATTCATTAAGCCTAAATAATCACGAGCACGTCTCCAGACCCTTGCATCAGATATCCGAGAACGGGCCACCTAATATGCAAATCCAAATTAATCTATGCTGGCCAAATTATGTATTGAAATGTAAGGTACACAAACAATCACAAATCAACCCCATGCCTAGGGCTTAGGGGTTCTCCCAGGCATTAGTTTAGGTGCATGTAAGTTGGCCCAGTCACCCCCTTTATAAAAGAACAGTAAGTAACAAACACCCCCATGATTTCTTGTAGCCTAGTTTACCATTGATTGTGGACTTGATCTTTCTATCTCCCCTTAGTGGACGGCGGTATTCTCTCAGAAATTAGTCATAGTGTGCGTAAGCTAGCCCAGACACCCTGATACTCCAACAACAACAGAACCCATGTAGTCCCCAATCATTGGGGGTATGGGTGGGGGAGGATTGGAGACAGACCTAACTTTTGGCAATATGCACCCTGATACTCCGAATATAAAAAAAATAGTAATAAAAAACAATAATACATCAAAAGTGGAGCATGATTTCTCATAGCCTAGTTCACCATTGATTGTGGACTTGATCTTTCTCTCTCCCCTCCATTAGGGACAACTACCATGCAACGTTCTTGCATTCCTTTGTTTGCAATCATCTTTATCTTTTTTCCTTTTGATGAGTAGTTTGCAATCATCATTTTGATTTACTCGTCATCAATCCTTTTTTTGAGCAAAAATCATCATCAAAACAATTTTTGTATCAAATGATTATGTAGAATGACAAGACTAACCTTGGCCAAGGATACCCGAGCCCTTGGAAGTAAATCACGGTGATGCGTGGCAAGCTTTGCTATAGCGGTGACAACAAAACAAAGAAGTCTTGACTGCAATGATTTTCTTGATGCCGAACTGCCAGAGCTAAGAGTTGACTCCATTAGACCCAAACGACTGCCAAACGAATGGTAGAAAGAGAAGATATAAGTCAGCATGCCACAGAAAAAACCATGAAGCAAATCAGAGTATGAAAAAAGCTATATCTGCAACAAAAATGCACCTGGAGGAGAGGTTTTCATACAAAAGTAGTTCCAAACTCTCAAAAAGTTCACGAGCTGCATCTTTGTGAGATTCACCACCCCCTCCATGCTCTCCAATGGCCCAACACAATTGTAATGCCAACTCTGTCTATGATGAGAAGAAACTTATTGTTGAATAACTCCAGCATCTACAAAACAATGGAATAACCATTTCTTTCTTTTCTACTTTTTGTTTCTGGTCCTTCTCGATATACTGAAATTAACTGACCTTTGCAGGGCCATCATAAGCTTCTCCAAGTCTGTCTATTATCGGTTTCTGCAAAGGGTTTAATGCAAGAATCTTCAAACCGCTGAATAAAAGAAATGATCATAACTTCTCTCCTAACTAGAAATAATGAATTAGTTGCCTCATGCACAAATGCCATTTGATCCCATCTACTTTCTATGCTTAAACTGAAAAAATACTTCAACAGGAGCTGTAATTAACTTCGGTTACATTTGCTACTGATGCAATATGGCTCTTGTTTTTACGGAATTTCACATGAAACTAATTAGTGAACAAATAACTTTTTCCACAAAAAAACCATACCACAACAAACAATCTGGAAATTCTTATAAAAACGGACTTAAGCAACAACATTCTAATAACATGTGCAGAACCAAATTGTAAGATTTGTGCTACGTGAAGCAAAACCAGCAATCGAAGAAAAAAGCAAGAGAGTAGAAAGTAAGGGATTTAAACATCAAAAGTTTTATTTGCATTCCTGCTTACTATTTCTACACATACAAATATACAATACAAATTCGAACAATGATTCTAAGGCAAATCATCAATAAAGCTCCTTGAGATGCAGCCCTGATGTGGTGAGGAGAATACCTTGAGAAGTGCGACAAAATCAGGAGATCGTTGGAATGCAGCAAGCATGAATTCTAAGAGCCTCTTTTGAACCTACAAAGGATAAATCATGATACGTTGTAAATCTTTCAAGCACAGATCTAAATTCAAACCTTAAATAAACAACCATCGCAGAGTTGCAGGCAGTGAATTGCAACCAAAGGTTTATATATGTGATTTAGCACCAATAGAATACAAAGCAGCAAGGAAGAAGCTGAGAGTGTAAAAGAGAAAAATTGACAATTTATAGAGGGTTAAAAACCAAAGATGAAGAGGTGGTGAGGGAGAATGCGCCAGAAGAAACGATGCAAAAATCTACTAATACTCGTTACCAACCTTTTCTATAAGTCTTAGTACTAACCTTTTCCATAAGTCTTAACAAACAAAATACAAAATTACACTCCAGATAACTGGAACTCTCATTTGTTGCCTCAATCTCCATTGACTCTACCCAGCTGAATACATCTCTCCGACTGCACATAATATTACTACAAACTATTCTGGATCAAAGCAGCAAAATGAACCTGTGTTATATCAGTCAAAGTGATCCTGGATGCAAGCCAGTCCAAGGAAGCATTGAATTTAATGTTGCCTCCTATATATCATAAGATATTGGTCCTATTGGATCTACCCATTGGCCTTCTATAACATGGCAGAGAATGGGAGGGGACACAGCTGAAAAAAGTACAGTGGGAACATCCTCCTCAAAAACTCCATCTATATGATAATCAACCCAACATTAAAGAAACAAGTTACTCTTAGTCAGACTTAACCCTACTTAACCAAACCCCTACATATAGAGGCCAACAGACAAAAATAGTAATCACATTCAAAATACAGTCCACAACAAACTTAAACTAAAAAAGGCTCAAATTTGATGTAGCTTCCTTCTGCATATAGATAATGTCCTATTCCTATATGTATTTAAACTGGAGAATAACTCAACCATTTCGTTGTTGCTTCATTCTCCACATGCATAGACACATCAGTCAAATTCATGGAGCTCAATTAACAGTGGTTGCGATGTCTGAAGGACACTGAGCTAGAGACTAAAAGAAAAACTAATATAATTAGACAAAATTAATGCTAAATTCTAGCAAAGAAAGCGACAGAGGAGGAAAAAAGCATGGTTGTCACTGACCGACCTGAACTGAACCATAGTAAGCCATGTGTCTCTATCAATTGGCTGTCCCTATTAAATGGAAAATGTCCCTTTCTACTGGTTACGACTTAATGAAAAACAATGTTTCCCAATGGAACTGCATTTCCTTGGTAAAAAGTTGCCATAAGGATAAAACCTATAAAATATACACCAGTAGCTGTGATATGATTATTTTTGCAATTCTTCATGATGCCATGCAACATTTACAGGCAAAGATGTGGATGAATTGCATAACAATACAAGCCAAACAGACTGAACAGTGCATCTTGCATGACACAGTATACGTTTGATTTGCTTTATAAGACCCACATAAATTATTCGCAAGCTTTAAATTCCCTTTAATGTTTAGGTATCTCGCTGCACATCTCAGTATGTTATCAATAGAAGCCTCGGAGGAGTATGATGTAAGAGGTACTTACCTCATACGAGAACATTTTGTCTGGAAATAGATTCGAATTTCTAGCCATAAGTAGGGGTATCAATGCACATATTAAAGCTGCAATAGACATAAATTTCAAATTTGTCATTCAGGGTGCAAGGAGTTTCATGACTACCATAGGATATATGTTGGTTGGAAAATGGAAGCTTCAGCTACATTTAAAAGATTGATGACCATAACATGAAATGTTCACTATTAGAGACTGCTACATACAATTATTGTCATCACGCACTGCTATAGAGAAATACACATCAAGAAGTCTGGGAGTCATCCTGAGGGTTTGCTTCAGCCTATCAGAGTGGGGGGTGCTAGCAGCGACCTGCAGAGCCGCAGCCATCGCCGGGGAAGTCGAATGGCGTTCCTGAAATATCAACTAGACTGTTAATCATCTTTTGAAGTCTGACAAACAGACCAAGACGGAAAGACACAACCAAGAGGCAAAGAATATTATAGTAGAAGTCTCTTAATATGTTTCAAGTATTGACCTATATAAAACATCATATGGTTAACCAATGCAGCGTCTTCTTTCACCAGTATTTCAAGTTCACAATAAGGCAAGCCAAAAGATTCAACATTAGCGCAATTTGTTTTACTGGGGAGGACATAGCTCGAAATAGTTTCCATGGTTTGAAAGTCTGCATAAGGGGACCATATTTTTGAAGCACACTTTGTTGACCGTTTGTACTGTTGTGATTGAGAGGGTAGAAATGGAAATCATGTCATGGATTGAAGCAGTATATCTCTTTGGAAAGATGATTGGTTTTAGCGAATAGTCTGGTCTGGAATATCTCCAAGACATATTCATTGCAATTTTGAGGTAGTAATTTTTTTATTCATAAAACCTCCAATTCTTTAGCTTTAATGTTTTCCAACTCTACGTCAACAAGGATATTATAAAGGCCTAAAGCTACTATGGAAGGGGCATACAGCAAGGCCATCATTCTCATCTTTAAGGAGCTCAAGAAACAATGGATCAGCTACAGCCATCGTATTGCTATCTTCAGATTCAAAGTCTGGTCCTTCATCCCCTATGGTTGATCCAGTGTACGCTTCATCCATGAGTGCAAGCAGCATCTGCATCCACAGAGGAGTTGTCAATTGCAGTACAAGTGCCAACCATTTTTCATATATCTTCTTCAGTACCAAAAACAACCTCAGGAGCCGCACTCTTCTGGAGTGAAGCTATGCTGCTGCCAATCAGTGATCCTGAGCTCCGTTCAACCTTTTCCAATGCCACTACCAGTACTGGTGTAAAGAGCACAAAGGCCAATCAGTTACTCATTTTTCTCTTCATGCCACGCAATCTGTGAAGCACACATATTCCTATCATAAAAAGCTAACTGCTGGAAGTTGATCAAGCCACATCAGCAATTTCAAACAGTACATTGCACAGCATTGTGAACAATACCTAGGTGCTAGGGAAGCCGAAAAAATAGGAAAACAACAAACATCAGCTATATTCTATTATAAACAATCATTACTCGCAAAGCAGAGAACTTTACAATTTTTTTGCTCATTCAAAAATCAACAAATTAAAATTTGGGTCCATTTTGCAGGTTTTTTTGAAGTTTAACCTCTTTCGATTAAGGCCTTTCGGTATATGGAACCATTTGACAAGATCAATGGATAAGAGTACAAAATTAGAATTGGCAGCTGAAAGAGTATCCACAGGTCCATTTGGTGAAATGAGTAAAGAGTAGATACCATCAAAGAAAGAACAGCAGAATGTAGAAAAACTCACTTGGTAAGTCAACGAGAGATGGGAATAGTGGAAGAAATGACCCAGGTGACATCAACGATGGAAACACTGTTAGGAATAATTTTTCTAATCTGCATTAGAAAAGGGGGGGAAAACGTATGAAAATTAGTAATGCCCTTCACCGTTGATTGAGTCGAAACTAAGTGTCTTAAAAGCAATTTGTATGACTGAAGATTCTAATGATTTGAGTCATCAAAAATTCCAATTCACTCCTATTTGCTTCAAATCATATTATTCGGCAACATTTCCCCCCTGCACGGCCAGGAAATACAAATGAAATAAGGATGAAGAATTCAGTATCGGAGACACTGCAATATTTCAGACCGTAATGCCTGATGCATAGGTAAATATCGGTACCCGAGGTACAGAGTCCCGTGTAAAAATTGGTACCTAAGGTACAGAGTCCCGTTATGTGACGGCCGATATACAGAACCCTAGCTCATGTTTAAAGGAATTAACTATCAAAGTCACAGACACAAGACTAATATGCTGTGCTGTCTTGTCAAGTGCTAGTCCCCAAGGCCAATCGCCATCCTAAAGAAACCCAATCAGGGGATCACTTATTTAAGTTTACTTTAAACCAAGTTTACATGCAAACCCAAAACTGCCAAATCATAATAACGCACACCTCAACTCCTAACTTCCCCAATTACATACAGGGAAATCCAGATAAACTCTGTAGACGCTGACCACCATAATAACGGATCTAAAGTCTTTAACTCAACTTGTTTTGTGGAAGAACAATAGAAGATGTGTTGATGCTCCTCTCATCTACTTTAGAGAAGGATGATGCAGTGATAAAAGCATAATACCTTCTATATTATTGGTTACCCCATAATCTACTTGTGCCAACTGCCAGAAAAGAATGATTAGAATGACATGAAGAACTTACTTCTCTCCATTCCATGCAATGAGCTTAAGCATTAATGGGAAAAACTGCAAATGCAACACAAAGATTAGGAGGAGGACAAGTTCCTACCAATTCCAACATCCATGTTCAAATGAACAAAAGTTCAATATGATCATGGAAAAGATAGAAAATGAACTTGTCAAACCAAAAAAATGGCAACAAACAGATGCAAGTATATTAGTAGCATGTGGTGCTTCTAAATTAGGGCAAGAAGACCAGATAAGACTAATGCATCTACCCGTAAAGAACAAACTGATTCATGTTGGAGGTACTGCAAAAAACAAGGGCAAGCAGAAAATTCGATCAATCATTAACCAGGTGAGGGCGGCGAGGAAAAGTTATAGCAGTTTTTTCCTGCTTTATAACAGCAATCCATTCGGGACACCTATATCAGTCATCAGGCTGCCACAAAAGGGCCCGATTCGGAAAACAAAAAAATTACTCAGGCTCCTTTCTCATGTTTGAATAATAGTTCCAATGCATGACGAAGATTCCCTTTCACGTGCCTCAGCAGGGATTAGCAGATTAAAAAAAATTACAGGAGTAAGAAATTACAACTATTGCACTATTCACAAATAAGTACAGAAATAAGTCCAAGAGTTTCAAATTAAAAAATAAATCCAATTGTTGCATCAAAACATAACTTATAAAGTAAACAAAACTTCTCCAAAGCAGGTCTCAAAACTTGACCCCAACATTTCACAGCTACAACACACTCTTTTTTTGCAATTCACGTCAGCAAAGACAAATGCATATGAAATATCACACCTGAGGGAGTAGTGTAGGGAAAGAAGTGAGAAGTTTTCTCTTGTTCAGATTCAGAAACTCAAGTGTTACCTCTGCAACAACTGCATCTGCAAACTCTCTGTAATCAAACATTGCAAATAGATTGGCATGTGGTGGGTATCGAAATTCCAGTGTACAAAACAAATTTAAACCTTTAATCACATAAGAGTATCAAGCAAATGCGATGGGGCAGCTAGGATGAAAGTTCTGTAATTAAATCTAACTATATATATCTTAAGAGAAGAAAAACGAGAAACCATTTCGAGACGAAACTCTTCCCCGCCTGATTGGAGGGTTCAATACGACAACAATACCTACATGTTTTTTTTTTTTATATCTTTTTTTGATCAGCAAAAATACCTAAGAATCGTTTACTAGTCCCTACAAGATCCAAAAGAAGAGGTCATCAACTTCTTCCTGATGTACCCCATCAAATATCCCAACCACTTGATGTGGGAAGGCCCCAATACATGTCACTAATGGCAACAGATAATAGCAAAATCCTGAAACAACACTACTGAGCAGAGCGTCAAAGGTTACCATTCCATTACTCTTTTAGCAATAAAGTTAGAAACAACAGAGTGAGACAACTATTGGTGCTCTATTCATCATTTCCATTGCATAATCTGTGAGTAGGGGAAAAGGATATTGTCAGTACGAACCTTGGAAAATGTAAAATGGAAAAAAAAAAAAAAAAAGGAGAGAAAAGAATATGATAAAGCTCCGTTCAGGCTCATCTAAGTACCACAAACACCTCACCTTCAACTCAAGACGTGCTTTGCAGAGTACATGAACACAAAATCATCTTTAACATTTTAAAAGTCTGAGAAATTAGACAAAATCGCAATCTATGGCAATTTTCTAAGGTCTGTAGATACTCCTCCACTTGCTTCTCAAATAAGTCAAAATATGTTGATGAGATTTTCAGTCAAAAAAGGAAGAAAAGGAAAACAGCTTTCGTAAATTTGTTCCCTTCATCATTTATATACGTTCTTAAGTCATTGGAGAATGGGTGGCACCAGGCAGTAATCTGGAACTTTCTCCTTGGACTCCCTACATTTCTAAACCGAAAAAATTCCTTGCTTTGTATTCTTCACTCTCTCCAAATGTAATTCTTTGCTATTATGCTCACGACAGTAAAGAACTCTGATTTCCAAATAGTTCATGTGATCCGTCAAAACAAAAAAGACAATCATTGACAGATGAAAACATAATTTCCCGCATATATAAATTATTCAAGAAGTAGAAACTAAACAATTTTATACCGGCTCAAGCAGAAACGAAAGAAGGTACTCAGACTAGGATCAGCATCATGCAAAACGACCTCTCCAAAATCAAGGAAAAATTGAAGTATAGCCTGAGTAAAGAAGCAGAATAATAAGGAAATGGCTACATTAGTGTACATGGGAACTAAAAGACAACTGCAAAATCAAGCACCAAGAAAACTTCAATATTTGAAACAAATGGAGTAGTAACTATTTAGACAATGTCTACAGGTAAAAGCACATAGTTTCTTGCCTCTTAAAAGTACAATTCAACAAGTAGACGAATCCCATTTAGACTCTGGTTGTTTTCCCATTTTTATGTACTTTCCGGTGTTTGGATTACACAAAGCAAGACCAATACTTTTTGCATCAACTAGGTGTAAAATGACTAATGCAGTAAACTTCCAGTAGTCCTTTTCCAAAATATACCAGATCATTTGACCACACGACACTTCTTTCTACCTAACATCGCACCTCATGGAACTGGTGCACTTGATTTTCATTTGTTCACTGATTTCTTAAATGTATCTTAATCAGTTTACAAAAAAAAATGCAACTTGATTATTAGATCCTTTTTTTCTTTTTGTAAATCATTAGATCTCAGCAAGCAAGAGGATAACAAAGTTTCTGCCATAAAAGGCTTTACATGAAATGTATTTCCCCGAGTAAAACATTTAATTAACAAAAACAAACTTAGCCATTATCATAAACATACAAAATGAAATCAGTACAATAGGAAAAGAAAAGCATAGAGAGAGCTTCAAAGAGTACACAAGACTATTCCAATGCTGCAACTCAACAAAACCTCACCCTACCCTTTTGCCTCTCAAGTTTTTACAATAACAAAAAGCACATAATAAGAATACAAAATACTAGAACAGAAGCACTGGAAAATTAAAAAACCTTCCAAAACCATCCATATCCGCAAAAGCGCCTAAATCACCTCAGTTAAACACGCTAAACGCAACATACAACCTCGGACGTATAAAAAAAGCAGCCAATATGAAATTCCGAAAGTAAATTTAAACTATTGACAAGGAGCATGTATCAAAAAGATGAATACCAGTAAAAGAAGACCGTTAGAAGTTCGAGACTGAGAAATTGAAGCCACTGAGCGCTGGAAAATCTTGTTCAGCTGCGGATAAACCCTAGCTATCAAATCTTCAGAATTCTCAGCTTTACACAGTTCGTGAAGCTTCTTCACCTGACCACACAAGACAAAACAAGAAAATTTGTCAACAAAAAATGTAAAAACAAAATTTTTAGGATGTGTTCTTCCTAAGTTATTGTTTTGGTATTTTTTCGGTATTATTTACTTCTCGTAGGTTTACATTATCTTTGGTAAACAAAAAAGTTCTTTTTTTCTTTTTGGAAAATGCTAGCCTTCCTATAATATGTAAAACGTGCTTTGATATCCAAGAAAAAATGTATTGATATCTGTGAAATGAGATATGTATTGAAGTCCAAACTTGTTTGACATTATTTGTATATTATCCTATGCGGTTGCGCCTACTAGGTAGCCGACCCCAATTGATTAGGACACAGTGCCCGGTTTGGTTTGGTTTGGCTGCACCTACTACGTGGATGTTAGCAAGAGCCTTTTTCTTTTGCTCGGCAAATTTGGAAAAAGTTGACGCCACAAAGACAGCTATTTTGAATTTTTCTCTGAGAACTTTTTTTTATTTTTTCTGTGCTTTTGATAAAACTAAAATTTCACCTTTTATATTCCTACAAATCCAAGAAGGCAAGAATTAGATAATTAACATGAATTCAGAAAAGACGAAGAAAAATACCAAAACATTACTAATTTAAGAAGAGAAGAACCTAAGCAATGTGCACAGACATGAAGACATGGTTGCAGAGAGAGAAAGATGGAGAGGGAAACAAACCGAATTGAGCAGTGAAGGATCCGAAGCAGGATCGCTGGCGAAATTGGAATCTCTGGCCATAGAAGATAGGGTCCTGAAGTGTAAATCCCATTCTTTGTCTCGTTCGGCCATCTTTCGAACCGAATCAGAATGGCTTGTCTTCTTTCCTAGCGATGGAGTCGGGAGAGTACAGCTCCTGCAATTGAGAGAGAGAGAGAGAAGAGAGAGAGAGAGAGAGAGAGGTTGCAGAGCAGATCGAACCAGCGGGAAGAGGTGACGAGAACAGTTGTTTACTTGGGCTGATGGGGGCTGGGCTTCCACTTCGAGTCGAGCTTTTCTCAAAAACGACGTCGACCTACGGCTCGCACCTTCAAAACGACGTCGTCCGTAATCATTAACAATTCGCATGTTGCACCTGAGAAGTCCTTTGAAAACCATGTTAGGTAAATTGTGATCTCATTGGGGCTTCTCTCTATGATCGAAACTGTTCATTCTGTAGATATTGTCGAGGAGATAAACTGTGGTGAAGATCATATCAATCTCGTTCTTATTGGTACATAATCGGAGAGGATTGGAGTGGATTTTTTGTTATGAAAATAGGTTTGGGCGTACTGGATCGAACCAATTTAGCATGAAACGACGTCGCCCGTTTCTATTGAAACAGTGTAGTAGGAACTGCAACGGTTTGTTCAAAATTGCGAGCTCGTTCTGGTTTATCTTTGTGATCGAGACAGTTCATTTCGTAGAGATTGCGAAGAAGATTGACCATCTTGAATTTCATATTAATTGGATTCTGATTGGTACATAATCGAAGTGGATCGCAGTGAATTCGTTTTTGCGAAAATGGAATTGGCCACACTGTATGAAATCCATGTTGTTAAAGAAAAAGAATAAATTCACTCCGACGGACGAAGGAACGTCCCCGACGACGGAGATTCTCGCTCCATTGCAGTAGCAGGTAAACTTCTAATCTTCCATCCTTCAACGCTATCTGTTCTGATAACCAGTAAAGCTAATTTCGATTTTGCATGGCTTGCTAATTGTTCTTGGGAATAATATCTCGCAAAAAAATGGAAATAAAAAAAACACGAAGGAAACTGCTCCCAGCTCCATTCCTAGTGTGACAACAATTGTGTTTATGTGAGATTCCTATGGTCGCTTGGATTTTCCTTAATCTGTTGATGATCTTTCTACTTCTATTAGTTGAGGCAATTGTCAAGGACATTTGAGCATGCTCGTTTTAGGATTTAGGATTTTGGGTAATGGGTGGAGAGAGGTAGAGAGAGAAATTAACTCAATTATGTTTAGATCTTCCATTTATGGAGGGTTTGTAAAGAAGGAAAAGAGTTTCACGTCTGCGAATTATTTACGTTGTCTTTCTTTCGGAATGGGAGATGCTGCCAAATTTCTTTACAAATTGAAGATTCGCCGAGTACACCCACAACCTTGAAAGGTGAATTGTAATCAATAAGCAAACACCTTGTTTCAGAGCAAAACACCCAACTTTCACAGTCCACTAACCCGACAGAACCACCCATTTGCGCCATCATATCAGGTCGTAGACAAGCTTATTGGAGCTCAGCTGCTGTTGTCGATGCATTGTTTTATTGCACGGGTTTTGATTAAATCATATGTTTGCCTCCCTTTTTCAATCATAATCCTATGCTTTTTCATGCCCACTCGGCCAAACCCTTGGGGTTTTTCTCAAATGACTGTTACTTTGCTGATCCAGAATTTGTTTGTCTTCCACTCTTAGATTAAACCATGTACAAGTGCTCATTAGCTCACTTTGTTTTGGTTTCATGTTTTGATTTGTTGTTACCTTACTTGATTACTAGAGTTGTGGGTTCTTTGTAATACACACTCAGATAAACCACTGTGCACATGTTTAAAATAAGTATAGAAATTGAAAGAGACGAAATTTATGAGACAAAAATTGAGATGTGAAAATCAGAACACATTGTTATAAACGTTAGAGCAATGCCCATCCCAATTCTCAATTCACCCCAAGTTCCCACCAGTATATTTGTTAAGTTTGTTCGATGGAGCAAACTGATTCCAAAGATGAAATGCAAAAAGGAAAACCTATGAACTTTTTTCGTGCACCAGAAGAGAAGTAAATCAAACGACCTTTTGGTGATGGGGAAAAGATCGAAGCAATTTTTGAGTGGCATGGAATGATGGTAACAAACTTTAATATATCAATTTTTTAGAAGAAGAATGAATATATGAACATTGAAAGACGATTAAAACATTCACTAAACATGAATCGTAGACAAAACAAAGACAAACTACTTGCAAAAGGTCTAAGAATATTAAGATTGGGAAAACCTTGAATGGAAAATGCTTTTTGTTTTGCAATCCCTCTGTTTTTTATTCATGTTGTGATTCGAATGTTCAGCTATGGGATGGGACTCAAAGGAATTTCAAATTTCAAAGAAGATTTGGAGGAGAAAGTAGGGATGGGTGGGAACATCTGTCTTGTAGTTAGTTTTTAACATTCCCAACAATTAAGAGAATTCCACAATTCTATAAAATCAGGAATAATGTCTTGGAAACTTCTAAAAACCACACTTCGTTTGAGTATGGTAGTTATTAGATTCAGGACTACAAGGCACTTAATCTAAATTGTGAAAACCTTAAATTCTTCACCATATCCATCAGAAATAAAGTTCATCAAAAGTAAAGGTAGTACAACCCATTGTAATTGCAAACCGAATGAGCCTTGCGACAAGACGCGGACATTCCCCATGCCGTGATTCCCTCCGGTCCATTCCTGTGTTGGTGATAGCCTTTAGGAAGTGCTTGAGTGAGCCCTTCCATGACAATAGATAGATAGGTAAAGGACTGGGTTAGTAAGGTGCGATGTCTTCCTTTCGATAAGCCTTGGACCTAGAAATTTACGTTTACAAAGCTGAAACAAATAATAACATTTTCAATTCCTCCTATAGTCGTACTGGATTCTGAAAAGTAATATTTTAATTGCATAAATTCGGTTATATTAAATACGGTGCATTCTTGTCAATACTCAGTCTTCTCGAAAGTGAAGTGCAATGTAAGTTATGTAACTATACGGTTAACCTCAATTAATAAACATAATTGGTAAGTCCTTCGATTATACTGCAATTATTAACGTAGTTAAATTCGAGCTCCATTGGATACATTATTCGAGCTCCTTAGTTTAGTAGTCTCTTTATTTCTCTCCTTCATCCGCCGTTATTTGTTTTCAAGAAGTTATCACTCTTGCCACACCTCTAACACATGAAACACACACACTCAGGTATATGGTTCTCTCTCTCTCTCTCTCTCTCTCATACAATACAATACTTCACCATGTCCCTTTCTATACAAAATGCTGCGGTTTGGTCTTCACATTTGCGTCTCATTGTTGGTGTTGTTAATTCACATTTCTCATACAAATCTAATACAGCCTCCTTCATGGATCCGACAATCATGTGTACACATGTTAACAAACTAATCTTACTCTTAACATTATGATACTAAAATTTAATTAGTAAACTTGTTAAATTCTTAAAACCACCCAATCAAGTACCAATGTTGCGAGAAATGCATAATTCTAAGCAACCTATAAACTAGAAAGTAAAATTAACCTGATAATGAAGTAGAGAATCTTGAGCTACAAAGTGGAGAAAAAGAAAACATAAGCAATGTAAGAAGGGAATACCAGTTGTGTACTTAACATTTTAGAATTGTTAAGTGCAAGATAATACTAAGCAAATCCTTCGTTTTATGATTTGTATGTAATTGCCCAAACCGTTCCTTTTCAGTTCATTCCGTTATCATTCTTTTAGGTGTAGTTGTTTCGCTGAAGTGAAAATTGAAATCTCAAGGGAAGAGAGTAACAGGTTGCTCTTTCCCTAAAACCCAGGATTTGAATGGGACATAACAGGAGAGAATCTTTCCATAAAATGCTGATCGAAAGTATACTATACCATATTAGCAATCAAATAGCATCGCTGGAGAATTCATTCCTTTTATAGATAAGTATGCCGTTGAGATATTTTGAAAATTTTGAAAATCAAAAAAATGTAAAACTCAAGTGCCACGTGTCGCATCAGGACCCTTCGTCGGCTTTGCAATACTATACAGTATACATTTTGTTCTCGTGGAATTCCCAAATATATTTTGTGACCATAGTAACCAGTGCCTATTGTGATATTACTGCTACTATTGAACAGAAAAAATTGGTATACTTTTTACAAACTTAGCAAAAGTGTGAATCGATCTTAAAAGTGGATACTTTGTTTTGGCGCCTGAAATAGTCCCGAGAGATGTGGCAACAGTGACATGAATTATTGGCCGGTTAATTTCGATGAAAGTTTAGAGAATGTTGTGAGAATGATACTATCTTACATGGTAACTGTGTATTGGCAATGCTGATGTAACCTTGAAATTGCACTGTTAGATAACAAATTAACGTGTTAAACCCTAACCATAACATTTGGTAGCAAAGATTGTTTTGGCATGTGACCATTTTCATTGTACATTAAGAAACAGCATCTGAGCCGATATTTTTCTAGCCTGGTATGGAATTTTTTAAATTTGTTTTTCTTCTTTGCCTCTGTATGGTTGCGAAGAAAACCAGGAAGATGCAAAAAAAAAAAAAAAAAAGGAGGAAATTATCCCTTGTTATTTGACTAAGATTATTTTTCCTTTGAGTTTGGGTGACTCATATAAAAAATGGATTCAATTCAATTCAAAGATATTGGACAAAATAAAAAGCAATTTTCCAATTTTATAGTGATTCCAAAAGAGTAAGATTATTTTAGTTATTAGTGCAATGAGAATTTTATCGAGGAATAGTTTAGGCATGTGAGGAGCACAAATGGTATTAGATTATTTATTTCATTCCCAAAATTATGCTGTGGCGTGTGGTAACCAGCAATTTAGGAATGCTGAAGTTGGTTTGAACATATGAGTGTTCGTGAAAGAAGTATTGCTTCCTAGCAATGCACCATGTTTGATTTGTGACCAAAGTTTGTAAGTCATAACGGGTAATACATGGAATACAGGGCAGTGCTTCAATTTGGCCTATTATTTTTCTCAGTTGTTTTCCTGTGCTGTTGTTATTTTGAATCCTTGTTCCTGGTGACCAGTTTCTTTGGGTAACAATCATTTTGTGCAGAAATGGTGTTAAAAATTCGAGTTAGAACTTTGTTGTTTGCTTTTCCTTATGCAGTGTTTGAAATATTTTTGACTCATGGATTCAAGATTGCCAGTACAAGGCATGAAAATTCCAAGACTTACTGAGGGTACGAATATTAGTGCAATTGAAGACAGGATCAGCAACTTACCTGACGTGGTTCTTTGTCACATTCTATCTTTTCTTCCAACAAAAGATGCAGTCCAAACAAGCCCTTTAGCCAAAAGATGGAAGTACCTTTGGCGTTCGGTTCCCAATATCGAGTTTGAGTTGCACCTATATAAGAACTATAGGGGCAATAGAGAGAACTTTGACAGTTTTGAGGAGGGTTACGTTAACAATTTCACAACTTCCATTGACAGATATTTCGTTCTTCGCGAGAATTTGCGTATTCTAAAATTCCGGTTGTCTTGCTATGGGAAAATTGACTTTTCGCGCTTTTATTCATGGGTTTGTGCTGTCATAACATGTAATGTTTGTGAGCTCGATCTTGAATTGACTAAGGGTGAGATTGGTGAATTGCCTTGGAGCCTTTTCACTTGCAAAACCTTAGTTGTTTTGAAGATTCACGGCAAATTCATTTTTTATGTTCCACATTATGTTTGTTTGCCAAATCTCAAGACCCTTTGTCTGAATTCACTTATATATTTGGACGATGGATTGATAAGAAAATTCCTCTCGGGCTGTCCTGCCCTTGAGGATTTGGTGATAAGGAGACCGGGATGGGATAATATGTGGACTCTTGATGTTTATGTGCCTTCGTTGAAAAGGTTGACATTGGATATTTCTATCCATGAGGAGGAATTGTATCATGAACCGGGTTTTAAGTACAAGATCATGGTTAATGCTCCAAACCTTGAATATCTGCATTTTTTTGATACTGTGTCGGCTTATATTTCTGTCGGTGGTCTGCCCTCTGTGGTGGAAGCCCATGTGAACGTCCATAAATCTTTTCGAGGGGATTGGATTTGGAGAAGACAAGCCAAATATGGAAATCGCACATCCGAGCTACTTAGAAGCATCTCAAATGTTCGGCGTCTGTCATTAACTGGTTATACCTTGCGGGTAAGCCTTCTTGAAAGAATTTATAAGAGCTTCTCTTTACTTTCTTGTGTTCAGTTTTTCTGGTTTTGTCTTTGTATGAACCATAACCTGGCACTTATGCAGTGTCTCAGCTACGGTGGTCCGAATTTGGCTACGTATCGTAATTTGGTCTATCTAGAGCTAGGTTTTGATCCATCCAATGGCCCGCTGCTGTTGTTGAATTTACTTCAAAGTTCACCTAAACTAGAAGTTCTTGTTTTTCCAGAGGTAAGTGGTTTTTCTGATTCTTCTGATATCACAAATTTACACGGATCTAATTTGCTTTTATCCGAGATATTGCAACCTCTCTTTTTCTCATTAGGGATTGACAGTCCCAGAGGAACGTGAGTATGACGTTCATAGGGACATATTTTTCGAATACCACTGGAGCCCACCAGAACGAGTGCCTGAATGTTTACTTCTGAGCCTCAAGAAAATTGAAATCCACAAGTTCTGTGGTGATGAAAAAGAAGAGCTGAACCTGGTGAAGTACTTTTTGAGGAATGGAATGGCATTGGAAAAGATGAAGATTTTGTGTCACTTCTCGCTTGTTGGTGAGAATTCCTTCAGCTTCAAGGATGAGTTGGAAAACTATCCCAGGGGCTCAACTAATTGTAATTTCGAACTTTGTATTCCGGTACCAATCAGCAGCAGCAGCTTGTGGATTTAGCCCCTTCAATCGCCGTGCTCTGAAGTGAATCGACAGTGACTTGTTTTTTTATCTTCCATTGTAGTCGTAATGTATAACTTGTAGTGTTAAAAACTTGAATACCTGTTCATTGGTTTGTGAGAGTACTGTGTTATGGGACTTATTAACTCTTTTGCCTTTGTTCTCATCTTCAGGCTGTGTTTTTAGTTCAAGCTGAAGAAAAATGGAGGGCAACCAAAAGAGCAAAAATTAGGGTGAAATGGGTTGTGAATTGCGATATCCAAATAGATGTAACAAACACAAAGGGAACAAAAAGTCAATTTTTACTCGAATCCAATCCATTCACCACCATCACAACCCATCACCGCTGCCGTCCACGACCAAACCCTCCTTCTGCACCTCAGGTGTTTGTGTGTGGGGGTGCAACTTTGGATGAAGAAGGAACACCAGCCACTAGGGTCGACTGGGATTTGGGTAAACTAGGGATGACCAAATCCCAATCAACTAGGGACGACCAGCAACACCAGAATCGACCACCAACACCATTGCCGTTAAATCAACCACCACCGCCGACAAAGCAAAACCACTGTCGGCCACCACCGCCTACCACCAAAAAGTAGCCGCGGAAATTTGGGTAAGGAATGCAAACCGAGGTGTTAGAAAATCTAAGATACACAAACCGATGGGTTAGAGACAAACATACACAAATACAAATGAAGTGTGTATGTCCCATGTGCATTGTTAGCATGTAGTACTATGTAAATGTGTTTGTGTAAGTGCGTGTCCACTCCGGCGCCCCAGACAAATGAATTTCAAACCTTTTATTAATTCTAAATAAATAGTAGTAGTAGTATTCGAGTTGCCGAGGAAAAAAAAACAGTTCTATTGGAATTTTTTTCCCAAAAGACGATTTTCCCAGAAATTCTCCCCCCACTCTCCACCGGAAGCGGGGGCGCTGCTGTGCCCGAATTATGGGCCCATTCCGGTCTCGCTCCGATGATTGAAAACGTTCACTTCGTAGAGCTCGTCGAGTAGAACATTTATGCACAAAATTAGCTTAATTGGATATCATTAAATGCCTGATCAGAACTCATATAACTCTCGGTCCATGGGTTACAGTAGATTTAATCCAGTGTTTCGGATCCATTCTTTTCAAGATAAAAAGGTTCCAATCAGGCACTTAATAATATCCAATTAAGCTTATTTCTTGCATAGTTGTTTTACTCTACGAGGTGAACGCTTTCGATCATCGGAGCGAGACCGGAATGCGCCCAGAATTCGGGCACAGCCGCGCGCTGCTGCCCCTAAGGGGACAGCAGCGCCCCCGCGTCCCTCTCCACCAAACACGCTTTTCACAACGGCCCACCACCCAACCCCAGTTTCATAACTTCCCCCCTACTGACTCTGAAAAACTTCCTCTTTCGAAAGCGGTGACTCTGCAATGCATCATCACTTGTCGTAGGTAGGTAAGGTCATTTCTTTGAACTATCTTTGCACACACAAATCTCTTCTTTTCCTGTTGTAACTCTAGTTTCCAGGACGGTTTTACTCTGTAAACCCTAGTTATTATATTATAATATCAAGCAACTGAGCATTGTTTTGAAAACTATTCATGATTGTTGCTCTCAAATGCCTATTACTTGGCTGATCCAGAAACCTTCCTCTTCCATGTGGAAACTTTATATCCTCCCAAAAGTCCTTTAACATATCCCCTCATGTGCAGCCCGTTTTGAGGTATGTTCTTTTTGGGTCTATCGTCGTTCAGTCTTTTGTTAGGTCCATCATCATGGAGTGTGGATATGGTGTTTTTTTTTTATAAAAATGCGGGGTGGAAAGGCCCCGCTTTGATACCATGTAAAAACTTTATATCCAACTCAGACAGTCAAGCTGTTAGGTGGAGAGGCCCCAACGTTACATTAAGTGATTACCCATTCCATACCCAAGCAATGTGGGATTGTCTTTCTTTAACATTCTAGCCTTAATCTAAACTATGTGGAATTGTATTCATTGATCGTTTGTTATGGTTTTATGTTCTGATTTGTTTGTATCTTAGTAGATTATAATTTAATGTTTTCGTGGAAGCCACAAATATATTTTTGTTCCATCGTAAACAATGCCTATTGCCTCATCGAGAGGCTGAGAGATAATTTGAGTTTTTGGGAGTTGGCAGCACTAGAGGAGTTCCATTTTCTTCGAAGCTCTCTCGATGCATGTCTTTTCCTATTGTAATGATTTTATTTTTTATATTCGTGATAGTGAAATTTTCTTTGTCGATCAAAAGGGGAAAAAAGAAAATAAACTGTGCCTATCCTCGATGTAATCGTAATATTAGCGCTACTGTTGAACAGAGAAAAAGACTGAACCTTTAAAAAAATTTGCAAAGTTTGGATTGATCTAAAAAGGGAATACTTCGTGTTGGTGCCTGGAATAGTCGCGAGAGATGTGGCAACAGTGAGATATGAATCATTGGCGGGTTAATACCAAATACAGAGAATGTCAACCTCACTGTAAGATGGCCTAGGAATGGGTTAAAACCCTAACACATGGTACAAAGATTGTTTTTGGGGTGTGATCATTTTTGTTTTTCATTGACAAAACATCTAAGCCAGCGTGGTATTGAACTCTTTTTTATTTTCTTTTTCTCTTTACCTTTGTTTGGCTGCCTAGAAAACCCAGGAAAATGGAAAAGCAATCCCACTTTGAGTTTTGAGTGACTGAGTTTATTTTACTTGTTAGCACATCGGGAATTTGACTGAGGAAGAACAATGGATTTAGGCACTGTGAAGAGCACATATCTATTGCTTTCTTTAATTCATACAAAAATATGCCGTGGCCTGTGGGAACCAGCAGAATTATGAACACTCGTTGATTTGGAACTTATGATACATAGTGAAAATGTTAGATAACTTGATATACATTTTTGGGCCCATTTCCTAATAGCTTAAACTTAACATGGTATCAGAGCTCTGGTTGCAAGAGGTCTTGGGTTCAAGTCTCTCTAGTTGCATTTGTTCTCGGTTTGCGTTATACTTCTCCCCTTCGCATTTGCTTTGTTCTATCTATGAAAATTTGCATCCCCACATGCAAGACGGGTTGCACGTGAGGGAGGGTGTTAGATGGTTTGATATACATCGTTGGGTCCATTTCCTAACAGCTTAAACTTTTGGGATTATTAGTAATTTAACATAGAGAAGTATTGCTTCTTGGTAATGCACCATGCTTGAATATGTGGACCAATGTTTTGGAAGCTATAATGTTAAATGTGCTAATACATGGAAAATAGAACAATGTTTTCTTACGTTGTTGATATTCTATGCTTTGAACCATAGTTCCTGGTGACAAGTTTCTTTTGGTAACAATAATTTCGTCCAGAAATGGTATTGGAATATTGGAGTTGAAACTTTGTTCTTTACATTTTGCTTATGCAGTGCTAGGAATATTTTGAGTAATGGATTCAAGATTGCCAGTACAAGGCATGAAAGTTCAGAAAATTTCCGAGGGTATGGATATTAGTGGAATTGAAGACAGGATCAGCAATTTACCTGATGCGGTTCTTTGTCACATTCTATCTTTTCTTCCAACAAAAAATGCAGTGCAAACAAGCCCTTTAGCAAAAAGATGGAAGTACCTTTGGGTTTCAGTTCCCAATATCGACTTTGAATTGCATGATCTATGGAAGAACTACAGGGGCAATCTAGAGAACTTTAACAGTTTTGAGGAGGGTTACATGAACAATTTCACAACCTTCCTTGACAGATATTTTGTTCTCCGCGAGAATTTGCGTATTCAGAAATTCCGGCTATCTTGCCACGGAGAAATTGACTTTTCGCCCTTTTATTCCTGGGTTTGTGCTGTCATAACGTGTAATGTTCGTGAGCTCGATCTTGCATTGACTAAGCGTGATATTGGTGAGTTGCCTGGGAGCCTTTTCACTTGCAAAACCTTAGTTGTTTTGAAGATTCATGGCGAATTCGTCTTTAGTGTTCCATATTATGTTTGTTTGCCAAATCTCAAGACCCTTAGTCTCAATTCAATAATATATTTGGATGATGGGCTGATACGAAAATTCCTCTCGGGCTGTCCTGCCCTTGAGGATTTGGAGATAAGGAGACCGGGATGGGATAATATGTGGACTCTTGATGTTTCTGTGCCTTCGTTGAAGAGGTTGACCTTGGATCTTCATATCCATGAGGAGGAATTATATCATGAAGCGGGTTTTAAATACAAGATCATGGTTAATGCTCCAAATCTTGAATATCTTGATTTTTGTGATTTTGTGTCGGATTACTTTTTTTTCGGTGGTCTGCCCTCTGTGGCGGAAGCCCGTGTGAAAGTCCATAAATCTTTTGAAGATTGGGATTGGAGAAAACGAGGCAACTATGGAAATCGCGTATCCAGGCTACTTCTAAGTATCTCAAATGTTCGGCGCCTGTCATTAACTGGTGATACCTTGCGGGTAAGCGTTCTTGAAAGAATTTCGTTTAATCTGTATGGGACTCGATAAGTGCTTCTTTTTACTTCCTTGTGTTTAGTTTTGTGGTTTTGTCTTTGTATAAACCATAACCGCCAACTTATGCAGTGTCTCAGCTACAGTGATCCCAATTGGGCTACATATTGTAATTTGGTCTATCTAGAGCTAGGTTTTGATCCATCGAATGGCCCAGTGCTGTTGCCGGATTTACTTCAAAATTCACCTAAACTAGAAGCTCTTGTTTTTCCAGAGGTAAGTTGGGTTTTCTGATGTTACAGATACTACAAATTTACAAGGATTGATTTAATTTGCTGTTATCTGAGATAGTGCAACTTCTCTTTTTTCATTAGGGATTGACGGTCATCGGGGAACCGGAGTATGACGTTAATAGGGACATATTCTTTGATTACCGCTGGAACCCACCAGAACGAGTGCCCGAATGTTTACTTCTTAGCCTCAAGAAAATCGAAATCCACAAGTTTTTGTGGCGATGAAGAAGAAGAGCTGAACCTGGTGAAGTACTTGTTGAAGAATGGAATGGTATTGGAGAAGGTGACGATTTGGTGTCACTACTTGTTTGGTGGTGATAATTCCTTCAGCTTTAAAGATGAATTGGAAAACTATCCCAGGGGCTCAACTAACTGTAATTTCAGACTTTATTTATTTCCTTATCTGGTACCAATCAGCAGCAGCAGCAGCAGCTGACATTTTGTTTGTCTCTTGGACCCCTGTTCGTGTCGCAGATTGTTGGTTCTTTCGAAGTCTGACTTCAGTATGTATAGTTTGTTTTTGCTCGACTGCAATATGTTTTCAAACAACCACCACCTTGATTTTGAAATGTTGATCTCCCAGACTTGGTTTGAAGCCTGTGGAATTACTTAAAAAGTGTGCCGTGCAGTGATTTCAGACTGACTTGTTTATATGTTTTTGTACTTTCCTTTTCGCTGCAGCAGTACGAGATAAAAAAAAAAGCATATATCAGCAGAATACCGATGCCTATTGCATCAGTACCATATTTCAGAACACGGCTTAGGAAGCTTTGATGGAATGTCAATCACTTGGTTATTTTTTCTAGGTTGCTGGCATTCTATGTTACTTGGGCTCTGCACGCTGCTACTTTGGATTTGAGTCGTTTGTGAGTAGTTCTCATGGACGCAGTGTCCTTCTGGCACTACCTGTTTTTCACTAAATTTGCCAAAATTCGGTCCTACCAGACGATACCTTGCATCGAGACCTTCAGCTCAATCAAATATTAATAAGTGTTTCATCTAGGAGTTTATTTATTTTCTTTAAAATTCCTGACTGAAAATTTGAACTTTTAGATCAAACGCTTACTAATCTCCTATTAAGATAAATTTTTATGTAGTCTCCTAACGAATGAATTTAGACAACATGAACGGTTCTGATTATGGTAGTGAAACACAGAATGAGCATACTCTCGCGATGGTGAATAAAATTGCTCTCGACAAGAAGCCCATGTTTTTACGAATTTCTAAACAAGTCATTCTCCTCAAATTCATTACCTAAAATAATATTTAGCCGAATAAATTGATTATTGTCATTAGCCCAAAGACAAAAAAAAGAAGAAGCTGAAAATGCACCGTCAACTTCGTGTTAATTTTGGGATTTCACCCATACACGACCCCTGTCGGCCAAAACCCCAGCCCTAAAAACCTCTGGTTTTGCTTTTCAGACTTTCCCTCCATTTATTAGTTTACACCTAAAGAGAGAGAAACTTTTTTGGGTAAATTAAAGAGAGAGAAAATTTACACGTAAAGCTTTAAACTTTCTCCTCAGTTTATGATTTTAAGCCACTGATTCACCCAAAAAGGTTAGCCCTTTGGTTTCTTCTTTGTAATTGTTTGTTTGGTTTTTTTTTTTCCTCTGCGAATTTGTTTTCTATCTACTTCTTCATTGTATGTAACTGTACTTCTTTCTCCGATCATTCTTCTTTGATGGGTTTGTTCTTTACATGGAATGGGCTGTTTGGGTTATGGAATCTTGATTCCTTATGGAAGCTGAAAATATGGTTTTAGTTATGGGTTTCTAGTACCCTTAAAAAAGAAGAAAGAAATGGGTTTCTAGTTAAGTATCCGGCAATGTAACCCCTTTGGGAGCTAATAGATTAGGTGCCGTTCCGGTTTTGGAAAAAAGTAACTTTTGAAAAAAGAAGGTAATTTCAAGCTCAAAAATAATATGTTTACGTAAATAATTTTCTTACCAATATGGATCTTGTTTGATAGATTTCATCGAGATCTTTTATACGGTGAAAAAATAAATAAAAAATTATTTTTCATTTTCATTATATTTGAGTTTGAAAATTGAAAAAAAAGAACTTTTAGAAAAAGAAGAGAAACTGGAACGGCCCCTAAGGCCGTTCCACTTTTTGGGAAAAAGAAGTTTTTGAAAAAGAATGTAATTTCAAGGTCAAAAATGATGTATTTACGCAAATAATTTTCTTACCAATATGGATCTTGTTTGATAGATCTCATTGAGATCTTTTAAACGGTGCAAAAAAAATTGAAAAATTATTTTTCATTTTCGTTATATTTGAATTTGAAATTACCTTCTTTTTTAAAAATAAGGTTTTGGGAGAAAGCGTAATGGTGGTTAGGTATTTTAACTTGTTTTTGTCTATAACAATTTGATTTACTTAGTATTATTCGTTAATATTTAGGAACATCCTCGGCTATGAACCATGGATTCAGATATTGGGAAGAGCTTAGATAGGATCAGCAAGTTACCAGATTCCGTACTGTGTCACATACTTTCATTCCTTCAGACAAAAAATGCAGTGGGAACCAGCATTCTATCAACAAGGTGGCGGTACCTATGGACTTTTGTGACCAGCCTCGACTTTGACGATTCTGTGCTCTTCCATGACGGCAATGAATTTGATGGCTGCAATGACATGGTCAATTTTAGCTTTATGAATTTCGTGAACAGAGTGTTGCTTCTCAGTGATGTGCGGTGTTTGGAGCGATTCCGACTAAGGCTAAATTCCCATCCTTAAAGATTTGCAGCCAAAGGCTTACCCACTTGGAACACCACCCTTCTGTCATAATGCATGAACACTTTTAAGGAAATAGAGTCCCACATTGCTTGGGAGTGGAATGGATATTCACTTAATAACATTTGGTACATTTTCACTCATTGGCCATTGCCAATTAGTTTTGAGTTGGATATAAAGTTTTCACATGGTATTAGAGCAGGGTCCATTCCACCCCATATTTTTAAAATTTACAATCCACACCTCACGATGACAGTGTGTGATGCCACCCAAGATCTAGCTCTGATACCATGTTAAAGCATCTAACTCCAAACCAATTGGCTATAGGTGGAGTAACCTCTAGAATATATTAACCAAGTTTGGGTGGTTTAGATGAGCGATGTGGGATTAAGTCTAACAGACAGATTAGCAAAATGGCTGCACGGTGATAGGACCCAAAAGTGGCCAAACGTGACAAACCTCAAATGTGACTACACGTGAGGGGGGATGTTTAGGAAATAGAGTCCCACATTGCTTGGGAGTGGAATGGATATTCACTTAATAACATTTGGGACCTCTCTACTCATTGCCAATTGGTTTTGAGTTGGATATAAAGTTTTCACAACATTGAACCTAATGGATGCCAATTATCATGCATGTAACACCCCATGTAGACCACTGGCTCAGTACCTTAATTTTGATTCACAAGCCACACCACATGGCACAAAATGCTTAAACCCAAGTTATTAGTGGTATCTTATAGGGTTTATTATACGCCCAAGATCACCCATGTAGACTATCGATGTCGGACGGGGTATCACAATCTCCCCAGCTTTTATGGCTTTGCGCCCTCGCAAGAGGTTGAGCACTAGAGTCACCACAGTCTTCCCCAGGTCTGTTCCCTGGTGCCATAACCCACATGGTCGCTCTAATGCCATTTGTAACGCCCCCATGTAGACTATCGATGTGGGACGGGGTATCACAATGCCATAGAAAAGTGGAGTTACCATTACCAATCATATATCTTATCCAGCCTTGAGCAATGTCCCTCAGCCTTGAGGCTGCTTGTGTTTTTTTAAAGTACTATGTAATGAATAATGATATTGAACATGTAATTTGTCAATGCTATAGATACTCACCGAGGTTGAAGATTATGTTCTACCTACTTTCCATAATTTGACCCATTTGAGGCTTGGTGTGGAAAGCGGCTCTTGCTGGAATTGGGATTTGCTTAAGGATTTTCTTCGGTGCTCACCTAATATTGAAGTTCTTATTCTTGAGGTGTGTTAAGATCAAGTTCAGATTTCTGCTATCACTCTCTCCATTTCTTAATTCTGATTTTTTCCCTGTTGTTTTTGTCATCAGGGAACGAGAATCCTTGATTCAGCCAAACTATGGAGACCACCTCCGCAAGTGCCCAGTTGTTTGGCATTGCATCTCAGGGAAATCGAGATTCCACAATTTGATGGAAAAGAATACCAGCTTGATCTGATAAAATATTTGCTGGAAAATGCCAAAGTTCTGAAGAAGATGACGATTGGTTATCTCGATTCAAGTAGCTGTGTTTGCAACCTATCAGAAAAACAAAAAGAGTCCGGTAGCTGTTTTTGCAGGGCATTTTCAGCATTTCCAAGGGGCTCAAAGACTTGTGAACTCAATATTCGTTGCCGAAATTAGGTGAGAATTTGCGTTACTGTAAGATATGGATAACAGGACTGAGGGAGCTTCTTGGAGATGATATTCGTGCTGGGTTGCAGGTCAATCCAGAATTCAAGCGCCAATCTTTTCAACCTTCTGTTGCTTTCCGTACCACTTATGTTTCAGCTTCCAGTGCTCATGCCAAGGATTCCTCTTTTATCTTTGCTGTTTCTGGGTGGTGTTGGAGCTGATGGAGTGAGTTGATGTTTCCTAGTTGTCGTAACTGTTGTATGCGTCTCTGGGGTGCTCCTAGTCTATCTTTATTTTCTTTTTGCGTTGTCAGGTAAGCCAATTCAAGTATATATCTTTGCGGTTGGTGTATGAGGAAAATACAGTTTAAAAGATTCCGAAACTTCTTCCCGTACTTGTTAATTTTGTTGAAAATGCTTTGGCCTTTTGATTTGCTATTTACCCGTTCCTTTAGGTAATAGCTGCGTAAAGTAGTTGATTCCATGTGTCTGGAAGTCTTGTTATACATAGGGCAATTTGTGCTATCCTCGTGTAACTGTCATACTATTCTTTTTAGTTCATTTCAACAATTACTTAATAGCATCAATTGATGTCAAGAAAATACCGTCATATACAGGTTGGCCTGGCCGATGTTTCCAATCCTTACTCGGCGGTCAAACAAGCTAACTAAGTGTCGTGTTCACAATGGTTGAACGGTTATTTCTTTTCTTTTTTTGTGATACATCTTATGGCAGACATCATGTGAGAAAGCGTTACAAATAACCGTTGCATTGAAACTTTTCCCTCGCAGTGAGAAGTAAGGAGGAAAGTGTCTACTGTTTACTACTAGTAGCTCTATGGTCGCATCACCCACCACCCACTCCTCCTTTTCCCTTCTCGCATGTAGGTAACCTGCTTTTTCCTGAAAAAAAAAAACAGAGTTTTGCTTTACAAAACAGAGAAAGTGCTTTCGAGAAACGGAGAAGTCAAAAAATAATTCGACAGTGACCACATTATATAGACACCATATAACATGTCACTATAATATTAGTAGTAGAATGTGGCCAATTTGTGTATCCTTGTGTTTGAAGCCACTGTCATGCTATTCTTTTCATTAAATTTCAACAATCACTTAATAGCATCAATTGGTGTCAAAAAATATACCGTCATATACTGGTCAGCCCGGCCGATGTTTCCAATCCTTACTCGGCGGTCAAACAGGCTAACTAAGTGTCATGTTCGCAATGGATGAACGGTTATTTCATTTCTTTTTTCGTGATAAATCTTATGGCAAACGTCCGCCTCCTCGAAAAGGTTTATGCATCATTGTGGTTTTTGTTATAGCCAAAGATTGTCGCGACAATTTTTTTGTTTGTTATGATTTTTGAGGTGAATTGTGCTATCTCGCAGGGAGAAGTAAGGATGAAAGTGTGAGTTTTGCTTTACAAAACAGAGAAAGTGCTTTCGAAAAATGGAGAAGTCAAAAAATAATTTTGCGGTGACCACAATATAGACACCATCTAACGTGTCACTAAAATATTAGTAGTAGAATGTGGTTCATTATACGACAAATAGAGTATGTTCTACCAATACATTGGTAACAATCTAAATGATATCCAGAGTGTGAAAAAAAATTGTGACATCCAGAGAGTGGAAAAAAATCGTGGTTGCCATAGTATTATCTGTGGAATTTTTATCCCCCTTTGACTTTTCATATCCCACATTGTTTGATAATTTTTTTTTTTAAAAAAAAAGGAGTACAAATTTGGAGTACGGAGTATATTTTTCTCTTTTACCCTTTTTCAAGAATTAAAATGACAAGTCTAATTTGGATGAAGGGCATTTTTTCGAAAGTTTAAAAATGTAATGATCGCACTCTTATTAATGAGTAATCATTTAGTGGTTTTGGCACACTGTCACTCTTTTCCACAAAAAATTCATATAGGGTTCATACCTTTGGTCCTGGGTTCCACATGAACTTGTGGTGGGGAAGGAGTTGAGGCATCACGTGGCGGTGCCTCAGGATCACCTAATAATTTTGTCTTATTAAGTTAGATTTTCAAAATGGACAACAACTACAAAAAAATTGGGATGGTAGTATATGAAGTTTTTCCTCAACTTTTAGTTTTGAATTTTGAGTAAAATACAAAGGAATTGCACCAATATGGTGTCTACCAATTTTGAAGCCTCGTTACAAAATTAATTTTCATAATTATCCCTCTAAAACTTAAGTATTTATGACTATTTTTAATTTTAACTTGACATTAAATAATTGTTATGGGTAAAATAGTACTCCATTCGTCCCAAAATATTTGTCCAATCCACAAAATGAGAACTTAAAAATAATACAAAATTTTCAAGAAAATTTCAAAAAAAATTCAATAACTTACTAAAAATCAATGAGTTCTTTTAATTTACGAAAAAGTTTAAATTTTTTGAATAAATTGTATTTTATTACAGTATTTGTTTTGCGGAAAAACCTCCTAGTAAATGTACACCAATGGCTAGGTAAACTAGCTCATAAACAGTACATATTTTTGGTTTAGCTATCAATTTTTTCTTTTCCAACCCTCTCTATTTTACCTAACACCGATTAAAACCATTTCCCCCTCTTTTCCTTTATTCTTTATCTTTATGTCGGAGGAGATCGCCGCCGATAGGTATCTCGAATCGCCATCGATTGGAACACGACCTGGACCTCGCGTCTGATTTCGCCGTCGATCGAAGTTTCAGAGTTCGTGGAAAATATAACAGCCGCTGCTATTTCCTCCACCTCTGCATAAACCCTTGCGAATTGAATCTCAAGAACCCTAGAAAAAAGAAGTCTCCCAAATCCAGAGAATCACGCAAGCAAAAACGACTCTTGGAGGTCCAAGAAATCGAGCTACTCGAATCATGGATCCAAAACGGACGGCGCAAGTCTAGTTCGAACCCGTTGTCTCTCCCGCCGCCGTCGAAGGACGCTTCGGTCGGCTGAATCGACGACACCACGTTCTCCGCCTACGCCGGGAGCAAGAGGTTCGATCAGTTGCCTATTTCTCAGAAGACGAAAGACGGGCTGAACGAAGCTCTGCATCCGTGATATCTTCGGCGCAGCGAAAACGGGGTCGGGGAAGAAAGAACCAGGCGTGAAGAAGAAGAGAAGCGAGGAGAGAGAAAATTTGTGTCAGTAAAAATCTATCTATATCTATATAATAACGAAGCTCAGTATTTGAATTCTATGTACATAAATCAAATGTCCAAATTTATCACCAAATAAATCCAAGGGCTGAGAATAGTCCTAGAGCTGGAAAATCCTATCTTCAATCTTCTCTAACATTTCCTATTCCAACTCTCTTTTGTTATAGAAAGATAGAAAACAATAAATTTCACTGTAAAAAAAGAGCCGAATTCTGAAAAGGAAGTAATTTTTGAAACTTTAGCACTCTCTCTCCGAAATAAGGCGAAATCTTTTCTAACTTTTCATATCCCAACTCTCTTTTGTTATAGAAAGTAATAAATTTTCATGTATAAATTAGTGCAAAGCAGATCGTAAATTAAACAAAATGGTAAGAAATATTTTTGTTTATCGGTTGATCAATTTCAATTTTTTTGGTGTGTGTGTGTGTTTTTGTAAACTAAACAAAAAGATAAGAAAAAAATCTGTTTGATCATAATTTAAGAAAAAATCTTCTCGTATAAATCAGTTTCGTTGGCGGGAGTCGTCAATAGTTTCGCAATTCATTTTAGTTGTGTTCAAGACGCGTTGCACCGTGCCTTCAGGCACGGGCAAACTCTAGTCTATTATAAAACAGAGCGGTTTTTCTTAAAAATGTATAGGCATTCAAACAAAAAGAGTAATGCTACGTCCACCGAAGCCAAAAGCGGTGACCGGCCACCGCACGCGTGTGGGGCCCACTCCGGGCCCCGCACGGATAATCCGAGCCGTTCAATAATTTTTTTAAAAAAAACCGAGTGGGACACGTGAGAAATCACCCCCGTCCGATACGTGTAAGTGCTCGATTCAATCTTTCTCTTTTGAACGGCTCCGATCATCTGATTTTTGTAAGTTTGGATCGAGCACTTACACGTATCGGACGGGGGTGATTTCTCACGGGTCCCACCCGGTCCTAAATTTGTGCATTGAGTTCACAGTTGCTCGGGGTATTTACCGAAGTATGGTAGCGAAAGGGATTTACCTCACAGTTTACCTAACCGGTGCAAGGCAGTTCTAGGTTAATTTGGTAGGTGTAAAATACCTAAAAGAGGCATTTGGAGAGTCTTGTACTTCCAGACCGCTATAGTCTCCACTCTCCACCTTCTACTTCTACCAAACGTCTCTCTCGAAGCAGAATTTCCCTCCATCTCCTCTTGCAGGCGCAGCCTAGGGTTTTCATCTTTGGCCTCCTCCTCCTTCTCCCTCCCTCCCTCGCGTTCTCGACCCCCCAAAGCAAAAAACGAGTCTCAAAACCCCAACAAAATCACCACCGCCACACGGCGGTACAAGGAAGAATCGACGCCCTCTAGACTCAGCAATTCGAGCCTGCAACCATGTACGGAGGAGGTCAGTACTCTGCATCTCTCACCACACACCTCTATACATACATATACGTATAGGTATCTGTTATAAGGCTTTGTTTGCTTTCTTCAAACTTAGATTCACAGAATGTTGGTTGTGTGTTTCAACAGATGAAGTGTCGGCTATAGTCATAGACCTGGGCTCGCACACCTGCAAAGCCGGTTACGCCGGCGAGGATGCCCCTAAAGCTGTCTTCCCATCTGTAAGCCTTTTGTTTCACTTACTGCTTAGTTTTGGTTTTATGTCATTGAGCTGCAATGTAGATTTCGGCACTTGTTTCGGGGTTTGTTTGAAGAAGAAAAGACTCCCAATTTAAGTTCACGGTCTTGCCCGTGTTGAATTTGCATAAAGTTAGTTAATAGATAGTGGTTAGCTGTGGGAGTGCCTTCGTAACAAATTTAGGATCTATCAAGGGTCAGAACGTTTGGTATGCATTTATGAAGGTGAAGCGGTGCAGCGGAGAGCAATTTGTCCGAAATGTAGGGTTGTAGGCTGGAGTTTTGAATCTTATGTTGTTTAAAATTTCAAGCTTTCATGCCACAAAGATGAGTATAATTATTAAACCAAATTGGGTCAATTGACTTGATTTTACAAAATTCACTTACTTTAATCATTGGTGAATGGGGAAGCCCAAAGTCATTTACTCTAGCATGCATTAGATGTTTTGGACAGTATGTGCCAAATTAACCTTTTTAAAGGAGAAGTCAGGTTCACGGAAGTTGTCCTCTCAAAGGTTAGCTTGTGGCTGTTTTTGGTTATGGATCACAATGTTGACTCATTTTGTTGGCTCCCACTTTCCGGCGTCGCAGAGAATTTCTCAGAGCTTGTTAGCTGAATGCTTTAGGAGATGATTTGGTACGTGGACGTGTAAAATCTTGTACTCGTTCAAGCTCAGATTTTTTTAGATAGAATAGAATATACAGTTCCTGTTGGAGTCATTCTCGCCTGTTCACCAAAGCTCGGACTGCCAACAATGGTGGCAGTCATGAGTCCCCCTGTACGGAGAACACGTGGAAAGATGCTCCACCGGGAAGCTTTATACACAAAAGGATGCCTCTTCAACTTGTGGTTTTCCGATGTGGGATAAATGAACACCAAAACAAACCCTCTTCAATATGTGTTTTTTCAAAGCTTCTAGTCCCACATTGGACTATTAGCAAATGTTAGTGGTGGAGAACACATAATAATAAGAGGGTCAAGCCTTGCACCATATCTTCGTGAGCTGGGCACAATTCTTTGAGCCATTCGAGCCTAGCTCAAGCCAGAGAAACGTTTCACGAGCCGAGCTTGAGTCAGAATTTTACAGCTTGAGACCGAGCTGACCCATTATTTGACGAGCCAAGCCTGAACATCCCAAATCTCGGCTTTGTTTATAGCCCTAGATACGCATACGCTAAATAAGTAGCCAGACCTTAAAAAAAGAAAAAAGAAAAATCATGTTTTCGATGTATTTTGGATAAGGCTAGGATATGGTTTGAATATGGAAGGTTTTCTTTCTCCCCTCGGTCCGGTGGCGCAAAAACGTAATTTTGAAGTCTTAATTGGTTCCCAAAGTACATTCGTAGGCAAAATAAAAGAAACACGGTGTGGTATCTTGAATGAAGAAAAGCCCCAGTGTTTGTTAATTGTTACCCTCCTGTTGCGTACCAGAGAATGAGCAAGGAAGAGAAAAGGGGTCTCAATGCAACAACTCTTTCTGAAAGTAGCTGTGTGAAGACAAAGAAAAAGATTAGACAACTCATAACCCCAACTTGTTTCTTGTTACAAACTTGATATTGATAAATCCGCAACTGTTACAGCACATGAGGAAAAAGAGGATCAGATTGAGTTGATGTTGGCGAAGGTCTGCTTAATATGATTTTTTGGTGTTTGCTTTGTTTTGGTATGGTTTGGTTGTGGCATGCGTCCGGTGTTCGATATTAACAACTATATCAATGCTCTCTAGCTTTTCGTTTTAGTTTTAATGCATAATAGAGTGATAAAATTAATTTTGACATATGTATCCTAGCTTTATCGGTATCCAATTTTTTTGGTTTCTCCTGTAAATGAATGTATGAGTATCCTGTATCCATATCCATTATTCGGAGGTTGTCTGTAGTAATTACCTCATTATCCATGCGGAGATGTAGGAATGCTTGCAGCCTAGGTGCTATATCGTCTTGGAATCTTCTAGTAGTTACTATTGTTAAGTTACCAACTCTCCCAAAAGCTTAAGCTGTTAGGAGATGGGCCCAAAAATGTATATAAAGCTATCTAACACCCTCCCTCACGTGCAACCCCGTCTTGCACGTGGACATGCGAATTTCCATAGACAGAACGAAGCAGAATACGGAGCGAAGAAGCATAATGCAACCAGGGAACAAATGCAAACAGAGAGACTTGAACCCAAGACCTCTTGCAACCTGAGCTCTGATACCATGTTAAGTTACCAACTCTCCCAAAAGCTTAAGCTGTTAGGAGATGGGCCCAACAATGTATATCAAGCTATCTAACATCTATGTAATGTATTAGTTGATTACTGCTTCTCCTTTTTTTTTTTTTTTTTTTCCGGATACAAATGTAACATCTTGCAGATATGTATATTTTCCTGTTATTAATACTGTTGGTGATCGTGATATTTGAATGTTTTTGAAGGTTGTAGGATCAATTGATCAAATGGAACTTGATGACCCTGATAATTTGGATAAGAATTCTGAATCTATTCCAGATTCTAAGAGTGTTGTTAGGCCTTTTGACGCAGAGAAATCCAAGAGCAAACGCAAATTATATGTAGGATCTCAGGCCTTAGGATACCGTCGGGATCATATGGAGGTCAGATCAGATTACATCAATCGAGTATTGTCGGTCATATTTTTCAATAGTTTAATGTTTTGTAATTTTATCATATCTTATGGTCTTTCATCAGGTGCTGTCACCCATAAAGGATGGAGTTGTCGTTGATTGGGAAATAGTTGAGAACATCTGGGACCATGCCTTAAGGTTTGTAGTAATCTTTTTGATGTAGTGGATGCTCATATTGTTTTTGTATCAATTGTTTGATGTTTTTGTGAACCAGATAGCCAAATGTTTTCAACTTCGTTTTTGTCTTTCTTGTCTATCTGACTCACTGCTTGTACTTGGCTTTCAGCCATATCGAAAACATCTTCTATGGGGGGGATATAGTTTCCTCAGGTCTGGAACCACTGACATCTGAATATCACTAGTGGAAATATCTCTCCTTCATTTAGTTGTCCTTTTGGTCTGTTTCATGGGATTGGAAGAAGTTGGGGGTCAAGAAAGTAATCTTGTTTCCAGTACTAAGTTAAATTTTTCAAGAGAATCTTCTGGGAACACCTTTGGGAAGGTACAGGAAGAGATCAGTGACGTCCTTGTACATTTTTTTAGAAAATGCAACTTTCAAAATATTCAAACTCGAATAGCCACATCTGTGGAACTTAATATTTCCCTCTGCAGCATTCATGTTTTTACTAAACACAACCACACTGACCCTTGACCTCTTTATTGCCTACTTTAGGAATATAGTCCTTCGGGGAGGTGAAAGTTCAAATTTCCCTCGTTCTCAGTAGGTAGCCTGATCTTATTATCAAGGGGTGCTATTTACTATTTTTGCTCCCACTAGAAAGAATGATTCTGTCCTGGAAAGAGTAGAGAAAGTTTGTAGATTGAATGCTTTGGAAAACCCTCTGGAGCTCACCTGTATAGAAAACCTGTTCAATCTTCAGAAATTAGCCTCTTGGTAAAGTCAGAGTAAGTTTAGTTCCTCAATTGGAAGATCAATTGGCAAAATTTCACCAAGCGGCTTTGACTTCGATTATGCATATTCATTTACTGACTTCTCTTCGAAAACCATAATTACATCTATACCACTGGAGCACGTTATCTTCCCATCATATGTAGCTTTGGCTGTTTCCATATTTCTGGTCTTAAACTTGGGCCTATCTTGGAGAAACCTAATAATTTCTCCAAGTACCGTTATTTTTGAACACCGAAGTGTCATAGACTCCTCTAATTGTTTACTAATTACTATTCTTTAAAACGATTCTCTGGATATTTCAAGCGTCTTCCCTGTAATGCTTACTGAGTTTCTTGTGCTTTGCATAACTGCTATGTTTAGAAGTAGATACGAGGTCTTGAAAGATGCATGTTACGTGAAATTGTTTTATAGTCCCTCATTGATTGACAAGCCAATTATATTCTGTTCCATACATTTTGAAGGGAGTTGTTTTTTTATTGAATACCTATGTTTGATTGTTTGAATTATTAGCAACAATGATATCTAAAGTTGGACAAAATTACTAAGGCCATTCTTTTTGTTGGGTACCAAGTTCTTCTGAAATGTCCCTGCTTTTGTCCTTGAGTTGAGAGTGAAATAGAAAGCAATTGTGTTTTATGCAATTCCTGTTGTATGAGATCATTGATATAACCAATGGATCTTATGGCTGATAATTCCTTATTTGAGTCAGACGTGGAACACCTGTTAAGCCAATTTGCGATAGTACATGTCTATTTTTTCTTTAAAAACCCATAACCCTTTATGCATAATGGTTTTTATGTTGTGCATGAATGGGTTGGAGCAACTCTAATTTGTGGTTGTTTGTTCTTCTGCTTTCAATTGATCAAATAACACATGCTCAATATTGCATCTGTTGTCTGGTTTGAAAAGTATTGATATATTTGTACAGCAAAAGAATAAAGTCTTGTGTGATTCCAGAAAGTTGAATTTATATTTTTTTGATAAGTAATAAATTATATTAGAGATAAGGTATTAAGGGAATGCCACTTGTATACAAAAGAAGGCCATAGAACAAAAAGGCCCTATACATTGCCACCGGAATGGAAAAGCTCAAACTAGTCTAAAAATTGGTCAAGGGATGGAAAACAATCTCCCTTGTCCCAACTGTACAAGCTATTCACCAAGAAAGATTTTATCCTAGCTAGAGGTTTTTCCACCCCATCAAAAACTCTCAAATTTCTCTCGCGCCATAAGACCCACATCAAACAAAGCGGGATCATGACCCACAAATTCTTCCTTCTCCTGCCCAACCTAGCACCCCTCCAAGCAATAAGAAGTTCCATGACATTTCTCGACACACTCCATTGTATCCCAAACCAAGAAAGCACCAAAGTCCAAAGCTCCCATGCCACCAGACAATGAATGAGCAGATGATCAACCGTCTCCGCATCCCGTTTACATATACAACACCAATTGACAATGATTTTCCGCCTCCTAATCAAATTGTCAATCACAAGAATTTTGCCTTGGGCCGCACACCACACAAAAAAACTCACCTTCAACGGCGCCTTAGTTGAATTTATATTGGTCTATATTTTGTGGAAACACTCAATCTCTTTCTTTGTTTCTTTTTTTTCTGGAGCTTTTTGCACTACCCTTTTATCTTGTTGTACTTGAAGTATTCTGTGAATATCCTACTTATGTTGTCGTCCTTTGTGAATTTCAGGGATTGTCTACTGATTGATCCGAAAGAGCATCCAATGCTACTCGCAGAACCATCCTCTAACAGTCAACAACAAAGAGAGAAGTAAGCATGCAGCTAGAGCCCTGTTATTGTTTTGATGCTATATATGCCATCTTTTCTCAAATTTGAACTGTTTTTTAAAAGCTGTTATTATGGGTTGCCGCAATCATTAGATCTCAGGCATTCTGTCTGATACACCTCTTTGTTCGTTGAAGTTGCAGCATTTTGTTGGTTATATCCTTTTAATGTTTTTCTTTAAAAGTTCTGGTTGTCTGGTCAGAACCAGAAACAGATTGTTCCAACTTGGTGTGCAGCGTGTGCTGTAGATCCTGTTTTATTGCTTTACCCAAAGTCAACAACTGAATACAAGGCCAGTTAAGTTCGAAGAAGTCCTTCATGTTGAATGGTGAAGCAGTTTGCACATTTCTTATAGGCAATTGTGTTAAAAACAGTCTTTTTTCTGAAAGTCGATTGTCCTTGGCATGGTTGTCGGAATCTTGCGGTTCCTGACTTGGTTCGCGTTTGATTCACCATTCAGGCGTAAATCCGTAGGAATATGTTATTGAATCTATTTTGGTAGAGAACCTATTCGGGATCAAATTCACTCTTTAGGATATGTTTGATTCCTAAAGCTGTCTAGTCTGACAATTCCAATCAGTTTTTCAACTTTGTTTTTTGCGTGAAAAAGCCAGAATACAAATCAAGGTGTTTAGTGTGAAACTAACCAATTGCCCTGCGTACTTTCCTTTGGTGATGGAGGATTTAATAGATCTTGTATCTACTTAGCTATGAAGCACAGATACTCTATTTTGGCATCCGTATCACATATCGTATCCATATCGGATACCGATACTCTCCGGATACGTATCTGATACGCTTTTTAAAGTATCCTGCTTTTAGAATTATTTTTGGGTATCCCGATATGTTTCGGATATATGTGGATACTCTCGGATACACTTCGGATACGTATCCGATACGTTTTGGATACGCACAGATACGTGTTGGATACACTCGGATATGTTTCGGATATGCGCGAGGGTAAATATGTTATTACTTAAAATATATGGGTTAAAATTGCAAGTAGGACTATATTTTTCTTTTTCTCCCACCAATCGACACCAGAAACACACCGACGATATCCTTTCTCTCGACAACCTTGTAAGTCTCTCGTCTCTCTCGTCTCTCATCTCTCTCTCTCTCGTTGTGTGTATGTAAATATATATATATATATATAACGAGTCCCCTTCTAATAAGGACCACCTCATTTTAATAAAATGAGGACCTCCCTTTTCTGATTGAATTTTGATGATCCGAGCCGCTCAATGTGTTCAGAACGTGATTTTAAGGGTACCCGCGTGAAATCAGCAAAAAAAAAGACCTGGAAGAGCTTCATCCGAGCAGTTTTTATTAATTTTTTATCGAACGGTTCAAATAAAAACTGCTCAAATCAAGCCCTTCCCGGTCATTTTTTTTGCCGATTTCTCGCGGGTACCCTTAAAATCACGTTCTGAACACATTGAGCGGCTCGGATCATCAAAATTCAATCGGGAAATGGAAGAAATGGGGTAGTCCTCATTTTAGGTCCTCATTTTAGATCCTCATTAGAAGGGGAGTCTATATATAACTATATAGATACAGTTATATATATATATAACAATACGTGAATATATCTGTGTAATGGAAAACTTTAATCATCAATGAAATTTTAGGAATTAAAAATTATATATAATATTTTTTTATTTACTTTTATATTCAACATATCCCCCAACGTATCGTATCCTTCTTTCTGGAAAAATCACGTATCCGCGCAAATACGCATCCGTACCCCATATCTGTTCTTCTTAGGTTTGCGCTAACACTATAACAGAGGACTGGATACAAAGTACTTGCAAATTAAGCAGAGGTCCTTTTGTGGTTTAGAAATACTTAGTCTGGACTCTTAACAGGTTCTTAACACTTATTTTTCTTAATTTTTTTTTGAAGGGAAAAGGTTGACTATCTTGCTGTTATTTCACTAGAGTCTTTTTCATGCTCTAAGTCCCTTGTGTATTTATTGTGTTTTTTCATAAAATCTTATGGTTTTTTATGGGATTTAGACACACATCTCTTGTGATGACGTTAATGTCTTCCCAACTAGATGGTGTAATCACTTCCTTATGAATTTATAAGAGTTTTTTTTTTTTTTACCATAAGTCTATTGTTTGTTGAATCTTCCGATTCTCAATTACAATTTGGTTCTCGATTCAGATTTTGATTAAAGATTCTCAATTTCACAATAATGATCCTTGGTATAAGAAATCTGAAGAATATTTGCATTGGGCGCTGATTAGGTCAGGGAATGGTTCTTGTATAATTCTTTTTGATAGGATATGTTAAATGTAGGGGTAGCACTGATAGATGATAAGATTAGAGAAAATAGCTTAAGGTGGGTTGGACATCTCTGTCGCAGATGGTATGAGATAGTTAGGAGCAGTGATATGGTTAGCACTAGGGGAGGGGTAGACCAAAATTGATTTTAGATCGGGGCGTGCGAAGGATCTAGTTTGTTGAATATCACGGAATACGAGTTTTGGCTGGTACAGGTTAACGTAACGCGCCCTCGACCGAACTTAATGGAGAAAACGAATTCATGTTGCCGACCCTAATGGATTAGGATGTTAGTTGTAGGGCTCTGGGTGGTTTGATTACATTGAATGCTTGGGACTTTGAGCCTTTTATGAGAAGCTATGATTTTTACAAGTGAACATAAGTCACCACAGAAATGTAACATTTGACAAATGATTTTGACTTTGATTCTTCTGAGGTGGGATAGTGTTATTACTCATGTACTTGGCTATATTTGTGCTTTGACCCTGAATTTGTAAATGCAGCACTCAAATTCAGTCGTTCCTCCATTCCATGGAGAATTGTTAGACGTTAAAGAGGCATGAGATTCACTTTCTTTCTATACAAGTTTTGGAGGTTTTACAAAAGATTGTTTATTGAAACCTCCTTACTATGGACAAAAAGGATGGAGGAGGGTGTAAACACAGAGAATATTGCCTAGTTTTTTTCAGGGAAATTTTTCTTATGTATTTTTTTTTATAGCTGTATGGTAAGACTTGACGAGACAGGATTAGAAATGAAACGGTTCGTGAGATGGTAGGTGTAGCACCCATAGAAGAGAAGTTGAGGGAAAATAGGCTAAGGTGGTTTGGGCATGTCTACCATAGACCAGGAGATGCAGTAGTTAAGAGAGCGGATATGATAGCTTTGGGTAGCAATGCTACGGGGAGGGGTAAACCTAAATTGACATTAGATGCTGTGGTGCGCAACGATATGAGTATAGTAGATTTGTGTGAACAAGTGGCCCTTGACAGAGCTCAATGAAGGAAAAAGATTCATGTTGCCGACCCCAAGTGATTGGGACATAAGGCTCGGTTTGGTTTGGTTATTATGGAATATGGAATGAGATGGTTTTAATCTATGCAATGGAGATTATGAGTTAGTTTACCGAGGATGAGGTTTCGATGTTATTCAGTTGGAAGCTGCTGCCCACTTGTTCTGCACAATGCAAAAAGGGTTGTTCACTAGTATAAAGAGACATCTCAGTGGCCTATTAGTTGAGAGGAAGTGTGACTCTACATAGAGCAGATGGCAGGACAAAGGATCGTGTACCCATATCCCAAATAGTTTGAAGACAGTCTTTGTTGAATGTGTAAAACTTCTCAATTGTTAAGGAATCGTGGTCTATCACTTCCTCCTTGGTCTCTTGATACTTTCTCCTTCTAAAAGCCCAATTTTCTATTTGAATCTTTGACAATTAACTAAAAATGATTAATGCGTTGGAAGGTTTGATAATGAATACAAACGTAGATGATGTGAGAAACATTTTCAATTTGACAAGCTGTTATTTTCATCAGAGGAATGTGGTTGTCAGTGAGCTTCCACATCATCAAATGACTTGTAGACCTGCTTCAAGAATGCTAAGGCTCAAGTTTTAGTTTGACCACATCTTCTAGCATCTATATTGTCTGATGTTAGATTTGATAAGCTACAACGTGAAATCAGTTGTGTTTTCTGGTAACTTAATTTACTGAAACAACCAATTACAGGATCGTAGGGGCATACCCCGGAAACACTACATGGAAAAGCATCCAATACTAATCACACTTGAGCTAACACCAACTCAAAACAACCCCCTTCCTTGCCAACCTAAGATCTCATATGACCTAGAAGATCTCTTAGGAGCTAGAACCACACACACCCATGCAAACTCTAACACCACATTTTACAATAGTATAAAAGAACATTAAAAGAGATTTCGATTCGTACGCAAAAGTCCATTATTATCAGACTTCTTGACATGCCTATATTCATTCAAAGTGATTTTAGTTATTGTTTTCTTTGTTTTCTCTTGATAATAAATGAACTGCCTAACTCTAGTTAACTCACCCTGTTTTTGGTATTGTAGCCTGCAGCATATAGCTATTTGTTTAGGAATTACACTTATCACTTTTCTGACAGGACAGCGGAGCTTATGTTTGAAAAGTACAAAGTTCCTGCCCTATTTTTGGCGAAGAATGCTGTATGTTCCTCATTCCATCTTTTAGGAAGTTAATTTTCGATGCGAGTCAACAAACTGTTATTTCCTAATCTGCTTTCTTCTCTCCCTTTTTTGAAATCATTGAAGTCCTTAAATGGGTATAAGTCTTGTTGTATTCCAGGTTCTCACATCTTTTGCATCAGGACGGGCTACCTCGTTAGTTGTTGATAGGTGGGACTTTCTATACCTCTTACCACTTGACATTTGATCTTTGAATCTATATGCAGCCAATCTTACCCTTGTTACCACGTATTTGTGCCTTCGAACAAATTAAACATTATCCATGCATTCTTTTTCTGGTAGTCTTGTGAGTTTTTGGGTAATGATTGCATAGATAATTTCTGAGATTTCTTAGATGAACATATAAGTTGGGAAAAACCTTAATGCAATGGTACTGATACTCTATATGTGCTGTTAGATTTAAGTTATCTCCGGGAATTTAAAGAGAAATAGGTAGGGTGCTATCGCTTGTTAATGGGGGGTTTACTATAAGGGCATGGATTTGACGTTTAGAAAAAATTACCTTGAAAATTAGTTTTACAGGTTCGTAAAAGATGTTCAGATGAAGAGCAGTTAGGAGCCTCTGGTTAGCAAGACTGTGTTCTCTGCCTTTTATAATTAATGATACTTTCAGGAGAAATGATGGTAATGAGTAATTTTCATGTGAGAGAAATGAAATATTATGTTCCCATAAAATTTTAATTACAAAGGAATCATTTTGCTGTTATGTTTTGACATCTCTATCTCTCTTACTGTGCAATATTATTATCTCCTGATGTGTACCAACGATTCATACGGTCAATGATCCCAAAATTTACAGTCGTTTTAGGTCCTATTAGAAAAGTTGTCCATCTGATTGTTGTAATTAGATTGGTCACTTTTCAGCCTATTGCCATTGTTTTGGGAGCTTGATATTTACACTGTTTGGACTTTGGCCATTACTTTGTTTTGCTTTTGCTCTGGGACAAGTGATCACTGACCAATGTTTTTTGGGCCTTGTCAATTATCAGCTATTGTAGCCTGAACAACAATAACCAACAGTGTCCTATACCGAGGCAAATTTCCCTAATCAATTTATAGGGGAAAACAAACTTGTTTTTTTGATTAAATTACCTTTTTATTCCTGAATCTGCTTATGCAGTTTTGCGATTCGTTGTATGTTACAATTCTAATATTTTATGATTGATGGCTAAACTGGGACTAACCAGTCGTATTGCCATACCTTTTAACTGATTCAGTGGCGGAGGATCAACTACCATCGCCCCTGTACATGATGGCTATGTTCTTCAAAAGGTAATCCTCTTAATCAACTGAAAGATGGCTTTCCAATGGCTTTAATTCGATGTTTTTGTCTTTTTAATTTATTATAGGCCAAACTTTTAATCTGGAAATCGGGAGGTCAGTATGATAGTATCTTATGGCCAAGGCCTTCTAGTGACTTTAGGAGCTTCCTTGACCAATGAGGCAGTCTCGAAGCATTCAGAGACCTTGGTCAAGCTACTTAGACTCTTTGATTCTTGCCACTTGCCAGCGTTGCAACTTTGAGTTCTGTGGTTGGTGTAATCTCTGGGAGGTGATGCATCTTTTGCGACTCTCTTCTTGAGTTTTCTTACAATTTTGAGGCCACATTTTTTTGTTTATCGCCAATTTACCCCCTGGACAACGTTTTTTCTTAAACCATTACAAGTGGTTGTGAACTTCCCATAGAGTCCCAAGCAGGTTTGGAAAAATAAAAGCGGCATCAAGTGGGTAAGAAAATCACATCATCCTTATTGTGGTAATATGTTACCCAAAAAATGATAATATCCACTTGAATTATGTATTGGAGCACGCCTATTGAAATATGGCACACTTATGGTTTGGTGAATTTAGCGATCTAAAGTGACCTCGAAGTTTTTCTTATATAAGTTAGAGAGACGGAGGTTTAACAAGACAAAATACAGAAACAAATTGCTCATAATGCTTTTAGAAATGTGTTTTACATTACCTTTCATGTTCTATTTTTCTGGATGTTTATCTTTCACAGAATGGTGATTCTAATTTTGTTATCTAATTTGCTTACCCATACTAACACCATTCAGCGCATGTGGCGCACCACGTTTCACTCCTCGGACTGGAGCAATCTGCGTTCTAGGTTACATTGAATGGGATAATGGGGGAAAGCTTGTCATAACATCTTGAATGCATCTAATCCTGATCGTTGGCCATTTCCTTGTACTTTGGTAAAACAATATCAATTACTTTTACCAATAATCCAACATCATCGACTATCTGTTCCCTGTACTTATTTAAGGGTTCCATCGGGTGCCAATTATGAATGCATGGGAAAGTAGCTAGTCGATCGCTATTGGAGTATGTCCTTTGTCAAAGCTTGCCCCTAATCACTGGGATCAAGTATCTTTCTTATTGTCCATGAAGGGTCAGATGGACCAGCCATCACCCAAAAGATTAGCGCCTTTTATTACGTAGGACCCATTTGCTTTCTTACTCGAAGCCCACAAAGGCCTCAAGATTGGGGATATGTTCTACTCCTTCAAGGATCTAATGCACAATCCGCCTCCTTATTTAACATTTAATATTTTTCTGTTTCCTGACATATTGGTTTTTGCTGTCAATAGGCTGTGCAATCTTCACCAATTGGGGGAGAATTTCTATCTGATTGCTTAATGAAAAGCTTGGAAAGCAAAGGCCTTACTGTGAGTTACTAATTTTATTTGTTGATAAGGTTAATGGTACGGAATAGCTATGCTTCGGCTAAAGTATTTTTTGTATTTTGGTTGCAGATAAAACCGAGATATTCTTTTAAGAGGAAGGAAATACGGCCTGGAGAGTTTCAGGTTATTTTTGGCCTTATTTCGTGACATTGACACTTTTCTGCATCACAAATCGATATTTCGTTTTCCATATTGAAAAGATAGACACATTTTGTGTGTGTATATTTTGCAGTTAGCATAATTCATGGTTATCTCATAATTTAGATTGGCCATTTCATTACCTCTTGTTTCTTTTATAGGTGTTTTGTTCTATTCCTTGTCAAGAATTGTGAAAATAATAATTGCCTTTGACACATCACACAGTTGCCTGGATGGTTCACATTAAGCGCAGACTAGGCCCGCCAACTGTGCTTATATCTGACACCCTTTGGTTATATCAACAGCAGCAACTGCGTTTAGTGTCTATGCGATTTTGACGGAATACATAACTTCCCTACAAGCGATAAGCAATGATTTCTTTCTTTCTAAACCACTCACCGTAGTTTCTGTAGGGGCTTCTACATAGTTGCCTAATCTTTGCTTTAAGTGTGAATTTAGTGAAGCTAATATATTTTAATTCTTGCACTCTAGGGTTTTGTGAATTAATCTTAGCCCAAGGACATCTGCTTATCCATTTACCGATCAGACACTAACCTATCCACTGGACCCTATTTATAAGAGAATAAGAAAAAAAGATACCGTTAGAGTATCCACAATGGCATCACCGAAGTTAAAAGATTTCTAAATTTACCAATATTTGCTTAACCAAAATTAAATGATTTCTAAACTTACCAATATTTGCTCACAATGGTATAACCAAACTTAGCAACCCCTTAACCAATAACCAAATTTTGGCATTTGGATAACCAAAACTAGCAACCTTTTCTCTTTGGATGATCAAATTTAATGGAGACCACACTCTCTCTCTTTCCTTTCTCTCTCCTCCTACCACTATCAATGGACCCACCCACTTACATTTTTTTTCAACTCTCTCTACTAAAAATGAGTTTTTGATTATGCACCATTGTGGGACTTCACATTGTCAATATTAGCAACTCCTTAAATGGATAACCAAAAGATGAAGTGGCAAGTTTTGATTATCCAATTATGGTTATGCCATTAGAGATACCCTTAGGTTGAAACCAATATCCAATGTGAATTGTTCATTTCCATAAATATGGATGCATGCCATCTTTTTCCTGTGATGATACTTTGATTCAGTTGATGACTGACTTTCTTATGTCCTTTTCGAATACACTTCTGATTTACAGACAGTGGATCTTGATTTCCCAAATACGACAGAAAGTTACAGGCTGTACTCACAGGTCAGTGACTTGCCACAAATTTCCCCTTTTCCTTTGTCACTTCCCTCTTATTTCTACTGATTGTTCTTTTATTTTTGGTGGCAGAGGGTAATTGCCGGTGATATTAAGGAATGTGTGTGTCGAGCTCCAGACACTCCTTATGATGGTCTGTTCTCCATTGCAATCTTCCATCTGTTGTCTCCTGAACTGTTTGCGGCCATTGTTTGCTTGTTGTTTCGATGTTTCATTTTTTTGGGAAGCTTTTTTCTATAAAGCCAAAATATTTTTGGCTTGCGGTGCAAAATTGTCGTTCGTGTGTGTTTTGTGAAATATGGTAATTCCGCTTTTGAGTCCTTGGCGATGTTCTGTTCATAATGGATTTTAGTCCTGGCATGTTTTTACTTGTGGTTATGTTCATTTTGTATGGGTAGATTTGATCCATTGTGAATTGGTGTTCCAAACATCTGTCTGGACAACGCATGGAAACCTAAACTATTTATACCTTCTCTTTTCTTGGATGAATTGCTAAAATTTATCCGATAAAAGGAAGAGGTAAGCTTGGATACGTGATATCATGCGAATGCCGGAAGTAAGGATACTGCTAATGGGCTGCAATTCCATTGGGTTCTTTCTGTCTTGTCTAATCGACAACTGACGGTGTCAATGGGCTTTTGGCTGTATCTTTATTATCTTTTATGCATCTTACATATATTATTTCATATATTAGATGTAATGTGTTTCCTTGTTTCATCTATGAAGATTTGAAGGCGTTAACCCCATGAATACATACTCATCCTGTATACTTTCTTTTGCAGAGAGTTCCTATTCAAACATTCCAATGACACCATATGAGCTCCCTGACGGGCAGTAAGTTTTATTCAAATCTTTCCTGGGAGTTTCTTTAGAGAATATGGTCACAACCTTTTTTGCTTGCTTTTATTTTCCCCACCGTAAGAGTAGTCTAATCGCCATAATCTCATGAGTTGCATTTTAAACTGCTGATGTTCATTGGTTGAGGTCTCTCAGTGCCTGCTGTGTAGGCAAACAGCTTGTTTGTGTCATGGCTAAATTCAACTTGAACTACCGTATGGTAGTTGCTTCATTGTTTTGTTTTTAGTATGTTTATGGGTTTTTTTGACAATGTTTAAAACTTCTAAAGTTTATCTTCTGCTTAGATTCGAAATCCCTTATATTCACTTCACTTTGCATGACCAGGACAATAGAAATTGGAGCTGACAGATTCAAGATTCCTGATGTGCTATTCAATCCATCTTTGGTTCAGGTTAGTGGCTCAAATAATTGGTATTCCGGCTGTTAACTTGCTCTTTTTGAAAGACCACAGTTGCATTCAGCTAGTCTGGAAGTGGACAAAATTCCAGAAACTTAAGGAGATGCCACAAAGTTTAGAGATGGTTTTACAAGTCTTCAAATTGTTTATTCTTCAGAACAGCTTCTCTTTCCTATCTATACAATTATGTGAAATACAAGCGTTCTGCTTGTCATACTTTTGATTTGAGCAACTGACCTTCTGCATGTGCCCAATGATCGTTTTGCCCATTGAACTGCTGCTTCAGTGACCACTTACCTTTTTTTCCCCCGGGTAAATCAGTGACCACTGACCTTCTACTTGGGTATTTAATGAAAAGTAATATAATCTCATATTCTAGTGACATTTCCCGCCCTGGATGCTGAACTGATCTACAGTATGCTACCACACTTTTGTATTCCAATAAAATTGGTATGACATCTCCTTTAACATGGTATTTTTTTGCTTGTGATCTTTATCTCAGACTATTCCGGGCATGGAAAGTTTTGTGGAGACTGCTGCTTCAGTACGAGGCCTGCCACAAATGGTAGATTGCTTTCTTTAAATGCACATGTTCATTGGCTTGGACATGGGCTTTCCTGTACTATTTTTTTCTTCTCTCCTTTTAGTCAACTAATTCCTCTGAATTGATGCAGGTCATAGAGAGCATTAACAAATGTGATGTGGATATTCGAAGGGAACTGTTCAGTAGTATACTGGTAAAGTTATTACTTTATGCCTCCTTGATTTTGATACTTTTTGTTACTTATTTTCGTCTATGTTGCGCGGACTCGCCCAAAACTGTGGAGTACCCGTGTCGACACGATCCGACACGGGTGCGGGATGTGAGTTGGGTACGGCTGTGATGCTTAGATGCAGGAATCATCCATTTCGGACTTCAATCGCCAGATTCGTCTTCAACAGTCAGAGCTCCAGTGATGGAGGGCGTGGCCGCCGGCGAGGAAGAAGAAGAAGAGAGAGAGAGGATCAACAGATCCTTTTTGTTGGAACCAGAAGAAGAAGAAGAAGAGAGATCCTTTTGGGAGGCGTACCGAAATAGCTGACGATGGTCGCCGGAGACAGGTGAGGGTCGACGACGGTTGCCGGAGACAAGGCGATGGCCGGCGAGGATCGCTGGTGACTGGGCTATGGGCGGCGATGGTCGCGGTCGAAGATGTCCACAGGCTGCGAGATGAGAGAGAGAGAGAGAGAGAGAGAGAGAGCGGGGGGAGGTGTAAAGATGCGTAGGCTTTTTTTTTATCTGCAAGCTGTGTTTGAGATGCGTAGACTGTAAGCTGTGTTTGAAATTAAAGTTTGAAATTCTTTATTTTACACATTCAACCCTACAGTATTATAGTATGTCATCTTTATCCTTAAAAGTTAAAACACTCAAAAATAAGGAATTGACCTTACAATTTCCACACCCCATCTTTTAACTTATTACTCTGGAGCCCACCATCTTTTCACTTATGACTTATCTAACAAAAAATTTCATAATATATATAGTATATCCCTGAATAATATAAATAAAAAATACATATCCAAGAAATACATATACTATTTTTTATAACTAATATAAAAATTTCTATTTATATATAAATATTCAGCGAATCCCTGCACCCGTGTCCAAATTCGGATACATATCCCCAAATCCTCTATTTTTAGCTTTGAGGTGTCCGACCCTTGGATATGTACCCGCACCCGATTCCCGTACCCGAGTCCGAGTAACATAGATTTTCGTAACCTAAGTTTTTTATTTTGTTCTGATGATCATGTTTGATAACTGTTCTATTACACATTTTTCTTTTCTTTTCTCGCTATTATATGGATTTTTTCTCATAAATTAAGACTTTGAACACTTCGATGAAGTTTCTTGCTTTAATTTCCTTCGAGTTACAAACTTGTGCTTTAACGTTTGCTCATCGTTTGTTGCAATTATGATGCGCTTATAAGTCTTGTACATATATCATGTGCATGGGCGACTGGGTGGCGAACTGTCAAGTGATGCAATATGAGATAAATGCGTGGCAAGACTCTGCGAGATAGAATTGTATATGAAAAATGAAATGGTAAGGATATCTGGATAGCATCAATAGAAGATGAGTAACATGCGAGTAAGATGAGCGCAGCTGAATGAGAATGATGAGATAAATGCGCGTCAAGACTCTGTGAGATAGAATTGTATATGAAAAATGAAATGGTAGGGATATTAGGATAGCATCAATAGAAGATAAGATGAGAGGAAATGGATTAAGTTAGTTTGGACATGTCTATCGTTGATCATTCGATGAAGTCGTTAAGAGGAGTGATATGGTGACGGTAGATGTTTACACCTAGACTTTAGAGGCGATAGTCTAAAAGGATCTAGGTTTTTCGGATATTAGGGAACAAGATGCCCTCAAAAAAGCTCAACGGAGCCAACTCCAATTTATTTGTAAGGCTCGGTTTGGTTCTAAGTGGTGCCATGTGCTTTTAAATGACTGCACATATAGGTTGAATATAATTTTGTATTGTTTCTCTCTTTTTCTTTTTTCTTTTTTTTTAAGTTTGAACAGAGTATTGTTTCTCTTTGATGCAGCTTTCTGGAGGCACGGCATCGATGCAGCAGTTAAAAGAACGCCTTGAGAAAGACTTGTTAGAGGTATAGTTCTCCACTTGAAATATACAGCATCCTGATTTTTTTGCTGGTGCAAGTTCAAGTTCGGTACTGACTGGTGGCATTTTTTTTGTTACGGTTTTTGGCTCCTTGTTTTTGTGAAATACTGAATATGAACCTCTGGCCCCTTCAATTACTAGGAATCTCCTCAAGCAGCTAGAGTTAAAGTATTGGCAAGCGGAAATGCAACAGAAAGGAGATTCAGGTTGAATATGTGTTGCTAACTACCTTACATCTTTTCTCCCTCACATTACAAGGTCACATATTTTGATATGCATTAAGTTGAAATCCAGTTCAAGGGAAAATTGTATTTGGACAACGCATTTCAACATCATTCACTACATCGTTTATTTGTCTTTTTGGTAGTTCTACTGAATTAACAATGCTGGTTACCACTTTTGGAATGTAAAAACTGCAATCTCTAGATGTCTCACTTGTAATTTAGTAGCCATTTACAGAATCATTGATAGAAGCTAATTACTATGGTTTTAGTCTAACCGTCTGGAATTTCTATATTGTCCAGTTGATATTTTTCCTTCTGTTTTTTCCCCCTGTGAAAAACTCATTGTTTAAGATGGCTGCATGATATTGCCTTCCTCTTAGTAGATTAAATAATATGTGCATTTTTTTTTTTTGCAGTGTTTGGATAGGAGGGAGCATACTAGCATCTCTTGGTTCATTTCAGCAGATGTGGTTCTCCAAGTCTGAGTAAGTTCGTGTGTTTTGGCAAAAATTCTCTAGTGCTGTGTTCTGAAATCTTGGATCATGGATTCGTGGGGGAATTTACTGAGGGAAACAAAATAAATTTGGCATCTTTACTTCAGTATCTTACAGTATCTTTTTTCCACATTTTCGTTTCCCCTAGTACTACATTTCTCCACATGCCATGATACGAACACAGGCAAATGGTCCTCCACCGTTCCGAACATTTGCGTTCCCAAGTGAACTCTCTCCTTTTTTTCTTTTTTTGTCACACTGCAAATGTAACAGGTACGAAGAGCATGGAGCATCGTACATTCAAAGGAAATGCCCTTAATATGCCTTTCTTTCTGGCTGTATATCAAGAGGAGAGGCTTCCTGTGTCTTCCCATCTGAGTTTAAGGAACACTCTGCTATCCGTATATCCACAAAACAATATCGTTTGCGTTTATTGAGCTGCCAATTGTTTGCCTCATTCGAGTTTGGGAGGATGTTTTGGATTCTCTTTAATGTAACTTCTCCAAATAGCTAGGATGTAGTGATTCAAGTTCTTAGAATGTGTCGACGTTGATTTGCACTAGTTTGTACTGTACAATTAGTTTATTAACCTTTACTTGTAGCCAACTTTTTGATTCCTTTTCTAGGGTCATATGCCACTCTATTGTAGGAGTACTAATTGGAAAAGTACGAATCATTTAATCGGAGTCTTGCAATGTCTCATCTGGACTTAGATTATCTTTTCACTCATCAGAGTTACCATAGTGCTTTGTTTTATAAACTAAAATCAATCTTATTTCTTTCAGCAGTATCTATTGTTATTACTGTTATTTACGCGAACACTCGAAAGTTGAGGTGATGGGAGAAATCACAAGTATCGGGAGAAACCAAAGTACGCACTGGGAACGACACAGGAATTTTGTTTTGGATGGGTGAACACTACAAAAAATTTTGGAACAGGTTAACATGTGATACAAATTATGAAAATACTATCTAAAACATCATTTATTTTCGATTAACTATATGATGAAACCGATTGATTGTATAAGTGCATACAAAATTGTGCATAGAATTCAGTATTGAGAAACAGAATCATGAATTGTGTTATTGAAAAGCATAATCTAAAATTGTGTTCGATGTTCCTTCATGATGCAAAATGCATTTCCAAGGAACATGGATGGGCAAATCTTTGATTTTAAAAGAAAGAAACGTTGGGTGGGTGAACCGATATGATTTAAAAATTTCACAAAAAAGAAACTACTACAATTATACAAAAAAAGAAGAAGGAAACTTGGGTAAAAAAGTTGTCTGGACTCATCCGTCTCCCCGGTCTGTCCTTTTACATAATTTTGACATATGGCACTACCTAGTAGCTGCAAGCCTGCAACATGAAAGGTTAATGCTAACTTTTTGTAACCGTGATGAAAAAATAACTTGTGATGTGTGGCATTTGCCCAATGGTTTTCAATTTTATTTTGTGACGACCCCTTTCAAAAGGGAGTATGGGAATTTACGTTATGCCTCTGATTGACAGAAAAAAAAAAATTGTTGTAAAGGCTACAACCGAAGAAGTTTTAACTTTTTTTGGCCGAATGCTTGCAATTTATTGTTTCGACTCTAGGATAATCTGCATTGGCAAGCAAGTGGAGTAGTGGGCGCTACATACTTCTATGCATTTGACAACGTTCAAACATCACTAATTACAACTAATAATGTTGACTTTCGTCAAGGGAAAAAAAAAACTATAGTGGCAAAATAAAATTGAGTTCTTGAAGCTGCATATCTATATATAAAAAAAATCTATAGGGACCAATGGTGTTGCGTCGGGATCAGATTCAGTGACGATTCTCCACCCACCTCCACGAGCGAGAGTAATGGGTCCGGCATCGGAGCTAAGCGGCTTTTCTTGTATTTTGTTTTGTTGTGGTTGTAATTTTGTTCTTGTTTAATATATTTGGGATGACGTTGCCCTAAAAAAAAAAAAAAACCCTCCCCTTACCATCCCCATACAAATCCAAGACACAAACACAGCCAAATGTTCACCACAACGGAAACTCAAATAGGCATCTCCAAGTTGTTCAAGAATAATTCTAGCCTTCTTGATCCAAAATACGACCACCTTTTTTTGAATGCTACAAAGACTTCAACTGCTTGTTTTTTCCACAAGAACATACCAACGCTTACATAATGCTGCAACAACATTTTGCACAAAAACTGCAATCTATATATGAGCAATTCCTCGCGTTTCTTTTTCCAATCATAAAACCTATTTGTGCAACTGAACGAGGGATGAGCCAGCGAATCATCATAAGAACGGGGTAACCTACACTGAAATATCAGAACTACGTTTTATTTGTCATAATATGTTCTTGTTTTAATTCAACAAGCACTGTACGTATGATCCACAACCATGTTATATATTCAGCATATGTACACATAAACCGAGTCCTAAAACATGACCCGAGATAACTTTACCGGACGCATTCAAATTTTATCGAGTGTCTAACAACCTCCACTTGCAGGCTCTATCGAGCTCCTAAGGCCATTACCTCTCAGCTGTGTGCAGTGCTCTTCCGCATCTGCTTGAGCACATATAATCACGACCGAGAGGCCATTAATATGTGCCTCTTGCATGATATTGACGGCATTGTCAACAGTCATCCACTATCCATACCTCGCACCAAATTCAGCTTCACGACCAGGTTTTGTTTTCTCTCTGGTTGGTATGTCCAAAACACCACCACCTTTCCCGGATGCAGTGGCTGGTATTGACCAAAAAAAGCTCCGGTTTGTGCATTGCTTATGGAGAGCATGTTTATCACCTGCCATGCAAGTCATTAATCAAATACGAGGCATACAAGGAATTGTCATATTACACACACACAAGAGTGAAGCAAGATTTCATCTACCTATGGGAAAAAAAGGAAGAAAAAAACTCATCAGAAAACATGTGGGTCCAATACAGGAATGTCAGTTAGAAAGAGAATGAGGGTGGGATATCATCTTGTTTCGCTTGAGAAAAACTGTCCATTGATGCAAGAAGCATATATTGCTAAACTTGAGGAAGCATATATTGCTAACTTGCTGAGTATTGGTAATTTCGAATATTTCATGGAGGAAGAATACTTCTTCAGGAGCTCATATAAAAGAGAATTAACCATATACAAATTTCCAAATAAGTCAGTGTTCTAAAAGTCACTTGGTGCTGAGGCCAACTAGCTTCCTAGGCAGTCGACTAGTCGGCGCCTAGGCCGGTTTTTATCTAGGTGTTGGACCCCCGTCTAGCGCCTAGGCGCCAAATGGTCGGCCGCCTATACCAATTTTTAGAACAGAGCAAATAACACGGTACTAAATAACTCGATTGTTCCTTTTTTGGCAAACCAATGAAATAATAATCATAAGGTGCAAATAAGATAAACTCTGGCCTGTAAATGAGAAAAAATCTATCCATGACCAGGAGATGAGAAAATCAGTTGCAGAGATCGTCACAATTGTGCGAATGCCAATTAAATGTGTTTTTAATTGAAATGGAACCTCATTTATGCATTATTTGGAATGATATACAAGCATTTATAGTGTGAAGCTTAATTTATACATGTCACCACGGTCTAGGGGTGACTTAGTTGTTGGGAGCTTCTAAAGTGGGTGCGCTCCTGTGATGGGAGCTCAAATCAACGCTCCCGTCTCGCTCCCATTGAGACCGGAGTGTGCTCCTAAATAGGATGGGGAGCTTCCACACAAACTTCAAGGAGGAAATTCGGACTTCTTTTTGCAAACATATCCAAAAAAGAAGAAAAAGAGAAAAGAAGTAAAGAGATTAAGGACTCTCGTCTTGTATTTGACTTGTCTATGTGTTTAGCCCATATATTTGATATAAAACCTTTATTGGGCAGTCTTTTCTCACTCATGTTTATGTAATACATACTTGTATGCATGCTCCTTTCGGCGCTCCCAACTTAGGATCTTGTTAGACAGATCTTCTACATACCCCCGCTCCCACGCTCCCGCATCCGCTCCCACTCCCGTTCCCACTTTGAGCAACTAAAGGACTTCGATCTCGTCCTTTTACGAGTAGGACATATTCTGTTTATATATATAAAAAAAAAGATCAACTTATCTAGCAGGAATGGACAAAGTATTTCAAATGTATTAATACTTGTATCAGACACTCGAAACTCGGAAAAAGGTTATGAGATCCTCACCCACCAAGTTTAGGTGGACATCCCCACTGACCAAGTTTATTTTGTAATTCAAATTCAAATTAACCATGAGCAGTGCATAGAACTCCTACAGTATGAATAAAAGAAAGAAATATACTAAGGAGTAAGGAATATATATAAAATCTGAATGTTCTGCCATGTTACTGGCCGTGTCGTTGAGATGAAAACTAGATGAATCTGACATTTGGACACATACCCAGACTTGACACCCGCACCCGAGTTAATGTAACATGGGCAACATATAAAGTTTGAAACTTCTGACGGTAATTAGGAATATGAACAGCATTATTTAGATGTGTACAGCTTATAGGCGGCAAACCAAAATCTCTTCATCTTAAAGTTACCATTTTTCTCAGCTCATCATCGTTCCTAACCCAAAGCACCCCAAAATATAGAATAGTCAGTCCTGCTAACCTCAACCCAAGAAGCAGTGGTATTCTATTCTTTGCCCAAAATTCACATGGGAACTAGTATTTAGTGGAATCTATTGAAATTAAGAAAGCCTAATAGTTTCGAACTTGGCAGACCCAGTTCATATTCAAGAATTCAAATATCGAAGAAAAATCAGAATATGCAATTGTAAAACAAATCGCTCAATCTCTATTCATATCTATGTTACATAAACATATAACTATATATACACAGAGAGAGAGAGAGAGAGAGAGAGAGAGAGAGAGAGACCTGGTTTAGGGTGGAAGACTGAATGGGAGGAGAGAGCGACTCGGCCGCAAATGGCAGTGTCCATGTCCCCCTCTTCTTCCACACTCTTCCCAACCAACACCATGTTTTGTTTTGGTTGCCCCAACAAAAGCAAATAAAAAATCTACAGCATTTTTTCGTTAAAATTCCTAGAGCCATGGGATTTTCTTATTTTGTTCTAGCGGTTCGAGATTTTGTCCTATTTTTATGCTGGTATTAGTTTCTTTATTTTTTTTATAACCTGTGCTAGCATCTCAACTAATTTCAGAAACCTCTCAAAAAATAAAGACACAGTAGAAAAATGGGCAATAAAAACATGAAAAACTCAAGATAAAATAAGAGAGAGTCTATATACACAACTCTCGAACACAATTCCGAACACAAATATCGGTAGAGACCACAAGTCCACAGCTCACAACTCTGCACCGATGTGCATGTGAAGTTGTGAACTCGATCATGTACGGACGCAGTACATCCGGAGTTGTGGTCGAGAATTATGTATGCAGACTTTCTCAGCCACACCCACCACAGCTGCTGAGTTGGAGTGCCAACTCAGCGTAGGGCCCACCATCTTGAGGATCCTCCGGCGACCATCCCAACCGACGCCACACCAAGGTCTCTCTCTCTCTGGGTTGTTGATTCGATTCTAGTCTTTGATTTCACAATTACTTGTTCAAACCACAAAAAATCTATCACCTCTCTTTTCCCTCTCTCAAAATGACAAGTTGGAATCTTCTTCTCCCCACCACAATTGTCACTTTCTCCGAATCAAACCATAGATATCCTGCTTCTTCACGATTTGATCCACATCTTTCCACTACATCTCATACTCGAAGAAATCTCCACTTCACAACTCTTCCTCTTCGCAAATCCATCGATTCCGCGTTCAAGATCTCGGACCCATCAAAACCCATTTCTCAGATTTGTCAATCAAACAATCATTTCAACCAAGTGTGTGGATACCCATTTGGCTTCTCTCTCAAACCCCCCTCAAAAGTCCTCAGAGCAGCCTCAGGAGCCCCGCAAGAATCCAGCCCAGATGGAGGAATCGACGAGGTTGCGAAGCCGAACAAGACCCTTCAACTTGCTGTTGTTTTTGGCCTCTGGTACTTTCAGAACATTGTCTTCAACATCTACAACAAAAAGGCACTGAACATCTTTCCGTTCCCGTGGCTCCTTGCCTCTTTTCAGCTCTTTGTAGGGTCCGTTTGGATGTTCTTTCTCTGGTCTTTCAAGCTCCAACCATGCCCGAAAATCACAAAACCTTTCATTATTGCCCTTCTTGGCCCTGCCCTTTTCCACACAATTGGCCACATCTCAGCTTGTGTTTCTTTCTCTAAAGTGGCTGTTTCTTTCACCCATGTGATCAAATCATCAGAACCTGTTTTCTCAGTTGTATTCTCATCTTTTCTTGGGGATACATACCCTTTAAAGGTTTGGCTCTCAATCATCCCCATTGTTATGGGTTGTTCTTTAGCTGCAGTCACTGAAGTTTCCTTCAACTTTCAAGGCTTGTGGGGCGCTTTGATTAGTAATGTCGGATTTGTTCTTCGTAATATCTATTCAAAGAAGAGCTTACAGAGCTTTAAGGAAGTGAATGGGTTGAATTTATATGGTGTGATCAGTGTATTATCACTGCTCTATTTATTCCCAGTGGCTGTGTTTGTTGAAGGGTCTCAGTGGGTTGCAGGGTATCATAAAGCAATTGAAACAATAGGGACACCCAGTACATTTTACTTATGGGTGATTACATCTGGAGTCTTTTATCATCTTTATAATCAGTCATCATATCAAGCACTTGATGAGATAAGCCCGTTGACATTCTCGGTTGGTAATACCATGAAGAGGGTGGTCGTGATTGTTTCCACTATATTGGTATTCAGGAATCCTGTTATGCCTTTGAACGCCCTTGGATCAGCAATCGCAGTGTTTGGGACTTTCCTATATTCACAGGCAACATCAAAGAAAATTTCCAAGAAAAATGAAGGTGAAAAGTAGAGTTGAAATGGCTTAGTTGTTTATCTTTTGCTGTTCCTAGTTTGTTTGATTTCATAGCCTTGTAACTTCGATTGTAGTGTTTTTTATCCCGAGCAACCAATTTTATCGTTTTCGGAAAGTATTTTGTTGCTTATTTGTGATTTTTTTCCTATGATAATGTGCAGCATTGTGTTGGTCTTGGGCACTGGCCTCTGCTAGAAATGATCAGTACAAACAGCACTGATTGAAATGAATATTCTTGTTATATGCATTTGATCCATACATGACCAGGGAAACTAAGATTTTGCATTTGATCCTTTGAAGATTAAGTTATTTATCCTAGATATCTCTATTATGAACTGGTAGATTGATTTTCAGCTGTAGTAGGCTTGAAGTCAGTGAAAGGATATTGGTGGAAAGGTCTAGGGATCTGATCTCAGTGATCTCTTTGCTGCTCATAAACAAAGATTTCCATAATCTTCCTACTCAGTTCACATAGATCATTGTTATGATTGTCTTTGAATGTTATTTACTTGTTCTGAATTTCGCATAGGTCATATCTATGGATAGGGTGGTGTGAGTATAAATCGAATTGGTCGACATGGGGTTGTTAGACTCAATTATTCTGCAATACCAGAATCCACAAAACCCAACTCAGTGCATACCCGAGATAATTTAGTCTATAACAAGAGTCACCCTTTGATCCTCAGTTTTGAGTAATGTCATGCATAGGAAGCACTGACACACCAAGGAGTCATTGTATCGTTGTTGGACCTGCCAAGGACAAGCGACACACCGGGACATGCCAAAATAAACTTGGGACACACCACATATGGTGGGACACACTGGGAACACACCGGAGACATATATGGATACATTGTGGTAGCTTTCGTAAACTGTAGAAGCTTTTCTGGGAGTAAATATCTACAAGAATACTAGGCAAAAAGTGTAATAGAAATCATGTGCATGAATATTGGCATACACCATCAGTTGATACCGCATTCAATAGGAGCCACAACCTAAATATTTAATGGTTATAATGTAGGATGCATTATTAAAAAGCTATATAACGAAAAAAGTGTCAGGTCCTCCACCGTATCTGTATACCCATTTTTTGAGAATTGCCATGTCTGTATCCATGCAACATAGTTATATACAATCTCTCAAACGAATAGAGTAGCGAGCCCAAAGATAGTTGAGACTTGAGACACCGCTCATCTTCATTACTGGTAAGGAACATATTCTTAAAAACCGAGTCTACTAACATCTTCAAGGTAATTTCAAATTGATTCGCACTTGGACCAATTGCAGTGTTTGCTCGTCCTAAACTAACAGACTCGGGCATTTTTGGATAGGGAGTCTTGTTTATTACATTTGAAACGTAATTCTGCAACTATCCTTTGGTTTGGTGTGATCACACAAATGCAAACTTGATTGTTTGAATTTCTTCAAAATCGTTGCTTGTTTTTCGCTTCTTACTATCTGCTTAGCATTGTGTCAACTATTCATCTACTCGAAGGGAAAAGACACAACACCACTGCACCTAAAAGCATTTGGTCTGAGCATAACGGCTGCTCCCATTTCTACATTTCCCAGAACACCGGCCGTCAGTGCTTCGATGAGATGTGTACTCAGTTGCCGTGCAACACCACCGACCACCACCCCTACTACCACCGCCACCCCCTTCATCCAGAGAATACGGTAGTGTTCGGGCCTTGATAGCTTCCTCTTATTCTCGCCATTTAATGCGCTTGAAACCAAAGTTTCTCTCTCTATCACGTGAACCCTTCAAAACCCTCCTCTGGATTTCATCTGCACTTTGCCGCTTCCAGAGTTTTGCTTGGTTTTGTATGTTTAATTTCAGCGCCAGAATGGCATTGCTCCAATCAAGGTGTAAAAGTTCAGTCCGATAAGAAACAAAACAAGACCAAAGAGTCAGTCGTTAAGATGCCATTACCTAAAACGCCAGAATTAGAATGCTTTCCTTAGCTAATATTTGATTGATTCACCGCATCTTCTCGTTCATTACATTAGGAGATCTACCCAGCACTTGAAATGCGACATTGACTAAAGAAGGTAGACAAAAAGGCAAACTAGAGACAAAGCCAAGCTGACTGAATTGAATCTTTCAGTGTGAATATTAGATTGAATTTTTTATGCTTATAAGTCACACCAATGAATAAATGATAGGTTCACTAAGAGCAAAAATTTAGGAAGAACGGGATTTTTCTCTCTTAAACCAAATAAGAAAATATTCTTTAACTTTACCAGCCTTCTCTCGTTTTTCTCATGTTTCAAAGAGACCGAAAAAGATCATTTGCGGAGATCGATTCGTATCTTATGGGAACAAAGTGGGGAGGCTATTGTGCGTCAAAAATGGGTGCCATCTCAAACTTGAAAATATTATCCATTTGTAGAGCTTGACAAGTAAAATATTTTTTTACGAATCAAGTTGATTAGAAGTGTGGGTGCCATCTCGAACTTGAAAATATTATCTGTTTGTAGAGCTTGACAAGTAGAATTTTTTACGAATCAAGTTGATTAGAAGTGTGTTATTCTGAGAAATTGAAAGGCAAAGAAAGTCTAAATAGGAGTATATTGGATTTTTGAAATACAACACCAGGTCTGGTGTTCGATCTACTGCAACAGCAACAAACACCCATCGGACTTGCTCCCTCACTAGTCACTTGCGAGTTAGTGCATTGTTGTGCAGAATACTCTTTTATATCCAGATGCGACGGACATCCAGCAGCCGAGTTAGGATCCATCTTTTAAGTACTCAATCTGGTGTTTCAAAATCCCCGAAGAGGGGTTCAAGTTTCATCAAGTTCGTGAATTCGCACACAGCGCGCAGTTCATTAGGGGTTAGCCTCTAACAATGCGACCTAACCCATGGCAAACCATGTGTTTTCAAGGGGGTGTGTAAGAGACTGGTTTATGGTTCATGAACCCTAAATCAAGCTTGTGAAACTACTTGACAAATGTCTGCGATCCAACACCCCCCACACGAACAGTAATGAACAAAAGCTACTTCAACATCACAGAAAATGAACTGTGTCAGACAGTCCAGTACAAGCAGACCAAATATTGATCATCAGTCTACATGTTCACAATAGGGAAAACCTTATGAACACATAAAGAAAATGCAAACAAACCTACAAGATAATGTCGTTGAAACCCCAGAGCTATGTTCAATGAAGATAATCAATAGTGAAAAACTATGCTCATAATTTATGTAAGAGTAGCTTTTTCCTAACAAAGAGTTCCCAGATTCATCTTGCCCTATGAATACAATGGATTCCGACAACTTTGGACGACATTAGACTCAAACGTTCAGCCAACCAATAGAGTACAAGGTTACAAATGGCAAATTCATCGAACCAGTTTAACTTTCCTAGCAGGTACACAAACATCCAGTCATGGTACCCCACACGGGCACCCTCACATGAACTTCCCTCGAGAGGAAGATAACTAAGGCATGTACAGTACACCTCCATATGATTGATTACATGTATTTCTCTATTACGTCATCTACAAGCCCGGTATGAACAAACAAAATGAGCAAGCAAATTCCCGACTCACCAGAAAAAGAAGTGATGGGGTTTTGCCTGATCTCCAGCAACAATCAGCTACCTCACTCTTTCTTCTTCAATCTCACAAAATTTTCTCTGAAGGGCTGCCTTCGAGCAGGCTCCACTAGTCTTAACCGGGACATCACATAGGCCAAAAGCTCCTCGTGATGAGAAAAGGTGAAATCCAAATGAGCGTACTCAAACTCGTTGTACGACACTTCCACGCCTGAGTCCCTCATCAACTTAGAGTGCTTCCTGACCATCGACGGGCGGATCACCTTGTCCTTATGGCCTGCAACAAGATCAACGGGTACATCAATAAGCCCGTAGTATTCCCCCAAATCCAATGGCTCAGGAGATCCGTACATTTCCATATTGGCAGCCGCACTCCCGTAATCAAACATTTGAAATTTTTTGGTCCGCTTCATCTGCGCAAGGTGAAGAGCAACGAGAAGAGAAACTCCGGGCATATCGTTCATGTTATAGTGGGGCAACCCAATCACTCCTATCCAGTTCGAACTGTCCCCACCAACAACGTAACTCATTAGGGTTTGAACGAGTCCTCCAACTGCAGGGTAGTTATGGAAGTCACGTGCCAACTTATTGAGCAGCATACGAAAAAATCTTGTGGGTATATACAGGCCAGGCACGAGGGGTACAAGTATAGGAGCAAGCAGAAGAAATATGTACTCCACCACTGTGAACATCAAGTTGGAATCATCATGGAAGCCCGCAGGTGATAATAGGATCAATCTTGAGAGCCTATGGGGTTTCTCTTCGATCCGGCGCGTAATTATATACATCAAAATCCCAGCTCCCCCCAAGCTGTGGCAAATTGCGCAAAGTTTATAGGGTTGATCTCTGTTGGATTCCTCCTCAAGTAGAGGATGAGTAGACTTCAATTCGGAAACCTTAACTTCGTGGATTTTTTCAAGCATCGCGGGTATATCCTCAGTACCATGCTCATTGATGGAGTAGTGCCAATACCTGCATAACAATAAGATTTGTAGATAATAGTGCATCTTGAACAGTTACATTATTTGGAATCTGAAGGATCTAATAACACAATTTTAACGGAAATGACATGAGAGCGCAGGGAGGTTCCATAAGATGAGTAACCGAGAACTTAATCACAAGAACTTACTGCCTCGAGGAAATACTCTTGTCCACGTGCTCTCTGGAAACTAAACCACGTAAGTTCCCGAGGAAAACATCATAACCTGAATAGGAAAGCTGGAAAAATCATTAACATATAAATCCGAGAATATGAAAGTATTGGAGTTCAATATATCTTAGAAACCGAAACTGATCAATGAAAGCAACACAAACCTTGATCAAAAGCAGCAAAAGCTGGGGAACCAACGACTCCATTGGATACCCAACTGCAGAAAGAAACAACTTCAGATGAAAGTGATTATTGCTAATTAACAAATAAAAGAGAGGGCTCAGACATGTGGAAGAGTATATTTTGCTAATGAAGTGCACACGCCATTTTGCAAGTCCAAGTTGGTCTATTAAAACATCAGTACAGTACTCTGTTATCAGAAACATATGATTTGAATATGTGTCGTACGATTCAATTCTATACATCAAGCTATCGATTTGTAACTACGGGGTGAATCACTGGAACACGAAAATCATGCGACTGGGAATAGACCACAGGGAGTGTATGAATCGGTTCGATACACCTAAAAATTGATTCACTGTAACATGCTTCACATGCAAAAGAATAGTTTGAAGTCATCATATTTGAAAAAGTGGGGCGATTGGTGTATTGAAAGTCTTTTGAGGTGAGTATTAGGATTCCATGAACTGCAAAAATTGATTTCATCAAATCCACATCACTTGCAATACAAGCAAGGGTCTTCCCTATTAGACCACATGATTCTCAATTCATTTAGGCCTAAAATAAAAACTTTCACAACATATCTTTCTAATCCAAAGGATTGCTATGTATTTCAACTTCTACAAATCATTGCCGAATTGAAGCAACTCACAATACAATTCGATGCACAAAACAGAGGAGGACAATTTTGGTTCTCAATTCATTCACGGTTTGACAACTATTTATGTGACCGCTCAAGGTTTCAATGACAACTCCAAATTCTGATTGCTTCTTGTACAACTACACAAAAAGCTATGAAAGCTCTACACTTCCATCATCGTACACAGATATACTAGAGTCCTTTTTTCACACTTCCAGACCTCCCAAAAAAATCGTCTACATTTTTCAATTTATTCTTTAAAAACGAAACCAGAAGAAAAAAATCACATATCAAGCAGAAAATGACTTACAACCGGAAAAAAAAAAAAAAGAAGTAACAATGCTCGCACAAAAGGAAAACCCACATATCACACAGAAAATAACAATGCAAGTGCACCTACCAGGGCTTGATAAAGCTAAAAAGCGAATTGAGCAAGAAATCAACTGCATTACTTAATAATAGATATGACTTATCCTGCTTTTTTTTGTCACTAATACTAAGAAAGATAACCGCTGCATAATCAATCAGAATGTAGCCATTTTTATTGGCCAACAGAGGGGAGAGAAAGGTATTACTAACCCCATAGATGAATCCATTATCCCATGTTGAAGATAAACCACCTTCCGTGATTCCCGTCTGCAACACCAGAACCAGGTATAAGCAAGAAGAAAACACTAATCAAACAAAGTTTAATAACATCTGGGAACCAAAAAAAAAACGACATTGCATGAACTCTTGAAATAAACCAATAAGACCTATTTTACAATCGGCAATTGAAAAATGTGCCTATAACTCCCATAGGGTACTTGTATATAACTGTATTCAGTATGATCATCACCAGATATTTTGTTTCATAATTGCTAGGCAGATATTTTGTCACATCATCCCATAGAGTACGGTAAAATATTAAATATATTTCTTTAATAGATCTAAACAGCTCCCTTCGTCCGTGTTTGTAGGTCCACAAACGTACTTTTTCCCGTCCCTTAATTTTTGTCCATGTTTGAAAGTCAATGAACAAATGACAACACTTTTACTCCTTACCCTTGTCTTCTAATACTATTGAATTAGGAAATTGATATTCGTGCTCCACTTTTTACTGATGGCGCTCCACTTTGTTCGTGAAGTTACTAGTAACTTCACAATAAAATTGGAGCGCCATAAGTAAAAAGTGGAGTGCGAAAATCAGTTTCCTTGAATTAACAAAGTAATCATGATGTTTTGGCGGCATGTGTTTAGGAGTCATGTTTATCATTTAAAAATTGGAAACTTGTTTTAGGCGCCAAATTCAAAAAAAAAAAAAAAATTGACTTTGATTGTTTGAGGGGTAAAATTGGAAAGATGAAAGTATCCAAAATAATCATGATGTTTAAAAAAAAAAGTTGGAATCCCCAAAACGGACTAACAAAAATGGACGGAGGGAGTATTAAAAAGTAGGATCCAGTTTTGCCAAGTTCAAGAACCCTTCTACTGAATGTTTGATGGGTCCAACCCAGATATGTGCCCACATCCAACACCCATATCCGAGTCCATGTAATTTGTGGCATAGAAAACTGCACTTCTAACGGAAATGGAAAGATTGGGAAATACCTTGGGATTCTCTCAAGCAGGAGAACATATCCATCGGCAGTTACCACAGGAATAGCTTCATATGGGTACCTGAAACAGGTGGAGAAGTAAGAATCTTTAAGTAGATACACAGAAGCAAGAACTAAATAACTCGATGCAAAAAATCAAGCTCAGATGCTTGTGCTTCTCTCTAATGAGTCAATCAGACAGCAGAGAGTTTCTCTCACCCAATTCCAAAACCAGATTCGACAAGGATGGTTGCCTGGAACAACCCCGGAATACAGCAGAGAACACAGTTTGGTTGATTTCGGTGAAACGAAAAAAAAAAATCAGGACTTGATTAAACATTAAATATGCATGGAAAAACAAATATCAAGAAAAATAAGACTGAATACATGTCAAAATGCTACCTCTACAACTACACTGTGGTACCAAAAATTTAAAAATTATTTAAGATGATGTGACAATATAGTTTCATCACTTAATTCAACTCACCATGTTATATAAACTTAACATTAAAAGGTGGAAATTATTTAAGACAATGGGACAATTTAGTTCCATCACTTAATTCAACTCACCATCATGGAAAAAGGGGGAAAAACTACAATTACACGAGGACAGAGAGACAGCCTCATAATCTGCTTTCCATGATGGAGGTTCCTTTATCAGAAGGATTAAATAATTAAGCCTTGAGTCAAGGGAAAATAATAGTTCCGTTGTCTGCTGTTTTCCTCCACATCTCCAGGTACAAATTCATTAGTAGTTCCAGGTTGAACAAAGAGCAGAGAGAAACATCACAATAAGCTGAAGAACTACTACAATCTCACGTACGCATGCATATTTGGATAGTATTGAAACCTAACCTTTAGCTCAATACTAGGCAAGGCTTAGTTTTATTTATATCATTTTAGGAAGAACTACGGTTATTTCATTTTTCAGCTTCTGATGTGAAGGTTCCACTTAATAGTCATATGACTGCCAAACGAGTTGAAGCAAGGGCCAGTATGCCATGATATGTAAGCAAAGGGGATCTAGGGCTGGGTACATGCTCTTAACTTTCATCATAAGCATATTGTCTTATGGGTTCGTTGAATAGGAAAAGAATCTAATATCTGCATGGCAAATCTCTGCTCCTCCCTTCTCACCATTACTTCCCGTATATGCAACTTCTTTCCCTTCTCTGTTTCTGCATCTATCTTCTCTGTAAATGTTCCTTTTCACTGTCTGCAGCTGTACCTTTCCCTTGTCTTGGTTTCTCTTCTTCCCTTCATTCCTTTCTCCTTGACTGCTGTAACCTATTGACACTTCTGCAACCACTTACTTTTCCTTGATGATTTACTAACATACTTGAATGTTTGTTTTCATTTTTATCATCATAGTGCCAGGAGTTCATTTCTGTTAGATTCTTTTTTGTGGAAATTAAAGACTCGCAGAAAACATCTTAAATTTGGAAGAGAGCCCAAGAGAGAGTGAGAACAAACATGCATTCATTTTATTCTCTTTCTTAGTTACCGCAAAGAACTTTTTGGTGAAGTTTGTCACCCATAATTTCTTTTGTAATAACAACTCTACTACTGTTTATGTATTTCCTTAAATGGCAATCCTACCCCAACTAAGCCTGCATAGCTCAACATGTCCTTTTAAAAACTGCAATTACCTTATAGGTTATAATATTTTTCCTAAAACTATTGTAAGTTCTTAACCTTCCAAAGTCTTCCCAATATCCTCATCTTTCCGTACTGTTTGTGAAATGTCTCGAAAAACTTTCTGTTTCCAAGCTAATCGAAACAACAATTCTACTACATTTTGATCCTTGCTCCTATGGAGCAACAGATGGTTCCTTTCCAAGTGTACAACTGCGCCTTTATGTACTTATTTGCTCAAATATAAACACGTGCTTCAAGGTACTAATCCAATTCTGTGTTTGTGCATTTGTGCATGTGCGAAACTGAAACCTAAGGTTGGAAAGCAATAAACTTACCCAAGCTCTGTTATGACATCTCAACAGGTACGAGCATCTGTACCTGTGTAATGTCTCGAAAACGTTCTGTTTCCAAACAACTATTCTACTACATTTTGATCCGTGCTCCTATGGAGAAACAGATGGTTCCTTTCCATGTGTATAACTGCGCCATTATGTACTTATTTGCTCAATTATAAACATGTGCTTCAAGGTACTAATCTAATTCTGTGTTTGCGCATGCGTGTGTGAAACTGAAAGAAAGCAATAACTTACCCAAGCTCTGTTATGACATCTCGACAGGTACGAGCATCTGTATTTAGGGGATGAAAATTTGTTTTCCTTTCAGTAGGAGTTGGATTATCCTCTCCAAGAGTAGAAGTAGGGACAGTGGCATCCAAATCACCAGCAGCAATATCTTCACTCCCATTGCTTTGAGAAGAAAACCATCCAAATAGTACTCTGAACGTTTCTGATGGTGAAAGAACAATATGTGCTGCCTTGTGAACAAATTCAAAAATTGATTCGATATAGATTTCAATTGCCAGATGGAGATCCTGGTCACATAACATCACATGAAAATAAGGAAATGTAGGTAGAAGCTGGTTGAATGAACATAAGTACAGAAGCACCTTAAATCGAATAAGAAATGTACTCCGTCTGTCCCTTTTTGTTAGTCCAGTTTGGGACCTCGTTAAGGGGCATGATGCATGCACCCTTAAAAAGTTGGATTTGATTTCCAGCATTGCCCCCTAAATTCCTACTTTGAAACAACTTTAAATAATCTTTGGAGGTCAGCTTTCAAGAATCAAGATCTAAAGACTTTTCAAAGCAGACTACAGAGTTGGGACAACACATAAATGGAATAAAGGACTAACAAGAAGAAACAAAGGGAGCAATAACAAATGGCAGAGAACATAGGAACAAACCTCTATTACTCCACGTCTCCTGTCAGTGGTGCGTTGGATAAAATGGTCCTTGAGAGCCTGTACTCCCCTCGCAGAGCGGACACGCGACAGCTTGGAACTGTGTGTGCCACGAGGGTTTGCTACCCCCCTGTAACACAATGAATGGAAGAGGTATAGTGGTATGCCTAATAGAAATTTCACAGGACATAAAAGCAATGAAAATACGAGTCTCGTCCAACGTGTCCAGCGCCTGTCAAACTTGTTGAAACTACTTGCCCTAGAGACCCTGGAACTTTGCGATAATGGAGATGCTGGAATTATGTTATCATCGCAATTTTCTTCGCCAGATGAGTAATCAACGCTTGATGACGCATCAGATTCCACAGAAAGTTCATGGATGAACTGATTGAAAGATGACACCCCACTATAATGGTGAAGAAAAATAAAGACATCAATTATCGGAAGCTCTAATACAAGGAAAACCAGTAAACTAGACAACAAATTCCACACCGAAGGGATAAATGTGGACAAATCCAAGTCAAAATATGTTGCTCATGAAATAACGCTTCTATCGGCGTGGAAGAACCAAGACAAATGTCCTCCTGAAGCCTTGTCTACTACAGTTACAGAAAACAAAATCCTAGTCAGGATCATCTGGAAGAGAGGATCCAAAAAAGGAAAATTCCACACCCAACTGCTAAATTCAGCTGCCAAGAGAAGTGCTACACTGCTACTGAATCTTTCTTAGTTTAGTATTTCCTGATGCCAAACTCAAAAACTCTTAACAGATATCTCATATTCTGGGAGGTAAAGTTGGATAAAATCAAAAGTAATGACGGGCATGACTCCGATATGACTCCTCAGAGTGACACGTAAAGCATTAGTTAATGCTCTTGCATGATTAATTTAGTGATTAGAATAAGGACTTTTTAACAGAAATAAAAAATAAAAAAGAAAGGGCATGAGCACGTGAAAACTACAGAAAGAAACAAGGTTTCTTATTAAAATACCCAAATTCTTCTCAGACATAACATATCTACTGCAACTTCCAAACAATATACCAAACCACAAATGATAAGCCCTCAATAGTGTAAATAACCGGGCTTATCTCGCTCATTTTTGCCAAGCTCACGCGCATAACTCTTTGCTTTTGTTTGATATTGCGCGAAAGGTGCGTTTTTGGGTGATTACAGGTTTTCCGTGTGAATAAGGCTTGATTAAAGCCAAGTTTCGCTCCAACAACGTTCGGTGATCCGAGGGCTCCAATCGGAGCGATTCCGGAGCTTGGGGATTGTCGTGGAAGCCCCGGAACAAAGCCTGACATGAGCTGACATGAGCTGCTGTGGAAGGCTGGCAGACACAATGTCTACCGGTAGACATTCAATGTCTACCGGTTCAATTCCAGATCAGTGAGGACACCATTTTGCATCATTCTGAAACGATCAATGTCTACCGGTAGACATTCCCAAATTTCTGCATTTTTTTGCCCGACTGTTGGACATTTCAGGGGTAGTTTAGACTTTTGTATCCCGAATGTTTGGGACTATAAATAGTTTTTAACCTCATTTTGACAGGATATCTTTCATTCTCAGCCCTAGGAACTTCTCTCTCTACCTCCCTCTCCTCTCAAACTCTTCATCTCTCTTCAAAGGAGATTGAAGAGTTGGGTTTTGAGGTATTTCGTCTTCATTAATGTTGTAGGTACGTTTGAGATCTTTCGTAATCTTAAGTTTATTTTCGTTTTCATCCTTGAATCGTATTTATCTTTTTATGCTTGTTCTTCGTTCTTGTTCTATGTTTGAGTAGTGATCAAGGCTTGGACTTGGGGTGATTTCTACCCTGTGATTTGGGTAGTTTAATGGCTTCTCTCATTTCTTGTGCTTAATGTGGTTTGTGAATGAACTAAGTTTATTTTTATGTACCAAAACCTAGGGTTGTTAACCTCTTTGATTATGTGTAGGCAAGGACTCGATCTCTTGCCACATTTAATGCTTGGAGCTATGTCACTCTAGGTGTTTGCCAAAATCCCTCAAAAGAACTTGTTGAACTCTAATCTTTGGTCTAAACTTAGGGTTGTTAACTTCTTTGATTGGGTGTAGACAAGTCTCCTTGGCACACCCAATGCTTAGAACCATGGCACTCTATGTGTTTGATAAAATGCCTAAATGAGTTCCTTTCCATTTCCAAACCCCGTTGTATGAGTTAAACTTGATTTTCATGGTTAAATCTTCCGAGTGAGATCAAATGACAATGACTCTCACTTGAGTTATCAAAGAGAAGCATTGAACGGCCTAAGTTATGGGCGGAATGAACCCTTAGACCTTGCCGCTTTTAATTTCTAGTCAATCTTCGTTTTCAATTAAGTAGGAGGTAGAGAGAATTCCACCACTCAAAAGTTGGCCGTCTCAACGCCAAATCTAAAGGTTGGCGGTCCTAACGCTAAAAACCCTTCGTAAATCAAACCTCCGGCCTAGCTCCATTGGCTCCCTGTGGATTCGACCTCGGACTTCCGAGTTTATTATGCTACGACCGACCTAGCCCTACGCTTGGGGCACTCTTTACTACGGCACACACTTTGGTCGGGCAAGCAACAAATTACTCACAAGATCAGATTTCGGTATTCAAAACTTACTTTTCCATCCACCGTGGAAACCTTGGTCCACGAAACGTTGGTCTGAGCTCCCAGCCATGAATACCCTCAAGTATAGAAGTCTTCCCCGGTAAAATGGCTAACAGAAGGGCTGAAATTCCATTTATTAGCCTCACAATGTGGTTCAACGACTCATAAGTGAATGCTTTCACTGACCTGAATCAATAAAAAACAGAGATATAAATGCTGATCATTTTTAATCTTTTGTGGGAGAATGAAAAAGTACAGGGAATTGAACAGGGAATATAACTTCACCCAACCCAAAATGAAATCTCGTGTTAGGAGACCTTGACTACGGGAGTAGGAATTATAGCCTTGACAACACAATTTTTGGACAACTGCTCAACTCAAACAAGACCCCCAATTAGGATCAAAGTCCCTTAAATGTAAGCTAGAAAAGGAAGAAAAAGGGTTCCTGCAAAAGGAAAAAGTATTCCACACTTCCTTTCTGTAAGCAAAATCCATTAATCAAATTTGGGCCGCAGAGTTGGTCGTTGGTCCAATGGGACCTGCCACGCATTTCACGGGGAAGGGACAGGTTTTGGAAGACTTTCATCTAACCTGAAGTAAAGGTCCTCCAAGTCTACTGGTCCGATTTTTAATAGCTACATTTATGAAGTACTTCCACGGATCACTGTGTTATCTACATTCCTACAGTTCACATCCAAGTCTCTAGTTTCTTAATTTGTGTGGCTTTTGTTCTACACAAAAATGATTTTTCTAAGAGATGTTTCGATCCATGTGAACCCCAAATTGAAGCCCTACCACCATTAATGACTGTAGGACAGCCTTTTCTTCAGGCTTCACCCGGTATAGCCTCAAATCCCAACTATTTGCTTATCGAATTCTTGCTTCATAGATCAACCATGTCAAGGGCCAACAGCCAACTCCTCAAGTTAAATAAAAATTCCTCCCATTCCTATCTTTATTTTCCAGCTAAAATGACAGATGCTCATTATCACAACCCACTTTCATCGGCCTTCGCTAGCCCTTGTACAAGCCCTGGCTTCATTCAAGTCTTCCTGTCGGTGCCTTTGTTGGCCTCCTATAGACAGAGCCAAACCATTTATATTTTTCTTTTATTCGGTCCTCAAATTGGTTCTTAACTTCTTCATCTCTTATTTTTATCTTTCCTTGATCATCGATCCATCTCAAATTTCCACATCAAACTTTTTGTAAGTGTCAACTCCTATCCATAACTCCAAATGTTTCATTTTTGGCCTACATATTTTACAGATGAATTTCATTGATTGATTTAACAGGAGATCATAATTTTGAGATCTCTCAGTTGGGTATACAACATGCGTGCTCCCCGCCTGGTGCATCAACTTTTTATTTGTATACATATCGGGGATAAACTATTTTAACCTTTTAGGTTTTGAGTTTTGAGCTAATTCAAAACCCTGCAAAAGCAGTTCACCTCTGTATCCTACGCAATTAAATGTCTTTTGCAAACTTTTCCGCATCTTATCTTAACATACTGAAAAGAATGGACCAAAATCAAGTTTTGAACCAGTTTTGAGATACCACCATTGAGATCTTCAGTTGCAAGCATTGCAATTGTTAATAACTTAATAGCTTATACTCGAACAGTTTTATCCATACAATTGAGCTCCGTCCAAAGTCATAGTTGAAACTTGAACAGTCGTCAACACAAGCATACAATCTCACTTATTATGCTTAGGTGAGGAGAAGCACTGCGCTGATGAATAGGGCAAGGAGAAACCTCAGAAAGTAAAGATAAGATTCCTAATGTCTTCCCAGTACCATAATTACTTGAGAAAATATCTAGCTTACGGCAGCTTAACTAGCTTAAACACTTTTATTTTATTTTTTTTGGCACCATGGAGAAATCACAGACTGAAAAATGCTGGGCACTATAGGCAAGTAGCCCTACTTCAATTTGACTGCAGCAGTAGCAGGCTAGCAACCTTATGCCTAAATATTGTCAGTATCGTTTCCCAGGCATAATCAAGAAATCCACGCGTTCACCGTAACCTTTAGAAAGTACAAGTGCCATATCATATTTGTATTCCGTATGTTAGAAAATTCCTTTTATAAAACTCGATACCAGCCCCAATTCTTAGAACCATTTAGGTAACTCTCATGAACACAATTCACCGACGTATCCTCCAATAGAGAGGTCACCTAATTGTAATCCTCACGACCATATTTCAATAGTAGACACCTGTTCTTGGGTTTATCTCAAACACTGATTCCCAATCACAAAGTAGGGTCCCAAACGTTAAAGCCCGACTAACAGTTTAAATTCTTTCATTTCTCAACAGAACCCTCACATACATACCTCTGTATAACAAAACAAAATAATGCAACCCAAAAAGAAAAAAAAAAAAAAAAACTAATCGATGCCTCAAACGACCCAGGAGTCCCTCGCACGAGTAATTCACAAAACAAAACGCACCAATCATCATCGTTTTGAATCAGATTTCCCCAACGGAAATCATCCGTATCCCTAAAAACTAATCGCATGCATATACAAGAGGAGGAACCTGTTACAATTCGTACAGCGATTCATCAAAAACCCTCCAAAAATACGCACCTCAACATATACCATTGCATACATATCCATATACATATACACATATCTATATAGAGGTATAGATTGAAGACTCACTCTTTGGTAACAGCGAGGACGTTGTCAACGAGCCGTTGCATTGGTTTCGGTACAGTTGATGAAAGAATTCAGCAGGGATCTAAATGGAAGCCAACAACAGATTCTGGAGAGAGAGAGAGAGTATGCGAGCGGCGATGATTCTTGTCGTAAAGAAGCAATTTCCAGGTAAAAAGATATTTCGAGTTTCTGATAATAAAAAAACGGTTATTCAATTTCCAGGTGATTTTCATACCTTTTTTTTTTACATTTTTTAATGCAATTTAACACATATAAAACTGTGTTTTGGGGTCATTTTTTATGCTTTATTGACAGTTTATTGGGTTGTTATTAGTATTTTTCATAAAAGAAGGAAAATAATTTTGACGTTTATTTTTTAATAAATGCCCTCCTCCACTTCTGTCTTTTAATTTAAAAATTACCAAAAAAGTTATTAAAATACAAAAAATAGAATGTATTTATTTATTAAAAAAAAGTGTGATCACTTCCCCAAGAATTACAGTAGGTGCTAAGGTGTGCGTCCCTGGAGTGGGGGTTCTACTCCACCTGTACAAAATTAGAATGTTAGGACTAGGCTTGTTATTTTTAATAACTTAGGGTGTCCGGGTTAACTTACGTTTACCTCAACTAGTCCTATGGGAACCAATACCACCCTCCACTAGCCGGGGTCTGATTAAACACGCGATAAAGTCCCTTATAGACTGGCACCACAAGCATTGATAACACTAAAGAGATTTCAAACCTGAGACTTAGGATCGGACTCCTAAGTTCCGAGCCTTAAACACCATGCCAAAGGCTTGAGGGTTAATAAGAATATTATATGTGTTGAGGCGTTCCTTCTTGGTTTTTTGATACACAGTGTACTGATCTTGTACATGTACTTTGTCGATGCTGCTGATCGATACTCATCGAGGTTGAGGGTCATGTTCTGCCTACTCTCCATAATTTGACCCATTTGAGGATTGGTTTGGATTGCGTCACTTGCTGGAATTGGGATTTGCTCAAGGATTTTTTCTTCAGTGCTCACCTAATCTTGAAGTTCTTATTCTTGAGGTGTGCTGAGATCAAGTTCGGGATTTCCACCGTCAATACTCTCCATTGCTTAGCTTCTGGATTGGTTTTTTTGTTGTTGTTGTCTTCAGGGAGAGAGCCCTGGTTCAGCCGAATTACGGAGGCCACCTCCACCAAGTGCCTTGTTGTTTGTCATGGCATCTCAAGGAAGTTGAGATCCCGCAATTTGATGGAAAAGAATACCTGCAGCTTGAATTGGTAAAATATTTTCTGGAAAATGCTACAGTTCTGATGAAGATGACGATTGGTTATCTCAATTCAGGTAGCTGTTTCTGCAACCTATCAAAAAAACGAGTAAAGTCAGGTAGCTGTGTTTGCATGGCATTATCAGCATTTCCAAGGGGCTCAGAGACTTGTGAACTTAATCACCATCATTGAAGCTGTAAGTCCATATTCCTTCTTTGTGGCATGAATTTGCATTTGCTGTAAGACATGGATAACGGGTCGAACGGAACTTCATCGATATGATATTCTTGTTGGGGTTGCAGGTGGATGCAGAATTCATCTGCCAATCGTTTCAACCACCTTCTATTGCTTTTCGTACCCTCTTCTTCTGCAGCCATCCGTGTTCCTGCCAAGGGTTCCTCTTTATCTTTACTTTTGTTTGAATCTTTTCTTTGGGATGCTCTTAGTCTCTCTTTGTTTTTGTTTTTGCGTAAGTTAAGGAAGTCTATCTTTTGTTGTTGGTGTATAAGGAAAAAGGACACGGATGAGTAAAACACGGGGTTTCAGAACTTCTTCTCGTACTTGTTAATTTTGTAAAAAATGCTTGGACGTACTGATTTAGGTAATAGCTGCATACAGTAGTTGATCCATGTGTCTGAAAGTCTTGTTATAAACCAATTTGTGCCATCCTTGCGTCTCGAACCATTGTCTTGCTATTCTTTCCGTTAGTTTTTGACCATTACGCATCAATTCGTGTTAGATACTATACCATCGTATACGAATGGGCTGGGCCAACGATGTTTCCGAACCTTACCCAGTGGTCACACGGGCAAAATTCGTGTGTCGTGATCACAATGGATGAAAGGTTATTTCATTTGGTGAATGGTGATGAATATTATGGGAGAAAATAAGTATCTTATGCCTACTTGAATAACTTTGCACATCATTGTGTTTTCTGTTGTTACCAACTCTCATCTCACAGAGGCATTAACAAATCTTAACAATTGTCGTCACCTTCATTTCAAGAAGAAGACCTTCAGGCCCGGTTTTCGAGACCCTAGACGGGGTTTGAAAATGAGACCTCTCTTTTGTTCTATATATTTTATATTTTGAATTGAGTAGACTTTAGTACCTGAGGACGCGTGGTCGAACCTTGGCAACGGCAATACAAAGTTGTTTTTTGTACAAGTTCAAACGTGTTCGCGTTAAAAAGTTGTATGCGTTGGGAGTCCAACTCGCACAGTGGCGTATCGAGCACATGTATGTTACCGTTGAACTACATCAAACATACTTGAAAATATATTGACATACATAATATTTATTACTATGTTTATTCTATTTGGGGGCCCTATGATTTGGGCCAACCAAACCGAACATAGTTACGGGTTTTTTTTTTTTTAAGCCTTTTAATCTTAGCCGTTCATCTAGTCATATATATCCTCTCCAATCTCCGCGCCACATCTCAGTTCTTCCATTCTCTGATATCTCCTCCAAGCAGCCATGGAAGTCGGAACCTCCATAGCCGACACCTCTCTCTCTCTCTCTCTCTCCCCCATTCCTCTTTCTTAGTCCCTCTCCCCATTTTCTCTCTCTCATCGAATCTCTCTCAGTCGCCTTGTCTCTCTCGTTGTCTCCCTCTCTTTCTCCTCCTCGATAACCAGATCGACAATCAAACTCGTTTGAAGGCATCACGGTAAATCAGGCTCGTCTACTACATCGATTAGGGATTTTTGAAATTTGTCTATAGAAAATATGTTCCCTTTATAATTTTTCTTGATTAATACCGGCTAAACCGACCGAACCGAACGGTTCTGCATCAGTTTTGATCGGTCTCGGTTTGGGATAGGAGGAAGCCGATAGGTGCGGTTCGGTGGAAAATACGGGAAAAAAACCGACCGAACTGAACCGATATATCCCTTTACTATCTCAAATGTGTGTGCCTTACTTAAACTTTTAGACCAACCCACTTCATCCCTCCACTAGATAGTAGCAATCAAGTCCAAGTTGTCTCTTCAACTAGACGACTTTCCGTCGCATGCAGTTTTTTACAACCAAAATAGAGGGCAAAATTTACTTCTCTTCCAGCAAGTTAATTATAGGTGATGTATTGTGAAAGAATGACCTGTCTCGTTAAAACGGAAAATAAGTACTTAAAAAATAAGCTTAAAAAACAAGAACCTTAACGGGCCTTGGTCGAGAGTTGTCCTCTTTTATGAGTTTGTTCTTTAGATGGAGTGGATTGTTTGGGTTTTGGAAGCTGAAAATTTTGTGTAATTAACCATGTGTTTCTATTTATTGTCCAGCACTGTACTCTCTTTCTGGGAGCTAACAGAGTATATATTTTTTAGGTCTGGATTTCCAGGAAATTATGCTGTAAGCAATGTAGTTGCATTAATGGTGTTTAGGTACTTTAATGTGTTTTTGTCTATAACAGTTTGATTTACTTAGTATCATTTGTTTATCTTTAGGAACATCGTCGGCGATTTACAATGGGTTCAGATATTGGGAAGAGCTTAGATAGGATCAGTAAGTTACCAGATTCCGTACTGTGTCACATACTTTCATTCCTTCCGACAAAAAATGCAGTGGGAACTAGCATTCTATCAACAAGATGGCAGTACCTTTGGACTTGTGTGACTAGCCTTGACTTTGATGATTCTGTGCTCTTCCATGACCGCGATAAATTTGATGGTCGCTATGAGATGGTCAATTTAAGCTTTATGAATTTCGTGAACAGAGTATTGCTTCTCGGTGATGTGTCATGTTTGGAAAAATTCCGACTTAGGCTAGAAGAGATCTGTAATTTTGACATCGTTAGTACATGGATCAGTGTGGTAATTAAGCTGAGTGTACGAAAGCTGGACCTCAGCTGCGACTTACATTATCGTTTGGAGTTTCCTCGTGTGTTTTTCACAAGTAAAACACTGGTGAATCTAACACTGCGGGGGTTATTTCTCGCAAGAATTTCCACTTCCGTTTGTCTTCCTAGTCTTAAAATTCTTAACCTAGTGGAAGTGCAATGTGAGAATGAAGACTCAGCTGAGAATCTCTTCTCCGGATGCCCAGTTCTCGAAGAGTTGCATATGTCAGGGTATGCGCGTCATTTTGCTAATGCGAAGACATGGAATATTTCTGTGCCTACATTGAAACGTTTGACTGTATTTCGTGTCAGAAATTCGTCTCTCTCTTTATTTGATAACCAAGTTTACAAGCTTGTAGTTAATGCCCCCAAACTTGAACACTTTCATCTCTCGGACTCTGTGACACTGGAGTTCTCCTTGGTGAATTTATCATCACTGTTGAAGGCAAAAGTTTGTACTTTGTTGTCTCGCTCAGGGCCTCCCACCAACTATGGTCCCAATGCATCTAAGCTTCTTAGAGGGATTGCAAATGTCAAGTTTCTTGATGTAAGTTTTTTATACTCATTATCTATACTAGAAAGAGGGTGTTTTGAGTGTTATTTCCTTATGTCTTACTCTTTCCGAAAAGATATTAGGAATTTCATTTTTAGGTTTCTACTTATTCAGATCAGTAAGGCCTTATTTATTGTATGACTGGCTTTAAGCTGAAAGTTAAAGAGTTTTATGTTGCATTAATAACAAGTGAAATGCCCCTTTTGACCCTGATTGTCGATTATGTGCTCAGGTAAATGTCCCTAGATGGAGTACGGGTTCTATTCCACCTCTACAAATAAGAATATTAAGCTTTTCATCTTTTTGATCACTTAGGGTGTCCGAGTTGGGTTACGCGCACCTTGACTAGTTCATGGGGGACCAATGCCTCCGTCCACTAGCAGGGGCCCGAAAAAACCTCAGATAAAGTCTCATATAGACAAAAGAGTTGATAGCATTGGAGAGATTTCAAACAACTTAGGATCAAACTCCCAAGTTGCAAGCCTTAAACACCACACCGATGCCTTGCGGGTTAATAAGAATATTAGGTTGAGGCTTTCTTTTTTGTTACTTATTTTGAAATAATCTGCAGTGATATTTTACATGTAATTTGTCAAATGTTGTAGATACTGATTGAGGTTGAGGGTCGTGTTCTGCCTACATTCCATAATTTGACCCATTTGAGGCTTGGTTTGGATTGCATCTCTTGCTGGAATCGGGATTTGCTTGAGGATTTTCTTCAGTTCTCACCTAATCTTGAAGTTCTTGTCCTTGAGGTGCATTGAGATCAAGCTCAGGATTTCCACTATCACTACTCTCCATTTCTTAGCTTCTGAATTTTTTGTTGTTGTTGTCATCAGGGAGAGAGCCCTGGTTCAGCCGAATTCTGGAGCCCACCTCCACAAGTGCCTTGTTGTTTGTCATTGCATCTCAAGGAAGTTGAGATCTTGCAATTTGATGGAAAAGAATACCAGCTTGAATTGGTAAAATATTTGCTGGAAAATGCTAAAGTTCTGAAGAAGATGACCCTTGGTTATCACAATTCAGGTAGCTCTTTCTGCAACCTATCAAAAAAACGAAAAAAGTCAGGTAGCTGTGTTTGCATGGCATTATCAGCATTTCCAAGGGGCTCAGAGACTTGTGAACTTAATCTCCGACTTTGAAGTTGTAAGTCCGTATTCCTTTTTGAGGCGTGAGTACGCATTGCTGTAAGATATGGATGACGGGTCGAATGGAACTTCATCGATACGATATCCTTGTTGGGGTTGCAGGTGGATCCAGAATTCAGCGTGCCAATCGTTTCAACCTTTTGTTGCTTTTCGTACCTGCTTCTTTTGCAGCCTCCTGTGTTCATGCTAAGGATTCCTCTCTATCTTTGCTTTTTCTGGGTGTCGTTGGAGCTGCTAGAGTGAGCCGATGTTTCTGGGACTTGTTGGCCTGTTCCGTCGTCGTGGTCTCATATTAACTTTTGTATGTATCTTTGGGATGCTCTTAGACTCTCTTTTTTGTTTTTGGGTAAGCTAATTCAAGAAAAACTTTGTTGTTGGTGTATATGGAAAAAGGACATGAATGAGGAAAACATAGATCAAGATTCCGGAACTTCTTCTCGTACTTGTTAATTTTGTCAAAAATACTTGGACGTTCTTGGTTTAGTTAATAGCTGCTGCGTACGGTAGTTGATTGGATTGTCATGTGTCTGAAAAGCTCATTTTGTAAACCTGTTTGTGCTATCCTTGTGTCTGAAGCCTTTGTCTTGCTATTCTTTTCATTGCTCGGGCACCACGTGAACACTAAGAAAGTCACAAGGAAAATTGACTTTTCCATCCTTTTACATTATTTCTGTACAACTGAACGGGACTTTTGTGTCGCGGGGATACTTTTTTTGGTAAGCTATACTCTCCTTGTTATGCTAGGGAATGAGGTCGGAATGGTATTTTCCTCAATTGAGAATTTGACGTCCTGTAAATAAGTTGAAATTATAACATGGTAATGCGCTCTATTACATGAACGTTCGAAGTGTTCGAGGGCTCTATACCCCTTGTTTCACTGCCTAAAATAGTCAGACTCTCGGCCCTAAAACACATAATTTGCTTGTGGGTGCATGAGCGTGAAAACGTTTTTGAAACACATTCCAAACTATTAAAATTCGCAAGATGATCGAGAGCGCAAGTGCAGAACATTTTCGAAGGATTAGTGTGCTGACACAAGCAAGAATGACAAATGACGAAAATCTTGCCGGGTTCATTCCGGAAGATATAGAAAATGAAATGATACTTGAGGTTGCCTTTATTTACGGAGGGTTCATAAAAGAGGTTTCTGCACCGCTCCATCTCGCCGTTCGTCTCGTAATCGACGGGCCGAATTTTAAATAAACTATTCACACGAATAATTTATTTAAATCCTGGACCGCCCAAAACACTTTTGGACGGGTGAGATTGTTCACCCTCCGTGCAAACCTTCTTGACGGAGCCTCCGTAAAAGAGTTTTTCTCATGATTATTTTCCTGAATTGAGAATTTGAGATAAATTTTGGATCAAAAAAAGGGAAAAAGAATTTGGAGATAAAATGGAAATTTTAGGAGACCAGATCCACTGACCGAGCCCAATTCAGACAGGGGCCTATCCCACTCCTTGGAGTCGTTGATCTCACAAATCAACGGTTGAGATGTGCCGAACACTTTTTGTTCCAAAACAACGTTATTTTGGCTCGACATATCTCAACCGTTGATTTGCGAGATCAACGGCTCTGAAGAGTGGGACAGGCCCCTGTCCGATTGGGCTCGGACAGGGGATACTCGGTATTTTTTAAGTACTTCGAACTGTTCCCTCGTCAAAACAGAAAAGGAGCACTACAGCAGTACCAGCGATGGTGTCAAACCCTAACCCTAACTCTTGGTAGAAGAGACGTTGATTTCTGCATATTTTCATCAACCAACACCAGCTCATACGATTTCTCAGGTACTGTGGTATATATTTTTTTTATTGCGCTTATCAAGGGTGTCGGAAACATTTTGGTAATACTCCCATTTCGATGATTTTTTCTTTTCCCTTTCAGTTTTGCCCTCGGTAGGGCTACAAACGAGCCGAGTGGAGCTTTGAAGTGTTCGAGCTCGGCTCGTTCAAAAAATTAGTATAGCTCTAGCCTGGCTCGAGCTCGAGTCGAGCCCGAATAATCAAGATGTTCCAGCTAGTTCCGTTCAATAAACGAACCGAGCCTCTATGAACGAACCGAGCTGTTTTAAACGAGACGAGTTACAACTAACTCGAGCTCGGCTCGTTTACTAAATGAGCTTAGAACTTGAGCTCGGACTCTTTTACTAAATGAGCTTATAACTCAAGCTTGACTGTTTATTAACAATCCAAGCCTCTCGATCGAGCTGCTCGCTGCTCGCTCGATTCGATCAGTTAGATATTTTAAAGATCTTAGCTCAAAGTGCTTGATTTTTCAGTAACACTTGTTTATCTTTAGGAAGAACATCGGTGAGTTACAACTTACAATGGATTTGGATATTGGAAGGAGCTTAGATAGGATCAGCAAGTTACCAGACTCGGTACTGTGTTACATACTTTCGTTTCTTCCGACGAAATATGCTGTGGGGACCAGCATTCTATCAACGAGATGGCAGTACCTTTGGACTTCCGTGGCTACGCTCGATTTCTACAATTGTGAACTCTTTAATAAACGCCATCGAACAAATGATATTGGAGAAGCTGAAGCCGATTTGAGATTTACGAACTTTGTGAGCACAGTGTTGCTTCTAAATGATGTGTCATGTTTGGAGAAATTCAAACTTAAGCTTGAGTCATTTTGCTATTTTGGCATTGTTAAGGCATGGATCAGCACTGCTATAAAGCGCAATGTTCAAAAGCTGGAGCTTTGCTACTCTGCATGGCAACAGATTCCTATTCAGTTGCCTCATATGTTCTTCATTTGCAAAACATTGGTGAATTTAAGGCTGTACGGAAACATTTCCTTGAAAGTTCCTGCTTCAGTTTGGCTTCCGAGTCTTAAGATTCTTGTAATAGAGGAAGTTATATATGAAAATGGAGATTCAGCTCATAACCTCATCCATGGATGCCCAGCCCTCGAAGATTTGCACCTATATAGGTTCTATTTCGATAATCAAAAGGTGTTGAACATTTCTTTGCCCACATTGAAGCGTCTAGTGTTAAACCGTCAAGGAGATGATGGTGATGACGATGGTGAATCGCAACACAAGCTTATAGTCAACACGCCCAAGCTCAAATACCTCGATATCACAGATTATGATGGAGATGAATTTTCGTTGGAGAACTTGTCATCCTTGTTGGATGCACGCATTCATGTTGGGCCTTGCTTTTCAGGATCCATCAGTTCCTCCAACCTACTTAAGCTTCTTCATGGGATTGCAAATGTTAAGTTTCTTTGGGTAAGATTTCTACTCATTCATTATTATGGGAAGAAAATGTTTTGTTAACTGCTTGCAATAACTGAGGATTCTGAGGGTAAAACTTCTACTCATCCTTTATTATTTTAAAGAAATTTTTTTGTTCAATAATTAAGGAATTTCTTATTCACGTTTCTACTTTTAGGCATTATCTATGGTGTTTACGCGTTTTAAGCCTGACCAATAAATGAACCTTTTTTGCTTTGATAACAAGCATGAAACCCATGTTTTCCTTAGTAACTATGTATCATAGATTACGCTCTGGGTAGATGTTTCTTGATGGAGCAAGGAGATAAAGATGGTTCTAACTTGTAATGCTCCTCAATGATTCGAAAGTATTGAGTGTAGGTTTTTTCTTTTTGTATTCCAAGAATTATGACATTCGTAGCATGTCTCTTGTGCAGTTTTCCACCAGTAATAGTGATGATTATGTGCTGCCCACTATGAATCCTCTCCATAATTTGACATATCTAGGGCTTCAGGATGTCGTTGATGGTTGGAACGTGAATTTGCTAAATGTGTTTCTTGAGTACTCACCCAATCTTGAAGTTCTTGTTCTTGAGGTGGGCTCAAAATGAATTTCATTGTTCTCTATTTGTTAACTTCTATAGACTATAATTATTTTGTGAACAGGGAAGTATAGCCTTCCGTTCAGTCAGACTTTGGAGCCCACCTCCGCGAGTTCCTAGTTGTTTGATATTGAATCTCAAGGAAATTGAGTATCTGAACTTTGGCGGAGAAAAACATGAGTTCGAAGTTATAGAGTATTTGCTGAAAAGTGCTAAAGTTCTGAAGAATGTGACAATTTGTTGTAAGCATTCAGATAGCTGGTGTGTATTAGCACGACTTCCAAGGGCATCAAAGATTTGTGAACTTAATCTCCGTTGAAGTTGTAAGTCATTGTTCCTTTGAATTTCGTACTAATGCCAGCTAAAATTTCGTACTAATGCCAGCTAAAATCTCTTGGTTATCTCATGTAGAATGGAATGCATAACTATTCATTGTTATAAGTAATTCCAGGTTTAATTGGGTAAATTTCACTTACCTGTTTCCTCATCTGGGTTCTTCCAAATAGGTTTTCCCCTCTTGTTTGTAAATTGTCACTTACATTTCCCGGCTGCTATTGACAAGTTCCAAAATACAAATTACGCTCTATTAGCCTTTTACTGAGTGGACTTAATGGGAAGTCTGTAACACCCTTCATCATATCATGGAATAGAGGTTACACTTTACCCCTTGGGGTTAGGCCCTAGTCCCTACCTTGGATCCTTCTAATATTACTTGTGATACTAAACCAACCTGTGGGTTTTTTTGGTTTTTTGATAAGTTATAAATTTATTACACACGCCAGGAAAGCAGCGAGAATTGATATCACTAGGAGCAACAAACTTGAAGAAACATTGGAAACATTTGCCCTGGATGAAAATGATATCTATACAGTATACACAAAACTGAGCACTTTATATGATATTTAGCAGTGAAGCCGATGTTGGCTGCTCACAACGCTGTTGATGATCCAATATCACCTCACGCACCATTGTTCCTGTATATAACTTATCCACATATACGGACAAGCATATACATTGCCTTGTTTTATATCTCCTCCAGTATCTCCATCCTTCTAAGGCACACTCTCGAAGGGAACATACCGGCATAAGGGACTTTTCAATCCAAAGGAAGGTTATGAATCCCGTACCGAACCAGCCGATACGTACCGGTATTGTCCAAATCTGGTACCCTACACCCCTAATTTCGTTCCGGCTCAAAAACCGGCGGTAGCGGTCATTACCAGATCCGATGATATCAGATAGTACCAGACTACTTTTAAATTTTTTTTTTTTCTGTTCTTATCAATACCGGATGATATTGGAAAAATACTGGACGGAATCGGGCAACTACCGGACTACATTTTATTTTTAATAAATGTGTATATTATAATAATATATTCTTTTATGTGAGAAAATAACACTAATAGCGATAAATCCGACCTAGCGGTACTGGTACGTATCAGTAGGAAAACCCCGGTACTCTAGCCGGTACGGTATTCAGAACCTTGATCCAAAGCCACATAAACTCATCAATCAAAGCCCTACCCAAACCCATGCGCACCCTGGATCACTTTCCATACACTCGATTTGGCTAGTTGTGATAGGTTACTTATTTAATGAGCTATCAAGCTGACCAACGTCTTTTGTTTTATTACAGACAAACGGAAATGCTAGCGCGTGGAGTTATTCTTGGGATGATGTGCTGACACTATGTATTGCTGTAACTTGTAAGACATGGATAACGGGTTGTAGGGAACTTCATGGATATGATATTCTTGTTGGAGTTGCAGGTGGATGCAGAATTCACCTGCCAATCGTTTAAACCTTTTGTTGCTTTCCGTACCCGCTACTTTTGCAGCCTCCCGTGTTCATGCTAAGGGTTTCCCCTTATCTTTGCTTTTTCTGGGAGTCGTCCAAGCTGCTGGAGTGAGTTGATGTGTCTGGGACTTGTTGGTCTGTTTGTAGTTGTTAACTTTTGTATGATATTCTATGAATCTTTGGACACTCTTAGTCTCTCTTTGTTTTCGTTTTTGGGCAAGTTAAATGAAGTCTATCTTTGTTGTTGGTGTATAAGGAAAAAGGACACGGATGACGAAAACACACATCAAGGTTCCAGAATTTCTTCTCGTACTAGTTAATTTTGTCAAAAATGCTTGGACGTACTGATTTAGGTAATAGCTGCGTACAACAGTTGATCCATGTGTCTGAAAGTCTTGTTATAAACCAATTTGTGCTATCCTTGTGTCTCAAGCCATTGTCTTGCTATTCTTTCCGTTATTTTATTATCATTACTGGAGTAGCATCAATTTGTATTACATATTATATATACCATCATATACGAATGGGCTGGGTCAACGATGTTTCCAAACCTTACTCTGGTCAAACGGGCAAAATACGTGTGTTGTGATCACAATGGATGAAAGGTTATTTCATTTGGTGATGAATATTATGGGAGAAAGTATGTTTATGCCTACTTGAATAACGATAACAGACTCTCATGGAATTTCTTTTGTAGTTGGTGTACATGTACATGGCATACTCCAGGAGCCACCAATAACTTTCTCGGGCAAAGTGGTTAGATCTTAATTCTCCTGCGGCGATTAGCACTGCACATATCGATTACCAACCCTCGCATCACAGTCAGAGGGATTAACAAATCTTAACAATCGCCGTCACCTTCATTTCAAGAAGAAGACCAATCTATTTGTGCTTGTACCTATTGTTGCCACACATGCCATACGCCTCGTGTTTTTATCCAGTTAATTTTCAATTCAAAAGCTCAAGTTGACAAACCGATTAAACAGATTGGATTGAACCGAAACCGAACAATTTTCTCCCTCAATCGGTTCGCAGCAGTTTTTGATACTCTCTAAACTTTGAAGACGAGGAAAGGATCTTCAAGGACACTATAAAAATTCCCCATATACAAGGTAAAATGCAAGAAGCTTGTCAATGAAAACAAAGACATGATCAAGAGGTAAGCCTATCCTTTTATTTAGATTTAGATTAAGTTTCTTTCATTTACTAAAAAGATAGTAAAATAGAAGAAAAGAAACACTACAAATACATTTTTTTTTTTTTGGCTAAAAAGAAAACACTACGCTCCATTTGGAATTTGTGGAAAGTGGGAGAAAGGGAAGGAAAATGATTAAAGAGGGAAAAGGGGAGAAAGTTGAGAGAGATATTTCCCTGTGCATTGAACTCTTTTTTTTTTCTTCTTTTCTTCTTTTCTCTCTCAACCAAACAAGGAGGGAGGAAATTTTCAAACTTTCATTCCCTTCCCAAGGTAGTCGCTGACTGTGAGACACAGAGGCAAGAATGAAAATGATGATTCTTGCTGGGTTAATTTCGGAAGATATAGAAAATTGAGGTGGAAAATTGATATTATCCTGTACTGTGAATAATGAATTTGAGATCCTGGGAATACGCGCTATTATTACATGATGAACTGATAAAACTTGGCCGTTCGGGACTTATTTTTTTGTCTTTATTCCAAATTTTTTCGTATTTATTAGTTTTGCGTCAATTTTTTGGAGATTATTGTATCTCCATGACGAAAGAAATCTAAAAAGTAAAAGATTTCGATCGAAATTTAATTTTTTTGAATAAAGATAAAAATAAGTTAATTTTTTCGCCTTTATTTAAAAAAAATTAGATTTCGATAATAATTTTTAACTTTTTAGATTACTCTCGTCATGAAAATGCAATAATTTTCAAAAATATAAATTGAAACAAAATTAACAAATACGAAAAAAAAAATTGAATAAAGAAAAAAAAAAAAAAAAAAACCGCCCGACTTATTTAGCCGAAAAATACTTCGAAGTGTTCCCTCAGAACAGAAAAGGAGCTCTACAGCCATGGGGTCAAACCCTAACCCTAACACTTGGTCGATGAGACGTTCATTTCTGCATAATTTCATCAACCAACACCAGCTCAGACGATTTCTCAGGTAATGTTACTACTCCAATTTCGATGATTTTTTCTTTTCCTATCCAGTTTTCTCCGCCGTTTGTTGCCCAATAGGCCAATACTCAAGGGCTACAAACGAGCCGAGCAGAGTTTTTAAGTGTTTGAGCTCGGCTCGTTCAAAATTAGTCTACCTCAAGCATGGCTCGAGCCCAAATGATCGAGCTCGAGCTTGGACCGTTTAGAATTAAGATGTTCCAGCTCGGTCAATATAATAAATGAGCCTCTACACATGAGACGAGCCGCTACAAACAAGCCGAGCTTTTGTAAACTACTAACTCGAGCTCAGCTCGTTTACTAAACGAGCATAAACTTGAGCTCGACTCTTTTACTAAATGAGCTTAAAACTCAAGCTTCACTCATTTTCTAACAAGCCAAGCCCTGAGCTACTCGCGAAGAGTTCGATTTGTTTGCAGTGCCCAGAAAACATATGAAAATTAGGGAAAACAACAAAATTTATGTGGGATCAGTTAGAAATTTAACATTTTAGCTCAAGTTCTTGATTTTTCAGTAGCACATGTTTATCTTGAGGAAGAACATCGGCGAGTTACAATGGATTTGGATTTTGGGAGGAGCTTAGATAGGATCAGCAAGTTACCAGACTCGGTACTGTGTCACATACTTTCGTTTCTTCCGACGAAATATGCAGTGGGGACCAGCATTCTATCAACGAGATGGCAGTACCTTTGGACTTCTGTGGCTATGCTCGACTTCAACGATTCTGAACTCTTTAATAAACGCGATCGTACGAATGGTATTGGAGAAGCTGAAGTCGATTTGAGATTTACGAACTTTGTGAACACAGTGTTGCTTCTTAGTGATGTGTCGTGTTTGGAGAAATTTAACCTTAAGCTCGAGTCATTTTGCTATTTTGGCATTGTTAAGGCATGGATCAGCACTGCTATAAAGCGCAATGTTCAAAAGCTAGAGCTTCGATACTCTGAATGGCACAATTTCGATGGACAGATTCCTATTCAGTTGCCTCATATGCTTTTCATTTGCAAAACACTGGTGGATTTAAGGCTGAAAGGAAACATTTCCTTGAAAGTTCCTGCTTCGGTTTGGCTTCCGAGTCTTAAGATTCTTGAAATAAAGGAAGTTATATACGAAAATGGAGATTCAGCTCATAACCTCATCAACGGATGCCCAGCCCTTGAAGATTTGCACATACATAGGTTCTATTTCGATAAGCAAAAGGTGTTGAACATTTCTGTGCCCACATTGAAGCGTCTAGTGTTATTCCGTCAAGGAGATGATGGTCATCTCCTCTCTAGTGATGACGATGGTGAATCGCAACACAAGCTTATAGTCGATACGCCCAAGCTCGAATACCTCGATATCACAGATTGTGATGCGGATGAATTTTCATTGGAGAACTTATCATCCTTGTTGGATGCACGGATTAATGTTGGGCTTTGCTTTTCAGGACCCGTCAGTTCCTCCAACCTACTTAAGCTTCTTCATGGGATTGCAAATGTTAAGTTTCTTCGGGTAAGATTTCTACTCATCCGTTCTCATGGGAAGAAAATGTTCTGTTAACTGCTTGCAATAACTGATGATTCTGAGGGTAAAACTTGTACTCTACTACTCATCCTTTTGTATTCCATTTATAATCTTCGACTAGTTGGATTAATGGATTGTCCGATCCAATGATAACGGAATGCATAGGTTGTTAGAAGGAGTTCTAGTATACATGTAGATAAAGTATACCAACGAATTGCCCAATTTCGTCTATGGGGAAGAAAGACAATTAAAAAACCCTCAAATATTGGCAAAACTCTTTCATATCTTTCAAGATGCACCCTACAATATTGGGTAAAAATATAGAACAAATATTGATCAATAATTAAGGAATTTCTTGTTTATGTTTCTAATTTTAGGCATTATCTATGGTGTTTACGCTTTTTAAGCCTGACCAAGGAATGAAAAGTTTTGGAATTGATAACAAGCAAGAAACCCATCTTTTCCTTCTTAAACATGTATCATAGATTATGCACTGGGTAGATGTTTTCCTTAGTAACTATGTATCATTGATTATGCACTGAGTAGATGTTTCTTGATGGAGCAAGGAAATAGAGAAGGTTCTAACTTGTAGTGCTCCACAATGATTCGAAAGTACTGAGTTCATGGTTTTTTTTTTTTCTTTGGTGTATTCCAAGAATTATGACATTCGTAGCATGTCTCTTGTGCAGTTTTCCTCTACTAATTATGATGATTATGTGCTGCCCACGATGAATCCTCTCCATAATTTGACATATCTAGGGCTTCAGGATGCCATTGATGGCTGGAATGTGGATTTGCTAAATGTGTTTCTTGAGTACTCTCCCAATCTCAAAGTTCTTGTTCTTGAGGTGGGTTCAAAATTAATCACAGGGTTGCAGCCGCCTTGTTCTCTTTTTGTTAACTTCTATAATCATTTTGTGAACAGGGAAATAGAATCATGCGTTCATACAGACTTTGGAGCCCACCTCCGCGAGTTCCTAGTTGTTTGTTATTGAATCTCAAGGAAATTGAGTATCTGAACTTTGGTGGAGAGAAACATGAGTTCGAAGTGATAGAGTATTTGCTGGAAAGTGCTGAAGTTCTGAAGAACATGACAATTTCTTGTCAGCATTCAGATAGCTGGCGTCTATTAGCACGATTTCCAAGGGCGTCAAAGATTTGTGAACTTAATCTCCGTTGAAGTTGTATGTCACCATTCTTTAAATTTCATACCAACGCCAACTAAAATCTCTGGGTTATCTCATGTAGAATGGAATGCATAACTATTCATTGTTATTAGTGATTCCAGGTTTAATTGGGTAAATTTCACTTACCAGTTTCCTCATCTGGGTTCTTCCAGATAGGTTTTCCCTTTTCCCCCTCTTGTTTGTAAATTTTCGCTTATACTTCCCTGCTGCTATTGACAAGTTTCAAAAAACAAATTCGCTCTATTAGCCTTTTACTGAATTGACTTAGTGGGACATCTGTAAGACCCTTCATCATATCATGGAATGGCGCTTACACTTTACCCCTTGGGGTTAGGCCCTAGTCCCTACCTTGGATTTCTCTAATATTACTTGTGATACTAAACCACCCTGTTTTTTTTTTTTGGATAAGTTATAAGTTTATTACACATGCCGGGAAAGCAGCGAGGATCAAGATCACTAGGAACCACAAACTTGCAGCAAACATTGGAAGCATTTGCCCCAGATGAAAATGATATGTATACACAACTGAGCACTTTATGTGAAATTTGAGCAGTGAAGCCAATGCTGGCTGCTCACAACACCGTTAACAATCCAATATCACCTCACACACTGATGTTCCTGCATATAACTTATCCACATATACGGACAAACATTTACATTGCCTTGTTTTGTATCTCCTCTAGTATCTCCATCCTCCTGAGGCACACTCTCGAGGGAACTTCAGGGAGTTGATATTCTTGCTGGGGTTCTGTTGCTTCTTGTACTGCTTCTGTTGCAGCCTATGTTTGCACTTGTGATTGCTCTTCATGTTTGCTGTTTTCTTTTTGGCTTATCTAGAGCCACGGGAGTTGGTGGTTGTTTTGGTCTGGTTGTGTCAAACTAGTCTTGGTGATATTAGAGCTGCAGGATAGATGGTCTTTATGTGTTCTTGTTCTCGTTATATATCGACGAAGTTTACTTTCGGTCAAACAATAAGAGCGATATCTTAAAATAGCAAGTGTGATACATAATCATATTTTGAAGGCTTATTAACCTTTTTGGTCCCCAAAGTATTCAGAAAATCTCAATTTAGTCCCCAATCTACAAATAGGAGACATTTAGTCCCCAACGTTATTAAATGTGTACCAATGTAGTCCCCCACCCCTCACGCCGTTACCTCAGACGTCAAAACTAGGGGCATGTTTGTCATTTCCCCTCCCCAACCTCTTTATCCTCCATTCTTTTTCTCTGTTTTCCCAGCCACTTTTCGGGAGAGAGAGGGGGCAGCCGTTAGCCACCTCCTACAGCCGAGCTCCTCACCGACGAGCCCCACCGCCGCTCCGACCCGCCACCGAATCACTCCGAAACCCATTTCGCCGGACGAGAGGTAGTCCGGAACTCACCTCCCTACGTATATATCGTGCTCTATATTGATTTTTAGCGTTCGGTGTGATAATATTCGGACCCGACGTCGCCGGTCGAGTCTGGGCCAGAAGCCCACTTCGTCGAACACCACAGCCTCTGTTTCTAAAAAAAAAGGAAAGAAAGAAAGACAGCCGCTTGAAATTTTGAAGGTTTTTGAATAATCACAGTTTAACCCCTCAAGTTAGGTTAGTTAATAAATCTACCCCAGTATTTTGGAATCGAATATAAAACCCCAAAGTTAATTAGTTTCCGGTCGATCCTAGTTTTGTCGAAAATACGAATTTTTCTAATACCGTCAACTCTCCAAAATGATTTAGAGTAGACATAGATTTTTGGTCCAAAAAAGGAAAAGAGTAAATAAAAAGAAGTACGTACTTAGTTTGTTTTAATCGCATGATTAGTGTTTTCGCACGGCTAATTTTATCGTACACTCCAAACATGTTAAATTTAGTATTTACTAACTCTATTAAATATTAATATGAGATTTTCATAACAACCAAATTATGCGAGGCTATTCTAGTCAATATTTATTAGGGTTAAAGATTAACTAATACATAATCTAAAATATTTCTTGTTTACAATTTAAATAAATTTTTACTAGTAAATATTCTTGTTAATATTTCATAAACATGTATTTACCCCAATAATCTATTAAACACATAAACGTCCACTTAAATACAAATCAACAATGCATCAACGGTAATTTCGCAATCAAACACCTGTTAAACGATCATAAATTTTCACAGGGTATAACGCTAATTATTCCACCACAACCGGATTGAATTTTAATATAAACAGGACTAAACAGTAATTAAAAATTTAAGAATAAGTCATCATCTTCATCCAAAATTTAGTTTTAGTCCCAACTCCATTACAACGCAGATTGAGTTACGGGTTTCCGGAAAACTACCTCAAACGCGATTCTAAATCTGGGTAAGTGTTGTACGGTGTCCGTAGATCGCCGTGGTTGTTCCGAAATCTCAAGGCGGCGTCCGGCGGCACTCCGACGGGGTCCGCGGCGCGGTACACCGAAACATACGGCGTGTGCACACACCCACGGCTGATATGGCAGGTCATGGAAGGCGGGGTGGTGGTGGGTATTGGCCGAAGGAGGTAACGGGTACGGGCCGGAGGTGGCGGTTGGTCTTGGTGGTGGTGCCGAGAGGTGGGGCTCGGTGGTGGGTGGTCCGTTTGGAGGAAATGATGATGGTGAGAGGTGGTGGAGTTCAGTTGTGGCCGGAGGAGACCGGTGTAGGTGGTGGCAGGAGGAGGAGCCGAGAGTGGTGGTGGCGGTAGGAGGTGGTGGAGGCCGAGAGGTGTTCTCTCTCTCTCTCTCCCTAAACTGCCCCTGGTTTTGACGTCTGGGGTAACGGCGTGAGGGGTGGGGACTACGTTGGTACACATTTAATAACGTTGGGACTAAATGTCTCCTATTTGTAGATTTGGGACCAAATTGAGATTTTCTGAATACTTTGGGGACCAAAAAGGTTAATAAGCCTATTTTGAAACATGCTCTTGAAGGTTAATTCAACCTTTTGTCACTATTCAATTTTTTGCTATTTCGTCCCTGAAGTATCAGTTGTACCTATTCATCCCTTAGCTACTGAATTTGAGTCTGAATGAGGTACATAATTTGGTCCTCTTCTGGAGTATTACATATCAGTCTCCGAGGTTCATGAGTAGCATAATTCCACTTGTTCTATTTTATGTACCTCATTCTTTCGTGCCCAAATAGAAGCATCGGAAATTTTTGTACGCATTTTTCTCTAACTTTCCTCCGTCGATCGGCATTGCACATATCAATTACCAACTCTCATATCACGGTCGGAGGGATTAACAAATCTTAACAATCGCGGTCACCTTCATTTCAAGAAGAAGACCATTGATCTATTTGTGCATGTACCTGTTGTTGCCACACCGGCCATTCCCCTCGTGTTTTTATCCAGTTCTTTGTTTCGACTTCTTTAATTTTCAATTGAAAAACCCAAATCGACAAACCGATTGAACTGAACCGAAACCGAACAATTTTCTCCCTCAAGTTGTTTTGATACTCTCTAACTTTGAAGACGAGGAAAGGATCTTCAAGAATACCGTAAAAAAAACCCATACATACAAGGTAAAATACATGAAACTCGTCAATGAAAACAAAGACATAATCAAGTGGAAAGCCTATCCTTTTATCTAGATGAAGTTCTAGTTCATTCATTTATACTAAAAAGATAGTAAAACAGAAGAAAAGAAACACTACAAATTCTTTTTTTTTTTGGATAAAAAGGTAACACAACGCTCCATTTGGAATTTGTGGAAAGTGGAAGAAAGAAAAGTAAAATGATTAAGAGGGAAAATGGGAGAAAAAATGAGAGATATTTCCCTGTGCATTGAACACTGTTTTTTCATCTTGTCTTCTTTCCTCTCTCAACCAAACAAAAGGAGAGAAAATTTTCAAACTTTCATTTCCTTTCGCTAAGTTCCAAACAAAATCTACAATTAGCAAATGAGGACCTGTTTTGAAAATGATGAATCTTGCTGGGTTAATTTCGCAAGATATACAAAATGAGGTGGAAAATTGATATATTATCCTGTACTATAAATAGAAAAACGCGCTATTCTTACATGAACAGATTCGAAGTGTTCCCTCAGAACAGAAAAAGAGCACTACAGTCTACAGCCATGGGGTCAAACCCAAACCCTAACCCTAACATTTGGTAGATGAGAGGTTCATTTCTGCATATTTTCATCAACCAACACCAGCTCATACGATTTCTCAGGTACTGTTACTACTCCAATTTCGATGATTCTTTCTTTTCCTTTTCAGTCTTCTCCTCCAAATGGTATCAAATAGTAGGGGTACAAACAAGCATAGAAGAGCTTTGAAATGTTTGAGCTCGGCTCGTTCAAAATTAGTCTACCTCAAGCATGGCTCGAGCCCAAATGATCGAGCTCGAGCTCGGACCGTTTAGAATTAATTCCAGCTCGGTCAATATAATAAATGAGCCCCTACACATGAGACGAGCCGCTACAAACAAGCGCAGCTTTTGTAAACGAGCCGAGTTACAACTAACTTGGGATCAGCTCGTTTACTAGACGAGCATAAACTTGAGCTCGACTCTTTTACTAAATGTGCTTAAAACTCAAGCTTCACTCATTTACTAACAAGCCAAGCCTCGAGCTACTTGCGAAGAGCTTGATTCGTTAGCAGTGCCCAGAAAACATGTGAAAATTAGGGAAAACAACAAAATTTATGTGGAATCAGTTAGATATTTTAACATTTTAACTCAAGTTCTTGGTTTTTCAGTAACAGGTGTTTATCTTGAGGAAGATCATCGGCGAATTACAATGGATTTGGATTTTGGGAGGAGCATAGATAGGATCAGCAAGTTACCAGACTCGGTACTGTGTCACATACTTTCGTTTCTTCCGACGAAATATGCAGTGGGGACCAGCATTCTATCAACGAGATGGCAGTACCTTTGGACTTCTGTGGCTATGCTCGACTTCAACGATTCTGAACTCTTTAATAAACGCGATCGTACGAATGGTATTGGAGAAGCTGAAGTCGATTTGAGATTTACGAACTTTGTGAACACAGTGTTGCTTCTAAGTGACGTGTCGTGTTTGGAGAAATTCAACCTTAAGCTTGAGTCATTGTGCTATTTTGGCATTGTGAAGGCATGGATCAGCAATGCTATAAAGCGCAATGTTCAAAAGCTAGAGCTTTGCTACTCTGCAAGGCACAATTTTGATGGACAGATTCCTATTCATTTGCCTCATATGCTTTTCATTTGCAAAACAATGGTGGATTTAAGGCTAAACGGAAACATTTCCTTGAAAGTTCCTGCTTCAGTTTGGCTTCCGAGTCTTAAGATTCTTGAAATAAAGGAAGTTATATACGAAAATGGAGATTCAGCTCATAACCTCATCCATGGATGCCCAGCCCTTGAAGATTTGCACATATTTATGTTCTATTTCGATAAGCAAAAGGTGTTGAACATTTCTGTGCCCACATTGAAGCGGCTAGTGTTAACCCGTCTAGGAGATGATGGTCATCTCTTCTTTAGTGAACACAAGCTTACAGTCAATACACCTAAGCTCGAATACCTCGTTATCGCAGATGATGTTGCGGTTGAATTTTCGTTGGAGAACTTGTCATCCTTATTGGATGCATGCATTAATGTTGGGCCTTGCTTTTCAGGATCCATCAGTTCCTCGAACCTACTTAAGCTTCTTCGTGGGATTGCAAATGTTAAGTTTCTTCGGGTAAGATTTCTACTCATCCGTTATTATGGGAAGAAAATGTTTTGTTTACTGCTTGCCATAACCGATGATTCTGATGGTAAAACTTCTACTCATCCTTTAGTATTCCATTTATAATCTTCAACTAGTTGGATTAATGGATCGTCCAATTGAAATTGATAGCAGAATGCATAGGTCGTTAGAAGGAGTTCTGGTATACATGTGGATAAAGTACACCAACGAATTGCCCGATTTTCTCAATGGGGAAGAAAGACAATTAAAAAGTCCCTTAAATATTGGCAGAACTCTTTCAAATCTTTTGGGATCCACCCTACAATATGGGGGAAAAATATAGAAAAAAATATTGATCAATAATTAAGGAATTTCTTATTCATGTTTCTACTTTTAGCCATTATCTATGGTGTTTACGTGTTTTAAGCCTGACCAAGGAATGAATATCTTTTGCATTGATAACAAGCAAAAAACTCATGTTTTCCTTAGTAACTATGTATCATAGATTACCCACTGGGTAGATGTTTCTTGATGGAGCCCGGAAATAAAGAAGGTTCTACCTGGTAATTCTCCACAATGATTAAGAGGTATTGAGTTCAGTTTGTGTGTGTGTGTGTGTGTATTCCAAGAATTATGACAATCGTAACATGTCTCTTGTGCAGTTTTCCTCCGCTAATAGCGATGATTATGTGCTGCCAATTATCAATCCTCTCCATAATTTGACATATCTAGAGCTTCAGAATGTCTCTGATGGCTGGAACAAGGATTTGCTAAATGTGTTTCTTGAGTACTCACCCAATCTTGAAGTTCTTGTTCTTGAGGTGGGTTCAAAATTAATCACAGGATTGCAGCCGCATTGTTCTCTATTTGTTAACTTCTATAACCATTTTATGAACAGGGAAGTATAGCCAGGCAGGACAGACCTTGGAGCCCACCTCCACGGGTTCCTAGTTGTTTGTTATTGAATCTCAAGGAAATTAAGTATCTGAAATTTAGTGGAGATAAACATGAGTTCGAAGTCATAGAGTATTTGCTGAAAAGCGCTGAAGTTCTGAAGAACATGACAATTTGTTGTCAGCATTCAGATAGCTGGCGTATATTAGCACGATTTCCAAGGGCGTCCAAGATTTGTGAACTTAATCTCCGTTGATGTTGTATGTCATCATTCCTTTAAATTTCGTACTAATGCCAGCTAAAATCTCTAGGTTATCTCATGTAGAATGGAATGCATAACTATTCATTGTTATAAATAATTCTAGGTTTAATTGGGTAAATTTCACTTGCCAGTTTATTCATCGGGGTTCTTGCAGATAGGTTTTTCCCCTCTTGTTTGTAAATTGTCGCTTATACTTTCCTGCTGCTATTGACAAGTTTCAAAAAACAAATTACGCTATAATAGCCTTTTACTGAGTTGACTTAGTGGGAAGTCTGTAATACCCTTCATCATACCATGGAATGGCGCTTACACTTTACCCCTTGGGGTTAGTCCCTAATCCCTACCTTGGATCCCCCCTAATATTACTTGTTATACTAAACCACCCTGGTTTTTTTTTTTTTTTGGATAAGTTGTAAGTTTATTACACATGCCGGGAAAGCAGCGAGTATCGAGATCACTAGGAACCACATGCTTGAAGCAAACATTGGAAGCATTTGCCTCGGATGAAAATGATTTGTATTCACAAAACTGAGAACTTTATGTGATATTTAGTCAAATTGTTTACAGTCTATCAATCTTTCGGACCAAATGAACTAGCTAGCGTCTGCATGCCTTTAGCCCACTTCAATCAAGGGTATAAGGAACTTATCAACCCAAAGCCACATAAACTCATCAATCAAAGCCCTACCCAACCCCATGCCCACCCTGGATCAGTTTCCATACACTTGATCCAGCTAGTTGTGATAGGTTACTTATTTAACGAGCTATCAAGCTGACCAACGTCTTTTGTTTTATTACAGACAAATGGAAATGCTAGCGCATGGAGTTATTCTTGGGATGATGTGCTGGCACTATGTGTCATTCTGAAAAGAGTCACCTGATGAGACCTCTTAGTTGTTGCTATCTCGTACTACTAGTTTATTTTTACAATGACACTAGATTTGTGTAATCTGGGATTGTGTTTGGTAATTTGGTATTGCTGGTTTAGAAACTTCATCTTCCGGTTTCTCTTGGCAAGTATTGTGTGTTGGATATCTGTGATGTCTGCTTGTGTTACATTGTGCTTCGAAATTGTCTTGCTTTTCGCCTTGGCTTCTTGTTGTTTTGTAGTATTACTGTTGGGAACAGGTAAGAAAGGCAACTTGTTTAGTTAACTTGGTCCTCTTCTGGAGTATTGCATATCAGTCTCTGAGGTTCATGAATAGCATAATTCCACTTGCTCTATTTCATGTACATCATTCTTTCCTGCCCAAATAGAAGCATCTGAAATTTCTGTAAGAATTTTGTTTGGTTGTTCAAAAAGTCTACAAACACAACTGCGTCAGGAGCCGTTCTATGCATGTGGACCCATGTGCATGACGCAATTGTGTCCGGAGTTGTGTTTTAAAATTGTGTTGGTAGCATTGCTCCTATTATTTTGAATGGTCCTTCCTGCCCGCACAGGGACTGAATCTTGTTTGTGTAGGATTGGGATTTGAATCTTGGTATCACAACCCGACGAAGAAGCACTGCATTGATCTGGCAAAACCGGTTTTCGAATAGTCAAGATAAATACTCATTTACTTGACGGGAAATGCTACACTATACACTCAAATACCGGTGTGTTTGTCATGCAATCCTTATATTGTCCTACATTTTAAACATTTTGCATTAGAAATTCACAACATTGTTATTGAAATTCACTACAATTGCTTAAAAATTTAGAACATCGCTTGAAAAATTCATTACATCATGTCATGACATAAAGTGATAGTGACATACGACAGCTATGAATTCAAGGTTAATGTTATGAATTTTGATAAGGAAAGTTATGAATTCAAGACTAATGTTATGAATCATGTAGCAATTATTAGGAATTCAATGTGATTAGGGAGTGCATGGCAGACACACCCTAATTTGATAGTAATTTTATATAGATTGACCTCGTTTGATTCGCGAATTAGGTGTCTGGGAGAGGATAAACCGTGTTTAATCTCACGTTCTCCCATGTTTGGTTCCCGAAAAGGCTGTTGAGATTAATACCCTAGGATTAACTTTATTATCCCTTCATGTGGGCTACTATATAATCTCAGGGGAGGTAGGATTGAACGGGATTAAGAAGATCGTGTGAGAAACTCATTTTAACAAGCTATGGAAATTAAAAACAAAAATGATATTCACATAACAATCCAAACACAACAACTTACACAACCTCTCATATACATGTGGGCTCAATTAAAAATACCCTCAAATGTTCTTTAGATCGTAAGGATATACTTCTTCCATCCCATTTTAAATGCTCTTTACGTAAAGTCGTGTCATTTTGACTTTCAAAAAAAATTCATAATCTTTTTTGGAACTTTTTTGCTTCGTTTTAAAATACTCATCGAGATCTTTTGAATGATGCAAAATAAAATTCAAAATTAATTCCAAAAGTACTTTATTTATTTAAGTTAGACGGAGCATTTAAATTGGAACGGGAGAGTACTACGACAAAATTACTAGTAGTACACAAAAATTATTAGCATTTTAAATTGCAAGTGGATCTTCTTTTCTTCTTTGTTTTTTTATCCCTTTCTATCACCTGAGTGGACGTTGTTATCCTTCTTGGAAACTTTACGTCGATATTAGTCAAGCCCTAACCCTAAACCCAGTCGCCTTTGCATGAGAAAGGTCGATCTCAATTGCTTAACACCATGTAATCGTTCAATGTGAGGAAGCAGGGACCATCCGTTTGGTTGCTAAGAAAGCCCCATTATGGACGTGGGAAAGTCGTCGAAGATGTAATCGAACGAATCATCATCGTCTGGAATTGGTTTGGTTGACGCCAGTTGATTTCATTCTCAGGTACTCGTTCTACTCCGTTTTTATTATTTGTAGTTTTCAGTTTTGCATTCCGTTTGGTTGCTCAGAAACTCCTGAAGGGGTTCGTCGTAGTGCGCTAATGCTCTACGGGTTATAGGGAGCCTAATTATGCTCAGCCGAAATTTCGTCTCTTCGTCAGACAATCTATTTTTTCCCGTTAGACGTTAGACGGTAGGGGTGTCCGGGCCAGCTTACGTGCACCTCGACTAATTCCCTCCTCGGTCCAGTTACTTAAAGGTTGACCATCTATTCTAATATACGAGGAGAGAAGTATTTTTTGGTGTGCACAACTTTTGAAGCTCCATCGCGAAAGTAATTTCCACAATTGTCCCTCCAAACGGTTACTTTTTATGGTCCATTAAATAACTTTTGTAGGCAAAACAGTAATCGATTAAAAATCACCTTATCAAAACTACCACTTCATTATCCACAGACATGCTACAAATGTGCAACCAGACAGTGTTTGCCATCCCTCTAGTATTAGTTGTACAAAAATGGATGGTCAGCATATTCAATAAATGTACTCTAAGACCAATTGCTTGGTCATGTAAATATCAATGTCAGATCTACTTGACCTATACAAATTGAACGTTTTAGATCACTATGACAAATTTTCGGTTGAGTGCACCGAGGCGCCCTATACCCCTTAGTGCTTCAATGCACCACGCGGACTATCCACGAATCATACTGTTTTTTCAAATTAGTTTGATAAATGTGTTATTACGATTTTGAATTTTTTTTTATTTCACTGTTCTGGAGATAATTAGATAATTTGTCTGATCGAGATTTTGGTTTCCATAGGTAATCTCTTGAAAGAGCATCGGTGAAGTAAATCATAATGGATTCACAAATTCGGAGGGGCTTAGAAGATAGGATTAGCAAGTTACCAGATGCCGTACTGTGTCACATACTTTCGTTCATGCCGACGAAATATGCGGTGTTAACTAGCGTCCTGTCAAAAAGATGGCAGTACCTTTGGACTGGTGTAAATACCCTTGATTTGGACAATTCTCTACTTTTTCACGAACCCGATGATGGCAGCTCAGCCGAACTTGAATTATTAAGCTTTACGGAATTCGTGAAAATGGTATTGTCTCTGTCGGATGTTTTGTGTTTGAAAAAATTCTGTCTTAGGCTCGAGTCATTCTGTGTTTTGGACCTTGTCGACTCGTGGATCTGTGCTGTAACTAAGCGCAATGTTCAAAAGGTGGAGCTCCACTATGGTGAATACTACAAACGGTTTCCTGTCGTGCTGCCTCGGGTGATTTTCACTAGCAAGACACTGGTGGATCTTACGCTAGATGGCCCGATTTTGCTGGTAGTCAACGCTTCAGTTTGGCTTCCTAGTCTTAAGATTCTTAACCTGGTGGACCTTCTATATGAAAATAACGACTCACTTCAAAAGCTTTTCTCTAAATGCCCAATTCTCGAAGAATTGTGTATCTCCAGGTGTTGTTCGTGTACTGGAGGGGAGTTGAATGTTTCTGTTCCCACATTGAGACGCCTGACCATAACCCGTTTCGGAGATGGGATTCATGACCATTTAACCAAGCTTGTAGTTAATGCTCCAAAACTAGAACACATTCATCTTTCAGATTATGTGACACGGGTGTTCTTGTTGGAAAACCTATCATCCCTGCTGAGGGCATGTCTTGTTATTGGAGGGGACTGCTTAAGTCCTCTCATACATTGGCCAAACAGATTGACCATCTATGATGGCTGCATATCTATGCTTCTCATGGGGATTGCGAATGTTAAGTCTCTCGACGTAAGTTGTTTCTGCGTATATGGTTTTATTGGAATAATATGTTGTACTCTGTAGTACTTTCTTACACCATGCTTAATGCCTTATCTTTTTTATGACTAGTTTTAAGCCTGAGCTCTGGGAGCATGAATGTTGCATTGAGTTTATGACCAGTAATCAGAGGAGCACGGACACGAAAAGAAGGATACATGTCCGACACCGACACTTCTCAAACACTCTTTGGATACGAATAAGAACATAATTCTGACATGTTTCCGACTCTTGTTTGTAACTTATTGAACACTTCTTGAGAGTCTATGACTGAAAACCTGGGATGTAATCGACACTTAACTTGCTGACGTGTTATAGAATTATCAAAATTTTGAAACAAGACATCAATATGTCAATATCTGAACAACATGTTAGACATATTAGAAGTTCATTCAAAATTTGTAGAGAAATGAATAAAATATTAGGAAGAGGAGTTAGCATTTCCTACCCGTGCCCATGCCCTTCTTTTGAAAGATTTCTCAAGTCCCTTTTCCTGTTGTCCATCAAGATTCTTCGTAAGTTCTTATACCTTCTTTTTGGGTAAATTAACCACTTTTATAGAGCAATCAGCCTCAAACTAACAGAGTATATAATACAGACTCTGAAATGGTGTTCAACAAGGAACTCCTTAGTAAGAAAACCAACAAGAAATTAGAACAGCAGCAGAATAACAGGATACAAACGAAGAAAACAGAACAGCAAAACAAACTAGGATCTGATAATCCTAGAACTTAAACCCCATACATCAACCAACAATCGGTTCTCATCAGTACGTTTGAGGCCTCTCCATGAGGAAAGGAGCAGGGAGAGTTTTGCCTTGGAATAATCTGCTGTTCCTTTCACGCCAAATCCAGTAGATCGTAGCTGCCAACGAGAGCCTGTAAACTCTGCAACAGATGGAGTATGGACTATGGAGGCTCCATTCATCCGAGAACAAACCCAGTCAATTTCACCTGACAACTCCAAAGCAGATCTTCCAGTATGATTCTTAGAAAGGATCAACTGCCAGACCTCAGAATAAGGGCGCAAAAAAGAGTTGTTCATGAGACTCCATACCATTTAGGCATAAAAGACAACCTGCATCAGTCCCCAACCCCCAGCTATGCAATCTGTCCTCAGTAGAAAGTCTGCCCATAAAAGCAATCCATACATTGAAAGCCCAGCGAAGGACATGATGAGGAAACCAAACACTTTTTGCCCATGGAACAATGGGATAGGAAACCCTCAGGGCCTGCCAAGCAGATTTGGCAGAAAACTTTCCATCCCTAGTTAGGGTCCATAACAGAATCAGGAATTGTAATGTTAGGAATCAAAGTAGAGGGGGTATGAGCTACAATCTCCCTTGTAACCACACTCTGAATAATAGCAGACACCTTGGCGAGTAATGATCTGCCCCATGTTGACTACCACCGCAGCACCAAATTTTTGGTATAGAGGCCCCAATGCATGCCAATTATTGATCCAAAGAAAAGTAGAGGAACCATCACCAATGGTATATTTGATCCATGGTTGAACCAAGTCCCTGGGGTGAAAGATCTTGTACCTTATTTATTAATAAATGTGGATGTAAGATTATTTTGATAGATACATAGCTATATATAGGAAATTAGGAATATATTAAAGATAAAGTTTTCCCAACAGTTCCGTGTATTGCTTCTTAAAGAAAGAGCGCATCCGTGTGTTCGTTTCGAATCCATGTCATGTGTCTGCTTCCGTGCTTCTCAGACGGTAATTAATATGGATTATCGATTATATGCCGACTCGCTGAGTGATATGTTCATGTACGGGCACATAAAAAGGTTTGTTATTGTACTCAACGAGGGTAAGGAAAATTATTGGGTTGCGTTTTGTACTTTGCTGTTACATCCAATGCTCATAACATGTGTATTTTGTCTCTGGTGCAGTTTTTCAGTGAGCTAAGTGATTATTGCCTGCCTACTTTCCCTAATTTGACCCATCTGAGGCTTGGTGGCAGAAATGGCGGCTGGAATTTGAAATTGCTAAATGAGTTTCTCGAGTGCTCACCTAATCTCCAAGTTCTTACTCTTGAGGTATGTTGAGATTAGTCATAGGGTTTCAGCTTCCACTATTCTTTATTTTTAGCTTCTGAATTCTTTTGCGCAACAGGAAAATAGAGTGCCTGGTTCAACCAAATGTTGGACTCCACCTACGCGAGTGCCGTGTTGTTTGTTATCGCATCTGGAGGAAATTAGGATCCTGAAATTTGATGGGGACGGATATGATCTTGGAGTTTTAGTATACTTGCTAGAAAATGCTCAAGTTCTGAAGAAGTTGACAATTGATTGTCAAAACTCAACTAGGTTCTTTCGTGATAAATTAGCAGAATTTCCAAGGGGCTCAAAGACATGTCAACTTAGTTTCCTAGTATAAATTGGTTAGTCAATGGTTCTCCTGCTGTTGTAGCTATGTTTTCCAATTTATCCTCTTCTTCCCAGGGCCTCCGTATTGTATCCATCTCTATGGTTTATGTACTATGTGTATAGGTATGTTGTTGTGCGGTTTACTTGTTTGCTTTAGACATACTGTAATTAATTTCAATATTGCGTTGGCATTATGTTCCACGATACTACTCTTTTTCAATTGGTATTATGTAATGAGAAAGTTTGAAAGTTTTTCATTTGTGCCAAGGTTTTGGCTCACACTACCATCTGGAATGAAATGCTTGAATGGTGATCTCTAGACTTAGCTGGTTGCATATATTCCTAGATTATTACCACAAGAGAGGGTGGGAGGGGGTGGCTGACGTAGAACCCCCCCTCGAGTGTGACCACCTCTAGCGTGCGACCACATAGGGGTTCTCACCGGCTGCTCTTGAGAGGTATCCACAGTTGTCCATCACTACAAGCCCACCAACACGTGAGTTGAACAAATGGTGCCCTCTACGTGGTGAACCACGAGGACTATTACTTTGCGACTGCATGGGATGTGAGTCGAACAAATAGTGCCCCTCTGCACAATATTTGGTTCATGAGGACTACTACTACAAACGGATTTGAACTCACGGTCGCATGGGAGGGAGGAAATTTCACCTCGCACCTTTGCCAACTCTAGGGGTTGACAAATACCTCAGGCCGGTGACAAGCAGGTGAAGTTTTAGCTGGCATTGACAGATTGAACACAAATCCCTAGGAAAGAAGCCTGGGTAATAGCTCAGGCTTCCTTATTCGATTCCTGTCCGATAATCCTGGCACGAATAGGGAAGAATAGCTGCAGTTAGCTGAAAAGATAACCATGAGACTCGTCAATAATGTGGAAATGTACGCAGATAGAGTGAACTGATGTTTGGATTAATTCTATTCCGACATTTGGAAATATCCTAAAGTCAAACGTTTTCTTTTTATATTGATCGAGCTAGGAATTCAAGATTCTCATAGGGGTGGGAGAGATCAAATTCTTCCTATATTTTCCTCCCGAATTGAGAGATCAGTAATCTCATTCTCATTCCCCCTAAGATACCTGTCATCCAAACACAGCCTTAGATGAATCCTCGGGAAAGATAATTTTAACACAAAATAAAGTCAATAAACTTAGCTTAAACTAATTGGGAGCAATTCAAATGAGGTTTCCTAGATTGTACAAGATAAGCGTACATGATAATTGATATCTATCATCTTGTTGATTTATACGTATGTGTGCGGCTTCCTATAGGACACCCTATAGGGCGCATTCGGACTGTCCATCTCGACAATTAATGGTTCAAATATATTTGTTATCTTTGACCGATAATAGTTATTTGAACCATTACCAGTCAAAGATAACAAACAAATCTAATCCATTAATTGCTGAGATGGACAATCCAGATACGTCTTACAGGTTCTGTAGGGCAGCCCGCCCTACAAGATCCCTGAATCCGTATATCAATCAATCTTCTCTATTGTGCTGTTGGTAAGTCACGAAGGTCTTGGGTTCGAGCCCCATAGGGGGCAGGCCCTTTGGGGGCCAGGGCTATGGATAGCCTCTGGATCCCGTGCTAACTTAGGGACCGTACAATCAGTAGCTCGGATTTACGCAGATATACTCATGTACAATTCGATTCCATTCTTTCTGTTTCAGTTCCACTAGCCTCTGTTCCCTTTCACAACTGGGACTCTCACTCTTGTTTACCTTCTCCAAATCCTACTAGGATACCCTAACTAGTACAAAGTTCACGTTCTATACTATCTATCTACATGCACCCTTTTTCTCTCGTTTCTACTTCAATCAACACTTTCTTCTCCTGTAATTTATTTTCATCACCACCTTCTCAAACATCTTCTCACAATATAACATCAGTCCTCAAGCCGGCGAACGAAACGCTTGGCGTAAAAGATTACTGCGGCTTTGATTGGTGCCGCAATGGATTACCGAGATCGAGTAGTCGTCAGTCACACCAGGGCGATTGATTTTCTCAAGAAAATCAGGACCCGTTTCGACGACGACGATCACACGTACAAATCGTTCCTCGATGTACTGGGAGATTATGGGGAGGGGAAGCACAAGGACGTTAACCGGGTTTCGCGGGAAGTCTCGGTTCTCTTTAAGAACGAGCCTGATTTGTTGGTAGAGTTTCTGAGTTTCTTGGAGACGAAGGATGGTTCTTCCAGGGAGGGAGGTCATAGTGCGAAGAAAAAAGCGACGATTGCTCGCGAAGATGCAAGTGATCATGGAAATCAAGGGGTGAATCCTGCAGGCACCATCTTGACGAAGCTGAGGGAACTATTCGACAGCGACGATGAATTCTTACCTCTGTTCAGCTCTTCCCAGCCGAAGATATTTAGGAACGAGTCGAATGACCGAGGCGACAATGATCAGGGTTGTTTTCAGGCGTCAATTGATTTTCTCAAAAAAGTTAGGACTACGTTCGACGACAACGATCAGACATACCGATCGTTCCTCGATGTAATGGCAACTTTTGTAGAGAAGGAGCACGTCGATATCAAGCAGGTTTCGCGAGAGGTTTCGATTCTCTTCAGGAACGAGCCCGATTTGTTGGTAGAGTTTTCGAGATTTTCGGAGGCCAACGATTGTTCTAGGCCAAAAGTGATGATTAAGTGTGACGAAGATCGATTCGAGTTTGACATGTTGAGGAAGCGTTACGAAACAGCTATAGAGCACGCGCGTGCATTGTTGGATGGCTGCGGGGATCAGTATCCCGGCGAGATTGGGGATCCAAACGGTCTAGTTGGGAAGTACTTCACAGTTCTTGATAGAAGGCTGATGGAGAGGCTATACGGTGACCACGGTCAAGCGCTGCTGGAACTGTTGAGTGTCGATCCAGTTGGTGTAACGGGGATCGTACTGCCTCGGTTGGAGCAGAAACTCGAGGGTTTAACGCGGTCGCGCTGGGATCTGGGCGGGTTTGGTGAGGATCATGATGAAGTTCCAAGAAAACGAAGCAAGAGGTCGAACGAGTTTCGGGATCGAATGGGGGCCGAGGCTGAAGCAGATGTTAACGAGACTCGAAGCATGGATTGCGGGAACTCCGCTGATGAAGAGGAGCAACCGGAAGCTCAAAATCTGGAATCCGGGAACTCTGATCATGGTACAGATTCTCATGGAAAGTAATGCGATGAGCGGCAAGGACGGAACCAGGATTTTACCTTAGCAGTGGCGAAATGTATACTAACAAAATTTAGTGGTGGCGAGACTATATATATAAGTTAGGCATAATTTTTTTTTATATATAATAATTACATTTTCTAAAATTCTTGTCGTGGCGGTCGCCACCACTAGAACTCTCTGGTCCCATCTTTGTTGATGGGTATGGGTTTGCATAACAAATAACTCTTTGAACAAAAGTCTAGAACATAACTCTTTTTTGTTGTTTGTTATGGTTTTTGATTTTCCAATAGGTTCAAGTATTCATTATGCAGAATCGGCAATGTGGATGCATTAAGGGCTGAATTTTGGGGCATTTGGAAGTTAAAATTTCCTCCCGATTTCACATGATCTTATGTGCGGTATTTTTTTTAGCATTCGAAATGGTGATAGTACTTACGGTGTAGCTCATGGATTTTGGTTACTATTTCTTGTTGGTATAATCGAGGGTGTTTGGACCAAGTAACGCACACCTCGATTAATGTTTGGAGATCAATTTTACAGTCTTCTAGAAAGAAGCCCAAATGTGTCCGATTGGACCTAACAACTTTGGTTTTGGTTCGGTTTGGTCCGATTTACTTGGTTTATTATTCGGTTTTGGACTCACAACGAAGCTCAACAAAACAAACTAACATGGATAAATACATAACTCAGTCGAGCCACAGATCATCCCAGCCCATCTACCAAACAATGCCAAAGAGATGGCTATTTCTCCACCTTTTTGTTTTTGTTTATAGCTTCCACTGGTTCTGATGTTACATTTCTGTCATTGCTAGTTGTGGTGCATGATTAAGCTTACAACGCCACCAGCCATTCCCCCTGCTTTGTTTGGAGGTGGCTTACTGGGGATTGTACGATTGCACTCATTACTATGAGCACCACGGGAAGGGAATGGGAGACCCTGCCAAGCAGGGGTGCTTGGCAGGGGTGCCGAGCGCATCTCGGCCGTCCAAAAGTGTTTTGGACGGCCCAGATGCAAAGATACCAAACGGATTTAAAAAAAAAGAAAAGGAAAAGGAAAAAGATGTTTCGATCCGGGCCGTTGATTCCGAGATGAACGGCCAGATTGGCCGCTTGGCACCCGCTCGGCAGGGTCCCCGGGTCCCCACGGGAAGCCGGATAAAGGTGTTCCGTCATCTTTGAAGGTATAACTCTTTAGGCTACGTTTGGACAGTTAATTTATGTAGGGATTTTTCTTGTTCATTCGTGATTTTGATGTGTCCAAACTCGGGTCCATGTAGCAAGCCTTTTACTTTCCCGTTACAAATCGATGATCCATGCCACTCACAGCTGTATACAAAAATTCTTTTTCTGCCAACAAATTATGGCCTTCAAATAAGGTACCGAAAAAAAAATTGTAATTGCTGTGCAATGCAGATGGAACCATCACTTCAGAATTCAAGACAAGGGATTCGGAATCACCTCTACCATTGGGGATATTGTGTTTGGAACACTTCCGCCGGAATCTGGGTAGAAAACAAGATGAATCATTTTGAGATGATCGATGTAGAGAAATCCATAAAATGATGTGGGGCAGATAAGGTGATGCTGGAGTTTCAGCTGGTTGGAAGGATCCTAGCTAGCTTCTTGACAAGGTTACATTTGCATGACAAAACCAAAGGCTAGGCTTGTTTCAGTGTATACTTTTCCAATGTGTCTTCTTTATTTCTTTCTTTCATTTTATCTTTCTCTTTCATATATTCGGAATCACCTCTTTCTCTTTTAGAATGTAAAGGTTCGTTGTTTGATCGTGGGCTATTAGTATCATTCAGCATTCTGTTGAGCAGGCACATCAGTTGTGCCACACCTCAGCCACATCCTTCTCACATACTGATGTGCCTCTAGCATTTTTGATAAAATGGAGGGTTTTCCAAAGACTTTTTCAGTTAGATTGGAGATTTTTGTGGGGTTGATGGCAGATTTTTGTGGGGGTGATAGTATAAGAACTCCTCTCTCCCTCTCTAAAACTCTAAATTAACAACATACTAACAAAAGTTTTTTTTTTTAATTTTTATAGGCAAAAATTTATTAAAAACGGGGAGAGGAAAAAGGGAAATCCAATAAAAAGTTGGACAGTACATCACATGGGTCGAAGCCCAGCCCCAAAGGTCTAAAACAGGAGCCTAAAAATAAAATAATTAAGCACATCCATTACCTAGATAAACAACAAAGCCCAAATAAACAAACAAGTCCAAAGGGACCCGCTCGACAGACCCAACCCCACAAAACCCTAACCCGCTTCATAACCACCGCCACACAAAACACTGTAGGCTTCACCACCCAAAGTTAGATTCTACTTTTTACAAACTGGGTGATAAGAATCTCAGAGAAAAAATACAACTATAACTCGCAATCGTATTATTCATCTAATCATTTGTTTCAAACATGTAAGAGAATCCCAGCCCTCAATCTTTTAATTGACTCAGAATAAAAATTTTAAGTAAAATCTCTAAATTCACTTTAGTCCTTAACTTAAACTCATACCAGATTGAGATTTACTCAAAATTTTCACCGAATCAATAGATACTTAAAATTTTACTCTAAATTTTCACAATTTCCAACTATACCATTAATGAAGATATTTTTAATTTTCACAATTTCCAACTATACTCAAAATGTCAGATTTAATTTGTTTGTTGGTAAGGATTTGTTTGCTTTGGATTAATAGGTGAAAATGGCCCATATAAAAATGGCCCAATTATAGGTGAAAAAATGGCCAACAGTCCATTTGTTAGGTTTTAAAAATGGCCCAACGGCCCAACTAAGGTTCATTTTGGGGCGGATTGGAAACTCCGACAAGATCGAACTCACTCCGAACTGAATCCAAATTAACTTTGGTTGGGATCGGTCCTGCAAATATATACCCGAACCGAATCGGTCTTCCACAATTTCAGGGAAATGACGGCTCATGACGTATTTTGATATTTAATATCCGTCAATGATATTTTCAGAATTAACAAATGTTCTGGGTTTGTCCTTGGAGGGTATTAATTACAAAATACGTCATAAGAAGTCATTTTCCCCACAATTTCACCCCGAACCGAAATCACCCCTAGTTCTGATCATCCATTCGGGTTGATTTTGTCGGATTTCACATTTAGTTGGTCTGGTAACCTCTCAGGTGATCCGACCCGACCCGACCCACGATATATGTATAAATGCAAAAAAAACCCTATTTTCCCCCCATTCTGTCACCGACTTAATTCTTTTCTAATTCTTCTCCTCCACCTCCACTACTTCTTCTTCGATCTCCCACGCCACCAGTAGTCACTGCCACACCCAGTCACCCACAGTCCAACAACCCTAATCGATCGACGGATCGAGTCATCAGACGATTACCCAAGAAGGCAATCTAGGTCTCAGTGACTCTGGACCTCCGTCTACAGTGGTACGTCTCTCTCTCTCTCTCTCTCTCTCCACGCGCGTGTTTAGGAACAAGAAAATGGGGGCAATGGTGGCTGTCCAAATTACAGCCATGAAAAAAGGGGAGGAGAGAGGATGCTTTCTGGAAAACAAGGGAGTAGTTGCCTGGTTCTTGTTTTTTTTTGTATGGCTGCTGATTGGGTTGGCTGGAAATGTTGATCTGGTGATGATTGATGATGTTGCACAATTCGATTTTTTGTTGTTTTTTTTTTTTATGGGTGCTGCAGTGCTGCTGATAGTTGATCTGGGAATTTCGGGTGGCCAAACCCAGGGCCGGCCCAAGGTATTTGGATGCCCTAAGCCAAGTGGTGGAATAGTTCCCTACATAAATTTCGTAATTTAAAAATAATAAACAGAAATACTTATCTATATATCATTTTCATTCATACTATTCAACATAGTAAATATTTCGGCCTTAATGGCTTGTGCGGTTGCAATAATATTCAGTGGACTCAGGTTTGAATTATAGCAGCCCCAATTTGTGTGATAGGATACTTTTTTTTGTTGGCAAAAAGACAGTTCAAAAAGTACCCTACCAAGATTTGAACCTAGGCATCTTATGTGGTAGAGCAAACACTTTACCACTGAACCACCAAAGGAATTTGTGTTATAGTTGCACACTTTACCACTGAACCACCAAAGGAATTTGGGCCTTCCCATTGGGGCGGCCTTGGCCAAACCCGCCCCAAACCCATCAGCACTCGGTTGGAACCGGAATGGAAGAATCGTGGAGATTCGGAATCACATTTCCAAACGAAGTACAAATCACCATGCTAATGTTAGATTTAGACTCAATCCATAAAAAGAGACAATATTAGTTCTATAATAAGTTTCAAAAAACTTGGTTCTTGGATAAGCTTCTTGAATAAGGCCAAACATTTGAATCCATATATATATATAAATAATATGTGTACAGTGAGTTTCTAATAAAGACCTTATATGCAAACCTCATAGTTTGAAGCCTTCCGGGTCATATTTTGATGATCCAAACCGTTCAACTTATTTAAAACATGTTTTTAAGGGTACTCGTGAGAATTTAGCTCAAAATATAACTGGAAAGTGCTTGTTCCAAACATTTTTTACATAGAACAGTTCCTGTCAAGCTTTATAAAAAACTATTTGGATCAAGCACTTTTCGGTCATATTTTGAACTGATTTTCGCGGGTACACTTAAAAACATGTTATAGACAAGTTAAACGGTTTGGATCATCATAATATGACTCGGAAATGGGAAGTCCGCATTTTAACAAAATGAGGGATCCCTTAATAGAAGGGTACTGAATATGTGTATATACATCTATTCTAATAAATAAAGGGAGAGCACCAATTTGGTGTCTCCTATTTTTTAAGCCTCGTCACAAAAGTATTTTCTATAATTGCTCTTTCATTGACCTCTTATGGGCAGTTAAAATTTGAGCAAAATAGTAAGTTTATGATTGAACTCCCCAACCCACGTCAACCTAATCCTTTCTTATCTTCTTCTCTCCTCTTCACGCAAACAATCGTCCCAATGGAGGTAAAAAAAAAACTCATAATTACACAGTAGAAATACAACGAAATTCTATCAGCTTTTTCCAAAATGGGAAAATTCTTAGTATGTACCCATAGAACACACCTCTGACGCTAAATAAATTTCTAATGCTAAGTAAATCTCTAATGGTGCAGATTTGTTTTTGGATATTGCCGCTGCCCAAGATTCTCCAGTACCGTAGTTTGTTGCCGGAGAAGTTGATTGAGGTTTTTAGAAGATCGAAAAGAGCAATTCCAGCTGTTGTGAACATTGGAGACACTAAGACTCTGTAAGAATTATTTGTGTGATTGTCCTCTTTTACTCAAAATTCGATTTGTTTAAATGTAGTTTCTGTTCTTATTAATTTAAAATTTCAGTACTTGCACACGCATTGCGTGCCTCTAGTTATATATAGAGGGATAGAAAGAGAAAGTGATACGTACATTGACCTTCTGGTGTAGAAAGAATGCATCAGATAGCCATGTTCAAGTCGATCGAGTGCGGGTTGAGATTCTCTGTGTGTGTGTGTCTGTTCTCGTCTCCGGTATGCTTGAACTAAACCCTAGTTTTTACAGTGAACATATGGCGGACATTTGATTTTGGGGGATAGAAAAAAGAAAACCAAACGAAAAAATCGAACCGACCCGGATTGGGAGCACAGTCGGTGCAAGTTGGCCTGCAAGTCACCTTTTGACCCAAGGCCCGAAGAAATGGCCTGCAAGCCCATGGGCCTGCCTGACCCACCCAAAATGACTCAGTTTATCTGATTTTGGAGCGAAGTCTAACTCAATTCAAAATGCAATTTATCCCCACACATGGACTTAATAAAATAGACTTAGAAACTCTAAACTAATGTCCAGAAATGATTTTACTAGAAGTATTAAGTTGTAATCTTTTGAGTGAACAAAATCAATTAATTTTAGTTTTTGAAAAGTCTAGTTCATCAGGAATCGATCTTCTATTATAAAAGCATCTCCAACACTTGCTCAAATTTTTACCAAAGTTTTTTTAATAAAAATTTGAGTAAAAACTTCATTTGGTATTAAGTACTCTAATGGACAACCCAGATGTAAGCACAAATTTGGGGGGGAGGGGGGTGTGGAACTTCATTAATGGTATAGTTGGAAATTGTGAAAATTTTGAGTATCTATTGATTTGGTGAAAATTTTGAGTAAATCTCAATCTGGTTTGAGTTTTAGTCAAGGACTAAAGTGAATTTAGAGGCTTTACTTAAATTTTTTATAAAAACACCCAGATGTAAGAACAAATTTTTTTTTTTTGGGGGGGGGGGGGGTGGGGAACTTCATTAAATTGTGAAAATTTTGAGTATCTATTGATTCGGTGAAAATTTTGAGTAAATCTCAATCTGGTATGAGTTTAAGCCTCAATTAAAAGATTGAGGGCTGGGATTCTCTTATATGTTTGAAACAAATGATTAGATGAATGATACGATTGCGAGTTACAGTTGTATTTTTTCTCGAGGTTCCTATCACTCAATTTGTAGAAAGTAGAATCCAACTTTGTGTTAGTATGTTGTTAATTTAGAGAGAGAGAGTGTGTGCTGGAAAAGTCTCACTCCATTTTGTCCAATCTAACTGGAAAAGTCTCACTCCATTTTCTTGAGTGCTCAACAGAATGCTGAATGATACTAACAAAAATCTCCAATCTAACTGGAAAAGTCTCACTTCATTTCCTTTAGTGCTCAACAGAATGCTGAATGATACTAATAGCTCTAGCACATCCATCTTTACATTCATTTTTCCAACAGCTCTCACAAATATCAATAGTCTCATCGTCACTCGCAGAGTCGTAGGTCGAATCCACCATCATTTATATAAACGATGTCAAAATATATGTGCTCATATCATTTTCTGCTGGAGATATATTATTAGGGTAATCCACAATGCAACAAGAACTTGAGCCTCGAGGTAGAATTGACACTATCTTACCTTTGATAGAAAGTGTCCCATCAATTTCAGGTCTTCCCTTGGTGTAAGACATCGTTCTACATCCTTCTTATAGGACTAACTTGAAAGACAAGAAACCAGGAAGAGGATTCCGACTCAGACATCCAATCAAAACCAAATAGCCGAAAGGTCCGACCCGACCAAATCTGACCGATGGACAGCCCTAAATTGAACCAACCTTTTATTCGGGATCATATTGGGCAGGTCAGGCCCATGGGTTTGCAGGCCATTTCTTCGGGCCTTGGGTTAGAAGGTGACTTGCCATTTCGCAAGTTTCCGAGCATCCAAACTGAGCCTTAGTGTATTTGCAGTCTGCCCCCCCCCCCCTCCCCTTTTTTTTTGGGTGTATTTAGCATTGGAACTCCGCCTTTATTGTTTCTTTCCCTGTGATGCTTGCAGTAATGGAGGCAGATGTAGTGGTGAAGCATCAAGCCATGAATGAGTGCTGTGCTGCGGTATTTTCTTTTCCCTCCTTTTTTTTCAGGGCAAATTTTGGTGCAAAGTCGAGCATGGCTCATGTCTAGTACTAATGTATTTTTTGATGTATAGTTGAAAGAGAGATACTTAAAGCTGGAAGAAAAACGAAATGTTCTACGACAAGCGGTGAAGATGCAAAATGATGCGATTGATAAGCTTCAGAATGAAAATCTGAGTCTTATGAAAGGTAAAAGCCGAATTACATGTGTTTGTCACAACTCACAACCCATAATTTTCTTGTTTGATTGATGATGAACAGTGTTTTGAGGAACAATAGAATATGACCCCTCTCAGAAAACAAGGTGGGGGAAACCCAAAATAAATGTAATTAGAAAGATATGTGCATTTGCAACTTAAAAAGGCTTGCAGTATGAAGTTGTTCTTCATTAGTAGCTCCACATTTGGTGGAATTGTCAGCCTCAAGTTTAACTTAACTGTTGCCAGTTTGAGAAACAATGCAAATGCCACAGTGAATCAAGAATCTCCATCTGAGTGAAATCAAAATCCTTGCACTCTCCATCCAGGGTTGAGATGACCTCAAATTTCATCCATCCAGTACCTCTAGAGAGGAGCAATCTACGGCACCCATCTATAACTTCCTTAATTGACCTCTTCTTCCCCTCTCATTCAAATCTGTATTTTCCCTATGTAGCATACCTGAAAGCACTAAACTCTTATCTAAGAAGCTTTATACCTAATGCTGAGTTGTATGATCTATTTCTGGCTACAGAGTTAATCATTCCATGATCAGTCTGCTCGGGATATGTCCTTTTACAAGTCCAGTAAACTTGTAGCTATGGAGATGCTACCCTTTCTCACCTTGGCAGTGCCTGTAATACTAGTTCTTTTTATCGGCCCTGTAATACTAGTTCTCACGTTCGAGATATTATCTGCCCTTACAAGTCAAGTAAACTTATAGTTAAGGAGATGCTATACTTTCTCACCTTGGCGTCTGTGCCACTAATACTAGTTCTCACTGTGAGTTTTTCATGGAAGGCAGAAAGTGTGATTTGAATACAAGGAAATGAAGTGAACACTGAAGTTCCATGGATATTTGCAGCCCTGTATTTCAATTAGACTTTTATTCTTTTGTGGTCATGTGTAGTCAAAGTTAACACATCTTTGTACATAACAATTAGAGAAGATAATGACATAGTAGGTCAACAACATTTTTTTCATTTAAAATTTTATTATTTTGTCTTTTTCCAGAGAATGAGGAGGGGAGAGTGCAGGCTGCCATTGAAAGACAGGAGAATGCAAAAGAATCAGATAGGAGAATATCTTTGGAGAATGAGGTCTGTGCTCTTAAATCTGAGATACTATCATTGCAACAAAAAGGAAGCTCGGAATCTCAAGATCTAGGTGGAGAAGTAATGCTTCTTCGAACACGAATTTCTGCAGGGGAAACAGAAATAAATCAGCTCAAGGAGCTTCTTGAGAAAGAGAGAATCACGGCAGAATCAGGGTGTAAGAAAGCTGAAGCGGAGAAGAAAGAAGCTGAAAAAGCATGGAAAATTGTGGAGGCAGAAAAAAGTAGGGCTAATGAGGAAAGGAGACTTGCTGATATTGAACGGAAAAAGTTGGAGGAAAATGGAGTCCAGTTAGAGAAGCTAAAGGTCGAGGCAAAGAAAAATCTTGAGATAGAAAGGCAAAAGGTGATGCAAGAGAAAAAACGTGCAGATTCTGAGATGGCAAAAGCAGAAGAGCAAAGGAACCTTGCAGAAATGAATCAGAAGAAGGCCATAGATGAAAAATGCCGTGCGAATGATTTGTCTCAACAATTGCAAGAGTATAAACAACGGTTGGAGAAATTAAAAAAGGAGATGGATGAACAAGAATCCTCGAAAACATTGGTTAAGATGTCTACTGACCTTTCTGATAAAGAGATGAAACCTGATGCAACAGGGAGAGGTGGGCTCTTTCCATTGGAGATGTTAAAACCGGAAATGGCTGAATCAAAGTTGGTTTTGGGAGACTTAACGTCTGAAACTGTAAAGAAAAGCATCAAGGAGCAGAAACAGAAGGCGGTCAGAGAAAAGAGGCGTGCAGATTCAGAGATGAGGAAAGCAGAAGAGCAAAGGGTGATTGCAGAAGCTAATATGAAAAAGGCCATGGAGGAAAAACGTCGTGCAGATCAGTTAGCTCAGCAGTTAGAAGACAATGGACGTAAGATTGAGGGACTACAAATTGAAATGTTAGAATTTGCTGCCTCTAGAAAACTGGTTGAGGCTCCTGTTGATCCACCTAATATACACACGAATTCTGAAACTGCTAAAATGAAGCTGCTGAAAGATGAATTGAAGTTTAAAAAGAAGCAACTGAAGCATGCCAAAGAAGTTGCTAAGTTGGAAATTGGCCGAAACAAAATTCTTCAACAAGAACTGCATCTCTTAAAGAAGGAATGTGTCCAATTTTCGCATCATCTGGATTTACTAAATAAATGTTTCCCATATTGCTGTGAAGGTAGAGATGACAATGCAAAGGTGGGTTTTCTTGTTTTCTCATCGCTTAGGTGCAGTTTCTGAGCATACATAATCTTCTTTGATTTACAGTCAATTGTTTGGGTGCTTTGTGCTTGGTAATGGAATTAAAGTCATCAATTGCATAGTGTTTCTGTATTTGTATTTGGACATTTTTTTTATTGAGTTTATTCTGAAACAAGAAGTTAGCTGAAGTAGAAAAATATTTAGCTGATGGGTATTTCATATATTAATCTGGCGGTGGCCGGTGAGTGAAATCTTATTGGAGCTGGTGCTTCAAAATTGGTCATGTATATTTGACATGCATATTTCATTCTAAGAATCTAGCTAATTATTTGGGGTCGAGTTTTTCAAATGTTTATTGGTGTTTAGCTGCATGCCAAATTGATCGGTTTTAGAAACCTAGGGCCCTGAATGCACGTGGAGTCTTGTCTTGGTTTCTCATTTATCCTATTTCTCTTTTCTTCGCAAGCTTTTTGATTTTCTTATATGTTTTTTCTCCGGTTATTCTAGCCTCCAAGAGTTTCTGTCCATGGCTTATGTAGTTAACAGTTTGCTTATTCTGCAGAGTGGCAACATCTTCAATATCCCAAGCTTTAACTTGAAGAAGAATCTCTTCACGAAAGAATCACATCAGGTTCACCTTCACTGCAATAATGACCTGGATGCCTCTGATTTTATGAAGCAATCCATAGATAGTAATGCACCATTGCTTCCTTGTAGTGTCGGAAACTGCGCTCAGTGCACCTCAGGTATTGATTCTAAAATGGAGCCTCTACTTAGAGGTTCTAACAGACAAATGTTACAGAGTTCTGCGTTAAATTCAAGTACGTCATCGTTTTCTGATGGACTATTGATGGGCTCACAGGAAAGAGGTGCTTTCTCAGTAACGGCATCAGCTATAGTGTCAGGAGAGAAATCCAAATCAAAATCACAGTCTAACATTTCCAGTTTGTCTGGTGAAGTTACCAGAACAAGGTGCATTGATGCCGTTGGGAGGAAGGCCGGGCACGGAAAAAAGAGAAAGAGGATCGTTAATGCACTTAAATCCATTGAACATTTGTACTCCGAGGGTAAAAACTTGCAGCTCCGGATAGAGGAGAAGTTGTCCATGCTTCATGGCATGTTAAACAGTCAAACAGGCAAATTCCTGCAAAAGAACCCATGCATGATGTCTAACTTGGAATGTAATCCCATTGCTTTGCCAGCCAGGGCGCACAAGAAAAGAAAGGCATCTTGTGAAGAAGTAGCTCTGAAGCATTTGTCTGACCTTAATGGGTGTATGGACATTCAAAGAGGAGAAGTGCAGGCATTTGAAGCTGTAATGGGTGATTGGGGCAATTTGGGAAGTCATGAGCAACTAGAAGGGAACTATATGAAGCTGCTTGACTTGCATAATGCAGTTGACGAGGACCGCTACCGTAAAGCTATTCAATTGCCGCTGTCACCAACTCTTCCTGTGATCGAGGTTCAAAACGAGTCATTTGAATTAGATAACACTAGAGGTTATGCAGTGGACGAGGACCGCTACCGTAAATTTGAATTAAACGAGTCATTTGAACCGGCCAATCTGGGGCCTACTTGCAAAGTTGATGTTGTTAACACGGACACAGAGTCCGATAGATGGAAATTTGGTACTTCTAAAACTTCCCATGTTCCACCATTGAATAAGAATGGAGGTATTGCTAATCCTTTTGAGAATGTGACAAACAATGGAAATGTTAAGTGCAATACCGTGTATGAGGACAATACTTGTCCCCACCAGTTGGAGCGTTCCCATGCAGAGAGGGGGATGCCAGATATTTACAGTTGTGGCTATGGAGGGGCAAATAATTTGTGTCAAAGTGCACTTGTACGTGCGGGCAATGATATTCGTAGATGCTATGTTGTGGTTTCTGATACCAAGGACTACAGCAGCATGTCTAGGATATTTTGTGCTGGTGGAACTTGTATGTCTGAGTTTTCTACTATTTCTCAGACAGATCTGGTGCAAAAGATTCTGCATGCTCTTTCGAGTAATGAAGATCTTTCACAGAAGTAAGTGATTTTGAAATTAAGTTTGTAAATTGCATGTTATGGTAGTTTTAGGTGGTTAAAATATTATATTGTTCTTGATTTGCATGACTCTAAGTCTCTAACCAATGTTGCTTGTTTTGTGATTGTTACTTAATGTTAGGGCAATGATTTTTGCACTCCATTTTTATTTTTTTTTATAAATGCACTCCAAATTCTGTCCTTTAGTGCTTAAAATTACACACAATTCAAGCCTAACAAGAAAATTTTTGGAGTTCATTTGCTAAAAACTGGAGCATAGTTGTCGAGGGTGAAAGGCGCACTGAGGCACAAAGTTCTGTTGGGCCTGAGGCGCAAGGTGAGGCGCGCGCCTTTTTGAAGAGAGGCGCACCTATGCGAAAAAATAATTATTTCTGAAAATAATTATGTGCGCTTTTTCAAAAAAACGCACTTTTTTGATCGATTTGAAAGAAGCGCATTTTTTTCGCCTGGTCGCTTTGCTCGCCTTGTCGCTTTTTTGTGCTTTTTGCTCACTTTTTTCAAGTCGCCTTGCCTAGGGGTCAGCAAGGCGCTGGGGGTGCGCCTCGCCTTGCGCCTAGGCGCGCCTTTGACAACTATGAACTGGAGTGCTAAAATCATTTTCGTTAATGTTAATGATCCACTTTTGTTCCATTAGTTGGTGAACTGTTGCCAAAGAAAAATTTGTTCCGAGTGGAATTGTTGAAATAGGTACTAATTTTTTTCTGGTTCTCTTGGGTTCTGTTTCCTATTTACCGTTTCCAGGGAGAAGGCATGCGTGTTTTTTTCAGTTTTACTGAACAAAATTTCTGGAATTGCTATGGAGGAATTCAGAAATTTTCTGAAGAGTGGTTCTATCCACTTTTTTGAATCCTTTGCTGGACACATGCACACAGGTAGGGTTGTCAATCAGCATTCACAGTACTCTGTCGTTTTCTGAATCTTTTCCATTAACAAATTGTAATTTTCTTCTTATGCAGTGGTGTCTGATATGCAGACAAGATGTATACTTGCAGAATTATGCGCCTCTGGGGAGCTGCTTACACTCATCGAGGATTTCCTTATGAACAGAAGAATTCTGGTGTATAGTGATGTTTCTTCTCATTCATTACCCCTTTGTGGTTCAATGGTCGACCTGTTTCTGAATGGGAAAGAAGAACATCTGTCATACGAAATGGCTCTAACACCTCAGTTACTGGCGGGGAGCATCTTATTAGCAGCATTATGTGCAGCGATTGACCACATTGGGTTCTTATGTGAGGCTTCCTACAACATCTTCAGGATGCACGAATTGGATGGTTCCTTGGTGCTGACTATTCTTCATGTTTTTGCTTTTGTATGTGGATCTAAATATTTCAATCATAAAGATTATGGTTTGATAATGACCGTCATCAAATCCTTAGTCCCATTTCTAGAGAAGAGAAATATAGCAAGTGATTCCAATTCATGGCCGGAGTTCCCTACGTGCACCCAATGCCCCTTTTCTGTGGATGTAGTTTCTGTGGAAATTGTTGTTTTATCTCTCTTGCAACAACTTCAGAAATATGCATTATCTGATACTGTTAATCAAGATCCAAATGAAGTAGAAAATTCATCTTCGCTCCTGTCCTACAATGAGAAGGCTGAGAATATCTGGTGGCTGGAGGGAGAATTTAATCTCCAACCTATGCACTGCAGTGCATCCTGCTGTTTAATCAAGCTTGATATGCCCACCTCTCAAGTAAAGTCTCTTTGTGATGGGAATTTTTGCCATTTTAGTGATGTAATCTCGCTAGTGGAGCTTGTAGCAGGGAATATGGTATGGTTTCACATCTTTGATTTCCTTCTACTTCATAATCTCATTCTGTTTGCAATTTTGGACTATTGTATAGCTTGTTTGACTAAATTTGGTTGGTGTACAGTCAATCATAGTGTCAATGTCATGCTAAAGTTGCAGAAGTTGCTTTTTGGTTTAGAGTTTTATGGAAAAAAACATTTTTATTTTTCACTTTTTTTTGTTGGAACTTCTTTGAGTTTCATTTACTTTATCGTGTTATTTTGTTCCTGCAATTGCTACATAATAGAATTGAATACTTCATTGTTGATACATTGGGGTATAGTGACGAAATAGGCTACTGTGTAAATTGGGCTCTACTGATGAAATAGGCTCTTTTTTTCATGTGCACATGCTATAAATATCGAGTAATTTGGTTTTCCGAAGATGGGATGTATGAGGAAGACTAATAAGTACTCACTCCGTCCCATTTTAAATGTCTCCTACGGGAATCCGTGCATTTTCAAACCCCCCAAAAAATATTTCAATATATATATATTTGAAAATGCATGGAGACATTTAAACTGGGATGGAGGGAGTATATATAACGTCGAGATGGCTAACATGGATTTTCATGATGGGTTGTAGTTTTTTGCTCATTAAGTGGTTCTCCTTAGCCTTTTGGGCTTTTTTGGTTTTTTTGTCCTTATTCAATATTTTTTCCGTATTTGTTAGTTTGACGTCAAACTTTTGTGGATTATTGGTTGGTCTCGACGAGAGGAACTAGAAAGGTAAAAAATTATGACTTTTACCCAAATATTTTGGGAAATATCCAAGACAAAGATGCAAAACTAACAAATGTGAAAAAAATTGAATAAGTACAAAAAACGAAAAAGCCCACAAAAAAGCTAAGGAGAACGGGCACTAAGCTATGAAGCACGGATACTCCGAAATTAATCATGTACGAGTATCGGATATGTGAGGGATATGGATACGTGCCCGTTACGCGGCATATGCCTTGATACGTATCGGATACGGCAAATAAGTATCCGGCATTTAAATTAAATCTTTTTAGTTTCGGATACGCGGGGGATACGGTGGTGTTAAAATGAAATTTTTTAAAGAATCAAGTACAAACTAAAAGGGGAGAATTGTAATAATAGCATCACTAAAGTATAAAATCTAGGAAATTATACACATTGATAGATCATTCCCTAAACCAGTTGATATTTTCCCAACCCTAGATTGCTTGCACCTTTGATTCACAAGGTTCTCTCTCTCTCTCTCTCTCTGTTTTACTTGTGTGAGTTTCTATTGTTTACATACACAATAAATTATTTCTAATACATCCACTTGTATATAGATATGTATATATATATATGAAGTATATTTTATGTATACCTATTAGTCTATTATTTACTAATCTGTATTTTTTTCTTTTTTACAAAATTCTAATATTTTGGATGATCAGCTCTTTTGGCAATTCAACTATTTCATTTCTTATGGCTTCATTTTTATGCCTAAAAGACTAATAGTTATAAAAATGTATAATTTATACAGCCGAATCCCCGACGTATCCGTATCCCATTTTTTTAAGTTTTGTCATATCGCCGTATCCGTATCGTGTCGTATCCCGTATCCGTATCTGTGCTTCATAGGCACCAAGTGTCTATTACAAATGCTTTTTGTCGGCGAGTCCCTGTTTGTGATCTGAGTTCATTCTCTCTATTTAATTTTACCATTACAGTTATGATTGCGATGTTACATATTAACCTGTCTCTTTTGTTTTCATGCTCTGTTCTTTTTCCTTCTCTTTCCGCTTTTGATTGCCTTGTGCTGCTCTATTTTCTTGCGTGGGGTGCTGGTAGCCCTGTTTATTGCTTGATGGTAAAAAAAACTACCTTATGATGTAATTCTCTTGGTAGTATCGAATACTCTGAACTGCATATGATTCTGATATTAGGTGCAAAGATGTTGGATAGTTTTTCTTTTTCAAGGTAGTTTTTGATATCTATCAATGATCTTCTTCATTTGCAGAGTTGGGATTGGACATGCAACAACATTGTGCATCAGCTGTTGAGATTGTTGGAATCATGTGCCCAAGAGAACTTTTTTGCTGTTACTGTTATACTTCTTGGTAAGCTGGGAAGGTAAGTTATGAACTCTTGATTGCTTTAATTTGAGGGGTCAGCTAATTTTATTGGCAAGTGCTATCAACCTAATATTCTACTGAGGGGCTGTGGTACTAGCAAAGAGTCGCTGCTTTATCATCATGGTCTTATTGAAACTGGAGCACATCACACAATCTTTTGGCCTTATGTAAATTTCTGCAATCCTTTAGAATCACAGAATTTAGGGATGGCATTCGGGGTGTTCGGGGCGGATATGGGGGTTTCCGTCCCCGATCCCCGAAACCGATACGCTACCCATATCTGCCTCGATAACCGAATGGGGAGGGGAAAAATGAACCATAACTGAACCATTCGGTTTTCGGGTAATCCCCGAACCGAATGGGTAACCGAACAGATCAACAAAGGGGGAAAAAAAAAAACCACCATTTCAGCAAAATTTCACTTACAGATTCAACAGAGATGAACACACATACACGGATAAAAAAAACACACACACACACACAGAAAGAGAGAAATAAACTAGAGACGATGAGACAAGCAGGACGCACTTGCAAATAATTTACTAATCAACTCAACTCTTCCCTTTCATTCATGGCTAAAGCCTTAAATAGATATCTTGGAACATCCCTCCAATAATAGGAATAAAAGCAATTACATTTTCAAGACTCTAAACAAATGCTAAACAAGACTTTGACTCCAAGCTACTAGGAAGACTCCTAGATAAAATAAAAGACAACTAGACTCGGAAAACTCCAAGCTACTAGGAAGACTCCTGGAGAAAATAAAAGACAACTAGACTCACAAAAAATGATAGAAAGACTGATAAAAGAAATACAAAAACAACTAGACTCTTTGACTAGAAGCTAGAAAGACACTTCAGCATAATAATAATAATACGTTATTTCGCATAAGTATTAATACGCTCCTGCATCATTCTCCCTTTCTTCAAAAAAAAAAAAATATTGTCCTCGAGTTTTTGCGTCTTCTTGGTGACGGCACAGTAGAGGCGCTTCTTCCTTCTTCTTTTTTGGATGGATGGAACAACTTCTTCCGCAATGAATAACAGTTTCTTCCTCTTCATCTTCTCCACTTTGGGGAAAAACTTGACGGATTCGCCGTTCATCTTCAATTCATAAACATTCTTCCTTGATAATTAACGTCTCTGTCCCACTGCCTTGGACGGCCCAACAAGACATCACATGATTCCCTTGGCAAGACGTTACACCAAATCTTGTTCCAATACTGGCTCCCAATTGAAAACTCCACCAAACAAAACTTAGTTATAGGTATTCTTGATCCTTGATTCACCCAACTGACATGATAAGGCCTATCAAGATATTCAGTCGGCAGATTTAAGAATGAGTCCAATTGCTGAGAAACATATGCTTTGTTTGGTTTGTGATTTGAGTAGTGTTTTTGGATAATGAATGGAGAGAGAATTGAGAGTAATGATTGGAGAGAGAGAGAGAGGTAAAAAGTGGAGAGAGATAGAGTGAGAAATGAGAGTAATGATTGAGTTTAAAAATATTTTTTGAGTAGAGTAGTGAAGTAAACAAGGCAATAGTTACCTTGACTTCCTGAATCCATAATGTAGAGGCACTGAAACCCCTGAATGATGCCATAAGTCTCAAAAAGTTTGGTGCGCTGTTCATAGATGGATTCGTCTATCCAGTTTGAATCATCAGACTTGCGTTTGTTTGAAACCAGGTTGGACTTTGTTGGGTGTTGTGTACTGACAACAAAGAGGTCAGCTCTCCCAATGTAATGTCCTCGTCTTCAGGGTCTTCATTGTATATAGGAGGCTTGGACCAATCAATCTTGGCTGCCATAGCTGCAGTTTTGCAACATTCGCCGTCGTCATAAATATCATCAACATTGAAATTAGGATGACATTGATTGTAAACCACTGAACCAGAATATTGATGTGTTTGGACAATTAGGAATCCTACTTCAGTGTACTCATCATAGATTGGAGGCAAATTCTAATCCACCAGTGGTTGTGAAATTGTAGAATCTTAAAATAATTTCTTCGAACGCATGATCTTTCCTCAGTCTTCCACTCACGTGCAACATTTTATGTCCAAATGCACGGGATGAAAACCCAGCAGGGAAGGATCACCGCTCTTATACCAATTTGACACAGGCCGAGACTTGCGAGGTTTAGGATATTCCCGGGAGGTCACTCAACCGGGGGTAGCGGACGCTACTCGATGCGACCAAGTCACACACTTGATTATAGGATGAGATTACTCACTCCAAGCAAGACGCACTTGCAAATAATTTGCTAATCAACTAACTTTGCCCTTTTCGTGTTGGAAAATATTATTGAAATATAATATTTTAATTTGGTTTGAATGTGAATTGACTTATTTAGAGTCATGTCTTTTCAGTGAATAGGATATTCCCCATTCATTCTAGAGGAGATTCGAAAAGATTTTTGTGTCCATATTTTTATCGAGTTAGAGTCGATTCATTTTGAGAGAGAGTACAAAACACAAGGAGGTTCAACAGACCCACCGATTTAATGCTGCTTTTGTGGGGAGTTCGATCAAGTAGTACTGGGAGATAGATATCCATGCGAACCGTAAGCAACGTAGCGGGGACGAATCTGTCTTAAGTACAGAGTGTCACACTCGTCTTGATCACCAATTTTGTTGCATCAATTTCTAGGTTTTGAGTTCTAATTTTATTGCACTCATATTATTGGTTTCATCACAAAAAGTAAACTCATATTTTCCAGCATTTCATTCATGGCTAAAGTCTTAAATAGATATCTTGGAACATCCCTCCAAGAATAGGAATAAAAGCAATTACATTTTTAAGACTCTAAATAAATGTTAAACAAGACTTTGACTCCAAGCTACTAGGATGATTCCTAGAGAAAATAAAAGGCAACTAGATTCACGGAAAATGATAGAAAGACTGATAAAAGAAATACAAAAACAACTAGACTCTTTGACTAGAAGCTAGAAGACACTTTAGCATACTAATTAAGCATTAATACGCTCCTGCATCACTTTGCTATCTCATCACAACTCGTGAAGAGGCATGTCATACTCATCTGGTAGTCTTCTTAAAATATCGGTGAGAGCCAGCGTACAATGCTTTCAACTAGAAAATTGTTGGAGAATTCTCAAATAAACTAAATAACATTGATTTTGTTGCATGGAATCTTCTCAAGTCACCAAAATTTCGTTCGCTAACTAATTATAGTTGACACCAGCATGTTGAGCTAAAGATTTGATGGGGAAATGATCTCCACTCTTTAAGTTTCTGACACCTTTTTTTCCGTCCTACCTCTCTCATGGGAGTGTCAGAGCTCAAAAGGGATTGAGAATAGCATTGCCTTAAAACATTTTGGTACATTTTACTTACTTTTGTCCGAGTTTATGTAAGTAATTCATTTGCCTAACCATTCCTTATTTCACAGGCTTGGAGTTCATGCTAGTGGGTATGAAGACAACGGTGTTGAAAACTTGAGATACAGGTTGTCTTCGTTTCTGTGCCAGAGTTCTTCGAGGAAATTGTCCCGGCTTTCTCAAATCGCCATTGTCAACGCTTTACTTGGTCTCCTTTCTATCAGTTTTACAGAACTTATGAAGAGTACCGTCGAGGTTCCAGCAGTTGTAAGTCCTCCTAATGATAATCCCACTGATTGTATTAGGGAGTGGTACTCTGGACTAAGCAAGGAGCTGCAGTCCTTGTCATTCAGTCTTCTACAATCTGCTAGTGTGTCCTGTTGCACAACTTCGTAGTTAACTGCTGCTTTATTGATCTGGCCTGCCCTAAGTTTGAATTGGGATTTTGTTGTAGCATTACTTACAGCCAGGGTCAGAAAGTAGAATTTCTTGATGGACGACTTCACCATGGTTAAGAGGCAAGTGCTTTGCATGTGACCAGGAGTACAAAACATGTAGTGATGAATGATGATATATGGCAATTTTGTGTTACCTCTGTTTTCCTAAAACTCTGAAGTTCTGAACTTTTGTTTTTTGGGTAACTAAAAAGTTCTGAACTTTACCCCTTGTTGCATCAGTGCCTTGGTTCACTCTTTTTTTATGGTATATGATTTATTCTGCTTCTTTTTTCTTGCTCTTCCGTGCACGAATTTGCAATATGGATGTGTTCTTTTTCAATATGGTTGAGATTTTTTAGGTTCGTTATCTGTATGTACACATTATAGATTGCGATTGTAGTTACCTGTTGTATTTATACCTTAACTGCTTGGGCTGGGGAAAGGTTTCAAGGTTTTTTCTAAGCCTGGTTTGTGACAAGTTGATAACGAGCTCAATTTTTTTTTTGAAAGTGGTACGCTTGATGGGTGTTTGAGTATCTAAGTTCTAATCCAAAACAGATCAACTTATTTTTTTTCCTTCTCTTTCATATAAGCAGAATGCTCTGCTCATTCTTGAAGAAATTTTCCAGGTCAACCACCGTCTTTATTTGTGCTAATCGTTCAAAGTTTATATTTGAAGTACATTCTTCCCCAAAGCTTCATTCCATACGCTTCCCCAAAGCTTCAATCCATACGCTTCTTGGCCACCTTACTTTTCGATTCTTCCCATATCGTGTATACTACTGTATGCTGAACAAATTCCCAGCTCCATGAACACACTCTTAAAACTTTTATTCAGAAGAGACGGAATTGGGCCATGAGAAATGGGTGTTAGTATAATAAGTTTACTCGGTAATGGATTAGCAGGATTACTACTAGGTTATGAGTTAGTGTTCTCTGGTTTTCTTTTGGTTTACTTCAATCGATATTAAAATCGAACCGGTTTCTTTTCTTTCTTTTTTTAAAAATCTAAATTCGTTATTTCGATCGATTTTTTAGTTGGTTCGGTTTAATCGTTTAGAAAAGAGCTGCTGTTGATTTTTTTAGCCACTACAATAGTGATCCAAACCGTTTATCCTATAGTCTGGGCTAAAAGATCAACTTATCAATCATGAGTAATAAATGCTTAATATAACAATTTGTATAAAATCGACAATCAGCGATTTGATAGAGAAAGGGGTCTGTAGGTCAATTGATCTCCATTAATTGGAGTATCTGAGAACAACAGATGGACAAGCCATCGATAAGCTGAATAATTATTCAGTGGTCCTAGGACACTACCAAGTGGTGTCCCAACATCTCTCGATACCACACTTTTTTTGTGTGAAATTTATTGACTGAATGGTGAATCCTACAAAAATGTATGGTGTAAGTGTTGTATCATCATGTTGCGGTGTCGTAAAATCACCAAATAATTTTTCCAATAATTATTGTCTCTTTTAATTGAGTATCTCACAAAAGATGGACAAGCCATCATCAATAAGCTACTGTTGATAGTACTAGTTGAAATAGTATTTAGAATGCTTCCTCTTTTGCTTTATTTAGGGGTATTTTCAACCATATTTTTTAACAGCAGGATAATAGTCAAATTATTTTTGCTAAATGACATTTCTGTTGATATATAAGTAAAGATGACCTATCTAGAAATCCGTAAAATATTGAGTTTTAGGCCTACTTTGGACAAAATAATCCACTTGGTTTTTTGTTTTGTTCTTATTAAAAAAATGCATTTGTTAGTTTTGCGTCAAATTTTGTGTAAATTATTAATTTATTTTGTCGAGATGAATCGAAAAAGTAAAAAGTTATACTAATTTTTTACCCCGTTGTTTTTTGAAATATCCAAAATAAAGCTCTAAAATATTTTCAAAAATATTGAGGTAAAAGTTTTGATTACTCTCATCAAGATGTATCGATAATCTACAAAAATTTGACATAAAATTACAACGACAAAATTAAAACTTTAGGCTCTGTTTGAAACCCATGGAAAGGGAAGGAAAATTAAAAAAAATTTCCTTGCATTGTTTGGTTGGAAAAGAAAGAGTGAAGAAAATAAGAATTTCAAGTGTAGTGAATAGTAAATTTTCCCTCCATTTTTTCTCTTATTTTCCTTTCTTTTCCTTCCTGTTTGGAACTTACAGAAAGGGAAAGAAAATAAAAGAGAAGGAAAATGGGAGGGAAAATTTACTATTTAGTACACTTGGAATTCTTATTTTCTTCACTATTTCTCTTCCAACTAAACAATGGAAAGGGATTTTTTTTTAAATTTTCCTTCACTTTAATTTTCCTTTCTTTTCCTTCCAAACAGAGCCTTGGTACTTTTAGCTTGTGGGAACTTGGCCCTTTTTTTAAAGTACTAGGAGAACAGGTGGAGAGAGAGAGAGAGAGAGTTGAGAGCCGAGATCCATCTCTTTCATCTTCTTCTGTTCTTCCTTATCCCGCCCTTTTTTTTTTTATAGTACTACGAGAACTACTAGAAGAATCAGGTGGAGAGAGAGAGAGAGAGAGAGAGAGAGAGAGAGTTGAGAGCCGAGATCCATCTCTTTCATCATCTTCTGTTCTTCCTTATCCCATAAACCTTGGAAAACGAGCCGCTAGATCCTTGGCGTGGATTTACACTCTCAGACCTCTGAAAAGCAAAAACCCAAAAAGTTTTTGCCCAAACGAAACGCGCCAACAGAAAGTAAAGGTGAAGAAAAATCTCCATACTCTTTCTACTCCCATGGCGCACGAGTTCAAAAAACGTCCAGTTATTACAAGGCCCTAACCCTAACCAGGTTCGTTTCATTCCTCTCTTTCTGCTACTGCTTTTTTTCTCTACTTCACTGTCGAGTTAAATGGTCCGCTCTCCTTTTGGCTTTCAAGAACCTGCCAGGGGAAGAGAGAGGAAAATTTGAGTTTCCGATGTTTGATGTTGTTTCTATACGTGAATACCATAAATAAGTAGAGTTCTTAATTTATTTATTTTTTCCCGATTACCAGATGTCCGGGCCAGTTTGCCTGTGCCTCGACTGGTTTCGGGGCGCTCAAGTTAACGACAACTGAGTTTTTAGCTGGATTGTATGCTGCACCGTTGATTCCCTCTCTTTTCTCCCCCTTTTTTTTTTCTTTTACCTTCACAGAAATCACAGTTGTAGTTTCCTTTCCTCTACTGTTTTTCGTTTTGTCGAACATGGTATAAAGTGGGGTTCGTTGGCCCAAAGGGTTCTTTTTTGGGGTAATTTTATTTGGAAAATTCTGCACAACTCTTGGCGCATGATTTGCACATGGGAGCCTATTTAGCTTCAAGCAAAAAGGAGGGCTTTTGTCTCTGGGATAAAAAAGTGATCAAGTAAAAACAAAAAAGAAGAATAGAAGAAGAAAAGAAGAGCCGAGACAAGAAGCAGAGAACAAGGGAGAAAAGGAAGAAGAAAGGCCTGTGTGTGAGGCTTGTGTGGTGAGTGTACTGCAACCTTTTTCTTTCCTTTTGTTTGGTGTCGCTGGAGAGAGTTAAGTGTGAGAATATTGTATGAGTGAGAGAGAGATAAAATACATAGTGCTTGACAGCTAGGGTTGGGTATTTATCTACTCATTCAATATTAGTGAAAGAAGTTCTCTGTTGAACCACGTAAACATTGTGTGTTCTTTGTATGTGCTTATTAATTTTAAGCCCCGTTACGCTAAGGTTATTATTTTTTAAGTACTTATTTTCCGCTTTACGAGACAGATCATTCTCTCACAATACATCACCTTTAATTCAAAAAATAAGTACTTATTTTAGTTAGTGGAGGGTGTGTTAGCGGAACGGGGCCTAAAATTAATAAGCACGCACAAAATTATTTTAGTAAGCAAAACGGGGCCTCTAAGAGAATGTTAGCGGAACGGGGCCTGAAATTATTTTAGTTGTTGTAACAGGGCCTAAAATTATTGCGCTTATTGTGTATAACCCCAACAGTTTGAACTTTGAAGCTCCCCTTCACAGAGAATGAGTGTGTGGAACTACATGGGAGAGTTGTTGAGGCAGTGATGAAATAGTTTTGTTTGCAGCTTCTATTCTGATGCAGTTTTTGTATATAACTCTAGGGAAAAGAGTGTGATTTAGAAGCACGTGTTTTGTTTTAGGAAAATCATCGCGAAGTAATGGATTCGGACTTAAGAAGGAGCAAAGACAGGATCAGCAAGTTGCCGGACACCCTGTTGTGTCACATCCTTTCGTTCCTTCCAACGAAATATGGGGTTGGAACGAGCGTTCTATCGACCCGGTGGCAATACCTCTGGACTAAAGTTCCTACCCTTGATTTTGATGACTCCGAACTCTTTGATGAAAATGCTGAATTGAGCGAGGATAGGGAAGAGGAAGTTAATTCGATGTTTCAACACTTTGTGAATCGGGTATTGCTTCTAAGTGACCCACCTTGTTTCCGGAAATTCCATCTCACGGGATTCCTCGAGGATGTTGATTATGTTGATACGTGGATCTCTTCTGCGGTTAAGCGAAATGTTCAAGACCTGAAACTTTGCAACTTGGATGAAGTTCATATTGGGGTGCCACATGTAATTTTCACTAGCAAAACGCTATCGGTTTTGACACTTACTGGAGTTTTGTTAAATGTTCGTGGCTCAGCTTGGCTTCCTAGTCTTAAGATTCTCAACCTGGATACAGTCAAATACGAAAACGGTGACACAATGCAGATTCTCCTCTCTGGCTGCCCTGTTGTTGAAGAATTGTATATTAAGCTGTGGATTGGGGATACATCCAATCCACAACGGGTTCTGGATATTTCTGTTCCAACGTTGAAACTTTTGACTCTATTTTACCTCAGAGATAGTTTTGAAGACGGATTCAAGCTTGTGGTAGATATCCCCCAACTTGAGTGCCTTAGTCTCATAGATCATGTGTCAGAAGAATTTTTCTTGAGGAATCTGAATACGTTATCCAAAGCATCTATTATGGTTGGGCCTACTAGCTTAACAGCCAATAGTTCCAATGGTGACGGTCTGCGCGTGTATAACCTTCTTAGTGGGATTTCCGAGGTTAAGTTTCTTGATGCGCATTTGTCTGTAAGTTCTCCTACTCGCCAATAGTTCCAATGATTTCTTATGTTAACCATTGAGAATTTCACATACTTCATTTTTTCACTTTCTTGTGCCAGTTGGCCAAGTTTGGATATGAATCTGAGTAAGGAAAAGGACACCGAGATGGAAAAAGTTGAAGGATTTAATCATTTTGAGCCCTTGATCCTTTAAATTCTCTACTTCCTTTCCTTTACTTATCTAGATCCTTGATCCAAATACGGCCTTAATGATTTTTAATGTTACCTGTTTAAGGACATAGCACTTTCCCAGCTCCACACGTTTAAGCTTTTGTTAGAGAAAATGCTTACATGGACAATTCGCATGAAGCCAATGCGAAGCGATTATGCATACGATAGTATTTCTGGTGCACTCCCATAAGAATACTCCCATAAGAATTCTGTTGCAATATCAGTGACAGTAATCTGTTATATTGTTAATATTCTAAAGAAAGGATTTTGATGTATCTATTTGTCTCCTTTGCAGTTTAAGATTGATATCAATGGTTACTTGCTGCCAACCTTCCGAAATTTGACCCAGTTGACATTCGGTGGTATCTTGAACTTGCAATTATTGGCAGACTTGCTTCAGTGCTCGCCTATTCTTGAAGTTCTTATTCTAAAGGTTTATGAGATTTTTTTTATTGAATTTGGTTGTTAATGTTATAAAGTTACCTCTCTCTTAAATACTTTCATCATTAGGGAAATCTATTGGATGATGAAGCAATCAAATCTTGGAATCCACCAAAGCAAGTGCCTAGTTGTTTCTTATCACGTCTCAAGGAAATTCAAATTAAGGAACTTCGTGGGAAAGGTTATGAGCTTGAAATGATAGAGTATTTTCTACTGAATGCGAAGGTCTTGGTGAAGATGACAATTGGCTATCGTTTTCCAAACGACTGCTTCTGTGGGGAATTAGTAGCATTCCGAAGGGAATCAAAGACTTGCCAACTTAATCTCAATTGTAAGTCAATAATCCTTTTTTTGTTTCCAGTTTATGTAGGTTTACATATTTTTGTGTTTGGGATAGTTACATGAGTCAAGTCGCTACAAACCTTACTTCTAATGGGTAATAGGATGCAGCAGAAAGATAAAAACGGTTATGGTTTAAAAGAATGATAAATTTGGCTTACCTATCGCTTTGACAATTAAAAATGGGGTTGTTATTCTCTCTACTTCTTGAGGAATATTGACAGATCGAGAGGCTTTACTAGAAGGAAACTGTGGAGATATTTTGTGTAATTCTTTGTTGATATTTCTAATACATCCCAATATTCGAAGTAGTTAGTGCTCTATTTGAGCATGCTGTGGATCATAAATGTCAAGCATAGCTGAATTTAGCTTATCTCACTCCGAACTATAAAAAACAGGAGTTTCATAGACAAAGCTCATTTAGTGCATGCTCTCATAATTTGACACAATTTGACCTATATATTTTAGCAAATGAAACTTGTTGCCTCGCTTGAACATTCAGCTTATTGAAGTTATTGGCTTTTATGGAACATACTTGTTTTTTTGTCATAATAGTCGTGTGACCGGTGTAATTGTTTTCTCAATAGGGTTTGTAGAACATAAGAAATACAAAGGATATAGGATTTGAGAATTTTTCTACAGTCTACCAGATAATGAGACTTGCTTATTTCCCATTACAGGTTTGAAACATTGCAGGATAGAGGAGCCGAAACGGGGATGAGGATGAGCGTGTTGCATTTGAGTGTTCCCTAGAGAACACAGTTTGCAGTAGTTTTGACCAAGATAAGAATCAGTTTTTGTTGTTCTTCTGTTCCAGAGAAGAAGAGAACTGCGGATAGAGGCTCTACCGTAAGACCAAAAAAATATGGTGATTTTTTGGGGAAGTTTTTTTTGTTGGGTGGACGGCAAAAGAGCATGAGCTGACATGGCGAAAATTGTTTTTTTGGAGACATTTGCGAATATGGCCCTTGGGTCTATGTTTGTATAGCTGCAACTGGGCATATCTTGATGTAACTAGTATATGACAAAGATGAAAGGGTTCATGAAACTGGAATGAACGGTTCAAGTTCTGATTCACATCGATGTGAATCTGAACCTGAATCGTTCTAGTTTCATGGACCCTTTCATGTACCCTAAAACTTATGTATGAAATATCCAGGGTTTTACTGACAATTGTTGCTTTTTTTAATCATCAAAATCCCTTGTTCGAGAGATGATGGTGGTGATGTTATCTTTCGCTTGTGTTTGCTTTTAAGTATGTCTCTTACCACTGGACTTGAAATAGGATTTTGAGAAAGAGAGCAAACAATTTACATAGAGCTGACTGTTGATCATGTCTGTTTGTTAAAGAAACTAAGGCAGAGATGAAAGGTAAAACTGTTGCAAAAGGAAAGACATTTCTTTTTGGAGCTAGATTCAGGGATGGCGATTGGGGCATTTGGGGCGGATATGGAAAATTCTGTACTCGATCCCCGAAACTGAATCCCTACCCATATCCGCCCAGATATCCGAACGGGGATAGTAATAAAAAATCATAACCGAACCATTCGGGGTTCGGGTAATTCCCGAACCGATTGAGTACTCGAAGTGAAAACCTTCAACTGCGAGACTGCCATCAATTAATGCAATGTGCTGGCAACTCAAGGCGTAAAGGTTGATGGCCCACCTTTTCCGTGTAATAAAGAGTACTTGTTTGCTGAACCATTGGCGTTGAGCCTTATATAGGGTGAATAGGTCTTTAGTCTTTCATGTTTCACCGATGTGAGATTGGGAGAAAAAACATCTCTCTACATTTTTTATACTAAGACGTATGCACTTCGACCACTCGGCTCTTTTAACTCCTATCTATATATAGGTAATTTCGTAATTATACGATTTCTGTTTGGTTTGGGGATCGGTATAGAAATCTGCTAAACAATACCCGAACCGATACCTGTTCGGTTATTCAAGGCCTCAACCATACCCATACCCACGGGAAATTTTTCGATTATGGTTCGGGGAAAAATTTCGATTACGATTCGGGTACCTATCGGTTCGGTTCCGTTCAGTTTGTCATCCCTAGATTCTCTTCCGTTCATCAAAATTAGAATGGACTGAAGAGTCAAGTTCAAGTACTTTTTGGGCCATTTTTGGTCCTGGCTTGATCATGGAGACAAATAGACCCTTCATTTTGCGAACCTGGGGGCCCTAGTGTGCACAAGTGCCCAATATCCACAACATGAATGTTGGGCACAATCTCGGCCGTCAGATCGTGCATCTGACGATTCGGATCTCATATCGGCAATGAACGGCTTTCGATCGTCTATTGTCGAGATGATATTCGAGCCGTCAGATGCATGATCTGACGGCTCGGATGGTGCTCAACACGCATGTTGTGCACAAGACCCTCGCTTTCTTGTATATCTCGTTAAGAATATCAATCACGTTATAAATTATGTTAATCGCATTTCGCTTGGGATGATTTTGGAACCTCTTAACTAGCTATTTTTCAAACTTCCCTCCAATACTATTTAGTCATTTTGACTAACTACTAAAAAGTAGTAGTACTAACTATACAAAAAAGAAACTAATAACTTTTATTTTGCCTTGTTATTACTAGTGAGTATTCAAACTTCAAACACTGGTATAATTTTGGCATTATGGGTAATCTCTTTGCCTAAGATTGACTAGGCTGTTGGAATGCTTTAAAGCGCCAATCTTCGAAATTGGCTAAAATCCCTCTTTCATCCCCGCCACGCGCCGCCCAAGAATCCAAAACCCCTCCTCCTTCATAAACCCTCAATCAAAATCCTCCCCCTCCTCTTCATCAAGAAATCATCGAAACCACCAATCCCAAATCCCCAATACTCTATAGTCTATATGGATTCATCAAAACCAAAACGCCACAAACCTACCAACAACCCTCCAATCATCGACCAAACCCCACATAATGATCCCAACAACGACAGTAACCAAAACCCAATCGTCGAGAAAACCCTAATTTCCAACGACGATCATAACCCAGATGACAGAATCAGCAACTTACCTGACCCAATCCTCTGCCACATCCTCTCAAAACTCCCCACCAAAACCGCCATCGCCACCGCCGTCCTCTCAACCAAATGGAAACACCTCTTCGCTTCCATCCCCAATCTCTCTCTCCACATCGACGACGCCGCCGTTCCCAACAACGACCAACCCAGTCCCAACTTCGCCAATTTCATGTCCCACTTGTTAACCGTCACCCTCCGCGGCGCGCGGTTGCGCGAATTCGTCCTCTGTTGCAATCATGACTACGGAAACGACCGGATCGACTCTTGGATTTCTGCTGCATTAGGGCTTAACCCCATTAAGCTTTTGATTTTCTTCAGTGCGAAGAACACCAGCATGTCGGTTCCCAGTTTATTTAATTCCTCTACGATTGAGTTCTTGGCATGGAGTCAACAGTATGCTGTGAAAGTTCCTAGCAAAGTTTGTTTACGGAATCTTAAGCAGTTATTCCTAGTTCTTGTTAGATTCCCGGATGGGGAATCGCTGGGGAGGGTTCTTGATGGGTGCCCTGTGCTCGAGGATTTGTCATTGGACGGTTGTGAATTCGAGGGAACTGAAATTCTTCGAATTTGCTCGGGTTCACTTAGGCTTCTGGCGCTGACCAACTGCTGCCTTGAAAGTCAATATCAGATGGAGATTGATACACCGATGCTCCGAGTGTTATATTATGATGGCTATGCAGCCAGGCACTATCCGTCGTTGAATCTTAAGACTCTTGTTAAGGCTCATGTAGATATTGGACTGAGCAAGAAACTACTGGAGGAAGCAGATGTTGATGTGTTACAGGATTATGATCAAAGTGTTGCAGACCTTGTTGGAGCATGTTGTGATGTTACCATCCTGTATTTATCGGGGGCTTCAATGTCAGTAAGTTTCGCACTCTTTTCAACTTCTCCTGTTGAATTTAATCTCGCTATTTTTGTTGGTATTATCATAAGCATGTTTTACTTGGAAAATTCACTTTATTACCCTTTGGATGATGAGGAACGATGAGAAGACAAAAGAAATGAGAATCTTTATTTGTTTGGATGAACAGTAGAGGTCTGAAATGGTGAAAAATGAAATGAAAAGGTGAATTTTTATTGGTTCCAATTTGTATCTCATTAAGATGGAGAGATTTGGTGAACAAATACTATGTTTTCTCATGCTTTCTCACAATCCAAACGGGTTGAACTGTGTTAGAAAATGGGTTCGTGCTCACTCTCATTCTCCATACAGGCTATTCATTGTTCTTCCAGTCCAATGCCTTTTTTTCACAATTTGATGAAATTAGAGCTAGGTACTCTCTATCGTCTTGGATGGGAATTGCTGCCACACTTGCTTGAACGTTCACCTAATCTTCGAGTGCTTGCCTTTAAGGGGGTACTTGTTAATTTCAGTGTTTGCGTATTTGTCACATTCATTTTTTTCACTGCTATAATAAACGATGATTCCTTTTGTTGGTAGGGCTTGTCCGCAGAGATAGGGTGCTTTACAATATTTCAAAGCAGTCTGCCAAATAATGTTGTGCCTGCATGTTTATCATTGCGCCTTCTTAGTATCTCCTTTGGGGAATTTAATGGGGAGCCAGATGGAATCAAACTGGTGTGTTATTTCTTAAGGAAGGCTAAAGTTTTGAAGCAGATGAAATTTAACTTTTGTTCTTCCATGCCTTTGGAAAAGCAGTTATCCACCTGGACAAAATTAGTGTTGTTGCAAAGTTACTCGAAGAACTGTAAGATGGATTTTCCACGTGAAGTCGAAGATAACATTGTCAACTTTTGTCACTTGGATGGAAGCCAGAAAATAACAAAGGAATACGTCCAGGAACATGAAATGGAGATCAGAAGTCTTGATGTGGTTCGTCGCGGTTCTGCATGAAATACATGCTATATTGTCCGTTATGTCTAGGATTAATCCATATTCCATGTTTGTTTTTTGTCGCTTTTGTTAATTTTTTGTGGAAACTGAATTTGGCAACGATGTTTACTACACAAGATTTCTTCTAACCATTTCCCTGCTTTTTTTCAAGTTATCACAATGGTGTTTTGAGCGATTTGAGTGTGATACGATCTTCTGCTGGTACTGGCATTTTTAGCACTTTCTTATTTGTGGTGATTCGTTGTATATAGCTTTGCTGGAGATTGTTTTGATTAACTTGTGCCCTGCTCGGCTGCTCGTAATGACTTAACTACATATGGTTGCCCTGTTGGTTTTCCTTAGAAAGATGACCTCTGAAATTTCGCGATTCTTGCAATTTTGTTCAGATATGGGTGTATTATACAGGATGAATTGGTGTGATACTAATTTGAACTTGTGATACTAAAGGATAAAGGATCTGAGGATTTGTCCACAGAACACAGTTTGCAGGAGTTTTGACCAAGATAAAAATCAGTTTTTGTTGTTCTTCATTTCCAGAGAAGATGTTGAGCATTCAAAGACATTATCGATGTAACAACGGTGTTCAGAGAACTGCGGATGGAGGCTATCGTAAGATCCCAAAAAATGGTGATTTTTTGGGGAAGTTTTTTTTGTTGGGTAGACAGCAAAAGAGCACGACACACATGGTAAAAATTATTTTGTGGAGACATTTGCGAATATGGCTGCAAGCCTGCAACTGTGCATATCTTGATGTAACTAGTATATGAAATATCCCAGGTTTACTCTGACAATTGTCCCTTTTTTTAAATCATCAAAATCCCTGTTCAAGGGATGATCTTCTGGCTGGAGGGTACTATCCCTGAATCCCGTCCCCGACCCGTTTTCCCCCTCCATCCCCGCCCCAAGCCCCAAACAGAGAATGGGGATTCCCTCAGGGATTCGGGGATCCAAAGTTCTTACTAAGAAAAAAAAATAAACAGATTTAAAAAACAAAGATTGGCATACTACGCAAGACTGGCATAATACATAAGCTGAAATGAAGATGCCATATATGGCCTTGCGTACGCCAAAAATGCAAAATAGGCCACTAATTAAAACCTCCAAGCAACAAAATTGCACTCAACAGTACATCATTAAGTGTAAAGACAGTGGCATCAAAGTTCATAAGAGTCAAGAAAACATCAAAGCAAAATAAACAGAAGAGCTTTCACTAGTCCTTTGCTGCTCATGACAATAAAAATGAAAAAAAACAACAACACAGACATGAGCTGAATTGCATAATTCTGAACAAAAATAAAAAAGAGCCACAAAAACATATCTTCCAAAGCATCCTTTTCAATTCCAAAGTAGGTGTACAATATGTAAACGTATCACTCTATTTCTAATAAATATCTTCAGTTGAGATGATTATACATTAGAAAAACTCTTACCCGATCAATTGAGAACAGGTGTGCGGCGTTGGAAATAAGTTATAATCCTAGAAAAATAACCTATAAAAATATTTCAGAAATTCGGGCAGAGGGGGGCCGAAAACAAATGGGGAACGGATTCGGGTCACGGATATGTCTGACCCCGCCTCCTATCCGATCATTGAAAATTTTTTTAAAAAAAATTCTCCATATCCTGCCCAATCCCCCAACGGATCTCCAAACTGCCGATCCGTTCAGGACGGAAATCATATCGAATATGGGTGGAACGGACAAAAATTGCCATCTTATTAGGGGAGGGGACAAAGGTGAAAGTAACATTTTTCCCAAAAAGAAACCAATCTTCGAAATTGGCAAAACCAAAACCCCTCCTTTCATAAACACTAAAATCTGAATAATTGATTGTCAAAACAGACAGGTGAGATTTGCCAGTCTCTGTAAACAACTTATTCACGGTACTAACATCTCTCATACAACTACATTTTCCCAAAAAGAAAGAATCAAAATCTAACCTACCTTTTTTCCCAAAAAGAAAGAACCAAAATCTGCGTTGTTAAAAACGCGCCAATCTTCGAAATTTCCAAACCCCACTTTCGTCCCAGAATCCAAATCCCCTCCTTCCTTCAAAAACCCACAATCAAAATCCATTACCCCCTTCAAGTAAACCATCGCCACCAATCCCAAACCACCCATGCAATGGATTCATCGAAACCAAAACGCCACAAACCTCCCAATAGCCCTCCAATCGTCGACCAAACCCCACAAAACGATCCCAACAACGACGGTAACGAAAACCCAATCGTCGATAAGACCCTAGTTTCCAACGACGATCATAACCCAGATGACAGAATCAGCAGCTTACCAGACCCAATCCTCTGCGACATCATCTCCAAACTCCCCACCAGAACCGCCGTCGCCACCACCGTCCTCTCAACCAAATGGAAACACCTATTCGCTTCCATCCCCAATCTCTCTCTCCGCATTGACGACGCCGTTCCGAACAACGACCAACCCAGTCCCAACTTCCCCAGTTTCATGTCCCACTTGCTAACCGTCACTCTCCGCGACGCGGGTTTGAGCGAATTCGTCCTCCACTGCAATCACGACTACGGAAATGCCCGCATTGACTCTTGGGTTTCCGCCGTGTTAGGGTTTGATGTCACCAGGCTTGCGATTTTCTTCGCTGCGGAGAACACGGGTGTGTCGACGCCAAGTATTTTTAATAGCACTACGCTTGTGTCATTGTCATGGAGTCAGCATTTTGCTGTGAATGTCCCTGGCAAAGTTTGTTTACCGAATCTGAAGCGGTTGTTGCTAGATTTCGTTAGATTTCCCGATGGGGAATCGTTTGAGAGGGTTCTTGATGGGTGCCCTGTGCTCGAAGATTTGTGTTGTTACAGTTGCGAATTCGAGGATATTGAAATTCTTCGAATTTGCTCGGGTTCACTTAAACTTCTTATGCTGAACAACTGCTGCCCTGAAAGCGAGTACGAGATTGAGATTGATACACCGGAGCTTGAATTGCTCTTATACGACGATGATGTGGCCACGTACTATCCGGTGACGAATCTTAAAACTCTTGTTAAGGCTCATGTAGACATTGGACCAAGTAAAACACTAGTGGACGAAGCAGACGTTGATGAGTTACTGCATTATGATCAAAATGTTGCAGAATTTGTTGGAGCATGCTGTAATGTTTCCTTTCTATATTTATCGGGGACTACGGTGGCAGTGAGTTTTGCTATCTTTTTCACTTTCCCTGTTGAAATTGATCTCACTATTGTTACCTTGATATTATCTTAAGCATGTTTTACTTGCGTTAGACTCTTGAAAACTTTTATGGTATTAACAGCCCCTTCGGATGAGAAGGAATGATGAGAACTGAAAAGAATGAGAGTCTTACGTTTGTTTGCATGAATAAAAGAGCGGTGAAATGGTGAGCAATGCAAAGAAACAGTGAATTTTTATTGGTCCAATTTGTATCTCTTTAGAATGGAGAGATTTGGTGAGAAAATAAATCTTTTCTTCTCTCAAACTTTCTCGCAATACAAAGGGGTTGTGCGGTATTTGAATAGGGGTTTGTGATCACTCTCTTTCTCCATACAGGCTATTCGTTGTTCCTCCAGTCCATTGCCTACTTTTCACAATTTGACGGAATTAGAGCTAGGTGGTCTCAACAGTTTTGGGTGGCAATTGCTGCCACACTTGCTTGAACGCGCACCTAATCTTGAAGCCCTTTCCTTTACACGGGTACTTGTAAAGTTTAGTCGACGTTTTATCACATGCATAGTTTTCGCTACACTATTGACGGATGATTTCTTTTGGTGGTAGGGGCTATCCGAGGATACAGGGTGCTTTACAAGATTTCAGAGTGGTCTGGCAAATAATGTGCCTGCATGCTTATCGCTGCACCTTCGTAGTATCTACTTTGGGGGATTTAATGGGGAGCAAGATGGAATGGAACTCGTATGTTATTTCTTAACCTATGCTCAAGTTTTGACAAAGATGGAATTCAGCTTTTGTTCTTCTATGCCTTTGGAGAAGCAGTTATCCACCTGGACGAAATTACTGTTGTTGCAAAGTTACTCGAAGAACTGTAAGATGGATTTCCCACATGAAGTCAAAGATGACATTGTCAACTTTTGTGACATGGATGGAAGCCAGAAACTCACACAGGAGTACGTCAGGGAACATGAAATGGAGATCAGAAGAATTCTTGATGTGGTTCGCCGCAGTTCTATATGAAGTTCATGCTATATTGTCCGTTATGTCTGGGATTAATACATATTCCATGTTTGTTTTCGTCGCTTTTGTTAATTTCATGTTGACACTAAATTTTGCAACCATGTTTACAAGATTTCTTCTATACCATTTTCCCTGCTTTTCTTCAAGTCACATCACAACTGTGCTTTGAGCAATTTGAGTGTGATTTGATCTTCTGGTGGTACTGGCATTTTTAGCACTTTCTTGTTTGCTGTAATTCGTTGAGTATAGTTTTGCTGGAGATTGTTTTGAGTAACGCGTGTCATGCTCTTAATGACTTAACTACATATGGTTTGCTCTGTTGGTTTCCTTAGAAAGACGACCTCTGAGATTTCGCGATTCTTGCAATTTACGTTCAAATGTGGGTGTATGACATGAAGGATGAATTCGTGTGATATTGATTTGAACTTGTGCTCGAGTTCGATGGCAACCGTTGGCAGTCTTTGCTACTGGTATAAGAGGCAAAGTTTGCTCCTGGAGAAGTCTTCTCCACAATGATGGGAGAGTAAAACTTTTTACTGCCTCATTTCTCACTATTTGTAGGAGAGAAATGCTAAGGCATCCCATTTTATTTGGGGCTACCTTGTCTTCGTTGAGTTTCTCCACAAGAACACATAACGTCAATCATAAAATTATGTAACAACCACCACAAATAGAGTAAAAAGATCATATTATGGGTGCATTCTTTTGAACTTTTTGTCTAAAACCTTTTTCTGTATTTTTTTTATTTACTTTTCGCAACTTCTTGTCGTTATTTTCAGGATTAATCATTCGTTTCGACGAGAGGAATCAAAAAAGTATAAAAATGTGGGCTGATGTTGAAAAAAATTGATATAAGACGACACTTTAGACAAAAAAAAAGCGACAGCTATTTCGTACTCTCTCCGTCCCAAAATGTTCGTTTGATCCGGAAGATTTTTTAAGATCGCTTAACGGTTTCAGTCACTTATTTAACCTAGAGAATATTGAGCAGTTTTCATATTTTACCAAATTTTCAAGCTCTGTGAGTGTTGTTGTCATGCAAGTGTCTCTTGAGCAATACTAATTTGTCCCTTCATACAAAGTTCAACAAGGTTTGAGGACACGACCTACAAAGTCGTGTTTCAAAACGAACACGACTTCAAGCCAAATACAGTACAAGTTTTCAAATCAAGTTTTTTAGGTAGTTTTTTTTTATACTACAACTAGGTGTCTGAGTCAGCTTACGCGTACCTCGACTAATCTTGTGAGACCATAAACCTATCAGCGCCACTAGCAAGGGCCCCAGTATGGACTGGCACCAAAAAAATTAATAGCTCGAACCTAAAATTTTATGAGAGCAAACCTCTAAATTTCAGGCCTTGAGCACTTGGTCAACCTCTCGGGGTTAAGTTTTTCAGGTAGTTGAAAAGCATTTAAATTGAGAAAACACAGGCATTGAGCTACATGAATCAAACAGTATACTCCCTCCGTCCCACTTTGTTATGCCTAGTTTGACTTGCACGAAATTTAAGAAAACATTACAATTAGATTGACTTTTGATCAATTTCCCATTTTACCCTTTCAGAAAATAGTATTGGAGTACTAAAATTTTGTTAAAAAAAATAATAGAATCCACCAAATCCAAAAGTAGTACTCTCCTGTCATGTCTAAAATTCAAACCATGTACGGACTCTCCTCTCCTGGAGTACTGAAATTTTGCCCTTTGCTCCATTTCCTTTCAAACCATGTTTAAAATTCAAATTTGGGAGGGAGAAAATGAGGGATAAAATGGTAAAATTGACATCCAAAAATGGAAAATTTTGAAACAAACATATCATTTTGGGACATCCCAATAAGGAATAAGAGCGGAACAAAGTGGGACGGAGGGTAATATGTTTGAAATCGTCAAGAATAATCAACATTGTGGATTAATTTACGTTCACCCGGATTAAATTTGAAGCTGACCGAAATTGTTAGGAAACATGTCAACAGAACATAAAATAAAAGTGTCCAGACACTTTCATGTTTTGTTGTCATGATTCGTATCAAGCTTTGAAGTTAACACTTAACAGCAGAAACAAACCTCTGATAATCCAGAGAGAACACCAATGGGCTTGTAGCCCAGTTGGCAACTCCTGGCTCTTCCTTGTGAGTGATCAGGGTTTGAGCCCCGTTGTGGGTGGTTTGTGGGTTTAGGGCTATGGATAGCCTCTGAATCTCCTATCTGTGGACTAACTCACCAATTTCAACTATTAACCCTGCTGATGTATACCAAAATAGTCAAATCGGTTGGATTGGAATTTGAAATTTTTTTTGAAAAATAGTAGGGGTAATAAGTGGAGAGAGATAGAGAGAAAAATGTTGAAAGTAGTGGGAATCTAGGAGGAATTTTTTGAAAAATTCTTTTTGAATCGTAAAGAGAACAAGGCAAATTGTCAAATAAGGAAATACCAAAACCTTATGAATGGAAGGTTTGGTGAGGGTTCCATTCGGAATCACTCACGTGGCAAATATGTTAAGTAGGTGAGTTGCCGACATATACTCGGAATATGCCACTTGAACAGAATAAAAAGTAATCCCTGTGTCCCATAATGTTTGTCCGTCCGTAAAATAAAGACATGAAAATGATATAATTATTGCAAGAAAAATTTGATTTTTTTTCAACAATCTACTACTAGATATCGATGAATTCTTTTAATTTATGAAAAAAAGTTTAAATATTTTCTTAAAAGAAATGAATTATTTTAAGTTCTCGTTTTGCAGACCAGACAAACATTTTGGGAGGGAGGTAGTACTAAAAAATTTATTCCAACAATAAATTAATTAGTGGTCTCTGTCAAAACTAAGCTTTCATTAAATAAAATAATTAAGTGGCAGTTTGTTTTAGGTGGGCAGGATATCCTATACCTTTCTGCAGTGATTGGTCCCACTGCAATGACTTAAGAGCCAATTTCTCTACTAGAATTGTTTTTCGGTGATAAAAAATTGGAATTGCTTTTCTTCTTGGAAGACATTTTTCTTGCTTATTTTGGTCAAATTCTTTTCAGTCCATTCAACTCAAGGAATTGGAAAAAACTTTAAACGTACAATCTATTGTATAAAAATCCAAAAAATCGAGCAAATAAACTTCTTATTTTGTTCGATATAGTATCCAGAGCCGTGCGATATGCGTGGATCCACACGCATCAAACGGCTCCAAACACAATTATGCCTGAAAATTGTGTTCCTAGACTTTTTTTTGATTTTTTTAAAATTTGATGAATATCTTCCCTAGATAAGTTGATAAGTTGTTGAGGTAGTGTCAGCTATCCCAAATACCTTAGCCATCAAAAAACATAATGGCCTTGTTTGTTTTCAAATTTTACTTTATTTTTCCAATCATTACCCTGTATCTTTCTCCAATCATTACCCTATTTTTTCAATTATTAATTTCATTTCTCTCTCTATCTCTCTCCACTCATTATCCCTCTCTCCAATCATTATCCTATTTCTCTCTCCACCCACTATCAAAACTAAAATAGCCAAAGTTACCAAACGAACAAGGCCAATCTTTTTACCTTTTCAATTCCATTTTTCAAAACATAGGTCATTATTTTAAACACTCATCCTCCTTCCCAAATCTCCTAAAATAGAGTCAACCCACTAATAATGTCAATTAATTCTATTATACAAAGTTCGCAAAAAATCCCTTCCGAATTTGTGTACATATATGGACAAGAGAGTGCATATTGTTTCAGTATGGATATTTATTACATGGGCCAGCCCACTAATAGAAGATGATTAGTATATGAGCCAACCCACTAATCTCAATTTGTACTCATGATTATTCTCCATGGTTATCTAGTAAGCACCCATCCTCTTTTCTAAGTTTCCTAAAATAGAGTAGATTAGGTTAATAAAAAAACACAGTAGGGTTGATTCAGTGATCCCAAACACGGCCTTATGGTGAGTCCTAACCCTTTTTTTTTTTATTGGTGAGCCCCAGACTTTGCCCATCTACCTCCGTCCCAATTTAATTGTCACTTTTGGGAGTTCGTGCCACTTTTCAATTGATTATATCTTGTAATTTATAATGTTTTAGGTGATTTTGAAAACATTGTATTATAGAACAAATCGAGATCTGTCAAACAAGATCCATATTGGATATAAAATTCATTACCAATTTAAAGATATAACTAGTTTTTTTATCTAGTTAGAATAGAACTGAGACAAGTAAATTGGGACGGAGGGAGTACTTCAGTACTTGCCAAGGTGGTGGGCTCTCACTAGTGGTTGGAAAGTTTGACACAAGACGCAACACCAGAGTAGCAAAAGCTAAACCCTCACAAAACCAACTTCCTCCTCCTCCGCCAACCCAAACCCAAAAAAGCTCCAATACATATCGAAAGTCGTAGCCTTCTTTATACCAAAACAAAAAGGAGTTTGTATCTGGTCGACCGAATCACATGAGGTGTTTGGTAGCACAGTGACGACACCGAATTTTTTCTTCAACAATTCTTCCCCAAAACCCCATCTTTTATTGGACTATAAACCGCTAGATCACAGTCATCTCAAAGGTCTTCCAAAATTCGTGATCTAAGCCTACAAACCCACAAGGCGTAAAGGATTTGTAGGTTTCTTTGTTGTTGTTCACAAGAATTCAGAAATCTCTCAAAAATCTTTGGAGTCTGATTATTCTTTTTGTTTTTTTGGCAAAACCCATCTAAAGTCAAAGAATTCAGAATCTCTCTAAATTTTCTTTGTTATTTGGCAATCTTCGGCACGAACCGTCAAGATTTTGAGCATGATTTCGTCTGTGAAGCAACCCACGGTGCCCATAACCGGTTCCAACGTTTTCCGGCAGAAGTTAACGGCGCCGTTACGTCAATTCTCAGTTCTATCGCCACTACCGGCGTTAAAAACCCGAGGGAAGAGCTCCGCTATCGCTATCGCAAAACCCTTGTGTGTTTCTGCTGTTGAGGGTTTTGGGGAATTGAATAAAAAACGGTCTTTGATCGCATGCAAGGCGTACGAGGCGGATCGGTCGGAGCCGATCGAGGAGGGAGCGAAGCAGGAGCCATCGGAGGCGGCTAAGAAGCTCAAGATCGGTGTCTACTTCGCGACGTGGTGGGCTTTGAACGTGGTGTTTAATATTTACAATAAGAAAGTGCTGAATGCTTTCCCTTTTCCGTGGCTCACTTCGACTCTCTCGCTCGCTTGTGGATCTCTCATGATGTTGATCTCTTGGGCTACTAGACTAGCCGAAGCTCCTAAGACTGATTTCGAGTTCTGGAAAGCACTCCTCCCTGTAAGCTAATTTAGAGTTTTTCTCCATTTTTTAAACGATTTCTAGGGTTTTCAAGATCTGGGTTTTGTGTACTTAGCAAAAAAATGATCTGGATTTTTCGTAATTCGACGTTTATGATCTGGGTTTTGTGAAATTGGACTTTTATGATCTGGGTTTGGTGAAATTTGAGACTTTTATGCTCTGGGTTTTTCCGCATTTTTCAGCGTATCTAGGGTTTTTATGATCTGGGTCTGGCGAAATTTGGACTTTTATAATCTGGGGGTGGTGGAATTTAGATTTTTTGATCTGGGTGTGGTGGGTTTCTTTGGGTTTTTGTTAGGTTGCCCTGGCGCATACAATTGGGCATGTAGCCGCTACAGTGAGTATGTCAAAAGTTGCAGTGTCGTTCACTCACATCATCAAGAGTGGTGAGCCTGCTTTCAGTGTGTTGGTCTCGAGGTTCATCTTGGGTGAAACTTTCCCCGCCTCGGTTTACTTGTCCCTCATTCCGATCATCGGTGGCTGCGGTCTTGCTGCTTTGACTGAGCTCAACTTCAATATGACTGGTAATCAGACCCTGTTGAACTTATTTTCCATTTTGTTTCATTCTCTTCTTATATTCAACTTTGTTCATAACTTGGGGAGATTTGGCTCTGTTTGGAACTTAGGGAAAAGAAAGGGAAATTAAAAAAATTTCCCTCCTATTGTTTGCTTGAACGAGTAAGAGGGAAGAAAATAAAGATTTCAAGTTCAGTGAATAGTAAATTTTCCCTCATATTTTCCTCTCATTTTCCTTCTCTTTTATTTTCTTTTCCTTTCTATAAGTTCCAAACAGAGCACGAAATTTAGATCTTGATGCACAGTATACTTGATTTTGGGGCATGAGAACATAATTTCCTGCAAATTGAGCTTAATTTAATATTTTAACTCCACGTTTTATCAATTGAGACCTCTTTATTCTTCTCTAACCAAAGAAAAGTAGGTAAGTATTAAGCAAGAAGCTTAACTCGTGTGGTGTTTTCCAGAATGTCATCGAATGAGAGAGTTCTGACCAACTTGTTCATTTCTCTTAATTTCCTTCACGCCAGTCACGAGTTTCTTACTTAACCGGATGACTTGGGTTCTGGCATTTTGTGGTTTGCATTGCCTTAGAAGAAAGTGGTTGGGGTTGAACGTAATTTTGTTGCTTTTTTGCTTTGGTGGATGGTTTCTGGTGCATTAATTTTAGTTGTTGGCTGTCAATTTCAGGTTTTATGGGTGCCATGATATCCAACTTGGCGTTTGTATTCCGCAACATATTTTCAAAGAGGGGTATGAAGGGGAAGTCTGTTGGTGGAATGAACTACTATGCGTGTCTCTCTATGTTGTCTCTCTTGATTCTCACTCCATTTGCAATTGCTGTGGAGGGACCACAGATGTGGGCAGTTGGTTGGGAAACGGCTCTCTCTCAAATTGGACCCCAGTTCATCTGGTAACCCACATGACATCTGCCAACTCTGGTTTCTACATAGCCCTTGTTTGTGTTCTATTTTTGTCTTTACACTTTTGGAAATCCATGAATTTACTTTTACATAAACAAGTTAGAAATGAATCCTTATGGTGATAATTTTCCAGGAGTTAGGTATCGTCCATGACCTATTTCGCTAACTTTGTGAGAATTAATTGGGGATTTGTCAAACGGTCGCCCTTCCTTGTATTTCCAATTTTTTTTCCCTGCCATTCGTGACAGTAACTTGCACTGAAGTTGATTAGATCGAAGGGCCCATCTCTGAACAGCCTTGAATCATCTGGGATTGGTGACATCTGTGGTGCTTCTTACTGATTAGGGTATATATGAACATGTAGTTAGATGGTCCATTGCATTGTAATCGATATTTTGTGTGTGTGTGTGAAGAAAATGGAAAATCCTATTTGATCTTAAGCCAACTATGGTTTACCCCATAATAAGCTTGGTTATTGATTGATTCAACTGCACCCAAATTTGTTGTTTGAAGATCTAGAGAAGAAAATTTTTGATCTTGTTGCAGGCCTTGAAATATTGAGGGGCTAAAGTCTTTAAAGTGTAAATTATTGGTAAACTGAATCGCTCTAAGAATTAATTGATGAATGTTGGACCTTTTTAAGAAGTCTGGTGAGCCACTGCTCCCAAGCAGTTGATATTTTCACAATAACCTGTGGAAATTGTCTTTTTTATTCACGCCTATCGAAAAACAAAAAGTCTTATATTGGTGCATAAATTTTGTGATTACTTCTATGTATGTCTTTCTTTGATTTGCCTTTGATTTCTTTGCACGGCTTTGTTTGATTTCCTTACTCACCGCAGTTTTGGCAAGTGTCATCTTGATAACCACGTTATTCATACTTCGTTTCTTTCCAAAGTCAAGCTTTTGTCTGAAATATGTGTTCAGTAGATCGTTCAGTAGATTTTTCCTTGCATATGTTTTGTGTGGCTAATTTTCGCGTGTGATTTAGGTGGGTGGCGGCCCAAAGCGTGTTCTACCACCTATACAATCAGGTCTCGTACATGTCCCTGGACCAGATCTCTCCCTTGACATTTAGCATTGGAAACACCATGAAACGTATATCTGTCATAGTCTCGTCTATCATCATCTTCCATACACCTGTCCAGCCCATCAATGCCCTTGGAGCAGCAATCGCAATCCTTGGAACCTTCTTGTATTCCCAGGTAATTTGTTTTTGTTTTCTTCCTCTTTATGAATAGAGTTTTGACGTGGATTATTGATAGCTTTCCTAGTTGTACTCCCACAAGACCGGAAGGTATTGAAAAGTCTAAAACTATACCCTTAAAAGCTTATCTTTGTCTGAATGGGCTGACAAGATGTGTGGAAAAAATTGTCACTTTCTACCCTTTTTGTTCAGTTGCAAGGCAAGAAATAAAAGAAAACAGCTGAAGCAAAATGAAACAAAGTAAATCCTTTCTCCCCACTCCTTGGCACCTTAATGCTCAATAAGTCTTGAACCCAAGCTGCATAATACTGTAAAGTATAATCTGTGCCAATTACCTGGTTTTTAAAATTTTTAAATGTGCTGCATGCGGTAGAAATGTGGAATTAGATCACAAGGATGGGGGCCATTGTTGGTAATTTCTATGCTAGTGGAATTTGGACTTTCGACATCCTTATGGGTTGTCTTAGGGAAAAAATGCTTATGGGGTATCCCCAAGGGGTTGGTCTAGTGGTCAAGGCTTGAGTCTTAGAGGGTTGCTTCTTTCTAAGGTCTCGGGTTCGAAATCTCTTAGGTGCTATCAATTCCTTTGGGGTCAGTCCATATAGAGCTACGCTGCTCTAGGTTTAATTGGGACCCAAGCAAGTGGGTGGTGGGATTGGCCCCCAGGATTCGTCGAGGTGTGTGAAAGCTAGCCCGGACACCTGAGTTATCAAAAAAACAGCTTATGGGGTCGGGTCTGACTATTTTGTCTGATACCTTTTTTTAAGGTTGTGTTTGGATCATGGAATTGTGGTGTCCTTTGGCGGGAAAGGAAATGACGAGAAATAAATAAAGTGAAGAAGCTGAGTGTCTTCTTTGGTTCCCCTGTCAGCATACCCCTAATCCATGATCCGAACACAGGCTGAGGGTCGTATATTTTCATGTTGTGACATTGATTGGCTGCCTAGGTCATTGATCTCCGAGTTTTTATTCAAATTTCAAAGCGAGAAATGGTTTGTTGAATTCACGGCAAAATCTAGGAATATGCTCCACTTCTCGCTTGTTTCCAAATGAGTCTGCTTTACTTATGTACCGTGGTATATTTCTTTTACAGGCAAAGCAGTGAGAGAGCTGGGATTACGACCGTTTTGTATCATAGATGACTAGAGAAGACGCGTTGCCAAGATCAAGTTTCTGCTTAGACATCGATTAGTAGCTGTATTTTGGGATCCATCTCCGATTGGGATCAGGAAGGTGGATCAAGGAGCTTTTCTTTTGTAGATAGATATCAATAATGAGTTGTGGAGAACCTCAATTTTACACAGGCGATCAGATATTTATTTTCCTTTTTTTTGGTCATTCCTCCAATATTCCCCTTTGCTGAAGAGAAGAATTCTTCACATAAACCGAAGACAATGGCCAAAACTTGCTTGTTTTGAGCACATCAGTATCAATAAAATGAAATGAATTATATGAGACCTGCGGATCAAAAAAATTATATGAGACCTACGTCTGATGTTTGTTTTGATGGATGCATGCAGGCAATTGTTTGCACACTGACCCCCCAAAACTCGAATCGACAAAAGATGCTGGTTATGGTATACAGCATTATGATTCTTGAACACTGATATGTACACACAAATATGAAATATCTTTGCTGTCGATAGACTTGCTAAACTACTGGGGTTAGTCTAGTTGGCCACCCAAATGAAAGGAAGAACTAGCTAGTACCCGAGTATTTTTTTTCTGTGATAAGGCTACTTTTCTTAAATTATTCCGTATTGAGATTAATTTAGTTATTGCAAACGTCATACGTTTTTATCGCTTGACATTAACGGGAGACATACTAAAAAAATTTCGTTGTCAAAATTAGTCAGCATAGCGTCATTGAGGACAACTTTAGGAAGAACAAGAAATTCTGAGATGGTAAAATACCACAAGGAGAGGGAGTAAGAGAATAAAGATGGTCAATATGTCAGATCAAATTTTCCTTAATATCCAGGATACACTCTACCTCATTGGGCCATTGGCGATTTTTGCACAATGTCTAGGATTCATTAGGAAGTGGATAACACCTTACCCTTTAGATAAAAGGCGAAGATAAACAAAAACTTACTTTTGCATGCTCGTACAAGATGGCTAGATTGATCCTATCCCAAAAAATTTAGTTTCGGAAATCGGAATAACAAAATTCATTCATGCAACAAACAGAACCTCTCAGAAAACAGAAAATCCATCAGAAAAAAGTTGGGCTAAATCTCAAGGATGAACCCTTCGGGTCATAAGATCCTAGAGGAATGACAATTAAACCTGCAGATATTTAGTGGCCGTCATGACGTCCTTATCTCCTCTGCCGCTGCAGTTAAGCACAACCTTAGTACCATTTGGGAGGGTGGGACAGAGTTTCTCCAGATATGCAAGAGCATGTGATGTCTCCAGTGCCGGAATTATGCCTTCTAGTCGAGATAATCTCTTAAAGGCTGCATGAAAATAGGAAAACGGTAACAAGAAAAAAAAAATCAGAAAAAATGTAAGAGGACGACCAGAAGAATTACTGTTGGGAGTAGAACCCCAGATAAGAACGAGAAATGGCTGATAGGGATGATTGGGCAAACACAATCCACCAAGTTATAGTGTCTAAGTAGTTGAGGAATCCATTAAACTGGGTGGGGGTAGAATAGTAACTTTCCTTCCTTCACGTGACAGGTTTTCTAAGAACTACTGGCAGAAGATTAAAAAACTTAGCGCTGACTTAGCATACTGTGCAAGATCATACAATTATCCCATGGAATTACTACAACTTCCCAACAGTTCAAACTCAAAATGAGATGGACACAAGTCTACAAATAGCTTTATGAGCAAAACACTCAATGCCTTTAAGCTTTCACGGAGTAACTGGGGAACAGACCAAACAATTAAGCTGGAATTTGCGATTCTTCGTAGACAGGTGTCTGTTGTATGGAGAGCAAATGTTGCACACTTTTCAGGTCGTAATAAAGAGAAACAGTCCACAATTGAGCTGGACTACGTAGATCTCCAATTTAAGTTGCTCAATTAGTGAGTATTCTTTCCATGGTCAATGGGAGACATAAAATTGTAGAGCTATGTCTCCTTAACTTCCAGACTTTCTCAAGAGAATATAGAATCTTAAGCTACAATAGAATCTGTCAGAGTTTTTATTTTTTATTTTTTATCGTGTTATACATGACAAGAAATAGAGAATCAAAATAAGAACGAACAACTATTCAAGATAGGACGGTGAAAAGAGGATGTAAGGATTGAACTAGAAGCAAAATTTTTTATCAGCATCAAAAGAAATCATACCTTCCAACGCCTCTTCATCTGTGATGCTATAGTATTCAGCACGCCCTAAGTCTTTCAAAAAGCTGTGTTCTGGTCCAACTCCAGGGTAATCCAGGCTATTTGACACATGGAAGTACAAGTTATGAAGTCAGATAAAATACAGCACAAAACGTCATGGACAGCCCAATGACTCATAGATAAGAGATCGTTACCCAGCACTAATGGAATGAGGCTCAACTATTTGCCCATCTTCGTCTTGCAATAAATAGCTCATAGCTCCGTGCAGCACACCAACCTCCCCTTTGGTCAAGGTAGCAGCATGCTTACCACTATCCAATCCGAAACCTGCAGCTTCAACACCAATCAGCCTAACATCTTCATCTTCCACAAATTCATGAAAAAGTCCCATGGCATTTGAACCTCCACCGACACAGGCAACAAGAATGTCTGGTTTCCCACCCCATTTTTCCAATGCTTGTTTCCTTGTCTCTTTGCCAATCACCGCATGAAAATCTCGAACCATCATGGGGTATGGATGTGGCCCAGCAACAGATCCCAAGATATAGTGGGTTGATTCCACGTTAGTCACCCAATCCCGTATAGCTTCTGATGTAGCATCTTTCAATGTGGCAGTACCAGAATGAACAGCCCTAACCTATTAGAGTAACAAATAACACCGGAGTATTCAGTCAGAAGTGGTGATAATAAAGAAAGCAAGTATGCTACGCATCACACGAGGAGAAAACTGATTCCAATAAACATCTGAGCGACATAGTGAAAATGGCTGAACAAAGGATTAATGAAGCTGAAATAAACCAGGGGAAGCTGGAAGTCTCTTTTTTGGGGGTTGTTTTTAAGTTGTTGGCTGGGAAAAGGAAACAGGGCTGTAGAAGGCAAGAGAATCAGAAGAAAAAACTAAATAACATGGAAGCTAAGTAATAATGCGAAGTTCAACATTCAAACCAAATGAAACTAAGTCGTACCAAATAACTAGTCAATTACAAAGATCTACTGCGAAGTTTTGATATTGAGGGCTTTTGAAATTTTTGATCGTGTAAGAGAACTGGGTAGACTGGAATATATCATTGTAAAACTACACCGAAGACCCTTATGTTATATTACCACGACACTAAAACTCTTAATTTTCTAAAATCACATCGCCTACCCGCCTAATCTTCCGCCTAGCCGCGTAATCCCACCTAAACCACCTAGCCGCCTAGCCGATTAATCACCAATTGATCCCACCTAGTGTGCGATTAATTGGTCCAGCGCCTAGACAAATGCCTAGGCCCCTAGGCGCGGCGGCGTGGCCTAGGCCGATTTATAGAACCCTGCATTTACAATGCGGCAAACCTCTCATACTATAGTTATGCTGCCACCAAACTTCCAACAGTACAAGTATAATAACAAAATGAGATTCTCCAAACACCATTGCTCATAACAAAGTTTTTTTCCTGCAAGGTACCATTTCTCACGATAGTTGTAAACACTTCATACAAAAACAGCTAAGAGTGTATGTTCGGAAGGCACTTCATACAAAAACAGCTGAGAGTGTATGTTCAGAAGGCACACTTATGCAGTCACCAAATGAGGATTAAAAATGGCCAAATCATTGAGCGCAACTAAAAAGATACAAGTATGGAAACAAACCTCAGCTCCAAGAAGTCGCATTCTGAAGACATTTAAAGATTGCCTTTCCATATCTTGAGCTCCCATATAAATAACACACTCCAAACCAAATCGAGCACATACGGTGGCTGTGGCGACTCCATGCTGACCAGCCCCAGTTTCTGCAATAATGCGTTGCTTCCCCAGGCGTTTTGCAAGCAAAGCTTGAGCCACAGCATTATTGATTTTATGGGCACCAGTGTGGTTAAGATCCTCTCTCTTGAGGTAAACATGCGGCCCTTCGCCATTGGGACGCCTATAGTGCTCAGTTAGCCGTTCTGCAAAATAAAGAGGGCTCTCTCTACCAACATAATCTTTCAGTATCCCGTCCAGTTCTTTCTGAAACCAAAATTCGTCATACCGTAATGAATAACGCAAGAGACCTCAATTAAATACAAAATATATTTACAGTTGACAGTAGTCACAATACAGTTGTTCTGACCAAAACTTCAAGCTTAATGAAAAATGTCGAACATAACTGTAAACTTCATAAAGTCGCGCTCTCATGGAACAAGATTGTGTCTTTGTTTTCCAGGAGACTCATGGTACCGTTGCAATTCCCGATTTATGACCACAATTTATCAATTGAAGAAAGTCGTAGGGTTTCAAAACGATACAGCGGTTATTCCTTTCCTTTTACACCTTTATTGATTTATTTACATCAGAACAGAAACATTATAATCCATTCTAAACTGTTTGTGCAACTAAACAACAAATTGGTAGTCCCAAATTTTCTTCAGCACAAAAAAACATTAAAAAACAAAACCCTTTTTAACAGAAAATTTGGACAATGCCTCGATTTGTGGCCGTCATCCTTGCACGGCGGCCATGCTAAACAACTACAATTAAACAGTAAAAATCAATACTTTAATCTTGCAAAACATACCCATTGAATTATTGAGCTTTCAACGAAACCCCAAACATTAAAATCGGTAATTGTAACGAAAAAAAGAGAAACCTGAAAATCTTGGTCTCCGGCGAGAGAATGAAAAGCGGATTCGAGCTCGGTGAGAGCGTGCATGAGAGTTTCGGGCACGTACTTCCCGCCGAATTTACCGTACCGTCCGAACGGGTCGGGTCTCAGCAGAACGGACTTGGGTTCGGGCTCCATGGTTGTCCTCTGGTCGTTCTCCTCCAATTGGCGAGTTGTTGAGTATGGAGTGAGAGTACAGGAGATCGAAATCCTTTTGTTAGGGACCGGATGCGTAATTTTGTCGAAGTTGAAGGGTAAATGGGAGGAATAGAATGAAGGTTTGGTGAGGGTGGGGGAAGTAGAGTGGTCCGAGTGGGTTGTTTCTGATTCGGATTGGAGAGGCGGCGGCCATGAGAGAGAGAGAGAAGTTGGGCGATTTTCTGGTGGCCGACGTGGCTTACTCCTCGATTTTCTGGTGGCCGACGTGGCTTACTCCGACATCTGAGATGGATTAGATACGGTGGGGCCAAAGGGAAAATGACAACAACTTTTCTAGTACTACTGCCACACCCAACCATACACACCTAAACACACACATATACTCACATGAGACTATGAGAGTGGTGGATCCCGTACGCACTATACTGAAATGACAATTGGGAAGGAGAGGAAATCAATAGGAAATTGATATTCGCGCTCCAAGATTTACTGCAGGCGTTCCTTTTTTTGTTTTTATAATGTGGTATTGCTGGCAATACTGGCAATATCACAGTGTAAAAATAAAATGTACTGTGATATTGCCAGTAATACCACAGTATAAAAACAAAAAGGTGGAGCGCCTGCAGTAAATCTTGGAGCGCGAAAATCAGTTCCCAATCAATAATGCTACGTCCACCGCAATACCGCACACGTCCATCACACAAGTCCACTGCACTCCACGTGGGACCTACTCAGGATATAACAAAAATACAGAAAAATATTCATAAATTTTAAAATTTTTTTTATGGAGGCCCCGTAAAAATTTAACTTCAACGGATATCGGTATGTATGTTTTCTTAATTTGATATTTTCAAATTTATGAATATTTTCCTGTATTTTTGTGGGGCCTGAGTAGGTCCCATGTGGCATGCGATGGACTTAGACTTAGTGAAAGGAAATCAACCCGACTATGGGTACCGATGAGGGGCAGTGCACATAGTCAAATTTTTTTTTTTGCCATTCGTTAAACCTAATTTATTCTATCCTAGGAGACTTGGAGATGGGAATGAGTGGTTATGGAAATCGAACCATGCCCCTATACATGAGAGTATAAGGGAGACACCAACCTAGTGCACTCCACTCCACTTGTGCGCATGGAGTCTACTTTAGATCACACAAATGTGAGCAACATCAGTGCACCCTAGGTCGGGAGAAATTTTTCGGAGCCGGGTGGGTATATTCCACGTGGTATCCACTCGACACATTCGGGCCATCCAATACACTTTTGAACGGCTCGGATTGAAATCCTCTCTTTACTCTCACCCCAACTCTTTCTCTCCCATTTTTCTCTCTCTAAATCCAAGCCGTCCAAAAATACAATGGATGGCTCGAATGCGCTGAGCGAACACTGCGTGGTATCCACCTTGGCACTGAAATTTTTTGCCTACGTCGGTGGTACCTATAGAATTACGGGAAGGCAATACCCGAGAATTGAAAAAAACGTATTATTGTCTCTCCAAATTAATCAGGAAAGTTGTACAATAAGCTGTATTTCGAAGGGATATGAATTAGAGCACCTGAGGATTTAAAAATAAAAAATACAGTAAAAAATAAGAGCATGACGAGTCTACTACGAGTACGATATCATGCAGGAGGGTTTGGCCCGCAAATGCATTTTGTCTAAATTAGCGGACCAAGCGAGGGTAAATGGGCTTCCAAGGCCCATAAAAGTGTTACATGTCCCGAACGGATCGGAGATTCAGAAATCTTTTTTTTTCTGTATTTTTGATTCACGAGATTCAGAAATCTGTTCGGGGATCGGATAAAGATATGGAGATTAGTCTGTCGACCAGCCCTGAATCTGACTCCCGTTTCGTTCCCGAATTCCCGGTACATATATTGGTTTACTTTTGATCATGTTGTGAATATTGTTGATCTTTTTTGGTTTTGTTGGAATACATTTGATTTTTTTTGGTTTTGTTGGAACTATGGGATAATGGTGTGACAGTTTGTGATCACTTTTTGGTTTTAAAAAAAGCCATCTTTGTTTTCATTTGCTATAGCAATTTTTCATGGTTTTTTTTTATTATTAAAAAAAGCTTCGAATCCTCAAATTCCCGCTTCAAGATTCCCGTACGTTCCCCGGTCATTTGGGATGAGGATAGAGGGTAAAAATAAATTCCCGTTAGAAATTGGAGAGGGGACGAGTATAGTGATATTCAACCCTGATTTACCTCGTTGCCAACACTAACAAAACCCCAAGGTAACATATCCCCCCTCCCCTCCTTTTTATGTCTTGGACACAGAAAGGAGAACTAACCTAAATAAAACACTCTAAAAAACACCTTACACCAACACCCTAACCTAGTAAACCAAAAGCACATGAGAAACACTGAGGGAAAAAAAACAAAGAAAAGGAAAAGGATGTTATATACCGAAAAAGTTTGTCGAGCTCGAAAGATTGGAAAAGAGATTGAGCGGAAGGTAAAATCTTGACTTGAAAATGCGATGGAGTTGAAAATGAGTTGAACTGTTGTGACTTTTATTAAAAAATTGGAGTCGCCACCATCATAGAGTTTGGATGTGCTAAGTCACTCTTAAAAGACATTTTCGTTGGAAAGATCTTCAAAAAAAAAAATTTGAGGACTTACCCACTAATCCCTACTCTAAATTTCCTCCTGATTTTTCTCTTCCCTCTCCCTCTAAATGACTGAATTGGGAATGGTGTTGTGCAGTGGTATGCGCATGCAGCACCGTGCTACACACCTCCAAGCTGTCAGATCGTTCATCCGATGGCTCGAATCTCATCTCGGCAATGGACGGCTCTCGACCCTAAACGACCGAGTATGACATGTATGTATATAGCTCATTTGAACTTCAGAAATTCACTAATAGTAATCTCTAAACATTGCACACCCATAAGGCTCGAGACGCATTCTACGAGTGTTTGGAGAGGGAATCGAAAGAAGAAATAAACCCACCAAAATCGCTATCCGGTCAATTGCAATTGAGAAACAATGTCCAGTTCCAAAATTTTATTTTATTTTTTTTTGAGAAGCAATGTCGACCGGGTGAACCCTTTAATTTGAATTTATATTTGTGGGTTTTTGTTTCGTTTTGTTAAACTTCTGTGTTTGGTTTTTTTTTTTTTTTTGAAACTCAAACCAAAACAAATACTCCTATGATTTTATCTATTAGAACTCCATCTGAACATCTAAAAAACTTTCGATTTATATCCTATGATTTTCTAGTAATTCATATTTAACATACAAGAATTTTTATGTTTGGATTCGCACATTTCTTTTGTGTGAATCCGTCAAACATAAGTTGCTATATAGATCTACTAGTGCTAGCCCGTGCCTACGGCACTACGCATTCCGGTTGGAAGGGGATGACAGTTGTGTGATTTAGGTGAAAACCATGAGCGCTTAACCGGGAAATGGGAGGATGTATTACAGCCTTTGGATCAAATGAATCTAAGCCGTTCTAACAACTTGTCCCCACACCCTTCTGTTTTATAATAGAGATTCGCAAAATAATAAGCTTTTTTTTTTTTTTTTTAAATTTGTCTTCGAGGAATGACCCATATCATATTTTCATGATTCATTCGTTGACACTGAAAAAGTAGATTGCTTGCCTCATAAAAAAATATTTAAAATGTCGTCACAATTTCATTTTATTTTCATAGATTCACAAAAAGTGCACATAGCTTAATTAAGATCATGTGTCCTACGTAACATTGATTTATATGAAATCACATTCAAATATTTGAAAAATGGTAAGGATTTTTTTTTTTTTTTTTTTTTATAATCTTCAATCAATGACCTACTCCTATATATATGATATTTCCATGATTCATTTTGATTTTATTTTCTAATATTATTTTAATAGAATGAACTGAAAATGTAGATTACCTGCTCACGAAAAATTGTTTGAAATGTCGTCACAAGTTCAGTTTCTTGTCATAAGTTCACAAATAATGCACGTCGCTTAATTCATATCATGTGTTCCACGCAACATAGATTTATGTAACATCACGTTCAACTATTAGAAAAATAATAAGTTTCAACCCTTTTTTGATTTTTTATCTCAGCCCAATATAATTACCTGATAACAGTTTCTAACACCATTCACGAATATTTCATAATAAATATAAAAGTCATTTCTCTTGCATTATGCGAAAAGTATATGTAGGTATATTTTTTCTACCAGCATTGTAGGTTATCTTGTCATATTTGTAAATAAACAGCAGAATATTTTCTTTAAAACAATTTATATTTTCAACTACGTGTGGATGCTCAATGAGTGACTGTGAATTGTGATGAGCGAGTTATATATTTATCATAAGTTTTTTTTTTAATAATCTTTCAGAGTATTGATATTTATGGCATAACTGCCGTAAAAAAAGAAGAAGATATTTATGGCATATAATGATGTTCTTTAAACCTAAGCAACTGTAATAGTTATGTTTTTATTATCTCCAAGAATATACCCATGCTGATCGAATTTCTATGATTTATTCCCTGGTTTTTATTATTATTTTAATAGAAGGATGGATTAAAAAAGTTAAATTATGTGCCTCACGACACTAATGGAATTATTATTTTTTTTGAACGGCGAAAAAGGGATATTATATAAATAAAGAAGAACAATAATATGAGAGTAGACAATAATGGTATTATTATTTTTTGCTAAGCAGACACAAATGGAATTATTAACTAGTAAATAGATATGTTGATATCTATACTTATCTTTTTGACGACCAAAGGTGTTTTTTGTTGTTGTGGTTGTTGTTGTTGTCGTCATTAGTTAAGCCTAATCTACCTATCCAAAGAGGTTGAATTCCTTTTAGGCTTAAATACTTAAATGGTCCTTACAAAATAGAGTCGGTTTCAATTTCGTCCTTGTAAAGTTTTTTGTTTCAATTTTGTCCTTCCAGTTTGTGACTCATTTCAATGTCACCCTTGCCGTCAACCAGTGGATGGAATTCGCCTACGTGGATAACGGGAGGCTTAACAGTACATTTCTCATAAAAAACCCTTAGACGGGTTATCATTCGTCCATGAAGGCGTCAACACTGGTTTCTCGCCGCACTTGCAAACCCAATCCCTTCGACTGCTTGCACTGCTATTTGATGAAGAGGTAGACATTATTGAGGTCGATGATGCATCTGCTAAGTGATGGAGAGGGTTTTTGGTAAGGTTGATGATGGTGTTTGGGGATCGCATTTAGGGCTTCAAACGGGGAACTGATTTGGGGGAAACCCTATTGCTCTGAATTTTGGGGAAAAAGAACGTGAGTAATATTAGGGGGAAGAGAGGTGGGGCCAGGTAGGTGGGTCCCACAAAAGGCTTTCGTTATCCACGTAGGCGAATTCCATCCACTGGTTGATGGCAAGGATGACATTGAAATGAGTCAAGAGCTGGAAGGACGAAATTGAAACAAAAAAATTTACAAGGACGAAATTGAAACTCACTCTATTTTGTAAGGACCATTTAAGTATTTAAGCCTTCCTTTTATTAAGTTCTTGTCCAGATCCAATTATACAGTAATTTTTTGGGAAAAAAACCGAAATGGTCCCTGTAGTTAAGTGTTTGTGTCAACTTGGTCCTTGTAGTTGTAATTGGCTCGATTTACACTCTGTACTTTCCATTTTGTTTCAATTTGGTCCAATTGCTAACTGCCGTTAGTCTGCCGTTAAGTCCTTTTAACTAGGGGTGAGCAAAAAATCCGTCAAACCGCGAATCCAGTCCAAACCAATCCAAACCGAAAGGTTGGGTTCGGGTTTTTAGTAGTATGATCGATTTGGTCATGGTTTAAAAAAATTGGAAACCGCGTTATATGTTCACGGTTATGGTTCCAAACCGATCCAAACTATATAATACATATATATATATACACACAATTTAATTTAATTATGATTCACCAAATAAATATGAGAGTTTTAATCAACTACTTTTCCAATTTATTGATCCTATTAAATTCACTGCAATATTTAGTTTTTCTTCTATGTCAAGATAATTTAAATTAAACTTCTGCCACTCTTGCTTGAGTTGAGCCATTTTGTAATCCACCTTTATATATAAGGAGTATATAAGTCACACCAACAACAACAAAAAAAAAAACAAAAACAAAACAAAGAAATACAAATGACCCAATAAAAATAGATATATGGGAAGTGATCAACTTTGCCCGAGAACCAAAATGAGAGTTCTGTTGCAAAATCAGAGTGATCTCCATTTTGCAAAATAAATAAAATTGCCTACACAACATCAGATCCTGTTGGAAATTGGCTAGAATTCCTAAATTGACTAGGATTCCTTTTCCTATTCGGTTTAGGTTTATTTAGTGTTTTCCTATAAATAGGGACCTTGGGGGTTGCTAGGGTTATGGTCTTTTGTTCAAGGGCTTAGATATTAGGGTTTTGTTCATCTCTTAGGGTTCCACCAAGGGTTTGTGTCTCCCTTTTGGGTTCCACCAGAGTTTTGTCCCTAGATATCTGTTTGGTGCTTCAAGTAGAGTTACGGGTATAGCCGGCTCTTTGTTTCTCTCCCCGTTTATAGTGAATCCTCTTGCTCTTTTCCCCGTGGAGTACGTTCTTGCTTTGTGCTTGAGCGGAACCACGTATATCCTTGTGTTCTTGTTTATCGCTTGTTGATTTGTTATATTCTCAATTTCGTGTTCGGCACAACAAATTGGTATCAGAGCTTTGGGTTTCAATCCGAGGCTTTTGTTTTCCGCTGCGTATTGTGCAATTGGTGATCGTTTCAATGGCGACTCGTTTCGAAATTGCGAAGTTCGATGGGCAGAGCACTAGCTTCAGTTTATGGCGTATTAAGATGAAGGCTTTGCTTGTTCAACAAGGATTACACAAGACTTTGTTGGGGAAATCGAAGAAACCTGCTGATATGCAGGATAGTGTGTTCAAGGATCTCGATGCGAAGGCGCTCAGTTCGATTCAGTTGTGTTTAGCCGATGATGTGCTTCGCGAGGTTGGGGAGGAGGATACTACTGCCGGTATTTGGTTGAAGTTGGAAAGTATCTATATGACGAAGTCTCTTACCAACCGGTTGTATTTGAAGCAGCGCCTTTATACGTTTCGTATGAGGGAAGGTACGCCCGTAAAAGACCATCTAGATGAGTTAAATCGAATTATTATGGATTTAAAAATATTGATATTGTGATTGATGATGAAGATCAAGCCCTTATTGTGTTATGTTCTTTGCCTGCGTCTTATGAGCATTTTGTTACTACCCTACTTTACGGGAGAGATACGATTTCCATGGAGGATGTTAAATCTAGTTTATATTCAAAAGAATTAAGGAAAAGGTATCGGTGAAAGTGAGGTTTATGCTGATGGTTTGGTGGTGCAAGGAAGAACTTCTGAGAGGGATAATAGCAGTAGAGGGGTTTCTGGCTCTCGTTCCACAAATCAGGAAGTAAAGTGTTTTTACTGTAGGAAATACGGGCATATGGTGAGAAATTGTCCTAGGTTGAAAAATAAGGACAATTTTGAAGAGAAGGTTGTTGTTGGTATTGTTGAAGAGGATTCCGACGATTCACTTATGGTTCTTTCTGTGAGTGTCGGTGATGTCTGTTCGAATGCCGAATGGATTCTGGACTTCGGATGTTCTTACCACATGTGTCCGAATAAAGATTGGTTCAATACTTATGAATCGGTCAGGTGTGGTACAGTTCTTATGGGGAATAATATGCCTTGTAGAATTGTTGGGATTGGAACATTTAAAGTCAGAATGCATGATGGTTTTGTGAGGACGTTGTTTGGTGTTCGACATGTACCAGATTTGAAAAGGAACCTTATCTCTTTAGGCACTCTTGACTCTTTGGGTTGGAAGCATACCGCTGAAGGTGGAGTCTTGAGGGTTTTGAAGGGTGCTCGTGTTTTGATGAAGGGTCGGAAATCAAATAACCTCTATGTGCTTGATGGTGGTACGATTGTGGGTGCTACATCTTTGGGTTCTTCATCGGTGAATTCGAGGTTGACTCAGTTTTGGGTTTTTAACTCCGTGGTGGAGTCGGTAATTAACTCCGTGGGGAGTTTGAGCAGATCTTCGTGTGTATCCGGGAGGGATGCGTTGGGTGGGAGGTGCCCGTTGGAAGATAGAGGCTTAATTTGGAGGCATGTGCGGCTGGATCTCCTGAGTCGCGTTTACAAGGTCAAGCAGGTGTGCTTGAGCCTTGCTCGTTTGTGCCGTTGGTGATTGCCCCGTGGGGGGCTTTTGGGGGAGATGAGCGATTGAAGGAGAGGATTGCCTATAGTGTTGAGTTCGATGGAATTCAAGTCAAGGTGGAGATTTGTTGGAAATTGGCTAGAATTCCTAAATTGACTAGGATTCCTTTTCCTATTCGGTTTAGGTTTATTTAGTGTTTTCCTATAAATAGGGACCTTGGGGGTTGCTAGGGTTATGGTCTTTTGTTCAAGGGCTTAGATATTAGGGTTTTGTTCATCTCTTAGGGTTCCACCAAGGGTTTGTGTCTCCCTTTTGGGTTCCACCAGAGTTTTGTCCCTAGATATCTGTTTGGTGCTTCAAGTAGAGTTACGGGTATAGCCGGCTCTTTGTTTCTCTCCCCGTTTATAGTGAATCCTCTTGCTCTTTTCCCCGTGGAGTACGTTCTTGCTTTGTGCTTGAGCGGAACCACGTATATCCTTGTGTTCTTGTTTATCGCTTGTTGATTTGTTATATTCTTAATTTCGTGTTCGGCACAACAGATCCGTTCTAGCAAAATCAGAGTGATCTCCATTTCGCTAGTCGGCAATTGTGATATATAGAAGTTTAATTTAAATTATCTTGGCAGGGAAGAAAAACTAAATATCACACTGAATTTAATAGGATCAATAAATTGGAAAAGTAGTTGACTAAAGCTGTTATATTTATTTGGTGAATCATAATTAAATTAAATTATGTGTGTGTATATATATATATGTATTATACGGTTCGGATTGGTTTGGAATCATAACCGTGAACATGAATCCACGAACCAAACCATATAATGCGGTTTCCAATTTTTTTATACCATGACCAAACCATACTACTAAAAACCCGAACCAAACCTTTCGGTTTGGATTGGTTTGGTTTGGACTGGATTCGCGGTTTGACGGATTTTTCGCTCACCCCTAATTAAAAGAACTTAACGGCAGACTAACGGCAGTTAGCAATTGGACTAAATTGAAACAAAATGGAAAGTACAGAGTGTAAATCGAGCCAATTACAACTATAGGGACCAAGTTGACACAAACAATTAACTACAAGGACTATTTCGGTTTTTTTCCCTAATTTGTTTGTAATCAACATTCTATCATTTTCATTCAAAGTGGACCGAAAACGAGATTGGAAATATAGCCAATCAAAGATAAAGACAATAAGCCGCAAAGTTTCAAATCAGATAAACAAGATCCGATGAAATCCATAACATCATCTAAGAACTATTTTTTTTTCTGTTTTTTGCTCGGCATCATCTAAGAACTATTCTTCAAGTACATGGATAAAAAAAAAATACATGGATCCGATTTCCTAGAAAAATAAATAGGGAACCAAGACGACTGTCTGGCGTATACGACATGGCTCCTCCACGTGGCTCTCTATATCGTAGGTAATGCCATCATATATTATGTATCAGTTTTTTTTTTCCTTTGATTGGCAAAGAAAAATTCCACTAATCACAGAGTTCAAAAGATGAAAATTTAGGGCGGTAAACGAACATAGCCGCTTGAGACTCGGCTCAATAAAAACTCATTTGAACTCGACTCAAGACATAAATAAACAAGCTCAAGCTCAAATTCTAGGCTCGTTTCGTTAGCCAAACACAAACCAGTAGAGGCTCGGCTCGAGTTGGCTCGCAAGCCAAAACTTAGTAGACTTTTTATGTTAATTACTACAATTAAAGGTAGTGATAATGCCAAAACTGTTTTTGTTAATGCCAAAACTTCAGTGCATAAAAGACTTGTACATTGGACATGGTACAAACCTTTTATGCACTAGAGTTTTGGCACTAACAAAATCAATTTTGGCATTATCATTTCCCACAATTAATTAGCATTAGCATTTTGATATTCTCGGGGATCTCTTTTGTTTGACCCCTTAGGGTGTCTCATCCTAGTTTCATTTTATTAATCGCTTCCGCATTCGAAACATTTGTCAGTTATTGAATTCTTTTTATCATTGGTGGATCACTAGATATTATTGGATTCATGGAATGTTTGTGCCCCATATTTTTTGTGTGGAACCTAATTGGTTGGAGTTGTTCTTAATAAAGAAAAATGATTGGCTATTTAGTAGTTCATTGCTTTGGTATTTAATTAAAATGGCTGCTTTTGCCACTCTCTTTTTTGTTAACGCCACTCCCCTGCAAGTATATTTTTGGTGCAAAAATACACTTGCAGGGGGTGGCGTTAACAAAAAAGGGAGCGACAAAATCATTCCCCTTAATTAAATTTCTTTTTAGACTGTTCTACAAGTTTGGGTTTTGTGATTCATGGCCGGTCACTACCATTTTGGGGTGTGACCGACGCCGCTACCTCCGCGTCACCAAAGCTCTCCTCACGAACAACCTCACAGGTCACAACCCCCATCTTCACCTCCCGTGGCGGCCGACCGGCACCACCAAAGGCCCAAACTGACAAAAGAAAAGAAACTGTCGACAATGCTAATCTTCGCGGATCCGAAAAATCACGCATCACAGACATAAATCTTGGACACTTCCATCGCCGCAGGCCCGCAGTGCTGGATGAACCAAATAACGAACGACCATTGCAAAACTGCCCCACCGGCGCCGTCGAATTCGGAAAATCACCACCACGAAACTCCTAATTATCTCAAAGCAATTGTCCACAAATGCCAGCGGCGCAGCAATCAGAACTTCTACACCTAGAATCCCAAACTAGATGTTGGTCGCGGGCCCATGCGGGTCCAATCGTAGCGCTTGAGGTCTGCTACGCTTTAGTATAAGGAAATAGAGTTGCGCATTTATCACTACCTACGGGTTTTGGTAAGATGGTAAGCGCTTGATTTTAACACTAGATTTAAATTTTGTTTCGCAAAAAAAAAAAAAAAAAGACCACACGAAGTTCACATAAAAAAAAATCCTAAAAACTAGAGAGAAAAAACCCCAAAAATAATGAATAAAGGGCCGGCTAGAATAGAGAAAGAGATGAATTGATGCACAAAAAAAAATGGAGAGGGGTACGTAGAAGGGCTAGCCGGCCGAATAATTGTCGACGGTCGGCTGCCAATAATTGTCGATAGCCGGCTGACAAGAGAACGATAGGGAGATTAGAGAGAAGAAAGAGAAAGTGACATGTCACAAGTGCGAACTAGCGAAACATGGTGCACGTATTATCCTAATCATGTGGGAGGGCGTTGATCCTAGTAAGTAGAAATGTACTTAAATTATATATGTACATTCTTAATTGATATTTTAGATATGTTGAATCCACAAGTATTACTAATAAATTTATCTGAAAAGTTCGACTAAGACTATAATATTTGTGCTTATACCAAGATTTAATGCTAAGAATTCAATTTGTTTAAGCATAATTAATACGTTTCATGGGCGTACGTGGTAATATTTCTGAGAATATCTCCATTTTTGCAATTAATCAAGAAAAAAAAAATAGTTAGCTGTTATATGTTTGAACATTAGAACGCAGATTAATGTGCATGGTGTAATCAATATAAAAGAAAATAGTTATTTATGCGAAATGTATTCCAAAATAATGTGCATGGTGACTTTATTGCAATTATAAGAAGAAGAAAAAAAACATTTATGTTTTGTTTTGGGATGAGATAGCACATCAAAATAAAATCTAAGAGAATACTAGCTAGCTAGATAAATAAATTAGTTGCACAAACATATTGCATGCAATATGGTGCTTTTCCCCTCGATGTACTACTCCTTTCGAGGTTTTTTTTTTATAAAAAGTTTCGTTTGCCAATGAAAAAAAAAACGTATTGCATGCCCTTTGGTATTACACCACAAGCAATACATAAAATTGGATGGGATCGGAGAAGAAAAAAAGAAAAAAAGAAAACCCTTCCATGTATATATACAGATAGAAGTTTATGCTGTGTTTGGTTTGTATTTTGAATTTTTTTTTTGAAAAATAGTAGGGGTAATAAGTGGAGAGAGATAGAAAGAGAAATGTTGGAAGTAAGGGGAATCTAAGAGGAATTTTTTGAAAAATGCTTTTTGAAAAGCAAAGAGAACTAGCCATTAAAAAAAGTAAAAAAAAAAAACCCTTCCAGTAGCACAATCGGAGTCAGGATTTTGATTCGTGGGGTGATCCCGAAGACACATTTTCATCCACAAAATTTACTTGTACATCAGTATATTATTCCTTGTGTTCTTTTTTTTTTTTTTTTTTGGTGAAAAGGAAGCTAGCATTAATTAAAATAGGATTCTGGCGTACGAGACCCCTACAGAGTCATTCCGAAATTGAGATACAATAACAATAGGAATAGAACTAAAGCTAATAAAGCCGACACCATTGCCGAGAGCATCTTTTGTCAAACCGTCGGCACAACCATTCGTCTCACTAAAAACATGCTTGATGTTCGTTGAGGTGAACTTCTGAAGAAGAAACCTGCAATCGGAAACCAAGTTATGCAAAGGATGAGCATCACTGATATTCTCTTGCATCAGATTGACAATTTCTAATGCATCCACTTCAATGTCCAAATTTTGGATGTTCGAATCCACCCCTAGCTGTAAACCGTCCCTTAAAGCCCAAAGTTCAGCCGCAAGCGATGAAACTGCGCCAATATGGCGCTGAAATCCTCTGATGCATTGGCCATTCCAGTCGCGAATAATGTCACCCGCTGCTGCGATTCCCCGGCTATTTACGGCGCCATCAGAGTTGAGTTTGAATCTCCCTAGAGAAGGGGGAATCCAACCCACCTGAATATGTCTAGGCCTGGTAATCCGAGAGGGCTTGGAGCAAATAAAATACCATTCCGTTGCGCGGGCAAGAATGTCCTGAAAAGAAAAGAGTCTAGCCCGAATGTGTCCCGAATCAAGATACTGATAAGATAGTATTGGTCCAATATAGCAATAAATATGAGAAATTATTATTTTGCCATGGTAACTAAAACATGAGTGTACTTTTTCTAGGGAAATGATATTGGCACACCAAAAATTGATGCAGACACTCCAAAAAACAAAAGAAAATAATTTTGGAATTACACTGATTTTGAAGTGCCTGCATCAATTTTTGGAGTGCCAATATCATTTTCATTTTTCTATATCTATAAAAATAATTGAGAGATCTCATACGACTATGTATTATTAATGTTTGAATTTTTACTAAATTAAATAATAATTGCCGAGATTATTAGCTACTATTATTATACTAAAGTTTATAAAGAAGCATTCAAAATAGGCTGTTGATTTTGCCACTCTTTTTTTTTGTTAACGTCACTCCCCTGCAAGTGTATTTTTGCACCAAAAATATACTCGCGGGGGGAGTGACGTTAACAAAAAAAAAGGGAGTGGCAAAATCATTTCCCTCAAAATAATGCTTAATAATACAATTACAAGAGAGTGCATTTTGTTATCTTATTAATTAACAAAATTTGACAACTTCCAAATTCCAATCAAACAAATTAAAATGGATAAAGATCACCCTTTATTTGAACATTTCTTTCGACCTTAGTAAAATTTTCATCTATATAAAGGTAGCAATGCTTCAAGGAATTTACTCATCTCTCTCATCACCAAACTCACCCAAACCATGTCTTCCTCTACACTTCTCTCTCTCCTCTCCATCTCTCTCTTCCTCCCAGCTGTACTCGCCCTTGCAATCTCCCCAATCGACCATTTTTGCCTCTCCGCAAATTTCACTCCCAATAGCACTTATAACAAAAACTTGAACAACCTCTTGAGTTATCTCGACTATACAACTCCGCTGACCGGGTTTAGTAATGGCTCGGTAGGCTTGAGCCAGAATGAGACCTACGGTCTCGCTCTCTGCCGAGGTGACATCAATAGCTCATTCTGCAAAGCCTGCGTCGACCAGGCAAGCAGCGATATTCAAAAGCTTTGCCCGTTGAAGAAAGGAGCAGTCGTATGGTACGAATTTTGTGAACTGAAATACTCGAACCTCGATTTCTTCGGCCAAATTGATAACGGGGATTGGTTTTACCAGGTGAATCCTAACGAATCGAGCAACCCGGCTTATTTCAATAAAGAGGTCATATCGTTATTAAGTAAGTTAGAGGAAGAAGCCATTAAAAGCCCGAAATTGTATGCTGACGGGGCACAGTGTATTGGGAACTCGACGACGATTTATGGGTTGGTTCAGTGCACCAGGGATCTTTCTAGTGCCAATTGCAAGGCCTGTTTAACCGAGGCTATTAATGTGGTTCCAGATTTACTCGGAAGATTAGGAGCGAAGATTTGGGGCGGGAGTTGTAACGTGCGGTATGAGATATACCAATTTTACACTGCGTAGAGAAAGTGTGTCATGGTACGTTCTTGGATGGTAACGATGAATAAGTGTTATAGGAAGAACACACTGTTTGAGGTTGAATAAGGAGATCATATCACACTAGCTATTACTTGTATTACTGCATGTTTTTTTTTTTTTGTTTTTGTTTTTGATGTACTGAACTGATACGTGAATCTCTACTTATCTCTGTTTGATATAAAGATTAATTCCACTTTTTTTCTTTGTGTGGTAAGTAGTACGGAATTGAAGTACTCTGGATCTATTAAAGTGAAATAGTAAAGTGTTATGTGGAGTTAGTTAAACTATACCTAGTCCGATCCACTTCACAAATCCAAAAAAGAAAATGACTTTCACGCTCCCCTTCTAACAGTTCACATTCCCTTTTTTTTTTTATCCACATTAATTTACAATATTGTCCTTGAATGTGTAAAAAAGTGTATTGAATAAAGGGTAAGATAGTAAATTCAAGTGAATAAAAACCAAAAAAAGAGAGAATATGAATTGTTAAAAAGAAAGTGTGAAAATCAATTTTCATTAAAAAAAACTGCAATTTATGGAAACATTTCTCTCTTCATGTTATAGTACATGGTAAAATGGAATGAATATGACAGGCAGAAGTTATCCTTTCTTGGGTAAATTCTAGATGCACCCCTTGTACTTTGACCGATTTTCAACTACACCCCATCTACTTTATTTTTAAACACTCACACTCCTTGTACTTCAGACTAGTTTTGAACTGTTAGAAATTCCGTCGAAAGTAATGGAAAGACTTAAATACCCACTCATATTTAGAAGGGGAAAAAAAGGAGAAGAAGAAGAGAGAGAGAAAGAAAAAAAACCCTTGACCCTCCCTTTTCTCCTGCCCTTTTGCCCACTTTTTAATTTATGTACATATGTAGATGTGTATCAAGCTCCAACACCCATTTCAAGCAAACAACTAAGAATTGAAACTCAATTTCCCAAGCACATTCGACGGTTGAATCCAAACCTTTTCCAAATAATTTAACAATTGAAACGTTCGAAAAGTGAAAACTAAAAAGCAAATAAAAAAATTGGAAAATGATAATGCCAAAACTGTTTTTGTTGGTGCCACAACTCTAGTGCACAAAAGACTTGTACCATGTGTAGAGTACAAGACTTTTATGCATTGGAGCTTTGACACCAACAAAAACAGTTTTGGCATTATCACTACCCAAAAAAATAGTTATGAGATCTTTATCAGCCACCGCTCTCTCTCCACGTACATGAGAAACTCATCTTTAGCACAAAGAAAAACCCATTTCAACATAAGCCAACCCAAACAAATAATTTTGTTCACGGTTCATACAAACAAAAAATTTATGTACAAAAGAATCTGAAGTGCAAAGGGAAAAGGGAAAAGAAAACTTAGATACAAAAAATACTTGGGATGAATATTGGGATCTTGATTCACAGTCAAAATCGATCAACAGAGTAAACAAACTCCATTAGTTTACCAAACCTGAATCAAATTATCTCTCTCCACTCCCTAGCTTGACTCACCAATGCAACCCCAGGTTGATCTCCGATGCGACCCCGCAGCACCCAATCCCCACCCCTCGATCCCCCCACCACGTCAAACCCTCCCTCCACTTCGGTCCATCAAAACAACCACAAAATCAAAGGCAACAACAACAAAGTAGTAGTGAGAAGATAGAGGTCGTCGCAGGCACGCACGGTCCAGGCGGTGGCCAGGTTGAGTGTTGTGGCTAAGGAGCAACCGCAATACAAGATCATTACGTCACTAGTGGGGGACCAATTGCATTTGCCGCGGTGGAGTCTCTAGTCGATGTCCGAGCTGGCTTCCATTATTAATTTCTAACAGTTTCAAACTAGTCTGAAGTACAAGGGGTGTAAGTGTTTAAAAATGAAGTGGAAGGGGTGTAGTTGAGAATTGGTCAAAGTATAAGGGGTGTCTCTGAAATTTACCCTTTCTTCTTCTATATCCTTTTCTGTGTTAATGTCTATTATAAACCAGAAGGGTGTGGGGACAAGTTGTTAGAACGGCTTAGATTCATTTGATCCAAAGGCTGTAGCCATCCCCTTCCAACCGAGATGCGTAGTGCCGTAGGCACGGGCTAGCACTAGTCTTTCTATATGCTAGATCCTTCCTCCTTATGTCACCATCGGATCGATTCTGGATTTCTATGCATAGTATTTATTACTGTACTTTTGTTGGATTGTATTCAGGATTGTCATGAATTATATTATGACTAGTGCTAGCCTGTGCCTACGGCACTACGCATTTCGGTTGAAAGGGGATGACAATTGTGTGATTTAGGTGAAAACCATGGGCACTTAACTGGGAAATGGGAGGATGCACTACAGCCTTTGGATCAAATTAAGCCGTTCCAACAACTTGTCCCCACACTCTTCTGTTTTATAATAGAGATTAATGTATGACTAAAATCCTATGATTTTCTAGTAATTCATATTTAACATACAAGAATTTTTATGTTTGGATTCGCACATTTCTTTTGTGTGAATTCGTCAAACATAAGTTGCTATATATATCTATTTGCAAAATAATAAGCTTTTTTTTTAAATTTTTTTATCTTCTAGGAATGACTCATATCATATTTTCATGATTCATTCGTTGACTGAAAAAGTAGATTGCTTGCCTCATAAAAAAGTATTTAAAATGTCGTCACAAGTTCAGTTTCTTTTCATAGATTCACAAAAAGTGCACATAGCTTAATTAAGATCATGTGTCCTACGAAACATCGATTTATATGAAATCACATTCAAATATTCGAAAAATGGTAAGTTTTTTATTTTTTATTTTATTTAAAAGTATTTGAAATGTCGTCACAAGTTCAGTTTCATGTCATAAGTTCACAAATAATGCACATCGCTTAATTCAGATCATGTGTCCCACGCAACATAGATTTATGTAACATCACGTTCAACTATTAGAAAAATAATAAGTTTCAACCCTTTTCGATTTTTTTTATCTCAGCCCAATATAATTACCTGATAACATGAGTTTCTAACACCATTCACGAATATTTCATAATAAATATAAAAGTCATTTCTCTTGCGTTATGCAAAAAATGTAGGTAGGTAGGAGTATATTTTTTCTACCAGTAGTGCAGGTTATCTTTTCATATTTGTAAATAAACAACAGAATATTTTCTTTAAAACAATTTATATTTTCAATTACGCGTGGATGCTCAATGAGTGACTGAATTGTGATGAGCGAGTTATATATTTATCACAAGATTTTTTTTATTTAAAAATCTTTCTCAGTATTGATATTTGTGGCATAACTGCCGTAAAAAAAAATACTAAGAAGATATTTATGGCATATAATGATGTTCTTTAAACCTAAGCAACTGTAATAGTTATGTTTTTATTATCTCCAAGAATATACCCATGCGTTATTCCGTTTGACCCAAAAAAAAAAAAAAACAAGAATATACCCATGCTGATCGAATTTCTATGATTTATTCCCTGGTTTTTATTATTATTTTAATAGAAGGATGGATTAAAAAAGTAAATTATGTGCCTCACGACACTAATGGAATTATTATTTTTGCTAAGCAGACACTAATGGAATTTTTAACTACTAGTAAATAGATATGCTGATATCTATACTTATCTTTTTGACGATCAAAGGTGTTTTTATTTATTAATTTATTTTTTTAATCATTCGTTAAGCCTAATCTACCTATCCAAAGGGGTTGAATTCCTTTTATTAATTAAGTTCTTGTCTAGATCCAATTATAGAGTAATTTTTTTTTTAATCAACATTCAAACATTCTCATTCAAAGTGGACCGAAAACCGAGATTGGGAATATAGCCAATCAAAGATAAAAGACAAATAAGCCTCTAAAGGGTGGCAAAGTTTCAAATCAGATAAACAAGATCCGATGAAATCCATAACATCATCTAAGATCTATTCTTCAAGTACAAAATAAATAGGAACCAAGATCGACGGCTGTCTGGCGTATACGACATGGCTCTCCATATTGTAGGTTATGCCATCATATACTATGTATATCAGTTTTTGTTTTCTTTGATTGGCAAAGAAAAATTCCACGTACTAATCACAAAGTTCAAACGATGAAATCATTACAAAACGAAAAAAACAATAAAATTTGCATGAGATCGAGAGCTTCGAAGAGTAGCATGAGACTCTCTTAGTTCTTCTCCAACATCCTGTACCGACGCGGCTGCCTCCGCGTCACCAAAGCTCTATCTCCTCGAGAACAACCTCAACAGGTCACAACCCCCATCTTCAACTGTAAAGACCCGTTATTTTTAATAAATATTAATCGATATCAAAACCAAAAATATTATTTTGCTCGTTAGTTTATTTAATGCGAAAAATTATTTACGACGTCACACCAATTTTATTTCCGTAACTAATCGTGTGCGCGCGTACCAGGCGAGTGATTTTACTAGTTTGTGCATGTGTGCACCGGAACATTTTCTTCAAACCTAACCCTTCCCCATTTTTATAATTCTCGGCTGAAAAGGAAGAGACAAAATCCCCATTTTTCCTCCTTATTTCCCTCTCCTTGTGACAACACATATCTACCCATGAGTTATTATCCTCCCCCAAAAATCTATATCCATTAAATACTCCCATTTTCTTCATCCTGTTTCCCAGCCAACTTCGGCAGAGAGAGAGAGAGAGAGAGAGAGAGGAGAGAGGAGAGGAGGAGCTGGAAATCACCACCGTCGGAGCCACCATCTTCATCCATCACTCCACCATTCAAGCATCCATTAATCACCACTGAACCAGTCACAAAACCAACCCCATTTCAGTCCAGAAATCTGCTCCCAAAGCCAGTCCCAAACAACCGCAAAAATAGCCCGTTCCCGCCCCCGAAACGTACTGCATTTCAGTTCCTGAACAGCTCCGGAAAATGCATTGAAAATCAGTCCGTATCGGCACAACCGAGCCCACCTCCAGCCGGTCACCAGCGAATGCCCGACCTCCACTGCCGCTTCGACCCGCCACGGAATCTCTCCAAACCCCGTTTCGCAAGACGAGAGGTAGTCCGAACTCACCTCCCTATATATATATTATGTTCCGTATTTATTGTTTAGTATTTCGGTATGATAAGATTCGGACCCGATATCGCCGGTTGAGACCGGGCCGGAAGCCCACTTCGTTGAACACCACTGCCTCTGTTTTGTTTTAGGAAAAATAAATAAAGAAAGAAAGGCAGCCGTTGGAAACTCTGTTTTGTTTGTTTGTTTGTTTTTTTTTAAAAAGAAAGGGAAGGCAGCCGCTGGAAGAACAGCTAGAGAATATGAAATGATAATATAAGTCCCTAAGTTAAATATTTTCGGTTTGATGTTAGTGTAATCGCATGATTAATATATTCAAATGATAAACTCTATGGCATGATAAATTTTATCGCATGAGTAGATTTATCGCATGATTGGCAGTTATCGTAGAATTAATTATTGTAGCATGTTAACATGTTTCGTAAAAGTATTAAATTATGTGAAATGTTGTTGGACTGATAGATTGGACAAATAGGTTCCTGGGGTTGGTTGCGATGTGCGGATTTAACATATTAGACGTGAAAGTAGGTTTAATGGAAAATGGATAATGTGAGAGGATGTGATTTGGATTTTGGGCAATCCTGGTTTGGAACCCGTGGTGATGTATTGTTGATGAACGATTGGTGGTGATTTGTTGAAAGTGTTGATTTACGAAACCCTGGGTACGGCATGGTGGTGATCGGCTCTCGGATGTTGGGACGGGACATAAGGGTGGCATTGTGCTTGCGTCACAACCCGGGCTAGACAGCGCTTGAGCGTTGCCGGTGAATTTCAACCCGGGCTAGACGGCGCTGAGTGTTGCCGGTGAAGTTTTATCCGAACTTATGGTCGCGGATGGAATACCCGAGTACATAACTTAGGTATCTTTCATCCGGATCTGGAAAAGGGGAGTCGGACCACACCAGTGTTTGTACCAGAGGTTATGGGTAAGAATGGATCTGTGGATAAGATCCGAGATTTCACATAGGTTAAAGGATAGTAATGAAAGAAAAGTTCATTGCTCTCTTTTGATGTTATTTTTAATGCGTACCAATTATATTCCTATTGCTTGTAAGTTATGGGTTCGGGTGGATTTTGGCTGCTGAGCGTCATCGCTCATGGTACTATGTTGCCCTGGTAACTCGAACGCCAGGTACTGAAGACGGAACAGAAGTGTTGTACGATTCGATCAAGTTCAATCCTATTGAGGAAGAGGATGAAAATCTTGGTTTCCGTGCGCATAGTCGCTCTGATTAATTTAAGTTGACTCTATTTTGGAAGCTTCTAAATTTATTTGGGAAATTGTAATACTTTGATTTATTCGAAACGGTTGTAATATAATGACATACGCTTTTAAAATGGTGACGTAGTAAATCTATGAATTTCTTTTGTGGAAATAACCTTTTTATTATTTATTAATGTCTCCGAATTTTCGGGGCGTTACAAATGGTATCAGAGCTTTAGGTTCAAACTCTCGGCCTTGGGTAGATTGGGTAGATCACTTTCCAAGAGTGTTATCCTTGGGTAGTTAACTGTTCAACCTGTCTACTATCTTAGATACTATACGATATTCTATTGTAAGAGTAGCATATAAATATGTTACTAGTTGTCACTCGAATCAATTCCGTCGAAGCATTGAAGCCAACGATTCTAGGAAAGAGATACAAGAACTCGCTCCTATTGTTTATGTAGAGCCGATCAACGGAGTCAAAAAGTAGTAGTTCGAAGACGAGGAGATTAACCTTGACAGCGTGGGAGAAGAAACTGAGGCTGACGAAGAGACTACCTAGGAGATTAAGTACTGGCTAAAAGAGGATCTTCTTTCCCTGTCGAGACTACGATCAGAACTAGGTTGGATAGGGTAGGGCCATTGTGAGAACGTACCGTGAGATAACTTAGGTCTTGCATGTTTGACTAGCAGATAGGGATAACTGTAGTAAGCACGCTTGTCTGGTCTATGTGGCACTTTCTGCATAGATATGTGGTACTTTCTGCATAAATACTTTCAATTGTTTTGTTTAAAAAAAAAAGGAAAAGGGAATATTTGCATGTTATTGTATCGAAAAATTCAAAATTTGTTTTATTCTTGCAATTTCAAAATCCTTTGCCATGAATCCGTAGTTAGAAACCCCCTAACAACTTCGCATGAACATGCCAACGCCGCCCACGTCATCAACATGTTTACGCCAATCTCGAGGTCAACGCAACACGAAGCCCAATGTGATACCGAGTGACATGGAGGTCATGCAAGTTCTACAAGCGATTGCGACTATTTTGACACCCCAACCTCAAGCATCGTAGACCCCTCGAGAAAGTAGATAGATTGACGAATAAAAACATGATGTTGTCAGAGATTGAAATCATCACCTAGCTAAATACTATGCCACTACATCCGATGAAGGCACCATCATAGTTCAAACAGATCAGGAAGAGCTCAAGGTCGTGAATATCTAAGAAAGCGACAACCATTCTTTTGCAATGAGGTTCTATTTTTTTTAAAGGGGGATAGGCAAGCTATTGACGATTATTCATCTAAGTCCCCATTCTCATTCAATCGATTGTATCCTAATCACTCGTTGCCTTCAATCTTTCATGACTCTTCTTAAAACCACCATCATTGTGACTCTCCATTGTTGAAGCTACGAATTCAACTAAAGCTCAGATCGTTGAGCTCATAGTACATTTTGAACACCTAATTCTCATGTCATTTTCTTTTATGAGTTGGGTATTCCTAAAGATCATTTTGTTCCAACCTTCTGTAATTTCATTTGACTTGATTGTGAAGTCAACAGTTTACTCATTTATGAGTCTAACTTCTCTAATCCATTTCATACTGCATGCTGAGAGAAATCCTTGCTTATTTTTGACTAGTGCACTATCAGTTATTCACAAACTTCATACTCTTTTGATATCACATCGGAACATTTCTTTGAACTTTCGAAATTCTAAAGTTGTCGTTGGCCGTCAATCGTCTTGCTCTCCTCTCCTCTCCTCCGCTAAAATTGTTCGTTCCTTCTTGAATCAAGACCAACTCGCAAACCTAGTTTGATTTTCAATGTTGGAGTTGTCAAGTTCTTGAACACATATTGTTGTTATGCTTTACTTTCTTTGGACTTGGAATTTCGTCTGGGGCTAGTAAGATCCAATCATCATTCTATCAACGACTCTTTTTACTCTAAAACCATTGTTTATTTTTCACTTGTAACCATTATCATTTTTGTCTCTTAGATAACCAGAGTTAAATACTTGTTTTGAAATGCGTCTGGCCAACGTGGTGCAAAATGAATATCTAGTTTGATTTCATCGTTGGACCTTGTTATCAATCAGAACCTATCACAGTAAATTTATACTTCTAAGGAGAACTCTCATTTATTCCCATTGCACCGTTTTGCAAGCCAAAGTATTTGTTTGTTCTATTGACATGATAAACTTTTAATGATCACTATTATGATGATGGAACTCTTCAATTCAAAATCCTGGAGCTTGACTTTGGTTAACTTAATTCTCGTTGTCCTCGTGTTTCGATCCAACTCAAAACTACTTGCACCTTGACTCATGGAGGAGGATTTGATCGTACTTCCAATCTCGTGCTTTGACCTTCGAACATTTGACTTATGTTTGAAACCGCTTGAAAATTCTTGGACTTTTCTCATTTCTCTATGGGAGAAGAGTATCATCGACCTTCTAAGAGACATGGACCAAACTTTAAAGAATTGATCGAGGAGGATGTTACGCTGACGACTCAGCTTATACAAGAGTTACGCCAACAAGAGAACAAAATTGTTTACTTTTAAAGTATTTTATTTTTCTTCCTGGAGATCAAGCCACAATGGGGTGTCACTTTTATGCAATGAAAGGAAAGCTTTCGCCGCATTGCAACTAGTCGTTTGAGATTCTGCAGAGATTTCGAGAGGTCACATGGTCACTTATTGATTAGCACTACCGCCATCGATCACTAAGGTCCATATTGTGTTCCAAGTCTCCAATGCTGCGGAAGTACTTGCAAAGCTTTGCTCATATTCTACACTAGGTAGAGGTCACCCTCGATGAAGACATGCACAATATTTGAGAAGCAACAAGTGGAGGTTCGAGATCATTAAGAAATGAGCATTAGGGTAGAACTATCAAGTTGGTCGGAGTGTTACGTCGATACGAGGAATCGAATAGTCAACATGGTATCAGATGTGACCGTAGACTTTCAACGTAATTTTTGTTCGAGCCACGCCGTGGGATCATCCAATTTGGCAAGAAAGGGAAGTATCGCCTCACTACATTGGTACATTCGAGATCTTGGAGCGAATTGGAGAAGTAGTCTATCGCCTAGCTTTACCGTCGCAGATCGCTAAAGTTGACAACGTCTTCCACGTTTCTGTGCTACAGAAATATATGGCCCATTCCACTCACGTGCTCAATTGGGAGAAAGTCACTCTGGACGAAGATACGATCTTTGAAGAGCAACTGGTGAAAATTCAAGATCATGGAGAAAAAGTTACCTGAGGATGAACAAACAAATTAGTCAAGGTCCTGTAGAGACACCGAGGAATGGAGGAATCAACTGGGAACGAGAAGTCACGATTCGTGCCAACTGCAACAATTGCATTCACCAGAGAGTACGCTTTAATTTCGAGGACGAAATTGTTTTAAGGGGGATAGATTGTAAAGACCCGTTATTTTTAATAAATATTAATCGATATCAAAACCAAAAATATTATTTTGCTCGTTAGTTTATTTAATGCGAAAAATTATTTACGACGTCACACCAATTTTATTTCCGTAACTAATCGTGTGCGCGCGTACCAGGCGAGTGATTTTACTAGTTTGTGCATGTGTGCACCGGAACATTTTCTTCAAACCCAACCCTTCCCCATTTTTATAATTCTCGGCTGAAAAGGAAGAGACAAAATCCCCATTTTTCCTCCTTATTTCCCTCTCCTTGTGACAACACATATCTACCCATGAGTTATTATCCTCCCCCAAAAATCTATATCCATTAAATACTCCCATTTTCTTCATCCTGTTTCCCAGCCAACTTCGGCAGAGAGAGAGAGAGAGAGAGAGAGAGGGAGGAGAGAGGAGAGAGGAGAGGAGGAGCTGGAAATCACCACCGTCGGAGCCACCATCTTCATCCATCACTCCACCATTCAAGCATCCATTAATCACCACTGAACCAGTCACAAAACCAACCCCATTTCAGTCCAGAAATCTGCTCCCAAAGCCAGTCCCAAACAACCGCAAAAATAGCCCGTTCCCGCCCCCGAAACGTACTGCATTTCAGTTCCTGAACAGCTCCGGAAAATGCATTGAAAATCAGTCCGTATCGGCACAACCGAGCCCACCTCCAGCCGGTCACCAGCGAATGCCCGACCTCCACTGCCGCTTCGACCCGCCACGGAATCTCTCCAAACCCCGTTTCGCAAGACGAGAGGTAGTCCGAACTCACCTCCCTATATATATATTATGTTCCGTATTTATTGTTTAGTATTTCGGTATGATAAGATTCGGACCCGATATCGCCGGTTGAGACCGGGCCGGAAGCCCACTTCGTTGAACACCACTGCCTCTGTTTTGTTTTAGGAAAAATAAATAAAGAAAGAAAGGCAGCCGTTGGAAACTCTGTTTTGTTTGTTTGTTTGTTTTTTTTTAAAAAGAAAGGGAAGGCAGCCGCTGGAAGAACAGCTAGAGAATATGAAATGATAATATAAGTCCCTAAGTTAAATATTTTCGGTTTGATGTTAGTGTAATCGCATGATTAATATATTCAAATGATAAACTCTATGGCATGATAAATTTTATCGCATGAGTAGATTTATCGCATGATTGGCAGTTATCGTAGAATTAATTATTGTAGCATGTTAACATGTTTCGTAAAAGTATTAAATTATGTGAAATGTTGTTGGACTGATAGATTGGACAAATAGGTTCCTGGGGTTGGTTGCGATGTGCGGATTTAACATATTAGACGTGAAAGTAGGTTTAATGGAAAATGGATAATGTGAGAGGATGTGATTTGGATTTTGGGCAATCCTGGTTTGGAACCCGTGGTGATGTATTGTTGATGAACGATTGGTGGTGATTTGTTGAAAGTGTTGATTTACGAAACCCTGGGTACGGCATGGTGGTGATCGGCTCTCGGATGTTGGGACGGGACATAAGGGTGGCATTGTGCTTGCGTCACAACCCGGGCTAGACAGCGCTTGAGCGTTGCCGGTGAATTTCAACCCGGGCTAGACGGCGCTGAGTGTTGCCGGTGAAGTTTTATCCGAACTTATGGTCGCGGATGGAATACCCGAGTACATAACTTAGGTATCTTTCATCCGGATCTGGAAAAGGGGAGTCGGACCACACCAGTGTTTGTGCCAGAGGTTATGGGTAAGAATGGATCTGTGGATAAGATCCGAGATTTCACATAGGTTAAAGGATAGTAATGAAAGAAAAGTTCATTGCTCTCTTTTGATGTTATTTTTAATGCGTACCAATTATATTCCTATTGCTTGTAAGTTATGGGTTCGGGTGGATTTTGGCTGCTGAGCGTCATCGCTCATGGTACTATGTTGCCCTGGTAACTCGAACGCCAGGTACTGAAGACGGAACAGAAGTGTTGTACGATTCGATCAAGTTCAATCCTATTGAGGAAGAGGATGAAAATCTTGGTTTCCGTGCGCATAGTCGCTCTGATTAATTTAAGTTGACTCTATTTTGGAAGCTTCTAAATTTATTTGGGAAATTGTAATACTTTGATTTATTCGAAACGGTTGTAATATAATGACATACGCTTTTAAAATGGTGACGTAGTAAATCTATGAATTTCTTTTGTGGAAATAACCTTTTTATTATTTATTAATGTCTCCGAATTTTCGGGGCGTTACATCAACTCCCGTGGCGCGCGGCCGACCGGCACCACCAAAGGCCCAAACTGAAAAAAGAAAAGAGACTGTCCACAATGCTAATCTTCGCGGAACCGAAAATCACCACATCTTAATCGGACGCATCACAGACATAAATCTTGGACACTTCCATGATAAATGTTTATAAGTCCTGCTATTGGTACCGACGGGTATCATAACGAAAATGGACCGACGACGGCCGCCCCGGGCCAACTCCGGCCGATCCAAGCCATTCAAAAATTCTAAAAAAAATGAGGGGGCTCATGCAAGAATCAACGGCATTCGATATGTGTAGCTGCTCGATCCAAACACTTCATTTTTTCGTATATACATATATATACAAAAAAATGCGGTTATAAACGAAAAAATGAGGTGTTTGGATCGAGCATCTACACACATTGGATGCCGTTGATTCTCACGTGATCCCCGTCGTTTAGTTTTTTTATAATTTTTGGACGGCTCGAATCGGCCGTCCGGTGGCCAGAGTTGGCCTGGTGCGGCCGTCGGTCCATTTTCGATATGGTACCCATTGGTACCAATAGCTTTTCTGAATGTTTATTCACCTCCTTTTTCCTCATGACTAGAATACCCCCCACCCACCCAAAAAAAAAATACTAGTTCATATTTTTCATTAATATTTTGCTTTTGCTGGGACATTTTTGTGAAATATTTTGAATAAATATAATTATTACTCCTATTCCCTTGTGTATATTGTCAGAAATAGAACTCGTGTTGCTTCAATTTCCTAGTGGGTGAATTGGCTCTGGCTGGTTGCATAATAAACACCATGCATGTCTAGGGCTGTAAACGAGTCGAATCGAGCCGAATATTAAAATGTTCAGATTCGTTCATTAAGTTTTTTAGCGAACTCAAGCTCAAACCAAACTCAATGAAAATTATGACAAGCCAAACTCGAACCAAGCTTGCCTAGGTTTGGGTCGAACTCGAGCTTGTTCACGAGCCTTAACGATCCAATAATATCATACGTATTTTTAAGCTCTCATATAGGTCTAAAACTGCAAATAAATTTTTCATTATGTACATAAATATGTTCATATACATATAAAATGATAAAAACATATACATAAGTAAATTTTTAGTAATTGTAAACGTTTAGACTTCTACAAGTTTTAAAATTTTCACTATATAACTATATAAAATTCTCATGATACACATATACTCCAGGTTCACGAGCCTAATCGAGCAGAATACTACTGTGTTCATATTCGGCTCATTTATGAAACGAGCCTAAAATTGAGGTTCAGGTTCGGTTCATTTAGTAGACGAATCAAACTCGAACGAGCCTTTACCGAGTCGAGCCTCGAACAGTTCACGAACGGCTCAGTTCATTTACAGCACTATGCATGCCTAAAGAAAATAAGAGAAAAATTCAGTACTCGAGCTGCTACATATATATAGTTCATCAAAGTTTGAAGAACACATGAGCTAGCTAGCCACCGGCAAATTAAGATGTTTACTATGGAAATTTTTGTCATGATTCTTTGACCACGTATAGTAATCAAAGGAAAGGATCAGCGATTAAAATGGTTGAAATTCCTCACCTTTTCGATGGCCATTGATTAATCGAAAACCAACTTTGACAGAACTACGTTGCATGGATTTGGAAGGCTAAATTCTTTTTCTATCTTTTTCTTTTTCAGATCAAATTTTTTTTGAGGGCTCTGTTAATCTCAAAACAGCCTTTTGCTGGGCACTTGAATGAGCAAGCTTTTGCAGGGGCCGGAAATATTCCCTCAAACAACTGATGAAGAAACTTAAGAAGAATCAATTGATGGAACGAATTCCATCGCCGCAGCCGGCCGCCTGCTGGACATAAACCCAAAAATAGACCACACGAAGTTCACATAAAAAAAAAAAAATCCTAAAAACTAGAGAGGAAAAACCCAAAAAATAACAGTAGATGCAAAAAAAAAAAAAAAAAATTGAGAGAGAGAGAAGGGCCAGCCGGCCGCCAATAATTGTTGCCGGCCGACCACCAATAATTGTCGATGGCCGGCTGACAAGAGAGCGATTAGAAGATGAGAGAGAGAGTGACATGCATGTCACAAGTGCGAACTAGCGAAACATGGTGCTCATATTATCCTAATCATGTGGGAGGGACGTTGATACGAACAAGTAGAAATGTACTTAATTAAATTATGTACATTTTTTTATTGATATTTTAGATATGTTGAATCCACAAATATTACTAATAAATTTATCTGAAAAGTTCGACTAAGAATTCAATTTGTTTAAGCATAATACGTTTCATGGGCGTACGTACGTGGTAATATTTCTGAGAATATCTCAATTTTTTGGAGAATATTTCTGAGAATATCTCCATTTTTGCAATTAATTAATCAAGAAAAAGAAAATAGTTAGTTATGGGTTTGAACATTAGGACGCAGATTAATGTGCATGCTGTAATCACTAATTAACTAACGTACTAAGTGTTCCGGCCGGCATATGATTGTGTTTTCATGGTTGTTGGGTTGATTTGTGTTTTCTGAGTTTGGTTGATTCCTTGTCAACTAGCTTGTGGTTCTTGGGATATGATTATCGCCGGGATAGGTGTCATCCTTGTTAATTGGGATGTATCCTTGACGTTGTGAGGCCGCTTTTCCTTTCTTATCCTTTTTTCCTGTAATCTCTTTTTTTCCTCTTTAATAAAATTTCTTCTTTGCCGTTAATAAAAAAAAAAAGATGTTCCGGCTGGCACAAATTTGTCATTTACTTTCTCTAGATGTAATCCTAGCGGTGTGTGCATGGAAGAATTTTTCAGTGCTGGGTGGGTACCATGTGGTGCCTATTTGGCACATCCGGGCCATCCATTACGGTTTTAGACGGCTCGAATTTAGAGAGAGAAAAAGGAGACAGAAAGTGTGGTAGGGTGAGAGGAGAGAACGGGTTTCAATCTTGGCCGTCCAAAAGTGCATTAGACGTCCCGGATGTGCCAAGCAGGTACCACGTGGGATATACCCACTCGGCACAGAAAAATTTCTCGTGTGCATGCGCTCGTGTAACTCTATATAGATGAAGTGAATATGTTTCTAACTCATGAGGTAATCAAACAAAAATACAGTATAAATAAAGTCACCCTTTTTTTGTGAACGTTACATTCAAATATTCAATCCATCGAAAATTTTCATCTATAAAAAGGTAGCAATGCGCCAAGGAATTTACTCATCTCTCTCATCACCAAACTCACCCAAACCATGTCTTCCTCTACACTTCTCTCTCTCCTCTCCATCTCTCTCTTCCTCCCAGCTGTACTCGCCCTTGCAATCTCCCCAATCGACCATTTTTGCCTCTCCGCAAATTTCACTCCCAATAGCACTTATAACAAAAACTTGAACAACCTCTTGAGTTATCTCGACTATACAACTCCGCTGACCGGGTTTAGTAATGGCTCGGTAGGCTTGAGCCAGAATGAGACCTACGGTCTCGCTCTCTGCCGAGGTGACATCAATAGCTCATTCTGCAAAGCCTGCGTCGACCAGGCAAGCAGCGATATTCAAAAGCTTTGCCCGTTGAAGAAAGGAGCAGTCGTATGGTACGAATTTTGTGAACTGAAATACTCGAACCTCGATTTCTTCGGCCAAATTGATAACGGGGATTGGTTTTACCAGGTGAATCCTAACGAATCGAGCAACCCGGCTTATTTCAATAAAGAGGTCATATCGTTATTAAGTAAGTTAGAGGAAGAAGCCATTAAAAGCCCGAAATTGTATGCTGACGGGGCACAGTGTATTGGGAACTCGACGACGATTTATGGGTTGGTTCAGTGCACCAGGGATCTTTCTAGTGCCAATTGCAAGGCCTGTTTAACCGAGGCTATTAATGTGGTTCCAGATTTACTCGGAAGATTAGGAGCGAAGATTTGGGGCGGGAGTTGTAACGTGCGGTATGAGATATACCAATTTTACACTGCGTAGAGAAAGTGTGTCATGGTACGTTCTTGGATGGTAACGATGAATAAGTGTTATAGGAAGAACACACTGTTTGAGGTTGAATAAGGAGATCATATCACACTAGCTATTACTTGTATTACTGCATGTTTTTTTTTTTTTGTTTTTGTTTTTGATGTACTGAACTGATACGTGAATCTCTACTTATCTCTGTTTGATATAAAGATTAATTCCACTTTTTTTCTTTGTGTGGTAAGTAGTACGGAATTGAAGTACTCTGGATCTATTAAAGTGAAATAGTAAAGTGTTATGTGGAGTTAGTTAAACTATACCTAGTCCGATCCACTTCACAAATCCAAAAAAGAAAATGACTTTCACGCTCCCCTTCTAACAGTTCACATTCCCTTTTTTTTTTATCCACATTAATTTACAATATTGTCCTTGAATGTGTAAAAAAGTGTATTGAATAAAGGGTAAGATAGTAAATTCAAGTGAATAAAAACCAAAAAAAGAGAGAATATGAATTGTTAAAAAGAAAGTGTGAAAATCAATTTTCATTAAAAAAAACTGCAATTTATGGAAACATTTCTCTCTTCATGTTATAGTACATGGTAAAATGGAATGAATATGACAGGCAGAAGTTATCCTTTCTTGGGTAAATTCTAGATGCACCCCTTGTACTTTGACCGATTTTCAACTACACCCCATCTACTTTATTTTTAAACACTCACACTCCTTGTACTTCAGACTAGTTTTGAACTGTTAGAAATTCCGTCGAAAGTAATGGAAAGACTTAAATACCCACTCATATTTAGAAGGGGAAAAAAAGGAGAAGAAGAAGAGAGAGAGAAAGAAAAAAAACCCTTGACCCTCCCTTTTCTCCTGCCCTTTTGCCCACTTTTTAATTTATGTACATATGTAGATGTGTATCAAGCTCCAACACCCATTTCAAGCAAACAACTAAGAATTGAAACTCAATTTCCCAAGCACATTCGACGGTTGAATCCAAACCTTTTCCAAATAATTTAACAATTGAAACGTTCGAAAAGTGAAAACTAAAAAGCAAATAAAAAAAATTGGAAAATGATAATGCCAAAACTGTTTTTGTTGGTGCCAAAACTCTAGTGCACAAAAGACTTGTACCATGTGTAGAGTACAAGACTTTTATGCATTGGAGCTTTGACACCAACAAAAACAGTTTTGGCATTATCACTACCCAAAAAAATAGTTATGAGATCTTTATCAGCCACCGCTCTCTCTCCACGTACATGAGAAACTCATCTTTAGCACAAAGAAAAACCCATTTCAACATAAGCCAACCCAAACAAATAATTTTGTTCACGGTTCATACAAACAAAAAATTTATGTACAAAAGAATCTGAAGCGCAAAGGGAAAAGGGAAAAGAAAACTTAGATACAAAAAATACTTGGGATGAATATTGGGATCTTGATTCACAGTCAAAATCGATCAACAGAGTAAACAAACTCCATTAGTTTACCAAACCTGAATCAAATTATCTCTCTCCACTCCCTAGCTTGACTCACCAATGCAACCCCAGGTTGATCTCCGATGCGACCCCGCAGCACCCAATCCCCACCCCTCGATCCCCCCACCACGTCAAACCCTCCCTCCACTTCGGTCCATCAAAACAACCACAAAATCAAAGGCAACAACAACAAAGTAGTAGTGAGAAGATAGAGGTCGTCGCAGGCACGCACGGTCCAGGCGGTGGCCAGGTTGAGTGTTGTGGCTAAGGAGCAACCGCAATACAAGATCATTACGTCACTAGTGGGGGACCAATTGCATTTGCCGCGGTGGAGTCTCTAGTCGATGTCCGAGCTGGCTTCCATTATTAATTTCTAACAGTTTCAAACTAGTCTGAAGTACAAGGGGTGTAAGTGTTTAAAAATGAAGTGGAAGGGGTGTAGTTGAGAATTGGTCAAAGTATAAGGGGTGTCTCTGAAATTTACCCTTTCTTCTTCTATATCCTTTTCTGTGTTAATGTCTATTATAAACCAGAAGGGTGTGGGGACAAGTTGTTAGAACGGCTTAGATTCATTTGATCCAAAGGCTGTAGTGCATCCTCCCATTTTCCGGTTAAGTACCCATGGTTTTCACCTAAATCACACAACTGCCATCCCCTTCCAACCGAGATGCGTAGTGCCGTAGGCACGGGCTAGCACTAGTCTTTCTATATGCTAGATCCTTCCTCCTTATGTCACCATCGGATCGATTCTGGATTTCTATGCATAGTATTTATTACTGTACTTTTGTTGGATTGTATTCAGGATTGTCATGAATTATATTATGACTAGTGCTAGCCTGTGCCTACGGCACTACGCATTCCGGTTGAAAGGGGATGACAATTGTGTGATTTAGGTGAAAACCATGGGCACTTAACTGGGAAATGGGAGGATGCACTACAGCCTTTGGATCAAATGAATCTAAGCCGTTCCAACAACTTGTCCCCACACTCTTCTGTTTTATAATAGAGATTAATGTATGACTAAAATCCTATGATTTTCTAGTAATTCATATTTAACATACAAGAATTTTTATGTTTGGATTCGCACATTTCTTTTGTGTGAATTCGTCAAACATAAGTTGCTATATATATCTATTTGCAAAATAATAAGCTTTTTTTTTAAATTTTTTTATCTTCTAGGAATGACTCATATCATATTTTCATGATTCATTCGTTGACTGAAAAAGTAGATTGCTTGCCTCATAAAAAAGTATTTAAAATGTCGTCACAAGTTCAGTTTCTTTTCATAGATTCACAAAAAGTGCACATAGCTTAATTAAGATCATGTGTCCTACGAAACATCGATTTATATGAAATCACATTCAAATATTCGAAAAATGGTAAGTTTTTTATTTTTTATTTTATTTAAAAGTATTTGAAATGTCGTCACAAGTTCAGTTTCATGTCATAAGTTCACAAATAATGCACATCGCTTAATTCAGATCATGTGTCCCACGCAACATAGATTTATGTAACATCACGTTCAACTATTAGAAAAATAATAAGTTTCAACCCTTTTCGATTTTTTTTATCTCAGCCCAATATAATTACCTGATAACATGAGTTTCTAACACCATTCACGAATATTTCATAATAAATATAAAAGTCATTTCTCTTGCGTTATGCAAAAAATGTAGGTAGGTAGGAGTATATTTTTTCTACCAGTAGTGCAGGTTATCTTTTCATATTTGTAAATAAACAACAGAATATTTTCTTTAAAACAATTTATATTTTCAATTACGCGTGGATGCTCAATGAGTGACTGAATTGTGATGAGCGAGTTATATATTTATCACAAGATTTTTTTTATTTAAAAATCTTTCTCAGTATTGATATTTGTGGCATAACTGCCGTAAAAAAAAATACTAAGAAGATATTTATGGCATATAATGATGTTCTTTAAACCTAAGCAACTGTAATAGTTATGTTTTTATTATCTCCAAGAATATACCCATGCGTTATTCCGTTTGACCCAAAAAAAAAAAAAAAACAAGAATATACCCATGCTGATCGAATTTCTATGATTTATTCCCTGGTTTTTATTATTATTTTAATAGAAGGATGGATTAAAAAAGTAAATTATGTGCCTCACGACACTAATGGAATTATTATTTTTGCTAAGCAGACACTAATGGAATTTTTAACTACTAGTAAATAGATATGCTGATATCTATACTTATCTTTTTGACGATCAAAGGTGTTTTTATTTATTAATTTATTTTTTTAATCATTCGTTAAGCCTAATCTACCTATCCAAAGGGGTTGAATTCCTTTTATTAATTAAGTTCTTGTCTAGATCCAATTATAGAGTAATTTTTTTTTTAATCAACATTCAAACATTCTCATTCAAAGTGGACCGAAAACCGAGATTGGGAATATAGCCAATCAAAGATAAAAGACAAATAAGCCTCTAAAGGGTGGCAAAGTTTCAAATCAGATAAACAAGATCCGATGAAATCCATAACATCATCTAAGATCTATTCTTCAAGTACAAAATAAATAGGAACCAAGATCGACGGCTGTCTGGCGTATACGACATGGCTCTCCATATTGTAGGTTATGCCATCATATACTATGTATATCAGTTTTTGTTTTCTTTGATTGGCAAAGAAAAATTCCACGTACTAATCACAAAGTTCAAACGATGAAATCATTACAAAACGAAAAAAACAATAAAATTTGCATGAGATCGAGAGCTTCGAAGAGTAGCATGAGACTCTCTTAGTTCTTCTCCAACATCCTGTACCGACGCGGCTGCCTCCGCGTCACCAAAGCTCTATCTCCTCGAGAACAACCTCAACAGGTCACAACCCCCATCTTCAACTGTAAAGACCCGTTATTTTTAATAAATATTAATCGATATCAAAACCAAAAATATTATTTTGCTCGTTAGTTTATTTAATGCGAAAAATTATTTACGACGTCACACCAATTTTATTTCCGTAACTAATCGTGTGCGCGCGTACCAGGCGAGTGATTTTACTAGTTTGTGCATGTGTGCACCGGAACATTTTCTTCAAACCCAACCCTTCCCCATTTTTATAATTCTCGGCTGAAAAGGAAGAGACAAAATCCCCATTTTTCCTCCTTATTTCCCTCTCCTTGTGACAACACATATCTACCCATGAGTTATTATCCTCCCCCAAAAATCTATATCCATTAAATACTCCCATTTTCTTCATCCTGTTTCCCAGCCAACTTCGGCAGAGAGAGAGAGAGAGAGAGAGAGAGAGGGAGGAGAGAGGAGAGGAGGAGCTGGAAATCACCACCGTCGGAGCCACCATCTTCATCCATCACTCCACCATTCAAGCATCCATTAATCACCACTGAACCAGTCACAAAACCAACCCCATTTCAGTCCAGAAATCTGCTCCCAAAGCCAGTCCCAAACAACCGCAAAAATAGCCCGTTCCCGCCCCCGAAACGTATTGCATTTCAGTTCCTGAACAGCTCCGGAAAATGCATTGAAAATCAGTCCGTATCGGCACAACCGAGCCCACCTCCAGCCGGTCACCAGCGAATGCCCGACCTCCACTGCCGCTTCGACCCGCCACGGAATCTCTCCAAACCCCGTTTCGCAAGACGAGAGGTAGTCCGAACTCACCTCCCTATATATATATTATGTTCCGTATTTATTGTTTAGTATTTCGGTATGATAAGATTCGGACCCGATATCGCCGGTTGAGACCGGGCCGGAAGCCCACTTCGTTGAACACCACTGCCTCTGTTTTGTTTTAGGAAAAATAAATAAAGAAAGAAAGGCAGCCGTTGGAAACTCTGTTTTGTTTGTTTGTTTGTTTTTTTTTAAAAAGAAAGGGAAGGCAGCCGCTGGAAGAACAGCTAGAGAATATGAAATGATAATATAAGTCCCTAAGTTAAATATTTTCGGTTTGATGTTAGTGTAATCGCATGATTAATATATTCAAATGATAAACTCTATGGCATGATAAATTTTATCGCATGAGTAGATTTATCGCATGATTGGCAGTTATCGTAGAATTAATTATTGTAGCATGTTAACATGTTTCGTAAAAGTATTAAATTATGTGAAATGTTGTTGGACTGATAGATTGGACAAATAGGTTCCTGGGGTTGGTTGCGATGTGCGGATTTAACATATTAGACGTGAAAGTAGGTTTAATGGAAAATGGATAATGTGAGAGGATGTGATTTGGATTTTGGGCAATCCTGGTTTGGAACCCGTGGTGATGTATTGTTGATGAACGATTGGTGGTGATTTGTTGAAAGTGTTGATTTACGAAACCCTGGGTACGGCATGGTGGTGATCGGCTCTCGGATGTTGGGACGGGACATAAGGGTGGCATTGTGCTTGCGTCACAACCCGGGCTAGACAGCGCTTGAGCGTTGCCGGTGAATTTCAACCCGGGCTAGACGGCGCTGAGTGTTGCCGGTGAAGTTTTATCCGAACTTATGGTCGCGGATGGAATACCCGAGTACATAACTTAGGTATCTTTCATCCGGATCTGGAAAAGGGGAGTCGGACCACACCAGTGTTTGTGCCAGAGGTTATGGGTAAGAATGGATCTGTGGATAAGATCCGAGATTTCACATAGGTTAAAGGATAGTAATGAAAGAAAAGTTCATTGCTCTCTTTTGATGTTATTTTTAATGCGTACCAATTATATTCCTATTGCTTGTAAGTTATGGGTTCGGGTGGATTTTGGCTGCTGAGCGTCATCGCTCATGGTACTATGTTGCCCTGGTAACTCGAACGCCAGGTACTGAAGACGGAACAGAAGTGTTGTACGATTCGATCAAGTTCAATCCTATTGAGGAAGAGGATGAAAATCTTGGTTTCCGTGCGCATAGTCGCTCTGATTAATTTAAGTTGACTCTATTTTGGAAGCTTCTAAATTTATTTGGGAAATTGTAATACTTTGATTTATTCGAAACGGTTGTAATATAATGACATACGCTTTTAAAATGGTGACGTAGTAAATCTATGAATTTCTTTTGTGGAAATAACCTTTTTATTATTTATTAATGTCTCCGAATTTTCGGGGCGTTACAAATGGTATCAGAGCTTTAGGTTCAAACTCTCGGCCTTGGGTAGATTGGGTAGATCACTTTCCAAGAGTGTTATCCTTGGGTAGTTAACTGTTCAACCTGTCTACTATCTTAGATACTATACGATATTCTATTGTAAGAGTAGCATATAAATATGTTACTAGTTGTCACTCGAATCAATTCCGTCGAAGCATTGAAGCCAACGATTCTAGGAAAGAGATACAAGAACTCGCTCCTATTGTTTATGTAGAGCCGATCAACGGAGTCAAAAAGTAGTAGTTCGAAGACGAGGAGATTAACCTTGACAGCGTGGGAGAAGAAACTGAGGCTGACGAAGAGACTACCTAGGAGATTAAGTACTGGCTAAAAGAGGATCTTCTTTCCCTGTCGAGACTACGATCAGAACTAGGTTGGATAGGGTAGGGCCATTGTGAGAACGTACCGTGAGATAACTTAGGTCTTGCATGTTTGACTAGCAGATAGGGATAACTGTAGTAAGCACGCTTGTCTGGCCTATGTGGCACTTTCTGCATAGATATGTGGTACTTTCTGCATAAATACTTTCAATTGTTTTGTTTAAAAAAAAAAGGAAAAGGGAATATTTGCATGTTATTGTATCGAAAAATTCAAAATTTGTTTTATTCTTGCAATTTCAAAATCCTTTGCCATGAATCCGTAGTTAGAAACCCCCTAACAACTTCGCATGAACATGCCAACGCCGCCCACGTCATCAACATGTTTACGCCAATCTCGAGGTCAACGCAACACGAAGCCCAATGTGATACCGAGTGACATGGAGGTCATGCAAGTTCTACAAGCGATTGCGACTATTTTGACACCCCAACCTCAAGCATCGTAGACCCCTCGAGAAAGTAGATAGATTGACGAATAAAAACATGATGTTGTCAGAGATTGAAATCATCACCTAGCTAAATACTATGCCACTACATCCGATGAAGGCACCATCATAGTTCAAACAGATCAGGAAGAGCTCAAGGTCGTGAATATCTAAGAAAGCGACAACCATTCTTTTGCAATGAGGTTCTATTTTTTTTAAAGGGGGATAGGCAAGCTATTGACGATTATTCATCTAAGTCCCCATTCTCATTCAATCGATTGTATCCTAATCACTCGTTGCCTTCAATCTTTCATGACTCTTCTTAAAACCACCATCATTGTGACTCTCCATTGTTGAAGCTACGAATTCAACTAAAGCTCAGATCGTTGAGCTCATAGTACATTTTGAACACCTAATTCTCATGTCATTTTCTTTTATGAGTTGGGTATTCCTAAAGATCATTTTGTTCCAACCTTCTGTAATTTCATTTGACTTGATTGTGAAGTCAACAGTTTACTCATTTATGAGTCTAACTTCTCTAATCCATTTCATACTGCATGCTGAGAGAAATCCTTGCTTATTTTTGACTAGTGCACTATCAGTTATTCACAAACTTCATACTCTTTTGATATCACATCGGAACATTTCTTTGAACTTTCGAAATTCTAAAGTTGTCGTTGGCCGTCAATCGTCTTGCTCTCCTCTCCTCTCCTCCGCTAAAATTGTTCGTTCCTTCTTGAATCAAGACCAACTCGCAAACCTAGTTTGATTTTCAATGTTGGAGTTGTCAAGTTCTTGAACACATATTGTTGTTATGCTTTACTTTCTTTGGACTTGGAATTTCGTCTGGGGCTAGTAAGATCCAATCATCATTCTATCAACGACTCTTTTTACTCTAAAACCATTGTTTATTTTTCACTTGTAACCATTATCATTTTTGTCTCTTAGATAACCAGAGTTAAATACTTGTTTTGAAATGCGTCTGGCCAACGTGGTGCAAAATGAATATCTAGTTTGATTTCATCGTTGGACCTTGTTATCAATCAGAACCTATCACAGTAAATTTATACTTCTAAGGAGAACTCTCATTTATTCCCATTGCACCGTTTTGCAAGCCAAAGTATTTGTTTGTTCTATTGACATGATAAACTTTTAATGATCACTATTATGATGATGGAACTCTTCAATTCAAAATCCTGGAGCTTGACTTTGGTTAACTTAATTCTCGTTGTCCTCGTGTTTCGATCCAACTCAAAACTACTTGCACCTTGACTCATGGAGGAGGATTTGATCGTACTTCCAATCTCGTGCTTTGACCTTCGAACATTTGACTTATGTTTGAAACCGCTTGAAAATTCTTGGACTTTTCTCATTTCTCTATGGGAGAAGAGTATCATCGACCTTCTAAGAGACATGGACCAAACTTTAAAGAATTGATCGAGGAGGATGTTACGCTGACGACTCAGCTTATACAAGAGTTACGCCAACAAGAGAACAAAATTGTTTACTTTTAAAGTATTTTATTTTTCTTCCTGGAGATCAAGCCACAATGGGGTGTCACTTTTATGCAATGAAAGGAAAGCTTTCGCCGCATTGCAACTAGTCGTTTGAGATTCTGCAGAGATTTCGAGAGGTCACATGGTCACTTATTGATTAGCACTACCGCCATCGATCACTAAGGTCCATATTGTGTTCCAAGTCTCCAATGCTGCGGAAGTACTTGCAAAGCTTTGCTCATATTCTACACTAGGTAGAGGTCACCCTCGATGAAGACATGCACAATATTTGAGAAGCAACAAGTGGAGGTTCGAGATCATTAAGAAATGAGCATTAGGGTAGAACTATCAAGTTGGTCGGAGTGTTACGTCGATACGAGGAATCGAATAGTCAACATGGTATCAGATGTGACCGTAGACTTTCAACGTAATTTTTGTTCGAGCCACGCCGTGGGATCATCCAATTTGGCAAGAAAGGGAAGTATCGCCTCACTACATTGGTACATTCGAGATCTTGGAGCGAATTGGAGAAGTAGTCTATCGCCTAGCTTTACCGTCGCAGATCGCTAAAGTTGACAACGTCTTCCACGTTTCTGTGCTACAGAAATATATGGCCCATTCCACTCACGTGCTCAATTGGGAGAAAGTCACTCTGGACGAAGATACGATCTTTGAAGAGCAACTGGTGAAAATTCAAGATCATGGAGAAAAAGTTACCTGAGGATGAACAAACAAATTAGTCAAGGTCCTGTAGAGACACCGAGGAATGGAGGAATCAACTGGGAACGAGAAGTCACGATTCGTGCCAACTGCAACAATTGCATTCACCAGAGAGTACGCTTTAATTTCGAGGACGAAATTGTTTTAAGGGGGATAGATTGTAAAGACCCGTTATTTTTAATAAATATTAATCGATATCAAAACCAAAAATATTATTTTGCTCGTTAGTTTATTTAATGCGAAAAATTATTTACGACGTCACACCAATTTTATTTCCGTAACTAATCGTGTGCGCGCGTACCAGGCGAGTGATTTTACTAGTTTGTGCATGTGTGCACCGGAACATTTTCTTCAAACCCAACCCTTCCCCATTTTTATAATTCTCGGCTGAAAAGGAAGAGACAAAATCCCCATTTTTCCTCCTTATTTCCCTCTCCTTGTGACAACACATATCTACCCATGAGTTATTATCCTCCCCCAAAAATCTATATCCATTAAATACTCCCATTTTCTTCATCCTGTTTCCCAGCCAACTTCGGCAGAGAGAGAGAGAGAGAGAGAGAGAGGGAGGAGAGAGGAGAGAGGAGAGGAGGAGCTGGAAATCACCACCGTCGGAGCCACCATCTTCATCCATCACTCCACCATTCAAGCATCCATTAATCACCACTGAACCAGTCACAAAACCAACCCCATTTCAGTCCAGAAATCTGCTCCCAAAGCCAGTCCCAAACAACCGCAAAAATAGCCCGTTCCCGCCCCCGAAACGTATTGCATTTCAGTTCCTGAACAGCTCCGGAAAATGCATTGAAAATCAGTCCGTATCGGCACAACCGAGCCCACCTCCAGCCGGTCACCAGCGAATGCCCGACCTCCACTGCCGCTTCGACCCGCCACGGAATCTCTCCAAACCCCGTTTCGCAAGACGAGAGGTAGTCCGAACTCACCTCCCTATATATATATTATGTTCCGTATTTATTGTTTAGTATTTCGGTATGATAAGATTCGGACCCGATATCGCCGGTTGAGACCGGGCCGGAAGCCCACTTCGTTGAACACCACTGCCTCTGTTTTGTTTTAGGAAAAATAAATAAAGAAAGAAAGGCAGCCGTTGGAAACTCTGTTTTGTTTGTTTGTTTATTTTTTTTTAAAAAGAAAGGGAAGGCAGCCGCTGGAAGAACAGCTAGAGAATATGAAATGATAATATAAGTCCCTAAGTTAAATATTTTCGGTTTGATGTTAGTGTAATCGCATGATTAATATATTCAAATGATAAACTCTATGGCATGATAAATTTTATCGCATGAGTAGATTTATCGCATGATTGGCAGTTATCGTAGAATTAATTATTGTAGCATGTTAACATGTTTCGTAAAAGTATTAAATTATGTGAAATGTTGTTGGACTGATAGATTGGACAAATAGGTTCCTGGGGTTGGTTGCGATGTGCGGATTTAACATATTAGACGTGAAAGTAGGTTTAATGGAAAATGGATAATGTGAGAGGATGTGATTTGGATTTTGGGCAATCCTGGTTTGGAACCCGTGGTGATGTATTGTTGATGAACGATTGGTGGTGATTTGTTGAAAGTGTTGATTTACGAAACCCTGGGTACGGCATGGTGGTGATCGGCTCTCGGATGTTGGGACGGGACATAAGGGTGGCATTGTGCTTGCGTCACAACCCGGGCTAGACAGCGCTTGAGCGTTGCCGGTGAATTTCAACCCGGGCTAGACGGCGCTGAGTGTTGCCGGTGAAGTTTTATCCGAACTTATGGTCGCGGATGGAATACCCGAGTACATAACTTAGGTATCTTTCATCCGGATCTGGAAAAGGGGAGTCGGACCACACCAGTGTTTGTGCCAGAGGTTATGGGTAAGAATGGATCTGTGGATAAGATCCGAGATTTCACATAGGTTAAAGGATAGTAATGAAAGAAAAGTTCATTGCTCTCTTTTGATGTTATTTTTAATGCGTACCAATTATATTCCTATTGCTTGTAAGTTATGGGTTCGGGTGGATTTTGGCTGCTGAGCGTCATCGCTCATGGTACTATGTTGCCCTGGTAACTCGAACGCCAGGTACTGAAGACGGAACAGAAGTGTTGTACGATTCGATCAAGTTCAATCCTATTGAGGAAGAGGATGAAAATCTTGGTTTCCGTGCGCATAGTCGCTCTGATTAATTTAAGTTGACTCTATTTTGGAAGCTTCTAAATTTATTTGGGAAATTGTAATACTTTGATTTATTCGAAACGGTTGTAATATAATGACATACGCTTTTAAAATGGTGACGTAGTAAATCTATGAATTTCTTTTGTGGAAATAACCTTTTTATTATTTATTAATGTCTCCGAATTTTCGGGGCGTTACATCAACTCCCGTGGCGCGCGGCCGACCGGCACCACCAAAGGCCCAAACTGAAAAAAGAAAAGAGACTGTCCACAATGCTAATCTTCGCGGAACCGAAAATCACCACATCTTAATCGGACGCATCACAGACATAAATCTTGGACACTTCCATGATAAATGTTTATAAGTCCTGCTATTGGTACCGACGGGTATCATAACGAAAATGGACCGACGACGGCCGCCCCGGGCCAACTCCGGCCGATCCAAGCCATTCAAAAATTCTAAAAAAAATGAGGGGGCTCATGCAAGAATCAACGGCATTCGATATGTGTAGCTGCTCGATCCAAACACTTCATTTTTTCGTATATACATATATATACAAAAAAATGCGGTTATAAACGAAAAAATGAGGTGTTTGGATCGAGCATCTACACACATTGGATGCCGTTGATTCTCACGTGATCCCCGTCGTTTAGTTTTTTTATAATTTTTGGACGGCTCGAATCGGCCGTCCGGTGGCCAGAGTTGGCCTGGTGCGGCCGTCGGTCCATTTTCGATATGGTACCCATTGGTACCAATAGCTTTTCTGAATGTTTATTCACCTCCTTTTTCCTCATGACTAGAATACCCCCCACCCACCCAAAAAAAAAATACTAGTTCATATTTTTCATTAATATTTTGCTTTTGCTGGGACATTTTTGTGAAATATTTTGAATAAATATAATTATTACTCCTATTCCCTTGTGTATATTGTCAGAAATAGAACTCGTGTTGCTTCAATTTCCTAGTGGGTGAATTGGCTCTGGCTGGTTGCATAATAAACACCATGCATGTCTAGGGCTGTAAACGAGTCGAATCGAGCCGAATATTAAAATGTTCAGATTCGTTCATTAAGTTTTTTAGCGAACTCAAGCTCAAACCAAACTCAATGAAAATTATGACAAGCCAAACTCGAACCAAGCTTGCCTAGGTTTGGGTCGAACTCGAGCTTGTTCACGAGCCTTAACGATCCAATAATATCATACGTATTTTTAAGCTCTCATATAGGTCTAAAACTGCAAATAAATTTTTCATTATGTACATAAATATGTTCATATACATATAAAATGATAAAAACATATACATAAGTAAATTTTTAGTAATTGTAAACGTTTAGACTTCTACAAGTTTTAAAATTTTCACTATATAACTATATAAAATTCTCATGATACACATATACTCCAGGTTCACGAGCCTAATCGAGCAGAATACTACTGTGTTCATATTCGGCTCATTTATGAAACGAGCCTAAAATTGAGGTTCAGGTTCGGTTCATTTAGTAGACGAATCAAACTCGAACGAGCCTTTACCGAGTCGAGCCTCGAACAGTTCACGAACGGCTCAGTTCATTTACAGCACTATGCATGCCTAAAGAAAATAAGAGAAAAATTCAGTACTCGAGCTGCTACATATATATAGTTCATCAAAGTTTGAAGAACACATGAGCTAGCTAGCCACCGGCAAATTAAGATGTTTACTATGGAAATTTTTGTCATGATTCTTTGACCACGTATAGTAATCAAAGGAAAGGATCAGCGATTAAAATGGTTGAAATTCCTCACCTTTTCGATGGCCATTGATTAATCGAAAACCAACTTTGACAGAACTACGTTGCATGGATTTGGAAGGCTAAATTCTTTTTCTATCTTTTTCTTTTTCAGATCAAATTTTTTTTGAGGGCTCTGTTAATCTCAAAACAGCCTTTTGCTGGGCACTTGAATGAGCAAGCTTTTGCAGGGGCCGGAAATATTCCCTCAAACAACTGATGAAGAAACTTAAGAAGAATCAATTGATGGAACGAATTCCATCGCCGCAGCCGGCCGCCTGCTGGACATAAACCCAAAAATAGACCACACGAAGTTCACATAAAAAAAAAAAAATCCTAAAAACTAGAGAGGAAAAACCCAAAAAATAACAGTAGATGCAAAAAAAAAAAAAAAAAATTGAGAGAGAGAGAAGGGCCAGCCGGCCGCCAATAATTGTTGCCGGCCGACCACCAATAATTGTCGATGGCCGGCTGACAAGAGAGCGATTAGAAGATGAGAGAGAGAGTGACATGCATGTCACAAGTGCGAACTAGCGAAACATGGTGCTCATATTATCCTAATCATGTGGGAGGGACGTTGATACGAACAAGTAGAAATGTACTTAATTAAATTATGTACATTTTTTATTGATATTTTAGATATGTTGAATCCACAAATATTACTAATAAATTTATCTGAAAAGTTCGACTAAGAATTCAATTTGTTTAAGCATAATACGTTTCATGGGCGTACGTACGTGGTAATATTTCTGAGAATATCTCAATTTTTTGGAGAATATTTCTGAGAATATCTCCATTTTTGCAATTAATTAATCAAGAAAAAGAAAATAGTTAGTTATGGGTTTGAACATTAGGACGCAGATTAATGTGCATGCTGTAATCACTAATTAACTAACGTACTAAGTGTTCCGGCCGGCATATGATTGTGTTTTCATGGTTGTTGGGTTGATTTGTGTTTTCTGAGTTTGGTTGATTCCTTGTCAACTAGCTTGTGGTTCTTGGGATATGATTATCGCCGGGATAGGTGTCATCCTTGTTAATTGGGATGTATCCTTGACGTTGTGAGGCCGCTTTTCCTTTCTTATCCTTTTTTCCTGTAATCTCTTTTTTTCCTCTTTAATAAAATTTCTTCTTTGCCGTTAATAAAAAAAAAAAGATGTTCCGGCTGGCACAAATTTGTCATTTACTTTCTCTAGATGTAATCCTAGCGGTGTGTGCATGGAAGAATTTTTCAGTGCTGGGTGGGTACCATGTGGTGCCTATTTGGCACATCCGGGCCATCCATTACGGTTTTAGACGGCTCGAATTTAGAGAGAGAAAAAGGAGACAGAAAGTGTGGTAGGGTGAGAGGAGAGAACGGGTTTCAATCTTGGCCGTCCAAAAGTGCATTAGACGTCCCGGATGTGCCAAGCAGGTACCACGTGGGATATACCCACTCGGCACAGAAAAATTTCTCGTGTGCATGCGCTCGTGTAACTCTATATAGATGAAGTGAATATGTTTCTAACTCATGAGGGAATCAAACAAAAATACAGTATAAATAAAGTCACCCTTTTTTTGTGAACGTTACATTCAAATATTCAATCCATCGAAAATTTTCATCTATAAAAAGGTAGCAATGCGCCAAGGAATTTACTCATCTCTCTCATCACCAAACTCACCCAAACCATGTCTTCCTCTACACTTCTCTCTCTCCTCTCCATCTCTCTCTTCCTCCCAGCTGTACTCGCCCTTGCAATCTCCCCAATCGACCATTTTTGCCTCTCCGCAAATTTCACTCCCAATAGCACTTATAACAAAAACTTGAACAACCTCTTGAGTTATCTCGACTATACAACTCCGCTGACCGGGTTTAGTAATGGCTCGGTAGGCTTGAGCCAGAATGAGACCTACGGTCTCGCTCTCTGCCGAGGTGACATCAATAGCTCATTCTGCAAAGCCTGCGTCGACCAGGCAAGCAGCGATATTCAAAAGCTTTGCCCGTTGAAGAAAGGAGCAGTCGTATGGTACGAATTTTGTGAACTGAAATACTCGAACCTCGATTTCTTCGGCCAAATTGATAACGGGGATTGGTTTTACCAGGTGAATCCTAACGAATCGAGCAACCCGGCTTATTTCAATAAAGAGGTCATATCGTTATTAAGTAAGTTAGAGGAAGAAGCCATTAAAAGCCCGAAATTGTATGCTGACGGGGCACAGTGTATTGGGAACTCGACGACGATTTATGGGTTGGTTCAGTGCACCAGGGATCTTTCTAGTGCCAATTGCAAGGCCTGTTTAACCGAGGCTATTAATGTGGTTCCAGATTTACTCGGAAGATTAGGAGCGAAGATTTGGGGCGGGAGTTGTAACGTGCGGTATGAGATATACCAATTTTACACTGCGTAGAGAAAGTGTGTCATGGTACGTTCTTGGATGGTAACGATGAATAAGTGTTATAGGAAGAACACACTGTTTGAGGTTGAATAAGGAGATCATATCACACTAGCTATTACTTGTATTACTGCATGTTTTTTTTTTTTTGTTTTTGTTTTTGATGTACTGAACTGATACGTGAATCTCTACTTATCTCTGTTTGATATAAAGATTAATTCCACTTTTTTTCTTTGTGTGGTAAGTAGTACGGAATTGAAGTACTCTGGATCTATTAAAGTGAAATAGTAAAGTGTTATGTGGAGTTAGTTAAACTATACCTAGTCCGATCCACTTCACAAATCCAAAAAAGAAAATGACTTTCACGCTCCCCTTCTAACAGTTCACATTCCCTTTTTTTTTTATCCACATTAATTTACAATATTGTCCTTGAATGTGTAAAAAAGTGTATTGAATAAAGGGTAAGATAGTAAATTCAAGTGAATAAAAACCAAAAAAAGAGAGAATATGAATTGTTAAAAAGAAAGTGTGAAAATCAATTTTCATTAAAAAAAACTGCAATTTATGGAAACATTTCTCTCTTCGTGTTATAGTACATGGTAAAATGGAATGAATATGACAGGCAGAAGTTATCCTTTCTTGGGTAAATTCTAGATGCACCCCTTGTACTTTGACCGATTTTCAACTACACCCCATCTACTTTATTTTTAAACACTCACACTCCTTGTACTTCAGACTAGTTTTGAACTGTTAGAAATTCCGTCGAAAGTAATGGAAAGACTTAAATACCCACTCATATTTAGAAGGGGAAAAAAAGGAGAAGAAGAAGAGAGAGAGAAAGAAAAAAAACCCTTGACCCTCCCTTTTCTCCTGCCCTTTTGCCCACTTTTTAATTTATGTACATATGTAGATGTGTATCAAGCTCCAACACCCATTTCAAGCAAACAACTAAGAATTGAAACTCAATTTCCCAAGCACATTCGACGGTTGAATCCAAACCTTTTCCAAATAATTTAACAATTGAAACGTTCGAAAAGTGAAAACTAAAAAGCAAATAAAAAAAATTGGAAAATGATAATGCCAAAACTGTTTTTGTTGGTGCCAAAACTCTAGTGCACAAAAGACTTGTACCATGTGTAGAGTACAAGACTTTTATGCATTGGAGCTTTGACACCAACAAAAACAGTTTTGGCATTATCACTACCCAAAAAAATAGTTATGAGATCTTTATCAGCCACCGCTCTCTCTCCACGTACATGAGAAACTCATCTTTAGCACAAAGAAAAACCCATTTCAACATAAGCCAACCCAAACAAATAATTTTGTTCACGGTTCATACAAACAAAAAATTTATGTACAAAAGAATCTGAAGCGCAAAGGGAAAAGGGAAAAGAAAACTTAGATACAAAAAATACTTGGGATGAATATTGGGATCTTGATTCACAGTCAAAATCGATCAACAGAGTAAACAAACTCCATTAGTTTACCAAACCTGAATCAAATTATCTCTCTCCACTCCCTAGCTTGACTCACCAATGCAACCCCAGGTTGATCTCCGATGCGACCCCGCAGCACCCAATCCCCACCCCTCGATCCCCCCACCACGTCAAACCCTCCCTCCACTTCGGTCCATCAAAACAACCACAAAATCAAAGGCAACAACAACAAAGTAGTAGTGAGAAGATAGAGGTCGTCGCAGGCACGCACGGTCCAGGCGGTGGCCAGGTTGAGTGTTGTGGCTAAGGAGCAACCGCAATACAAGATCATTACGTCACTAGTGGGGGACCAATTGCATTTGCCGCGGTGGAGTCTCTAGTCGATGTCCGAGCTGGCTTCCATTATTAATTTCTAACAGTTTCAAACTAGTCTGAAGTACAAGGGGTGTAAGTGTTTAAAAATGAAGTGGAAGGGGTGTAGTTGAGAATTGGTCAAAGTATAAGGGGTGTCTCTGAAATTTACCCTTTCTTCTTCTATATCCTTTTCTGTGTTAATGTCTATTATAAACCAGAAGGGTGTGGGGACAAGTTGTTAGAACGGCTTAGATTCATTTGATCCAAAGGCTGTAGTGTATCCTCTCACTTCCCATCCCCTTCCAACCGAGATGCGTAGTGCCGTAGGCACGGGCTAGCACTAGTCTTTCTATATGCTAGATCCTTCCTCCTTATGTCACCATCGGATCGATTCTGGATTTCTATGCATAGTATTTATTACTGTACTTTTGTTGGATTGTATTCAGGATTGTCATGAATTATATTATGACTAGTGCTAGCCCGTGCCTACGGCACTACACATTCCGGTTGAAAGGGGATGACAATTGTGTGATTTAGGTGAAAACCATGGGCACTTAACTGGGAAATGGGAGGATGCACTACAGCCTTTGGATCAAATGAATCTAAGCCGTTCCAACAACTTGTCCCCACACTCTTCTGTTTTATAATAGAGATTAATGTATGACTAAAATCCTATGATTTTCTAGTAATTCATATTTAACATACAAGAATTTTTATGTTTGGATTCGCACATTTCTTTTGTGTGAATTCGTCAAACATAAGTTGCTATATATATCTATTTGCAAAATAATAAGCTTTTTTTTTAAATTTTTTTATCTTCTAGGAATGACTCATATCATATTTTCATGATTCATTCGTTGACTGAAAAAGTAGATTGCTTGCCTCATAAAAAAGTATTTAAAATGTCGTCACAAGTTCAGTTTCTTTTCATAGATTCACAAAAAGTGCACATAGCTTAATTAAGATCATGTGTCCTACGAAACATCGATTTATATGAAATCACATTCAAATATTCGAAAAATGGTAAGTTTTTTATTTTTTATTTTATTTAAAAGTATTTGAAATGTCGTCACAAGTTCAGTTTCATGTCATAAGTTCACAAATAATGCACATCGCTTAATTCAGATCATGTGTCCCACGCAACATAGATTTATGTAACATCACGTTCAACTATTAGAAAAATAATAAGTTTCAACCCTTTTCGATTTTTTTTATCTCAGCCCAATATAATTACCTGATAACATGAGTTTCTAACACCATTCACGAATATTTCATAATAAATATAAAAGTCATTTCTCTTGCGTTATGCAAAAAATGTAGGTAGGTAGGAGTATATTTTTTCTACCAGTAGTGCAGGTTATCTTTTCATATTTGTAAATAAACAACAGAATATTTTCTTTAAAACAATTTATATTTTCAATTACGCGTGGATGCTCAATGAGTGACTGAATTGTGATGAGCGAGTTATATATTTATCACAAGATTTTTTTTATTTAAAAATCTTTCTCAGTATTGATATTTGTGGCATAACTGCCGTAAAAAAAAATACTAAGAAGATATTTATGGCATATAATGATGTTCTTTAAACCTAAGCAACTGTAATAGTTATGTTTTTATTATCTCCAAGAATATACCCATGCGTTATTCCGTTTGACCCAAAAAAAAAAAAAAAACAAGAATATACCCATGCTGATCGAATTTCTATGATTTATTCCCTGGTTTTTATTATTATTTTAATAGAAGGATGGATTAAAAAAGTAAATTATGTGCCTCACGACACTAATGGAATTATTATTTTTGCTAAGCAGACACTAATGGAATTTTTAACTACTAGTAAATAGATATGCTGATATCTATACTTATCTTTTTGACGATCAAAGGTGTTTTTATTTATTAATTTATTTTTTTAATCATTCGTTAAGCCTAATCTACCTATCCAAAGGGGTTGAATTCCTTTTATTAATTAAGTTCTTGTCTAGATCCAATTATAGAGTAATTTTTTTTTTAATCAACATTCAAACATTCTCATTCAAAGTGGACCGAAAACCGAGATTGGGAATATAGCCAATCAAAGATAAAAGACAAATAAGCCTCTAAAGGGTGGCAAAGTTTCAAATCAGATAAACAAGATCCGATGAAATCCATAACATCATCTAAGATCTATTCTTCAAGTACAAAATAAATAGGAACCAAGATCGACGGCTGTCTGGCGTATACGACATGGCTCTCCATATTGTAGGTTATGCCATCATATACTATGTATATCAGTTTTTGTTTTCTTTGATTGGCAAAGAAAAATTCCACGTACTAATCACAAAGTTCAAACGATGAAATCATTACAAAACGAAAAAAACAATAAAATTTGCATGAGATCGAGAGCTTCGAAGAGTAGCATGAGACTCTCTTAGTTCTTCTCCAACATCCTGTACCGACGCGGCTGCCTCCGCGTCACCAAAGCTCTATCTCCTCGAGAACAACCTCAACAGGTCACAACCCCCATCTTCAACTGTAAAGACCCGTTATTTTTAATAAATATTAATCGATATCAAAACCAAAAATATTATTTTGCTCGTTAGTTTATTTAATGCGAAAAATTATTTACGACGTCACACCAATTTTATTTCCGTAACTAATCGTGTGCGCGCGTACCAGGCGAGTGATTTTACTAGTTTGTGCATGTGTGCACCGGAACATTTTCTTCAAACCCAACCCTTCCCCATTTTTATAATTCTCGGCTGAAAAGGAAGAGACAAAATCCCCATTTTTCCTCCTTATTTCCCTCTCCTTGTGACAACACATATCTACCCATGAGTTATTATCCTCCCCCAAAAATCTATATCCATTAAATACTCCCATTTTCTTCATCCTGTTTCCCAGCCAACTTCGGCAGAGAGAGAGAGAGAGAGAGAGAGAGGAGAGAGGAGAGAGGAGAGGAGGAGCTGGAAATCACCACCGTCGGAGCCACCATCTTCATCCATCACTCCACCATTCAAGCATCCATTAATCACCACTGAACCAGTCACAAAACCAACCCCATTTCAGTCCAGAAATCTGCTCCCAAAGCCAGTCCCAAACAACCGCAAAAATAGCCCGTTCCCGCCCCCGAAACGTATTGCATTTCAGTTCCTGAACAGCTCCGGAAAATGCATTGAAAATCAGTCCGTATCGGCACAACCGAGCCCACCTCCAGCCGGTCACCAGCGAATGCCCGACCTCCACTGCCGCTTCGACCCGCCACGGAATCTCTCCAAACCCCGTTTCGCAAGACGAGAGGTAGTCCGAACTCACCTCCCTATATATATATTATGTTCCGTATTTATTGTTTAGTATTTCGGTATGATAAGATTCGGACCCGATATCGCCGGTTGAGACCGGGCCGGAAGCCCACTTCGTTGAACACCACTGCCTCTGTTTTGTTTTAGGAAAAATAAATAAAGAAAGAAAGGCAGCCGTTGGAAACTCTGTTTTGTTTGTTTGTTTGTTTTTTTTTAAAAAGAAAGGGAAGGCAGCCGCTGGAAGAACAGCTAGAGAATATGAAATGATAATATAAGTCCCTAAGTTAAATATTTTCAGTTTGATGTTAGTGTAATCGCATGATTAATATATTCAAATGATAAACTCTATGGCATGATAAATTTTATCGCATGAGTAGATTTATCGCATGATTGGCAGTTATCGTAGAATTAATTATTGTAGCATGTTAACATGTTTCGTAAAAGTATTAAATTATGTGAAATGTTGTTGGACTGATAGATTGGACAAATAGGTTCCTGGGGTTGGTTGCGATGTGCGGATTTAACATATTAGACGTGAAAGTAGGTTTAATGGAAAATGGATAATGTGAGAGGATGTGATTTGGATTTTGGGCAATCCTGGTTTGGAACCCGTGGTGATGTATTGTTGATGAACGATTGGTGGTGATTTGTTGAAAGTGTTGATTTACGAAACCCTGGGTACGGCATGGTGGTGATCGGCTCTCGGATGTTGGGACGGGACATAAGGGTGGCATTGTGCTTGCGTCACAACCCGGGCTAGACAGCGCTTGAGCGTTGCCGGTGAATTTCAACCCGGGCTAGACGGCGCTGAGTGTTGCCGGTGAAGTTTTATCCGAACTTATGGTCGCGGATGGAATACCCGAGTACATAACTTAGGTATCTTTCATCCGGATCTGGAAAAGGGGAGTCGGACCACACCAGTGTTTGTGCCAGAGGTTATGGGTAAGAATGGATCTGTGGATAAGATCCGAGATTTCACATAGGTTAAAGGATAGTAATGAAAGAAAAGTTCATTGCTCTCTTTTGATGTTATTTTTAATGCGTACCAATTATATTCCTATTGCTTGTAAGTTATGGGTTCGGGTGGATTTTGGCTGCTGAGCGTCATCGCTCATGGTACTATGTTGCCCTGGTAACTCGAACGCCAGGTACTGAAGACGGAACAGAAGTGTTGTACGATTCGATCAAGTTCAATCCTATTGAGGAAGAGGATGAAAATCTTGGTTTCCGTGCGCATAGTCGCTCTGATTAATTTAAGTTGACTCTATTTTGGAAGCTTCTAAATTTATTTGGGAAATTGTAATACTTTGATTTATTCGAAACGGTTGTAATATAATGACATACGCTTTTAAAATGGTGACGTAGTAAATCTATGAATTTCTTTTGTGGAAATAACCTTTTTATTATTTATTAATGTCTCCGAATTTTCGGGGCGTTACAAATGGTATCAGAGCTTTAGGTTCAAACTCTCGGCCTTGGGTAGATTGGGTAGATCACTTTCCAAGAGTGTTATCCTTGGGTAGTTAACTGTTCAACCTGTCTACTATCTTAGATACTATACGATATTCTATTGTAAGAGTAGCATATAAATATGTTACTAGTTGTCACTCGAATCAATTCCGTCGAAGCATTGAAGCCAACGATTCTAGGAAAGAGATACAAGAACTCGCTCCTATTGTTTATGTAGAGCCGATCAACGGAGTCAAAAAGTAGTAGTTCGAAGACGAGGAGATTAACCTTGACAGCGTGGGAGAAGAAACTGAGGCTGACGAAGAGACTACCTAGGAGATTAAGTACTGGCTAAAAGAGGATCTTCTTTCCCTGTCGAGACTACGATCAGAACTAGGTTGGATAGGGTAGGGCCATTGTGAGAACGTACCGTGAGATAACTTAGGTCTTGCATGTTTGACTAGCAGATAGGGATAACTGTAGTAAGCACGCTTGTCTGGCCTATGTGGCACTTTCTGCATAGATATGTGGTACTTTCTGCATAAATACTTTCAATTGTTTTGTTTAAAAAAAAAAGGAAAAGGGAATATTTGCATGTTATTGTATCGAAAAATTCAAAATTTGTTTTATTCTTGCAATTTCAAAATCCTTTGCCATGAATTCGTAGTTAGAAACCCCTAACAACTTCGCATGAACATGCCAACGCCGCCCACGTCATCAACATGTTTACGCCAATCTCGAGGTCAACGCAACACGAAGCCCAATGTGATACCGAGTGACATGGAGGTCATGCAAGTTCTACAAGCGATTGCGACTATTTTGACACCCCAACCTCAAGCATCGTAGACCCCTCGAGAAAGTAGATAGATTGACGAATAAAAACATGATGTTGTCAGAGATTGAAATCATCACCTAGCTAAATACTATGCCACTACATCCGATGAAGGCACCATCATAGTTCAAACAGATCAGGAAGAGCTCAAGGTCGTGAATATCTAAGAAAGCGACAACCATTCTTTTGCAATGAGGTTCTATTTTTTTTAAAGGGGGATAGGCAAGCTATTGACGATTATTCATCTAAGTCCCCATTCTCATTCAATCGATTGTATCCTAATCACTCGTTGCCTTCAATCTTTCATGACTCTTCTTAAAACCACCATCATTGTGACTCTCCATTGTTGAAGCTACGAATTCAACTAAAGCTCAGATCGTTGAGCTCATAGTACATTTTGAACACCTAATTCTCATGTCATTTTCTTTTATGAGTTGGGTATTCCTAAAGATCATTTTGTTCCAACCTTCTGTAATTTCATTTGACTTGATTGTGAAGTCAACAGTTTACTCATTTATGAGTCTAACTTCTCTAATCCATTTCATACTGCATGCTGAGAGAAATCCTTGCTTATTTTTGACTAGTGCACTATCAGTTATTCACAAACTTCATACTCTTTTGATATCACATCGGAACATTTCTTTGAACTTTCGAAATTCTAAAGTTGTCGTTGGCCGTCAATCGTCTTGCTCTCCTCTCCTCTCCTCCGCTAAAATTGTTCGTTCCTTCTTGAATCAAGACCAACTCGCAAACCTAGTTTGATTTTCAATGTTGGAGTTGTCAAGTTCTTGAACACATATTGTTGTTATGCTTTACTTTCTTTGGACTTGGAATTTCGTCTGGGGCTAGTAAGATCCAATCATCATTCTATCAACGACTCTTTTTACTCTAAAACCATTGTTTATTTTTCACTTGTAACCATTATCATTTTTGTCTCTTAGATAACCAGAGTTAAATACTTGTTTTGAAATGCGTCTGGCCAACGTGGTGCAAAATGAATATCTAGTTTGATTTCATCGTTGGACCTTGTTATCAATCAGAACCTATCACAGTAAATTTATACTTCTAAGGAGAACTCTCATTTATTCCCATTGCACCGTTTTGCAAGCCAAAGTATTTGTTTGTTCTATTGACATGATAAACTTTTAATGATCACTATTATGATGATGGAACTCTTCAATTCAAAATCCTGGAGCTTGACTTTGGTTAACTTAATTCTCGTTGTCCTCGTGTTTCGATCCAACTCAAAACTACTTGCACCTTGACTCATGGAGGAGGATTTGATCGTACTTCCAATCTCGTGCTTTGACCTTCGAACATTTGACTTATGTTTGAAACCGCTTGAAAATTCTTGGACTTTTCTCATTTCTCTATGGGAGAAGAGTATCATCGACCTTCTAAGAGACATGGACCAAACTTTAAAGAATTGATCGAGGAGGATGTTACGCTGACGACTCAGCTTATACAAGAGTTACGCCAACAAGAGAACAAAATTGTTTACTTTTAAAGTATTTTATTTTTCTTCCTGGAGATCAAGCCACAATGGGGTGTCACTTTTATGCAATGAAAGGAAAGCTTTCGCCGCATTGCAACTAGTCGTTTGAGATTCTGCAGAGATTTCGAGAGGTCACATGGTCACTTATTGATTAGCACTACCGCCATCGATCACTAAGGTCCATATTGTGTTCCAAGTCTCCAATGCTGCGGAAGTACTTGCAAAGCTTTGCTCATATTCTACACTAGGTAGAGGTCACCCTCGATGAAGACATGCACAATATTTGAGAAGCAACAAGTGGAGGTTCGAGATCATTAAGAAATGAGCATTAGGGTAGAACTATCAAGTTGGTCGGAGTGTTATGTCGATACGAGGAATCGAATAGTCAACATGGTATCAGATGTGACCGTAGACTTTCAACGTAATTTTTGTTCGAGCCACGCCGTGGGATCATCCAATTTGGCAAGAAAGGGAAGTATCGCCTCACTACATTGGTACATTCGAGATCTTGGAGCGAATTGGAGAAGTAGTCTATCGCCTAGCTTTACCGTCGCAGATCGCTAAAGTTGACAACGTCTTCCACGTTTCTGTGCTACAGAAATATATGGCCCATTCCACTCACGTGCTCAATTGGGAGAAAGTCACTCTGGACGAAGATACGATCTTTGAAGAGCAACTGGTGAAAATTCAAGATCATGGAGAAAAAGTTACCTGAGGATGAACAAACAAATTAGTCAAGGTCCTGTAGAGACACCGAGGAATGGAGGAATCAACTGGGAACGAGAAGTCACGATTCGTGCCAACTGCAACAATTGCATTCACCAGAGAGTACGCTTTAATTTCGAGGACGAAATTGTTTTAAGGGGGATAGATTGTAAAGACCCGTTATTTTTAATAAATATTAATCGATATCAAAACCAAAAATATTATTTTGCTCGTTAGTTTATTTAATGCGAAAAATTATTTACGACGTCACACCAATTTTATTTCCGTAACTAATCGTGTGCGCGCGTACCAGGCGAGTGATTTTACTAGTTTGTGCATGTGTGCACCGGAACATTTTCTTCAAACCCAACCCTTCCCCATTTTTATAATTCTCGGCTGAAAAGGAAGAGACAAAATCCCCATTTTTCCTCCTTATTTCCCTCTCCTTGTGACAACACATATCTACCCATGAGTTATTATCCTCCCCCAAAAATCTATATCCATTAAATACTCCCATTTTCTTCATCCTGTTTCCCAGCCAACTTCGGCAGAGAGAGAGAGAGAGAGAGAGAGGGAGGAGAGAGGAGAGAGGAGAGGAGGAGCTGGAAATCACCACCGTCGGAGCCACCATCTTCATCCATCACTCCACCATTCAAGCATCCATTAATCACCACTGAACCAGTCACAAAACCAACCCCATTTCAGTCCAGAAATCTGCTCCCAAAGCCAGTCCCAAACAACCGCAAAAATAGCCCGTTCCCGCCCCCGAAACGTACTGCATTTCAGTTCCTGAACAGCTCCGGAAAATGCATTGAAAATCAGTCCGTATCGGCACAACCGAGCCCACCTCCAGCCGGTCACCAGCGAATGCCCGACCTCCACTGCCGCTTCGACCCGCCACGGAATCTCTCCAAACCCCGTTTCGCAAGACGAGAGGTAGTCCGAACTCACCTCCCTATATATATATTATGTTCCGTATTTATTGTTTAGTATTTCGGTATGATAAGATTCGGACCCGATATCGCCGGTTGAGACCGGGCCGGAAGCCCACTTCGTTGAACACCACTGCCTCTGTTTTGTTTTAGGAAAAATAAATAAAGAAAGAAAGGCAGCCGTTGGAAACTCTGTTTTGTTTGTTTGTTTATTTTTTTTTAAAAAGAAAGGGAAGGCAGCCGCTGGAAGAACAGCTAGAGAATATGAAATGATAATATAAGTCCCTAAGTTAAATATTTTCGGTTTGATGTTAGTGTAATCGCATGATTAATATATTCAAATGATAAACTCTATGGCATGATAAATTTTATCGCATGAGTAGATTTATCGCATGATTGGCAGTTATCGTAGAATTAATTATTGTAGCATGTTAACATGTTTCGTAAAAGTATTAAATTATGTGAAATGTTGTTGGACTGATAGATTGGACAAATAGGTTCCTGGGGTTGGTTGCGATGTGCGGATTTAACATATTAGACGTGAAAGTAGGTTTAATGGAAAATGGATAATGTGAGAGGATGTGATTTGGATTTTGGGCAATCCTGGTTTGGAACCCGTGGTGATGTATTGTTGATGAACGATTGGTGGTGATTTGTTGAAAGTGTTGATTTACGAAACCCTGGGTACGGCATGGTGGTGATCGGCTCTCGGATGTTGGGACGGGACATAAGGGTGGCATTGTGCTTGCGTCACAACCCGGGCTAGACAGCGCTTGAGCGTTGCCGGTGAATTTCAACCCGGGCTAGACGGCGCTGAGTGTTGCCGGTGAAGTTTTATCCGAACTTATGGTCGCGGATGGAATACCCGAGTACATAACTTAGGTATCTTTCATCCGGATCTGGAAAAGGGGAGTCGGACCACACCAGTGTTTGTGCCAGAGGTTATGGGTAAGAATGGATCTGTGGATAAGATCCGAGATTTCACATAGGTTAAAGGATAGTAATGAAAGAAAAGTTCATTGCTCTCTTTTGATGTTATTTTTAATGCGTACCAATTATATTCCTATTGCTTGTAAGTTATGGGTTCGGGTGGATTTTGGCTGCTGAGCGTCATCGCTCATGGTACTATGTTGCCCTGGTAACTCGAACGCCAGGTACTGAAGACGGAACAGAAGTGTTGTACGATTCGATCAAGTTCAATCCTATTGAGGAAGAGGATGAAAATCTTGGTTTCCGTGCGCATAGTCGCTCTGATTAATTTAAGTTGACTCTATTTTGGAAGCTTCTAAATTTATTTGGGAAATTGTAATACTTTGATTTATTCGAAACGGTTGTAATATAATGACATACGCTTTTAAAATGGTGACGTAGTAAATCTATGAATTTCTTTTGTGGAAATAACCTTTTTATTATTTATTAATGTCTCCGAATTTTCGGGGCGTTACATCAACTCCCGTGGCGCGCGGCCGACCGGCACCACCAAAGGCCCAAACTGAAAAAAGAAAAGAGACTGTCCACAATGCTAATCTTCGCGGAACCGAAAATCACCACATCTTAATCGGACGCATCACAGACATAAATCTTGGACACTTCCATGATAAATGTTTATAAGTCCTGCTATTGGTACCGACGGGTATCATAACGAAAATGGACCGACGACGGCCGCCCCGGGCCAACTCCGGCCGATCCAAGCCATTCAAAAATTCTAAAAAAAATGAGGGGGCTCATGCAAGAATCAACGGCATTCGATATGTGTAGCTGCTCGATCCAAACACTTCATTTTTTCGTATATACATATATATACAAAAAAATGCGGTTATAAACGAAAAAATGAGGTGTTTGGATCGAGCATCTACACACATTGGATGCCGTTGATTCTCACGTGATCCCCGTCGTTTAGTTTTTTTATAATTTTTGGACGGCTCGAATCGGCCGTCCGGTGGCCAGAGTTGGCCTGGTGCGGCCGTCGGTCCATTTTCGATATGGTACCCATTGGTACCAATAGCTTTTCTGAATGTTTATTCACCTCCTTTTTCCTCATGACTAGAATACCCCCCACCCACCCAAAAAAAAAATACTAGTTCATATTTTTCATTAATATTTTGCTTTTGCTGGGACATTTTTGTGAAATATTTTGAATAAATATAATTATTACTCCTATTCCCTTGTGTATATTGTCAGAAATAGAACTCGTGTTGCTTCAATTTCCTAGTGGGTGAATTGGCTCTGGCTGGTTGCATAATAAACACCATGCATGTCTAGGGCTGTAAACGAGTCGAATCGAGCCGAATATTAAAATGTTCAGATTCGTTCATTAAGTTTTTTAGCGAACTCAAGCTCAAACCAAACTCAATGAAAATTATGACAAGCCAAACTCGAACCAAGCTTGCCTAGGTTTGGGTCGAACTCGAGCTTGTTCACGAGCCTTAACGATCCAATAATATCATACGTATTTTTAAGCTCTCATATAGGTCTAAAACTGCAAATAAATTTTTCATTATGTACATAAATATGTTCATATACATATAAAATGATAAAAACATATACATAAGTAAATTTTTAGTAATTGTAAACGTTTAGACTTCTACAAGTTTTAAAATTTTCACTATATAACTATATAAAATTCTCATGATACACATATACTCCAGGTTCACGAGCCTAATCGAGCAGAATACTACTGTGTTCATATTCGGCTCATTTATGAAACGAGCCTAAAATTGAGGTTCAGGTTCGGTTCATTTAGTAGACGAATCAAACTCGAACGAGCCTTTACCGAGTCGAGCCTCGAACAGTTCACGAACGGCTCAGTTCATTTACAGCACTATGCATGCCTAAAGAAAATAAGAGAAAAATTCAGTACTCGAGCTGCTACATATATATAGTTCATCAAAGTTTGAAGAACACATGAGCTAGCTAGCCACCGGCAAATTAAGATGTTTACTATGGAAATTTTTGTCATGATTCTTTGACCACGTATAGTAATCAAAGGAAAGGATCAGCGATTAAAATGGTTGAAATTCCTCACCTTTTCGATGGCCATTGATTAATCGAAAACCAACTTTGACAGAACTACGTTGCATGGATTTGGAAGGCTAAATTCTTTTTCTATCTTTTTCTTTTTCAGATCAAATTTTTTTTGAGGGCTCTGTTAATCTCAAAACAGCCTTTTGCTGGGCACTTGAATGAGCAAGCTTTTGCAGGGGCCGGAAATATTCCCTCAAACAACTGATGAAGAAACTTAAGAAGAATCAATTGATGGAACGAATTCCATCGCCGCAGCCGGCCGCCTGCTGGACATAAACCCAAAAATAGACCACACGAAGTTCACATAAAAAAAAAAAAATCCTAAAAACTAGAGAGGAAAAACCCAAAAAATAACAGTAGATGCAAAAAAAAAAAAAAAAAATTGAGAGAGAGAGAAGGGCCAGCCGGCCGCCAATAATTGTTGCCGGCCGACCACCAATAATTGTCGATGGCCGGCTGACAAGAGAGCGATTAGAAGATGAGAGAGAGAGTGACATGCATGTCACAAGTGCGAACTAGCGAAACATGGTGCTCGTATTATCCTAATCATGTGGGAGGGACGTTGATACGAACAAGTAGAAATGTACTTAATTAAATTATGTACATTTTTTATTGATATTTTAGATATGTTGAATCCACAAATATTACTAATAAATTTATCTGAAAAGTTCGACTAAGAATTCAATTTGTTTAAGCATAATACGTTTCATGGGCGTACGTACGTGGTAATATTTCTGAGAATATCTCAATTTTTTGGAGAATATTTCTGAGAATATCTCCATTTTTGCAATTAATTAATCAAGAAAAAGAAAATAGTTAGTTATGGGTTTGAACATTAGGACGCAGATTAATGTGCATGCTGTAATCACTAATTAACTAACGTACTAAGTGTTCCGGCCGGCATATGATTGTGTTTTCATGGTTGTTGGGTTGATTTGTGTTTTCTGAGTTTGGTTGATTCCTTGTCAACTAGCTTGTGGTTCTTGGGATATGATTATCGCCGGGATAGGTGTCATCCTTGTTAATTGGGATGTATCCTTGACGTTGTGAGGCCGCTTTTCCTTTCTTATCCTTTTTTCCTGTAATCTCTTTTTTTCCTCTTTAATAAAATTTCTTCTTTGCCGTTAATAAAAAAAAAAAGATGTTCCGGCTGGCACAAATTTGTCATTTACTTTCTCTAGATGTAATCCTAGCGGTGTGTGCATGGAAGAATTTTTCAGTGCTGGGTGGGTACCATGTGGTGCCTATTTGGCACATCCGGGCCGTCCATTACGGTTTTAGACGGCTCGAATTTAGAGAGAGAAAAAGGAGACAGAAAGTGTGGTAGGGTGAGAGGAGAGAAAGGGTTTCAATCTTGGCCGTCCAAAAGTGCATTAGACGTCCCGGATGTGCCAAGCAGGTACCACGTGGGATATACCCACTCGGCACAGAAAAATTTCTCGTGTGCATGCGCTCGTGTAACTCTATATAGATGAAGTGAATATGTTTCTAACTCATGAGGTAATCAAACAAAAATACAGTATAAATAAAGTCACCCTTTTTTTGTGAACGTTACATTCAAATATTCAATCCATCGAAAATTTTCATCTATAAAAAGGTAGCAATGCGCCAAGGAATTTACTCATCTCTCTCATCACCAAACTCACCCAAACCATGTCTTCCTCTACACTTCTCTCTCTCCTCTCCATCTCTCTCTTCCTCCCAGCTGTACTCGCCCTTGCAATCTCCCCAATCGACCATTTTTGCCTCTCCGCAAATTTCACTCCCAATAGCACTTATAACAAAAACTTGAACAACCTCTTGAGTTATCTCGACTATACAACTCCGCTGACCGGGTTTAGTAATGGCTCGGTAGGCTTGAGCCAGAATGAGACCTACGGTCTCGCTCTCTGCCGAGGTGACATCAATAGCTCATTCTGCAAAGCCTGCGTCGACCAGGCAAGCAGCGATATTCAAAAGCTTTGCCCGTTGAAGAAAGGAGCAGTCGTATGGTACGAATTTTGTGAACTGAAATACTCGAACCTCGATTTCTTCGGCCAAATTGATAACGGGGATTGGTTTTACCAGGTGAATCCTAACGAATCGAGCAACCCGGCTTATTTCAATAAAGAGGTCATATCGTTATTAAGTAAGTTAGAGGAAGAAGCCATTAAAAGCCCGAAATTGTATGCTGACGGGGCACAGTGTATTGGGAACTCGACGACGATTTATGGGTTGGTTCAGTGCACCAGGGATCTTTCTAGTGCCAATTGCAAGGCCTGTTTAACCGAGGCTATTAATGTGGTTCCAGATTTACTCGGAAGATTAGGAGCGAAGATTTGGGGCGGGAGTTGTAACGTGCGGTATGAGATATACCAATTTTACACTGCGTAGAGAAAGTGTGTCATGGTACGTTCTTGGATGGTAACGATGAATAAGTGTTATAGGAAGAACACACTGTTTGAGGTTGAATAAGGAGATCATATCACACTAGCTATTACTTGTATTACTGCATGTTTTTTTTTTTTTGTTTTTGTTTTTGATGTACTGAACTGATACGTGAATCTCTACTTATCTCTGTTTGATATAAAGATTAATTCCACTTTTTTTCTTTGTGTGGTAAGTAGTACGGAATTGAAGTACTCTGGATCTATTAAAGTGAAATAGTAAAGTGTTATGTGGAGTTAGTTAAACTATACCTAGTCCGATCCACTTCACAAATCCAAAAAAGAAAATGACTTTCACGCTCCCCTTCTAACAGTTCACATTCCCTTTTTTTTTTTATCCACATTAATTTACAATATTGTCCTTGAATGTGTAAAAAAGTGTATTGAATAAAGGGTAAGATAGTAAATTCAAGTGAATAAAAACCAAAAAAAGAGAGAATATGAATTGTTAAAAAGAAAGTGTGAAAATCAATTTTCATTAAAAAAAACTGCAATTTATGGAAACATTTCTCTCTTCGTGTTATAGTACATGGTAAAATGGAATGAATATGACAGGCAGAAGTTATCCTTTCTTGGGTAAATTCTAGATGCACCCCTTGTACTTTGACCGATTTTCAACTATACCCCCTCTACTTTATTTTTAAACACTCACACTCCTTGTACTTCAGACTAGTTTTGAACTGTTAGAAATTCCGTCGAAAGTAATGGAAAGACTCAAATACCCACTCATATTAAGAAGGGGGGAAAAAAGGAGATCGAAGAAGAAGAGAGAGAGAAAAAAAAACCCTTGACCCTCCCTTTTCTCCTGCCCTTTTGCCCTCTTTTTAATTTATGTACATATGTAGATGTGTATCAAGCCCCAACACCCATTTCAAGCAAACAACTAAGAATTGAAACTCAATTTCCCAAGCACATTCGACGGTTGAATCCAAACCTTTTCCAAATAATTTAACAATTGAAACGTTCGAAAAGTGAAAACTAAAAAGCAAATAAAAAAAAATGGAAAATGATAATGCCAAAACTGTTTTTGTTGGTGCCAAAACTCTAGTGCACAAAAGACTTGTACCATGTGTAGAGTACAAGACTTTTATGCATTGGAGCTTTGACACCAACAAAAACAGTTTTGGCATTATCACTACCCAAAAAAATAGTTATGAGATCTTTATCAGCCACCGCTCTCTCTCCACGTACATGAGAAACTCATCTTTAGCACAAAGAAAAACCCATTTCAACATAAGCCAACCCAAACAAATAATTTTGTTCACGGTTCATACAAACAAAAAATTTATGTACAAAAGAATCTGAAGCGCAAAGGGAAAAGGGAAAAGAAAACTTAGATACAAAAAATACTTGGGATGAATATTGGGATCTTGATTCACAGTCAAAATCGATCAACAGAGTAAACAAACTCCATTAGTTTACCAAACCTGAATCAAATTATCTCTCTCCACTCCCTAGCTTGACTCACCAATGCAACCCCAGGTTGATCTCCGATGCGACCCCGCAGCACCCAATCCCCACCCCTTGATCCCCCCACCACGTCAAACCCTCCCTCCACTTTGGTCCATCAAAACAACCACAAAATCAAAGGCAACAACAACAAAGTAGTAGTGAGAAGATAGAGGTCGTCGCGGGCACGCACGGTCCAGGCGGTGGCCAGGTTGAGTGTTGTGGCTAAGGAGCAACCGCAATACAAGATCATTACGTCACTAGTGGGGGACCAATTGCATTTGCCGCGGTGGAGTCTCTAGTCGATGTCCGAGCTGGCTTCCATTATTAATTTCTAACAGTTTCAAACTAGTCTGAAGTACAAGGGGTGTAAGTGTTTAAAAATGAAGTGGAAGGGGTGTAGTTGAAAATTGGTCAAAGTATAAGGGGTGTCTCTGAAATTTACCCTTTCTTCTTCTATATCCTTTTCTGTGTTAATGTCTATTATAAACCAGAAGGGTGTGGGGACAAGTTGTTAGAACGGCTTAGATTCATTTGATCCAAAGGCTGTAGTGCATCCTCCCATTTTCCGGTTAAGTACCCATGGTTTTCACCTAAATCACACAACTGCCATCCCCTTCCAACCGAGATGCGTAGTGCCGTAGGCACGGGCTAGCACTAGTCTTTCTATATGCTAGATCCTTCCTCCTTATGTCACCATCGGATCGATTCTGGATTTCTATGCATAGTATTTATTACTGTACTTTTGTTGGATTGTATTCAGGATTGTCATGAATTATATTATGACTAGTGCTAGCCCGTGCCTACGGCACTACGCATTCCGGTTGAAAGGGGATGACAATTGTGTGATTTAGGTGAAAACCATGGGCACTTAACTGGGAAATGGGAGGATGCACTACAGCCTTTGGATCAAATGAATCTAAGCCGTTCCAACAACTTGTCCCCACACTCTTCTGTTTTATAATAGAGATTAATGTATGACTAAAATCTCTAATTTGTTTATCAAACATGTAAGCGGATGGGGCAAATTGCAATTTGGCAGCTTAATAAACACTTGGAAAAGAACCAACTGGGCTAGTTCAGTTGATTATGACTCTTGCATCTCAGTGATCTCACTAGGAGGTCAGGAGTTCGAGTCTTCTCACTTGTATGTGAGTATTCTTTCCTTTGTATTGTTGGGGGTTATTTCTCCCCTTAAGGGTATGCTACAATTAATACACACCCCTATTCTGGTACGTTGTGTATGTTGTAGACACTAAAATTTTAGTGCGGCTAATTGATAGTATTACATATGCATCGTCTTGAATCGCTCTGAATATTCATACCATTTAGTAAAATAATCCGTAACATTTTGTTTCGAATTCACAGCAATTGTATAAAGATTCATGACTTTTGTTTAAAAATTCATAACAGTAAGACAAAGTCTCATAAAATCAAAATGTTGAAAATTCAAAATTAATGTTGCCGATCAAAGAAAATTCAGAATTAATGTGATGAATTTATGTCTGAATGTTATGCATTGTTAAACGTAAAGTTCCGGATTCACAAGTGATGTTAAGAATTTTTACGCAAAATACAATGAATTTAAAGTGGTTCGAGGGGTGAATACTATACGCAACACTCCCAAAGAGAGATGTGTATTGTTGCATTTTCCACGAGTAACTGTCAATAGAACATGGAGTGACGCAAATAATTCAAGTGAAAATCATATGGTCCATATCCCTCTTGTTTTGGGTTTTTCTGAATCAATCCATCGATATCGTTGGCCTGAAAATAAATGGAATTGTGCATTTTGTTAACCTCGGTGAGAAGATTATTGTAGTCAAAAATCAATTTGATTGGATATCGTTTGCGCTATATATGAACAAGGGCAAATTTTCGTAGTAGTCCCTGTAGTTTTACGGTTGTCTCACTTTCGTCCCTCTAGTTTCAAAGTGCTCCAATTTTGTCCCTGTAGTTTGTTTTACGTTCCAAATTGGTAAAATCGTTAACACCGTTAACGAAACTAACTGAAAAATATGATTAAAAAATTAAGTGCTCCAATTTTCAATCCGGTTGAACCAGTCGACATTACTGAAACCCATTTCTCTGACGATGAAAATATGTTGTAATTAATCAAAGTATATCTGATCGATGTGTGTGATTTTTGCATGATTGACGAGCTCTAAAATATGAACATTCTGATTATCAATGTAGATTCTCCCGCGGGTTCTAAAAAATCCATAATCCTCCTGGATCAATGTAGATAATTCTCTGTTTTGTGACTTATTGGAGAATTTTTTGGGTTCCGAACGGGTACCGTGTGGTGGTACCCATCACCGGCCCCGGCTATTCAAACGTGTTTTGGACGGTCTAGATTTATTTCTTCTCTCTGATCCCCTCACCCGACCACTCTCTCTCCTCTTTTTCTCTTTCTAAAATTCGGACCGTCCAAAACACGTTTGGACGGCTGAGATCGCCGACGGAGTACCACGTGTGGTACCCGCCTGGCACCCAAAAACTTCTCGACTTGTTGACATCTGTCCATCAAGAACCGAACCGTCACCTCCTTCTATGAAACACAACCGACTTTTAACGGTTTCTTGTGCAACGTTTCATCACCAAAATCTATATAGTACATCATATAACCAACCCCCCTCCCCCCCCCCCCCCCTCTCTCTCTCTCCCTCTCTCTCTCTCTCCCTCTCCACAATAGTCCCGCAATGGCTAAGAGAACCAATGTTGATATGTTTTCCTACTTAAAAGACACCCTGATTCTCATCGTAATCTCCCTTCTCCCCTTCAAAGAAGCCGCGAAAACATCCGTCTTATCGAAGCGCTGGCGAAACCTTTGGCGTGGAACAAAGAAGATAGAATTTGATCAGAGTCTCTTCGTCAAACAAGAAAGTGAAGAATCCAATCAAGAATCCAGAAAGACTCAGAAAAGGGTTTTTCTGGATTTTTGCAAACACTGGGTCGAAACTTATCCCCAACTTAGCGCAAACGAATTCCGGCTGGCATTATCAAACCCTCAGGAAAACGATACCGACACCCAACTTCTGATCCGTTTTGCAGTTGATCGCGGGGTGAAAGCACTTGATCTTGACTTCTCACGCCCAACATGCGATGAAAATCAAGTTGGGTTATTCGAACTGCCACCTTTTGTTTACGAACACATAGGGTTGGAGTCACTGGCCTTGTTTTCGTGCAACTTCAGGGTTTCCTTGTTCAAGAAGTTTCTTGCATTGAAAAGCCTATCTTTGGGAGGGGTAAAATTGACTTGTGTCAAGGACTTGGTATCAAACTGTCCACTGCTTGAGAGTTTGAGTTTGAAGAACTGCTCGGATTTAGGGTGCATTGACATTTCTTCGACGAGGCTTAGGAATTTGGTCATTGAAAAGTGCTTGGATCTTCAAAATGGGGTCGTGATCAATGTTCCGAATTTGCGGGTTCTTAAGTATTCTGGGCTACTGGTTCATTTTGGGATCGAGTACATGAAGGGTCTGGTGGAGGCGGATTTCGATTTCGGGTTCGAGACGGAGTTTGGTGAATATGGGGATCTTCTTTATGGACTTCTTGGTGATGTTTGGAGCGCTAGGGTTTTAACGGTGTGCAGTTACATGCTTCAGGTACATTTTCTTGATCAAGTTCATTTTCACAAGAATTACGAAATACAATGCCTAAACATAAGATTTTGTTTAAAAAAGGTTATCGCTATCCCCGTTTTAAGCTTTTAGATGAGTCTAGCGTATGATATCAGATTTTGTGTTTGAATCTCACCATACACGAGAGGACGCGTTGAAGTTATAAACATTACGTTTACTTCATGGATGATAATAGTGGGGTTAGTGGATATATATGTTGTGATACAATTAAGCAGTGGAGTGATTGTAGGTTTAATTCCTTTAACGTGTATTGTAAAATGTGAGGATTTGGGGTCTGATTCCGGGCTCCCGGAGCACGGCCACGTGGTGCTCCGGGACAATATTAGATTTTGCTAATACATTGTGACAATGACATATGTATTGATCACATTATCGTATTGTGGCCGTCGATATATTAGTAAGATTGGATAATAACAACCGTGGCTAACTCAATTGGCCATAACCTATGTCTTCTTTTCAAGCGGTTGTACATTCAAATCTCGGCAATGGACCAATTTCTAAATTTTGTTCCTTATTTTTCCCGGAAATCGCTACCCTTGAAGCATATAAATTACGTTGTGGCCAGTTTTTTTTTTTAAATTATTATTTTGTATAACTGAGCCTCTGGCCATAGACACATTTGTTTATTATCTTGTTCGTTTAATTATTATTTTTGAAACATTCACGCAATTGTTAAAAAAAAAAACCACAACAAAACAAAAGTGTGTGGCATTTTTTCATATAAAAGTTGTGAATCTAACATCTTGTTGCTTGTTTTATTTATTTATTATTATTGAAAAACAAAATTAGGTAATTCCATCTGCAGAGGAATACCCTTCACTGAAACCACCTTTTGAAGGGGTCCAGCATTTGACGCTGAAGGCGGCATTGGACATGCATGAATTTCATGGAATATCCTTCTTCCTCAACAGTTGTCCTCGTTTGGAAACTCTCACCATTGATTTGGTCCCTGCAAGAATATTTCAAGTGAGTTAGTTCATTTAAACATTCCTTTTCCTCTCTTTTATTTGATAACTCGGGTACTTCCGAAAAGCTAGTTTATCCGCACATCGACTAAATCAAAGAAAACCAATTCCGTTTCCTTGTTATTCTTGCATATGCACGGTCTCGATATATCTTTCATGTTCATTTTTCTTTTGGATGCTTCGTGGGTGCTCTTTTTCGTATCCATACATAGCATTTCTGTTTCTTGACCTACCGCTCGAAACTCATTGATATGAAAACGAAAATGCACAGAAAATTTCGCAAGAAAATCAAGGGTGCTTAATTTTTGTACATTGTGTAGATGAAATGTACGTTATCCATTGAATTTGACCTCAGCATCGCTATATTCTCGGTACGTAGAGTACGTGAAAAAATGCCAAGAATTCAAAAAAATTACGGTTTTTATACTTTCATTCCGAGTGTGACCCACATCACATCGTCTGTGAATCTATACAGTACACCACCTCACATTAAGGCCTCGTTCCGTTATATAAGGTTCTTATTAAGTACTTCTATTTATTTTTGGCTTTATGAGACAAATTTAATCATTCTCTCACAACACATCACCTTTAATTCAAAAAGTAATTACTATTCATTTTAGTTAGTGAAACACACCATAACTATCGTGTTTGTTTTTTGTATCTATCTAGGAGCGGGCAACAGATCTGGCTATTGACGAACACGAGTTCATGAGCAGTTTCGAGCTCATAATAGTGTACAAATGCGTGAGGAAAAGCCTGAAGGTGGTGGAAATAAATGGATTCAAAGGGCAGCTGAATGAAGTGGCGGTGATCAATTATCTGCTCTCTCATGGACTTGTGCTCGACACACTGTCCATTGTCCTGTCCAAGGAAAAGGATCCTGCTGGCGCAGACATGGAGTCCTCGTACCGCAAAAATGCCCAGGACTTGCTCACGTTCAACAGGGCCTCAGAGTCTCTGAGAATATTGATCAACTAATCGATCGAGGTGTGCGTAATCAGACTCGATCCGGCTCCTCAGATATTGTGTAACAGAGTCCGACTCCAGTTTTTAGTTTTTGAAATAGTTGTAATACAACGCAGCGAATTTTTTGAGACTTTTGTATTTGAACAAGTATGTGGTAATAATTTCCAGACTAGTGATTCAAAACCAGTCGATGGGTTCGTTTTCTTGGTGTCTAATTAAGGCACCTTTGTGTGTTTTTCAAGATTGAGTTTTTTCAGTTGAAGCTAATGCTATGTTTGTTGGTTGGTTGCCATTTCCTTATTCAAGAAAAAGTGAGGACTCCTTTTTAGCTACCGGCCCGGAGTACATAAGAGATTAGCCTCTTGAACGATCGACTGATCTTAGGTGTGAATCATTGCACGCCCAATAGTTGCTACAAGATTGGGCGTCTATCTATCTCACCACGCTCCCCTACTGCTATAAATTAAGGCCGGCGAAAGGAGTTCTCTGCTCATATCTCTTACGACCTCGTTCACCCCTTCGGCTTCTTCAATTCAAAAAGTGTAGTTTTTTTTGAAAGGAATAGTCATTAGTAGTTGTGGTACATGCACCATATTAGCATGTTGACCCTGTGTGCTGACGAGTAACAACTGCTCTTCTATTTCAACCCAAGGTCATATCTGCTCCATGGTACTGCGTCCATACCCAATCCGACTCATTTTTCAGTGCCGAGCGGGTACCACGTGGTGCCCGCTCGTGCATCCGAGCCGTCCATTTCGTGTTTGGACGGCTCAGATTTTGAGAGAGAAAAAGGAGAGAGAAAGTGTTGGGGTGAGAGGAGAGAGAGGATTTTAATCCGAGCCGTCCAAAAGTGAATCGGATGGCTGAGATGCGCCGAGCGGGTGCCACGTCGGCAATACCCGCTCGGCACTGAAAAACTTCTCCATTTTTCGGATATCCTGTGTCGTGTTGCCTCATTTTTTTTTACTTTCTTTAATTTGTTGTTGTAAAGATGGTGGTACCAAAACAAACAAACAAAAAAACACTAATTAAGGAAAATAAAAACAAGAGAACCAAGATTTGTCGAGGTACGTGTAAGCTGGCTAGGACACTTGGTTATCAAAAATAGAGAGAACCATCGATCGAAAGGAGGTATATATTCCCTTCATCTTTTCGATCTACTATATAACATGTGAAGCGACAACAAATTGCGCGTTGTGTTATTTGATCAGTTGAAACTCGGGTTAATACAAATACTACTCTACACCCAATTACTGCCCAAACCCCAGAAGATCGAAGTATAGGCCACCACTGATTGGTAAAACTACAGTAAATTCTCAAAAAAAGAAAAAGAAAAAACTTTATATTGGGCGTACGTGTGATGGGTATGTACAAGTGGATAAAGAGCTAGAGAATTATTAGAAGTCGATAATGGGTTCCCCAAGAGTCAAATTTCTCTGGACGGTCCAAGGCAAATTGAAGAGCTTGGCCATGATGAACTTGAATATTTTGTTGACATTGATGTTGTGGGTGGCACTTGAGAAGAACAGCGTTGCTTTCATAGCCCTTGCGTATGCCCTGGCCTGCATTAATTAATTGTGGTTGTTAATTAATTCACATCAATTAAATTAGCACAATTATTAATTAGTAACACACATTCACAATCAAGTTGCTTTCATAGTGTATTTGACAGTACAAATTAAAGTCCCATTTCCCTAAAGTAAAAGCTAGCTAGCTAGCATACATATATATATATATAGAGTCCCCTTCTAATAAGGACCACCTCATTTTAATAAAATGAGGACCTCCCTTTTCCGATTGAATTTTGATGATCCGAGCCGCTCAATGTGTTCAGAACGTGATTTTAAGGGTACCCGCGTGAAATCAGCAAAAAAAAAGACCGGGAAGAGCTTCATCCGAGCAGTTTTTATTAATTTTTTATCGAACGGTTCAAATAAAAACTGCTCAAATCAAGCCCTTCCCGGTCATTTTTTTTGCCGATTTCTCGCGGATACCCTTAAAATCACGTTCTGAACACATTGAGCGGCTCGGATCATCAAAATTCAATCGGGAAATGGAAGAAATGGGGTAGTCCTCATTTTAGGTCCTCATTTTAGATCCTCATTAGAAGGGGAGTGTATATATATATATGGACTACATAATTCCATGACCTAACTTTATGCTTATCTCCAACGCGGAGAGAGAGAGAGAGAGAGAGAGAGAGAGAGAGAGAGAGAGAGAGAGAGATGTCTGTGAATTGACTAAGTCTCCCAAAAGGGCCAAAAACATTCTTCTCATTCACACCCCCCACCACTCGTGGGATGGTTCTAATTTGGACTATTTTTGTGTGTGTGGTATAATATATTGACTTATATTTTTGTTGTTAGAGTAGCTTTTCCTTTTAACTTTAAATATTTGATATTTCAGATATTCGTTTCGGCGAGGCGTATCAAGAAAGCGAAAGACAAGAACTATGCCTGAGAAAGTTTCAAATGATCATAACAATAGTCTGAGAAATATGTTTGCAGCGAATATTTTCAGCTTTTGATTGCTAGCTAGAAGTTTTTACTTTTGATCAGGTGAGGAATCGGAAACTAATTTTGGAGCAAAGAAAATAAAATTTAAAAAAATTAAGTAAAAAAAAAAAAACTCACATAATATAGTGCAAACCTTCTCTAAATTAATCAACTTGTTCTTAATTAAAAAAAATTGCCTAATATTAGGTACCTCGGTGATAATAGTCCACTGCAAATCCGGCGGAAGTTGGACAAAATCGTCGAATTTGGTCCCGATTAGTATAGGCATTGCCGTCTGTGTGCAATAAAACCAACAAAATACATTTTACAATTTGAATAGACAGAGACATGCTCAATTTATGTATGGCTAGAAATGAAATAGCACCCATAAATTGAATTAATTCTAGTTTTTCCCCAAAGCAAAAAAGAAGAAGAAGAAGAAGAAATTATTATCCTAGGACATATCAATAATTTCACTACTTACACATAGGAATCTAGGACATTAATTATAGGGGCCCAACCCAAATGCTAAAATCCAACATTTATCATCAAATGATTGATGACATTTCATTTTTGATGTTTTCCTCCTCCATAATTGCACCAAACTACCTTCACTAATCAATAATCTTGGGTGTTACCACCATCACCAGTAAAGCCCCACATCAACAAACAGATGTATTTGTATGTACAAATACGAAAGCGGGGGGCTTGTTGTGCACTATCTCAGCCAGGTCTGTCTATGTTTTAGACGGTTGAGATGATGCATGATAGGGATGCTGTGCACCTCTGCACAACAGGCCCTCCGGGTTCGTACAAGTACGTATTTGCATATATGAATACATAAAATAAATGAAATAATACATACCCACGTAAAAAGTACACAAAAATACTAAAAATGAAAAATCTCTGGACAAGATTCGTTTTTGGTATCTACCACCTCTTAATTTACACTAGACACCTTACTTTCTGAGTTTTTATATTTCTGGGTACATTGGATTTATAGATAGAGGTATTTACGCCGATCATAGAGCTTTTCACTTTCTATAAAGTAATAGTACGACTAACGTGCCGAGGAATTACTTGCATGATAAATCCAAATGATGAAATCTAGACGGCTGGTTGAAGTTACCTGATTCCACTTTCTTGCTTGACTGTACCATCCAAGAACACTGCAATTACCCAGAAAACACAAGAAATTGTGGTAAAATTAGTCACACTTCCAGCCAAATTACAGGCATACATATGGGTATATTGTTGTATACATATGAACCTATCATGAAGATTATTGACGGAGAAAATCTTTTTTAACGGAGGGTTCCGTGAACAGTTGTTTACGGAGGTGAATCGCGATTCATTTCCTCCGTAAAGAGCTCCGTGAATAAGTATCACTCGTATTGATGATGAACTTAAAATAGTACCTATTTAGAGTACACCGGCTAGTAAGATCAAACATGAACAAAATGGCTACTGCGTCTTTACAGGCAATAGGAACTTGATCCAGAGACTTGGGGTCCCCTAACAATTTTGAAAAAAGAATCCATTAATTACCAAGAAAAAGAAAAGAAATCCAAAAGCAAAAAACAGAGTTAATTTGATCAACTAACCTCCTACGTCCCATATTCTGAAAGCGATTCTTGCACCTTGAACACACAATGTCTTGTCCATTAGATTCAACCCCTGTGTCTCTAATCTTCTCTTTTCTTGTTCATCTCCCACATACTTGATCTTGAAGCAAAAAAACAGAGTCATTAGAGGAAAACAGAGTCATTAGAGAAGTAGTGATTATAACGGAGTGTGAGACTCACCACAAAGCTTGTTTTTCCAATCTGGCAATCACCCAGTATACTGATTTTCAGAGCAACCAGGTCCGAATCAGAATCGGAACCGTACCCACTAAAGGCCAAGTCGTGGGGCTCCAAACCCAGCTCCATAGCCTCCATCGACGGACAAGAATTCCGGCGAGACAAGCGGCGGTAACGACCCGGCCTCCCGACGGAGCAAGCAAGGATCCTGTCCCAGATGAACCTGAAGAACTGCCGGAAAACCGACATCCTCTCGAGAACGCTCCACTTGATCTTGACGTGGACGATTCTCCGGCAGAGCTGCGTCATCTTCCTGGCGGATTCATGAATGATTTTGGCCATGGGTTTATATGGTCATGGCCCTCGTGGGTTTGTTTTGGGTTTGTGGGTTTTTGTGGGGCTTTTTCAATGACTCGAAGGTTGGAAGGTGAGGGTATCGGGAATAGTGGGGGCGGTTGACCGGTATTTTATGATAGCCCAAAACATTCTAAATTGCCGGCTTCTTGGTTTCAACGTGATGTGGTGTTTTAGGAAAGCTATACCAACAAACCCTTTTTCTGAAGTTAGGTATTTGGTGCCACGAACCTATAAGTGGTTTCGACCCTAGGTTTTGAGTTTGGATAGAATTTTGTCACTTTAAGCACTGCTGGTGGAGGTATTTAATTAGGTCAATTATGGTTTGAAAACATCCTTATTAGCAAAGTACTCTTTCTTTTTTTTAAAAATAATCGGATGTCCGACTAGCTTGCATGCATCTCGACTAATTTCGTAGCTTTGAAGTTAATGACCGGACAAACCTTTCAGTAGCTCCAAGGTTTGGAAGGTTTGATGGATGTTCGAGCAAGCTTGCTTCCAGGACTCTGAAGTTAAAGATCCGACAAATTTTCAATGGTTTAAGGTTTGAAATATTTAGGAGGTGTTTGGGAGCCTACTTTTTGACTTTTCATTTTCATCTTTTTTATTTTTTGGCTTTTTGGATTATGGTCAGAATGTATTTTGTATCTAGTAGAGTGTTTGGATGATATGTGCAGAATGTATATATTTTATAACAGGAGTAGTGTTTGGGAGATCTAGAATGAAAATGAATTATGGGTTGATTTTTTACTATATTGCCCCTGCCCATGTCATAAAACTTATGTTAATTAAAAACCTCCCCTCCCTCTCTCTACACATCAGAGAACCCATCTATTTTGCCGACGAAGGGAAACCGACGAACGGAAATCAAATCTTAAACCCATGCACAAATTGAAAACCATCTTCTCCGCCATGACATGAAACCGATGAACTGATTACACAAAGCAACAAACCAATTGATAACCCACAAACCAAATATTGAAAATGACGAAAGAAACCCATAAACCCATTCGAACGATTTTGTTGCTGCCACAGTCGTTGAGTTGTTCGTTTACGCTGCCATCGAATTCGATTTTGCCATCGTCGGCGGCATGGAGTTCGATTTTTTCTGTCGTCTATCTCATTTCCATCGTACTCGAGTTTGATTTTGCCGTCGTGGAAATCAATTCAGCTGTAGTGAAGGAGTAGGCTCCCAAATCAAGAGGTGAAGGAGTCCTGGCGGATTATTGACAAAGGGAGAGGGTATGGGGGTCTTTTGGTGCAACTGGTAAACAAAAATGGGAAAAGGAGAATGGGAAAAGCTCCTCTTCCCCTCTTTCTGGCTTTTGCTTTAGAAACTTCAAAATGGAAAACCCATTTTTCGGAAAACACATTTTGCCACTTTCAGCCAAACAACCAAAACACAAAAATGAGAAGTGGAAAATGGGAAAAGGGACCATCCAAACACCCCCTTAGCCTTTTGACCTTAGAATCTTTTGGTGTAAGCCCTTTAGTAGTTATCTTATGCCGTTTGATCAAACCCCTTCGAATTTGGGTTTAGGCAGTGGTAACAATTTAATATTCAAAAAATTCAGTTGTACAAAAAATTAGGAAAAAACAAGTAGATAGAGTAGAACCATATGATAATAAGGGGAATACATCCTACTCAGTCCATACTTTGGACCGAACCTGATAGTCGAAATCTCAATCGACCATCTCATTGATAAATGGTCTTTGATTTGTTGGCAGTATTTTGACCATCGATTGATGACATGGGCGATGTAGATTTTGACAACTAGGTCCAGTTCAAAATATGGAACAGAGAGGATCTGTGCACCTGAGGAGTAACTTTAGAATTGACAAAAATAGGCGCAGAAGCAGCAAACATAAGGTAGGGCCAAATAATAGAAATGGTAAATGATAGACTTAAGTCCACTTTAGATGCATGAACTACTCCATTAGTTAGTGATCAATAATGTTGTGCTGCTACCAGCAATTGAATGATAGAATTAAGTCCACTTTAAATTGCTGGCTAGCAGCCTAGAATGTTCAATATGCAACCTTCTTAAATTTAAGTCTGAAAACTCAAAATGACTATTTTTGTTCCCCCAATTAAATAATCTAGTGTTGAAAAAAATTCAAATGGTTTTCTTTTTAGCCCTTTCCTTTGTTTTTCCTATTTATTCTTACAACTCCTTCTCAATACAATACGCAGGCTTCTTGTGAGGTCTGCAGACCAAGAAATACATAATGTGATATATTAGTTGTTGGTGAAATTACCGCAGAATGTATATTCAATAAATACAGAACAATACCAGAATGGCTGAAGCGCGGGTATCTCGCTTTCTTTAAGGAGATATAGCCTCTGCGGTGGGTGAAACCCAAACAACCGATGCAGCAGACGACAACTATTCTCCCCTAGGATACATACTGATTAACACAGGAGGAATTGGTTTTTCCCAACAAGGGATTTCATGCAATAAATCTCGTAACCAATTCGCCTCCTCACTTGCTGAAGATAAAGCTATAAGTTCAGCTTCCATAGTCAAATTGGCAATAATTGTTTGCTTTTTCGACTTCCAGCATATAGCACCACCTCCCAAAGTAAAAATGTAACCTGTAGTAGAGAGAGAATCACCTGACAAGGTATTCCAATCGGCATCACTATACCCCTCAAGTACAGCAGGATACTTTTTATAAAATAAGCCATAGGCTCTGGTACCAGATAAGTATCTCATTACTCTTTCCATAGCATGCCAATGATCACTACTCGGCTTGCTAGTAAACCTGCTAAGTACTCCAACTGCGTAAGCAATGTCAGGTCTAGTACAATCAGTCGCATATCTCAAGCTTCCAATCATGCTAGCATATTCCTTTTGATTTATCACCTCATTATCATCTTGAACAGGAAAAAGATGCACACTAGCATCAAAAGGAGTAACAACATGCTTGCAATCAAGATAGTTATACTTCTTTAAAATTTTCTCAACATAATGCGACTGGTCAAGAGAAATTCCTTCACTTGTTTTAGTAATCTTTATACCCAAAATAAAATTGGCTTCACCAAGATCTTTCATATCAAAATGGTTATTAAGCATATTTTTTGTCTCATTTATAATATGCATATTAGAGCCAAATATCAAAAGATCATCTACATAAAGACTGATAATCACATGCGAATTCTCACATGATTTATAGTAGATGCACTTATCACTCTCATTAGTTTTATAACCATTTCCAATCATGCAAGAATCAAATTTTTCATGCCATTGCTTTGGAGCCTGCTTTAAGCCATAGAGGGACTTTGTTAGCTTACACACCTTGCTTTCTAGTCCGGGCTCCACAAAGCCCTCGGGTTGGTCCATATAAATTTCTTCATCTAGATCCCCATTTAAAAAAGCTGTTTTTATATCCATTTGATGAATTTTCAAATCACAAATTGCAGCCACTGCAATTAACAATCTAATGGATGCCACACGTGTAACCGGAGAAAATGTGTCAAAAAAGTCAAGATCAGCTTGTTGTTTAAAACCCTTTGCAACTAGTCTTGCTTTATACTTATCAATCGACCCATCCGGTTTAAGCTTTTTTCGAAGGACCCATTTACATCCAATAGATTTACAACCCGGTGGTAAATCTACTAATTTCCATGTTTTCTTAGAAATTAGTGAATCCATCTCATCATTTATAACCTCTTTCCAAAAAATAGTATCAGGTGACGATAAGGCTTCTTGTAAAGAAATAGGAGTATCATTCACATTATAAACATGAAAGTCAGGGCCAAAATCTTTTTCAACTCTAGCTCTTTTACTCCTTCTAAGTTCAACATCCGTATTCACTTGACTTTGAACAAGAGGAGTAGAAGAACTAGGTTCGGACAAAATGTTTTCTGAGAAAACTTGACCCCCACTATTTCTTGATTTAAAAGCAGATTTTTCTTCATGAAAAGTAGCGTCACCTGATTCAATAAAGACATTATTTTTTATATCAAAAAATTTATAGGCTGTACTATTTACCACATATCCTAGAAAAGCACAAGTGGTAGTTCTTACACCCAATTTTGGTATATTAGGGTCTGTAAGCCTTACGAAAGCTAGACAACCCCAAACCCTCAAATGTCCCAAATTTGGCTTATGCCCCTTCCACACCTGATAAGGTATGAGTTTTGTTTTTTTATGTGGTACTCTGTTTAACACATAACAAGCAGTTAAAACTGCCTCACCCCAAAGATTTGATGGGGCACTTGAATCAATAAGCATGGCATTAGTCAACCCAATCAACGTTCTATTTTTTCTTTCAGCTACACCATTTGATTGAGGTGAATATGGTGGTGTAATCTCATGGATAATTCCCAGTGATTGAACAAATGAGTCAAAGCCAAAAGATACATATTCTCGACCTCTATCACTTCTAATTCTCTTAATCTTCTTTCCGAATTGATTTTCAACTTCTTGAAGGAATTCTTTGAATTTCTCAAATGCATCACTTTTATGTTTTATCAGATATACAGTAGTATATTTTGAAAAATCATCAATAAAAGTGATAAAATATCTATTTCCACCACGGGTTAAGATTCCTTCAAATTCACATAAATCAGTGTGAATTAACTCTAACAATTCGGTAGTTCTTTGAACACTTTTATGAGGTCGTTTTGTAATCTTTGCTTGACTGCAAGTTTCACACTTGTTAAACACTTTTGTCAATTTGGGAATTAATCCAAGACTACTCATGATTCCCACATATCTACTATTGATATGACACAAACGAGCATGCCAGAAATTAAATGAAGACATCATGTAAATAGAACTTGTAGATGCTTTATTAATTTCAACATTTTGCTTGAACATTCCATCACATGCATAACCTTTACCCACAAATGTTCCCTTTTTAGTTATCACATACTGATCAGATTCCATAGTTTGCTTGAAGCCAGCCTTGTTTAAAAGATAACTTGACATCAAATTTTTCCTCATGGACGGTGTGTATAGAACATCTTTTAAAGTCAACACTTGTCCAGAGGTAAACTTCAAATCAACCTCACCACTCCCAAGCACTTTTGTTTTGCTAGAGTCACCTAGCATAACCGTCTTCTCTTCATCAAAGGGAGTATACACTTTGAACCAAGTCTTATCATAGCAGACGTGCCTATTAGCACCAGAGTCTGCCCACCACCCTTCCACATATTGAACCATGCAAATGTCTGTAATCATTGCCACAAATGGCTCCTGAATAACGTTTGCCTGTGGAACAGGACCACGTTTTCGAAACTTGCAAATTCGAGCAATATGCCCACTTTTGCCACAGACAAAGCATCCATTGTTTTGTTGATTTTCCAAAGGGGGTCCTTGGTTAAAGTTTTTATGAAATCCTTTGTTGTGAGATTTTCCACTTTTTTTAAAAATCTTTTTGTGAGGCTGCATATAAGCATTCTTAGGAGACTGATTTTTGGGTTGGTTATGGTTACTCGCAGAAATATAATTTACCTTTGTGGAATGCCCAATACCTTCTTGTGTTAATAGTGCATCTTGGCCTCTAGCCTCCTCCTCCACACGGATGCGAGTGATCAAGGTCTCTAGGGACGTCTCTTTTTGCTTATGGCGCATCGTCTTTTGAAACCCTCCAAGACGGTGGTAATTTATCAATGATGCCTGCTACCACAAGATTGTCCCCAATCTTGATGCCTTCGGATGTCATCTCTGCCACTATCATCTGGAAATCTTGATCTTGCTCCACAACCGATTTTCCATCCACCATTTGAAAGCGAAAAAATCGGCTAGCTGCATACTTCTTTGCTCCTGCCTCTTCAGTATCATACTTGCTCTGTAAAGCTTTCCAGATTTTCTTGGCAGAAGAGTAAGTTGTATCATAGTAATCATAAAAGTGATCACCAAGGCAATTCAAGAGATAATACCGACACTTGTAATCATCTGTGTTGTACTTCTCCACCTGCTCTTGATGAGCTTCGTATTCTTCGTCGTTCATCTCGTCGACATTGACCTTGTTCGGATTTTTCCCGGTGAGAATGTAGGCAACCTTGAGAAGGCTAAGGTAGAAAAGAACTTTTCCTTTCCACCTCTTGAAATGGGCTCCCTTGAACCTGAAGGGCTTGTTGAGATCGCCAGTGCTGTCATTGGTCTTTTTTGGTGCTTGCTCCATGCTCTATATCTCCTTAAAATTGTTGGTGAAATTACCGCAGAATGTATATTCAATAAATACAGAACAATACCAGAATGGCTGAAGCGCGGGTATCTCGCTTTCTTTAAGGAGATATAGCCTCTGCGGTGGGTGAAACCCAAACAACCGATGCAGCAGACGATAACTATTCTCCCCTAGGATACATCAGCCCAACACTCAAGTTGTATGGCTCTCACACACTCTGCACCAGTGGTGTGAGCCCAAAGCTCCACCGAATAAAAACATCTTTCTTTGCCCGAAATAGTGAAAATAGTTTTTTCCCTTTGTCTTTTTTACTACTTCACTTACTTACCTTAGAAACACCTAAAGAAAACCATTATATAGGATCCTTAGGTAGAAACTCAATTAACTACGTATATGCATAACTTAACACATTAATAACACTTCAGTTAAAGACTTTACTCTAATGAATAGAACTCTAACGTTAATGATATTAGATTAATTAATATACTTCATTTAATATGAAAATGTAACAACATTAGTTATTGGTTAATGGTGGTAGGATGAACTAACCAACCCGAGGTTCACGACCTACCGATGATTAAAGAAAAGGTTCATGACCCACCATTTGGTTTAATTCAACCATCGAAAGGTCCATATTGAAACAAAGTTTTTTTTTTTTTAAACTCAGATGTTCGAGTCAGCTTACGCACAGCTTGACTAATTCTAGAGCCATATCACATTGAAACAAAGTTGTCTAATAAACAATTCGGCATAGCTTAGAAAACTAAATAAGGGTTGGATCTAGATCAGGAGATCTATTAAAGTTTTGAATAATCGTGGGGAATAAAGAAAAAGCTGTGGAAACTCCACCACCATGAAAAATAAAATTCTCTTTCAGCTTTAGGGAAAGCATAAAAAATAGAATAAATAAATGAAATCTGCCCCTCTTTTCACAGCAGAATGATGGCCCAAGGGAATATCTTATACTTTACGCTTAGGCACAGTTTATAATGGCTTTACTTTATGAATTTCAAGATTCTCAATTTTTATTTCAATAAATTTCGAGAAAAGAAAATTAGGAGGTTGAAGAAAGAGGAAGACCGAAGACCCACAGAAACCAAAGTACCAATTGCCCTAAGACCCAATAACCAAAGCAAACAAGTTTCCCTCTTTGCTTTTGTGCCGTGATTTCTTCTTTTCATGCTTTTTAATTGGTGCAACAAAAGAGTAATAAGGTATTTTAGATGGTATGGTGAAAATGATTTTCACGCCCTCTAACTATTTTCGTGCACGCTTTATTTGATATTTTTTAATATTAAAAGACAAGAATGTCCTTTCATTCACTAGTCGTTGGTAAACATGTTTTGTAAATGACGAACGTGCAAATGAGCACGAGGTGAGGACAAAAAAGAAGTGCATCGAGGTAAAAAGGGACTGTGAAAATACTCTCCTACAAGATTTTTTTTATTTAATATTTCTCCGTTTTTAGGCTCCGTTTGAAGTTAAAATGGAAGGAGAAGGGTAAGAAAACCTATATATGTAATTTCAATTTTATCATTAAAAAATTTCAAAGAACTCTATCTTCGCCATTTGACCTAATTTGATTTTCAAATTTTGCTTTATTAAAGCCCCAAGTATATATGTATTTTCACTAATTTCTCCTTCCATTTTACTTCTAAAGTTTTCTTAAGCTACCCTCTTTCACCTATTAATCTATTTTCTCCTTTTGCTTTCCCTAGAGTACCGTGTAAAGTTTTTGCCCCTACTAGAAGCAAAACCCATTTAATTCATTGATACTAACATTGTCTTATCAACCAATTAATAACTTGCCCCTACTAGTCAAATGAATTGCACAAATTTTTAGTTCCTTCATTAATCTCTATATTGTTCTCAAAAGGACAACCCTCGTGTATTGAAAATAATGGCATTAAAGAAGGAAGATAGGGTCCCCAGTTGGATTAATCACATTAAGAGCAATTAATGCACTCTTAAAATGGCTCCTAAGTGAGTATCCTAATATTTAGCAAATCATTTTCTTTAGTTGTGACTTTCAATGGGCTCCCCAAACATGCTTGCATGGCTCCTAACACCTTAATTTATTAAATTCAAGTAGCATCGTAGCTAGCTCTAAGTGGGACCCAAAGTCTTTAAATATTTTTTAGTATGAAATTTTCAAAAGATAAGGGTCTTCTTCGCACACACAAAATGTCGTGGCAGATCAAATCTCTCAAGGAATTAATCGTCATGCACAAAATAGAGAATGTTCTTACTAGTCCATTGAGTGCACATACACTCTTCATATTAACAAGCTCTTAGGAGTGAAATTTGGATCTCAGGAGCCATTTTGTAGAGGGTGATTTGAGCAAGGACACTGATTTTGATGCTTCAAAAATGTACGCAGGCGTTCTATTTTACACTGTATTCCAGTTATATTCAGTGTAAAATAGAGCGCCTGCGTACAAAAGTGGAACGCCAAAATCAATTTCCCTGAAGGAAGTTGAAACCGCTATTCATTAGGTGATGTGGAAGTGGGGGAGGTCCCTTTAGAGAGGCCAATGCAAGGGGGTAAACACACGCAGTTTCTTGGACCAAAATAAACGAGTACTGCTAGCCGTACCGACGGCCCCCACCGAAATCGTACCGACGGCCACCGGACGGCCGTCTCCGGTGGCCGTCGGTACGATTTCGGTGGGGGGCCGTCGGTATACATATCATTTTCGAAAATAAACCTCCCAACCACTTGTCATACACTACTACTACTATTTGCTCCTCAGGATGGATGGTGGCCTTGGCTCGTTTGGGCCCCACAAATTAAGTCACATATATCATCATTGGTAAAGGGGTTTTCTTTTTAAATTGCATCTTAGGAAGGGAAAAAAGCTCTTTCATGGAGTAATTGACCCGCAGGTAGTGCTATGCGTACAAGTGCGCATTTGTTCGTGTCGTGCGGGTCGGAACTTACCCGACAATGAATTTTGCTATCTTAACACTGTTATAGTTGCGGCCGCCGTTCACCGTGGCTTCGGTCGCCTGCTCTCCTGTCATCAGGTCACCAACTTCCTCGACCTTCCGGCACTAGGCAGGCATAACACTTTTTCCTTTCGAGCTAGGTAACATGGTTGGGTGGGATTTATAGGAAAGGCTGAATTACCGAATTAACTTGAAACGATCTAAGGCCTTGTTCCACTATATTTTTTGGTACTGTATTGGTAATAAACTTTTCTCATTGGAGGACAAAATCTTTTTAACGGTAGAACCGTGAATAGTTGTTTACGGAGCCACTCGCGACCGTCCAAAATTGTTCTGGACGGTCCGGATTTCAATGAAATTTTTCCTATAAAAAATTAAGAACTTGTTTACGGCAGAATCGTTAGGAGATTATTGTTACTAGCTATTGATGATAGTATTCAATTTGGGAAGGAGTTTTGTTGAGACCCAAACAAGGAGAATGATGATTAGGTGTGGTTCCTTGTAGTTGAATTTTCAACCCTTTTTTTTTTTTTTCCCCTTTCTTACCAGACAATGATGCTCTGCCACGTCGTCAAAAATTAAAAGAAGTGGAAGTTGCCCAAAAACATCATCCCTCAATGATGTTTTACAACGAGGTGGTGTCATTCAATTTGATGGCCTTTCTAAATTACTCCTCCTTCCAGAAGGCCGGTCCTAAAAATAAAAAATAAACAAAACTTTGCAATTCTTTAATAAAATGTTAAAATATTTCTGTGTTGTTTTTAACTAGTTCTTGACTTTGGCTCCGTTCCATAACTGAAAATAAGTACTTACTCCCTCCGTTCTATATTGAGAGTCTACCACGAAAAGTCATGTCATTTTTCAAATAAAAAAATCAACTACTTCCGTGTATAATTTTTTGATTTTTTTTGCACCAAATTAAAGTACTAATTGAGATCTTTAATACAGTGCGGAAAAATTTGAAAAATTATACACAGAAGTAGTTGATTTTTTGATTTGAAAAAATGACAAGAAAGAGAAAGTGGGACTCTCGATATGGAACGGAGGGAGTATTTTTTAAGAAGGCAAATTTAAGCTCAAAAATAATGTGTTTACGCAAATAATTTTTCAAGCAAGATGGATCTTATTTGATATATCTCTTATCGAGATCTTTTATACGGTGTAAAATAAATAAAAAAATAAATTGTTATTTACATTATTTTTGAGTTTGAAAATGTGAAATAAGTATTTATTTTTTAAGAAGGTATTCTGGAACGGAACCTTAGTCCCACATAAATTAAATTACCAGAAAAGCAAAACGCGCACGGTATGATCACTAGCTAAACTCTAGCAGTACGGAGTATATGTTTTGTGCATGTTACTGTATTGGTAAAGTAGCCCAGTGGAAAAGGGAAAATCTATGGTGTCCACTTGCAAATCGGGGACACCATCTAAAAGACTATCGATAAAATGAAATGATGTAGTACTGATATTTCTATCTAAATGAGATAAGGATGTTGAATGTAGAGAGAAGTATGACAATTGACAACTTTACGATTTCTTTTTCTTTTTTTTTCCAATCGGTAATAGGTGGTTATTCGTATTGCAGCATCAAAGAAACATCGAGGGAGGCAAAATAAAGTACTCCCTCCGTTCCTTTTTAAATGTCCTGCTTCGTAACTCCAACTTATTAAAAAGACATCATCATTATACCTTTCACATCAACTTTTTCCTCCACTTTCCCTACTTACCCATCATCATTACACTTTTACTCACTAACTTTTCAAAATGGAATCTACTTTTAGGGACAAAATAGACAATTCACCAACTTTTACCCACTAACTTTACAAAATGGACATTTATTAAGGGACAGCCCAAAATGAAATACTGGACTGTAATAGAGGGACGGAGGGAGTATGAGTTAAAAAAAAAAAACACGTGAGAGAACTATACCGGTTTTCGAGATCAGGGCTATCAACCACGTACTTCAGCTATCTCTCTGATTAGGGAATTTTTCCTTTTATTCCTCCGAGGAACTTTAAGAACTCTGGATAGTTCTTTGAATAGTGTATGGACTTGCCAATGAGGAAATTAAGTATATATTATCACTACAAATCCTACCAAAACGATTTGCTTAATCAACCTAATGGTTGGCTTGCCCAATCTTGAATGAGCTTCTAAGGAGCTATTGCCCTATTAACTTGAATTTTACTACAGCTATATTTTTGTTTAACGAACTCTACAAACTGAACAGTTCAGATTGTAATAGTAGTATCACGATGGAACGTACCAAAACACATTACCCTCACAGTTTATCAACAGAGAAAAACATTCCCACCAAATCGGTCCAATTTTTTATCCTATCACCCACTTGTGGTTATAGATTCTTGGGTTCGGTCCCCTTCTTCTTTGTACTTTGATAGACAACTTTTCTGATACCGACCTATTAAGTCATTTTCTTCTTTTTTTACACGACGATAGAATGTTAAAGAGTTACTAGTTAATTACAACGGGAGTCGAATACCTTTTCCATGAGAACTCGAACTCAACATCCCTCCGTTAGAAAGGAGAGTACGTAACGAACCAATCACACCAGCTGTGGTGTTCTATTTGTTAAGTCATTTGAGGTGTAAAATTTTTGAAGTCGCAGAACGGCAATTTTTAGTTGATAAAATCCCTCTCATAGACTTTTGAAAGTATCTTGTAGACTTGTACTTCATTGTAATGGTTTGGTGAAAGGCTTATCTCCTTGTTTCTAGTGTTACGCATTACTATATATTATTAGAAAAATGAAGTACCAGTTGGATAACAAAAAGAAATAAAAATTACTAGGAAATGATACCATCCACGAAAGGGAAGATTGTTCCAGAGTGCAATTATATCCATCACTTCACCCTAACCTCAATTATGAGTGGTGTAAGCCCACTAATAAGACATCTTGACAAACCAATGTGATTATGTAGTCAATGATATCATAAATTTAGAAATGGGATCTGCCGCCACCGTAGAATGATTGGAACTAGTTTAGTTGGTCACCCTTTTATATTCTTAATTAAGTTAAGAGACCGGGTGAAATATTCCAACTAAATGTAAACATTAATCATCATCTTCTAATCATAGAGCTAGAGCTAGCTTTTTCTTGATCGGGTGTATTTATGTATCTTTCTTAGTTTTGACTATCTCCAAGATTCTTGTTTATCGGGTCCGATTTTTAATTTGGTCATTGTGGGAGCTCACGTGATTGATGTTGCGTCATATTCTTGTAATATACATGAATTTAATTCACAAACCAATGAGTTTATTTTAGTTAACGGCATCCATCATCGTCGAATGATTGGAACTAGTTTAATTGGTCATCCTTATATACTCTTAATTAAGAGATCAGGGTGAAATCTAAACCAAAGATAAACATGGTTGATATTGCATCATATTCTTGTGACTCTCGTAAGATACCGAAGAGGAAAAAAAAGAAGTAAAAGAATGATAAGAACAACTCAACCACAATAATTTGTAAACCAAGTTTAAATTTGTGTTTGTGTTAACTTGTAAACCAAGTTTAATTTTTTGTTTGTGTTAATTTAGCATTTTTAATTTTGTCGGAAAAATCATAGAGTTAAACAAGGATATGATATAGATATACAGGTCAAACCTCTATTTGGGCACCAGGTGGTTGGGTCAATAAATAAACACTTATCTTCAGATGACGCATCGCTCCATGTTTAAGTTCAAAAGATCTTTTTAGCTATTTGTCGCACGCGATGGAATATTATCTTCAGATGACTCCGTGGTGCTAATGACAATACTCTCTCGCAAATGGACTTCGGGTTGGTGTTGTACAATAAGGTGCGCACATTTGAGTCGTCGAATCGTGCATTCGACGGTTTGGATTTTATCTCGACAACTAACGATCGAGAGCTGTTCATTACTGTGATGAGATCCGAGCCGTCGGATGCACGATTCGACAACTCGGAGGTGCGCATCACGGTGCTGCGTACACCACCGCACAACACCATCCTCCAATTGCTGGCAACTACCTATATGCATATTCATTTGAGAAATGCTAAAAACATAATTTTAAAATACAACTCCAGATGCAACTGGGTCAGCAGCGACCAACATAAATTTAAAAATACAACCCCAGATACAACTGGGTCAGCGTCCGTTCGATGCACATGAGTCCACAAACATAGAGCAGTTTCGGACACAATTGTGTTTGAAGCCTGTTATAGGTACCGACAGGCACGTGGGGCCCACTCTGGGTCCCGCACAGATGATCTAAATCTTCCATTTTTCATTCAAATACAGGATCTTGAAATCTGGATGAAAAATCGAAGATTGGATCGAGCACCTACACATATCGGATTGACCTGATTACTCACGTGGCCATTCGGTTTTTTTAAAAAAAAATAATTATTAAACGGCTCGGATCATCTGTGTAAGACCCGGAGTAAACCCCGCGTGCCTGTCGATACACTCATCACCGGTTCCTTTTCGATTGTGTCTTAAAATTATGTGCATATACTTTCGTATTCATCTATGTACTAGAAAAAATCGCAACGTGTGAAGATGTACATAAAGATCGAATAAAAAAGGTTCCAGCTGGCCTGGTTAAAACAGATGCCGTAGATTGAAGTTGAAGCTTCAGTATTTTTGTAATCCAATCAAGGGTTTTGGCCCATTATTTGTGAAGAGTCGGGCGAAGTTGCAGAATGGCCTGCGTACCATTTGGGCTATTGCAATCATAATTAATCCAAACTCGACCTTACTAAGAGCAGTGTTATCCATACCGACGGATAGCATACTGAAACTGTACCGACAGTCGTGCCGGGTCATTTCTGGTTACTGGACGATCGATCCGAGCCGTCAAAAAATTCTATAAAAAAAAAAATGAGAGGGGCCGCGTGAGAATCAACATAATCCGATGTGTGTAGAGTTCTTGATCCAAACACCCTATTTTTTGTGTATTTATCTAAACACCCTATTTTCCGTTGATTCTTACGCGGCCCCCCTCGTTTTTTTTTTTATAGATTTTTTGGACGGCTCGAATCGGCCGTCCAGTGACCGGAGATGGCCCGATGCGGTCGTCGGTACAATTTCGGTATGGAGACCGTCGGTCCCTATAGCTTTATTGACCTTACTAAATGTTACTACTAATGAACTCTTTTTCATTTTGCCACAAAAGTTTTGAATTTTTATCTATAGAAATGCGTTGTTATTAATTTCTCCATTGCGGCCGCAGTGCCCGACTTTGCGGTCGCGCTATATGAGTTCGCGGCCATACTGTCCACGTTTGCGGCCACACTAACTGACTTTGTGTTCAGGTTGTCTATGATTGCGGCAAATATACGGCGTCCTGTGAGTTCAAACAAGAAATACTCCCTTCATCCCTTAAATTCCTTATGAAATTATGTGCGATTTTCAGGTTCAAAAATAATGTACTTATCGATATAATTTTTTTTGCAATATGAATCTTGTTTGATAAATCTCAAGGATTTAATTTTCACCCTTTACTTAAGAAAGTGAAGATTACTCTCTTTCCTATTAGTTAAAATGATATGGATTCCACCACAAAGTGATGTCATATTTACCAAGAAAATGTATTGCAGGGTGAGAGCTACATCATTTCAACCAATAAGAAGGAGGGTAATGTTTACACAAAATTGCACTCATCTTTTGAATCGTGCAAAAAAGATCAAAAAATTATTTTAGTTAATACATTATTTTTAAACTTGAAAATTACACGTAATTTCATAGAGAACCAACTTTATGAGATGGAAGGAGAGAAATACATTACGACTGTACAAATCTCTACCGATAATAGAAGGAACGATCTTGCGAATCTCCGCTCATTAAATAGAGGATAATAAATCGGAAATTCTAATCGCAAGGAAGAGAGGATAATAAATCGAAAATTCTAATCGCAATGAAGATTTGCAGGGAATCACGCAAGGAAAAATACGTTTGGGTCTATTCCGGGTCCCACAAAAATCTAAAAAAATATCTATAAATTTTTTAATATTATTTTATGGGGTCCTGTAAAAAATCAGTTCCAACGAATATCGGTAAGTATTACTTTTGGATTCGTAGAGGCAGTTCGCCCCTACGAATCCAAAAGTAATACTTACTGATGTAGCTAATTTTTTATAGAGCCCTATAAAATAATATTTAAAATTTTATGAATATTTTTTTAGACTTTTGTGGGACCCAAAATGAGTCCAAACACATTTTTCCTTGCGTGATTTCCTCCAAATCTTCCTTACGAATAGCAGGGCTACTCTTAAAACAGAAAGTCTATGGGTACAGAAATTTGGTACAGATTTTGTACATAGATTTTTTGTGGGGCCCATTACAGGTCCCACACAAATGATCCGAGCTGATCAGTAAATGTAAAATATTTTTTCAAAGGCTCGTGCAAAAGTTCAGCTCAATCCAATACTTATAGGTATTCAATTCAATCATCTAATTTTTCATCTAGATTTCAGGATATGAAAAAGTTAGATGTTGGATCGAATATTTATAAGTATCGGATTGAGCTGAATTTTTTTTGAGGGCCCTTGAAAAAATGTTTTACATTTAATGATCGGCTCGGATCATTTGTATGGGACCCGTAGTGAACCCCACAAAAAATCTATGTACAAAATCTGTACCAAATTTCTGTACCCATAGACTTTCTGCCTCTTCAACACGTTTGGATATCAAAATACTCCTATTCCGAGTGAAATCCGGACAGGGGCCTGTCCCAGTGCTCGGAGCCGTTGATCTCGCAAATCAACGGCTGAGATCTACCGAACACTTTTTGGTCCAAAACGACGTCGTTTTAGCTCGACAGATCTCAATCGTTGATTTACGAAATCAACGACTCCGAGCACTGGGACAGACCCTTGTCCGGATTTCACTCGGACAGGGGATCCTCGGTGATTTGGGATCAATACACTGATATATTATCTCCGCCTCCGCCCAATGGGTGCGGAGTTTAGCGTTTTCCTTAGCACAAGCCACGACGTGAGAAGTGAGAACCCCGCGCGCACGAAAGAGACAGAGATCGAGAGAGAGAGAGAGAGAGCTGGGGACCTGTGTCGGGTCGGGGATTGTGTAGAGAAAGATCGAGTGGATAGATTATTAGAGAGAGATGGTGCATCATCTTCTGGTTGTAGGGTCGTCACCGCTTCTCCTCCAGTCACATTCTCCCCATATCCCTAGGTACTCCAATCGCTACCTCCATTCTACTACTAGTATTTTTCTTGCATTTTAGTAGTTCTCTATTTGGTTTTCCTGAATCTTTAGATTTATAGTTTTACTATTTCTGTCTTATTAGTTTACTTTTAGTAGGAAAACTGAAAAGCTTTTAGATCGACTAAATGAAATAGGTGGTGCAGTGAGCAGAATTACCGATGGGCTGCTAAACCAACTAAGCTACTAGAGTTCGAGCTCGTGTTTGTTACATAAACAAACCGAACCAAACTAAACTGAGCCTTATGCTCCAATCAGTTGGGATCGGCAAGCTACTATTGGCTCGTTAAGATTTTAATCCAAGCTCGAACAAGCTACTATTGGCTCGTTTGGCTTCTGATGTATGAAAAAATTCAAGCTACTTGAGATCGTCTCATGTTTGGCTTTGATTAAAGCTTGTTTGGGATTGGTTCGTCTCATAAAGAAACTAAGTTCAAGCATACTTTTGAAGCTTGTTAAGCTTTCAAACTTAGCTTGAATAACTACTTATTTGGCTCATTTGGTTCCTTTATCACCCCTTATTACCGGGTAGAGTGGGAAGAGTTAGGAGATTAGGGTTGGAGATTAAATTCAACATGTGTGATGTGTTCCTGTCTATGTAGCACCAACACCTCTAGAGGTCGAGGTGTCGCCATGTCCGACACGGGGACACGGCGGGATACTTGTCCGACACGCCACGTGTAGGGCTGCAAACGAGCCGAGCCGAGCCGAGTTTTACTGTGTTCAAGCTTGTTTATTAAGTTTTTAACGAACCTGAGCTCGAGCTCGAGCTCAGTGAAAACTTAACGAGTCGAGCTCGAGCCGAGCAGGCCTTGGCTTGACTCGAGCTCGAGCTTGTTCACGAGCCTTAACGTACCAATGAAAAATGTATAAATATCCTTGCATAGGCCTAATACAACCAAAATTATTTTGATTGTGAAGGTATATATTTTTCATTTTCTTATACTCTACATGAAAATAATCTTAATTTTAGAATAATAATAACATGTAATATGTTTTTGTAAGAATTCTACATCAGGGTATTAAAATGCTAATGTTAATTGTAGTAATTAATGTAAAAAGTCTACTAACCCCGGTTCGCGAGCCAACTCGAGCCGAGCTTATCCTAGCTCGAGCTCGGCTCGTTTACAAAACGAGCTGAAAAAATCGGCTCGAGCTCGTTCATTTAACTTCCGAGCCGAGCTTGAACGAGCTATTAACGAGCCGAGCTGCGAGCCGCTCGCGAGCGGCTCGGTTCGTTTGCAGCCCTAGCCACGTGGCGTGTCCAATTATTTAACTTTTTTAGGGGGACACTTCTGGGACATGGCGGGGGTGTAAGTGTATTTTTTTAAAGTTTTTTTTAGGGTAAGTGGGTAACTATGTTATTGCTGAAATGTTTTGGGTTTAGTTAACCTATAAAAAAAAGTCCCGAAGGGAAGAAACTCTAACATCACATTCCTCTCATCCATTTCGTTATGTTTACATTTTGCAATTTAAACTTGAAAAAATATACACACACATTTATATATGTACAAGTGGCATGTCCCTGCCGTGTCCATATCCCCATTTTTTTAGAATTTCTGTGTCCCTGGTCCGTGTCCGTATCCGTATCCGTGTCTATGCTAGGTAGGTTCCTGTTAAGCAAATTGAAAACTGGAACTTGTCACTTGGAAGTTTGTCCTTTTGGGCTTCGATGTGGGCAACAAGTCTCAATTGTAGTGGCAAGTCTTGAGAAAAATTGAAACAGGTGTAGTTTTCCTTGAAAAATTGTTCGGCTATGAATTTTCACTGAGCGAGAGTGACAAAATTCTGGTGGATTTCATGAGTTTAAAACCATGTCCGTATTCTATTTCCTCTTGTCATATTGCGTATAACTGCAAGGGAGCGTATTTGGTATTAGACCTCATGTGCAAAACATGGGTCCTTGAACATCGATAAGGTGACAAAGAAACACACACAAGTGTTGGAGGGGAACTAGAGGGGCACAACCCAATTGGAATTATTCTGACTATCAGATGATTCTGGACATTCATAGAGTAACATTTCGTAAGATACTGAAAAGGACGAAAGGAAAGAAAGCAATCTTTGAAATTACAGAGCAGAAATGTTTACCCATGATTTGTTGTTCATCCTAAATTAGCTCCATTTGGATCTTTGAACTTATACGAAATGTGGAGTTCGGTTGCAATTAACACGCAGTTTATGGATTCCTTTATCATTCTCTTATCAATATTCATAACATTCATATTAGGAAAAATCAGCTTCCTCCCATAACTTGCCCCATGCAGTTCAAAAAAAGAAAAAAACATAACTTGACCCATCATATTGTAGTCTTCCCTGTGAAGTTCAGAATTCCCATTTAAGAATTCAAATCGGAGCCTCTTTGGGTACTTCAATCTCCATTTTCTCTTGTAGTACATCACGTATAATTTAAATGGCATCACTTTTTTTTGTCTTTATAGGGGAATCTCAGGGCATATAACGATAAAATGCTCATTTGAGCAGCATATATCAAGCAGGGCTATGACCAGACATGTATTATCAGGGCTTGCTGCTTCATTTATCTTTCTTTCTCAGACAAGTCAGGTTAGTGCTTGATGTTTTTCAGCAAACCAAACCATATCAATTATCTTTCAAATATTCTGATATGATACCGTCCCAAGGACTCTGAAATCTCGTCAGCATTGCCCTCTGCAGAAATAAGGTGCAGATGTAGGACCAATCATCAATATATCTGGTCTCTGTGACAAGAATCACTTCTATCTAATTGTCCTGACAACATTTAGTTAAAACCTTACGTTTCTTGCCCGGCAAAGGAGAAGTTTGTTTAGGTGTAGTTTTTGCCTTTTTGGTGTTGATGTCCTTGGGTGTTTAGGCTTTTTCCTTGACGAATTAAATGTCACTTCTGGAGTGATACGTGCATATGGTCTCTTACACTGCAGATCGAATAGTTATCTTTCAGTGTGTATGAGAAATAACTTGAAGTCTCATGCAACACTGAAGGAGGTAGATGATACGAGTTATTGAATAACAATGTTATCCTTAAATGTACCCTGTTACGAAAACCGCCCTTGATGTTCTTGACAGGCTGTTGCGGGAGATATTTCTACTCACCATAATTTTTGCCAGCTTGCTAGAGCCGCAGATAGTATGCGGGCTTTTCCACTTGATGAGGGGTCTGATGGAGGAAGCGAGAAGAAGATGATGATGATGATGAGAGCTATGACAGCAAATAATTTTGATCCCATCAGATATTCTGGTAGATGGTTTGAAGTAGCTTCACTCAAAGGTGGCTTTGCTGGACAAGGTCAAGAAGATTGCCACTGTACCCAGGTAAAGTTCAAAGCGTAGATATGTCTGCACTTGTAGGGATGGCAATCTCCCTAACCGATGGACACCCGAACCGATCTGCAGCGATCTTGCAGTTGTTACCTTATTTTTTAACTGCGGGTTTGGTTTTCATTTTTTATTTTAAGAAAAAAGGCAAGTTTCGGTTTGGGTTTGGTTTACACAATACCTTCACCGAACCCCTAACCCGACCTGTAGTATATATGTACATAAATATTCTCGTACATGTAGATATATACGTACACATGTCACCTAGTATTGATATATACATTCACACAACCGGGTTCGGGAAAAAATTGAATCAGACAGATCCACATCGGGTACGGGTACGGTCTAGGTGAAAAAAAACTAGTCGGGTTTCCGTTCAGTATGATTTTTACATTTCGGATCAGGTTTGTCAAAAACACAGGCCGAATTGGCACATTGCCCCTATGTACTTGTGATGAAAATTTTTCTTTTTAGAGATTGCTGTGTCAAAAACACAGACTAGTAAGTATGGATTGAGTACTAACCCATCCAAACTGGCCTTGAATGAAGTCTGCAACTGCACAGCCTTGGAATACTGTTAACCTTTTGGGTGAACGCAATCAACGCATGAACGTAATTTAATAGACATTCAGTCCATTTACTGCAGTAATGAACTTCCTGGTTGCTGAATCAGGGATGTTAGGCTCCACTGCATACAACTCGCAACCAATTATCTGGTCCACTGCTACCTATAAATTTTCGTGGATACAATATGACTGGTACTCGTAGAGGCATTTCTAATTGCTATGTGATGCATGGTTCTTTGAGAAGCAATGCTTGTGCTTCTGACAGTCTAATATACCAGTTCTTTTTTGGTTGCAGGGCGTATATACATTTGACATGAATGCACCTTCTATCCAGGTTGACACCTTCTGTGTGCATGGGGGTCCTGACGGATACATTACAGGTATAAGGGGAAAGGTACAATGCCTTCCAGAGGAAGATGTGGAGAAGAACGAAACTGAACTGGAAAAGCAAGAGATGATCAAAGAAAAGTGTTACCTTCGTTTTCCTACTTTGCCATTCATCCCCAAGGAGCCTTATGATGTGATTGCGACTGATTATGACAATTTCGCACTTGTTTCTGGTGCAAAAGACAGAAGCTTTGTTCAGGTAAGTACACATTCTTGTGGGATGGTTAGCCTCCTTTACCTGGTGCTCTCCTTAGTGTTTTTATCCAATTGATGTTGAGCTCCGTCATTTAGTGTTTGGTTACTTTACGTGGGTTTTGGTTCGATCCAATTCAAACTTTTTTCTTTTTGTTGGTTAATAGGCAACAAATGTTGGATTTTACCCATTGAATGAGAGAAGCCCGGTTTGAGAGTGACCCCGGGCCCCAAGGTCAAGATCTCAGCCACCAACAGCTGAGATTTGGCCGTCGTTCGCGACTTTCTGTCACCCCCGCGTGACTGGCCTTTAATGGCCGTTTGGACTATTTCATTTTTTTCTTCCCGTTTCTGACTATATATATGTACATTGTAGGGAGAGGGCAGAAGGTGTGGCGAGATAGAGAGGGACAGAGAGTCCAGAGAGCTGGGTCAGAGAGACGTTTTCATGATTAGTACTTGTTTGAATATAGAGAAATCCGACTTTTCCTGTCAATACGTGTGTTGTGTTGGTTTGAATCCTGGAGCATGACAACAAAACATCGAACACTACTCCTGAGGTAATATAATAAGATCTTACTCAAGTTATTAGGACTATAACTGGCAGATCCAATCAAATATATATTTCCTTGTTTTTACCTGCCATCGCTAACGGCCAAGTGGATGACTTGTGTCAAAGCCTGAGAGCACATGACCTTTTACCGGTCGAAAATCAACCTCCCCTATAATTGTCATCAGAAAAGCTAAAGAGAAAAAAGCCTTCAAGCTATGAGTCTTGCAGAAATATGAACTTGGTTTTTGTCATCAGTTGATTTCTGGACTTTAAGCCGAGGTTTGCTTTCTCGAATGCACAGAATAATCATTGTCTTTTTTATCTTTGCACTCCAGATAAATAACCGTATATGTGAATTGTGGTATTTTCCCTCAACAGAACCACTTCAAAACATTCTGTAGCTGACTCTGACTTTCTTTCAGAGTTTTACCATCACCAAACTATATTTTTGTTGCCGCTTTGTTTTGTGGGAAACTGTTTTTGTTTCAATCATGTTGGAACCTTTACGTATGAAAGTTCAATACTCATTCTTATTGCGCCTTAGCTGTGCAACAGTTGTATATTATGTTCTATATGTGGATAACCAATTGAATTAGATATCGTCGGGGTATGTATTCAGATCTACTCGAGGAAACCTGATCCTGGACCGGAATTCACAGAGAAGTACAAAGATTACTTAGCAAACTTCGGTTATGACGCAAGCAAAATCACGGACACTCCACAAGACTGTGAAGTGATGTCCGATAGCCAGTTAGCTGCAATGATGTCGTTGAATGGTATGCTACAGGCTCTTACAAACCAATTCCCTGATCTGGGTTTAAAATCCGCTGTTCAGTTCAATCCGTTTACCAGTGTAATCGGCACACTGAAGAAGCTTGTTGAGCTATACTTCAAGCAATGATCGAGCTTTACTGATTGGGATTGTGCTTTTTTAGTAAGCTATAGAGCTGCTGTAAGATACAATTATAGAATGATATTTGGTATCCATACTTTTCAGTTATATAAACCAAACTCGTTGAAGAATTGTCTCCACTATTTGGCTCAGCTAAAAGGCAGTGTATAACTGATTGTATAGTATTTTTTTCCTTGTGCAACAAATTTTTGCTCAATACATTACAATTATCTTACATTGATTTTAAGTTTATAGGTCTCCTTCAAATGTTCCTTTCGGCTTTGAAATGTGCTTCAAATTTCATCTTGGTATCCCAAATTCTCAAGGTTTGCTCAGTAAGAATTTCCACACTTGATATGCAACTAAAAATTTTAGAACTCTTAAGTCTCTTATTGGGCATCGTTGGAACACACACACACACACAAAACAAACACCAAGTATGCACAAAGCAGAGTTTCCTTCAACAAAACGGTTACGAATAACAATCATGACACAAAATGCACACACATACACTCACATAGGTGGGCGCGCTAGCATGATTGGAATATGAAAACTCTAATGATGCACACAGATTACTTAACAAAGAATTTTGTTAAATAGAACAGAATCATAGAAAATTGCATTGAAGAAAATTTCAGGTGAAAATGTAGTGGATGAATAAACAACAGCCATAAATACTTTGGCAAGTATTTCAAGAGTCAGAAGAAGCACAACATTTCTACCCAATATTCTTCACTTGTTCCCCTACTATTCCTCTTCTTCCACTGCATTGTCCATCCATTTAAGAAAACTAGTGCGATGCCGACGCGCGTAGCGCGTCGGTACGACTTAATAGACAGTTGAATGCTTTGCTTAAAGGCATTGTGTAGACAGTGTTTGATCTGATTATAAGTCTTGTGTATCAAGTGTTTGATAGATTTATAGACATGATGCAGCGATGCAGTATTCGTATTCCAGAACAACATGTTGAGTGTGAGTGATATTGTTATTTTTTGTGTTATTTCTCAAATATAGTAACGAATCGTAGTGTAGAGATGGTGTGAAGGGATTGTTGCGGGCTAGGTGATGAGAAGTTATGTACTATAGCAAGCCTCATAAGGTGGAGTGAATCATTTACAAAACATGATGTTTGCAAGGAAGCACTGTTGTGTGTTTTTTACAATGCTGAACATATTGGATCTGTTCGACATTTTGAGAATCAAAAATCAGAACATGCAAGCGTCTACCATCCATGTCGAAAATGAAGACGATCGATGATTTTCCTAACGTGTGAGTATTTAGGAATTCAAACCATTTTGGTCCTTCTAAGCTTCCTGTTTTGCAATTAGCAGGCCATGCCCTTGTTCCAGAAGTGAGAAAGAGCTATTCAACGCCATATTCCATCAAATAGTCATAAAAATTGTAGGGAAGGTATTGCAAACACATGCAATGAGGTGAGAGGTTGATTGACAGTACACAATAAGATCAAATTGTTGATACTCCCTCCGTCCCTTTATTACAGTCCAGTATTCCATTTTGGGCTGTCCTTTAATAAGTGTCCATTTTATAAAGTTAGTGGGTAAAAGTTGGTGAATTGTCTATTTTGTTCCTAAAAGTAGATTTCATTTTGAAAAGTTAGTGAGTAAAAGTGCAATGATGATGGGTAAGTAGGGAAAGTAGAGGAAAAAGTTGATGTGAAAGGTATAATGATGATGTCTTTTTAATAAGTTGGAGTTACGAAGCAGGACATTTAAAAAGGGACAGAGGGAGGAGTTGTTTTGAGGAAATTTCACTAACCATTTTTTGCAAGTCAAATGGCACCAATTACTTGCAGAATTGGAAGTGAGGGTCTAGATCTCTCAGGGTCATTGGATTAATCGATGTTCGAATTATATCTGTACCATGAAGGAATGTGCTCAAATTAATAATGTGTGTGTACAATGCATGCATAATAGCAGAAGGAGATACTTACACAAATCCACTTCGTACAACTTCGGCGTTGGATCCCAATCTAGATCAAGAGTGGGCATGCATGAAAGGCTTGTATTCTCCCTCATCAATTTCCTTAGGATGTGTCCCGAATACGTGCAGATCAAAGATTGCGTGGCCAATGTAACTCACGATTCATATATGAGTTGCTTCGTTCGACCATGATATATTTTTTTCCTTAGTCATCGCATCGTGTGATATTTATCTATAATATTTGTTCTTGATCAGAACAAAATAAGGAATTATGTGAACATGCATGTTCTCCATTAGATCACCACCATTCAATCGATCTCTGGGATACTGAGGAAGGCGAACAAGTTAGAGATGGAGCTTGAAAAAATCACTGCAAGAGAGAGGAAGATGAAGATATGTCTTGCTTCAAGTTGGATTATTTTTGCAGCTGTTGTGTTTGGGAGCAAAATCTGCTCATTTTGAACAAAGACTAAGACTTTGTTCATTTCGGATTGGCTAGGTGTGAGTGGTTGTGGTATGTGTAGGTGTGTGTGGTTGTGGTATGTGTATGCTTTTTTTGGATTGATGCCCCAATATGGGATAAAATATAATGTGTCTGTAATTTAGTAATGCAAATGGTGTTGTAGTTAATGGGAAATTATTGTTATGTCCTGATCAATATGTTTTCCATTCACCTGCCATTCATTTCCCATTCGAAGGAAGAAAAAATTGGGATTGTCATGAACAAAATATGGTACGTACCAGGCATTTAACACAATACATTCTCTTCGATCACCACCAGATTATCTGACGAGGACGTTGTTCTCCAGTTTATCTTGGATAACTCTCCTAGTTTTCAAGATTTTGCATCTGTTTGAGATTATGCAGTATTTAAGCCTCGTGCACGTGCACGCACACGCGAGAGAGTCCCCGAGTCCGAGTCTGAAAGTCCGGACTCTTCGAAGTACTTTGCCCACAGATCTCGATGTACTCGATTTCAATGGAGTTAGACTTTGTATATTGCACCTTTAACACAGCGGTGGCGGTGGTAAATAGTGTGGAGCCTCTCCTACAATCAAGACTTTCAGTTCACTTCAGGCCCCTTCCCAAGGCTTCCTCGTTTAGGGGGAGCACCCATTATCGCAAGGGGCAAAATTCAACCTTGTCTTTTACTTGAAGAAGAGCAAGCTGAAAGCGAAAGGTTGACTATTTGGCCCTCTGTGGTGACATAAGTCAAGAAGAATATCTAGTGTGAGGCCTAAAAGACATGTCATGACCCAGAAATTGCCATTACCAACTATTCAGGCACAGATTGTTGCACTAACATCTAAAACAAAAGGCCATTTGCAAACCAAATATAAGCTATTACTACCCTTAACAAGAAACCACTATCATTTGAAGTCATTACAAACTCTCAATGCCTTACCAACTACCAAATGTTTTCAACTACAAGTCAACATCCAAAACAAATTTCAACTACCTAATACTACCATGAAGAACACAGATTACAACTTCAACATTTGGACCACTTTAGCTTTATAAAAAACTGTCTCTTTACATTATATTTACCCAAAAACTGCCACATTTGTTATTCACTTCCCCTTTGTAGCATTGTTAGAAGAAGCAGCTCTCTTGAAACTTGACAGATATACATTAATTCCCCTCCACGTCATTGCATGCATCTTGTTGGTTGAGTTATTGACAGATACCTACACATGAAGCAATAAGTCTTAAAATCCCACTTTTATAAAGGGCAATTTAAAGTCACAAACTGATGGAAAGAGATGTGGTCAAACTTACACAATGTCCAATCTTTGGCTGGGTATCACCTGCCATGTTTGTTCTCACACTACTATCAAGTACCAACATGACCCTGAAATTTATGGCACGAAGGTGTTAAAAAGCAACCTGCCAAAGTAACATACAACAACAAAGGTTTAATTAAACAATACTTACATTTAATGCACCTTGTGAACCATGGAAGCAATTGACACCTGTTGAATGTTAGACAGAACAAATTTTCTTACACTTTGAAATTGCAGAATTAGGTGTTAAACACATAAACTCAACAGTTGAATGTTAGACATAACAAAATTTTTTTTTAAACTTATTGTTGGGACACTGAATGCATTTGTTGGTAAAATTGAATGGTGCACTTGCTGGTCCACTTCTTGGGACATGTTCTGCAGCACTTGTTGGGACATTTCTTCGTCACTTTCGTTGAACCCTCCCCCTCATTTGATTCCTTCTTGCATCCTCTGTTATTATGTCCTGTTTTCCTACAGAAAGAGCAGGTCATCTTGACTCCTATCCTGCTCAACTTAGTAGGTTCAGTTCTGCCCTCCTCCTTTGGCTCCCTTTTCATAACCTTCTCAGGCCTACCGGCTCAACTTAGCAGGTTCAGTTTAACCTAGCTTGTTATGTTATTCTTGTAATCACTTGAGATATGCAATCAAACAAATTCTTCTCTTTGCAAAAGTATTAGTTAGTTCTCATCATCACTTAAGCATCTGGGTAGTTGCCCAAATTTGTCCTAAATCAAATGCCAACGTGTCAGTTTGTTTCAACTCGAAGCACCTCTAGTATCCTCTAAGCTTACTGCTAAATGCTCGATAGCCACCAGTTTGTGACCTTGGACGATGGGTGGACTGGGGGCTGTGTCCTGGAAATCGTAATTCCATTAGTAAATATAAATGAACAAAGAGCCAAAAGACATGTTGAAAGAAATATAAATGAACTAAAACAAAGAGTCAAAAGCATGAATAGCACAGTAAGAAAATTATATACAACTTCAATCACATATTTTTCATTTACAAGAACAGAGTCAAACGCACTTACCGTTTGATTAGGCGGATGTCATGGTGTTTCAGATCAGCTATTGAACCAAACCAAACAAACGAAATCCACTGCGTTCTGACCAAAATAGGGCCCCCAAATAGGGCAAATCCCTGGGGGAATTTCAAGTTTTACATGTACAAATCTACGAAACCACACTTTTTACAGAATACATATATTCTGAAGAGTAAGCGATTATACCTTTCGTCGCTGAGGAACATGGCTCTGTCTCTCATTTTCAGTATCCCAACACCGAGCGCACCTAGGGTTTCGCGGGGACCACAATAACGCAATTGACACAATCTTACGTACTAATAAAACAAAAGTAATCCCAGGTTTGTTCAAATAACTTGTTTATGGTGTGACTTATTCAGTAATAGCTAATCAACTAAAAACATACCATGCTTTCTTGCCTATCCTATGACTTCATAGATGGATGTGGAGATAAAAAATGTTCTTAGAAGATAAGATCTCTACATTTTTAGAAAATTCACAGACACTGGCCCCGAAAATCTTGTTTTCAACAAAAGATTCTCAACGGGCTTGATTTTTGAAATGTTATCAATTTTTAGAGAGAAATCATGCTTAAAACATTAAAAAACAGAAATGAGGCTATATGTTTCTTTCGGTATCTACCTGTAATTTCTGGCCCTGCAGCATCTCAGCTTCAAGCTCATCAAAAGACTTTTCCCGCCATTCCGAGCAAGCATCTGCACATATATTTCCTATTTCTTCCCCCTACTGTCAAATCAAATCAAAATCATATAAATTTGCAGCATGTTATTATTATGTGCAAACAATGTTCCAAAGGAAATTTTATCAAAGATGGGAAAGAAAAGAAATCTGCCTCCTTACAGCAAGTTGTTATAAGGTCAGCTATGCCACAGCTTTCCAAAAAGGTGCTATCCTTAACCGATGAAAATAGGAGCTGGGAAAAGGCCTTCATTTCTCTTAAACCCATTCTCATTATCGCAGCTTAAAACATCATATATATAAACACTCAAATGCAAGACAAGAGTTCAAGGTAGATAAAAATGGTTGTGTCTAAGAACAGACTGCCTTGCTTTCGTGTTATTTCCCATTTCCAAACCATCAACAAAACCTGTTCCAGTGGAAATTAAATAATTTCACTCATTTGTGAATATACTAAAGGAACTTGAAAGAAAAAGGTAACCTATACCTGCTGCTATTACCACCACATTTTTCAGGTTCCCGCATAGTTCAACTCCCTCCACGTCTTAACACTATTATATTTGTCCGAGCATTTTCCCCATGAAAAAAATCAGGCGATTAATTTATCAAAGTAGTTGTACACAGGAATTTCATATAATCTGGCATTATATTATTGTGTTCTCTGTACAAATTAGATGCCTACCAATTAAATAACACAAACAATTTGCATTCACAGTTAAGACCATGAAATAAGGTGTACTGAATAGCCGAACCCATTTCTCCGCTATCTCTTTGTTCTCCCTGTATCCAACTGTCGCTTCACTGAACTTCTCCACTGCAATATGCATTTGCAGTATCTAATCATTAGCGACTGATGGTTCAAATAGCCAATGGAAGAACAATGCAGAACCAAACAGTAATTGGGATTCAAATACCTCATTAGCAATGTTTGCCCTCATTAGAACACAACAATTAATTCCAAGTTGCAGGGCCCATCTTAATATGCCGCCAAACATATGGATCGAAGAGACATTCATTCCTCTCGAACCTGCAGCTTTTACAGAATAGGAGAGGGTCGTCGTTAGCTCCATCGGAGATAGGAAAATTAAACGTGGTTGAGAGAAAGAAAGATTTGTGGTGTTCCGGCGTTGGTGGTGTCGGCTCCGGTGGTGGAGAGAGAGAGAGATGGGGTTGCAGATGAGAAGAGTAAAGTTAGAAAGAGAGTTGGGTGAATTTGTCGAGATAGAGAGTGTCGAGTCCTTTTTGGTCAATATGAATTTTAGGAGCAACATTGTTAGTATTTTACTTGAGGGAATGGGTTAAATAATTTGAGATGTGGTAGTAAATAATTCTTTAGCCTGTTCCGGGCCCAAAAAAATTATTGGAATCGTCCATTTTGTTGAGCTGGTCGAGAATTTCAACCTTGCAAAAATTCATGTTGATCGGATACCAATCAATACCTGATCCAAAGATTCAAAACATAGTTATCTTAAAGCAAATGGGTGCTATCCAGCATGCACAGTATTTTTTTCCAAGATAAATGTTACGTTCAAACATTTCCTAACATGCATTTTCAAATAAAATAAAATAAAATCCTGACATGCACAATTCTGATTTGTTACAATTTTTTTTTGCTAAGCCTGATTTGTTACAATTGAAGCATTTCATTTTCTAATTTGTATTATACCTGTTTGGGAGTTAGAAATTAAGAACCCAATCTCCCAAATCTTTAGTCAATTTACGTTTCTTTTTTTAAGCCAAGAAAAATTTCTCTTATATCCTTTCGACTTTCACCGAAAATTCATTTCGATCATTCACCTTTTAATTTTGACATAAAAAATGCTTCGATTTTTGAATTGGTTCTAATGTCAACCTTTACACGGATGGCGTTAACTTTTCGGACAGAAAAAGAGCATGCGCCCAGTACGTGACCCCTTTGAGGGGTATTATGGCCCATTCCCTCCATCCTTTTCCCCTCCCTACCCTAGCTCTATTTGACAAATCGAAGCTCGCCCCTTTCATCCTCAATTCCTGAATGCACCTTCTCAATGCCATGTTCTCAACTTTCTCCCTCTATTACTGACCTTCCAATACCTGTACAATTTCATCTGAACCAACAACATGATAACAACCGATGTCATCAAAATAGATAAAATCGAAGGAATAAATCAACTATGACACACGCGATCGCGATGTTTCGAGTTAATATAAGACGTGAACAAAATGGTGAGGAAAAACCGATGAAAGATGAAGAAGAAAAAACAAAGTTGGAATAAGTCTGATTTTATGTAATGCATTATGGTTTCTTTCATTGCGATTCGACGGGCAAAGAGGGATTCCTCTCTCTCTGCCAAAAGCTTGAGGAGCAAGAGATGGCCAGGGGATTGGGAGATTTCGATCTGTGGATGGTTTTGCATTGCAGATATTGTGATCTGTTGGTGTTCTCGTCGACAGGGATTTCGATGATGTGGGTGTCTTCAGTTTCCGTCATTGATTGAGAAAGATTTGCGGGAATAAGTTAAGGTAAGTGAGTGATGAGATTATGGAGTAGTATGGCAAATGATTTGGGCACTCCAATCTTTGATGATGGCACTCAAAAACTTGTCTTTTAGTGTAAAAATTATACATAGCATAGTACACTAAACGACAAATTTTCAAGTATCATAATAAAGAATTAAAGTGCTAAAATCATTTTCCTTTATAATATATATAATAATAATATACCTGTTAGGAAGTTACAGTACAACTTACAAACTTGCAAACCCAATCCAGAATTCCTAATATGTTTCTTCCTTTACTAAAACTGTAGAACTAAAAGTATTTCACCGCTCCCGCTCTCTCTCCTCAACCTTTTTACCATCGCCGACACCGCTACGTACTTCAACCCATTTCAGGTTAGTTGGTTATTCACACCACTGTTTCCGATTCTAGTATTTTTCTTTCTTTTTTTTTTTCATTTTTTTGGTCCATATCTTCGTTTTATTGATTCCTATTTACAAGATGAACAATGAGAATGTTAATCCTAATGTTGCCCGACGCAATCGAAAATGGCCATTTATTTGTATGTCATATTGATACTGAAACGTCTAAAGAAGCACACCATGTTAGATTAGGGATCTTACGGAACGAAAAGCTTATTCGTGAAGGTATTTTTTAGTCAATACTTATTTATAATCAACTCTTCTTTATCACCTGTGGATTTTTTTTATAATGTCACCCGACAGGAGTGCATGCTCAACCTCATCCGACGGGGCGTACCGTTACAGTACTAAGAGAGATAAACCTTAATGACACAACACGGCATGGTAAAAATTCTAACTGCATGTTTGGTGAGTTTTATTATTATTATTTTTTGAAATCTTGGACCAACTCATCATGCATTTGGATTCTACCTATCGACAATATCAAAAAAATAAAAACATTACGTGGACATTAACAAAACAGAATTACCTATCGACGATGATTAACATAATTTTTAGTTTTTGTTTGGGACTTTGATTTTTTTTTTGGACGAGATTGGGTCTACTTGATTTTTTTTCCAAAATCTTGGGTCCACTCATCATGTTTTTGGATATATACTTCCTAACGACAATATAATAATAATAATAAACACAATTACATGGACATTGAAAAAACAAAATTATCTATTGACAATGATGAACATAGTTTTTTTGGGGGGGTTTTCCGTTTCATGGTTCCAAATTTTAATTATAGCTGTTGTTGAACAAAAATATAAGGGTGATCACTTGGTTGTGCTTGATTTTTTTTATTTTTGACGAGATTGGGTCAACTGATCATGACATTTTAATGTTCTACAATCCATTTCATATCATATATCCCATAATAGACATAGTTCAACAGCATGCAAGAGACTTTAAATGTGAATTTTGGTCCTCAATTGGTAAGCATAAAGAACTATACATTATATAAAGACTACATCAAATTGAAATTTTATGCCTACTTACATATTCTCCATTGTTTATATTAAGATGGAGAAATTGTCTCCAAGATTCGAGAAGCATGACGATGCTCAAGCAGCATTTGAAGAACAAGATGCGAAAATTGGTTTGAATTATTCGCATGTATTTTAGGTATAATGTAAAAATGGTCGTGACATACTTCACTTGCTCAATGGAGCTCTTGCTAAAGGATACGAAGACAGAATTTATCTCACGATGTGTCCCATCTTATTTGAAGAAATTAGTGTTAAAGGTAAATACTTAAAGGCCATATATAAATCACACTGTATTTTATAAATATAGCAATAACTTTATTTGCGATGTTTGGCTAGGATAATGGTGTGCAAATGCTCAAAGCCTATCTTTCTCAATATCATGGACACGCATATGTTTTTATTATTCCTGCTCGAAAACCTATGTGTCTTGACCATTGTGCCTCTGCGGTAACTTTCTTGTTAAAGGTTGATTGGTCAAAAGAATGTTTGCACTTTTTCAAAGGTAAGGTGGCCTTTTACTTTCATTGTCACACCTAGATTATATACAAATCGGTTCATATTTCGTGATGAATTTAATAATTCTTGATCTTATTTATGTAGGAATGTTGAGAACGAACAAAGAAACAATGGGGTCATCGTGATAACAACTTCGCAAAAGCATTGAAAGATTTTATAAAGACATTTTAATTGTTAGGTTACATTTACAGATCAATTTAACTTTATTTAATTTGTAGTTAGCGTGGTGAATGAATCTGCTGTGTTTGGTTTGTGTTTTGAACTTTTTTTTGAAAAATAGTAGGGGTAATAAGGGGAGAGAGATAGAGAGAGAAATGTTAGAAGTAGGAGGAATATAGGGAGAATTTTTTGAAAAATGCTTTTTGAAAACCAAAGAGAACAAGGTTATGGATTTGGAAATGTTTGGACCTACTTTAATATGTTGTTTGAGCCAATGATTTAAATGTGTACCTCTTTTTTTTTTTGGAAAGGCCAAGAAAATTTTATTAATTTTTGAGAAGCTACCAAGACTAAAAGAAACAAGGATTAAACAGTATTATATCCCTAAACAAAGCCTAAGAATAATCTTGTGCCAATTCAAGACCTAAGAGTATCCACAATACTATAATCAAAAATGGATAACCAAAAGTTGCCACATCAGTTTTTGATTATCCATTTAAGAGATTGCTAAGATTAGCAATGTAGAGATCCACAATGGCATAATCAAAATTGAATAACCAAAAGTTGCCACATCACCATTTTAAATTATAAAAAAACTAATAACTGTGAACATAGAAATAGTTTTTTCTAAAATTAATTTTGAGACTAATGAAAACTATTTATTTGAAATAGACAAATAATTTTTGAATTTTTTTAAAAAAGAAAAACAGTTTAAAGAAAAATAGCTTTTGTGTAATTATGATTTTTGAAAAAATAGTTTTTTATATAAGAAAAGGTTTTGAAAAAAAACATTTTCTCATACAAAACATTTTTTTGTATAAAAATGTTTTTTAAAAATAGTTCAAAAATAATTTTTGGGGGAAAACAGTTTTTAAAAAAAGTTTTTAAGTAAAATATTTTTTTTGAAAACATTGTTGAAAAAGAAAAAAAGAGGGGAAAAGGGAAGAAATAGAACTTTTTTTTTGTAATGATGTATGTATTTGATTGAGAATGTAAGGTTCATTAAATTTGGTTATTGGCAAAAGGTTGTTAGTTTTGATTATCCAAAGTCCAAAATTTGATTATTTCTAAAGAGGTTGCTAAGTTTGATTATAGCATTGTGAGCCAAATTTTGCACCAACATTGTTAACTTTAAAAACCTAGCACTTTTGGTTATGCCATTGTGGATACTCTAAGAGAAAGAAGAAACCGAGATTGACAAGCTGCCAATCCAGGAAATGGGCCAAAGCCCAAACACCTAATGGGTTTGAACACCGACAAGGTCGATTCATTCGCATATCATGGGTCTTTGCTAGTTTAAAAATATTGCAATATGGATCTTATTTTAAAGATCTCATCATCTTTTTACACTGTGCAAGGAAATTTAAAAACTATTTTTATAAGCACATTACCTTTAAGCTTGAAAATTTTAAAATAACTACTTATTTTTTAAGAAGGCTTTTGAAATGGTGTACACAGACAACTCTCTCAAGCTGGAGGAATTCTGTTTGCAAATCAGATACCATGCGATATTAATGCAGAACAATGCAATCGACAGATCAGATTGAAACACTTTTTTTTCTCCTTTTTATTTTGTTTAATTTGTTCGGTTCCTATCAATCTTAGCCGTCAATTGCATAGTATTCAAAAGTCCATTATTGTCCCTTTTTTGGCTAGGATTGCCCAAAGCAAAAATCAACGGCCCACATCAACCCCATTTCCAAGTTTTCTCCCCACGACAGCATAACCCAACTTATTTTCATTTTACTTTCCTTAATGCTAGATCAACGGTCCACATCAACCGCATATTCAAGTTTAAGAATTAATTAACGGCTTGGATCAATCGTATGGGACCCAGAAATGGACCTCGTATGACGATCTGTATAGTGTCGGTACAAGTTACGCATAGTAGAGTTCTTAGACCCCGTTCCACTAAGAAATTTTTGTCCTTGTTCAAAAAAAAAAGTCGCGTTTGTTAATTTTGTGCCAAACTTTTGTGGATTATCGATTCGTCTTGACGAGATAAGTCGGGTTTTTTTAATTTTACCAAATATTTTGGAAAATAATCATTTTTTAGCAAGAAAATAAAAAGTCAACTTTTTTTGCTAAAGAGTGGATATTTTCCAAAATGTTTGGATAAAAGTACAAAGTGAGACACAAAACTAACAAACGCGATTTTTTTAATAAAGACAAAATAAAAAGAAGTCCTAAAAATCTTTAGTGGAAGTTCTTATTAGTTTTTTTTTTTTTGGAAAATTCTAAAATCAGCCCAATGGGCTAACAATAATAAGTGTGTAAATGTATATTAAAAGGTGTAAAAAGTACACAGAATTACATGTTTTCTTTCTTTTCTAGTGTATTTATCGTCAGTGCAGTGGACTGACAATAGCAAGACCGTTTTTTTTTTATCAGCAAGTTCTTATTAGTTGATCAAGTAAAATGAAAAAAGTTAGCGTTATGGTGTCGATGAAGATTAAAATGCAAAAAATGGACCGTTGATTTTTAAGTGTATCCCTGTGATTATTGTCACCCCATCCACATCCAATGGGCACGTGGTAGCATCACATGTTCACAGTAGCTTAGCCCAGGAAAAAGTAGTAGTCATAAAGGTGAACTGCCAAATATTCACATGTGGGCCCAGTCAATATAATCAGAACACTGATAGGGGCACATCACCTTAGAGGCACATCAACCACACCTCTCTCACATACAGGTGGGATCCGGTCCAGTGGGATCCACCTGTATGTGAGAGGGATGTGATTGATGTGCCTCTAAGGTGATGTGCCTCTAGCATTTTGGATATAATTACTACTCAAAATGCTAGAGGCACATCAACTACACCCCTCTCATACTACTTCGGGAGATATGGACTACTCTAGACACTCCACATGTGTTTCCTATAACTTATCAGAAAGTCTGTTGACACAGATAAAATGCACACATATCTTGCATAGATCATTGTGTGAGGTCCACTACGGATTATATACAAATGATCCAAATCGTTCATTAAATGTAAAATATTTTTTCAAGGGCCTCCATAAAAAATAAGCTTAATCCGATACATGTAGTTTCTCGATTCAATCATCAACTTTTCATTAACCTGAAATTTGAGTGAAAAGTTAGATGATTGAATCGAGCACCTTTAGGTATCAGATTGAGCTTGTTTTTCGTGACAACCCGTAAAAAAATATTTTACATTTAATAAACGGTTAGATTATTTGTGTGGGATCCTTAGTGGCCCCACATAATCTATACATGTGTGCATTTTGTCTATGTGGGCAGCATCTCTGATAACTTTATGCATAAGTCTATCCACAGTTTTTTCCACACAAATCATGCACAGATGGTGTGGGACTTCACTACGAATCTTATACAAATGATCCGATCCATTCAATAAATGTAAAATACTTTATTCAATCCGATATCTACAGGTGCTCAATCCAATCATATAACTTTTCATTATTCGAAAATCTTAATGGAAAGTTGAATGATTAGATTGAGCACTTATAATTTTACTCTTTCGATTCCTGTCATCGATACAAACCACTAATTATGTTGTGTTCTCTTTGTAATTCAAAATGAATTTTTCAAAAAATTTCTCCTAGATTCCCCGAATTTCCAACATTTCTCTCTATCTCTCCCCACTTATTACCCCTACTATTTTTCAAAAAAAATTTCAAAATCCAATCCAAACACAGCATAATTCTCAAAAATTTTACTTAAAGCTAACAAATGCAAGTTTTTTTTGAATAAAGATAAAAAATTAAGTCAAATCGCTTAAGCAACATCAAGCTCGGAGTCGGTTGAACTTTTTAAATATTTGCTCATAATATTTAATTTTTTAAATTTCTACCATCGAGACGAATCAATAATCATACAAAAAAAAATCGACCCAAAACTAACTAATAAGAAAAAAGTACAAAAAATTAATAAATGAATTATTTAGGCCAAAACGGAAGTTATAAGAGGAGTTGATTTTATTTTATACTTCTGCTTTCTTTCTGTTGGATGGGTTAGTGGGGAAGGCATGGCGTGGCCTAAAAATAGCCGTTGATTTCAATGTGGTTGGATGGAGTTCATCCTCACCACAAACAGGACAATACTGGATACTTTCACACTGGATTGGATCCCAACCCCACACGTACACCCACTCACCCTCTCTCTCTCTCTCTCTCTCCAACTTTACTCTCTCGACAGCCGTCTGCAACCCGGAACCCCATCTCTCTCTCCTTCAAAATCCAACACCCATTCTCTCTCTCTCTCTCCACCGTCGGAGCCACCAACACCCACGCCGAAATAGAACCAACGTCGCCGAACCACCAATGTCTCTTCGTCTCACCCACCGACACCCACCCCCACCCCAAACGACGCCAATGCCCACGAAGCCGGTGCCTGTCCGACCTCCACCATTGCCGCCGTCCAACCGACTCCTTCTTCAAACCGGGTTCAGAGAGCTCTCCTCTCTGACATAAGATAGATCTGTTGAGAGTCCTGCTGGCCCTTCGACCGGAGTGGTCGTTCGTGACTCCGTCCTAGCGGATCTCCCTGAGACTGAGTTTAGTCAAGCCCCATCCCCGAGTCGGTTAAAGCCCGACTACTTTCGAGCTGTTTCGTCGGAGACGATGGCTGCTGGTACGTCTCTCTCTCTCGAGTTCGCTCTCTCTCTTCACCTTCTCCGGCTTGGTTCTCTCTCTGTTTGTGTATGTGTGTGTGATATATACATAGACAGAGAGAGAGATCAGATTTGATTATGATATTTTGCAGAAGAAATCAGATTCGATTCTGATTCTTTGGGGAGAGGAACAGAGAGAAGGTGCATGAGTTTACCAAAGAATCCCCACACCCAAATCCAAACAGTAAACTGAAACAAGAAAAAAAGGACATGGAAGGAAAACATGAAAAGTCTGAAAACCCGTTAAAGTAAAAAAAAATAAACCACAATCTGGGCACCCAAATCCGTGGGAGCCACCACTGATTGCCTGCAAATCGACCAAAACAGCCCTGCACATAGCGATCCAACTTCACAACCTCACAGACACATGAGGGCAATCCTGGCAGAAGTGAAAGTTCGTCGCTTACACGTACGGACACGTTCAATTCTCCTTTAGTGAGCCCGAGTGGATTCAACAACATTAAGCTTTCATTTGCAAAATCAATCTTACAGTTCTTGAATTTTGAACACCTTTGCAACAATGTTATCTTCAACCAAGTGATGTGTTGCATCTCTATAGGCAAAGAAGAACAAAAGGTGAATTTTATCTCCCTTAAAACTTCAGCAGTATTTAAAAAATAATGTACCAGCTTCAGTTCGTCTTGCTCCCCATTGAACTCTTTAAAGTAAATACTTCGAAGGTGTAGAGATAAACACGTAGGCACAGAGTTCGAAATAGAGCTCTCGAATTTTGCAAAGCACCCTTCGTGCTCTGTGAACCCCTGAGGCAAATGGAAATCACAAGTCACTACAGTAGCAAAATGATGAGGGTGACAAAAGACACAAGAAGTTTAGCAAGTACCCTCAGAAACACTAGGGTTTCAAGATTAGGTGCACTTTCAAGCAAGTGTGGCAAAGACTCCCATCCATGAACGTTGAGATCTCCTAGCTTCAATTCAGTCAAGTTGTGAAAAATGGGCATTGCATAGGAGGAACGGTGAATAGCCTGTATACAGAATGGGAGTAATTACAAAACCTTTACCAAAGCTGGAGCCATGACCTTATGAGTTTGATTACACCAAACGATACATTTTTATTAAATACTTTCCGATACACAATACCTCACTCTCACACTAGAGTTTGTGTCAACACACAATCACTCTTACACTCTCACGCTGGAGAGTCTCACTTGTGCACTGTTACACTTTGTCTCTCATCACACTCGAAAAATGAAGGACCCCATTCCATCATAGTCTGGAATAGTCCGGTAGAATCCAGAAGATTCTAGCATAACTCGGGACTTTCCAATAGGATCTAGAACCTTCTAGTGAAGTCCAGAAAGTTCTAGTAGATCCATAGTATTCCGGAAGAGCACAATCCCAAATATGTAGAAGAACTTCCGAAAATGTGTACAAGAACACTTCCAAAACATAATAATCATGGGAGTACGCGAAATTTTGTTCTCTAGGTTTTTTGGACATCCTAATACTAAATCATGCCTTTTGCCCTTGGATCTAAATAAAACATGCTTAAGATACATCCAAGGATAATAATTTCAAGGTAATAATTTTGTGGTTGATTTCAGCACGACAAGAGAATGTTAAGAGAACTCACAGCCATGGAAGGCATCGACAAATAAAGCAAGTTAACATTACAGCATGCTGCAACAAGCTCTGCCACATTTTGAATATACCGCTGGAAATCTTCGTCATCTGTCTGCTCCACCATGTAATCACTAGGTCCAACATCAATAGAAGCTCTAAGCAGAGAATTTAGATTCATCCAGAAATAGCATGTGGCTACATGATCATCGTAGATTAGTACTTCAAGCGAAGGTGTATGAATGGAAACTTCATAGAAGTCATCATCGTTGCAGTTGTTTAGCCTCAGATACTTGAGTGAAGGCGAGCAGATTGAAAGAACGTACGTATCTTCGAATTGGCAATTGTCCAAAGCCAAATGTTCAAGCACGGGGCAACCAGAAATAACGATTTCAAACGACTCTGAGTCGGGAAATTTCACGAAAGCGAGAGTTAATCGTGTAAGATTCGGCAAAAAAACCGTATCAGGAACCTCAGCACAAAAAGGCTGACACAATAACAAGTGCTCTAGGGTTTCGCACTGAAAAAGACTCTGGATTGACACACCGGTGTTCTCCACATGGAAGAAAAGAGACAAAGCAGAAACTTTGAGCCCTAAAACGGCAGAAATCCAAGCGTCAACGTGGGAACTTCCGTAGTCGTGACGACAGTCGAGGACGAATTCACGAATGGAGGGCACGCCGCGAAGAGTGACGGTCAACAAATGGTACATGAAGTTGACGAAATTGGGATTGGGTTGGGGGCTGTTGGAAACGGCATCGTCATCGTCGATGACGAGAGAGAGATTGGGGATGGAGGCGAAGAGGTGTTTCCATTTGGATGAGAGGACGGCGGTGGCGATGGCTGTTTTGGTGGGGAGTTTCGAGAGGATGTGGCAGAGGATGGAGTCGGGCAAATTGCTGATCCTGTCTTGCTTGACGACGTGGCCGTCATCGTTGGCGGCGGCAGAGGATGGGGTTTGTGGAACTGTAGGAGGTTTCCGGAGACATTTGCGGCGGCGTTTCGGAGGTCTTGAATCCATGGGTGGGGGGGACTTTTCTCATTGTTGGTGATGGATTTTGGAAGATGGAAATCTGATTGTGGTTTCGGTGGGAGTTTTGTTTTTGGGATTCTGATGGCGGGAGGAGCGAAAGGGTTTCACAATTTTGAAGATTCGCGCGTTTATGGCTTTATAATGTCATTGGACTCTGAAGGCGGGAGGAGCGGTTTTTTTTTTTTTGGGAGAAATGACGGCCAATGACGTGTTTTGATAATTAATACCCACAAACGACATGCTGAGAACATTTGTCAATGTTGAAAATATCTTTGGCGAATATTAATTATCAAAACACGTCTTGAGTCGTCATTTTCCCATTTTTTTTGCCAATTGTGGACTCTTCTCAGACTTGGCGCCATTTGATTTTTTGCTAGTTGGTCCTCGTTACATAATCAATTAGTAATTTACAACACCACACACGACAGTATTACACTCACAAATACAAACTTTTCTTGCATGTGGGAACACACAAACTGCTCTCACATGAGGAGTGGGGGGAGTTTTTTTTCGTGATACAGTATATATTAGCGGGAGGTTATGTTAGTCAACGGGCGTTCAGAGGCTATCCACAGTACTGAATCCCAAAACTGCTCCTCATGGGACTCGAATTTAAGTTACCCTTTCGTATTTTTTAGGTGAGAGTTTTGGGATTCTGTCACCGGGATGAGGGAAAGGATTTCCCTTTTGTATTTTTTAAGATTAATCATTCATCATCTTGACAAGAGAAATTAGAAAAATATAATAATACGGCTTGATGTTGATAAAAGTTCATACTCCATAAGATGACACTTAACTAAAAAGACAGCTGTTTGAGATTTCTTTAGTCTATAGCGAACTTTTTTCTTTTGGTTTTTTTTTTTTTTTAGACTCCCGTAGTCGAAATAGATGATTAATTCAAAAAATATCACATGAATCTCTAATAAATTCAAAAAAGCCTAACAAAACACATAAAATAAAATAAAAAAGTTTACAAGAATGGAGCCTAAATAAATGATGGAGCCATAGTTTGATCTCAACATAAGTGCGGTTCCTACAGATAGTGGTAGTTTTGACGAGGCAGTATTACCAGTAGTCACGAATCATAGCTGTACTTCCATTATATATGTACCCCCAAAAAAAAAATTACTAGTAAGTTTCCAATCAAGCATGTGTGGCTCGTGCCGTGCTCACATGGAAAGCACGTGATGGGTAACAATTTCCTTCCATCCAAACACTCCTCAAAGCCAAAAGCATTATCCAAATTCACTTGGTTGAAAACGCTAGTATCGGTACCCTTAAGTTACTTTATTGGACTCAGGAATACAGACTCGAAAGTAAGAAAGAAACGTTTTTGGACTGAGAATAATACCCATGATGACAATGAGCAGCTGTCTACATTGTCAATCTCCAGTCTTTCCCATGCTTTCACGCCACAAATTAAACCAACCACCAAACACGGCCCGGCCGGCTGCATTGGCTCTCCAGAAATCAACAGTTGTACGAAGACGAATGCTATCTCCATTACCACTTCACTTCTTCTCGCTGTTGCTTCACCGGCTAAGCCCGACATATCGGTCTTTCTTGGGACAAGGTTCGTTCTACGCAATGCATTGATTTTAGGACTCTCATTTTGAAAATAGAGAAATTGAGAAATTTTAATAGTTCAGAAAGTCTCTTGTTGGGGGTCGTGGGTCACACACACACACACAACGAACACAAAGTATGCGCAAAGCAAAGTTTTCCTTTCAACATAACGGTTACGAATAACAATCATGATACAAAATGCTCACACATACACTCACATAGGTGGGCTCGCTAGCATGATTGGAATATGAAAACTCTAATGATGCACACAGATTACTTAAACAAAGAGTTTCGTTAAATAGAACAAAATCATAGAAAATTGCATTGAAGAAAATTTCTGGTGAAAATGCAGTGGATGAAAAAAAAAAACAACCATAAAACACTTTGGCAAGTATTTCAAGAGTCAAAAGAAGCACAACATTTCTACCCAATAATATTCTTCACTCGTTCCCCTACTATTCCCCTTCTTCCACTGCATTGTCCATCCATTCAAGAAAACTCAACAACATTTAAGTTTTCATTTGCAAAATCAATCTTACAGGTCTTTGACTTTGAGCACCTTTGCAAGTTATCTTCGACCAAGTGATGTGTTGCTTCTCTATAGGCAAAGAAGAACAAAAGCTGAATTTCATCTCCCTCAAAACTTCAGCAGTCTTTAAAAAATAAAATACCAGCTCCAGTTCGTCTTGCTCCCCATTGAACTCTTCAAAGTAAATACTTCGAAGGTGTGGAGATAAACACATAGGCACAGAGTTCGAGATAGAGCTCTCGAATTTTGTAAAGCACCCTTTGTGCTCCGTAAACCCCTGAGGAGAATGAAAATCACAAGTCACTAAAGTAGCAAAATGATGAGAGTGACAAAAGACACAAGTTTAGCAAGTACCCTCGTAAAGATTAGGGTTTTAAGATTAGGTGCACTTTCAAGCAAGCGTGGCAGAAACACCCATCCACGAACATTGAGATCTCCTAGCTTCAATTGGGTCAAGTAGTGAAAAATGGGCATCGCATAGGAGGAATAGTGAATAGCCTGTATACAGAATGTGAGTAATTACAAAACCTGGTGCCATGACCCGTTGAGTTTCTGTTTTTGGCCTTCGACCTAAATAAAACTTGCTTAAGATACAACCAAGGATAACAATTTCAAGGTAATAATTTTGTGATTGATTTCAATACGACAAGAGAATGTTTAGAGAACTCACGCCCACGGCAAAGATTCGACAAATAAAGCAAGCCAACATTACAGCATGCTGCAACAAGCTCTGCCACATTTTGAACATACCACTGGAAAGCTTCGTCATCTATATACTCCACCATGTAATCACTAGGTCCAACGTCAATATAAGCTATAAGCAGAGAATTTAGATTCATCCCCAAATAGGATGAGGCCACATGATCATCGTAGATTAATACTTCAAGCAAAGGTGTATCAATGGAAACTTCATAGAAGTCATCATCGTTGCAGTCGTTTAGCGTCAGAAACTTAAGCGAAGGCGAGCAGATTGAAAGAACGTATGTTTCTACGAATCGGCAATTGTCTAAAGACAAATGTTCAAGCACAGGGCAACCAGAAATAACCACTCCGAAGGACTCAAAGTCAGGAAATCTCACGAAAGCAAGAGTTAATCGTGTAAGATTCGGCAAAAAAAACCGTATCAGGAACCTTAGCATGAAAATGCTGACACAATAGCAAGCGCTCTAGGGTTTTGCACTGAAAAAGACTCTGGATTGACACACCGGTGTTCAGCAGAAACTTTGAGCCCTAAAACGGCAGAAATCCAGGCGTCGACGTGGGAATTTCCGTAGTCGTGATTGCAGTAGAGGACGAATTTTTCAATACAGGTCACGTCACGGAGAGTGACAGTTAACAAGTGGTACATGAAATTGACGAAATTGGGATTGGGTTGGGGGGATTGTTCAAAACGTCGTCGATGACAAGAGAGAGGTTGAGGATGGAAGCGAAGAGGTGTTTCCATTCGGTGGAGAGGACGACGGTGGCGATGGCGGTTTTGGTGGGGAGTTTTGAGAGGATGTGAGAGAGGATTGCGTCTGGTAAATTGCTGATTCTGTCTTGTTCGATGTCGCCGGTGGCGGTGGTGGCGGAGGTTAGGGTTTGTGGAACTGTTGGAGGTCTTTGGAGCCGTTTTGGAGGTCTTGAATCCATGGCTGGGGGGACTTTTCTCATTGTTGGTGGTGGTTTTGGAAAAAATTGGAGATCTGATTTGTGGTTTTGGTGGGAGTTTTGGGATTCTGATGGCGGGAGAAGGGAAAGGGTTTCACCAATTTTGAAGATTCGCGCGTTTTTGGCTTTTCACGAAAATGCCGGGCGGGTACCACGTGGTGCCCGCTCGGCACATCCGAGCCGTCCGATGCGATTTGGATGGCTCAGATTTGGAGAGAGAAAAATAAGAAGGATAAGAGGAGAGAGAAGATTTCAATCTGAACCGTCCAAAAGTGTATCGGACAGCTCGGAAGTGCCGAGCGGGCACCACCTGGGATATACCTGCTCGGCAATGAAAAATTTCCCCGAGAGATGAGATACCTAAACTGCACAACGGCAATGTTGTTGCCTACACAACTTTAAAACACAAGTGTGTGTGAAATAGTTCTGTGTATGTGGTTTGAGGTTTCAGGCACAGTTGTGTCCGTAGTTGTGGTTTAAATTTATGTGTGTAAACTCTCTTTATCAACTAATTTGCAGACACAAATCATTCGCAGTTCCAGACATAGTTGTGTTCTAAAATTATGTGCATGACATAGTTGCATCGACATTTCTAAACAACCTTGTGTCTCGATTTGTGCACAAAAGCATGTGAAAGTAGACTTTCCCTTCAACATAACTATTTTACAAACAACAATCATGATTCACGATAACAAAATGCGGGCACATTATACATTCACATAGGTGTGGGACTCCACACATTTTCCCATACCTATATGTGTGGTTTCCCATACCTATATGTGTGGTTTGTGAAGGATTTAACAAACCAAGTGGATATTGCTCATTGGAAGGCTTTGACAATAGAATTATTTTGCAACAATGCTATGGTGATTTAACTGGATATGCACTCCAAGAAAAACATTTATTTAGACTAACTAACCTTGTAACAGAGACACCTAGAGTAGGCTGCAACCAGTTAATATAATCTCTTCAGAGAGATGAGGATACAGAGCTCTTATTTTCCTATGTTGATTACAAAATGGTTGGACGGATTACAACTCTTCTTTTTTATGCACGCGAGACCCTCATTAGTTTGTCAAGCCCACTTGCATCGGACGGTCCTAACCACACGTGTTCCAATTTGTGCACAAAAGTATGAGCAACCAGACTTTCATTTCATCATAACCATTGCGAATAACAATCATGACACACAAAATGCACACACCCCTCCACGTTCACATATGTGGGGACTCCACACATCGTGTTTGTGGTGGGGCCGAACCTATCCTTGGCCCATGACGGGCCTAGACAGAGGAAGTAGGTGGAGCCAGTGTATGGGCTCCCCCGGCCAGCCTTCCTAACAGAAGGTTGGGTCCAACCCAAAGGCGAACGAAAGTACCGAGTGTAGGCGGACCGGACCGAAGGGTCGGCCTCACTAGCCAAACGGTCCAGTTGAGCGGCCCATTAGCCAAGGCCTCGGGTCGGGTCGGTTTAGCCCCGGGTAGAGACCACGTGGAGCAACCTCCTGTTTCCAAAAGGTGATGGAATGTCTGGGAAGAGAGGCAGTTACCCGTGATGTCATATGCATGTGCCCGACGTCACGGTACCCCTTGGCTTGGAGAGCAAGTACGTCGCCTATATAAGGAGAGGGATAAACCCTAAAGGAGGTACGCAACCTTACGCACTCTCAATACATTCCACTCTCCTGTTTTACTGACTTGCTCGTCGGAGTGGCGAGAGGCGGCCAACCGCCTCACGCCTTGCTGCAAGCACCCCGCGGAGCAGAGGAGGGTCATCCCAGAGAAGCCGTGACTAGAAACTACCCTCCCACAGTGTTGTCACTAGCATGGTTGGAATATGAAAACTCTAAGGACATACAAATCACTTAAACCAAGAATTTAGTTAAATATAGAACAAAATCAGGGAAAATTACATTCAAGAAAATTTCAGGAGAAAATATAGTTGACAAACACCACCACCACCATTCATACTACCTGTTGTTTGGAGGAGAGAGAATAAGAAAAGTGTATAGGGTGTTGAATTAACCCTAATACACAAGAGAGAGCTTTTATTTATATTACTTAGTGTCTTGTTACATAACTCCAACTATCCGATGTGGGACAAAGACTAACTATTCTAACACTCCCCCTCAAGCTGGAGAATAAATATCACAGAACCCCAGCTTGTTACATAATAACTCTAAACGTGGTTTAAATAACGGTTTGGTGAAGATATCTGCCAACTGAGCTCCTGTAGACACAAAAGGGGTAGCCAACACTCTACTATCTATCTTCTCCCGAACAATATGACAATCTACTTCGATATGTTTGGTTCTCTCATGAAATACTGGATTCGAAGCGATATGTATTGCTGCCTGATTATCACAATACATAGGAATAGGTAACTGTACGCCAAACCCCAACTCTTCGAGCAAAGCTCTCAACCATACAACCTCGCATGTAGTATGAGCCATGGCACGATATTCTGCTTCAGTACTGGACCGAGCAACAACAGTTTGTTTCTTGCTCTTCCAGGTAACTAGATTTCCACCAACAAAAGTACAGTATCCAGTTGTTGACCGTCTATCAGATGGTGATCCCGCCCAATCAGCATCGGTAAAAGCTTCAACATGCAAATGACCATTTGAACGATAAAATAGACCACGTCCAGGATTAGCCTTGAGATACTTCACAACACGAAGACAGGCTTCCCAATGGGGAAGACGAGGGGCTGACATGAACTGACTTATCATACTGACGGCAAATGAGATATCAGGTCGTGTATTGGTGTGATAATTCAATTTGCCAACCAAGCGACGATAATGGTCTGGATGAGGAAATATCTCCCCTTGATCGACACACAGTTTGACGTTTGGATCCATAGGAGTCTCCACAGGTTTTGCTCCTAATAAACCAGTCTCCTCTAGAATATCTAGCGTATACTTTCTTTGGGATAGACTAATCCCCTCTTTGGATCTTGCTACCTCAATACCTAAGGAATATCGCAGTTTACCCAAATCTTTGGTGTGAAACTGACGTTGTAGAAAGTGTTTTAGCTCATCAATACCTTTCTGATCATCCTCAGTAATAATGATATCATCCACATACACAATCAACACTACTTTTCCCCGATTGGACTGAATAGAAAAGACAGAATGATCAGAATGAGAGCGACGCATACCAAACTGTAACACAGCATCACTAAATCTGCCAAACCAAGCTCAAGGTGACTGCTTAAGACCATAAAGAGCTTTGCGAAGGCGACACACCTGAGAACGCTCCCCCTGAGCAACAAACCCAGGAGGTTGCTCCATATACACTTCCTCGAGCAGATCACCGTGGAGAAACGCATTCTTGACATCCAACTGAAATAAGGGCCAACCAAGATTGGCAGCCATAGAAATAAGAACTCGAACAGAGGCAATTTTCCCCACCGGAGAGAAAGTCTCCGCATAATTAACTCCATATGTCTGAGTATAGCCTTTGGCCACAAGACGGGCCTTGTACCGGGCGACTGTGCCATATGGATTATACTTGACTGTAAATACCCACCGACAACCAACGGTAGACTTCCCTGGCGGAAGAGGAACCAACACCCAAGTGCCATTGTCGTGAAGAGCAGACATTTCTAGGGCTGTCCACGGGTCGGGTTTGGTCGGGTTCGGGTCGGGTTGGACCCGACCCGACTTCAGTCGGGTTATTGAAATGTCCACCCGAGACCGACCGAACCACTGGTCGGGCTCCGACCGAAATGTGGTCGGGTTGGATTTATCGGGTTGCGGTCGGGTTGTCGGATTAAGAGAAAAAAAAAAAACAGTCAGAGAGAGAGATCAACGAAGAAGAAGAAGCCCAGACAGCAACAAATCCAAGAACACATCACTTTCAAAAGATAAATACATTCAAATTACAGAATACATCAAACTTCAAAAGATAAATACATACATAGCACATCAAACTTCAAAAACGGCTGGTTCAACAAGTCGATGCACTCCGAGAACGGCACCGTCGTTGTCGATCAAGGAAGAAGAAGACCAAAATGGCAACGAACCCCTGGATTCCATGCGCAGATCGAGTGATTTTTGAAGCGTAAAGAGGAATCTGGAAACCCTAGGTTTCAGTTAAGGTGGAGATCGAGAGTGTGTGGGTCACTGGGTCGATTGGTTTGGTAGAGAGTACCAGAGGGGGTTTAGGGTGGGGGCCTGGGGCGTGGGTGTTGGAGAGAGAGAGAGAGAGAGAGACGAACAGAACTAGAACGGACAGAACTGGAAGTCTGGAACACGAACAAAACTGGGTGATTTAGGGCTTTTTTATTTTATACTTAATATGTCGGTCGGGTCGGGTGACCCGAGAAATGATATGGTACATCCGACACCCGACCGACAATATGCAAAATCCGACAGAATGGACCCGAATCCGACCGAAACAGGTAATCAGATCCGTCCATTGTGCCTGTTTTCGGGTCGGGTCGGGTCGGGTCGGGTGGGTCGGGTTCGTGGACAGCCCTAGACATTTCTGCCTCCATAGCTGTCCGCCACTCAGAAACAGATAAGGCCTCCTGAACATTGTTAGGAATAGAAATTGACGAAATAGAAGTAGTAAAAGCACGAAGAGACGGAGACAGATGATCATAGGAAACAAACTGAGCAATAGGATGAGAAGTGCAAGATCGAATACCTTTGCGAAGAGCAATAGGAGGTGATGGTGGTGGTGGTGGAGGTGGTGGTGGTGAGGAGGGAGGAACCGGATCTTGGGACGAAGGAGGTGCACTGGTAGGCACTGGTGGGGCTGTTAATACATGTCGCCGACGAACATAGACCTGCATGGGTGGCACAGGAATAGGAGGAACATCGACAGGAATAACATACTCAGATTCAGAAAGTACATACTCAGACTCAGGGGTACCCGAGAAGAAGGGCAATGACTCATTAAAGGTGACATCAGCACACACAAAGTGACGACGAAGAGAAGGTGAGTAACACTTATACCCTTTTTGAGTGCGCGAATAGCCAAGAAAGACACACCGGATCGACCGGGGGTCAAGTTTGTCCCGGTCAGGATCAAGCGCATGAACATAACATGTGCATCCGAAGACCCGAGGGGGTAATGAGTGGAGAGGACGACTAGGAAATAAAACTTTGTGAGGTATTTGACCACCAAGAACAGTGGAGGGCATACGGTTAATCAAGTAACAAGCTGTAAGAACAGCATCACTCCAATAAGATTTAGGAACCTGCATCTGTATTAACATGGCACGCATAACCTCAGATATGTGTCTGATCTTACGTTCAGCAACCCCATTTTGTTGTTGAGTCCGAGCGCAAGAAGACTGGTGAAGTATCCCATGATCATCAAAAAAGTGAGAAAGAGCATTATGAAAATATTCAAGGGCATTATCGGAGCGAAGCATACGAATGCAAGTATCAAATTGAGTCTTTATTTCGGTATAAAATGACTTAAAAACAGATGACAATTCTGATCTCGTTTTCATAAGATAAAGATATGTAACACGAGAGAAATCGTCTACAAAAATAACATAATACTGAAAACCAGCGACAGTGGGAACATGAATAGGACCCCAAATATCCGAATGTACTAACTGAAAAGGACGCGACACACGACGCTCAATTCTAGGATAAAAAGACACTCGACGGTGTTTACTAAACTCACAGACCTCACATTGCAAATCCTTAATATTACTACATGATGGAACTAGACGCTGCAAATTTGAAAGTGAAGGATGACCCAGACGACAATGTTGTTAATATGGTGATACTGATGACTGAAAGGCAGCAGACGCAGGATAGATGTCATCGGCAAAGTAATATAGGCCACCACGTTCAGTACCCCCACCAATCTTCCTCCCCGTCTTCAAATCCTGAAACACACAACCATGAGGAGAAAATGTGACGGAGCAGTTTAAGGACTTGGTAAGTTTACTAACAGACATAAGATTAAAAGGAAAACTAGGAACATGTAACACAGAGTCCAAAGTAACATGTGAAGTGACAGAAACAGAACCCAAACCAGTAAGTTCTGTTGTAGAACCATCTGCTAAGGTAACATGAAATGGTTTACCAACAGATTGACGACGAGAAAACAGAGTAGAAGTACCAGTCATATGATCAGTGGCACCAGAATCAATAACCCAAGGAGTAGAAGTGGAGGAGGACGCAACACAAGTAACAAACGGACCTTTCTGAGCAAGCGTAGCAGTGGAGGAAGAACCCGCAGCTGGAGACTGAAATGACATAAGGCGTTGGTACTCCTCTGAAGAGATAGTGACCGCATTGTCGGTAGAAGAGTGAGTAAGTTGTCCAGCATCCTGATTGATAGCAACCTGATGAGCCTGAGGAAAACCATGAAGTTCATAACAGAAATCCACCGTATGATTGGTTCCCCGACAATGAGTACAAAATCTGGAATCACGGCCACGACCACGGCCACCTCCCCCGGATAGGTGACCCCCACGAGTACCAAAACCAGAGTCACGACCACCAGAACCACGACCAAAACCACGTCCACTATCTCCAGGATCACGACCACGGCTACTAAACCCAGAATCACGGCCGTGACCACGGCCACGGCTGAAGGAAGAGCCAGAACCACCAAAAACAGTAGAAGCCAATGCTAAATGATCAGGAGGTGGCACAGGCACAGGCACAGATACAGAAGACTGACGAAGTCGACTAAAGACCTCGCTGAGAGAAGGTAAATCTCGAGACCCCAAAATCTCGAGACCCCAAAAGCTGATAAGTCAGTAGATAAATGATGGGTGGGTTTGGGCTGGTGGATTTAGACACATATAATCTAGGGTGGATTAGGGTTAGGCTCTGATACCATGTTGTTTGGAGGAGAGAAAATAAGAAAAGTGTATAGGGTGTTGAATTAACCCTAATACACAAGAGAGAGCTTTTATTTATATTACTTAGTGTCTTGTTACATAACTCCAACTATCTGATGTGGGACAAAGACTAACTATTCTAACAAAAACCTAGTCAGTGGGAACTATATAAGACCATTCTTCCTGGTCTATGATTGTCCAATATAGGCCTCACATTCGAGTTTGGCAATTTGCCCACTCCCTGCATTTTGGAGTCAATATCTAATGACTCATGCCAGTAGGGGACAGATCTTTGGCCTCCAGTTTATGAACTTTGGATATGAATCTAGGCAATCTAAATTGGGTGTTGTCATTTTCGCCTGTGTTTCTACTTTTCGCACCTTTTCCTGGAAGTTATAACCTGAAAGATTGGCAATATGACACTCTAAGAAGCACAGATACAGAGAACACGGTTACATGGCACAGACACGTGGATATGTTTCTTTTTAAACATGTAGGACATGGGTACACTGGGTGTACATTCAATTACGCAAACCAATTTCTTAGCAACCGAGCGGAACTAACTTTTTGTACGGAAGTGGGCAAGCTCTTTGAAAACTTTCGTTTTAGTAGGTGGTGTTATGTGTGTGTATACATATATCGCCATGAGTTTACTTTCTAATTAAATAATCTCAAAATAACTAGCATCTTAAAGCATGTTCTATTCATGTAAAAACAACAGCTTAGGGAAGGACTTAGATTTCTTTTAGATTAGAAACATTTATGTTCGAACTTCAATGGAATTGAGAAATGAGAAGATTCATTTGATCTTCGCTACAATTTCAAGGTGTCAAGATGCCCAACTAATTTCTTACTCCATCATGTTATCATTGCTTGGTGCTCTTGAAGCTACGGCTTTTCTTCGTTTGCGAGCTTTTACTGCCCGCGGATGTGCTTTGATTATCAAAATCTACGAGATTATTCTCAGCATCAGGTTTCTGGTCTCCACTGGTCTGGTCGGACTGGAGATCCTTCAGAATGAGCTCTGGCACCACGAAATTGGAAATCCAGTACATGAATAGAAGTACGGCACTGTCATCCATGTCAAAAACATGTTACTTCCGAATGCTTAAATGTGGATGAAGTCGACAAAAACTGCAAAAACGAGGTTAAGCTCCTCTCCATACCTTCATCCTCCATGGACCTTTTTTGGGTCCTAGTTCGGGCACACAATCTTCCTCTAGTCAATAATGCAGAGAACAACCTCCATGCGAAAAATTGGCTTGATCGTATATCTTCTTTTCCACTAACAATTTGCCTTTTGTTTTAGAAAATGGGCCGCAAGTATAATTTTAAACCTAAACTGTCAAATTTACACAAAATCTTCTTGTGCATATCGTTATACCATCAAGTTGAGTTTTGCATTTTTTATTCTTTTGTGCAATATCTACGAGATGAACGGTTTGAATCATTGTTGTGGGCCTTGGATTAGACCCAAAAAAGGAGTCTCGAGGGGTATGGACTAGGGAGGATAGAAGTACTGAGAGGAGCTTAATTAGCCCTGCAAAAAAAAAGGCCACTGATTTTCGCGCTCCAAGGTTTACTGCAGGCGCTCCAGCAACATCGATCACAGTATAAAAACAAAAAGGTGGAGCGCCTGCAGTAAATCTTGGAGCGCGAAAATCAGTATCCAAAAAAAAAACACTTACCTGCTTTCTTTCAAAACTATAAAATTTCTCTTTTTCTCTATTTTTCAAAATGAGAGACCTAAGAACTAAGATGAATGCAGTGCAGAGAACGAACCTTGTCCCGAGAAAGACCGATATGTTGGGCTTAGCCGGAGAAGCAATTCCAAGAACAAGTGAAGTGGCAATGGGGATAGCCTTTGTCTTCATACAACTGTTTTCGTTATACATCTGCCTGTTAGGTTGATTTCTGGTGAGCCAAAGCAGCTGGGCTGTGTTTGGTTGTTGGTGGTTTAATTTGTGGTGTGAAAGCATGGGAAAGAATGGAGATTGACAATGTAGACAGCTGCTCATTTTCATCATGGGTATTATTCTCAGTCTAAAAACATTTCTTTCTTGTTTCGAGTCTGTATTCTCTCAGTCCAATAAAAGTAACTCATGGGGATGGCATATCTAGAGGCTTGTGTTTCCAACCAAGTGAATTTGGATAATGTTTTTTGGCTTTGGGGAGTGTTTGGATGGAAGGTAATTGTTACCCATCGCGTGCCTTCGATTCGATGTGAGCAGGGCACGAGCCACACATGCTGGTTTGGAAACTTGATTTCTTCTTTGATACATAAAATGAAAGTGTATAGTATATGATACCTGCCTACCTGGTCACCTCCATTACAGAGTATTGCCCTTCACACCACACTATTTGTAGGAAACCCAACCACGCTAGCTAGCCGGGACCGGAGCTAAGGCCATACCATGTATTGGTGGTGTTCGAAGTATAGTTAGCCTAAAAAAAAGGTTACAAAAATGGTAGAACCACATCCAACTTACACACACCCACACTCATAGGTGTGTGGGCTCCATGTACACTCACATCTAGTGCGTGTCAGGTCCACACACTTGTTAGTTGTGTAAGTGAGTGTGGTTCTAAAAGCTACGAGGATTCGAACAAGTACTTTTTCCAAAGTCCGAGGTTCCACCGTTGAGAAATTTTTTAATGCAACGGATATTTGTAACGTCTCTCTCACATGGTGTGGGGCCCACACATACATGGGACTCACATCATGTAAGAAGACTTTACAAATAACCGTTGCATTGAAGATTTGGGAAACCTTTTCCCTCTAGCCCCACCAAAATCACAATCAACTTTCCTTTTTTTCTTTTTTTTTTGATAACTAGGTGTGCAGGCTCTCGATTAATATTGGAGGACTAATACTACCGTCCACTTGCGGGGTTTCAATTAAAACCACAACAAAGCTCTTTATAGACTGACCCAAAAAGAGTTGATAGCACGTTTCGAACCTGAGACCCCTAAGGGTGTCCCCATTGACATAAACAAAATTAAAAGATTTCTAAATTTAGCAATGTTGGTCCAAAATATGGTTCACAATGGTATAACTAAACTCTTAATCAATGACCCAATTTTGGCCTTTGAATAACCATAACCAGCAACATTTTCTCTTTGAATAACCAAATTTAATAGGGACCATACAATTTTTTTTTTCCCCTGTCACTGTAATGGACCTACCCAATCACATTTATTCCCAACTCTCTACAAAAAATGAGCTTTTGATTATTGACTATTGTGAGACTTCACATTGTTAAGTTTAGCAACTTGGATAACCAAAGAATGAGGTGGCGAATTTTGATTATTCAAATTTGGTTTTGATATTGAAGATACCCTAATTAAGTCCCAAGACTTTACCTTAGACCAACGCGTCTTTATTTAGAACTTAGGGAAAGTGATGGAAAAGAAAATGACAGGAAAATGGGAGAAAAGTTAAATTTGGAACTTAGATTTGAATGATATTTACTCTTGACCGCGAAGAATTACTCTTGGCAGCTTAGAATTACTCTTGACCGCTTAGAATTACTCTGACCGCAAATAATTACTCTTGGCCGTGAAGAATTACTCCTGGTCGCAAAGAATTACTCATAGGCGTAAAAAATTACTATTGTCCGCAAAGAATTACTCTTGGCCGCGAATTCTAAGCGGCCAGGAGTAATTATAAGCAGCCAAGAGTAATTCTTTACGGCCAAGAGTATTCTTCGCGACCAGGAGTAATTCTTCGCGGGCAGAAGAATTCGTGACCAAGAGTAATTATAAGCAGCCAAGAGTAATTCTTCCAATCCGTTCGCCTTCGCTTAAGTTTCTGATGCTAGAACATTGCTACCACGATGACGATTATCAAGTTGTCATTGATACATCTTCGCTTGAAGTATTAGATTACGATGATCATGTAGCCACATACTATTCGGGGATGAATCTGAATTCTCTGCTTAGAGCTTATATTGATGTTGGACCATACGTGGTGGAGAATGCAGATTATGATCCAAATGTGGCAAAGTTTGCAGCAGCATGTTATAACGTTCACTTTCTTTATTTATCCAAGCTTGTTGTTATGTTTTGAAGGTGCTCTTCAGTTCTTGTGTACATTTTTTAAGTTCAAGCATGAAGATTTGCATTAGAGTGCAAGAATATCTTACAGGGAACATAAAATAGCTTTCTCCATGTATCTACAACTGAAAGAAATGCAACTGTGGTTCCACCACATTCCAACCCCAACCATCAAGTAAAGCAGAACGTAGTTTTTTTTCTTTGAAATCCCGAAAGTCGTCTAGGAAAATGTTTAATGTACGAACAGTCTTGGTAAAGCTTTTGTAATTATTCGCATTCTGCATACAGGCTATTCACCGTCCCTCCTGTGCAATGCCCACTTTTCAAAATTTGACCGAATTGAAGCTAGGTGATCTCAACATTCATGGATGGGAATTTCTGCCACACTTGCTTGAAAGTGCACCTGATCTCGAAGCACTTGTCTTTATGAGGGTATTTGTTAATTTTGTTGTGTCTTTTGTCACACACTTATCATTTTGCTGCTGGATTAACTCGTGATTGCTTTTCGCCACAGGGGATTGTGGAGCACGAAGGGTGCTTTGCGAAATTTGAGAGCTCTATTCTGAATTGTGTGCCTAAGTGCTTATCTCTACACCTTCGAAGGATGTACTTCGAGGAGTTCAATGGGGAGCAAGATGAACTGGAGCTGGTATCTTATTTCTTAACGACTGCTGAAGTTTTGAGGGAGGTGGAATTCAGCTTCTGTTTCTTCTTTGCCTATAGAGAAACAGTACGGTACTTGTTCGAAGTTATCGCCGTTGCAAAGATGCTCAAAGTCAAAGTACTGTATGATTCATTTCGCAAATGAAATTGTAACGTTGCAAGCTTTTGTCGAATGGATGAAATGAATGAAAGTGAAAGAATAGGATATGTGGGGAATGTTTGGTAGTGTTAAAGCATCCAACTCCAAACCAATTGGCAAAGAATGGAGAGGCCGCCCAGGCTCATATACTAGTTTTGGAGGAGATAATCAACCGATGTGGGACAAATCCCAACACACCCCCACACGCGCGACCCCCGACTCGCACGTGGAGAGGTAAATAAAGGATCCATAACACTAGGATCACAACAAACAATGGTGCACTTATGCCACAAATAAGGGGGAACAAATTCTCCGAAATCCTAGCTTTGATACCATGTTAAAGCATCCAACTCCAAACCAATTGTCAAAGAATGGAGAGGCCGCCCAGGCTCATATACTAGTTTTGGAGGAGATAATCAACCGATGTGGGACAAATCCCAACAGTTTTCATCACCCAAAAAATGGAAAAGCAAGCAAGAAAAAAGAAAGTAGTGTGGATAAAACACGGAAATAGTCATTTGTACAGCAAAGGATAGTTGATAAGTAGCAAATTGTCATTTGTACAAAAGTACTGGGTATATATCATCAACTTTCAGTCCAGGAGCTGCAAAGCCATCTTCTAGAAGTTCAGAGCAGATATGATGAGCATTGTTTCACTCTTCATCCTACTTCAAGCAGTGACTGAGCTTTTACTGGATGGGAGTGTGCTTTTGTTGTAAACTATAGAGCTGTTATAAGATACAGTTTATCATAGTATGGTATTTTGTGTCCATACTTTTCAGTTGAGTGATCGGGTATAGTGGGTCCGTGTGTATAACCCAACTTAATGTAGAATTGTCTCCCACTATTTGGCTTGGCTAAGAGCTGTTGTACTGACTATATAATGTTTCTTTCTTGTGCAACACAATACATTGCAATTATCTTGCATCGCAATTAAATTTTTAGGTCTCTTTCATATGTTTCTTTCTGCTTTGAAATGCGCTTGAAATTTCGAGTTGGTACGCAAATTCCCAAGGTTTCCCCAATAAGAATTTCAAACTCGATAAATACTCTTACAAATTCTCTCTGTGAACTATGCTTAAAAGATGGAATAAATGATTACTTTTTTAGCATATAACCAGAATACACAATCACATGTGCCATTACCTGAAAGTACAACACAAACAAAGGAAAATTCAAGACATTTTGTAGCAAAATCAAAAGAAGCCGTCTGGAGACCTAGGATAAACATGGTGTCTTAAGAGAGATGCAGATACTGAGGTTTTCTTTTTCTACGATTACAAGATGGTTGGACGGACCCACTCTTCTTTTTTGATGCTCGAGACCCTCATTATTTTGTCAAGCTCACTTGCATCGAACGGTTCTAAACACACCTGTGATCTGATTTGTGCACAAAAGTATGTGCAATCAGACTTTCCTTCAACATAACCATTTATGTATAACAATCATGACATACAAAATGCACACACTTGCACATTCACATAGGCAGACGACTCCACGTTGTGTTTTCACTAGCATGATTGGAATATGAAAACTCCAATGACACACAAATCACTTAAACCAAGAACTTCAATAAATAGAACAAAACAGGAGAATTGCTTGAATAAAATTTCAAGAGAAAATATAGTTGACAATAAACAACAGCTAAAAATACTGAATGGCAAGTATTTCACAGACAAGTCAGAAGAAGCAAAGACCATTTCTACCAATATTCTTCTCTATTTCCCCTACTTAACATCTTCTTTCACTTCAGTGATTTCATCCATTCGATAAACCTTTCCAACATTGATATTACATTTGCGAAATGAATCTTACAGTTCTTTGACTTTGAGCACCTTTGCAAGGATGATAACTTCGACCAAGTGCTGTACTGCTTCTCTATAGGCAAAGAAGAACAAATGCTGAATTCCACATCCCTCAAAACTTCAGCAGTCGTTAAGAAATAAGATACTAGCTTCAGTTCGTCTTGCTCCCCGTTGAACTCCTCAAAGTAAATAGTTCGAAGGTGTATAGATAAACATGCAGGCACACAGTTCGGAATAGAGCTCTCAAATTTTGCAAAGCACCCTTCGTGCTCCATAAACCTCTGAGACAAAAGGAAATCAAAAGTTAATACAACAACAAAATGATCAGTGTAACAAAAGACACAACAAAATTAACAAGTACCTTCAGGACAAGGGTTTCAAGATTAGGAGCACTTTCAAGCAAGTGCGGCAGAAACTCCCATCCATGATTGTTGAGATCACCTAGCTGCAACTCGGTCAAATTTTGAAAAGTGGGCATTGCACAAGAGGAAAGGTGAATGGCCTGTACACAGAATACAAGTAATCATAAAACCTTTACCAAGGTTGTTCATACATTAAATATTTAAAAGTGTGGATGTAAGCAGGGGCGGAGGTAAATATGCTAGAGCACAATAAATATGTGTTCTGTACTTGCACCTCTCCAACATTTAAAAAGTTTCCCTAAGGACTGATACAATAAGAAATTCAGACAATCATATATGGACTTGAGGGCCCTAATCATTTCTCAAAGTACTTAACTCCTAAACCAACATAAGGTTTTTTTATTGATAAGGTGACATAAGTTTTTTTACCCAAGTTAAGATTCTAATTTGGCCCAATTGATTAAGTAAATCAAAACTGTTGCAACTCAGTACATTGAAAAGGAAATTGTCCTGACATTTAGAAAACACTTGAATACTTGATCCTAGATGATTTTGGGGGTTTGAAAGAAAAAAGAAAAAAAATCAAGTTCTGCTTTCCTTGATGGTTGGGGTTGGAACGTAGTGATGAAACAATTGCCTCATTCAGTCTTCTTTCACGTACATACATACATATTCTGCTAAGTGCCAACTGCCAAGTATGAACAAAAAGTGATTTTATGTTTCCATGTACAATATACTTGCATTCTAATGTAATTTTCATGCTTGAATTAAAAATATGTGTTCAAGAACACCTTCAAGACAAAATAATCATGGAGTACGTGAAATTTCATTTATCAAGTTCTTGGTACCCCCTTGGACTTAATCCTGTTTCCGCCCTTGGACCAGAACCGAACACGCTTCAAGATACTACCAAGGTAAAAAATTTGAGATTGATTTCAACACAAGAAGTTAAGAAAACTCACAGTCACCGAAGGCATGGATAAATAGAGAAAGCCAACATTACAACATGCTGCTACAAGCTTTGCCACATTTTGGTCATACTCCAGCACATCCTCGTCATCATCTGCATTCTCCACCATGTAATCACTAGGTCCAACATCAATATAAGCTCTAAGCAGAGAATTTAGTTTCATCCCCCAATAGTATGTGGCTACATGATCATCGTAGATTAATACTTCAAGCAAAGGTGTATCAATGTCAACTTGATAGTAGTCATTATGGTTGCAACTGTTTAGCATCAGAAACTTAAGTGAGGGCGAACGGATAAAAAGAAAGTATGTTTCTTCGAATTTGCAATTGTCTAAAGACAACCGTTCAAGCACAGGGCAACCAGAAATAACGATGTCAAACGACTCTGAGTCGGGAAATTTCACAAAGGCAAGAAATAATCGCGTAAGATTCGGCAAAAAAACCGTATCCGGAACCTCAGCATAAAATTGCTGACACCATAACAAGTCCTCTAGGGTTTCACACTGGAAAAGACTCTCAATCGACACACCAGTGTTCTCCACATGGAAGAAAAGAGTTAAAGAAGAAACTTTGAGCCCTAAAACGGTAGAAATCCAGGCGTCGATGTGGGAATTTCCGTAGTCGTGATTGCAGTGGAGGACGAATTTTTCAATACAGGTCACGTCACGGAGAGTGACAGTTAACAAGTGGTACATGAAATTGACGAAATTGGGATTGGGTTGGGGGGGATTGTTCGAAACGTCGTCATCGTCGATGACGAGAGAGAGGTTGAGGATGGAAGCGAAGAGGTGTTTCCATTTGGTGGAGAGGACGGCGGTGGCGATGGCGGTTTTGGTGGGGAGTTTTGAGAGGATGTGGCAGAGGATGGAGTCGGGCAAATTGCTGATTCTGTCCTCTTTAACGGCGGCGGCGGCGGTCGGGGTTTCTGGGATAGTTGGAGGTTTGTGGCGTTTTGATGGTGTTGAATCCATGAGTCCGGCTGCAAACTAGTCGAATCGAGCCGAGCTTTCAGAAGACAAGGGACCATGAGGGGATTTTTCTCATTGTTTTTGGTGAGGATTTTTTGGTGGGAAAAATGGGAATGTGATTGTGATTTTGGTGGGAAATTTGTCGGCGGGCCGGAGGGAAATGGGTTTTCCCCAATTTTTTAAGATTCTCTTTTTGGAGGAATTTTTCGGTGGCTGGTGGAGGTATATCCAACGCGCCGTCCAAGAAACCATCACGTGATGATCCCAGCCCGCATCCGAATCATTCAAATGTATTCTAGACGACCCAGATCCGATCGCACTCTCTCCTACTCAGCCAATTACTCTCTCTCTCTCTTCTTTCTCGACCCCTAAATCATGGCCTTCCAAAATATGTTTGGACGACTCGGATGCACGATAGAATACCACGTGGTTCATCAAACTAATGTAAATCATGTTAATCGAGTACAGAAATTTTTTTTTTATCATTAAAAAGGGTGGGAGGGGGCGACTAGCGTAGCAACTCCCCTTGGGCGTGACCAAAGGGACTCCCTACCCGCTGTGGAATGTCCGGTTCGAGCCATAGCTACTGTCCGGAAGGACAGACCGTCACCACAGCACCACCTAGGTACAAGTGGACATAATGCTTTATCCCCCTAACCCCTTGCCACGTGACAAGGCTCGAATCCGAGACCTTGTCTGGGGATGAGGGGCACCAGCCCACTTGGCTACCACCTTCGGTGGTGTTAATCAAGTACAGAATGGTTCGGCCTTTATAGATGAGTTTCGTCTCAAAGGGTAGCTTTGATTGACTTCTTGCCAATTCTAGATATAAGGCTCCGTTCCAGAAACCTTCTTAAAAAATAAACAGCTTATTTCACATTTTCAAACTCAAAAATAATGTAAATGAAAAATAATTTTTCAATTTTTTTTGCACCGTATTAAAGATCTCAATGAGATCTATCAAACAAGATCCATAGTCGTAGGAAAATTATTTGCGTAAACACATGATTTTTTAGCTTGAAATTGCCTTCTTAAAAAATAAGTACTTATTTTTGTTTCCGGAACGGAGCCTAAGTCTCCTTCCTCCTATATTAGTCTGGTAATAATTTCAAAATTAATTAATTTTTTTGCCGGTAAAAAAGAAAAGAGTACAGAATGGTTCCTCATCAAAAGTACAAAACGCTTCTGTTCAAAAAAGAAAGAAAGTACAAAACGCTTTTATTCTTGCGAAAATGGGTTTGGAAACACCGGATCAAAACCGTCTGAACCACGCGGAGAAGAAATTGTTTAAATATATTTTAAAGCTCTCATAGTACAACAAATCAGAGTGGCGCAGCGGAAGCGTGGTGGGCCCATAACCCACAGGTCCCAGGATCGAAACCTGGCTCTGATAAGAGAGCAAGCTTTCCTTTCCATTCCATATTTTTAGCCATTTTCCTTTTCAGACTGCTGCTATACGTAGTACTTTATTATTATTTTTTTTTTTGGGCTTAGCCATTTTCCTTTTCAGACTGCTATACTTTTTTTTTTTTGGGCTTTTCCTTTTACAGGAAGAAAACCTTTTCTCATTAACTCAAAGGGAAGGCCACGTTTTTTATTTTATTTTATTTTTTGTTAATTAACATGTGTTTGGTCTACTCTTATGGGGATAGAAAAATAGGTGCTGTTAAGCAACGAGATGAACGAGCCCGCAAAGGATGAGACAAACCTATTATAGGCATCCAAGCCACCCCATGACCACACGAGGGTTGAACTCTCAATCTACCAGGGAGTTGAGAAGATGCTGTTAGACAAAAGACCATTTGCAAAGGCCATATTCGAATGGTTGCAAATTGTGAATGTAGAAGATGAATAAACCGAGTTGAGTTTTGTTCACCCTCAACTTAAGAGGGTGAACATTACTCTTCTTCTTATTTGTTGAAATGATGTGGGTCCCACTACAAAGTGATGTCATGCTTATCAAAAAATGTATTGCATGGGAAGCATGACATCACTTTGGGGTGGAATCCACACCATTTCAACCAATAAGAGGGAGGGTAATGTTCACCCTCTTTAAAGGAGGGTGAACAAAATTGCACTTGAATAAACCTCAATGGTAAGCATTTAATACCAATTGGAAGTTTTGGACTAGTGAAAATTGATACCCAGGTGCTAATGCCAAAACTGTTTTTGTTTTGTGCCATAACTGTAGTGTATAAAACATTTGTACCATGTGTAAAGTAAGCTTTTATGCACTAGAATTTTGGCACAAACAAAAACAGTTTTGGCATTATCATTTTCCAAAATTAATTTCGTAAGATTTATTTTTCCCACATTTTAATTCTTTTAATGCTGGAAGTTATTTCTGAAGGAGAAAAAAACAAGGGAGATTTAATGGCACCAAGATTCCCCAACTTTGCTGCAATGCCAATGTACCTACCACTTGGGTAGATTGACAAAGACACAAACAACTCTATCTCGTGACATTGATAGAGAATAAATACATTTGCTTTGGATCACAAGTTCTTTAGCTATCTATCCACACCCTAGTCTTAAAGGTGCGTCGAGCCTATTTCCACATGTAAGCGATGATTAGCATTTTGTGCATGTTATCCTGAAAATGCCCCTCCCCCTCCCCCTCCGCCTCTAGCCTCGGGTGGTTTGTCATGAGTGGATGGTTGAGGGTTGATTGAGTAAATTTGTTGCATTTACGAATTACTATACTATCATTATCAGACTTTTCATGTTTTCTGTTTGTATCCTATGAGTGTCTCTGTGTTTTGTTGCGATGTACGTTGCACATGGCTGACATCGCCTTCTCTCGCAGCTCGCACAATGAACAAATCTCTCTCTAGATCTTTTTATTTGGTCTTTTAACCATTTTCAAAGTACACCCTTATTTGAAGACAAAAATGACAGTGATTATAAAAAAAGAAACAATTTCTTGGAAAAAAAGAAAGAAAGAAACAAACTACTAAAACAATATAGTGTAAATAGCAGGAGAAAATCTTGTTTACAGAGGTGCTGTAAACAAGTGTTTACGGCACTCAATCGTGACCGTCCAAAAGTGTTTTGCTGGTGCTGCAAACAAGCTGTTTACAGCACCTCCGTGAATAAGTATTTCTCAAATAGCGGAGTCTGCTAAAGTGCACTACAAAAATTCAAGCTTCAAAATGGAATCCAAGGTAGCAAAATACATTTTCAGTGCTAGATTTTGATGTTATCCCCACGTGAATTTACTTTTTACTCGTCCCCACAGCCAGTGTAGTGAAAGATGGATCCTCTATCCAGACCCTCACGGTTGCAACAACTTCAATTGAATTAAGAAACTTTTGAGAATAACATAAAGTGCTCCCCATACCTAAGAAGCAGTAAACTGCTCCACCAAACAAGAAATCACCATTTCCTTTCCCCTTACAATTGAATTAAGAAACTTAAATTTTCATAACTGCTTCCACATGATTACAATGACAATGGCACCGCAAAACCCCCACCAACTACTGTGCTCTTCCTTGTAGTATATAAAGACTACAAAGCTACAAAGAAGTCATGTGACAGCACCAGGCATAAGGCCAAACCAAAGATGCCAGAGACTCAGAACAACTCCACCCAAACAAGGCCCAAAGTACCCACCTCTTCTCTTCATCCACAAACCTCCCCCTTCCCTCCAACCACCCAAAAACTGGTGATGCAAAATTCCAGCTCTGTCCCCTCAACAATCCCTGAGAAAATGGATACAAAAACTCCAGTAGAAATAGGCACCAGAGGAACAGTTGGATTCCTGATAATGAGAGAAATTGAGTACTTTACCCACCTTGAATCTGATAAGCCTCAGCATCTATGTACAGAGATGGCCTCCACAAGCACTCAACCCAATCCCAAGTTTGGATCTTTTGCCACAACCCCAAGAAAGAAGAAGAAAGGAGGAAGAAGAAAACTCGTGCCTAACATGTGTTCTATGGTGGAAGTTGTGAAATGCAATCGGCCAAACGTGAATTCTGGACTCGGTTACAGGAATCTGAGAGCTGATGATGTGAAGAAGTTGCAGGCTTAAGCAACGGTCTCAGTGAGCTTCGAGAAACTGAGCTTCTTGAGTCGATTTGCTGTACGGCTGCCGCATTTTATGTCCACAATCTCAACTATGTAAGATCCTCTTTTATTAGGTTTGTCCCTCCTAGGAGTTCTATCTAAGGACATAGTATCAGAAACAAGCATTGGTGCTTTATGGGTTTTTCGATAGTGTTCGGTTTTCCGGAGAGTTTCCGGGCTTTTCTTATTGATGGTGCTGCTGCTGCTGCTGCTCGCTTCGTCCAGTGATGTTCTTGGAATAGGTCTTTTAGCAGCAGCAGTAGTAGTAGCAGCAGCAATAGGAACCAAAGTAGCAATTGTAGGTTGAGTTGCTGACTTTGTGGAATCTAGTTCCCTTGAAATTAAGGCACCGATTGTCCCAGTGGTCCCAACTTTGATGGATCCTCCGCCGCCCCTGATTGCTTCTAGTTTCAGAACCATGTTTCCTGGAATCGCTAAGGCCTGATACAAGTCTTTTTCCGGGTGGAAGAAATTTAGAATCTCCAAAGCTGGATTGACAAGGTTACCTCAAAGCAGTTCAAGGCCCTGTCATCAGAAAGTAAATAGAAATGAATTGTGCGGTTGCGTTACCATCACAAACTTGTAATCTTGCGGTAGAGTTTAAGAAATCTTCTCAGACTTCAATGTAGTATTCAAAATCCTAATGCTTACATGAACTAGGCAGATATGAGACTACCTCTTATTAGGAGTAGGTGTTGGCTTGCCCCTTTCTACGTTATTAGGAAAGTGCCAACGAAATACTGCAGTCAAACTAAAGCGCTAACACCCTATCTATAGTGACGACTAAGAGGCCTCTTTCGATAAGGCTCATGCAGGGGCGCTTACGTATCTTGGGTCCCGTAACTAGCCTTGATCGGCAGATGGAAGTGCTAAGGTAGTGGAATCGTATCTAACATCACGACTGCTTTTAAGAGGGATCTTTCACTCTTCTTAAAGTGTCACTTTCCGAGAGACGAAGGTGTTTGTCATAGCTTATGGGGGTAAATTCTGTTTTGTTATGTATGAAATGAAATGTCGTGCTAGTGCGAGTGCTACAGCTTCAACTTCTACTTCTGGGCCAAGAAACAACTTAAAAAGCTAACGTTTGACAAACAACTTCTACTTCTTGTACCCCAATCTAACGTTTGACAAACAACCCCGGGTTTTACCTTTCGGCTGTCAACAACTTCGATATTGCTAGACTCAGATTGTAAACTTCTAATCAAACTAACAGAGAGATTTGGCAGATAAGGGACCGATTCTCAAAAGGAGCAGATATGGTAAAAACTTTTTAAGACCACCAAAACGTTAAAGTAAACACCTTTCATCTAGCAGAAACTTGGTATCTCAGTAAGCCCACACAGTAACCAATCTATTGGGAAGGTCACATATCCGAGGAGAGAAAACGAGAGTGTTGATTGCTGAAGCTCACCAATCACCAAAAATCATACTTCTTGGTCAGCTAAATCTAGTGAAATTCGGAGAATAATTACCAGAAGGGTAGGCATCCTTTACACAAAGAATGGAAAGTTCTGGGTGTCTGATTAACCAAAACTCCACAAACATCAGAGTAGCCAAAACCCACCAAAGTATTCATGACAATCATTACGTGGAGAGAGAGAGAGAGAGCAATGTGAATTGTCAGGAAAGAAAAACTTAAATTCTGCTTAAAGAAAAGGTTTTAAACATCAAACATCCGTATAAGGCTCAGAAAATTATTTAAAGCTGTTGATTAATGAAAGCTAAAGGGATCATTAATGGTAATCTAAAAATTGGAAAGTCCAAAAGAAAATAAGCCAAAACCTCATCAGAGTTGGTTGGGAGGAATGCAGGGAAAATCCACCAACTTCAACTAGAATTGGTCAAGCAGCTGTAAGTGGGTTGAAATTCATGATCTCAGACCCAACAAGAAAATCTCAGACCAGCAAGGCAAAAAGTTGGCAACCATTAAAACACCGGACTGAAATCCTAATCTCATCTGTCCATACCAACCCTCATAAGAACGAAACCCACGACTCGGATTGAGACTAGAACATCATTCTCAGCCCTTCGATGAACATAAATGTGTCACAAGTTTCCACTTTACAGCAACTTTTTTACATCTTGTGAACCACCCACAATTTGGAAATTTCCAATCAAAAGTTGATGAATACAAGCCAAAAAAAAAAAGAAAAAACTTCTGATATACCCACAACACCCAATCTAAAATTGATCAATATTAGCCGATAAAATCAAAACCCATTGAGGCAGTATAGGGATTGGGAGATACCCACAATTTCCAATCCAGAATTGATGAATACAACTCGAGATTATGAGAAGGAAAATGATAATCCCAAAACTGTTTATGTTAATTACTACAAAATTTCACTGCAGTACTCTACATACGGTACAAGCCATTCATGCACATGAGTTTTGGCATTAAGAAAGTCTTAAGAGCATATGATAGAAAACCTATACTGCAATGATCCGCACTGTCACAGCCAGACGCGCCGACGCGTGAATACTCTGTCAAACGCTGCTGTCGTGGCACATACATCACATCGAGCATTCACAAGCACAAGCCTTTAATGCACTGAAGCTTTGGCATTAACAAAAACAGTTTTGACACATTATGAAAACGGAAAACCCATCAACTCCATTGGCGGTATAAGGCAGAGAATCGAAGAGATTCTTAGACTCGCAAATGACATTACCTTTTATGAAAACAAACCTAAACACGAGCAACAGTGAATATGATCCGAACCTAACAAACATTAAATTGTTACTTATATCATATGTAAAGCAATAGTAGAGATCAAAGATCAGAAAACATACCAACAACCCACCGCAGAGCATTAACCGTGTTTGGAGATGGGTCATTAACTCTCTCTCCTGTGCTTCTCCCTCCACTTCTTCCCAACCAGAGTTATTTATTGACAATTGATGCGAAAACCCACCAAGAAATATTGATAATAAACAGCCACGATTATAGATCGTGCATTGTGATTGTAATAATGAAGTTTGACCGTTAAAATGTGAGAGACGAGACGACCACTGATCTTACAATTTGACAAACAGTTGGCAGGGCCCGTCAATCAACTGGCGCCCTTTTTAGGACTGGACAGGTTAACTTTTTTTAAGAGAAGGACTGGTTAACTGGTTAAGAAGCAAGTTGGGGAGTACTACAGATTTGTTTATCTACTATACATCAAGCAAATAAACAGCCTCTTAAAAGCGATGTCCCATAGTAGTGGCTTGAATGTCATGGTTCGATTCTCAAAGGTAGTCTTTTTGCTTGCAAGAGTAAGACTATCTTACTAATATTTTTCCGGATTCATTATGATTTATGCAGGATCTTTGTACACTGGGTACGCCATTTATTATAACCAAGATGGTTTACCATATAAGCAAGTAAGATGGTTTACCAGAGTTAACGAAATAAAGTTAGGTTACCCAAATGAATAGTAGCTTATTTGTTTATCGTGAAAATAAGAAAATAAACAAACAACATGGTGCCAAACGAGCTCTTAATTTTGTATTTTAAGGCTAGGAATCTCAATCTTTCCTTAGATCCCACGTATGCAGGAGCTTCATTCACTGGGTACGCCATTTACTTTAAGCAAGTTGGTTTAACGTAATTCACTAAACAATTTTAGGTTACCCAAATGAACAAACAAACTCATCTTATATATGTTTAGCTTATTTGTTTATCATGAAAATAAGAAAATAAACAAACAACGTGTTGCCAAACGAGCTCTTAGGCCATCCACAGTGGTATAATCAAAAAAGGATAACTAAAAGTTGACACATCAGCTTTTGATTATTCACTTAAGAGGTTGCTAAGCTTAATAATGTTAAGTTTCACAATGGTCACTTCTAGTCCATAACCAAAATAAGGGGTCCACTACAATTTCTCTCTCTCTCTCTCTCTCTCTCGCGCGCGCCATTCACTTCCCTCCACTTACGTTTTTTTGGGCAAAATATATTGATTTCCTCTTTTAATTTTGGGGAAAAATCGGTGACTTTCTTACCTTGTATTATGTTTTTTTTTTTTTTGGGGGGTGGAAATAAAAACGGGAAAGAATAGTGAAATACCTTAATCCGGCGACGACGTGTTGGATTGTAGATGATCGAGAGATATGAGTTTCACTTTTGGAGGGAAAGAAAGAGAAATAATTTGTCGGTGAAGTGAAGAAGATATAGAGTAGGTGAAGAAGAGAAAAAGAAAATACCAGTTGAAACACGCGTGTATACAAATTTTGGAACTAGTTAACTTATGTAGTGTGAAGTCCAGAAATTTTGATTATTGAAAAATGTTGCTAGTTTTGGTTATCCAAAGCCCAAAATTTGATTATTTCTAAGGATGTTGCTAAGTTTGATTATACCATTGTGAGCCATTTTTTGCACCAACATTGTTAACTTTAAAAACAATTGGCTTTTGATTATACCATTGTGGATGGCCTTAGTTTTGTATTTTAAGGCTAGGTATCTAGACTTTTTTCTATATCCCGCATATGCAGGAGCTTCATAAACTGGATACGGTATTTACTTTAAGCAAGTTGGTTTAACATAATTAACTAAACCATTTTAGGCTACCCAAATGAACAAACAAACAAACTTATCTTATATGTTTATCATAGAAATAAGAAAATAAACAAACTTTATGTTGCAAAGCGAGCCCTTAATTTCGTATTTTAAGTTTGGCATTCCATTCATTTCGTAACTGGTAATTTAGTAGTATTTTTTTTTTCTGAAGAAGAAACAAATTTTTATTGGAAAACTAATATATAAAAAACAATTACATGTATGAACTCTTAATTTCATTCATAACTATTTTCAAAGACTACATGCAATGTAACATATAGAAGAAGGGAATTGATATTCACACTCTCTTTTTTTGTTATCCACTCTCTTTTTTGTCTTTTAGCAAAAAAATACACACACTTTCAACACTAAAAAATAAAATAAAAAAAGGAGTGCGAATATAAATTTCCTAAAAGAAAGTCAAAACAATTCACCAACAACGTGCTGCCTTATAATTGTTCATTCTTTGAATCTCAAAAAAAACTAGTAATAGAGACCAATCGGCCAACAACGTGCTGTCAAATAATTGTTCATTCTAAAGAATCTGAACTAATAAAAGTAATGGATTAGCGATTGCCAATTGGCAATTGTCATTGACTAATGAAGAATAGGATCTTCACCAGTTCACCTCCTTGGTGCCGCATCCTTCCATACAACAATATCAGAAATATAACGGGCATTCTCTGCCAAATGGTGTGCTACCGAGTTGCCCGCGCGATGAACAATACTGAACTCAGCTCTTCTTAAAGAGGATGCTTCCTTAGGTCTGATATTGTTGGAAGGCAAGCAAAGTTGTTGATTTCCCATGAGCCAAAAAGAAAAGGTGAATGAAAGATCCAACTAAACAGAATTGGACCCATGAGTCCAAGATATAGTGACCATTCTTGAATTCTCTCTCAATCCCTCCCGCACTTCGAAAATCCAGGTCCTTTAGAGGCAATGAAGTCCCCATAATCCCGAAATGATCAAGCTTTCACAACTTGCGAAAAAAAACGATTCCACGTACATCACAGAAATTACAAAAAAAGATATAAACAATTTTCTATACACGGCAGATAACATTGCAAGGTATCGCAATTTCAGAAGAATTACAGATAGAGACCACCAAATCAGCAAACACTGCGCTACTTGACGAGTTCCCAGCCGAATCAAGATGGGCAGATCAATGAGCTCTTTCAAAAAGTCCCAGCTCAGCATGAAATATAAACAATCGACTTTGCCGTTGAAATACCTCATAATGTGTTGGATGTAGTCATTGCACAGCCATAGGCAAAGTAACAGTGGGGTGCCCGGCATTTGGCTGCTGGGGATGGGGACAAATCTCTACGTTCTGGCAAACTGTTTTTACTTGGCAGAATACCAGTTTTGAGCACATTTGGCATCGACGGAGAGGTCAACCCTGAGGATGTTCTTTCCATCAAATGGTTTGGACATGCACTCAACAACTATGGCCTTGGCTTCCTCTGCGGACTCTGTCGGTCCTTCGAGGATTACTTCATCGTGGACCTGTATCCACAAGAATGCCTTTTAACTACCACAGCCCCATCAGAAAAGTAAAAGAATATTCAACTCCTCAATATCTAATGCCAAACCAAATGTTCATCGCCTAATTCAAAAGGTACTCACATCTAGCATCCTTTTACTGTAATCTGACTTGGCCTCCTAGGGCACTGGTGCAAGTTGTTGCTACTTACATTCAGAAAAGAAGGGTGCCAGATTGAATGCAGCGATACAATTATGAATTATCAGAGGAGAAAGGAAAACCATGAATTAGAGGGGGCACAACTCATGCTTAATTGCTTATACTTGTGAAGATAGTGCCGATACATCTGTACCCTTTTTTGGAGGGAAATGAAGTTTGGCTAGAGCAGTGTTTCTCTGGACAGGACATCTGACAACACTGAACTTCAACGAGAAATAAAACAAAACCACATCACCGGAGTATAAATGTATTTGGTAGCCAAGAATCAGCCTTTCCATAAACTATTAGTCAGAAATAAACGGATTTTACAAAAAGAAACACAAGCCAGTTCAGGTAGCATATGGAAGTCTATAGGGAAAGTTAATGTAATGCAACGACGAGATGGCCATATAGATCATCAGCTAAAGCCAAAAGGAAAAGAATGGGGCTCCAAGGAGTTACGTGTAAACTGCTCTCTGCTCAGGAAGGTTCTTTGGTGGGCTCAGATAACATCAAGATAATTACCAATAGAATAATGAACGGACTAAAGCAAAATGATTGGAACAATCCTGAAGGCAAGTGCAAGATTTTTTAATTAACACAATATCTACTTTATCATGTGATTCAACTAGAACTAGAAGTTAGGTGTTCTGCGTTTTCCTTATTTGGAGAGACGAAAGATGGGAAAACCTGTAAAAGCATCCTCCATCCAAGCTCCTTCAAACGCAAATTCTTCGATATTTCTAACATCGCGCACATGGCAACATCGGCAGCACTACCCTATTGCAAAATTGTTTATATCAGAACCTGAGGTATTGAGAAAGAGAGAGAGAGAGAGAGAGAGAGAGAGAGAGAGAGAGAGAGAGAAATTGAGATCAAACAACCTGCACAGGTGTGTTGATAGCAGCGCGTTCAATGTGACCTCTTTGAGAGGAGGTAACTCGGTCCACTGAAGGAAACAAACGGGCCCGTCCTAGCAATGTATGAACACACCTTTTTTTGCTGCATGCTTCCTTCTTACGTTCGTCCTGCCAATTCCGCACTTCTTTTCTCTCATTGTACCACCGAGCAACTGTTTCTTTTGCTTCTTTCACAGAAACCTAAGAGTAGAGAAGTAAATCACCCTTAGTAAATGAAGTTACTATAACATTTGAAACAAGAGTGATTCTTCATTTCAGATTTCAAAAAACCAACAGTACCTTCCAATCTCGGGAAAGCCCCACTGGTGTTTTCCCATATGCAATGGAAAAGTTGAGCATCTTTGCTTTCCTTCTTTCAGAAGCAAAAGCATCCTAAAGCAGAAACAAACAGGGGTTTTGAAAGGGTATTTTCATACGAACTTGCAGGACTGTGTGCAATCATAATTGCATTAAAAGACAACAAGTGACAGGTATAGGCCGCAGACGGCTAAAGTAAAGCATTAGTGTAGAAACTATATTTTTAAAATTGCACAACAGAAACCTCAAATTGTACAAACACCAGAGCAAACTCTTCACAACACAAACAATAAGCCGAATCTGCATAAACGTGATTCCATCCATAATAAAACACTTTAATTCCTCTCTCTCTCTCACACACACACGCGCGCGCACGCACAAAACGAGAAGCAAGAAACACCAAACAACTTCCATTTCAAGTTACTGTGAACTGAGAGAAGACTCCCAAATCTGACCCACCCTGATCAAGCATGGCAAATACTTATCTGCCTTGCTCTGTCAATGCTTAAGTTATCAGCAGCTACTTTGTTACATATTTAGCACGAAACAGTTTGAGACAGTCTCCCAGTATATCCTAATCCTACTACTCATAGTACACATAATACACCCAGCAAACCCCATCTAACAAGAGGAAGCAAAACTGCAAAACATAAATGAACACAAAGAAAACTGAAATCTCCTCATGGCGTTGATGAATGAGTGGCTGCTATCTCGGAAACTTAATCCCTGAACTAACAAGAAATTTCGACAATTACCTTCAATAGAGGAACTGGAGGCTTATCCTCACCAGGTTGAGGATGCCACTCAAGAAGCACGCTTTTTTGTTCAACAGCTTCACGAATGTGTGGATACATGTTCATTGCAGTCCTTGAATGGAAGTCTCCGCCGGCTTTGAAGGCATCCAACATACTCTTACAATTGGCAAGATGTGCAAGGATCCTAAGTTCCAGCTAGTTATAAACAAGTACCAAGATCACCAGTAAGATTCATATGGACAAAATTTTCATTTACACAATAAGATACAACTTCCCGTAAGTAGAACCATAGTTAATCTCGGTAACCTGTCCGTAATCAGCAACAATAAGGGAGTTTCCTGGTGCAGCAACAAATGCCTGGCGGATTTTGTAGCGATCTTTCTCTAAAGCAGGCTGATTCTGATTTACAGTAAACAAGATTTTGACACATTAAATTTTTTTTGGTGAAAGACAATGGAGAATGCCCATCATAAGCAATGACAAAAAACAATTCGACGAAATCAGCAGGACAGAACCCGTGCAAAATGCAAAGAATCCACTCTACAAGTAATAAATACAGTAGGCAATCAGATTTTCCAACCTGCAAACTAGGCCTCCGAGCTGATAAGCGGCCAGTTTCTGTGTTGATGTTAAGAGAACCATGAATGCGCCCATTCTTGCCTGATATATGACTGCCCTGAAGATAGAAACAAATATAATCACCCTCTTCTCATGACCTTTAACATAAGAAAGTACAGCACAAAGGAAGAAGTATCAACTGAAACAATGAAAAGTTAGCTAACACACCCCCGGAGGAGAAGAAATGTCTGTCATGCATTTCCATAAGGGCATGAGGGAGATACGACAGAGTTTATGATACACTGAGCCACGGTCAGGAAACATATACACAACCCACGGCCATAATGTCCAAATCAAATGTTCTGGGAGAATGGAAAACGTGAAAATGAGGGAATCCCCATGCAACACCGCACAAGAGCTCCTAAATTAACATGACACAAACATCCAACGTATGCTTTTTTTTTTTCATTTTGAGATTGAACAAAAGGCAATGCCTCAAAAAAAAGAAAAAACACAGGCACAGAAGGGTTGTTAATACTAGTCTCGAACCAATGTAAATTATATACCAGGGGAAGAAATAGGAAGAGAAACAGAAAGGGTTACCCCTTCCCCAACCTTATATGGGATGCTAAAATTTCCCCCATACGAGATTGTAATAGATAGTCATTCTTGATGGCTAAAATCACTAGATTTATACGAAATGGGTAAGTGGCACAATAAGAGTGGATCAAGGCTATCTGCAAATGCACAACACATGGCCATCTACCACCTTTTAAACTTCTGAAGAACATTCCGCCATAAGAAAACTAAGTGGCAGAATAACTAGAAAAATATGGCAGCAAAATAACCTGCAAGGGGAGGATGAAGTTGGATATCAGTGAGTCTATAGAGCAAACTTCACACAAAGCAGCAATGGCATGGCACGCCTCCTTCCCCTTCAGCCCACCTCCAAATGCTGCATAAGCAGTTCCATACACAGCTTCTTTGTCCTCACTTACTCCTTCCTTCGTCTCCAATACCTGTGCTTCATCTGTGAAGTCAAATTCTGAAGAAACCTTCCCAGCAAGGGTCTTCAAAGCATCTCCACAAACAGAGGGCCATCCACTTGCAGTGTACATCTCAGGTTCTAATTTCGATTCAAGTCTGCACAGCTTAATATTGCGAAATTTTGTGGGAGTCTTCTTGCCTTCTTCAATCACTTTCTCAATGTTAGGAACCTTAAAATCCTTCTCCAAGGGAAGGCTCTCGTTTTGATCCTTACTGCAAAAAGATAAAAGACAAGAAGTGGCTGAATTGAATATAGGGCTTCCTTTGCACAAGAAAGAAAGAAAGAAAAGAATATAGGGCTTCCTTAGGACTCTTTCTGAATATGATGAAAAAACGGACAAGTAATCACTTGTAGTGATTGCATGTTGTTTCTGCATTTCATTGCATGTTGTTTTCCTCTTCCATTATTTGTTTTTTCTTTTCACTGCATGAGGAAGGTAATGCAGAGAATTATTCAATGCTCGTGAAAAAACTAGATAGCTCCTACAAATATTGTTCTATTCAATTCATTTTGCCATTCGTAATCTATACTACTTCAAACTTTTGTTTAACCACGATTGTTTCCCTCATATTGCGTGCGCAAGTAATCTATTCTTTTCTACAAAAGCAGAACCTCTTCCTGCATTGGAAATTAATACCTTCTTTATAGGAACAGAAAGGCATCCAGGTCACTTATAGCAATGCCGTAGGTAACAAGTGAGATGAATCCCTGGGGATGGCCCCAGAGGAATGACTCAAATTCAGGGACCACACGCTTCCAGAGATCAGATCCTGGCTTTCTTATCTATCGGGTGAAGTTGGATTATTGGTCACATCACAAACTTACTGAAGTTGGAGAGTATATTACAGATAAATGCAACATGCATATTATTATGCAACGACCATCTGCAAACGGGAAAGATATGAGACCAACAGGACCAAGGCCAGAATGACTGCTAAACAGCAAAGGTCATACCTGTTTAAAGTTCCGCCAAAAAGGAGCAGGCGCAACTGTGTATCGCTTCCCACATTCATGTACTTAGCATCAGGGCAGTACTTTGATGCCCAGTTGCGAAATCTATTAGCAGCAACCTGCTGCTCTGCTCTAGCCACTTTCTCTACCTCAGCAAGATAGGCTCGATTAACCAGCATCCCTTCAGTTTCCATTGTCACAAGAAGCTCACCAAATGGCTGCCAGTATTTCTCATAAAAGTCAAGCATTGTTCCTTCTATGTGTCCATCAACTTTCCATTCCATCCCCAATAGTTTTCTTTTCAAGCTCTCGTAGAGATTTAGTGTGCTTATTGAATCTATGGCAGAATAACAAATCCATAATTTACGCTCTTCTCTTTGAAGGTCTTCAACAGGAGGGATGATTATAATTTTGCCGTTAGAGCCATCTTTCTTCACCTTTCCCCTGCCAAAAATGGTTTTCATTGATACTTTACCTATCAAATTCTCATCATGGCACACCCTTGGGTCACCTGAAAGCGCTTCTAGAGAATACCCACCCTCCGTTTGTCTGGAAGAATCCCACAACCGAGCCATATGCATTGTGTCGGCATGAAAACCGGAAACTTTAAACCCATAGTTTTCTATAATGTGGTTATCAAAGCTATAGTTGTGCCAAACCTGTAGATAGGACAGAGCACTTCATCACATTCTTATCCATTCAAAAGGAAAGCCACCCTTTTTCATGAAGTCAAAATAATAACTAATACATGATAGATGATAACATAAACTTTCTCTCAGCCAGCATATGCAATTAGACCAGTCTTCACCACTAAATGACGACATAAAGAGAGTAATATTAAGGAAGGAAACATTGCCTTTTTAATGGAGGTATCTTCAAAAAATGGAGCAAATTCGGCTAAAATAGTCTTGCCACCCTCAGCAAGAAGATCTACCCATATGCAAGACTTGCCATTACCAAAATCTACTTCTGGTCCAGAATAAATGCTGAAGCATATCATTTCTCCATGATCAACAGGAGTTTCCTGCTTCACATCAATCTTGGCCACCTGCATGTAACCAGGATGCAGCCGTAATAAGCACACAAGAAAGTTTGCAAACTATACAATTATAATATACATTGATCCAAACAATCAAAGATTTAAGTAGAATACTGTGTCCATTTTGCATCCAGAAGTAAATAATTCCAGGAACCTATAAATGTAACTCAAGCATGAGACATGCCTCTGTGTCACATGCATAAACACGATGCCTGTATTGGTTTGTAAGCATCCTGACAGTCTCCCTTGCCATGGAGATATTATCAACCACAAGAACCTTCTCATAAATACGAACAAGCCTCTCGCGGACATGGAACTGGTCAAAATCTTTTGGTTTATCAATGGAGCTGCCACTAAGGGGTTTGGAAGTTTTTTCCTCCCTTTCCTTTGATAGCCCTCCTGACCCATTATACTCAATACCTTCAGATTGAACAATAGGACCCTTCTCGATCAAGCTTGTGTTTCCTTCATTCTTCATGCTACATGCACCTGATGTATGGGCTTGACTATGCATGTACCCTTGGCCCAATGAGCTTCTTAAAGTCCCTTCTCTGCTGCTATTGCCACTAACCATAGAGGCCTCCATGCGGTCTTTAGAAAGCAGATGGTCACTGCCATCCTGCATATCTGTGAGGCCATACTGCCCATTGTTTGCAGTAGCTTCTACACGTGGAATTCCAAAACCCACGGGATTATAATTGCTATGAACAAAAACTGGTGTGTCGCTGTCCCTTAGTTCATATTTTTCTTTCACTAGTCTATCTGCTTCTTCAATCCACAGTCTGGCTGCCTTATCTTCTAGAACTTGTTCGTTTTCTTGCTCCATCAGTTGTGGGTCGGGTTCTCTGTCAGAAGTAATGTGACCTGAAAGGTTAGGAACCATCCGAACGCAAGGATTCCCTGCCCCTGAAAGTACTTCAAGCTTCCAAGAGCTGTCTGTAGGATAATGCCTATCCTCCCCACTAGATGTCATGATGTCATTTTCTTCCTTCGTCAGTTGTGGGCTACAAGAGACGGGTTCTCTGTCAGAAGTAATGTGACCTGAAAGGTTAGGAACCATCCGAACGCAAGGATTCCCTGCCCCTGAAAGTACTTCAAGCTTCCAAGAGCTGTCTGTAGGATAATGCCTATCCTCCCCACTAGACGTCATGATGTCATTTTCTTCCTTCGTCAGTTGTGGGCTACAAGAGACGGGTTCTCTGTCAGAAGTAATGTGACCTGAAAGGTTAGGAACCATCCGAACGCAAGGATTCCCTGCCCCTGAAAGTACTTCAAGCTTCCAAGAGCTGTCCGTAGGATAATGCCTATACTCCCCACTAGATGACATGATGTCATTTTCTTCCTTCGTCAGTTGTGGGCTATAAGAGACGGGTTCTCTGTCAGAAGTAATGTGACCTGAAAGGTTAGGAACCATCCGAGCGCAAGGATTCCCTGCCCCTGAAAGTACTTCAAGCTTCCAAGAGCTGTCCGTAGGATAATGCCTATACTCCCCACTAGATGACATGATGTTACAACTTGAACTTTGTTTAACCTTAAGGGAACTACTAAAACCACTAATACTAGAAAATGTTCCATTGGCAATGGGGAGTCTGCAACTGCAGTCCCTGCAATTTAAATAAAAGTGTCAAATACAGCAAATAGATACCCCAGTTTGTATGTTGGTGAGTTGGGATATGGCAGGGTCTACAATAAGCTTCATTGAAATGAAGAAAAACATTTCAACCAATCCGACCAACATCAAAGCTATAGAATACATTCCATTATCCATGCATTCCACATGTAGTTGTATATAACACTCCGACAAAGGAAGCCACACTTGGTTTGCCTACATTCACCAATACACTTCCATGATATACAACATGTTGTCCTTGTCCTGAAAATGAACAAAATCCTACCCTTTGCCCCTACTCGATATGGTCCCTTGCAAAATCTTCAGCAACTAAAAAAGATCGGAGGAGTCAACTCTCTGTTTCAACACCAAATGTCTAATTCTCGCTTGTTTATGCATCCATCCTTGCCCCCTATGTTGCTAAACAATCCTTTATATATTAACCTAAATTGCACTACTTGATGTAATTGAACTCAAATGAAATCAAACTTAAAAGATATGTGCAAATATGACCATGGATGATTAAGAAGCAGCAACACGTTCTTCAATTCTTTAGCTACATGCATGTGTGTGTGTGTGGATGTGAGTGGCGGGAAAAGTGCTTGAGGTTGCCTTCCGGGTATATGGCAGTCACTACAACAGTGCTCGGGACCACCGAAGGTGGAGCAGGAGAGAGCTCAGGGCGGCCGGAGAGAGAGAGAGAGAGGATGTCAGTGGAGAGTGGTCAACCATAGAGTTAGAACTCCATGTCTTTATGTGTTGTATGGGATGTAGTGTGTCTGTCTATTTTGGTGGTGTATCAACCATCCTTATATGGAGACCCCAAAGATGGGCATGCCAGAGGGTTGGATTGGCCAGGGGATGGAGAGGCAGGTGGTTGATTGCCGGATGTCAGGGGTGGGTGCAATAAGTATGGATGTGGTTGTGATCGTAATGAGGGTAGTTGTGGTAATGATGATGGTGGTTGATGCAGACGTCGACTGACGTAGGTGGCGCCCCTCCCTCTCTATGGTTGATCAAGGTGGAGCTCGCCTCCTTGACAATCCCCTTGCTCTAGCCTCCAGATCACCTGCCTCCTTAGGTCCCGAGCAGGGTACCCAGGCCCGGGCCCTGCTCCTGACCTGGGTATTGTGAAGAGTCACCAGGCTCATTAGAACCATATTTATGGTATGGACATGGCAGACCATGTCGATGAGCATCGTAGGATGTGTTTTGGAGCTTCCATAGAGGAGCCCCTATGTGGAGGTCTTGTGCTTGCACAGGAGGAGTTGTTATTCCGGAGGAGCTGTGTGCCTTGCCACGGAGGTATCGGGTCCACCGATAAGTGCCACGTGGCGATGCTCTTCCAGATACCCACAGTATGTACTCCACAAGTTCTTCAATGTTCATGCCATTGTATTCTCACAATAGCATGAAAGAAGTTGCTTTGAACATAATGTTCAGTAGTATCTCAAAGGACCTCAAATCACGGAGCCATGAATTTCCAAAAAAGGCCACCTATACACAAAAGGTGGAAGATATACAGAGCAATATGCCAATACCCATAAAATTTCCCACTTAAGCGAAAAACATTTTAATAACTCCTCAACATAGCTATGAAATGTAGCCCCCAACTACTGGTTTAGCTAACTCAGTGGCCAGAGAATTTCTCTTCAACAGGTCTCGAGTTCAAAAAGGGTGGAGTTGGACCTATGGATAAAACCATTCTTCATTCCACTCGAAGTTGGGGAGAGGGGACTAAAGTCACTAAACTAGTCTCAGAAAATTCCTAAACATCCTCGTCACTGGAATAACCAAGTTTCCGCAACAAGTTGAGGTTTTGGCCAAGGCCATAAACCCAGACATGAAATATGTAAAAGACCAGTCAGGAAAAAAAAAAACCACATGAAAGAAATTTCGTTATTTCTGCAACAAGTTGGGGGATTTGACTAAAGGCCCATAAACCCAGACATGAAACATGTAAATTACAGTCAATAAACAGAAACCCACATGAAAGAAATTACAAATACTACAAAAAAGAATGACAATCAGTAAAGATTGAAACTATAACCTGTAGAGGGCTTTTCTTGAGGCAACCCAAAGGGAGAAAGAAGAATGAGAACCCATGGAAGAAGGCCCAGGACGTGAAGTGGATAACCAGAATAGAGGGGGATAGTGTTTACAGGGGTGGCTGGTTTGAGTGGAAACCCCTCCTAATGCCATGGCCTGCAAAACTCCTCTCCCAAGCTTTCTGCAAGGGTTACCGACACAAGCAGCCGTTTTGACAATCTATCTTGTGAAGATAAAATTAAAAAAAGGGTTTCACCAGGTTTTTTCTGGGTTCAGAGAGAGAGAGAGGAGAGGGGTTTGAAACTGAAGTCGATAAACCCTTGTCTTCTGAGTCAAATACCCTTGTGACCCTCCAAATATTCTGCCTTTTTATGTTTTACAACGTATTTTATGATTAGAATGATTCTATTTACAGCCAAAATAAATTTTATTAGGATGATTCCATACCCACTCACGGAATCATGACATTTTAATATTATGGGAAGAGAAGGTCCTTAATTGTTGAATATGATTTTTTTTCTGCCTTTTTTTTTTTCCAAATTCCGTTTGACCAAAAAAAAAAAAAGAATATGATTTTTTTTCCCTTCCTAGTAATATTGGTTGAGGACGGGTGTGTTTCGTTAATTAAAATAAGTACTTATTTTTTTAATTAAATGTAATGTATTATGAGATAATAACATGTCTCGTACAACAAAAAATAAGTACTTAAAATATAATAACCTTAACGGAACGCGAACGAAGTCATGGGCGAGAGAAAAAAAAAAGTTGGAATAGATATCCACAAGTGTGTGAACAAAATTTTCCCAATGCCTATTTGCGGAAACAAATAGGCATAAAAAGTTGGAATAGATATCCCAATGCCTATTTGCGGAAACAAAATTTTCTTGCAAATTTGTATGTTCCAATGTGATTCAGATGAAAAAGGGAGATAGTGAAAGATGTGATCTAACATCTCATTAACATCTCCTTATAATAAAAAACAAAAAACAAAAATGATAGGCTTATAACAAAATCCTATAACATCCTTACACGTCAGCATTGGGCCCACCATTTCACCCAGCATACGAGCTTCATCCCAAAGTTTTCAGAGTCATGCATCATGAATAAGAAAGAGCATGAGAAATGAGCTAGTACTAATAAACAGCAGTGACTATGGAGTCAAAATCAACCCCAAAAGTTTTTGGAGCTTCTATAGGAACTTGTCAATCTCTTTCCCAATCACCATCAGGCTCATCTTTTTGTTCACCTAATGCAATGTTTCCACCAGAGGCCGGTTTCGTCTTGTCTTCTGCTTCTTCCTCCTCATCTCTCTTCGGTGTAGATAAGAACTCAAGAGCAGTTACCACATCGCTGATCGATGGCCGAGCGGTAGCTTCCTCTTAGAGACACATTGCTGCGATTGCAAGAGCCCGGTAGAGACCCTTTATGGGGTAATTCCCTTCTTACAATGGATCGACCATTAATGAAAACTTCCTCATATCTTTGAACAGAGGTGGTGCCTACAAAACAGGAAAACAGAACTAATTAATAGGCTCTACTCTTTTACCAAAATTTTGAAATACCCACATAAAAATTCTCTGGACTTTCCATTTCAGTAACAGTTTGATGATGTTAGCATCGCCTTTTGAGTATCAGTTTTCAAGTACTCTCAATGGACATTACCCGTTTGAAATGTCTAAAAAGTCCAGATTTTGGTGAACCATCATTATTTGTTTATCGGCTTTTGGTCACTAGTTTTTGATTTTCCTATCTGCGTCTACTGGAGGAATCATAAAACTACAAAAGAGAGACCATATTTGAAGGGAGTCCACCAAAGCAAGGGAAAGAAATTTGAGAACCATCTTTTTTGCCTTTGATGAACATTTTTCGAATACAGACCAATAATTGTACAAGTCCTCTATTCCAGACGAATCAGGGAATTTGTTCTTAGATCAAAAGCAGAAAAAAGGTGTATTGATGACAACAGGGATTGGAACTTAAGAAATCTTATACGCTATCAGCTTATCCCAATTGAAGACCAAGTGCATAAAATTCTTTGAACCTTACATTTGGAAATCAACTTCATTATGTTGATATGTTTGAGTCAGTCAGTTTCTAGTCCGATGAAACTTGCTCGATAATCCACGATATGATTATTATTCGGGAGTTACAAGGTTTTCAGACTTACCCAAGAAACTAGATTCTGCTCTTCACTTGGTCTTGTGACTTGTATCGTCGATGATTCTCCTTCCAGAGATGATCTCCAGAAAGATAACTACAAAGCTATACACATCTGACTTTTTTTTTTTTTTTTTGGTAAATTATCTTTCACTGAAAGCAACAGCCAATTACAAGGATCAAAGGGGCATTCCCCTGAGAAAGATCAAAACAAATTGCACAAGGCCTGCCATAAAAGCCCAGACAAAGGCAGAAACAAACAGCCAAGCATTAGGGAAAAACTATGTTGGGAAAGTTCCAACCAATGCAGATTCATCTGTTAACATCAGTCCTCTTGACACCCCTATATGAGCAGAAGCATGCACGCAACCCAGAGGCAATCTTAGCTGAGAGTTCCAAACAAGAAAGGCTTTCCTGTTGGAAGACTCTTCTATTTCGTTCGCACCACACATGGTAAATAACAGCAGCAAGGGATAGCTTGAAAACAACCTGATCTCAAAAATCATTGCCCCTTCTATGCAACAGAGCCCAATTAATCTCAGCCAAGAGATTTAAACCTGGTCTATCAAGCTCGTTCTTCTGCAGAATATGACCCCAAACACTGGCAGAATACAGGCAGCCAAAGAATAGGCGCTGATGGTCCTCAATAGCCACATCACAAAAGGAGCAAGTACCATCAGTAATCAGACCCCATTGAAGAATTCTATCTTTAGTTGAAAGCCGACCCAAAAGAGCTAGCCATTCAATTATCCCCCACCTTGGAACATGATGAGAAAACCATACAATCTTGCTCCATGGAGCAAAAGGGGCTTTATTTCGAACGGCGTGCCAAGCAGACTTGGTGGAGTAAACACCAGTAGGAGTTAAGGTCCAGCAAACTGAATCATCACACTCCACATTGGGAAGGAAATTAGAGGGTGTATGAGCAATAATGTCCTGAAGTGCAGGGTGTCTGATCCCCGACCACTTCCACCCCACATTTTCAATGACAGAAGCAACCTTAGTCAAGAGAGATCTGCCCAGGTTTCTAACTATGCTGTCACCTGATCTGTCAAAGCATACTCAGCCGTGCTTGGCTAGCCCATACGTTCAACTGGTGATAAGCATACTCAGCCGCGCCGCGCTTGTACCCATATGTTCCCATCACATTTATAGATACATGGGACTTATCACCAGTTGGACCAAGCTTGGCTAGCCCAAACTCCGAAAGCTTTGTATTGAATTCCCCGTCTGGGAGTATGTTAGATGCTTTGAAATCACGGTAAATCACCGGAGGGTTAGTTGTTTCATGCAAGTATTCGAGACCTCTTGCTGCACCTTCAGCAATTTCCATCTGTGTGTTCCAATCCAAAGGCTTCTTATTTGAAGCTATAACTGAAAAACGGAGGGCTGCTCTGAGAGGCACAGTTATGATTCTTAGCAATTATCCTTCATCAATGCAAATTGGCAAAAAAAGGGCTAAAGATACAAAATGGGCCTATTTGTTTAGTATCTTGAACATAATATGCAAAAACCCTGTTAAATTCATGTAATTTCAAACGGTTGCAACTTGCAGTTGACTGATCAATACTTGCAACATCCAACACTCTGCCCTTTTTCCTTACATGGCTTATGAGAACGACAATTCAAACAGATAAAGAACAAGCAACAATACAACTAAATGGAATAGCATGAGGGGATGAAGATATGCATCAACAAAGGTTTAAACCATGTGAAATTTGAATTTCAATATGCTCTGTAACAATAGCTGCAGGTACTGGCTTTGTATGCTAGTTTGTGTACATATATGTTCATTTTATAACGAAAAAGGAAGCAAGTATCAGTAAGAAAGGATTTAACCAGCCCAACACACCAACTGTGATCAATTGTTCGAAACAAGGGAAAAGATTATTTGAGAAGTAAATTGTAGACTGCAACTTGAAAGAAATTAGAAATGGTAAATAAGTGTGAAATTATATGATGCTTCCTTCTTTCCGGTAGTTGACCGCAATTGATTGAGACTTAAGGCTCTATTTGGTTTGGTTACCTTCTTTCCAAACACATAGCTGGTGATCCAGTATAGCTATGCAGACAACAGGCAAGACAAATATGTGCATGCAATTTCTTGGCATTTGAAAATTTTACATGTCTCAACCCATTTATCAACCCTGAACCTGACACCCATGCATATACATAAAGAGTAATACTATTAACCCGATTAGATAACATATTGCTACAGTAACCAATAGATGTTGAAATACCTTTCATGACAAAATAAAATCACGATTAGAGCGCAAAATCTGCTGTATCTATTTCGTCAAGCAAACAGAATCTGGGTCCTATACTAGACAAAATAGGCAAAGCCAAAGTAAGGCATTCTGATTAGATTTCTCCTTTGCTAGGGGTCTTAAATAGACCTTACTCCTAATTTTTCCGCTTTCAGCCGAGCAAACACAATCTCAAGCTTGCTAGCTCTAGCTTCAAGTCCTGGTACATCAATTGTGCTTTGGGTACTGATATTCCTTCCATTGGTGCCAATGCTCATCCCATCATCGCTTGGAATCCCAACAAAACTAACAATCACGTTTTCAGAGGGTCCATGCGATCCTCCCATCATTGCTTCGCCCCTTATAGTATTTTCTCTGTGTTCCACCTGATATTCCATCTTTTTCCCATCACCAGACATTCTCTTTCCAGCACTGTTGCCAAGTCTGTGTTTGTCTTTTCCAACAGATTTCGCTTCTTTATCAACCCTCTTTCGCTTCTTTCCTTTTTGAATATGGAGTGATTTTACCGAGCTGTTGGTGATGCTCTTTTGATCTAATTTTGCTGGTTTGAACCTCTTTCTCTTGGTAGGAGTACCCAAGGCATCATTCTCCACATTCTTTCCCTTTGGAACATCGGGTGGTTTTTGCGGACCCTTGGCGCTCTTCTCTGCTTTGGCTCCCTTTAATGCATCTTTCTGAGCTAACATTGATTGTTTCCACCACTCCAAATATCGAGTTGTTACATCTGACTTAAACAACCTCGAAGGAACATACAGCCTTCCATCTTTAATTGGCCTGCTGTAATTTTCCCAGGCAATTTCAGGAGTGTCATTGAAACGAGCCACCAAACCAGGAAGATCTTGATCCATCCCAAATTGCATAGCAACACGATGAGGAAGATAACATTCTAAGCAGTCTAAACCCACCAACTCACTTGGCCTCAAAAACCGAGAAAATAACTCAAAATCCTCAACCATCCCCAAACAAACCGATACCCACTCATCACTTTCTATGTAAAACTTAGGAAACACCCAGTTTTCCTCAGAAATGGTGTAAGGGCGCCACTGGAAATATTCCCTGGCAGAGTTTAGAGCCATACCCACATTCTCAATATCCTTCTTCTTCATATTGTTCCACTTCCACCTAGCCATTCTTGGCTCACCGGGTTTAAGGGGATTGGGTTGAGGCCTCAATGTGGGAAATCTCTCCCAAGCCCAAATCTGTACCATTTGCAATGGAGCAAATAGACTGAGCCCCACTTTTCGCTTCCTTTTAGAAAGTACTATTGCATTTTTCAACCGCCTCAAGTCTCGATAAAGCAATGAGAGAACTGCGGGAGCAAGGGCGATCCTTGTCCCTCTTGCTAAATGAATAGCTATACTGTGAACATTCCTATTAGTCACCCTGTGACTATATGGGAAAACATGCCTGGACAACCACAGGACAAGAAACGCTTCGTGCTCGATTTCGCTCCCACTCCCCATGAAAAGCTTCCCCCATTTGGACTGGTCGGCTCTATTAGACTTACCCTTTTGGATTTCTCTCCGTCCCTTCATCAATTTGTCGTCGATTTCAACCATTTCTCTGTTTTCAAGAGGAGTTATAACAGCTTTCCCCAAAACAGAATAACCTCCCAACACCAAAACATCCTCCAGAGTGATAGTACCTTCTCCCCAATCAAACACAAACGTGTTTGTATCCGAACACCATTTTTCCGCAAAACCTAGAACAATTTCTCTGTTTAATCGGATTTGGTAAGTGGAACTGACAATGGCTTCGTAGATTCCGGCCTTTTTCCAAGTGGATTGGTGTATAGAATGCATTCGATCAAACCAAGATTTCCACGTGTGGATATGTTCTCGACACCCTTTGAATTCCACTCTCAATGGGACATCAGTTGAAGTTGGAGAGAGAAATGTACCTGAAGGAAGCTTAAAGAGTGGCAATCAATTCATCAAATAAATATCTTGTTCTCATCAAAGAAAGATCTTCCCTTTCAGGCTTGAGGGGCAAAGATACAACTTGAGAAAAACTGTTTAAAAAAAGTAGAAAATTTTTTTAGTCTCTCCACGGTTCCCAATAAATTTCTCTACCTACCTCTCCTCACTCATTACCACCCATTACATCAAATTTTTTCCTCGAAACTCCAAACCAAACAAAGTGACTTTTGCCGGAGTATCTTTCTTCTTGTTCCTAAATTTTTGCCGGGGTATTTTTTCGGTATTATTTAACTTGTATTTCTTTTTATAGTTTTTTCGTCATAATTTTAGAATTAATCATTCTTCGAGACCAGAGAGTATGAAAATTAAGGACCAATTTGAAAGAATTCATACATAACGACACTAAAGACAGAAAAGCCAACTATATTTTGTATTTTTCTCGTAAATATATCCAAAAAGTATCCTGAAGAAACAAAAATTCAGAAAAGACAAGTAATTAACCAATGCGAAAATCTAAGAAGAAGATGGCGTAATAGTTGAAGTTGGAGAGAGAAATGTACCCGAAGGAAGGTGAAATACGGGTCCTTCAATGGAGGAGACGGAGGGTTTGAGGAAATGGGCTGGTCTTCTAGTTGGGTTTTTACCAGATGGTGAAATCATTAGCTCCTCTCTTTCTTCTGTGATGGTATCTTCTGGGTTTTCCTTCATTGTGTTGAGTGTTCAGGTAATGCTATGGCTTCCTTTTGTTTGAGGGGAGAGAGAGAGAGAGAGAGAGTGAGAGAGAGAAATGGGCGTTCTGTGAGTGATCTTTTTTTTTGTTTGATCCTAGTTTGGTTAGGCCACAAAGTATAGAGTTAAGGAATGGAAAGGAGAGAATTGTGGTTTCTTAAAAAATTACTCTTTTGATATGAGTATTTTGGTAAAATATGGAGAAAAAAGTAAATAAAAAATGTTTCCATTGGCCATTCCCTTTTCTTTTCTTTTCTTTCTCCTCTTACCATGAAAACTGCAAAGGGGTGTTAGGCTCTGTTTGGTTAAATAAGTCAACTGACTTATTTTTTAATCTTTATTCAAAAAAAATCGTATTTGTTAGTTTTTCGTCAATTTTTTGAGAATTATTGCATTGTCATGACAAGAGGAATCTAAAAAGTAAAAAATTACGATCGAAACCTAATTTTTTTGAATAAAGACAAAAAAATAAGTCAATAAGTCAATTTTTTCGTTTCATTTAAAAAATTGGATTTCGATCATAATTTTTTACTTTTTAGATTCCTCTCATCATGACGATGCAATAATCTCCAAAAAATTGACGAAAAACTAACAAATATAGAAAAAAAATTTGAATAAGGACAAAAATAAGCCAGTTGGCTTATTAGTGACGGATTGATCATTTATTAAATTGCGAGTTCCAAGCAGTTCTTTATTCTTGGCACGTTGGGACTAGGAAGGCAGTATTAAACATCTATAATACATTTCACGACGGTGTGGTGGCCCACACATTTTCTCTGCATAAATCTTGACCGTTTGATTTAACACACATTTTTCTGCATAAATCTTCACCCTTGATTTCATCCGATGGTTGAGTTTCTTCCTCTTTTGGGTTCTTATAATCTTCCCTTGATTTCATCCGAGTTTTTGGTAATGATTTTTCAGTTTCTGGACATAAGGAACTTATTTTTGGTAATGATAATTGGGTTTCTATACTAAACAAATTTTGGATAAAGAAGATACTCAGTTATCTCTCCTCACTCTTTTATTTGGCCAAATCATTTCCAAATAAGAGCTTTCACGCATGGAATTAAGCCTTAGATGATTAGATTTCACGCATGGAAACAGTATTGACATAAGGGAATTTGGTAATGATTTTTCAAGTTTTCTTAGGCCTCGTTCAGTTGCCAGGAAAGTACAGGAAATGATGGGAAAACCAACTTTCCTATGACTTTTGTAGTGTTCAGTTGGCAGGAAAGTAGTGGGAAACATGTTTTTAAGTTTTCTTGCAAGATTTACTTTCTTGCAAAAGTGATCCGGCCAAAAGCATAGGATTTTGCGTCACGGGAAAAGTTTTATCCATTGTGGGGCCAAAATAATTGGTGGGTAAGAAAAAAAGTGAATGACGCCAATAACAAAAAAATACAAATTAGGTTCTTAGAAAGACACTTCGAGATTTACATGAGCAACAATAATTTCTATTACTATGGTGATTTCTGAAATAATTGTTGTGGAAAAAGATTGGTAGTTTATTTTTTTTGGAAGTATTTATTTATTTTGTCATTAGTCTTCAATTTTGTTTTGTACTAACTAATTTTCAATGAGTTTTTGCATCGACAACTAATCAAGCACGATTGTTTAATATTTATTTATTTAGTTATCATCTACTTATTTTTTAAACTTTATTCGTACGGTTGATTATCAGAGAATGTCAATTTAAATGGGAGATTTGCATGACCATTCAGAATATAGCAAATTGAATAGGGAATTGCAAGTCGTTTTTTCATTTCATGTTAAGGCTTTGCATTAGATAAAATACATTTTCTGTGTGTGTTAATTTAGCTCTCAAAGTTAATTTTATTTAAAATTAGCCATGGGAATAAAAATAAAGAAGTTTCTCATAAGTGTCTTTTCCTGACAAATGAACCACTAAACTTTAGTTTCTGCAAAAAAAACCTGTCAAATGAACACTCACAAGAAAATAGATTTCTTTTTCCTTTACTTCACTTGACTTAACTTTTTCCTGAGAATAACTTTCCGATACAACATTCCTGACAACTGAACGAAGCCTTAGTCAATTCAGTTTTCTTACCAGATCTACCTTCTCTCTCTCTCCGACTTGGACTCGGACTCGGCGTCCGCATCCGATTCTGACGTGGACAGCTAGGACTCGCCGCTGCAGCGGAGTCGCAGCCGACGGCGCCGCGATTCGGACCATTCCGAGGATAGCGACGATGGCAGGGGGAGGAAGAGATCGTTTTCGAAGAAGATTACAGACCATGACGTTGCCGAGTACCTTGCCAAGAAAGCTCCGAAGAAGGTACCGTTACTAGGATTCAATTGCTTTTTTTTTTTCACCTACTTCGGGTTTTTATTTTTATTTTTATGAGTGTGTTGAAGTAATTTGGTGCTTTTTTAAGCACTTAAATTCTCAAAGAAATTGAAGGCAGTGTTTGGTTATTCAAGTGATTCTAACCCCTTTGGTGATTCAATCTCAACGAAAAATAAGTCTTTTTACTTCGGTTTATCCGTGTACATATAAAAAATTTGAAAAATCGTATATGTGACTTAATTTCTACATCTATGTTTTACTTTTAATAGTTTTTCTTTTAGCTTAATTCTTTAAGTTGCAGTACGAATATGGAAATAGGCCATGATAGCCCAATATTTGTTTGTTTTCCAGTTTATTTCTGAGCCTACAACTATTAGGTTGTGACTATGGTTTGATAAACTTACGTTTATTTCTGTCCTGTGGACCGGTAAGGTATTTTAATTTTGGTTAGTTTGTTACCATTGGTGAACTTAAGATTTGATTTGTCATTGACGTATCCTCCATTGAGTCTCATTTGTTGGGTACCCCCATAGCTGCAAATCCTTGATTCCATAATTTATTATAGATTCAATCTCAGTATTCTCATTGTTGATGTTAGCTGTGTAGTCTTAGTATCTCCATTTTCTTTTTATTCGCTTTTTTCTCAAGTCACTAAGATATCAGTTTTTGAAGTTTCTCCTTTGAATATTAGTCTATCTAAGTTGTTGGTGTATGTTTGCAGATTTCTCATGTTAGATAGCAGTCTACCAGGGGAAGGGTATCCATGTGAATCTCGACGATCTTTGAAATGGTAAGACTAAATCATACAAAAATAAACTGATAATTTTATTAATTACCTTTCTGAAATTTTACTAAAGCTTTTCCGGTTTTGTATCATTTTGTTAAATTTGTTGTGGGTTTGTAGGGCAAGTTTTTAGTATTTTTGGACTAAGGTATTATTGTCTCAAACCAACATCGTTGCCGTTCTCTGCGTCTCATGAGAGCACCATCACGGATACGGTATTTCTTTTTCTTCTTTGTAAATTGAAAGGATTTAATTTATGCCAAAAGTAACTGAGATCAGGTTAGCCATATATTAATTGATTAAGGTGAAAAAAAGAGATACAAAAGCAGGTGAAATTTTTGCCGGATATGGCTTCCTGTTGATTGTTGATGGTTCCTAGGGGAAGGGGCTTGAGATTAGTATAGTTATTCATTATCATTGTGCGGGCAAAAAAAAAAAAGTTCGTTAACATTGTTTCACTGCTTTTTAACTGGTTATGTGATCGCAAACTTTTCAGTTGATCTTCAACATGGAGCATGAAACCAAGTCTTGCAACATTTTTCCCTTCTCTTTAACTCTTTATTTCCCCTGCAACTTAAATTGGTCTTGGGCAACTTAAATTGGTCTTGGGCCAATTTTTACTCTGTTGCTTGGTGTTCATTGTGATTTAAGTACTTAGTTACGTTTCCCATCTATATGACTTCCGAATTGGTAGGTGTTGCGTTGGTCCTCTGCCAATCCAATCATGTTCTCATTGATGGGTTCCTTTCGTATATATTTACAAAAGCTGAGATCATGCTGAAATTAATTAGTTGTTGATGCTTTTGTTTAAAAGTAGGCCTTCAAAAAAGGAGATCCTCTTTCCCGAACACAATAAGACGGCAAATTGTTTTCTTTAGTGAAACCCACGATATACGGAAAAAACAGAAAAAAGCCAGAAGAATCAAAATCTGTGAGATTTGGCGTATCAAGTAATAACTAGGATGCTCAAGTTGGTATATATAAGTATTGGAATTGATGTTCAGACCATTATACTAGCTCAATGTTATTATAGATCCATCTTGCACATGGTTTTTTATTATTGAAGGTTGTTTTCGTCATGGGAGGTTTATTGCTATTATATGGTAACTTTGAAATCGTTGAAAAGCAAACTCGCCTGAAGTCAAGTTTGTCGATCAATAATAGGGAAGGGTGGTTTAGTTCAGTTGCGTTAAGATCATGTCACGTCGTGCCTTCAGGCACGGGCAATGCCTAGTAACGTTATGGAATCGGACACCAACCCATGATCCAAAACATTTCAGCGCCATGTTTTGGATCATGGGTTGGTATCCTGCTCCATAGCATTATTGATAAACAAAGGCCAACATGCGACTAATCGAGCTTGGTTTGTAAATTGATTTTCAAAATTTTCAAGATATATTCTAGCTTAACTTATTCGTGAGATAAATTGATTTTTAAATGAGTTTTAATCGAGTTGAACACGAGATGATTTCGTGAAATTTAATTTTTTTATATATTATAAGCTGAACTAGCCGTGTATTAGTTTGTTTGAAATTGGTTTGACACGTTAAGGAGCTTTACAAAATTTTGAAGTTTGGTTTCTCTATCTAACAAATTGTTCTTGAACGAGCTTTAAAGAGCGAACACGAGTTCGAAGTCGAATCCTAGCTTCTTCTGAAGAACCCTTTGCTCACACTCTCATTTCTCGTTCTCAGTAGGACCCTTTGCTCTCACTCTCGCTCCACGTTCTCGTTCCCAATTCTCGTTGTTGTGGATTTTAGGCTTTTAACATTAAACGACGCTTTCACGCTCACACTCTTGCTCACTCATACGCATGATGTTACTTAGGTCTAGCTAATGACTTGAATGATGCCTTAAAATCTGTTTTCTTGCTTGCAATCTTACTTACATCCCGGAAGCTGAGAACAAGAAATATTGTTGCACAATAAACTGCTACCGAACATATATATTTGACCTAACCAATTAGAACAAGTGAACAACAAGAGATAGAAAACATAACATGTATAAATTGAACTGCTTCTTTGTCAGATAGAAATGTTGTTAGTTTTTTACACAACCCCGTTGCCAAATCTAGATGCTTTGAGTCCAGCAACTATTTTCTTCAGCTTGCTAAGCCGAGCTTCGAGTTCAAATGCTGCACTTTCAAACCAGATGGAGTTATTTCTCTCTCATCCATGTCTACTATCACTTCCATCGTCTCCGACTGTTTCTGTTACTCCCTTTGCAACTTCACGCTCCTTCATCTCTTCTTCCATTGCCTTCACTACCAATTCAGCCTTTCTAGAATCTGCGTTTGAAGGCGACAAACATTCAGATTTTTCCGACACCAAAGGGTTATCATTACCAGTAGGCTTTCCCCCATCACCAAGATGCTTGTTTTTGTTTGCGTCCATATTATTGTACTGGCTTTGTATGCCAGTTTGTGAACATATATGTTGTTCATTTTACAACAAAAAAGGGAGCAAGTATCAGTAAGAAAGGATTTAACCAGAGCCTAACACACCAACTGTGATCAGTTGTTTGAGACAAAGGAAAACGCTATTTGAGAAGTAAATTATAGACTGCAACTTTAAAAAAGTAGAAATGGTAAATAAGTGTGAAAATATATGATGCTTCCTTCTTTCCGGTAGTTGACCCCAATTGATTGAGACTTAAGGCTCTATTTGGTTTGGTTTGGTTACCTTCTTTCCAAACACAGAGCCGGTGATCCATGATAGCTATGCAGACAACAGGCAAGACAAATATGTGCAATTTCTTGGCATTTGAAAATATTACAAGTCTCTCAATTCATTTATCAACCCTGAACCTGACACCCATGCATATACATAAAGAGTAATTCTAATATTAACCCGATTAGAGAGCATCGATCTACAGTAACCAATAGAAGTTGAAATACTTTTCAAGACAAAATAAAACCACGATTAGAGCGCAAGATCTGCTGTATCTATTTCATCAAGCAAACAGAACTGGGTCATACAGTAGACAAAATAGGCAAAGCCAAAGTAAGGCATTCTGATTAGATTACTCCTTTGCTAGGTCTTAAATAGACCTTACTCCAAATTTTTCCGCTTTCAGCCGAGCAAACACAGTCTCAAGCTTGCTAGCTCTAGCTTCAAGTCCTGGTACATCAATTGTGCTTTGGGTACTGATATTCCTTCCATTGTTGCCAATGCTCACCCCATCATCGCTTGGAATTTCAACATGACTCTCAATCACTTTTTCAGAGGGTCCATGCGATCCTCCCATCATTGCTTCGCCCCTCATAGTATTTTCTCTGTGTTCCACCTGATATTCCATCTTTTTACCAGCACCATTATCCACAGTTAGAGATGAAGGAATTTGAGGTTGAGGCGGTGGAAAACACTTCCCATCACAAGACTTTTTCTTTCCAGCACTGTCCCCAAGTCTGTGTTTGTCTTTTCCAACAGATTTTGCTTCTTTATCAACCCTCTTTCGCTTCTTTCCTTTTGGAATCTGGAGGGATTTTACCAGGATGTTGGTGATGCTCTTTTCATTCCTTAATTTCGCTGGTTTGAACCTCTCTCTCTTGGTAGGAGTACCCAAGGCATCATTTTCCACATTCTTTCCCTTTGGAACCTCGGGTGGTTTTCGCGTACTCTTGGCGATGCTCTTCTCTGCCTTGGCTCCCTTTACTGCATCTTTCTGAGCTAACTTTGATTGCTTCCACCACTCTAAATATCGAGTCGTTACATCTGACTTAAACAACCTCGAAGGAACATACAGCCTTCCATCTTTAATTGGCCTGCTGTACTTTTCCCAGGCCATTTCAGGAGTTTCATTCAAACGAGAGACTAGACCGGGAAGATCTTGATCCATCCCAAATTGCATAGCAACGCGATGAGGAAGATAACATTCTAAGCAGTCTAAACCCACCAACTCACTTGGCCTCAAAAACCGAGCAAATAACTCAAAATCATCATCCATTCCCAAACAAACTGATACCCACTCTTCTCTTTCTATGTAAAACTTAGGAAACACCCAGTTTTCCTCAGAAATGGCGTAAGGGCGCCACTGGAAACATTCCCTGCCAGAGTTTAGAGCCATACCCACATTCTCAATATTCTTCGTCTTCATCTTGTTCCACCTAGCCATTCTTGGCTCACCTGGTTTAAGGGGATTGGGTTGAGGCCTCAATGTGGGAAATCTCTCCCAAGCCCAAATCTGTACCATTTGCAATGGAGCCCATAGAATGAGCCCCGCTTTTCGCTTCCTTTTAGAAAGTGTTGCTTTTTTCAACCGCAACCGCCTCAAGTCTCGATAAAGCCACGAGAGAACTGCGGGAGCAAGGGCGATCCTAGTCCCTCTTGCTAAATGAATTGCTATACTGTGAACATCCCTATTAATCACCTTGTGACCACATGGGAAAACATGCCTGGACAACCAGAGGACAAGAAACGCTTCGTGCTCGATTTCGCTCCCACTTCCCATGAAAAGCTTCCCCCATTGGGTCTGATCGGCTTTATTAGCCTTACTATTTACGATTTCACTCCGTCCCTTCATCAATTTCTTGTCAATTTCAACCATTTCTCAGTTTTCAAGAGGGGTTATAACAGATTTCCCCAAAACAGAATAACCTCCCAACACCAAAACATCCTCCAGAGTGATAGCACCTTCTCCCCAATCAAACACGAACGTGTTTGTATCCGAACACCATTTTTCCGCAAAACCCAGAACGATTTCTCTGTTTACTGGGATTTGGTAAGTGGAATTGACAATGGCTTTGTAGATTCCGGCCTTTTTCCAAGTGGATTGGTGGATAGAATGCATTCGATCAAACCAAGATTTCCACAAGCGGGCAGGACCAAAACACCCTTTGAATTCCACTCTCAATGGGACATCAGTTGAAGTTGGAGAGCGAAATGTACCTGAAGGAAGCTTAAAGAGTGGCAATCAATTCATCAAAGAAAGATCTTGTTTTCCAGGCTTGGGGGCTAAAGATACAACTTGTGAAAAACTTTAAGGAAAAAAGAAGAGTATCTTTCTTGTTGTTCCTGAAATTTTTGCCGGGGTATTTTTTCGGTATTACAATTTAACTTGCATGTTTTTTTAGTCTTTCGTCGTAATTGTTGAATTAATCATTCATCGAGACCAGAGAGTATAAAAACAAGGACCAATTTGAAAGAATTCATACATAACGACACCAAAGACAGAAGAGACAACTATTTTTTCTTTTTAGCTGAAGAAAACAAAAATTCAGAAGAAAAGACAAGTACAATACCAATGCAAAAATCAAGGAAGAAGATGGCGTAATAGTTGTTGAAGTTGGAGAGAGAAATGTACCTGAAGGAAGGTGAAATACGGGTCCTTCAATGGAGGCGACTGAGGGTTTGAGGAAATGGGCTAGTCTTCTGGTTGGGTTTTTACCAGAGGGTGAAATCATGAGTTCCTCTCTTTCTTCTGTGATGGTATCTTCTGGGTTTTCCTCCATGGTGTTGAGCGTTCAGGTAATGCTATGGCTTCCTTTTGTTTGAAGGAGAGAGAGAGAGAGAGAGAGAGAGAAATGGATTTTGTGTGAGAATGATCTTTTTTTGGATCCTAGTTTGGTAGTGATCGACTGATCATTCAATTGCGAGTTCCAAGCAGTTCTTTATTCTTGGCCGTTGGGACCAGAAAGGCAGTAACACTAGGGTTGTACAAAAAATTCGGTAAACCGTGAAATCAGATCGGATCAATTTGATCAGTACCTTTTGAATTTTGTCCGTATATTAATGGTTCGGTTATGGATTCAAAAATTAAAAAATTATGAGATACGAATTAGGATTGAATTTTTATTTGAAAACCGTGGATTATCCCAACCGGTCCGTGAGATATTAAAAAAAATATTATATTTAATATATATGTAACATATAGCAAATAATTATAATTTTATACCTATTCTTATAAATTAATTTTATGAAAATCTACGTTGATGTTTTTTGTATTGAAGTACTTCCTTACCACTGTATTTTTTTTTAAGTACTTTGTTGTTCTTTTATTTAAGTACCTTTTTTTTATCATTAAAAAGGGTGGGAGGGGGCAACCAGTGTAGCAACATGTACTAGCTGGAAGTAGTCGCCAACCCCCTCCAGGACAAGGACGTCCTAGGACTCGACTTGAGTCTCCTATGGGGGAGGCAACTGACCTACCAGCCAGGCTACCACCTCCGGTGGTTATTTAAGTACTTTGTTGTTGTTCTTTTATTCAAGTACTTTGTTAGAACTGTTTTTTTCATTGAAGTACTGTAACGTGTTTACTTTTATGTAATGACTTGATGTAATGTGTAATGTATTTATTTATTTATTTATTATTCAAGTTATGTAATGTGTTTACTTTGCTGGGAACTATTTAATTATTGAGCTACTATAATGTGTAATGTATTTACTTTTATTGAAGTACCTTTTTTTTCCCTTGGTTGGGAACTATTGAATTACACACAAAAATTTGAAAATCCAGGTTTCTTGGTTGTTGATTGACGCAATCCATGGAAAAAACCGAGACCGAACTGTGAGACTTTTGGTCTGGACACAGATTTCATTTTCAAAAAACCGTGACTCGTGGATTAGGATCGGATTTATAGGAATCCGATCCGATCTAGACCGTGCGCAGCCCTAAACACAATGTCCAGTGTTTTGGGATTAGGGCTTGTTTGGAATGTTTTGGGGGGAAAAAGAGGGAGAGAAGAGAAAGGAATGACTGTGAGGTGTGATAAATAAAGGCCAACATGTGATTAATCGAGTTTGGTTTTGGAAATTTAATGAATTGTCAAAAGAGTAAGACTTATTCATGGAGCCGCTCTAAACCGCTTGTTTACAGCGGGGTGAATCTGGACATTAACTATTTTCTGGAAAATTTGTTTATGGCCCAGGTTTATCTCCGTAAAACTTATTTACAGAACCCTCCGTAAATAAATTTTTCTCTTTTCAAAATATGTTCTAGCTTAACTTATCCGGGAGATAAATCGATTTCAAATGAGCTTTAATTGAGTTGAACACAAGATGATTTCGTGTAAGCTAAACGAGCAGTGTATTAGTTTGTTCAAAATTGGTTTGACAAATTAAGGAGCTTTACAAAAAATTTGAAGTTTGGTTTGTCTATTGTGACGACCCGAATTTTTACATTGCCTCAAAATAAATACATCTCCAATAATTACAAATCCTCAAGAACAAATATACATGGTGGGCCCTAAAAAACCTCCGAATGGATTCAAATTTCTAAAGCATAATCTAGAAAATACTCCAACTTGGGTCCCCACTAACTTGCTCTACACCTGAAAAATATAAAACGTCCGGGTAGTAAATGCCATACGAGGACAATAAACATGGCTAGCGTTAAGAATATGCTCAATAAACGAGGATAACAAATCAAGTAGGATCATTCTAAACGTTTTTCATTTGTAGCCTCATACCCGGCTCATCTCGATAACATGCCAAGCACCACCTAGGTCAAACTCTGTATTGGGCACATGGGCCCCATAAACATTCTGGACTCCCCGTGGGGGCAGTCCATCGTACATCTTTAATAACTTTGTGACCCGGTGGGCTTAAACATGTACCAATCTGTTTCATGGCTTTCAGCCAAAATACTTTCTGTGTCACGATACAAGAAGTGACAATAACTGAATCAATAAGCTTAGACATCAAATGAGTACAAATATGAGAGAATCAAAGAACACGCTTTGCAAAGAGATCCTTAGAATTAGGAATACGATTACCAAATGAAACGTAAAACGTGTTTTAGCCTTAGTGGCTTCGACGATTTTTGTAGTTGTCTTGTTTCTACCCAGTTTTCATGAGCGAAATACAATTATTTTTATGGTTGGATTCCGCCATCTTTTAGTGCTTTTATTTAGTGATATACAATGGGTCTTGATCCAATTTAAAATGAGAAACATACATGCGTTTTACCGGATTGAATCATATTTTGACCCATCAAGGGTAAATTGGTTAGTTATTTTGATGTACAAATGATATTTAAAAGGAACCACTTCGTCTTGAAACTGAATTGGTCAAGTTTTCTAACGGTTCAAACCACGTGCAAATTGGAGTTCGGGAGTGTCCGGGGCAAGTTCGCAAAGTTGGACATGTTGTGCATGTTCGTGATGCGCCAGGAGCGCATTGGAATGCGCTTGGGCGCATAGGATTGCGCTTGGGGCGCATTAATGGTGCAAACCATACCAAATTTTGCGGACTTGCCCCGGACACTCCCGAACTCCAATTTGCGCATGGTTTGGACCGTTAGAAAGCTTGTCGAATCTACTTTCCTATTGAAGTGGTTTCAATGAAATAAAATTTGTATATCAAAATACATGAGCATTTTACCCTCAATTGGTTGAAAACAAATTATTTTAGTAAAACTCTCATATCGCACTCATTTTGAATCGGATTAAGACCAATCATAAAATGATAGATAAGGTTGTCATTGTATTAAAAGATGAATGACATGGACAATTAAAATAATGATGTTATATTTTTGAAAAGTTGGTCGAAAGGAGATCGATTCAAAGATCATCGAAGCGACAAACGCAAAAGTATATTTCCACATTCTAAGTTCCATTCGATTCATGCATCCCTAGTTCTAGGGTACTCTTTCATTTTGTAAGAGTGTCCACAAGTTTCATAGAGCTCACCATACTTCATTAAATTATCAGAAACCGTTTCATCATCAGGATTCATCCAATGTGAAACTTGTGGTGAGGGTGAGAGATAACTTGAGGGGGTCGCGCTCAAAAGGGTGCTCTTCTTGAGAGTGTTTTTTTGTGGTAATGTTATTGCTTATGATCTACTAATAGTTATGTTTCCCTCAATTCGTGTGTGAGTGTTTGGTTTTGATCATCGACTCACAACACGAGTCCACCCTATGAGCTTTTTACTACAAGTTTGATTTGGTAAATTATTTTTTCAATAAGAAAAAACATACCAAAAAACATGGACCAAGAAGTGGATGTTGGATATCTTCGAGAGTCTAACACGAAAACCTTGATGTACAAGACAGGGCCCAAACCAAAACAGAAAGAAGAAAGGAATTACAATGCTAAAAAAAAATGAACAAAGGAAACTCAACGGGTAGCAAAGACTTCCTAAAGTGTCGATGATTAAACGGGATACTCTATAAACACCGTGACACACTTAAGCAAAACAAAAATACCTTATAATTAGGAATTCGATTACCAAATCAAACGTAAAACGTGTTTTAGCCTTAGTGGTTTCGACGATTTTTGTAGTTGTCTTGTTTCTACCCAGTTTTCATGAGCGAAACACAATTATTTTTATGGTTGAATTCCGCCATCTTTTAGTGCTTTAGAAACACTATTTAGTGATATACAATGGGTCTTGATCCAATTTAAAATGAGAAACATACATGCATTTTACCGGATTAAATCATATTTTGACCTATCAAGGGTAAATTGGTCACTTATTTTGATGTACAAATGATATTTAAAAGGAACCACTTTGTCTTGAAACTAAATTGGACAAGCTTTCTAACGGTTCAAACCACGTGCAAATTGGTGTTCGGGAGTGTCCGGGGCAAGTTCGCAAAGTTGAACATGTTGTTCATGTTCGTGATGCGCCCGGGGCACATTGGAATGCCCCTGGGCGCATTGGTTAATGGTCCAAAACAGACCAAACTTTGCGGACTTGCCCCGGACACTCCCGAACTCCAATTTGTGCGTGGTTTGGACCGTTAGAAAGCTTGTCCAATCTACTTTCCTATTGAAGTGGTTTCAATGAAATAAAATTTCTATATCAAAATGTATGACCATTTTACCCTCAATTGGTTGAAAACAAATTATTTTAGTAAAACTCTCATATTGCACTCATTTTGATTCGGATTAAGACCAATCATATAATGATAGATAAGGTTGTCGTTGTATTAAAAGATGAATGACATGGAGAATTAAAATAATGATGTTTTATTTTTGAAAAGTTGGTCGAAAGGAGATCGATTCAAAGATAATCGAAGCGACAAATGCAAAAGTATATTTCCACATTCTAAGTTCCATTCGATTCATGCATCCCTAGTTCTAAGGTACTCCTTCATTTTGTAAGAGTTTCCACAAGGTTCATAGTGCTCCCCGTATTTCATTAAATTATCAGAAACCGTTTCATCATCAGGATTCATACAATGTGGGACTTGTGGTGAGGGTGAGAGATAACCTGAGGGGGTCGCGCTCAAAAGGGTGCTCTTCTTGAGAGTTTTTTTTTGGTAATGTTATTGCTTATGATCTACTAATAGTTGCGTTTCCCTCAATTCGTGTGTGAGTGTTTGGTTTTGATCATCGACTCACAACACGAATCCACCCTATGAGCTTTTTACTACAAGTTTGATTTGGTAAATTGTTTTTTCAATAAGAAAAAACATACCAAAAAAACATGGACCAAGAAGTGGATGTTGGATATATTCGAGAGTCTAACACGAAAACCTTGATGTACAAGACAGGGCCCAAACCAAAACAGAAAGAAGAAAGGAATTACAATGTGTGGGCACACGCCCCAAAAATCCCCGCATTTTTAGTATGTGAAAATTCCGGGTGCGCCCTTTTTGGAAAGCGCGGCGAAACGCTTCGCAAATCAGAGAGTCGCCACTCGGGTTTTGCGGTTAGTACCCAAGAAACCGTCTTTTTGAAAACGTTTGGACCACGTTTGTTTGATTTTGAAAAAGGCTTGTAGACTGGACCGTCGTCACCTTTGATCTTGAGGTTTGGGAGCCAGATTACGAGAGGGGAAGGGTTTTATGGCACCCCCCTCGCCCAGTCCGGAGACCGGTCTCTACTCAGGCATTTTATGAAACATTTGCATTTCTCTCTTTATTTGATCATTCTTTTAACCAGTTAGGGCGGGGGAACAGTTAATGGGGATTAAAACTGTAAACAAGTTGCATTTATACACAAGATCGGTGGCAAAATGTTTATGGATGTATGATGTTTGATCTAAGCAAATAAAATAGATTGAGAGCAAGCTTTTGTGGACATTTTAAGCAGACTAGAACACACTGGCAATGAAATGTTGCACACAGGATCAAACCTGCATACACTGGCCGGGCCACTGCATGCAGTCATGACGTGCGTGCGCCACCCCACGACTGGCGTGCGCCGGTAGACTTAAGCTCACAGCTTCTGCTCTCAACCCTCTGGGCTCTGGAAAGGACCAGTGCACACCCAGGACAAACCACGCAGTTTATGTAAATTACTAAGCTATTACAAACAGATTAAAGGGCTGAAAAGCCACTAAATAGACAGAAAACCCCTTAAACAGTGAGGGGAGGATGATCAGAGGTCTGGATGGAAGATCCATGCAAGGGCCAAGCCACTGGGACAAAGATAACTAGCGCACGCCACTAAGGAAAGGCCGCACGCCAGTTCTCTCTTGACACCAATGCTTTGGCTTTGCACATTCTGGGCTCTGGAATAGGACCAGAGGGACCCAGAAGGCCAAACTAAGCAATAAATATAGATGGAATAGAAAGCAGTAGTAAATACAGAAAGCAGAAGGTTGATTTTAGCATGCAGCAGGGTGATTAAAGCTTAAATAATGCAAGAAAAACAATGATCCATGATCCCCACGCCAGTTCTGTGCATACTACCATGACTGGCGTACGGTAGATAAGTACTGGCGTGCGCCACTGATCATTGCACACGGTTCTTGAAACCTTGCCAGCATTAGGGCCAGGACTGGTATAGATTACCAGCCTTGACCCTGCCAGCCCCCCTCAGGGGTCAGAACAGAAAGCAGGAGCAAGAGGTATTATACCTTTGCTTGTGAGTTTTGAAAGAGAGCTTGAGCTTTGAGCTTGAAGATGATGATGGATGTGGATGTAGTGAAGGTTATGGACTATGGAGAGTATGTTCTTCACTTACTCTTTCTATGAGGAAGAAAGGAAGCAAAGAACAATGAAGGAGAAGAAGACAAAGGATGGCTTGGCTTTATGAAGCTACCCCTTTCTTAATGGTGCTAACCCTTTGCAAATGAATGCAAAGGGGGCATTTATGGAGGAGATCAGTTGAGGCCTTAGGGGCTGTTTGGATGGCCAAACATTGGAGGAAGCTCCCATGCATTTAATGCATGGGACTTGGCTTGATGGAAGGTGTAGGAGAGAGAAGGGAACAGTTTTTGGCCGAAGTAATGATCAGGGGGCTGCCAGCTGACGTCAGGCGGCTACAGAAGCTCCCGCCCAGCTAGCTGAAAAGGTTGATTTGACTGGTGCTGACTGGCGTGCGCCATATGTTGAGTGGCGTGCGCCAGAGAGTGGTAGTGACTGACACGTGGCAGTGGTTCCTGCGCACGCTAGTCCACCACCGGCGTACTCCAGAAGGGTTTTGTTGAGGCCATTTGGTTCTGGCTTGAGGGTTCGACAAGGGTTTGAAATGGGTTTGGACGGGGTTCGGGACGCTCAAAGCTCAAACTCATCAAACAAACTCGGTATGTTCTCGACCTTAATCATCATTGGGGAATCAAAGACCGTAAATAAACTATTCTGGAAAGTCCAAAATAGGGTGTCTACACAATGCTAAAAAATAAAGAACAAAGGGAACTGAACGGGTAGCAAAGACTTCCTAAAGTGTCGATGATTAAACGGTTCTTTCTACGTTTTGATGAAGTGTGGATACTCTATAAACACCGTGACACACTTAAGCAAATAACAAATACCTTTGAATTAGGAATTCGATTAACAAATGAAACGTAAAACGTGTTTTAGCCTTAGTGGCTTCGACGATTTTTGTAGTTGTCTTGTTTCTACCCAGTTTTCATGAGCAAAACACAATTATTTTTATGGTTGGATTCCGCCATCTTTTAGTGCTTTCGAAACACTATTTAGTGATATACAATGGGTCTTGATCCAATTTAAAAGGAGAAACATACATGCGTTTTACCGGATTGAATCATATTTTGACACATCAAGGGTAAATTGGTCACTTATTTTGACGTACAAATGATGTTTAAAAGGAACCACTTCGTCTTGATACTAATTTGGACAAGCTTTCTAACGGTTCAAACCACGTCCAAATTGGAGTTCGGGAGTGTCCGGGGCAAGTTCGCAAAGTTGGACCTGTTGTGCATGTTCGTGATGAGCCCGGGGCGCATATGATTGCGCCTGGGCGCATAGGTTAATGGTGCAAAACATACCAAACTTTGCGGACTTGCCCCGGACACTTCCGAACTCCAATTTGCGCGTGGTTTGTACCGTTAGAAAGCTTGTCCAATCTACTTTCCTATTGAAGTGGTTTCAATGACATAAAATTTGTACATCAAAATGTATGACCATTTTACCCTCAATCGGTCGAAAACAAATTATTTTAGTAAGACTCTCATATCGCACTCATTTTGAATCGGATTAAGACCAATCATATAATGATAGATAAGGTTGTCATTGTATTAAAAGATGAATGACATGGACAATTAAAATAATGATGTTTTGTTAATGAAAAGTTGGTCGAAAGGAGATCGATTCAAAGATCATCGAAGCGACAAGTGCAAAAGTATATTTCCACATTCTAAGTTCCATTCGATATATGCATCCCTAGTTCTAGGGTACTCCTTCATTTTGTAAGAGTGTCCACAAGGTTCATAGAGCTCACCGTACTTCATTAAATTATCAGAAACCGTTTCATTATCAGGATTCATACAATGTGGGACTTGTGGTGAGGGTGAGAGATAACCTGAAGGGGTCGCGCTCAAAAGGGTGCTCTTCTTGAGAGTATTTTTTTTGTGGTAATGTTATTGCTTATGATCTACTAATAGTTGCGTTTCCCTCAATTCATGTGTGAGTGTTTGGTTTTGATCATCGACGCACAACACGAGTCCACCCTATAAGCTTTTTACTACAAGTTTGATTTGGTAAATTGTTTTTTCAATAAGAAAAAACATACCAAAAAAACATGGACCAAGAAGTGGATGTTGGATAAATTCGAGAGTCTAACACGAAAACCTTGATGTACAAGACAGGGCCCAAACCAAAACAGAAAGAAGAAAGGAATTACAATGCTAAAAAATAAAGAACAAAGGGAACTGAACGGGTAGCAAAGACTTCCTAAAGTGTCGATGATTAAACGGTTCTTTCTACGTTTTGATGAAGTGTGGATACTCTATAAACACCGTGACACACTTAAGCAAATAACAAATACCTTTGAATTAGGAATTCGATTAACAAATGAAACGTAAAACGTGTTTTAGTCTTAGTGGCTTCGACGATTTTTGTAGTTGTCTTGTTTCTACCCAGTTTTCATGAGCAAAACACAATTATTTTTATGGTTGGATTCCGCCATCTTCTAGTGCTTTCGAAACACTATTTAGTGATATACAATGGGTCTTGATCCAATTTAAAAGGAGAAACATACATGTGTTTTACCGGATTGAATCATATTTTGACCCATCAAGGGTAAATTGGTCACTTATTTTGATGTTCAAATGATGTTTAAAAGTAACCACTTCGTCTTGAAACTAAATTGGACAAGTTTTCTAACGGTTCAAACCACGTGCAAATTGGAGTTCGGGAGTGTCCGGGCCAAGTTCGCAAAGTTGGACCTGTTGTGCATGTTCGTGATGCGCCCGGGGCGCATTGGAATGCGCCCGGGCGCATAAGATTGCGCCTGGGCGCATAGGTTAATGGTGCTAAACATACCAAACTTTGCGGACTTGCCCCGGACACTCCCGAACTCCAATTTACGCGTGGTTTGGACCGTTAGAAAGCTTGTCCAATCTACTTTCCTATTGAAGTGGTTCCAATGACATAAAATTTGTACATCAAAATGTATGACCATTTTACCCTCAATCGGTCGAAAACAAATTATTTTAGTAAGACTCTCATATCGCACTCATTTTGAATCGGATTAAGACCAATCATATAATGATAGATAAGGTTGTCATTGTATTAAAAGATGAATGACATGGACAATTAAAATAATGATGTTTTATGAATGAAAAGTTGGTCGAAAGGAGATCGATTCAAAGATCATCGTAGCGACAAATGCAAAAGTATATTTCGACATTCTAAGTTCCATTCGATTCATGCATCTCTAGTTCTAGGGTACTCCTTCATTTTGTAAGAGTGTCCACAAGGTTCATAGAGCTCACCGTACTTCATTAAATTATCAGAAACTGTTTCGTTATCAGGATTCATACAATGTGGGACTTGTGGTGAGGGTGAGAGATAACCTGAGGGGGTCGCGCTCAAAAGGGTGCTCTTCTTGAGAGTATTTTTTTTTTTGTGGTAATGTTATTGCTTATGATCTACTAATAGTTGCGTTTCCCTCAATTCGTGTGTGAGTGTTTGGTTTTGATCATCGACTCACAACACGAGTCCACCCTATGAGCTTTTTACTACAAGTTTGATTTGGTAAATTGTTTTTTCAATAAGAAAAAACATACCAAAAAAACATGGACCAAGAAGTGGATGTTGGATATATTCGAGAGTCTAACACGAAAACCTTGATGTACAAGACAGGTCCCAAACCAAAATAGAAAGAAGAAAGGAATTACAATGCTAAAAAAAATGGAAAAATTCAAAAACACCGCTGAACTTACACCTCAATGTCCCACAGGCCTCCAAACTGAACGCATTTTCAATTAAACCTCCAAAGTTTACAAAAACTTTACAATTAAGCCTTTGCCGTTAAGTTACAAACGGAAAGTGCTAATCTGTCCATCCCCTTTCGTTTTGGAGGGAAATTCCCACACGTGTGTGGCACGAGTGTGAAAAAAGGGGTGTATAAACTCCTTGCTCTCACTCATCTCTCTCTCCCAACCGAAGAAAAAAGAGGGAAAATAGGGTTTCTGAAATCCCAATGCTTCTACCGTCTTAAACTCATCAATCTGTACCTAGGGTTTCTGAAATCCTTTAAAAAATGGTTTGGATGATGCGAGAATATGGGTGTCAGCCTCCTAAACAAGGTATCACCTTTTTCACTTACCTTTTAGATATCTATGATTTGGGTTTCGAGACTTTAGATTTTCTATTCTCATTATTTAATGTATAATAGTTGTTTATTGGGGTTTTGTTTGCTCGATCATTGGTTTTTTAATTTTATATGTGTATTTGTTTGGCAAGCCAAATCATTTGCGATTTATTTTGTTTATTGCTTGAACGATGTGCAGATTCTAAACAATTCACTCTTAGAATGCATCATGGGGGTGTGTTCAAGGGATTTCAGTGGAAATGTTAGAGCCAGGAGGATTTCAGTGAAAATGTTAGAGGGCAGTTCAGCACAACAGTTTTTGTAACCACTGGATAGAAAGAAAAGTAAAGGAATTTCCCTCCAAAATGGAAGGGGGATGGATAGATCAGCACTTTCCGTTTGTAACTTAACGGCAAAGGCTTAATTGTAAAGTTTTTGTAAACTTTGGAGGTTTAATTGAAAATGCGTTAAGGTTGGAGGCCTATGGGACATTGGGGTGTAGGTTCAGAGGTATTTTTGAATGTTTCCCAAAAAAAAAATGAACAAAGGGAACTGAACGGGTAGCAAAGACTTCATAAAGTGTCGATGATTAAACGGTTTTTTCTACGTTTTGATGAAGTGTGGATACTCTATAAACACCGTGACACACTTAACCAAATAAAAAATACCTTAGAATTAGGTATTCGATTAACAAATGAAACGTAAAACGTGTTTTAGCCTTAGTGGCTTCGACGATTTTTGTAGTTGTCTTGTTTCTACCCAGTTTTCATGAGCGAAACACAATTATTTTTATGGTTGGATTCCGCCATCTTTTAGTGCTTTCGAAACACTATTTAGTGATATACAATGGGTCTTGATCCAATTTAAAAGGAGAAACATACATGCGTTTTACCGGATTGACTCATATTTTGACCCATCAAGGGTTAATTGGTCACTTATTTTGATGTACAAATGATGTTTAAAAGGAACCACTTCGTTTTGAAACTAAATTGGACAAGTTTTCTAACGGTTCAAACCACGTGCAAATTGGAGTTCGGGAGTGTCCGGGCAAGTTCACAAAATTGGACCTGTTGTGCATGTTCGTGATGCGCCCGGGCGCATATGATTGCGCCTGGGCGCATAGGTTAATGGTGCAAAACATATCAAACTTTGCGGACTTGCCCCGGACACTCCCGAACTCCAATTTGCGCGTGGTTTGGACCGTTAGAAAGCTTGTCCAATCTACTTTCCTATTGAAGTGGTTTCAATGACATAAAATTTGTATATCAAAATCTATGACCATTTTACACTCAATTGGTCGAAAACAAATTATTTTAGTAAGACTCTCATATCGCACTCATTTTGAATCGGATTAAGACCAATCATATAATGATAGATAAGGTTGTCATTGTATTAAAAGATGAATGACATGGACAATTTAAATAATGATGTTTTTTTTATGAAAATTTGGTCGAAAGGAGATCGATTCAAAGATCATCGAAGCGACAAATGCAAAAGTATATTTCCACATTCTAAGTTCCATTCGATTCATGCATCCCTAGTTCTAGGGTACTCATTCATTTTGTAAGAGTGTCCACAAGGTTTATAGAGCTCACCGTACTTCATTAAACACTACAAGAAAAAGCAGCTTTGCCAACATATGCAATGTTGTTGCTGAAAATAGAATTGTGTAGGCAAAGGTTTTTGCCAACAAAAATTAGTGCGTCGCTAAGGCGTCACTGAAAGTGCGTCGAGAATAGTTTTTACCCACGCAAAATGAAAGGCGTTGGTAAATGCATGAGGTTTAGCAACGACCAAAGCGTTGGCAAAAAGATTCTGAACAACCTTTTTCACATACTTTTGCCTACAATTAATTGTGTTGGCAAAAAAGATTTTCAACTTTGGATCTGCAAATTTATAATTCGAATCACAAAACTCAATAGCATGATCATAGCTATATCAAATTTCCAACTCAGGTGCAAAATCAGAATTCATTCATATATCAAGTAATTAAACCAAGTTAATCTCAATGGTATCTAAATACTACATTCAACAACTAATTACAATTCCTAACACTTGTAAGTGTACTTGTATAAAACGCATCTACATATCCAAAATCTAACAATATTCGAATATCCTAACATCACAAGATGAAGAGTAATTTGTTCCCCCAAGAGTTAACACCGCTGCAGTGGCATGTTTCCCCTCTAGTTACATAGACACGGTGTTCATATCAAAAGGCGGTTGTGTCTGCATTGTCAAGCAAGACGATTGAATGAAGGTGCTGTAAGCGGTGAACCCGATCATCTTCAACCTGCCAAAAAATACACAAACATTGATGATCAATAGGTGTTCTAATAAGGTTAATAAACAATATTCCTTCAAAGTGTTCAAGTGAAAATTTGAAAAGATACTGAAAGACAATAATGAACTTGAAGTAAACTGTGGATACTGCCAACCTCTCAGCTTTGTTCCCGAGTACGTACCAAAGAGCTAGAGGGCGATTAGTTGAATAAAACACACATTCTCATCCGTACCAATGTTAATTTCTGAACAATGGGTCCTTCACTAACAATAAAATAGCTTGAACCTTCAACAAATGTAGTCAGTTCTAAAACACTAATTAACTATGCAAACATATATGAAGTAATATACATTAAGTAGACAACTTATTTCTTCTGAAGCAATCCAATAGTGGAGTGTTTGATGCTCCTACATCTCGTTGAAAGAAAACCAAGCAATGAGTATGCAAAAAAGAATATATTCTTCGACTTTTATTTAACCAAGAGAGGCTGCCCTAACCATTGCTCCTTTTATAAACTCCTAAAGTTGGTTTTGGTCTGCTTTTGTAGCGAACATAATAACACTCCATTGATTCTAGAGAACACCCACAGAAGTTTTTCGATGCAACAAGTTTATATGAGCAGGAACACAAAAGCCAAAGGCACATAAAATCCACATCTCCGGACCACCACACTGATTAGATAGTTTATTCAAAATACATGATAAGATATCAACTACAACTACATGCACACTGAAAAAATAAACTGAATCACAAAATAACATTGCAACAAGGCTCACAACCTTCGATCTAAGGTGAAGCTGGAGATTGATTCTGAAACGAGATCAGCGCCCATCAACCTCTTTTCCTATACTGGTACCTGGAAAAACTGTTTTATGGTATTAAAAAAGATAAAATTTTAACTACAAGGCTGAAATTACCATTCAACCCAATTCTGAGTTTATATTAGCAGCATCTACTCTTCCAAATTGATCAGGTAGTCATCAAAGTGCACAATTCTGCCACTTTAAGCATGAGATTTGATTGGCAAAAGTATTGAGCAATCCAAGAAGCACGTTTAACAATTGGAAATCAAAACCAAATTAATTGCTATAAATATCCAAAGCCTCGAATAGTATACTTAAGAAAAGCATAAACGGAAGTATGAAATTCCTTAGATTAACACACAACACACCCAATTTTATATCAAATATAGTATGGTCCAGTATATTATTAATTTTGCATCTAACTTCCACTCAATCTGTTTTTTTTTTTCCTCCTAGGACAACCCCATTTTTCCCATTAAAAGACATATCAAGTGACAGTAAAATTGACAATGACCTCTGTGGTAAATGGCTGATCAAGAATTGATAGGAAAAGTGATAATTGGTTTCACAAACCTTGGCTCGACCATCACTGATGGTTCAAGAATAATATAATTTAGAGATCACAAATTGGGAGAAACGGATGAAACAAATTAGGGTTTTACAAATTGGGATATATGTACATGTACACATTGAGGGGGGGAGAGAGAGGAACATGCCTGGTGAGATCTGCTATAGATTGCCATGGCTGGAAGAAAGATGTGCTCGTGTGGAAGTCGATGAGGAGACATTGATCGACCAAGGGAGGAGATAACGCTCCCCCAACCGCATCTGAACAGCCCGGCCTCCTCCCGCTACCCTCCTTGTCAAAACGTCAATACCAGAAGACATTGAGAGGTGCCAAAACTAGGGCACATCGAACAGGGGAAAGTGGGAAGTTGGAACTGCCGAAGTGGTGATATCGTTTGGTTTTCCTAAAACGAAGGAAAGGATGAAATCAAATAGGAGTATATGAGGTTTTTGACAATTTTGCTTTTTGCCTTAAATAAATTCTTTATACGATGAAAGAATTGTTTAATCTATAACTTATAACCTTTCAAATTAAATATTAATTAAAATTTGTAACAGAATAAAAAGGGATTTTTTTTAATTTTTTGTTCCTAATTGATTGGAAAATACAAAAAACTCCTCTGAAATATATTATTGAATTGGGACTCCATGTATTGATTTTGGGGATTAATTTTGACATTATGTATTTTTAAATTGAAAATAAAAAGCATAAAACGAAAATTATATAATAATAAAAAAAAACAAAGGCAAGATTTCAAATGATGTTTGTTACCAAATGGGAATAATCTTTTGATAAAGCTTTTATATCCCGAGCTGTAGCTCAAGCGGGTGCTAGTAGGAACTTGAGTGCTACTGTGTGAAATCTCAGGTTCAAGTCAATAGAATGACGTTGGCCTACCATCGTAATCTAACTCTGCTAAAATAAAAGCCAAGCACTTATAAAGGCCAAAATAAGACTTGCCAAAACAAAGCTGAGTTTTACTGGATAAATTTATCTATAATTTTTTTGGGTAAATTTAACTGCTAGCTGATGCGGTTGATCAAAATTCAAATACAATTAGAAACAAAGAAAATAAATTCCAAATAAAAAAGACAATCACGATGAGCATGAATACAATAAATCTCGTCGCCGAAATAATTTACTTTTACCCCTGCGTACCATGTCGCCAAACATGGAAAATGGGTTGGCAAAGAGTTACCCTCCAGAATTTGGATGGCGCCAACTATCCTCCGAAAACATATGCCAACACTAGTACCATTTGTTGGCAAAAGTAATTGCTCTTCCAATGATTTGCCAACGCCTATGAATTTTCGTTGGGAAAAGCATAGCTTTGCCTACGAAAATTGCCTTGCGTTGGCAAGTTCAGTCGCCAATAGTGCATTTTCTTGTAGTGAAATTATCAGAAACCGTTTCATTATCAGGATTCATACAATGTGGGACTTGTGGTGAGGGTGAGAGATAATCAGAGGGGGTCGCGCTCAAAAGGGTGCTCTTCTTGAGAGTTTTTTGTGTGTGGTAATGTTATTGCTTATGATCTACTAATAGTTGCGTTTCCCTCAATTTGTGTGTGAGTGTTTGGTTTTGATCATCGACTCAGAACACGAGTCCACCCTATGAGCTTTTTACTACAAGTTTGATTTGGTAAATTGTTTTTTCAAAAAGAAAAAACATACCAAAAAAAGATGGACCAAGAAGTTGAAGTTGAATATATTCGAGAGTCTAACACAAAAACCTTGATGTACAAGACAGGGCCCAAACCAAAATAGAAAGAAGAAAGGAATTACAATGCTAAAAAAAATGAACAAAGGGAACTGAACTGGTAGCAAAGACTTCATAAATTGTCGATGATTAAACGGTTCTTTCTTCGTTTCGATGAAGTGTGGATACTCTATAAACACCGTGACACACTTAAGCAAATAACAAATACCTTAGAATTAGGAATTCGATTAACAAATGAAACGTAAAACGTGTTTTAGACTTAGTGGCTTCGACGATTTTTGTAGTTGTCTTGTTTCTACCCAGTTTTCATGAGCAAAACACAATTATTTTTATGGTTGGATTCCGCCATCTTTTAGGGCTTTCGAAACACTATTTAGTGATATACAATGGGTCTTGATCCAATTTAAAAGGAGAAACATACATGCGTTTTACCGAATTGAATAATATTTTGACCCATCAAGGGTAAATTGGTCACTTATTTTGACGTACAAATTGATGTTTAAAAGGAACCACTTCATCTTGAAACTAAATTGGACAAGCTTTCTAACGGTTCAAACCACGTGCAAATTGGAGTTCGGGAGTGTCCGGGGCAAGTTCGCAAAGTTGGACCTGTTGTGCATGTTCGTGATGCGCCCGGAGCGCATATGATTGCGCCTGGGCGCATAGGTTAATGGTGCAAAACATATTAAACTTTGCGGACTTGCCCCGGACACTCCCGAACTCCAATTTGCGCGTGGTTTGGACCGTTAGAAAGCTTGTCCAATCTACTTTCCTATTGAAGTGGTTTCAATGACATAAAATTTGTACATCAAAATGTATGACCATTTTACCCTCAATCGGTCGAAAACAAATTATTTTATTAAGACTCTCATATCGCACTCATTTTGAATCGGATTAAGACCAATCGTATAATGATAGATAAGGTTGTCATTGTATTAAAAGATGAATGACATGGACAATTAAAATAATGATGTTTTATTATTGAAAAGTTGGTCGAAAGGAGATCGATTCAAAGATCATCGAAGCGACAAATGCAAAAGTATATTTCCACATTCTAAGTTCCATTCGATTCATGCATCCCTAGTTCTAGGGTACTCCTTCATTTTGTAAGAGTGTCCACAAGGTTCGTAGAGCTCACCGTACTTCATTAAATTATCAAAAACCGTTTCATTATCAGGATTCATACAATGTGGGACTTGTGGTGAGGGTGAGAGATAATCTGAGGGGGTCGCGCTCAAACGGGTGCTCTTCTTGAGAGTTTTTTTGTGTGGTAATGTTATTGCTTATGATCTACTAATAGTTGTGTTTCCCTCAATTCGTGTGTGAGTGTTTGGTTTTGATCATCGACTCACAACACGAGTCCACCCTATGAGCTTTTTACTACAAGTTTGATTTGGTAAATTGTTTTTTCAGTAAGAAAAAACATACCAAAAAAACATGGACCAAGAAGTGGATGTTGGATATATTCGAGAGTCTAACACGAAAACCTTGATGTACAAGACAGGGCCCAAACCAAAACAGAAAGAAGAAAGGAATTACAATGCTAAAAAAAATGAACAAAGGGAACTGAACGGGTTGCAAAGACTTCATAAATTGTCGATGATTAAACGGTTCTTTCTACGTTTCGATGAAGTGTGGATACTCTATAAACACCGTGACACACTTAAGCTAATAACAAATACCTTAGAATTAGGAATTCGATTAACAAATGAAACGTAAAACGTGTTTTAGCCTTAGTGGCTTCGACGATTTTTGTAATTGTCTTGTTTCTACCCAGTTTTCGTGAGCGAAACACAATTATTTTTATGGTTGGATTCCGCCAACTTTTAGTCCTTTCGAAACACTATTTAGTGATATACAATGGGTCTTGATCCAATTTAAAATAAGAAACATACATGCATTTTACCGTATTGAATCATATTTTGACCCATCAAGGGTAAATTGGTCACTTATTTTGATGTACAAATGATGTTTAAAAGGAACCACTTCGTTTTCAAACTAAATTGGACAAGCTTTCTAACGGTTCAAACCACGTGAAAATTGGAGTACGGGAGTGTCCGGGGCAAGTTCGCAAAGTTGGACCTGTTGTGCATGTTCGTGATGCGCCCGGGCGCATAGGTTAATGGTGCAAAACATACCAAACTTTGCGGACTTGCCCCGGACAATTCCGAACTCCAATTTGCGCGTGGTTTGGACCGTTAGAAAGCTTGTCCAATCTACTTTCCTATTGAAGTGGTTTCAATGACATAAAATTTGTACATCAAAATGTATGACCATTTTACCCTCAATTGGTCGAAAACAAATTATTTTAGTAAGACTCTCATATCGCACTCATTTTGAATCGGATTAAGACCAATCATATAATGATAGATAAGGTTGTCATTGTATTAAAAGTTGAATGACATGGACAATTTAAATAATGATGTTTTTTTTATGAAAATTTGGTCGAAAGGAGATCGATTCAAAGATCATCGAAGCGACAAATGCAAAAGTATATTTCCACATTCTAAGTTCCATTCGATTCATGCATCCCTAGTTCTAGGGTACTCCTTCATTTTGTAAGAGTGTCCACAAGGTTCATAGAGCTCACCGTACTTCATTAAATTATCAGAAACCGTTTCATTATCAAGATTCATACAATGGGGACTTGTGGTGAGGGTGAGAGATAACCTGAGGGTCGTGCTCAAAAGGGTGCTCTTCTTGAGAGTATTTTTTTGTGGTAATGTTATTGCTTATGATCTACTAATAGTTGCGTTTCCCTGAATTCGTGTGTGAGTGTTTGGTTTTGATCATCGACTCACAACACGAGTCCACCCTATGAGCTTTTTACTACAAGTTTGATTTGGTAAATTGTTTTTTCAATAAGAAAAAACATACCAAAAAAACATGGACCAATGATACAGAATGGAAATGGTTTATTATTTAAGAAATAGATATAGTTTTATTATTTTGGTTATAAATTATTTTTGAATATTCCGCTTTGAGTGTCATTTGTTTTGGCAAGTTTATCTAGTATTGATATTTGAGATCAAATCTTTTGATTTTGGTAATATTGAGTCAAGTAGTGATTCACTGGGATTTAGCTTCCTGTTTTGCTGATTCCTTTTCGGTCTGAGGTTTTTAGTATAAAATAAGTTGAAGGGTGACATTAAAATGGAGTTGTTTTACGATTTGATTAATGAAAATTGAGATTATTTCTCATTATTGTGTGTTCGTAGAGGGAGTACTCTAGTTCATACTTGTTCGCGATTGTCCTTGTTGTGCGTTCTTCTTTTTCGACACGCCTCCCTGCATCAGTTGGTATCAGAGCCTGCGCTCGATTCCGGATCATGGCGCGACAAGGAGTTCGTTATGGTCGTTATGTTGTTGCCGAAGATGTGTATAATCGAAGTAAAGCTGCACGAGAAGCACGAATGGAGGAGAGGTTCCAACAACTTGAGCAGCGTGTGATGGATACGATTGGCATCCTAACCGATCAAGTGGCTGCCATGGCTGTTGGGGGGAACCCACCTCGCCGTCGTTCGGTTCAACCTCGGTTTCCGAAAGAGGAGGAGGTGTCGAATGATGTTTCTATCACCAAACTTTTGGCTGGTAATCATCAACCGAGGGGGAGGACAGGGGCGGTCAGGATTTGGGTTTCAAATCATGATCAGCGACTTTGGGAATCTGGTTTAAAGAACAACTTTCTTGAGTTCCAGGGAGGTATGACGCCAGAAAAAATCCTAAAGGTTGATACGGTGAATGATACTATTGGTGAGTGGCCCTTTACATCAAAGTCTATTCCAGATCCAGTTGTGGATTGTAGTAAGCTGCCAATTTTTGATGAAGAACCATTCATTGGCGGAGAGCATTATTTTTTCACTTCCAAAGAAGATAATGTTTTCACTGATGGATGTATAGTTGAAGTGGCTGAAGAACAAACACTTGGATTCCAACTAGACAATAATGCAAAGAACCAAGGAATTGCAGCTGTGGTGGTGTCAACTGGCGCTAGGTGCATGGAAGGTGTTGATGGCATTAAGTGCAAGGTCATTGGAGATGCTATTGGCACAAAATTCACGTTTTCCGACCCACATCCAACCAGGAGTACGTTTTTTACAACATTGAAGAGTTATGATTGGGTTTACATGAATCAAATCTTTTTCGAAAAGTTGGTTGAAAATTTCGTGCATAATATCCCGAAATTAGATGAGATTGAGGCTGATCGGTCCAATCATTTTTGGGAATTTATTGAACACGCAGGAAGTAAGGGGCCGTGGATTTCGTTTCTAAAGCAGCGAACTATTCCTTTAATTACTGAAGATTTTTCATTTAAAGTCAAGTTTGAAAAAATTAATTTGAAATTCAAGATTGATGCAGACAAGGTTCGGCGTAATCAACTGCATAAACTCGAGGACGAGTTTCTTCAAGACGGGGAGAATGATGCAGAATGGAAATGGTTTATTATTTAAGAAATAGATATAGTTTTATTATTTTGGTTATAAATTATTTTTGAATATTCCGCTTTGAGTGCCATTTGTTTTGGCAAGTTTATCTAGTATTGATATTTGAGATCAAATCTTTTGATTTTGGTAATATTGAGTCAAGTAGTGATTCACTGGGATTCAGCTTCCTGTTTTGCTGATTCCTTTTCGGTCTTAGGTTTTTAGTATAAAATAAGTTGGAGGGTGACATTAAAATGGAGTTGTTTTACGATTTGATTAATGAAAATTGTGATTATTTCTCATTATTGTGTGTTTGTAGAGGGAGTACTCTAGTTCATACTTGTTCGTGATTGTCCTTGTTGTGCGTTCTTCTTTTTCGACACGCCTCCCTGCATCAACCAAGAAGTGGATGTTGGATACATTCGAGAGTCTAACACGAAAACCTTGATGTACAAGACAGGGCCCAAACCAAAATAGAAAGAAGAAAGGAATTACAATGCTAAAAAAAATGAACAAAGGGAACTGAATGAGTAGCAAAGACTTCCTAAAGTGTCGATGATTAAACGGTTCTTTCTGCATTTTTATGAAGTGTGGATACTCTATAAACACCGTGACACACTTAAGCAAATAACAAATACCTTCGAATTAGGAATTCGATTAACAAATGAAACGTAAAACGTGTTTTAGCCTTAGTGGCTTCGACGATTTTTGTAGTTGTCTTGTTTCTACCCAGTTTTCATGAGCGAAACACAATTTTTTTTATGGTTGGATTCCGCCATCTTTTAGTGCTTTCGAAACACTATTTAGTGATACACAATGTGTCTTGATCCAATTTAAAATGAGAAACATACATGCGTTTACCGGATTGAATCATATTTTGACCCATCAAGGGTAAATTGGTCACTTTTTTAGATGTACAAATGATGTTTAAAAGGAACCACTTCGTTTTCAAACTAAATTGGACAAGCTTTCTAACGGTTCAAACCACGTGCAAATTGGAGTTCGGGAGTGTCCGGGACAAGTTCGCAAAGTTGGACCTGTTGTGCATGTTCGTGATGCGCCCGGGCGCATATGATTGCGCCTGGGCGCATAGGTTAATGGTGCAAAACATGCCAAACTTTGCGGACTTGCCCCGAACAGTCCCGAACTCCAATTTGTGCGTGGTTTGGACCGTTACAAAGCTTGTCCAATCTACTTTCCTATTGAAGTGGTTTCAATGACATAAAATTTGTATATCAAAATCTATGACCATTTTACCCTCAATTGGTCGAAAACAAATTATTTTAGTAAGACTCTCTTATCGCACTTATTTTGAATCGGATTAAGACCAATCATATAATGATAGATATGGTTGTCATTGTATTAAAAGATGAATGACAAGGAAAATTAAAATAATGATGTTTTATTATTGAAAAGTTGGTCGAAAGGAGATCGATTCAAAGATCATCGAAGCGACAAATGCAAAAGTATATTTCCACATTCTAAGTTCCATTTGATTCATGCAACCCTAGTTCTAGGGTACTCCTTCATTTTGTAAAAGTGTCCACAAGGTTTATAGAGCTCACCGTACTTCATTAAATTATCAGAAACCGTTTCATTATCAGGATTCATACAATGTGGGACTTGTGGTGAGGGTGAGAGACAATCTGAGGGGGTCGCGCTCAAAATGGTGCTCTTCTTGAGAGTTTTTTGTGTGTGGTAATGTTATTGCTTATGATCTACTAATAGTTGCGTTTCCCTCAATTCGTGTGTGCGTGTTTGGTTTTGATCATCGACTCACAACACGAGTCCACCCTATGAGTTTTTTACTACAAGTTTGATTTGGTAAATTGTTTTTTCAATAAGAAAAAACATACCAAAAAAACATGGACCAAGAAGTGGATGTTGGATATATTCGAGAGTCTAACACGAAAACCTTGATGTACAAGACAGGGCCCAAACCAAAACAGAAAGAAGAAAGGAATTGCAATGCTAAAAAAAAAAAGAACAAAGGGAACTGAACGGGTAGCAAAGACTTCTTAAAGTGTCGATGATTAAACGGTTCTTTTTACGTTTCGATGAAGTGTGGTTACTCTATAAACACCGTGACACACTTAAGCAAATAACAAATACCATAGAATTAGGAATTCGATTAACAAATGAAACGTAAAACGTGTTTTAGCCTTAGTGGCTTCAACGATTTTTGTAGTTGTCTTGTTTCTACCCAGTTTTCATGAGCGAAACTCAATTATTTTTATGGTTGGATTCCGCCATCTTTTAGTGCTTTCGAAACACTATTTAGTGATATACAATGGGTCTTGATCCAATTTAAAATGAGAAACATACATGCGTTTTACCGGATTGAATCATATTTTGACCCATCAATGGTAAATTGGTCACTTATTTTGATGTACAAATGATGTTTAAAAGGAACCACTTCGTCTTGAAACTAAATTGGACAAGTTTTCTCACGGTTCAAACCACGTGCAAATTGGAGTTCGGGAGTGTCCGGGGCAAGTTCGCAAAGTTGGACCTGTTGTGCATGTTCGTGATGCGCCCGGGCGCATATTATTGCGCCTGGGCGCATAGGTTAATGGTGCAAAACATGCCAAACTTTGCGGACTTGCCCCGGACACTCCCGAACTCCAATTTGCGCGTGGTTTGGACCGTTAGAAAGCTTGTCCAATCTACTTTCCTATTGAAGTGGTTTCAATGACATAAAATTTTTATATCAAAATGTATGACCATTTTACCCTCAATTGGTCGAAAACAAATTATTTTAGTAAGACTCTCATATCGCACTCATTTTGAATCGGATTAAGACCAATCATATAATGATAGATAAGGTTGTCATTGTATTAAAAGATGAATGACATGGACAATTAAAATAATGATGTTTTATTTATGAAAATTTGGTCGAAAGGAGATCGATTCAAAGATCATCGAAGCGACAAATGCAAAAGTATATTTCCACATTCTAAGTTCCATTTGATTCATGCATCCCTAGTTCTAGGGTACTCCTTCATTTTGTAAGAGTGTCCACAAGGTTCATAAAGCTCACCGTACTTCATTAAATTATCAGAAACCGTTTCATCATCAGGATTCATCCAATGTGTGACTTGTTGTGAGGGTGAGAGATAACCTGAGGGGGTCGCACTCAGAAGGGTGCTCTTCTTGAGAGTATTTTTTTTTTGGTAATGTTATTGCTTATGATCAACTAATTGTTGCGTTTCTCTCAATTCGTGTGTGAGTGTTTGGTTTTGATTATCGACTCACAACACGAGTCCGCTCTATGAGCTTTTTACTACAAGTTTGATTTGGTAAATTGTTTTTTCAATAAGAAAAAACATTCCAAAAAAACATGGACCAAGAAGTGGATGTTGGATATCTTTCAGAGTATAACACAAAAACCTTCATGTACAAGACAGGGCCCAAACCAAAATAAAAAGAAGAAAGGAATTACAATGCTAAAAAAAAAAAAAGAACAAATGGAACTCAACGGGTACCAATGACTTCCTAAAGTGTCGATGATGAAATGGTTCTTTCTACGCTTTGATGAAGTGTGGATACTCTATAAACACCGTGACACACTTAAGCAAAAAACAAATACCTTAGAATTAGGAATTCGATTACCAAATGAAACGTAAAACGTGTTTTAGCCTTGGTGGCTTCGACGATTTTTATAGTTGTCTTGTTTCTACCCAGTTTTCATGAGCGAAACACAATTATTTTTATGGTTCGATTCCGCCATCTTTTAGTGCTTTAGAATCACTATTTAGTGATATACAATGGGTCTTGATCCAATTTAAAATGAGAAACATACATGCGTTTTACCGGATTGAATCATATTTTGACCCATCAAGGGTAAATTGGTCACTTATTTTGATGTACAAATTATATTTAAAAGGAACCACTTCGTCTTGAAACTAAATTGGACAAGAATCACGTGCAAATTGGAGTTCGGGAGTGTCCGGGGCAAGTTCGCAAAGTTGGACTTGTTGTGCATGTTCGTGATGCGCCCGGGGCGCATTTGAATGCGCCTGGGCGCATAGGTTAATGGTGCAAAACATACCAAACTTTGCGGACTTGCCCCGGACACTCCCGAACTCCAATTTGCGCGTGGTTTGGACCGTTACAAAGCTTGTCCAATCTACTTTCCTATTGAAGTGGTTTCAATGACATAAAATTTTTATATCAAAATGTATGACCATTTTACCCTCAATTGGTCGAAAACAAATTATTTTAGTAAGACTCTCATATCGCACTCATTTTGAATCGGATTAAGACCAATCATATAATCATAGATAAGGTTGTCATTGTATTAAAAGATGAATGAGATGAACAGTTAAATAATTACCACGTGTACAGCCATAAGATGACTAGGTTCACATTTTGCTTATCAAACCCTTTCTAGCCTACACGTTGTAGCACACATGCACTATTAGTTTTCAATTTTAACTTTATCTGCACCTAAAATATCAATATAATTATCTCACTCCAATAAAAATAGTGTATTTTTAGGGTTGTTACATTCTCCCCACCTTAGAAAATTTCGTCCTCGAAATTTTGTGTTCTAATGACCTCAAAATTGTCCAACCCAAAGTATGCTATTTCAAAATCCTCCAAAAGTCGATTTCCTAATTACCTCAAAAATCCTAACTACGCTTTCGCTGCGAACTCTGATAAACGAATTTTTCTATAACCTCAAAAGTCATTTCTACTGCGAACTCTGACATAATCTGTAACAACTCCAATTTTTACTAAATAAAAATTTCGTTGTTAATTCGAAAAATCTTTAATCATTCTCGAGTGATTATTCAACTTGAGTTATTCTTAGTAATCCGTCAAGATTAGATTCGTCAATAAGATCATTTTCTAAAGACAAGCGAGTTTGACCTTTTTCCTAATTGTCAAGCGTAAGCCTATGTTATCTTTTTGACTAGAAATCCTACTTAGCGAGCCTAGTTAGCTTCTAACCTAATCCTCGGAGATAATCTAACTGAACTCTTGACCTTCCTCGAGCCATTTGAACCTCTTGAACCCTAAGTAAGACCCTTTGACCAAAAAGTCAACTGTTGACCTTTGTCTATCGGTCCATAGTTGTTAGTAGAATTATTATCCATTGGATAATAGGACTAGTACTATTATATTATAATTAATTCAATGACTAGAATCCCATGGGATTCTCCCATTAAAGAATTGGAAGAGTATCTAATATAATATTGGGTCCTAGAATTCTCTGAGTACAAATATTATATTATAAGGAGACATGTGTCAAATCGGAGCTTTATATTACTCGTACTTATATGTATATTATAATAGGGTACCAGTACAACTCCCCAATATAATATAGAGGTAGAAAACATGTGTCAAATTCATTATTTAATTAGGAAAATCTTATTCTTTCAAAATTCCCTTTAGTTTATTAATTACCTTGTACTTCCAAAATCTAAATGATGACATATATCTATACTTATATATTATTGTAGTACAAGGGAGAGGGAGAGAGAGAGAGAGAATTCGGGAGAGAGGGAGAGAGAGAAGCCGAGAGTGAGAGAAAGAGAGATAGCCGAGAGAGAGGGAGAGATAGGAGAGAGAAGACTCAAGATTTGGTGTACTCTTGATCAATCTTTGAAGCCTAGCTAAGTACCTAGAACTTATTAGTTTATCAACCAACATGTGTCTAATTCAATTAAGTATTAAACTAGGCATATGTCATCCTAAAATTCTGGGTTATATTTTATGAACCAAACATGTGCCAATTGACTTAGTTATTAGGATATCTTGACCTAGAAATCTAGTAAACCATCAAGGTACTAGAAGTACTTGTAGTCTTTCATCTATATATGTATATATAAGTACAAGAGAAGGAGAAAGAGAGAGAGAGAGAGAGAGAGAGAGATAGGAGGGAGAGAGAGAGAGCAAAATATGGTGTACTTCCTTGTTCTTTCTTCCATCAAATCTTAGATATATCTAGACATAGGTGCATGTGCTAAATGGAGGAAGAAGATAGGATGATGTGAGATAGATTTAGGGTACTAGATTTGCCTACAAAATCTCCTACAAACTTACCATCCAATCCTTACTCTTTCCAATCTTTGTCCTTGTAAACATATATATATATATATATATATGTACTTTGTACCAAGAGAGAGAGAGAGAGGAAGAGAGAGGCCGAGAGAGAGATGGAGGGAGAGAGAGAGAGAGGCCGGATGAGAGGGAGAGTGTGATGTGTGCTAGTGTACCATCCAAATCTAGCACCAATCTTGACCAATCTTCCTACATCACTTTGTACCACCAAAATCTAGGGTTTTTCTTGCACATGTTTAACTAGGACAACCATATCTAGTATCCTAACTCTTTAAGGTACTAGACAAGACAAAAACCCCATTGAATAACATAGAAATTGTCCTAAAATGGAAATAAAGAAAGGGGAAGATCTTGGTAGCCTTTCATAGCCTAGGATATGACTAGATTTGGAAGAAATCTTTGGGATTTGGAGAGAGAGAGATGGCCGGCCATGTTGGAGGAGAGGGAGCCAAAGTTTTGCCTATAAATAGCAACCAATTCTTCCATTTGAACTCACACCTTTCCTTGCTCCAACTTCTCTCTAGAAAGCTTTGTATTCTTACTTGTTCTTGAGTGTTCTTCCTTGTTCTTAAGAAACTCATCCTAAGCCGCCACTAAACCACCGCTCGACCACCCTTTCAATCCAAAAAGTCAAGTACCATAGGTCACGTTTTAGTTTCGAGAGAAACCATTCTCTTTCGAAGCTAACAGAAGCCATTCCTAGACGTTACTCCATCCAACTATCGACGTACTTTCCGTAGTCATCTCTACCGCCAAGAAGAACGGTAGGTTATTTCATACCTACTAAACCAAAGTATAGATAATCTTTACTACTTTTCCAAATATAAAGTTTACTTTAAAAGTAGGCTAAGAATATGTAGATAGATTTTACACTAAGTGTAGCATATCGTATGCATGACTCGAATCGATTAGAGTAAAGATAATGGCATGATCACATAGATTTTCTAATCGACACCTCTCGTGAAAACATAGAACCCTTATCAACACTATTCTGATATATGCATTGCAATTTAATAAACATATGCTGTTTTGAACATCTTGAAAGAAAGAATGAACTTTGAAGGTTAACGTCGTGGATTAACTTAAAGTAATTGTACTTGACCGTTTAGATAATATTAGACTTGTTATGTGCTTACTTGCATTACTTGTGTTTGTTTTTAAGTAAAGCATAAGTGGTTATCACTCCAAAGGCGTCCGTACATGTGACGTTATGCTTTACGAATAATTGAGCATGCTAAATGATATAGAGTTGGATGATCTTGCTAGTTTAGTTTCAAGATTTCTACGAAAGTCCTACCGCGGAGTCTATGCATGAGAACGAGACACAAAAACCAAGAACAATAGAAACATGACACCTAGGGTGTGTTTAAAGGCTTGGCCTTGGTAAAATATTTTTGAAATTATATAATGACCATTTTTGGGAGTCATTATGTGTGTGTGTGTGTGTGCCAATGGGAACCCGGGACGGCGGAACCATTGTGAGGATACTCGAGAACCCGGAACGGCGGAATCGAGGTTGGGTGTGTGGCTTGGTTATCCGTGGAGAGGAGCCAATGCTAATGTGTGCCAATGGGAACCCGGGACGGCGGAACCATTGTGAGGATACTCGAGAACCCGGAACGGCGGAATCGAGATTGGGTGTGTTCCAATGGAAATCCGTAGTGGCGGAACCGTTGTGAGGCTGTGTGTTTTAAAAACCTCAATGTGGCCGGACTTGCCCATTGTGTGGTGTGCGTGTGTTAAAAATGTGATTTTCAAGTAGGTAATTTGGAAGTGTTAATGAAGTGGAAAAATGATGACACGGTCTACGATGAGTCGCGTAGGAGAAACACGAAAAGACATGACACCAACGTTAGAAAGGTAGCGAATGCGGATGTGTTATTGCTTAATTGCTTCAATGAATGAGCATGTGTAATTGCCTATGTGAATTTCTGATTATAAGTAAGGATTAGTGGATATGGTTTATCCTATTGAGTTTTGTAAGCTCACGGTGTTGCCTTTGGTGACCCTGACATATTATATTGGTGGCGACGCCGGTCTAATGTGTCAGACCTTATAGACGAACAGGGTGAGATGTACACTGCGGAGGCTTTCGGAGCCGAAGAGCTGGCTAGGATGGAAGAGCAGGCGGAGCTGTAGTTAGGAACCCTAGTTCCCTTCCCTTTTGAATAAAATGTACTCCTTTGTGAGATTAACAATGTAATAATGAGCCAGACTCTGTTTAAATTATTAATAAAATGATTAATTAACGAACCCGAAAATGGGGGCGTTACATAATCCTATTTTCTATAACCTCAAAAATTAATCTTCTAATATCCTCAAATATTAACTAGGATCTCACTCCGAGCGATGTGAAACTCACACTTCCGGTTGGGACCCGCTCTAATACCAACTGTGACGACCCGAATTTTTACATTGCCTCAAAATAAATACATCTCCAATAATTACAAGTCCTTAAGAACAAATATACATGGTGGGCCCTAAAAAACCTCCGAATGGATACAAATTTCTAAAGCTAAATCTTTCAAATACTCCAACTCGGGTCCCCACTAACTTGCTTTGCACCTGAAAAATATAAAACGCCCGGGTAGTATATGCAATACGAGGACAATAAACATGGCTAGCGTTAAGAATATGCTCAATAAATGAGGATAACAAATCAAGTAGGATCATTCTAAACGTTTTTCATTTGTAACCTCATACCCGGCTCATCTCGATAACATGCCAAGCACCACCTAGGTCAAACTCTGTATTGGGCACATGGGCCCCATAAACATTTTGGACTCCCCGTGGGGGCAGTCCATCGTACATCTTTCATAACTTTGTGACCCGGTGGGCTTAAACATGTACCAATCTGTTCCATGGATTTCAGCCAAATACTTTCTGTATCACGATACAAGAAGTGACAATAACTGAATCAATAAGCTTAGACATCAAATGAGTACAAATATGAGAGAATCAAATAACACTCTTTACAAAGAGATTTAGCTAGGAATGTATTGCACACTACCCGGTACCTTAATGCATGAATATCACCTCGCCGTGGAATTTTTCACAAAAGCTACTGTGAAGAATTTGCCATGCTACAAAACCAACTGCCCCTCACGTTTTTCCTATTTCTCCAAAGCATTATGGATTATCCTTACAAATAACCCTATTTAAACCAAAGTCCAGTGAACTAGTCCTTTTAGAATACCACGTGTACAACCATAAGATGACTAGGTTCACATTTTGCTTATCAAACCCTTTCTAGCCTACACGTTGCAGCACACGTGCACTATTAGTTTTCAATTTTAACTTTATCTTCACCTAAAATATCAATATAATTATCTCACTCCAATAAAAATAGTATATTTTAAGGGTTGTTACATTCTCCCCTCCTTGGAAAATTTCGTACTCGAAATTTAGTGTTCTAATGACCTCAAAATTGTCCAACCCAAAGTATGCTATTTCAAAGTCCTCCAAAAGTCGATTTCCTAATTACCTCAAAAATCCTAACTACGCTTTCGCTGCGAACTCTGATAAACGAATTTTTCTATAACCTCAAAAGTCACGACTAAGCTTCTACTGCGAACTCTGACATAATCCTATTTTCTATAACCTCAAAAATTAATCTTCTAATATCCTCAAATATTAACTAGGATCTCACCCCGAGCGATGTGAAACTCACACTTCCGGTCAGGACCCGCTCTGATACCAACTGTGACGACCCGAATTTTTACATTGTGTTTTCCACAAAAGTGTACAAAACCAAATCGGCCTGGTGTTGCGGGTGTGCCAGGACAGGATTGCTGTCCGAGTTGTTTTTAAGGCCTTCGTGCCTCAAAATCCGACTCCTCTCGAGCGACTGTGCTTGGCCTAAAGGGTAAGGCCTCGTGATGGTTCGTTGGCTGCCTTAACGAAAAGGACTTTAGAATTTCCTACCGTTGTAGAAAATGAGAAGAAAGTAAAATAAGGACTAAAATAGGAATGAAAAGGTCTCCATTAACGGCTTAATGAAGATTGGGTACAAGGGAAACTTAAACTACTTATGAAGTGAGTACAAGTAAAAGAAATAGAAATGAAATGGCATAAGCTTTGAGCTTTGAGGTCGTGGACCTTTGGCAAGGCCTCCCAAACTGTGATTTATAGGAGCTACAGGTCTTGAGCTGCTTCAAAATGCTCCAATGCATGGCTGCCATGTGGCCTTTCAGCAAAGGCTTGGGCTAGAGCAGCTTCAAAATGCTCCAATGCAGAGCTACTTTCTGACCAAAACGTGTCTTTTACTCCAAGAAAACGGCAAAGGCCTGAGAAACCCTTCTCCTTTGCATAAAATTCTGTGAAAGGGCAAAAGGAATTGCAGCTCCTGCAGTATTCAAGCCATTTTGAGCTGCTTCAACACTCCAGCTACTGCTTGAACAGACTCCTTCTGGGCCCACCAAGATTTTCCCAGGCCTTTCCTTCATTCTATTAGACCTTCCAACTCTCGTGGGCATACCACCCCTGCTGGTTGAGGAGAAGTCTCCAGAAGCAAAAATCAACCAGGCCTGAGTAAGCAGCTTGTGAGCAGCTTGCTTAGGTCTGCGTGATTCACCCATTAGCAGCTCTAAGGGGTGCATGGATGCCACCTATCTTGGTTTATGCTAAAGCACGGGGTCCCATTGGCCCAGACTTTGAGCTGCTTACAATCACCACTAATCAGCTCACCCAGACCTGTTCAGCAGAAACATTCTAGGCCTTTGAGCTGCTTGTGCAGGCCTAAGCTGCTTGTGAGCTGCTTGGGATGTCTCCATGCATGGCTACCATGTGTCCCAAGCCTTGTTTCATGCTGAAGGATGGCGGCCATCCAGACCTCAAACTGCTTGTAAGCAGCTTACCTAGACCTGCCTATTGAGAACATTCTAGGCCTTTGAGCTACTTGTGAGCAGCTTAAGGCCTTTTTCTGCTAGTTGAGACTCATATGCAATATTTCTAAGAAGCATGCCCACCCAATACTTGGGCCTGAATTTGAGGTGCAAAATAGGCCTTAGTCCATTGTAAGCCTTCTGAGCCCAAGCCTGGTGAGTAAACCCAGGCTTTAACTGATTTGGGCCTATTTGTTGGCCTTGCTTACTTGTGGGAACTGCGCTAGGCCTGGATAAAGATATTCAGGCTTAGCGGGCCAATACAAGCCTTTGACCAATCTTGGGCTTGGGCCTGTGATAATGAAGTCCAGACATTAACTTGACCCAAGCCTTCATAAAATTCTACTCAATCAAAGGCTTCCAAACTGGCCCAATTTCGTGGGCTAATGATCACAAGGCATTTCAAGGCCAAAGACTGACCTTCAAGGCCATTTTTAACCCACAAACTCACTTATTGAATTTTGGCCCAAAATGGGTGTAAACATAGCCCCCCCACGCCTTGGTTCTTTACTCTTAGGATCAAGGCGTGTATAAAAAGTAAAAAACATTTTTGGCATCTAAAATGGCCTCGATTCTTGAAAAAAGGCCTGTTTATACCAGTATTAGGCCTATGTTCAGGCCTAGACCATGAAAAAGCCTAGCAAGGACCTGAACCCCTGCAGAAAAGGCCTGGTAAGAATTTTAAAAAATAAGGCCTACTCAATGACTAGTAGGCCTAGGCCGAACATTTTTAGAAATGCAAGTTCGGCTTATGAAGGGCTTTTCCTTGTACTTAGCCCTTCTTGACCCCATTTTGGTGTTTTTATGTAAGCCAAGTGAATAACACTCGCTTTTGATGCCCCCCACAAATCCATTGTGGGCGCGATTCCATAGCTTTAAGGCCTACAGTTGGCCTACGCTTGAAATGCCTCTCTAAATTCTCAACAGGCCTTGACGCATTTTGGCCTGTTGGGTCCTGAGCTTGATGGTGCATTCCGCTGTGAACGGGGCCTCCACCTTTTTGACTCTTTCTTCCCCATGATCACCCTTTAACGAATAGGGTCCCACCAGGCGTGCCAAAATATTTTCCACAAAAGTGTACAAAACCAAATCGGCCTGGTGTTGCGGGCGTGCCAGGACAGGATTGCTGTCCGAGTTGTTTTTAAGGCCTTCGTGCCTCAAAATCCGACTCCTCTCGAGCGACTGTGCTTGGCCTAAAGGGTAAGGCCTCGTGATGGTTCGTTGGCTGCCTTAACGAAAAGGACTTTAGAATTTCCTACCGTTGTAGAAAATGAGAAGAAAGTAAAATAAGGACTAAAATAGGAATGAAAAGGTCTCCATTAACGGCTTAATGAAGATTGGGTACAAGGGAAACTTAAACTACTTATGAAGTGAGTACAAGTAAAAGAAATAGAAATGAAATGGCATAAGCTTTGAGCTTTGAGGTCGTGGACCTTTGGCAAGGCCTCCCAAACTGTGATTTATAGGAGCTACAGGCCTTGAGCTGCTTCAAAATGCTCCAATGCATGGTTGCCATGTGGCCTTTCAGCAAAGGCTTGGGCTAGAGCAGCTTCAAAATGCTCCAATGCAGAGCTACTTTCTGACCAAAACGTGTCTTTTACTCCAATTAAACGGCAAAGGCCTGAGAAACCCTTCTCCTTTGCATAAAATTCTGTGAAAGGGCAAAAGGAATTGCAGCTCCTGCAGTATTCAAGCCATTTTGAGCTGCTTCAACACTCCAGCTACTACTTGAACGGACTCCTTCTGGGCCCACCAAGATTTTCCCAGGCCTTTCCTTCATTCTATTGGACCTTCCAACTCTCGTGGGACTACCACCCCTGCTGGTTGAGGAGAAGTCTCCAGAAGCAAAAATCAACCAGGCCTGAGTAAGCTGCTTGTGAGCAGCTTGCTTAGGTCTGCGTGATTCACCCATTAGCAGCTCTAAGGGGTGCATGGATGCCACCTATCTTGGTTTATGCTAAAGCACGGGGTCCCATTGGCCCAGACTTTGAGCTGCTTACAATCACCACTAATCAGCTCACCCAGACCTGTTCAGCAGGAACATTCTAGGCCTTTGAGCTGCTTGTGTAGGCCTAAGCTGCTTGTGAGCTGCTTGGGATGTCTCCATGCATGGCTACCATGTGTCCCAAGCCTTGTTTCATGCTGAAGGATGGTGGCCATCCAGACCTCAAACTGCTTGTAAGCAGCTTACCTAGACCTGCCTATTGAGAACATTCTAGGCCTTTGAGCTACTTGTGAGTAGCTTAAGCCTTTTTTCTGCTAGTTGAGGCCCATATGCAATATTTCTAAGAAGCAGGCCCACCCAATACTTGCGTCTGAATTTGAGGTGCAAAACAGGCCTTAGTCCATTGTAAGCCTTCTGAGCCCAAGCCTGGTGAGTAAACCCAGGCTTTAACTGATTTGGGCCTATTTGTTGGCCTTGCTTACTTGTGGGAACTGCGCTAGGCCTGGATAAAGATATTCAGGCTTAGCGGGCCAATACAAGCCTTTGACCAATCTTGGGCTTGGGCCTGTGATAATGAAGTCCAGACATTAACTTGACCCAAGCCTTCATAAAATTCTACTCAATCAAAGGCTTCCAAACTGGCCCAATTTCGTGGGCTAATGATCACAAGGCATTTCAAGGCCAAAAACTGACCTTCAATGCCATTTTTAACCCACAAACTCACTTATTGATTTTTGGCCAAAAATGGGTGTAAACACATTGCCTCAAAATAAATACATCTCCAATAATTACAAGTCCTCAAGAACAAATATACATGGTGGGCCCTAAAAAACCTCCGAATGGATACAAATTTCTACAGCCAAATCTTTCAAATACTCCAACTCGGGTCCCCACTAACTTGCTCTACACCTGAAAAATATAAAACGCCCGGGTAGTATATGCCATACGAGGACAATAAACATGACTAGCATTAAGAATATGCTCAATAAATGAGGATAACAAATCAAGTAGGATCATTCTAAACGTTTTCCATTTGTAGCCTCATACCCGGCTCATCTCGATAACATGCCAAGCACCACCTAGGTCAAACTCTGTATTGGGCACATGGGCCCCATAAACATTCTGGACTCCCCGTGGGGGCAGTCCATCGTACATCTTTCATAACTTTGTGACCCGGTGGGCTTAAACATGTACCAATCTATTCCATGGCTTTCAGCCAAATACTTTCTGTATCACGATACAAGAAGTGACAATAACTGAATCAATAAGCTTAGACATCAAATGAGTACAAATATGAGAGAATCAAATAACACTCTTTGCAAAAGGATTTAGCTAGGAATGTATTGCACACTACCCGGTACCTTAATGCATGAATATCACCTCGCCGTGGAATTTTTCACAAAAGCTACTGTGAAGAACTTGCCATTGTACAAAACCAACTGCCCCTCACGTTTTTCCTATTTCTCCAAAGCATTATGGATTATCCTTACAAATAACCCTATTTAAACCAAAGTCCAGTGAACTAGTCCTTTTAGAATACCACGTGTACAACCATAAGATGACTAGGTTCACATTTTGCTTATCAAACCCTTTCTAGCCTACACGTTGCAGCACACATGCACTATTAGTTTTCAATTTTAACTTTATCTTCACCTAAAATATCAATATAATTATCTCACTCCAATAAAAATAGTGTATTTTTAGGGTTGTTACATCTATCTAACAAATTGTTCTCGAACGTGCTTTAAAGAGCGAACACAAGCTCGAATTCGAATACTAGTTTCTTCTGTAGGATCATTTGCTCACACTCTCAATTCTCGTTTTCAGTAGGTCCTTTTGCTCTCGCTCAACATTCTCGTTCCCAATTCTCGTCGTTGTGGATTTTAGTCTTTTAACATTAAACGACGCTTTCACACCCACACTCTTGCTAGCTCATACGCGTGATGTTACTTGGGGCTAGCTAATGACTTGAATGATGCCTTAAAATCTGTTTTCTTGCTTGCAATCTTACTTATGTCCCGGAAGCAGAGAACAAGAAAAATATGTGCAATTTCTTGGCATTTGAGAATATTACACATGTCTCTCAATTCATTTATCAACCCTGAACCTGACACCCATGCATACACATAAAGAGTAAACTATTTTTTTTTTAACAACAAAAAGAAATTTTATTAATCTTTGAAAATATAGAGAGTAAACTATTGACCTGATTAGAGAGCATCGATCCACAGTAACCAATAGAAGTTGAAACACTTTCATGACAAAATAAAACCACGATTAGTCTATTTCATCAAGCAAACAGAATCTGGGTCCTACAGTAGACAAAATAGGCAAAGCCAAAGTAGGCATTCTGATTAGATTTCTCCTTTGCTAGGTCTTAAATAGACCTTACTCCTAATTTTTCTGCTTTCAGCCGAGCAAACACAGTCTCAAGCTTGCTAGCTCTAGCTTCAAGTCCTGGTAAATCAATTGTGCTTTGGGTACTGATATTCCTTCCATTGTTGCCAATGCTCTTCCCATTATCGCTTGGAATTTCAACATGACTCTCAATCACTTTTTCAGAGGGTCCATGTGATCCTCCCATCATTGCTTCGCCCCTCATAGTATTTTCTCCGTGTTCCACCTGATTTTCCATCTTTTTACCAGCACCATTATCCGCAGTTAGAGATGAAGGAATTTGAGGTTGAGGCTGTGGAAAACACTTCCCATCACAAGACTTTTTCTTTCCAGCACTGCCCCCAAGTCTGTGTTTGTCTTTTACAACAGATTTTGCTTCTTTATCAACCCTCTTTCGCTTCTTTCCTTTTGGAATCTGGAGTGATTTTACCAGGCTGTTGGTGATGCTCTTTTCATTCCTTAATTTGGCTGGTTTGAACCTCTCTCTCTTGGTAGGAGTACCCAAGACATCATTTTCCACATTCTTTCCCTTCGGAACCTCGGGTGGTTTTTGCGTACTCTTGGCGATGCTCTTCTCTGCCTTGGCTCCCTTTACTGCATCTTTCTGAGCTAACTTTGATTGCTTCCACCACTCTAAATATCGAGTCGTTACATCTGACTTAAACAACCTCGAAGGAACATACTGCCTTCCATCTTTAATTGGCATGCTGTACTTCTCCCAGGCCATTTGAGGAGTTTCATTCAAACGAGAGACTAGACCGGGAAGATCTTGATCCATCCCAAATTGCATGGCAACGCGATGAGGAAGATAACATTCTAAGCAGTCTAAACCCACCAACTCACTTGGCCTCAAAAACCGAGCAAATAACTCAAAATCCTCATCCATTCCCAAACAAACTGATACCCACTCTTCTCTTTCTATGTAAAACTTAGGAAACACCCAGTTTTCCTCAGAAATGGCGTAAGGGCGCCACTGGAAACATTCCCTGGCAGAGTTTAGAGCCATACCCACATTCTCAATATTCTTATTTTTCATCTTGTTCCACCTAGCCATTCTTGGTTCACCTGGTTTAAGGGGATTGGGTTGAGGCCTCAATGTGGGAAATCTCTCCCAAGCCCAAATCTGTACCATTTGTAATGGAGCCCATAGTCTGAGCCCCACTTTTCGCATCCTTTTAGAAAGTAATGCATTTTTCAACCGCCTCAAGTCTCGATAAAGCCACGAGAGAATTGCGGGAGCAAGGGCGATCCTCGTCCCTCTGGCTAAATGAATTGCTATACTGTGAACATTCCTATTAATCACGTTGTAACCATATGGGAAAACATGCCTGGACAACCAGAGGACAAGAAACGCTTCGTGCTCGATTTCGCTCCCACTTCCCATGAAAAGCTTTGCCCATACAGACTGGTCGGCTTTATTAGCCTTACTCTCTAAGATTTCACTCCGTCCCTTCATCAATTTCTCGTCGATTTCAACCATCTCACTGTTTTCAAGAGGGGTTATAACAGATTTCCCCAAAACAGAATAGCCTCCCAACACCAAAACATCCTCCAGAGTGATAGTACCTTCTCCCCAATCAAACACGAACGTGTTTGTATCCGAACACCATTTTTCCGCAAAACCCAGAACGATTTCTCTGTTTAATCGGATTTGGTAAGTGGAATTGACAATGGCTTCGTAGATTCCGGCCTTTTTCCAAGTGGATTGGTGAATAGAATGCATTCGATCAAACCAAGATTTCCACGTGCGGGTAGGATCTCGACACCCTTTGAATTCCACTTTCAATGGGACATCAGTTGAAGTTGGAGAGAGAAATGTACCTGAAGGAAGCTTAAAGAGTGGCAATCAATTCATCAAAGAAATATCTTCCCTTCCAGGCTTGGGGGCTAAATATACAACTTGTGAAAAACTGTTAAAAAACAGTGTATCTTTCTTGTGTTCCTAAATTTTTGCTGGGGTATTTTTTGGGTATTATTTAACTTGTATTATTCTTAGTTTTTCGTCGTATTAATCATTCTTCGAGACCAGAGAGTGTAAAAACAAGGACCAATTTGAAAGAATTCATATATAACGACACTAAAGACAGAAAAGCCAACTATTTTGTATTTTTTCTCGTAAAAATATTTACTTTTTAGACCTAACCGATCGAAAAAGTTATAGCTGAACGAACAAAAATTCAGAAGAAAAGACAAGTATAATACCCATGCGAAAATCTACGAAGAAGATGGCGTAATAGCTGAAGTTGGAGAGAGAAATTTACCTGAAGGAAGGTGAAATACTGGTCCTTCAATGGAGGTGACCGAGGGTTTTAGGAAATGGGCTGGTCTTCTAGTTGGGTTTTTACCAGATGGTGAAATCATTAGCTCCTCTCTTTCTTCTGTGATGGTATCTTCTGGATTTTCCTCCATTGTGTTGAGTGTTCAGGTAATGCTATGCTTCCTTTTGTTTGAAGGAGAGAGAGAGAGAGAAATGGCTTTTGTGAGTGATCTTTCAGTTTTTTCAGGGAAATGATTTTGCCACCTTTTTTTTTTTTCAACGTCATTTTTTTTGTAAGTGTATTTTTATATTAAAATACATTTGCAGATAAATGATGTTAGCAAAAAAATGAGTGACAAAATCAGCGGCCTTATTTTATGATGGGTTTTATTAACATATGCCTTAAGGCATATGATAAAGAGTACATTAACTTTTTCATTTATTATATTTTGTATGGGAAATCTAAATTTGAAACAACCATTAATTCTTCATTAATTTTTTTTTTTGAAATGATTAACTTTTTACCTTTGGGACAGAAATAACCCCAGTTTCAATATTTAAATTTTCTGCCATTTTTTTTTTTTGATTTGTTTTTGCCTTTAAGAATTCTACATGCTTCCGGATTTCCACAATTCCACCAAACACTCCACCAATCAAATAGGTAACCATTTACCTCCAAACTCTTCAGCAGCTAATTTGACTCATTAGCATTATCGAAATTCTTTCAAAAATTAAAAAACTCATATTTGATTTTTTTTTTGTCTTTATTTAATGCCTTTTGCTTTTTTTTTTTTACGCATCAATTTTTTTAGATATTTGATTTATCTCGACGCGTGCATTCATAAATAGTAAAAAATAATGATCGGAACTCAAAGTTTTTTGAATAAAGACAAAAACAAAGAAAAAAACCATCTTCTTGGCTTATTTTGAGTTTTTTCAAAAAAATTTGAGTTCCATTCATAATTTTAAAAATTTTCAATTCCTCTCATCAAGACGAAGTAATAATCAGCCACCTTAATTCATTAGATTGAAATCAACATCCAAATGATGTATGATTCGTCCAAAATCTTTCATCTAATATTTTATCAACTACTTCTTATATGCAAGGAGCTAACATTGTTCCGAAAGCAAACACAAATACTTTTTCATTTTAGCGAATACTTTTGATATGAAGAGAGACAAACAAGATGTGGTGGAGGAAAAAGGGAAAAATTTTGATCCATTACTTTTTACAAAAGTGGGTTTAATTAATCGAACATGATATGATTATAAGATGGAAACCCAATTTTTTGGTTTGAAGTACTAGATGAATGTTTATGTTAATATAATTTTTTTTGAATAGATATTGCATTTGCTAATCTTTCTTATCTGACCTGAGTTTGTTGAATATTGTATTCAATTCTTTTAAGCAAACAATTCTTACGAATATAATGGGAGTACTGCTATGTACACCGACGGAATTCCCACCGAAATCGTACCGACGGCCGCGGCCGGCCGTCTCCGGCCACCGGACGGCCGATCCGAGCCGTCCAAAAATTCTATAAAAAAAAAACGAGGGGGCCTACGCGGGAATCAACGGCATCCGATGTGTGTAGGTGCTCGGATCAAGCACCCTATTTTTTGTGTATACATACATGTGCGGTACGATTTCGATGGGTGCCGGTCGGTCCTCATATCTTTTCCGATATAATGGTCATGAGATTAAAATATTTGCCGAAAGTTTTTGGGAGGGAACTTGGTATGTTGGATTTGGCTACTTTTGTCCAACAAAAAATTACTCATTTCAAAAAGGATTAATGAAAGAGTTTATGAAAATCTTGTTTACAGAGCAGCTGTAAATAAATATTTACGGAACTCAATCTCGATAGTCTAAAAGTGTTTTGGACGGATCAGATTTAAAAAAAATTATTTGCGCTATAAACAAATGTTTACAGAGATCAATCTCGACAGTCCAAAAATATTTTGGACAGACCGGATTTTAAAAAAACTATTCGCGCGAATAGTTTTTTTGTAAATCCGAACCATTGATTGTCTAAACGGACGGCTGAAATTGCACGATTCCGTAAATAGGCTATTTGCAGCTGCTCCGAAAATAAGTTTCTGTCCTGATCATTCAATTGCGAGTTCCAAGTACAGTAGATCTTTATTCTTGGCGCGTTGGAACTAGGGAAGTAGGAAGGCAGTATTAGAGCATCCACTATCTAATAATCAAAATCAAAAGATTGTTAAAGTTAACAATGTGTGCTTAAAAAAGTGTTTATATTGTAATAATCAAAGTTAGCAACCTCCTAACCAATAATCAAATTTGGGCATTTGAATAATCAAAAGTAACAATATGAAATTTCACATTGCTAACTTTAGCAACCCTCTAAACGAATAATCAAAAACTGACTTGACAAATTTTGATTATTCACTTTTAATTATTACATTGTAGATGCTCTTAAAAACACCGGTTTTGCTACTAACTGCCCAGTGGGCGTTAAAGTTGGACGGATGAAATGACTTCTCTTTACATGCTAGAAACCCACGTGTCTTGTGTTTGATGAGAAACTTTTTTTTATACCGGGTATATCAACACTCTTGGTATTCCCTCCGGTTTATTTCTATTTTTTCGGTCATTTTTCGATCACACTTGGATGATCGACTCCGTTCATTTTGTAGAGTTTGGTGAGAACCTTAAACATACTAAAAATCGTGTTCATTGGATTTTTGTAGATACATTATTGGCACACATGAAAATTGAAGGAAATCAAAACTGGATCCAAAACCACACTGAATCGGAACTCAGTTTTGTTTTTTTTGCAATTTTCACGTGTGCCGATCATGTATCTATTAAAGTCCGATAAACACAATTTTTGATATGATTATGGTTCTCGTTGAACTCTACAAAATGAACGGAGTCGATCATCCAAGTGTGATTGAAAAATGGCCAAAAAATTAAAAATGGACCGAAAAGAATACCAAGAGTGTTAGTATCCCCGGTATACTAAAAAGTTTCTCGTGTTTGATTACTTCCAAGTTCCAACGAGTTTTTCAAGAACTGCAAGGACTCTTTTGCACAGGCTGTTAAGGACTATTTTAGCCTTACCTTTTCGTCACTTTTTCTCTCTTTAACTTATGGGTCTTCGACCCTGTTTGTTTTGGAATTTCCCATAAACATGTAGGTCCCGTTCCAAAACGGATTTTAATAAGTACGGAGTACTTATTTTTTAAGAAGGTAATTTTAAGTTTAAAAATAATAGGTTTAATGAAATCAAAAAATATGCAATATAGATCTTGTTTGAAAGATCTTGATGAGATTTTTTATACGGTGCAAAAAAAATCAAAAAAATATTTTTCATTTATTTATTTTTTAGTTTGAAAATGTGAAATAAGTACTTATTTTTTAAAAAGGTGTTCTGGAACGAGCTTACGTCCACCGACCGGCATGTGGGGTCCATTCCAGGCTCTGCATGAATGATCTGAGCCGTTTAAAAATTTTAAAAAAAAAATTCGAGTGGGCCTTGGTGAAGATCAGCTCAATCCGATATGTGTAGATGCTCGATCTAAGTTTTCCATTCTTGAAAAATCGAAAAAAAAAAGATTAGATTTTCCGATTTTCAAGAATGGGAAACTTGGATCGAGCATCTACACGTATCGGATTGAGCCGATCCTCGCTTAGGCCCACTTGGAATTTTTTTTAAATTTTTTTTGAGCTGCTCGGATCATCCGTGATGAGTTCGGAGTGGGCCCCACACGCCGGTCGGCCACTGACTCCCCCTGTCAGTGGATGTAGTGTTTCCGTTTTGAATTTGGATTTATAGGTAATGACAATAAGATACATGATTTATAGGTAATGACAACACAAGCTTGAAGTTGAATACTAGTTTCTTTGGTAGAACCCTTCGCTCACACTCTCAATTCTCGTTTTCAGTAGGACCTTTTTTTCTTCTCTGTATCGTTCCAATTTTATCGGATGTCCCCGAAGGGACTTCAGTAGGACCTTTTGCTCTCGCTCTACGTTCTCGTTCCCAATTCTCGTTGTTGTGAGTCTTTTAACATTAAACGACGCTTTCACGCTCACACTCTTGCTCGCTCATACGCGTGATGTTACTTAGGGCTAGCTAATGACTTGACTGATGCCTTAAAAATCTGTTTTCTTGCTTGCAGTCTTACTAATATCCCAGAAGCTGAGAACAAGAAATACTGTTGCACAAGAAACTGCTACCAAACATTTATATTTGATCTAACAAGTTGAACTGCTGCTTTTCAGATAGAAATGTTAGTTTTTTAGACAACCCCGTTGCCAAATCTAGATGCTTTAAGTCCAGAAACTATTTTCTCCAACTTGCTAATCCGAGCTTCGAGTTCAAATGCCGCACTTTCGAACCAGATGGAGTTATTTCTCGCCCGCCCATGTCTGCTATCTCTTCCATCGTCTCCGACTGTTTCTGTTGCTCCCTTTGCAACTTCACTCTCCTCAATCTCTTCTTCCACTGGCTTCACTACCAATTCAGCATTAGTACCTCCCACGCCTTGATTAGTAGAGACTGATGATTTCTTCCTCCATTCCAAGTAACGAGTAGTTACATGTGACTCAAAAAGCCTAGATAGTATGACAAAATTCAGATCACTAATAGGCCTGCTGTAATTTTTCCATGCAGTTTCCGGATTCGAAGAAGAACTTGAAACCGATCCAGGAATATCTTGATCAAATCCAAATTGCATTGCAACTCGGTGAGGGAGGTACAGCTCCGTGCAACCTATCCCAACAAGGTCACAAACCCTCAAACAGCGGGCAAACGACTCTATTTTCTCGTTCAAATCAAGACCAACAGATACCCACTCTTCTTTTTCTACGTAGAATGTAGGACGTGACAAGTTGTCCAAAACCATCGCATACGGGTGTTGTGCCGAACACGAAATTGAGAATATAACAAATCAACAAGCGATAAACAAGAACACAAGGATATACGTGGTTCCGCTCAAGCACAAAGCAAGAACGTACTCCACGGGGAAAAGAGCAAGAGGATTCACTATAAACGGGGAGAGAAACAAAGAGCCGGCTATACCCGTAACTCTACTTGAAGCACCAAACAGATATCTAGGGACAAATCTCTGGTGGAACCCAAAAGGGAGACACAAACCCTTGGTGGAACCCTAAGAGATGAACAAAACCCTAATATCTAAGCCCTTGAACAAAAGACCATAACCCTAGCAACCCCCAAGGTCCCTATTTATAGGAAAACACTAAATAAACCTAAACCGAATAGGAAAAGGAATCCTAGTCAATTTAGGAATTCTAGCCAATTTCCAACAAATCTCCACCTTGACTTGAATTCCATCGAACTCAACACTATAGGCAATCCTCTCCTTCAATCGCTCATCTCCCCCAAAAGCCCCACGGGGCAATCACCAACGGCACAAACGAGCAAGGCTCAAGCACACCTGCTTGACCTTGTAAACGCGACTCAGGAAACCCAGCCGCACATGCCTCCAAATTGAGCCTCTATCTTCCAACGGGCACCTCCCACCCAACGCATCCCTCTCGGATACACACGAAGATCTGCTCAAACTCCCCACGAAGTTAATTACCGACTCCACCACGGAGTTAAAAACCCAAAACTGAGTCAACCTCGAATTCACCGATGAAGAACCCAAAGATGTAGCACCCACAATCGTACTACCATCAAGCACATAGAGGTTATTTGATTTCCGACCCTTCATCAAAACACGAGCACCCTTCAAAACCCTCAAGACTCCACCTTCAGCGGTATGCTTCCAACCCAAAGAGTCAAGAGTGCCTAAAGAGATAAGGTTCCTTTTCAAATCTGGTACATGTCGAACACCAAACAACGTCCTCACAAAACCATCATGCATTCTGACTTTAACTGTTCCAATCCCAACAATTCTACAGGGCATATTATTCCCCATAAGAACTGTACCACAACTGACCGATTCATAAGTATTGAACCAATCTTTATTCGGACACATGTGGTAAGAACATCCGGAGTCCAGAATCCATTCGGCATTCGAACAGACATCACCGACACTCACAGAAAGAACCATAAGTGAATCGTCGGAATCCTCTTCAACAATACCAGCAACAACCTTCTCTTCAAAATTGTCCTTATTTTTCAACCTAGGACAATTTCTCACCATATGCCCGTATTTCCTACAGTAAAAACACTTTACTTCCTGATTTGTGGAACGAGAGCCAGAAACCCCTCTACTGCTATTATCCCTCTCAGAAGTTCTTCCTTGCACCACCAAACCATCAGCATAAACCTCACTTTCACCAGATACCTTTTTCCTTAATTCTTTTGAATATAAACTAGATTTAACATCCTCCATGGAAATCGTATCTCTCCCGTAAAGTAGGGTAGTAACAAAATGCTCATAAGACGCAGGCAAAGAACATAACACAATAAGGGCTTGATCTTCATCATTAATCACAACATCAATATTTTTTAAATCCATAATAATTCGATTTAACTCATCTAGATGGTCTTTTACGGGCGTACCTTCCCTCATACGAAACGTATAAAGGCGCTGCTTCAAATACAACCGGTTGGTAAGAGACTTCGTCATATAGATACTTTCTAACTTCAACCAAATACCGGCAGTAGTATCCTCCTCCCCGACCTCGCGAAGCACATCATCGGCTAAACACAACTGAATCGAACTGAGCGCCTTCGCATCGAGATCCTCGAACACACTATCCTGCATATCAGCAGGTTTCTTCGATTTCCCCAACAAAGTCTTGTGTAATCCTTGTTGAACAAGCAAAGCCTTCATCTTAATACGCCATAAACTGAAGCTAGTGCTCTGCCCATCGAACTTCGCAATTTCGAAACGAGTCGCCATTGAAACGATCACCAATTGCACAATACGCAGCAGAAAACAAAAGCCTCGGATTGAAACCCAAAGCTCTGATACCAATTTGTTGTGCCGAACACGAAATTGAGAATATAACAAATCAACAAGCGATAAACAAGAACACAAGGATATACGTGGTTCCGCTCAAGCACAAAGCAAGAACGTACTCCACGGGGAAAAGAGCAAGAGGATTCACTATAAACGGGGAGAGAAACAAAGAGCCGGCTATACCCGTAACTCTACTTGAAGCACCAAACAGATATCTAGGGACAAATCTCTGGTGGAACCCAAAAGGGAGACACAAACCCTTGGTGGAACCCTAAGAGATGAACAAAACCCTAATATCTAAGCCCTTAAACAAAAACCCCCAAGGTCCCTATTTATAGGAAAACACTAAATAAACCTAAACCGAATAGGAAAAGGAATCCTAGTCAATTTAGGAATTCTAGCCAATTTCCAACAACGGGCACCACTTAAAGCTCTTTCCAGCAGAGTCTACAGCAGATCTCACATTCGTGATATAAAATTTCTGTTTACTGTGCCATCGAGCCAATCTCGACTCACCAGGACCAACGAAATTGGGATTTGGCCGAAGAGGTGGTGGAAACCTTTCCCAAACCCAGATTTGGACTAATCGTAATGGTGCCCGAAGGATGAGTGGTGATAGAGAATTGTCTGAATTTGAGCTAATCATCACCTTTTTCAACAAACCCAAGTCCCTATAAAGGCTTGCAAGAACAGCCGGTGCAAGCGCAATCCTAGTTCCTCTAGCAAGGCGAACTCCAATTGGAAAAAGAATCTTGCAAATTGAATCGTGAACATATCCTGCGAAAACATACCTTCGCAAGCACAGGGAAAGTGTTACGCAATAACAAGAAGGTTCGATCCACAAATAATAAAGAAAAACAAAAACAATCATGCAGTATGAAATAACACAAGATACATGTGATTCAATAAAGCTTAGACTTAACCCTAAGTAATCATAAATGTTCCATGGGAAAACATACCTTGACAACCACAGGGAAAGAAATGCCTCGTGCTCGAATTCACAGCCGCTACCCATAAAACGATTTATCCATCCGTAGTGTGTGGCCTTTTGTTCTTGGGATTTTATCAGTTGTTTCCTTGCTTTATCCAAATATTCTTCAATTTCACGCATCTCTACAGTAGTATCTAAATTAAGCAATGAAGCATGAGGGGCATGACCCAAAACAGAATACCCACCCAAAACCATCATATCTTCCAATGTGATAGTGGCTTCACCCCAAGGGAATATAAATGAGTTAGTCTCACTAGACCACCTCTCTGTAACTCCAAAGATCAAGTCATTGTTTCTTCGAATCGTGTAAGTTGAAGCCATAACAGCTTCATATATTCCAGCTTCTTTCCATACAGACTGGTACGTAGTGTGCATGCGATCAACCCAATCTTTCCACTTCCTCTGTGGGTCTCTCCACCCTTCGAAGGCCACGTTTGATAGCCATTTAGGTTCCTTAGAGGAAAGAGAAATCGAAGGAGGCGGCTTCTGGTTGGGTCCACTAATGGAAGGTTTGAGAAAGTGGGCAACTCTTAGAGTTGGAGTTCCACCTGTAGGTGAAACCATGAGATCTTCTCTTTCTTCAAAAATGGTGTCTGGTCCCAATGGATCTGCCATTGATAATGCTCAAGAGCTCTTTGAAGGGTGAGAAAATGAGCTGATGGGTAGTTTATATATCACTTTACTTGGCTATAAAGTATCTTTTTTCCAAGGAAAATTGAGATATTTGAGCTCTGAGAATCAAAATGAATAAATGGGTTTTTCAGAAAGCACTTTTTCTGGTCTCCAAGCTGAGAGGAAGAGACAAAGTGAGACTGTGAGAGGTAGGGGCACTAAAAAGGGTCATGTGGATTGTGGATTTTGTGGGCCTACTACGCTGAAACATTCTGCATTGCATTTTGTGGTAGGATCGAAATAAAAGTTTGTTTTTTTTATGATTTTAAGAGAATACCAATGAAAGACCAGAACATGGGCATTTGATGTTTCTGAATAAAGAACAAGAATATATTCTCTCTCCCCACCCTTTTTCTCTTCTTCCCAGCTTTTGGACTGTACTCTCTCTCTCTCTCTCTCTCTGAATCTCTGATGTTCTACAACAAAAGTTCTTCTCCAACAGAGTTGGTAAGGATTGACTCTGCTGATGGGATTCCAGCACACCTCAATCACTAAAGCATTGAGATTAACTAGCTTTCTACCATACTATCACAGTATCACTGTGCCAGAGATTTAAGGTCAAGTAATTCCAGTATATTTAAAATGACAAACTAGGCTAAAATGTGGAAAAATCTGGTTCACAATTCAATTCAATCAGAGCAAATCATGCGAGTTTTCACACCTGTGAAATCAATTCTACTAGTGGAAACACACTGAAGGAAAAAAAAAAAAAACCCAGAAAACTAAGCCCCACAATATGTTTGTTGTTGGAAGGGTTGGAGACCAAGTAAGTGACACATTCAAATCTATCCTCCCTCTGTGTACCAAAAATTTTCAATATCTTTCCTCTGGATGCAACGGAAAGATCCCAAAGCCATCCACGCCAAAATTTAAAAACTAAAAACATGCTTCTTATTTCGTCCTCGCCAGAAGTTCCGAAGTATAATCTAAGGATCCGTTGTAGTAACGTTTTGTTTTCCTACACGAAACGTGCAGAAATATCCATTTCACTATTTCAGCCTGAAGTCAATTCTCTACACATTCTTGAATAACGCCTGTAATGTATGTTGACCTCTCAAAAAATAATACTAGCAATGACAAATACATGTCTTCCCAATCCGCATGTCTTCCGAATTAAATTAAACTGAGTGAATAAGCTGTACGGTAGACCAATTACGGCAAGAACCACTCACCAAGAGATCGAGTAACAAGGGCTGTCTACTACCTTGCTGTAGCAATTGAGCAATTTGTGCACAGCTCCAGATCCAGCAGCTTCTAGAAGTACAAGCTTTTGTATCAAGTCTGATCCACACTCGCTTCTGAAATAGACTTAACAAAAGCATCCACCTTAGACGCCCCCCGCCAGGTTGTGCACCACCATAACACAGTCCGTGGAAGCCCATCCTTATAGCCTATTGCAAAGCCTCAAGATTGCCATTGCTTCGACCGTAGAAGCTGAAGACGCAAAGCCAATAGAGACACCTTAATCCGAATGAAGCCATTTTGAGAGAATGCGCATCAAGCGGTTGCCCCTTTCCAAGTATTTGGACAGCAAGCCCTGTCCACAGCCATCCTAGGAGTTGCAGTACTGACGTCCTCCCCAATACTTGAGAACACAGCTCGGTTACACTTCGCAACAACATTAACTCCTGGAAAACCCTTAGGAAACCTGCTCTGAACCTCCTTTAGCGGCCTTAAAAGCCTATGAATCTCCTGCAAACTCCCTTGGACAGAACTATGAATCCCTTGAAACAAAACTCTCTTCTGCCTGCACCAAATAACCCCCAAAATGCACGTAGCCTCCCAAAATTTTCAAATATCCAGAGATTCTCTAATCCAGTTAGAAAACCAATCAGATTTGAGGCCCTCCACAGTCTCCTAGCAACCTCGATATCAAGAACACATGCTCTATAGTTTCTGAAGCATTCCCACACTCCGGGCAGCTAGAATCAACTTGTAAACTCCTTCGAACATTAATGTCTCTGACAAGCAGAATCCGTTGAAAAACCTTCCATAAAAACAGAGCAAACCTTGACGGGAGATTAAGCCCCCAAACTTTCTTCCATAGACCAAAATCATCCAACCTGCAACGACAACCCACTGGCCATGACAGCTAAAAAGCATGACGATTTAACCAAGAAATCCCCATGCTTAGAGTCCAATACATAACATCTAAATCTTCACCTCCGACACATGAAAAGCTAAATTTGAGAAACCACTTCTGACTGAAAGAGAACCTCAATCAAAGATTTGTGCCACCTCAATGACTCCGAATCAATAAGCTCTCTCACCTTGAAGTCGTTAATCCCACTTGGAGCTCCAGAAATCAAATAAGGATTAGATGCACAAGGAATCCTCTCATGCCCAAAAACACTGATCTTACAGCCATCTCCTACCCTCCATCCAACACCCTTGAGAAGCAGATCACGCCCCCGAAGGATACTCCTCAAGGAAGCTCTGCACTTCATAAGCTATTGCCACCAACAATATCTACCAAATAAAACTTTCTCGATCAAAGAATCTGGGTTATTGCCAAGCTTGCTGGCAACCAAAGCTTGGTCAAAACAACTCGAATCTCTTATCCCAAGACCACCTAGTCCCATTGGCTTACGCAAATCTCTCCACTTCTTCCAGTAAACAACATTGCCTTCACCCTTACCCCATAAAAGTATGATAATAATTCGCGCACAAAGTACTTCGGAACCGAAAGACAACAAATAAGTGGGAATGGCGGAAAGAGTATGCTTGACTAAAATCTCTCTCCGTGGAAATGATAAAAAAACAACAACTTCCAACTAGCCAAACAGCTTCTAAATCGATCAAATATACGATACAATATGTTGGAGTTTGTCCCACATCGATTAATTATCTCCTCCAAAACTATTATATGAGCCTAAGCGGCCTCTCCACTCCTTGCCAATTGGTTTGGAGTTGGATGCTTTAACACAATAAAACACCTTTCTGACATAAGAAATCCAAAGTGGAACCCAGATATCCCCTTGGACACAATTCAAATCCCCAAAACCCGCCTCAATAGAGCTTTATGATCCTCATATTAGGACTCACAAACATCTCCGATTTATGCATAGTACCTCTTTCCTTGACAGTGGGCTGACTGCTCATTTTCAAAATGCTTTTTATAAAGAAAGACAAGGAATTAATACCCTTTTCCTGAACTCATTCCTTTCACAGCTCCATGCTCTCCACAAGCAACATCCAACTGAGAAAGCACAGCTTCAAAGTGTGCATTCGTAACAAGAATTTTTAGGTTACACCGAAAAAACTCATTCATCAAATATAAATAAGAATCGCTGATTGTATAGAGCATTTGTTATGGCCACAGCAGAAGTTCATCAGACATCATTTTAGTTTTATACTCGAAGTTTAACAGAACACCTTCCATTTCAATCGCAGCGAATTCACAAGCGACAAGCGTGATATTGTAATGTGACTCATGCATTTTTCACATTGCACCGAAAGAAATTTCAGCAATCAAGCAGAGCAAGCTGTCGTGGTGTGCTAGCCCTGCAGTGGTAGAAGCCATGGCAATCCGAAGTGGGATTCTGTTGAGGGGCCAGTTGGGGTTAGGGTCAATTGTGGTGGAGAGTGATGCTCAAGCTGTGATTAATATGATAAATGGGCAGATTGTGACTAGTCAGGAGTTGGGGGTTCTTATTCATGATGTCCAGGCCTTGGGTAGAAGTTTTCAAGACTGTTCTTTTTCTTTTGCCTGTAGGTCTTGCAATATGGTTGCTCATCTGTTGGTGAGCAGAGGTATAGTTGGTATGGGGTCTTGTCTTTGGACTGATTCCCCACCGTCGTGGTTTCTTGATCCCTTAATTAGGGACGAGTTCCATTCTTGATGTAATGATTTTCTTCGTGGTTATAATAACACCTGTTATCGGTTGGCAAGAAAAAAAGAAAAATGCAAAGCAAACACCAATTACCAATCAACGAACACCAATTACAATTTCAACACGAATTTTCCTTATGCACCATGTTGTATTTGACACATCAACCAGCAATAGATTACGTTTTACAACAATCAACACCACTTTGCAATGCAAGTTTATAATAAACTGCTAAAAGAATAATAACATTAAATGCTTCACTTTACGTGTCCCCATGTAAGTTATTCAAATATTTCCTACCCTAACAACTAATATAATACAAATATAAATATTTGACTCTCCATAGTAATGTATACAGCAATAACTTCAGTATAATTACTGTTGAAGAAACTTATACAAACACTAGCTTTCAATCATCAGTTCGATCGGGATAAAATTAAAACCCGGTGAGATAATCCTAACACATACTAGCAAAGAAAAGCAACCTTGAACTTTCAATTGAAGTTTGAAGTCATTGACAGTATATTAGCTCAAATCAAGTTGGGAAATATCAACATACCCAGCTTTTATGAGATTTTGATCCATCGGTGAACCCCATGAGGTTAGCTCATCTGCTGCAAATTGCAATGGAAAGATACATTCTGAATGTAAAGGGTAACATATACGCATACCAAATGGATACCCAATGAAGAATGCAGAGTTGAATTGCTTGCAGTTGAAAATATGCTTTGGAAATTCCCACTCATTGAAGACCCACTTTAGAAAATTCAAAAAAACTAAAACCTGAAAAATGCAATTAAGGAAAAAAAAATTATAAAAAAAAGGGGGAGAGAGAGAGAGAGAGAGATTTGCCATCATCTGCTGCAATGGCAAGCTACATTCTGAATGAAATTGCAGAGTTGAATTGCTTGGGAGGTTCTTTTTAAATTCCAACAAAATGAACACCCACTTGCGAAATTCACCAGAACTAAAACCTGAAACACCAAATTAAGAAAAAAAATTCAGAGAGAGAGAGAGATTTACCTTGAGCGAATTGACATGGATTTTGAGAAAGCTTACTGCCATTATTTCGTTGGCCAGCGGAGTGCGGGGTCGAAACTCGAAAATGCCGATCTTTTTTGTTTCGAAGCTCAACGAAAGAGGGGGGAAAGTCACCATCATATCCCAAAGAAAACTCGCATTTCTAACGTGCGAGTTTGGTTCAGGTATACTTCGCAGATTCAAGATGAGAAGTCTGTTAATACTACTTCATGCTCCATTAAGAACTGAATATGGATTTGTATTACGTTTATTTCATAAATCTAAATCGTTCATACGGTAGAACTCATCAACAACTATAACCGTAACAATAATCATGCTAATCGAATGCAAATCAATATCTCATCGGGCAGGAAAATCAATTTTTTGTGTTTATTATTATGGGTTACGCTGCATTGAAAAACAAACCCATAAAAAACTCGCGTTTCAAAAGCGTTAGAGAACACTCGTGTATGAAACGCGCGAGTTAAGTCAAGGTAGGCTCGCAAGTTTCAAATGCGCAGTCTTTATGCTCCATTAAGAATTGAATATGGATTTACTACATTAGGTTTATTTCATAATTCGAAATTGTTCATATGGTAGAACTCATCAAGAACATTAACCATAACAAAAATCATACAAATCGATATCTCATCAAGAAGTAAAATCAACCTTTTACGTTTATTTTCTCTTTTTTTAATAACTACACTTAATTCTCTCTCTCTCTCTCTCTACATATATATATATATATATATATATATATATATATATACGGGGCTGTTCCGGAAATCTTTAAAAAAACCCTTAAAGAAACATTCCATCTCAGCCCTCCATTTCAAGGGCTGAGATTAAATCCCACATCCCTCCCCTAAAACTAAAAACACGCTACCCCCTTCTTCTCCGCCCCTCTCACGTCTGAGAAACGATGCACCAGCAGCCCCCACCTCTCCACCTCCCTCCACTCCGACCGACGACCCCAGCCGTCGACGACCCACCACCACTAGACGAAGACCCTCTCCCTCTGCTCGAGGTAACGCTCTCCTTCCCCCTCTCTCGAAGAAATGAAAAGGAAGGTCGAAGCACGGTCAAATCGCAAAAATTGAATCGCCCACCACCGAAGCTCTATTGCCAAGGTCTCTCCTCCTCCTCCTCCTCTCTCTCTCTCTCTCTCTCTCTCTCTCTCTTCGTCGATGAGCCCTAGATTCTCCATCTTAGGGTTCCAAATTTTTGGGTTTGTCGGTGTTTTTAAACGCTTCCACATTGTTATCTGGAGTCTCCGTATCCCTAACTTCGACATCACCTAAAGCCTCTAACTCCATTGTTCACCCTTCAATTGCCTGCAAAGAGGAAAGTAGTATCCATTACAAAAATACACATACATATCATACCCGTATGCGCAGATTCGACTAATGCACTACCTACAAATATATCACGATCTAACATGAGTTTAAATGCCATACCATGGATCAGTTTTCCATACATCATATTAACACTAACAAATGTTGTCCTGTGAGGCTAGACTCCATCACGACACATTTTCAAGTAAAGCTCTAGCGCTTTGCCTGGACTCTCACTTTTTGTCAGTGCACCAATTATTGTATTCCAAGACACAACATCCCGGATAGAAGCCTCCCCAAATTCTTTCTCAGCTATGCATGGCCCAGAGCACTTTACATACATATTGAGCAGAGCATTTAGAACCAAAACATTGCAAACCAACCCATTTTCACCAATAAACCATGTACTTGCTCTCCTAATTCTTGGTCCCGCTCCCACAAAAGTCACGATAACACACCATGTTGGACTGTTGGGTATCCCAAATCTTGATTCTGGACTGGGGAGAGTTTGACATAGAAATTTATCAGTACAAAGGAAGAATTTTATGAGGGAATGCATAGTCATGATGGGCATCCAAATTAACACTCTTGAAACATTTAAGGTGTTCTGAAGCAATTTGTTTTGTTGAGAGAGAGAGAGACCTTGTTCTAACCGTTCAAGAGAGAGCCCAGCGGTGGTGGTGGTCGCCGGAGGTGGTGGGTCGTTTGTCGGCGGTGGCACGGCAGGGTCGTCGGTCCGAGTGGAGGGCGCTAGAGGAGTGGGGGGCTGTGGGTGGGACGGGATTAGGGTGGAGAAGAAGGGGGTAGCGTGTTTTTAGTTTTCGGGGAGGGATGTGGGATTTAATCTCAGCCCTTGAAATGGAGGGCTGAGATGGAATGTTTCTTTAAGGGTTTTTTTAAAGGTTCCCGGAACCGCCCCGATATATATATATATACACACACAGAGTCAGGGCTCCTGTCAGGGATCCCTGATTTTGCTTTCCGTCCGCACCTCTCCTTTGTCGATCGAATTGCACCGATCCGAGCTGCTCAATATGTTTAGAACATGATTTTAAGGGTATATATGAGAAATCGGCAAAAAAATTACCGAGAAGGGCTTGATCCGATGCATATTGTGTAAAAACGCTGTAAATGCATTTTTATGAAAAACTGTTCTGATTATGCCCTTTCAGGTCATTTTTTTTGCCGATTTCTTGTATGTACCCTTAAAATCACGTTCTGAACATATTGAGCGGCTCAGATCATTGAAATTTGATCGGAAAATAGGAGGTGCAGACGGTAACAAAATTCGGGATCCCTGATAGGAGCCGGACTATATATATATTCCAAATATAACAAAAACAAACCCCAAAGCCAAAACCCATATCTCTCTTTCCGTACATATAAACATATCTGATGATATTGATGTATGTATTACCGGCCTTCATACTCACTAAAATCAAAACAATAATTAGACACCATATCAAACCATCAATCAAAATTACCGTAAAATCAAGCCAAACAACATGGATTAGATATAATGAAAAAGGAATCCCATTGGCAAAAAAACAGTTCGCTAAACACCAAGAAATAACTACTACGGAGTACTATTTTAAAGAATTGTGTATTAATTTAGTCCAAACCGTTTCTAAGTGGAGGTTGTGCACCATGCAGTCTCCACTTATCCTTGAGAATTTATGTTAACCGATCGCATTTGATTTTGCATGTCATTACCCTCTTTTCAAACAACAAAACCTCACTCATTTGATATTTTCCTGATTCCAAAAATATTTCGTGCCAAGGGGAGTCGATTGAGTACTTAGCGGCATTAGAATAACTAAACCTCCACAGAACCTAAAATTCAACATACCATGAGAGTTTTACACTCTTCCAGAACATTATCAAGACTCGTGAGCTCATCAACCAGATGAGAGGTGCAATTCATGGAATACCTGGAAAAGCATATTTTACAGAGCACTCTCCAGATCGGTTATTTACAGTTACAACGCACCAGCTAGCAGACAGTCATGTCCATATTCTTTTCTTTCTTTTTTTGCTATGTGAAAAAGTTGGGATGGGGAGGCCAGAGTTGCAACGCCCCCTCATGGAAGAGGGGCTCCCGACCGCCATAGCATAATCATGCCCATATTCATGGCAAGAGAAGACTGGCTACAGTAAACAAAATATTCATTGCCCACATGGATCCAACAAATTAATAGGCAAAACCTGAACAATATATTATGCTATAGAGCCTTCAAAAATTGAAACAAAAGAGGATGTATTGACATAGCAAACTTGTTTCCAGTTCTTTCTCTTGTGAGTCTTCAGTGTAGGCTCAAGACCAGTGGTTTCTCTCCACCAAAAGACACCTCACTCTTCCTTCCATTTTCCCCTTCGCACCCTACACCTTCTGCCCTTTTTGCGCATTTTCATCTCCACCATTAGTTCATCAATATCTATTGCCTCATTCACAGAACACCAACCTCTATTTTCAGCTACTCTTGGCTTGGTTACTTCCTCCCCTCCTGCTGCGGTATGCAACTTTCTTTTTCTGCTATTTCTAATGGCAACTTTTGAAGTTGAAGAAAAATCATTCTGGGATAAAACTTGATGTGAACTCTCACCACTTTTTGGAACATTGTGACGAAGTTTGAAACTTTGTTGTAGCGGAATATGGTCATAATCGCCTGAATCAGGAGATTTGGCCTTGTGGTTCTGTTTTATGCTCGAATTCATTGAAACCGGAGATAATCTTAATTTCCCACAGCTCTTCAGGGTCCTCAATCTAATTGAGACCTTACTTTTTTTCACCTGGCCTGATGATGACATTTTCAAATTCATTGACAGACTTCCTTCACGAGTATTCTTGTAATGCATTCCAATTGGAACATGGCCGTCGTCACTTTAACAGGAACATATCTGCTCCTTGATCGAATCCATAGCACGTACAAGAGGCGAGATTTGTATTAGCCAAGAAATCAGAAAACCTTAGCCCTGGAAACCAAGGTCAAATTCTGCAGCTTTTCTGGTCCTTCTTTTCCTCCCTCCAACCCTTCGTGTTCAGACAAGTACTTGACATAGTCAAATTCGCTAAACTTTGAGCTGAGTAAATGAGATTCATACAAATGGTACATCAGAAAATTTTCTCCATTTTGAAATATGGAAACAGGCTGTGTACATCTGACACTCTGCAGAGCCTCTTGCATTGGGCTGCCTTTCTTCATACTAGGCTCATAAGAACAACAATTCAAAATGATGAAGAACAGGCAACAAAATATCTGAATGGAATAGCACAAGTGGATGAAGACATGCATCAACAAAGGTTAAACCATGAGAAGTTTGAAGTTCAGTATGCTATGTAACAATAGCTCCCAGAGCTGGCTTGTCTGCTAGTTTGTGTTCATAGTTATTGTTTTGTTTATACTTTATACCTAAAAAGGAGCAAGTATCAGGAAGAAAGTATTAACCAGCCTAACACACCAACTTTTATCAATTTGGTAAATAAGTATACACTGTAACTTAAGAAGTAGAAATGGTAAATAAGTCCGAAAATATATGATGCTTCCTTCTTTCCAAACGCAAAGTTGGTGATCCAGGATAGCTATGCACACAACAGGCAAGACTATATACTGCCATTTGGAAATATCATACAGCTATTACAATATGCATGTTGCAATTCATTCCTCAACCCTGAACCTGACACTCATGCATATAGGGACACACAGTGATTTTATTAACCCCGATCAGATAGCATCGATTTACAGTAACCAACAGAAGTTGAAAAACTGCTCATGACAATATCATAGCACGGTTACAGTGCAAGCACTGCCGTGTCTATTCCATCAAGGGTGTACTATAGCAGACAAAGTAGGCAAAGCCAAAGTACGGCTTTCTGTAACATTTATCTTTTGGTAGGTTTTAAACAGACCTTATGCCTAATTTTTCAGCTTTCAGCCGAGCAAACACTATCTCAAGCTTGGTTGTTCTCACTTCAAGTCCTGATATGTCAGTCGTACTTTGGATACTGATATTCCCTCCATTGTTGGCAATGCTCACTCCATCACGTGGAATTCCGTCACTACTCTCTATTGCATTTGCACATGGTCTACATGATCCTCCAATCATTTCTTCGCTTGTAGTATATTTCTCGTGTTCCACATGATATTCGATCTTTTTACCAGCAACATTATCCGCAGTAAGAGATGAAGGAAGTTGAGGTTGAGGGCATGGAAAACACTTTCCATTACTAGACATTCTCTTTCCAGCACTGTCCACAAGTCTGTGTTTATCTTTTCCAACAAGTTTCGCTTCTTTATTAACCCTCTTTCTCTTGGGAGGAGTACGCAAGGCTTCATTTTCCATATTCTTTCCTTTTGAAATCTGGAGCGATTTTCGTGGACTCTTGGTGATGCTCTTTTCATCCTTTCCACTGGATTTTGTTGCGTTGACCCACTTTCTCTTGATAGGAGTACCCAAGGCATCATTTTCCACATTCTTTTCCTTTGGCTCTACAGGTAGTTTTCTCGGGCTCGTGGTGATGCTCTTCCTTCCCTTGGCTCCCTTTACCGCGTCTTTCTGAGCGAACTTCGATTGCTTCCACCACTTTAAATATCGAGTCGTTACATCCGACTTATACAATCTGGACTGAACATACAGCCTTCCATCTTTAATTGGCCTGATGTAATTTTCCCATGCAATTTCAGGAGTGTCATCAAAACGAGCCACCACACCAGGAAGATCTTGATCCATCCCAAATTGCATTGCAACGCGATGAGGATGATAATGTTCTAAGCTGCCAAAACCCACCAACTCACAAGGTATCAAAAACCGAGCAAATGACTCAAAATCCTTATCCATCCCCAAACAAACCGATACCCACTCTTCTCTTTCTTTGTAAAACTTAGGAAACACCCAGTTTTTCTCAGAAATGGCATAAGGGCGCCACTGGAAACATTCCCTGGAAGAACTTAGAGCCAGACCAACATTCTCAATATTCTTCTTCTTCACTTTGTTCCACTTAGCCATTCTTGGCTCACCGGGTTTAAGGGGATTAGGTCGAGGCCTCAACGTTGGAAATCTCTCCCAAGCCCAAACCCCTACCATTTGCATTGGAGCCCATAGATTGAGCCCCACTTTTCGCTTCCTTTTAGAAAATATTGCATTTTTCAATAGCCTCAAGTCTCGATAAAGCCACGAGAGAACTGCAGGAGCAAGGGCGATCCTCGTCCCTCTTGCTAAATGAATTGCTATACTGTGAATATTCCTATTAATCACGTTGTGGCCACATGGGAAAACATGCCTGGACAACCAGAGGGCAAGAAATGCTTCGTGCTCGATTTCGCTCCCACTTCCCATGAAAAGGCTCAACCATCCATGCTGTCCGGCCTTTTTATTTTTACTATGTACGAGTTCACTCCGTCCCTTCATCAATTTCTCGTTGATTTCAACCAATTCTCCGTTTTCAAGAGGGGTTAAAACAGATTTCCCCAAAATAGAATAACCTCCCAACACCAAAACATCCTCCAGAGTAACTGTCCCCTCTCCCCAATCAAACACGAACATGTTAGTATCCGAACACCATTTTTCCGCAAGACCCAGAACGATTTCTTTGTCTACTCGGATTTGGTAAGTGGAATTGACAATGGCTTCGTATATTCCGGCATTTTTCCAAGTGGATTGGTGAATAGAATGCATTCGATCGAACCAAGATTTCCACATTCTGAGAGGGTTTCGACACCGTTCGAATTCCACCTTAAATGGGAGATCAGTAATGGAAGTAGTACTTGAAGTTGGAGAGCGAAATGCACCTGAAGGAAGCTTAAAGACTGGCAATCAATTCAAACTAGAAAGAAAGATCTTTCCTTCTAGGCTTGGGGGCTAAAGATGCAAATTTTACTTGTGAAAAGAAAAATGGACTGATGTTGAAAAAGTATATATAGGACACTAAAGAGAGAATCGTTTCTTTGCTATTTTTTCGTCTTCAGTGATTATTTTTTCATTTCCGGCGTAATTTTTTTTTTACTTCTAAATTCATCGGGACAAATGTTTAACATGAATCCAACAAAAATTAAGCACTGACAAAATTAATACCAAGACAGAAATTTAGGAAGAACAGTGTAGTCGAAGTAGGAGAGGGAAATCAGAAATGTACCTGAAGGAAGGTGAAAGACTGGTCCTTTAATGGAGGTGACCGAGGGTTTGAGGAAATGGGCTAGTCTTCGAGTTGGGTTTTTACCAGAGGGTGATACCATGAGCTCCTCTCTTTCTTCTGTGATGGCGTCTTCTGGGTTTTCCTCCATTGTTGTGTTGAGTGTTAAGGTAATGGAGGAGATTCTTTCGGTTGGAGGTTTAACGGGGGGCGGTGGGGCGGGGGAGATCGGGATTGTGAGTTCCAACTCCCAAACAAGCAAATTCCTGGTGCGTCACACAATTCACGCCTTTGCTCAATCTTGACTTTGTTGGCCAGACTCTTGCAGGACTACATTTTTCTTAACATCTTCCTCACATTGCTGGTCTGTTATTGTGAGGTTCTAATTGTGAATTTTTAAAATGTGATGGGAAATGAGTCCCGCTCTAGCAATGAGTAGAAAAGTCTAGACGTTATTGAGTGATCTCTAATTCTGATCCAACGCGAGGTACAATTATATTTTCATTGATTCCCAAATCGTGGTTTGTTGGGTAGATTTATTGCCTTAGATACTTTTTTTTTGAAGATGCCTTAGATACTTCAAGATCATGTTGGATCATGTTCTTGGCATTATTATACATATTCTATTGTATAATTCATTATCAACGAATAAAATGAAAAATTGATTTTCGCTCTCTCATTTTTATAATTCACACATATTTTTCTGTTTTTATTCACTTGAATTTAATATCTTGTCTTTTATTCAATACACTTTTTTTTACACATTCAACGACAATATTGTAAATTTATGTGAATAAAAACAAAAAAAAGTACATGAATGGTTAAAAGAAGAGTATAAAAATCATTTTCCATAGAAAATTAATTGAATTTAATGAAAGGGGTAAAAATCATTTGACAGTTCCTCGAACCACAACGGTTTGTCTCTATCTACAAAATACAGTAAAAAGTTACAGGTCAAACAATTTCAAATATTCTTAGCGAGAAAATGGAAATAAACAGCAGCATTGTAAAACTATACTAATAAAATGAAACAGAACAGTGAACTTGTAAATTTTACGTCGCAAGTTCAAATCTCACGAAGGTCACATTCTGAAGAGTTTGGATGTTCGTTAACTTCAGGATTCCGAAATTAGTCGAGGTGTTGGCAAACTAGCCCAGATATCCAGTTATAAAAACCAAAAAATAACTTTAAACATAGTAAAACTGTAAAAGTCAATTAAGACGTGTGTACCAGAGTTAAGGATTCTTCGTAGTTTCTTTCTTTCCCAGCAATTTTTTCACTAACCAAACATGACTAAATTAAGCATGTAATAATAGACTTTCACCCGACATTAACATCGAGTAAAGATGATGGTTGTATAAAGGTGCTTGGGCAAAATGGTGGAAAAGTAAAAAATTATGATCGAAAATCTATTTTTTATAAAAATTCAAAAAGTCATAAAAATTCGACTTTCTTTGAATTTTTGTATAGTATATAATAAGATTTAGTCATAATTTATTCACTTTCCCAATTCTTTTGACGAACTTATATTTCTCAAAAATTTAAAAGGAACATAATAGGAGTGTACGCGAACATAATTTAAATAAAGACAAAACAAAAATTCAAATTAATCCATCTTGGATTAATTAAAAAAAATCGCATTTGTTAGTTTTTCGTCAATTTTTTTAAAAGATTATTGCTTCGTCATGACGAAAAAATCTAAAAAGTAAAAAATTACGATCAAAATCTAATTTTTTTAATAAAAACAAAAAAATTGCCTTATTGGCTTATTTTTGTTTTTATTCAAAAAAATTGAGTTCCGGTCATAATTTTTTATTTTTTAGATTCCTTTTGTCATGATAAAGCAATAATCCTCAAAAAAATTATGAAAAATTAACAAATGTGATTTTTTTTTTGAGTAAGGATAAAAAATAATCCAAGATGGATTATTTAGCTGAACAAGGCCAAGTTTTTGTAAGAGAAACTCAAGCATGAATTAAGTACGCGGGCTTTTTTACGTGTAGCTCCTGTTTTTTCCCCTCTCTTCCTGCTCACTCTAGAAAAAAAAAATGAAAATGCACCGTTACGGATTTTTGAAATATTTTTTCAAATTACCCATATAAAAGTGTCTAAACCACTAAAATCCTATAATAGGAAAGTGTACTCTAAAACCATTTTGAAAGTACCTAAACCCTATAAAAGTTCTTAAACCTAAACCCTAGGATGCCACATGAAAGTGCATAACTCACTAAAATCCTAGTATAATAGGAAAATGCACCCTATAACTCTATGAAAGGAGAAATTTTTCGGTGCCCGAGCAACACATTCGAGCCGTCCAAAAATGTATAGGACGGTTTGGATTGAATCACTCTCTCTTCTCACATCAACACTCTCTCTACACTTTTTCTCTCTAAATCCGAAATGGACGGCTCGGATTTGTCGAGCGGGCACCACGTGGTATCCACTCGGCACTGAAAATCTTATCTTATGAAAGTGTCTAATGCTTTGTTTGGTTTGTGTTTTGAAATTTTTTTTGAAAAATAGTAGGGGTAATAAGTGGAGAGAGATAGAGAGAAAAATGTTGAAAGTAGGAGGAATCTAGGGGGAATTTTTTGAAAAGGGAAGAGAACAAGTTATAAATTTTATAGTAGTACCCTATGAAAATGCCTTATGCTGTGTTTGGTTTGTGTTTTGAAATTTTTTTTGAAAAATAGTAGGGATAATAAGTGAAGAGAGATAGAGAAAGAAATATTAGAAGTAAGAAAAATCTAGAAGAAATTTTTTGAAAAATACTTTTTGAAAAGCAAAAAGAATAAGGCATAAATCTCAACCGGCCTAATCTCTCTCTCAAAACCCCACCGTTAACCCATTCACAAAATCTGGGCAAAATCCCATTTGGTGCATGTACGAATTCAGGACTGGGGCATTTACGATGAGACATGGCACGTGGGGCACACCCTTCTCTCTCCACTTTCCCTCTCTCTCCTCTCTCTCTCTCCCTACACTCTCAGCTAGTACCATCATCGAGTAGCGTGTATAATCCCTCGGAGGTTTCCATTCTCTCTCTCTCTCTCTCTCTGTCCTAAGCTCCAACAATGGAGTCACCAGAAGAACAGCAAACTCTAATCCACGAAGTAAGAAACAAGAAAGTGATCTCCCAAAAAGATCAACAACCCACAACAACAAGAATCGCCAGATACCTCAAACCCATCGCAGACAACTCGAACCCACCCGTTCCAATCCCGACCGGTACCCCTCTGTTATCCGAAATCTTCCCCCACGACATCCTAGACTGGCCCACCAAAGTCATTTTCAAAGGCTGGAACTCCCCGCAGCACAAATGGCAGCAATGGGTCGAGTCCTTGGCTGAGAAACACGGCTCCGTTTGGAACCAGACGGGGATACTCGACGCGATAATGGGGTCCGTTTACGAGGTGCAGTTTAACTCGGACTTGTTGCTGGGTTTGGCCGAGTTCTGGTGCCCCGAGACCAACACCTTTGTTTTCCCGTGGGGCGAAGCGGGTTTGACGCTGGAAGACGTGGCGATTCTTGGCGGGCTTCCGGTGGTCGGGGAGGGGGTAGGGGTTTCCGTGTCGGAGGAATTGGTGGGAATTGTGGAGGAGATGGAGAGACAGAGAGAGAAAATTCTTAAAAGCAGGGCAAAGAAAGCTGCACACTATGAATGGATCAAGCGGTTATGGAGGAAGAGGGAGGAAGTGAGTTTGAGCATGCAGGGTTTCTGTCCCTCTGGTTATCAAGGTATAACAGTTTAATAAAGCTTCAAAGTCTTGTTTATTCAAAGTGGTGTCTTTCTTTCTTCTCGTTTATAAAATTTGAAAAGAAAATGATTTTCACACTTTCTTTTTTTAATTATGACGCTCCTTTTCCTTTCTTTTAGTAAAAAATACATTAAAAAAAAGAGGAAAAAAAGGTGTGAAAATCATTTTTCAATTTCAAAACCTAAACAATTTCTTTTCTTCCTTCAATAATGTCTTATGTGAGTCATGTGACAAGGTGCGTTTAATCTTCATCTTATAAATGGAGAAAGTTATGTTACACATAGGACACGTAATTTTGGCCTGTTTACGTAACTAATTGTTGTCTATGTTTAATAACCGGATGATAAGGCATTTTCCCCGCTGGCCTTTGAAATGTTTTGACCTCTGTGGGATTCAAGCATACGATCTAGCGGAGGAAAAACACTTAGGTGGTGTTCCACTTTCTAAAAAAGTACTTTTTTTTTTCAAACGAAGGTAATTTCAAACTCAAATATAATGAAAATGAAAAATATTTTTTCAATTTTTTTTGCACCGTTTAAAAGATCTTAATGAGATCTATCAAACAAGATCTATATTGGTAGAAAAATTATTTGCGTAAACACATAATTTTTGAGTTTGAAATTACCTTCGTTTGAAAAAAAAGTACTTTTTTTTGAAAGTGGAACACCACCTTACACCTCCTTTGGATGGAGCGACTTCGCAACAAAAGAAAGGAGTTTGAGGGAGAGAGGAACACCTTTGACGTTTGGATGGTGTAGCAGGCGAGAGAGGGTGAGAAAGGGAGGGAGACGAGAACCCCTTACACCCCCGTTTTCGTTTCTCACCGATTTTGGTGCGATTCCGTGAGAGAAGAGTGCGTGTGGGCCACGGAGTGATGTGCAGTCGCCGGGTTGAGAGACAGACACCCCCTTTGGTCGCCGGAGATGGGAGACAGTGTGTTTGCTCGCGGGAGTTAAGAGATCTTGGTCGCCGGAGCTTCGCCGGAGACCGTTCCCGTCGCCGGAAATTGCCCTGAGAATCTGATTTCTCACGATTGTTTGGTTGGGGTGGTGAGAAAACACAACCCTTTCTTTTCTTCTCTCACTAATAAGGGAGACCACTCCCCCCTTTCTTTTCTTCTCTCACCCCTCCATCCAAAGGAGCTGTTATTGTTTTCTCATGCTCTCTAGGCCAAACCCCTTGTGGCTCGCCCTAATGGGAGAGGAGATATAGTAGAAGGGGAATAATTGCATAAGGGGTAACAAGTTATATAGGGTTTGTTTGTGTAAGGGCGATATATATGAATAACGGCATTTTCATAAATAATAATGGCATATCTGTAAATGATAATGGCGAAGTTGTAATTTTGAAGGTGGATATGAAGGGGATATGCGATGGAAAGGGTGAGGGGTGTTCAGATTATATATGGATAGGGGCGGATATAAACATAACCTAGATTTCTTATCCCCATCCATATCCAGCTCACAAACACTGGACATGAAAAGGGAAGAATTGCTTATTCGGCTGGATTTCTTATACCCTCCCATTGAGTCGTAACAAATATGCCCTTAGGGGTTAATTTTTTTCTTGATGTAGTTATGGTTGAGAGTGTACCTAATAATTTTATACTCATATAGTATATGTTACCTATTATTTTAAAGGAATATTTAAATATCCATCCTATTTTTCTATGCTATGTAAGAATTCATCCCCTCCTTTTTTCATGCTTATGTTTTCATCCTTGCAATATGTAAATTACCTTTATTACCTTTTATTCTATTTTATATACATATATTAAATATACATACATTTACGCATTTATAGAGAGAGATAGAGGGAGGGACGGATGAAAACTGTTTCCTAAATCTATGGGAAACAGATGGGTTGAATATGGAAGCACCTATGGAATTAGGTGAGATATAACAGGGAAAGAGATGAGGATTTTCAAAATTTCAAATTTCCAACAAAGAAAATCCTACTGATTTCTCATTCCATTTATATTCCACAAAGCAGATGGCCAAAGCCCTGTTCATCATGAATCGTTCCGGTGATTCCACTGTGCAACATGTATCGAATACGTACATGAACATTTCAGCATTATCAATCATTGCAGAATATTGTTAACCATGTTACCTACAAGTTTTGGTGGTATATTAACCATGAAACGTGATGTCAAAACATGGTCCTGAGCCAAGCATATTTCATAATCAGTTGCCCATATCTCAAATGCCCACAATCAAATTAATACATTCTTGTGCTCCTCACTCAAATTCAACTCCTCAATCAATGTCTTTATGCCATTTAGGCTTGCACGATACGTTGTCTCGCGTATTTCTCCCTCATTTACATCTCGATGTTTTCTCGAACGAGGATGTTTGGCCTTAATTCCTCGCGCTACATTCACAGATCTTGTGCGTTCCTGCGCGGACTCTTGCACATCAAGTCGAGGATGTTTGCCCTTAATCCAGCGTGCTACACTCCCAAATCTTGAGCGAACCTTCGAGGACCCTTCCACATCATGATTTTCTTGTGGTCTCGTACCTTTTATCTTCGAAGGTGGCGTATCTTCAACTAGTGCATCATCTAGATCCACTTCTCTTCGTTTCAACCTAGCTCCCCCTTCCACATTACTAGGCGTAACTCCTGAAATAATGATGGACAATCCATTAAATGGTTAAATTACCATGGTACTACATGGTTACATTACCATAACAATTACAACGTTACATTACCATTCCTAATCTATGAAGTAAATCTTTTACAACACCACCAACCCACATGAACATGAACATGAACATGAAAAAGTTCAACAAGAAAAACCCTGTGAATGTTAGCAAAACCCAGAAATTTGTTGCAGCAAAAGTAGGATCTAACAAACACAATAATGCAACTGGTGGAGTTGAGTTTATATCTGCTGTAGACCTATTTTACTACTGTGACCATACTTGATCAGCCATTCTCACATCATGCTTATGCAATGAAAGCTATGCTACGCTAGTGAAAATGAATACAATACCCAAAATCATTTTATGCAGTTCCCAATTTCAATCTGAACTCTTGGATCTCGGGTTCTTATACATTCTTACCCGGTACTTTTTCCGAACAACAAAGATTCAAAAGTAGAAAAGAAAATCTCCCTTACAACGGTAAACAGCACATAAACTCACAAAATTTCTGTCACTTGCTCTTTTGTCAACTGACAAACGATTGCAGGAAAAAAAAAACATGGAGTCATCTTCAATTAAGTGGAGAACATGATCAGTTGACCACGTATTTGCTTCTTTTTTTTTCATTGTTCAGGTTGGCCAACTAGAAATGAAAAAGTCATGGCTAAATTTCCAAAAAAAAAAAAGGAGTTACTCAAACCGTTACATGGTTCAATGGTTAAATTATCATGACGTTACATGGTTAGGTTACCATGACGATTACAACGTTACATTACCGTTCCTAATCTAGCTTCGAACCGAGGTAAAAAAACATGACATAAACAATATAGCATTCGGAATCGATTCTTTAGGAAGATAACATGATGAGTTGACCATATTAATGAATCCTTGTTTACTTCATTGTTCAATTTGGCCAGCCAGACAACAAAAAGTCATTTCTTTCATGTATCTTGTTTCACGGAAAATGGCTAAATTACCATAACAAACAAAAAATGTCATACTCAAACCTTTACATGGATAAATGGTTAAATTATCACGACGATACATGGTAACATTACCATGACGATTACAACATTACAGTATTGTTCCTAATCTAGCTTCGAATCTAGCTTAAAAAGACCTGACATAAACAATATAACATTGAAATCATGGATGTAACACGCACACTAAAGGAATCAATTTTTTTAGGAAAACATCACATATATACTTCATGAGGCAAATCATGAAATTATAAATATCGGCTTCAATCTTAACCAATCTTAATTAGGAACGCGAAATCGTGAATTGATGAAAATCTGGTTCAATCTCACTGAACCCAGCCAATTACCCCACTAAATCATGACTTATTGTGACACACAGTAACAAATTTAGCACAATGGGCATAAACAAATCAGTTTTGTAAGCGTAACCTAGGTCCAACCGGCAAATCCAAACCAAAAAACCGAAGAAGCTAAGGGGGTTTAAGGGATAGACTTACGAAATCTGGCCATGTCGATTTCGTCACCTTCTTCTCCGCCGGATTCTTCAACCACGTACGACTTAATTGATTTTTGGCGTTGCGAAGTTTTCCGGTAAAAACCCCATTCGGAAAGGATGGGGGAATGCATTCGCCGTTGCTCGGCGCCGGTATTCCAAAAATTGGACAGACGGGATTGGGTTCTCCGACTGGTTTGGGTTTATACCGACTAGGGTTTTTCGAAAATTAATTTTGAGCTCCAAAATGGAATGGATTGTTTCCGTTTAGGATGGATATGGGCGATTGATATCAACAACGAGAATCACGGGAGGATGCTAGGATTTCGCAGAACTGCTTGCCGAAGGAATCGGGATTATCGAGAGGACGAATGGGTTTAGGATTTCGTCCCCAAATTCACGTCTCTATATATATAATATATATAACAGAGAAAACAACAATAAAAGGGCAAAAAGGGTATTAAAACTAGTAGGAGGACGAAATCATAAATAGCTAAGAATGAGAGGACGAAATCATAAGTCTGTTAGGCTTGGAGGACGAATAATTAAGCCTCCCTATTTTAAAACAAGATATTTGAGGTTAAATATAAAATTATTTTGAGTAATTAGGAAAATAGTAGTTGAAGTGTGAACCATGGACTAATCTAGGACTACCCCTCATTTGATTAAGCTTTTAAACATTATCTCCCATCTCCTGTTACTTTTCAATATTATTTGAGGTACTTCACTTTTTATTGTGCAACGTGGGGACACTAGCTTTAGGATTTGAAAAGCATTTTTCAAAAAATTCCCCCTACTTCCAACATTTCTCTCTCTATCTCTCTCCACTTATTACTCCTACTATTTTTCAAAAAAAAATAAAAAACGAAACCAAACACAGCATTAAAGATTTGAATTTTGGGGTGATATTCGGGTGTCAACACAAATGATCTCGGGTTCGACGGTCAATGTGTCTGGGTTAGCTTAAAGGCACCTCCACAATTTTCCTCTCTGGTCTAGTCAAAGGCAGGCTATCAGCGTCGGGACTAGAAATTTACAAGGGATTTCTCTCTTGCGGCATGGCCCCAAGAGGTTGCCAATGTTCTTTCTCTCACTATTTTGTCTAATTGCTCTGTTTCATCTTAATTAGTACAGTACGTGATAGTATTCTTCTTAATCCCATTTACTTGAAATATTAGACATCTAAATTATAGCCATATGTGAATTATTGAACTAATTCCGTATCTAAAACACCAACAGGTTTGTATTTCCTTCTGTTACTGGAGAAGTCATTGGAAGACATGTTTTCCCAATTGCAGCAGCTCTGTCTAAAGGGAAACCAATGGCACTAGCCCCTGCAGTTCTTGGGAATCTTTATAAGGAGTTGAGAGAGTTGAAGGAAAAGGCCATGGATTCTGCTACCATTTGTGTTTCAGCACCATTTCAGTTACTTCAGCTTTGGGCGTTTGAGCATTTCCCTCTTATTAGTCCTACCCCTATTTCACTCCGTCCTAGGGAGCCTAGAATTGCACGGTGGAACAAATTAAACTTGGAAATCAACCAACCCATCGTTCAATCTGCTCTCCAGCTTGCCAAGAATTTTAAATGGCGCCCTTATGCGGCTGATTTGGAGAACTGGCGCCACCCCTCTTATTACAAAGAGACCGAACAACCGTTGTGCTATAGTTCAAATTTGGCTGTGGAGTTGAGATCTTTTTTCCAATGCTTAAAAGCTTCTGAGCTTGTTTCAGTTGATGGTTGTAAAGAGAAGTATTTGCCAAACCGCGTGGCAATGCAGTTTGGTATGGATCAAGATATTCCTTCTGATGTGTCCAGTTTGAATTTTACCAGTGAAAATGTCAGGTTCTTTGTTCCACCGAAGTCGTTTGAGCCTGGTGTTTCGAGGAGATATATGAAGTGGTGGAAAGATATGATGTTGAATCGCGAAGCTGTGATTAAAGATGTGGTGGTGGAAAGGAACTGATGTCTAAATTTTCAATGTGTTTTAAGGAGGGTGGGAATGGAGAGGGTTTTGATGCAAAATTGGACATGAATAAGAAGGGTGAGTCCGATTCTTCTGACATTCTTTCAGGAACCGAGGACCAGATATCTTCTGATTCTTCTGATTCAAGCGATGACGACTATGTTCCAATTGCAACACATTACAAGAATGATGGTGAAGGAAGCCCAGCTATGGATTCCAAAGAGTCATCATCTGGTCAGGCAAAAAAGAGTAAGGTCTCAATTGGATCAAACACTCCAAAGAGTTGTGGGAAACTAAAATCATCTCCAGTTTCAACAAAACCGAACTTAAAAGAGAACCATGATGCCAAATCTTCTGAAATTCCTTCTGGAAGAAAGGAGCAGATAGCTTGTGACTCAAGTGATGATGATAATGTTCCGATTGCAACACGTTTCAATCTCCATCACGATGTTTCAAAAACTGCTGATAGTTCACATCAAGAGTTCTCATGCAACCAATCCCAGAATGTTGTTTCTTCAACTCCCAAAACTCCCGGTGAAAATAGCAGAAAAAGAAAGTTGCATGCCACACCAGAAGGGATTTCACAAGAGGAAGTGACCAAGAAACCAACCAAGGGTGTTGCCAAAGAAGTGAAAGTAGTTGGTTGTTCTGTCAATGAACCAATTGAAATTGATGAACTAGTGGGGGTGGTGAAACGTCAGACAAAGGGCAGAGAAAGGGCTAAAGGTGTAGTGGAAGGGGAAACGAGAAGGAAGGCTGGGGAGTCTTTAGGTAATCCTATCGATCTTGACAATTACATGGATATTGACGCCTGTGGATATCAGAAAGGTGGATTAGACTTGCAACGGAGGGTTGAGAATATTGAGAAACTACTGGGTGTTAACCCTGATTGAAGACTCACAGGAGAAGGAACTGATGATATCCTTTTTTTTGTTCAATTTTTGAAGGCTTCATTGCATATTCTGTTCATTTTGTGCATATTACGTTACTGTGATCCATGTGGGCAATGTTTATTCTGTTTAGGATGTTGTTACTAGCTACTCTTCCCTGGGAATGAATTCAGATATGATTAGCTTTGGTTGGACTGTTAGCTTGTTGGGTTGGAATACTAAAAACCTGATCTTGTTATGCACAAATCCTCCATATTCTTCTGTTACTCAACCAAGGATTTCATTTACCCCATTACTGGATTTTGCTAATTGGGTTGTCTAATAGTGTACTCTGCAGCTGTGACATCCACACAAGCACACAAGCTCAACTTCAGACCGAGTGGGAGCATGACAACAAGGTTTTCACTTGAGCTCCCAAGTTCAACTCACACTGCCAATGTGAAACCTTTTTTTGATTTTTGTTTTTGGAGAAAGAAAACTTTTAGGGCCACTGGAGGTTGCCTCCTACTAACTTCAGGATTTGGAATCACATGAGGTGCGTAGAAACTAGCCGAAAATGCAATTTAAATAGACTACCAAATATGGATTGTGCTTGAAACCTAAATAACCTGTTCTCATCTTTATTTATGAAAAAATCTTTCAACAAATTAAAGATAATTGTAGATAGGCGAAACGGACATGTGTAAATAAATTCAGTAAAAGTGTTATTTGAGAAGGGGGATTTCAGTCTGAGACTCTTGGATCCACTCATAGTTAGGCTCACTCCATGACCTGGGTCTCACTCCAAGCTTAAAAAACACAAACATCTCCAACATTTCGAACACTCTGTACTCATCCAACACCCCATTCCACACTCCACTCACAATGCAGTAGTTGTTATTATACGGCGGCCGGTGGTGGGCCGCGTGCTGCGACCGGGACACGAGCACCCCAGCGTCTTGCAACACCACCACCGGCTGCGGGAGGCGGCTCTTGGTGCCGTTTGCCCAAGCATGGAACTGCTGGCTAAACATAATGCAACCCGAACAAACGGCCACGAACCCGTGTAGAACCGGGTCGTTGAATGCGAGGTCGAAAGGAAGAACGGTGAAGGTTATGACACGTGCGAGCGCGTGGAGGTTGTTGGCGAATTGGCGCCTAGTGATGGCCCAAGGGTACTTGTGGTGGCCTTGAAATGCTTCTATTTGGAATCCGAAAACAGGGGTCGAGGCATCACCATAGTTGTCTATGGCCCAGTGGTAGACTCCGGATCCGAGGTCCGCTAGTATGTACCCGACCAATCCGGCTAGAATGGGTTCTAGCCAGGTGTGTGAATCGGCTGCAGCGGTTACATACTTTACTAGAGAAATAGCCACGGTGGTGCACCGGTTGCCAGCCATGCGCGGTGGGACCATGTTGATCGTAAGGTCGGGTCATCCAGCGTGACACGGTGGTGGTTAGTGGGTGTGGGTGTGGTGAGTCGTGGTGGTGGTGATTTCATGACTAGGTGGTGTTGGGGGTTGTATTTGAGTTTTTTGGTGGTGGTGGTGGTGGTGGAGCAAAGGATTCGGATGGGGAGGCATTGGTGGTGATGGGCGGTGTTTAATAAGGACTTGGGTAGAGGGTGGTAGTGAGGTTGAGATAAGATGGACATCGAAGCAAAGTAATGGCCAAGCTAAGAGCAAGAAACTCGGGCTGATGAAGTACGTTTCTTGCCAGACTAAGAGCAAGAAACAATTGAATTTGCAGTCTCCTAACAAACTTGGGCTGTATACGGAGGTTGTGGTTATATAGAGTACATATTAGAGCCTTTTGATGACCATTCACTTATGTGTGAGAGAGATCGAGGGAGGGGCCGGGCAGCTGCATGGGTTAGCGGGTGGGTTTGCTCCCAGCTCAATTACTTAGAGTTCAGTTCTTGGCGTCAAACCGTTCGAATTCCACCTTAAATGGGAGATCAGTAATGGGAGTAGTACTTGAAGTTGGAGAGCGAAATGTACCTGAAGGAAGCTTAAACACTGGCAATCAATTCAAACTAGAAAGAAAGTTTTCATCGAAGAAACATCTTTCCTTCTAGGCTTGGGGGCTAAAGATACAAATTTTACTTGTGAAAAGAAAAATGGACTGATGTTGAAAAAGTATATATAGGACACTAAAGAGAGAATCGTTTCTTTGGTATTTTTTCATCGTCAGTGATTATTTTTTCATTTCCAGCGTAATTTTTTTACTTCTAAATTCATCGGGACAAATGTTTAACATGAATCCAACAAAAATTACGCACTGACAAAATTAATACCAAGACAGAAATTTAGGAAGAACAGTGCAGTTGAAGTAGGAGAGGGAAATCAGAAATGTACCTGAAGGAAGGTGAAAGACTGGTCCTTTAATGGCGGTGACCGAGGGTTTGAGGAAATGGGCTAGTCTTCTAGTTGGGTTTTTACCAGAGGGTGATACCATGAGCTCCTCTCTTTCTTCTGTGATGGCGACTTCTGGGTTTTCCTCCATTGTGTTGAGTGTTAAGGTAATGGAGGCGATTTCTATGGCTTCCTTTCGGTTGGAGGTTTAACGGGGGGAGAGAGAGAGAGACCGCTCGTACTTGGCAATTCTTTGTGTGTCACATAATTCAGATGGCCTTCGCTCCGGCTCTTAATTTATACCTTGTACTTGCATTCTTAATTCTCAATTTTTGTACATACGAATTGTAATGGTTCAAAAGGTTTTCAAAAGACGTTTTTACGTTCGCGTCTTGACACTCACATTATGTGACTTGAGTTGGAACTAGAAGAGCAGCAAAAGCAAAGGTTGTGTTTTGGAATCAAAGCTTGTGTGGATATGTTTTGGGGGAAAAAAAAAAAAGGAGAGAAGAGAAAGTGAGGAGGAGTAGGATGATCAACGAGCTAACAAGTGGTTGATCGAGCCCGGTTTGAAAATTTGATTAGCTTTGAAAGTACTTTTATGTCCAAGTTTAATTTGTTTATCAGATGAGACGATCTTAAATAAATTTTTTCTAAGCTAAACATAAGTTGATATTGAATAATTTTGAATTCTTTAGTGCTTCTTCCGTTCTAATTTGTTTGTTTATTTTTTAGATTCTAACTTTTTTAAGGGGACATAATGACAAGCTTGGCTTTTTCAAAAGTACCCCTCACTTTTTAGCCTCGATGTGAGTGCACATTTTTCCATGTGCAATACTTTTAAAAGAGAAGGGACATTAATGAAATTTACATGAGTCAATTTTAATTTGGACAAATAATTTGGGACATTACAAAGTAAAAAAAGAGACAAACAAAGTGGGACGGAAGGAGTACATCATAAGATGTTTTGTCAAAAAAAAAAAAATTACATCATAAGATAAGATGAAGGAGCAAAATAGTAACTTGCTTAAAGTTTGATTTGATACTTCAAAAAAATCATATCTAAGCCAGCATAATAAGAAGTTACCAGGAACATTTTCTACCAGTGACATAGAGGCTGCGTTCTTATGAATTTAACTTGAATTTGGAAATTGTCTTTATTTTAAATTTTTTTTGCATTTTTTAGTTTTGCGTCAACCTTTTGTGAGTTATTGATTCGTCTCAACGAAAGGAATAGGAAAAGTAATTTTTTTTTACTTTTACTCAAGTATATTAAGAAATAACCACTTTTTAGCCCCCTCAAAAAAAACTTTTTGGCCTAAAAAGTGATTATTTCTCAAAATACTTGGGTAAAAGTAAAAAAAAAAAATTACTTTTCCGATTTTTCTCGTCGAGACGAATCAATAACCCACAAAAGTTTGGTACAAAACTAACAAATGCGAAAGAAATTCAAATAAGGACAAAATTTTCAGATTTAAATTAAGTTTAAGTTCATAAGAACGCAACCAGAATATTCACATAGATCGAGAAACTGAGGGCCCGTTCCACTAAAGGTGATGTATTATGAGAGAATGATTTGTCTCGTAAAATAGGAAATAAGTATTTAAAAAATAAGAACATTAACAGAACAGGGCTTAAACCCTCAAAATGGAAATTTACAACCAATATCTCATATGCATGCAAGATCCATGGGGAAAAAATTAATCATAAAAAATGGAGTATCCATTCTTGTTAGACTATGCTTTTGGTATCAACATCCGTCAGAAATGGTTGCTCATCGACGGAGATCAGTCCACTACTTCTAATTTTCAAAATCATTCTTCACCGGATGTAGAGAATAGGAAGTTGCACAGATTATACTTCCAAATGTTTTGAAACCAAAAAAAATATGTTCGAGATGATTTTTAACACGGATTCCTATTTTTTTTTTTTTAAGAAAAAATGAGCTGATTGAATCATATTTGCAAGACTTGAAATGAGTCCCGCATAAAATCCGTGGATCATGTGAATAGCACAGCTCGTATGCCGCAGGCGGGCCTGTCATGCATCTCAATGTTGCCTTCAGCCGACTAGTTGCTGCAACAGTTTGCACTGTATCCAAATGCATAGATGTCAATCATTGTTAGTAGTAAATTTAAAAATTACAACTGTAACTATATGAACGGAACACGATAACACACAGAAATTTGAAGGCAAATACGAATTTAAACATTAGCTCTTTCATTTTTGTTCCCACACATGGAACTTGTTCATATATCAATTGCTATCCGATCAAATTAATTTCTTGCACGAACGCAAAATGAATGGTTTGAATTACTATTACTGTGGACATGAGGAGGGCCACAACGGTCCAAAACTGAACCGGGATAAATAATGGGACCCGTTCGTAATAAAAGCAGACGAAGTACGAGATCATGCTAAATCCACTTTCTTTGACTTTCTACAAGAATTCTCATTTTCTCTTTTGGCACGCTCGTAAGATTCTTGACTTTGTTGCCCAGACTCTTGTATGCCAAGCCATGCTGGACTATATTTTCCTTAATATCTCTCTCATGTGCAGTCTTATTGCTGGTCTGTTATTATGAGTTTGAATTGTTAATTTTTGAAATGTGAAGTGGGATGAGACCCGCTCTAGCATTAAGTAGAGAGGTTCCAAATGTTTAATCGTCGAACTAACACGACTAAACGTAAGTGCATAAATTTTGTTGAGATCCAGCTGCACTCTCTTGCGACCAACTCGTCCTCGCAAATTGGGGGATACATCAATGGTCAGTCCCTTGGCAATACAAGAATTTGCTTTTTGCACAATTTTACATATTGTTCTTGGATCGACGAAAAACATTGCAGCTACCTCCGTAAGATACCCTCTTTTTAATTTCCTAGAGGCACTCTTTGACCATAAAATCTCTAAAATCTGTCGCGGTTGTTGATCAGTTAGGCCCCGTTCAGTTGCCAGGAAAGGATGGGAAAATCAACTTTCCCATAACTTTTGTTGTGTTCAGTTAGTAGGAAAGTAGTGGAAAACATGTTTTTTAGTTTTCCTGCAAGATTTACTTTCTTGCAAAAGTGATCCGGCCAAAAGCATAGGATTTTGCGTCACGGGAAAAGTTTTATCCATTGTGGGGCCAAAATAATTGGCGGGTAAGGAAAAAAAGTGAATGACGCCAATACCAAAATAATACAAATTAGGTTCTTAGAAAGACACTTTGAGATTTACGTGAGCAATAGCAATTTCGATTACTATGGTGCTTTTTGAGATAATTGTTGTGGAAAAAGATTGTTAGTTTATTTTTTTTGGAAGTATTTATTGATCTTGTCATTAGTCTTCAATTTTGTTTTGTACTAACTAGTAATTTTCAGTGAGTTTTTGCATCGGTAACTAATCAAACACGGTTGTTTAATATTTATTTATTTATTTAGTTATCATCTACTTATTTTTTAAACTTAATTTGTACGGTTGATTATCAGAAAATGTCAATTTAAATGGGAGATTTGCATGACCATTCAAAATATAGCAAATTGAATAGGGAATTGCAAGTCGATTTTTTCATTTCATGTTAAGGCTTTGCATTAGATAAAATACATTTTTCGTATATGTTAATTTTTGAAATATGATAGCCTATTATTTAGCTCTTAAAGTTACTTTTATTTAAAATTAGCCATGGGAATTAAAATAAAGAAGTCTCTCATAAGTGTCTTTTCTCGGCAAATGAACCACTAAATTTTAGTTTTCGTGCAAAAAAAAATTGTCAAATGAACACTCATAAGAAAATAGATTTCTTTTTCCTTTACTTCACTTTACTTAACTTTTTCTGAGAATAACTTTCCGGTACAACATTCCTGGCAACTAAACGGAGCCTTAGGTTCCTTTTCTCCCTACGGGAGAGAGAAGATGGTTCCAGCAAAGAAGGCATATTTTGACGTTAGTGAGAGAAATCCTTGGAGAAAAAATAGGAACAAGAGAACTTTTAGGAAGCAAAGGTGAGACTTGAGAGAAATCTGTCGGAGAAAAAATAGGAACAAGAGAGAAATTAGAAAGTAAAGGACTTTTAGGAAGCAGAGTCACGTTGGTGGGGAGGAAAAAGAAGGGGAGTGTATCCATATATTGGAGTGAGATATGGGAGAGAGATTTAAGGAGGATAAATAGGAACAATAAGGCTGTGTTCCACAAAACCAAAAAGAACGTATTTTTTTGTTGAAAAAGAAGACCTGTTCCAGAAAAATAAGAACTTTGCTTCTTATTTGGAAAGAATTTGTATAGGTACCTACGGGCCGGGGGCGGAAATTGTACCGGCGGCCGCGCGCGGCCGTCTCCGACCACCGGACGGCCGATCCGAGCCGTCCAAAAATTCTAAAAAAAAAAACCAAGGGGGCCGGCCCGGGAATCAACGTCATCCGAGGTGTGTAGGGTGCTTGATCGGAGCACCCTTTTTTCGTGTATATATGCTTCATATATACACGAAAAAAGGGTGCTCCGATCAAGCACCCTACACACTTTGGATGACGTTGATTCCCGCTTTAGAATTTTTGGACGGCTTGGATCGGCCGTCCGGTGGCCGGAGACGGCCGCGCGCGGCCGCCGGTACGATTTCCGCCCGGTGGCCGCCAATTACCATACCAACAGTCAATTTTTTTGTATAAGGCAACTTGAAGCTCAAAAATCATGTGTTTACGCAAATAATTTTCCGATCACTATGGATCTTGTTTGATAGATCTCATTGAGATCTTTAATACGGTGCAAAAAAATATATATATATATTTTTTTCATTTATGTTATATTTGAGTTTGAAAATGTGAAAGAAACTTTTTGGTTGGGAAAAATAAGAAGGTGTCCTTATTTTCGAAAAAGAAATGGTGAAATAAGTACTTATTTTTTAAGAAGCGTTCTGGAACGGAGCCTAAGTCTAGGAACAAGAGTCACGTTGGTGGAGACTGGAAGAGGAAAAAGTAGGAGAGTGTAGTTATCCATATACAGAGTATTGGAATGAGATATGGGAGAGATTTAAGGAGAAATTTTCTCCCTTCCAAATTTGAATTTTAAACATGGTTTGAAAGGAAATGGAGCAGAGGGCGGGCAAAAAATTGATAAAATTTGATTGGGCTCCATCTCTCCAGACATGACAGGAGAGTACTTTTGGATTTGGTGGGTTCAGTTATTTTTTTTTTTTAACAAAATTTTAGTACTCCAATACTATTTTTTGGAAGGGTAAAATGGGAAACTAATCAAAAGTCAATCTAATTGTAATGTTTCCTTAAATTTCATGCAAGTCAAACTAGGCGTAACAAAGTGGGACGGAGGGATAATAGACTTTTGGCTGACATTAACATCGAGTAAAGATAATGGTTGTATAAAGGTGCTTGGGTAAAATGGTGGAAAAGTAAAAAATTATTATCGAAAATCTATTTTTTATAAAAATTCAAAAAGTCATAAAAATTCGACTTTCTTTGAATTTTTGTATAGTATATAATAAGATTTAGTCATAATTTTTTCACTTTCCCAACTCTTTTGACGAACTTATATTTCTCAAAAATTTAAAAGGAACCTAATAGGAGTATACGCGAAAATAATTTAAATAAAGAAAAAACAAAAATTTAAATTAATCAATCCTGGAATTTTTTTGTCTGTATTCAAAAAAAATTTGCATTTGTTAGTTTTTCATCAATTTTTAGAAGATTATTGCTTCATCATGACGAAAGAAATTTAAAAAGTAAAAAATTATGATCAAAATCTAATTTTTTTAATAAAGACAAAAAAATTGCTTTATTGGCTTATTTTTGTCTTTATTTAAAAATTTTGAGTTTCCGGTCATAATTTTTTATTTTTTAGATTCCTTTCGTCATGATAAAGCAATAATCCTAAAAAAATTTATGAAAAATTAACAAATGTGTTTTTTTTTTTTTAACAAGGCCAAGTTTTTGTAAGAGAAACTCAAGCATGAATTAAGTATGCGGGGTTTTTACGCGTAGCTCTTGTTTTTGACCCCCTCTTCTTGCGCACTCTAGAAAAAAAAATGAAAATGCACCATTACGGATTTTTGGAATATTTTTTCAAATTGTCCTATAAAAGTGTCTAACCCACTAAAATACTATAATAGGAAAGTGCACCCTAAGAGCATCTCCAACCAGAGAGGTCAAAAGTGGAGTTGTCAAATTATTTTGAAGGCTTATGTGACACTTTAACATCATGCTCCCCCTCTTCAATCCTTATGTCATATTATTTTGAAAGCTTATAGTCAATTTTTGAAAATTGGCAGTTTAGAAGGTTGATATCAAAGTTGATATGTTGATACTTTCCTTCAAAGCCATATCACCTCCCTTCAAAGTCATGTCACTTTTGGCATGATAGAAGGCGTCATGGTTGGATGGCGGCTTAATGCCAAAACTAGCCGTTTGATTGTCCACCTCAGCTTTGACATCTCCCGTTGGAGATGCTCTAAAACCTTATGAAAGTACCTAAACCTAAACCTAATTAAAGTGCTTAAACCTAAACCCTAGGATACCCAATGAAAATGCCTAAATCACTAAAATCCTATAATAGGAAAGTGCACCCTATAACTCTATGAAAGGAGAAATTTTTCGGTGCCGGATTGGTACCACATCACCTGGCTGACGTGCTGCCCGAGTAACACATCCGAAGCGTCCAAAAGTATATTGGACTGTCCGGATTGAACCACTCTCTCTCTTCTCACCTCAACACTTTCTCTCTTCAAATTCGAGTCGTCTAAAACCGAAATGGACGGCCCGGATTCACCGAGCGGGCACCATGTGGTATCCGCTCGGTACTGAAAATCTTCTCCTATAAAAGTGTCTAAATCTTATGATACCTTACGAAAATGCCTAAATCTCAACCGGCCTAATCTCTCCCCCTCTCTCTCTCAAAACCCCACCGTTAACCCATTCACAATATCTGGGCAAAATCCATTTGGTGCATGTACAAATTGGGGACTGTGGGGCATTTATGATGACATAGCACGTGGGACACCCTTCTCTCTCCACTTTCCCTCTCTCTCCTCTCTTTTTCTCTCTTTGCTACAACCAGACGACCTTGCCTGGCGTCGACTTGGAAGCGGTGGACATAATTGAAAATTTCGACGTCGAGAAGCAGTCGGCATCCTTAGCAGTAAATTGAAAGCAGATTTCTATCCTTATTACACGTAATAATCTTGAAGCAACATAAAGCAAAGATTAATGTCAAATCAAATGGAGATCGTCGCTCAAAATTCAGGAAGATTATTCAGTGCGCCAACAAAAATGTTACAACCACAGCCAAATCACACACCTATTTACACGTACACATCAACCTATTTACTCGCGTCTCAAAAAAAATAAAAAATGCTAGGAACACATTAATGTGTCATATCTCAACTACACCCTTCTCACATGCATGTGTGAGAATTTCACAATATATGCTAAGGATCTACATGTATGTGAGGGAGGTGTGGTTAAGAATTTAAGATGTGACAAATTGAGGTGCCCCTAGAATCTCAAAAAAAAAAAAACCTATTTATTCAAAAATATGGAGTACTCCAGTGTGTATCGTCCTTCTAGTACACCCTATAAACACCAAATAATAATAGTGCAATTTTGTTCACCCTCTTTTAAGGAGGGTGAATATTACTCTCTTCTTCATTGGTTGAAATGGTGTGCACCCTCCTTAAAAGATAGTGAATATTACCCTCTTCTTCATTGGTTGAAATGATGTGGACTCCACTATAAAGTGATATCATACTTACCATGCAATACATTTTTTGATAAGTATAACATCACTTGAGCCTATAAAAAAAAATATCACTTTGTGATGAGATCCATATTATTTAAACCAATAAAAAAAGGGTAATGTTAACCCAATTAGATGGAGTGTGAACAAAACTCAACTCTAATAATTCCTTTATGGCTGTTGATTTTATCACTTTTTTTTTTGTTAATGCCACTCCTCTTAAAAATACATTTGTAGGAGAGTGGTGTAAAAAAAAAAAAAAAGTGGCAAATCATTTCCCTTCCTTCCTTCGTTCCACTAATATTAACTTCTACGAGTAACGTTTTGCCTTCTCTCCCTACACTCTCAGCTAGTACTATCATCGAGTAGCGTGTATAATCCCGCGGCCGTTTCCATTCTCTCTCTCTCTCTCCCTGTCCTAAGCTCCAACAATGGAGTCACCAGAAGAACAGCAAACTCTAATCCACGAAGTAAGAAACAAGAGAGTGATCTCCCAAAAAAAAGGACAACCCACAACAACAAGAATCGCCAGATACCTCAAACCCATCGCAGACAACTCGAACCCACCCGTTCCAATCCCGACCGGTACCCCTCTGTTATTCGAAATCTTCCCCCACGACATCCTAGACTGGCCCACCAAAGTCATTTTCAAAGGCTGGAACTCCCCGCAGCGCAAATGGCAGCAATGGGTCGAGTCCTTGGCTGAGAAACACTGCTCCGTTTGGAACCAGACGGGGATACTCGACGCGATAACGGGGTCCGTTTATGAGGTGCAGTTTTACTCGGACATGTTGCTGGGTTTGGCCGAGTTCTGGTGCCCCGAGACCAACACCTTTGTTTTCCGGTGGGGCGAAGCGGGTTTGACGCTAGAAGACGTGGCGATTCTTGGCGGGCTTCCGGTGGTCGGGGAGGGGATAGGGGTTTCCGTGTCGGAGGAATTGGTGGGAATTGTGGAGGAGATGGAGAGACAGAGAGAGAAAATTCTTAAAAGCAGGGCAAAGAAAGCTGCACACTCTGAATGGATCAAGCGGTTTATGGAGGAAGAGGGAGGGAGTGAGTTTGAGCATGCCGGGTTTCTGTCCCTCTGGTTATCAAGGTATAACAGTTAGGCTGTGTTCCATAAATGGAATAAGAACTTATTTTTTGTTCAATAATAAGGTGTGTTCCACAAAATAAGAAGGGTGCTTCTTATTTTGGAAGAAGCACCCTTAGGTACCAATGGGCGGCGGGAGGCAAATCGTACCGGCGGCCGCGCCGGGCCGTCTCCGGCCACCGGACGGCCGATCCGAGCCGTCCAAAAATTCTAAAAAAAAAAACCCAAGGGGGCCGATGCGGGAATCAACGGCATCCGAGGTGTTTAGGGTGCTTGATCCGAACACCCCTTTTCCGTGTATATATGATAATTTTTGGCCCTTGGTTTATTTTTTTAGAATTTTTGGACGGCTCGGATCGGCCGTCCGGTTGCCGGAGACGGCCCGGCGCGGCCGCCGGTACGATTTGCCTCTGCCGGCGCCCAACACAATAGCAAAAGTCTTATTTTTTGTATATGGCAACTTTAAGCTCAAAAATCATGTGTTTACGCAAATAATTTTCCTATCACTATGGATCTTATTTGATAGATCTCATTGAGATCTTTAATACGGTGCGAAATTTTTTTTTTTTTTCATTTACATTATTTTTGAGTTTGAAAATGTGAAGTGAAGTTTGTATTTGAATTTTGTGGAGGCCCTTATTATTTTCGAATTTTGAGTATGTGAAATAAGTACTTATTTTTTAAGAAGGTTTCCGGAACGGAGCCTTAGGATGATACTATGGTGTCCCCAGTCATTTTAGGGACACTGTAATTTTTGGCATAACTTCACCATTATGAGTATAACTAAAACTCATTACAAGCATAACATAACCCAAACAAGGCGTAATCAAGGAATATCCAAAAAACCAACCAAGGCATAACCAAACCTAACCAAGGCATAACAAACATATTATGTCTTGTTATGGTTCTGTTATGCTTGTAATGGATTTTGGTTATACTCATAATGATTTTGTTATGCCAAAAGTTACGGTATTCCCAAAATGACCGGGGATACCGAAGTTATTCCCTAACAGTTAATAAACGCTAAGGGAGTGACTTCGGTGTCACCTGTCATTTTGGGTACATCGAAATTTTTGGTATAACAAAACCATTATGAACATAACCAAAATCCATTACAAGCATAACAAAATCATAACAAGACATAACTTGTTTGTTATGTCTTGATTGAGTTTGGTTATGCTTTGTTTGATTTTTTGGATATTCCTTGGTTATGCCTTGTTTGGATTTTGTTATACTTGTAATGAGTTTTAGTTATGCTCATAATGATGAAATTATGCTAAAAATTACAGTGTTCCCAAAATGACCTAGAACACCATAACATCATCCAAGCTTCAAAGTGGTGTCTTTCTTTCTTCTCGTTTAGAAAATTTGAAAAGAAAGTGATTTTCACGCTTTCTTTTTTATTTTTTTAATTACGACGCTCCTTTTCCTTTCTTTTAGTTAAAAATACATAAAAAAAAAGGGGGAAAAAAGGTGTGAAAATCATTTTTCAATTTCAAAACCTAAACAATTTATTTTCTTCCTTAAATAATGTCTTTATGTGAGTCATGCGACAAGGTGCGTTGAATCTTCATCTTACAAGTGGAGAAAGTTATGTTACACATAGGACACATAATTTGGGTCTGTTTACGTACTAATCGTTGTTTATGTTTAATAACCGGATGATAAGACATATTCCCCGCTGGCGTTTGGAATGTTTTGACCTTTGTGGGATTCAAGTATATGATCTAGTGGAGGAAAAACACTTAAATACTAATAGTTTTCTCATGCCCTCTAGGCCAAACCCCATTGTGGCTTGCTTGTTGGCCCTATGGGAGGGGAGATATAGTAGAAGGGAAATCTTTACATAAGGGGTAACAAGTTATATAGGGTTTGTTTGGGTAAGGGTGATATATATGAATAACAACATTTTCGTAAATAATAATGGCATATCTGTAAATGATAATGGCGAAGTTGTAATTTTGAAGGTGGATATGAAGGGGATATGCGATGGAAAGGGTGATGGGTGTTCAGATTAGATACGGATGGGGGCGGATATAAATATAACCCGAATTTCTTATCCCCATCCATATCCAGCTCACAAACACTGGATATGAAGAGGGAAGAATTGCTTATCCGGCCGGATTTCTTATACCCTCCCATTGAGTCCTAACAAACATGCCCTTGGGGTTAATTTTTTCTTGATGTAGTTATGGTTGAGTGTGTACCTAATAATTTTATACTCATATAGTATATGTTACCTATTATTTTAAAACAAGATATTTGAGGTTAAATATAAAATTATTTTGAGTAATTAGGAAAATAGTAGTTGAGGTGTGAACCATGGGACTAATCTAGGACAACCCCTCATTTGATTAAGCTTTTAAACATTATCTCCCATCTCCTGTTACTTTCAATATTATTAGAGGTAACTTCACTTTTTATTGTGCAACGTGGGGACACTCTTTTTAAGATTTAAAGATTTGAATTTAGGGGTGATATTCGGGTGTCAGCACAAATGATCTCGGATTTGACGGTCAAGGTATCTGGGTTAAGCTTGAAGGCACCTCCACAATTTTCCTCCATGGCCTAGTCAAACGCAGGCTATCAACACTGGGACTAGAAATTCACAAGAGATTTCTCTATGCCCCAAGAGGTTGCCAATGTTCTTTCTCTCACTATTTTGTCAAATTGCTTTGTTTCATCTTAATTAGTACAGTACGTGTTAGTATTCTTCTTAATCCCATTTACTTGAAATATTAGACATCTAAATTATAGCTATATGAATTATTGAACTAATTCCGTATCTAAAACACCAACAGGTTTGTATTTCCTTCTGTTACTGGAGAAGTCATTGGAAGACATGTTTTCCCAATTGCAGCAGCTCTGTCTAAAGGAAAACCAATAGCACTAGCCCCTGCAGTTCTTGGGAATCTTTATAAGGAGTTGAGAGAGTTGAAGGAAAAGGCCATGGATTCTGCTACCATTTGTGTTTCAGCACCATTTCAGTTACTTCAGCTTTGGGCGTTTGAGCATTTCCCTCTTATTAGTCCTACCCCTATTACGCTCCGTCCTGGGGAGCCTAGAATCGCGCGGTGGAACAAATTAAACTTGGAAATCAACCTACCCTTCGTTCGATCTGCTCTCCAGCTTGCCGAGAATTTTAAATGGCGCCCTTATGCGGCTGATTTGGAGAACTGGCGCCTCCCCTCTTATTACAAAGAGACCGAACAACCGTTGTGCTATAGCTCAAATTTGGATGTGGAGTTGAGATCTTTCTTCCAATGCTTAAAAGCTTCTGAACTTGTTTCAGTTGATGGTTGTAAAGAGAAGTATTTGCCAAACCGCGTGGCAATGCAGTTTGGGATGGATCAAGATATTCCTTGTGATGTGTCCGGTTTGAATTTTACCAGTGAAAATGTCAGGTTCTTTGTTCCACCGAAGTCATTTGAGCCTGGTGTTTCGAGGAGATATATGAAGTGGTGGAAAGATATGATGGTGAATCGCAAAGCTGTGATTAAAGATGTGGTGGTGGAAAGGAGAAATGAACTGATGTCTAAATTTTCAATGTGTTTTAAGGAGGGTGGGAATGGAGAGGGTTTTGATGCAAAATTGGACATGAATAAGAAGGGTGAGTCCGATTCTTCTGACATTCTTTCAGGAACCGAGGACCAGATATCTTCTGATTCAAGCGATGACGACTATGTTCCAATCGCAACAAATTACAAGAATGATGGTGAAGGAAGCCCAGCTATGGATTCCAAAGAGTCATCATCTGGTCAGGCGGAAAAGAGTAAGGTCTCAATTGGATCAAACACTCCAAAGAGTTGTGGGAAACTAAAATCATCTCCAGTTTCAACAAAGCCGAACTTAAAACAGAACCATGATGCCAAATCTCCTGAAAGTCCTTCTGGAAGAAAGGAGCAGATAGCTTGTGACTCAAGTGATGATGATAATGTTCCGATTGCAACACGTTTCAATCTCCGTCACGATGTTTCAAAAACTGCCGATAGTTCACATCAAGAGTTCTTACGCAACCAATCCCAGAATGTTGTTTCTTCAACTCCCAAAACTCCCGGTGAAAATAGCAGAAAAAGAAAGTTGCATGCCACACCAGAAGGGATTTCACAAGAGGAAGTGACCAAGAAACCAACCAAGGGTGTTGCCAAAGAAGTGAAAGTAGTTGGTTGTTCTGTCAATGAACCAATTGAAATCGATGAACTAGCGGGGGTGGTGAAACGTCAGACAAAGGGCAGAGAAAGGGCTAAAGGTGTAGCAGAAGGGGAAACGAGAAGGAAGGCTGGGGAGTCTTTAGGTAATCCTATCGATCTTGACAATTACATGGATATTGATGCCTGTGGATGTCAGAAAGGTGGATTAGACTTGCAACGGAGGGTTGAGAATCTGGAGACACTACTGGGCGTTAACCCTGATTGAAGACTCACAGGAGAAGGAACTGATGATATCCTCTCTTTTTTTGTTCAATTTTTGAAGGCTTCATTGCATATTCTGTTCATTTTCTGCATATTATGTTACTGTGATCCATGTGGGCAATGTATATTCTGTTAAGGCTGTTGTTACTAGCTACTCTTCCCTGGGAATGAATTCAGATATGATTAACTTTGGTTGGACTGTTAGCTTGTTGGGTTGGACCGTTGGAATACTAAAAACCTGATCCTGTTATGCACAAATCCTCCATATTCTTCTGTTACTCAACCAAGGATTTCATTTACCCCATTACTGGATTTTGCTAATTGGGTTGTCTAATAGTGTACTCTGCAGCTGTGACATCCACATAAGCACACAAGCTCAACTTCAGACCTAGTGGGAGCATGACAACAAGGTTTTCACTCGAGCTCCCAAGTTCAACTCACACGGCCAATGTGAAACCTTTTTATGTTTTTGTTTTTTTTCGAGAAAGAAAACTTTTAGGGCCACTGGAGGTTGCCTCCTACTAACTTCAGGATTTGGAATCACTTGAGGTGCGTATAAACTAGCCGAAAATGCAATTTAAATAGACTACCAAATATAGGACGGTCCGGATTGAATCACTCTCTCTCTTCTCACCTCAACACTCTCTCTACACTTTCTCTCTCCAAATCGAGCCATCCAAAACCGAAATGGACGGCCCGAATTCGCCAAACGGGCACAACGTGGTACACGCTTGGCACTGAAAATCTTCTCCTATAAAAGTGTCTAAATTTTATAGTACCTACGAAAATAAACCTCAACCGGCCTAATCTCTCTCTCAAAACCCTACCGTTAACCCATTCACAAAATCTGGGCAAAATCCCATTTGGTGCATGTACGAATTGGGGACTGTGACAGTGGGACATTTACGATGACATGGCATGTGGTGCACTCTTCTCTCTCCACTTTCCCTCTCCCTCTCTCTCTCTCTCTCTCTCTCTGCTACAACCAGACGACCTCCCCTGGCGCCGACTTGGAACGGTGGACATAATTGAAAATCTCGACGTCGAGAAACGGTAAAAAAAAAAAAAAGGAAAATGTTAGGGGCACATCAATGTATCACACCTCAATTACATTCTTCTCACATACATGTGTGGAAATTTCACAATATATACTAAGGACCCACTAGGGACCCACATGTATATGAGAGAGGTATAATTAAGATGTGACAAATTGATGTGCCTCTCAAATCTCAAAAAAAAAAAAAACCTATTTATTCTCGAAATACGGAGTACTCCAGTGTGTATCGTTTTTCTAGTACACCCAATAATAATTCCTTCATTCGTTCTACTAACTTCTAACCTTTTGTCTTCTCTCCCTACACTCTCAGCTAGAAACTTGCTAGTACCATCATCGAGTAGCGTGTATTAATACCGCGGCCGTTTCCTCTCTCTCTCTCTCTCTCTCTCTCTCTCTGTGTCCTAAGCTCCAACAATGGAGTCACCAGAAGAACAGCAAACTCTAATCCACGAAGTAAGAAACAAGAGAGTGATCTCCCAAAAAAAAGGACAACCCACAACAACAAGAATCGCCAGATACCTCAAACCCATCGCAGACAACTCGAACCCACCCGTTCCAATCCCGACCGGTACCCCTCTGTTATTCGAAATCTTCCCCCACGACATCCTAGACTGGCCCACCAAAGTCATTTTCAAAGGCTGGAACTCCCCGCAGAGCAAATGGCAGCAATGGGTCGAGTCCTTGGCTGAGAAACACGGCTCCGTTTGGAACCAGACGGGGATACTCGACGCGATAATGGGGTCCGTTTACGAGGTGCAGTTTAACTCGGACTTGTTGCTGGGTTTGGCCGAGTTCTGGTGCCCCGAGACCAACACCTTTGTTTTCCCGTGGGGCGAAGCAGGTTTGACGCTGGAAGACGTGGCGATTCTTGGCGGGCTTCCGGTGGTCGGGGAGGGGGTAGGGGTTTCCGTGTCGGAGGAATTGGTGGGAATTGTGGAGGAGATGGAGAGACAGAGAGAGAAAATTCTTAAAAGAAGGGCAAAGAAAGCTGCACACTATGAATGGATCAAGCGGTTTATGGAGGAAGAGGGAGGAAGTGAGTTTGAGCATGCAGGGTTTCTGTCCCTCTGGTTATCAAGGTATAACAGTTTAATAAAGCTTCAAAGTCTTGTTTATTCAAAGTGGTGTCTTTCTTTCTTCTCGTTTAGAAAATTTGAAAGGAAAATGATTTTCACACTTTTTTTTCTTTTCTTTTTTTTTCTTTTTTTTTTATGATCAAAAAAAAAAAACACTTTCTTTTTTTAATTATGACGATCCTTTTTCTTTCTTTTTAGTAAAAAATACATTTAAAAAAAAAGGAAAATAAAGGTGTGAAAATCATTTTTCAATTTCAAAACCTAAACAATTTCTTTTCTTCCTTCAATAATGTCTTATGTGAGTCATGTGACAAGGTGCGTTGAATCTTCATCTTATAAATGGAGAAAGTTATGTTACACATAGGACACATAATTTTGGCCTGTTTACGTACTAATTGTTGTTTATGTTTAATAACCGGATGATAAGGCATTGTTTAGGTGGAATGTTTTGACCTCCGTGGGATTCAAGCATACAATCTAGTGGAGGAAAAACACTTATTGTATTCTCATGCATTCTAGGCCAAATCCCTTGCGGCTTGTTTGTTGGCCCTAATGGGAGGGGAGATATAGTAGAAGGGGAATAATTACACAAGGGGTAACAAGTTATATAGGGTTTGTTTGGGTAAGGGCGATATATATGAATAACGGCATTTTCGTAAATAATAATGGCATATCTGTAAATGATAATGGTGAAGTTGTAATTTTGAAGGTGGATATGAAGGGGATATGCGATGGAAAGGGTGAGGGGTGTTCAAATTATGTACGGATGGGGACGGATATAAATATAACCCGGATTTCTTATCCCCATCCATATCCAGCTCACAAACACTGGATATGAAGAGGGAAGAATTGCTTATCCGGCCGGATTTCTTATACCCTCCCATTGAGTCCTAACAAATATGCCCTTGGGGTTAATTTTTTTCTTGATGTAGTTATGGTTGAGAGTGTACCTAATAATTTTATACTCATATAGTATATGTTACCTATTATTTTAAAACAAGATATTTGAGGTTAAATATAAAATTATTTTGAGTAATTAGGAAAATAGTAGTTGAACTGTGAACCATGGACTAGTCTAGGACTACCCCTCATTTGATTAAGCTTTTAAACATTATCTCCCATCTCCTGTTACTTTTCAATATTATTTGAGGTAACTTCACTTTTTATTGTGCAACGTGGGGGCACTCTTTTTAAGATTTACAGATTTGACTTTTGGGTGATATTCGGGTGTCAGCACAAATGATCTTGGGTAGTCGGGTTCAACAGTCATGGTGTCTGGATTAGCTTAAAGGCACCTCCACAATTTTCCTCCCTGGTCTAGTCAAAGGCAGGCTATCAACGCCGGAACTAGAAATTCACAAGGGATTTCTCTCTTGCGGCATGGCCCCAAGAGGTTGCCAATGTTCTTTCTCTCACTTATTTGTCTAGTTGCTTTGTTTCATCTTAATTAGTACAGTACGTGATAGTATTCTTCTTAATCCCATTTACTTGAAATATTAGACATCTAAATTATAGCTATATGTGAATTATTGAACTAATTCCGTATCTAAAACACCAACAGGTTTGTATTTCCTTCTGTTACTGGAGAAGTCATTGGAAGACATGTTTTCCCAATTGCAGCAGCACTGTCTAAAGGAAAACCAGTGGCCATAGCCCCTGCAGTTCTTGGGAATCTTTACAAGGACTTGAGAGAGTTGAAGGAAAAGGCCATGGATTCTGCTACCATTTGTGTTTCAGCACCATTTCAGTTACTTCAGCTTTGGGCGTTTGAGCATTTCCCTCTTATTAGTCCTACCCCTATTTCACTCCATCCTGGGGAGCCTAGAATCGCGCGGTGGAACAAATTAAACTTGGAAATCAACCAACCCCTCGTTCGATCGGCTCTCCAGCTTGCCGAGAATTTTAAATGGCGCCCTTATGCGGCTGATTTGGAGAACTAGCGCCACCCCTCTTATTACAAAGAGACCGAACAACCATTGTGCTATAGTTCAAATTTGAATGTGGAGTTGAGATCTTTCTTCCATTGCTTAAAAGCTTCTGAGCTTGTTTCAGTTGATGGTTGTAAAGAGAAGTATTTGCCAAACCGTGTGGCAATGCAGTTTGGTATGGATCAAGATATTCCTTCTGATGTGTCCAGTTTGAATTTTACCAGCGATAATGTCAGGTTCTTTGTTCCACCGAAGTCGTTTGAGCCTGGTGTTTCGAGGAGATATATGAAGTGGTGGAAAGATATGACGTTGAATCGCGAAGCTGTGATTAAAGATGTGGTGGTGGAAAGGAGAAATGAACTGAGGTCTAAATTTTCAATGTGTTTTAAGGAGGATGGGAATGGAGAGGGTTTTGATGCAAAATTGGACATGAATAAGAAGGGTGAGTCCGATTCTTCTGACATTCTTTCAGAAACCGAGGACCAGATATCTTCTGATTCAAGCGATGACGACTATGTTCCAATCGCAACACATTGCAAGAATGATGGTGAAGGAAGCCCAGCTATGGATTCCAAAGAGTCATCATCTGGTCAGGCGAAAAAGAGTAAGGTCTCAATTGGATCAAACACTCCAAAGAGTTGTGGGAAACTAAAATCATCTCCAGTTTCAACAAAACCGAACTTAAAACAGAACCATGATGCCAAATCTCCTGAAATTCCTTCTGGAAGAAAGGAGCAGATAGCTTGTGACTCAAGTGATGATGATAATGTTCCGATTGCAACACGTTTCAATCTCCATCACGATGTTTCAAAAACTGCCGATAGTTCACATCAAGAGTTCTCATGCAACCAATCCCAGAATGTTGTTTCTTCAACTCCCAAAACTCCTGGTGAAAATAGCAGAAGAAGAAAGTTGCATGCCACACCAGAAGGGATTTCACAAGAGGAAGTGACCAAGAAACCAACCAAGGGTGTTGGAAAGTAGTTGGTTGTTCTGTCAATGAACCAATTGAAATCGATGAACTAGCGGGGGTGGTGAAACGTCAGACAAAGGGCAGAGAAAGGGCTAAAGGTGTAGCGGAAGGGGAAACGAGAAGGAAGGCTGGGGAGTCTCTAGGCAATCCTATCGATCTTGACAATTACATGGATATCGACGCCTGTGGATGTCAGAAAGGTGGATTAGACTTGCAACGGAGGGTTGAGAATCTGGAGACACTACTGGGCGTTAACCCTGATTGAAGACTCACAGGAGAAGGAACTGATGATATCCTTTTTTTTTGGTTCAATTTTTGAAGGCTTCATTGCATATTCTGTTCATTTTGTGCATATTATGTTACTGTGATCCATGTGGGCAATGTATATTCTGTTAAGGCTGTTGTTACTAGCTACTCTTCCCTGGGAATGAATTCAGATATGATTAGCTTTGGTTGGACTGTTAGCTTGTTGGAATACTAAAAACCTGATCTTGTTATGCACAAATCCTCCATATTCTTCTGTTACTCAACCAAGGATTTCATTTACTCCATTACTGGATTTTGCTAATTGGGTTGTCTAATAGTGTACTCTGCAGCTGTGACATCCACATAAGCACACAAGCTCAACTTCAAACCGAGTGGGAGCATGACAACAAGGTTTTCACTCGAGCTCCCAAGTTCAACTCACACTGCCAATGTGAAACCTTTTTTTGTTTTTTTGTTTTTGGAGAAAGAAAACTTTTAGGGCCACTGGAGGTTGCCTCCTACTAACTTCAGGATTTGGAATCACTTGAGGTGTGTATAAACTAGCCGAAAATGCAATTTAAATAGACTACCAAATATGGATTGTGCTTGAAACCTAAATAACCTGTTCTCATCTTTATTTATGAATAAATCTTTCAACAAATTAAAGATAGTTGTAGATAGGCGAAACGGACATGTGTAAATAAATTCAGTAAAAGTGTTGTTTGAGAAGGGGGATTTCAGTCTGAGACTCCTCTTGGATCCACTCATAGTTAGGCTCACTCCATGACCTGGGTCTCACTCCAAGCTTAAAAAACACAAACATCTCCAACATTTCGAACACTCTGTACTCATCCAACACCCCATTCCACACTCCACTCACAATGCAGTAGTTGTTATTATACGGCGGCCGGTGGTGGGCCGCGTGCTGCGACCGGGACACTAGCACCCTGGCGTCTTGCAAAGCCACCACCGGCTGCGGGAGGCGGCTCTTGGTGCCGTGGGCCCAAGCATGGAACTGCTGGCTAAACATAATGCAACCCGAACAAACGGCCACGAACCCGTGTAGAACCGGGTCTTTGAATGCGAGGTCGAAAGGAAGAACGGTGAAGGTTATGACACGTGCGAGCGCGTGGAGGTTGTTGGCGAATTGGCGCCTAGTGATGGCCCAAGGGTACTTGTGGTGGCCTTGAAATGCTTCTATTTGGGATCCGAAAACCGGGGTCGAGGCGTCACCGTAGTTGTCTATGGCCCAGTGGTAGACTCCGGACCCGAGGTCCGCTAGTATGTACCCGACCAATCCGGCTAGAATGGGTTCTAGCCAGTTGTGTGAATCGGCTGCAGCGGTTACACACTTCACTAGAGAAATAGCCACGGTGGTGCACCCGGTTGCCAGCCACGCGCGGTGGGACCATGTTGATCGTAAGGTCGGGTCATCCAGCGTGACACGGTGGTGGTTAGTGGGTGTGGGTGCGGTGAGTCGTGGTGGTGGTGATTCCATGACTAGGTGGTGTTGGGGGTTGTATTTGAGTTTTTTGGTGGTGGTGGTGGTGGTGGTGGAGCAAAGGATTCGGATGGGGAGGCATTGGTGGCGATGGGCGGTGTTTAATAAGGACTTGGGTAGAGGGTGGTAGTGAGGTTGAGATAAGATGGACATTGAAGCAAAGTAATGGCCAAGCTAAGAGCAAGAAACTTGGGCTGATGAAGTACGTTTCTTGCCAGACTAAGAGCAAGAAACAAATGAATTTGCAGTCTCCTAACAAACTTGGGCTGTATACGGAGGTTGTGGATATATAGAGTACATATTAGAGCCTTTTGATGACCATTCACTTATGTGTGAGAGAGATCGAGGGAGGGGCCGGGCAGCCGCATGGGTTAGCGGGTGGGTTTGCTCCTAGCTCAATTACTTAGAGTTCAGTTCTTGGCGTCAAACCGCAAGAAAATAATTTTTTTTTGAATTTTTTTAGTTTCGGCGTGAATGACCTATCTTTGATTGAATCAGGAAGGAAATTAGTTGAGGCGTGGGTAAGTTAGCCTCGACACCCCTGACCATCGAATAAAGAAGAAGAGAGGGGCAATCTTGTGGTGTTAACAAAGGTTGCGTGGGTAAAGTAACGTCGCTAGGGGCTTGGAATGGATGGGTGACAGTGCCACACAATTTGTAAGGCCACGAACAGTGCACCTCGAAAATAGAACATTGATCCTCGGCTGTCAAGTGGCGTATGTGTTCATTTGGCATACACAAGAATATCAAACATGGAGTGAATAAACGGAGCCCAATTTCGCGTATCCAAAAGTATTTTGGATGGTCTGAATTAAAAACAAATTATTATCGGTCAAAGTTTAAAAACATATCTCAACCATTGATCGCCCGAACGGATGACTGTGATTGTGCGGCTCCGTGAATAACTTATGTTTTGTATGTTTTGTGTTTACTTGGCAGGAAAATTCAACAATATATCTTTCATAAGAGTAAAATGCGTCCAAATATACAAAACATTCACGCAAGAATAAAGAATTGAAATCTTGACCGTTAAGGGATAGGAATTCTGGTCAACTGAGCTCCACTCATTAGTTAAAATTTAATTCCTTTGAGACGGTACAATACTGGTCTCACCCATGCTTTCCAATGAAAACAAACTAGAAGATAAAAACGGGGGAGGATCGTTTGTCATAAATCTGTGCCCAAATTACTTTCAGTCTACTGGAAGATTAGCTGAAGTTTGGCCTAACGTAGCTTAACGAATTCGCGAGCTGTCTTAAAATTGAAATAATATTGGATGTTGGTTTGACGTTATGAATTGATCTAAGGTCAAAACTCAAACGATGAATAGAACGTGAATTCATCACCAGGAGGCATCCAGGATGATGAAGCAAAATGGATATGTTCCATTATAGTACATGCCAATATTTTGGTATGTTCCAGGACGATGATGTTGGTTTGTCCGTACTCCTTATTTTGGACTCGACGAAAGAGTCGAGGTTTGAGCCGCCCACCTCGACCCCTCTTTCCCTCAATAGACTATCAACAAATTCAAGGGGGTGTTTCAATCTCAGGGTCGGATCCGGTCCAGTCTCCCCGGACCAGTTTGGTCCAGTTTTTGTATCTCGGCTATCCAAAAGTGTTTTGGACGGTCCAGATTTGTTCGGGGTGTTTTGGATGTTTTTGTTAAAAAATTTAGGGAAAATGAATGCTTAGTACGTGTTTTGATAATTAATACCCGCCAAGGACATGCTGGAAATGTCCCTGGCGGGTACTAGTTATCAAAATACGTCCTTAACCGTCATTTTCCCAAAAATTTATCCGAACAAATTTGGACTGTCCAAAATATTTTTGACGGCTTGGATACAAAAAAACTTGACCAAACTGGTCCGGGGAGACTGGACGGGATTCAATCTCCTTTTGGGTCCACCCATGCATTCTTGGGCTCATTCCAAGACCGAGGTCGCAGCCCAAGCTTTAAAAACACAAACGTCTCCAACGTTTCAAACACTTTGTACGCACTCAAAAGCTCATTCCACACCCCGCTCACAATGCAGTAGTTTTTGTTGTACGGAGGCCGGTGGTGGACGCTTGCTGCGATCGAGACAACAGTAACCCCGCGTCTTGCAACGCCACCACAAGCCGCGGGAGCCGGCTCTTGGTTTCGTGGACCCAATAATGGAAGTGCTGGCTAAACATAACGCAGCCCGAATACAGGGCGACGAATCCGTGTAGAAACGGACCGTTGCAGAAAAGGTCTAATGGAAGGACAGCAAGGGTTATGGCGCGTGCGAATTGGTGGATATTGTTCGCAAATTGGCTCCGAGTTAATGTCCATGGGGATTCATGGTGGTATTGAAATGATTCTATCTGGAAACCGAAAATTGGGGTTGAGGCGCTACCGTAGTTATCGATCGCCCAATGGTAGACTCCCGTAGTGAGATCCGCAAGTAGGTACCCCAACCATCCAGCTATAATGGGTTGGAGCCAGGTGCGCGAAACGATTGCAGCGGTTATGCATTTTACTAGAGAAATAGCAACGGTGATACACCCGCTAGCCACCCAAGCGCGGTGGTACCATGTTGATTGCAGGCTTGGGTCATCGACTGTGACACGGTGGTCATAAGTGGATGTGGGTGGTGGGAGCAGTGGTACTGGTGGGGGTGTTGTGAGCCGCGGCGATGGTTCCATGACTAGTTGGCTTTTGAGTTTGGTGGTGGCTTTTAGTAGAGGATGGTAACTACTCCCTCCGTCCCATTTTCTTTGGACTTTTTCGATATTCGTACCGTTCTTCAAATTTTTATATCTCCCAATTTATAATATTTTCTTTGGAGATTCATATTGGAAGATATAAGCGTTTAAAGAACGGTACGAATATCGAAAAAATTCAAAGAAAATAGGACGGAGGGAGTATCATGGAAGATATAAGCGTTTAAAGAACGGTACGAATATCGAAAAAATTCAAAGAAAATAGGACGGAGGGAGTATCAAGCAAGTGATTTCCAAAATAAGAGAAACTTGGGATCAGGGGAGGAGAGTTCTTGTATGTGAATGGACATGGTGGACTGGACTGCAGATATATATAGTGGTTGCTGCAACAGTAAATTGTAAAAAACATGCATAATTAACAAGAATATTCAGACTACAGGTGGTTTTGGACCAATAAGACAAAATGAAACTCATTGGTCTGTCTCTTTATTAAAAAATCGCATTTTTTATTTTTGCGTTGATAATTTTTTGTGAATTATTGATTCGAATAAAAAAAGTAAAAAACTATGATCAACCTTTTGTCTTTATTCAAAAAAATTCAAAATTTGATCATAATTTTTTACTTCTCCGATTCGTCTCGCCTAAAAGAATCAACAGTGGACAAAAATTTGACGCAAAACTAACAAATAAAAAAAAAGAAAAGAAATAAAGACAAACCAGTTTATTGGTCCAAAACCACCTTAATTAGAAAAAACGAGAGTAAATTTTTTTTTAACAGCAAAGAAGATGATTTTATTAATCAGAGTAAAATTCTAATAATTAAAAGGATAGTAAAATTCTAATAATTAAAACGAAATACATCCCAATTGACACCCAATCAGCTCAGTAATCGCATGCCGCTAACTACGCTAAGAGCAAACCATATTAAACAAATCAAACAAAAGAAAACACTTGGGAATGACACAACCAAAATAGTCCTGACCACCATCCAACTCGCTGCCCCCAAAGCCATCAAGCAACCCAACCACCACCCGATGAGAAACTTCGTGCCACTAAAATCTACAAGAGAAACCTCTGGAAGATTGGGGTCAAATCGCAAATCCAACAAATGCAGAAAAGAAACCGCCCGAGACGTCAAAGGTGAAATAGGAAACTCGGAGACCCAGAATCAGACGCTGCGACTCCACAATGCCGTTAAGCCAAAACCGGATACACTCAACAATGTAACCGGAGGGAGCCATGCTCAGATCATCATTGCCGTCAGGCCCAAAACCGGAAGCACCCAACAGTGCGACTGACGACAATCTAGAAGCTGGTACCGGAGGACGTCTAACAACGAAACGACCGAACCAACCCACCACCACCGCCCAATCTCCCAATCTGCCAACCACCACCACTAATGACCTCTCTCCCTATCATTACGAGAGTAATAACCTAGCCTGAAAAGAAAGCCTTGGAATGACCTCTCTCCCTATCATTACGAGAGTAATAACCTAGCCTGAAAAGAAAGCCTTGGAATGGACAACTACCACATACGGAGTAATTCTTTGACCTTTACAGTAGACTTTTTCAGGAAGATGAACTGTAATTTTTTTTTTTGGTCACATTTTATACAACAGTGGGATTGAGGGAATTAGTAAGTTAGTATGTTAGTTCACTTGAGGTTTAGAGGCTGTCCGTTACCCTGAACCCCACTCACGCCTCTTGCGGGGCTCGAACCCCTGCCTCCATTGAGGGAGGAGGTGAACTTTACCATCTAGGCTAGCACGGCTGTTCAAATGAACTATAATTTAAAGGTGGAACAACGGCCCTTTAAGCTATACATATAGCGTGGATTATTTTTTAGGAGAAAAAAATAAGAGATAGGTTGGAGTTAGTTTTCCCACCAAATTTTGAAGAAATTGAGGCATATAGAGTATAGGTTGCAGATGCCCTTAAGCGGATATAATTTCAACCACGGGTTTAATCGAACCCCAAACGATATGCTCTAATCAAATATTTTAAACAACAAAAGAAGCTTTGTTTTTGTTTGAGATTAATCTATAGTTGAATTTTCTCATTAATCTTGTCCGAGGTTTAAAACCGGACTTCTCAAAGTTTGAGGAGGCTACTATAGGGATGTATATATAATGGTGTTGTAGACTTGTAGTGCAATTCTAGGCTAAGTTCATAAGATCATATATCAAGTACTCAAAACAAAAATAATCCTCCTTATCCATGCCACTTGCTATAAAAAAGGAGTGTTGAACCACTTTGACATGTAAGCCATCGTCCATATTTTGGTCCTGTTATCCCGAAGTTGCCCTTTGTTTTGTTCCTTAGTTGGTTTGTCCTTATTTGGATGTTTGAGGGGGTGATAGAGTAACTTCGTACTATTCCCAGATTCCTATATTGTCCTTATCAGATTTTTCATGTTTTTTGTTTGTGTCCTACGGATGTGTTTGTGTTTTGGGTAGAATGCATTGTATAGTGTGAGCGCAATTATAATCCCTGACAACTCCATGAGAGAGAGAGAGAGAAAGAGACCAATGGAAACAGAGTGCCGAAGAATCGCGCATTTATGATTCAAGATTTCGGGAGGAGGCTCAATTCTTATTCTCCTTGCCAAAAACAAAGTACGAGGATCCACAGATAGATTTTGTTCACACTACATTCAATGCTCCAAACATCAACTACAAGTTTCATGAAGTTGTTATTAGTTGAGAATGGAATGGTAGTCCTCTTCAGTAAATTCTTTAATGCCATCAAATCGTAAGTTGGTGCATGGTTTGAACTTTGAAGCAATGAAGTTGGCTACATCTTGGAATGGAAAGTGAAATCAGCAGTGTTGGGTGAGTTTGGTCCTCCAGATTTTCGACTAACACCGTGGTGCACGGCCGGCAAAGGCGTAATAAGAACACAAATTTGCCGAGCAAAAAAGAACACAAATTTGAATCCACTGCTACATGTCAAACATTTGCTGGGTCATACAAATGGACAATGCTACTCACACAACAATTTAGACACAACAACTTACACAATCTCTCACATATATGTGGGGCCCACACATATTAGTATGTGTGGAGCCCACATGTGTGTGAAAGGTTGTGTAAGTTGTTGTATTTAGATTGTTGTGTGAGTAGCATTTTTGCATACGGATGTCGCTCTTGTTTGGGAAAATTTCAAAATACCCCCCAATCTTTACACCAAAATTCAATTAGACTCTCAACCTTTTAAAAACTTCAATTTTACTCCTAATGTTATCTTCTGTTAATCAAAACGCCCCCTTTCGTCCGAATGACTAAAGAATTTCGTTAAAAGCTCCGTTAAATAGTGTCCCGATCGAATACGATGATCCGAGCCGCTCAATGTGTTCAAAATGTGATTTTAAGGGTAGATTTCAAGGGTACTCGCAAGAAATCAATAAAAAAATGACCGGGAAGGATTTCATCTAAATAGTTTTTTATTGAACTATTCAATAAAAAAACTGTTCAGATGAAGCCCTTCCCGATCATTTTTTTTGTTGATTTCTTAAGGATACCCTTAAAATTACGTTTTAATCATATTGACCGGCTCGGATCATCGAAATTCGATTGGGAAAGGGGAGGTGCGGATCGATCCGGATTTTGTTCAAGTCTGAACGTCCAGATTTTGCTTCGGTATGCACCTCCCCTTTTCCGATCGAATTTTGACGATCCGAGCCGCTCAATGTGATTAGAACGTGATTTTAAGGGTACCCGCGAGAAATCAACAAAAAAAATGATTGGGTTCAACAAAAAACTGTTCAGATGAAGCCCTTTCCGGTCATTTTTTTTGTTGATTTCTTATAGGGTACCCTTAAAATCACGTTTTGAACACATTGAGCAGTTCGGATCATCGAAATTCGATCGGGACGCTATTTAACGGAGCTTTTAACGAAATCCGTTAGTCATTCGGATGGAAGGGGGTGTTTTGATTAACGGAAGATAACGTTGGGAGTAAAATTGAAGTTTTTAAAAGGTTGGGAGTCTAATTGAATTTTGGTGTAAAGGTTGTGGGGTATTTTGAAATTTTCCCCTCTTGTTTTTAGAGTAGTTGAGATAGGTTGGAGTAGGTTTTTCCACCAAATTTTGAAGAAATTGAGAGGTATTAGAGTATGGGTTGCAGATGTCCTTAGCGGATGTAATTTCAACCACGGGTTCAATCGAACCCCAGGGTGCACTAGAAGGCGTGTAGTGCGTATCACAGCCGCTGGTGAGTATTTTTAATGGTCCGAATTCAAATATAAGTCTTGCATGTCTGTATGTTTTTATATAATTTTGCAGATTTCAGTCCTGGATACTTTAATATTAAGTTGAATCATGGTGAAATATAAGTTAGGTATATCATTAGAGTATTATGATGATAGTACTGTGAGCTACATTGATTACTGTGATAATGATAGAATATATAGAACTGAGTTGCAATTAATGTCTGAGGAAGTTGGGTATGTGCATGGAAAATGGGTTTTTAAGAAGATCCAAATTGGAATTTCAAAAAAGAAGAAGATCCAAACTGATGATGATGTCACAACCATGGTTCAAAGCCTTAGAAATGATTTGGTGGAAGTGTATATAACTGAGAGTAATTTGACAGGTCCCACTAGAGTCGGCCCTGAGCTAAAGCAAGCCACTTTAGGCCTTCAAAAAATTCTAAATTGTAAGGGTCCCTCCTACTTTTTTTTATCCCTTCTTATAGTCCAACAAAATACGCCCTATTTTTAATTTTCGCTTTAAGCCTCCGAAAAATCAGGGGCGACTTTGGGTCCTACTAGTGTTGAACACATTGCCAATGTGTAGGTGGAAGATGGACTACTAAATATTGATATCACTAATTCGGAATGGAATTGTGGACCATTTTCATAGGACAACTATAAATGGAAAATGATATTGGCACTTCAAAAATTGATGCAGACACTCCAAAATCAGTGTAATTCCAAAGCCACTATAAATTTGTGAATTTGATAACTCACATATCTTCTTTCAGTAGACCATACCCACCATTGAACCACCTCCCACCAATGAACCACCTCCCACCACTAGAAGAAGACATGCTAGAAGAAGACCTGTTTATCATGATTTAGAATCTAATCCTGATGTTTTCATAGACATTGATTATGACTTGAGTGAAGATGATGATGCCTTGTTTGATGTCAATGTGGATAAAGACATAGAGTGGTGTGGTGTGAGGCAGAAAAAAAAAAGGTACTTGGAGCTGATATCCCCCATAATTGTTTGTCTGAAACAGAGTCTGAGGAGGGGGATTCCTCTGATGGTTTCATGAGTTTTGACTCATCTTCTGATGAAAATAGGGAGGATAAGCCAAAGTTCAGGAAATATACGGTGTGTTAAGTTTCCGTCCCAAAATTCGGTGCTATATTATCACCCAAAGTATTATATAAAAACACTATTGTGATTAAAAAAGAGTGAGAATGAAAACATAAATGTTCAAACTGATTAGGATGGAAAAATAAGTTGGTTAGGGTCTGAAGACAAATATTATGCGGAACAGGGGCTAAATATTTTTCCTAATCTCTGTTCAGATGGGTCGGAAACGAATGTTTGTGGCGAGGTATAACCTTAGTCACATAATTCTTCAATAACATTTTATTTTTATTTTTAATTATTGCTTTACATTTATGCTCTCAATTCTCGCTTTTATGAATTTCAATAATGTAAGATGTTGTCGAAATATGGTTTTACACTTGCGCTCATGTTGTCGAAATACGGCTCCACCGTAAAAAAGTTTTTCCCATGTTGTAATAGTAGGGCCACTGATGTTTTTCTTGATGGATGTAACCACATGGAAGAACTGTTCAAACGTAGCTAAACAGAGTCATGTACAAACCGTATATCAGAGATTATTGATTGCAATCCAGATCTTAGAAATGCTTCAAATTAGACACAATAAAAACACTCATACACAAAAATTGAAAGTACAAATTGTAAAAAAAAGTGGAGTGCAGAATCATTTCCCTTATTAATAATCATTTGCTAATTGATAGTACACGTTAGCTCGCAAGACATGCAGTGAGAGTGAGCTTGAACTTTGATCCTGACGCTGATGAAAACTTTAGTTCTTGACGGACATGTGCAGTAACATAGCTGAATGTTTATTTTTATAATGAAAAAAAACATTTAGTTTCCATGTCTTATAATCCAAACAAATGTTACTGTTACCAATAATTTAATTATCGAAAGCAAAAAAATCGCACAAGAATTTTGATAATAAAAAAAAGAAAATGAAGAAGCAATGGAAAAGGAGTGATTTGGCTTAATAATTTTTTATAAAGTATTTTTTTCTTTTTTTTTTTAAAAAATCTTTGCTTCTGTTTGTTTTGCCTCAATTCTTTGTTGTTTATTAGTATCTTGATGAGTATTCTATAAAATGTAAAAAAAATACTATTGAAATATATAGATTAATTCATTAAGGACAAAAACAAGGAAAGCGTTAAGAAACATAAAAACAAAAACGTGGAAATGTTTATGAAACACAAATCAAGGGCTGTGAATTTGAGCCCTTGATTTGTGTCATGGACATTTTTATGTTCCGTTTTCATGGAGTGTATCAAGCCCCCAAAAATAAACCAAAACAGTTAGATATTTTGGATTATTGTTGTCTTTTCTAAACTTTTTTCACTTTTGGTTCCTATTTTCTGAATTTTTAAATTTCTCTCAAATAAATAATCTACAAAAATTTAACACAAAAGTAAGTACAGTATTTTTAAATAAAAACAAAAAAATAATTTAAACTCTTCCGTGAAAATCCAAATTCCAGATTACGAATTCTTCAGCTGATGGAATATTCCAAAACAAAGTCCAAAGCTCGTACCACTGCCGGGCCACCGGAGGAGAGAGAACAACCCCCCTCTCTCTCTCTCTCTCTGTAGAACCCCTCTCTCTCTCTCATCACCATCACTTCCCTCCACCACCATGCCACCTCCTCTCCGCTCTCTCCTCCTCTTCACCCTCCTCACAGTACCACTTCTACTACCCACCTCACGTGTACACGCACACGGTCTGAAACTGCCGTTTCGTCCGAAAGACGTACTACCCTTTTTGCCTCGACCGATCTCGTGGCCTATCCTCAGCTCTCTCCGCAGCCCCGTCGACATCTTGCCAAGCTTCGTCGGCGCCGTCTCGTCCCCGAACGGCAGCTTGGAGTGGAAAGGGGCTTGCTTTTACAAGAACAGGGCTTGGATGGAGTTTCACAACAAAAGCGGGAGTGAGTTTGGTGGAGGCACTCTTCATATCAAGGTCCTTTAATTAGTTTTTTCTGTTTTTTTTTTTTTGGGGGGGTGTGGGGGTTGTTTTGTTTGGTGATTAGTGATGGTTTAGTGTTGATTTTTGTTGATATTTGAGGATTGCGTGCTAGGGCTTTCCAATTTTGCTGATGTTGCTGCTTGGCTTGAAGTTTATGCTATGTCTATACTAGTGTTGTTAGTCGATACAAGTATTTTAGGCTTTTAGGCTCTGATACCATGTTAGAACAAAAATTGCCAAGAAACTAGCTATCATTCGTCTATCAAAACATAACCCTAGCATACTTTTATGTTTAAAGGATTCGGTACTAGGGTTTTTGAAGTTTGGTGATGTTTCTGCTTGGCTTGAAGTTTATGCTACATCAATACAAATGTTGTAGTCATTACAAGTATTATAGGCTCTGATACCTAGTGGCGTAGGCAGGAATATGTATTAGTGGGGGCACTATGAAACAAGAGTTCCGAGAACAACCTGCACGCCCACAAGTTGATGATGATTGTTGACGATACGGTGGTGGCTTGTGTCTTATGGCGTTAGAAACAAATGAGAAGTTTAGGGCTTCTGTGGAGTGTTATTTTGTTAACTCACCTAAAAAATGGCCCCAGTGGTCTTAGCTTAGCTCCACCCACCTAAAAAATGGCAGTGGGGGGCACGTGCCCCATTGATCTTGGCTCAGCTCAGCCACTGCTGATACCATGTTTGAACAAAAACTGCCAAGAAACTAGCTGTCATTCGTCTATCAAAATGTAGCCCTAGCATACTTTTATGTTTGTACGAAACTTGGTGACCAAGAAACCCCATTGAAGTAAAATGCAAAATGCATAACGAGAAAACCTAGACCGACTAGAAAACAAAACATGAATATTAACCTAGTCTAAACAGGAAACGTAATAATGAAACCTACAACATATGGTAATACGATGTTATCTGAATATTATGCTAACGACAATGATGGGTTAAAAAAGTAACTTGTTTGTTTTGAGATAGAGAATACTTATAGTGATAAACTGATTTGAACAATTTGTTAGAAGATTGGGTAGTTCATCCACAGCTGAATCGACGACCTACTTGTTAGTTGTAACGTTGTGTGTAAAGGAAGAAGAATTGTCTGTCTTTGAAAAGAAACAACTTTGCTGACAAGTACATATTTGGTTCTTCCTTTTTTAGTTGTTTGAGCATTTGGTTTTTTGTTTTTCCCAATTCAAGAGTAAATGGGGTTGGAGTTAGATTGAAAGGATGTTGGTATTATTGCATTTTACTGGGTGAACTGTTCAATCCATAACAGGTTAGCTTTGATTGTAACATTCGCCTTCTCCCTCTTCTAAGAGCCATGAGGGTTTTCTAAGTGCATTGCAATTTGTGATATAGATTCTCCACTACTACTATCAATTTTATGCTTAATTAATTGCACTATTATTCCAATTAATTGTATCTCTTCTTCTTTAGGTTAGCAATGCCCATAGTTGGACATGTATGGATCTTTATGTCTTTGCAACTCCATACCGTGTGACATGGGACTACTATTTTTTAACACGTGAACATACCCTCGAGTTCAAGGAGTGGGAAGGAAAAGCCGAGTACGAATATGTGAGTTGCTACTACTTTCCGCTATTCAGAATATTGCTGCCTCTGCTTCTCTTGAAGCATCCATTTCTTTATACATGATATCGTCACATTCCTATGTGAACAGGTTAAACATAATGGCATTTCTATTTTTCTCATGGAAGCGGGAATGCTGGGAACCCTTCGAGCTCTCTGGGATGTTTTCCCCTTATTCACAAATACAGGATGGGGTGAGAACTCAAATCTTGCATTTCTCCAAAATCACATGGGGGCCTCCTTTGTAGAAAGACCTCAGCCGTGGTTTACAAATGTTAGCGTTGATGATATTCACTCTGGAGATTTCCTTGCAATATCCAAAATCCGGGGCCGATGGGGCGGTTTTGAGACTCTAGAGAAGTGGGTCACTGGAGCTTATGCTGGTCATACTGCTGTTTGCTTAAAGGATTCTGAAGGAAAACTATGGGTTGCAGAATCTGGACATGAAAATGAGGAGGTAATGCCCAACAGATGCCTTGATTCAATCTCTTTTGTAACCTGATACTTAAGCTCCCATCAGAAGTTAATTTCCAAAATTTACGATTGCAAAAAAGTAAAGAATTCGTTCCAAATATGAAGAATTGCAGATTGATGACAGAGGGATGAGAAATGTAATTTGGAGTTGGCTTTTTTCTTATTCAGTAATTTCTTCTCACTTGGTTGTTATTTTCTTGATTGAGCTGTTCACTCTCATCGCGTCCATGACTTTCTTAAACCTTTTCCTTTCAATAATGTCCTCGCTCCAACATGATCTTTATTGACCCTGTCCATTTACTAGGTATGTTACTTGTGGTTTGTAGTGGCTACACTTGTGGTATAAGCTTATACAAAATACTCTGAAAGTATTTTGCTCCCTATTTGTTACATTGTAGACATTCTATTTCTTTAGATGAGCGTATTGTGTAGTGTTATTTTGAAGTTTTCGTACATCATTTGGGTTCGTGTATTACTGTAACCAAAGGATTGTAGATTCCATATTGGTGCCACTTCAAAGGAAGTATGGCTTGGAGCTAATGTAAAACTGTTGTTTCTCATGATTTTAGGGCCAAGATGTTATTGCCGTTTTGCCGTGGGATGAATGGTGGAACTTCGAGCTTACCACAGATGATTCCAACCCACATATTGCATTGCTTCCTTTACATCCTGATGTCCGGGCCAAGTTTAATGAGACTGCCGCCTGGGAGTATGCACTAAGCATGTCGGACAAGCCTTATGGTTATCATAACATGATATTCAGCTGGATAGACACTATTGACGGGAACTTTCCACCACCTTTGGATGCTCATGTGGTACTGCATTTTTATGGCCGTTCATATTTTGGATGCTGTACTTTTTGCTACTCCCTCCGTCCCAATTTAAGTGTCCACTACAATTCTGCGAGCCATTTTCAATTGCTTATATCTCTCAATGTATATTGCTTAAAATATGTAATATGGATTTTGTTTAATAGATCTCAATTATTTCTTTAAGACAATGATTTTAAAAACATAAAGCATAATATATGTTGAGAACTTGAGAGATACAAGCCATTGAAAATGGCATGCATAACCGTAGTGGACACTTAAATTGGGATGGAGGGAGTAATATTTTGTATGATATTGATTTGTACATTTCTGTTAGCCATTAATCTGATTCTATTCTATGCTTTCGGAGTTCGATGTTTTCATGGCTTACTTTCCGGTTATTAGAGTTTGATGTTATTGTCTATTGTTCGTCTTGAAATTCATTCTTGTAGTTGAGTTTGTGATGTTAATGAAATAAACAACTTTTCACATCTAACAATTACCGCCGCATGCCCGAAGGCATGTAAAGTGTTGAGAAAGGCGAAGCATGGAGTACCACACTACCACTTAATGATGCTAACAACACCTTGCACCACCCCAAAATAGGGTGCAATGGAGAAAAAACCAAGAAAATTTGCTTGCATCCTTCTGTCACTTATTTCTGCTGTCTACTCTACCTTAATAAATTGTCTTTTCGTTTACTTTTAATTTTCAAACCTGTTGTGGCACAGGTTGCTTCTGTTATGACCGTTTGGAGCCACCTACAACCTGATTATGCTGCTAATATGTGGAATGAAGCCTTGAACAAGCGACTTGGGACTCAGGTACTGTAGCGAATTTTCTTTGTTTTGTTGCCCGTTGTACCTTTCCACTTGTATTGATGAACGGTGTATCAACCATCTATACCTAGGGTCGTTTATCAGTGACCAAGACAGAAAATAACTGTACGATTGCACTTCTTGGGTTTAGATAGGCAGGTGTTGATCTGGTTGACTTCACGCACGATAACTATAATTGTAACTGAAGTCCATGCAGTACTAACAAGGAATAGATTGCTGTCTTCATTTTAAGTACTTATGCAACTTATATGTTCTATGTAGGACCTCGCCCTTCCTGAAATTCTTGTGGAAACTGAAAAACGTGGGTTATCTTTTGATGAACTGTTGATGATCCCAGAGCAGGATGATTGGATATACAGTGATGGGAAGTCAACGTCATGTGTTGCTTTAATTCTTGAAATGTACAAGGAAGCTGGATTGTTCGATCCAATTGCCAGCTCCATCCAAGTTACCGAGTTCACGGTAAGTTAGTTATGAATGTAATGAATATTCTGACTTACTTGATCTGACTTATAGTTTCCTCGTTCGTCTCCTTATAGCTTCCTTGTTCGTCTCCTAAGTATAAGATAGAGATATATTTATTTATTTCTAATTTATTTATATATGATATTTTCATTTATTTATATACGATAGGTCTCGAGAATATTGTAATGAATATTCTGACTTACTTGATCTGACTTATAGCTTACTTGTTCGTAGACAAAGCGGATTTGGAATTCTCTTTCATGCCAAAGGCATAACCTGTATCCATGCGCTTCATATTCGCCCGGAGTTCGCTCCTAGAAATATATCCATCCTTGCCCCCTCACGTCAATCCCATGAGCCTCTTAACCATTCTAATTCAATCCCGGCGGGGGGGAGGGCAATCAAAATAGAAAAACTCACATTTGGGGTCAGGGATAATCAGGATCAAATTGATGCCTTCCACCACGTCAAGGTGACACTCTACCGCTGAGTTATATCCCTATCCCTTCTTTGCCTCCATCGAGAAATAGAACTGATGAATTCTAAAATTGGATTCAACTTTCCCTTCTTTCCCTATCCCTATCCCTATCCCTATCCCTTCTCTACCGCTGATGAACTTTGAACCGAGCCTTCTCTTTGCACTATTTTATTTATATTAAATATAATGGGGCAAATTGGATTCAATTGTTATGCTTATGTATGGCCAACAGTAGTTTCAACTTTCCATTGCGCCATTAGGTACAGCATAGAAGATAATGACCTTTGATTGGAAATGGATTAAGTGTAAATCCACTACACGGGTAGTTTTAAAATTTGTCTATTTCCATGAGGAAGCTGTTCTATGAATTGGATGATCTCCGACTGCACCCTTGCAATTTGAACCAAGTTTAAATTGAATTGTTATGGATGTTCTTCACCAAAAATTGTTATCACGTGCAGAACACTGCTTTTGACTCATTGGTACCCAGAAGATTAAAAAATATTAGTGTATTCTACCATTATAAAAATAATAATATTTTGAACTGTTATGGCTAAATCTGGATGTTACATCAAGTGTTGACCGGGTTGTAAAAACGAGTGAAGTAATTTACAGATAGAAGCTTTGATAATATATCTGGACCTGACTGCAGATTAAAGATGCTTACACCCTCAATTTTTTCGAAACCAATTCAAGCCGCCTGCCAAAGTGGTGCAACGATGGGGACACTATGAAGCTCCCTTTCTGCCAAATTAAAGGGAGGTATCAAATGGAACTACCTGGATACAATTCGGTGGATCCGTACCCGCATATGAATGAACGATGCCCGTCTCTGCCACCAAATTACCACAGGCCAAAGGATTGTTGACAGCCATTCTGATTTGGTTCTTGTGTTTTGAAGTTGTCATACCAATGTTTGGTCTCAATACCAGGTTGCTCTATCATGTATATGTCAATGTACATCGTGTCTGATCGATGAAGTACGAAACCTGTCAAAAATGATCATTCAATGTAGGTCGATGTTGTTTGTAATTTTGACTAGGCTTGGAGATGAATGTCAATATCAGTGCTGTAAATAGTCATTCAAATGAGTTGGATTTCAGAAAACACTGTTCCTCATTCTTATACCATTGAAACCATGCCTGTATGATGAAACGATCTTTAATGGTATCAGCCTGTGAAATCAATGTTTCTTGCCTTGCTGTTGTGACTCTTGTTCTTTTTTGATATCTGTGACTCTTCTTCTTGAATGCATTCGTTAACAGCAAAGAAAAAGAGAGAAAAATCTCTATGAATTTTCATAGCAAAATCTCTATTATTTTTGTGAATAGGAAAAAATGAATCTTCATTTTTTTGATCGTCCAGCTAGTTGACTCAGAGAGCGTCTCCAAGTCTTCTTCAGCCTTGGGCTAGCCCCAAGAGGCATCTCCAAGAAGATGCAAAACTTATTTGTTTCGTCCTTTTTCATACCCAACCCCACTCACCACTGATTTATGGAAGTTGACTTTTAACCCAAACATGATTTCAAAATTTCCGATTTTTTTTTCCCTCGGCAAAAGAAAAGAGTTTATTTATCTTTGAAATAATAGTACAAAGACTAAATGGGACAAAGGCACGATGCCATCACAACGGGACACACGCATACCAACGAGGTTGGCACTCACGTACACACCCGACAATTAGCCACTTCAACTTCATTATCCACACAAAACACCACTGCATCACCAGCGAATTGAAGATGGGTAACAACCTCACTTGACTGGCCCAAGGTAATACCCCAAATCAAACCCTCCTCCTTGGCTCTATTGAATTGCACAGTAAGGCCTTAAGCTAAAACAAGAAAGGTGGACCTCCCCCCAATCAACTTAGGGAGCACCAGATTCAATCTTCTAGCAAGAACCCACCAAGCTAATAGGTCTGTAATCACTGAGGCTAGCAGGATTTTCCTTTGGAATCAATGACATAACTGTTAGACCCTTGGCGAGAAATTTTGGGGTGCCGGGTGGGTATATCCCACGTGGTACCCGCTCGGCACATTCGGGCTGTCCAATACACTTTTGGATGACTTGGATTGAAACCCTCTCTCTCCTCTCACCCTAACACTTTCTCTTTCCTTTTTCTCTCTCCAAATCCGAGCCGTCAAAAAACGCAATGAATGGCTCGGATGCACCGAGCGGACACCCCGTGGTACCCGCCCGGCACCGAAATTTTTTCCACCCTTGGACAACTTACAATTGGAGAGAACTTCCCTGAAAAGCTGCATTATATCTATCCTCTTTCATGAATGGCAACATTGCTTAATGCAAAAGAGGTTAAACCGATCGATCAGGCCCAGGTGCCTTATTACCATCACAAGTTCTAATAGCTTCCCAAACCACTCCTTCAGAGAATGTATCCAACTGCATCCAGAGGGCTAATCTCAGCTTTTTAAGTCCAACTCTTCAATTAGTTTCTACACAGCTTCAATTTGATTAACCTCAACGGGTTTGGCTAAGTGGGTATGAGAAAGCTAATAAGTACTCGTCCTCCATGAGATTGCATGTTTGAATTTCACAAAGGCTAAACATTTCAAACCTTGGGGCACTAGAGGGTTTGTCCGGTAGTTAACTCCAGACTCCAAAATTAGTCGAGCCGGGCGCAAGTTGGCCCGAGCACCCGGTTATACAAAGAAAAGCTTCAATTTAATTAGTCTCGCATCCAAAATCAGATTTACTCCCACTGCTTCAAGTGAGCTTTCAATCCCTTAAATTTCTTCAGTAACTTCTTTCCTGTCCACCCATCAATGATAAGATCTTCCCAAACCTCTTATGAGCCTCCTCCAAGAACATAGCATTCAGGGTCCAGGAATTAAAACAACTTATTAGAAGGTTTTGGACCGCAGTCCCTCTCATCTTCCCTCAACAGTATATATAGGACAATGTTCAGACAAATTCCTGGGCAAAACCCATTGTTTCAAATTGAATTTTACCAACCATTCAGGATGTAGCAGAAACCTATCCAATCTACTCCACTTGTAATTTTTTTTCCTTCTATAATTCAGGTGTCCAGGCCAGCTTGCGCGCACGATCTACCAGGTAGCTAGTAATCTCCTACCAAAAAAGAGGAATATTAAGGCTATGTTTGGTAACACTGTCACTTTTTTGTTTTCTGTTTTCTATTTGCTGAAATCAGTTTTTACTTTTCCTAAAAAAAAGTGAAAGCGGAAAACATGTTTGTCCAAAAAAAAAAAAACAGTTTTTACTTTTTCTAAAATGGTATCTTTTACAAATTTCTCCACTAGTTCCCAAACGAGAGAGAGAGAGAGAGAGAGAGAGAGAGAGAGAGAGAGAGAGAGAGAGAGAGAGAGAGAGAGAGAGAGAGAGAGAGAGAGAGAGAGAGAGAGAGAGAGAGAGAGAGAGAGTCATCCTAGCCTTTGCAATCACGTTAGAAATAAATTCCATACTTGATATTATGAAAGAAAGGGCCGGGTAGATAGACCACGCAGAGCCGGCTTAGAGGGGAAGCCGAAGAAGCTGTCGCTTCCGGCCCCTAACTTTTTAGCCCAAAGGGGCCAGGGCTCCAAAAAATACAGATTTTTAGTTTTAAATAATAAGAAGTTTCAATTGCCTTGCTTTGAGTAACATCTTCTTGAACAACAATCAACTATTCTCAACGCTATGATTCTTGAACAGCTACGATTCTCAACGCTATTCTAGAATGTCATGGGAATCAAACACAAGTATTTGAGAACATTCCCGTCATTTTAACAACGTAAAAGATTACTATTACGAGATATAGGAGTACAACTGAGCAGAGCTTTACTCACAGCAATTCTTGGCCCAAGGTTCATATTTGAAAATATCATATTCAACCATAAATCCAAATTATGTAACAAAAGGGAAAATGATGGTTCTATTGTATCCCGGTGGAGAGAGAGAGAGAGAGAGAAGAAGAAGAAGAGGAAATAAAAAAAGACCATCAAGGAATTGTAGCGGATCCTTTTTGGCAACCTATTTTTTGCTTTTGAAAATAGTGAAAGTTGAGTTTTGTTACTTCCTCAAATTTTGAAAATACTGAAAGTAATTTCCAGAATTTGAAAGTGGAAGTAGGCACCAAACAAACTTTCAAAGTTAACTTTTGAAAATTCTGAAAATGAAAACAGAAAACAGAAAATAGAATGGCTACCAAACATGACCTAAACAACTTCCAGACTTCCAACAAGGTCTCTGAAATCGCTCAACCCTCTATCCCTACAGCCTTGTCTCTCCTCAATACATTTAACTTCGTTAAAATCACACCCAGACACCAAGGCGAAGAAAAAGAAGCTCTCAAATTGATAAGGAAACATATTTTCCTGAGGTGGAATACAAAATATAAAATGACGCCAAGCCCTCACACGTGTCACCTTATTTTACGAGTGTTTTGATATTGATATGAATAAATTACGTGCTCGCTGACTGTTTCCAAATTGTGTCATTTTTCCTTGCATACGGCTTCTTTTTACTATTTCTCAATCAATACTGGGACAGTAGTAATAGAAATTTGAGAGAGAGAGAGAGAGAGAGGACATCCCAATGGTATTAGCAAAACATGGATGGACTTAATTATGTCTCCATTTACATTTGGATGCAAGGTATTATGGTAAACCAAACATGTGTCGATAGCACTTGCACATGGAAAACATAACAAGTTAACACAATATATGATAGCAGAGAGCTATTAGTAGAAGTTGTGATTAGAGATTCTCTCTAATATTCATCCTTGGAAAAATGGAACTGCAGCAAGTGCTGCAGCTGCTGCTGCAATTGCAGCATCTTCAGCTGCAGTAACTTCAGGTTGAGCTCCAACTCCAATGCAAACAAGAGCCCCAAAAAGCACAAGAAGAAGAAATTCAGAAGTCAAGTGGAATTGACTTGATAAACAATGCAAACGAAGTACAAGTGGAATTTTTTTGCATAGGATATGTAGCTTTTGGCTTTGAACCTTCCCTTGTGAAAGACTTATCGAATTTACTTGCTAACCAGTGGATGCGATACCTTGAACTGTTCGACGTTTTGTGTAAAGTGTAAACCAAGACAATAGATTTCACATAAAATCTTTTTGAACATAGTTCGTTCGTATGATTGTGCCCATTTTGGCCCTGGAACACCGACTGGTTTCAGAGAGTGCTTTAGAGAATTCAGCCTTAGAAAATTCTCACAGAAGCGGCCCACTTCACACTCACATAGGTGATATCTTATTAAAAGTATCTTGTTATACCCCACTTGGATTTACCAAGCTATAAGAAAAATCATTAAAAGTTTAAACTTAACCTTAATCGCTGCAAGCATCACTGTTTCACCATAGGAATGAGTTGGAGAGATATCTCCTCAGTGATACTCGTAAGTCTCATACAACTCGGTTGTCCCATTGAACCTAGATCTTGGGATTTGTCACCGCTATGGTGCTCATGGTTTCTATAAACGTCTATCTCCCAGCACTACTTGATTGAACTCCCCACAAAAGCAGCACTACAATCAATGGGTCTGTTGAACCTCCTTGTGTTTTGTACTCTCTCAAATGTAGGCCAAAAGTAATTTATCTTTAGCTTATCTTAGTTTGTAATGACTTGGATGCCCTCAACCTTAAATCTCCCTCTAATTTAGAATTTGGATTAGGTTTTTTAGTTGTTTGTTTGTTTGCAGAAGATCAAGTAATGGTGCCCATACCTATATGGAAGTGCAATTCGATGCGGCCAAGAACAATTCGAAGCGGTCAAGTGCAATTCGATGCGGCCAAGAATTATTCTTCGCGGCCAAAAGTAATTCTTTGCTGCTAAGAATTACTTTGCGGTCAAGAGTAATTCTTTTCAGCCAGAATTACCCAAGAGTAATTCTTTGCGGCCAAGAGTAATTCTTTGTGGCCAAAAGTAATTCTTCGCGGCCAAGAGGCATGTAAGACACAAGAGTATTGTGCATAGTAATCACACTTTCAAAACTTTGCGGAGAAGGCTTACTGGAACGGGACCGGAAAAAAAGGGATAAAAGTGATAACCATGTTCCTCAAACTTGGATTGTGCGATTGACTTGACAAAAGATGAAGCAAGGTGTGTAAGCTGGCTCCCTGTAAGTTGGTGGTGAGATTGGGCCCTCTGTCAAATCCATTTATCTATCTCTATATACATACTGTAGTAAGAAAATACGTTGTTGAGATATCTTTCATTTCAGTTTTTTTTTCCTTTCAATTCCCATGCATATATAGCACGCGTTCATGCTAGTTTAGTGTTTTTAGAAATCATTCTTCTCTAGCAATTGTTTTCTTTGGTAATATCTGCTTCAATGACCGAAGCTGAGACCATATGTAGTTGTAGAACCACTACAGGATTACTGGACAGCAACCAATGCATGTGGTGGTTGGTCGACCAATTGAAGTTACGAAAAATCCACAACCCACCATGGAAGAGGTATTCAAGCTAATTACACCCTCGTATATGTAAATTGCCTTTCATAGTGATTATTTGTCCGAGTTGATGACTTCAGATCGACGCATTTCTATGGGCGATTCCAATGTGGGAGAGGTGTTTAGCTCCCTGTTTGAAGGGAAATGTCAAAACTGAACACCCCTTCCTCTCCAAGTAGGAATGTCAACATGATGTGTGCCTTACTTTGCCTACAGAAATATATATGGCAAATCATCCACCAAAATCTTACTTTAACAGCTAAAACCAATTCTCTTTACTCGAAGTTCTGTATTTGTCTCTGTTTTTTTTGGTAATTCCTTTCTGTTTTTTTATATATATTCAATATGGGACTAATGGTGGTGAAGGGATATGTTATATGGGTTGTTTATTTGCCTCCTGATCTCCTTTGGAAGGTGAATGAAGTGCATAGTCAGTTTGTCGAAGCGCTTCGAGAACTTTTTGAGAGGCACAAAGCAAGGGTGGGCTATGCTGATCTTAATTTGAGAGTTCTTTGATCAGTGCTTTGATTTCGCCGCCTCCTCCCTCTTCCCCGTATCTTCTTTGTTGTCCATGCCATCTGTTGTATCTTCTTTGTTGTCCATCTATTGTATCATAGACACATTCCCCTGATTTATTTGCTTCATCGTTTAGCTAGCTTGTTTCTTTTCCTTCCTATTTTGTTAGGGGAATAAAATTATTAGGAGAGTTTTACTTCGGGGGAGGATGATCTTTCAAAGGGGTCTGATCGATAAACTACTTACCTCGTGATTGATCTCTTGGTCAACCGACATGTACGCATAACATAGAATGTGTAAAATTTGCAGCCTAGCATTTGGCATCCAGACGTAACAAGTGAATCTAATCGCAATCAACTAATCAAATCAAACATCATATATACCTTCGCTGGCATAGTTGTAACAAGTTGGCACTGACATCCATGCTCTTGTGTTCAAAGTTTTTGTTTTGGACCAATTAAAATATGGAATTTTGTCAAACTTTCATTGAGTGTCTTGCAGTGGTGGAACTAGGAACTCCACTCGGGAGAGGCCGAACGAAGATGAATTTTTTTTTTGAAAAAAATGAAATTCAGATTGATTAAGTATATTTAAATAGAGTGTAAAATTTAATTAAGTATGCAAAAAAAGGCATAAGATGTGTTTTGTGTTTTTTTTTTTCCAAAATGAAAAATTTGAAATGACCTATGAGATTGTTATTCCATTTTACATGTGGCAAATTGAGTGACAGCCAAATGATGAACACATTATGCTCCTTACACTAGGTGAGGGTTCAAACACCACTAACTTCATCCCCTTTCTCCTAAATTAGTACTGATTTATTTTGTTTTTTTTAAAAAAACTTCACATGCAAACCTCAAAAAAAAAAAAAAAGAACGCTCGAGGGGCCTTGGCCACCTGCTGCCCCTTAATGGCTCCGCCATTGGTGTCTTGGTAGTGGGCGGCGTGATCGATCTCTCCAATTCTCTCATTGGACCACATACCGAGTTATAAAGCAAATGACATTGACACCCAAATGCGAGGTTAAGCTGAGGAAAGTTTAATTTCTGACACTCAAAAAATAAATAAAAATTACTAATAGCACTGAGTGTCAGAAAATTTGAACCCCTGCTTCCATTGATCTCGTATACCCTGGCCAACCATCCATGGAAGCTGGGGTTCAAATTTTCAATTCTTCTATTTCTATTATAAGGGTGCCACTTAGGGCTTCACTAGCGTGCCACCTCATCTTGTGATTCAGAGTAGGAAGGAAATCTAGATGGAGAAATAACAATCTTCCAACGATAAATCCCCAAAATAAAACCAGAAACCTTTGGTCGGGTGGGTATAATCAGAAAGCAACTAAAGGACTTTCATCCAAGAAGTCGGAATTTTGAATATCATGAACGCTAGACATTCCAAACCTTGGGTTACTGGAGGTTTGTTCGGCCGTTAAACTTTAGGGCTCCAGAATTAGTCGGGGTGCGCGCAAGTTGTCATGGACATCCGGTTTTTAAGAAATCGATGAATCCCTACAATAGAAGAAATAGGTGGTCTTGATAGGAATTAACGTACACATTTCCAAATATATTGGGTTTCCTGTGTTCCAGAGTCATCCACAATCGTATAGTACCATTCCATTTTAGCTTTGGAAACTCGTATACACCAGATACCACATGCATCATAAAAGATGGAATTTTCAAACTTATGTTTGGACCTTTGAACTTGTGGGAAGACTGAAAAGTGGAGGAGAAATGTAAAAGGAAAAAAGGGAAAACGTGAAGTTGCCTCCCATCTCAGTTGGTAGAGCAGGTAATTGACACTTAATTTGGTAAGAGTTCAAACCCCACCCCCACATTCCTTTCTCCTAGTAGGATTTTTTTAAATTGAAAATAGATGTATTCGCTTCGAACAAAGACGGATTGTTTTTTTTCCATAATAAATACATGCGCGTGAAGTTAACTGCTTGGAATTTTTCGCTCAATACTTGAGTTTCAAGTCTCCATAGTCTGTTGGGGAGAGTTAAACATCTGCTTTAACGCTCATATCACGTGGTAATATCTTAGCTTTAGACTTGAAATAGATGCATTGGAATTTCCTACAAATAGCTGTGCAATGTTGAGAAGTCTGCAAATTTAGTTTATGAAGAAAACTGCTTGTGACGTAATAGGGGTGGTTTTTTTTTTGTCATTCGTTATTCCTAATCAACTATATTCTAGGGGACTTGAGGAGAGGGATGGGTGCTTACCGCAGGAACCGCAGGAATCGAACCCTGCCCATGTGCGTCAGAGTATAAGGGAGACACCAACTGCATTGCACTCCACTTGAAATGGGTGTCATCTTATTTTTCTTCTCCTTAATTAAAAACCAGTCTTTTAACTTATAAACAAACCAAGGTTTGAACATGTTTTGAAACTCATTTCGAGTCATGTTTGAGTTAATTAAATTCGACTTTCATTCAATTCAATTGTAAGTATTTTAAGACTAGCCCCATTCTGCTAAGTTTCTTTAAAAAATAAGTAATTATTTGTAATTTTCAAACTTAAAAATAATGTACTTGCTGAAACAATTTGTCAAAAAAAAAAGAAAAAAGAAAAGGAGCAATGTACCAGGGATGGAATTAAATATGCATTATTTACATACAAAAGTATTCGGTTATTCGAGAAAAATCAATATACTCTTGGCCGCATCGAATTTCCCTTGACCGCTACGAATTACTCTTGGACGCGTTGAATTGCACTTGGCCACAACGAATTGCACTTGGCCGTATGGAATTACACTTGGCCGCGACGAATTGCACTTGGCCTCGTTGAATTGCATAAGGCCGCTTCGAATTGCACATGGCCACATGGAATTACACTTGGCCGCGTCGAATTGCACGGCCAGTACAATTCGAGGCGGCCAAGTGCAATTCCATGCGGACAAGTATAATTCGAAGCGGCCAAGTGCAATTCGAAGCGGCCAAGTTCAATTCGATGCGGCTATGAGAGTAATTCGATACGGCCAAGTGCAATTTGATGAGGCCAAGAGTAATTTTTAGCGGTCATGTGTAATTCGATGCGGCCAAAATTAATTTATCTATAGCTTATCTCACTTCTTGGAATGACTTGGATGCCCTCAACCTTAAATCTCCCTCTAATTTAGAGTTTGGATTAGGTTATTTTAGTTGTTTATTTGCAGAAGATCAAGTAGTGGTGCCCATACCTATATAGAAGTGCAATTCGATGCGGCCAAGAGCAATTCAATGCGACCAAGTGCAATTCGATGCGGCCAAATGCAATTACACCTTCAACGATTTCTGATGTTTTTATTCTTCTTTGCCCTAGTAAGATAATGGTGCTTGTCATTCCTAAGGTATTGTTTGTACCATATATGCACTGCCTGTCGATAATCGACCGGAAGGTGACGATTATGAGAATGCTTCCTATTTTATTATTTCGTATTAATAATATAACTAGTTTTTAGTATCTCTTTTATTATTATTATTTGCATGTAGGACACTTGGCTTGCTCCTACATACTTTGAAGTTGAAGAGAAGTTATTTGGACAAGTGGCATGCTCCTACACACTTTGGAGTTTGTGGGAAGTTATTTGTACACTTGGAAGATGATGAAGAGTAGTGAGAAGTTAGGAAGTTATTTCCTGCACATTTTCTCTATAAATAGCCTCTTTTGGCTTCATTGTAAACCCCATCAACAAATCAAAGTCTCAACTTTGTTATTAATTTTTGTCTTCTCAACCCACTTCTGGGTTATAATTAGGATTAGGATTCATATTCTAAGACTAACTTAGAATATTCGATGTATCGCTCGTGTTGATAGATCGATACCTTGGAAAAATAACAAAGTCCATTTGTTATTTTTCTTCCGCTCCACCCCATTTCACTAAACCATCAATCCACTCCGCCCAATCGATGGGTCAATTTCGTTCTTGAAGATTGGCGGGTGACGGTCTTCTTTTACGAGTCGATTCATCACTAAAATAGCATTTGATTCATTCGTCATTTCTCTTCCGGTGAAGTCCTGAAATACGGCGAGGAACCTCAAATCCGTTTGTGGAGACAAGCCGCATTCACCCTTTTCTTTTTGTTGTTGGCTTGTTGCTTTTGTTTTCGTTCTCTGTCAATTCGCTCCGGAGAAGGAAAAGATTGGTAAACAGGTATTCAACTAGAGTAATTTACTATAGCTGGTCGTGATGAACACTTAACCCTATATGCTCAGACCCTGAGCTAAACATCCAAAGCATGTTGTGTGTGGGACACGGATACACAAGGCCAATAGACATTTCAGTGCTTCTGGAGTTAGAAAGTAGATGCATAGATTGTGCTCAACTTTGCATCCATGAAGTGATATCTAGACATAAACAACTACTCCATAATATCATAGAATGGTATCATGGAATATAAGATTTACTATTCCTTTATCAATTCCTTTTTTCAGTTTTGACTACATAGAGAGAGCCTAGTTTCAGCTTTTAATTACACAAAGAATCATGTTTTCAACTAAACAGGAGGTAGCCTTAATGGTATTCCTATAAGATGCTAAGATTGTTTTATCAATTTCCTTATTCTAGGGGCCTTTCTGTAGTTATTCATTTCTAGGTCTCTCATCTGCACTTAACATGGCGCAAAGGTGTTCATTAAGGCCACAATTGTCTCTCGCCTATTTGCATACGATTTCTTTATGTTTCTCCGAGAGCTAATGTAGTATCGATATCAAAAGTGATTCTGGCAATAACCCCTTCTTCCACCACTAGATTTGTGCTCAACAATACTAGCATTGTTTAACCCCATATGCGGTTTAAACCAGCAGCGAAAGAAAGTTTAGGAACTAAACCATTCAACTTCCTGAGCTAGGCGCAAAGGTGGCCTTCTAATCCGATTCGCCTCCATGCCTAGAAGTACCTCCCCACCTTCTTTAGAAACATTGCTTTATAAATCTTTCATTTAGGCTTCAAGTGAAAAGGGGGTATTCAATTAAGATCAAAATAGCTTTAAAGTACATAGGTCAATGTGCATGTGTGCTCGCTGCTAATATGAAGGAGAAGAGATTGAGTGAGTGAGAGACAAAGAGGTAGAGAGGCAGCTTGCGAACTAAGGTAGATATTTCAGTTCAAAAACAGATATAATCTTCTACCATTGTCCTTGGTGAATATTGTGACAAGCCCAGCTTGCTTGGAGTTAATAACCGACTCTCGCGACTGTCGGACTATTTCAAAACTGCAGTACATGTGAGGGAAGCAACACAAAGAATCAAAATTATTACAGTTTTGAAATCGGTGTAACAGGATCAAGATATTCATTGCCCCCCATAAAATTCACCTTGTTTGCACTGTCAATGACCTTATGTAATCAAACAATTTTGCTATTCCGTGTAACTGTCGCTGATAAAATGATTACTGGAGCTAGACGTTGGTTCACTTACAACGAAAACAAAGCTAGATGAGAAAATATTTTACAAATCCCAAACCGAAATGTCCCATTGAAACGCCTTCAAGCATATATAATCATGTCATGTAGACAACCATTGTGCGGAAAATTACATTTGAATTACTTATAAATATTTCAAATGCAGGAATCAATTCGGATGATCAAACCGTTCAATAATTACTCTTGGCCGCAAAGAATTACTCCTGGCCGTAAAGTATTACTCATGGCCGCGAAAAATTACTCCTAGCCGCGAAACATTTTCGCGGCCAAGAGTAATGCTATGCGGCCAAGAGTAATTCTTCGCGGCCAAGAGCATTTTCGCGGCCAAGAGTAGTTCTATGCGGCCAGGAGTAATTCTTTGCGGCTAAGAGTAATTATATGCGGCCATGAGTAAGAGTAATTGTCAAATAATTTTGAATCTAAACCACTTAGATTAGAAAGTAAATACATCAAGCTTTGTAACGGTTCAAACCACCCGTAAAATGGAGTTCGGGAGTGTCTGGGACAAACCTGCAAAGATTGACTTGTTCTACAGCTTTGATGCACCTTAGGCACAATTTTGTGTGCCCCTGACGCATGCCTGTGCGCCTCGGGCGCAGAACTCAAAATTGCCGAAGAAGCCAAACTTTGCGCGCATGCTACGGACACTCACGAAATCCGATTTGCGCGTGGTTAGAACCATTAAAAAAAAGCTTGTTAAATATACTTTCTAATCGAAATGGTTTTGGTCGAAAATTGTTTGTAATTCAAATGACATGACAAAAATTTTATGTAAAAGTTTAAGCCTTTCTTTGAACGAATCTCGATAATGAAATGATTTTATGTATCCTTCCATGAAACGTGGATGGTCTATAAACTCTGTGGAACACTTAAGCAATGAGCAAAAACTAAAGAATACGGGATTTGAGCATTGAATGAAAAATAAAATGTGCTTTTGTCTTAGTGGCTCCGACGATTTCTGTAGTGGTATGCTTTCTACCCATTTTTCATGAACGATACCTAAATATTTTTATAGTCGATCGGATTCCACAATCTTTTAATACTTTTAAAACCCTCTTTATCAATATAAAATAGGTCTTGATCCGATTTAAAATGACAAAGATGCGAGTGTTTTACCAGAATGAATTGTTTTTTGATCCACTGAAGGTAAAATTGTCACTTCTTCTGATTTATTAATAACTTTGAATCGAAACCAGTTGGGTTAGAAAGTAAATTCAATAAGCTTTGTAACGGTTCAAACCACCCCTAAAACAGAGTTCAGGAGTGTCCGAAGCAAGTCTGCAAAAATTGACTTGTTCTATAGCAACACAAAGAAGGATTGTTTTTTATCCATAATAAATACACGCGCGTGAAGTTTACTACTTGGAATTTTTCGCTCAATACTTGAGTTTGAAGTCTCCATAGTTTGTTGGGGAGAGTTATACATCTGCTTTAACGCTCATATCACCTGGTAATATCTTAGCTTCGAATTTGTAATAGATGCATTGGAATTTCCTACAAATAGCTGTGCAATGTTGAGACGTCTGCAAATTGAGTTTATGAAGAAAACTACTTGTGACGTAATAGGGGTGGTTTTTTTTTTTGTCATTCGTTATTCCTAATCAACTATATTCTAGGGGAATTGAGGAGAGGGATGAGTGATTACCGCAGGAATCGAACCCTTCCCATGTGCGTCGGAGTATAAAGGAGACGCCAGCTGCATTGCACTCCACTTGAAATGGGTGTCATCTTATTTTTCTTCTCTTTAATTAAAAACAAGTCTTTAACGTATAAACAAACCAAGGTTTGAAAATGTTTTGAAACTCATTTCGAGTCATGTTTGAGTTAATTAAATTCGACTTTCATTCAATACAATTGTAAGTACCTTAAGACTAGCCCCATTCTGCTATGTTTTCTTTTAAAAAAAGAGGTAATTATTTGTAATTTTCAAACTTAAAAATAATGTATTTGCTGAAACAATTTGTCAAAAAAAAGAAAAACGAAAAGGAGCAATGTACCAGGAATGGAATTAAATATGCATTATTTACCAACAAAAGTATTCAGTTATTCGAGAAAAATCAACATACTCTTGGCCGCATCGAATTTAACTTGAACTCTACAAATTACTCTTGGACGCGTTGAATTGCACTTGGCCACAACGAATTGCACTTGGCCGCTCAAATTGCTCTTGGCCGAAACGAATTGCACTTGGTCGCATGGAATCACACTTGGCTTCTACGAATTACTCTTGTCAGTCTCGAATTGCACAAGGCCGCGTCGAATTGCACTTGGCATCATCGAATTGCACATGGCCGCGTCTAATTGCAGTTGGCCGCTTATAATTGCGGTTGGCCCCGTTGAATTGCAGATGGCCGCTTATAATTGCAGTTGGCCGCGTCGAATTGCTGTTGGCCGCGTTGAATTGCAGTTGGCCGCTTATATTTGCAGTTGGCTGTGCAATTCGATGCGGCCAAGTGCAATTCAACGCGGCCAACTGCAATTCCAAGTGGCCAAGAGTAATTCAAAGCGGCCAAGTGCAATTCGACGTGGCCAAGTGCAATTCGATGCGGCTAAGAGAGTAATTCGATACGGCCAAGTGCAATTCGATGAGGCCAAGAGTAATTTTTAGCGGTCATGTGTAATTCGATGCGGCCAAAACTAATTTATCTATAGCTTATCTCACTTCTTGGAATGACTTGGATGCCCTCAACCCCAAATCTCCCTCTAATTTAGAGATTGAATTAGGTTATTTTAGTTGTTTGTTTGCAGAAGATCAAGTAGTGGTGCCCATACCTATATAGAAGTGCAATTTGATGCGGCCAAGAGAAGAGCAATTCTATGCGACCATATGCAAATCGATGCGGCCAAATGCAATTACACCTTCAACGATTTCTGATGTTTGTATGCTTCTTTGCCATAGTAAGATAATGGTGCTTGTCAATCCTAAGGTATCCAACTAGAGTAATTTACGATAGCCGGTCTTTGATGAACGCTTAACCCTATATGCTCAGACCCTGAGCTTAATATCCAAAGCATGTCGTGTGTGGGACACGGATACACAAGGCCAATAGACATTTCAATGCTTCTCGAGTTAGAAAGTAGATGCATAGATTGTGCTCAAGTTTGCATCCATGAAGTGATATCTAGACTTAGACAACTACTCTATAATATCATAGGATGGTATCATGGAATATAAGATTTACTATTCCTTTATCAATTCTTTTTTTCAGCTTTGACTACATAGAGAGAGCCTTGTTTCAGCTTTTAATTACACAAAGAATCATGTTTTCCACTAAACAGGAGGTAGCCTTAATGGTATTCCTATCAGATGCTAAGATCGTTTTATCAATTTCCTTGTTCTAGGGGCTTTTCTGTTGTTATTCTTTTTTAGGTCTCTCGTCTGCACTTAACATGGCGCAAAGGGGTTCCATAAGGCCACAGTCTCTTGCCTATTTGCATAAGATTTCTTTATGTTTCTCCGAGAGCTAATGTAGTATCGATATCCAAAGTGATTCTGGCAATAACCCCTTCTTCCACCACTAGATTTGTGCTCAACAATACTAGCATTGTTTAACCCCATATGCGGTTTAAACCAGCAGCAAAAGAAAGTTTAGGAACTAAACCATTCAACTTCCTGGGCTAGGCGCAAAGGTGGCCTTCTAATCCGATTCTCCTCCATGCCTAGAAATACCTCCCCACCTTCTGTAGAAACATTGCTTTATAAATCCTTTATTTTGGCTTTAAGCAAAAAGGGGAATTCAGTTAAGATCAAAACAGCTTTGAAGTACATAGGTCAATGTGCATGTGTGCTCGCTGCTAATATGAAGGAGAAGAGATTGAGTGAGTGAGAGACAAAGAGGTAGAGTGGCAGCTTGCGAACTAAGGTAGATATTTTGTCACGACCTGGATTTTTAACATAGAAATAAATAACTTATTGGAATAAAGAACCTTACTTGCCATCGTATTCCCAAAATAATGTCCCACCTGTTAAACCTTACAAAATAAATTCCCAGTTTCAAAAGAGTAAACACTTTGGCACTCCGGCCCCAAATATATTACATTTGCTCGTAAAGACAAATCATTAAGTTACAACCTCATCTTTATCAAAAGAAAGTCTATTACAAAGATGACTATGTAACTAGATCAGAGTTAGCTTCCAAAAATTCTTTACACTTCCAGGCACGCAAGTCATGCAAGTCACTGTCCAGCAGTTAATCCTGAAAAGAAAGAATAGGTTGAGCTATGCTAGCCCAGTAGGAAAATCTTTACTAAACTTATGTGCAAGTAACATGCTAAGTGCAAAAGGAAACGAATGAGAAGACATGGTCCAATCAAGCATGACAATGATCAATGTATTCCCTCTAACCATCCCGACAAGACTCGACAACATCAACCTCCACTAACTGTATTTCCACCCCTCGCGTTACAGTATGACATCCCGTGAGTCACCGTGTTACCACCCCTTGAGTTACGGCGAATCCCAACACTTCGGACCATCGTGGTACCACCCCTTGCGTTACGAGGTCCACTAGAGTCTCCGTATTTCCACCCCTTGCGTTACGAGACTCCCTACACCAAACCCGACTCAACAACTTCCTATCTAACCAACACGTAAACTAAGACTCTCTCATAATCACACTCATGCATGCAACATCTCACATCGTGTCGACTACACCACCGAGATACCACAAATACTTGCAAACAATCAATCAGTCGATAAGTCTCATTATAACAAGGTTTACTCGAATGAACTTAGAGAGAAATCCTACTAACGAGAGGTCAATTGAATAAGGATTCACAAATCAATCATTGGAAGTCAATTGAAAAGCTTGTGATAGTGTATGAGGTGTTACAAGGGTGTTAGAAGTGTCCGGGGTTCAAAGCAATCGAAGTAGAAGCAACGAAGGCAAAACTGCCCATAATGAACTGGTATCGATACGGCCAAAATGGCTGTATCGATACAGGATGCTTATCAGCAAAGCCCACTCTGTGTTAATCGGGTATCGATACGGCAAGAATCCCGTATCGATACGGAGAGGTTTCGAGCAGATTTTTCTGCAGATATCAGAATTTCAAGCTCAACAACAACAACAACATCACCAAGCACGGATTTCACACATTATCAAGCTACCAACACATAAATGTAGCAAAGAAATCCCTACCTCGGTCCAAGGAACGGAACCCAACACTTCGAACGAGCTCGAGCTCCCAACTTTCAAAATTTGCCGCGATCTCTTTCTCGAACCTCACCCAAAGCGATACGAGCCCGGGGTTGCGTAGAGGAGGTGAAATGAGGGTGGGTTCTTGAGAGCTTGGAGGTGTTTTGGTGGGTTTTTGAGTGAGAAGAGAGGAGAGAGAGAGAACCGGCGGAGGGAGGGAGAGAGGGCCGAGAGTTTGGTTTTGGGAAAATGATCCCATACTCACACACCACTCCTATTTATACTCTTAAATCAACAAATCACACCTTAACCCCTCAACCTTCCATTCTCTCACTTAAGCCCCCAATTCAAATATTCACAAATAAGACCATATTTTCTCAATTAAACTTTTAATCGATATTTCAAGCATTAAAATTATTCGGGTCTCTACAATCTACCCTCCTTAAAGAAATTTCGTCCCGAAATTTACAACGCAAGTCAACTAAAATTTATGCATCAATTAATCACGCTCATGTAACAACACATATTTCCACTAACAAGTTAACAATCATAAGGTTAAAAAGTTCGAGACTTACATCGATTAACTCAGAAATAAATGCGGATACTTCTCCCTCACTTCGTCTTCCCTTTCCCACGTCGACTCTTCCCTTCCGAGATGACTCCATAAGACTCGCACTAACGGAATGGTTTTACCCCTCAAAACTTGCTCGCGTGAATCTAGAATGCGTATCGGCTCTTCCTCATACGATGCATCGGCTTCTAACTCAAGTTCGGACCATTCTAGAACGTGTGACGGATCCGGCTCATACTTCCGTAACATAGATACGTGAAACACATCGTGGACACCCGATAACCTCGGCGGTAACGCCAATCGATACGCGACTTCTCCGATCCTCTCGATAATATCAAATGGTCCGATGAAACGTGGCGATAGTTTGCCCCTTTGTCCAAAGCGAGATAGTCCCCGACGCGGTGATACCTTAAGGAACACGTGATCCCCCACTTCAAACGATAGAGGTCGGCGACGGCGGTCTGCATAACTCTTTTGTCTACTTTGAGCGGTTATTAATCGTTGGCGAATTGTCTTGACTTGTTCGGTGGTTCTCCTTTGTGCTTCAAGAAGACGTAGTCGGATCGCTCTCATGCTCTCGGAAGTTTCTTGAACTAATTCTGGCCCAACCAAAGTAGCCTCGCCCAACTCGGTCCAACAAACGGGTGATCGACACGGTCTCCCATACAAAGCTTCATACGGTGCCATCTCGATACTAGATTGGTAACTATTGTTGTACGCGAATTGAGTTCCTTTTGAGTGAACAAGTATTTTAAACTCTTATGATCGGAAAAGACTTCGAATTTCTCACCGTAAAGATAATGGCGCCAACTCTTCAAAGCAAAGACGACGGCCGCGAGTTCTAGGTCATGGGTAGGGTAATTTCGCTCATGAGTCTTCAACTGTCGCGAGCCATATGCTACAACACGTCCCAATTGCATTAACACGCACCCCAATCCCTCCTTCGAAGCATCACAATATACGGAATAACCAATTCCTCGTTCGGGTACAACCAAAACCGGCGCGGTAGTCAATCTCTTCTTCAATTCTTGAAAGGCCGTCTCACATGCGTCACTCCACACGAAACGAGTCCCCTTACGGGTCAATTTGGTCAACGGAGTTGCTAGGCGAGAGAAATCTAGTACAAACCGGCGATAGTACCCGGCCAACCCCAAAAAGCTACGAATCTCAAATACATTCTTCGGTCGCTGCCAATTCATCACGGACTCTACCTTCCCCGAATCAACGGATACTCCATCTTTCGACACTACGTGACCCAAGAACTTAACTTCGGACAACCAAAACTCACATTTACTAAGCTTGGCATACAAACGGTTTTCTCTCAGAAGTTCAAGAACGATTGAAAGGTGAGATTGATGTTCCTCCTCTGAAGGCGAATAGATCAGGATGTCGTCCACGAAGACTACTACGAAACGATCGAGATAGGCACGAAAGATACGGTTCATCAAGTCCATGAAAGCTGCCGGTGCATTAGTTAATCCAAAAGGCATAACGACGAACTCATAGTGGCCATACCGGGTACGAAAAGCGGTTTTAGGAATATCTTCTCTCCGAACTCTCAACTGGTGATAACCGGACCTCAAGTCAATCTTAGAAAAACAAGTGGCACCTCGAAGTTGGTCGAATAGGTCGTCGATTCTAGGCATTGGGTACTTATTCTTTATGGTTACGCGGTTCAACTTACGGTAATCAATACATAAGCGGAGCGTCCCATCCTTCTTTTGAGCAAACAAGGCTGGTGCTCCCCACGGCGAAGTACTCGGACGAATAAACCCCAAGTTCTCCAATTCTTGCAATTGAATCTTCAATTCTCTCAACTCGGCGGGCGCGAAACGGTAAGGAGGTACGGAAATAGGTGCGGTACCAGGAAGTAAGTCAAAGGTAAATTCAACTTCTCGCTCGGGTGGTAACCCAGGTAACTCAGTCGGAAACACATCCGGAAAGTCACAAACAACTAGGGGCAACTCCCCACGCGCAGACACGTCCTCATCTAAGGTTAAGCTCGCTAGCAAGGCGTACATCGATTCCGGTTCCCGAGACCCACACAAATACGGTTCCATCGGTTCCCGACGCTCCCCGAAGAACTCAAAACAAGCACCCCCAGACGGACAAATACGGACTCGACGCTTAAAACAATCTATGGTGGCGTGAAACGTAGACAACCAATCCATTCCCAGAATAAGGTCGAATCCCGACATGTTCAGCACGATAAAATCAAAAGTAAAACGACGATCTCGGATAATAAGTTCACAATCCCGGCAAATACGATCTAACGGCGATCTACCCCTATAGGTGTGTCAACAAACAACGGAGGATTGATGCTCTCAATTTCCAATTCCAAAGCATGAGCAAAAGATGCGGCAATAAAAGAATGCGATGCTCCCGAATCAAATAATACTCTAGCAAAGGAGTTAAACAGAAGAAATGTACCCCTCACAACCGAGGTTTTCGGGGCCTGTGAAGTGACAGGACGTGGAATGGCGGAGGTGATGGCAAAAGCCCTTCCCTGAGTTGTCTGACCCTGAACGTGTCCACCCCGATGACCGGAGCCCTGAGTAGGTGTAGACGAACTAGCTCCTCTTTCAGCCTGAGATCCCTGTGGCGAAGCGGTTTGACGGAAATGAGACTGCTGCTGTCTCTGAGTGCCCCGAAACGACTGTCGATTAGAACCCTGTCCACCCCTCGATTGCTGCACTGATCCTGACTCACTACGAGCTCCATCCCCGCGTGGACAATTCCTAGCGAAGTGACCAGACTTCCCGCAAGTGAAACAAGTCCCCAGCAGCCGCGGACACTGAGCACGGATGTGCCCCACTTGACCACATTCGTGGCAGGTGATCGAAGACCTAGTGGTAACTCCTCTCGTTCCAAATGAAGAAGAAGGCGGAGGTCTAAAGTTTGACGGACCTTGAGAAATAGACATTTGATCCCGTTGTCTCTTCCTCCCTTGAGTACCAAAACTTCCCGACGATGAACTCACACCTCCCACTGATTGTCTCGGTTCCCATGTCTTAGGATTTTTCAGCACCTCTCTCGGTGTCTCAATACTCCTAGCACACTCCACAACTTCGGAGAACTTTCCTTTTCGTTGCGCCACAACATACTTCTTCACGGCGTCACTCAAACCCCTCTCAAATCTCCTACACTTTCTCTCCTCAATTGCCACCATCTCCGGCGCAAAACGGGACAAAGATTGAAATTTTACCGCATATTCCGAAACAGTCATGTCCCCTTGCTCAAGCTTCTCGAATTCATTCCTCAATTGATCCCGACTCGTTTCCGGAAAATATTGCTCCTCAAAGAGCATCTCAAACTCCGCCCAAGTCAAGTTCTCAACGTCTGGCTCATCTACTTGAGCCGCGGTCCTCGCCGCTCTCCTTGCGTCTTTCCTCGATTCCAAGACCGACTCCCACCACTCGCCGGCTTCCCCAACCAGTTGAACGGCCACAATTCCCACTCTAATACCGTCTTCGATGATGTTAAGAGCCCTAAAGATCTTCCGAATTTGGGTTAACCAATGGTCAGCTACCAAAGGTTCACTAATGGTTCCATCAAAGGTTGGAGGATTCCTACGGCTAAATTCCCGCATTGCTATCATAGCTCTATCCTCGGCATTCTCCCTTGGAGCTTGGTTCAACAGGTTTGCAGCTGTGAGTGCCGCGACAAGATCCCTAGCAAACTGCGTTTGATTCGGAGGCACACCTGCACCTCGACCGGCCCCAGCCCCCGGATTCTCCCCATGCTGACTAACCTCGTCCTCGGGAGGTACCCCACGGCCACGACCACGGCCACCCCGGTTACCAACCCCACCTCGTCGCACACGCGCTCTCGGAGGCATCTTACTACAATTATAAGAAAGAGAGAGTTTATCAACAACAACATCATTTAGTGAGGTCAAAACCTCCAACTATCCCAACACGGGTCAAAACAACGCTACACCACTCTGCAGTATTGAAAAGCTATGCCACGTAAGTCAAGCAATATCAATGCACACAAGCACATGCGAGTTATGAAAATTTTGGCGTGACATTTTAAACCCATGAGACTAGAAGTCTCCCCACGGTCTCTAGGTATTCTAAACCTAGACGCTCTGATACCAATTGTCACGACCTGGATTTTTAACATAGAAATAAATAACTTATTGGAATAAAGAACCTTACTTGCCATCGTATTCCCAAAATAATGTCCCACCTGTTAAACCTTACAAAATAAATTCCCAGTTTCAAAAGAGTAAACACTTTGGCACTCCGGCCCCAAATATATTACATTTGCTCGTAAAGACAAATCATTAAGTTACAACCTCATCTTTATCAAAAGAAAGTCTATTACAAAGATGACTATGTAACTAGATCAGAGTTAGCTTCCAAAAATTCTTTACACTTCCAGGCACGCAAGTCATGCAAGTCACTGTCCAGCAGTTAATCCTGAAAAGAAAGAATAGGTTGAGCTATGCTAGCCCAGTAGGAAAATCTTTACTAAACTTATGTGCAAGTAACATGCTAAGTGCAAAAGGAAACGAATGAGAAGACATGGTCCAATCAAGCATGACAATGATCAATGTATTCCCTCTAACCATCCCGACAAGACTCGACAACATCAACCTCCACTAACTGTATTTCCACCCCTCGCGTTACAGTATGACATCCCGTGAGTCACCGTGTTACCACCCCTTGAGTTACGGCGAATCCCAACACTTCGGACCATCGTGGTACCACCCCTTGCGTTACGAGGTCCACTAGAGTCTCCGTATTTCCACCCCTTGCGTTACGAGACTCCCTACACCAAACCCGACTCAACAACTTCCTATCTAACCAACACGTAAACTAAGACTCTCTCATAATCACACTCATGCATGCAACATCTCACATCGTGTCGACTACACCACCGAGATACCACAAATACTCGCAAACAATCAATCAGTCGATAAGTCTCATTATAACAAGGTTTACTCGAATGAACTTAGAGAGAAATCCTACTAACGAGAGGTCAATTGAATAAGGATTCACAAATCAATCATTGGAAGTCAATTGAAAAGCTTGTGATAGTGTATGAGGTGTTACAAGGGTGTTAGAAGTGTCCGGGGTTCAAAGCAATCGAAGTAGAAGCAACGAAGGCAAAACTGCCCATAATGAACTGGTATCGATACGGCCAAAATGGCTGTATCGATACAGGATGCTTATCAGCAAAGCCCACTCTGTGTTAATCGGGTATCGATACGGCAAGAATCCCGTATCGATACGGAGAGGTTTCGAGCAGATTTTTCTGCAGATATCAGAATTTCAAGCTCAACAACAACAACAACATCACCAAGCACGGATTTCACACATTATCAAGCTACCAACACATAAATGTAGCAAAGAAATCCCTACCTCGGTCCAAGGAACGGAACCCAACACTTCGAACGAGCTCGAGCTCCCAACTTTCAAAATTTGCCGCGATCTCTTTCTCGAACCTCACCCAAAGCGATACGAGCCCGGGGTTGCGTAGAGGAGGTGAAATGAGGGTGGGTTCTTGAGAGCTTGGAGGTGTTTTGGTGGGTTTTTGAGTGAGAAGAGAGGAGAGAGAGAGAACCGGCGGAGGGAGGGAGAGAGGGCCGAGAGTTTGGTTTTGGGAAAATGATCCCATACTCACACACCACTCCTATTTATACTCTTAAATCAACAAATCACACCTTAACCCCTCAACCTTCCATTCTCTCACTTAAGCCCCCAATTCAAATATTCACAAATAAGACCATATTTTCTCAATTAAACTTTTAATCGATATTTCAAGCATTAAAATTATTCGGGTCTCTACATATTTCAGTTCAAAAACAGATATAATCTTCTACCATTCAACGTAGAAGAGAAAGAAAACAGATGAACCCTTAATAGCTTTGCAGCTTTTATTGCAGCAAAGATTTCAAATCAAACTCAGATATCAACTGGCAGTTGTGTGCAGAGCCATAAGCATTCATTGTCCTTGGTGCGTATTGTGACAAGCCTAGCTTCCTTGGATATAATAACTGACTCTCGCGACTATCGGACTATTTCAAAACTGCAGTACATGTGAGGGAAGCAACACAAAGAATCAAAATTATTAAAGTTCTAAAATCGGTGTAACAGGATCAAGATATTCATTGCCCCCATAAAATTCACCATGCTTGCACTGTCAATGACCTTATGTAATCAAATGCTTTTGCTATTCCGTGTAACTATCGCTGATAAAATGATTACTGGAGCTAGACATTGGTCCACTTACATCGAAAACAAAGCTAGATGAGAAAATATTTTACAAATCCTAAAACTGAAATGTACCATTGAAACGCCTTCAAGCATATATAATAATATCATGTAGACAACCATTGTGCGGAAAATTACATTTGAATCACTTATAAAAATTTCAAATGCAGGAATCAATTCAGATGATCAAACCCTTCAATAATTACTCTTGGCCGCAAAGAATTACTCTTGGCTGCAAATAATTACTCATGGCCGTGAAAAAATACTCCTAGCCGCGAAGAATTACTCTTGGCCGCGAAATATGCGGCCAAGAGTAATTCTTCGCGGCCAAAAGCATTTTTGTGGCCAAGAATAGTTCTGTGTGCCAGGAGTAATTCTTTTCGGCGAAGCGTAATTATATGGGGCCATGAGTAATTTTTTGCGGCCAAGAGTAATTGTCAAATAATTTTGAATCAAAACCACTTGGGTTAGAAATTAAATTCATCAAGCTTTCTAACGGTTCAAACAACCCGTAAAACGGAGTTCGGGAGTGTCCGGGGCAAACCTGCAAAGATTGACTTGTTCTACAGCTTTGATGCACCTCAGGCACAATTTCGTGTTCTCCTAGCGCATGCTTGTGCGTCCCGGGCGCAGTCCTCAAAATTGCCGAAGAAGCCAAACTTTGTGCGCATGTTACGGACACTCACGAAATCCGATTTGCGCATGGTTAGAGCCATTAAAAAAAGCTTGTTAAATATACTTTCTAACCGAAATGGTTTTGTTCGAAAATTGTTTGTAATTCAAAAGACATGACCAAAATTGTATATAAACGTTTAAGCCTTTCTTTGAACGAATCTCGATAATGGAATGATTTTCCGTATCCCTCCTTGAAATGTGGATGGTCTATAAACTCTGTGGAACACTTAAGCAATGAACAAAAACTAAAGAATACGGGATTTGAGCATTGAATGAAACTTAAAATGTGCTTTTGGCTTAGTGGCTCCGACGATTTCTGTAGTGGTATGCTTTCTACCCATTTTTCATGAACGAAACCTAAATATTTTTATAGTCGACCGGATTCCACAATCTTTTTTTATACTTTTAAAACCCTCTTTATCAATATAAAATAGGTCTTGATCCGATTTAAAATGACAAAGATGCGAGTGTTTTACCGGAATGAATTGTTTTTTGATCCACTGAAGGTAAAATTTTTACTTCTTCTGATTTATTAATAACTTTGAATCGAAACCAGTTGGGTTAGAAAGTAAATTCAATAAGCTTTGTAACGGTTCAAACCACCCCAAAAACAGAGTTCAGGAGTGTCCGAACAAAGTCTGCAAAAATTGACTTTTTCTATAGCAACACAAAGAAGGATTGTTTTTTATCCATAATGAATACACGCGCGTGAAGTTTACTGCTTGGAATTTTTCGCTCAATACTTGAGTTTGAAGTCTCCATAGTTTGTTGGGGAGAGTTATACATCTGCTTTAACGCTCATATCACCTGGTAATATCTTAGCTTCGAACTTGAAATAGATGCATTGGAATTTCCTACAAATAGCTGTGCAATGTTGAGACGTCTGCAAATTGAGTTTATGAAGAAAACTACTTGTGAGTAATAGGGGTGGTTTTTTTTTTGTCATTCGTTATTCCTAATCAACTATATTCTAGGGGAATTGAGGAGAGGGATGGGGGCTTACCGCAGGAATCGAACCCTTCCCATGTGCGTCGGAGTATAAAGGAGACACCAGCTGCATTGCACTCCACTTGAAATGGGTGTCATCTTATTTTTCTTCTCTTTAATTAAAAACAAGTCTTTTAACGTATAAACAAACCAAGGTTTGAAAATGTTTTGAAACTCATTTCGAGTCATGTTTGAGTTAATTAAATTCGACTTTCATTCAATTCAATTGTAAGTACCTTAAGACTAGCCCCATTCTGCTAAGTTTTCTTTAAAAAAAAAGGTAATTATTTGTAATTTTCAAACTTAAAAATAATGTATTTGCTGAAACAATTTGTCAAAAAAAAGAAAAAAGAAAAGGAGCAATGTACCAGGGATGGAATTAAATATGCATTATTTACCAACAAAAGTATTCGGTTATTCGAGAAAAATCAACATACTCTTGGCCGCATCGAATTTAACTTGAACGCTATGAATTACTCTTGGACGCGTTGAATTGCACTTGGCCACAACGAATTGCACTTGGCCGCTCAAATTGCTCTTGGCCGAAACGAATTGCACTTGGTCGCATGGAATCACACTTGGCTGCTATGAATTACTCTTGTCAGTCTCGAATTGCACAAGGCAAGGTCGAATTGCCCTTGGCCTCATCGAATTGCACAAGGCCTATTCGAATTGCACATGGCCGCATGGAATTACACTTGGACGCGTCTAATTGCAGTTGGCCGCGTTGAATTGCAGATGGCCGCTTATAATTGCAGTTGGCCACGTCGAATTGCAGTTGGCCGCTTATAATTGCAGCTGGCCGCGTTGAATTGCAGTTGGCCGCGTCTAATTGCAGTTGGCCGCTTATAATTGCAGTTGGCTGTGCAATTCGATGCGGCCAAGTGCAATTAAACGCGGCCAAGTGCAATTCCAAGTGGCCAAGTGTAATTCAAAGCGGCCAACTGCAATTCGATGCGGCTAAGAGAGTAATTCGATACGGCCAAGAGTAATTTTTAGCGGTCATGTGTAATTCGATGCGGCCAAAACTAATTTATCTATAGCTTATCTCACTTCTTGGAATGACTTGGATGCCCTCAACCCCAAATCTCCCTCTAATTTAGAGATTGAATTAGGTTATTTTAGTTGTTTGTTTGCAGAAGATCAAGTAGTGGTGCCCATACCTATATAGAAGTGCAATTTGATGCGGCCAAGAGAAGAGCAATTCTATTCGACCATATGCAATTCGATGCGGCCAAATTTAATTACACCTTCAACGATTTCTGATGTTTGTATGCTTCTTTGCCATAGTAAGATAATGGTGCTTGTCAATCCTAAGGTATCCAACTAGAGTAATTTATGATAGCCGGTCTTTGATGAACGCTTAACCCTATATGCTCAAACCCTGAGCTAAATATCTGAAGCATGTCGTGTGTGGGACACGGATACACAAGGCCAATAGACATTTCAGTGCTTCTCGAGATAGAAAGTAGATGCATAGATTATGCTCAAGTTTGCATTCATGAAGTGATATCTAGACATAGACAACTACTCTATAATATCATAGAATGGTATCATGGAATATAAGATTTACTATTCCTTTATCAATTCCTTTTTTCAGTTTTGACTACATAGAGAGAGCCTTGTTTCAGCTTTTAATTACACAAAGAATCATGTTTTCCACTAAACAGGAGGTAGCCTTAATGGTATTCCTATCAGATGCTAAGATCGTTTTATCAATTTCCTTGTTCTAGGGGCCTTTCTGTAGTTATTCTTTTTTAGGTCTCTCGTCTTCACTTAACATGGCGCAAAGGGGTTCCATAAGGCCACAATTGTCTCTCGCCTATTTGCATAAGATTTCTTTATGTTTCTCCGAGAGCTAATGTAGTATCGATATCCAAAGTGATTCTGGCAATAACCCCTTCTTCCACCGCTAGATTTTTGCTCGACAATACTAGCATTGTTTAACCCCATATCCGGTTTAAACCAGCAGTAAAAGAAAGTTTAGGAACTAAACCATCCAACTTCCTGGGCTAGGCGCAAAGGTGGCCTTCTAATCCGATTCTCCTCCGTGCCCAGAAGTACCTCCCCACCTTCTTTAGAAACATTGCTTTATAAATCATTTATTTTGGCTTTAAGCAAAAAGGGGAATTCTGTTAAGATCAAAACAACTTTGAAGTACATAGGTCAATGTGCATGTGTTCTCGCTGCTAATATGAAGGAGAAGAGATTGAGTGAGCGAGAGACAAAGAGGTAGAGTAGCAGCTTGCGAACTAAGGTAGATATTTCAGTTCAAAAACAGATATAATCTTCAACCATTCAACGTAGAAGAGAAAGAAAACAGATGAACCCTTAATAGCTTTGCAGCTTTAATTTATTGCAGCAAAGATTTCAAATCAAACTCAGATATCAACTGGCAGTTGTGTGCAGAGCCATAAGCATTAATTGTCCTTGGTGCATATTGTGACAAGCCCAGCTTCCTTGGATATAATTATTGACTCTCGCGACTATCGGACTATTTCAAAACTGCAGTACATGTGAGGGAAGCAACACAAAGAAGAATCAAAATTATTAAAGTTCTAAAATCGGTGTAACAGGATCAAGATATTCATTGCCCCCATAAAATCCACCATGCTTGCACTGTCAATGACCTTATGTAATCAAATGCTTTTGCTATTCCGTGTAACTATCGCTGATAAAATGATTACTGGAGCTAGACGTTGGTCCACTTACATCGAAAACAAAGCTAGATGAGAAAATATTTTACAAATCCCAAAACTGAAATGTACCATTGAAACGCCTTCAAGCATATATAATAATATCATGTAGACAACCATTGTGCGGAAAATTAAATTTGAATCACTTATAAAAATTCCAAATGAAGGAATCAATTCGGATGATCAAACCCTTCAATAATTACTCTTGGGCGCAAAGAATTACTCTTGGCCGCAAATAATTACTCATGGCCGTGAAAAAATACTCCTAGCCGCGAAGAATTACTCTTGGCCGCATATTTCGCGGCCAAGAGTAATTCTTCGCGGCCAAGAGCATTTTCGTGGCCAAGAGTAGTTCTGTGTGGCCAGGAGTAATTCTTTGCGGCGAAGCGTAATTATATGGGGCCATGAGTAATTTTTTGCGGCCAAGAGTAATTGTCAAATAATTTTGAATCAAAACCACTTGGGTTAGAAAGTAAATTCATCAAGCTTTCTAACGGTTCAAACCACCCGTAAAACGGAGTTCGGGAGTGTCCGGGGCAAACCTGCAAAGATTGACTTGTTCTACAGCTTTGATGCACCTCAGGCACAATTTCGTGTTCTCCTAGCGCATGCCTGTGCGTCCCGGGCGCAGCCCTCAAAATTGCCGAAGAAGCCAAACTTTGTGCGCATGTTACGGACACTCACGAAATCCGATTTGCGCATGGTTAGAGCCATTAAAAAAAGCTTGTTAAATATACTTTCTAACCGAAATGGTTTTGTTCGAAAATTGTTTGTAATTCAAAAGACATGACCAAAATTGTATATAAACGTTTAAGCCTTTCTTTGAACGAATCTCGATAATGAAATGATTTTCCGTATCCCTCCTTGAAATGTGGATGGTCTATAAACTCTGTGGAACACTTAAGCAATGAACAAAAACTAAAGAATACGGGATTTGAGCATTGAATGAAACTTAAAATGTGCTTTTGGCTTAGTGGCTCCGACGATTTCTGTAGTGGTATGCTTTCTACCCATTTTTCATGAACGAAACCTAAATATTTTTATAGTCGACCGGATTCCACAATCTTTTTTTATACTTTTAAAACCCTCTTTATCAATATAAAATAGGTCTTGATCCGATTTAAAATGACAAAGATGCGAGTGTTTTACCGGAATGAATTGTTTTTTGATCCACTGAAGGTAAAATTTTTACTTCTTCTGATTTATTAATAACTTTGAATCGAAACCAGTTGGGTTAGAAAGTAAATTCAATAAGCTTTGTAACGGTTCAAACCACCCCAAAAACAGAGTTCAGGAGTGTCCGAACAAAGTCTGCGAAAATTGACTTTTTCTATAGCAACACAAAGAAGGATTGTTTTTTATCCATATTGAATACACGCGCGTGAAGTTTACTGCTTGGAATTTTTCGCTCAATAATTGAGTTTGAAGTCTCCATAGTTTGTTGGGGAGAGTTATACATCTGCTTTAACGCTCATATCACCTGGTAATATCTTAGCTTCGAACTTGAAATAGATGCATTGGAATTTCCTACAAATAGCTGTGCAATGTTGAGACGTCTGCAAATTGAGTTTATGAAGAAAACTACTTGTGAGTAATAGGGGTGGTTTTTTTTTTGTCATTCGTTATTCCTAATCAACTATATTCTAGGGGAATTGAGGAGAGGGATGGGGGCTTACCGCAGGAATCGAACCCTTCCCATGTGCGTCGGAGTATAAAGGAGACACCAGCTGCATTGCACTCCACTTGAAATGGGTGTCATCTTATTTTTCTTCTCTTTAATTAAAAACAAGTCTTTTAACGTATAAACAAACCAAGGTTTGAAAATGTTTTGAAACTCATTTCGAGTCATGTTTGAGTTAATTAAATTCGACTTTCATTCAATTCAATTGTAAGTACCTTAAGACTAGCCCCATTCTGCTAAGTTTTCTTTAAAAAAAAAGGTAATTATTTGTAATTTTCAAACTTAAAAATAATGTATTTGCTGAAACAATTTGTCAAAAAAAAGAAAAAAGAAAAGGAGCAATGTACCAGGGATGGAATTAAAGATGCATTATTTACCAACAAAAGTATTCGGTTATTCGAGAAAAATCAACATACTCTTGGCCGCATCGAATTTAACTTGAACGCTACGAATTACTCTTGGACGCGTTGAATTGCACTTGGCCACAACGAATTGCACTTGGCCGCTCAAATTGCTCTTGGCCGAAACGAATTGCACTTGGTCGCATGGAATCACACTTGGCTGCTATGAATTACTCTTGTCACTCTCGAATTGCACAAGGCCGCGTCGAATTGCCCTTGGCCTCATCGAATTGCACAAGGCCTATTCGAATTGCACATGGCCGCATGGAATTACACTTGGACGCGTCTAATTGCAGTTGGCCGCTTTTAATTGCAGTTGGCCGCGTTGAATTGCAGATGGCCGCTTATAATTGCACTTAACCATCAATCCACTCCGCCCAATCGATGGGTCAATTTCGTTCTTGAAGATTGGCGGGTGACGGTCTTCTTTTACGAGTCGATTCATCACTAAAATAGCATTTGATTCATTCGTCGTTTCTCTTCCGGTGAAGTCCTGAAATACGGCGAGGAACCTCAAATCTGTTTGTGGAGACAAGCCGCATTCACCCTTTTCTTTTTGTTGTTGGCTTGTTGCTTTTGTTTTCGTTCTCTGTCGATTCGCTCCGGAGAAGGAAAAGATTGGTAAACAGGTATTCAACTAGAGTAATTTACTATAGCTGGTCGTGATGAACACTTAACCCTATATGCTCAGACCCTGAGCTAAACATCCAAAGCATGTTGTGTGTGGGACACGGATACACAAGGCCAAAAGACATTTCAGTGCTTCTGGAGTTAGAAATTAGATGCATAGATTGTGCTCAACTTTGCATCCATGAAGTGATATCTAGACATAAACAACTACTCCATAATATCATAGAATGGTATCATGGAATATAAGATTTACTATTCCTTTATCAATTCCTTTTTTCAGTTTTGACTACATAGAGAGAGCCTAGTTTCAGCTTTTAATTACACAAAGAATCATGTTTTCAACTAAACAGGTGGTAGCCTTAATGGTATTCCTATAAGATGCTAAGATTGTTTTATCAATTTCCTTATTCTAGGGGCCTTTCTGTAATTATTCATTTCTAGGTCTCTCATCTGCACTTAACATGGCGCAAAGGTGTTCATTAAGGCCACAATTGTCTCTCGCCTATTTGCATACGATTTCTTTATGTTTCTCCGAGAGCTAATGTAGTATCGATATCAAAAGTGATTCTGGCAATAACCCCTTCTTCCACCACTAGATTTGTGCTCAACAATACTAGCATTGTTTAACCCCATATGCGGTTTAAACCAGCAGCAAAAGAAAGTTTAGGAACTAAACCATTCAACTTCCTGAGCTAGGCGCAAAGGTGGCCTTCTAATCCGATTCGCCTCCATGCCTAGAAGTACCTCCCCACCTTCTTTAGAAACATTGCTTTATAAATCTTTCATTTAGGCTTCAAGTGAAAAGGGGGTATTCAATTAAGATCAAAACAGCTTTAAAGTACATAGGTCAATGTGCATGTGTGCTCGCTGCTAATATGAAGGAGAAGAGATTGAGTGAGCGAGAGACAAAGAGGTAGAGAGGCAGCTTGCGAACTAAGGTAGATATTTCAGTTCAAAAACATATATAATCTTCAACCATTCAACGTAGAAGAGAAAGAAAACAGATGAACCCTTAATAGCTTTGCAGCTTTAATTTATTGCAGCAAAGATTTCAAATCAAACTCAGATATCAACTGGCAGTTGTGTGCAGAGCCATAAGCATTCATTGTCCTTGGTGAATATTGTGACAAGCCCAGCTTGCTTGGACTTAATAACCGACTCTCGCGATTGTCGGACTATTTCAAAACTGCAGTACATGTGAGGGAAGCAACACAAAGAATCAAAATTATTACAGTTTTGAAATCGGTGTAACAGGATCAAGATATTCATTGCCCCCCATAAAATTCACCTTGTTTGCACTGTCAATGACCTTATGTAATCAAACGATTTTACTATTCCGTGTAACTGTCGCTGATAAAATGATTACTGGAGCTACACGTTGGTCCACTTACAATGAAAACAAAGCTAGATGAGAAAATATTTTACAAATCCCAAACCGAAATGTCCCATTGAAACGCCTTCAAGCATATATAATCATGTCATGTAGACAACCATTGTGCGGAAAATTACATTTGAATTACTTATAAATTTTTCAAATGCAGGAATCAATTCGGATGATCAAACCGTTCAATAATTACTCTTGGCCGCAAAGAATTACTCCTGGCCGTAAAGTATTACTCATGGCCGCGAAAAATTACTCCTAGCCGCGAAACATTTTCGCGGCCAAGAGTAATGCTATGCGGCCAAGAGTAATTCTTCGCGGCCAAGTGCATTTTCGCGGCCAAGAGTAGTTCTGTGCGGCCAGGAGTAATTCTTTGCGGCTAAGAGTAATTATATGCGGCCATGAGTAAGAGTAATTGTCAAATAATTTTGAATCTAAACCACTTAGATTAGAAAGTAAATACATCAAGCTTTGTAACGGTTCAAACCACCCGTAAAACGGAGTTCGGGAGTGTCTGGGACAAACCTGCAAAGATTGACTTGTTCTACAGCTTTGATGCACCTTAGGCACAATTTTGTGTGCCCCTGGCGCATGCCTGTGCGCCTCGGGCGCAGTCCTCAAAATTGCCGAAGAAGCCAAACTTTGCGCGCATGCTACGGACACTCACGAAATCCGATTTACGCGTGGTTAGAACCATTAAAAAAAGCTTGTTAAATATACTTTCTAATCAAAATGGTTTTGGTCGAAAATTGTTTGTAATTCAAAAGACATGACAAAAATTTTATGTAAAAGTTTAAGCCTTTCTTTGAACGAATCTCGATAATGAAATGATTTTATGTATCCTTCCATGAAACGTGGATGGTCTATAAACTTTGTGGAACACTTAAGCAATGAGCAAAAACTAAAGAATACGGGATTTGAGCATTGAATGAAAATTAAAATGTGCTTTTGGCTTAGTGGCTCCGACGATTTCTGTAGTGGTATGCTTTCTACCCATTTTTCATGAACGATACCTAAATATTTTTATAGTCGATCGGATTCCACAATCTTTTAATACTTTTAAAACCCTCTTTATCAATATAAAATAGGTCTTGATCCGATTTAAAATGACAAAGATGCGAGTGTTTTACCAGAATGAATTGTTTTTTGATCCACTGAAGGTAAAATTGTCACTTTTTCTGATTTATTAATAACTTTGAATCGAAACCAGTTGGGTTAGAAAGTAAATTCAATAAGCTTTGTAACGGTTCAAACCACCCCTAAAACAGAGTTCAGGAGTGTCCGAAGCAAGTCTGCAAAAATTGACTTGTTCTATAGCAACACAAAGAAGGATTGTTTTTTATCCATAATAAATACACACGCGTGAAGTTTACTGCTTGGAATTTTTCGCTCAATACTTGAGTTTGAAGTCTCCATAGTTTGTTGGGGAGAGTTATACATCTGATTTAACGCTCATATCACCTGGTAATATCTTAGCTTCGAACTTGAAATAGATGCTGTCACGACCTGAATTTTCAACATAAAGTAAATAACGTTCTATGATAAAAGGACCTCGCTTGCCATCGTATTCCAAAAATAATATCCCACCTGTTTAAATTACAAACAAGTTCCTAATTCAAAAGAATATACAAATTTGGCACTACGGCCCAAATTAACTTAAGTACAGTTACCACACATGCGGAGTGTTACAAAGTCCCTTGTCAAAAGAAATTCATGAATACTTAGTTACAAAACCATCTTGAACAAAGCTAAACTATTACAGGATAAAATCGTAATTAAAAGTGATAAGCTTTCAAAAGTCGTCCACAATCCAAGCACGCAAATGCATGATGCTATTGTCCGGCATTAGTTCCTGAAAAGAAGGATTTTGTTGAGCTACAACAGCCCAGTAGGAAAATCTTTACCAAAGTTATATGCATACATGATGATGAGGGCAAGGAAAGGAAACAAGTGAATACGACTCAATCGACGAAAAGCAATCAACAATAAGTATGTCTATCATTCGGTACGATTTATTCGAGTCAAAGTATCATCGCATTAAGCCATACGATTCAAAGGACACAAACATCTCTAACACTCCCGACACGACTCACTATCACCAATTCCTACTGACTGTATTTCCACCCCTTGCGTTACAGTATAACATCTCAAGAGTTACCATATTACCACCCCTCGCGTTACGGTGAACCCTAACAACCCGGACCATCGATTTACCACCCCTAGCGTTACGAGGCCCACTTGAGTCTCCGTATTACCACCCCTTGCGTTACGAGACTCCTAACACCAACCTCCGACTCATGCAACTACTTTCCTGCTCTATATGTAAGAACAAACCTTTCTACGATCACACCCGTTCGTGAGACTCCATTCGGTATACCAACAATATTACATTTGAACCATAAACATGCCCAAGCAGTCGATCCATAGAATACGATTTCAATCATATAACCTAACATTCGTTCCTTACCAAAAGGAAGCCAACGAAACGAGGGTATCGTCGAATCATCATAGGAAATCAATTGAACAAGCTTGAGATAGTTTAGATGGTGTTACAAAGGTGTTAGAAGTGTCCGGGGTTCAAGACAATCGAAGTAGAAGCAACGAAGGCCAAAACTGCTCACAGGGCACTGGTATCGATACGGCCAAAATGGCTGTATCGATACCGAAGGCAAACAGAGAGGGGGACAACGATTTTGAATTAGTATCGATACGGCTAAAACCCCGTATCGATACAGGAGCGTTACGATCGGATTTTCTGCAGTTTTCAGGGAATTCAACAACAATTCCAACAACAACAAACATAGGCACGAATTCATACTTTATCAACACATTCACATATAAAGAGGGTAAAGAAATCCCTACCTCGAGTCAAAGAGCGAAACCCAAGAGATTTTGAACGAGCCCTAGCTCCGAACTCTTCGAAATCCACGGAATGTCTTTCCCCGAGCTTGACCCACGAAAATTAGAGCTCAACAACGCGATTGAAAGGCTTGAGGGAGGTTGATTCTTGAAGTTCTCGAGCTCTTGGAGGAGTTTTGAGCGAGAGGAGAAGAGAGAGAGGATGAGCCGAGAGAGAGAGAAAGATCGGCCGGAGAGATGAGAGAGAGGATGGAGATGAAAATAATCTCGTACACCCCTCACACCCACTATATATACTCACATATCTCTAAATCACACACCCACTCCATCTAGTTTCTATTCATTCACTTCAATCCTCGGTTCAATTAATCACCCAAATAACCATATTTTCCCAATTTAAGCCTTTAATAAATACTTCGAGAATTAAAATTATTTGGGTCTCTACAGATGCATTGGAATTTCCTACAAATAGCTGTGCAATGTTGAGACGTCTGCAAATTGAGTTTATGAAGAAAACTACTTGTGACGTAATAGGGGTGGTTTTTTTTTGTCATTCGTTATTCCTAATCAACTATATTCTAGGGAAATTGAGGAGAGGGATGGGTGCTTACCGCAGGAATCGAACCCTTCCCATGTGCGTCGGAGTATAAAGGAGACACCAGCTGCATTGCACTCCACTTGAAATGGGTGTCATCTTATTTTTCTTCTCTTTAATTAAAAACAAGTCTTTTAACGTATAAACAAACCAAGGTTTGAAAATGTTTTGAAACTCATTTCGAGTCATGTTTGAGTTAATTAAATTCGACTTTCATTCAATTCAATTGTAAGTACCTTAAGACTAGCCCCATTCTGCTATGTTTTCTTTTTAAAAAAAAGGTAATTATTTTTTTATTTTTCAAACTTAAAAATAATGTATTTGCTGAAACAATTTGTCAAAAAAAAGAAAAAAGAAAAGGAGCAATGTACCAGGGATGGAATTAAATATGCATTATTTACCAACAAAAGTATTCGGTTATTCGAGAAAAATCAACATACTCTTGGCCGCATCGAATTTAACTTGAACGCTACGAATTACTCTTGGACGCGTTGAATTGCACTTGGCCACAACGAATTACACTTGGCCGCTCAAATTGCTCTTGGCCGAAACGAATTGCACTTGGTCGCATGGAATCACACTTGGCTTCTACGAATTACTCTTGTCAGTCTCGAATTGCACAAGGCCGCGTCGAATTGCACTTGGCATCATCGAATTGCACAAGGCCTATTCGAATTGCACATGGCCGCGTCTAATTGCAGTTGGCCGCTTATAATTGCAGTTGGCCGCGTTGAATTGCAGATGGCCGCTTATAATTGCACTTAACCATCAATCCACTCCGCCCAATCGATGGGTCAATTTCGTTCTTGAAGATTGGCGGGTGACGGTCTTCTTTTACGAGTCGAGATGCAATAATCCGAGGCCAACTGCAATAATCCGCGGCCAACTGCAAAAACACGCGGCCAGATGCAATAATTTGCGGCCAAGTGTAAAATAGCGCGGCCAAAAGAAAGAAGCGTTACTGCGTTTCACGCTTTGTCGAATATCGTGTTTCACAAACGCCTGTTTGTGGTTTGACGAATCTTCTTCTCGCACAAAACAGAAACACAGGACTCCGGAGAACACCGATCGTGCACCGATCATAATTCCTCGATTCATCCAAAGTATTCATTCAACTTCTTCAAACTTGTATAGTATTTCCCTCAATTCAGTTTTATATAATACTAGTGAATACCTGTGCCTGAAGGCACGGTGCAACACGTTTTAAAAAAACTAAATCGAATTGCCATTTTTAGGCACGACGCGACACGTTTTGGAAAAAACAAAACCGAATTGCCGTTTTCTTGGAATTTACCACCCCACCGATCAAGACAAAATCTCCCATAAGTCATTTTCTTAAATAAACTTCAAATAGGGTCCATTTATTCAAATTACGTACATGAGAGTGGAAAAAGTAGCACATCTGAATCCACTGGGCTCTCCCTTGAGACTACATAACGTTAAAAATCAATAACATTGCCTATAAAAATAGAACCACCAAAGACAAACATGTTCTATTAACCATTCTTCTTCCCATTTTGATGCCAATGACCATAGCAAGAAGTAACTAATTAAACACAATAAGACTAGAAAAAATACATGCCCATTTTAGCTTTACACTTCAAAGGGACATGACCAAATCTATTATTTTTTGGTATGTTGACAAATAAACCAGCACAAATGACAGGAACCGCAAAAAGGCCGCATGCCTCTCATATTCAACCGCTACAATGTTAGCTGCCAAAAGATTTCCCTTTTGGAAATGGGGGGGGGGTATAGAAACGGGAAAGAATAGTGAAATACCTTAATACGGCGACCATGGTTTGATTGAAGATGATCGATAGATATGAGCTTTTTTAGGCACGACGCGATTATAAGCATAACTCGTGTTTTATAAATGCGAGTTCACAATAATCCGCGGCCAACCGCAAAAACACGCGTCCAGATGCAATAATCCGCGGCCAACTGCAATAACCCGCGGCCAACTGCAATAACCCGCGGCCAACTGCAAAAACACGCGGCCAGATGCAATAATCCGGGGCCAAGTGTAAAATAACGAGGCCAAAAGAAAGAAGCGTTACTGCGTTTCACGCTTTGTCGAATATTGTGTTTCACAAACGCCTGTTTGTGGTTTGACGAATCTTCTTCTCGCACAAAACAGAAACACAGGGCTCCGGAGAACACCGATCGTGCACCGATCATAATTCCTCGATTCATCCAAAGTATTCATTCAACTTCTTCAAACTTGTATAGTATTTCCCTCAATTCAGTTTTATATAATACTAGTGAATACCCGTGCCTGAAGGCACGGTGCAAGACGTTTTAAAAAAACTAAATCGAATTGCCATTTTTAGGCACGACGCGACACGTTTTGGAAAAAACAAAACCGAATTGCCGTTTTCTTGGAATTTACCACCCCACCGATCAAGACAAAATATCCCATAAGTAATTTTCTTAAATAAACTTCAAATAGGGTCCATTTATTCAAATTATGTACATGAGAGTGGAAAAAGTAGCACACCTGAATCCACTGGGCTCTCCCTTGAGACTACATGACGTTAAAAATCAATAACATTGCCTATAAAAAAATAACCACCAAAGACAAACATGTTCTATTAACCATTCTCCTTCCCATTTTGATGCCAATGACCATAGCAAGAAGTAACTAATTAAACACAATAAGACTAAAAAAAATACATGCCCATTTTAGCTTTACACTTCAAAGGGACATGACCAAATCTATTATTTTTTGGTATGTTGACAAATAAACCAGCACAAATGACAGGAACCGCAAAAAGGCCGCATTGCCTCTCACATTCAACCGCTACAATGTTAGCTGCCAAAAGATTTCCCTTTCGGAAATTGGGGGGGGTATAGAAACGGGAAAAAATAGTGAAATACCTTAATACGGAGACAATGGGTTGAATTGAAGATGATCGATAGATATGAGCTTTTTTAGGCACGACGCGATTATAAGCATAACTCGTGTTTCAGAAATGCGAGTTCACAATAATCCGCGGCCAACCGCAAAAACACGCGTCCAGATGCAATAATCCGCGGCGAACTGCAATAACCCGCGGCCAACTGCAAAAAAGGCGGCCAACTGCATTAATCCGCGGCCAACTGCAAAAACACGCGGCCAGATGCAATAATCCGCGGCTAAGTGTAAATTAACGAGGCCAAAAGAAAGAAGCGTTACTGCGTTTCACGCTTTGTCGAATATCGTGTTTCACAAACGCCTGTTTGTGGTTTGACGAATCTTCTTCTCGCACAAAACAGAAACACAGGGCTCCGGAGAACTCTGATCGTGCACCGATCATAATTCCTCGATTCATCCAAAGTATTCATTCAACTTCTTCAAACTTTTATAGTATTTCCCTCAATTCAGTTTTATATAATACTAGTGAATACCCGTGCCTGAAGGCACGGTGCAACACGTTTTAAAAAAACTAAATCGAATTGCCATTTTTAGGCACGACGCGACACGTTTTGGAAAAAACAAAACCGAATTGCCGTTTTCTTGGAATTTACCACCCCACCGATCAAGACAAAATCTCCCATAAGTCATTTTCTTAAATAAACTTCAAATAGGGTCCATTTATTCAAATTATGTACATGAGAGTGGAAAAAGTAGCACACCTGAATCCACTGGGCTCTCCCTTGAGACTACATGACGTTAAAAATCAATAACATTGCCTATAAAAAAAGAACCACCAAAGACAAACATGTTCTATTAACCATTCTCCTTCCCATTTTGATGCCAATGACCATAGCAAGAAGTAACTAATTAAACACAATAAGACTAAAAAACACATGCCCATTTTAGCTTTACACTTCAAAGGGACATGACCAAATCTATTATTTTTTGGTATGTTTACAAATAAACCAGCACAAATGACAGGAACCATAAAAAGGCCGCATTGCCTCTCACATTCAACCGCTACAATGTTAGCTGCCAAAAGATTTTCCTTTTGGAAAGGGGGGGGGGGGTATAGAAACGGGAAAGAATAGTGAAATACCTTTATACGGCGACCATGGGTTGAATTGAAGATGATCGATAGATATGAGCTTTTTTAGGCACGAAGCGATTATAAGCATAACTCGTGTTTCAGAAATGCGAGTTCACAATAATCCGCGGCCAACTGCAAAAACACGCGGCCATATGCAATAATCCGCGGCCAACTGCATTAATCCGCGGCCAACTGCAAAAAAGGTGGCCAACTGCAATAATCTGCGGCCAACTGCAACAACACGCGGCCCTATGCAATAATCCACGGCCAACTGCAATAATCCGCGGCCAACTGCAATAATACGCGGCCAACTGCAAAAACACGCGGCCACATGCAATAATCCGCGGCCAAGTGTAAAATAACGCGGCCGAAAGAAAAAGCGTTACTGCGTTTCACGCTTTGTCGAATATCGTTTTTCACAAACGCCTGTTTGTGGTTTGACGAATCTTCTTCTCGCACAAAACAGAAACACAAGGCTCCGGAGAACACCGATCGTGCACCGATCATAATTCCTCGATTCATCCAAAGTATTCATTCAACTTCTTTAAACTTGTATAGTATTTCCCTCAATTCAGTTTTATTTAATACTAGTGAATACCCGTGCCTGAAGGCACGGTGCAACACGTTTTAAAAAAACTAAATCGAATTGCCATTTTTAGGCACGACGCGACACGTTTTGGAAAAAACAAAACCGAATTGCCGTTTTCTTGGAATTTACCACCCCACCGATCAAGACAAAATCTCCCATAAGTCATTTTCTTAAATAAACTTCAAATAGGGTCCATTTATTCAAATTATGTACATGAGAGTGGAAATGTAGAGACCCGTAATAAATTCTTTTAAATTCTAAATGTTTTCACTTGAAAGTCCACCCAAAGCCCACCAAATTAACCTCCAATCTTGCAACTCTACGCGTATTGTGGTCCGTATCCCACCGGCTTCGAGGTAGGGATTCTACCTCTCAATACATGTATTAGACGTGCTTCTATCCTTGAATTCATGCTTGTAGTTGTTGTTGTTGTTGATGGCATTGAAACCCAGAAAATCTGCTGTTTTTCTGCTCGAAACCACTCCGTATCGATACGGGGTTCTTGCCGTATCGATACCCCATTAACACAGAATGGACTTTGCTGATAAGCATCCTGTATCGATACAGCCATTTTGGCCGTATCGATTTCACTGCTTTGTTCCAAACTTCATCGTTTTGACCCCCGTTCACTTCTAACTTGTTCTAAACACTTCCAAATCACCTTATAACATGATTAATCGTATCCGTTGAGTTCGAGAGATATCTATGCTCCTTTTGTTCTTGTTCGGTGAACCTTGCTCAAGTTCCTCATGTTACTATAGAAACGGGAAGACACGATATGAGAATTTGTGATACGTGAAATCTTGTTGACACAACGCGCGAACACTCAGGGCCCATCGACGGGTGGGTGCCTGGCAGGGGATATCAGGGTCCCATAAATAGCCTGGCAGGAGCTAATGCTCATATAGATTATTCAAGACCCAACCTACACGGTGGGTGCTTGGCAGGGGATATCGGGGTCCCATGAACAGCCCGGCAGGAGCTTTGGCTCACGACACATAGTGCGATACGGTTCGGACACGTGGGATATGAAAATGGTTTAAAGTTGAGATGTATATTTAAACTCATGGCTCGTTTGTCGGATTGTTGAACCTTATCGATTGCCTATTGCTTGAGCTACCATTGGACGTGTCGTATCCTCATTCTCGCATTTCTATTGCATATATCGTTTGTGTAGAATTTCTACTGGGCTAGTGTAGCTCAAGCCTTATTTCTTTTCAGGTACTAACTCTGGACATTAGCGATCATGACTGGAGTGCTTGGATTGTGGACACGATATTTTGAAAGCTAACACAGTAGAGTTACTTAGGCATCTTTGTAAATTTCTTTTGAAGATGTATTTGTAACTAAATTAATGGTTTATTTGATGATGCGACGTCTGTAAACTCTGAAACCTCCGGGTTATTGACGTAAGATCGGATTTGGGGCCGTTGTGCCAAAGATGTCATATTTTGAACTTGTGGACTTGAAGTATGGTTATGGGAAATTAATGATCTTTTGGGTATCGTATGGACCGTTGAGAGGTATTTTCTTACGTAATTCCTTTATAATTTATGTTGAAAATCGAGGACGTGACAGGAAAAAGTACCACACCTGAATCCACTGGGCTCTCCCTTGAGACTACATGACGTTAAAAATCAATAACATTGCCTATAAAAAAAGAACCACCAAAGACAAACATGTTCTATTAACCATTCTCCTTCCCATTTTGATGCCAATGAATATAGCAAGAAGTAACTAATTAAACACAATAAGACTAAAAAAAATACATGCCCATTTTAGCTTTACACTTCAAAGGGACATGACCAAATCTATTATTTTTTTGTATGTTGACAAATAAACCAGCACAAATGACAGGAACCGCAAAAAGGCCGCATTGCCTCTCACATTCAACCGCTACAATGTTAGCTGCCAAAAGATTTCCCTTTTGGAAATGGGGGGGGGGGGGGTATAGAAACGGGAAAGAATAGTGAAATACCTTAATACGGCGACGATGGGTTGAATTGAAGATGATCAATAGATATGAGCTTTTTTAGGCACGACGCGATTATAAGCATAACTCGTGTTTCAGAAATGCGAGTTCACAATAATCCGCGGCCAACTGCAAAAACACGCGGCCATATGCAATAATCCGCGGCCAAGTGTAAAATAACGCGGCCAAAAGAAAGAAGCGTTACTGCGTTTCACGCTTTGTCGAATATCGTGTTTCACAAACGCCTGTTTGTGGTTTGACGAATCTTCTTCTCGCACAAAACAGAAACACAGGGCTCCGGAGAACTCCGATCGTGCACCGATCATAATTCCTCGATTCATCCAAAGTATTCATTCAACTTCTTCAATCTTTTATAGTATTTCCCTCAATTCAGTTTTATATAATACTAGTGAATACCCGTGCCTGAAGGCACGGTGCAACACGTTTTAAAAAAACTAAATCGAATTGCCATTTTTAGGCACGACGCGACACGTTTTGGAAAAAACAAAACCGAATTGCCGTTTTCTTGGAATTTACCACCCCACCGATCAAGACAAAATCTCCCATAAGTCATTTTCTTAAATAAACTTCAAATAGGGTCCATTTATTCAAATTATGTACATGAGAGTGGAAAAAGTAGCACACCTGAATCCACTGGGCTCTCCCTTGACACTACATGACGTTAAAAATCAATAACATTGCCTATAAAAAAAGAACCACCAAAGACAAACATGTTCTATTAACCATTCTCCTTCCCATTTTGATGCCAATGAATATAGCAAGAAGTAACTAATTAAACACAATAAGACTAAAAAAAATACATGCCCATTTTAGCTTTACACTTCAAAGGGACATGACCAAATCTATTATTTTTTGGTATGTTTACAAATAAACCAGCACAAATGACAGGAACCATAAAAAGGCCGCATTGCCTCTCACATTCAACCGCTACAATGTTAGCTGCCAAAAGATTTTCCTTTTGGAAAGGGGGGGGGAGGGTATAGAAACGGGAAAGAATAGTGAAATACCTTTATACGGCGACCATGGGTTGAATTGAAGATGATCGATAGTTATGAGCTTTTTTAGGCACGAAGCGATTATAAGCATAACTCGTGTTTCAGAAATGCGAGTTCACAATAATCCGCGGCCAACTGCAAAAACACGCGGCCATATGCAATAATCCGCGGCCAACTGCATTAATCCGCGGCCAACTGCAAAAAAGGTGGCCAACTGCAATAATCTGCGGCCAACTGCAACAACACGCGGCCCTATGCAATAATCCACGGCCAACTGCAATAATCCGCGGCCAACTGCAATAATACGCGGCCAACTGCAAAAACACGGGGCCAGATGCAATAATCCGCGGCCAAGTGTAAAATAACGCGGCCGAAAGAAAAAGCGTTACTGCGTTTCACGCTTTGTCGAATATCGTTTTTCACAAACGCCTGTTTGTGGTTTGACGAATCTTCTTCTCGCACAAAACAGAAACACAAGGCTCCGGAGAACACCGATCGTGCACCGATCATAATTCCTCGATTCATCCAAAGTATTCATTCAACTTCTTCAAACTTGTATAGTATTTCCCTCAATTCAGTTTTATTTAATACTAGTGAATACCCGTGCCTGAAGGCACGGTGCAACACGTTTTAAAAAAACTAAATCGAATTGCCATTTTTAGGCACGACGCGACACGTTTTGGAAAAAACAAAACCGAATTGCCGTTTTCTTGGAATTTACCACCCCACCGATCAAGACAAAATCTCCCATAAGTCATTTTCTTAAATAAACTTCAAATAGGGTCCATTTATTCAAATTATGTACATGAGAGTGGAAAAAGTACCACACCTGAATCCACTGGGCTCTCCCTTGAGACTACATGACGTTAAAAATCAATAACATTGCCTATAAAAAAAGAACCACCAAAGACAAACATGTTCTATTAACCATTCTCCTTCCCATTTTGATGCCAATGACCATAGCAAGAAGTAACTAATTAAACACAATAAGACTAAAAAAAATACACGCCCATTTTAGCTTTACACTTCAAAGGGACATGACCAAATCTATTATTTTTTTGTATGTTGACAAATAAACCAGCACAAATGACAGGAACCGCAAAAAGGCCGCATTGCCTCTCACATTCAACCGCTACAATGTTAGCTGCCAAAAGATTTCCCTTTTGGAAATGGGGGGGGGGGGGTATAGAAACGGGAAAGAATAGTGAAATACCTTAATACGGCGACGATGGGTTGAATTGAAGATGATCAATAGATATGAGCTTTTTTAGGCACGACGCGATTATAAGCATAACTCGTGTTTCAGAAATGCGAGTTCACAATAATCCGCGGCCAACTGCAAAAACACGCGGCCATATGCAATAATCCGCGGCCAAGTGTAAAATAACGCGGCCAAAAGAAAGAAGCGTTACTGCGTTTCACGCTTTGTCGAATATCGTGTTTCACAAACGCCTGTTTGTGGTTTGACGAATCTTCTTCTGGCACAAAACAGAAACACAGGGCTCCGGAGAACACCGATCGTGCACCGATCATAATTCCTCGATTCATCTAAAGTATTCATTCAACTTCTTCAAACTTGTATAGTATTTCCCTCAATTCAGTTTTATATAATACTAGTGAATACCCGTGCCTGAAGGCACGGTGCAACACGTTTTAAAAAAACTAAATCGAATTGCCATTTTTAGGCACGACGCGACACGTTTTGGAAAAAACAAAACCGAATTGCCGTTTTCTTGGAATTTACCACCCCACCGATCAAGACAAAATCTCCCATAAGTCATTTTCTTAAATAAACTTCAAATAGGGTCCATTTATTCAAATTATGTACATGAGAGTGGAAAAAGTACCACACCTGAATCCACTGGGCTCTCCCTTGAGACTACATGACGTTAAAAATCAATAACATTGCCTATAAAAAAAGAACCACCAATGACAAACATGTTCTATTAACCATTCTCCTTCCCATTTTGATGCTAATGACCATAGCAAGAAGTAACTAATTAAACACAATAAGACTAAAAAAAATACATGCCCATTTTAGCTTTACACTTCAAAGGGACAAGACCAAATCTATTATTTTTTGGTATGTTGACATATAAACAAGCACAAATGACAGGAACCGCAAATAGGCCGCATTGCCTCTCACATTCAACCGCTACAATGTTAGCTGCCAAAAGATTTCCCTTTTGGAAATGGGGGGGAATAGAAACGGGAAAGAATAGTGAAATACCTTTATACGGCAACCGTGGGTTGAATTGAAGATGATCGATAGATATGAGCTTTTTTAGGCACAAAGCGATTATAAGCATAACTCGTGTTTCAGAAATGCGAGTTCACAATAATCCGCGGCCAACTGCAATAATCCGCGGCCAACTGCAAAAAAGACGGCCAACTGCAATAATTCGCGTCCAACTGCAAAAACACGCGGCCAGATGCAATAATCCGCGGCCAACTGCAAAAACACGCGTCCAGATGCAATAATCCGCGGCCAAGTGTAAAATAACGCGGCCAAAAGAAAGAAGCGTTACTGCGTTTCACGCTTTGTCGAATATCGTGTTTCACAAACGCCTGTTTGTGGTTTGACGAATCTTCTTCTCGCACAAAACAGAAACACAAGGCTCCGGAGAACACCGATCGTGCACCGATCATAATTCCTCGATTCATCCAAAGTATTCATTCAACTTCTTCAAACTTGTATAGTATTTCCCTCAATTCAGTTTTATATAATACTAGTGAATACCCGTGCCTGAAGGCACGGTGCAACACGTTTTAAAAAAACTAAATCGAATTGCCATTTTTAGGCACGACGCGACACGTTTTGGAAAAAACAAAACCGAATTGCCGTTTTCTTGGAATTTACCACCCCACCGATCAAGACAAAATCTCCCATAAGTCATTTTCTTAAATAAACTTCAAATAGGGTCCATTTATTCAAATTATGTACATGAGAGTGGAAAAAGTACCACACCTGAATCCACTGGGCTCTCCATTGAGACTACATGACGTTAAAAATCAATAACATTGCCTATAAAAAAAGAACCACCAAAGACAAACATGTTCTATTAACCATTCTCCTTCCCATTTTGATGCCAATGAATATAGCAAGAAGTAACTAATTAAACACAATAAGACTAAAAAAAATACATGCCCATTTTAGCTTTACACTTCAAAGGGACATGACCAAATCTATTATTTTTTGGTATGTTTACAAATAAACCAGCACAAATGACAGGAACCTTAAAAAGGCCGCATTGCCTCTCACATTCAACCGCTACAATGTTAGCTGCCAAAAGATTTTCCTTTTGGAAATGGGGGGGGGGTATAGAAACGGGAAAGAATAGTGAAATACCTTTATACGGCGACCATGGGTTGAATTGAAGATGATCGATAGATATGAGCTTTTTTAGGCACGAAGCGATTATAAGCATAACTCGTGTTTCAGAAATGAGAGTTCACAATAATCCGCGGCCAACTGCAAAAACACGCGGCCATATGCAATAATCCGCGGCCAACTGCATTAATCCACGGCCAACTGCAACAACACGCGGCCCTATGCAATAATCCACGGCCAACTGCAATAATCCGCGGCCAACTGCAATAATACGCGGCCAACTGCAAAAACACGCGGCCAGATGCAATAATCCGCGGCCAAGTGTAAAATAACGCGGCCGAAAGAAAAAAGCGTTACTGCGTTTCACGCTTTGTCGAATATCGTGTTTCACAAACGCCTGTTTGTGGTTTGACGAATCTTCTTCTAGCACAAAACAGAAACACAAGGCTCCGGAGAACACCGATCGTGCACCGATCATAATTCCTCGATTCATCCAAAGTATTCGTTCAACTTCTTCAAACTTGTATAGTATTTCCCTCAATTCAGTTTTATTTAATACTAGTGAATACCCGTGCCCGAAGGCACGGTGCAACACGTTTTAAAAAAACTAAATCGAATTGCCATTTTTAGGCACGACGCGACACGTTTTGGAAAAAACAAAACCGAATTGCCGTTTTCTTGGAATTTACCACCCCACCGATCAAGACAAAATCTCCCATAAGTCATTTTCTTAAATAAACTTCAAATAGGGTCCATTTATTCAAATTATGTACATGAGAGTGGAAAAAGTACCACACCTGAATCCACTGGGCTCTCCCTTGAGACTACATGACGTTAAAAATCAATAACATTGCCTATAAAAAAAGAACCACCAAAGACAAACATGTTCTATTAACCATTCTCCTTCCCATTTTGATTCCAATGACCATAGCAAGAAGTAACTAATTAAACACAATAAGACTAAAAAAAATACACGCCCATTTTAGCTTTACACTTCAAAGGGACATGACCAAATCTATTATTTTTTGGTATGTTGACAAATAAACCAGCACAAATGACAGGAACCGCAAAAAGGCCGCATTGCCTCTCACATTCAACCGCTACAATGTTAGCTGCCAAAAGATTTCCCTTTTGGAAATGGGGGGGGGGGGTGGTATAGAAACGGGAAAGAATAGTGAAATACCTTAATACGGCGACGATGGGTTGAATTGAAGATGATCAATAGATATGAGCTTTTTTTGGCACGACGCGATTATAAGCATAACTCGTGTTTCAGAAATGCGAGTTCACAATAATCCGCGGCCAACTGCAAAAACACGCGGCCAGATGCAATAATCCGCGGCTAAGTGTAAAATAACGCGGCCAAAAGAAAGAAGCATTACTGCGTTTCACGCTTTGTCGAATATCGTGTTTCACAAACGCCTGTTTGTGGTTTGACGAATCTTCTTCTGGCACAAAACAGAAACACAGGGCTCCGGAGAACACCGATCGTGCACCGATCATAATTCCTCGATTCATCTAAAGTATTCATTCAACTTCTTCAAACTTGTATAGTATTTCCCTCAATTCAGTTTTATATAGTACTAGTGAATACCCGTGCCTGAAGGCACGGTGCAACACGTTTTAAAAAAACTAAATCGAATTGCCATTTTTAGGCACGACGCGACACGTTTTGGAAAAAACAAAACCGAATTGCCGTTTTCTTGGAATTTACCACCCCACCGATCAAGACAAAATCTCCCATAAGTCATTTTCTTAAATAAACTTCAAATAGGGTCCATTTATTCAAATTATGTAAATGAGAGTGGAAAAAGTAGCACACCTGAATCCACTGGGCTCTCCCTTGAGACTACATGACGTTAAAAATCAATAACATTGCCTATAAAAAAAGAACCACTAATGACAAACATGTTCTATTAACCATTCTCCTTTCCCATTTTGATGCCAATGATCATAGCAAGAAGTAACTAATTAAACACAATAAGACTAAAAAAAATACATGCCCATTTTAGCTTTACACTTCAAAGGGACAAGACCAAATCTATTATTTTTTGGTATGTTGACATATAAACAAGCACAAATGACAGGAACCGCAAAAAGGCCGCATTGCCTCTCACATTCAACCGCTACAATGTTAGCTGCCAAAAGATTTCCCTTTTGGAAATGGGGGGGGGGGGGTATAGAAACGGGAAAGAATAGTGAAATACCTTTATACGGCAACCATGGGTTGAATTGAAGATGATCGATAGATATGAGCTTTTTTAGGCACGAAGCGATATTATAAGCATAACTCGTGTTTCAGAAATGCGAGTTCACAATAATCCGCGGCCAACTGCAATAATCTGCGGCCAACTGCAAAAAAGACGGCCAACTTCAATAATTCGCGTCCAACTGCAAAAACACGCGGCCAGATGCAATAATCCGCGGCCAACTGCAAAAACACGCGTCCAGATGCAATTATCCGCGGCGAAGTGTAAAATAACGCGGCCAAAAGAAAGAAGCGTTACTGCGTTTCACGCTTTGTCGAATATCGTGTTTCACAAACGCCTGTTTGTGGTTTGACGAATCTTCTTCTCGCACAAAACAGAAACACAAGGCTCCGGAGAACACCGATCGTGCACCGATCATAATTCCTCGATTCATCCAAAGTATTCATTCAACTTCTTCAAACTTGTATAGTATTTCCCTCAATTCAGTTTTATATAATACTAGTGAATACCCGTGCCTGAAGGCACGTGCAACACGTTTTAAAAAAACTAAATCGAATTGCCATTTTTAGGCACGACGCGACACGTTTTGGAAAAAACAAAACCGAATTGCCGTTTTCTTGGAATTTACCACCCCACTGATCAAGACAAAATCTCTCATAAGTCATTTTCTTAAATAAACTTCAAATAGGGTCCATTTATTCAAATTATGTACATGAGAGTGGAAAAAGTAGCACACCTGAATCCACTGGGCTCTCCCTTGAGACTACATGACGTTAAAAATCAATAACATTTCCTATAAAAAAAAGAACCACCAAAGGCAAGCATGTTCTATTAACCATTCTCCTTCCCATTTTGATGCCAATGACCATAGCAAGAAGTAACTAATTAAACACAATAAGACTAAAAAAAATACATGCCCATTTTAGCTTTACACTTCAAAGGGACATGACCAAATCTATTATTTTTTGGTATGTTGACAAATAAATCAGCACAAATGACAGGAACCGCAAAAAGGCCGCATTACCTCTCACATTCAACCGCTACAATGTTAGCTGCCAAAAGATTTCCCTTTTGGAAATGGGGGGGGGGGGGGGGGGTATATAAACGGGAAAGAATAGTGAAATACCTTAATACGGCGACCAGATATCAACTGGCAGTTGTGTGCAGAGCCATAAGCATTCATTGTCCTTGGTGCATATTGTGACAAGCCCAGCTTCCTTGGATATAATAATTGACTCTCGCGACTATCGGACTATTTCAAAACTGCAGTACATGTGAGGGAAGCAACACAAAGAAGAATCAAAATTATTAAAGTTCTAAAATCGGTGTAACAGGATCAAGATATTCATTGCCCCCATAAAATTCATCATGCTTGCACTGTCAATGACCTTATGTAATCAAATGCTTTTGCTATTCCGTGTAACTATCGTTGATAAAATGATTACTGGAGCTAGACGTTGGTCCACTTACATCGAAAACAAAGCTAGATGAGAAAATATTTTACAAATCCCAAAACTGATATGTACCATTGAAACGCCTTCAAGCATCTATAATAATATCATGTAGACAACCATTGGGCGGAAAATTACATTTGAATCACTTATAAAAATTTCAAATGAAGGAATCAATTCGGATGATCAAACCCTTCAATAATTACTCTTGGCCCAAAGAATTACTCTTGGCCGCAAATAATTACTCATGGCCGTGAAAAAATACTCCTAGCCGCAAAGAATTACTCTTGGCCGCATATTTCGCGGCCAAGAGTAATTCTTCGCGGCCAAGAGCATTTTCGTGGCCAAGTGTAGTTCTGTGTGGCCAGGAGTAATTCTTTGCGGCGAAGCGTAATTATATGGGGCCATGAGTAATTTTTTACGGCCAAGAGTAATTGTCAAATAATTTTGAATCAAAACCACTTGGGTTAGAAAGTAAATTCATCAAGCTTTCTAACGGTTCAAACCACCCGTAAAACGGAGTTCGGGAGTGTCCGGGGCAAATCTGCAAAGATTGACTTGTTCTACAGCTTTGATGCACCTCAGGCACAATTTTGTGTTCTCCTAGCGCATGCCTGTGCGTCCCGCGCGTGAAGTTTACTGCTTGGGTTAGAAAGTAATTATCCATAATGAATACACGCGCGTGAAGTTTACTGCTTGGAATTTTTCGCTCAATACTTGAGTTTGAAGTCTCCATAGTTTGTTGGGGAGAGTTATACATCTGCTTTAACGCTCATATCACCTGGTAATATCTTAGCTTCGAACTTGAAATAGATGCATTGGAATTTCCTACAAATAGCTGTGCAATGTTGAGACGTCTGCAAATTGAGTTTATGAAGAAAACTACTTGTGACGTAATAGGGGTGGTTTTTTTTTTTGTCATTCGTTATTCCTAATCAACTATATTCTAGGCGAATTGAGGAGAGGGATGGGTGCTTACCGCAGGAATCGAACCCTTCCCATGTGCGTCGGAGTATAAAGGAGACCCCAGCTGCATTGCACTCCACTTGAAATGGGTGTCATCTTATTTTTCTTCTCTTTAATTAAAAACAAGTCTTTTAACGTATAAACAAACCAAGGTTTGAAAATGTTTTGAAACTCATTTCGAGTCATGTTTGAGTAAATTAAATTCGACTTTCATTCAATTCAATTGTAAGTACCTTAAGACTAGCCCCATTCTGCTAAGTTTTCTTTAAAAAAAAAGGTAATTATTTGTAATTTTCAAACTTAAAAATAATGTATTTGCTGAAACAATTTGTCAAAAAAAAGAAAAAAGAAAAGGAGCAATGTACCAGGGATGGAATTAAATGTGCATTATTTACCAACAAAAGTATTCGGTTATTCTAGAAAAATCAACATACTCTTGGCCGCATCGAATTTCACTTGAACGCTACGAATTACTCTTGGACGCGTTGAATTGCACTTGGCCACAACAAATTGCACTTGGCCGCTCAAATTGCTCTTGGCCGAAACGAATTGCACTTGGTCGCATGGAATCACACTTGGCTGCTATGAATTACTCTTGTCAGTCTCGAATTGCACTTGGCCTCATCGAATTGCACAAGGCCTATTCGAATTGCACATGGCCGCATGGAATTACACTTGGCCGCGTCTAATTGCAATTGGCCGCTTATAATTGCAGTTGGCCGCGTTGAATTGCAGATGGCCGCTTATAATTGCACTTAACCATCAATCCACTCCGCCCAATCGATGGGTCAATTTCGTTCTTGAAGATTGGCGGGTGACGGTCTTCTTTTACGAGTCGATTCATCACTAAAATAGCATTTGATTCATTCGTCGTTTCTCTTCCGGTGAAGTCCTGAAATACGGCGAGGAACCTCAAATCTGTTTGTGGAGACAAGCCGCATTCACCCTTTTCTTTTTGTTGTTGGCTTGTTGCTTTTGTTTTCGTTCTCTGTCGATTCGCTCCGGAGAAGGAAAAGATTGGTAAACAGGTATTCAACTAGAGTAATTTACTATTGCTAGTCGTGATGAACACTTAACCCTATATGCTCAGACCCTGAGCTAAACATCCAAAGCATGTTGTGTGTGGTACACAGATACACAAGGCCAATAGACATTTCAGTGCTTCTGGAGTTAGAAAGTAGATGCATAGATTGTGATCAACTTTGCATCCATGAAGTGATATCTAGACATAAACAACTACTCCATAATATCATAGAATGGTATCATGGAATATAAGATTTACTATTCCTTTATCAATTCCTTTTTTCAGTTTTGACTACATAGAGAGAGCCTAGTTTCAGCTTTTAATTACACAAAGAATCATGTTTTCAACTAAACAGGTGGTAGCCTTAATGGTATTCCTATAAGATGCTAAGATTGTTTTATCAATTTCCTTATTCTAGGGGCCTTTTTGTAGTTATTCATTTCTAGGTCTCTCATCTGCACTTAACATGGCGCAAAGGTGTTCATTAAGGCCACAATTGTCTCTCGCCTATTTGCATACGATTTCTTTATGTTTCTCCGAGAGCTAATGTAGTATCGATATCAAAAGTGATTCTGGCAATAACCCCTTCTTCCACCACTAGATTTGTGCTCAACAATACTAGCATTGTTTAACCCCATATGCGGTTTAAACCAGCAGCAAAAGAAAGTTTAGGAACTAAACCATTCAACTTCCTGAGCTAGGCGCAAAGGTGGCCTTCTAATCCGATTCGCCTCCATGCCTAGAAGTACCTCCCCACCTTCTTTAGAAACATTGCTTTATAAATCTTTCATTTAGGCTTCAAGTGAAAAGGGGGTATTCAATTAAGATCAAAACAGCTTTAAAGTACATAGGTCAATGTGCATGTGTGTTCGCTGCTAATATGAAGGAGAAGAGATTGAGTGAGCGAGAGACAAAGAGGTAGAGAGGCAGCTTGCGAACTAAGGTAGATATTTCAGTTCAAAAACAGATATAATCTTCTACCATTCAACGTAGAAGAGAAAGAAAATAGATGAACCCTTAATGGCTTTGCAACTGTTATTGCAGCAAAGATTTCAAATCAAACTCAGATATCAACTGGCAGTTGTGTGCAGAGCCATAAGCATTCATTGTCCTTGGTGAATATTGTGACAAGCCCAGCTTGCTTGGACTTAATAACCGACTCTCGCGACTGTCGGACTATTTGAAAACTGCAGTACATGTGAGGGAAGCAACACAAAGAATCAAAATTATTACAGTTTTGAAATCGGTGTAACAGGATCAAGATATTCATTGCCCCCCATAAAATTCACCTTGTTTGCACTGTCAATGACCTTATGTAATCAAACGATTTTGCTATTCCGTGTAACTATCGCTGATAAAATGATTACTGGAGCTAGACGTTGGTCCACTTACAACGAAAACAAAGCTAGATGAGAAAATATTTTACAAATCCCAAACCGAAATGTCCCATTGAAACGCCTTCAAGCATATATAATCATGTCATGTAGACAACCATTGTGCGGAAAATTACATTTGAATTACTTATAAATATTTCAAATGCAAGAATCAATTCGGATGATCAAACCGTTTAATAATTACTCTTGGCCGCAAAGAATTACTCCTGGCCGTAAAGTATTACCCATGGCCGCGAAAAATTACTCCTGGCCGCGAAACATTTTCGCGGCCAAGAGCATTTTCGCGGCCAAGAGCATTTTCGCGGCCAATAGTAGTTCTGTGCGGTCAGGAGTAATTCTTTGCGGCTAAGAGTAATTATATGCGGCCATGAGTAAGAGTAGTTGTCAAATAATTTTGAATCTAAACCACTTAGATTAGAAAGTAAATACATCAAGCTTTGTAACGGTTCAAACCACCCGTAAAACGGAGTTCGGGAGTGTCTGGGACAAACCTGCAAAGATTGACTTGTTCTACAGCTTTGATGCACCTTAGGCACAATTTTGTGTGCCCCTGGCGCATGCCTGTGCGCCTCGGGCGCAGTCCTCAAAATTGCCGAAGAAGCCAAACTTTGCGCGCATGCTACGGACACTCACGAAATCCGATTTGCGCGTGGTTAGAACCATTAAAAAAAAGCTTGTTAAATATACTTTACAATCGAAATGGTTTTGGTCGAAAATTGTTTGTAATTCAAAAGACATGACAAAAATTTTATGTAAAAGTTTAAGCCTTTCTTTGAACGAATCTCGATAATGAAATGATTTTATGTATCCTTCCATGAAACGTGGATGGTCTATAAACTCTGTGGAACACTTAAGCAATGAGCAAAAACTAAAGAATACGGGATTTGAGCATTGAATGAAAAATAAAATGTGCTTTTGGCTTAGTGGCTCCGACGATTTCTGTAGTGGTATGCTTTCTACCCATTTTTCATGAACGATACCTAAATATTTTTATAGTCGATCGGATTCCAAAATCTTTTAATACTTTTAAAACCCCCTTTATCAATATAAAATAGGTCTTGATCCGATTTAAAATGACAAAGATGCGAGTGTTTTACCGGAATGAATTGTTTTTTGATCCACTGAAGGTAAAATTTTTACTTCTTCTGATTTATTAATAACTTTGAATCGAAACCAGTTGGGTTAGAAAGTAAATTCAATAAGCTTTGTAACGGTTCAAACCACCCCTAAAACAGAGTTCAGGAGTGTCCGAAGCAAGTCTGCAAAAATTGACTTGTTCTATAGCAACACAAAGAAGGATTGTTTTTTATCCATAATAAATACACGCGCGTGAAGTTTACTACTTGGAATTTTTCGCTCAATACTTGAGTTTGAAGTCTCCATAGTTTGTTGGGGAGAGTTATACATCTGCTTTAACGCTCATATCACCTGGTAATATCTTAGCTTCGAACTTGAAATAGATGCATTGGAATTTCCTACAAATAGCTGTGCAATGCTGAGACGTTTGCAAATTGAGTTTATGAAGAAAACTACTTGTGACGTAATAGGGGTGGTTTTTTTTTTGTCATTCGTTATTCCTAATAAACTATATTCTAGGGGAAATGAGGAGAGGGATGGGTGCTTACTGCAGGAATCGAACCCTTCCCATGTGCGTCGGAGTATAAAGGAGACACCAGCTGCATTGCACTCCACTTGAAATGGGTGTCATCTTATTTTTCTTCTCTTTAATTAAAAACAAGTCTTTTAACGTATAAACAAACCAAGGTTTCAAAATGTTTTGAAACTCATTTCGAGTCATGTTTGAGTTAATTAAATTCGACTTTCATTCAATTCAATTGTAAGTACCTTAAGACTAGCCCCATTCTGCTAAGTATTCTTTAAAAAAAAAGGTAATTATTTGTAATTTTCAAACTTAAAAATAATGTATTTGCTGAAACAATTTGTCAAAAAAAAGAAAAAAGAAAAGGAGCAATGTACCAGGGATGGAATTAAATATGCATTATTTACCTACAAAAGTATTCGGTTATTCGAGAAAAATCAACATACTCTTGGCCGCATCGAATTTCACTTGAACGCTACGAATTACTCTTGGACGCGTTGAATTGCACTTGGCCACAACGAATTGCACTTGGCCGCTCAAATTGCTCTTGGCCGAAACGAATTGCACTTGGTCGCATGGAATCACACTTGGCTTCTACAAATTACTCTTGTCAATCTCGAATTGCACAAGGCCGCGTCGAATTGCACTTGGCATCATCGAATTGCACAAGGCCTATTCGAATTGCACATGGCCGCGTCTAATTACAGTTGGCCACATATAATTGCAGTTGGCCGCGTTGAATTGCAGATGGCCGCTTATAATTGCAGTTGGCCGCGTCGAATTGCAGTTGGCCGCTTATAATTCCAGTTGGCCGCGTTGAATTGCAGTTGGCCGCTTATAATTGCAGTTGGCTGTGCAATTCGATGCGGCCAAGTGCAATTCAACGCGGCCAACTGCAATTCCAAGTGGCCAAGAGTAATTCAAAGCGGCCAAGTGCAATTCGACGTGGCCAAGTGCAATTCGATGCGGCTAAGAGAGTAATTCGATACGGCCAAGTGCAATTCTATGAGGCCAAGAGTAATTTTTTGCGGTCATGTGTAATTCGATGCGGCCAAAACTAATTTATCTATAGCTTATCTCACTTCTTGGAATGACTTGGATGCCCTCAACCCCAAATCTCCCTCTAATTTAGAGATTGAATTAGGTTATTTTAGTTATTTGTTTGCAGAAGATCAAGTAGTGGTGCCAATACCTATATAGAAGTGCAATTTGATGCGGCCAAGAGAAGAGCAATTCTATGTGACCATATTCAAATCGATGCGGCCAAATGCAATTACACCTTCAACGATTTCTGATGTTTGTATGCTTCTTTGCCATAGTAAGATAATGGTGCTTGTCAATCATAAGGTATCCAACTAGAGTAATTTACGATAGCCGGTCTTTGATGAACGCTTAACCCTATATGCTCAGACCCTGAGCTAAATATCCAAAGCATGTCGTGTGTGGGACACGGATACACAAGGCCAATAGACATTTCAATGCTTCTCGAGTTAGAAAGTAGATGCATAGATTGTGCTCAAGTTTGCATCCATGAAGTGATATCTAGACTTAGATAACTACTCTATAATATCATAGGATGGTATCATGGAATATAAGATTTACTATTCCTTTATCAATTCTTTTTTTCAGCTTTGACTAAATAGAGAGAGCCTTGTTTCAGCTTTTAATTACACAAAGAATCATGTTTTCCACTAAACAGGAGGTAGCCTTAGTGGTATTCCTATCAGATGCTAAGATCGTTTTATCAATTTCCTTGTTCTAGGGGCTTTTCTGTTGTTATTCTTTTTTAGGTCTCTCGTCTGCACTTAACATGGCGCAAAGGGGTTCCATAAGGCCACAGTCTCTCGCCAATTTGGATAAGATTTCTTTATGTTTCTCCGAGAGCTAATGTAGTATCGATATCCAAAGTGATTCTGGCAATAACCCCTTCTTCCACTACTAGATTTGTGCTCAACAATACTAGCATTGTTTAACCCCATATGCGGTTTAAACCAGCAGCAAAAGAAAGTTTAGGAACTAAACCATTCAACTTCCTGGGCTAGGCGCAAAGGTGGCCTTCTAATCCGATTCTCCTCCATGCCTAGAAATACCTCCCCACCTTCTGTAGAAACATTGCTTTATAAATCCTTTATTTTGGCTTTAAGCAAAAAGGGGAATTCAGTTAAGATCAAAACAGCTTTGAAGTACATAGGTCAATGTGCATGTGTGCTCGCTGCTAATATGAACGAGAAGAGATTGAGTGAGTGAGAGACAAAGAGGTAGAGTGGCAGCTTGCGAACTAAGGTAGATATTTCAGTTCAAAAATAGATATAATCTTCTACCATTCAACGTAGAAGAGAAAGAAAACAGATGAACCCTTAATAGCTTTGCAGCTTTTATTGCAGCAAAGATTTCAAATCAAACTCAGATATCAACTGGCAGTTGTGTGCAGAGCCATAAGCATTCATTGTCCTTGGTGCGTATTGTGACAAGCCTAGCTTCCTTGGATATACTAACTGACTCTCGCGACTATCGTACTATTTCAAAACTGCAGTACATGTGAGGGAAGCAACACAAAGAATCAAAATTATTAAAGTTCTAAAATCGGTGTAACAGGATCAAGATATTCATTGCCCCCATAAAATTCACCATGCTTGCACTGTCAATGACCTTATGTAATCAAATGCTTTTGCTATTCCGTGTAACTATCGCTGATAAAATGATTACTGGAGCTAGACATTGGTCCACTTACATCGAAAACAAAGCTAGTTGAGAAAATATTTTACAAATCCCAAAACTGAAATGTACCATTGAAACGCCTTCAAGCATATATAATAATATCATGCAGACAACCATTGTGCGGAAAATTACATTTGAATCACTTATAAAAATTTCAAATGCAGGAATCAATTCGGATGATCAAACCCTTCAATAATTACTCTTGGCCGCAAAGAATTACTCTTGGCCGCAAATAATTACTCATGGCCGTGAAAAAATACTCCTAGCCGCGAAGAATTACTCTTGGCCGCGAAATAAGCGGCCAAGAGTAATTCTTCGCGGCCAAGAGCATTTTCGTGGCCAAGAGTAGTTCTGTGTGCCAGGAGTAATTCTTTTCGGCGAAGCGTAATTATATGGGGCCATGAGTAATTTTTTGCGGCCAAGAGTAATTGTCAAATAATTTTGAATCAAAACCACTTGGGTTAGAAAGTAAATTCATCAAGCTTTCTAACGGTTCAAACCACCCGTAAAACGGAGTTCGGGAGTGTCCGGGGCAAATTTGCAAAGATTGACTTGTTCTTCAGCTTTGATGCACCTCAGGCACAATTTGGTGTTCTACTAGCGCATGCCTGTGCGTCCCGGGCGCAGTCCTCAAAATTGCCGAAGAAGCCAAACTTTGTGCGCATGTTATGGACACTCACGAAATCCGATTTGCGCATGGTTAGAGCCATTAAAAAAGCTTGTTAAATATACTTTCTAATCGAAATGGTTTTGGTCGAAAATTGTTTGTAATTCAAAAGATATGACCAAAATTGTATATAAACATTTAAGCCTTTCTTCTCGATAATGGAATGATTTTCCGTATCCCTCCTTGAAATGTGGATGGTCTATAAACTCTGTGGAACACTTAAGCAATGAACAAAAACTAAAAAATACGGGATTTGAGCATTGAATGAAGCTTAAAATGTGCTTTTGGCTTAGTGGCTCCGACGATTTCTGTAGTGGTTTGCTTTCTACCCATTTTTCATGAACGAAACCTAAATATTTTTATAGTCGACCGGATTCCACAATCTTTTTTTATACTTTTAAAACCCTCTTTATCAATATAAAATAGGTCTTGATCCGATTTAAAATGACAAAGATGCGAGTGTTTTACCGGAATGAATTGTTTTTTGATCCACTGAAGGTAAAATTTTTACTTCTTCTGATTTATTAATAACTTTGAATCGAAACCAGTTGGGTTAGAAAGTAAATTCAATAAGCTTTGTAACGGTTCAAACCACCCCTAAAACAGAGTTCAGGAGTGTCTGAAGCAAGTCTGCAAAAATTGACTTGTTCTATAGCAACACAAAGAAGGATTGTTTTTTATCCATAATAAATACACGCGCGTGAAGTTTACTACTTGGAATTTTTCGCTCAATACTTGAATTTGAAGTCTCCATAGTTTGTTGGGGAGAGTTATACATCTGCTTTAACGCTCATATCACCTGGTAATATCTTAGCTTCGAACATTAAATAGATGCATTGGAATTTCCTACAAATAGCTGTGCAATGTTGAGACGTCTGCAAATTGAGTTTATGAAAAAAACTACTTGTGAGTAATAGGGGTGGTTTTTTTTTGTCATTCGTTATTCCTAATCAACTATATTCTAGGGGAATTGAGGAGAGGGATGGGTGCTTACCGCAGGAATCGAACCCTTCCCATGTGCGTCGGAGTATAAAGGAGACACCAGCTGCATTGCACTCCACTTGAAATGGGTGTCATATTATTTTTCTTCTCTTTAATTAAAAACAAGTCTTTTAACGTATAAACAAACCAAGGTTTCAAAATGTTTTGAAACTCATTTCGAGTCATGTTTGAGTTAATTAAATTCGACTTTCATTCAATTCAATTGTAAGTACCTTAAGACTAGCCCCATTCAGCTAAGTTTTCTTTAAAAAAAAGGTAATTATTTGTAATTTTCAAAATTAAAAATAATGTATTTGCTGAAACAATTTTTCAAAAAAAAGAAAAAAGAAAAGGAGCAATGTACCAGGGATGGAATTAATTATGCATTATTTACCAACAAAAGTATTCGGTTATTCGAGAAAAATCAACATACTCTTGCCCGCATCGAATTTCACTTGAACGCTACGAATTACTCTTGGACGCGTTGAATTGCACTTGGCCACAACGAATTGCACTTGGCCGCTCAAATTGCTCTTGGCCGAAACGAATTGCACTTGGTCGCATGGAATCACACTTGGCTGCTATGAATTACTCTTGTCAGTCTCGAATTGCACAAGGCCGCGTCGAATTGCACTTGGCCTCATCGAATTGCACAAGGCCTATTCGAATTGCACATGGCCGCATGGAATTACACTTGGCCGCGTCTAATTGCAGTTGGCCGCTTATAATTGCAGTTGGCCGCGTTAAATTGCAGATAGCCGCTTATAATTGCAGTTGGCCGTGTCGAATTGCAGTTGGCCGCTTATATTTGTATCTGGCCGCTTCGAATTGCAGTTGGCCGCTTATAATTGCAGTTGGCTGTGCAATTCGATGCGGCCAAGTGCAATTCCAAGTGGCCAAGTGTAATTCGAAGCGGCCAACTGCAATTCGATGCGGCTAAGAGAGTAATTCGATACGGCCAAGTGCAATTCGATGAGGCCAAGAGTAATTTTTAGCGGTCATGTGTAATTCGATGCGGCCAAAACTAATTTATCTATAGCTTATCTCACTTCTTGGAATGACTTCGATGCCCTCAACCCCAAATCTCCCTCTAATTTAGAGATTGAATTAGGTTATTTAAGTTGTTTGTTTGCAGAAGATCAAGTAGTGGTGCCCATACCTATATAGAAGTGCAATTTGATGCGGCCAAGAGAAGAGCAATTCTATGCGACCATATGCAATTCGATGCGGCCAAATGCAATTACACCTTCAACGATTTCTGATGTTTGTATGCTACTTTGCCATAGTAAGATAATAGTGCTTGTCAATCCTAAGGTATCCAACTAGAGTAATTTATGATAGCCGGTCTTTGATGAACGCTTAACCCTATATGCTCAGACCCTGAGCTAAATATCCAAAGCATGTCGTGTGTGGGACACGGATACACAAGGCCAATAGACATTTCAGTGCTTCTCGAGATAGAAAGTAGATGCATAGATTGTGCTCAAGTTTGCATTCATGAAGTGATATCTAGACATAGACAACTACTCTATAATATCATAGAATGGTATCATGGAATATAAGATTTACTATTCCTTTATCAATTCCTTTTTTCAGTTTTGACTACATAGAGAGAGCCTTGTTTCAGCTTTTAATTACACAAAGAATCATGTTTTCCACTAAACAGGAGGTAGCCTTAATGGTATTCCTATCAGATGCTAAGATCGTTTTATCAATTTCCTTGTTCTAGGGGCCTTTCTGTAGTTATTCTTTTTTAGGTCTCTCGTCTTCACTTAACATGGCGCAAAGGGGTTCGATAAGGCCACAATTGTCTCTCGCCTATTTGCATAAGATTTCTTTATGTTTCTCCGAGAGCTAATGTAGTATCGATATCCAAAGTGATTCTGGCAATAACCCCTTCTTCCACCGCTAGATTTTTGCTCGACAATACTGGCATTGTTTAACCCCATATGCGGTTTAAACCAGCAGCAAAAGAAAGTTTAGGAACTAATCCATTCAACTTCCTGGGCTAGGCGCAAAGGTGGCCTTCTAATCCGAATCTCCTCCATGCCTAGAAGTACCTCCCCACCTTCTTTAGAAACATTGCTTTATAAATCCTTTATTTTGGCTTTAAGCAAAAAGGGGAATTCTGTTAAGATCAAAACAACTTTGAAGTACATAGGTCAATGTGCATGTGTGCTCGCTGCTAATATGAAGGAGAAGAGATTGAGTGAGCGAGAGACAAAGAGGTAGAGTAGCAGCTTGCGAACTAAGGTAGATATTTCAGTTCAAAAACATATATAATCTTCAACCATTCAACGTAGAAGAGAAAGAAAACAGATGAACCCTTAATAGCTTTGCAGCTTTAATTTATTGCAGCAAAGATTTCAAATCAAACTCAGATATCAACTGGCAGTTGTGTGCAGAGCCATAAGCATTCATTGTCCTTGGTGCATATTGTGACAAGCCCAGCTTCCTTGGATATAATAATTGACTCTTGCGACTATCGGACTATTTCAAAACTGCAGTACATGTGAGGGAAGCAACACAAAGAAGAATCAAAATTATTAAAGTTCTAAAATCGGTGTAACAGGATCAAGATATTCATTGCCCCCATAAAATTCACCATGCTTGCACTGTCAATGACCTTATGTAATCAAATGCTTTTGCTATTCCGTGTAACTATCGCTGATAAAATGATTACTGGAGCTAGACGTTGGTCCACTTACATCGAAAACAAAGCTAGATGAGAAAATATTCTACAAATCCCAAAACTGAAATGTACCATTGAAACGCCTTCAAGCATATATAATAATATCATGTAGACAACCATTGTGCGGAAAATTACATTTGAATCACTTATAAAAATTTCAAATGAAGGAATCAATTCGGATGATCAAACCCTTCAATAATTACTCTTGGCCGCAAAGAATTACTCTTGGCCGTGAAAAAATACTCCTAGCCGCGAAGAATTACTCTTGGCCGCATATTTCGCGGCCAAGAGTAATTCTTCGCGGCCAAGAGCATTTTCGTGGCCAAGAGTAGTTCTGTGTGGCCAGGAGTAATTCTTTGCGGCGAAGCATAATTATATGGGGCCATGAGTAATTTTTTGCGGCCAAGAGTAATTGTCAAATAATTTTGAATCAAAACCACTTGGGTTAGAAAGTAAATTCATCAAGCTTTCTAACGGTTCAAACCACCCGTAAAACGGAGTTCAGGAGTGTCCGGGGCAAACCTGCAAAGATTGACTTGTTCTACAGCTTTGATGCACCTCAGGCACAATTTCGTGTTCTCCTAGCGCATGCCTGTGCGTCCCGGGCGCAGTCCTCAAAATTGCCGAAGAAGCCAAACTTTGTGCGCATGTTACGGACACTCACGAAATCCGATTTGCGCATGGTTAGAGCCATTAAAAAAAGCTTGTTAAATATACTTTCTAACCGAAATGGTTTTGTTCGAAAATTGTTTGTAATTCAAAAGACATTACCAAAATTGTATATAAACGTTTAAGCCTTTCTTTGAACGAATCTCGATAATGAAATGATTTTCCGTATCCCTCCTTGAAATGGGGATGGTCTATAAACTCTGTGGAACACTTAAGCAATGAGCAAAAACTAAAGAATACGGGATTTGAGCATTGAATGAAAAATAAAATGTGCTTTTGGCTTAGTGGCTCCGACGATTTCTGTAGTGGTATGCTTTCTACCCATTTTTCATGAACGAAACCTAAATATTTTTATAGTCGACCGGATTCCACAATCTTTTTTTATACTTTTAAAACCCTCTTTATCAATATAAAATAGGTCTTGATCCGATTTAAAATGACAAAGATGCGAGTGTTTTACCGGAATGAATTGTTTTTTGATCCACTGAAGGTAAAATTTTTACTTCTTCTGATTTATTAATAACTTTGAATCGAAACCAGTTGGGTTAGAAAGTAAATTCAATAAGCTTTGTAACGGTTCAAACCACCCCAAAAACAGAGTTCAGGAGTGTCCGAAGCAAGTCTGCAAAAATTGACTTGTTCTATAGCAACACAAAGAAGGATTGTTTTTTATCCATAATAAATACACGCGCGTGAAGTTTACTGCTTGGAATTTTTCGCTCAATACTTGAGTTTGAAGTCTCCATAGTTTGTTGGGGAGAGTTATACATCTGCTTTAACGCTCATATCACCTGGTAATATCTTAGCTTCGAACTTGAAATAGATGCATTGGAATTTCCTACAAATAGCTGTGCAATGTTGAGACGTCTGCAAATTGAGTTTATGAAGAAAACTACTTGTGAGTAATAGGGGTGGTTTTTTTTTGTCATTCGTTATTCCTAATCAACTATATTCTAGGGGAATTGAGGAGAGGTATGGGGGCTTACCGCAGGAATCGAACCCTTCCCATGTGCGTCGGAGTATAAAGGAGACACCAGCTGCATTGCACTCCACTTGAAATGGGTGTCATCTTATTTTTCTTCTCTTTAATTAAAAACAAGTCTTTTAACGTATAAACAAACCAAGGTTTGAAAATGTTTTGAAACTCATTTCGAGTCATGTTTGAGTTAATTAAATTCGACTTTCATTCAATTCAATTGTAAGTACCTTAAGACTAGCCCCATTCTGCTAAGTTTTCTTTTAAAAAAAAGGTAATTATTTGTAATTTTCAAACTTAAAAATAATGTATTTGCTGAAACAATTTGTCAAAAAATAGAAAAAAGAAAAGGAGCAATGTACCAGGGATGGAATTAAATATGCATTATTTACCAACAAAAGTATTCGGTTATTCGAGAAAAATCAACATACTCTTGGCCGCATCGAATTTAACTTGAACGCTACGAATTACTCTTGGACGCGTTGAATTGCACTTGGCCACAACGAATTGCACTTGGCCGCTCAAATTGCTCTTGGCCGAAACGAATTGCACTTGGTCGCATGGAATCACACTTGGCTGCTATGAATTACTCTTGTCAGTCTCGAATTGCACTTGGCCTCATCGAATTGCCAAGTCCTATTCGAATTGCACATGGCCGCATGGAATTACACTTGGCCGCGTCTAATTGCAGTTGGCCGCCTATAATTGCAGTTGGCCGCGTTGAATTGCAGATGGCCGCTTATAATTGCACTTAACCATCAATCCACTCCGCCCAATCGATGGGTCAATTTCGTTCTTGAAGATTGGCGGGTGACGGTCTTCTTTTACAAGTCGATTCATCACTAAAATAGCATTTGATTCATTCGTCGTTTCTCTTCCGGTGAAGTCCTGAAATACGGCGAGGAACCTCAAATCCGTTTGTGGAGATAAGCCGCATGCACCCTTTTCTTTTTGTTGTTGGCTTGTTGCTTTTGTTTTCGTTCTCTGTCGATTCGCTCCGGAGAAGGAAAAGATTGGTAAACAGGTATTCAACTAGAGTAATTTACTATAGCTGGTCGTGATGAACACTTAACCTTATATGCTCAGACCCTGAGCTAAACATCCAAAGCATGTTGTGTGTGGGACACGGATACACAAGGCCAATAGACATTTCAGTGCTTCTGGAGTTAGAAAGTAGATGCATAGATTGTGCTCAACTTTGCATCCATGAAGTGATATCTAGACATAAACAACTACTCCATAATATCATAGAATGGTATCATGGAATATAAGATTTACTATTCCTTTATCATTTCCTTTTTTCAGTTTTGACTACATAGAGAGAGCCTAGTTTCAGCTTTTAATTACACAAAGAATCATGTTTTCAACTAAACAGGTGGTAGCCCTAATGGTATTCCTATAGGATGCTAAGATTGTTTTATCAATTTCCTTATTCTAGGGGCCTTTCTGTAGTTATTCATTTCTAGGTCTCTCATCTGCACTTAACATGGCGCAAAGGTGTTCATTAAGGCCACAATTGTCTCTCGCCTATTTGCATACGATTTCTTTATGTTTCTCCGAGAGCTAATGTAGTATCGATATCAAAAGTGATTCTGGCAATAACCCCTTCTTCCACCACTAGATTTGTGCTCAACAATACTAGCATTGTTTAACCCTATATGCGGTTTAAACCAGCAGCAAAAGAAAGTTTAGGAACTAAACCATTCAACTTCCTGAGCTAGGCGCAAAGGTGGCCTTCTAATCCGATTCGCCTCCATGCCTAGAAGTACCTCCCCACCTCCTTTAGAAATATTGCTTTATAAATCTTTCATTTAGGCTTCAAGTGAAAAGGGGGTATTCAATTAAGATCAAAACAGCTTTAAAGTACATAGGTCAATGTGCATGTGTGCTCGCTGCTAATATGAAGGAGAAGAGATTGAGTGAGCGAGAGACAAAGAGGTAGAGTGGCAGCTTGCGAATTAAGGTAGATATTTCAGTTCAAAAACAGATATAATCTTCTACCATTCAACGTAGAAGAGAAAGAAAATAGATGAACCCTTAATGGCTTTGCAACTGTTATTGCAGCAAAGATTTCAAATCAAACTCAGATATCAACTGGCAGTTGTGTGCAGAGCCATAAGCATTCATTGTCCTTGGTGAATATTGTGATAAGCCCAGCTTGCTTGGACTTAATAACCGACTCTCGCGACTGTCGGACTATTTCAAAACTGCAGTACATTTGAGGGAAGCAACACAAAGAATCAAAATTATTACAGTTTTGAAATCGGTGTAACAGGATCAAGATATTCATTGCCCCCCATAAAATTCACCTTGTTTGCACTGTCAATGACCTTATGTAATCAAACGATTTTGCTATTCCGTGTAACTATCGCTGATAAAATGATTACTGGAGCTAGACGTTGGTCCACTTACAACGAAAACAAAGCTAGATGAGAAAATATTTTACAAATCCCAAACCGAAATGTCCCATTGAAACGCCTTCAAGCATATATAATCATGTCATGTAGACAACCATTGTGCGGAAAATTAGATTTGAATTACTTATAAATATTTCAAATGCAGGAATCAATTCGGATGATCAAACCGTTCAATAATTACTCTTGGCCGAAAAGAATTACTCCTGGCCGTAAAGTATTACTCATGGCCGTGAAAAATTACTCCTAGCCGCGAAACATTTTCTCGGCCACGAGTAATGCTATGCGGCCAAGAGCATTTTCGCGGCCAATAGTAGTTCTGTGCGGTCAGGAGTAATTCTTTGCGGCTAAGAGTAATTATATGCGGCCATGAGTAAGAGTAATTGTCAAATAATTTTGAATCTAAACCACTTAGATTAGAAAGTAAATACATCAAGCTTTGTAACGGTTCAAACCACCCGTGAAACGGAGTTCGGGAGTGTCTGGGACAAACCTGCAAAGATTGACTTGTTCTACAGCTTTGATGCACCTTAGGCACAATTTTGTTTGCCCCTGGCGCATGCCTGTGCGCCTCGGGCGCAGTCCTCAAAATTGCCGAAGAAGCCAAACTTTGCGCGCATGCTACGGACACTCACGAAATCCGATTTGCGCGTGGCTAGAACCATTAAAAAAAAGCTTGTTAAATATACTTTCTAATCGAAATGGTTTTGGTCGAAAATTGTTTGTAATTCAAAAGACATGACAAAAATTTTATGTAAAAGTTTAAGCCTTTCTTTGAACGAATCTCGATAATGAAATGATTTTATGTATCCTTCCATGAAACGTGGATGGTCTATAAACTCTGTGGAACACTTAAGCAATGAGCAAAAACTAAAGAATACGGGATTTGAGCATTGAATGAAAAATAAAATGTGCTTTTGGCTTAGTGGCTCCGACGATTTCTGTAGTGGTATGCTTTCTACCCATTTTTCATGAACGATACCTAAATATTTTTATAGTCGATCGGATTCCACAATCTTTTAATACTTTTAAAACCCTCTTTATCAATATAAAATAGGTCTTGATCCGATTTAAAATGACAAAGATGCGAGTGTTTTACCAGAATGAATTGTTTTTTGATCCACTGAAGGTAAAATTGTCACTTCTTCTGATTTATTAATAACTTTGAATCGAAACCAGTTGGGTTATAAAGTAAATTCAATAAGCTTTGTAACGGTTCAAACCACCCCTAAAACAGAGTTCAGGAGTGTCCGAAGCAAGTCTGCAAAAATTGACTTGTTCTATAGCAACACAAAGAAGGATTGTTTTTTATCCATAATAAATACACGCGCGTGAAGTTTACTGCTTGGAATTTTTCACTCAATACTTGAGTTTGAAGTCTCCATAGTTTGTTGGGGAGAGTTATACATCTGCTTTAACGCTCATATCACCTGGTAATATCTTAGCTTCGAACTTGAAATAGATGCATTGGAATTTCCTACAAATAGCTGTGCAATGTTGAGACGTCTGCAAATTGAGTTTATGAAGAAAACTACTTGTGACGTAATAGGGGTGGTTTTTTTTTTTGTCATTCGTTATTCCTAATCAACTATATTCTAGGGGAATTGAGGAGAGGGATGGGTGCTTACCGCAGGAATCGAACCCTTCCCATGTGCGTCGGAGTATAAAGGAGACACCAGCTGCATTGCACTCCACTTGAAATGGGTGTCATCTTATTTTTCTTCTCTTTAATTAAAAACAAGTCTTTTAACGTATAAACAAACCAAGGTTTGAAAATGTTTTGAAACTCATTTCGAGTCATGTTTGAGTTAATTAAATTCGACTTTCATTCAATTCAATTGTAAGTACCTTAAGACTAGCCCCATTCTCCTATGTTTTCTTTTTTAAAAAAAGGTAATTATTTGTAATTTTCAAACTTAAAAATAATGTATTTGCTGAAACAATTTGTCAAAAAAAAGAAAAAAGAAAAGGATCAATGTACCAGGGATGGAATTAAATATGCATTATTTACCAACAAAAGTATTCGGTTATTCGAGAAAAATCAACATACTCTTGGCCGCATCGAATTTAACTTGAACGCTACGAATTACTCTTGGACGCGTTGAATTGCACTTGGCCACAACGAATTGCACTTGGCCGCTCAAATTGCTCTTGGCCGAAACGAATTGCACTTGGTCGCATGGAATCACACTTGGCTTCTACGAATTACTCTTGTCAGTCTCGAATTGCACAAGGCCGCGTCGAATTGCTCTTGGCATCATCGAATTGCACAAGGCCTATTCGAATTGCACATGGCCGCGTCTAATTGCTGTTGGCCGCTTATAATTGCAGTTGGCCGCGTTGAATTGCAGATGGACGCTTATAATTGCAGTTGGCCGCGTCGAATTGCAGTTGGCCGCTTATAATTCCAGTAGGCCGCGTTGAATTGCAGTTGGCCGCTTATAATTGCAGTTGGCTGTGCAATTCGATGCGGCCAAGTGCAATTCAACGCGGTCAACTGCAATTCCAAGTGGCCAAGAGTAATTCAAAGCGGCCAAGTGCAATTCGACGTGGCCAAGTGCAATTCGATGCGGCTAAGAGAGTAATTCGATACGGCCAAGTGCAATTCGATGAGGCCAAGAGTAATTTTTAGCGGTCATGTGTAATTCGATGCGGCCAAAACTAATTTATCTATAGCTTATCTCACTTCTTGGAATGACTTGGATGCCCTCAACCCCAAATCTCCCTCGAATTTAGAGATTGCATTAGGTTATTTTAGTTGTTTGTTTGCAGAAGATCAAGTAGTGGTGCCCATACCTATATAGAAGTGCAATTTGATGCGGCCAAGAGAAGAGCAATTCTATGCGACCATATGCAAATCGATGCGGCCAAATGCAATTACACCTTCAACGATTTCTGATGTTTGTATGCTTCTTCGCCATAGTAAGATAATGGTGCTTGTCAATCCTAAGGTATCCAACTAGAGTAATTTACGATAGCCGGTCTTTGATGAACGCTTAACCCTATATGCTCAGACCCTGAGCTAAATATCCAAAGCATGTCGTGTGTGGGACACGGATACACAAGACCAATAGACATTTCAATGCTTCTCGAGTTAGAAAGTAGATGCATAGATTGTGCTCAAGTTTGCATCCATGAAGTGATATCTAGACTTAGACAACTACTCTATAATATCATAGGATGGTATCATGGAATATAAGATTTACTATTCCTTTATCAATTCTTTTTTTCAGCTTTGACTACATAGCGAGAGCCTTGTTTCAGCTTTTAATTACACAAAGAATCATGTTTTCCACTAAACAGGAGGTAGCCTTAATGGTATTCCTATCAGATGCTAAGATCGTTTTATCAATTTCCTTGTTCTAGGGGCTTTTCTGTTGTTATTCTTTTTTGGGTATCTCGTCTGCACTTAACATGGCGCAAAGGGGTTCCATAAGGCCACACTCTCTCGCCTATTTGCGTAAGATTTCTTTATGTTTCTCCGAGAGCTAATGTAGTATCGATATCCAAAGTGATTCTGGCAATAACCCTTTCTTCCACCACTAGATTTGTGCTCAACAATACTAGCATTGTTTAACCCCATATGCGGTTTAAACCAGCAGCAAAAGAAAGTTTAGGAACTAAACCATTCAACTGTGAATATATATTCTGTATTTTGAATATATATTCTGTATCTTCTTGTAATATGCTATTTTAGGACATGTATCGTAATCAAATCATAGCATAATCATAGGGTAATCATATCGTAATCAAATCTTGTAATCTTCCTTTCTTAGGCGTAGCTTTACTCTATTTAAAGGTGTACTCCTCATTGTAATTCATTCAGAAATAAGATCAGTATTTTCAGTCTCTGTGTCTCTGTTTTCTATCATGGTATCAGAGCAGGTTCCGAAACCCTAACCCTGTTTTTTCGATCAACCTTCTGTCCTAAGATCTCTCTCTCTCTGTCAGCTACTATCGATCCCTCTCTCTCTGTTTTTCAGCAACCCGAATAACAAAAAAAACAACCACAGCAGACCCTCTCCAACCGCCGGTGACCTACCCACACTCCGACAACCTCTAGCAGCACTCGCCGACACTGTAGCAGCTCCGGCGACCTCTGTTACAGCTCTGACAAACCAGTCTAAGGCAGATTGGTACTCCGGTATTCTGTTTTCTTTTCTGTTTTTGACTGCGTTTCTCTGTTAGCATCATGTCTGGCGATAAAAATCAGGCTATTAGTGTTCGTTTGACCGGTAACAACTACTCCTACTGGGCTCATGTGATGAAAAATTTTGTTGTTGGTAAAGAAATGTGGGGATATGTAGACGGTTCTACATTACCTCCTTCTGATCCAAAAGACCCAGGGTATGCCACTGCCTTGGGAAAATGGAACACAGGGAATGCACGGATTTTGACTTGGTTTCACAACTCCGTAGAACCAAGTATTGGCATGAATTTTTCGAAATATGACACAGCAAAGAAAGTTTGGGATTATCTACAAGCTCTGTATCTTGAATCAAATTTTGCTAAACGATATGAGCTTGAAATGTCCATCCGAAATACCACCCAAAACAATAAATCGATTCAAGAATTTTATAACGAAATGACTACATATTGGGATCAGTTAGCTCTCATGGAACCTTCAGATTTGCAGCTACTTGATAGTTATGTCAGATTTCGTGAGGAGCTACGACTTGTTTAGTTTCTCATGGCCCTTCGAACTCAGTTTGAGCCTCTTCGTGGGGCTATCTTGCATCGGTCTCCATTGCCCTCAGTAGATGGTGCTGTTCATGAGCTTATCGCTGAGGAAACACGGTTCAAAATGGCTAATCTTGCACCTCCCTCACAGCCTGTCTTTGCTGCTCCATTTGCTCCATCTGGTCAATATCCGGCACATCACTCGCCCACTCCAGCATCTCATCCTGTCCAATTTGCGACCAAGCCAAGGCCTCAAATTCCTGAAGATGAGTGTAATTATTGCCATCAGAAGGGTCATTGGAAGCATCAGTGCCCTAACCGTCCCAAGCCAAAGGGACGAAATGTTACTCAGTCGACTGGTTCTCACGCCCCACATCAGTCTCGGGCACCACAACAGTATCCTCGCCCTCCTGCAGCCTTGGCAACACCGGTCTCCAGTAGTGCACCTCCAGAGTTTGATTATGAGCAATTTCAGCAGTATCAGGCTTACATGGAAGCCATTCGAGGGGGTTCCCCCCAAGCCTCTGCCATGTGTAGACACCCTATTTTGGACGATCCAGATTAGTTTACTTACGGTCTTTGATTCCCCAATGATGATTAAGGTCGAGAACATACCGAGTTGTTTGATGAGTTTGAGCTTTGAGCGTCCCGAACCTCGTCCAAACCCATTTCAAACCCTTGTCGAACCCTCAAGCCAGAACCAAATGGCCTCAACAAAACCCTGCTGGAGTACGCTGGTGGTGGACTAGCGTGCGCAGGAACCACTGACACGTGTCAGTCACTACCACTATATGGCGCACGCCACTCAACAAGTGGCGCACGCCAGTCAGCACCAGTCAAATCAACCTTTTCAGCTGGCGGGAGCCTCTGACGCCACCGGTGGCACCCACGATCATTACTCCGGCCGAATCGTTCCTTTCCTTCCATCAGCCAAGTCCCATGCATTTAATGCATGGGAGCTTCCTCCAATACTTGATCATCCAAACAGCCCCTAAGGCCTAAAACTGACCAGCCTCTCCCTCCTCCATAAATACCCCCTTTGCATTCATTTGCAAAAAGGTTGGCATCATCAAGAAAGGGTTTAGCTCCATTAAGACTTCAAGCCCTTTGTCTTTTTCTCCATTACTCTCCTTTGCTTCCTTTCTCTTCCATAGAAAGAGTAAGCAAAGGAATACTCTCCACAGTCCTCAAACCTCACTACATCCATCCTTCATCCATCTCCTTTCAAGCTCAAAGTTCAAACCATCCATCAAACTCACAAGCAAAGGTATAACATCTTTTGCTCCTGCTTTCTAGGGGGGCTGGCAGGGTCAAGGCTGGTAATCTATACCAGTCCTGGCCCTAAAGCTGGCAAGGCTTCAAAGCCGTTTGGTATGATCAGGTGGCGCACGCCAGTTACTTGTACCGTACGCCAGTCATGGCTGTATGGTGAAACTGGTGTGGGGATCACCGATCATCCTTATTTTGTCTTATTTACATTCTGATCACCCTGATGCATGCTAAAACAAGTTTACAGCTTTCTGTATTGTAGAACTGTTTAAGCATTGTACTTAGTTTTTCCTTTCTGTTTCTTTGGAATGCCTCTGGGGGCCTTCTGGTCATGTTCCAGAGCCCAGATGGTGCAAAGCCAAGCACTGACCGAGTGGTGTCAACTGGCGTACGGTACCATATACCTGCGTGCGCCAGTCGCCCCTTGGCCAGTGGCTGGCCCTTGCATGGCAACTAGGCTCCAGGCCTCTGATCATCCTCCCCTCACTGTTTAAGGGATTTTCTGTCTATTTGGTGGCTTTTAAGCCCTTTACATTGTCTGTAATAGCTTAGTAATCCATATTTAACTGCGTGGTTTGTCCTGGGTGTGCACTGGTCCTTTCCAGAGCCCAGAGGGTTGAGAACAGAAGCTGTGGTCTTAGGCTCACCGGCGCACGCCAGTTGTGGGGTGGCGCACGCATATCATGGCTACATGCAGTGGCTTAGCCAGTGCAAGCAGGCTTGCTTCTGTGTGCACTACTGCACAAACAGCGTGCACTAGCTTGTCTAAAACAACCACAGAAGCTTGTTCTCAATCTATTATATTTGCTTAGATCAAACATCATCATCCATAAACATTTTGTTACATCTTTTGTATATAAATGCAACTTGTTTACGCTTTAATCCCTATTAACTGTTCCCCGCCCTAATGGTTAAAAGAATGATCAAATAAAGAGAGAAATGCAAATGTTTTACAAAACGCCCGAGTAGAGACCGGTCTCCGGATTGGGAGAGGGGCGCCATAAAACCCTTCCCTTCTCGTAATCTGGTTCCCGAACCTCAAGATCGAAGGTGACGACGGCCCAGTCTACAAAAGCCTTTTTCAAAACCAAACGGACGTGGTCCAAACATTTTCAAAAGAACGGTTTCTTGGGTACTAACCGCAAAACCCGAGTGGCGACTCTCTGATCTGCGAAGCACTTCGCCGCGCTTTCCGCAAGATAAGGGCGCACCCAGAATTTCATGCACTAAAACACGGGATTTTTGGGGCGTGTGCCCACAGTGGCGACTCTGCTGGGGACATTACATTAATCAACATTTGGAGATTAATACATGAATGAACAATTTTCAAAAGTCTGTCAAAACAGTACGCTCCGCGCTGCTGAAGAACGGAATGGAACAGGATTCTACATCCGACCACTCCGCACTGGGGCTTTTATTATTGTTCGCTTATGTAGTTTCCTCCAAGTGTCGATTAATGAAGTGAGCCAAGCTTCAAAAGGCATTTTTTAAAAAAAGCATCGCGTTTCCCTCTCTCGATCATTCTTTCGACGCGCGTTCATTTGCATCGGTGTTCTATCAGCCCCGTTGAGGTGTTTTGGGTAACCGGCACAGTTTACTGGAGCCCGGGGTCCTCGAATGCCCAACAACCTTGGACGATGATGAGACGTATTACCGTTTGACCATTGCTCTGCTGCACGCATTGCGATGGGAGGTATAAAACATCTCTAGTCTGAGGAACCCCTCTAAGCCAAAACCAGCCTCGCCATGCGTACAAAGCAATAGAACCTTTCAAACTAAGACAGGAACCCACAGGGTAGGATTACTTGCATCTAACCCCATAAACTGTCTATGTGTTACTGCTTTCCATATCGCATGCCTGTACATACATTCATACCGTTTTGCGTAGGAGCATGCTAGGGTGGCTTTTAGGGTTGTCTATCTTTCAAACCCGTTTTATGCCTGCTAAGGCGCTGCCTGGACCGATGACGAGTCGTGCGTCGTGATGGTGCACGTTATCAACTTTCCAATTCCTTGGGTCAACGAGACTTTGGGAAATCGAGACTTTCTAAGTCCTTGCCTAAACCCGTCCGAGGTTTCAAGCAGAAAACTAGGAACAACGGGAGACATGATATGATGCTCATACCACTCAGGTTAAAAGTGCTAAACACTTACACCGTTCAAGGCTCCGGCACAGTGCTGCTTACGCCCTCTTGGTTACAATATCATGTCGTCAACACCGAGTTGTTCCATTTCAAACATTGAAACTTCGAAAGCGGGATAGTCAAAGGCATAGGCTGTTTCGACATCTCTTAGTATTAGTCGATCCCTTCAAGGTACACTGTCGAAAAGAAATCCGAGGATCTTGGCAGCGTCCGGCTGTCATAAAACGGTTTTGCCTGCTAGTTCTAGAGTCTAGGATGACACCAACGACAACATGTACATTGCATCCTTTCAAATAAAACTATTGCAGGAACACTTCCTGAGCCTTCGATTGCTTTACTGTCAAGCTTTGGGCGCTGCACCGTCAAAGAAAGTACCAAAAAGAAGAGCCAAACCTGCTTGGGAGCATCTACCGGGGCTATTTCACTGCCATATCGCCTTCCTCGATCATCAATCCAAAATGGCAGCACAAACAGGGCTGGCTGAGTTGAAGAAAGCTGTAGAGGAACTGGGTCTCAAAATGGACAGACAAATGGTTATGGTCCAGGGGCTGTTTGACCTTTTCACCTCCATCATATCAAAGCCGGATCCGGGGCTAGTCAAAGAACCTCTTCAGGCCTGTCACCCTCCCGCGATCGGAACCAAGCCGTGCTCAAGAGACATGTTCAAAAGTCTGGCCGAGTTCCATGAGGTTAGAGTTCACCCAAAAGAGGATGCTGAATCTCTGTTCAAAGTCGCCCCCAAAGGCAGAAGAATGCACCCTGTCGAAGGCGCAGTGTTGTACAAAGCAAGCAAAGGCTCCACCTTGGGCCCTCAATCTCGTCGTCGGAGCCAGCCAAGGACCTTCTCATGCTTATCTGCACCTCTGGCCGCCGTGTACGAGAAGCTTCTCGATGCCGGTTCCATCAGGCCTCTAACCCCAACTCCACTGCCCAAGGTTCTCCCTGCTAGCCACAACCCCAATCACTTCTGCACCTACCATCAAATGCCTGGCCATTCCACCAATGCATGTTATCGCCTCAGACATGCCGTTCAAGATCTCATCGATAATGGCACTATTCCACCCCCACTCCCGTCAAAACCTGACGACAGTCCCAGCTCCTTGCTCCAACTCAATTCTGACCCTCTGGTTGGTCAGATATCTATCACCTCCACTCAAATCAACCCCACCTCCACTCAAATCAACCCGAGCTCCACCATACTCAATCCAACCCTCTGCATTATCCCAGAAACTCAACCCAAACCAACTGTGTTTATCCCTTCTGAATCCGAGGCTGCAGGGTGCGGAATAGAAGACGGGGCTGAAAACTGGAAAGCACTGGTTGAGGACCGGATCGATCAAGCAAATGAGCGGACTGACAATTTGGGGATCCTCGTTCATGGGAGCACTGAGTAGGTTTGGTCAAAGAAGCTGAGGAAGCCGAAGTGCTGTTGCTTGGGCCCCATGTCCTCCAAGTCCTACCTCTCTGTGAGGAAGCAAAGGGTAACAATAAAAGTTGCATTTTCAAATCGCGTTTAGCTTGCATTGCACACTTTTAAGTCTAAGTCTGACACAGCGTCTGTCAAGTCGTCTTAGCCTAGCTTTGAGTCGGAGTTCGTGCCTCTTGGCCCTCCATGTCGTAGCTTCTACTCTCAAATTCGAGTCTTTTGCTATACTTGGCAACCCCGTGGGGCTTTCTTTATGATATGCACTATCTTGCTTCTAAGTACTTTGCTGGCTTTTGAATAAACTGTGTCGACCCTGACGACGAAGGGATAGATTTCGATGGGGTCATCCCCAAGGAAATGTGTTCCCTCGCCGAAAGGGAAGACGAAAGGCGTGCTCGGCCTATTAAAAGATGAAGTAGTTTCAATAAACTTGAAAGATGAGGTAGACCCCCAGATGACTCAAAATTGGCTCAACGCTGTCCCCAAAGGAACATTGCACCTAGTCAGACAGGCTCGAAGAACCTTCGACATTTTGGCATGGTTTCACAAAAAGACACGCCTGACATCGATCATGAGATGACAAAGTATCAAATCTCCTGCCACCGGATGTCAAGCTAGAAAGCGGAAGCTCAGAAGGCTCCAGGCCTCGTACCATGTTCAAAACAGCGTCAGCGGCATCCCATCAAGCGCACATTAAAAAGGTACAAAAGTGGCCTGGAGCGAGGCGTTTTCAACTGAAGCAGTCAGGACCCTGCATTATCAAAAGCCGTCTTATCTGGGGCTGCAGCCAAAGATCATCGATCTCGACGACAACAAATTCAACACTCTAATCAACCTGGATCAATTCAAGAGCCACCTTTCCCTGAGAGAAGCTCGTTGGGCCGAAAACCACAAGGGTGGGCGGTGCCAAGCAAAAGTTAGAGCAGCCTGCTAGACCGAAAACCTAAGGAGGCGGTCTAGGCAAAAATAAATAGGTAAAAAGTCGAAAGCTCGCTAGGCCGGAAACCTGAGAAGGCGGCACTAGGCAAAAGTTAGAGCGTAAAAAGGAGAGGTAAAACACACGAGTGAACCTTGGCCTGAACTACGTTTTGACCTGATTCCCCAAATGTGGGATACGTAGGCAGTCTCTCTTTAAGACTCGGTCATATTCTATCAATTGGATCCATGGTTGACGTTTTGGTACACATCAAGGGTCGAGGAGTTTCAAGAACAGAACAAGCTTCACCAGAAACAGAAGGGGGAACCCTTTGTCTTTCAATCTTATTGCAAACTACTACTTCAATTTCAAAGCTGAGCAAAAGCCCTAAAAAAATATATTTAAAGCATCAGAAACAGAACGAAATGCTTACGAGGCCCCAGTGGGCTCACAGTTTATTCTAAGTTCAGCGAAGTCTAATTTGCGCGGCTTTTCAGTCACGCGCGCTAGTTTGAGACTCACGCACGTTTTCTCAAAGTGACACGCGTTGGTCTCAAACCTGCGCGCGCTTCTTCAATTCTTGCCGCAGACAGCAGTCGGCAGCCATCACGCCTAACAACGATTTTGAACCCCCGGTGGGAATTTCAAATTAAAACCAAGGTTTCGGTGCCTCGAAATTGGTTTTAAGGGCTCTTGCCAAGTTTTCTATGCCGTGCAGGTCATATGTGCCTAATGTGACTGTGCGGAGGTGTCGGTTTCAGTCCGGGCCTATATGAGTCGTTCCATTTGCGTACTTTGTCCATCTTTGCGACGTTTTTCTAGTTTTCCGGTCTTTTGCCCATTCCGGGGCTTTCTTCTCTGTTTTGTTATTCACACAGGCCTTTGTACATATTTGACTGTGTGTGAGTGTCAGTTTCACCTATCTAGGGATATTTTGGATTTTGGCCTGTTAATGCCCAAAATTTCATTATTGCCCATGCGTCGGAGAGTCTGCATTGTATCCTAGGACTCTTCTTCCTCATTCTTCCGAGCTAGGCAGTCTATACGTGTGCGTACGTCTGTGTGTCAACTCGATTCGCTCGTCAATGCAAGTTGGATATTAGCAATTGGTTTATACTCTACCTCCAATGAACCAAGAATGATGCAACTTTTACAACGCCACTACGGCGTCCATGGTCCAAGCAAGCGGCAAATCGTCAAGAACAGAGGGATACATTGGCCCAGCGCAAAATCAAATCAAAGCAGCAAACCTCTAACCCGCTCAAAAGTTATCTACTTGGGCACGCAGGCCCGCACCTCAAATCAAAGCAGCAAACCTCTAACCCACTCGAAAGTTACCTACTGGACCTGCAGGCCCGCAACTCAAATCAAAGCAGTAAAGCGAAAGGGTGGCTCAGTGGTAGCCCTCGATCGTCAAAATTGTCCTGGTCGTCGTTTGTGTCGTCCCGTTCTCTAGAAGCCGCCCTAGTCTGCCCTTGCATTTTCAATTTGTACATATGTGTTTAGCATATATTATCGTTGCATATTGTATATCAAATGTCAAAAGCAGGAGATCGCTTCAAATCAAATCAAGCCAAACCTGCAGTGAGGCATTTTCTACAGTCAATGTTGTGGCATTGGCAAGTCAAATCAAACCAGCGTTGAGGCATTTCTATCATCAGTGTTGTGGCATTGGCAAATCAAATCAAATCAGCATTGAGGCCCATTCCCGGCAGGTAGCCCATGTTGCCCTGATCCATGCTTCCATCCCGGTTCGCTATTTCCCCAAGCAGAGCCTGTCCGAACATCAACGACGATCTATCCGATCTATCCGTCCAATTCCAAATCAACGACGATCTATCCGTCCAATTCCAAATCAACGACGATCTATCCGTCCAATTCCAATCAACGACGATCTATCCGTCCAATTCCAATCAACGACGATCTATCCGTCCAATTCCAATCAACGACGATCTATCCGTCCAATTTCAAATCAGCGACGATCCATCCGTCCCATTTTCAAATCAACGACGATCCATCCGTCCCGTTTTCAAATCAACGACGATCTATCCGTCCAATTCCAATCAACGACGATCTATCCGTCCAATTCCAATCAACGACGATCTATCCGTCCAATTTCAAATCAGCGACGATCCATCCGTCCCATTTTCAAATCAACGACGATCCATCCGTCCCGTTTTCAAATCAACGACGGTCTGTCCGTCCAGCCTCAAGTCAACGACGGTCTGTCCGTCCGAAATCAAATCAACGACGGTCTGTCCGTCCAACTTCCAATTCAAACCGTTAGCGTATCTTCCAGCAGTCTTATTGCTCTGTCTCGGATGGTCCATGATAAGGAGATTGGCTCTGATTCCCAACGGATGGAATTTAACCTACCTGACGCGACCTACCCGTGATTTGTTGGAACTATCCGTGCCATGGTTAGCTTTATCCTCAACAACAGCCAGTCCTGTTCAAATTCAACGATGATCAGCCATGTCATCACCGACGATCAGCCATATCGTCCATCTCAACGATGATCAGCCATGTCATCACCGACGATCAGCCATGTCGTCCATCTCAACGATGACCAGCCATGTCATCACCGACGATCAGCCATTTCGTCCATCTCAACGATGACCAGCCATGTCATCACCGACGATCAGCCATGTCGTCCATCTCAACGATGATCAGCCATGTCATCACCGACGATCAGCCATGTCGTCCTCTCAACGATGATCAGCCATGTCATCACCGACGATCAGCCATATCGTCCTCTCAACGATGATCAGCCATGTCATCACCGACGATCAGCCATGTCGTCCTCTCAACGATGATCAGTCATGTCATCACCACCGATCAACGGCGATCAGAATATTGCCCGCGTTCACCACCGACCAACGGCGATCAGAATATTGCCCGCGTTCACCCCGACCAACGGCGATCAGAATATTGCCCGCGTTCACCCCCAACAAACGCGTAAATCATATTTCCCGCGTTCACCCCGATCAACGGCGATCAGAATATTGCCCGCGTTCACCCTCTCAACGGCGATCAGAATATCGTCCGATCGATCCACGACGACGGTCTGCCCGTCCAATCAGTCTACAACACCGTTCGCCTATCCTAGTCCACATTGGTCTACAAGTAACACATCTTCCAGCAGTCTTATTGCTCTGCCTCGGATGGTCCATGATAAGGAGATTGGCTCTGATTCCCAACAGATGGAATTTAACCTACCTGACGCGACCTACCCGTGATTGTTGGGATTCTTTGTGCCAAAGATAGTTCGATCCCCAGCAATGACAGCCCGTCCTGTCCAAATCAACGACGGTCTGTCCGTCCAACCTCAAATCAACGACGGTCTGTCCGTCCAACCTCAAATCAACGACGGTCTGTCCGTCCAACCTCAAATCAACGACGGTCTGTCCGTCCAACCTCAAATCAACGACGGTCTGTCCGTCCGAAATCAAATCAATGACGGTCTGTCCGTCCGACTCAACCGTTAGCACATCTTCCAGCAGTCTTATTGCTCTGTCTCGGATGGTCCATGATAAGGAGATTGGCTCTGATTCCCAGCAGATGGAATTTAACCTACCCGACGCGACCTACCCGTGATTGTTGGAGTTACTTATGCCAAAGAAGGTTCGGCCCCTAGCCGCATTAATCTATCCGCAACTGTTTATTCCCCAGGAGAGTCCGCCTCAACATTCAATGATGGTCCACCCATCCCTATCTTCCAACAGAGTTCAAACTCTTTTCCAACGATCTTCAGATGGTCCGCCCATCTTCGATCTCTCAATGGACGGTACATTTAAATACATGTCCGCATTTTCTATTTCTTCTGGATAGCCTTGAGAGGGTGTCTAGAAACCTTTGACGTTACTTACGCCAAGTCGATGGTGCTTTAAGTGCCGTCAAAGGGGGGCTACTGTAGACACCCTATTTTGGACGATCCAGATTAGTTTACTTACGGTCTTTGATTCCCCAATGATGATTAAGGTCGAGAACATACCGAGTTGTTTGATGAGTTTGAGCTTTGAGCGTCCCGAACCTCGTCCAAACCCATTTCAAACCCTTGTCGAACCCTCAAGCCAGAACCAAATGGCCTCAACAAAACCCTGCTTGAGTACGCTGGTGGTGGACTAGCGTGCGCAGGAACCACTGACACACGCCAGTCAGCACCAGTCAAATCAACCTTTTTCAGCCAGCTGGGCGGGAGTTTTGTAGTCGCCTGACGTCAGCTGGCAGCCCCCTGATCATTACTTTGGCCAGAAACTGTTCCCTTCTCTCTCCTACTCCTTCCATCAAGCCAAGTCCCATGCATTTAATGCATGGGAGCTTCCTCCAATACTTGATCATCCAAACAGCCCCTAAGGCCTAAAACTGACCAGCCTCTCCCTCCTCCATAAATACCCCCTTTGCATTCATTTGCAAAAAGGTTGGCATCATCAAGAAAGGGTTTAGCTCCATTAAGACTTCAAGCCCTTTGTCTTTTTCTCCATTACTCTCCTTTGCTTCCTTTCTCTTCCATAGAAAGAGTAAGCAAAGGAATACTCTCCACAGTCCTCAAACCTCACTACATCCATCCTTCATCCATCTCCTTTCAAGCTCAAAGTTCAAACCATCCATCAAACTCACAAGCAAAGGTATAACATCTTTTGCTCTTTTCTAATCAATTATAAGGGGCTGGCAGGGTCAAGGCCGGTAATCTATACCAGTCCTGGCCCTAAAGCCGGCAAGGCTTCAAAGCCGTTTGGTATGATCAGTGGCGCACGCCGATTACTTGTACCGTACGCCAGTCATGGCTGTATGGCAAAGTGGGGATCACCGATCATCCTTATTTTGTCTTATTTACATTCTGATCACCTCGATGCATGCTAAAACAAGTTTACATCTTTCTGTATGTAGAACTGTTTAAGCATTGTACTTAGTTTTTCCTTTCTGTTTCTTTGGAATGCCTCTGGGGGCCTTCTGGTCATGTTCCAGAGCCCAGATGGTGCAAAGCCAAGCACTGATTGAGCAGTGTCAACTGGCGTACGGTACCATATACTGCGTGCGCTGCCGCCTTTGGCCTGGCTGGCCCTTGCATGGCAACTAGGCTCCGGCCTCTGTTTCATCCCCTCACTGTTTAAGGGATTTTCTGTCTATTTGGTGGCTTTTAAGCCCTTTACATTGTCTGTAATAGCTTAGTAATCCATATTTAACTGCGTGGTTTGTCCTGGGTGTGCACTGGTCCTTTCCAGAGCCCAGAGGGTCGAGAACAGAAGCTGTGGTCTTAGGCTCACCGGCGCACGCCAGTTGTGGGGTGGCGCACGCATATCATGGCTACATGCAGTGGCTTAGCCAGTGCAAGCAGGCTTGCTTCTGTGTGCACTACTGCACAAACAGCGTGCACTAGCTTGTCTAAAACAACCACAGAAGCTTGTTCTCAATCTATTATATTTGCTTAGATCAAACATCATCATCCATAAACATTTTGTTACATCTTTTGTATATAAATGCAACTTGTTTACAGTTTTAATCCCTATTAACTGTTCCCCCGCCCTAACTGGTTAAAAGAATGATCAAATAAAGAGAGAAATGCAAATGTTTTACAAAACGCCTGAGTAGAGACCGGTCTCCGGACTGGGCGAGGGGGGCGCCATAAAACCCTTCCCTTCTCGTAATCTGGTTCCCGAACCTCAAGATCGAAGGTGACGACGGCCCAGTCTACAAAAGCCTTTTTCAAAACCAAACGGACGTGGTCCAAACATTTTCAAAAGAACGGTTTCTTGGGTACTAACCGCAAAACCCGAGTGGCGACTCTCTGATCTGCGAAGCACTTCGCCGCGCTTTCCGCAAGATAAGGGCGCACCCAGGATTTCATGCACTAAAACACGGGATTTTTGGGGCGTGTGCCCACACCATGACTACCACTCACTCAGGTTTGCGTGGTTCTCCCACCTCAGGTATCCAACCCACCACTTGGATCTTTGATTCTGGCTCTTCTCACCATATGACTCCTGATCTGTCTCTTCTTAGTAATTGTGTGCCACCTGCTTTTCCTATTAGTATTGCCACAGCCAATGGTTCTCCCATGCATGTTGCTTCTATTGGTTCCATTCTATCTTCTACTGCACCGTCACTATCTATTCCTAATGTCTTTTATGTTCCTCAGTTGTCTTTGAGCCTACTTTCAATCAGCCAATTATCCGACTCTGGTTTTGATGTTGTTTTCTCTTCCTCTGGTTGTGTTGTGCAGGATCGGGATTCCAAGAAGCAGATTGGGGCAGGCCGTAGAGTTGGTGATCTCTATCTTTTGGAGCACTTGCATCTCCCAATAAAACCTTCTTCCACTGCTGCGTCATCTTTTTGTTTAGATCATAAGTCATCTCCGTTTTATATTTGGCATTCTAGATTAGGACATCTATCTAGTGAGCGTCTAAAACTTTTAGTTCAGGCAGGTCATTTGGGTCATATTTCAGTCAGTGATATTTCAGAATGCAGTGGTTGTAAGTTTGCAAAAATGTCAGCTTTACCTTTTAATAAAAGTACTTCTGTTTCTACTTCGCCTTTTCAACTTGTTCACACTGATTTATGGGGCCCTTCTCCGGTTGCCACTAAAGGTGGTTTTGTCTATTATGTCTCTTTTGTGGATGACTTTAGTCGGTATACTTGGGTTTACTTAATGACACACAAATCTGAGTTCTTTACGATTTATAAGAATTTCCATGCCATGGTTCAAAATCAGTTTTCTACATCGGTTAAAATTCTTCGGTCTGACTTGGGTGGGGAATATTCACTCTCAGAGTTTCATAAATTCCTAGATTCGCTTGGGACTATCCACCAATCGTCTTGCACTGACACTCCTGCCCAAAATGGTAGAGCTGAAAGAAAACATCGTCACCTTCTTAATACTGCTCGGTCTCTACTCCTGTCTTCCTCCGTCCCGTCCTGTTACTGGGGAGAAGCTGTTCTCACTGCAGCCTATCTCCTGAATCGGATGCCCACCCCTCTTCTCTCTGGTAGCTCTCCTTATGAGCGGTTTTATGGTCAGGTTCCTAATTACTCTCTTCTTCGAGTGTTTGGTTCTACCTGTTTTGTTCTCCTCCCCAAGAAAGACCGCACTAAGCTCAGCGCCCGCTGTGTCTTAGGTGTTTTTTTGGGGTATGGCATTAATCAAAAAGGGTATCGGTGTTATGATCCTGTGACCAAAAAGCTTTATGTTTCAAGGCATGTTGTCTTCTTAGAGCGTCTTCCCTATTTTACTCTTCCTCCTCGCACTGCTCCTGTAGCCAAAGAAGACTTGATCCATATTGACCCCTTTCCTATGGATATGGATGTCCCTCCCGAAGAGTACACCTCCACTCTTACGGTATCTGATATTTCTACAGCCCCCTCAGCATCACCTCGCCATGCTCCAATCACCCAGGTCTACACCCGTCGTCCAACTTCTACAGCTGCTCCCCAATCTGCCTCCACGGATCCTGATCCGCCTGTCCGGTATCCCCTCCGCGACAATCGTCAACCACCGGTAAAATATGGCTTTACTAATACCTGTTTCTCATCCTCTTATCAATCATTCCTTTCCCGCATTCACACTTATTTTGAGCCTAGGTCCTATAAAGAAGCTTGCAATGATCCCAATTGGGTGGATGCCATGCAAGCTGAACTTACTGCTCTTGTTCACAATCAGACCTGGGAGTTGGTTTCTCTTCCGGATGGTAAGAATCTAATCGGTTGCAAATGGGTCTACAAGGTTAAGACTCATTCTGATGGTTCTTTAGAACGGTATAAAGCCCGCCTAGTTGCTAAAGGATTTTCTCAGGAGTATGGGATTGATTACGAGGAAACTTTTGCCCCTGTTGCCAAAATGACCACTGTTCGCACCTTGATCTCAGTGGCCGCAGTGCATCAGTGGCCTCTTTCTCAGTTGGATGTAAAGAATGCTTTTCTTAATGGCAATCTCTTTGAAGAGGTTTATATGCGGCCTCCTCCTGGCTTCTCTCATCCTTCCGGTATGGTTTGTCGCTTGCGTCGTGCTCTCTATGGCTTGAAACAGTCCCCTCGCGCTTGGTATTCACGCTTCCAGGATGTTGTTCTTCAAATTGGCTTCACGCCTAGCATGCATGACTCTGCTCTATTTCTCCGTCGCACCTCTCATGGCCTGGTACTTCTCTTACTTTATGTTGATGACATGATCATCACTGGTTCTGATTCTGCTGCTATTGCTGAAGTTAAAAGTCATCTCTTCCGTGAGTTCGAAATGAAAGACTTGGGCCCGCTACGTTATTTCCTTGGTATTGAAGTTGCTTCCTCTCCTCAGGGGTATCTTTTGGGGCAGTCCAAGTATGTTACTGATATCCTTCACCGTGCTCGTCTCACGGATACAAAGACTGTTGATACTCCCCTTGAACTTCATGCCAAGTTCTCTGCCTCTGATGGTGTCCCCCTTGAGGATCCTACGGAATATCGTGAATTGGTGGGCTGCTTGGTTTATCTTACGGTTACTCGGCCAGATATTTCTTATGCAGTTCACATTGTTAGTCAGTTTGTCTCTGCTCCTCGGACTACGCATTGGGCTGCCCTCTTACGTATTCTCCGTTATCTTCGTGGTACCCTTCATCAGTGCCTTCTGATTTCTTCTACATCAAGCTTAACCCTCCATGCTTATGCTGACTGGGCAGGTGATGTCAATGACCGCAAATCTACCTCTGGGCTCTGTGTTTTTCTAGGTGATTCTCTTATCTCCTGGAAAAGCAAAAAGCAATCTGTTGTTGCTCGCTCTACCGCGGAAGCTGAATATCGTGCCATGGCCCATGCTACCTCTGAAATCGTCTGGCTTCGCTGGCTTGTTTCCGATATGGGGGTCTCTGTTACTACTCCTACACCTCTTTACTGCGACAATAAGAGTGCTATTCAGCTTGCCCATAACTCGGTCTTCCATGAGCGCACGAAGCACATTGAGATTGATTGTCATTTCATACGCCAGCATCTCCAGTCTGGCACCATTGCTTTACCCTTCGTCGCCTCCACATTGCAGCTGGCTGATTTCTTCACGAAGACTCATACCGCTGCTCGTTTCCGCTTTCTCCTTGACAAACTCTCGGTGCTCTCTGCCCTCGCACCTTGAGTTTGAGGGGGGGTGTGAATATATATTCTGTATTTTGAATATATATTCTGTATCTTCTTGTAATATGCTATTTTAGGACATGTATCGTAATCAAATCATAGCATAATCATAGGGTAATCATATCATAGCATAATCATAGGGTAATCATATCGTAATCAAATCTTGTAATCTTCCTTTCTTAGGCGTAGCTTTACTCTATTTAAAGGTGTACTCCTCATTGTAATTCATTCAGAAATAAGATCAGTATTTTCAGTCTCTGTGTCTCTGTTTTCTATCATTCCTGGGCTAGGCGCAAAGGTGGCCTTCTAATCCGATTCTCCTCCATGCCTAGAAATACCTCCCCACCTTCTGTAGAAACATTGCTTTATAAATCCTTTATTTTGGCTTTAAGCAAAAAGGGGAATTCAGTTAAGATCAAAACAGCTTTGAAGTACATAGGTCAATGTGCATGTGTGCTCGCTGCTAATATGAAGGAGAAGAGATTGAGTGAGTGAGAGACAAAGAGGTAGAGTGGCAGCTTGCGAACTAAGGTAGATATTTCAGTTCAAAAACAGATATAATCTTCTACCATTCAACGTAGAAGAGAAAGAAAACAGATGAACCCTTAATAGCTTTGCAGCTTTTATTGCAGCAAAGATTTCAAATCAAACTCAGATATCAACTGGCAGTTGTGTGCAGAGCCATAAGCATTCATTGTCCTTGGTGAATATTGTGACAACCTAGCTTCCTTGGATATAATAACTGACTCTCGCGACTATCGGACTATTTCAAAACTGCAGTACATGTGAGGGAAGCAACTCAAAGAATCAAAAATATTAAAGTTCTAAAATCGGTGTAACAGGATCAAGATATTCATTGCCCCCATAAAATTCACCATGCTTGCACTGTCAATGACCTTATGTAATCAAATGCTTTTGCTATTCCGTGTAACTATCGCTGATAAAATGATTACTGGAGCTAGACATTGGTCCACTTACATCGAAAACAAAGCTAGATGAGAAAATATTTTACAAATCCCAAAACTGAAATGTACCATTGAAACGCCTTCAAGCATATATAATAATATCATGTAGACAACCATTGTGCGGAAAATTACATTTGAATCACTTATAAAAATTTCAAAAGCAGGAATCAATTCGGATGATCAAACCCTTCAATAATTACTCTTGGCCGCAAAGAATTACTCTTCGCCGCAAATAATTACTCATGGCTGTGAAAAAATACTCCTAGCCGCGAAGAATTACTCTTGGCCGCGAAATATGCGCATGGTTAGAGCCAAGAGCCATTAAAAAAAGCTTGTTAAATATACTTTCTAATAGAAATGGTTGTGGTCGAAAATTGTTTGTAATTCAAAAGACATGACCAAAATTGTATATAAACGTTTAAGCCTTTCTTTGAACGAATCTCGATAATGGAATGATTTTCCGTATCCCTCCTTCAAATGTGGATGGTCTATAACTCTGTGGAACACTTAAGCAATGAACAAAAACTAAAGAATACGGGATTTGAGCATTGAATGAAAAATAAAATGTGCTTTTGGCTTAGTGGCTCCGACGATTTCTGTAGTGGTATGCTTTCTACCCATTTTTCATGAACGAAACCTAAATATTTTTATAGTCGACCGGATTCCACAATCTTTTTTTATACTTTTAAAACCCTCTTTATCAATATAAAATAGGTCTTGATCCGATTTAAAATGACAAAGATGCGAGTGTTTTACCGGAATGAATTATTTTTTGATCCACTGAAGGTAAAATTTTTACTTCTTCTGATTTATTAATAACTTTGAATCGAAACCAGTTGGGTTAGAAAGTAAATTCAATAAGCTTTGTAACGGTTCAAACCACCCCTAAAACAGAGTTCAGGAGTGTCCGAAGCAAGTCTGCAAAAATTGACTTGTTCTATAGCAACACAAAGAAGGATTGTTTTTTATCCATAATAAATACACGCGGGCGAAGTTTACTGCTTGGAATTTTTCGCTCAATACTTGAGTTTGAAGTCTCCATAGTTTGTTGGGGAGAGTTATACATCTGCTTTAACGCTCATATCACCTGGTAATATCTTAGCTTCGAACATGAAATAGATGCATTGGAATTTCCTACAAATAGCTGTGCAATGTTGAGACGTCTGCAAATTGAGTTTATGAAAAAAACTACTTGTGAGTAATAGGGGTGGTTTTTTTTTGTCATTCGTTATTCCTAATCAACTATATTCTAGGGGAATTGAGGAGAGGGATGGGTGCTTACCGCAGGAATCGAACCTTTCCCATGTGTGTCGGAGTATAAAGGAGACACCAGCTGCATTGCACTCCACTTGAAATGGGTGTCATCTTATTTTTCTTCTCTTTAATTAAAAACAAGTCTTTTAACGTATAAACAAACCAAGGTTTGAAAATGTTTTGAAACTCATTTCGAGTCATGTTTGAGTTAATTAAATTCGACTTTCATTCAATTCAATTGTAAGTACCTTAAGACTAGCCCCATTCTGCTAAGTTTTCTTTAAAAAAAAGGTAATTATTTGTAATTTTCAAACTTAAAAATAATGTATTTGCTGAAACAATTTGTCAAAAAAAAGAAAAAAGAAAAGGAGCAATGTACCAGGGATGGAATTAAATATGCATTATTTACCAACAAAAGTATTCGGTTATTCGAGAAAAATCAACATACTCTTGGCCGCATCGAATTTCACTTGAACGCTACGAATTACAATTGGACGCGTTGAATTGCACTTGGCCACAACGAATTGCACTTGGCCGCTCAAATTGCTCTAGGCCAAAACGAATTGCACTTGGTCGCATGGAATCACACTTGGCTGCTATGAATTACTCTAGTCAGTCTCGAATTGCACAAGGCCGCGTCGAATTGCCCTTGGCCTCATCGAATTGCACAAGGCCTATTCGAATTGCACATGGCCGCATGGAATTACACTTGGACGCGTCTAATTGCAGTTGGCCGCGTTGAATTGCAGATGGCCGCTTATAATTGATTTTGGCCGCGTCGAATTGCAGTTGGCCGCTTATAATTGCAATTGGCTGTGCAATTCGATGCGGCCAAGTGCAATTAAACGCGGCCAAGTGCAATTCCAAGTGGCCAAGTGTAATTCAAAACGGCCAACTGCAATTCGATGCGGCTAAGAGAGTAATTCGATACGGCCAAGTGCAATTCGATGAGGCCAAGAGTAATTTTTAGCGGTCATGTGTAATACGATGCGGCCAAAACTAATTTATCTATAGCTTATCTCACTTCTTGGAATGACTTGGATGCCCTCAACCCCAAATCTCCCTCTAATTTAGAGATTGAATTAGGTTATTTTAGTTGTTTGTTTGCAGAAGATCAAGTAGTGGTGCCCATACCTATATAGAAGTGCAATTTGATGAGGCCAAGAGAAGAGCAATTCTATGCGACCATATGCAATTCGATGCGGCCAAATGCAATTACACCTTCAACGATTTCTGATGTTTGTATGCTTCTTTGCCATAGTAAGATAATGGTGCTTGTCAATCCTAAGGTATCCAACTAGAGTAATTTATGATAGCCGGTCTTTGATGAACGCTTAACCCTATATGCTCAGACCCTGAGCTAAATATCTGAAGCATGTCGTGTGTGGGACACGGATACACAAGGCCAATAGACATTTCAGTGCTTCTCAAGATAGAAAGTAGATGCATAGATTGTGCTCAAGTTTGCATTCATGAAGTGATATCTAGACATAGACAACTACTCTATAATATCATAGAATGGTATCATGGAATATAAGATTTACTATTACTTTATCAATTCCTTTTTTCAGTTTTGACTACATAGAGAGAGCCTTGTTTCAGCTTTTAATTACACAAAGAATCATGTTTTACACTAAACAGGAGGTAGCCTTAATGGTATTCCTATCAGATGCTAAGATCGTTTTATCAATTTCCTTGTTCTAGGGGCCTTTCTGTAGTTATTCTTTTTTAGGTCTCTCGTCTTCACTTAACATGGCGCAAAGGGGTTCCATAAGGCCACAATTGTCTCTCGCCTATTTGCATAAGATTTCTTTATGTTTCTCCGAAAGCTAATGTAGTATCGATATCCAAAGTGATTCTGGCAATAACCCCTTCTTCCACCGCTAGATTTTTGCTCGACAATACTAGCATTGTTTAACCCCATATGCGGTTTAAACCAGCAGCAAAAGAAAGTTTAGGAACTAAACCATTCAACTTCCTGGGCTAGGCGCAAAGGTGGCCTTCTAATCTGATTCTCCTCCATGCCTAGAAGTACCTCCCCACCTTCTTTAGAAACATTGCTTTATAAATCCTTTATTTTGGCTTTAAGCAAAAAGGGGAATTCTGTTAAGATCAAAACAACTTTGAAGTACATAGGTCAATGTGCATGTGTGCTCGCTGCTAATATGAAGGAGAAGAGATTGAGTGAGCGAGAGACAAAGAGGTAGAGTAGCAGCTTGCGAACTAAGGTAGATATTTCAGTTCAAAAACAGATATAATCTTCAACCATTCAACGTAGAAGAGAAAGAAAACAGATGAACCCTTAATAGCTTTGCAGCTTTAATTTATTGCAGCAAAGATTTCAAATCAAACTCAGATATCAACTGGCAGTTGTGTGCAGAGCCATAAGCATTCATTGTCCTTGGTGCATATTGTGACAAGCCCAGCTTCCTTGGATATAATAATTGACTCTCGCGACTATCGGACTATTTCAAAACTGCAGTACATGTGAGGGAAGCAACACAAAGAAGAATCAAAATTATTAAAGTTCTAAAATCGATGTAACAGGATCAAGATATTCATTGCCCCCATAAAATTCACCATGCTTGCACTGTCAATGACCTTATGTAATCAAATGCTTTTGCTATTCCGTGTAACTATCGCTGATAAAATGATTACTGGAGCTAAACGTTGGTCCACTTACATCGAAAACAAAGCTAGATGAGAAAATATTTTACAAATCCCAAAACTGAAATGTACCTTTGAAACGCCTTCAAGCATATATAATAATATCATGTAGACAACCATTGTGCGGAAAATTACATTTGAATCACTTATAAAAATTTCAAATGAAGGAATCAATTCGGATGATCAAACCCTTCAATAATTACTCTTGGCCGCAAAGAATTACTCTTGGCCGCAAAGAATTACTCATGGCCGTGAAAAAATACTCCTAGCCGCGAAGAATTACTCTTGGCCGCATATTTCGCGGCCAAGAGTAATTCTTCGCGGCCAAGAGCATTTTCGTGGCCAAGAGTAGTTCTGTGTGGCCAGGAGTAATTCTTTGCGGCGAAGCGTAATTATATGGGGCCATGAGTAATTTTTTGTGGCCAAGAGTAATTGTCAAATAATTTTGAATCAAAACCACTTGGGTTAGAAAGTAAATTCATCAAGCTTTCTAACGGTTCAAACCACCCGTAAAACGGAGTTCGAGAGTGTCCGGGGCAAACCTGCAAAGATTGACTTGTTCTACAGCTTTGATGCACCTCAGGCACAATTTCGTGTTCTCCTAGCGCATGCCTTTGCGTCCCGGGCGCAGTCCTCAAAATTGCCGAAGAAGCCAAACTTTATGCGCATGTTACGGACACTCACAAAATCCGATTTGCGCATGGTTAGAGCCATTAAAAAAAGCTTGTTAAATATACTTTCTAACCGAAATGGTTTTGTTCGAAAATTGTTTGTAATTCAAAAGACATTACCAAAATTGTATATAAACGTTTAAGCCTTTCTTTGAACGAATCTCGATAATGAAATGATTTTCCGTATCCCTCCTTGAAATGTGGATGGTCTATAAACTCTGTGGAACACTTAAGCAATGAACAAAAACTAAAGAATACGGGATTGAGCATTGAATGAAACTTAAAATGTGCTTTTGGCTTAGTGGCTCCGACGATTTCTGTAGTGGTATGCTTTCTACCCATTTTTCATGAACGAAACCTTAATATTTTTATAGTCGACCGGATTCCACAATCTTTTTTTATACTTTTAAAACCCTCTTTATCAATATAAAATAGGTCTTGATCCGATTTAAAATGACAAAGATGCGAGTGTTTTACCGGAATGAATTGTTTTTTGATCCACTGAAGGTAAAATTTTTACTTCTTCTGATTTATTAATAACTTTGAATCGAAACCAGTTGGGTTAGAAAGTAAATTCAATAAGCTTTGTAACGGTTCAAACCACCCCAAAAACAGAGTTCAGGAGTGTCCGAAGCAAGTCTGCAAAAATTGACTTGTTCTATAGCAACACAAAGAAGGATTGTTTTTTATCCATAATAAATACACGCGCGTGAAGTTTACGGCTTGGAATTTTTCGCTCAATACTTGAGTTTGAAGTCTCCATAGTTTGTTGGGGAGAGTTGTACATCTGCTTTAACGCTCATATCACCTGGTAATATCTTAGCTTCGAACTTGAAATAGATGGATTGGAATTTCCTACAAATAGCTGTGCAATGTTGAGACGTCTGCAAATTGAGTTTATGAAGAAAACTACTTGTGAGTAATAGGGGTGGTTTTTTTTTGTCATTCGTTATTCCTAATCAACTATATTCTAGGGGAATTGAGGAGAGGGATGGGGGCTTACCACAGGAATCGAACCCTTCCCATGTGCGTCGGAGTATAAAGGAGACACCAGCTGCATTGCACTCCACTTGAAATGGGTGTCATCTTATTTTTCTTCTCTTTAATTAAAAACAAGTCTTTTAACGTATAAACAAACCAAGGTTTGAAAATGTTTTGAAACTCATTTCGAGTCATGTTTGAGTTAATTAAATTCGACTTTCATTCAATTCAATTGTAAGTACCTTAAGACTAGCCCCATTCTGCTAAGTTTTCTTTAAAAAAAAAGGTAATTATTTGTAATTTTCAAACTTAAAAATAATGTATTTGCTGAAACAATTTGTCAAAAAAAAGAAAAAAGAAAAGGAGCAATGTACCAGGGATGGAATTAAATATGCATTATTTACCAACAAAAGTATTCGGTTATTCGAGAAAAATCAACATACTCTTGGCCGCATCGAATTTAACTTGAACGCTACGAATTACACTTGGACGCGTTGAATTGCACTTGGCCACAACGAATTGCACTTGGCCGTTCAAATTGCTCTTGGCCGAAACGAATTGCACTTGGTCGCATGGAATCACACTTGGCTGCTATGAATTACTCTTGTCAGTCTCGAATTGCACTTGGCCTCATCGAATTGCACAAGGCCTATTCGAATTGCACATGGCCGCGTCTAATTGCAGTTGGCCGCTTATAATTGCAGTTGGCCGCGTTGAATTGCAGATGGCCGCTTATAATTGCACTTAACCATCAATCCACTCTGCCCAATCGATGGGTCAATTTCGTTCTTGAAGATTGGCGGGTGACGGTCTTCTTTTACAAGTCGATTCATCACTAAAATAGCATTTGATTCATTCGTCGTTTCTCTTCCGGTGAAGTCCTGAAATACGGCGAGGAACCTCAAATCCGTTTGTGGAGACAAGCCGCATTCACCCTTTTCTTTTTGTTGTTGGCTTGTTGCTTTTGTTTTCGTTCTCTGTTGACTCGCTCCAGAGAAGGAAAAGATTGGTAAACAGGTATTCAACTAGAGTAATTTACTATAGCTGGTCGTGATGAACACTTAACCCTATATGCTCAGACCCTGAGCTAAACATCCAAAGCATGTTGTGTGAGGGACACGGATACACAAGGCCAATAGACATTTCAGTGCTTCTGGAGTTAGAAAGTAGATGCATAGATTGTGCTCAACTTTGCATCCATGAAGTGATATCTAGACATAAACAACTACTCCATAATATCATAGAATGGTATCATGGAATATAAGATTTACTATTCCTTTATCATTTCCTTTTTTCAGTTTTGACTACATAGAGAGAGCCTAGTTTCAGCTTTTAATTACACAAAGAATCATGTTTTCAACTAAACAGGTGGTAGCCTTAATGGTATTCCTATAAGATGCTAAGATTGTTTTATCAATTTCCTTATTCTAGGGGCCTTTCTGTAGTTATTCATTTCTAGGTCTCTCATCTGCACTTAACATGGCGCAAAGGTGTTCATTAAGGCCACAATTGTCTCTCGCCTATTTGCATACGATTTCTTTATGTTTCTCCGAGAGCTAATGTAGTATCGATATCAAAAGTGATTCTGGCAATAACCCCTTCTTCCACCACTAGATTTGTGCTCAACAATACTAGCATTGTTTAACCCCATATGCGGTTTAAACCAGCATCAAAAGAAAGTTTAGGAACTAAACCATTCAACTTCCTGAGCTAGGCGCAAAGGTGGCCTTCTAATCCGATTAGCCTCCATGCCTAGAAGTACCTCCCCACCTTCTTTAGAAGCATTGCTTTATAAATCTTTCATTTAGGCTTCAAGTGAAAAGGGGGTATTCAATTAAGATCAAAACAGCTTTAAAGTACATAGGTCAATGTGCATGTGTGCTCGCTGCTAATATGAAGGAGAAGAGATTGAGTGAGCGAGAGACAAAGAGGTAGAGAGGCAGCTTGCGAACTAAGGTAGATATTTCAGTTCAAAAACAGATATAATCTTCTACCATTCAACGTAGAAGAGAAAGAAAATAGATGAACCCTTAATGGCTTAGCAACTGTTATTGCAGCAAAGATTTCAAATCAAACTCAGATATCAACTGGCAGTTGTGTGCAGAGCCATAAGCATTCATTGTCCTTGGTGAATATTGTGACAAGCCCAGCTTGCTTGGACTTAATAACCGACTCTCGCGACTGTCGGACTATTTCAAAACTGCAGTACATGTGTGGGAAGCAACACAAAGAATCAAAATTATTACAGATTTGAAATCGGTGTAACAGGATCAACATATTCATTGCCCCCCATAAAATTCACCTTGTTTGCACTGTCAATGACCTTATGTAATCAAACGATTTTGCTATTCCGTGTAACTGTCGCTGATAAAATGATTACTGGAGCTAGACGTTGGTCCACTTACAACGAAAACAAAGCTAGATGAGAAAATATTTTACAAATCCCAAACCGAAATGTCCCATTGAAACGCCTTCAAGCATATATAATCATGTCATGTAGACAACCATTGTGCGGAAAATTACATTTGAATTACTTATAAATATTTCAAATGCAGGAATCAATTCGGATGATCAAACCGTTCAATAATTACTCTTGGCCGCAAAGAATTACTCCTGGCCATAAAGTATTACTCATGGCCGCGAAAAATTACTCCTAGCCGCGAAACATTTTCGCGGCCAAGAGTAATGCTATGCGGCCAAGAGTAATTCTTCGCGGCCAAGAGCATTTTCACGGCCAAGAGTAGTTCTGTGCGGCCAGGAGTAATTCTTTGCGGCTAAGAGTAATTATATGCGGCCATGAGTAAGAGTAATTGTCAAATAATTTTGAATCTAAACCACTTAGATTAGAAAGTAAATACATCAAGCTTTGTAACGGTTCAAACCACCCGTAAAACGGAGTTCGGGAGTGTCTGGGACAAACCTGCAAAAGATTGACTTGTTCTACAGCTTTGATGCACCTTAGGCACAATTTTGTGTGCCCCTGGCGCATGCCTGTGCGCCTCGGGCACAGTCCTCAAAATTGCCGAAGAAGCCAAACTTTGCGCGGATGCTACGGACACTCACGAAATCCGATTTGCGCGTGGTTAGAACCATTAAAAAAAGCTTGTTAAATATACTTTCTAATCGAAATGGTTTTGGTCGAAAATTGTTTGTAATTCAAAAGACATGACAAAAATTTTATGTAAAAGTTTAAGCCTTTCTTTGAACGAATCTCGATAATGAAATGATTTTATGTATCCTTCCATGAAACGTGGATGGTCTATAAACTCTGTGGAACACTTAAGCAATGAGCAAAAACTAAAGAATACGGGATTTGAGCATTGAATGAAAATTAAAATGTGCTTTTGGCTTAGTGGCTCCGACGATTTCTGTAGTGGTATGCTTTCTACCCATTTTTCATGAACGATACCTAAATATTTTTATAGTCGATCGGATTCCACAATCTTTTAATACTTTTAAAACCCTCTTTATCAATATAAAATAGGTCTTGATCCGATTTAAAATGACAAAGATGCGAGTGTTTTACCAGAATGAATTGTTTTTTGATCTACTGAAGGTAAAATTGTCACTTCTTCTGATTTATTAATAACTTTGAATCGAAACCAGTTGGGTTAGAAAGTAAATTCAATAAGCTTTGTAACGGTTCAAACCACCCCTAAAACAGAGTTCAGGAGTGTCCGAAGCAAGTCTGCAAAAATTGACTTGTTCTATAGCAACACAAAGAAGGATTGTTTTTTATCCATAATAAATACACGCGCGTGAAGTTTACTGCTTGGAATTTTTCGCTCAATACTTGAGTTTGAAGTCTCCATAGTTTGTTGGGGAGAGTTATACATCTGCTTTAACGCTCATATCACCTGGTAATATCTTAGCTTCGAACTTGAAATAGATGCATTGGAATTTCCTACAAATAGCTATGCAATGTTGAGACGTCTGCAAATTGAGTTTATGAAGAAAACTACTTTTGAGTAATAGGGGTGGGTTTTTTTTTTGTCATTCGTTATTCCTAATCAACTATATTCTAGGGGAATTGAGGAGAGGGATGGGTGCTTACCGCAGGAATCGAACCCTTCCCATGTGCGTCGGAGTATAAAGGAGGCACCAGCTGCATTGCACTCCACTTGAAATGGGTGTCATCTTATTTTTCTTTTCTTTAATTAAAAACAAGTCTTTTAACGTATAAACAAACCAAGGTTTGAAAATGTTTTGAAACTCATTTCGAGTCATGTTTGAGTTAATTAAATTCGACTTTCATTCAATTCAATTGTAAGTACCTTAAGACTAGCCCCATTCTGCTAAGTTTTCTTTTTAAAAAAAGGTAATTATTTGTAATTTTCAAACTTAAAAATAATGTATTTGCTGAAACAATTTGTCAAAAAAAAGAAAAAAGAAAAGGAGCAATGTACCAGGGATGGAATTAAATATGCATTATTTACCGACAAAAGTATTCGGTTATTCGAGAAAAATCAACATACTCTTGGCCGCATCGAATTTCACTTGAACGCTACGAATTACTCTTGGACGCGTTGAATTGCACTTGGCCACAACGAATTGCACTTGGCCGCTCAAATTGCTCTTGGCCGAAACGAATTGCACTTGGTCGCATGGAATCACACTTGGCTGCTATGAATTACTCTTGTCATTCTCGAATTGCACAAGGCCGCGTCGAATTGCACTTGGCATCATCGAATTGCACAAGGCCTATTCGAATTGCACATGGCCGCATGGAATTACACTTGGCCGCGTCTAATTGCAGTTGGCCGCTTATAACTGCAGTTGGCCGCGTTAAATTGCAGATGGCCGCTTATAATTGCAGTTGGCCGTGTCGAAGTGCAGTTGGCCGCTTATATTTGTATCTGGCCGCTTCGAATTGCAGTTGGCCGCTTATAATTGCAGTTGGCTGTGCAATTCGATGCGGCCAAGTGCAATTCCAAGAGGCCAAGTATAATTCGAAGCGGCCAACTGCAATTCGATGCGGCTAAGAGAGTAATTCGATACGGCCAAGTGCAATTCGATGAGGCCAAGAGTAATTTTTAGCGATCATGTGTAATTCGATGCAGCCAAAACTAATTTATCTATAGCTTATCTCACTTCTTGGAATGACTTGGATGCCCTCAACCCCAAATCTCCCTCTAATTTAGAGATTGAATTAGGTTATTTTAGTTTTTTGTTTGCAGAAGATCAAGTAGTGGTGCCCATACCTATATAGAAGTGCAATTTGATGCGGCCAAGAGAAGAGCAATTCTATGCGACCATATGCAATTCGATGCGGCCAAATGCAATTACACCTTCAACGATTTCTGATGTTTGTATGCTTCTTTGCCATAGTAAGATAATGGTGCTTGTCAATCCTAAGGTATCCAACTAGAGTAATTTATGATAGCCGGTCTTTGATGAACGCTTAACCCTATATGCTCAGACCCTGAGCTAAATATCTAAAGCATGTCGTGTGTGGGACACGGATACACAAGGCCAATAGACATTTCAGTGCTTCTCGAGATAGAAAGTAGATGCATAGATTGTGCTCAAGTTTGCATTCATGAAGTGATATCTAGACATAGACAACTACTCTATAATATCATAGAATGGTATCATGGAATATAAGATTTACTATTCCTTTATCAATTCCTTTTTTCAGTTTTGACTACATAGAGAGAGCCTTGTTTCAGCTTTTAATTACACAAAGAATCATGTTTTCCACTAAACAGGAGGTAGCCTTAATGGTATTCCTATCAGATGCTAAGATCGTTTTATCAATTTCCTTGTTCTAGGGGCCTTTCTGTAGTTATTCTTTTTTAGGTCTCTCGTCTTCACTTAACATGGCGCAAAGGGGTTCCATAAGGCCACAATTGTCTCTCGCCTATTTGCATAAGATTTCTTTATGTTTCTCCGAGAGCTAATGTAGTATCGATATCCAAAGTGATTCTGGCAATAACCCCTTCTTCCACCGCTAGATTTTTGCTCGACAATACTGGCATTGTTTAACCCCATATGCGGTTTAAACCAGCAGCAAAAGAAAGTTTAGGAACTAAACCATTCAACTTCCTGGGCTAGGTGCAAAGGTGGCCTTCTAATCCGAATCTCCTCCATGCCTAGAAGTACCTCCCCACCTTCTTTAGAAACATTGCTTTATAAATCCTTTATTTTGGCTTTAAGCAAAAAGGGGAATTCTGTTAAGATCAAAACAACTTTGAAGTACATAGGTCAATGTGCATGTGTGCTCGCTGCTAATATGAAGGAGAAGAGATTGAGTGAGCGAGAGACAAAGAGGTAGAGTAGCAGCTTGCGAACTAAGGTAGATATTTCAGTTCAAAAACAGATATAATCTTCAACCATTCAACGTAGAAGAGAAAGAAAACAGATGAACCCTTAATAGCTTTGCAGCTTTTATTGCAGCAAAGATTTCAAATCAAACTCAGATATCAACTGGCAGTTGTGTGCAGAGCCATAAGCATTCATTGTCCTTGGTGCATATTGTGACAAGCCCAGCTTCCTTGGATATAATAATTGACTCTCGCGACTATCGGACTATTTCAAAACTGCAGTACATGTGAGGGAAGCAACACAAAGAAGAATCAAAATTATTAAAGTTCTAAAATCGGTGTAACAGGATCAAGATATTCATTGCCCCCATAAAATTCACCATGCTTGCACTGTCAATGACCTTATGTAATCAAATGCTTTTGCTATTCCGTGTAACTATCGCTGATAAAATGATTACTGGAGCTAGACGTTGGTCCACTTACATCGAAAACAAAGCTAGATGAGAAAATATTTTACAAATCCCAAAACTGAAATGTACCATTGAAACGCCTTCAAGCATATATAATAATATCATGTAGACAACCATTGTGCGGAAAATTACATTTGAATCACTTATAAAAATTTCAAATGCAGGAATCAATTCGGATGATCAAACCCTTCAATAATTACTCTTGGCCGCAAAGAATTACTCTTGGCCACAAATAATTACTCATGGCCGTGAAAAAATACTCCTAGCCGCGAAGAATTACTCTTGGCCGCGAAATATGCGGCCAAGAGTAATTCTTCGCAGCCAAGAGCATTTTCGTGGCCAAGAGTAGTTCTGTGTGGCCAGGAGTAATTCTTTGCGGCGAAGCCTAATTACATGGGGCCATGAATAATTTTTTGCGGCCAAGAGTAATTGTCAAATAATTTTGAATCAAAACCATTTGGGTTAGAAAGTAAATTCATCAAGCTTTCTAACGGTTCAAACCACCCGTAAAACGGAGTTCGGGAGTGTCCGGGGCAAACCTGCAAAGATTGACTTGTTCTACAGCTTTGATGCGCCTCAGGCACAATTTCGTGTTCTCCTAGCGCATGCCTGTCCCGGGCGCAGTCCTCAAAATTGCTGAAGAAGCCAAACTTTGTACGCATGCTACGGACACTCACGAAATCCGATTTGCGCATGGTTAGAACCATTAAAAAAAAGCTTGTTAAATCTACTTTCTAATCGAAATGGTTTTGGTCGAAAATTGTTTGTAATTCAAAAGACATGACCAAAATTGTATACAAACGTTTAAGCCTTTCTTTGAACGAATCTCGATAATGAAATGATTTTCCGTATCCCTCCTTGAAATGTGGATGGTCTATAAACTCTGTGGAACACTTAAGCAATGAACAAAAACTAAAGAATACGGGATTTGAGCATTGAATGAAACTTAAAATGTGCTTTTGGCTTAGTGGCTCCAACAATTTCTGTAGTGGTATGCTTTCTACCCATTTTTCATGAATGAAATCTAAATATTTTTGTAGTCGGATTCCACAATCTTTTAATACTTTTAAAACCCCATTTATCTATATAAAATAGGTCTTGATCCGATTTAAAATGACAAAGATGCGAGTGTTTTACCGGAATGAATTGTTTTTTGATCCACTGAGGGTAAAATGGTCACTTCTTCTGATTTATTAACAACTTTGAATCGAAACTTGTCACACCCCAAAAATGAGAAGTGACCGGCCGTGAACTATGAGGCTAATCCATAGAACACGCAGCCTGAATAAATCAAAGTAACCGAAAATCAAATGATCACTTTTTCGTTAATTAATCAAATCAAAAGCCAAATGCATCTCAACATAAACATGGGGCACAACCATCCCATGAACCAAACAATATCCAATGATCCAATAATAATCAAAAGAATTTGTTATCTGACAATTGTTTTCAATGCGGAAGCGTTTATTAAAATAAAATTAGAATGAGACACCCTAAGGAGGTCAACAAACAAAATCCCCGAGATGCCGCCAGAGTCCATGCCTAAATCCCCAACTTGCCTGAAAAATGAGTTGGAATAAATCCGTCAGCTGACGAGCTCAGTGAGTAGCAAATATGTATATTAAATAAAGTTGAAAGCGGGGATTAAAATAGTTTACCAATAAACATAATTTGGCATACGAGGTGTCCGGCAGAATAACAAATTAATCAATGAAGCTTTTAACCAATAAATATTCTTGGTGGTGATCACAACATTAACTCCATCAACAATGGGGAACCACAATCAAACAGTACCATGGCCAAAATAAATCTCATCAAAATTGGATCCAATATCAAACTTAGAGTCACCAGGGTTGGCAGCCCGTGGTACTTTTCCCTAAGACGATCCGGCGAAGGAAAGCCGTTGAGCATTAGGGTCACCGGCCTAACACGGTCTTTTCCCCAATGGCCAGGGTCACCAACACGAGAAGGAATAAGTTCCCTGGACTTCCGAAATAAATGTTCCCATTAATATCCACCAAGTTCTCACCAAAAAGAATATTAACAATTGATCTCATAAAATTCATCGCATGCCAATTTATAGAACAACTTATAAACAGTTTTTAGTCTCCAAATAACATTCATATAAATTTCTGAAGGAAAATACTTTTAAGGAACACAGGGATCTTTCGAAAATACGTAACATACTTAACTACTCACCTGGGTCCAAAAGTGTCCAAAAGTAATGCAATCGAACACGCAAAAAGGAAGCTAACCTGAATAAAAGAGCAAAGCACGAAATGACTAGCTATGCAAATATACACTACGTAAATACAGGATACTGCCTACGTACGAGTAACATAATAAAATAAAACTAGCCTAATCCTAATTACTACCCAACAGTAAACGCCAAGACTACAAACCCAAACTCATGCCTCCAACCCACGTGCACACACCACTATTTTCTACATCCAATTTTTCCATAACAATTTCCAGTTCATTCCTCACAAGCGGATTACCAATATGCTAATATAATAAGTGAAGTAATTAAGAAGTAGATGTAGCACATGAACAGAACCCAAATCCATTTAACTCCTCTGCAACTGTTAATATCAAAATCATCCACAACTGACAACTCCATCACCTAATCACTTCTTGCACAGAATCACCACACCGCCACACATGCACCACACAACGCCAACCCATACACCACTTCACGCCTAAAGCACAGATGGCACCAAGTAAATTAAATACCAAAAACGGAATCCATGTGCAACCCAAGAATCTGATCCCGAAAAAAGACTTTACGACTCCAAGGTAAGAAAACCACAAGAATAATCTTACTTACCCCGATGGAAAATCGAGAACGAGCTTGAGAACAGGAGTATAAGAGACCACTCGATCTGAAAACCTTCCCAACTATGGCTGCTATGCTCTCTCTCTCTCTCTCTCTCTCTCTCTCTCTCTCTCTCTCTCTCTCTCTCCCTCTTGATTGAACGATAAACTTCGATATAAAACCCTAGTCTCCTATAACCCACGTTCTCTCCTAAATAATAGATAACCACTTTATAAAAGTATTTAATACGGTAAAACACCCAATACTAAAACTATTTAGACTTATACCCTGTCACTATAATAGTGCCGACAATTGTACTATATGGTGAGAGAGAAAATATCAATTAGGATTCAAACCATAAAATTCTTTTATATATATATATATATATATATATATATATATATATATATATATATATATATATATTACAGAAATATAATTATTATTAGAAATAAGAAAAGATGGGGTGCAACATCCTTCCCCCCTTAAAAGAAATTTCGTCCTCGAAATTGCATAGTAACCTCAAGCATACAAACATGGGTATTTTATGTGCATTTCTTCTTCACACTCCAAAGTAGCTTCATAAACCGAGTGTACACCACAACACTTTAAACAAATGCTTTTTTTTTTCCCAAAATGCCTTTCTCTTCATATCAAGTGTCTCAATGGGTTGCTCATCATAGGTTAAATCACCCTGAACATGAAGTAACTCTTAATCAATCACACTGGATAGACTATGCACATGCTTCCTCAGCATCGTTACATGAAAATCATTATGAACTATATCCAAATTAGGCGGCAATGCCAAACGATAAGCCACCTCACCAATCCTTTCCAATACCTCAAACGGCCCAATATAGCGAGGACTCAACTTCCTCTTTTTGCCAAACCGATGAACACCTCGATCTCCATGGGGATACCTTAAGAAACATCATATCTCCTATTGTAAACTCCAAATCCCTCCAATGACTATTCGAAAAAAAAAGTATCTCTTGTAATATGACCAGAAATTGAACTAGCCCAAATCTATCAAAGAAGTTAGTCAACCAACCTCGTCAATCAAATTAAGATTACCAGAATTGTAAAAGAACATCAAATTGATAGTCACTAGTTTACCATCATTTTACAGGTGATCATAGGGTCACCTAGTTGCTCCAAATAAAATTCTATAGCAAATAAAAGCATTTTTTTTTTCTGTAAACATTTAATCACAACGAAAAGTATAGCATCGTGAAAAGAAATCAAAAGTACTACTTCAAATAAAATAGTTGGGGCATCAATTCCATATCTCAGTTAAAAAAAGTTTTGACCTCCCAATTGGTTTGGAAAATCTGTATATCACATTCTCACACATTTTTACTAGTATCATTCTCAAATGTTTCCAAAACATACTTTAGCATAACCGTACTTGGAATTGAAATTTTTTTAGCAAAAAAAATTTCCTTACATCAACGTTTAAGTCAAATAACAACGTTAAATTTTATATTGTAGACAACCAATATTTTGAAAGTTAATGCCGATAAACAAAATACTTGAAAAACCATACAGCTTTAAATGCAAACTCTAATAACCCCTTTTTTTTTTTTTTAGTTAGTCATCAAGCCCAAATATAATTCTCATCATGAGGATTACGAAATCAAAAATTTATGAACTCCTGAATCCCCAAAAACTCCACAAGACTGAACTTGTCAATTTTTAGTAAACTCCAAAACTATACCCATTCAGTAATTATGACATAAACCACTTACTTCCTCATTGTATTCCCGAGCATTACATCCAAACGCATCAAACGTAGTTTCTAGTTAGTAGATCACAACCCGACATCAACAAATTCACTCAGCCATAACTAATAACAATATCAAACCCTCTAACAAAAGTCAAATCTCCATAACTTGAATCGGTTGCTCATTCTTCTATGAAATTAAATATATAACTAACCACCTATCAAACCGTACCAAATCACTTAACCAAATCTAATTCTCAAAGATCTGAATAACTGCGCCACTATAAAAAAAAAATGACATTATCTATACTCCACTACGACATGCACTTCAAGGAACACTAGCCAATGACTAACTGATATTCTCTTAAAATTATTATATAAACCGGTGCATAAGATAGACAGTCGCTTATTCCACAAAAAATTTCGTACACCATAATCCCTAAAGGTATAACAATAAAGCTCCATCAACAGCCAAATCAAATGTCTGAAAATTCATCATGTTCTCTTTTGTTTCCCTTAGTAAAGTGATACTTTGATGTCAAACTCTCACATTTCTAGTTACGATATTTAACTATCTCCTCCGCATCTACCACGATAACAGTTAAGTTCCAAAAGTACATATAAGTCTTCATGACATCTTACTACCTTCCATAGCTACGAACCAACAAAAATATTTTCACAAAAATCTCCCTAATACTCTGTTCCTAGTTCACCCTAAACGAACTAACTTAACACTAACAATTAAGATAATCTATCAATCAAGGTTAGAATTAGTAGTCATGGAAAGAATCAAAATAATTTCAATTCAAACCAAGTAAGCCAAATTCTAGGGATTGATCTCCAACAATGAACTACTACAATCCCATACTCACAAAAAAACCCAAAGTCTAATAATGAACTCCTTAGACCTCAAAGCTTTTGATTTTCATTACAGTATCACAAGTTCTATGGCCTAACAGAACACCTCTTGTTATCGATTGATTTACCAATTAGCTACACATCTTACACCGATACTCTCCAAACCGTTTTGTTGAATCATGCTCAAATCGATCAGTCTTCATAAGAGCCCAAACAAATTATCAATTCCAGAACTAAATGTAGGTAACAACACACCTCACAGATATCATTGCCTATTCCACATATCCAAAAAGAGCTGCAAGATCATAATTCTTCAATAAGTGCAATCTAATCTTATCACCTCAACCAAAGTTTAAGACGGGTATGTACCAAGGGATAGCTAAACAAAATCTCACACAAAATGTCACGAGTCATCATCTATAGATCCACAACCTTATTAATTTCCCAAACTCAATAGTTTCTTCAAAACTAATTTTCAAACTAATAGCTCTTAGTCTCATTTTCCACGTCAACACAAAATACACATCATTTCCTGAAAATCCCTAAATTCACCTCGCAACTTGAAGGCTAACTCCATGCACTAACCCAAAATTCAACTTCATAGAATCCTGCATTCATCTTCTTCTTCTTTTTCGTACAAAATCATGTGCCTAATTCATCTCCATGCATGCCAATGACCCAAAAGTAATAATTTTAACCTTTAGCAACAAATAACATAAGAATCCCAAAATGCTAATGATCAAGTCAGTAATATTCCATATTCACTTCAATGACACAATAACAACATCAATCCATAAGTTTACCTACACAAAATTTTCTCTTTCCTAACCTTCCCAAAATTTCACGATAGTGGTACCATAATGCATTAAAATTCCAAATTTTATAACTTTACTATCTAATCACCAAACAAACTGCAACAATCCCCTTCTATATACTAACGCAAGCACTCACATCCTGATACAACCATACAGCCCATTGCATGACCACTACCAACCAAGCAGTCGTAACCTTACCAAACTCATCCATTTACAATGAAGTTCTCAAAACCGAGCTACTACTACAATTAGAAAGACCCAAAAATTCCACAATCAATTAATCCATTTAATATTCACCTGGTCGTCTGAGCTTTCTAAAATATCAACCACAAAACTCCCTTAATGATCATCTGTCAATCCATATAATATTCCCTTAGATGATGTACAATTATTGGGCTCTCCTGATTGACTATACCAAATTATAAATTAAGACCAAGATGCAGATCGAGAACCTATCAAACATAGCAACAAATCCAAAGTATCCAAAGGCTTACCAAAATTTCCAAATAGGGAAGTCATTTCACCTGCATGCACCCTCACACAATTAACCTAGGCCCAACCTCAACAATTGATTATTCCAGATTTCTTAGGATTTTTTTTTTTTGAATCAATCTCCAAACCAACACATATAGCATCGAGTCTAACTCTTTGAATTCAACAGCATTGCGGTCAAACAAGATTCCGTCACCAAGGACTCGTAAAATATGGCACCATAATAAATAAAATCACTTGCGCCACATTCTCCTCCAATACCCTATCCAAAATCTACAATAAACTAATGTTCCCGAAGCTGGGTTGCCGAATGATTACTATATCCTTAATACTACGCGGGTACCAATACACATCAAATAACAAATGCTTTTACCTATGGCAGTAGGACTCTGGGGACTCGGACCTCCACTAAATGAACATAACACAAAATGAATGCAAAAGTTTTTTTTTTTTGAAACCTAGGCTCTGATACCACAATTGTCACACCCCAAAAATGAGAAGTGACCGGCCGTGAACTATGAGGCTAATCCATAGAACACGCAGCCTGAATAAATCAAAGTAACCGAAAATCAAATGATCACTTTTTCGTTAATTAATCAAATCAAAAGCCAAATGCATCTCAACATAAACATGGGGCACAACCATCCCATGAACCAAACAATATCCAATGATCCAATAATAATCAAAAGAATTTGTTATCTGACAATTGTTTTCAATGCGGAAGCGTTTATTAAAATAAAATTAGAATGAGACACCCTAAGGAGGTCAACAAACAAAATCCCCGAGATGCCGCCAGAGTCCATGCCTAAATCCCCAACTTGCCTGAAAAATGAGTTGGAATAAATCCGTCAGCTGACGAGCTCAGTGAGTAGCAAATATGTATATTAAATAAAGTTGAAAGCGGGGATTAAAATAGTTTACCAATAAACATAATTTGGCATACGAGGTGTCCGGCAGAATAACAAATTAATCAATGAAGCTTTTAACCAATAAATATTCTTGGTGGTGATCACAACATTAACTCCATCAACAATGGGGAACCACAATCAAATAGTACCATGGCCAAAATAAATCTCATCAAAATTGGATCCAATATCGAACTTAGAGTCACCAGGGTTGGCAGCCCGTGGTACTTTTCCCTAAGACGATCCGGCGAAGGAAAGCCGTTGAGCATTAGGGTCACCGGCCTAACACGGTCTTTTCCCCAATGGCCAGGGTCACCAACACGAGAAGGAATAAGTTCCCTGGACTTCCGAAATAAATGTTCCCATTAATATCCACCAAGTTCTCACCAAAAAGAATATTAACAATTGATCTCATAAAATTCATCGCATGCCAATTTATAGAACAACTTATAAACAGTTTTTAGTCCCCAAATAACATTCATATAAATTTCTGAAGGAAAATACTTTTAAGGAACACAGGGATCTTTCGAAAATACGTAACATACTTAACTACTCACCTGGGTCCAAAAGTGTCCAAAAGTAATGCAATCGAACACGCAAAAAGGAAGCTAACCTGAATAAAAGAGCAAAGCACGAAATGACTAGCTATGCAAATATACACTAAGTAAATACAGGATACTGCCTACGTACGAGTAACATAATAAAATAAAACTAGCCTAATCCTAATTACTACCCAACAGTAAACGCCAAGACTACAAACCCAAACTCATGCCTCCAACCCACGTGCACACACCACTATTTTCTACATCCAATTTTTCCATAACAATTTCCAGTTCATTCCTCACAAGCGGATTACCAATATGCTAATATAATAAGTGAAGTAATTAAGAAGTAGATGTAGCACATGAACAGAACCCAAATCCATTTAACTCCTCTGCAACTGTTAATATCAAAATCATCCACAACTGACAACTCCATCACCTAATCACTTCTTGCACAGAATCACCACACCGCCACACATGCACCACACAACGCCAACCCATACACCACTCCACGCCTAAAGCACAGATGGCACCAAGTAAATTAAATACCAAAAACGGAATCCATGTGCAACCCAAGAATCTGATCCCGAAAAAAGACTTTACGACTCCAAGGTAAGAAAACCACAAGAATAATCTTACTTACCCCGATGGAAAATCGAGAACGAGCTTGAGAACAGGAGTATAAGAGACCACTCGATCTGAAAACCTTCCCAACTATGGCTGCTATGCTCTCTCTCTCTCTCTCTCTCTCTCTCTCTCTCTCTCTCTCTCTCTCTCTCTCTCTCTCTCCCTCCCTCTTGATTGAACGATAAACTTCGATATAAAACCCTAGTCTCCTATAACCCACGTTCTCTCCTAAATAATAGATAACCACTTTATAAAAGTATTTAATACGGTAAAACACCCAATACTAAAACTATTTAGACTTATACCCTGTCACTATAATAGTGCCGACAATTGTACTATATGGTGAGAGAGAAAATATCAATTAGGATTCAAACCATAAAATTCTTTTATATATATATATATTACAGAAATATAATTATTATTAGAAATAAGAAAAGATGGGGTGCAACAAAACTAGTTGGTTAGAAAGTAAATTCAATAAGCTTTGTAACTGTTCAAACCACTCGTAAAACAGAGTTCAGTAGTGTCCGAAGCAAGTCTGCAAAAATTGACTTGTTCTATAGCTTTGATGCGCCCCAGGCGCGTGTCTATGCGCCCCCGACATAGTCCTTAAAATTGCCGAACAAGCCAAACTTTGCGCGCATGCTATGGATACTCCCGAAATCCGATTTGCACCTGGTTAGAATCGTTAAAAAGCTTGTTAAATCTACTTTCTAATTGAAGTGGTTTTGGTCCAAAATTGTTTGTAATTCAAATGACATGACCATTTTACCCTCAATGAGTCGAAAAACACATCATTTGGATAAAATCCTCGTATTTCCCTCATTCTAAATCGGATCAAGACCAATTTTATGTTGATGAATATGATTTTCAAAGTCCTAAGGCATGATGGAAATGAATAATGAAAAGAATAAAGTTTCAATTATGAAAAGTTAGTCGGAAGCAGACCGATTTAAAGATGATCAGAGCCACTATGAAAGCAGACCGATTTAAAGAAAAGTCCTAAAGAGCTTTCCAATTACGAAAGATGTACATAATAAATTTATTATTTTCTCTCTTTTTGTGACTGCTATTGTTGGTTAAGTGACTAGATTATGGTTTATGTATTTGCTTCAAGAGAGTGGAATTTCTTGCAAAACTTCCAATCATTTTCTGCATATCTTCCTTGGTAGGAATTAGTGTTTTTTTTTTCCGTTGGGTTTTGTATATATATCAATCAAGATTCTATGTCGAGTACTCTACCATATGCTTTTTCTTTCTTAGCTGGCACTGCATTGTTTTCGTTTTATCATTCTGCCATTTAGGATAGTTAGATGATAGTGTAAATCATGGGTTGCTAACATCAACTGATGTTGTCCTTCCAATTGCAGGTAGTTAAACAGATTTGAAATGACAAGATTCGATGATGATCAAGTTTCTCAAATAAGAAGAGGGATGTCAAGCAAAAAGGGGAAATTCAGTTAAGATCAAAATAGCTTTACAATACATAGGTCATGTGCATGTGTGCTCGCTGCTAATATGAAGGAGAAGAGATTGAGTGAGCGAGAGACAGAGAGGTAGAGAGGCAGCTTGCGAACTAAGGTAGATATTTCAGTTCAAAAACAGATATAATCTTCTACCATTCAACGTAGAAGAGAAAGAAAACAGATGAACCCTTAATAGCTTTGCAGCTGTTATTGCAGCAAAGATTTCAAATCAAACTAAGATATCAACAGGCAGTTGTGTGCAGCCATAAGCATTTGTTGTCCTTGGTGCATATTGTAACAAGACCAGCTTCCTTGGACATAATAACCAACTCTCCCGACTGTCGAACTATTTGGATTACATGTGAGGGAAGCAACACAAAGAATCAAAATTTTTACGGTTCTGAAATCGGTGTAACAGGATCAAGATATTCATTGGACCCCAAAAAAATTTACCTTGCTTGCACTGTCAATGACCTTGTGTAATCAACGCTTTTGCTATTCCGTGTAACTGTTGCTCATAAAATGATAACTGGAGCTAGACGTTGGTCCACATAAATCGAAGACAAACCTAAAATTATATGTGGCTATGTTGAGAAAAAATTTTACAAATCCCAAACCGAAATGTCCCATTGAAATGCCTTCAAGCTTATATAATCATGTCATGTAGACCACCATTGTGCCGAAATTTACATTTCAATCACTTGTAAATATTTTCAAATGCTGGAATCCATTCGGATGATCAAACCCTTCAATAATTAAGGAGAAGAATGAAGATGTCGAAGCTTATCGTGTGTAGCAGATCCCTGCACGGGGGAAGGTTTCTTGCCGTTTGTGTGTAAAGTAGCAAATAAATCATGTCCAATTGTGTTGTCTTTTATCATAAACTGGAGGACTTTGCATCATAACAATTCATAATAGCACATTTTTGCATTTGCCTGACTGTTTTGGTCAGTTCCCATTTTGGTCTATTCGTGCACAATGTACCTTTATGCATGGCTCATCAACTTTAGTAGCTTATTTGCTAGGCTGTGTTTATTAATGTGCATTTGCAGTACAATTGTCTTTTGAAAAACACAAATACCAAATTTATTTATTAGGCATATGAATCCATCAGGTTCTTAACTCCCTTTGACAATGAATCAATTAATGTGGAATGTGACCATGTGAGAGTCTTGGGCCGTAACATGTGGAAGGTCAGAAAAAGAGAGTTAAAGCGACGACTTAGGGCTGCAAACGAGATGAACCGAGTTGAGGTTTAGGATGGTCAGCTTCGTTCGTTAAGTTCTTAAGCGAACTGGAGCTGTTTGACGAGCTAAGCTTGAGCCGAGCTTGCCTGGGTTTAAGTCGAACTCGAACGAGCCTTCACCAAATCGAGCCTCGAACGATTCACGAACTGCTCGGTTCATTTGCAGCCCCAACTGTAGTAAAACCGATGAGATGTATATTGCATTTCTTGACGAATAGCGGTCGTTATTGTGGTTGTCTGCGTGTCTCGAATACTTTCACCCAACTCTTCATCAAATTCCTCCGTCTGACCATCTGTCACTGTTTTGTGTCGAAGTGAAGATGATCGATTTGACATTGAATCCAAAAAATCAAATTATACATAACAGTAACAAATGAAAAGCGGGGAGGGGGTGGAAGGATTCATATAGGTTGAGAGTTGAACTGATAACTTGAAAACAAAATGGTGGGAGTACTTAAAAGGAATTTGGAAATCACTTCAGGGCTGTAGGACAGCCGATCCAGCCATCCATTTTGATGCTGACAGCTCGGATTTAAATTTGAGCTTCTACTGATCCGAGCCGTCTATGGCCGAAATAGACTGCCGGATCGCCCTACAGCCCTGTAGGACAGCCCGCCCTACAAGATCCCCAGTTCCAGTTAAAATTGCCACAACCCGGATACCATGGCTAAAGTTCGTTCAAAATTAATGTGTTACATAAGCAAGCAAATTTTCAACATTTTTGTGAAGCTAGCTCGTTCAGCTTTCAAATCAGCCTAAGCAAGCTAATACTCGGCTCGTTTGGCTTATGATGCATAAAAAATCAAACTACTCGAGATTGGATCGATTAAAACCCGTTTAAGATCGACTCGTCTTACAAATAACCTCAAAACATATTTTTGAAACTTGTTGAGTATTTCAAACTTGGTATGACCAACCACCTACTAATTGGCTCATTCAGGTCGTTTATCACTCCTGAAGTTACCAGTATATGTCGAACGTATTTTCTCCTGATAAAAAGAAGCAACATTTTATAATTGGAAAAATCTTTTTAACGGAGCTTCCGTGAACAGGGGTTTACGGAGGTGAATTACGTGCGTCTGTTCCAACTTTGAACGGTCCAGATTTAAATGAAACTTCTCCGGGGAAGAGTTTAAATCTGGAAAAGTTTTTATTCAAATCCGGACCATCCAAAGCCGGAACGGACGGTCCAGATCGCGTAGCTCCGTGAATGTCTGACGGCTCCTCGTGAATAAGACAATCTCTTTATAATTTGACCAACCACCTACTTGGTTCATTCAGGTTGTTTACGCGCTCTTTTTCTCTTGTACTCTGTCATCTCTATGAACTCTTAAACCACAAATCCTCTCTCTCTCTCTCTCTCTGAAATGAGTAATTAGCTTTATTGGTTGATGTTTCTACTTTTTGTAGACTATAAATTTTGCTAATTTAAATGTGGGTAATGAATAAAGGACTAGCTGCGTGAATAAAGGCTCGTTAAGGATTAGTCCGAGGTGCACACAATTTGGCCCGTGACACTTAGTCATGGGTCCCGCAAGAATGCGTGGTGGTTCTAAAGCAATACAGAGTATCACGTGGCGATGCCTCCGGACTACTGAATAATTAGACCATAGTATACAAATACCCAAACACAATTTGCTTTCCCACTCTAAAGATGATAAACTATATACTAGGGGATCAACCATAGAGCAAGTCAACTTCATTCCTCAAACTATGGTAAATAATATTTGTGGAGGTCAAGCTTGTAGGGCTGGTCTATTATTTGGTCAGTTCCCATTTTGGTCTATTCGTGCACAATGTACCTTTATGCATGGCTCATCAACTTTAGTAGCTTATTTGCTAGGCTGTGTTTATTAATGTGCATTTGCAGTACAATTGTCTTTTGAAAAACACAAATACCAAATTTATTTATTAGGCATATGAATCCATCAGGTTCTTAACTCCATTTGACAATGAATCAATTAATGTGGAATGTGACCGTGTGAGAGTCTTGGGCCGTAACATGTGGAAGGTCAGAAAAAGAGAGTTAAAGTGTTGGCTTAGGGCTGCAAAGGAGATGAACCGAGTTGAGGTTTAGGATGGTCAGCTTCGTTCGTTAAGTTCTTAAGCGAACTGGAGCTGTTTGACGAGCTAAGCTTGAGTCGAGCTTGCCTGGGTTTAAGTCAAACTCGAACGAGAGCCTCGAACGGTTCATGAACTGCTCGGTTCATTTGCAGCCCCGAGTGTGGTAAAACCGATGAGATGTATATTGCATTTCTTGACGAATAGCGGTCGTTATTGTGGTTGTCTGCGTCTCTCGAATACTTTCGCCCAACTCTTCATCAAATTCCTCCGTCTGACCATCTGTCACTGTTTTTGTGTCGAAGTGAAGATGATCGATTTGACATTGAATCCAAAAAATCAAATTATACATAACAGTAACAAATGAAAAGGGGGGGAGGGGAAGTTTTCATATAGGTTGAGAGTTGAACTGATAACTTGAAAACAAAATGGTGGGAGTACTTAAAAGGAATTTGGAAATCACTTCAGGGCTCTAAGGCAGTCGATCCAGCCATCCATTTTGATGCTGACAGCTCGGATTTAAATTTGAGCTTCTACTGATCTGAGCCATCCATGGCCGAAATGGATTGCCGGATCGCCCTGCAGCCCTATAGGACAGGCCGCCCTACAGGATCCCCAGTTCCAATTAAAATCGCCACAACCTGGATACCATGGCTAAAGTTCGTTCAAAATTAATGTGTTACATAAGCAAGCAAATTTTCAACATTTTTGTGAAGTAGCAAGCCAATACTCGGCTCGTTTGGCTTATGATGCATAAAAAATCAAACTACTCGAGATTGGTTCGATTAAAACATCGACTCGTCTTACAAATAAACTAACCTCAAAACATAGTTTCAAACTTGGTAACCACCTACTAATTGTCTCATTCAGATCGTTTATCACTCCTGAAGTTACCGGTATATGTCAAACGTAATTTCTCCTAATAAAAAGAACCAACATTTTATAATTGGAAAAATCTTTTTAACGGAGCTTCCGTGAACAGGGGTTTACGGAGGTGAATTACGTGCGTTTTGTTCCAACTTTGAACGGTCCAGATTTAAATGAAACTTTTCCCCGGAAGAGTTTAAATCCGGAAAAGTTTTATTCAAATCCGGACCGTCCAAAGCCGGAACGGACGGTCCAGATCGCGCAGCTCCGTGAATGTCTGACGGCTCCTCGTGAATAAGACAATCTCTTTATAATTTGACCAACCACCTGCTTGGTTCATTCAGGTCGTTTACGCGCTCTTTTTCTCTTGTACTCTGTCATCTCTATGAACTCTTAAACCACAAATCCTCTCTCTCTCTCTCTCTCTCTCTCAAAGTTGAGTATGGCTGTGAGTAGCGGCAGTGGTACAACAAGGGAGCTTGATCAGACGCCGACATGGGCTGTTGCTGGGGTCTGGGGTCTGTTTGGTCATCATCATCATCTCCATTGCCTTGGAAAAAATTCTCCACAAACTTGGAATGGTAATTACAAACATTCAATTAATCAAACCCACGTAATATTTAGCTATTGCTGCTCGAAATCTTTTTCTGTCAATAGTGAGTGTATTCTCTGTTCGGGGAAAATAAAAAACACTGTTCTTTTGCTTATGGTTTTCTTAATTTTTTACTCCATTTTCACCTCTCTCTCTCTCTCTCTGAAATGAGTAATTAGCTTTATTGGTTGATGTTTCTACTTTTTGTAGACTATAAATTTTGCTAATTTAAATGTGGGTAATGAATAAAGGACTAGCTGCGTGAATAAAGGCTCGTTAACGATTAGTCCGAGGTGCACACAAGTTGGCCCGTGACACCCTGCATTACCCAAAAAAAAGGAATAGCTGAGTTTTTTTTTTTTTTTGGTGTGATCTTTTATTTATTTATTTATTTATGTTTTTCATTTGATTGGGTTAATATTACCTTTTCCTTTCAATTGGGAAAGCAAGTTTAGAAATCAAGTTTAGGTGGTGTTCTTATAGTCAATTTTGTTTCAGAGACAGTTTTTAAAAGAAAAATTACTCTTTTATTTTTTTGTTTTTTTCTATCTTATTCTTTTTTTTTTTTGAAGATGTTTTTCTATCTTATTCATTTCTTAATATTTCTAATGTTTTCTAAATAATGGCTCTTTTCCAGAAAATACCAAGAAAGTGAATTTCAAAACCTGTCAACCAATCAAACTTTTCTATTGTTCTGATATTAAGAAAGAGTAAATTCATAGTTCCTTGGATTCTTCTGATTAACAAAAATAGAGGTATTGACACTGTACAAAAATCTTAATCCAGTGGTTCACGAAAAGGCACAAGAAAGCTCTATTTGAAGCTCTAGAGAAGGTTAAAGCAGGTAAACAACACGACATTACTTGTTTACACTAATGACTATGCTTTTCTGAACTTCATTTGCATATTTTGTTTCATTATAGGCAGGATTGGCTAAACCTGAAAGATAACTTACTTTTGGTTATTGCAGAGTTGATGGTTCTCGGTTTCATTTCGCTACTCCTGACATTTAGTCAGTATTACATTGCACGGATATGTATTCCCTATAACATCGCGAATACTATGTTGCCATGTCCTGCGAGGGACAAAATCAGTGCTGAGGGAAGGAGGCTTTTATGGTTTGATCACAGAGTCTTAGCTGCTGGTGGCTATGGTACTACATGCAAGGCGGTAAGTGTAGAGACTCGCAAATTTGGTTTTAATTTCGGAAGTCGTTTACTTTGTTAAGAAGTTGTATTGTTAGTAAAAAAATCGCTCGTATGTTGTGGGGGTGTACGGAGATACGTATCCGGATGTGTATCGGACTCTCGGAGGATGGTAAAATGTTAGTTTTGATGTTGTATTGATGTTTGGAAGTGTTGGTACCAAGTCGGGTTTGTTTCGGTGTCCGTGAAAAAAATTCTTTTTTCTGCCCTTCATGAACCGGTACGCATTTTACCCGTACCGGTACATGGTGTCCAGAAGTTGTGCTTTTTGACTCTTCGAAGGTTCATGAACCGGTACGCATTTTCCCCGTACCGGTACATGCTCCTTTTTCTGCACTTTTTCAGCACGCTTTTTGGACCACTATAAATATCTCCTTTTTGGCATTTCTCACTCCAAACCCACGAAAAACACTTGGAAACACCCCCTCTCACCTACCCAACTCCAATCTCACCCAAGACCCTTGATTTCAAGTTCAAATCTTCAAGATCCAAGGGTTTTCTTCCTCAAAATCACAAGATTCTTGCATTTGGTGAACCAAGGGTGAGTTCTATGTACTTGTTCTCACTCCTAGAGGCTTACCCACGTTTTTCTCTCTCTCCTCTCGATTATTGGTTGATCTTTGTTTGTTCTTCGTGTTTGTGGACTTTATTCACTCTAGATCTTGTACCCAAGCTCGGGTGAGGCTTGTTTTTGAAGGATTCAAGTGTTTGGCTCTCGATAGACCTAGGGTTTTGCTCAAAACCCACTTCGGTAGGGATTTCTCTCATTCTCTACATGTTCTAAGTTGATTAAGCATGTTTTGGGTGTTTGAATGCTACTTATTGTTGAATTGAGTGAATGTGGCTTGGTGATTGCATATTCCATTGAAAATGGGCACAATAGTCTTGATTGTTATGGTTTATGAGCTTGTTGTAACATATTTGATAATGTCCGTATGCGTTAAATGTGGTTAAGGCACCGGTCTTGATTGTGGTGATAATGGAGTCGTTGTTGTGAGATGAATGTGAAGTATATTGTGACGCAAGGGGTGGGAACACAAGAATCGCAAGGGGTGGATTATATTGTGACGCAAGGGGTGGAAACACAACTCGCAAGGGGTGGAGATGGGTTGGAGGATGTGTGTGTGTGAGAATTGGTACGTTACTTGAAATAGTATTGACTTGCGTTGTAGGACCTTGTCATGAAATTCAGTGTGCCACATTCATGCTTATCAATCTTATTGCATATAGAATCTGTAGAGAATTTCCTACTGGGCTCTAGTAGCTCAACAAAATCCTTCTTTTCAGTTTTAAACGCCGGTCAGTAGCGTGCATGCCTTGAACCTGAGACGTGGAGACTTTTGGAGGCTTACTTGACTTTGTTACTCATCCATCTTTGTATTTAGTTTACTTTTGGGTTTGAGATGGCCTTGTAACAAAATTTGTTTTTGAACGATCTTTTGCTTAAAGTTGTAACGTTCTTAATACTTGTACTTGAATCGAAGTTTAACTTGGGCCGGAGTGCCAATGTTGTATATTTTGAAACTTGGAGACTTGGCGTGTAATTAAACAGGTGGGAACTCTCTTTTGGGATATTATTTACTTAATGCGAGGACTTTTATTGAAATGGTTATTTATTTATGTTTAAAAATCGAGGGCGTGACAGTAAGCGCTCCTATTGCCTTTTTTTTTATTTTAAAGGAGTTGTAAAACTAATGAAGATGGGGGGTGATAGTTTATGGCATCTCTTTTGGATTCTTTTTCCTTCTCCCCGGTTTTTCTATCCCTATCGAAGCCTATAAATCGAAAGGGCATCATTGCAGAATGGAATGTGCGTGCTTCTGGCACTGGCAGTTGCTAGTCAATGCATCTTGGTTCTCCAGCTTGTAGATTTGGCCTTTGTTAAGTTTCAGACAAGTAGACAATGCGATACTGTTAGAAATCTCTCCTATGTTAAGTTATAATATAAAGGGCTTAGTCAACCGATTTTTATTATAGAGATAGCGTTACCAAACTGACTTATTCTATGAAATGACTAATCGAAAAAACAGAAGGAGATAACAATCAATTTCATTTCCAGAAACCAATGTAGTGCAGTTCATCTTATTGATTGGACTTAGTGATGAATGTGAATGGTAAAATAGTTCAAAACTATTTTTCACTAGAAGAGTGAACTTGGTTCTTATCCAAGTGAAACATTTGAATTTTAGATTTCGGCTGACCAGTGACTCCTCGACTTGTCTTTTCTATCACTAATTTATACAAGTCAAGATTATCTTTAGATATTAATGAAAGTCAATTCATTTGATCTATAAAAATCTTACTAGATAAGATGGTGAATGCTTACTAGGTTCCACTGCAAAAATCAGGACAATAACTTGCCATTTTGTGAGAAAATCACATATACAATTTTGTCTTCCTTATGTCAAGTTGTTTTTTGTCACCAGGGGAAGGTTCCACTCATAACTGTCAATGGACTGCATCAGTTACACATCCTCATTTTCTTTTTAGCAGTCTTTCATGTGATATACAGTGCTGTCACAATGGCGCTTGGGAGACTAAAGGTAATTTGAAGTGCTGTAATTTTTTCTCAATGTGTTTCGGTTAATACTTTGAAAATGAATTTCAATATGAATTGCTGGAATAAAGTTTTTAGCGAATTGGGTGGTTAGAGACTCGTCGCTGACCATCCAATGCTTTGTTCTCGAGTCATTGTTGTAGTTTTATTCAGTAACAAAACCAACAACATTTCCTTAGAATTATAGAGAGGATAGCTGCAAGAAGTTTTCCTGGAGTCAAAGTTAGCAATATGCCTTTTGCTAGCATTTTAATAGTAAGCGTTTGAACTGACCAAAAACTTCAAAATTTCTCCATGTTTGTTAAAACTGCGAGATACAGATTCGCCAGTGGAAGCAGTGGGAGCAAGAGACAACATCCCATCATTTGAGGTTCAGGCTTGCTCACGAGACAACTTTTGTGAGAGCACACACAAGTTTCTGGACCACGATTCCCATCTTTTTTTACATTGTGAGATAATATCCTGGCTTTTTCATTTTAATGTGATCTCTAAATTACTGAAGTATAACTTGTTTAACATATTGAGACATTCTAGGGACTGTTTAGCACTCAAATCAGGAATCACTGTGTGATGTATTCAATGTGCAGGGATGCTTCTTCCAGCAATTTTTTAGGTCTGTTAACAAGTCTGATTACTTGACCTTGCGCAACGGATTCATCCATGTGAGGTTTCTATGTTAGAAAAAACTTTAAGCAATTTCGGGTTGCCTTCGTTTCTTCTAATCATTCTGCTTGTATAGGTCCATTTGGCTCCTGGAATTAAATTCAACTTCCAAAAATATGTCAAAAGATCATTAGAAGATGACTTTAAGACCATTGTGGGAGTCAGGTAATATTCTTGTTTACGGCTGTGATTTTTCTAAAGTGAATTGAGGGTTTGATCATGTATTCATTCCTAAGTGGACTCATATTCTCTAAGAAGCACGAACACCTTTTAAAAGGTGGCATGTTGTGTTGGAGGACACAACATTCATCAGACACGTCTAGACACCTATCAGACACACGTCCAAACCTGTCCAACTATTTTTCCGAAAATCTTGTTAAACTTTGACATTTTAAGATACCCAGGAATCCAATGATAAAATTAAAACGTGGTATTTTACATATCGTCCTTCTTTGTACCTTAGAATATAAAGTTTAATTACACTTTTAATTAAATAACACTTGCCAATTACTTACCCTTCTACATGATGTATGAAAGTACATACAAACAACATACTTTCTACGTGTCCCACAAGTGTCGTGTCTGTCATGCCATGTCATGTGCCCGTGTGTGCTTCTTAGGCATTTCTGTTCCTAAATCCTGACTTGGTGTATCTTCATGGTGTTGACAGTCCTGTCTTATGGGCATCATTTGTGATCTTCTTGCTCCTCAATGTCTATGGTGAGCACTCTTTCTTTCATAGATATATCCATTCCGATTACCATTCTTCACTCTTCGGCTAATTCTCTTATAAACCATCTATCATCTCTTTCAGGGTGGCAGGCTTTGTTTTGGGCATCCTTAATTCCTCTGCTTGTAAGGATTCTCTGTTGCCAGTTTCCGTGTCCATAGAGTTACTGTCTGTTTGGAATTAATATAGAAGGCGGGCGTTGACTATGTAACTGTTTTTCAGATTATCTTAGCCATTGGAACAAAGCTCCAAGCTATTTTGACAAGGATGGCTCTTCAAACCACAGAAAGACATGCAGTAGTTCAAGGGATTCCTCTTGTACAGGGCTCAGACAAGTATTTCTGGTTTGGTCGCCCACAACTAGTTCTTAATCTTATCCACTTTGCTTTGTTTCAGGTTAGGATGCGTCCTCTGTCATGCGCTTTTTTTTTATAATTCGGTATACAGCCTAATAGACCGACTAATGTTGTAGTGCATTTCTTGTTTTAGCTTTCAAAATCCAGATGAGAGTTTTATTTCCCATAATTGTTCTTTTCCTTTTCTGTTTGCATCGTATCATTCTGTTGGGATACGCATGAGGAAAAGATAGGAACTAATATGTTCAGTCAATTCTTCACTTTCATGTTAGTTTTCCTTCAATTACTGACAAGACATCTAAATGCTTTTGTGCTACTTGCAGAATGCATTCCAGATTACATATTTCTTGTGGATATGGGTAAGGATTCTGTATCTTAAACTTTCCAATCAAAATCTGATTTCTAATGATCGACGTAAATAACATAGTAATTGGCTTTGTATACAGTACTCATTTGGGCTGAAATCTTGCTTCCATGATAATTTCAAGCTTGTGATTGCGAAAATCGCGTTAGGGCAAGTCTTTTTTGTCTCCCATAGTTCCTCTTCTCAAAATCTAAATAGCCACCTTATTTATAGAGAACATTATCTGACACACTGCAATTGACCTTGAATTGCTTGAATGAACTTTGTTGGGCTCACAGGTTTGGAGTCCTGTTCTTGTGCAGCTACATTACCCTCCCACTGTATGCCCTTGTAGCCCAGGTACTCACTCCAATGAACATCTCTCCCTCTAATTTGTGATTTTTTTTTTCTTTCAGCGAATTTTAATATCACAAAAGTCTTGGACGACACTGATCCCTAGGAAGCATGGATGCTTTTAAGACGGTGATGTGTCCATGTCGGAACACCAACGGTTGTTGGACACTGAGAGACTCGTGTCCATCAGTAAAACATTATACCATTTTGACAAAACTGGTGATGTAATCTTAAAACAAGAACAATTGGTTTCGAATAGTTTAACTTGTTTAATATGGCATTTTAGTTTTCCGCTACAACTGATTCAAATGTTAATATATGTGTAGATAAACACAATATGTCCATCCCTTGTCGTGTCGTGTACTTTTCAAAGTCCGTGTCGGCGTACTCATATCATGTCTGGGTCGTGTCGGTGTCACATGTCTGTGCTACTTAGCCAGCTCCTGTAGTCAAGGGTTTTATAAGAAGCCGCATTTCTCATGCTCTTAGCAACTAACCAATTTTCCCCAACTCTTTCAGACCAACCTACCTAAATCAGTTCTAATAACATTGAAAAAGTATCTAGTTCCATCTTTGCATTAACCTTAATAACATAATTTGACTTGGCCTATAACTCCTATGGTGGAATTCACAGATGGGCTCACACATGAAGAAATCTATATTTGATCAACAAACATCCAAGGCCCTTAAGAACTGGCACAAGGCTGCAAAAAAGAACCAGGATAAAGGGGGAGGAAAATCTCCAGCTCATTCCAGCCTAGGAGGAAGCCCACCAGCAGCTTCAGTAAGTTCAACATTACCCTCCCCCGGAGAAGCCACGCTCCACCAGTTCAAGACTGCCGGTCACTCTACCCGTTCCTTCTCCTACGAGGACCATGAACCGTCTGATTTAAAAGTAGATATGCCATCGACCACAAACTTGATGGTGAAAATTGATGATGATTTAGGGACCGAAACAAGTGCAACCCCACACCCTGGCGAGGGAAGTAGAAATGAATATGTCCATCCTGGTGATTCTCCCACATCATTCCAATAAATCCATTGTAAGATTCCACGTACTTGAAGAAATATTACTATTGGAATAAAGGAGCTTGGTTATATACAGTGAATGAAATGTGGGCTGTGTCTAATTATTTACAAGTATCAATCTGATATGCATCCAAATATCCAATTCAGGGTGAGTGCTACAACATAATGAGTCGATTCTTTTTTGTTGGATCGGCATAATGAGTCGATTCTTCAAGTAAACTTTGTTGGTTGTGCTATTCAAAACCAGTTTTGCAGAACACTTTTCAGTTTCTGAAAGAAATAACATGTTTCATCATTAATTTACTTTCAGCGGAAAATGATATCTTGAGAAATTGAAGTTCCCAGGACGCGTTCATCAACCAAGCAAGTGTTTCAAAGGTGTCATGTATGGCAATTCTAAAAACAACCAAGAGAAACATTTATGCCAAGAATTAGGTTGAATGACAAAAGGGTTCACTAATAAAAGCTCAAGCATCAAACAATTCGATTGATAATCTCATGTTGACAAACAAAAATCTGTATGACTGCAGAACAAAAAGACACAACCTTGAACAAAATTCAAATGATAAACGAATAAATCGACCATCCCTAACCTTGAGAAAGATAGCTTTCAACTCCAACTGTGTTGCCAATGTTAAAACAAAATTTTGCAGCCTATTCTGCAGTTCATATTCCAGAGAAATCAAAACCAACAAACACTTTAAGCTCCTGGCTCACCTTGCTTTGCACCAACTGCAAAGAACTCGGTGATGACTTCAAGCGGCATTCCCTTAGTTTCAGGAACCTTTAGGAAAACAAAAATCCACACGAGGGAGCAAACTACAGCGTAGATGCCAAACACACCCTGGAGGCCAATGGAGGTGAGCATCACAGGGAGTGAATAAGTAACGATGATGTCTCCGATCCAGAAAGTCAGTGCACATATGGCAATACAGACGCCGCGGGCGAGCGTTGGGAAGATTTCTGCAGAGGATGTTGGGAATGGGACCGAAGCCCATTACGAAGTAGCAGAAGTAGACGACAACACTCAAGGTTGAGATTACGGCATGGACAACAGAGCCCATGTGGATGGTATTGCCAAGGACTAGTACGATGAGTGAGAGTAGTAATACAGGTAAAGTGGATAGTAACAAAGACCTGTATAGGAAGAATATAGAGTCAAGTGATGTCTCCGTTTGTGTTTTCTATCAATAAGTCCCCCTACAAATTCTTGATCCAAACAAATTAAGCCTACAAAGAAGAAAATAGGAAAGAGAGACTATGTTTCTTCTTTGGTTACTTTGAAAAATGCTGAAATTATATGCGAGTGTCCAGTCCCAGTTATCGGTTTTCCTCTTTTTTCGGGACTTTTATCGTTACAGATTTTTTTTAAGATTGTAACAAGGATTTGGGTAATGAAACAGGGAATTTAAACACTTCAACTCATAAACAGGGAATTTCATTTCCGTCTCATTTTCGTTACCTAAATGCTTGACGAAATATAGCCTAAACTTTTCCTTCTGCAGTGGGAAAAACTCATAGGAAAAGACTCTTGCTTTTTGTTTTTCATTTATTTTCTTTTCCTGCATACATTTCCCATTTCTAACAAAAAACATAGGTTCAAAGCAAGAAAATATATTTAACTTCTGCCTGCAACATCCATTAATCTCACAGCGACACCGATGCTTGGAAGCATCAACAAAGTTGTGACACCACTTATAAGGAAAGATGCAGAGTCTGGACGAATACCCAAATTTGATAGAAGCACTCCCACGCCCGCTTGTTCGAGAATTTGTGGAGTGTAGTAGAGGACACCATTTCTGCCAGAAAACTGCACATATCCACAAGAATCATGCGATCACGTGGAGTACATAACGAGAACAAAACCGTATGTTTTCGGTCAATTCTTTCAACCACTTTATTGAAAATTAAGCATAGGCATGCTTCATGGTGTAGTTTCCTTAATCCAAATGTTACGGCCTACCATTTTTATTTATTTAATTAATTATATTGGCTGTTTAATAATTGGAGTTGTGGTTGGGTCCCAGATAATTATTTTGTGCGCGCTATGGATATTGTTGACACGATTGTAATATTCGGGGTATGAGATTGATTTTGGGTAAAATAGTGGTACCGGATGGTAATTTTATAAATTGTGTTACGTACTATCTAATTCTAATTAACTAATTAGCTATAAAATAGGGAGTAGTGGGTAGTTTTACAAAGTTAGGAGATCTTTTCACGGTGTAGGGTTTTATTTAGGCAGAGCAATTGAGATAAGAAGTCGAGAAGACTGAATAAGAGAAAGAAGCCGCAGACTTCTGGTGGGTGATCGGGTAAGAGATTCTTGATTCCTTTATTCTTGTTTCGACTGAATAAGAGAAAGAAGCCGCAGACTTCTGGTGGGTGATCGGGTAAGAGATTCTTGATTCCTTTATTCTTGTTTCTTTTTCCATTCTTTGTTGTACATCGGCTGGAGTAGAGTTGATTTTTGAGTGGATGGCAGTTTGGGATCGAGAGAGGGAGAGTATTGTGAACTGTTGTGCGTGCTTCGGTGCTGTGAATGATGATTCGGGAGAGAGAGAGTGAGTGAGATGGGTGTGCACATGCTACCATGATTGTGTGAGTGAGTCGGCACGTTGCTTTGTTCTGGCGTTGCAGGGAATTGGTGGTGTTGGAGATTAAGGGAATAATGATACAATTTTACATGTGGCAGAAGAGTAAATGGTGAGGCGGTGTGCTTATGCAATTGGTATGTAGGTTAGATAGTTATGCTTGCGAGAACAAAGTTTATATGGTAGAGTTTGGGATTTAATGGAGAACACGTGGTTACTTAGGAAAACATGTTGGAGTTGAAAATTAAAGCATAGGTTTTGTACGGTTCTGGTGGCTTCAGTGAGTTAGTTCTAGGATTGGTTAATTCTAATTTTACATTAGTCCGAATTCAGTTAGTGATGATATTGCTCTATGATTCTTGGTTCAGGTTAGGCTCGTTTTGCATTGTTCGATTGCTTTACCTTTGGACCCAGGTGAGTAGTTAAGTATGTTACGTATATTCGAAAGTTTCCTGTGTCCCTTAAAAGTATTTCTTTTAGAAATTTATATGAATGTTATTCGGAGACTCAAAACTATTTATAAGTTGTTCTATAAATTGGCATGCGATGAATTTTATGAGATCAATTGATAATATTCTTTTTGGTGAGATCTTGGTGGATATTAATGGGAACATTTATTTCGGAAGTCCAGGGAACTTATTCCTTTTCGTGTTGGTGACCCTGGCCATTGGGGAAAAGACCGTGTTAGGCCGGTGACCCTAATGCTCAACGGCTTTCTTTTGCCGGATCGTCTTAGGGAAAAGTACCACGGGCTGCCAACCCTGGTGACTCTAAGTTCGATATTGGATCCAATTTTGATGAGATTTATTTTGGCCATGGTACTATTTGATTGTGGTTCCCCATTGTTGATGGAGTTAATGTTGTGATCACCACCAAGAATATTTATTGGTTAAATACTTCATTGATTAATTTGTTATTCTGCCGGACACCTCGTATGCCAAATTATGTTTAATGGTAAATTATTTTAATCCCCGCTTTCAACTTTATTTATTATACATACTTGCTATTCACTGAGTTCGTCAGCTGACGGATTTATTCCAACTTCTCTTTCAGGCTAGTTGGAGAGTTGGCAAGGACTCTGGCGGCAGCTCGGGGATTTATTTTGGTTAACCTCCTTAGGGTGTCTCATCCTAATTTTATTTTAATAAACGCTTCCGCATTGAAAACAATTGTCAGATAACAAACTCTTTTTATTATTGTTGGATCATTGGATATTGTTTGGTTCATGGGATGGTTGTGCCCCACGTTTTTGATGAGACACATTTGGCTTTTGATTTGATTAATAACGAAAAAGTGATCATTTGATTTTCGGTTACTTTGATTTATTCAGGCTGCGTGTTCCATGGATTAGCCTCATGGTTCACGGCCGGTCACTTCTCATTTTTGGGGTGTGACACCAAATGCATGTTGGATCCATCTGTCCAATTTTGTAATGTCGCTCCATCGAAATTTCTTTAGCTGATGCTTTCACAGAAGGTACTAAAAGAAGGCTAGCCTAAAAAGAAAACGAAACAACTAGAAAGATGCCTTAGTTCCACAGCAGATGTAGGAATTCATTAAAGGGGGCTTCCTAAAATTGCCAAGTGTTGCTTTTGTGTGTGTGTGTGTATTTCTGGCTAAGCTAGACACAAAATGCCATGCCCGGTGAATAGCTATATATCGAGAATTCAAAGAATCACAGTTTTTCTACTTGCAACTTTTTTTAATCTAACTTAGAAATCAGAATACTTTTTGCCAATATCAGAATTAGTAAAGCAGTTCTTTTTTTCCAGATTCAAGGGATGTTTGGAATTTCCCTCACTTGTGAAGAGACTCCATCAAATTTTGGGTTGAAAAAAGTGCAAATTATGACAAAAGGAAGATAGGAGTTATATCCTTACCTGCTGAAGTATTTGAACTCCTACACCAACAACTAATGCATGTTTAACTCCTGGATCAAAAAGATCAGCCAAACCTGGCCCTTTGGCAATGGCTGACGGTTAAACTTTCTCGATTTCACCCAAAACTGGCTAATCAGATCCTTGGAAGGAAGAGCAGACTGGCTCACAAGAGCAGAAGCATGAACACATTCACTTTCTACTTGTACATCACCACCAACAAGCGAAAGAACGGATCCACGGCGGGAACCAGTGGTATTTTCCTGGTGCAAATATATCCTCTTAACTTAAGTCCTCCTCCCCCCTTTCTGTTGCCGTCTTCACCTTTGCCTTCTGACACTTTATACGCCAGCTGCCAACCGCCGCCAATGTCCATACCACTGACTTGTTCAATAGCTTTGGAAGCAGGATTCTCAACATCAGTATCCTGGCGTGAAAGTAACGGGCTACGTAGATTGTCATCCGAGTCGACCCCAGAACCGTCGGTTCCTTCCCGCAAGCTCTCCACATCCTCGTTTTCCTTTTTATTATTACCTTGATCACCCATGTTGAACATGCTTCCAAAATTGGAAAACAGCATGCTCCTTCTACCTCCCATATCCCCAAGGTTCTCGTGGATGCTTCCGAAGAGAGTGACCGTTGGATCGATGAGAGAGGTGCTCTGGTTTGCCATGCTACCGTAGCGGGAGACTAGGCCAAGAGTACTTTGACCCGTTACGGGTTTCGCAATCCAAGAGACTCCTTCTTCCGCTCCGTATAACCTGATTTGATCTTTCTCTGGAGCTTGTTCGTTGTCACTGAGCTCATTGGCTGGTCCAATTATGTACTCTTCTATTGATGCTCCGTCTCCACCGCCCAGACCTTCGACCAGCAGAGACATTTCACCTGAAGATTTTGAAAAAAAAATCCAACTATTGAAAAGGGAATCCCATTTACAAATTGTGAAATATACTCTCTTAAAAAGTTATTCATCAGAAACCTCGTGATGTTTATAACTTCAGTTTTGAATCTTCAATAAATGACAGTGCTTCCAATATATGCATTGAGTTGATGGAAATTTAAGTTTCGGCTTTTCTTTCGAAGAAAAAGATCCATCCTACCATATATTCTATCTTGCAAATGAAGTAGACATTACATGCATCTTTTCAATTGTATTCCTAATCTAATCAACCATAAAGCATATACATGTCATTAAAAGCCTTTCCTTCTTTTAAGTTCTTATGCATAAATGTTGCTTTAGTTTGCAAGATTTCTATACTAATGAAGAAAAGGCATCCACAACGTGACAGATCAAACTACCATATGCACAGAAAGAATGAAGGGATTACTAATTGGGTTGTGTCTAACTTGAGAGATTACTGGCTTGAGCCTAAGTAAAGATCCCAGATAATGACATAAAGTAGATATAATTACATGGAAAATCTTGAAAAACGATTGAGTTATCAATTTGACAATACTCTTAGTTCTTACATTCAATGTCATTAGCTGCAGGCAGGCTGTAGATGAGAACGGATGTGTCTGCATCTACATATGCGGTGTAAAGTATCTGCTATATGCAGAACAAGTGAATGTGGGAGAATTTGTCTTCTTAAGTGGTGGTCTAACAATTTTCACAAGATTTAGTGAAGGTGTTGACGTGGATTGATCATGGATTGACGTTGTTTATAGAAGTTGTCAACTATGCATTCCACATGGATTTCATTATACTCTCGGATGCAATACAGATTACAGAGTAGCTACCATGTATTGCACTTGTTAAATTATCCCATTTTCACTAGGAATTCCAGAAACACAGCATATTCTCCAAAACAAGGCCCCTTCAGATAGAACTAATGCACCAATTAGAAGAAAAAAAAATTGATATAACTACTCCAATGAGTATATTCGTATCATCATTCATTTACAGGCATGGATATCATATCCTTTAACAACTTCAAGAATAAAACTTGGATGAACTCAGGCTAGAAAGTAGGAGATACTTTCTTTGCCCAGTTTATATGTCCAACTTTCCATTGACAGACTTCGCCAACCCTTCCTATTATGAGGTTTTTATTGCCAATGCTAATTGAGCCAAGAAGCATAAACATGAGAACACACCAATTTGCTGCAACTTTTTTTGGGATTGCAGTAACCGTGAGAACATACCTATAGAAAATGTAGCTTTTTAGTGAGGGGTTTCCAAACAAACACACTGCTAGCAAGTAGCATCATTATCATGAGGTAAGAATCATTTTGCAATAATTTTTTCTTTTGTTTGGGTAATGCAGGGTGTCCAGGCAGCTTGCATGCAACTCGGGCTAATTCCTACATCCTCTCCCACAACCGTATCACACGCTTACGTGTGGGGTAGGGGTGACCTCAAGAACTGCCGGCAAGGAGAGTTGACCCAAGGGGTTGTCCTACTGGTCAAAGCTTATGACGTAGGAAAGATAACATCTTAGGTGCATGGTCATTGATCAGTAGTGAAAGGCCTGAAGAGTGAAATAGCTTCATTGTGTGTGTACGTTTTGTGTTCTGACTTCTGCGTTATGCAGACCAAGCTCAGTCAAGAGGAAATAATGGTCTAAATCTCCCTCTAATTTAGAGTTTGGATTAGGTTATCTTAGTTGTTTGTTTGCAGAAGATCAAGTAGTGATGCCCATACCTATATAGAAGTGCAATTCGATGCGATCAAGTGCAATTCAATGCGGCCAAATGCAATTACACCCTCGTATATGTATTGCATTACGTAGAGTTTATCTGTCCAAATTGACGCCTTCAGACTGATGGTTTCTATGTCTGATTCCCATATGGCATCTAGACGTAACAAGTGAACCTAATTGCAATCAACTAATCCAATCAAACATCATATATACATTCATTGGCATAGTTGTAACAAGTTGGCACTGACATCCACACTCTCATGTTATCAGTTTTTGTTTTGGACCGATTTATATGGATTTTTGTCACAACTTTAATTGAGTGTCTTGGTAATGGATGGCGTGATTATCGATCTCTCCAATTATCTCATTGGACTGCATACGGAGTTATTAAGCAAATGTCATTGACAGCTTTAGAGTACATATTTCATGTGCATGTGTGCTCTCTGCTAATATGAAGTAGAAGAGAGTGAAAGAGCGAGAGATAGAGAGGCAGCTTGTGAACTAAGAATAGATATTTCAATTCTAAACAGATAGTAAAATCTTCTACCGTTCAACGTAGAAGAAAAAGAAAACAGATGAACCCTTAATAGCTTTGCAGCTGTTATTGTAGCAAAGATTTCAAATCAAATTAAGATATCAGTTGTGTGTGGAGCCATAAGCATTTGTTGTCCTTGGTGCATATTGTAACAAGCCTAGCTTCCTTGGACATAACCAACTCTCGCAACTGTCGGACTATTTCAATTGGAGTACATGTGAGGGAAAGCAACACAAAAAAATCAAAATTACTATTACAGTTCTGAATCAATGAAGAGGATCAAGATATTCATTGCCTCAACCCCCATAAAAATTTACCTTGCTTGCACTGTAAAAAAATGACCTTGCAATGTTCGGGGCAAACCCGCAAAGATTGACTTGTTCTACAGCTTTGATGCGCCCAAGGCGCATGTCTATGCGCCCCGAGCGCAGTCCTCAAAATTGCCGAACTAGCCAAACTTCGCGCGTATGCTATGGACACTCCCGAAATCTGATTTGCGCGTGGTGAGAACCGTTAAAAATCTTGTTAAATCTACTTTCTAATCGAAGTGGTTTTCGTCCAAAATTGTTTGTAATTCAAAAGAAATGACCAAAATTGTTTGTAAACGTTTAAGCCTTGCTTTGAACGAATCTTGATGATGAAATGGCTTTCCGTATGCTTCCATGAAATGTGGATGGTCTATAAACTCTGTGGAACACTTAAGCAATGAAGAAAAACTTAAGAATAAGGGATTTAAGCATTGAATGAAACTTAAAATGTGTTTTTGGCTTAGTGGTTCCGATGATTTCTATAGTGCGCTTTCTACCCATTTTTCATGAACGAAACCTAAATATTTTTATATTCGGATTCCACAATCTTTCAATACTTTTAAAACCCTATTTATCGATATAAATTAGGTCTTGATCCGATTTAAAATGAGAGAGATGCGAGTGTTTTACCGAAATGATGTATTTTTTGATCAACTGAGGGTAAAAAGGTCACTTCCTCTGATGTATAAATAATTTTGAATCGAAGCCACTTGGGTTAGAAAGTAAATTCAACAAGCTTTGTAACGCTTCAAACCATCCGTAAAACAGAGTTCAGGTGTGTCTGGGGCAAGTTCGCAAAGATTGACTTGTTCTACAGCTTTGATGCGCCACCGGCGCATTTTCATGCGCCCCAGGCACATGTTTGTGCGCCCCCGGCGCAATTCTCAAAATTGCCGAACAAGCCAAACTTCGCGCGCATGCTATATACGGAAACTCCCGAAATCCAATTTGTGCGTGGTTAGAACCGTTAAAAAGCTTGTTAAACCTATTTCTAATCGAAGTGGTTTCGGTCCAAAATTGTTTGTAGATCAAAAGACAAGACCATTTTACCCTCAATGAGTCAAAAAAACACATCATTTGGATAAAAAGCTCGTATTCCCCTCATTCTAAATCGATCGGATCAAGACCAATTCTATGTTGATGAATATGATTTTCAAAGTCCTAAAGCATGATGGAAATGAATAATGAAATAATTAAGTTTCATTTATAAAAAGTTAGTCGAAAGCAGACCGATTTAAAAATGATCGGAGTCACCTACGAAAGCAAACAAATTTACAGAAACTTCCTAAAGAGCTTTCCAACTACGAAAGATGTACATGAAGTTTGGAATTAGGCTTTCTATTCTATTTCTCTGGAGTTCGTCACACCTCACATTCACAAGGAAAAAAAAATAGAATATATGCTAGGATGTCGACTTGTTTCTAAAACTCAAGTTGAACCGCGTAGTATAGTACTAGTCCGGAAGCACCGTCACGTGATGCTCCAGATCACTCTATATAGAACCACTACACATTTACATGGGGCCATACACTTAGTCATGGGTTCCACAAGAATGTGTGGCGCGTTCTAAAGCGATACAAAGTATTACGTGGCTGTGCTTCCTGATTACTGAATAATTATACCATGTAGTATACTAATACCCAAACACTATTTTCTTTCCCCCTCTAAAGATGATAAACTATATACTCAAAACTATGGTAAGTAGTAATATTTTTGGAAGTCAAGCTTATAGAGCTGGTCTATTATTTGGTCAGTTCCCATTTTGGTCTATTCGTGTACCATGTACCTTTATGCATGGCTCATCAACTTTAGTAGCTTAATTGCTAGGCTGTGTTTTTTAATATGCATTTGTAGTAGAATTATCTTTTGAAAAACACAAATACCAAATTTTATTAGCTAGGCATATGAATCCATCAGGTTCTTAATTAACATCGAATCAATTAATGTGGAATGTGACCATCTAGTGAGAGTCTTGGGCCGTAACATGTGAAAGCTCAGGAAAAAGAGTTGAAGTGCCAACTTAGGGCTGCAAAAGAGATGAACCGAGTTGAGCTTTAGGATGTTCAGCTTCAGTCGTTTAGTTTTTAAGCTAACTCGAGCTATTTGACGCGCTAAGCATGAGCCAAGCTTGCCTGGGTTTAAGTCGAAATCTAACTGGCCTTCACCGAATTGAGCCTCGAACAATTCATGAACTGCTTGGTTCTAGGGTTGAAACATAAATCCAACATTCTTTTGCCCTTGAAGTACTTAGACAGTTCCTTTCCACAACAAAGCTCGAAGGATGCTTTCACCTTGATGGTGCCCATTCATCCATGTCCTCGCCCCACAATGAAGTGACTAAGCCAAAACGACTGAATGACATTGACGAATAGGGAAAAAAAATGATGAGTACATGCATAATTGGCCATTCCTTGTCCAAGAGTAATTCGGTGCGGCCAAGAGTAATTCGTAGAGGGCAAATGCAATTCGATGCCGCCAAGAGAGCAATTCGATGCAGTCAAGGGCAATTCGATGCGGCCAAGTGCAATTCGATGTGGCCAAGAGTAATTCGTAGAGGCCAATTGTAATTCGATGCGGCCAAAATTAATTTATCTTTAGCTTATCTCAGTTTGTAATGACTTGGATGCCCTCAACCTTAAATCTCCTCTAATTTATAATTTGGATTAGGTTTTTTTAGTTGTTTGTTTGCAGAAGATCAAGTAATGGTGCCCATACCTATATGGAAGTGCAATTCGATGCGGCCAAGAACAATTCGAAGCGGTCAAGTGCAATTCGATGCGGCCAAGAATTATTCTTCGCTGCTAAGAATTACTTTGCGACCAAGAGTAATTCTTTTCAGCCAGAATTACCCAAGAGTAATTCTTTGCGGCCAAGAATTACTTTGCGGCCAAGAGTAATTCTTTGTGGCCAAAAGTAATGCTTCGCGGCCAAGAGGCATGTAAAACACAAGAGTATTGTGCATAGTAATCACACTTTCAAAACTTTGCGGAGAAGGCTTACTGGAACGGGACCCAAAAAAAAAGGATAAAAGTGATAACCATGTTCCTCAAACTTGGATTGTGCGATTGACTTGTCAAAAGATGAAGCAAGGAATGTAAGCTGGCTCCCCGTAAGTTGGTGGTGAGATTAGGCTCTCTGTCAAATTCATTTATCTATCTCTATTTACATACTGCAGTAAGAAAATACGTTGTTGAGATATATTTCATTTCAGTTTTTTTTTCTTTCAAATCCCATGCATATATAGCACTCGTTCATGCTAGTTTAGTGCTTTTAGAAATCATTCTTCTCTAGCAATTGTTTTCTTTGGTAATATCTGCTTCAATGACCGAAGCCGAGACCATATGTAGTTGCAGAACCACTACAGGATTACTAGACAGCAACCAATGCATGTGGTGGTTGGTCGACCAATTGAAATTACGAAAAATCCACAACCCACCATGGAAGAGGCATTCAAGCTAATTACACCCTCGTATATGTAAATTGTATTTCGTAGTGATTATCTGTCCGAGTTGACGCCTTCAGATCGATGCATTTCTATGGGCGATTCCAATGTGGGAGAGGTGTTTAGCTCCTTGTTTGAAGGGAAATGTCAAAACTGAACACCTCCTCCTCTCCAAGTAGGAATGTCAACGTGATGTGTGCCTTACTTTGCCTACAGAAATATCTAAATACTTTGATAGCTAAAACCAATTCTCTTTACTTGAGGTTCTGTATTTGCCTCTGTTTTTTTTGGTAATTCCTTTCTGTTTTTTTTTTTATTCAATATGGGACTAATGGTGGTGAAGGGATATGTTATATGGGTTGTTTATTTGCCTCCTGATCTCCTTTGGAAGGTGAATGAAGTGCACAGTCAGACTATTGAAGCACTTCGAGAACTTTTCGAGAGGCACAAAGCAATGGTGGGTTATGCTGATCTTAATTTGAGAGTTCTTTGATCAATGAATTAACGTACACGTTTCCAAATATATTGGGTTTCCTGTGTTCCAGAGTCTTCCACAATTGTATAGTACCATTCCGTTTTAGCTTTGGAAACTCATATACACCAGATACCACATGCATCACAAAAGATGGAATTTTCAAACTTATGTTTGACCTTTGAACTTGTGGGGAAGACTGAAAAGTGGAGGAGAAATGTAATGGGAAAAAATGGTAAACGTGAAGTTGCCTCCCATCTTAGTTGGTAGAGCTAGTTGGTAGAGCAAATAACGGACACCTAATTTGGTAAGAGTTCAAACCCCACCCCCACATTCCTTTCTCCTAGTAGGATTTTCTTAAATTGAAAATAGATGTATTCGCTTCAAACAAAGAAGGATTGTTTTTTTTTCCCATAATAAATACATGCGCGTGAAGTTAACTGCTTGGAATTTTCGCTCAATACTTGAGTTTCAAGTCTCCATAGTCTGTTGGGGAGAGTTAAACATCTGCTTTAACGCTCATATCACGTGGTAATATCTTAGCTTCGGACTTGAAATAGATGCATTGGAATTTCCTACAAATAGCTGTGCAATGTTGAGACGTCTGCAAATTTAGTTTATGAAGAAAACTGCTTGTGACGTAATAGGGGTGGTTTTTTTATTTATTTGTCATTCGTTATTCCTAATCAACTATATTCTAGGAGACTTGAGGAGAGGGATGGGTGCTTACTGCAGGAATCGAACCCTGTCCATGTGCGTCAGAGTATAAGGGAGACACCAACTGCATTGCACTCCACTTGCATTGGGTGTCATCTTATTTTTCTTCTCCTTAATTAAAAACCAATCTTTTAACATATAAACAAACCAAGGTTTGAACATGTTTTGAAACTCATTTCGAGTCATGTTTGAGTTAATTATATTCGACTTTCATTCAATTCAATTGTAAGTACCTTAAGACTAGCCCCATTCTACTAAGTTTTCTTTAAAAAAATAAGTAATTATTTGTAATTTTCAAACTTAAAAATAATGTATTTGCTGAAACAATTTGTCAAAAACAAAAGAAAAAAGAAAAGGAGCAATGTACCAGGTATGGAATTAAATATGCATTATTTACAAAAAAAAGTATTCGGTTATTCAAGAAAAATCAATATACTCTTGGCCGCATCGAATTTCCCTTGACCGCTACGAATTACTCTTGAACGCGTTGAAATATTGCACTTGGCCACATCGAATTGCACTTGGCCGCTCAAATTGCTCTTGGCCGAAACGAATTGCACTTGGTCGCATCGAATTGCACTTGACCTCGTCGAATTGCACTTGGCCATATGGAATTACACTTGGCCGCGTCAAATTGCACTTGGCCTCGTCGAATTGCACAAGGCCGCTTCAAATTGCACATGGCCGCGTCGAATTGCACTTGGCCGCGTTAAATTGAAATTGGCCGCTTATAATTGCACTTGGCCGCGTCGAATTGCACGGTCAAGTGCAATTCAAGGCGGCCAATTGCAATTTCAAGCGGCCAAGTGCAATTCGAAGCGGCCAAGAGTAATTCGTAGTGGCCAAGTGCAATTCGATGCGACTAAAAGAGTAATTCGATACGGTCAAGTGCAATTCGATGAGGCCAAGAGTAATTTTTAGCGGCCAAGTGTAATTCGATGCGGCCAAAACTAATTTATCTATAGCTTATCTCACTTCTTGGAATGACTTGGATGCCCTCAACCTTAAATCTCCCCCTAATTTAGTGTTTGGATTAGGTTATTTTAGTTGTTTGTTTGCAGAAGATCAAGTAGTGGTGCCCATACCTATATAGAAGTGCAATTCGATGCGGTCAAGAGCAATTCTATGCGACCAAGTGCAATTCGATGCAGCCAAATGCAATTACACCTTCAACGATTTCTGATGTTTGTATGCTTCTTTGCCATAGTTAGATAATGGTGCTTGTCAATCCTAAGGTACCCAATTAGAGTAATTTACGATAGCCGGTCATGATGAACAGTTAACCCTATATGCTCAGACACTGAGCTAAATATCCAAAGCATGTCGTGTGTGGGACACAGATACACAAGGCCAATAGACATTTCAGTGCTTCTCGAGTTAGAAAGTAGATGCATAGATTGTGCTCAACTTTGCATCCATGAAGTGATATCTAGACTTAAACAACTACTCCGTAATATCATAGAATGGTATCATGGAATATAAGACTTACTATTCCTTTATCAATTCCTTTTTTCAGTTTTAACTATATAGAGAGAGCCTAGTTTTAGCTTTTAATTACACAAAGAATCATGTTTTCAACTAAACAGGAGGTAGCCTTAATGGTATTCCAATCAGATGCTAAGATCGTTTTATCAATTTCCTTGTTCAAGGGGCCTTTCTGTAGTTATTCTTTTCTAGGTCTGTCGTCTGCACTTAACATGGTGCAAAGGGGTTCCTTAAGGCCACAATTGTCTCTCGCCTATTTGCATAAGATTTCTGTATGTTTCTCCTAGAGCTAATGTAGTATCGATATCCAAAGTGATTCTGGCAATAACCCCTTCTTCCACCACTAAATTTGTGCTCGACAATCCTAGCATTGTTTAACCCCATATGCGGTTTAAACCATCTGAAAAAGAAAGTTTAGGAACTAAACCATTCAACTTCCTGAGCTAGGCGCTAAGGTGGCCTTCTAATCCGATTCTACTCCATGCCTAAAAGTACCTCCCCACCTTCTTTAGAAACATTGCTTTATAAATCTTTCATTTAGGCTTCAAGCAAAAAGGGGGAATTCAGTTAAGATCAAAACAGCTTTAAAGTACATAGGTCAATGTGCATGTGTGCTTGCTGCTAATATGAAAGAGAAAAGATTGAGTGAGCGAGAGACAGAGAGGTAAAGAGGCAGCTTGCGAACTAAGGTAGATATTTCAGTTCAAAAACAGATATAATCTTCTACCATTCAACGTAGAAGAGAAAGAAAACAGATGAACCCTTAATAGCTTACAGTTGTTATTGCAACAAAGATTTCAAATCAAACTCAGATATCAACTGGCAGTTGTGTGCAGAGCCATAAGCATTCATTGTCCTTGGTGGATATTGTGACAAGTCCAGCTTCCTTGGACATAATAACCGACTCTCGCAACTATCGAACTATTTCAAAACTGCAGTACATGTGAGGGAAGCAACACAAAGAATCAAAATTATTACAGTTCTGAAATCGGTGTAGCAGGATTAAGATATTCATTGCCCCCCATAAAATTCACCTTGCTTGCACTGTCAATGACCTTATGTAATCAAATGCTTTTGCTATTCCGAGTAATTGTCGCTGATAAAATGATTACTGGAGCTAGACGTTGGTCCACTTACATCGAAAACAAAGCTAGATGAGAAAATATTTTACAAATCCCATACTGAAATGTCCCGTTGAAATGCCTTCAAGCATATATATTCATGTCATGTAGACAACCATTGTGCGGAAAGTTACATTTGAATCACTTATAAATATTTAAAATGCAGGAATCAATTCGGATGATCAAACCCTTCAATAATTACTCTTGGCCGCAAAGAAATACTCATGGCCGCGAAATATTACTCCTAGCCGTGAAGAATTACTCTTGGCCGCGAATTCTAATGCTATGCGGCCAAGAGCATTTTCACGGCCAAGAGTAGTTCTGTGCGGCCAGGAGTAATTCTTTGCGGCCAAGAGTAATTATATGCGGCCATGAGTAATTGTCAAATAATTTTGAATCAAAACCACTTGGGTTAGAAAGTAAATTCATCAAGCTTTGTAATGGTTCAAACCACCCGTAAAACGGAGCTCGGGAGTGTCCGGGGCAAACCTGCAAAGATTGACTTGTTCTACAGCTTTGATGCACCTCAAGCACAATTTCGTGTGCCCCTGGTGCATGACTATGCGCCCCGGGCGCAGTCCTCAAAATTGCGGAAGAAGCCAAACTTTGCGCGCATGCTATGGACACTCACGAAATCCAATTTGCGCGTGGTTAAAACCATTAAAAAAAGCTTGTTAAATCTACTTTCTAATCGAAATGGTTTTGGTTGAAAAGTGTTTGTAATTTAAAAGACATGACCAAAATTGTATGTAAACATTTAAGCCTTTCTTTAAACGAATCTCGATAATGAAATGATTTTCCGTATCCTTCCATGAAATGTGGATGGTCTATAAACTCTGTGGAACACTTAAGCAATGAACAAAAACTAAAGAATACGGGATTTGAGCATTGAATGAAACTTAAAATGTGCTTTTGGCTTAGTGGCTCCGACGATTTCTGTTGTGGTATGCTTTCTACCCATTTTTCATGAATGAAACCAAAATATTTTTATAGTCGGATTCCACAATCTTTTAAAACCCTATTTATCTATATAAAATAGGTCTTGATCCGATTTAAAATGACAAAGATGCGAGTGTTTTACCGGAATGAATTGTTTTTTGATCCACTGAGGGTAAAATGGTCACTTCTTTTGATTTATTAATAACTTTGAATCGAAACCAGTTGGGTTAGAAAGTAAATTCAATAAGCTTTGTAACAGTTCAAACCACCCGTAAAACAGAGTTCAGGAGTGTCCGAAGCAAGTCTGCATAAATTGACTTGTTCTATAGCTTTGATGCGCTGCGGGCGCGTGTCCGTGCGCCCCAGGCACAGTCCTCAAAATTGCCGAACAAGCCAAACTTCGCGTGCTACATGCTATGGATACTCCCGAAATCTGATTTGCACGTGGTTGGAATCGTTAAAAAGCTTGTTAAATGTACTTTCTAATTGAAGTGGTTTTGGTCCAAAATTGTTTGTAATTCAAATGACATGACCATTTTACCCTCAATGAGTCAAAAAACACATCATTTGGATAAAATCCTCGTATTTCCCTCATTCTAAATCGGATCAAGACCAATTCTATGTTGATGAATATGATTTTCAAAGTCCTAAGGCATGATGGAAATGAATAATGAAAAGAATAAAGTTTCAATTATGAAAAGTTAGTCGGAAGTAGACTGATTTAAAGATGATCAGAGCCACTATGAAAGCAGACCGATTTAAAGAAAATTCCTAAAGAGCTTTCCAACCACGAAAGATGTACATAATAGATTTATTATTTTCTCCTCTCTTTTTGTGACTGCTATTGTTGGATAAGTGACTAGATTATGGTTTATGTATTTGCTTCAAGAGAGTGGAATTTCTTGCAAAACTTCCAATCATTTTCTGCATCTCTTCCTTGGTAGGAATTGGTGATTTTTTTTTTTCCGTTGGGTTTTGTATATAAATAAATCGAGATTCTATGTCGAGTACTCTACCATATTCTTTTTCTTTCTTAGCTAGCGCTGCAATGTTTTCGTTTTGTCATTCTGCCATTTAGGATAGTTAGATGATAGTGTAAATCATGGGTTGCTAACATCAACTGATGTTGTCCTTCAAATTGTAGGCAGTTAAACAGATTTGAAATGACAAGATTCGATGATGATCAAGTTTCTCAAATAAGAAGAGGGATTGTAGTTGCTAAGGATGGTGTGTTCGTCTTGAAGTGCGGGATTTGCGATTCATCCACGTAAACATGTTTTTCCGGTGAATTTTTAGTTTGTAATTGAGCGTTTTTTGCGACTACCTATATTTGACTCAGATATGCATTTTTGGATTCTATGGTTAACTAGCACAGATTGATCTTAGGTATTTCACTGTTTAATTTCTCTTTTTTCTTATCAATGGTTCTTGCTTTTGTTAATATTGCTCATCCAGTCACTCTTAGCGTTTGAAATTTTCGGAAAGCACAATGTCCGACAAACAACAAATGGAAATTTATCTTCTATCTACGAACCACAAATTCAGTCCGAAAGCCTGTTTTCTCGTGCTGCTTGATGACTGAAATGTATATAATGAAAATGCAATGAGTTTGGGTGGCGCTGACTGAACAATAAATGGAAATTGAGAACACAAATTTTGACAGCTAAATCCCAAGGGTGCGGCTTCGCATCAGTGAAAAGAAGAGAGCAAACAGGCTCCTCAATAGCAATTTCCTATGTAAAGTTCATTATTTTCCAGTTATTGGGAGTTATGGAGAGAGAGGTGGCTATCACTGTCCAATTGTCTCCGGATTGGGCGCTTCAAAGTTCAAACTTGCCCACAACTTTTGTTTTCTCAGCATCTGCTTCCAAGCTACTCATGTTCGAGTACGAGCTTGTTTCTGCTAGATGAAAGCTCGTGTAAGATCGGGTTGTTTCAAAAACAAACCAAAGATGGAATATTAAAGCTCATTAAGCTTTCTAATCAAGTTTGAACATGTTAAAACTCGGCTCTTTTGGTTTATGATATCTAAAAAGTTCAAGCAACTCGAGATCGGTTCGATTAAAGGTGGTCTTTGTTTGTCTCATTTGGTTAACAAGCTAAGCAGCCTAAGCTTGAGCAAGATAATTTTCAAGTTCGTTAAGCTCATAACTAAGCTTAGACAATTCACAACTCAACTTATTTGGCTCGTTTATCAGCTTGAATTATACCATCTTTGGCCACAGTATCAGCAATACCACAGAGGAATTGAAAACAATGATAAAGAGCAAGCCTAAGTCCACAATGTGCAACTATGGATCCAAAAGTGTAAATGAGATGGTATACAACAGATGCAACCGCAGTGACTACAACTCGAATATTCCCATCCCTGCAACATTAATTTGCAAACCTAATCTGAAAACTTTGATAGCCATGGATGAGCAATAGCCGCAAAAGTATGAATGTTTACAACAAAGGAGTAGGAAGAATGAAAAGTGTAAATGAGTAGGAAGAAAAAAGAAAAAGATCAATGTACCAGGGATGGAATTAAATATGCATTATTTACAAACAAAAGTATTCGGTTATTCGAGAAAAATCAATATACTCTTGGCCGCATCGAATTTCCCTTAGACCTCTACGAATTACTCTTGGACGCGTTGAATTGCACTTGGCCACATCGAATTGCACTTGACAGCTCAAATTGCTCTTGGCCGAATCGAATTGCACTTGGCCGCATCGAATCGCACTTGGCTGCTACGAATTACTCTTGTCCGCCTCGAATTGCACTTGGCCGCATGGAATTGCACTTGGCCGTGTCGAACTGCACTTGGCTGCTTGGAATTGCACTTGGCCGCGTGGCCAAGTGCAATTCGAAGCGGCCAAAAGTAATTTAGGGGGGCCATGTGCAATTCGATGCGGCCAAAACTAATTTATCTATAGCTTATCTCACTCTTGTAATGACTTGGATGCCCTCAACCTTAAATCTCCCTCTAATTTAGAGTTTGGATTAGGTTATTTTAGTTGTTTGGATTAGGTTATTTTAGTTGTTTGTTTGCAGAAGATCAAGTAGTGGTGCCCATACCTATATAGAAGTGCAATTCGATGCCGCCAATAGCAATTCAATGTGGCCAAATGCAATTACACCCTTGTATATGTATTGCATTACGTAGTGTTTATCCGTCCGAGTTGATGCCTTCAGACTGACGGTTTCTATGTCCGATTCCCATATGGCATCCAGACGTAACAAGTGAACCTAATTGCAATCAACTAATCCAATCAAACATCGTACATACCTTCGCTGGCATAGTTGTAACAAGTTGGCACTGACATCTACACTCTCATGTTATCAGTTTTTGTTTTGAAGCGATTTATATGGATTTTTGTCACAACTTTATTTGAGTGTCCTGGTAATGCACGGCGTGATTATCGATCTCTCCAATTATCTCATTGGACTGCATACGAAGCTATTAAGTAAATGTCATTGACAGCTTTAAAGTACATATTTCATGTGCATATGTGCTCTCTGCTAATATGAAGTAGAAGAGAGCGAGAGACAGAGAGGCAGCTTGTGAACTAAGAATAGATATTTCAGTTCAAAACAGATATAATCTTCTACCGTTCAAAGTAGAAGAGAAAGAAAACAGATGAACCCTTAATAGCTTTGCAGCTGTTATTGTAGCAAAGATTTCAAATCAAACTAAGATATCAATTGTGTGTAGAGCCATAAGCATTTGTTGTCCTTGGTGCATATTGTAACAAGCCTAGCTTCCTTGGACATAACCAACTCTCGCGACTGTCGGACTATTTCAATTGGAGTACATGTGAGGGAAAGCAACACAAAGAATCAAAATTACTATTACAGTTTTGAATCAGTGAACAGGATCAAGATATTCATTGCCCCGACCCCCATAAAAATTTACCTTGCTTGCACTGTAAAAAAAATTACCTTGCAGTGTCCAGGGCAAACCCGCAAAGATTGACTTGTTCTAGTGCTTCGATGCACCCAAGGTGCATGTCTGTGCGCTCCTGGCGCAGTCCTCAAAATTGCCGAACTAGCCAAACTTCGCGCGCATGCTATGGATAATCCCGAAATCCGATTTGCGCGTGGTGAGAATCGTTAAAAATCTTGTTAAATCTACTTTCTAATCAAAGTGGTTTTCGTCCAACATTGTTTGTAATTCAAAAGACATGACCAAAATCGTTTGTAAACGTTTTAGCCTTGCTTTGAACGAATCTTGATGATGAAATGGCTTTCCGTATGCTTCCATGAAATGTGGATGGTCTATAAACTCTGTGGAACACTTAAGCAATGAAGAAAAACTTAAGAATAATGGATTTTAGCATTGAATGAAACTTAAAATGTGTTTTTGGCTTAGCAGTTCCGATGATTTCTATAGTGCGCTTTCTACCCATTTTTCATGAACGAAACCTAAATATTTTTATATACGGATTCCACAATCTTTCAATACTTTTAAAACCTTATTTATCGATATAAATTAGGTCTTGATCCGATTTAAAATGAGAGAGATGCGAGTGTTTTACCGAAATGATGTATTTTTTGATCAACTGAGGGTAAAAAGGTCACTTCCTCTGATGTATAAATAATTTTGAATCGAAGCCACTTGGGTTAGAAAGTAAATTCAACAAGCTTTGTAACGCTTCAAACCAGCCATCTGTAAAACGGAGTTCGGGTGTGTCCGGGCCAAGTTCGCAAAGATTGACTTGTTCTACAGCTTTGATGCGCCTCCGGCGCATTTTCATGCGCCCCCGGCGCAGTCCTCAAAATTGCCGAACAAGCCAAACTTCGCACGCATGCTACGGAAACTCCCGAAATCTGATTTGTGCGTGATTAAAACCGTTAAAAAGCTTGTTAAATCTATTTCTAATCGAAGTGGGGTTTCTGTCCAAAATTGTTTGTAGATCAAAAGACAAGACCATTTTACCCTCAATGAATCAAAAAACACATCATTTGGATAAAAAGCTCGTATTCCCCTCATTCTAAATCGATCGGATCAAGACCAATTCTATGTTGATGAATATGATTTTCAAAGTCCTAAAGCATGATGGAAATGAAAAATGAAAATAATTAAGTTTCATTTATGAAAAGTTTGTCGAAAGCAGACCGATTTAAAAATGATCGGAGCCACTACGAAAGCAGACAGATCGATTAACAGAAACTTTCTAAAGAGCTTTCCAACTACGAAAGATGTACTTGAAGTTTGGAATTAGGCTTTCTATTCTATTTCTCTGGAGTTCGTTACACCTCACATTCACAAGGGAAAAAAAAAAAAAAAAAGAATATATGCTAGGATGTCGACTTGTTTCTAAAACTCAAGTTGAACCGCGTAGTATAGTATTAGTCCGGAATAGAGGTGGCAATTCAAACTCATATTTCTTAATCCGTCCAAACCCGCCCATTTATAATCCAACCCAATCCGCCCATATTGTGTGATGGGTTGAAAGTCGGTTCAATATGGGTTACAATTAAAAATGGCCCAACACCTCTTTCTCTCTCCCAGCCCGCACTCTCTCCCCTGTCTTTCTCTGATTCACCCGTCTATCTCTGTTCGTTTCCTATCCTTTCTCATTTTTGAACTCATTTTTTAAAGGAATACGTGTTACTTTCTCCTGCACTTGGGAAAATGTTTCCCTGCTTCGCACCTCTCTCTCTCTCTCTCTGTTGCACTCTCCTCCAGTCATGATTTTTGTATTAAACTAATGGCCAATTTTTGGGACAAAATGCTCAGATTCATCTTTGTCTTTCCATGGGACATTTTTTTTAAAATTTGCTTAAGCCTCCTACTGTTATTTGTTTTCATTTAATTTTTTTATGTGATTTCTACTATTAAAAGTTAAAGGGTTTATTAAACTTTGTTGTAATAAATCTTTTTATGTTTTGGTCAAACTATTTTATTTTTAAATTTCTTTTTATTGCAATCATTGCCTTCTAGACAACTCTTTGATGCTGCCTCTGACTCCTCGTCAAAATTATGTTACTGTTTGGAAATGGGAAAAAAAAGTAAAAACCTGATTTTTTAAAAGTTTTTTTTAGCCTCTAATAGCTTCATTTTTATTCAAAAAAAATTGAGTTTTAATCATAAAATTAGGGGAAGAGAGGGGAAAAGAAAAAAGGAAAAAAAAAAAAAAAGAAAGGGGGGGAAACGGGTCGGGCGGGTTTGGGTTTGACTTGACCCATATTTGACCCGACTCGTCTCAACCCGTTTACTTTTTTACCCATATTTGACCCACAACCCGTTTCAATCCGCCTAGACCCGCCCGTTTGCCACCTCTAGTCCGGAAGTACCGTCACGTGATACTCCAGATCATTTTATATAGAACCACTACACATTTACATGAAGCCATACACTTAGTCATGGATTCCACAAAAATGTGTGGCGGTTCTAAAGCGATACAAGGTATTACGTGGCGGTAGCAGAAACCTATCCAATCTACTCCACTTGTGGCTCGCATCGATCAGAACTTGACAAGGTAGTTAATCTCCTACCAAAAAAGAGAAATATTAAACAACTTCCAGAGTTCCAACAAGGTCTCTGAAATCGCTCAGCCTTCTATCCCTACAGCCTTGTCTCTCCTCAATACATTTAGGGCTCGTTTGATAACAGGGATAGATGGTTGGGATTCGTAAGGAGATGGGATTAGGATTGGGATTGGTAATGAGAAGGGATTGATAAGGAGATGGGATTGGTGATGAGTATGTTTGTTTGAGATGGGATTAGGTAATGGAATTGATAGTATACATTTCCATTTTTGCTTGAGACCTCTACTAATACCCCCTAATACCATGTGCTAGAGGCCTCTACAAATACCCCCTAATGCCAAGCTCTCAAGCCCATGGGATTGTTAATCCACACCCCTTTTTGGTTACCAAACATGTTATTATGAAACCCATGGGATTGGTAGTCCAATCCCAAGGCCTAGTATGGTTATCAAACGGGGCCTTAACTTCGTTAAAATCACACCCAAACACCAAGGCGAAGAAAAAGAAGCTCTCAAATTGATAAGGATCTGCTGATCAAAAAAAAATTGATAAGGATCTATCTATAAACCATATTTTCCTGCGGTGGAATATAAAACAGAAAATGACGCCAAGCCCTCACACATTGTCACCTTATTTTACGAGTGTTTTGATACGAATAGATTACGTGCTCGGAGACTGTTTCTATTCATCTTTGAAAACAGATTACAAAGATTAAAAGGATCTAAAGCGCGCACGAGGCATCAAACAGAGCAAAAAGAACTCCAACAATCATATGCCGCTAGGAACCAGAAGGGAAAAGATATATAGCACTTGCACATGAAAAACATAACAAGTTAACACAATATTATGTGATGATAACAGATCGAGAGGTACATATATTAGTAGAAGTTGTGATTAGAGAGATAGAGAGATCTCTCTAATTTCGTCCACCACCTCCATTAAGGATGATCAGCAAAAGCAGCTGGACCTAGATCTAGAAAATCAGCTGGATTAAATGCTTCAATTCGAAGCTCAGCTGTACCAAGTCCATTAATGGAACCTTGGCATAGCTGGAGCTGCAGCTGCATGTAGCTGCAGCTGGATCGCTAGGATTAGTAGCTTTAGCTCCAACTCCAACGCAAACAAGACCACCAAAAAGCACAATTAGAAGAAGAAATTTAGAAGTACTCATGTTTCGCTAGTATAGTTAAAGAATCCGAAGATAATCAGTTCTTGACGAGAAGTGCGCAAGAATGGAGAGCTGGTATACAATATATGTAGGGTAAATTACAGTTAACCCCCTCTAACTATGCCTCGGTGACACTTAACCCCCTCTAACTATTATTTTTGGCACTTAACCCCCTCTAACTAACTGAAATTCAAACGGTCATAACTTCAAACGGTCATAACTTCTTTGTCCAAAATCGAAAACATGCAAATTATATATCGATTTCGAGATCTTGAAGTCAGCTTTCTAATGACACCAAAATCACATCACGATTCAAAGCACACAGAAAGTTATGATCAAAAGAGTAAGGGCTGGTAGACAGAAAGACCGTTTTGATCATAACTTTTTGTGTGCTTTGAATCGTGATGTGATTTTGGTGTCATTAGAAAGCTGACTTCAAGATCTCGAAATCGATATATAATTTGCATGTTTTTTATTTCGGACAAAGAAGTTATGACCGTTTGAAGTTATGACCGTTTGAATTTCAGTTAGTTAGAGGGGTTAAGTGCCAAAAATAATAGTTAGAGGGGGTTAAGTGTCACCGAGACATAGTTAGAGGGGGTTAACTGTAATTTACCCATATATGTATATATAGAGAGGAAGAGTTAGAGATGCGCAATTAATTGTGGAATTTTTGGGCCGTTGACTAATAGCTAGGGTATAAAAATAGTACAAGAAGAGCATCTTTTTAATCGACGCATTGTTTTGAACCCCGTCCCTTTTCAGAACAATTTATTACGAAGAGTCGTGTCGTCGATTGAATTAACGAAAGAAAGCGCTTTTGGAGATGTTAATTTTAATTTTCTCTCGCAATGAATTATAGTTCTTAATTAGTTTTAAATTGTGTGTGAAAAACTTCAACAGATTTTAATCCAAAAATGATTTATTCTTTGATTCAAAACATAACACAACTTTATATTATGATATGGTATACTCTCAATGAGAAACGGAAATATGTATTGAGCTGAGCTGTGAGCAGCCTGCAGCTGAATTAATTATTATTTTTTGATCGGCAGCTGAATAAATTATTCCTTCATGAGTCATCGCCAGTATGGAATTGTACAAGTCAACTTCTTTTAGAAACAAAATATTGGTGCATTGTTCACGCACCAAACGAAAATGCTATGGCCACCAACGGTCGCTTCACCGACCTTGCATCAATGACCACACAGGATCCACTATGGGTCTCGTACAGAAAATTCGAGCCGTTCAATTTTTTTTTTTTATAAATCGAGCGGCATTGAGAAACATTATATGCGTCTGAATGAAAAATGAGATCGAAGATAGGATTGAACACCTACACATATTGGATTGAGCTGATTTTTCGTTAGGCCACTCAATTTATTATTTTAAAATTATTGAACGGCGATTTTCCGTGCCAAACCCGTAGTGGATCCGGCGTGGCCATCATTTACAGAAAGACGCGAAGACATACAAGCCATAGTAGATAGTGAATTAAACATATATGCCCCTATGGGCTACAGTTCTGACAGCCATTGAGATATGGTGTGTACAAGCTAGCTCTATTAAGTTGAAGAAAAATGATTTAGCCAAGGAGTACGTCTGATACAACCTGCATTCGATCACCAATCTCGTTCAACTGATTCATCAAAACGCAACTAGTTATGCTATATATCAGATTCCTTACCTTCTGAAGCCAAATATAACTCTTTCCACAATGCTCTTTTAATTAACTCAGGGCCTAAACTATCTCAAAAAGCATAAAAAGATCTTTGTCTGGTACACGCAGCGTGGAATTTGCACAAGAAAACCAAATACAATAACCATCACTCAGTCTTAGGAGGGATATGATTTCCGCCCGTGGCAATCTTGTAGAGATAAAATCCAGTCATGAGAGCACTGCAAGGAAAATGAGACGAGAAGTGGTTGAGGAACTCTGTTAAATATCAATTGAAATGACAAGGGAAAAAAATGCAAATTTGAGAGACTGCGACAGGTTAGTAAACAAACATGAGGGAAATATGCATACATGGCAAATTTTTTGACAGGAGAAAATCTGAACAATTAATCAGATTCAAGTGTACTAGGAAAAACTTAACTAAGAGATGAATTTGAAATACAATGCACATGGTGATGGATTTCCTTTTGTGTTGACATTCTAGTTACGATGGAACAAAAGTTATCTGAACATCCACAATTGAGTTCTCGTGTAACATTTTATGGACTACCAAAATAAATCCTAACACATTCAACAACGGTGAGAGTTTTACCAAAACTCTCTCCAATAAATACACCACTGAACATGAAAATATCTCTCATATTTTGGTATCAATGCACCACATCTTATCCATGAACTTTTAACTCTTGGTTCTGCAACATTCAGCTGAACTCGTAAATATCTGCTTAGCAACCAAGATGAGGCAACCATAGACAAAGCCCGTTTTACTACTATCAGTCCATCCAAAGCTATGTTGTCAGCAGTCTGTAAACAGCTTAAAATGAGAAATTATTTACTACAACAGTTAGAAACCAGGGCTCATAACCTTTATCCCTAATGAAACTTAACTGAATTAGAAAGCTCGAGTGGGAAGACAACAAGTGCGGACTGCAAGAATTCCTTCAAACTAAGATTTGAGGAACACTTGGCCAACCCTTTTTGATATATTCAAAAGATTAAGCAGAAAACGATGATCATGAGAAGAGTATTTGTGTCCTAGTAAAAAGGATTAAAGGAAAGACTCATAGAAACGTAATGGAACAATCTTGTTAACAATCACTCAAAATATATGGATCTGAAACTGTCTTGTTAATTGCATACTGGAAGTCCTGCCATCTTGTCTGAGTAACATGGGAATCAGTTACCACCCAAGAACCGTTTCATTTCCTACTAGTTGAGAACGCCATAGAAGCCTACCTCATATCCTCTTAATATTTCCAAGTTACAACAACTTAGATGTAAGGATTATGGTATGTTCACAAGAATCTTTAACCCACCTCATAAACAAAAGGAGATGTTGAGTTTTTTAATAAACAAAATGCAGTGGTCCAGATATCCAACAAATTTACGAAACCAACTAGAAAAGAAATATGATAAAGAAATGCCTATCAAAAAAGAAATATGATAGAGAAAGGGCAATAACGGTGCAAATCGAGTGCATTCTAGACTCCTGAAGTATCTGGTAGAAGGTTAGGAAAAGATGTATTGTGAAACTAAGTGCGATCGAACTCCCAATATGTAAATGCAAAAGCAGAGAAACGGGCATGCTCTCTCCTCCAGTACCTGATCCCAGCAACAACACCAGCTGGCATAATCTTAGAGGTTTGAGCATAGCGCTGACCCATGACCAGTGTGAGTGTGGCAGCACAAGCTGAACAAAGTTACATAGATCAGTAAAATTATAATTTAATTTTAAATAGATTAAAATTGCAATGTGAAAATCTAGAATACCAGGTGCACATAAGTTGCGAAAGTGGAGATTATGATGAGCACCTCAATAAAAAGAACGAAATTTAACGTTCTATGAGCTTTTTCTTTTGTAACAAAGGCAAACCTTAGCCTCAGCATTGCTTTAAATCTTTCATCACAGTTGAAAAATATGGCTACGGCCTATGAACAAGTCCTCAGTAAGTACAGTTGTGGAAAAAAATTATAAGTTTCCATATTCAAATTAGATTTGCTATTTCCAAGATATCTGAAGGCGAATCCCACTAAACGGGATAATTATATGCACAATCGTACATAGATCCCCGATTCACCTACAGTCCTACACCCTCACAATAACGAGCTCGACAATACAAAAACACAAACAAATCTGCGATAGACAATGCAGGTAAATTAGATGACCAAGGTGTCACATAATTCTAGAGTACACCCAGAGTAACGTATAGACCTTCTAACAGGGTGGAGGACCAAGGTTGTTCGGCCAACTCTCCGACACGGATGTAGGCACACTACGGAACCATGTTATGTATGTGAGATGTCTGATTTGTTTTCTTTACTTTTTTTTTCCTCGGAATGGGACCGTTCTTCCTACTTATAACTACAAGGTCTCAAATCTGTTTTTTTTTCCATTCGCATTCATGAGGGGTATTGGGATCTGAGACAAACAAAGTCAAACACAGCCCAGCTACAAGATCTAAACTTTCTCTAATTGAACCATGATACCATAGCTAAATTACCAAAAAAGAACATCAATTATCCTCAACCAGAGCACTAACAGCTACATACATATAAACATGCATACGTAATAGGCTTTACCTGTCTCAAGACCCAAGGCTAAGTACGAGTTCTTCCGCTGGCCAAAAGCTTTGAGACTCAGGTAACCAGCTAGGACGAGCAGCAATCCAGTGCCTGCGCCTCCAGCCAAGGACGCTGTGCTCCCTTTACTGGCGTACCCCATGATTCCTCCGCATACAAGAATCAACCCATACGGGATCGTGAAGCAAAAATCATGCATTTTAACCAGGTGGGTCTCTCTTGAATCGAGTCTGGGATTAGGGTTTTCAGGGATCAAGAAGATGGGAATCTTTTTTAATGGTCAAATTTGCAGGAGCCAAGAAAAGGAAAGGAAAGAGAGAAGAGAGAGAGAGAGAGTGTGGGATTTGGAAGGGGTCCGTGGATGAGCTGTCATAATTTCGCGTGTGTTTTACCCACTCCACGGCTCCGATTTTCGGTTGGTCCAACTCCAATCCGTTACCCATTTTCGCGTAACTGATATATATATATATTTGTCTATTTAAAGCATGTCCATTCCTTTACTCATTCTTTCATTAAAGGTTTTAAATTTCAATATAAACTTTGTTTGATTCGAAGCACTATAATAGACAACTAAAATTTAATTAAGGATGTAGTTTATAAGTTTAAAAGAAAAAATATAATCTTGTAAGAAAAATAACATTGCTCGAACCCAAAAAGTGAGTTGTAACGCTGCATGGGTGACACTACTTGAGAATTCAACGATTTGTATATTCAACGATTTGTATATATATATAAGAGTGGGTTTGTGGTGAAAAACTTGAAACTTTTTCACAACGTGACGAGAATTTCAGTGTATATTTTTTGATTGTGATACCATTAAAACGGACCAGAAATTATCCCCCCTTAAATTTACACTAAACAAATTTAATTTGTCCGTATAAGAACATCTCCGGCCTTTGCTCAAAATTTTACCCATATTTGAGTAAAAATGTGTGCAAAAAATGTATTTGGGTAGGAGCATCACCAATGGCATAACCCAATCTTTACCACCAATGGCAAAACTCAATGTTTACCCAAAAAAAAAAATTGGTTTTCAAGGGAAACATTGAAAATAAGAGGGATAAGATTGAGACTTGAAAAAAGGTAAAAGAAATGGGTCAACATTTGAATTTTCCCACAATAGAGTAGAGAAATGGGCAAAACTCATAGAAATGAGTTCCAGCATGAATGACTTACTTCCGATCAGATCGAATAGCCAAAATACGCGTAGGCTGAACCCAAAAACCCAACCGTTTAGGCGTTTACCTGAAAAGGAAGTTTGAACCCGTTCCTATTACAAGTGCACTGATATGAAATCTAAACCCAAACGTATGAATCGAATTATGTCGCTCCATTTCCGGATACAAGCAGGAAAAACCCCATTCTTCCCCCACTCCCGCAACCCTCTCCGCACCAAAAATAGATCCAACCTTTCTCAAACCCTAAAACCAGCCCCAAAAATGGTCACAAACACCTCATCAGGAAGACCCATGTGCCATTCTTGTTCCAAACCCTCCCGCATCTGCTTGTGCACTAGAATCAAGACCCCTTCTCTCAACAACTCAGTGGCCATCAACATTCTCCAACACAGTCTTGAGCTAAACCACCCTCTCAATTCCACCCGAATCGCCACCCTAGGGCTCAAGAATCTTAGCGTGGTGTCAGTTTCTGATGTGAATTTCGAAGCCCAATTCGCCATCAGGCCTCTGAATTCCAATTCTGAAGTGGGTTCACATGGGTATGAGGTTAGGACTAATGGGTCATGTTGTGATTATCAAGAAACCCAAAATGGAGGTGGGTATTCTTCACAAGTTGGGTCTGGTTTAATTACTTTCACCATTCGCAAATCCGGTACAGTTAGCTCTTTTAAGCATCACTGGATGCCCCAGAGTCAACTTGAAAACCCTAACTTTGATCAGTTCTTGACTTCTTCAGTGGTCCTTGATGCTTTATCAAATGGGTTTGTTGTGAAAAAGTGGCAGAACAAGCAGTTGGGTAATGGGTGCATCAAAACTGAGGAAATGGAGGAGTTTGGAATTAGGGTTCCTCCTGGGTCAGCACTACTTTTCCCAAGTGAAGATTCAGTTTTGATTGAGGATATAGATTTTGAGGTGAAGAACTTGATTGTGTTGGATGGAACATGGGCAAAGGCAAAGAGGGTGTACAACGAGAACCCTTGGTTGAAAGCTTTGCCTCATTTGAAGCTGGATTTGGATAAGATGAGCTTGTATGGTGAAGTGAGGACTCAGCCAAGGGCTGGGTGTTTGTCTACGATTGAGAGCATTGTGTATGCACTGAAGGCTGTGGGGGATGAAACTGAAACTGATGGGTTAGACAATCTGTTGGATGTTTTTGAGTCCATGGTTGGCGACCAAAGGCGGTGTATGAATGAAAGATTAAGCCAAATCTCCCTCTCATGACTTCTTTAGTACCTTTTCAGCTTGATTATGCGCATAACTCAGTTGATTCAATTACATTGGGTTACAACAGATTGTTTACTAGAGAATTTGGATCTCTCTTGATTATATTTGGTAAAACCTTGGTGTAAACTTTCTCGGTTGGGGCTTGTGTTGTGTTGTGTCCTTCTAGCTATGTAGGTTCAATTTAGACGAGTAATTGAATTGAATTCAATCCCGAGAGTTGCTTGCGGAATATGATTGATGTGAGATGCATGTTGTTGTATCTACAAACCTAAATACACCCTGATTTGCCTCCGTGTTCCAAAAGGCTTATGATAGTTTGCAACTTTGAATGGCGTTTTGAGATCATAGAATGCGAATCCATTCATACTCGATGCCCTTCCAAATGGCAACAGCCATTCACTGCCGTAGACGTGTTGGCAAAGCAGTTTGATTTCACTGTCCGTTTCCTGCGTTACCATAGATTGCTAAAGCTCAAACCAACTACACATAGCTACTCTCACAAAAACTTGAAGCAAGATTCACAAGCATAATAACTAACTAACTAAATAAATTCACTAGCCCTGAAGAACAATTTCCATGTTCATAGCCGGGGGGAAAAGGATATATGAAACTGCAGATATCTACAATTGAAAGCTTCCAGGGGAGCAAAGTGGAGTAGAATAGTAGTAGAATAGATCATGTAATCAACATCACTTTATCTTTCTCCCCTCCCGTAAGATAATCATGTGGCATTGGTAACGGGTGCCTTTCATTTGCAGAGACTTGAGCTTCAACTTGTTATAACTGGTCAAATTCCGGGAATATTTCAGAGCTTGAATTTCGATTACATGTGAGTGACTAATTTTCTAAGACTTGTATGTCCAAACTTTTGTGTCCTTTCTAACTCTTTAGCTACACAATTCCACGTTCATTACTTTATTTGTGATGTAATTCACTTCCCTTTGATATGACGCACATTAGTGATGTAGGTTTCTGAACAACAACTTACTGAGTGGAGCAGTACCCGATTGGATAAATAAACAGTAAAAAAGACACAATGTTTATTTTTTATTGGCCACAAATCACAGGTGAATTTACCATTTTTCATCGACTCGTATAATAATCAAGTTCATCTTGAGCTCGGATTTTAGGCTTGTCTAGTTAATGAGTCGAGCTCAATACTTAAAAGCTCGGTTTGTTTTTACTGGCTCTGCTCGTTTCCAAAAGAGCGGGGCTTGAGCTCAAACACTATAAAGCTTGGCCCGACTTGTTTGCACTCCTATGTCGGACCAACACTAACGTGTGAAGAAAATAAACGAGCCGAGGAGCTCAAGTTTGAAATCGAATAATATAAAAGCTCGGCTTGGTTGGCTTGCACTCCTATGTTGGACCAACACTAATGCACGTATGACAACCGAAATGACAGATGTGCCACTTGAACAAAAGCCCACTCCATCCAACCAAACCAAAAAGCCCACCAGTCTAATCTAAAATCCAATCTAGGAGTATTCAACACCACCGACTTCCCCCACATACTACTAATAAAGAAGATATCCTCTCTCTCTCTCTCTCTCTCTCTAGAAATCGGGATTAGGGTTCCTCCGACGATTCCTCTAAAGATGATGCAACCAGGACATGGAGTCACTCCAATCCCCTTCGACCGTCAACAACAACAGTATCAGCAGCAACCACCGCTATCGCAGCAGCAGTGGATGATGATGCCGCCTCAGCAGCAGCAGCAGCCACAACAACCACCACCGCCACAGGCGTATCAGCAACCGCCACAACAACCGCAGGCTTATGCTCCGCCGCAGCAGGTGTGGGCCCAGCATCCACCTCAGCAGATGGCCGTGCCACCTCAGCAGCAGCAGTATGCAGCCGTACAACCAACCGGTTCGGACGAAATCAAGTCGCTTTGGATTGGGGACCTGCAGGCTTGGATGGACGAGAGCTATGTCTACAACTGTTTCGCTCACACCGGACAGGTACTTTTTTCTTTTTTTGGTGCTCGATATCTATCTATATATTTAGATATGTCTATTTGTTTCCCTCATGTTCTGAATTTTGTTTTTATAATCTCTTTTTCTGCAGTGACCAATTCAATGTTTACTAGTTTAATTAGATTCTATAGCAAGTTCTCAGAATTTCAATTCAAGCGTTCACTTATGAGTTTAATGTGAAATTATTAAGGGGCAATCATTCGTCTCAAGGAAAGGAAAGAACTGAAGTTGAGAAAAGTCCAGAGACGATAGATAATAATGACAGTTTGTTTCATTTTATTTTATTTTTTGCTTTTGGTAGTCTCTCCTCTATACAAATGATTAATCCAAGAGTTTAATGTGAATCTAAAAAAAATTCAGAAAAGACGAACAAAAATACCAAAAGAAAAATCTAGGCCAAATGGTTAGCTGCAAAATTATGAAGAGACGGGCATTTATGTGGAAAACCCTCGTAGAAAGTAGAACTACAGTGGCAAATACCCAAAAGTTACACTATTGGATGAGGAAGAGTAAATTATTGAACCACGATAAGGACTAGAACCCTTATCTGGTTCAGCTGCAACACTTCTCTCTCTTGTTCGCCACTGAACGTGACTCTGTCCTTTCAGCCTTATCTGATTGACTAGCACATCATGGTGCTCCTTGCTCTGTTGTCTGTTTGCAAAAGCTGGCGGTGTGAAGTATGTGCCATGCTGCCCGTGCAACAGTGTGGCAAGTTTTTTTTTTAAAGCCGCTAGATCATAGATGATAGATCTGTAAGATAAGAGTGGACAAATAGAGTAAAACTTGTCTTCATAAGGTACTATCTGACACACATTTATGATGGGTCCAATTGTTATCCTTGTTATGATATCCACTGTTAAGCCAAACTAGAGATGAAATAGGAGATGGGGGCAGATCTCTGTGCATGTCCACCGTGTTTCATATTTCCCTTGTATTATTGCTTTCTTGTTTGATAGGTTAACTTTATGGTAACACATGACTTTGTGTGGGTGAGGTGGGGTCTATTGCTGAAGTGAGGCCTGAGTGGTGTTGGCATATTGTTAGTTGATGACCAAATTTATGGTTGATTGTGGCTGATACTGAATACATATGGAATTACCATTTGTTTTCCAACCTCATTTGTACTTGTCGCATTTAGGTATGTATGCATACAGTGACTTATTTCCAACCCGGGTTGTTGGATGGCAGTCATGTTATTTGTCTGAGTCGTGGTTGTTATGGCTTCTTGTAATTTCATGTGTTTTTATCATTCTGATCCTTTATTGGTTTTGATTATATTCAGGTCATGTCGGTGAAGGTTATTCGCAACAAGCTAACTGCGCAGCCTGAAGGTTATGGTTTCATAGAGTTCACAAGTCGTGCAGCGGCAGAGAGTATGTTACAGACTTACAATGGAGCACTGATGCCAAATACTGAACAGAGTTTCAGAATGAACTGGGCTACTCTTGGTGCTGGTGAAAGGCGGGCCGATGACACTCCAGACTATACAGTATTTGTGGGAGATTTGGCTGCTGATGTTTCTGATTATTTGTTACAAGAAACATTCAAAGTTAACTATCCATCGGTAAAGGGTGCAAAGGTTGTCACTGACAGAATGACCGGGCGTTCCAAGGGTTATGGATTTGTCAGATTTGGAGATGAGAGTGAACAATTGCGTGCTATGGTAGAGATGAATGGAGTGCTCTGTTCTACCAGGCCCATGCGGGTGGGGGCTGCTGCTACCAAGAAACCTGTTGGTAATCAGCAATATCAGAAAGGTATGTATTCGAGAGCTCTACCATGATTTTAAGCCTCAGAACACTAATGCACACGTTACGAACATCTTTTAGGTACTTTACTGTTCTTTTTGATGTTGATTCTTTTGAGCTGATATATGTTTGTTGTTCATTATATTCTTTTTCCTTTTTGTAGTAATGATAGCTTGAAGTGATAAGTTTGACTGCTCTTGAGTGTCTAAATGTATATTCCAATGGGATTTCAACTTTGAGGTGGAAGATACGATGAATACGCGAGTCATTTCCTTACCGTATTTAACTTTGTGAACTTGGGCGCATTTAATTATGTTAGAACTTACATAAGCTCATAAAACTCATGTTGTCTGAAAGCAGGACAAGAGAGGCTCTCATTTTGGGGGCCCTGGAACTGATTTCAGCCGAAATGATACCACTTTAGTGCGTGGCCTCATTTTAGGTCAGTTGATTTGGTTTATGTCACAATTTTTCTTACCTTAACGTCATTTTCTCGTGGCGTTTATCATGCTACATACACATAGATTCCAGTTCCTTTTGGTTACCAGTCCATTTATTTCGTTGTCTTCTACATTTTGTAAATTGAAATTTCCCTTTTCTTTTACTTAACGTTAAGCCACAAGATTCCTTTTCTTACTTCTTTGTGAATCAGTTCCTTAGCTCTCTAGACAGGTTGCTCTTATGGCAAAGTTATCCAATTTAGGGTCCCATGTGTATCTTTTGCTTCAGATTTCAAGCTTTCTTCCCGCTAAGAATGAGTTCTTCTTTTCCACTTTGTTGGTGCTTGTAAGTATATGTTACACGGCGTTCAGAACCAGTCTTGAAGTTCATGAATTAGAAAGGATGAACAACTAAGGAAATGAGAAGACTCTTTCTTGAACTATATCGTAAACAGATCTTCCCTTCCACACAGCTATGTATCTTTGTAAGATGATTTTTCCGGGTGTTTTCGTTAGGATGTGCTCTTCTTTTGCATCAACTTTTTATTTCGCTTGGTGAAGTCCTTGCTTATTAGGATGTTTCCTGTTTGGGGTTTTTGAGATCAAAGCTTATGGTTCATGGGTTTGAACTGTTAGTCTTAATAGTGGATTTAGGAAGCATAAGACGAGCCATCAACCACATACCTCACCCCCCACTGCCAGAAAAAGGAGAATAGTGGAGAAATTCGCCAAGTTTGGCATGTAAAACGTAGCATGCTTAGAATTTTGTTGCCGCTTCATGCTGCTTAGAGAAAGGAAGAAATAAAAGAAAAAGAAACAATGCACTTCCAGCTGGTTTGTACGGCATGGTTTTCGGAAATTTTTTGGTCTGGAAAGTGTCCCAAAACTTGGATTTGGGATGTAACTACAGATGCAGTACCAGGGTAACTTGTTGAATTCCGAGTGAGAATTTTTTGTGGCATTGTGAATCTATTTCTGTTTGCTTTGCCTCTGTTCTCTGGGGTGTGCCGGCATCCTTATTGCTGTTTTATTACTGCATTCCTAGTCATGTTGTGATCTTATTGTCCAAGCAACGAGTCACTGTATGTTCTTTTATAAGGGTTAGAAAATTACCTGAAAATGGAATTTGGCATGACATAATCAAGTTTGAAATTGGGTTTTTATCAGGGAAATAGAATTTTAAATTGCATAATTTATCATTGGGAGTGTCATTAAAAGTTTGTAGTAAGCTAAAAATTGCTTTTTTCTGTTCTTGCTTGCTTATATAGCAAACTGCTCTTTGAATTTGTGTGTACCTTTTCTGGGTTAGGCATTATAGTTCTATGTGCCTTGGATAAAACATTTTCTCATCACTATTCTGCGCCTTTTCACATACTTTTTTCATGTGCAGCTACCTTCAGTCCTCAAGCAAGTCAAGGCGAGACCGATCCAACTAACACAACAGTGGGTTGTTCGTTTTGATTTTGGGGATTTTTTTACAGAGAATATGTTGGTAAACCTTCACATTTTGGGTGCAGATATTTGTTGGTGGTTTGAACGATAGTGTCTCAGATGACCATCTCAGACAAGTGTTTGGCCAGTTTGGTGAGTTGGTTCATGTGAAAATACCAGCAGGCAAGCATTGTGGATTTGTTCAATTTGCTGATAGGTAGGAAGCACAGAGGCCTTTTCCCTGTACAAGTTCTGCGCCCTCTGGCAGTTCCCTTTCATGTCTGTGTTCATAATTTTTTCCTTATGTCTGTTGCTTGCATATGCTTTCTAGGGCTTGTGCGGAGCAAGCGCTTTCGACGTTGAATGGCACTCAGTTAGGAGGACAAAATATTCGACTTTCATGGGGTCGCACTCCTTCAAGCAAACAGGTTCACTTATCTGTCTACGCTTTTGAGCTATATTTGCTCGTTACTTTGTCCCCGTGTATCTGATGTTGGGATTGGGCCAGGCTCAGCCAGATCAGTCTCAATGGAATGGTGTGAATTATGGATATGCCCAAGGATATGAGGCGTATGGATATGCACCCCCTCCTCAAGATCCTAACATGTATTATGGGGCCTACCCTGGATATGGGAATTACCAACAGCCACAGCAGGTAAAAGAATGTTATAAGCTTTTGCTCTTGCGGAATTCGATTTTGCAATTAGAGATGGTATGAACTTTCGAAGCGTGGGTGATCAACTGCTAGAACACTTACATTCATGTTAGTTACTACTTACTAGACTTCATCCAAGATATCTTTATTGTTTATGATCTTTTTGGGTACCTCTTCTTATTTACTGAGTCATGATGCTTTGATTTGCTCAGTACGTATAGTTTCGTGTATTAAGCTGTTCCTATGATGATACAAGGTTGTTGCCCCTTTGCTTTTCACCAGTTTACCTAGCAATCAGCAAATATGCAGTCTTTTTCTCCTCTTTTTCAATGAAAACTATTTATGCATATCCTTTACTGCAACTGCCTTATGGACCATGTTGCATGGTAAATCTGGCTCTAGAATCTGGTTGGTCTTGTAGCCCGATAGCAGAAATTACTGAAACCCTTTACCCCAAGATTGATTGATCTTCATGGCTGGGATTGGGTTTAAAAGGACAACCTTAGAAGTCAGTCAAAAAAGAAAATTGAAAAAGAAAGAAAGAATTAGGTAGAGCTCCATCATGTTATTATCTTTAAAGCAATCGTTGGTCACCTGCATCTGTATCTGACATTCATGTATTGGATCTGGGATTATGTTGACATGATTATGATATGCACAAGGAAAAATGACATGTTTGTGTTTCTCTCTTCTCAGTGATCTGTTGCCGCCCATAGAGAAGTGGAGCGCTGTTGATGGGTCCATTCGGTTCATGTTTGACCTAGTTAGCTGCAAGTCACCCAGTCATAATCAATGTTGCTGTGATTTGATGGTGCTTGTTTGTGGAGTTAGCGCGCGCAGAGAATTTTACTCAGCTTGCATGTCATTTCTCTTTTTCGTTGCCCGTGTTTTGTTTTTATCTGTTCTTTGGGATTCTACTGGAGTGTGTTCCAGTCTATTACGAGTCTGTGACGATATTGTGCACTTATACTGTAATAGCAATGAGCTACTAAAACTTATCTAAATTGTGGAGTTGGATTAATTATAATTTATTATCCTCTCTCCTTTGAGAGTGTTTGGATATTTATGGATTCATGGAATATGGTTTAGCTGCTAGTTTTAAGTTGTATTTTGAGGGAGATCTTAAGCAGAAGTTTAAGGCTCTGATTATTTGTGTTTGACATTAGTAGCCCCTCCTTCTTGAATGATTACTTGTGTGACATTAGTAGCCCCTCCTTGAATGTTTGTTCTTGTGCAAAGTCTACGGGAATCCAACATGCAGTCTTGGTGCCTCCAGGCTCTGATAACTTATCTTTGTACTTTGTTTGTGTGTTTTTTTTTTCTCGTGTGGTTTGTTTAAAATTTGTGGGATACGCAAAGTTATAATGGATGGTACAACACTATGGGCCTGTTTGTTAGCTGGACTATTTGGATTAGTAAATTCGGCATTAATTAATTCGGTGTTTATTAGGCACATATGCTCGGTCCCTCTGCGTCAAGGACTATTTACGGGCAACTTCAATTATCCCTTTTTATTTCCATACTTGGATATTTGAAGAAAATTTAAAGAACAAACAAGTAATTTATCACCTTGTTGCTTCATCCACCTAATTTTATACGCCTAGACAAACTACCAACCAAAGCAAGTACGTACACTTATCTTTTCCTTCATTAATCTCCCCTAACAAACGAGCTCTATGGGTACAACTTTTGGACGAAACCGTGTCATTTCCTCTTTGCTTTTACCATCTCTTTTGGTATAAAGAGCACGTAGCTACCAAAGGCAATGAACATTATTGCCTTCCAAATATTCGTCTAGCCAAATCAAGATTTGTTTTGTGATAGAGAATTGGACAAGTACTAGGATTTTGATTGTTTCCTTGCAGAAAATGGAGGATTTCTAATAAATGTACTTTGGAAGGTTTGTTATTCAAATAACGAGGGACGTTTTTTTTTTTTTTACATCAAACAAAGTTCATGAAGAGTTTCATTAATGGGACAAATAAGAAAACAAATAACTTTCACAGAAGAAGAAGAAATAATCATGAGTCTTTGGTTTTGACTGAGAATAGACCCTTGACCTCTCATTTGAAAGTGCACAAGAGGGAGTAACCTCAATTGGTCACAGGACACGATTTACCAAGATTGGCCATCTAAATCTCTTACAGTTAGGGAAGTCGCACCAAATGTACACGAAACCATATGAGAGATACTTCTGATTAACTGTGCAAGCATACAAATAGAATTTGAATCTCTCTGTATATAAATGATTCTTGTAGCTACAAAAGTTCACAAGTTCACTGGGAACGACAAAAGGGTCAAGGAAACAACTCAAACAAGCTCCAGGAAAAAAGGAAATATGCTCAAAACTATTCAACAAGATCAACATTAAGTTGCCTCACTGCAAAACTGAATATTTTTTTGGTACACCAGAAAAAGAAAAGAAACAACAAAATTTAAGGGCCAGCTCCCCTCCCGAAAGCCACTCCCGCCATATCACTACAAAACTGAATTAGGAGTGCATGGAACTCAACAACTTGAGAGCCAGTTCCTCTTGTTCTTTCAAAGAAATAGAGTTGGCATTGATAGTGCTATTATCTTTGTCTCTCTTACTCTCAGCATCATCACTGTCGCTATCAAAGTACTTCTTCGATCTTTTGTTGGTCCGGTCTCCATCTGACCCAGAGAGATCCTCCTCACCCTCAATATCATCCTCGTCCTTCCGTCCCCTTCTCCTCTTCATCTTCTCCTTCATTCGTTTCTCTTTACGACGTTGACGATCCAGAAGCTTGTCTTCCTTGTCCTCCTCCTTTAACTCTTCTCTCAAATTTGCATATCTTTTACTTACTGCCACAGATTGAAACAAAGTAAATGCATGCATTTGATTTTCAATGACCCAGCTCTAGATGAAGGTTTCTATGGTTTCAAAGCATCAGATGAAAGCCTTGCTCACACTATAGACCAACTTCATAATCAATAAGACCCCATTTGTTTGCCCGATTTTGAGCATGGGTTGGACCATATATCAAAGGGAACCACAAAACCATGAGATACGAATTCCCACAAAACATGAAATATATTACTAGACATACAATATATAACCCCATGGAGGACGTGGTACTACCAGTCCCCCACTGAACTGGATGGTCTGGGATAATACAGCCTTGTGCTATCAGTCCAGTCAAACAAACAGGCCCTAATGGTCCTTCGTCAGATAAGCAATGGATGGTAGAAATCAAGTCTAAAGTTTCTCAAATGGAAGGAAAAAGGGCAAATAGACAGTATGCATACAAATCACCAATAATTTAATTCACAAAGACTAAATTACCTATTATTTATACAACAAAGCCTATCGTATATATTTAAGCTACTAGCCTACTACAGCGACTCAATAAAATGAAATACCTCTATCTTCATCAAGCTGAACTGAGCCGTCGCCACTTATCCTGTCAGCTAATGTTGCAAGTGGGGGCAGCGTGTTGCCTTCATCGTCAAAGACAACTCTTGTACCCACTGGTCTGTGGACATTAATTTTCAGTTTCTTTTTCTTCAAAATCCGTGTTCCCAGCCTACAAAAACATTAATGAAAATCAAACTCAAAACAAATCCAACAGAAGCAGATTATATCACTGGCAACAAGCATGAGGATGGAAAATAGACCAAAATAGCTAAAAATCTTGAAAAAAGTAGTATAAAAGTGTCAAAAAATGGTGATCCAAGTCATCTGATATTTTGCAAAAAAAGAGAACAACAATGGATGATTAGAGTCAGTTGGCTTGATTCGTAGGGGGAGATCAAGTCATTAAGAGTTCAAACATAAATCGGATCTACCCTCACACACAAGTCTCATATAAATTCCATCGCAAGGCACTTTACTCGTAGCCTTGGGACAACTGAACTAGTGCAACTCCCAGACCACATCAAGGGGCGGTGTTTTTTCTAAATTATGCGTACAATGCAGAATTCTACTACAGCAAGGAAGAAAGTGACATACTCAATATCTGCTATTTCAGTTGATTTTCCTTGCCCACCATGGGCGGTTTCCTTAGCTGAAAGAAAATCTTTATCCACTTCTTCTTCTTCTTCTTCTTCTTCCTCAAGTTTACCGGTAACTGGACATTCTCTCGGAAGCTCAAACAAGTTCTCCTTGCTATAATTTTCTTCTCGAAGAGAAGATTCTCCTGACACTTGTTTGCCTTTGCTTTTCTGGTTCAGAAAACGGATTTTCGGGGTCATTGGCAGGCCCAATGATGCTGAGAATTCTTCAATGGGGAGTTTCATAACATCAAAAACCTCCTTATCCCGATGTTTATGTATGGACCTCAAGTACGTGATGAATGCCCTATGAGCGAGATGCCGCAAGTCTACTTCCTTCTTGTCATCTTTCTTTGCTAATAAAGCTGCCAACAATCCAGAAACAGGTTGCAGCCTTTTTGTGTTTGCCTGAAACAAACAGCATGAGACAAGAAGCTAATCGTATGAAAAGGCTCCTATATACCCAAATACCATGAAAAACACAAATTGACCCAAGCAATTTATCAGAAAGCTCCTGTATGACAACACAGGGCTTGCTGGCTTGACTGTGAAACTGAGTAGATATAGCAGTTGCAGAAGATATACTAAAATGACACATGATACCTTGATAAACTGGATGGGTATCTTCTTCTCCTGTAACTTTTCAAGCATCTTCATTTCTGAGGGCATCAGGAATAAAACAGACTTCCCACCGCTAAGATATCGAGCAGTACGTCCAACTCTGTGTATGTAAGCTGCAACGTCTTCTGGACAGTCCACCTAATGCAAGGTCAATCAGATTAACGACCCAGCCATATGAAGTATTGCTCGTTTAAAAAACTATAACTCACCTGGACAACCCAATCAACTGCCTTGTTAAAATCAAGGCCCCTTGAGGCTACATCAGTCGAGAAGAGAACTGAACGTGTCTCACAAAACTGAGAATAGATTCCCATCCTTCTCTCCTGCTTCATCCTTCCATGAAGACATTTCAAGGGGATTCCAGGATGGAGCTTCTTGAATGCTTCAAAAACAAATCTTACCTGTTGAATAGCAGAAGTTGAAGTCAATAACTAGGAAGAAAAAAAAGGTGCAAAATGACTTACAAATAGATGGGCCAAAAGGTGTCAACGAAGAAGAAGGTGATGAGAAGAAAAAAAGGGTGGCTGTGGTATAATTTGCAAGACATCCACCATTTGTCATCCCACATAAATGAAATGGAAATGTGGAAAAGCTAAACTCCAAATTATATTTCTCACTTTACCATGGATCGAACATTGTGGAGGAGTTCCTAAATAGAAAGAGAATTTAGGAACATGGAAAGAAGATAGAGGGTAACTTTAGAATTTTAAATAAACTGAATGTAGTTTATCATCTACTATTTCTAGAGTCAATGTGTGTAAATATCATGTATGTCACCAGAGTTGTCGGTTGCCCGTCAGTAATCTTATCATAAAAGTAGTAATGCCTTCTCAAGGAAAAAACAAATGATGCAGGGGTCACCTGTTTGCAGGTAGAAAGAAAGACAAGTATCTTTGAATTAAGATGTGACTTTATAAAGCTCCATAACATATCCAGCTTTTGATCAAGCGGAACAATAATTGCTGTTTGGTGCAAGCGATTGGGAGTGGCAGTTACAGACTCGTCATGCACACTAAGGTACTCTGGATCCTTCAAACTGAGTCTTGCAAGATCCTGAACTGACTTCGTCTGAGTTGCTGAGAAAAGAAAGGTTTGTCTATGCTTTGGTAGCTGTGAAACTATTGCATTCAATGCCTTCTTAAATCCCACATCGAGAATACGATCTGCCTCATCAAGGACCAAAACCTGTTCCCTAGCCAGCAAAAAAAAAACCCAAATCAGCAATAATGCGATCAATCTTGACAAACTATATCAGATTGTATCGCGCTCTATGAAAACTTCCAATGTGAGACAGCAAATGCATCAAAATGCCTTATTGCCAAAAGAAAGATGTGTTAGAATTGGTAAGGATAAACCAGGTGAGCTATGATTAGCATGGCTGGGCTCATTTATTGGATGAGCCTCGGAATAAGGCTCGAGCTCCTTCATTCAGCGAACGAACGAACAAAAGAAGGCAAATGAAATGAGCCAAGCTCAAGCTGCTTATGTACTTATCTTCATTTGCATCCCTAGGTGATTTGGCAGTGAGGGATGAACCAGACAATAAGAATGACTCCTTTTATAACTCATGTCGCGGTATAATATAGTCTCTTTCCCACCATAAACCACATACAACGAAGAAGTAACAGGGAGAATTGAGTGTTGAGGAGGAGGGAAAAAGATATAGATAGAAACGAGGCGTAAAAAAGTTATCTTGACCTGTAGCTGAGAACAATCAAAATTTGGAGTCTCATCCATGTGCTGAAGAAGCCTGCCAGGAGTGCAGACCAGGATGTTCAGATCATTTACATGCTCCTTCTCTGTGTCAATATCTTTGCGACCACCAATTAGAAGGCCAGCACTAACATTGTGGTGTTTTCCAACAGACTTCAATACGTCGAAAAGCTGAGCAGCTAACTCCCTTGTAGGAGATATTATAATGCTGCCAACCCCATCCTCTGGACCCCATCTCGCTCTGTATAACTTCTCTATAACCTGTAAAACAACAGAACATTAAGGCATCAAACTGATTCCCATATCTTGAAATGCACCACTCCAATATGTAAACTTCCAAAATTCAAGAGTAGGTTTGAGTAAGTACTTCATTGACGGCTTATTTTCAAGTTGAGACACAAAAAACACCATTAAAAAGTCTAACAACAAAATTCGAGTCTCGTTTGATTAGTTTTTATTATGCCCACTCCAAATGAAGCTCTCTCTTTTTCAGAACTTAAATTTGCACTCAATTTGAGTAAGAATACGAGTAAGGTGCTCAAAATGGCCAAAACAAGATCAAATTAAAAAATTGCGAAAAATTGAGATGAAACAAACCAACCCACCAGTCAATATTTAACCTTATACACAAATTTTCTTTTTCCAACTTTTCCCCACAGCAACCAAACTAAGATGAAAACAAAAACCACATCTTTATTCAGATGATCAAGATTTCTTTCGAAAAACTAAGGGTTGTATGATAATTTAGTTGATATAGACTGCAGAATCTTTAATGTTGCTAACCTAGCAGGCAATGTTGTTATTCTCCTTCTTCATTCCAGGATATACAAGATAGATAGGTATGAGCTACGTCACATAACCCTCCGGTAAAACTACGCTCTGCAAATTTTGATAATTTAAGATGATTTGGGGAGAAGCTTTCACGCTCGCACTCCCTAAAGTCTTCGAGCTGGGCTTGTTCAAAACTAGTCTAGCTCGAGCTCTGCTGGAGCCTAAATAATCGAGCTCAAGGTCGGCTCGTTTCGTATCGAGGTGCTCGAGCTCAGTTTGTTCACCAAATGGGTCTTTATAAACGAGCCGAATTACAACCAACCTCGGCTCTTTTACCGTACGAATTTAACACTCGAGCCGAGCCCAGAACATCTGGTTCGTTTGTAGCCCTAGACTTAAGCGCGTGAGCAAGAGAACTCACCGGTATTATGAAAGCCAGGGTCTTCCCGGACCCCGTTTTCGCCGCGCCGAGGATATCGCGGCCGCAGAGCGAGTGCGGCAGCGACGCCCTCTGAATCTCGGTCATTTTGGTAAATTTCGCTTCTTTCAGCCCGTCTTTCGTCTTCTGAGATACAGGCAACTGATCGAACCTCTGGCTCCCGGCGTAGGCCGAGAACGTGCCGTCGTCGATTCGGCCGACCGGAGCGTCCTTCGGCGGCGGCGGGAGAGACAACGGGTTCGAACCGGATTCGGGCCGTCCGTTTTGGATCCATGATTCGAGCAGCTCGATTTCCTGGACCTCCGAGAGTCGTTTTTGCTTGCGCGATTCTCTGGATTTGGGAGGCCTCATTTTACTAGGGTTTTTGAGATTCGTTTCGCAGGGGTTTATGGAGAGGGGGAGGCAGGGGCAGCGGCTGTTATAGCGTGGAGCCGGTGGAGGACGACGACGACAAGAGGAGACCCTCGGTTTTAGGGTTTCTAGTGAAAACACCCCCTCGTGAAGTTTTTTCTTACAGTAGTGCCCTTGCTTTCACTTTGAGTCCGCTTGTGGGTGAGCCACGAAATTAAAGAAAAAGGGGTAGAGTTTTTTAAGAGTTCTAAATCTCTGGACCGGATTGGGATCCTGTAGGACGGACTACACTACATGGTTGTAATGCGGCTCATTTGGCAGTCCATTTTTTTTTTCCGATCAAACGGAAATTCATTTGGCCGCCCATTTCGATAATTGATGGCTCGGATTTTAATCCAAGCAATGGACAATCCATATCAATAGAAGCACGAGTTAAATCCGAGCCGTATATGCCAAAGTAGACAATCGAATCAGCCGCACTATAACGCACTACAACCCAAAGTTGCCTCGTAGTTCAATTGGTGGAGCCACATCATTTAGTGGCAGAGTATATACTACCCTCCGTCCCCCTTTTTTAGAGTCCAGTATTCCATTTTGAGCTGTCCCTTAATAAGTGTCCATTTTGTAAAATTAGTGGGTAAAAGTTGGTACAATTTTTATTTTGCGCCTAAAAGTAAATTCTTTTTTGAAAAGTTAGTGACTAAAAGTGTAATGATGATGTCTCCTATAGGATAAGTAGGAAAAACAGAGGTAAAAATTGATGTAAAAAGTATAATGATATGTTTTTCTTAATAAGTTGGAGTTACGATGTTTTTATGATTTTCTTGGATTTTTTTTTTTAACCCCAAATTTGGTATATTTGAAGCCATTGGAGCCTTTAAGGCGTTTTTGGTATATGAATAATTTTTTCTGTGTCTTTGTTTGTTTAGCGATGGACAATCCAGTTAGCTCAACTGTGATGAACAATCCAGTAAGCTCAATGAGTCGAATAGTTAATCATATGAGTTTGGTTTGAAAAGTTAACGAACTTAGATAATATACTAGCGTTTGATTCATGTTTGCTCTATGTATACTAGTGTAATTTTTTAGTTGATTATGTTCTCTATACATCATTGTGATTTCGGTTGATGATCGTCTGATCCAATGGAAATAAATGGCCTTGTTTGTTTGACTGATTTCGTTTTCCTTTATTTCACTGATTAATGGATGGCATCTTTGTGCACAATCGAGTACCTGAGGATAACCGGGATGCCAACGAAATACCGAAGGCCTGTGGTGCCAAGGGGGGAGGAGCAGCAAATGTGGTGGTGTGGGTAGGTAGTAAAATCCAACAGATCCAAGTAAATGTGGTGGTGTGGGTTAGGTAGGATATAAGAAATGGCTTAGGGTTGGCTAAGTGCCCATATTTATAGGGGGAAACATCCCCTGAGGGTTGCCTGGTTTGAAGACATGTGGCATGCTTGGCAGGGAACTGTCCTCAATTACTAAGGATGCGTTTGGTTGGATTGAATGAAATGCAAATTGAAATAGAATTAAGAATGGAATAGAATTGGAGGAATTGGACTTGGAATGAGGATTCCCATTCTCATGTTTGGTTATGGATAGGAATTGGGACTGGATTTGATCATTCACTTTCCAATTCCTGTGTTTGGTATGCTAGAATCACAACTCAATGGAATGAAAATTGATAAATACCCATATTAAGCTAAATTATGCACATCTCCCAACAATAAAGTATCACATAGAAGGTGTTACTAATTCAAATCTACTAGAAGGTGCTAAAATATGAGAATTCCCAACACTTCAATTTTAAAATCCAATGTATCTTCTTAAAATAAAAAAATTCAAATTCAAATAAATACACCAAGTAGTTCACTCCAAATCTCCCATAAGCAAAGTCTTCACAAAAACTTCTTTCTCCTCATCTTTCAAGGTAAAGAAACAAGTAGTCATCGCCTGATCATGAGCTAGCAAGCAAGGCTTTATGGCGTTGAAGCACAGATATCTTTGAAAGCTTCCGAAGCCCGTCATTTATTTGGTCCCTCTTTTGAGCAATATCAAGATTGACACCAAGAGCTTGACTGAACTTATTAGTTGCTTCTTCAATCTTCAGCATGTCAAAGTGTGGGAAACTCCTATTCCTCCAATTAGCTGCATCCTGATGGCTCTGAATCAACATGAAATAAGATAGAAACTCTTCAGTGCTACGTAAAAATCCAGTAGGGATGGGTTGAACTACTGGTTTTTTACTTCCTAAGAATATGAATGTAAGGGACAAACTTGTGAAACTAGCATACGGATAAAATTGCAACTAAGAAACAGCAAACATAATGTCAAGAGGCACAACTACAATATTTGTGATGCTGCACACGTACATAACTAACGTATAGGATGACCCCAACTCCTGTATTAACAGCTCCTAGTCGAATTGGCGAGTCCAGTACAAACCTACTAGCTAAAATCTGAATGCATGGAACCAGAACTAGCAACCGGATGAAGTTGCAACTAACAAACAGCAAATTAAAAGCACAGCAAGCCTACTATTGTTCTTGTAAAACACAAATGCAATCTGCCACTGCATAAAGGGCATCAATTTAGAAACCAATGGCATAAAGAATAGAACTGCTCCTGCAGAAAGGGCATCAATTTAGAGAGTAGGAATGTGTAAATGTGTTACCAAATCTGTCCAGTTCAAGAACTAGATTATAAGGCACTTTGATATCTTTGGGATTTCACCTCATTTCTCTCTTGCGGTCTGCAATATCAATAGTCTATGAAAGCCTTCCTCAAATAGGTACAAGACTAAAATCAATTTCACAGTTAGCAAATGGTGATCTAAACCAATACCTGTCTACAAGTACAGAAACTGAACCACAATCTTTCATTTATGGGTTCAAGCACACAGGATTCAGAGCCTAATACATGCAACCAGCCTACAACATGCACTCATGCAGTAAAACCTATATCAATCAGTGCATGAAAACAGGTTAAAACCTATCAAAATATAAAGCAACATAATCAATTAATGACAGATGAGGAAAAAAATCTATTGACCGTTGTGCATGAAAACAGGTTAAAACCTATCAATCAATGTTGACCACTAGCAACTGGCCAACGATACGAATTGTCGGCATCACACATAGTACAATAGTTCTGAAATAAACCATACACATCGTACTGGTTTAGCTGCTTGTATGCACAAATCTAGCACAAACATAATGGAGGGGGGGCGGGGCGGCTACATGGCAAATGAGAAATATCATCATTTCAATTATACCCTCGTACAAGCACATACCCCAATGCCCATTCTAAAATGGGGGTTGGAATTAATTTCGAGCCAAATTTTGTCCTGGGATTGGAAGAATCCCATCCCTACTAAACCAATCCTGCAACCAGGCATGCTTCTCGTACACTATGCTATCCTATACCATAGTGTCAGTTCCCAAACTGGCTATTAGAATATCACCAAAGAAATCCAAGCTGAAACACAAAATTTACAAGGAATCAACAACACAAAATATCCAATTTACCTTTCTATCAAACTATGGAGCAATCATCAAATCCAAAACCCTAGAAAATCATATTCACGGAGCCATATATGCAGATGAAACACAAGATACCAATCAGTTGGTTGAATCGCTAAACACAAGATACAAATCGTTTGATTCAAAGAAGTTCAGATCCGTTATCAAAACTATGGATCAAGTCAACTACCAAACTCTAGAAAATCAAATAGCAACTTGAGAGAGAGAGAGAGAGAAGAATACTCACCGAAGATCGATCGATCAGACGAGAGAGGAAAGCTGAGATCGTCTTTTTTGTTGGAGGAGTGAGAAGCGAGAGAGAGAGATGAGGAAGAGTCTTTTTCCCGACAAAACGACAAAATAAGAATAGGAATGGAATAACAATTCCTCTCTTCTTTGAATGGAATCCCTATTCTCTCATTTGGGGAAATAGTTATTCTCCTTGGAATAGTCATTCCTTCGTTTATTTGTGAACCAAACACAGGAATAGATATTCCATTGGAATAATAATTCCATTCCGAAGTTCACTCCATCCAACCAAACACACCCTAAGAGTAGTAGATGATGTAGCAAGCAATTATATGATCCTATCGAATCTAAGGGACATTCAAGCTCTATGTTCGGGTGGTTTTGAAAGGAAACTTTCAATTCATTTATTGCCCTGGCCATGTCGGTGTAAAAGTTTTCGCAACTTGAAAATAGAAACATTTTTGGGTGGAATTCTTCTTGATGAACTGGATTGTCTCGAGGAATATAGAAAGAACTTTGAATAACGGAACATTCACCTGACTTCAAAATGTGGCAATTCGAGTTTGGATCTTGACATGTCAGGAACCAATTCGAATTTGGATCTTGACATGTCGGTGGTTTTTAACCAGAGCCATCTTACCATGAAGTTGGTGGGCTCATCATGAATTAGGAGCGGACCCGGCATCAGTGTGCCGCACGCTCAATTCCACCAGTACCATATATCTAACGTCTAAAAAAGAGTATTGATAGAGCTAATTTATCCTACTGGGTAAAAACTTGCAAGAAATGTTCTTTTGCACACCGGTGACATCCCCTTGATGCCTTTTCATTCAGTAAAATCTTATTGCTTATTAATTTTTAATTTTTTTTTAGCAAGAAATGCTGTCAATATAATCTTTACATAAGCAGTAAACCTGAAGTATGAATAATCAAATCACGTTACAACGATTGGCTCTCTAACTAATGACTAATGTCTCTCACAACACTAAGTAAAACGCTCTCTAACTAATGACTAATGTCTCTCACAACACTAAGTAAAAGCAAACGCTGCCAACAACGCCTACGGGAAACTGAGTATAGAATGTTGTGTATTGAAAGTGAAGCAATAAAAGATCCCAGGGAAAACCTCATCAAACACCAAATGCATGGACAGTTAAGTCTTCACTCATAAGAGGGACCCAGGCATTCATCAACCATATCTACAAGGTTGGGATTCTCCAAAGCGGCTGCCACCCGTTCTTTATCGTTCAACTGTTTATTTACTGCGAGCAGAAAGCAGGAACAACATAAGTCATAAAAAGGACAGCATTTGGAGACTGAGAGCATGCTAAATTCACATTCAACTGCTAAGCGAGCATTGCAATATTTCCATTTAAGTTAATAAAACTCTTACCGGTATCCAAAGCTCAAAGAAAGATTGTACGGGCTTAATGAGCTTTATAATCAAGAGATGGAGGTTTAGACTGAGTTATTTGTTTTGTTTGTTAGATTTTTAAGTTTATGACTGGTGGAGGCTGTTTCCAGAAGGCAATCGATGTCTGGTCCAAACTCTTGACTTGAAAAGATGCTATTCATATCTCTGGATTTGTACCTCAGAGCTGCGTGCGTGTGTGTGTTTGTGTGTGTGTATGAGAGAGAGAGAGAGACCTGCAGCTTCGGTCGCATGAGTTCCAGGCGCTACCCTGATATCCACCTGGAAGAATAACAAGAGATGTAAAAACCAGAAAGCAAAAACAAAGGGAACCTAAAACTGAATGCTATCTCAAAGTTGTGAAATTTATCCGAACCACCCAATGTTGGAAGTACAACAGTAATTCAGCTTTAGATGATTTAGAGTTATCAGTTCCAGATTCAATCAAAGTGAGACGTGCCACTTGGTTACAGATCAGTTTGTCATGTACTCATTTACAATACATAGTAAAATAAGGAGCTATTTTATGTCAATTTCTAGGATGGAGCTTGAGTAGAAAGTATTGAATCATTTATCAGGGGCAAGGTAGCATGACCCCTATGGTGATGAAACCAATATGTTAATTGTTGCCAAAAAGGATTAAAAAATAACTTTTGTAATCCTGTTTAAAAAGTATCTAAGAAACCCCATTGTATTGTACTATTCCTCTCAAAGCTAAAATCCTACTCCTCGTGATAAACTCAATCGTGGAAAAATGAAAGCTTATGCATCCAATATCTACAATGTTCAGGAATGTGGATTTTAAGGCTTCAACAAAACAACCTGCAAGTAATGAGCAATGAACTCATTCTGCAAAGTCTAAGCCAACAACCAAAGAAAGTCATTCATCTAAAACAAGTACAAGTTGGGAAATGTTCTATTGACTTATGATATCAAAGAGCATGTAACGCAACACTGAAGCATAAATGTGAGAGAGAAACGGTCTAAAACATTCCATATTGACCTGAAGATCCATGTACACCGAAATCACGAGCAAAAAAGTTCAACACAAAACATAAAGCTGAGACACTTCAATTACAGCACAGAAAGACATTGCAACAAGCAAACTCAAATAATTTTAGAGATAGTAGTTGGAGTAGTTATTGCCAACATAGGAGATTTCATCAGTAACATGGCTAGTCTTTTGAATGCAATCAGAAGATTGCTGAAATTTAACTGTTGCTATATAAACAAAGAGGCAGGATGTAGTCAACCAAGCTAACCACAAGATAAAGGAGACACCTTAAAACGCGAAGGCAGGCTGCGCATGAGTTTTACACGCAAGCAGAGGCCAATCACCGTTGCCATACTGCAATGCTCAACTGTTGGAGTGAATGTCACCCTGAATCAGAGAACCATCTTTAGTTTAGATTACAGAAGAGTGAGTCCCAGTATGAGAATAGAAAATTCCAGCAATACAGGGGAATTCTTTATACCTGACGTAGTTACGCTTAGCATCTAGTTCAATTGCATCTTCTGTTATTACTTTCAGCTCTTCCAAGGAATAAGGATGCTCGGGATCTTTTATGTCTCTAAGATGATGTAAGAAAGTTAAGAAAAGTACAGAGTTTGCACAACCACATAGTTTCCTTGTATCATACAACTGTAGAAGAGGGAGTGTGCAGATTTCAATTGTGTTCCGCAGTTTATATGTAACATTTGCCCCCATTTAGTTTGCTCTAATTTTTACTTTATCCTTTAATTAGTTTTTTTTTTTTTCAATTGCATCCCTCAGTTTTCTAATTGTCCAATTTGATTCACTGATAACTTCTATTCAAACACTAAACAGATCTATCATGCAACATGACATGCATGTGAGACATGTGGCATATTCATGGGTACTTAGTCAGAGGAAACAGTTCTTATTGGTTGGCATTAGTTTGGATATTGTCCCTACTTGATAAGTTATTATGAATATTTAGACATTCGCAACAAAAATATTTGAAGTTTTCAGTTCGAGACATCCCTATAGGCGAATAGAGACATATACATTGCATTTGATCAAAGAATCTGTTTTGAATTATTAGAAAATAATTACCTGATGAGAAAAACAAAAAAAACAAAAACAAAACGAGTGTCACAATCTAGTGAATCTACATTTCTGCCCTGATTCAAAATGCAGCATACAAGAAACTACACCTGGTACATTCCCAACCTTAGCCGTTATATGCACAACGTGGCTGCCCTAAGGTCCAAACCTAACACCTCAAGATTACCCTAGACGTGCTGGAAGCCTGGACAGAAAAGAAGGAATTGTGATCATTGACCCCAATAGTTAGGAATTAGAATGAAGGCATGGGTAAAACATGCATGGGTACCCAATCTACTAGAGGTGCACTCTAACCTAAACTGTCTGTAAACTCAATGGGCAACACTTATTGACTATTTGTATAGTCCTCAGTACTCACACATATTAAAAATGTATCACATGTCATAATTATTTTCTGCAATATGCCATTGATTGTCAAAAGTTTCTCAAAAAGTTAAAGACACAATTTATAAATAAGAAGTTTGAACTACCTAACTTGCATGTGTTTCTTACATTTTCTTCTGCTCCCTTTTTACAACGCTAAGGTAAGGGAATGGTGACAACCGGTTCAACTTGTTTACGAATTTAGCAATTTATGAAGGGTCCAAAACTAGAACAATAGCAATACGTGTCAAATTAGGAGCTCTATTGTGGGGTCAAAATAGCAAATATTGAGTGAAAAATATAATATTCCCAATTGAGAAATGAAAATTTTCTCTTAATGGCTCCGCCCTTGGCTTCAACCCTTGGTTCGATTTGTTTCATCAAAACACACAGACTAAAGATTTGTCTCCAGTATATTTCTCTATAAGTGGATTTTACTTCTGAATGTAAGCTTACCAAAGAATGATGTGAATTCTGAGATGTAGAACTGGGAAAACACAGCAGACATGAGAGAGCATCACATGCAGTAATCTGAAAGGATATCAAAAATTTCTAGCTGGTCAATGGGCTCCACAGCATATTCATCCACATCAGCAGGTGTAATTCTAACTCGACGCTCCTTCTTTTCATACACAGTGGGATTGGCATTGATTAATTCAGAAACCATTTTCCTCAATCAGCCTGTGGCAGTATGCATAAATATCACATTAGTTGTTTCAACTATGGCTCATGCCCAGAGTCAAGCCAAATAAAAATAGAGCACTAGCGACAATTAGTCATACTCTAATTTGTCAAAGAAAATGAAGGCAATTAATCAGAAGATGACATTCTCATTCAATTCCAAATCCAACATTTTCCATTGCATAACTGCTGCAACAAACCATCTTTACACTGGAACATTGGATGCATTATCACCCGACGGAAGATTGCACATCTCCAACTAAACGAGAAATTAAAAAGTGCAGTACTTTTTTTTTTTGATCCCCAAAAAAGTGCGCAGTACATGGAATATTAAAAACTATAATCATTCATTACCATTATTGACAATTCAACAGCTGCAATATATTGCTTCTTTTCTATTTTTTTGCCAATGTCTAATCGCTCTGAAGTCCACTATTTGTCAGATGAAATTATCGTTTTCGATAATCGACCTAGGTATATTGCTGAACAACTTTAAACCGCAGTTAATTCCAACTGCAAAATCCTTACATCGACACTTACAAAAGACTGAAATCATGTGTCCGAGTATAGCAACCGCCAACCGGGGTTACAAAACGTGAAATTCCTATCATGGTTGAAATATGTTATATGTCGATTTGGGGTACTGTAAGTTATTTCATTAAAGCGAATAAAATCTTCTTCTTCTTTTTTTTGTTTTGGATCATCAAAATCATTTGTCCTTCACAAAAAACATACTATCCAACGAAGCAAGGCCTGCCCTGGGCAGAGGCCTGGAAAGCCACCACTTCAGGCGAAAAGGAAGGGTCCCTAAATTTTTAAAACGTCTATCCAACAATATCATGTTTAAGCACCCCCGCAAAACAACAAACAGAAACACACAGAGAGAGAGAGGTGCCTGTTGGTGTGGTTGCCGGAGCCGCCGATCGTCGCCGGAGCTGCTGAGCTTTGGTTCGATTCGAATTAAAGATTTTTGGGATGTTTTCTGACTGATCGATTTGTAACTAGGGCTCAAACCGGAATAGGGCTTGTTCTGTTAAAGGGTAGCTAGGCAAATGTTAATACCTAATTCAAGGAGCACCTTTACAATGTTAAAGCATCCAAAGGACAGCAAAACTATCATATCCTATATGGCATTAGTCATTGAAATGCAGCCAAAGAAATATTTGAGTTTGGTGGATTTATTTTACAATGGAGGTACTCGAGGCCTCGTGCAGCACCAATAGCAATCTTTATTCTTGTGCTCCAACTCAATGGCTCTTTATTAGGTTCAATATCTGACAATATGAAGCACTTTCAATGGCCAATGAACAATTAAGACTACAGTCACTACACAACCTGTGCTGATGTATGTTTTGTTCTCAATCCAACAGTGAGGAAACAAAAGCATTTAGGGGAAAATAAAAAGATCGCCATCATTCTTCTTATCATGCTCTAGTATTTCTTTTACTTACAAAAAGCAAGCCGTGGTTTAGAAGCAAAACATGATCGTTGCACACTCCTAACGAAAGAGAAAAGGAAACACACGAAAAGCATGATTTTTATTTCTAAATCACGATGTAGTAATAATTTGCAAGATGTATGCATTCTTTTTTTCATGACTTACAAATACATTTTTTTTCCCAGGACAATCACGAAAACTGACATGAGAGCTTGATTAAATGCAGACAAACTAACAGTTCAGTTCCATCCCTTTAACATTAGAGCAAGCCAATTTGACTCTAAGTTCAAAACGAAACCCTAATTTTCGAATTAGGGTTTTTTTCCTTTCAAAAAACTCAATTCAGGGTTTTTTTTTTTTCCCAGCAACTAAGCAATCAGTTAGGGTACTAATTGAACCAGAGAGAGAGAGACCTTCGTGGTGGGGTAACAACGTCGGATTTCCCAGAAGCTGGTGGTGGTGGCAGTCGCTGGCGGTGGGTAGCGCTGTGGTTGGGTTCTGGTGGTGGAGGTGGGAAGCGTGGTCGCTGGTGGAGATGTAAGCGTGGTCGCCGGTGGTGGTGGTGGTGTGCGAGCCCCTCTCTCTCGGTCTCTGAAATTTTTTGAGCGTGAAAGTGGAGGCAGGAGAAGAGGAAAGGGAAAGGGGGAGCGCTGTTCACGACCTGGGTTTTTTTTTTAATAAAACGACGTCGTTTTGTGCTTAAGTCACGCTGACGTCAGCGGTTGTGTGGGTTGGTTGTGTGCGTAGCATTTCCCGTGGAGGAGACGCACACAGCTTTCTCATGCAGGTTTGAGGTGAAAAGATGAAAACACCCCTACTGAAAATTAGAAATACCAGCCGCTAAAGGACAAAACCAGCCCCAAAATTGGGGACACAAACGGAAAAGTTCAAAAGTCAGAAAACCCAATTTAGTAATTTGGAAATTGGCAAAACAGTGCCAAGGTCCCACCACAAAATAGGTGAAAAGACGGGAATGCCCCCGAACTTTGGACTGCAACCTTTCCCACCAAGGGATCCAATTGGAAAATCATGGCAAAGATGGGGCCGGCAGGAAGTTTTTTTTTGGCCGGCAGGAAGTTTCATGGCTCCTTTACTCCGGTCCTTGATTTAAACTTGACTTTATTTATCAGGCAATCTTAAACGAGATTTAATTGAGCCAATTTTAAATATATCTCGTAGTTTGAATTTTTTAAACATTACAACTGAAAAAAGCCGAATATTAGCTTGTTGAAGCTTGATTTAAAAACATAACGAGTTTCAACAAAAAAAATTTCAAGCTTGATACAATAAACCAATCTCAAACAAATTTTTAACTAGCTGAACACGAGTAGTTTGATTCATATATTACCTTTGCAGATTACTCCTACAAGATATGTAACCATTCCAATATGTTTTGTCACGCAATATCCCATTTTGGTGAAAGTCCTTGTACTTCGCCATCCACACCAGTAGAAGCAATTAACCTTATACAAGGATGGCAATTACCCAAATATCAAGTTTTGAAGTACTTCATAGTGGAGAACCACTTCTAATGAAATTGGTAACTCATCTCCCTCCCCTAGTGGTGACCAAGGTTCGAGTCCCACAAGGAGCGGGGCTTTGGGGGCCAGGGCTATGGATAGTCTCAGGACCCTCCTATGTTAACTCAAACACCCCCACTAATCTCCGCTAATGTATACAATATTGGCAAAAAAAAAAAAAAAAAAGTAATTCCTAGTGTAGAAATAAAGCAAGCAAGCAGGTTTAACTATTCTGCTAAACCAAATAATTGGCTTACTGAACAGACCCTTATTTCTAGTCATAAGTCCCCCAACAGTGAGTCACGTTGATCCGGTAGTTCTGCATACAAGATGGTGTCGCATGTTATCCTGCCCGGCAGACATTTTTCCGAGGTGGGACATGCGGGGCGTGGCTTTTGAGCGTTTCTAGTTTATTTTTCTATTTCCAGTGTTCCAAAAAAAGTTCCGCATACAAAAGCCAATAGAAAACCTTGAAAACACCATGTCTATCCAGTTCTCATGCAACTCTCCAATAGCCCCTGCAGATTTGATGGGAACCATTGACTCGCCGCCCATGTAAGTTGCTTATCAGCTTGTGTTGGATTCGCACAAAGAGGCATGCATAATGATCTCCATTGAATGAGCATTACAGAGGGGGCGAAAACGATTAGAAGAGAGGAATCACATAATCTGCAAGACTTAATGTGATTCAAAATAATCTGCAGCTAGAAGATCACAGCAGAATTCAAACTTAAAACAAGAACAGAAATAGGTACGGTCAAGGTGTTCCACAAACGCACTTGGGTAGGCATATTATGTACGAGTAGTAATGCACAAAGTTGGCAACATGCTTAGGCATTTACAGGCACTCTATTACAAAACTACTGGGTTACACCAAAAAGCAAGTTAAGTTTATTTCTCAACCCATACAAAATCCAAAGGGTGAGAATACTTTAAACTCGCACTAGTTTCCCGAATATTCAGCCTTTACCTTCAATCCAGTCCCTGGAGCTTCACAAAATGTCTGATTTGACAGGTGGAAATTAACTGGATGATTCCACTTAGCTTTCTTATGACGAAGATCATTTTTCTGTGGCCACGTTTTGGAATCTAGGCACCTGGTTCTGTCCTATTTCCCTGCAAAGCCTTCACAGAATATTGATTTCAGTATTTAAATCTTTGAAATTCCAAGTCCTAACATACTATTCAAGGTATTTTCACAAAGTAAGTTACACTCTACCTGCAAAAGTGCGGTCATCTTTCCCATTCCCATTCTGTAATTATCTCCTGAAGGCTTGGCAACAGGTTCCATTTGGTTAGGAATATCAAAATCTATGATTTGCAGCGGTTCTAGAAAGAGAGGCTCATTCATGCTGTCTCCTTCCAAACCACGACCAGAATCTTCTGCCAATGATTTTCCATCTAAACCCTGATGGAGAGGGTCATTTTGATTATGCGAACCAACTGTCATTTTCATGGCTTCTACATGATTAGCTTGGGATGGAACTGGAGGTACTTGGTTTGCAGTTAGCAATCCATTTGATAAATTGACCGGCTGGAGTACAACAGGCACCACTGTGCCTCTTAAGCCCGGAGGAGGCTTAACAATGTTTGATACTGTTAATCCGTTTGATAAATGAATGGTTTCAACCCCACGAAGACCATGATGTTGCACCGTACTCCCTTTGGATCGAGGGCGGCGTTTGCGAGTTTGGTTCTCCATTGGGAAGAAAACTTCATTTCTTGTAATCGTTCGAACATTTGGGGCCACATCATTTTCTTTTGAGATTGGAACAAAATTTCCTGGCGTAAAGACAACACCACTGAGACTGGCATTAGAGTTGCCAATCCGAACAGTTAGCAAATAACCTGAATCAAATGCTGCCTGGACTACACCAGTGACTGTTTGACCCACCATTCCATCATTTGCATTATCGATGACATGTTGATGGGGTTGGTTTCCATTCGCCTTAGCTTCAAATCCAGGTGGCATTGGCGCAACCACTCTACGCTTTAGGCTTTGATCGTTGCGTGGCCGACCACGATTTCGCTTCACAGGGTTATTTGGTGGAGCATTAGAGTTATTCACCCGGTCGAGTTGGTTCATTGTCAGGCTCTGTCAAAGTAATCTTGCAGTTTGCTACACTCTTATTCCCTGTAGAAGGTAAAGGGCAATCTTTGTAAAGTTGAAACAAGCAGCCTAATGCATATTGAGACTTCATGTCAGTCAGGTACAGCAATCTAACCATATAGCTAAGCCATGATTAAGTTATTTTATCCCTCAATCAATGTTCTTGAACATCCATGACATAATCCAATTTTGAGGAGGCCAAATTTCCAGGATTTCTACATCTGTCATAATGGAAATCTTTACTCCGCTTATTCACCAAATAATCAAACCACAACCAATCTACATGAAAAAGTATACCAGAGGAAACATAAAGACTCCGTTCGTTTAAGTGTTATGGATTTTGGATTCTAAATCCTATTTCTCTCCAATCATTACTTTCATTTTTCTCTCTATCTCTCTCCAATCATTACCCCTATTTCCAATCATTACTATATTGCTCTCTACACTCATTATACAAATCCAAATCCAAAATCCCAAAACGAACAGGGTCAAAGATGCCTATGCATTGGTGTCTTCATATCAATTGGTATATGATCAAATTTCCTTTAAGCTGATAGAACGTATGCAAATAGGCTAGTGGGGTCAAATGGTACAGAAAAACGATCCTTTTTTGCAGGATCAAGAAGGTTCCTAGTGGGGTCAAATAGCTCTTATTCTAGCAAAGCGAGTGTTGGCCTCTCTTATTTCATGTCTAGTTAGAAGTTACAGGTACTAACAGCTTTTTTTGCAGATGAGATCGTTGTGGAACCTGATGATCTGTCCAGTCATCATCTTTAGTTATACTTTGTTGCTCTATATTCCTATGAAACTGTTGTGTATTATTGCAATGAGTATCTTGCTCTTTCCTGAAAAAATAGAACTTCGTTTATAATTCTTTTTAATTCAAATATTGCCCCGCAAAACATCAAAATTATGGGTCTTACTCGCCAGCTCTAAGATATCTGCCAATTCACGTCATTAATTCGGAGTTGAGTTTTCACCCTCCACTTAAGAGGGTGAACATTACCCTCCTTCCTATTGATTGAAATGATGTGAACCCCACCACAAAGTAATGTCATGCTTACCAAAAAGTGTATTGCATGGTAAATATGACATCACTTTGTGGTGGGGTCCACACCATTTCAACCAATGGAAGAGAGGGTAATGTTCACCATCTTTTAAGGAGGGTGAACAAAATTGCACTCATTAATTCGTTTTGGCAACCACGGTTCTCGTCTATAGCTTTTTTCTTTCAATTTGCACCTCAATATCCTACGTTTACCCACTCCACATATATTTTGTTTCCAAGGGAGGAAGCAAAATTTTATGCTAAATATAGAGTTCGCTTATATATGTGACAAGTTGAAGAGCCATAAAACAAGTCCAACCTAAGGGAATCTTCAAATGATTTTCTTAATCTTCCAGGTTCGATAATTTACTTTGAATATTAATGAGTAATCTAAGTTGAAGAACTATTTGTCTGCTTCAAATTTGAGGGGAGAGAGAGAGAGCTACGCCGAAACAGTGCAGCACTATGCATCAACTACAAAACAAGCAGAACCCCCATGAGGTTGCATGTTCGAAACCCACGGAAGCCAAACATTCCAACCGTTGAGACTACTGGAGGTTTGCCCGGTCGTAACTTCTGAGTCCGGAATTAGTCGAAATACGCGCAAGCTGACCCGGACATTCGATTATAAAAAAAACCACAAAACAAGCAGAAATTTCACACCTTTTGCGTTATTGTACGAACTACTGGCACGTGTCGAAAGAATTAATAACAAAAACTGAACACATAAACTCAGTAACCCTCTGGCCTCTACTCATGAAAATCTCCCTATGATAAAGAAGCATTCAAATCGAAATTACTACCATTTACTATGGAATTATGAATACAGTTGAGAAAATACTCGCAGAATTTGAGAAAGATCGTACCTGTGGGGAATGTTCGGTGGTTTTCGAGTGAGCTATCTGAAGTCGGTGGAGTTGCAGGAATTTATTATTGTCCGACGAGGAGAGAGAGAGAGAGGAGAGAGAAAATGTCTGCATCTGCGACGACTTTAATTTGAGGTCTACACGAACGGGTACGGGTACGGGCACGGGTGGATCGGTGAGTTGAGCCCAATTGGCGGCAAGAGGGCTTTCATGTCCAGTTCCTATCCTGTTTGGGCCTAAAACAGGCCTACAACGGTGATGGATCCGTTCATTTCTAGGCCCACTATGCAGATTTGAGAACAACCCCTTTTCCATTTGCTTCATTAAACTTTCAGGGTTTTGTTTTTAAATTTTTTTACATCGATTTTAAAAAAAATGAATTTTTGTTAAAAAATTATGCGAGGAAAATTTTAATATGTTAATCTAAAACATGACACGACTTCTCGTTATGAACTAGAATTAAGAGACGGTTTGATTTTCAAACTTAGTTCTGATCTGATTAAAAAAAAAAAAACTTTGTTCTGTTGATTTTTGGAACCGTTTATTTTGAATAAATTCATAAAACCAATTGCACACACTTGCCCCTTAAACTACCAATTACATACTTTCTAAGGACAATTCAAGTTTTCCATCCACGTATCAAATGGAAAACTGAGTTGAAGGCTATAAATGTCTTATCACTTGCAATATATGTATATGTATGTATCTCCTTCTTCCTCTCTAAAGCATACTCAACCACTCTGTTCGTATATCTCTCTCTCCCCCCTGTTTTTTTTTGTTTTTGTTGTGTGCAATTGGTAGTTTAAGGATGAAGTAAACAAAATTCGAATAGTTTAAGGGGCAAGTGCATATTTTACCCATTTCTAAAAGTCTCGTTCCGTTAAGGTTCTTATTTTTAAAGTAATTATTTCTCGCTTACAAGAGGGGTTATTCTCTCACAATACATCACCTATAATTTTAAAAATAAGTACTTATTTTCCATAGCGAAACGGGACGACCTTATCAATAGCGAAACGGGACGACCTTATCAAGATCGACTAATTTTCGAAAGAAAGCAAAAAAGACATTGGATTCTTGAACATTCTTAATGCGAACAGAGACATATGATTAATAGAAGCTTATTATTGATTAGTGAATCTTCTGTACACAGAACATTTACACCGGAGTGATTTCATGAGTAAAAAAAAAGAAAGAGCGTAGTTTCACCCAAATCGCTTATTTGGATCGAGTATTTCGGTGAGAAATGGAGATAAGAGTACGGAAAATAAATATTTTAACGGGCTCATTCCCTCTCTCACCCAATCTCACAATAAATGGTGAGATTTGTTGAGAAACGACTCTCCTTCCTTATCTCACCATTTCTCACCATCCAAAAGAGCTGTCACGCTACTGAAGCTGAAGGTGACAAAAACCTATACATCACAAAAATTCTACTAAAAAACTAATCCAAATTTATGTATGTACAACAGGGGATGGATTGAGATTCTATTCCCTACCGATGAACTCAATTGACCTCCGGAATGCTCTTCAAGGCGGGCCTCCGTGACCGTTGATGGGTTTGATCAAACTGATCGCCAGCTCTCATCAACAGGGCCGCCACCTCTTCCACAGCCAATCCTTTTACGCTGTCCATTCTGCCTAGCAATTCCCCCAACTGCTTCTTCGTTATCTTGATCTTCACTTGGGTCGTTCTCTCTGCTGCTGCTGCTTTTTTCCCATTTGCTACGAGAAGTCTGATCTCCTCTTTCATGTCCGTGGCCTTTCTGTAAAACTTTTCACGGGTTTTGTCGCCGGAAAAGTGCGTTTCCGGTGCCAGAGACCCCCAATCTTCGCCGGCCCAATGCATGCCGGATTCTTTTATAACACAATTTCCCATTATGACTTGGGTTTTTTGCAAGCAGTATATATAGAGAGAGTAGGGGTAAAGGTGATGACAGAGAGAGAGATAGGCTATCATGTCGTACCGTATCAAAATAAATTTAGAAAATCATGAGCTAACTAATATTCCGTATAACAGTGGTTAAGACCGAATGTCGATCCGCAGGGACGGTCAGACTGATCAGTTAGGCTAAGTTCCACTAAGATTTTTGGGTTTTTTTTCTTGTTTTGTCCTTGTTCAAATTTTTTCGTGTTTGTCAGTTTTGTGTTTAAATTTTTTGAATTATTGATTCGTCTCGTCAAGATGAATCCAAAAATTAAAAAATTATGATTTTTTCCCAAATATTTTTTAAAATATCCAAAATAAAACCTAAGATAAAGGTAGTAACTTAAAAGCTGACATGTTAATCTGGGCTATGATTGGAGTAATTTGTTTTTAACGTCGTAAGATAACGGGAAACGTAATTTCTAAGTGAGGTGACGAGGAGTTTTTCAGTGTCGAGCGGGTATTGCGGACGTGGTACCCGCTCGGTACATCTGAGCCGTCCGATACACTTTTGGACGATTCGGATTGAAACCCTCTCTCTCCTCTCACCCCAATACTTTCTCTCTCTCCAAATCTGAGCCGCTCAAACACACAATAAACGGCTCGGATGCACGAGCGGACACCACGTGGTATCCGTTCGTCACTGAAAGAGGTGATAGTTCTGAAGCTACAGTTGGAAGGGTGGACTGTTGGTATTTTTTTACGAAAACAAATGAAAAACGATGCCATTTTTTTAAAATAAATTACTTGAAAAACAAGGTGGACCGTTTTTAGTAAATAATTAAATTATTTTACTGGCTTAATCAATTCCCATCTACAAAGCTGAGATGGCAGATAAGATTAAAAAGGAGATTTCTCGAACCGAGACGTTATTCAATGGTCCATTGCGTGGTGACCCGACACTACACATTTTTATGAGGGCCGTACATTTAGCGGAGAATTCCATGAAAATGTGTAATGCTAAAGGGTGTTAGGGTGGTGCCCAGAAGCACCCAATAAATTTTCCAGAGAAACCGAGCTGGGCTGATGGTCAATGACCTTAAGATGGATATCGACCACACAATTACGCAAACATTTTTATACACAATTACATTTCCGACAAGAATGTGGTTGTAGAATTTTTTATCGATATATATATATAAGCGTGTCTAAAGGGTAATATAAAAAATACTAATTACTCTGACCAGATAATTAAGGTCTCAAATTGGTTCTTATCACCTTTTTTTTTTTGCTTTGGCTAATAGGATGAATTTTTAATTGTAGAGAGCTTTTTGTATCCCATTTGCTCCGACCCTATTAGGGGTCGAATCCAATATGAGATATTATGTAGTTATCGAAAATAAATGAATGAATATTATCCACTCTTTGTCGTGGCCAACACCAGCTTCATTTCGATGATCAGAGATGTTTATTTTGTAAATTTAGATTTTTTTAGGTTATTTAGAAAAATTAACTCAATTGAATATCTGTAAATGCTTCATTGAAGTTTTAGTTCTTAGTCTAAAAATTCTGCACAAAAATTCTGAACTAAGGTGATTCTATCAAATAATTATCGACATGGAATAAGGTGAATTGTTATTATTATTAATTTTTTATTTTTTTTGCAGAATCACCTAAATATTCAATACTTAAAGGGTAAATTATAGTTAACCCCCTCTAACTATGCCTCGGTGACACTTAATCCCCTCTAACTATTATTTTTGGCACTTAACCCCCTCTAACTAACTGAAATTCAAACGGTCATAATTTCAAATGGTCATAACTTCTTCGTCCGAAATCGAAAACATGCAAATTATATATCGATTTCGAGGTCTTGAAGTTAGCTTTCTAATGACACCAAAATCACATCACGATTCAAAGCACACAGAAAGTTATGATCAAAACGGTCTTTCTGTCTACCAGCCCTTACTCTTTTGATCATAACTTTCTGTGTGCTTTGAATCGTGATGTGATTTTGGTGTCATTAGAAAGCTAACTTCAAGATCTCGAAATCGATATATAATTTGCATGTTTTCGATTTCGGACGAAGACGTTATGACCGTTTGAAGTTATGACCGTTTGAATTTCAGTTAGTTAGAGGGGGTTACGTGCCAAAAATAATAGTTAGAGGGGGTTAACTGTAATTTACCCATACTTAAATCGGAAAAGCTATGGGAGCTGACCATATGTGCACCAACGGTGCACAAATCGGCACGCGGAGCCCACTCTGGGTCCTGTAATCTGAATGAAAAATTAGAAGATTGGATCAAGAACCTATACTTATCGTACTGAGCTTATTTTTCACAGCCCACTCGAATAGTTATTTTAAAACTATTGAACAATTCGGATTATTCGTGCGAGACTCCGAGTGGGTCCCGCGTACCGATCTGTACACCGGTGTTTCTAAAGCTTTGAGTTAGGGTCGTATAAAATGTCTCATGCGGGTTGGGCCGGACCTAGCTCGGTTTTAGACATGTTTTCTAGTCCATTACATTTTTCTGAACCAACTTAAAACTCAACACAATCTCATGGGCCTTTTAACATCAATACAACTCCTCAATCCCATACATTCAGTATTTTTTTAACATTCTCTATAAGAGACTCTAGTTTTTTTTTTATTTTATAATAATTCAGGTGTCGGACGAGCGTACGCACATCTCGACTAATTCAGGTGTCGGACGAGCGTACGCACATCTCCAAGTAAAACTAGAGCAAAGCTCCGTATGAACTGACCCCAACCTAATAACACATATATACGAAGTTTCGAATTTGAAATCTTAGAAGAAAGCAAACTTCTAGAATCCAGACCCGCAGAAATTTGTGGTGATAAGAGTGTTTGGACATCACGTGGTGGTGCTTCAAGTCATTGAATATATAATTACTCTTTTGCCCTCAAATTCAATCATGCAAATTCCCCTTTCCCCTATTCCACTTTTCTATCTCTGTCTCTAGTGCTAGAAAATTCATCTCGAGGAGATTGGAGATGCGGTGCTCTTCTTGTAGAACCTTCACCCACTCTCTGGCTCTCAACACATCAGCTTAATCGTAAGGGGATGAACAATTTTTTCTTCTCTTCCAGTTCTCTATCTTCGAAAAATTCCTTAACCGTGAGTTCCGTTGATGCAATCGTTCCAATAAGCAATGACAATAGACAGATACAATCGTCTATCATTACCCTCCTGATTACTGCCCACATCACCCTTGCATGATTGAATTTGAGGGCAATTCAGGAGAATGTGCATTACTTTAGTTAGTAGTAAGGGCGGCTTGTTTTTACTTGTTGGACTTTTCTTCTAATGTTTTTCAAGGGCACTGGGTACTGGATAATTTGCAGATTGATTGAATTAGTGGAGTAAATTTGTGGAAAAGCCCCAATTTTTGGGACTTTTTATTTTTCAGCTTAATATTATTAGGGTTTCGGATTCCGCCTTATAAAAGAATTGTAAACCTAACGTTTTGCCTCAAATCTCACTAACTACTTCTAACAAACATTGACTTCCACCGGAGAAAAGAAAACCGTCTACCTCCTTACTTTGACTTTGAGTATAACTACACAAGACTGATGCAGCGCAACCTCTTTTTACGAAATTGTTTGCAAGAAAAATACACGAACAATGTTTGAGCCAGAGGCACTCCCTCTTTGAACAAATGAATTTGAGATAAATCTCGATTTTTATTAATTCAATATCAAAAACTGCCGAGCCCTAAGGCTTACAATGAATATAAATAGGGTGGTAGAATCCCTAAACAACTTTGGAAAAAATTAGGGCCGAAAATCAAACCCTAATCGCAGAAGTTACGAAACTTACCAAAAACGGGAATTCTTACCAAAAACGGGAATTCTACGTTGACCAGAAAATCAAATACTAGCAATAGAATGCCATTTTGGTATTGAATTAATAAAATCGAGATTTATCAATAGAATGCCTTGTTAGTTGTTCCCCTTATTTTTCTTTTGTGTAAAACAAAGAGTTAAAAATCATTTGCTAGCAATAGAATGCCATTTTGGTAATACTTTTTCTTGCCAAGTAAAAAAGGGTGGACTAGGTAGATTGAACCAGCGTAGCGACCTCCCGATCAACTGGGGAAATCAACCGACTTAGAATGTTCAGACTAAAGCCATAGTTAATTAACTCAACAAGAGAGAAACACTAATCCCTCGCCACGTCGCGGGCTCCCTTACCAAATCCTGCCGCAGTGCAAATTTGAGGCCCCCCCTCTCCCAACCATGTAATCCCAAGTATCGACGAACTCAGGACTCGAATCGATAGAGATCGAGGAGCAACCTTATGTTAGCTGCTCGGGTGATTCCATTTTGGTAATACCATTCTGGGGTGGTGGTGGTCAAAGAGAATATGATAGTATCAAATTTGTAGGAAGTAGCAATATTGTTGATGATGATCGTGGACAGTGCTGGACAAGTTGTTCGCTGTGCCCAACGTGGGACAGTGTCACTACAAAACGTGCAAACCAATTAATGCCCACCTCATGGTACATGACCCAAAACACTGCCTCGACCCCATCGATACCGATAAATAAAATAAATAGTCAAGTCGAAAATCTACCTAATAAAATAAAAGGGTGTGAGGACCACACAAACACAAATATAAATTGTTTTAATGCCCACCTCATGGTACATGACCCAAAACACTGCCTCGACCCGATCGATACTGATAAATAAAATAAAATAAATAGTCAAGTCGAAAATCAATAAATAAAAACAGGGATCATCACATGGGGGCTAGGCTCTAGCTTATGTCTTGGATTACTAGGTTAAGTAGTATTTTGCATTGGTTTTATGTCCGAAGATTTTAGAATACTATTATCTTCAATGAATTAATGAATGAGCTATTATTTGGGGTACGTACGTTCATTGGTGGGGGACCTCTTGACCAAGTTAGAGCTTCTTTTCGATTCACTTGACTAAATAATTAATGTCTAAAAGAAATTAACTATTTGCGAAAAAAAAATCACGATTTTTGTCGTTCATTCATTTCCCGGAATACAACTTTGACTCAACCGTTTGACCACCAAAACATGACTATTAATGTAATAATTTTATAAACTGAATACGTATATATGTATACTGAATGAGTTGTATAAATTGAACTGGAGCAAGCCGGCCTTAAACCTAGATGCTCGAGGACAGGTTGAAGAGAAACCACCCTTTCCAATTTATTATTATTATTATTTTTAATCAGAAAAAAGGGTGGGAGGGGACGATCCCGAGTCTTGCCTGGAAATGAAGGAGGTTTTTGCCATCCAGGCTACCACCATCGGTGGTCCACCCTTTCCAATTTAGAGTATTCATGCATATACATCTCACTCCCCAACACTTATCCTAAGCCAAATTGGAGAGGAAAGTCCTAAAAGAAGCCCTTTATCAGCTTAGCTCCTTTATTAAGTGTTTCAGTAGTTTGCTTTTATTATACTACTTTACTATTCTACTTACGGAAAAGAGAGAAGCCACTTTGTTCTTTTACAAGTTTTCAGAAAAAAAATTTACGCTCTACACGGTTCTCAATAAAATTTTCTATCTATTTCTCTCCACTTATTACCACTCTGTTTTCTTTTTTTTAATTCTATGTTCTCTAACCACTACTTTAGAAGAAAAAATAATACTAGTACAGAACATGCAACTCAATATTAAAAGAAGAAAGAAATAATGTACTAATTCAGTAGAGGGTGTGCAATGAATATTCTATAATTTTACTAGCTAAAGTTAAAAATTAAAAATAAAAAAGGTTTTCAAACGTACTTCTACTATAACTTAAAACAGTACTTTATGAAGAAAGTGAAGAACTAGCAAGGGTGAGGCCCCAATTGACACCTTTTACGGTGAAGTTCATGTTAGCCACGCAAGGGAAACTAATAGGGAAAATGACGGCCAAGAATAATGTTTTGATAATTAATATCCGTTAAAGACATTTTTAACATTAACAAATGTTCATAGCTTGTTCTTGGCGGATATTAATTATCAAAACACGTCATGGGTCATCATTTTCGCAAACTATAATAAGGGACCGTTGCTCTTGAAATTCTCTTCTTATTTTTTCCCACTGTCAAAGTTGTTTGGGCCAGCTTAAATCTATCTTAACTAATTTTCTTACAAAACCGGTTAAAAATATGTCATTCACGTCGAAACTAAGAAATTTATAATACATTACTTTCTTATAACCTAATTTCGAGAATCAAACTATGATGAATTGTATGGGAGCAAACTCGCTGCAAACGGACTAACCCATTGGGACTTGAAATTCTCTTTTTTTAAGAATGCATGCAGGCAGCAGGTTGAAAGAGAGTCAAGCACTCAACTATTAGTATTTGCCTTGTGGTTTCTTGTAAAAATCTTTTACTTGGATGTGAAGCTTAACTGACAACTTTTTACTTTCTTGGATTTGCAATAACTTCTTCATCTCAAGTTTATGAGAAACTATCTAGTGTTTCGGAATCCTCCAACATTCTCATCAAGTTTACTCTTATTGATGGTCCTTATTTGCTTGTCACATTGCCCTTCTTTCTTCTATGCCAAAAAATCCCATACACCCCTTTGATGGAAAGATTTCATAAAATTAATAATAGAAAGGATTACGATTTCTAGTCAAATCATTCATTTGGATTGAGTATTATGTGAGTATATGAGAGAAAACTAAAAACTAATTTTTTTATTGGCTCTTTCCTTTTCTCATCAAATCTCACAAAAAATAAGATTGGGAAAAAAAATGGCTCTCGCTTCTTATCTCACGTTTTCTCACCATCCAAAGGGATTGCTATAATTTACCTAGAACTTCTTTCAATCTCAAAAAGATAGACTCCCGATTAATTTCAATTTTCACTATGATCTTTTAAAGTCACACTCAAGCTTAAGCTCAATAACTACTAAGTATATGAACGAGAAGGATATTTACACGAGAGATTAGTCAGGATGAAGTTTCAGACTTTATATAGAAAAGCAAAATAAAAGCAACGCGAATATTTTATATTTTTTAGAATTTTAGAAACATCCGATAAAGTTGAAACGTTATAGAGATTCTTAATTTGGCTTTGTGACTAATGGGAGTCGGAACGCTGGTCATGTGATGATGATTCAAGAAAAGTATAAATATAGAGGTCTATAAAAAGACAGAACGAACCGGCATGATAAATAAAAGAATTTTGTGCTTCGATCCACAATATGTTGGTTGAAGATAAACACACACACACTGGAATAAAACTAATTGAACATCATCAAAGTTCAGATACTAGCTAGATCCGTACCCTTTGGAAAATGTCATTGTCAACTATGCATCCTAGCTAGGCTTTGGATTCTTATATTACCACTCCCTCCACTGCCTCATGCATGTCTGACACTACAATGAAACCAGATCTAAATCATTCAATTGTGTATTGTTTATATCGTGCAATTTGGTCTCTCTGCCTGGGGTTCGTAAGCCAAATTCTCCAGTCAGTATGTCTCCACGTGCCTCGTTCAACATGCGGCCATGTGGTAACTCCCTCGGATGCTCTTCCCCTTTCTACTTTGCACTTAAAATACTCCAATTAATACAGAAACCAATTTAGTAGATCTCTGTTGATGAAGGAGTTGGCCGACTTCTAGCTTACGGCTGAAGAAGCAAGCAAGAAGACAACCGACAACGAAAGAAAGCAACTGTGTTCAGAACCGTTCAATACGCGGGCGCGTCCTTAGTTGTGGTTAAAGTTGTGTGCGCGGGGAGTTTTCGTATTACAATTTGGACTGCTATGATTTTGGTGATTTGACGTCCAAACTAGTTTTTACCATGAACATGAAAGGACATGGGAGCTGATTCCCCTTGTCTATAGTCTATGGAGTGTTCTGTTTTGATTCATAGAGCTGATCATGAATTCCATGTTGGTCGTTAGTAGATCTTGATGTTTGAATTTTATTTTTTTTTGAAAAAAGAGTTCCAATTATTTTCCGTAGGGAAATGATAACGGATTTGAAGAATACGATTTGAGCCGCTAAGCTTAGGCGGAGAATCTAACTTTATGAATTCAGGTCCAATATGCACTATTCAGAGTCAATAGTCATAAAACGTCAGGCCCGAGTCAATAGCCCTGAAACACTTCAAGTCTTGTAATTGGTGAGTACATCTAAAAAGTGCATTAGGAATCGTCTTCCTTCGTTTCTGTTCGAGGTGGGATTATCCTTCATTCATGCCGTACAATTCCCACTCATGTGTGAATTATACAACGGACCTTACTACCCATTGAGTATAATCACCGTCATCATCCAGCTCCTAATGCTTGGTCTATCATGATCACTATCCAACACCATGTCTAGTGGTGGAGCCAGGATTTCCACTCGGGAGGGACCGAACCAAGAGGAGATTTTTTTTTTTTTTGACAAAAATGAAATTCTGAAGATTGATTAAGTATATTAAAATAGAGTTTAAAATCTACTGTAATTAAGTATGCTAAAAAAAGGTTTTAACCATCAAAATCATAAGATGTGTTTTTTTTTTTTTCCAAAAAGAAAAATTTGAAATGACTATAGGAGTGTTATTCCACTTCACATGTGGCAAATTGAGTGATAGTCAAGTGAACACAATCAAAAAAACTTGATTTGAGAGTTCAAACTCCACCAATTTTATCCCATTTCTCCTAAATTAGTGCTAGTAGATAGAATAAGATTTATTTTGTTAATTAAATAAAAAAAACTTCACATGCAAAACTCAAAAAAAGAAAATACAACGGGAGGGGGGGCCTTTGCCACCCCTAGCCCCTTAATGGCTCCATGTCCCACATTCACTCTAGTGAGAGCTACCATGGTCCATACTATGCTTAGAGTGCTGCTATGGGTACATACAAAATGTACATACAATGTACATATAGATTTTGTGAGGCTCAAATCGGGTCCCAAAAAGATGATCCAAATCGTCCATTATTTTTAAAACATATTTTTATGGAGCCCTGTAAAAAATCAGCTCAACCCGATATCGGTAAGGATTTTTTCTGAATTTGTGGGGGCGACGAATAGTTTTTGCCCCCACAAATTCAGAAAAAATCCTTACCGATATCGGGTTGAGCTGATTTTTTACAGAGCTCCATAAAAATATGTTTTAAAAATAATAGGCGGTTCAAATCATCTTTGTGGGACCCGATTTGAGCCCCACAAAATCCATATGTACATTGTATGTACATTTTGTATGTACCCTTAGCATTTTTGCTATGCTTAGAGGAGAAATTTTTCAGTGCCGGGTGGGCACGGGACAGGTGGTGTCCGGCACCATCTCGGCCGTCCAATGAAGTTTTGGACGGTCCAGATCTGTTCGGCTGCCGAAGGGTATTTTAGTCTTCATTGGACGGCCGAGATGGTGCACGGGCACCACGTGTCCCGTGCCCACCCGGCACTGAAAAATTTCTCTGCTTAGAGCCACCTTGAGCACGACCACTACTCATGTTGATGCATTAGGGAATTATAGTCTATGCGCTAGCATTAACGTTGATGCTTCAAGAGAAGTCTATCCAGAAATTGTCAGTCATCGACTCTGACACCATTTGTAGGAAGAAAACTAAACTTCATGATCATGGGGTATGCTACTTGTGCTTGATTCATTGCAGAGATACTGTAAAATTTACATTCACTACATTTATAGGCACAATAAGTGCCGTATAGGTCCCTCGCCTAAAAACTTAATGCTGTGTTTGGATTCAAGTTTGAATTTTTTCTTGAAAAATAGTAGGGGTAATAAGTGGAGAGAGATAGAGAGAGAAATGTTGAAAGTATAGAGAATTTAGGGAGAATTTTTAAAAAAATTCTTTTTGAAATCGAAAGCAAACACAGCATTAAGTCTATAAAATCGTGAATCAATATACTCCTAAAATGCATTGACAGCCATCTCCTTCTACTTTCACTTGTATTCGACATGAAATCTATCCTTGCGCAAACATCCTAACACTAAGCGGAGTGTGTGTGGGGCCCTCTTGCTTTGTAAATGTGTGTAACACTGTAATTAATTGTGTGGTCGAAGCGTTGTTGAAATCATTGTTGCTCTATAAACAATCTTAATGAATTTAACTCAATATAACGTCCCAAAACCAAATCTTTTGCATTTACGTAACTGTTTCATTACTCAATCGTAGAACGACACCTTCGTGGAATCCATTTAACAAGACATTCATGATTTAATATATGATTGATAATTAAATAGTCCTGAAACACTGCCACGTGATTCTCGATCGAATAGCCTTTTTCATCTACACATTACTAGCGATGAAGCCCATACCAATTTGCTGTGAATAAATAATCCCAAGAGCGCAATTAATAATGTTTCTTATATAGCCCCAGAGAGCCGTTGACCGGAATTTCCACCGGATACTTACATGGTCAGTATATAGGAATGGGAGACCCTGCCAAGCACCCCTGTTTGGCAGAGCCGTTGATTCCGAGATGAACGGTCGGATTGGCCGCTTGGCACCCGCTCGGGAGGGGTGCCGCTCGGCAGGGTCTCCGGTTCCATGCCGTCCAAAAGTGTTTTGGACGGCCCAGATGTAAATGTACCGAACGGATTTAAAAAAAAAAGAAAAGAAAAAGAAAAAAGATGTTTCGATCCGGACCGTTGATTCCGAGATGAACGGCCGGATTGGCCGCTTGGCACCCGCTAGGAAGGGGTGCAGCTTGGCAGGGTCCCCGGGTCCAGTATATACACGATAATACACCGAGGTCTGTAATCTGTATACGTCGCTCTCTCGAGGAAATCCCTGAGAGCTGTTATCACTGTACTCTCTCTCTCAAACACACACACCCACTTGTTACATGTCGCCATAACAGAGCTGATGATTAAAGCTCAATGACACCCTTCTCTCTCTAAACCTCTCTCTCTCACCCTCGGCTCCAGGCCCTCTAATGGCTGAACCACTCCACCAACAATGAAGATCACCAACAAGACTACCACTCCCTTCCCACCGATTCAGTCCTCGAAAAAATCCCTAAAAAACCTCTCGCCAGATTCAGATCTCTTCCCCAAATCGAAACCCCACCGGCCGCCTCGTCGGAAACCGCGGAGTCCAGCCGGAGGAGTCAGGTTCAAGAGGGACAGGCCTCCGGCGAGCAAGCGGAGCAGGCCGGGAACCCCTCTGTTGAAGTGGAAGTTCGATGAGAGAGAGAAAGAAGAAGAAGAGAGGCCGCCGCCGGAGTTTGGTCGGCGGGAGGTGAGGGGGAGGGAGAGAGAGCCGACGGCGGTTTCGGCGAGGAAGTTCGCCGCCGTGCTGTGGCGGTTGCAGTTGCCGGAGGCGACTATTGCCGCCGCGTCCGAGAAATCTAGTCAGTTAAAGAAGGAGAAGGACCGGTTAGGGTTTCAGGTATACATTTAGTTTCAAGATCTGTACTTTCTGGCTGTCTAGTTTATTTACTGTCTGGAAAATCATGTGAAATTATTTGATTGTTATTATCACAACTGGAATCTAGTGTGCATTTATTGTTAAAGCAATAAAAATGTCTAAATAATCGCGTGAAGCTATTTGATTGAGTATCTCCGACCCTTCTTCAAAGGTAAATGCTAACCTGGCTGAGGATAATATGTAAAAGTTGTATCGATATTGAGAGAAGTTTATTAATATATGTGAAAATGTATTAATATTCGTGAGATGTGTATTGAAATCCGAACTTTGTTGGCATTAGTTACATATCATCCATCGCCTACTAGACAAATGTTAGCAAGACCCTTCTTCAAATACGAAGATGTAACAGTATTTTTTTTGAAGACTGACGTGTCAATTTGACATCCAAAAAATCTCTCCTCTCAAATAATGGTGTCAAATTTGCTACCACAGACTAAATTTTTTTGATAAGCTATTTTTTGTATTTCAAAATGCCACTTTTACATTTGCCGTTTGCTGTCATTTTTGAAGCAAATTGGTTGCTGTCAAATTCATGTAGGATTTGACTTTGGATTTGAAGGTAAGATTGGAGAGGCTTGTGGTGCCAGATAGGTGGAGCTCCTCATGGGATTGTACTCTCCCATTGGAGATGCTCATGAGTCATCACAATGTGGAATCTAATTTGCATTTATTGTTAAAGCAAGAAAAACGTAACACCTTCTTTATAGGCATGTAGCTCGGGGAAATTATTGGTGATTAGTTGCAATTATTGGTACAAGAGTTCAGTTCACTAGTCAGGTCAGGTGAATCCAATTCGTGAGTGATGCTTTTAGACAGTTGTTCTTTTAACATCTATATTGAATAGCGGAATTATGATCCAACTGTCTGCCCACTATTCACTGAGACCTACTCTTTTTCTCCTTTGAATGGTAAACTCTCTACAGGGAACTCTTAATTCTAGTTGGTGTTTTTCTTGTTGAAATATATTGTCAATGATCAATACCCTTTTCACTTTTTCGTGTGAACTATATCTCATATCGACATGTCAAGTTTGATCGGCCGGATTAATAGTGGAGAATAATGTAATCCCCTTGGTGAACAATTGTACTGGTGTAAAATCTAAGGGAGTAGTTAAAACCACATGCCCAAGGTATTGCAAGTTTTTGTAGGATCGATTGTCCAATGGATTTGTCCCTCCACCAGTGGTATCGCTGAAACTTACTTAGTAAATGACTTCCCAGGATTTGTGCTCTGATCCCATGTTGAATCCAACCAATTAAATGGCCTAATGCCTTCCAAATATTGGATTTGATGACTGAGACTTGGTGTATGTTGTTTTTGTACTCCTCATCACGTAGGATCAGTTTAGGGGCCAATGTAGTCATATTTGAGAATTGGAGATTTGCTGCCTTGTTATTGGTTAACAATTTTAGGAATTGAGATTTTCCTTATTGATTTTCTTATGCTGCAGTATGGAGCCAGTCATATTGGGTTGCCATTTCTTGCTCATCAAAATAGTAGACCACGTAGGTCTGAAGCAAGGGATTTGGATCTGAGTCCTCGTTCAGTCTCTGGTCCAAGAAATGGTTATTCGTGTAAGGTAAAGTTTTCCTTTGGTATCCTTAATATGAAGATTGTAGACAAACCATTTGCAACTGGTAGAATTGGGATATGCTGGAGTTAAGACTATACAAAAAGAAAAGCTGATCATTTCGTGGCGCAGGGCAGCATATATCATTTCGTGGCCCAGTTTTTTTATCCCCTCAGTGATTTTATGTGATTATCCTAACTATCTGCTCTATCTAATTATTAGCATTTGTCTGAGGCACCAAATGAAGAGAAAATTTTGAAAAGAAAAGCTGATCTGAATTTGTTTATCAATATTTAATTTAGTAGATGCTACAGTAAGAGTCGGACGTTTTATACTCCTGTCTAGTTGCTATAGCTTTCCTTAACTGGTTTTCTGTGTTATGTTCTTGAATTTCCACTTTGCTTTCATCACTCATTTGAACCTACATTTCAATTTTGTGTTTGGCAGTTTGAACCTACATTTCAATTTTCCAACTCTGGAATGGAGGGGGCAACAAAATGGGACCCAATATGCTTGAAAACGTCTGACGAGGTACAACAGATTTACGGTCACTCAAAGCATCCCAAGGAAAGAGGAAATCCTGTCTCAGCCATTTCTGTAATGGAAGTAGAGCTTGAACAAGCTCGAGCACGTGTCCATGATCTTGAGACTGAGAAGCGGTCCTCAAAGAAGAAACTAGAGCACTTCTTAAAGAAACTCAGTGAGGAAAGGGCTGCTTGGCGGAGCAGAGAACATGAGAAAATCCGTGCAATCATTGAAGACATCAAAGCCGACTTGAACCGGGAGAGGAAAAATCGGCAGAGGTTGGAAATTGTTAACACCAAGTTAGTCAACGAACTTACTGATGCCAAGGTATCTGCGAAGCGCTATATGCAAGACTACGAAAAGGAGCGGAAGGCCAGAGAGCTAATAGAGGAAGTTTGTGACGAGCTTGCCAAGGAAATTGGAGAAGACAAGGCTGAAGTTGAAGAACTAAAGAGGGAATCCATGAAACTCCGCGAGGAAGTGGATGATGAGAGGAGGATGTTGCAAATGGCCGAGGTTTGGCGTGAAGAACGGGTTCAAATGAAGTTAATTGACGCTAAAGTGATGATTGAAGATAAGTTCTCTCAGATGAAAAGGCTTGTAGCAGATCTAGAAACTTTTCTTACATCAAGAAGTGGAACTCTAGACGTGGAGGAGATGAGACAAGCAGAGTTCCTTCGTCAAGCTGCTTCATTTGTCAATATTCAAGACATCAGGGACTTTAAATATGAGGCGCCGAATCCAGATGACATTTTCTCTGTTTTCGAGGATGTTAATTTCGGTGGGGGCAATGAGAGAGAGGTTGAACAATGTGATGGATATAGTCCTCCTAGCCATGCATCCAAGGTTCATACTGTAAGTCCCGAAGCTAATGTGTTTGATAAAAAGAGTGTTCTGAGACATTCTAATGAATATATTGATCAAAGTGGAGATGAAGAAGATGAGAGTGGGTGGGAAACCGTGACCCATATGGATGATCAGGGGTCGAGCTATTCGCCCAATGGGAGCGACCCATCTGTCAACAAGATCCGCCGCTACAGCAATGTGTCAGAAAGTAGAACGGAATGGGAAGGAAATGGGTGTCAGGAGACACCGGTTACTGAAATCAGGGAGGTTTGTGCTGCACCTAAGTCCCATTTGAAGAAAGTCACATCCATATCGCGGCTTTGGAGATCAGGCTCAAATAATAGCGAAAACGTCAAGATAGTCTCAGGGGAACAAAAGAACGGGAGGCTCTCAAATGGAAGGCTTTCTAATGGGGTCGTGGTTTCTCCAGATAGGTATTCCGGTAAAGGCGGAATTATCGCAGCAGATTTGATGGGCCAATGGAGCTCACCCGAGTCGGGGAATCCACACATAACGCGAGCGATGAAAGGGTGCATTGAATGGCCGCGTGGCGTGCAGAAGAGCAGTAGTTTAAAAGCAAAACTTGTGGAGGCCAAGATGGATAGTCAAAAGATCCAATTGAAGCACATTCTCAAACAGAAGATTTAGAGAGGCGGCAAGATTCCCAGAGTCATGTTTGCCTCGTGAATTTTCTGATTACATGAGATGAAATCGTGTAGCTTCTGCAGATTAAAACCGCCCGAAGGTTGTTACAGTTTCGCAGTTACGATTCGGGCTCCAACATTTCGACCATGATTTGTTCAAAATCGTTGCTGTAAGGTATGGAATCTCTTGATCAAACAAGGGGGTTACATACTTCCAAGAGCCGTTGTATCACACTTCTAGTGTAGGGTCACCTTTTGCATAAAGATTCATAAAGCTGCTCAAGCTATATTTTGATGTACTATTTTTCTGTATACTTCCCATCAGTTCATGAACAATGTTAGTTCTTTAATTAAGTTGTTCAACATTAACCTGATCAATGACTTGACCGTAATGCTAATTAGAGGGACCACGAAATTGAACATTCTACGCAACTACTGTATCCATATGTTTGTTCAAACTCTTTGCATGGTAACTAGTACCACCTGGGCTCAATCCGAGTGAGGAACGCAGAGGTATGAACTGTTCGGTTTGTGCATTTTTTCAATTCAAACCGGCAATTTCAAAATTGGACATTTTACAAACTCAATCGAACCTAATCTTTGATAAATCAACCGGTCCGGTTTGGACCGATTTAATCTGATTTTTCAGTTCGGTCCGAAATTTTAAAAATTCTTGTTATTGCGAGCAACATATAAACTCTTTTTTCTCTCATAAAATATAAACAACCAAAAAGCAAGCCTTGCCTTGTATATAAAATATCATCAAAAGCAACCAATTTAGAAGACGAAATTGCTATTGTAAGGAAGAGGGCCAAGGGAGGGTACAAAATTTTTGCTAGAAAGTCAATGGGCGCAAAGCATTTGCTTGGTTTTCAAGCCCACAAGTCAGAACGACTAAAAAAGTCATACTTTTTTACTTTTTCGATTTCTCTCGTCGAGACAAATTAATATTGGCGTAAAACTAACAAACGCGAAAACAATTTAAATAAAGACAAAATCAAAAAATTGTTGTCCACAATTGTTAGTGAAAACACCGCCTCATGAGTCTTGGGGCTAGTAACTAGTGCCACCTTGGCCTTTCAAAATAAAAATAAAAATTGATGAATAGCCTTTCAAAAAAAAAAAAACTAGTGCCACCTTGGCACAATCCAAGCACTAGAAAGTTGCTCCCTTGTACCATAGTAATCCTTCAGTGAGCCTTCTTCACTCCCAGAAGAGTAGTGGTGCATTCCTGTGCTAAGAGAATAAGCAGCAACGCCCTGCCCATAGAATCTGGAAAAGAAGATTTTTTCCTCCATTTCAGGGGTTTTTGCCTCCGCCGAGAGAGCCGATAGAGCGCTAACGTACAGCGTATGGCTTTCCAAACTCTCAACTCTCTCCCAGCCCATTGTAGAAGGGTTCAACTTGAAAACCTGCACCCATTTTCCCATGACACCGACGGAAATCGAGAGAAGCTCTCCGCCACACCAGGCCAAGAAGTTGCGGTCGAAAGAGTCGCAAGGCGTTTTGGTGTTCTCCAGAACTTCCCAATCGCAGCCAGCACCTCCCTCTAGTCTCAGAACTCCAAGATTTCCGCTCTCGCCCATGAAGTAAAAGGCGTTGTTGGCGAAAATCGGAATGCTGAAACTTGGTTGGAAGACTGGAGCGTATTCCACCACATTGTAACTCCATTCCTCCTCCCTTGAACGACTAGTGTATATGCCTACCCTGGTGTAACAAAACGTGGCCGCAACGACAACACAATCGGAAGAAGACGGCACGGATGAGAAGCCAAAGCGTGTTGAGCCACACATTATACCTAGACGAAGCAAGGCCGGATGCGTTACAATTTCCTTGGTAAAAGGGTTGAAAAAGGTCAAGCAATGTTGGAATCCTTCTTCTGAGAAATCAGCTGCTGGCAAGCGTTGACACAACAGTAACCAACCATCACTGCAATGGCAGAGGATGGAATCTTGCAGCGATTTGGGGATCCGAACGAGGTATCTATCTCCGCGACTTGGGTCGACAAAGCTGCAAACACCGTTGTTTTTCTCAAAATTCATAAGCCATGGAGATGATAGAGGATGCCGGTCTAGTCCCTCTTTTGCTTCGATCTTCTCATCTTCTTCTGTTTCTGCTCCCTCTTCGCTCTCTTCTTCTTCTTCCTCCTTTTGCTCTTTTTTTCCAGTTATGCCAAGAGCTTCTATATTCAAGTTTGGTAACCTATGCCAAGAACAAGAAGAGCCAGAATGCCGATGAAAAAAAACCCCCACAAATCACATCATTGGTTTAAAAAAGAAGAATCAGATGACTATCTTTCCTTTGTACCAGCGCATAAAAACTGATCGATCTTTCGATAAACAAAAACTGATACGGATATTTTTTTTCTCTGAATTACTTCAGTCACATACAAAAAGATCGATTAATTCAAACTTCAAACCAGTTTATCTATCGGATGATGCTATGGTGTCCCCGGTCATTTGGGGACACCGTAATTTTTTGCATAACTTCACCATTATGAGCATAACTAAAACCCATTATAAGCATAACAGAACCCAAACAAGGCATAACCAACGAATATCAAAAAAACCAACCAAGGCATAACCAAACCCAACCAAGGCATAACAAACAAGTTATGCCTTGCTATGATTCTGTTATACTTGTAATGAGTTTTGGTTATGCTCATAATGGTTTTGTTATGCCAAAAGTTACGGTGTCCCCAAAATAACCGGGGACACCGAAGTCATTCCCTTATCTATATTAAGAGCACGGATGATGCTACGGTGTCCACCCGCTATTTGGGGACACCGTAAAAAATGGCATAATTGACCAGTGACCATTACAAGTATAGCAACGACCATTACAAGTATAGCAATGACCAGTGATGTGTATAACCAAAACCTTACGAAAGCATAACTCCCAAAATCCCCAGTGATGGTCACAACCAGTGACCATTTCTGGGGATTTTGGGGTTATGCCTTCGTAAGGTTTTGGTTATACATATCACTGATTTTGGTTATACCATTAATGGTCAGTTATGCCATTTTTTACGGTGTCCCCAAACGGCGGGTGGACACCGTAGCATTTCCTTAACAACACAGGGCTTGCAATAAGTGGCAACAAAGCTATCCAAGCTACCGATCAACATGCGTTTAATTCAAAGTACCGATCAACTGCGTTTAATTTTCAGATGTTGTTTTCATATCCTTCAATTGAAACATTAGTGTGTTCCTCAAACAAAGAAAACACCATTGTGTATCATGCATGCATAGGTGAGACAAATCATAGCCAAAACTTCAACAACAAAAAAAAAAAATGGTTATAAACTACATGTACTCATCAAAAACTTTAAAAGAGTTACCTCAAATCAGGCATAACCCAGAAGGGTGACTTCCACGGTGTCGATAAATTTAGACAAGGCAAAAGTAGTGAAATACTTCCATCGGCAATGTCGTACATGCACAAGTCTCTATCCGTGTACCCAGGGAAATACACACAATTCCCCCTTACTTGATCCGGGTCGGTAGCAGGGCACGAAATCGCATAACGGTTGCACAAGAAAAACGCTCGGTCTTTGGCGCTGTCCACCCTCTCCCAAGTCACAGAAGTCCAGTCCAATTTGAAAATCCGGATACCAACAACTTGCCTAAGTAATCTTCCCCCACCCATGGTAACTATGGTGAAAAGTTCCCCACCAGATTCGACCAAGACCAGTTGAACCCATTGTGAGAGCGGCTCGTTACCTGAAGGTAGCTTAGTCCCCAACCATCTTATGAAAAGATCGCTAGTACTTTGTTCGGTCGTGTCAATCGATACGAGCTCGTCTCCATAATATGTTGTGGCGTATAATTTGCCGTTGCAACTGACAGGACTGCGAAGATAATCTTTACGGCGAGCACTACTTTCGGCTACGGCCTCGATCACTTTACCGTAGCTTTTCTCAAACCAAACTCGGTTTTCAAGACGACAGCAGAGTATTCTGCGTAGACCGCTGTCGAATAAAAAGAGCGCGCAGCTTGGATCGGCAGGAGGGGACGACAAAGCACAGGCGTTGATATTGGTTTTCGGGTCTAGTTCGTCGTGAGGTGGTAGAAGGATGGACTCCAGGGTGACCGGGTTGAAGAGGGAGAACTGGTCATCTTCGTCGGATAGAATCAGCCACCCGTGACACGAATTGCAAACGTAGTTGTTGCGTAATTCTGGAACAGACCGAACAGAGGAGTTATTAATGTTGTTGCTTTGGTTGGAAGGTGGGTGTGATATGGTGTAGAAAGTCTGGTTTCTGAGGCCTCTGCCGTGATCAAACACGAGCCATGGATATGGCCCTCGCGGCGGCGGCGGGGAATGACGAGGCCTTCTCTTCTCCATGTATCAAAAGCCTGTATTGAGATCAAAGGTAGAGAGATACAGACATACAGAGAGTTTGATGCTGGTATATTTATAGGAAATAAAGGCTTGGAAATATTCCTTTCATAACTGGCTTTCCTTTTTAGAGTCTCCTAATCTTACTAGAATTCGGATTTCTAACTTAAAAAGAGTTTATAGGGAGGGGATTGGTTTTAGTGTTCAAACGTTGTATTCTTTTGGTGTAGGTTAGGTGTAATAATTTCGATGTATGTTGTGCATGTTTTTTGTTAGTTACAAAAGGGGTGTACATTGAAAGCATAGGGTAAGATAGTTTTGGAGGATGATAACTCATATTTTTTTTTGTGCCTATATAGTATATACTCCCTCCGTCCCTTATTTACAGTCCAGTATTTCATTTTGGATTGTACCTTAATAAGTGTCCATTTTGTAAAGTTAGTGGGTAAAAGTTGGTGCATTGTCTATTTTGTCCCTAAAAGTAGATTCCATTTTGAAAAGTTAGTGAGTAAAAGTGAAATGATGATGATGGATAAGTAGGGAAAGTGGAGGAAAAAGTTGATGTGAAAGGTATAATGATGATATCTTTTTAATAAGTTGGAGTTACGAAGCAGGACACTTAAAAAGGGACGGAGGGAGTAGTATATATTAGACATTTTTGGCTCATTCGTTACACATCTGTAAAACAAATCAAATCGCGACGGTGTGGTGGTCCACATATTTTTCCTACATAAATCTTGACCGTTAGATTTAACACACATTTTTCTGCATAAATCTCCACCCTTCATTCAACCTTGGTATTTTGGTAAATACTTTGCATTTTCTGGAATAAATGGTTGAGTAATGATTTTTTCAATTTTGGTAATTGCTTTTTCAGTTTTGGTAATGATTTTGCATTCTTTTTTTTTATCTCTTTTTCAAATTTCTTCAATGTTAAATGGAAATCACATCCATATGGACGATTTTCTTCTTTCCTATTATATTCCTTTTAGCTAATCTTCCATTATTTGTGTTGCTATTTTTTATGCTATTTTCTATTGCAATACCCTTAAACGATATGATTTCTAAGGGGAATTTAACCAAACACCAGGGCCTGGCTCGGGCAGAAGCCTTGAAAACCGCTGCTTCAGACCCTTCAAATAAATGCTAAGAAGAAATATGTGGGGCTCCAATCAGAGTGGTTCGCTTCTCTGGGTCGAGGGTTTGAATCCAGCTCTTGACCTTCTGAAGTCCTGCAAAAGAGAGCACGACTAAAGACCACACCGGAGGCTCTCCGGGATGGCCCTCCGGTGCAAGAATCAGAACACTTGCTTTTTGGAATAGAAGATCAGAGATTAGGGTGTTTAGAGTTGTGTAGAATGCGTACCTCCTCTTCGAAGGCATAGTGGTATATTTATAGGGAAACCCTTAGCTTGATTTCCAAGATTGTATATGTGCTTGACACGCGTCGGCTGACGTAACTCTTACGTCACTTTAGGGTTTTGTAACCGTTTGGAGGATGAGCTGGCCCTCCTTCACGTGTTTTTATCACCCTGAAAACCGTTCGGCTCGTCATCACGGACACGGCAGCATTCCCACGTGGGTGAGCTGGAATCCGGGCCCCCACATTCGTTCAGAGCCGAATGTGGCAACCGACTGTCAAAGAGTCGGTGAGCCGAATGAAATACATTCTACGAAATGGTGACAGAGACAGAGGTGTTCGATCGTCGGCTAGCCGAGGCGTAATGGATAATGCCTCGGAGTAGATTGGACCGTTGGTCCTACGATTCGGCACTACGCTCGGTGCTGCCGAGCTATCTGACTCGGCCTGCTACAAAATACATGTGAGCTGAATTGATTCACTCCTAATGCGTTGATCAAACATCCCAAAAATAGCAGGAGAGAGATATAGAGAGAGAAAGAGAGAGGTACCTGTTTGGCTCGAAATCTTTTTTTTTGTTTGTTTGTTTTTTGATCTGGTTTGGCTCGAATTCTGATACCGTACTGGTTAGTACATCATATGGTAAATTTAGGAAAATGATATTGGCATTCCAAAAATTGATGAAGGCACTCCAAAAAAACAAAGGAAATTGACTTTGGAATTACACTAGTTTTAGAGTGCTTGCATCAATTTTTGGAGTGCTAGTATCATTTACCTAAATTTATAGGGTAAATTTCACTCACCTCCCTTGCTGTTTTTGGGATGTTTGATCAACGCATTAGGAGTGAATCAATTCAGCTCACATGTATTTCTTCTTAGCATTTATTTGGGATGTTTTCTCCTGCTGTTTTTGGAGAGGTGAGTGAAATTTACCCTGTAAATTCGATCCAAACAGGTACCTCTCTCTCTCTCTCTCCAGCTGTTTTTGGGATGTTTGATCAACGCATCAGGAGTGAATCAATTCAGCTCACATGTATTTCTTCTTAGCATTTATTTGGAGGGTCTGAAGCAACGGTTTTCTGGGCTTCTGCCCGAGTCAGGCCCAGGTGTTTGGTTAAATTCCCCTTAGAAATCATATCGTTTAGGGTTTATCTCTTTCATTTGTAAGACTGCGAATCTGTGTGTTTGGGGCTATGCTGAGCAAATATAAGCAAATAATGTTAGTATCAATTTGGCAAATTGAAGTTAAAGTTAACAAACGGGTTAAAGCCTTAGAGCAAGTTTACCAGTTATTAGCAAAAAAGACTCATGAACAGTTCACATTTTTCATTTTACCTACTCATATTTCTCTCAACACTACACCAATACTATCTATTTAACCTATTCTCTATTAAAATATACAATCTTTTCAATCTTTTTTTTTATTCTATTATTATAATATGAGAGAGAGGGGGAGAGAGAGAGGGGGAGAGAGTTAAATAATCAAAAAGTAGGATTCCTAGTGAACAGTGGTGAGGTATTTGTACCGAACTAGTTCTGGCAATCTATTTTACCTCTCATGTTTTCCTCCTCTGGTGCAGCCCCTTTTTCCTATTCTTCTTCGGTAAAAAGCAGAAAAAGTCATTTTAACTAATCTGATAAACTTGCTCTTAGTGCCCTAGATGGTACGCCAAGCATCCCATCTCTCAAACGGAAAATTTTCATCTTCGTAACTGGTTGAAATTTCATGTAATTAACATACCCTTGTGCTACCTAGGTGGAGAAATGAAACTTAATGTAATTAACGCACCCTTTGGCTACCTATGCAATTAAATTTCATGTAATCGATACCGTCCAGAAGCCATGGAACTTGCTGTAACAGTTACAGAGCCAGTCCGTGGTGCTATCAACTTTTATAAGGCTTGTCCATACACCATACAACAAATGGACCCCCGTTAGTGGGCGGTGGGATTGGTTTTGAGAAGCGCATAAGTTGGCTAGACACCTTAATTTATCAAAAAAAAGAAGTTACTGTAACAGTTACAGTAACTTCATTTCATTGTGTCCTTCGATTTTGTGAACTATCATGAACTGTTTTCCTGTGATGCGCATCTGGACCCAACGGATAGGTTAGTTCTCATTTGTGAAACCAAGACTCTATCATACCGGGGGGCCATTATTCGTTTGCAGTGATTTAATTTCCTCTTGTACACTGCAAATCTTGTTTAGGGTATTCGGATTCTTCTGCACAATTGTGGAGGGTGGGGGGATTGGTACGTTGAGTGAAAAAAGAGAAGAAAAAGTTGATGCAAATTTTTGAGAAAATTTGTCATTTTGTTCTAGTGCTTGCGTGTTTTTCTCCTCCCTTGTAAACCCAAGGACCATACTTCTATTAACAAATACAAAGATGCCTGCTAAGAACACTCTATAAAAGAGGGTATGCCACTTAAGAAAATCATAACTTCCTGTTCAAAGTAGCATCAAAGAACGACGGTAGTGACTGATTCGCATCTAGATATTCACTTAAAATAAGAACTCAACACAACTGTTTCACAGATTTCAATAAATCCATAGAAGGTTTAAAGCAAGTGCCACTGCCATTGAAGGGGAAAGAACACTTGTAGCAGCAAAAGCAACATGCTAATTCGTTCCTTGTTTCTGTTTCTGGTAAATGTTTTTCTAGGATGGGAGTACTTTTCAGTTAAATTATCCCAAATTAAACTACCAGAGCATTTTTTGGACTGTTTGCATGCCTACTGTGGATTAAGTTGTGTTGTAACGAACGCTATGAATGCAAGCTAAGAACGAGAAATTGAAAACTAAACAAGAAATCACAAAGACAAAAGATATACTTGGTTCCCCAAGATGGGTACGTCCACGGGCGAGGAGAGAGAGGATTCACTAACCAACGTGAAGAAGAGATACAAAGAGCCGGCTGTAATCCGTAACTCTAGAAAGGCCACAATATGAAAGCCCAAAAGATAATCTATAGAAGTCCTCCAAAAGCCCTATTTATAATAGGCTACAAAAACTGGAACAACATAATTAACCAATGTGGGACTAAAGAATACAAGGCATTCCTAACAATTCTCCACCTTGACTTGAATTCCACTGAACCAAATCACCAAATATAGCTTTCCCCTTCTAACCTCTCACTCGCCAAATGCCCCCGAGGGGCGATCAAATGCAAATACCAAGCAAGCCCAAGCAATGCTTGAACTTGGCAACCGGAACCGGTTTAGTCAACATATCTGCTGGGTTATCTGTCGTACCCACTTTCTTCACCTCAATTTGCTTCTGTGAGATGATATCCCGAACGAAGTGATACCTGACATCGATATGCTTGGTCCTCTCATGATACATCAGATTTTTAGTCAAATGTATAGCACTCTGCGAATCACAAAATACTGAACTCACACCCTGTGCAAGACCAAGCTCACAAAGCAAACCTCTCATCCATAATGCCTCCTTCACAGCTTCAGCAATGGCCATATACTCCGCTTCTGTTGGCGCGACTGTAGCCTGTAAAGTAGCTTTCCAACTAATGGCACTTCCGGACAGAGTAAAGACATAACCTGTCAGAGACCTCCTCTTATCGTGGTCACCGGCAAAATCCGAATCAACATAACCAACAGCATGATCACCAGAATTGGCAACCCCAAACAATAGACCAACACCTGCAGTTCCGCACAAATACCGTAGTATCCATTTCACAGCCTCCCAATGTGCCTTTCCTGGACGCCCCATATAACGACTAACGACACTAACTGCATGTGAAATATCAGGACGAGTACATACCATGGCATACATAAGGCTCCCAACTGCGCACGAATATGGAACCTGAGACATATACTTCTCCTCATCCTCCGACTGTGGTGATAACTCAGATGAAAGTCGAAAGTGTGCTGCCAAAGGGGTACTGACTGGCTTCGAGTTCTGCATGGCAAAGCGCTCAAGCACTTTAAGTACATAAGACTTCTGATTCAAAAATAATTTGCCAGCTACTCGATCTCTGCAAATCTCCATACCCAAAATACGTTTTGCCGCACCCAAATCTTTCATCTCAAATTCACCACCTAACTGTTGTTTCAACCTGTTGATTTCTGATACACTCTTGGCAGCAATAAGCATATCATCAACATACAACAGTAGATAAACAAATGAACCATCTGGAAGTTTTCGAAAATACACACAACTGTCATACTCACTCCTAGAATATGACTGGCTTATCATAAAAGTATCAAACCGCTTATACCACTGCCTTGGGGATTGTTTAAGGCCATACAAAGATTTACGAAGTAAACAAACGTGATCCTCCTTACCAGAAACAATAAATCCCTCAGGCTGACGCATATAAATCTGTTCCTCAAGCTCGCCATGCAAAAACGCAGTTTTAACATCAAGTTGCTCTAACTCAAGATCATAACAGGCAACAATAGCAAGTAAAGTGCGAATGGAACTATGTTTTACAACAGGTGAAAATACCTCATTGTAGTCAACACCCTCCTTCTGGCTGCATCCTTTCGCCACTAGCCGAGCTTTAAACCGAGCGTCTTCTACCCCTGGAATACCTGGTTTGCGCTTGAAGACCCACTTGCACCCAACAATCCTCTTCCCTTTCAGCGGTTCTACTAACTCCCATGTCTGATTCTTCTGAAGAGACTCAATCTCCTCATTCATAGCAACAAACCACTGTGCAGACTCAGTGCTCGAAACAGCTTCCGTATAGCTGGAAGGCTCCTCATACTCAACTGTCTCAGCAACTGATAAAGCATAGGCCACCATCTCAGAATAAGCCGAATACCATTCAGGAGGCCGAATCTCCCTCCTCGGCCTATCTTTAGCAATAGTGCGTGGTTGCTCAACTAACGCATCAACCTCTGTGTCTGAACTCTTGAACTCCTCTTCAATTGGCTTCTCAATGTGCTTCTTCCCTGAGTCAGAAGATTCACTCAAAAACTCCACCTGCTTTGGAACACTCTGTTCCTGAACTGTATCATCAACCTGCTTAGACCCCTTAATCAAATAATTTTCATCAAAAGTCACATCCCTGCTAATCAAAAACTTCGAATCATCAGAGCACCATAACCTGTACCCTTTGACACCTGCTGCATAACCCAAGAAAATACACTTCTTGGCCCGTGACTCCAATTTACCCTCATTCACATGAGCGTAAGCTGGACACCCAAAAACACGCAACACAGAATAATCAGCTGGATGACCTGACCATACCTCAAACGGAGTCTTACACTCAATAGCAGTCGACGGAGACCTGTTCACCAAATAGCATGTCGTGGAAACGGCTTCAGCTCAAAATTCTTTGCCCAATCCGGAATTGGACAACATACAACGTGCCTTCTCCAAAAGAGACCTGTTCATTCGTTCAGCCACACCATTCTGCTGAGGGGTTTTTCTCACTGTGTGATGCCTCACAATGCCCTCATCACTGCAAAACCTATCAAACTCGCCAAGACAAAACTCCATACCATTGTCAGTTCTCAAACGTTTTATTTTCTTACCAGTCTGATTCTCAATCAAAGTTTTAAACTGTTTGAATGTATTAAAGGCGTCACTTTTATGTTTCAACATATACACCCAAACCTTACGAGAGAAATCATCGATAATACTCATAAAATAGCGAAAACCACCTTTAGAAGTTACCTCTGCGGGACCCCAAAGATCTGAGTGAAAATAATCCACTGTGCTTTTGGTGCGATGAACAGCTGTACTGAATTTCACCCTGCACTGCTTGCCGTAGACACAATGCTCACAGAAATCCAGCTTCTCAGTTTTCTGGCCACATAGCAAACCCTGTTTGCTCAAAATTGTCATCCCCCTCTCGCTCATATGCCCAAGGTGCATATGCCACAAACGAGTCAAGTCTGAATCTGAAACCTTGGATGAAGCAACCGTTGCTGCAGCACCTAGAACTGTACTGCCCTGGAGTGTATAGAGGTTACCACGCTTCTGACCCTTCATCAGTACCAATGCACCCCTCAAGACTTTCAAAACTCCACCTTCACCGAGGAATTTACAACCATGAGAATCAAGAGCACCCAGGGATATAAGATTTTTCTTCAAATCTGGAACATGTCGAACCTCAGATAAAGTCCTAACAATACCGTCATGCATCCTAAGCTGAATCGTTCCTGAACCAACAGTCTTACAGTCCATGTTGTTGCCCATCAAAACTGTACCACCATTGACCGTCTCATAAGTAGAAAACCACTCTCTATGCGGACACATGTTGTATGAACATCCAGAATCCATAATCCACTCGGTATTAGAGCGAGAATCGCCCTCTGTAACTGATAACACATTATCTGACTCATCTGAACTTTCAGCAATTCCAGCAATTACTTTACCCCCTTTCTGGTCTTCTTTTTCTTTCTCCTTGAGTTTTAAACAGTCTTTTTTCCAGTGCCCGGATTTCTTGCAATAATTGCACTTTCCCTTCTTCTTACCTGATGATCTGGATCTTCCCCTATTACTCGACTCCTCCCTATCTGTTGTTCTTCCCCTAACAAACAAACCCTCCGCATGTGCATCACCCTCACCTGACACTTTTTTCCTCAATTCTTTCGAATATAGGCTGGCCTTAACATCCTCCATGGATATCGTGTCTTTGCCATACAATAGGGTTGTAACAAAGTGCTCATACGAAAGTGGTAAAGAACATAGCAAAATTAGGGCTTGGTCCTCATCCTCAATTTTACTATCAATATTTTTCAGATCCATAATAATACGATTGAACTCGTCTAAATGATCCTTAACAGGTATACCTTCTCGCATACGAAACGTATAAAGACGTTGTTTGAGATATAACCTGTTGGTGAGCGACTTCGTCATATATATGCCTTCCAACTTCAGCCAAATTCCTGCTGCTGAAGTTTCTTCTTCCACCTCGCGAAGAACATCATCTGCCAGACTCAACTGAATAGAACTCAGAGCTTTGGCATCCGTATCATCCCAATCTTCCTCTTTGATTCCAGAACTAGTCTTGCCTGACAAAGCCTTGTGCAATCCTTGTTGGGTTAACAGGGCCTTCATCTTTACTCTCCAAAGACTGAAACTGCTGCTCTGCCCATCAAACTTCGCAATCTCGAATTTAGCCGCCATAGCCACAATCGGAAACGAAACCCTAGTTTTTGCAACCTAAAGCTCTGATACCAGTTTGTTGTAACGAACGCTATGAATGCAAGCTAAGAACGAGAAATTGAAAACTAAACAAGAAATCACAAAGACAAAAGATATACGTGGTTCCCCAAGATGGGTACGTCCACGGGCGAGGAGAGAGAGGATTCACTAACCAACGTGAAGAAGAGATACAAAGAGCCGGCTGTAATCCGTAACTCTAGAAAGGCCACAATATGAAAGCCCAAAAGATAATCTATAGAAGTCCCCCAAAAGCCCTATTTATAATAGGCTACAAAAACTGGAACAACATAATTAACCAATGTGGGACTAAAGAATACAAGGCATTCCTAACAAGTTGCTTGTTCTGTGGTAAGTAATCTTGGGAGTATGATACTCCCATACCACTTGGGAGCATCACAGAAGTTTTCGTTACAATGGCCAAAGAAACAGAACATTCGTAAGTTGTTTCTATATACAAAACAATTGTGTTAACTTTGCACTAAATTATGCAGGAACGAGTGCTTGACATGCAAGACAGGATTCGCAACACTTGAACTTCTATACAGCCACCGGAACAAGGAGCATGTGAGGAAGGTGGTTCCAAAACCACCGAAGAAAAGTTTCGCACCAGCCAAACATAAGTAACTTAGTGTTTGTGTGTGTACACTCTATACCTAGAATCTAACCTAAATTATAAAGACTGCTTCTCTACCCCAGTCCTCAATGTCTAATTGAATATCTGTATGTTTGGTGCTTTCCATTTCATTGAAAAAGTAAAGAGGAAATTTGTCAATTACTCAATTACATCACTTGGAACCAGCTTCTTGCCATTGAACACAAAATTATTTCTCGCTTTCCATATGGCCCAACATGTCTGGAAAATAGCTCCCACTACTTCTTTATTGGTCTCTTTTGCTAAACAACCACATAGCATATCCTCCATCCATTTATCCACTGCTACAATCTCCTTTTGAAGAATCCAATAGGCCATACCACTGCCAAACCACACAGCCTCACTCCATGGACAGTGAAATAGGAGGTGTTCAATAGATTCAGTATGTAATAGTTAATCTCTTCAAATGTTCATAATTTATGACACTACTTTTAGTCTTGCATTCCCCATGAAAGTAGCCAAAAGAGGGAGTTATTATGTTAACCTATGCCTTAGGGTTAGGGGCATACATTAACAAAACCCTTGTTTATATTACAACAAACTTTGGCTTGCACGCACATTTTTGTGGTCGGCATCTCTTAGATTAGTATGGGACACCTGCACCTGGAAAGGTGTGCAAATTTTCACAACCTACATGTGCAGAAAAGTAATTGACAAATTTCCTCTTTACTTTTTAAATGAAATGGAGAGCACCAAACATACAGATATTCAATTAGACATTGAGGACTGGGGTAGAGAAGCAGTCTTTATAATTTAGGTTAGATTCTAGGTATAGAGTGTACACACATAAACACTAAGTTACTTACGTTCGGCTGGTGCGAAACTTTTCTTCGGTGGTTTTGGAACCACCTTCCTCACATGCTCCTTGTTCTGGTGGCTGTATAGAAGTTCAAGTGTTGCGAATCCTGTCTTGCATGTCGAGCACTCGATCCTGCATAATTTAGTACACATCTCCTTGGCTCATCAATTTTGAGAAAAGCTCTGGTGTTTTCAGTTTTGTTGACCCACATCACAACAACAAGTACCTCGTTCGGATTCCCAAATCACTGAGAAACACTACCCTCTGCCACTGCAAAGATGGTTGGTTACTTATGTGTCAATGGTCGACAACAAACGATCCAGAAGAGCCGTATCAGCATCGCTTAATTTTTTTCAATCCTTTTACCAAGGAAACTATAACATATCCAGCCCTTCCTCAACTAATGTTTGAGGGCTCCCAATTTGGCTTCTCATCCTCTCCGTCGTCTTCCAAGTGTGTTGTTGTTGTGGTCTCATGTTATTACAGCATATATATTAATCGTTCAAGGGAGGAGGAATGGAGCCATTTTGAGTTAGAGAGCTTTGAACTACGTTTCATGAGCATTCCAATTTTCGCCAATGGAGCCTTCTACTTTTTGAACAAAATTGGAGGACTCGGAGTGTTCAGATTAGAAGGAAGTGATGACAACGATGGTTGCAGCTGGGAAATTCTCGAAAACACCCCCAACACCTTGCAAGTCCTTCAATCGCAACTTCTTGGCCGAGTGTGATGGAAAACTTCTTTCTATATTCATCACCGACTTGGGAAAAAGAGTAGAGATTTTCAAGTTGAATCGCTCTACACTGGTTTGGGAGAGAGTTCATAGTCTGGGAAATCATACGTTGTATATTAGCCATTCATCGGCTCTCTCCATTCAGGCAGAAACCCCTAAAATGGAAGACAAGATTTATCTTCCTAGATTTTGTGAGCAGGGCATTGTGTCATACTCTCTTGCTTCAGGAATGTACCACTACTCTTCAGGGAGTGAAGAAGGCTCACTGAAGGATTACTATGGTACAAGGGAGCAACTTTCTAGTGGTTGGGTTGTACCAAGGTGGCACTAGTTACAAGCTAGCTAGCTAGGGGTTCCAAGGATGATCACATGTTAGTATTTTATTTTAGTAGAACGATCGATGGTCATTCATTGTTTGGAATTGGTTGCTATGACTTATGATAGTACTACTACTTTTTTCTTGTATCATCAACAATTTCTTCACTAAATGTTGATGTCAAGTTATGTACTCCATTATTTTGGCTAGATTTTATTCACATATACCCGCACGTTCTTTTCTTTTTCATTTCTCTCGCGTGTTTGTTTTTATTGGTTGTGTGTGTTTTATGTTGATTGTGTTTGTTTCTTTTCTTTTCTTTTCTTTTCATTAATATTGGCTGGTCTCCTATTGAATTGATTTTCTGGTAAAAGACGCCCTAGACAGGCTAGACATCCCAGAATGATTCTGCAACGGGATAACTATTCGGTCCATTGGCAAGCAGTAGGGTAAATTATACAACTCAAAAAGTCTGCGCGCGGATCATAATTGGGAGTGCTAAAAAAATTGTCAAACCTTCAAAGTAAGTATGCGGATCATAATTAGGAAAAATCTTGTTTCTCATTCAGGTTGTATCCATCCCGCTTGAAGTAGGAATCTGGTTGGAAAAAAGATGTAACTGCTTGATTTGTTCACCATGGGTATGCTCATTCCGTGTCCCAATTTGCTGATCGAAACCATTCAATTTTTTCATATTCATTTGTTAGGAGATCATGATAAATTCAACTCAATCGAGTATCGGTAAGTTTGTTTATTTTCATTCAAATTCTTGACTGAAAATTTGATTTGTAAGATTGAGCACTTATCAATATTCGATTAAGCTGAATTTTTGTTTAGTCTCCTAACAAAAGAAGTCAAATAAAATGAGTGGTTCCGATTATCATAGTAAGATACGGAATTAGCATACCCTCACAAGGTTAAACAAAGCGAGGATGAACAAAATTGCTCTCTATCAGCATGGGTTTTAAGTTTTATTTTTCTTATGCAGTAGTCTGATGACAAAAGATTTTGATCTTGATGGCAAAAAACACAATAATTTTTTAAATTTTGGTCCAAACTGAAAAATTAGATTAAATCAGTCCAAACCAGACCGGTTGGTTTATCACATATGAAACTAGGTGAACACATGAACGTTTCCAATTAAAAGTAGAAGTTTCACATAGGCAGTATGCATATGATTAGATTCATATAACCGGTTCCAACAACGTTTAACACTCTCATTCGATCCTTTGAGCCACTCTCCCCGCATACGAAAACTTTTGCAAAATGTGGAAGTAAGCTCCGGTTTATGGTGTGGCCACACAATCTAAAGTTGCCCTACATGAGATCGACTCCAAATTACATATGGATACAAATGTTCAATTTCGAGGTCCCTCTAATTACCATTAGCATTAACGCCAAGTCAAGTCGTTGATCAGGTTAATGATGAACAACTTAATCAAAGAACTAACATTGTTCATGAACTGATGGAAGTATACAAAGAAAAATAGTAGTATATTAAATATAGCTTAATGCAAAAGATGACCCTAAATGAACAATAGTTTGTGAAGTGAGGGAGGTCAGTGCAATTATCCAAAAAGGAATTCGATCCAAACAGGTACCCCTAGATGAGGGTGCGACTATTCGCAGCCTCGTATTTTCTCCCTTAGCCCATTAAAAATTTCCAATTATCGAAATATATTTCGACAGTTAGTTACCGAAATTAAGATACATTTTTGACAATTAGTTACCAAAATTGAAATACATTTTCAGCATCTAATTACCGAAATATATGTTTCTTGTGCATTTCCGACATGTAGTTACCGAAATATAATCTTGTTTTCAACAGCTATTAACCGAAATGTATGTTCGGCAGTTGTTTACCAAAGATTGAACATATTTTCGACATGTAGTTACCGAAATATAATCTTCAAAAAAATTTAACGGGCTATGGGAGAAAATACGGGGCTGCGAATAGTCGGGCCCCTAGATGAAGCAACAGGAGAGGTGAGTGAAATTTACCCTATAAATTTAGGTAAATGATACTAGCACTCTCTCTCTGATAATTTATAGGGTAAATTTTTATAGGGTAAATTTCACTCACCTCCCCTGAGGTTGCTGATAATTGTAACCTCTGATAATTGCACTGACCTCCCTTACTTCACAAACTATTGTTCATTTAGGGTCATCTTTTGCATTACGCTATATTTAATGTACTACTATTTTTCTTTGTATACTTCCATCAGCTCATGAACAATGTTAGTTCTTTGATTAAGTTGTTCAACTTGACCTTAATGCTAATTAGAGGGACCTCGAAATTGAACATTTGTATCCATATGTTTGTTGAAACTCTTTGCATGGTAGCTATTACCACCTAGGCTCAATCCTCGTACCGTGAGCTCTTCCGAATGTGAGTGTTTTTTTTTTCAAAAAAATGTATATAATCCGCGGCCTTTTGAATGGGAGATTTTTTATTTATTTATGTAATTTGGAGTCGATCTCACCTGGGGCAACTTTAGATTGTGTGGCCACACCATAAACCGGAGCTTACTTCCACATTTCGCAAAAAGTTTTCGTATGCGGGGAGAGTGACTCAAAGGATCGAATGAGAGTGTTAAACGTTGTTGGAACCAGTTATATGAATCTTATCATATGCATACTGCCTACGTGAAACTTACTTTTGATTGGAAACGTTCATATGTGTTCACGTTGCTTTGTTTTGTTTTCACTGAATAATTTTCCACGCCATCATGTTTTCCTCATCCGCTGTCTTGTCCGCGTGTGGAGTGCAAGTTGCCCCCAAAACGACGTCGTTTTGGAGGGCTGCAACCTGCAGCGCTTTCATCTCACTGCAGGAACGCCGGGTCCCCTTGGAACCCCTAGCTAATAACTAGTGCCACCTTGGTACAACCCAACCACTAGAAAGTTGCTCCCTTGTACCATAGTAATCCTTCAGTGAGCCTCCTTCACTCCCTGAAGAGTAGTGGTACATTCCTGAAGCAAGAGTAGTGGTAATTTCAAACTCAAATATAATGAAAATTAAAAAAAAAATTTAAATTTTTTTTGCAGTACCGGATCTCAATGAGATCTATCAAAAGATCCATATTGGTAGGAAAATTATTTACGTAAACACAAGATTTTGGAGCTTGAAATTACTTTCCTTTTCTAAAACTTCATTTTTTAAGAATTTGGAATGGCACTACTCGTTTGATACGATGAACGAGAATGAAAAAGAAAACATCATTGAGAACTTCTTTTCTGTTGTTCTGTCCATCAGTAGGTCGGCATGAATAGCTCTTGAAATTTATTCTTTTTTCTCGCCAAAAATTAGGAAAGTTGCACGACAATAACAAAACAAAGATGGATACAAATAGTTTCATTTTCAAAGACAAAATAAACTATATAATTTATATTTCATAAAAAATGTAGAATAATGAGTAAAAAGATGAAAATTGAGAAAATTTTTTGTTTTTTTTTAAACTCTTGCTTATTTTTAAATTCCGGTCTGAATTTTTGTGTAATACAGTTCATCTCAACACGAGGGTCCGAGTAATAAATTTGATCGCAAATTAAGATAAGTTCACTAAACCTGACAATATGTGAGAGTAATGCCTTTTACCATATTTGATAGGGGTGAGCACGGACCGAACAAAATTTGGTTTTGTAGTAAACCAAGAATCCAAACAATAACTATGGATTATGACTTTGGAGAACTAAACTAATCCGTAAAATTCATAGAACCAAATCAATCCAAAATAACGGTATGAGAGGTCCAAAATTCTGTTACGTAATGGCTGATACGAACGTAACGACCTTTATAACCCTGGTCACATGGATATAGTAGTAGAAGAATTACAGCCTTCCATTTTTTGTTTGCTATTATGACCCTATTGTTTCCTTGTATCTTCAACAACGCTAAGTTAATTGTTGATGTCAAGTTATTGTACTATTATAGCTAGATTTTCTCCGTGTACCCGCACCGTCTTTTCGTTTCGTTTCGTTTCTCCCGTGTGTATTTGCTTAGTTAAATGGATCATCGATGCAAAAAACTGGATCGATTTGAGTTTGGTATCCAAATGAACGAGTCCCGTTTTCTCCGATAAATGATGGGATTGTGTGAGTAATAGTCTCCTATTGAATTGATTTTTTCTGATAAACGATCCACTAGACAGGCTAGACATGCCTGATGATTCTGCAATGGGATAACAATTCGGTCCATCGGCGAGCAGTAATACGATAATATCTCATGTCGGGTGAATTTCGTAACTCAAAAAAATTTGTGGTTCATAATTTTGGGATAGAAAAAAAAAAGAGTGTCAAGGATTCAACATTGTTTCCAAATCTCCTTTTGTAGTCCTTCGGTTCGTTCGTCTGATATAACGAACCGTCCCAATTCTCTCCTTACAATTAGACATCTCCCCTGCATACTGGGCAAGAGCCATGGATTGTTAACCAATCGTCTATGCATCGCAAATGGAAAGAGTGTCCGCAACTTGGCAGTACCCTGATAAAGTCTCCGTTCTTGAAATCCTGAGATTGCAATGATGATAATAGATGAGAGTTCGTTCCACGCGTAAAAGAAAAAGATTATCAGATGTTGTATGGATGAGAGAGCTTGTTCCTCGCGTACCAGAACGATGTTGTTTGGACTCGGATACGGGTGTAAGTGTCGGTATAATGTTCAAGCACAATTGGATACATTCACCCATGTCACCGTTCTTAAAAAACGGTGAGTCATAACCAGGGACGGATTCAAGAATTTAGTGTAATGGGGGCACTTGTTAATCATAATGGCAAAAATTTAATTTTGTAGTTAACCACAATAAGATCGTACAAAATTAAGGCATGTATTACTAACTACAAAAGTTTATAACACATACTTTAATTTAAATTAGGTAAAATGAGCACAAAATCTCATACAAAATTTTTTAAGTATGTTTTAAATGAATATTGACAAGTTTTAGAATGACCAAGCTAATTTTGTTAATGGCTTTGTTTTACAATATTTCTTCCAGACGGTTAAAAATAAAGAGAATCAAGAAAGAATAGGTCCAAATAGACAAACAACTCGTAAAACAACAAGTATAAAATACATCAGATGATGAAATTCAGACATAAAACTAATTCTATATGTGTTTTTTTCGAGATATATGCAAGTGTGTATGTTTACACATTAGCACACTTTTATAATTATGCTAATTTATACAAAAAAATATTTTAATTTTTAGCGGGGCACGCGTTCAAGTGGGGGCACGTGCCCCCGCTTCGGTTCGTCCCTGGTCATAACGTCACTACGCTAAACTCGGAGAGTGTCATTCAAGGACTACACCATTTTAGTAATGTAAGCTTAACTATCAGGAAACTCACAGGCACATAATTCGCGTACGAAAAAGTGCATCAAACATTGACTAGGAATGGCTCACATAGTTATGGAGCCATTTTCGATCTCATACTGATAGTTATGCTCGCATTTGTTACCCCTAACTTGCGATACCCGCATCCGTCCTTAACAAATGACCAATGTGACTCAAATGAGATGTTTCATGATTTAGAAGATTCAAATGTAACATAGAACCAAGGTGCTAACCTCTAAGCAAACGATACAACTTGTCGCATAGCCCGGTCTCTTTCTGCTGTTGGGACTGAATTTGCATTTTGGCAGCTTCTTGATGTAATCCTGAGACAACCCCCTGCCTCCATTTATTCCGAAAATATCCGAATTTTCGCTAAAACTTGCTTCCAAAGCACTAACCTGAATATTGAAAGTCCCCTTTTCAGGCTCCATATATACATGAACCATAGCAGCAACTAAGAAACTCAGCATTTGAAATTCAAGAAATAACAAGAAGTTAATACTCAATGTGTGTTTACAGAGTTTGTCTTACACTACACCTGCCATTGATAAGCCTTCAGCACAGCAGGAGTCACCCATTCCCTAAAGACTTTCCCATTCATTAGACTAAACAAGAGGGCAACCTGTCAACAGTCATCACAGCTACTTTATCAATTTGATTATAGCTCACTAACGTATAATACAGAACACTAGAGGAGAGGGCAAGGGCATAATACCTTGGAGAATGGCTCGCCGTGAGCCCTCAATTCCAACAACTGGACGGCGGTGATAGCACCAGCCACGGCACCTATTCCGGACCCGCGCAAAAACCCAGTTTCTGTAGTCTGCCCTTTGATAGCTCCAGAAATTGTTCCCACAGTTGCACCTCCTGCAATTAGGCCAATTCACCAAAATAAAAGAGAGAACACGCACAAGAGAGGATGACACATTTCGTATTCATTTGAACCAGGGTGTCCGGGTTAGCTTACGCATATTCAACTAATTCTGGAATTGTGAAGTTACGAGCAACTCTAGTTTGCCTCAAGGCTATATTTATTACCTGTTTATTTTGTTTTTGTGGAAAATATGCGGAAAACCTGTCGACAATTTGCTTCCAAAATCTTTTTTCTTGAAACATCTCACTTTCTACACCTTAATAAGATGTTTTCCTGTAGTTTCAAAAACTGTGAAAACACCTCTTTAAGTGATGTTTGGACCTTAGTCACATAATTCTTCAAAACGACATTAGCTCTCACTCTCAATCCTCGCTTAACGCTCGCCTCGCACTCCCGAATTTTAGGTGTTGGGAGGTTTGTGAAAGACGTTTTTGCACTTGCGCTTGAGCTCCCGCACCTGCCCGCGCATTATGTGACTTAAGTTTGGACCAATAGTCCAATAGCAAATCACTTCAGAATTCAAGAATGCAGCAATAAAAGAAAAATCACCAAACGAAACAAACTTTTGCAACAAGAAAATGTACCAAATGAGCAAGAGCGCAACAAGGGGGGAAAAAAAGAGAGTAGAGAAAACAGAAGTGCCGAGTCCAAAAGAGCTCTAATTACCCAAAGCAAGACTGCATGTGACAACAGCAACAACAGTTTTCTTCATCAATCTGACCGGAAACCCAGTTTCAATACCACCCAACTTGGTTAAGCCCCATGAACAAACAGCTTCTCTGCACCACAACACATAGTTTCCAATGATAGAAAACCACCCTTTCCTCATTGGAAAAAGAAGCCTTTCACACAAAAGGACTTTGAGGTAAGAAAAACAGAGCTCATCTGGGGAAAATGTGTAGCAATAAGAGGCATTTATAGAGGGGGGCAACAGAAATACTAGTGCATTTAAGAGGGATAGAGCTACCCAATGCCATGCATTGGCTCTCAAAGGACCAAACTTGAACTGAAATAATCTTAAAGTTAAAACGTCATAGGAAAATGATTTGAAATTTTGAACAACAAAAATGATGAAGGATGTGACAGTCCATCTAGCTGTAGTTTAAAGTGGGGTTTGGTTTACCTATTGGAGTACTATTAGATTTAGCTGTCCATGCTTAAATCCAGTCATATGGAGTGTGTTTTTTTACAATTAATGTGTCCGAGCCAATTTACGTGCACTTTGAGAGACCAATTGTGCTGTCCACTAGTGGGATTCCAATTAAAGGCAGAGGAAAGCTCCGTATGGATTGACCCCAAAGGAGTTGATAGTACCAGTGAGGTTTCGAACCTGAGAACCTTAGGAGGTAGCAAACCGGCCTTGACCCCGGCCAACCCGGGGGTTTAGTTACCATATACCCTCCTATTGCAAATAAAACCTTGATGTGGGTATCCGAACGTGATTAGGTATTCTAATGGGGAAATTGCATTTCAGTGGGAGTTGGGGCAAATAATGCCCAACTCATGGAGAGGTTTTTTCGAAATTACATAAATATGAAACGGAGGGAAAAAAAAATTTCCATACATGAAACGGAGGAAAAAATATTCCGCATACATAGAGTTGGTTGTAATCGAATCTGGGATTCCTAAGTTGCCCCTTCTATGAATTTAAGTTGCCTCTTCTATGAATTTAAGTTGCCTCTTCTATGAATTTAAATTGCCCCTTATATAGACCTAAGTTGCCCTTTCCATGAATTTCTCGAGTATTCAATTTCTTGAGCATTTCTTCAATCTCCTTACCATTTCTATTATTTTCTGAGAAAATTGGGATTTGAATTACTTACAAATTTAAGTTTTTAAAATACTTTGAGATTAGTGTATTTTGGGTAATTTTTTAGAAAGAGAAATGATAGAGAAAATAAGATGTATGTTTTCTAGCATCCACTTTATACTTTTGCTTTTAGATTCTAGGAATTGCCACTTGAAATTTCTTGTTTGGTTTTACTTGAAAATGTGAAGAAGTTATGCTACAAGCTACCAATTTGCTTCACTGGCTGTTTTTTCTTAGAAAAAATAAGGTGCAACTTAAGTCCATAGAAGGGGCAACTTAGATCTATAGAATGAGCAACTTAGGTTCAAATTCAGATTTGACTACAAACCGACTTCATGTTTTGAAATTTTTTTTCCTCTGTTTCATACATGGAGAATTTTAGTTGATCCGTTTCACCCAAATCTGCAAGTAATCCAGATCCCAAATTTCTCAGAAAATAATAGAAATGATAAGGAGATTGAAGAAATACTCAAGAAATTGCCCCTTCTATGAACCTAAGTTGCCACTTCAATAAAATTCTTGAATATTCAATTTCTTGAGCATTTGCAAGTAACCCAAATCCCAATTTTAAAAACTTAACCCAAATCCCAAATTTCCTGAATACACTAATCTCAAAGTATTTTAAAAACTTAAATTTGCAAGTAACCCAAATCCCAATTTTCACAGAAAATAATAGAAATGGTAAGGAGATTGAAGAAATACTCAAGAAATTGAATACTTAAGAAGTTCATAGAAGGGGCAACTTAGGTCCATATAAAGGGTAACTTAAATTCATAGAAGGGGCAACTTAGGAAACCCATATTCGATTACAACCAACTCCATGTATGGGGAATATTTTTTCCTTCGTTTCATGTATGGAAAATTTTTTTCCTCCGTTTCATATTTATGTAATTTTGAAAAAACCTCTCCATGAGTTGGGCATTATTTGCCCCAACTCCCACTTAAATGCATTTTCCCCTATTCTAATTTTGGAGAAACACCAAATAAGTTCTTGAAATGGAAGAAACTTGTACTATTCTCTTATTTGAAATTAGTACAAGAAGTACAATGTGATATTTAGGCCTAACTTAAGTGAGTACAAGAGAGTACAATGTGATATCCCGCTTCTTTTTTTTTTTGACGATCGGATGTCTGAATCAGCTTGCGCGTACCTCCAACTAAAAGTCTAAAAGACAAATGTTGTACTAGTGATTATCCAAAGAGTGCATCTTCTCAAGTTGAAATGAGTACGATATCTTACAAAAAAAAAATTGACCCGGCGCGATTTTATCATCCATGCAACATAATTTGACATAATCCTTTTGTAAAGCAGATTTAAAGGGGAACCTTTGTGTGGTTATTGTCCCAAATTAAAGAGGAGGAAGTTGGAAGCAATAAAGCGACCAAAAAATTGAATGAAGAAAGAGTTCAAAACCAGGGGCTGGAATAGCCGCTTGTGGTTGCGGCTCCTGTGGGCTACCTATATACCATCAACATCACGAACACAGGAATAACTAGTAGTAGAATTCTATTTTAATTTTGTTGTTTTTATATTTATGTTAGGGCAATTCCTACTTTCAGTAGAAGCAACCTTGTCAAACTCTCTCTAAAATTTTAGTTGATCCTCACTTGTCTTAATCTTTAATTGACCCCGTTTATCTGGTTGTTTTTTTTTGGATTAGTTTTTGCGTGTGAATAGCGCCTCATCTAAACGATCACAATTCATACGAATGGATCCACCCGGTCATGATCGGGTGCGACCACCCGCCAACGGTTAAGATTTGACAAGCTTTGTGGACGTCTCTTTGATTGAATAAGGAACTTTTTGAGGCAGAGCTTTCTCTTAATAACTTAATAACGTGTCCCGTATTATCAGTGTCCAGTTCCGCCTGTATGTGGATCACTACGTCATTCCTGCCACCTTAGATCTAGTCATCATCACATCAATGCCAGGTAACTTTTAGCAACAAGAAGGAAAAATTATTGGATGTTAACGTGGTGCTCCACCACATTTATGATTCTATATAAACTTATAGTTTTGGATCTACCTGAATGTGTGTGGCTATGGAAGAGGTCAGGTCCCACATGAAATATGTGATACAGAGGAATAAAGTAAAAATAGTCCAATCCGTGGATTCCAGTATTAAGCGAAAGGGGATTCCAGTATTAAGCGAAAGGTTTACACACAGCGGTTTGTATTCCAGGTCAATCCGACTCTACTAGTGTACCAATTAGTGGCATAGAGGAAAGACCAAGTGGGCTTCTCTCTGTTTTTCGGACATAGGTTGGCAGGGCATTATACTTCTGGGATCAAACCAGGCCTCTAGACTAAGTCACTGCCAAGCTAGACCGGCTATAAGTTCTGTATTAAGCCCAGTATTAGCCCGACTTCACCACACCAGCCTTGTCCATGAAGCAAGTAAAGGACCCTAAAGCCCATGATCAAGCAGCTGGTTTCCCCAACATTCTTTTGATCATTGAAACTCTGAGTTCTAAGGTATTCCCTTGGACATGGAGTGTTAGGTACATCCGATAAAATTGGAACGATACAGAGAAGATTAGCATGGCCCCCCTGTGCAAGGACGACAGGCACAAATCGAGAAATGGTCCAAATTTATTGTTTACCAAAAAATATTCATTCAGTAATTGTACTTGTTCAATTGAGGAAATAAATAACCCTAAAGTCAGTGATTCATTCTTTGTTTCACTTAAAATCTTGAGCCAGGTATTCGCCCCAAATGTGTAGTGTGAGCTTGGATTATGAATCCCTTCAAAAGTACTTTAGTCATGTTATCCATTAGTAATTGGAGACGACATAGTAACCTTAGTCACATAATCCTTCAAAATACCATGCACTCCCGCTCTCAGTCCTTGCACTGCGCTCCCCATGCTCGCACTCCCACACACACAGTGAATTATGTGACTTACTGACTTAGATGGTAACCATATTTGAGTAAGGCAGAAGGGAAAGGTATTCTGTCATTTTCCCCTGGAATTCTCTTCTTGATACATGCAAAAGGCTTGTGTTAAACATCCAGAGGAACAAATGCTTAAGAACACATTTTCTCCTTAAAAAATACAGAAAGTCTACCCACACATACAATCTGTGCACAACAGATTGTGCATAGATTTTGTTGTGGGCCCCACCACGGGTCCCACACAAATCATCCGAGCCGTTCATTAAATGTAAAACATTTTTTCGAGGGTCTCCGTAAAAAATAAGCTCAATCCGATACCTATAGATGCTCGATCCAACCATATAACTTTTCATTATCTGGAAATCTGAATGAAAAGTTAGATGGTTGGATGAAATACCTATAGGTATCGGATTGAGCTTATTTTTTTGCGGGGACCCTCAAAAAAATGTTTTACGTTTAATGAACGGCTCGGATGATTTGTGTGGGACCAGTGGTGGGCCCCACAACAAAATCTGTGCACAATCTGTGCACAAAAATCTGAGCGTGTAGCAGGGCTGTAAAAAATATGATGCCTCTATCACCTCCTTGTGAATACAAGGTTTGCCCATCGTAGCAGCAGTGTTCGTTTATGGTGTCACCGTGTTAGCTATGAATCTTTCTCAGGAGACCAGAACACAGTTCAAGTTTCTACTCAGGGAAACAAAAGCTTAGTCGAAAAGGAAACTTTCTGCATTTCATGGCTTGGGTCTAACTCGATAACTCCAGATTAAATGCTTAGATCCATGATTTACTCCAATTGCCTCTCTAACACGAAAGCACACTCGTATGAACTGGCTTGGGTGTTCCATTGGGACTGCCAGTCGCCCCGCAATCCTTCAATATCTTACTTTCATTGCAGCAACCATACAAAATTAAGCACACGGAGAATATGAAAGAACTTGAGAGAAATTTGACAATCTGTAAACATCATTTTATTATCAATGAAGAAACTACGGATCCAGTTACATAGCACTGAGATTGCCATGTCATATTAAATCTAAAACAAAGGGTAAAACTACTACTCCACTTAATACTTCAAACAAAAACGAAAACAAACAGCAACTATTAACAACCGTCTTAGATCACATATCTGTAGGATTTAGCAACACCACGCGAGTGGACACGAACACAAATGCATCAATCCAAACCCAATGCCTTAAAAACCATGTATCTTTATCTGATCCTTCTTCGCAATGCCAGCCTGCAAAAAGTGATTTAAGGAAAACTCAGCACAATTCAGACAAGAGAAATAGAGACACACTACTTGTGACCCCGCAGGTTTGCAGTGAACAACAGTCAACACCTGAACTTAATTTTTCACCACAAATTACCTGCACAAGGAAATCAGACACCTTCTTCCGCTGATCACCCTGAAGTTGAATCACCTTGCCGAGCTCTTTGTCCTGCACAACGGTACCATTGCAACAGAACTCCTTCTTGAGATCCGTAAGGACCTTTTCAAAGCTGAACTCCTTCTTCAGACCCTGCACTGTTGTCAGGCTTTTCTTCCCATTCCTCTGCTGGATACGAATGTGAATGTACGCTTTCTCTACAGAGACGTCGTTGGCCTCAGCAAATGGGTCTGCACACACATATTTGATAAGCCACCAAACCAACATGACACTCATAATTCCCAATTGAACTGCTGAACAATTGTTACATATCAACAAATGAGGGTACTGAGATGGCGGGAAACTTACCGAATGTGGTGGGAATCTGGACGTCGAGATCAACCATGTAACTTGTTTGATAAGATACGGGAGAACTTGATGTGAGGGAACTGAAACACAGAAAGTATGTCAAAATAAACTTGATACACCTTAATCAACCATTAAGAATGCAAATTATGCTTATCAAACAATATGCAAAAAGCCTACATACTGCATATTCCGCACATCTACAACTCATCTTCAAAATAGTCCACAAATTATGCATATCAGATAACAAAAAGTTCTGGGACACAACTTTAAAATACAACTCGAAGCTGTTGGATGTATGTAAGCCCATCTAGACACCATTGTGTTCAGAGCTCATCAGATAATAACAAAAAAGATATCATACTACATAAACCACGCCAAGAAATCATCTTCGAAACTGTACTCTAATAGTCACCCCTTATTTCTATTCATCAAAAAGACTCGTAATTGTGAAGTTGTAAACTAACCCATATAAACCTTAGAGTTAAACCCTGATCCCAAGTTCATAAATCTTGAAACCGGATCCCAAAAACAATCTCAGATTTCAAAAAGTTCACAATTGATCTATTATATTCTCTGAACATTCTCTTACACAAACCCATTATTTCCCTACGGATAATTAAACAACGAAAATTTCATTCTGACATTACAGAGATCTCCCTTCATTGTCCCATACTATATCGATTCTCTTCACTTCTCTTTTTTTCCCAACAATTCCAAACCCCAAACACAGCAGACAGCACAAGAGATTCTTGATTCTTGCTACTATTTCCTAAAAAACAAATGGGTAACAAACACACGAGGGAAACTAATCTATCTTCTTCGAAAACCAACCACGTCCCAACAAACAAACAATCAAACAAAATCTCAAAACCCATATCCCGTAGTCACAAAAAGATCATTAAAAAAACCCCATATAAATCGAACCCACCAAAATCAACAGTTAACAAACATAGAAGGCTAAAAAAAAAAGGGACCTCAACGAAAACGAAAAAAAGAAGAAGAGAGAGACGATCTTTACCTCGAAATAAGCGACCTTCTTATAGATACCTCTGAAACGTAAGCACGAAATACGGAGAGGTCGAGAGCGTGCAGGGAGGTTTTTATATACAGAGGTTTGGGGGCGGTTGAGAGTTTTAGGCCGTGTCGGTTCAATGGATCGGACGGTGGTGGATGAGTATTAGGAAATGGACGGCCCCGATTTAGCGTGGACATTCAAATCACCTAGGCTAGCCTTGCGAATCCCGCGAGGGATTTCATAGCTAACACCAACGCTTTTGGGCCCCACTTGTCCCACTCATCTCAGCCGTTGATTTGCGAGATCAACGGCCGAGAGAGTGGGACAGGCGAGTCGGACAGGGGAGTGGGACAGGTGATCTTCTGCCGAGATGTGTCGGTGTTACTGTTATAAACATCTAGGAGGTTCTATAATTCTGCCATTGGATTTTTTGGAAAATAATTTTCATACTTCTCTTTTAGCTATTTATATATTTTTTATCCACATAAATTTACTATATTGTCCTTGCATGTGTGAAGTAGTATATTGAATAAAAGGCAAAATAGTAAATTCAAGTGGATAAAGACAAAAAAAGAATGTGAATGGCTAAAAAGGGGTGTAAAAATCAATTCCCTTTCTTTTAATCGATTTTCACACCCTTTGAAAATCACTCCCTTTTTTATATAAATTTGTCTGATAAAGTATAAATTTCTGTTAGTTTTGCGCTACATTTTGTAGCATTATTATTTTTATTTGTCTGGCCTTTAAGCTTAAAATTTTGTTTTCGGTATTTGCTTCTTCGTTTTTGAATTGTTGTTATATTCGTGTTCACAAAATAGTTTTTTTACGCAAGTTCTCAAAGAAAGAAGAACTTGGATTTCCCCAAGTGCCAAACAACAAAAAAGAAAATTCAATTTTGTTCTTTGCTTTACCCAACCAGCAACACAAGGAACATTTTGAGATCACTATGATTCCGCTCCGCCTGGCGATGGGTTTTCAAGCTCTCCAACCTCGACAGTTAAGACGTGTATAGCTAACCCAGCTCCAATCTTCCGGTCCAAATGTGACTTTATTACAGTGAGAACAGGCTTCCTCTATGGATTCCATGACGGATTTCGTGACCTTTCCACCCTCCTAGGTACCGACACCGCCGTTGTATCTTTTATTTTGTTGTTTTTTTTTGTTTGATTGTATGTTGTTTTCGTTGTACTTTTTCCTTTTCCGTATTAATATAACTGAGATTATCTTGTTTGTCAAAAAAAGAAAGAGAGCACTGTTAGTTTTTGAGTGACGTCATTCCTGCAATACTCTGCAAAGAAGGTGAAAGGAGAAACACAACACATCTCTCACTAGAACATCACGTACCATAACATAACAATGTCGAAGATGGTGATATCCGCAAGGTACTTCGACCATAATATATGAAGCAAAAAACTTCAAATAACAAAATCACATAGAACAATGTACAGTTTAGGTGCCTGGGTGATCGGGCAAGCGTGTCAGGTCCATTTCAACTTGGCGAATCGTCCATTGCATATTTTCCAATTTCTGTCGAATCAAATTTTGATGTCAGAGACGGTTACATGGAAGATCTCACATACAGTGATTTAGATTAGATGCAAATTTATAGTATTACCTTTACTATTTCATGGTACTGCCTAGCAATCGCATCGAAGTGGGGATCGACACCTTGATATTCATGTAGGCGGGTAACCTGGTACAATTTCAAAGTAGCAAGTGAGTGATACCAAGACACAGAGCAAGTCATATTAAACGCGAGTAGTTATCTATAGTGTAGATATCTATGGCATAGTCTCTAGTATGGAGGTTTTTATGAAACACTGATTATAACTTGGATAACTCAAAACAAAAAAAGGGAAAGGTGTACGGATCTTCTATTTTACGAACAATAAATAGAAAAAACATCTAAAAACTGAAAGAAATTAAGTTTAAAGTGGCAAGCATATAATGAAAATACCAAACAGGTTGGTTGATTGTAGGGTAAATTGTTACCCTTGTCTTCAGACCAGGCAAGTAGTGTGATTATCCGCCGATCAAAACAATGTAGTGCGACAAGCTATAGAGGAAAACCTTAACACTTGCAGCATCACTGCCCAAAGATACCAAAGAAAGTAATCTAACCTAAGATAACCCAGTGGTAATAAGTAAACGACCTCCATATTCTCCAATACTTAATTGCCTATGGACTAAAAAATCACAAAGCATAAAGCACAAAGCACAAAGAAAAAGGAAGAAAATTGGAAATATTTTCCATGCTAGAATGCTATGCTCAATAAGAAAAAACATACTGCTTTGTTGTATGCAAGCGAAGCTTCCTCTGTAGCCTCGACTAGATATTTCCTGGAACAAATGATAAACCATCAGAATACCTCTTTGAACCAGTTCTTGACATGGATTTGAAACACAATCATCATTGGTACCTTATTTTGTGGAGAGCTGGAATTGATTCTTGTGTATAAGTCTCAAGCAGAAGAATATGCTCTAGAACCCTAAGTCAACAAAAGGAACGTATCAAAGGCTGTCAAAACTAGCGACACCATTGTTCATCACGTAAAAATCCTACAACACTTGAACCAACAAAAATATTTGTACTAAGTGTTGACATTAACAAACTAACAAAATAACGATCGAAACATAAATGATCATCATGTGCAAGTCCCACAGGAAAGAAAAGGCAAGAAGTGGGATATTTGAAACCACTGATAGAAGTTTTGAATGATTAAAAACCAACTGTTATTCTGAAAATAGAAGCAACTCCATCCGCTGCAATGTTCTGGCGTCAAGCTAGTCACTAGAAGAGTATCCTTATGGAACTATAAGCAACAGGAATGAATCTAAGGGAAATAAACATTAACAGGCTAAAGAAGCACAGGAAAAAAACAGTAGTAGGTGAGACAAACCTCAATTTTGCATTCATGGTCTCACACCTTTTGCACAGCCAATTTTTTTGCAGTTCATCCTATTTAACATCAAACAAATAAAATCAGTTTTTCAAAGGAAAATATCAGCATTACATAGAAATGGAATATTAATACTCTTACATGCATACAATGTTTTTGATGATCAAGAAATAACAAGCTTACATAATTATGTTGATGTTGCAACTTCAAATCTTTCACAAGCTTGATGAGCACACCGAGTATCTGCTCTAAGACCTTGCAAGAGCAAAGTAGTTTACCAGGCACATATCATCAGGTATAGAATGTGCTCCCAATTCATGATGAAATCATACTACAAGTCAAAACTTTCTTTATACCGATAATAACATGCATCGTAAGGCAAAATACAAACTCATACATACATTGTAATATTCAGCCATTTTCCTGTCTGCAGAATACATATCCTCCCTAAGAGCTGCCTCTTCCCTCTCGATCTCCTCCATGATTAGCTTTACCCTATTTCAATGATCAGTCAGAAGCGAAAATTCTAGAGGCAAATGATCTTCTGAGAGAGTTGTTGATGAACATTGAAGGTAAACACAAGCAATTTATTTGCGACTGCTTTAAAGGTAAGACTTGGAAGCGCCTACGTTTGAATATCCATTTTGAACAGAAACAACAGAATAGACGACTGAAGTAACCTTTCCAACACAACAAGGTCTCTGTGAATAGAATTCGATAACAATTTGTGTAATCCCCTCTTCTCACAAAATGAAAACTCTGCCTAATATATATAAAAAGAAATGGAAGCATGAAAAATCTTAAGGATCCGTTATGAAGCTTGAAAGGGAATGCTTTTAAAGGTTAAAAGGTGGAAATGTTTCTTTGCTCAATCTGACCTGGGCCATCTGGCTAAGCTTCAGTTCAGCTAAATTTGAATAAGCATATAAAACACTGTTCTTGACTAGCATATCTGACCATACTGCTTCCAATTAAACATCAAACCACCATACTGCTTCCAATTAAACATCAAACCACCAAAAGGTGAATCTATCATTGTGAACTCTCCATTTAGTCGAGATATTACTCCTTAAATACTAAGAACATAAAACAATAACACCAACCTTTCTGGAAGCCGAGCATTTGAATTTGGATTGCCAGTTGAAGCATCTGAAACATCAAATGAGAGGTAATATTAAGCAGATAATCTCACTTCCCGTGAAGTGCTGCATTTATTCATTCTGAACATTCTACCAAGGGCAGTCAGCTATTCTATTGAAACATGAAATGTGCAACAATTAGTGCTGTTCGTCCTGAAGGCTATCAATATAGGCACTCTATCCACATATCTTTAGCGGAAAAACAAACAAATCGTTGGCCATGATGTGCAATTACGCTTGTACTTCATGCTTATCATTAAAAAAAATGGCTACTTGACCCCAAATCCTAGGTTGCAAATATACACTGCAAGGAGTAATAGAGCAATGTTTGCAAATGGAGAAAAAGAGAGGGTGTGTCTACATGACTGACCAATATCATCTACCAAAAAGGCATCTGTTAACGTATCACATTTAGCTTTTAAACGACCCTCAATTTCACGGAAAAGCGGCATCTGGTACTCAGCCATGTCCTACAATCAAAAAGACATAAGAGCATAAGAGTAGTCCTCGTTAACTTATCAAAGGGTTCACTCAGAAGAACAGAGAGAGGACGACATAAGAGTATCCAAAATAGGGATCATAATATTAGCTGCTGTGTACACACCGTAACATTCTCTTGAAGAAAAAACCAACCGAAAACGTACGTTTGCGGATGGATAGAACAAATATCAGTAAATATGGACAAAATAATTTGTCTAATACATGTATCAATACCATACCAAGGATACAGGTGCTTGCTGGAGCTGAGTTTGCCATAAATAAGCAGGTGTTATTCCGAGGAATCTATTAGGAACACCACCAACTCCAGGTTCAACTGCATCAGTAGTGCTACTAGAAAGTGCATTATTTCCAGCAGCACCGGTGCTAATTGAAGACATATTCGTGTAATTTGTTGAATTTGAGCCCGAGGTGATTGTGACACTGGTACTTGTGCTATCAAGTGAACTTCTTGACATTACACTCCATTTTTCAATCTCTTCCTCGTGAATCTCACCATCCTTGGAAATCAGAGGAAGCCTCAATTTTTGAGCTGCTTCTGAAACAACAAGCCGGTGCTCAACAGCCTCATAAACCTGAAATACAATGGATCCATTATCATATTTTCATTCATTTCTTAGTAAGGCAAACAAGATTCCTGATGGCGGTTCTCATCATTTTAAGACCACCAAATTGCCAGAAGAACAAGATCATGTGTCAAGGAAGAAAACGGCACTTCTTTTTCAACTTCCCAAAGGCAAAGTTGGGCAATCCGTTCTTTAGTAATTGACAAAACACATTATAATAAAGAAGTTAAAATGGCATTCTAGTTTCAACTTCCTAATAAAGGCTAGTATTGTACAATCTGTTTTGTAACTTATAAATTTTCAACATTGTTCACAATGAATTCCAAACAAGGCTCCTGCATGTTATACCAGAGAAATTATACATTTGACAGATGCAAGTTACTTAAGGGCCAATTCTTTCGATACAAGAGCACCTAACATGCTTAGGCAAGGTACAAAAATCCAAATTGTAGTAATTGGTCTAAGAGGCTAAAAACTGCTTGAAACAAGAACAAATTAAAAACCTGAGGAGGGTTCTTCAAACCAAGTTGCGAGTATAGACCCTGGACATCTCGAACACCTCCAAGGTTAGCCACTGAAACGGCTTGCTGATAATCTTCCACCATCGCAATTACCTCACAGTATATTGCCTAAAATAACACCACCACGACAAATCCATTCACCATCAACTAATTAATACATAGGGTTTGTTCGGAACCTAGGGAAAAGAAAAGAAAAGAAAAAGAAGTGAAAATTATAAATTTTCTCGATTGTTTGGTTCGGGAAGAGAAAGGGGAGAAAATAGCAAACTAAAGTATTGAGCACAGTATATTTTTCCTTGAACTTTTATCCCACTTTCCTTCTTAATTATTTTCAATTTGTTTGGAACTTAAGGAAAGGAAGGGAAAAGAAAGGAAAATTAAAAAAATTTCCCTTCTATTGTTTGGTTGAAAGAGAAAGAGAGAAGAAAATAAAAACTTCAAGTTTAGTGAATAGTCCTATTTCCCTCTCATTCCCCTCCCATTTTCTTTTCTTTTCCTTTCTCCCATTTTCCCTAAGTTCCAAACACAGGTTTATCTTCTCTTATCTCAGTTTCTCCAAGTTCCCAGCACAGTGTAAAAATATATCCTAAAAAGCAATCACATTTATAAACCCTAGCGGAATTCGAGTCCCAAATGTGTGGAATCATCAGTTTAAAAAGGTACCATGGATTCCAAGTAACGCAATCTCTCTCTCGACATTTCCTCTCTCGCCTGCAACGCCGATCATTCCATCAATGAGAGACAACAATTGCAAAAATATCGTGCCAACCATGTCCTATGAAAAATGTGGGTATGTATATATCTGACTGTGTGTGTGCGTGCGTGTTTGTGTGTATAGAGAGAGAGAGAGAGAGAGAGAGAGAGTACGAGTTGGAGATCGTGGAAGGCGGATTTGGAGACGAGAGATCCATCGGGGGCCAAGCAGTGGCGCTCCAACTGATCGATGAGTTGAGTGACGTCCGAGGGAAGGTTTTGCCCACCCCCAATTCCCTTCACCATCTCTCTCTCTCTCTCTCTCTCTCTCTCTCTCTCTCACTGGAATTTTGAAAGAAACAGGAGACCCGCTTGGCCGGCAACAAAACTAACTACGAAAGCCGACTGGACTGGTACATTTCGGTTTTTCGGGTGCCGACGAAACGAAATAAGCCTTAAAATACGGGAACGACTATTCGCAGCCTCGTATTTTCTCTCGTAACCCATTAAAAATTTTCAACTATCGAAATATGTTTCCACAGTCAGTTACCGAAATTGAGATACATTTTCGATAGTTAATTACCAAAATTGAGATACATTTTCAGCATCAAATTACCGAAATATATGTTTCTTGTGCATTTCCGACATATAGTTACAGAAATATAATCTTGTTTTCAACAGCTATTTACCGAAATGTATGTTCGGCAGTTGTTTACCGATGGTTGAAAATATTTTCAACATGTAGTTACCGAAATATAATCTTTGAAAATTTTTAAGGGCTATGGGAAAAAATACGGGGCTGCAAATAGTTGCCCCCTAAAATACCGTAACTGATTGTTCTAAAAATAAAATTTCTTCCCGGTCTTGCTATTGTCAGCCTACAGAGCTGACGAAAAGCACACTAGAAAGCAAGAAAAATATGTATATATCTACTTATTTTTTACACCCTTTAATACACATTTACACATCTACTATTGTCAATCCATTAGGCTGATTTTAGAATTTTCTAATTTCTTTCGTCAATTCCAAACTTTTTTTAACAATAGGGCCAAGTTTTTCCAGAAAATTGGAGTACAAAACTCGCAAAGCAAAGAAATTAGTACTAGTATTATTCTATTTATTATATTGAATTTCTATAATTCGGTGTGTTTTTGTAAATTCTTGAATCTTTTAATTGAGACCAAATTAAAAAATACGCAACTTTTTAGAAGAATTTTGCAAAAATTTTGTTCTTTATTTACCTGTATAACCGTCAATGCAAAAATCTTCTCGAACAACATTTCATGATACACGCAGGATCGTCTCAAATACTTTCGAAATTCAACTTAATTTGTTGCATCTTCATACATTAGCAAAATTAATGATTCGGACCTATTCAAAAATTGTTCGCGCTGAAAATTTAATTCTTCCAATGAAGAGTTTTTGAACAAATCCACTTTGAGCCGTTCCGAACAATTGATTGCATTATTGGATTATTCAGATTTCGATTTTCTCCTCTCATCCAAAACATGGATCCAGAGGATCCACTCCCTCAATTATACTCCAATTCTGTATTCCTCCAAAAACTACTTAATTCTGTAAAAAATCACTCCCCTAAGCCGAACCAAACCAACCCCAAGCCCGTGGGAAAGGGTCGGTTTTTCTCTCCCTCCCTCTCTCTCTCTCTCTCTCTCTCTCTCTCTCGCCTCTTCTCTCTCCTTGTCGACGAATTTGTACTCCTCTCTCTCTCGTTTGTTGATGGAAAAAGGCAAAGCTACAGAGAATACCATTACGAGATCCTTGCAAAATTTTGATTTCCATCTCAATCGCAACATCCCCAAGTCCACCCGCAACACCCACTCCACCCTTCGTTCCTCAAGTACCTCTCTCTCTCTCTCTCTCTCTCTCTCTCTCTCGATATAATTTCATGCAAATATACATGTTTTATGATGCATAGCTACAAGTATCTTGATGGGTTTCAAATCAATTACTTGATTTATGGAAAAGACACACCTACGACCGATGCAATTTAGCCAAATCGTTGTTTCGATATTACAGTTGTTGTTGAAAAACACCCTTGTGCAAAATACGACAATTTAGCTGATCTTTGATAGAACAGTTGTAGTTGAAAAGACACCCTTTTAGACATTACCGTTTAAGCTGATCGTGTTTTTGGTAGAACAGTAAGTTGAAAAGACACCCTCTTGGGCAATAGTACAATTTAGTTGATTGTTGTTTCGATAAGAAGTTGTCACTGTGTACCTAAGTCACATAATGCGCTGCGGGTGTGGGAGCGCGATAGTGAATGCGTCTTTCAAAACCCTCCCAACTACTACAATTCGTGAGTGCGAGGATTGAGAGCTGGAGTGAAGGCCATTTCAAAGGATTATGTGACTAAGCTGTGTACTCGCGCGGGTTGGAAAAGTTGTCGTAGAAAGACACCATTCTGAACAATGCAATTTAGCAGATCGATGTTTTGATAGAAATTAGAACACTTGTACTTGAGAAGACACCCTTTTGGACAATACAATTTTGTAGATTGGTGTTTGACAAAACAGTTGTAGTTGAAAAAGGTACCCTTTTGAACAATACAATTTAGCTGATTGCTTTCATAAAGAAAGTTGTGGTTGTTTATGCCGTGTTAGCTAATTGGGTTTAATCGCCCTTTTTATAATCTCGAATAAGATACGACTTCTAGTACATTTTTGTGGAAACTTGAGTTTTGCTTCTTTTCTTTTTGGTTACAGTATTACCCTTTGCGAAGCCAAAACCTCCCAGCTTGGTGGGCTTATGTCTCGGAGTTGTTGGGAAGCATTTTGAGGATATCATTGAGGACTTGGGAGATATTGCTGCCAATTTTCCTGCTGATATTAAGGTTAAGCTTTTCCGTCCTCCTGATATTGAGGTTAAGATTTTTGTTTTGATGTTTTCGATTCTTTGACTTGCCAATTGTAGCGGAAGTTGTATCACCAACCATTTTGGGTTTTGTGTTTGATCGGAGCTAGTAGTTATTCCATAATATTTTCTAGTAAGCATGAAGATGTATGGAATGATAGTAGAAACAAAAGTAACACAAAGACCAGTAGAGGAAAGAAAACTTGTAGTTAGTAAAGTAGCTATTGCTCTCAAGGATCACTAGAAAATATAAAAAAGAAGTAGAAGTTGTCGGTAGCTCTGTCGGCAATAGAGATTAATTGGACCAATCTTTTTCCCCTGTAAAATTAAGAAATCCAAACCAAACTCAAAATATCGAAATTCTCATATGTGAGTGTTTTCAAGGTTAAGTTGCCATTTATTAGCTGAGTTTCGGCTTGATGATATACAATTGCGTTGGGAAGGCTGAAAGAGAGGCAAATAGGAGTGCAGTGATCACGGCATATTGAAGTCTCCTTAGTGATTAATATAATTATATAAACGAGTTCAAACTTTACGGAAGTTTATGTTTAAGAAACTTGATCTGTAAAATTTGGTCTCATGAATTGCAGATGGCAATGGCAGCAATTGCAAGAAGAAGAAAGTTATTGAGTGATAATGTTATCATTGCATTGGCTGAAGGCTCGTGGGAAATCCTAGATTTATCTGGCTCAGATGTTTCTGATTTTGGGTTATCCAGAGTTTCAGAAGTGTGCAAATTTATCCGAGCTGTGGATATAAGGTATCGCATTTGGATTCTTTACCGAGTAGCCAGTGGCAAAGTACTGTAGACCATGCCATAAGATTGGATATGTCACAGCGATAGGTTCTTCCAGCATTCCCCTGAAAAAAAGATGCTTCGTTACCCTATGGTAACTGTTATAGCAATATGGGAATGTCCTTCCGGAACATCAAAATTATGAAAATGATAAGATTAGGGCTCATGACTGGAACCAGACCACATGTTAGCTCCCAAAACATACAGATGACTAAAAACTTGTACTGCTTAAAAGGTTCAGTTGACGAAAAGCCTGCTAGTTAATATGGAATCCCGATCCTGAAGTGATGCTGTGGCTGTTATCACTGACTCACAGCTTTTGTTGCACTGTCAAGCTTTCAAATGCGTAGTTAATATACGTTTCCTGTCATAGTTTCTCTGGATTTGACACAATGAAACCTTTTACCCTTGGGGTTGGCTTCACGAATCCTGTCATTATTGTCTGGATTCGTAATTTGTCCTACAATCTTAGTGAAACTGCATGAAACTTTCATTTGATTTTGGAAAGTTGAGTTATGTTGAGACAATTGTCATGCAGCCGATGCAGCAAAGTCACATGGCTTGGTGTTTCTGAACTTGTGCAGCACTGTCGTTCATTGGAGATATTAAGATGCGGGTACGACCACTTTCTCTAACTTAGAGTTTTTTGATTGTCAGAGAAGGAGAAATCATAAGAAGTATGTACGCATTGATGCACTATGTTTGCTTCTATGTGATTAAACTAGTGCTTGATATGCACTGTCTGGCTTTATTTCCTGCTTTCTATCCTCAGTTTAGTTGGATTACCTTTGGAACTGCAACATGAAAACGGGTTCTGATGAGTTAGAAACTAATACAGAATAAGTAAAATCAATATTGCGTGTTTGCTAATGATGATTTACACATTAGAGCCGTCATGTTTCTTTATATTTGTGGTTACATGTATAGCACCATATTGACTCCAAAACATTCCATGACTAATGAGAACGTTCTACCGTGGTACCTAGTATTTTGAAGAAATCTACATCAAAGGATGCTAATCTTAGGTGGTTCATGCTTTTAAATTGGTAAAGTGGGAGAAATATGTCTGATGATTTTGATTTGCTTCTGAACTGTGCTTTTGATAAACATTAAAAACGGGCTTGAACAAACTATCCTTGAATTCCCTGACTGCTTTTTTTGGGCCATAAAATTAGATTAATGGAACCCTTTCCACATCGACTCTGGAATGGTATAGACGTAGGGATGTAACAAAATATTGGATAATTCGGATCCCTACTTTATCTATTTATTCCAGTACCTGCTGTTACACTTTAAGGTGTCCAATTTTACGATTCATTTGAAAGTTCAGCTCTTGTCCGCTGGGCTACCGATGTTTGTGTTATCGAACTCCCTGTTGGCCTCAGATGATGAATTTAGGGTAAGGTGGAATCACACGCGATGAATTTAGGGTAAGGTGGAATCACACGCACTGATAATTCTTCTACTGAACTTGAAATAAGCACAGTATAGGTTGCTGGTTTTGACTATGGGAAGGTGTGAAAAGGGGTTAAATAGGAGCTAGTGCATGGAAACAATTAGAAGAACTGCCCTACTTGTAGGGGCTAAAGCATTGGTGGTGAAACATATTGTCCTTCAAAAAGAACTTTTATTACTCTGTTGTCTTTTTCTCCAGTCAAACTACTGGTGAGGTCGTCATCTTAGAGTAAAGTCTACTTTGATTTTGCATCTAAGTACCTCCATTACTCCTAACGTATATGTTTTGTACTTCTTGACAATCTGCATAAACCTGCTTCCCCAAAGCATTTGTTTAAATCCAATCTGCATCATGACTTTTAATTTGCTTATTGAGCTGTTATTGACGTCCCAAACTATGGGAGCATCCCGGGATGTTAGGTTTTAACAAGGGGTATAACCCTGATAACAGGCTATGAACCAAAGTTACTATTGCAGAGGGTGCCCGAGGAGTGACTCCACCGCGCGTAGATGCTTGTGTCTCTTGAAACCAAAACTGGATGATGTGGAGGGGGAGTCTTGGGAGGAACTTGATACCATGGAGATTGCTCATGGTGCACCTTCATTACGCTGGCTTGTATGGGTATGGATTTCCGTTTTAATCCAGATAAATATGTTTGTCCAGTTGTGAAGTTGAGTCCCAACTCAGTTTCATGCTTTCCAATCTCCTTTTGGCTTGTTATTTTTCTGCAGCCAAAGATTGACAAGGATTCTATGGAGAGCTTGTCTGCTGAGTGTCCTCGAATAGTTGTAAATCCCCAGCCATCACCTTTCGGTTACAGGGGGGTTGAAGTTCCTAGGGGAGCACTAGCAGATGTGTCATTGGATGATCCTGTTGTCAAAGAAGTTGATCCCAAAACATGGGCAGTTTCTGGATTTGCAGTTAGGGCCACTTCTGCATCCAGTTTGAGTCCTGCAGAGTTGCCAGTGGCTGAAAAGTTTAGGCTTGCATTTGTGGAGAGAGACACCAGGTTAGCACCGAAGCGTGCAAAGAATGCAAGGCAACATCAACGGCGTGCAGAAAGGGAGATGGTAACGATGAGTGCAAGCGCAAAAGCATTAGCTCTTGCCTCACAAGCAAGCAGATCTCTACAGAATCATAACTGGTAGGCAAAATTTACTGCTAGATGAAAATTCGCACTTAGTTTTTCTTTCCCTGTATTTTACACAGTGTGTTATATTTCCGAACATCATAGATGAATACAGCAGAGAATTTAGGGGGTTCGGGTTTGCTCAATCCCTTTGCAGAATCGTAACTGGTCACTGCTAGACTGGATGAAAATTCTGATTTTTTTTTTTGGTACTTGAAAATTTGTGTAATACTATATTTATAATATGATGAAATATATAGTGAGAATTTATGGATTTGGGGGTTGCCCCCTTTTTCTTATCGTGGTCACTTTTCGGACTATGGTATTGAATGGAGTCTTTCTGTGTGTATTTTCTTCCTGCACTATCTAGCAATATGGGAAAAAATTCACAACTTATACAACCATCCGACCGATCATTGGATTGGACATACTTGCCATCAGGCAAATAGAATCTGCTGCTAGATAAGATCAGTTCACGACTGTAAAGTCTGTAATCCTCTACTACAAGAAGTGGTCTGAATGTGAAAGAGACTAATGAGTGTGCAGGAATTTGGATCCCATCCCAGTCAAGCACTATTAACACTTTCCGGAGAATAGATTACTCGAAACTCGGGCCACTTACCGTCTCCTTAGAATGGCCACTTATACTCCCTTGACAGATATGTAGAGTAGTCTATCTGCAATTCAATTTTTTTCCCTGAAAAAGAAAGGACGGACCATTTATGGCGGAAATCTTCGGAGAGTCAGCCTTTACCGTGGGAAGACCTTCTAGCCCAGGGCAGAGCACTTTTACGTTGTTTTTCTTCCCAAGACAACCTTCCTAAGATGTTTATGTCTGTACTCGATAACAAGCTGAAGGCACAAAACTTCATAATGAGAAGACAGGTACAGGATACGGTAAAACTGTCGTGTCAAAGCACTGACTAGCCATTTTCAGAAAGAACAAGTTCTGAATACATTTACACAGTAACTGTAAGATTGCCAAACAGAAAGCAAACAAGAAGCTCTAATTTGAAGTTCTTACATCCCAACTGTAAAGAGACTTGCCAAAAGAAGCCGACTTTCTCCCATTTTACCGTTTTACACTGCAGCGACACAGGTCACAGTAAAAAGCATGAAAGATCTTCTCAAGCAGTTGACATATCAACTAAATCCGGCGAGGGCTCTCATGAGGAGAAACTTTAGGTAAAAAAAAAAAAAAGCTCTATAATTTACTGCTTAATCAGATGCCGAATGACGTATGGAAGGATGCCCCCATGATTGAAATATGCCACCTCAACCTGCAGATGCAACACAGAAAACCAAGAAATCAGACTTCTCAGAACAAGCACACGCACAAACAATATTGATGTAAGCACAACTGAAGGCAACAAAATTTCATGATATAAAACATCTTCTAATTGACATACACTACCCAATCAAAGATTTACATAAGTGTTTCTTACAAAAATTACCGAAGCTGATTTCGTCATCTAATTCATGTGGCTCACATATCGGAAAAGGGTATGGCATCTGTGTGTTAGTTGGATATTCACCTAACAAGCATGTTATGTAATATGAATTGACCGTGCAATATCCATAGAATTGTGCATCAAATGCTCTAAGGCACTTTTTCAGCGTGTCCGTTGGATAAATCTGGCCCTTAGACACACAACCGTGCCCAACACTCGCACCCCAGGTCAATTATCCATGAAAGCACAAATTTTTAAGTGCCCTCTGTGAGAAACAGTCAAGAAAAGATAGCTCTCTGATGGCATTCTCCTTCATCCACTCAGATAGATAAAAAAATTCTGTTGCAACAACCTCTGTATCAAAGCGGAGTATACAAGTGAAGTTCTTTCCGGTGTCGGTCGTTACAGTAACATCTTGCCAAGGCCTTAGTTCACTGACATCATTTGGTAGGTGAATGGTGTAATGCTCATGACCCGTCAAGCCCAGTGTCTCCGCATCTTGACAACGCTTGAAACAAAGAGGAATGATACGCATACCAACGAGATTACTACGATGGATTCTCTCGAAGCTTTTTGCAATTACTGCTTTCACTCCCTGATGAACAATATTAGAAAAGGGATGGTGAAGGTTAGCAACAGAATATCAACAATAAGATATTGGGATATCGGTAAGGAGCATTCAGAGAGATCAGTTACCAGTAGCATCGGGCCCTTTGCAGCCCAATCTCGAGAACTTCCACTTCCATATTCTGCTCCTGCTAGAACTATGGTGTCTTGCCCTACAGCCCTGTACCTCTGCATCACCAAAGTTTGGAACTCAAATTTGGATCAGGATGAGCAGGGTATGTGTGTGTGTAGATTTTACTTGTATGAAACTCACCATTGCTGCATCAAACACAGAGAGCTTCTCCCCAGTTGGAATATGAACGGTCTTTGGGCCAACTTCTCCATTCAAGAGCTTGTTCACAAGGCGGATATTTGCAAAGGTACCCCGTACCATCACCTCATCATTGCCACGACGGCTACCATAAGAGTTGAAGTCCCTGGGATGAACCCCACGCTCAAGCAGGTACTTTGCAGCAGGGCTTTCCTTGTGGATACTCCCTGCTGGAGAAATATGGTCAGTTGTAATGCTATCACCAAAGTGAAGCAAACAGTAGGCATCCTTCACTCCACGAGGGCCTGGTGGGTCCATAGTCATGTCCTTGAAATATGGAGGTTCATGAATGTAGGTCGAGTTTGGATCCCAAGCATAAAGACTTGAAGAAGGGACTGATAGTGAATTCCACATAGGGTTCCCCTTTGTGATTGCCTCGTAAGTGCTCTTGAACATTCCAGGCAGAACACTAGATTGAACCACCTGTTGACAGCATTGGTTTGAACTAATCAAGGACTAGCATTTTAATAATTCTGAAATGAACAAACAGTTTAATATACTCCCAAACCATCTACCTCTGCAACTTCTTCATTACTAGGCCAGATATCCTTGAAGTACACGTCTTTCCCATCCTTTCCGGTTCCAATTGGCTCCTTGTCGAAGTCAATGTCAACCTGCAAAATCGGTCCCGAAGATAAATGATTCAGCAAGAGATGCATGCATCACTAACCTTTAGTTATTTCTTTCGCAGTAGGCTTCCTCCTTCTTTTTTCTGCTTCCATCTGTTATATGTTTTTATTTCTTTATTTTTGGCAAAAATAGCTAACTAAACCCACAGCTGTGCGCCATATCCTTTTCCTTTTTTTTAGTATATCCTACAAACAATTTTTTTCCCCCATGATAAGTGTATATCCCAACATGAACGACAGAATAATGAAAAAACCACTGCAAGGGGTATTAAAGCTTAAACTCCCCTGGCATTTGTCCACTAAATGGACAAAGACTGGCTGAGTACGAGTGTACGACCTCAATTGAGTAAGAAATAAAAGCACCCATGACCTTTCCTCCACTGAAAGCTAAAAAAAAAAGCTTTCTAACATCGTCTTTGTCAAGTTATTAGACGAGGTTGGCTGATTACGACCTCAATTGATTAAAGGGAAAAATAAAGAGAGAAAAAAAGCAACTGTTAATGGTGGAGGAGTACGAGGGTGGATATACAGTTAGACAATTCCTGCTCATCCTTTTTACAATGGGAAGTAAAGTACTCTGGCAAGAAGGTATATATCTAAACTTTATTAGCATTTGTGTATTTACCGTGCCAGCAAGTGCATAAGCTACAACTAAGGGAGGCGAAGCAAGATAGTTTGCTCTTGTGAGTGGATGAACACGACCTTCAAAATTACGGTTTCCAGAAAGCACAGCAGCTGCAATAATATCTGAAAAAAGAAAGCACAAGCATTAGAGAAAAACCAGCAACAGAAAGAAAGGCTATAGGCAGGGAAGGATGCACAAGCTCTAACAATTGTAGTTAAGAAACTGGAGTCAAGATTTCTGAAACAATGTGTTGTTAAAAGGCTAAGTTCCATGTATGAGTAGAATATCTAGAGGCCTACAGAGAATTTTTTTTTTTTTTGAAGGGTGAGGTGGGGTGGCTGAATTCAAACATTAAGCACAATGGCCAACAATCAAAGGTATCAGAGATATGGCCCTGAATGGCTGGGCCAAAAGGATTCTAGTATGTGAGGCTCCAATTTACTGCGCGGAGCCTTTGTCAAAAACAGTTAACAGTGATTTCACTACGGCTTGTCAAACGGAATGATGCTTCATCTGTTTTTAAAGGATGCGGAATTTCAAGCCCTGGTAAGGTTCTTTGATGAAAATAACTATGAAATATAATCTAGAAACATGTATAAAGATTGCCCAAAATTTAGAATTCCCTGTAGATAACAGACCTCACAATCTCAAGCATCTGCAGACATCCTAATTTGACGAATTTGGTGTCAACAAAAGAAATGATGTATATGAAATTAACTTCACGCCGTTGTTATTCTAATAAGAAACTATTAAACATGGAAAGATCTCAAAGAAGATCTCGAAGATTCCCTTGACAGATTGCTGATTTCCAGCATTAACTTAGTGATTTGCTCTGCTGTATTTTCCATGTATAGTTCTCTTGATTTCTGCAGTTTTCCTTGTAAAGCATAACACAATGTATTCTTGTCTTATATATATCAATAAGTGAAGGTATCTCCATACACAAGAAGGTAGAGAACATTTTAGCAACCAACCTTTTCTTCTTAGTATATTCTGTAATATGGTATCAGAGCGGTGAAAGATCTTGACTCTATAGCCATGGCAGACAAAGAGAAAGATAAGGATCCTAGTTCGATTGTTGTACTAGGATCTGATGACCCATACTTCATACACCATTCAGACAACCCTACTGCAGTTTTAGTTTCTCCACTTCTTGCTGGAGATAACTATGGAACATGGCTTCGTGCAATGACCATGGCGCTTCGCGCTAAAAATAAACTTGGCTTTGTCGACGGTTCAATCGAAGAGCCCAAGGAAACCACCCAACTACGTCAATGGGAGCGCTGCAATGACCTTGTCAGTTCATGGATCCTCAACTCCACAGAAAGTGAGATCCGTGTTAGTATTCTATACGCACAAACTGCAAGGGAAATATGGATCGATCTACGTGATCGATTCACCCAGACTAACGCACCGAAAATCTATCAACTGAAGCAATCTATTGCTAACACCACACAAGAAGACTCATCAATCTCCACATATTTTACAAAGATGAAGGCGTTATGGGATGAACTCAATTCCCTTTCTACTTTGCTGCCTTGCACTTGTGGCCATGGGAAAGCTAATGCAGCCCTCCAACAGCAAGATCGTGGGATGGAATTTCTTCAAGGCCTTCATGGGCGTTATTCCGGTCTTCGAAGTCAGATCCTACTAATGGATCCATTTCCAAATACCACCAAGATATATGCCTTAGTGCGACAAGAGGAGAAGCAACAAGAGATACATTCTTCAAGACCATCCATCACTACTCCAGAAGCTGCTGCTCTTGCAGTGAACTCGGCTGTTACAAATAGTGCAGAAAATAAGTATGTGCCTGTCCAAAACCGTGCTAATTTCAGCAGCAATAACAGGGCTCCTCATCAAAACCATTCATCGAACCGTCAAAATGCATATTCCAATCAGCGCAATAGTGGTGCAGACAATCGTCGGATGGGAAAAACACGAATGCATTGTGATTACTGTGATTTGGACAATCATAATATAGACACCTGCTATAAACTTCATGGTTATCCAACTGATAAACCAAGGAACTCTCGCAGAAATCCGAGCCATTCAAACTCTCTTTCTTCAGGACCTTCTCGGGCTAATGATCGAGCAATGGTCACTGCTCCTATGGTTACACAAGAACAGTACAACAAAATTTTGGCCATGCTCTCATCAGGTAGCGCTGATTTCAATGCTAACTTAGCAGGTATAGCTCTTTCTGCTCCATCATTTTCTGCTTGGATTATCGATACAGGTGCTAGCAACCACATGTGCTCTTCCCTATCACTTTTCTCATCTTATAAACCTTGCCCTAATCCATCTTTTGTTCAATTGCCTGATGGCTCTGATGCAAAAATCACCCACATTGGAACTGTGGTTCTTTCACCAGATTTGCAGCTTGATAATGTTTTCTACATTCCATCTTTTAAATTCAATCTATTATCTGTGAGTCAGCTCACCAATTCCCATCAGTACTCAGTTGTTTTCTTGCGTGATCGATGTATTTTTCAGGACCTGTCCGCGAAGAGGACGATTGGATTGGGTAGTGTACATGGCAATCTCTACTATCTTCAAGCATCTTCTGCAAACCTAGTTACTGGAACACCTACCATTGACATCTGGCATTGGCGGCTTGGACACCCTTCCCATCACCGAATGTCTGAACTAGAAAAGAATGTTTCCTCTATTTCTTATTCCCCTCTGCATGTTTGTGACATTTGTCCACAAGCAAAGCAGACCAGATTATGTTTTCCTCATAGTTCCATTTCTACAAATAAACCATTTCAATTAATTCATGTTGACATTTGGGGTAGTTTCTCCAAACCATCCATGAGTGGTGCACGATTCTTTCTTACCATTGTGGATGATTTTTCACGTTGCACGTGGATATACCTCATGTGTTTCAAGTCTGATATGAAATATCATTTGAAATCTTTTTTTTCCATGGTAAAAACCCAATATCATTGTCAAATTAAACATATATTTTCTGGTCAAGGTGAGGAGTTTCTCCCAGAGATTCAACAAATTCGATCTGACAATGGCAGTGAGTTTTTATCCAATGAAATGCAACATTTTTTTTCTGAAAATGGGATTATTCACCAGCGTAGTTGTGTGTCTACACCTCAACAAAACGGTGTTGTCGAACGCAAACATCGTCACCTCTTAGATGTTGCTCGAGCATTAAGATTTCAAGCCAACTTGCCCCTTTCTTTTTGGGGAGAATGTATTCTCACTGCAGCTTATTTGATCAATAAAATCCCTACACCCTTACTTCAAAACAAATCACCCTATGAAATACTATTTTGCACCCCCGCTTCCTATTCACATCTTCGTGTATTTGGTTGTCTAGTTTTTGCTCACAATGCTCACATAAAACACAAATTTGACCAACGTGGAAAGCCCGGAGTTTTTGTTGGATATCCTTATGCCCAAAAAGGTTACCGGATTTTTGATATCAAAACAAAAAGCATATATGTGTCAAGAGATGTTGCGTTTCATGAAACAATTTTTCCCTTCAAAGATATTTCTTCAGACTACACTCCATCAGCGGTCATTCCTTTACCTATCGAGGATCATCCACAATTTGATTATGCACCAACTCAACCCATCTCTTTACCAGAACCAAATCTGATTCGCCCAGACAGACCACCCATCACCCAAATTTACCAACGCCGCCACCAACCTATCCAAAATGAACCTGTTGAGGTCCAAACTCATCCATCTCCCTCAGTTCCAGCAGCCACAACTGAACCTACCACCATGCCTCATGTTGCTGATAATTCCTTGAGCATTGACAATTCCCGTGACACCAGTCATACCAATCGTCCTCCTCGTGAGCGACGAAAACCATCTTATCTCAAGGATTTCCATTGTTCTGCAGTTGCCAATGTTACACTCCCAACTCCTACATCTTCGCAACGGACAGGTATTCTCTATCCTCTTGAACAATACATTTCCTACACCAATTTTTCTGCTAATCATCGAGCCTTTCTATCTTCACTTACCTCTACCGAAGAGCCAAAGTCCTTCTCCCAAGCAGTTAAACTCCCACAATGGCGTGAAGCCATGGCTGCCGAAATCGATGCACTCGAAAAGAACCATACCTGGAGTCTGACTCATTTACCACCCAACAAAAAACCTATCGGGTGTAAATGGGTTTATAAGGTCAAGTTTCAATCTGATGGCACCATTGACCGCTACAAAGCTCGCCTAGTTGCGAAGGGATTTACACAGGTACAAGGTCTTGATTACCACGATACTTTTGCGCCTGTAGCAAAACTTGTTACTGTTCGTGCTCTCTTATCAATTGCTTCTATAAAACATTGGTCGCTTCATCAACTTGACGTTAACAATGCATTCCTTCATGGTGATTTAAATGAAGAAGTGTATATGACCCTTCCACCTGGGTTTGCTCGACAGGGGGAGACTCGAGTTTGCAAGTTACATAAGTCTTTATATGGTTTGAAACAGGCTTCTCGCCAGTGGTTCGCCAAGTTCTCTCAAATTATTCAACAAGCTGGTTTTTCCCAATCACGAGCAGATTATTCCTTGTTCACTCGTATTAGTGGACAGTCTTCCACCTTTGTTTTGGTATACGTTCATGATATTATTGTCACAGGCAATGATCTCACAGCGATTCAGCACCTCAAAGATTATTTAGCGAAGAATTTATTCATCAAAGACCTTGGACGACTCAAGTACTTCCTTGGCATTGAGGTAGCCCAATCACAAAAAGGATTATTCTTATCTCAGCGCAAATACACGCTGGATATTCTCCAAGATGCAGGTTTACTAGGTGCCAAACCTTCTGATTTTCCTATGGAACAACATCTTCGTTTAACGCCAACTGATGGTGTTCCCTTATCTGATCCGTCCACCTATCGTCGCCTTGTTGGACGTCTCATCTATCTTACAGTCACTAGGCCAGACATTGCATATTCAGTCCATGTTCTCAGTCAATTTATGCAGGACCCCCGCACCTCCCACATGGATGCTGCTACTCGTGTTCTTCGTTACCTCAAAGGTTCTCCCGGAAAAGGAATTCTATTATCTTCAACTAGCTCACTCAATATCAGCGGTTTTTGTGATTCTGATTGGGCTGGTTGTCCCACAACTCGTCGCTCTACAACAGGTTTTTGCATTCTTCTAGGCTCAAGTCCAATCTCCTGGAAAACCAAGAAGCAAACTACTATTTCGCGCTCTTCCACTGAAGCTGAATATCGTGCCATGGCAACCCTCACCTCCGAACTTCAATGGTTAACCTATCTCATGAATGATCTTGGGATTCCACACGCATCGCCTATCAATCTCTATTGTGACAATCAAGCCGCCATTCACATTGCTGAGAACCCCGTATTTCATGAGCGTACGAAGCACATCGAGCTCGATTGCCACTTTGTCCGTGAGAAAGTACAATGCAAGTTGATCTCTCCTTGTTATATCCGATCAACTGACCAAATTGCTGACTTATTTACCAAACCGTTGGGAAAGGACCCTTTCAGTCGTCTCACTAGCAAGCTGGGCGTTACTCACATACACGCTCCACCTTGAGGGGGAGTATTAAACATGGAAAGATCTCAAAGAAGATCTCGAAGATTCCCTTGACAGATTGCTGATTTCCAGCATTAACTTAGTGATTTGCTCTGCTGTATTTTCCATGTATAGTTCTCTTGATTTCTGCAGTTTTCCTTGTAAAGCATAACACAATGTATTCTTGTCTTATATATATCAATAAGTGAAGGTATCTCCATACACAAGAAGGTAGAGAACCATTTTAGCAACCAACCTTTTCTTCTTAGTATATTCTGTAATAGAAACATAGAGGAAGATACAAGAGTATTACCCTTGTCTGTAATTGTTGAGGAAACTGATTCATCAAGTTCCCCTGAGTTCCCAATACATGTGGTGCAGCCATAACCAACAATATGAAAGCCCAGCTGGTTCAAGTACTTTTGCAGCCCACTACAAAATTTATGGCCGGATAAAATTCAAAACCTCATATAAACATGCTAGACGTGGGAAAGAAAACCTGAACTAAAAGGTATCTTCCAAATGTTGTAACCAATACCTCTGCAGCAAATATTTTGTGACAACTCCAGAACCTGGGGCTAGGCTTGTTTTTATCCACGGCTTAATCTGTCACATATCAGAGGCTCATTGTACCCAAATAATGATATTTTATTTAAAGGCAAGGTAAAGGTGCAAAAACTGCTCCTTTGTTCTCCTATCTAATTATTAATATGTGGTGGTTTGGGGAGCGGGGGCCCGGTCGCCAGCCCTCTTTTTTCCAAGGGTTTGAAACTAATTATTAAGCCCATAGGGCCAATAAAGGTCGATTTGTTAGGTCTATTTATCAAAAGGACGGGCTTGAGAACAGTTTTCAAGCCTGACTAGGCCAGGGTGATGGTGTATACTATACAGAAATATACATGATATACATCAGTTGCGGCTGGAAAAGTCGCATACAACAAGACGCATATCCACATGCTTTAAGGTAAAAGAATTAACGAATTTTGAGAAGTCAATACCAACCTCCAAGCCCAGTTCACAAGCTTTCTTTGCAACAAGACCAGCGCCCAGCATGACACTAGGGTTTGATGTGTTAGTGCAACTGGTAATGGCAGCTATTACCACACTACCATGCTTGAGCTCCACAGGCTGTCCATGGAATGAAAATTTTGCAACTTTGTCCTGTTCCTCTTTGGGTACACCAAATCCCTGAATGACCAATCTATATAAATCAGAAAGAAACAGCCAACAGAACCTAGAATGCCACAATCCTCTTCACATGTTGCACTAACCTAATAGTGACATACAATTAACTTATATCATCTGTACACCAAAAAGAATGAAATGTTCCGAGTAGATATCAGGTTATGAATGATGATATGACCATGCACCACACTCAAAGAGCAGCAGCCGGAGATCAAAGCAGAATAACAATCTAGAAAAGTACATAATCGCAAATTCCAACGATGGTTGTTTGCCTTTTACCTTGAATCCAAGTTTGCTATCAAGACATGAACGCCAGTCAGCCTTCATATCTTTTAGAGCAACTCGGTCATGAGGCCTGTTAAAAATAAAAGAAAGAACCATCCCTATAAGCACAATACATCAACAACATGGAGAACCAAGAATACAACAGTACCTTTTAGGTCCTGAAACAGAGGGTTCTACATTTGCTAGGTCCAACTCCAAATAGGATGAGTATATTCTTTTTTGTTGAGGCTGGATTTTGAAACCACCCAATTAGGCTTAGATCAAAGGTTGCCAATACAAATTGTACAAATGTAGAGACATTTAACTTCAGGGAAGAAAACAATTTACTACCTCATTGTAATCAACAAACATTTTGTTTGCCTGCAAATAAGCTTCAATCATTGCCACCTATACCCATTTTAGTAATAACCATCATAATTCTATATCACCAACCAAATATAGCAGAGCAAACAATAAAAAGGCGAATATAATTATAGTAAAGAAAACTCACAGTCTCATCACTCCTTCCGGTTAGTTTAAGGTACTGTAATGTGACATGATCGACAGGAAAGTAACCCATGGTTGCTCCATACTCAGGGGACATATTTGCAATAGTAGCCCTGTCGGCTAATGATAACTCAGCCATACCCTCGCCTATATTTATCCACAGAAAAAGAAAAAGAGGTCAGAAACATATGCCTAGTCAAAATAGATGTAGTGCAACCAAATTTCTTGACCTTGAAATTACCATAAAACTCAACAAATCTGCCAACAACACCGAGCCTCCTCAACATTTGGGTCACTGTTAAAACCAAATCAGTTGCTGTGACACCATTCTGCAATTTTCCTGATAATTTGAACCCAACAACACCAGGCAAAACCATGCTCATTGGCTGTTAAATTGCAATGCCCAGAATTAGAGAGAAAGACAAAAGAGAACATAAAGGTAAAATGGTACATATATAAAGCAAGTCTATCTACCAACAAATAGAGCATATCACAACAACTTGTTAAATGCGGGTGTAAATGTCGGCTTTAATCCCACATTACCTGGCCGAGCATTGCTGCCTCAGCTTCAATTCCGCCAACTCCCCAGCCAGCAACTCCTAACCCATCGATCATGGTTGTATGGGAATCAGTTCCAACCACACTATCTGGGTAAAGAATGCCATTTGTGTTGAAAACCACTCGTCCAAGGTATTCAAGATTAACCTGAAAAGTACAAAGCGACTTTCTAAAAGCCAAATCCATAGTGTAATGAGAAAAGGAGAGAGAACAAGGAGATTTTGTATTTCTTCTTCTTTTCAAACATTTTTACAAAAGGTCAGAGGTACACGTGGTTTTGCACCAGTACATGATAATTGCAAGCATCTTTGTCTTCATTGGTTTATCCTGTCTGATGTTTTGGGAGTAGACCACTTACACCAACTCCAGAATTCCAGCACCTTGCCGTGAGGTCGTGCCTTGATAAAACTGAACATCTAAATTTGAAATAAACTTGGGAGGCAAAGTTTTACCTGGTGGACAATGCCAGAACCAGGAGGGACGACGAGCATGTTATGGAAAGCAGTTGAACCCCACTTAAGAAAAGCAAACCTCTCTTTATTCCTCTGAAATTCAAGCTCCATATTTGCCTGCAATGCATTTTCGTTCCTTGCTACGTCCACCTGAACTGAATGATCAATGACAAGATCCACTGGAACCTGAAAATAATGTAGCTTTCAGAAGAGATGATATTAAGGAAAAGGTTATGATTACAATAACCCCAGAGGACACAATTGAAGGTCATGGTGAATAAAACATGGGCAGTTGACCGCAAAAACTATCCACTACTCTTTCAAACTGGTACAAGCATGTTAAAACATCCAACTCCAAACCAATTGGCAAAGAGTGAAGAGGCCGCCCAGGCTCAAATACTAGTTTTGGAGGAGATAATTAACAGATGTGGGACAAACTCCAACAAAGCCAGTTAAGAAAAATGACGTATTGCAAAGGACAAAATAATATGCATCATAAAACAAAAAGGTTTCTAGATAAGTCTCGCCGTGTTGCTGACAAAACCAATTATCATCCAGCGTCAAGAGAGATAGCATTCAAGTAGTCAGGAAATCACATACCAAGGGATTGATCTTGTTAGAGTCACCACCAAGCCTGTTCATAGCATCTCGCATACAAGCAAGGTCAACCACAGCTGGAACTCCCGTGAAATCCTAACAAATAACAAGAGGTTTAGAAATGGTATGATGCCATATAAAAGCTTACATTGCCATTGCTATTAACCTGTAAGAGAACACGGGCAGGCTTAAAGGGAATTTCAACTTGTTTTGGTGAAGTATTCTCCCAATCGATGATCTTTACCACATCAGCTTCAGTAACTTGGAAATTGTCACAATTCCGTATTGCAGATTCCAAAAGTATCCTGATAGAGAAAGGAAGCAAGTCTGCAATGTACCAGCAATAACAACAAAAAGAACAATTAAAATCCAATGGAAGGACAAACAACTTGCCACGGAAATTTACTGATGCACTTGTAATAAACAAAAAGAATGATTAAAATCAATTCCCCCCCATCAAAAAGAACATACCGACATAATCTCTCTACGATACACTACCCCTTGTTTGTGATTAATCTTTGATTCTTTAACCCACAGGAGAAAATTAAACCACCGAAGTAATGCATTTTCAAACCCTGGTACACTTTCTTCAACTGAGAGGTCAAGGCAAGAAGTGATTATTAGTTCCCTTGTAAGGGAGTCTTTCGTTGTTAGTCTATTTCTTCCCCATTTTGGGTTGTATCTTGGGTTGTTCAGTATTAGGCTTGATTTAGTTGATGCGGACCTCACACATGATTGATGTAGTGCCCCGTAACTGTAACTCTTTGAATGTAATTCTTCAACCTCTTCACTAAAAAAAAGGGAAAACAACATAAAAGGTGTTCCAAATTATCATGCTAAAGCTGTATCTTTTTCTATGCTTTTTCCAGTACATCAATGAAGTCTAGAATCTAGTCTCACCATAATTGGACGAATTAAATATTGACTATAGTTCAGTATCCATGTAGAAATTCGTAAATATATACCAATTCTTGGATCATTAAGGGCTGGTAAGCTGTAATATTTTCCAAACTCGCCACCTCCAGGCTTGGGAAGACTCCTGAATATTTCCTTGTAAGGACTTTCAGAAGCTGAAAGTAGTGAAAGTAGTGATCAAAGAAAATCAGAACCCTTCAGTGAATTATTGCAAAAGAGAAATTGAAGAACAATAAAAAAAAACAGAGGAACCATAAATACAAATTTGTTCATGTTATCAAAGAGAGGAAGTCCCTTCTCAGTGTCAAAAACTGAAAACAACCACTGAGTGTGTTTTTCTCAAATAAGTTAAATGGCATGGATAGATTGCTAGTAACAAATAACATATATATTACCAATTATATTCCCCGGCTGTCCCTCCCAGATTTTGGAAAACCAAAAACAACAAGGTAAGGTTAATAAACGAGCCGGACGAGTCGAGTAGTGGATTTTGGATTTTCCAAACTTGGTTCGAACATACTAATGTTTTATCAAGTCAACCGATCTCGAATAGAAGCTAACAAGTTAAATGGGCCAAGAAACACTTTGAAAACTCAATTCGACCCAAAAGTTCAACGAAGCGGCCAGAAGTAAAACCTTGCTGCTATACTGTTAAAGTTTGCGGCCATTTTGTATGAACATTGCGTCCATGACTTAACACGCTTGTTCAAACTTGTTAACGATCTTCCAATACAAACGATATTCGTGTTGGGTTTCTCCCATGCGGTGTGTCAACCACAGGGGACTCCTAAGCCCACTGTTTTTGTTTCTCTTTTATGTATTGACTGAGAGACAGAGAGAGGGTGCCGTGTGTGCTGTGTGTTCGTGAGGGGGGAGCCGGTTGTGGCTCCTCCCGGGGAGAGCACCGGAGTGGGACAGAGGTGAGGCTGAGGGGTGAGGTGAGTGGGGAGCCGGTTTGGCTCCCGGCGGGATGCCGGAATGTGGCTCCGGGAGAGTTTTTTCAACCCATTGTATGTATGAGTGTGTATATATATACGGAAGGGTGAATTTTTCTCTGAAATCGGTGTGTGGATCGTGCGTGGTGTCCCTCCAGTGCCAACAATTCGAACTTGATTTGTATATCTAACAAAACTAATCTTGAAAGGATTTTTTAACGAGTGAACACGAACTCAAATTGGACAGTACTCCACCGACTCCATGAGTCCATCTAATATCAACTCACTGAATAACCCAAGTCCAAAAGAGTAAATTAATTAATACCCATGGTGGCCATCTTTCGCTCGAACCGTTCAGTTACAGGCGCAACGGTTCTGAACTGAGCCCTGAGACGACTGAGCGGCCACCGCCAGTTACCACCGTGACTCCACCGGAGATACCGGAAAGCAGGCGAAAAATCCAGCGATCGACGGTTGGTCAAAGAAGCTCTAGAGAGAGGAGGAGAGAGTGAAGGTCTAGAGAGAGATGAGGAGAAGCGAAGCCCGCAGGAAGCTCTAAGAAGTACTCCTACTACAGAGGAGGATGAAGACGAAGTATAAGGTGATGATATGTACATGACGATATTAAATTTGTCTGGGAAGAGTTAAATACAGAGTGTGTGTGTGTGTGTGTGTGTGAGAGAGAGAGAGAGAGAGAAATGTAAATCCATGTGCAGGTGTTGTGAATGATGATGGCCTGGTGTGTTCATGCAGCTTCTACAAGATGCTGGAAAAAGTTTCGACTCTGTTTTCAATCGGAGTGTGATTATAATTATAATTGTGGGGACACGTCCCATGGCGGCCCTCGGAAGGAACCAAAAAGCCATATCTCAGTGTCTCATCAAATGCCAGTGAACCACAACCAGGCTTCGCAGGAGAACCAAATTTGAAAAGGCGTCGTTAACACGACTCGAACCAAATTTAAGAAGGCGTCGTTAACACGACTCGAACTTGTGACCTCCTGACCCCAAACCAACTCTGTGAGAGTAAGCTATGAGCTACTAGACTTCCTGACCCCAAACCAACTCTGTGAGAGTAAGCTATGAGCTACTAGACTACCGAAAACACTCCACAATTACTCCTTTAGAGAAACTGCATCAGATGATGTCAAAAAGATTTTGCCAAGTCATTTTATAACTAAGGTGTTAAAAGGCCAAAACATAATAATGTTAGATAAGCAATTCGATATTATTTTTCGATGCAATAAATTTGCCAAAGCAGCTACTTTGTTTAGTTTGGGTTTTGAGAAAGGTTTTTGGACAATGAATGGAGAGAAATAGAAAGAGAAATGAGAATAGTAATCGTAGAGAGAGTTTATTACGGACAGCGCACAGAGAAAAGTTGAGTCTAGAGACCCCAAACCGAACACAGTTATCAGGAAGAGAAAATCTTCTTTTACGGAGGTTCTGTAAACACTTGTTTATAGCACTCAATCGTGACCGTCTAAAAGTGTTTTAAACGGTCAAGATGTTAATGAAACTTTTCCGGGGAAGAGTTAATTGTGACTGATCATAATTGAAAACGAATCTCAGCCATTGATTGCGCGAATAGACGGCTAAGATTGCGCGGCTCCGTGAAAAAAACTCTCAGAATAGGGCTGGAAACAAACTGGTCTCAAAGAAGGGCTTAACTAGGCGACAGATTAACACACAAAGCTTTCAGCAAGTTGGCATTTGCATTTGATGACGGGAAAAGAACTTCAAAATTTACAGGCTGCTTTCCAAAAGTGGAAGACAAAAGGCATCAATATCGAACTACTCAAAATACAATAACCTCCTCTTCCAGAACACAAATTCTGGAAAATTTGATATTACCATGAAAATGATATTTTCTCCGTCCAATATTTTCGCATAATGTTGCCTAGTTCTAGGAAAAACTCGATTCAATTGACGGACATAAAGAATGTTAACTGCCGCACATTTGCCACACCATAGTCTTCATTTAACGTTGTCAAATATCGTCTGTGAGTTGAATCTGGTTTACGGGATACGAGTTCCAAACAAGCAAGTAATACACTCCAGTGTGGGGACCAATGTTGGTGAAGCACATTGATATCAGCTAGTAATCATGTCGGTGGTTGCCATGTTCCCGGTCTGAAGGATGCGCCCGTTCCCGTTGGTTCTGAAGATCTGAAAACAACATTGTATAAACATCTACCAAGTCAAGACTCGCTCCCCAAGGAAAATATAGTTCCCATCGTGTGTGCTCAAGTTTCAACAGATTTGAAAATGAGCCAAATGACAATCAAACGTGCATACAAACACATACTCTGGCTGTTGTTTTCGTTCAGATGGGACTTCTTTGTCAGTCTCTGATTCTTCGGAGTTCCTATAAGGATATCAAAGGCTATCACCTATGTGTTACACAAGCAGAATCATGTCGAAGCATGCACACAGAGATGTAAAGAGACAATTAGAAATACGTATCAACAGAAATAAAGGCAGGAGTAGTGAGATTGGATAACTGAGAAGCTTAAAATCCCTTACATCAGATGCCAAATAGTGTGTACAATTTACAAAGTGCAGCTGCTTAAAGTTTAGCTGTCTCACCTCATGCCATCCATTGCACCAGAAGTTTCACCAACTGTGTCACCTAAAACAACCAACACCACAATGAAACATGGGTGAGGCTGCATAATGGAAATCGCAACCCATAAGATGAAATCTGGAAAACTTAATGCAGTAGGAGAATGAGACCATCTGTTATGACAGTAATGCTTTAAAAAAGATGCTAGCCTTCAATCTTGTGAGTGTAAAATACATACATGTTTTACATGTCTAAAGAAAATGACAATCATGAAGGATTTTTGCAAACTAACTTTACAAACTACTTACGAACTAACAATACCTCGTTGTGAACCATTCCTATGTACCGAATCCTCTTTCCTCCTTTTCCATTTTTTCAGTGTAAGTAGTACTTACCGAACCTATAAAGGGCCGCTATTTCAGTGGTAAAACTTTATGAGAGCAACCACTTTCTGCATATATTGCCAAAGGCCTTGGTCAGTCACTTTTCTGGGCTGGGATTGATAAGTGGAAAGATTTGCTGTCTTTGCCGAGGAAAGCTCAATGTGGGTTTTCCTTATTGGTTTGTCTCTTGTCCTCCCCTACCTACACCCCCATCGAATGGGGATTACCCAGATATTGTTATTGTATTGTTGTTTTGGTACTTCCCGAACCTAAAGTAGTCGGTTTCTATCTGCAAGATACATTTTGGAACACTTCATCCATTTTCTTGTAGTTCATGGAGCAGTAGCAGCCTATGCAAACCAAACTACTTCCTGGTTCTTTTACGATCTATTCATTCCACTGAATGTTAAAGCTGTTACAAAGAGTGAAAGAAAAATATCATTTTACAAAGGAAACTTATCACAAATGACTCTTACACCCCTTGTACTTAAAGTGAGTTTTAAGGACGTCCCCTCAACGACAAAAGTGAACGCTCACACTCCTTGAACTATTATGTAAAGTGAGACTCTTAGTTTCTCTCCCAAACTAAAGGAAAAAATGCACGAACTTTCTATTTTGTACTGTTAAGAATGAGGTACCTTTAGAATCAGCAGGAAATTGCTGAATGAAACTTCTCAAGTCTGGACCTCCAACTTTACCTATGTGCAAGATGCAGTCAATAATTGCAGCACTAAGCATTATAATACAACAGATAAAATTCTTTTAGTACAAGGTTACCAGTACTGGTGGCTCTGGGTCTAATGCCTTCTTTGGATCTTCTTTCCTCTTCTTCCTTTTTTAGAGCTTCAAAAAAAAAAGAAAAAGAATGTTGGAGAAGAATAAGAATCTTTATATGAAGCTAGGAGAAGGTGAGCACTCAACTATGAAGGGCGATGACAAAATTTCTCATCGAAATGTCAAAACATAACTAGCATCAACTTGCTTCTCCCCTCTATGCATACCGGGCTTTATAGAATACCCACATCAATGTCATTTGTCCCCCTTTTAAAGATTATTACAGGCATCAGCCAATAGGCTGCAACATGGTTAATATAGAGCCTCGTTAAACCGGCAGCTAGAGTTCGCCGAATTACAACACAAGGGGCAAAAGCAGAGCAAGTAATGTGATGAATCATGAATGTCTCTTTCTTCAGGTTGCTCAGCTGCTGTAGTTCCTAAAATCAATCCATTCCCCGCTAAAGACTTTCTTCACAAGGATCCAATTAAAACAACCACCATTTTGTAGGTCAAAAACTTTTACAGGCAATTAATATCTGAACTATTTGTTAGCTGCAAGGAAGATGTGAAAGGAAGAGTTTTAGAGTGCTACAAGAGATGCCTTTAAAGACTGTTTTCCCTAGCAAGGTTCAATCAGCAAGTTACTCATGCCCTTTTGTACTAATTATAATTCTGATTGATACTTCCTGAAGTCATTAACCCAAAATTGCACTTAGCTAATAAAGCTCCTCTGACCTATGAACCAATAAGAGACTAGGGTGAAAAGTATAAGAAGGAACATATTATGATTAGAGGATAATGAAAAAAAACTAGCAAGACTTACAAGCAACATTAAGTCTAACGCGTTCACGTTTTGCCTCAAGCTCCATCATTTCCTGAGAATGGAATCAGCAAATTTGTCAAATAGTTAAAGTTTAAGCATGAGCTAGTTATTAGAAATTGCTTGGATTTCCAACAGAAGATGCCATTCCATCAATGAAATAAAAAGAAATATCGAAAAATTAAGAGGCCAAAGCTGAAGCAGCTGTTTTTGAAGTTAATTTCATATCCTACTTGAGTCACAGAAATAAGTAAAACATAGATTAGCAAAAAAGTCTGCCAAAGCCCACCAAGTATAACAAAGAAAGAATTCTTGGAAGTGTATCTAACATGAGAATTTGAAAGGTAATGGTTCATATCCCTGGAACAATATTGTGCTCAGAAAAATGTAATGCATTTAGTGCTCGCTTACTGGAAACATGTGCAGAGAACTATTGAGAATTAATTGCTATTTACCTCTAGTGTTGGAGCTTTTTTTCGCTGCCCATTCAGCCAACATATCCATTCAACTACAATGATTGTAAACAACTGTTGAGCAAGGGATAGAAATGAATGCCAATGAAGTAATTTCCTTACTAAAGGCCAACTTATTATGCCTGTTCCACAATGCATTTCAGTGGTGCCCTATGAAGCACCGATACCTCTAGAGGTCGATGTATTGCAGTGTCGGACACGCGGCATGTCCCATAATTTAATTTAAATTTTTGAGAGGGACACCAATGGGGACACGGTGAGGGTCAAAGTGTAATTTTTTAAAAATTTCAGGGGTCAAATTGTAATTTTTCAATTGGGTTGTATTGAACTTATGGATGTCTTGTTTTGTTTGAATGGTATTGGAACCATGGATTTTTCGTTTTGTCCACATTTTGCCATTTAAACTTGGAAAAAAATTGAAAAACAAATATAAATAAATATAAATGTGGCGTGTCCCCCCGCTGTGTCCGCGTCCCCATTTTTTTAGAATTCCTGTGTCCCCGTGTCCGTGCATCATAGGTGGTGCCAATAAATTAGTCTAAAAAGAAAGCACAGCAAATCCGCGCAAGCAGATGCAATCACACAATAAGTATTTTTCAAAGATTTATGTTGTGTTTGGATGGGTTTTTGAGAATTTTTGAGTTTGGTTTTTGGGGTGATGAGTGGAGAGAGAAATTAGGGTAATAATTGGAGATAGGGGTAATGAGTGGGGAGAGAAATGAGAGTAATGATTGAAAGTAGGGGTAATGAGTGTTTTTTGAGTTGGAATTTTTTTTCCAAAATGCAAACCGAACAAAGCAATTAACTGGTTGTAAGGGCACTACCAATTTTCCAAAAGCTCTTCTTTTACACCCTCTTTGTCTTACCGGAGAATGAGGGTATTTGCAAACACAAGATCGTTTATATGGAGTTATATTTTTAGAGCAATGGAAATGTAAAAGAGATAAAAAGAATTGAGAAAAATACTGGAAATAAATTCCAAAATTCTGGCCGCAATTGTCATCTTTAGGTCTCTCTCTTGGTGAGATTTGCATATAACGTCTAAAAACTTAACTTCCATGTTTCAAAATAGGGGCAGAATTCTCAAGCAATAGTGAACTACAAATATCAAATGCATCCGATTGAACAAAGACTCTCAAAAGTCGCTACTGATGGAGTACCTTGGCAACCGCCTTCTCAGTAGCTTTACCCTTCTAATTAAGTGCCTACTATTGTCAGTAATGTGTCACCAACTAAAACTTACCTGGAATAGATGTTGGATCCTCCTCTCCTTTAAAAACCACCCATCTTTTCTCTTTCACTGAAAATTCGCAAATTTCGATCGAATAAGTACTCACGTCGATAACCTTTCAATAAGATGTTGTATCATCTACTACCAAGGAAAGAAACACAACCTACACTTTTTAGAAACTGGAAAGCTACATTGTCCCCAGCACCATATATATCCGTAAACATTCAATCATAGGCATATTAACCAACCCCGCCAATTAAGCAAGAGATTATAATCATTCACACACAAAAATCATATGTTCACCAAGAAAAAAGAAAAGCAGGATTTGCCCCATCCCCAACCGTAACCATTAACAAATAAAAAAAGGTGAAAATTTGTTGCTAAAACAAGCAGTTCATATACTTTCTGCATAATTTCCTAGCGATCTCAGTACACTGCTCGCAATCCTTACAACTTTTCCAAACTAGATAATAACCAACAAAGGAACACTTGCTAACTTTAGAAGCCGAACTACACCATCAACATGAGACTTACGGATTTGCTCCCTCTAAGGTCACAGGTTCGAAACCTCTTAGGTACTATTGATTCCTTTGAGGCTAGTCTGGCTTTAATTGGGACCCCAGCAAGTGGTCGGTGGGATTAGTTTCCCTGGATTAGTCAAGATGCGCGTAAATTTGTCCAGACACCTAAGTTATTAAAAAAAAAAAAAGTGGTTGGTGGGATTAGTTTCCCTGGATTAGTCGAGATGGGCGTAAGTTTATCCAGACACCTAAGTTTTTTTTAAAAAAACACAATTTGCAAGAAATCATTCCCAGAAGGCGCTAATTTCAGCTGGAACTACGCCATCAACATGAAGAGGCACGATCACCATTATCCCCAGCAGGCCAGCAGCATATACATCAGTAAACATTCCATTGTAGGCGTATCAACAAGAAACCCAGACAATTAAGCAAGACAAGATTAGGGCTTAAGAAATGAGCCGAGTTTCACCCTTTTTCTCATCTCAAATGAACACATCAATGAAAAGGTGATGAGAGAGAGAGAGAGAGAGAGAGAGAGAGAGACCCACTTACTGACGCCATCCATCTGTTCGGTTCTGGCGAAGTATCGATTCCCTGCTTTGTCGACCCCGGCCATTGCTCGGTTCCCGAGCAACCCAGCGATCCTCTTCCACAGCTTCGACATGTCTTCTTCTTCTTCTAAACTAGGATTCAAGTGGGTGGGTATGTTTTCATCGCAGTAGAAAGAAGAGTAATCAGAAGTTCTTGACTCCAAAAGTTCCGACCAGAATCAGATAAATCGGAAATTCGCGGAATACTATTCGTTTTTCCAGTGATCTGGATTGTTCACATTGTACAGCTGATTGAAAATTTGTTCAAGATGGAATTTCGTACTAATTAAAAAAACTATTTAGGATCTCATCGGAAAGAACCAGAAAGTATTTAGGCTTCCATTTATGAGATTGGGCACATGGAATCGGAACCCAAGAGATCAGTACGGCGTCGTTTCTCTTTTCCTTCAGACTTCGCAGGTGGAAACTGAGAAGTTGTTTCACTGGGCTTCTATTAAAAATTGGTAGAACCTTATTCATTTTTTCAGTGATCCGAATGGTTCGCATTGTAGAGATCATTGAAAGCATTAGTTTCAAGAAAATTTGTGCTAAAAAATTACGAATTAGTATCTCATCGAAACGAATTAGTTAGAATTTAGGCTTATATTCATGAGTTCGGATACATTGAATCGAAACCCAAAAGAACTCCTCGGAAGACAGACATGATTACCGCGACGCCGTTTTATTGGAACTTCGCAGGGTCAACCTGCGAAGTTAGTTTAGAGGGCTTCTATTGGAAATTTGTGAAATTTTATTCATTTTTATAAAAATCTGAATCGTCCACATTGTAGAATTCATGGAAAAATGTTGTTCTGTGAAAAATTATTCCAATTAAATGCCAATAAGTATCTCATCGGAGAGAATTAGAAATAATTTGGGCTTATATTTATGAGGTTGGCCACATTGAATCAAACCCAAAGGTTGGAAAACCAGCCGTCCTACACGCCGACGACGCTCTAATTACGCGCGCCGGTTCGAAGAGCGAAGTTAAGAGGACTGAATAATCATCGTGAAATTCATCAAAATTACTCGACGCTTGTTTTGTGATCGATAAGAGGTTTCGAGCTTTTGGATTTTCCACTCGACGCTCTCAATGCTCTGCAGAATTAGTCGAGCTGCGCGTAAGCTGGCCCGACACCTACTATCCGAAAAAGGAAAAGTTCCGGTGTACGTGAATACCAATTTGATGTGGGTTGTTGGCCAGGTGCATGTTTCAGCTGTCATATGAAAATGAGTCTGCTATATGCAAGGAAATACGCAAGAAAAAACGAGTTTGGGTCCATTCCGGATCCCAAAAAAATGTAGAAAAATATTCATAAATTTTTAAGTTTATGGGAAAACGTGGTTGCTTGATTTCTTTTCCTGTTTTTTGAGTTTTGTTTTCAGTTTGTGTGGTTTTGTTTTTAAGGGTGCGGACTGTGATTTTTTTCTTTTGATGATTGGGCTAACATTGCTAGGTCCGAGTAGATGCTTGAACGAATGATGTCTGTGGGATGTACCCCAGTGGAGCTGAGCGATGGGTTTTGCAAGCTTGGCTCTAAAATTTAACTAGTTTTGAAAAGTAAGTTCAACCTTGGTTTGACAATTTAATAAGCTTTAAAAATATGTATTTTAATAGAATTTATCACCCTCTCATTCCCTATATGTAGGTTTTTGGTCTTCTTGTTTTGGACATTGAATGTATCCCCGAAGATCTGTAGAGGGAGAATATGAGATCCTTACGATAAAGTCTACTCTATAATTTGATCCAATTGTGAAACAGTTTAGTGTTAAGTATGTTAGACATGAACAACACATTATGGAAACTACTTTGCCCCTTGACAAAACCTGTTGTATCTCTGCAAAACAGCAGAAGAAGAACATTTTTGCCTAGAATTCACCCTATCGCTTTCTTTGACCGGAGTTTTTTTGCAATGTTCGGCTTTTGACAATATTTATATTTATACTAGTTTCTTAAGATTTTACATGACTACGTCGTCATAGATCTAATTGTACACACTTGCGTCGAACTTTTTGTACAATTTTGTCTTCCTTACATGTTTCTTATGTGTGCAGAAGGTTTAACGGCTCTTTTGCACGCGGCAGAGAGAAAGGGAAAGATTCATGGCGTCTCTTTTGGCCAATCGTTTCCTAGCTAGAATCTCTCACCTGTTTTTGGCATATGACAGCCTTCTTTTTCTCAACGTCATTGAGGAGGAAGCACTAGCTGTGAGGGACATACTTCAAACCTATGACTATGAGAACGCCTCTGGTCAGAAGAAGATAAACCTGGACAAATCTGCTCTAGTGTTGGGCAAAAACAAGTCTCAAAGCCAGAAAGGAGATACTTATAAAGGTCATCATCCAAGCAATTCCACCATACCATGGGTTGTTTCAAACTCCCAGTTTACCTCATCAATGACTTAAGAGTCTCTTATCTGTACCAAAAGAATGGGTAGCGAAAAACCCTTTGGGTAGCATGGTTGAAGCTTTGTGTCGGAAAGGGAAGTGGCGACTTGGGATTCAGAGATTTAGAAGCTTTCAACCGTAAAATGCTAGGCAAGCAAGCTTGGAGAATCTGCCAAGACTGAAATTCTCTCTTCTACAAGATCCTCAAAAGCAAGTACTTCCCAAACTCTTGATTTATGGAAGCAGGTTTAGGGAATTTTGAAAGCCCGGAAAGTCCTTATGACAGGAACCAGATGGCGCATTGGAGATGGCACAAAGGTGAGGATATGGAAAGATAGGTGGATGTGGATGAGGATCCCCTCCTAACAGCTTTCAAGCCCATCAACCCTCAGAATTCTTCGGATGATGAGGCAAGGGTTAGTGATCTCTTACTTGAACAACCCCGTAGATGGAACATTGACAAACTTCAGGAGGTTTTTTGGTCTGTTGATATTGAGAACATAGTCAACAACCCGTTGGGAAACAATTCGGCCTCGGACATATTATATGGCATCACACCAGTCATATAATACACTCTAGAAGCAAAAAATAACGAGTTAATATACTCACTCGTCATCTGAATCCTTACAGAAGTGAAGCCTCCGGTGGAAATGAAATATTAGGATCACCTGTGATGGTCAGTGATTAGATCTATACCTTCAGAACCCTCCAAAACCTTCACGACCGTGGACATACAGGGCCTTCTATCATGGGTTTGCAGACACCATATTCCAATCTTCATCATCTTTATTACTTCTTTATGGTGCCAGATATCCTCGTCTTGATCATCAATGAGATCGTATAGTTGATCCTCTCCTGTCTTCATTTGCACAATCTCAACCAAAGGCATAGATTCTTGATCAGATTCGTCTAAATTCTTCCTCCCACAGATAGTTTTCACGATGACAACCCCAGAGCTATAGATATCAGCCTTAACTGAGATATGTGAACCCCTATACATTTCAGGAGCTAGATACCCTATTGTTCCCTTCAACGACGTCAACACTAGGCTATGGGTCCCATCAATCAATCTTGCCAAGCCGAAATCAGAAATCTTGGCGTTGAAATCTCTATCAAGAAGGATATTTTGAGGTTTGATATCAAAGTGAATTATATTCTTATGACACTCCTCATGGAGGTATTGAAGTCCCTTGGCCACACCACATAAATGATCTTCTGCCGAGTTTTCCAGTCAAGAGTTCGTTCTTTGTCTCAGTCGAATATCCATTTATCTAATGATCCATTGAACATGTGCTCATACACCAGAAGCCTATTTGATTTCTCAGCGCAGTACCCTATCAGCCTCACCAAATGGAAATGTTCAACTTTTCCTATTGTGTTAACCTCCGCCAAAAATTATTTTCTTCCTTGGACTATTGAATCCAATTGTTTGACTGCAACTTTGATACCATCATGTAAGACCTCTTCAAACACAGCCCCAAACCCTCCTTCGCCAAGCTTAGTCTGGAAATTCTGCGTGCAATACTTCAACTCTTCAAAAGAGAACTTAGTCAATGATTCTGTAACTTGATCATCACTTTCTTCCCCAGCATTATCTGTGTGCTTTAGCTTTCTGTAACAGTAGCACATTCCACCTATAAAAGTACCAACTAGTAGGCCACCAACAAGATGAGGTACCAATACCGGTAACAAAGATGCAAGTTTATTTCGGCTGGGCACTTTCTGAACCTTGATAGATGCATAGGAACTAAAAATTTCACTGGAGGTCATGAAAGAATAAAGCTCATCTGATTGCAAAGAACAATTACCTGATGAGACATCTGAATCATACTGAAACAAGGCAGCTTTGCAAGAGCAATTGTTCAAACATGCCTCTTTGCATTCATCTATGGTGGTAGCGAAAAGTGTGGGCACAAAATCAAAGTAGGTGACATTTGGGAGATCCACGAATGTATGGTACTTTGAACCATGATCGCAAGAAAGGGGAGTGATTTCTGCACATCCAATACCTTGTTCAAACGGCCAAAAGTAGTTTGAAGTTCCGGTGTTGTCCTGTGGACAAGCGCACCATCCACCCCCAGAGCAAACCCCATAAGACCCACAAACTGCTGGGTAGCTGCAGTCTCCAAAAGAATCGATGATGGCTGCCAGTAAGTCACTACGTTGCGTGACTGAAAAAGTGAATGGGTAAGAGGTATCCACGAAGTATAAAATTATATGGCCATTTGGTTCCAGGACGATAAACCGAAAATCAGTTGGTGATGCTGTGAAATTGAAATAGAAAACTGCAAAGTCGGTATACAATCGGATTGCATTATATGCGTTCCCGAAAGCAGGACCACCTATCGCATGAAAGCTTCCATCAAGCAAAGTTGCATATTCTTCCGGGGGATCTGAATCAACAAAAGCCCGAATTCCAATGTTGTCCTCTTTATCAACAGTCAAATAGTATATACCGGTTGATAAATTTGAAGATGAATTACTAGCCGTTAGCCTTTGACCATTGTTGATCTTCTGGTTGGGGAGCCATGTGTCTGTCGGGTGATCATATGACTGCCATACCATGCTGTTGCTACCATTCAGAAGCATTAAGTTTCCGGTCACACCTATCTCCATCCGAGCAACATACTTGGTACTGGTATTGGTTGACCAAACAAGATTACCAAATTCATCTCTCAAAACCAAATCTCCTTCAGCTGTGAAATCAAGAGTCACATTCTCTCCCACCGGACTGTCTCTATTTGCAGACCACAGGACTTTGGGCGGCATAGTTGGAATAAACTGGTACTCACGATCGGAGTTGTTATCGCTTACAGTTACTCTTGTCATCATGAAGACAACTAGATAGAAAACTGAAGTGGGCATCGAAAAAAGAAATTGACGTTTTGTTTGTGAAAAACCCAAGACCGAATGGTGGATGAGACTGGGTTACGTTGTACACAAGGAGGATTGGCCTCAAGGTGGAGCCGTCGACAAAATCCAAATTTGCTTGTTCATTGAAGGGGGTGTTTTTCCAGGAAACCGAGAGATTGGCCGATGGGAAGTCGGCGTAATAGGCTTCTGTGCCACAAGGGAAGTGGGAAAAGAGTGGGAGGAGAATCAGCAGAAGGATGGTAACCCAGCTGTTCATCAGACCGGCAGTAGCCATTGGTAGAACACCAGATACTTTGGACAATTTTATCTTATGGCGCTTGCCGCCTTCAAATGCAATCAATGTCCAATACATTTGACTGTATCTAATTTTACACCAGATACTTTGTTTTATGTTAATCTACTTCCCTTGGCTAAGTCCTGTTTGTCTACAACAAACCAAGCTTTTTGCTGATTTACTGAGAGTCCATCTAATGGTTTTCTTGATTTCTTCGTAGCTTGCAATCTGAAAAATCTCCAAATACAAATTTCTGCAGCAAAGAAGCCACTGAATCATGTATTAATTACTCACTGAGCTTTGATGAAACCCTAAAACACGAGGCGATTGATTGTTATTCGACTGCTTTCTGTACCGCATTTGACGGCTTCTCCGGTAATTGAAAGGACTTCAGTTGAATATCTCTCCACTTGTTGATCGCCGCCGTGCATATGTCTGAAACAAAATCACCCAAAAGGGTTTCTAATTACAACAATGCGGAATACTATCAACAATCAATACGAATTGATCGACAGTAGAGGCGTAAGGGAGAAGAAGAAGAAGATCATTACATCCGGCGCCGGCGAAGTAGAGCAGGCGAACGAGCTTTGGGCCGGCGCGGCCCCCCACCTCTTCTCCGGTCATCTCTCTCTCCTCGCTATTTTTTGGGAAATGAAACAGAGGTTAATTTTTAAAGGCCTGCTTTTTTTGGGGACAAGGAATTCAACACGAACTCGCGTTTAACAGACTCGAGGTTACTAAAACGACGTCGCTCGATTCATTCAGACTTCGCAGGTGGAACATGAGAAGTCAATTGAAACTATATAATTAGTAAATTGCGAACTCAATCTTGTTTATTTATATAATCGAAACTGTTCAAGCTGCAGATCTTGTCAATAAGATATACCATGACAAAGACTATGTTAATCTAACATTGATTTATTGATAATCGGAGTTGATTTGGGTGAATTTAATTTTGGTAAAATAGAATTGGCCTCACCTGATTAAACCCAATATCAATATGGTGTCTCTCCAACGTGTAATTCGTAAATTGTGCATTCATTCTGGTTTATTTTCAAGATCAAAACTGTACAAGTTGTAGAGCGTGTCAAGAAAACAAACCATGTCGAACATCATATTAATCGAATGCTGATTAGTTTATAATCGGAGAAGATTTGTGTGAAATTATTTTTACGAAAATAGATTTGGACACAGAGGATCAAACCCAATATTGTTATCCACGCGCCGCCGTCTCGCATCCTGAGAACACGACTTAACTACCAGTTCTTTTTTAAAATTGGCCACAGCCATAAAGTGATTGATCGTAGTGGGAGAAAGAATACTTTTCTGAGAGAGAGAGAGAGAGAGAGAAGAGGCGACAAAGGGATGGAGAAGAAGGGAAGCTCCGGTCTCAACATCGCCCTCATTCATCATTACATTCTCTTTTGAAGAGTTTCATTGACAAAATGGTCTTAAGAAGACAAATTTTCTGTTTAAAAAAGTCTGTTTTTAGTTTAGAAATCAACCCACCTTTTGGAAGCTGCATTTGTGAAGAAATTGTTGAGTTGGATTTGAATAGGGGTTGATGGGGAAGATCTCCGGAGGTTTGGAGTTTAATTTTATACATCGGTTGATCTTTGGATGAGACGTTTTTCGGGGGATTATTGCTTAATTCAATTTCATGAGGTTTCTTGATAATGGGTAGCACTGAGTTTTTAGACCTTATTAGTTAATGTGCAGCTATGAGTTTAGGACTTCGGATATAATTGACATTTTACTTTTCAATCTTTTCACTTGTATGATTTTGGCTCCAGAAATTGATGATGGAGGTGAAAGGTGATGGCTTCGGTCTAGGTAGAATGGAGTTATTTGGGCTGATGATAAGAGTGTACCCTCATAATTAACAACAAATTTTTCCGCAAAACAAGTTACAGATAGAGATGGGAACTTACTGTGTCTTACCTTTCAAGCAGGAAAAAGAAAAAGAAAAGAAAATGGTTTCATGCAAAAAATATTAGTACCTTGCAAGCGATGCAAAAATAAAAGGAAAACACTACTGGGCTTTAAGATATGTAGGACTATATGCAAATTTGCTAAAACCCCTAACTAAACCATGGCTGATGTTATGTATGGTTCCCTAACTAAGTTCGTAGCGCATATCATCTTATTATGGAGAGGGGTTTGGCCAGGGAGGAGGGAGATAATACACTCTAGCCGTAACTGGAAATTATTATGGGGCCAACACATTCCAAAGTTAAAATTTTTGCGTGGAGGGCCTGCGTGAATGCCCTTCCCACAAATGAGAACCTGTCTATTAGAAAGCAATCTCTTGTGTATGTGCGATGGGAAGACCAAGTCAGTGCTTCATGTGCTGAGATGGTGTGTTTTTTTTTTTTTTTTTGGCAGAGCATGTGTTTAGGTGCAGCAGCTTTCGTCAAGTTTTGGATTGTGCAGGTGATAATATCCTTGCCTGGTTCTAATATCTTTGATACCCCCATTCCAATGTGCTCGCTGATGGGTTGATGATTTGCTGGAACATATGGAGCAATAGAAATGGAAAATGGAATGGTTCTCCAAGCAAAAGTCCAGATGAAACAGCAAGAGGTGCGGCTGAAATTCTTCAGCGGTTAAGAACAGCAAACACAGCACCTAAAATGGCCCTGGGATCCAAAAAAAATGGTGTCCTCCAATACAGGGCATTTTTAAGTTCAATTTTGATGGGGCAATCTTCATATAAGGAGATTGGATCTTTTGGGTGTGGAGCAGTGGAGCGCGACAAGGCATGACATTTCATTGCTGCTCTACCCAAGAAGCACGTAGCAAATGGGTCAGCAGCGTTTGTGCAAGCCTCAGCAGCTGGGAAGCAATCAGGTTTTCTACAAGCATTGGGTTGAACAAAATTGTTCTAGAAGGGGATTCGGTGGAGATTATAGGAGTCATCACGAAGCCGGTCAATGCTTTGGCTCCCTGGGAAGTTATTTTGCAAGACATAATGATAGAAGCATCCTCTTTTATAAGAGCTGAGTTCATTCTTGTTCGTCGCATGAACTACTCGGTAGCACACCATTTGGCAAAAATGCCCGGTATATTTTTTATACTGTCGTATGGAAGGATGCGGCACCAAGTTTTATAACATATATATAGGTACAATTATTTTGAACAAGTTCTTTGATGGGTTTGAAATCAGTTACTTGAATTGCAGAAAAAAACACCCTTAAACCAATACAATTTAGCTAATGGTTGTTTTGCTAATACAGTTGTCGTTCAAAGACACCCTTACGAAAAATACAATTTTGCTGATGGTTGTTTTGATAAACACGCGTAGTCGAAAAGACGCCCTTTTGGGAAATTCAATTTAGCATTTGTTGGTTTGATTGAACAGTTGTAGTTGAAAGTTTCGTATCCATTTAAGATTGTTCTCATGCTCTGTAACAAATTTTCCATTGGGATATCTACATGTGCACATAATTAAACATGCTCATATGAATATGAAAGGTGAAATCGTTTCCTTTTGGTTTGATACTGGCACATAATGAGAGAACATTTGAAGGGCGGTCGAGTGAGCCTCAACAGGCAATTATAATGGCAGTAAGGGATGCGGCGGAGTATGTCCAGGCTATGGATAATGGTGTTACACTGTCCACACGAGCGGTTGCATCGGCTATTAGTGGCTGTCTTAAGTGGGAACGCCCTGAAAGTAGCTTTGTTGAAGTTAATGTTGATGGGGCGTGGTCCATAGTTGTTAAAAACTTACGATACATGATACGTATCTTACGATTTGTATCGTCTCATTCGGGGAACGATACGTATCCCATCATGTATTCTTTTTGTATAAAAATCTTACGATACGACCGCGTATCCTACAATTTATATGCGTATCTTAATTCTGTACATATCCTACGATTACTTATTCAAAAAAGTCGGACCTTATTTCAAGAAGCGGAACCCCAAATGCATTATTCTAAGCCGTTTGATCTAATTATGACATCTTTCAAACTATTTGATAGAAATTCAACCTCAATGTAGGTCTTGTATAAAAGAAAGAACCATACTTCAATTGTATTCTGTCTAACTTTTCTTTTTCTAACAAAGGTAACATAAAGCCTAAATGTAATAGGTTTCAATTGAGATACTTGAAATTTTACATCTTAATTTTTTTTTAATTGTAAGCATAGTTTGTTGGTATTATTAGGTGTATCTACTTAATTACATTCTAATTATGATTAACGTTGTTGAAACATAAAATTAACTTAGAATTTTGACAAAAGATATAAATATCTAGTTCTTAGAAACTCTAAAATATCTAGCGCTCTACAATATCCTTGTGAAATATCTAGAGTTTTTTCAATGCTACTCACACAACGATTCAAACACAACAACTTACACAATCTCTCATATACATGTGGGGCCCACACATAGTAGTATGTGTGGAGCCCACATATATGTGAGATATTGTATTTGGTATTGTGTTTGGATTATTGTGTGAGTATCATTTTTGTTCTAGAATTACACATGAGACAAATTCTCACACAAAAAAACTCTAGATATTTCACAAGGATATTCTAGAGCGCTAGATATTTTAGAGTTTCTATGTGTGGGCCCCACATGTATGTGAGAGGTTATGTAAGTTGTTATATTTGGATCGTTGTGTGAGTAGCATTTTTGTTCTAGAATTACCTCAAAATTTATCCTGTATGAAAATATCTTTATACTAGAGTCTTCCATGGAGTTGTACAAATAGGGATAACCATTTTGTACCAAGCCAAAAAAAAGTTTTAGTTCAAGTGCAATACAAAACTCTCATTTCCCACTCTTGTCTTTAGTATTCTCCCTCTTCCAAAAATGTTGTCCAACTACATAATAGAAACTTCTACTTTTCCAGCAAACGTATCTCAAGATACACAATACGTATCCCGATTTGAAAACATTAGCGTGGTCTAAGAGGGGGACGGAGGAGGGGGTTGCAGGGGTAGGGATAGTTTTGCGGGATGAATGGGGATGGTTTATAGCTGCGCGTAACGCGTTCCATCAACATGGGCATTACGGGGTCAGCGTTAAGTGCAGAGGCTGGAGCTTGGCGTGCAGCCGTTGAGGTCTTGAATTTGCCAAGTATCTGGGTATGAGGAAGGTAGTCATTGAAGGTGACTCTCAACAGGTTGTGGAGATTATGAAGCATGAGATGGAGCTAGAGCCCGGCTGTGCAGCTATATCCTCCCCTACAAAAATTAAACAAACCAAGTAGAAGTAACTAGTAAGTTTTAATTCCCTTCTAAAATAATCCCCATCATTCCAGTATTATATCCCCTTCTTCCCTCCAAAATATATTTCTCTGCCAAACAGGCCGTTAAATTGTTTTGCTTGTCACACAATGGATCGAGATAGGTCGAACTCTACTAGATCCTAGTCCTACTTGGTTTAAGCCAAATTTATAAATATTTCGGGGTTGTTTGACCTAATAAACCAAATGGCTTGTTTTTAGTCATTATTTAATTTTTTTTCGCATTTGTTAATTTTTTTTTTTTTTAGGATTATTATCCAATTTTTTGTCTTTACTAAAAAAAATTGGGTTTCGATCGTAATTTTTACTTTTTAGATTTGTCTCGTCATGATGAAGCAATATAATCCACACAACAAAATCACGAAAAACAAACAAATATGAATTTTTTTTAATAAAAACAAAAAAATAAAACATTTGGCTTATTAGGCAAACCTATATCATGGAAAATGATATCTACCCCTTGAAAGTTTTTGGGCCATCCTAGAGAATTTCTAGAGTTCAATTTTTCTAGTTGATTCAATTGCCAAATATCCAGACCATTTTTTTTTTAACAGCGCCAAATATCCAGACCTTTTTTTTTTCCCAACGCTGTAGAACTTTCATTGTAAAACTAGAGCAAAAACATCACAAAAGATGATTATCTCGCCTCAAAAGGCTTAATAACCAACAAGGAGGGTCTAGCTTCCCATGTCTTCAGACTAGATCCTCGCACACCACACCGAGCCAATTTATCCGCTACCACATTTGCCGATCTTCGAACAAATTGGACCATACATTCCTCAAACTGGCTGTGTTGGAAGTAATTGTTGAGGATGTTAGGCGGATGGCAAGACAGTTTGAGGAATGTGTGGTCCAATTTGTTCGAAGATCGGCAAATGTGGTAGCGGATAAATTGGCTCGGTGTGGTGTGCGAGGATCTAGTCTGAAGACATGGGAAGCTAGACCCTCCTTGTTGGTTATTAAGCCTTTTGAGGCGAGATAATCATCTTTTGTGATGTTTTTGCTCTAGTTTTTCAATGAAAGTTCTACAGCGTTGGGGAAAAAAAAAGGTCTGGATATTTGGCGCTGTTAAGAAAAAAATGGTATGGATATTTGGCAATTGAATCAACTAGAAAAATTGAACTCTAGAAATTCTCTAGGATGGCCCAAAAACTTTCAAGGGGTAGATATCATTTTCCATGATATAGGTTTGCCTAATAAGCCAAATGTTTTATTTTTTTGTTTTTATTAAAAAAAATTCATATTTGTTTGTTTTTCGTGATTTTGTTGTGTGGATTATATTGCTTCATCATGACGAGACAAATCTAAAAAGTAAAAATTACGATCGAAACCCAATTTTTTTTAGTAAAGACAAAAAATTGGATAATAATCCTTAAAAAAAAAATTTGACAAATGCAAAAAAAAATTAAATAATGACAAAAAACAAGCCATTTGGTTTATTAGGTCAAACAACCCCGAAATATTTATAAATTCAGCTTAAACCAAGTAGGACTAGGATCTAGTAGAGTTCGACCTATCTCGATCCATTGTGTGACAAGCAAAACAATTTAACGGCCTGTTTGGCAGAGAAATATATTTTGGAGGGGAGAAGGGGATATAATACTGGAATGATGGGGATTATTTTAGAAGGGAATTAAAACTTACTAGTTACTTCTACTTGGTTTGTTTAATTTTTGTAGGGGAGGATATAAGAGCATCTCCAACCTTGACCTATTTTAAGACCAAATTTAAAATTTGGGCAAAATCCACAAAAAAACCTCTCCAATCTTTGACCCAAACCCTTTCTCATTTTGGGTTTTACCCATTTCTTTCCCCAAATTTGAGACAACCCAAGTCTTTCCCCATTTTTTTCCCAATATTCCAACGGCTCTTTTCTCTTTTCAACAGCTACATCTATGCCATTTTGAGAGCATGGCGTCTACAACACCATGACTTTCCCAAGCTTGGATACTTGTAATTCTCTCTCCCTCTCTCTCTCTATATCTCTCTCTCCTTGGATATCTGAATGCTGAAGTTTCGACGATCTCTCTCTATTCTCTCCAGAAGAATCCTAAAGCTGGTTGCGGAATAAGAACTGCGTCGTTGAGGAGAGATGTGTGCTACCCTTTGGCCGAAATCGTTGGGGAAACAAAAATGGAGGGAAATAGTCTTGAAAGCATAAAAATAATATATTTAGGTAAGGGATCATTTTGCTATTGGTGAGCCTAACCAAAAAAGGGTTTTTATCCAAATTTGGATAAAAATTTGGGTCAAGGCTGGTGATGCTCTTGAAGGGGTGGATAATGTACAAAAAAGAAGAGAAAAAGAACAAGAGGGGAAAACCAAAGAAGGCAGACATATCATCGTCGTTTTCCATTTTCTTCCACATACCGTGGTCTCTCTCCAACGCCACCGGCGTTTTCCACCTCGCTTCCCCCTGCATCGTAGACGAAGTTAAAAGACCCCAATGACTAAGTCGCCGCTCCCTGGACGACGTCCCCGCCGCCCCCACCACCAACACCGATGGCGTTCGGTTATATTTTGGGTAAAATCGAATATTGCTGCCCATTTCTGAAACCTGTCTGCTATATTTTGGAATCGATTGTTGTTGAAATATGCTATGTTGGAATTGGAATCGATTGTTGTTCATGTGGAATTAGAAGAGTTGGGGCCTTAGGTTGTTGCCTGGTGGATGTACTTGCCATATAGGGAGGGAGGAGGATTAATAATTTCTTGTTCGTTCAAAAAGGTATTGTAGCGTAAGTGGTCTCAGTGTTTTTGGAGTTTGGAGGAAGGTGATAGCTTAGTTGCACGAAGAGGGAGCGGCAGCGTGGAAGCGGGCACGAGTAGAAGATCCTGTCGTTAGGAGTGCCAAGAGGAGCATACATATATAAGATATATTATCTAATTTCTAGATGGGGATATACATAAATTACTCGACGCTTGTGTTGGATCTTGTGGGTGCGGAGCAGTGGAGCGCGACAAGGTGTGACATTTCATTGCTGCACTACCCAAGAAGCACATAGCAAATGGGTCAACAGCTTTTGCGCAAGCCTCAGCAGCTGGGAAGCAATCAGGTTTTCTACAAGCATTGGGTTGAACAAAATTAGTCTAGAAGGTGATTCCTGGGCTTCTCAACTATTGCTTGAACTTCACCATCTTGTGTCCACTTCTTTTATTGCGTGGTGTGACAATTTGTCTGCGATTGCACTAGCTCACAACCTAGTCGAGATGTATTGTCATTTTCTTCGGGATAAGTTTATTCAAAAGCAGTTGCTCATTACTTACCAAAAAAAAATAAGCAGTTGTTCATTCGATTTATTGTGACTCATGATCAGTTGGTTGAGTTTTTGCTAAGCCCTTAAGTGCTGCTCGTTTTCTTACTCTCACTGCCAAACTCATGGTTCGTGCCCTACCCATGAATTTGCAAGGGGTGTGAAGGCAGTGACTGTGTTTTGTATAGTTAACTTTCCGTTTGTATTTCTGTTTAGTGTAATTAGTTATAGTTATGCAGTAAACTGATTAGTTGGTAAGTTAGTAGTGATGAGGTGCGAATATAATGGCATAGAGCTCTTTAGTGTAAAATTAAGAAAGGGGTCACAAAGGACAATGAAATACAGTTTCTCTCTCTACTCTAATCATGTGAAATATCTCAATTAGGTTCACTCTTTCTTCATGCATAACCTACAACTAAGAGAGGCAAAGCAAGATAGTTTGCTCTTGTGAGTGGATGAACACGACCTGCATTACATGTCTTTTTGGTAAAGCTAATTTTCGTTAAAAAAAAAAAACATTTTTGGTTAGTTAACTTTCATTGTAAAAACCAAGCAAGACAGGAACTACGGGGCATACCCCTAAATACAAAACATGCAGCTATCTTGCCACAAGCAAGGCCTCAGAAAGATACACTGCAACAAACAAAACATCAAACCTGACTCCTTATCTGAGCTCCAGAAAGAAAAAAAACTTAGCAACAGGAAAAAACAGTGGTGGAAATATCCCCCTCTACACAAATAAGCCTATTCCCATCCGTTCTCTTTACATGCCTGTGTGCATGTTATTTAGAACTTATAAGGAGCAGATAAAAAAAGAAAAAAAAAAAAGAACTTAGTAGGAAGATATACCACATTTAATCAAGTATTGTCGGAAAGACTTGCCGGTTGCACAAAATTATGTAAAACTACCCTATAAAACAAAACCGCTCTCCCTCATTTTCCCTGCCAATACCCACATGCCCCCACTAAAATTCATCACTCTCCGGAAGTCTTTTTCTTGTTTTGATCATCACTTTCAGGAAGTTGATCATCATACAGTTCATCATCGCTGTCCATACACTCCAGTCTTTCTTGGGCAATAGCTAATTAAATCTTCCTCGAGCGCTGCAGCTTCAGCAAGCAGTGATTTTAGCAAGAGCAGATTTCCAAGGTGCATTTTCTTTTTCAAGTCAGCCAACTTGCCCTCATAATCAGCCCAAGGCCCAGGAGGGAACTCCTTTCTCCCAGAGTAGTATATCATTTTGTCAATCCCCTCAATGCTAAATTCAATTCTACTTCTGATATGCCTGGACAGAGACTCCTCCACATTCCTTTGCTGAAAGAGCATTGCTGCATTCCATCATTTTAACTCCATCCTCCCCGATTTCATCTAAATCCTTAAATTCTGTAGACCACTCCAATGGTTTATCCTTGCTCTTGGCTAAGACGGTGAGAACCCCATTACTAGGAACATGAAAGACCAACTTAATACAAATGGCACCTGCTGGAGCACATGGAAGGCCAGTCAAATTGAGATCTCCAAGATGCCTATTCATTGAAGCTTCAATGTGCTCACCTTGGAAAATCCGAATGCAAACACCATCACAGTAACGACATGATGTCATGACATCTCAGCTTGCCGTGGCTGGGATCTCGCTGCCTCTGTCAACAACCTTAGTAAATACACCCCTCCCAAGACTCAATCCTCAGAGAAAGCGGAACAAATTTATCATATTTCTTCCACTGATCCTCAACTACAAGATAACCTTGCAACAAGGCACCTATAGCCACAACTGCTTCTGACAGCATCATGCAAGGGGATTTCTTAAAAATCTCTTCCACGATCTTCTGTATCCGAGGAACTTTTGTCATACCACCAACCATTATAACTTCATCAACACTAACATCTGCAGCATCCAAACATTTCAGTCAGAGTTCCCTGATTCTCCCAAACAGGGGCCTTGCGAGTTCCTCAAATTCTGAGTGTGAAAACTCACTCTTTGCATGTATGGAAACAGTGTCCCCTTCCATTGAGAGGTAAGGGACATCTATTGATGTCTGATCGGAGGATGATAGCTCCAATTTTGCCTTCTCTGCAGCATTCTTCAGCCTCCACATGGCCATTCGATTGACAAAGATATCAACAGAATGGGTAATTTTAATTCCTTCAACCAGGTACTTCACTAAAACAAGGTCAAAATCATCACCTCCCAGTGACGTATCATACTGCATAGATTTAACCTGATACAAAAACAAAGTGGGTTTAATAAACTACAGTGGAATTATCATATTAAACAGCAGGAAATAACCATGATGAAAAAATTCACCTCGGGGACTCCATTAGAGATTTCGAGGATTGTGATGTTGAATGTTCTACCACCTAAACTCAAAACCGCAAAAGCTATTACAGCTTTCGAGATACTTCTCCTGCAATATGACTCAGCCAACTCTTTAAGATCGTGAAGGATTCGTCGGGGAGTATTTTTTACCGCATGCTTCTACCCAAGCCTCACCTTGAGATCCCTCAATTATCTTGTACGGAACCTTGGTCTTCAACTCCTGTATCTGCGAGTCATCAAATCTTCTTCCCAGCAAGTTCTTGATAGCAAACAAACCATTAGCAGGGTATGCTAAGGCATGGTCCTTCGCAGCTTCACCGACCAATATACTCTTCTCATCAGCAGTTGCAACAAAAGATGGGATCGCAAAGGTACGTGGAACTGAGTTCTGTTTGATGGGGAAAAAGAACATTCTGTTTTAATCTTAAATGAGCACATTCTTCTTAAGTTTTTGGCATAGTTGGATTTTAAGGATGATCAATCTAACTTTTGGGTCCCTCCCCTCAAGCCACCTATCTACTCGTGCTCATAGCTGGATTGGATGCCAATTGCAGTGAATATCTCTTCCCTTGCTTTGGGGTTGAAGTTGTTGAACACATCTTTTATTTTGTCCAGTCTTCTGATATAAGAAGTCTGGATTGTGTCGTTTTATATTCCTTAATAACCTGAAGCCAGCAAGAACAATTGCCCATCAACTCTAAACTCTTTATATTCCGTCAGTTCCATACCAATTGATTCATGGATCAAACAAACCCTTAGAGACTGATTGAAAAGATACCAATGAGATGTCCTCATCGCCATACCCCATAGTCCGGGAAATTTCCTTGAATGAGTGAAACTTATTGTCAGGAACATAAATATTGTCCTGATACACAAGTAGAAATTCAAAAGAAACAGTTCAGAGGCAATACAATACCTATTCCAGATACATGGAATTTAACTGATTTTTGCCAATAAACGGCCAAGTCAGACTCTCCAAGTAAACTACTCAAATCTCCAAAGAGCTGAATAACTACTCACTTCATCTGCCAGAAGAACAAGACCTTCTTCCTTGCAAAATTCTACAATCTCACGCTGGTTGTCCTCAGCAAGAACCTGTAGGAATAAATTGCCAGATTATGAAACAACATACCAAGGTACTATGGCATAACAAAATATTAATTACCAATCCAAGCATCCCTTTAGAATGAAATGGAAGTTATAAAGGCTTTTTCCTTGTTTTCATCATCCATAACCCGACTATTGCTTACCTGACCAGTTGGGTTGCCTAGATTTATCACAACCAAGGACCTATCCGTGATGCCATTTGTTTCCCTCAAAAAGGCGAAACAAATGCCTAGGCCGTGTGATTGAGATGAGCGGGCGTGCCAGGATCACGGTTGGTCCAAGTGTGGATGGACCGACTTTTGAACAAACGAATTGTGCGCGGTAGATGAAATCTACTGCCGGTTCATTTTTTGCCTCAACGAAGAGAACTTCACAATCTTCTCAAGCGATGTAGAAGTAGTGAGCGCGGTGCCCAAACGTAAAGAATGCTGTTGAAATGGAAATGCTCAGGATTCCCATTGTTGGAAATAATAAAAGTTACATGCGACTTCGAAGTTGCCGAAATAGAAAGTGCAGAAAAATAAACATAGTGTGGCCGGGGCCAAAAGAAAGATAATTGAAGCATGAGCTTGAAGTTGTGTTGGAGGGGGGCCTTTCTATGATTTGGGTCTTCTGTTTTTATAGGGACGAAACATGGCAGTTAAGAGCCCATTACGCCCCACCTTTGCAACATGCACAGGAATTGCTTGTATGCAATTGGCCAAATGCTTTGAACCTTGCCAAGTGTCCCTGAACTTCAAAAGTTAACTTCCATGATGCCAATGACTTGAACCCTTTTATCTCCAATTAATCCCAATGATGTTTCGGCTACATCAAAAAACCGTGGGGCCAGTGCCACATGGCAGCTTTTTAGTGGGCAGTCATTTTTGGGTACAAACACCATCGGACTTGGCAGCTTCCAATTGCTTCTTAAGCTCAAGAATATCCAATCCCCACCCTGTAGCTTCATTGAGATAGTAGGGAACCTGCAAAAGCCCAGTTTAGAATTCACAGTCAAATACTCTTGTAGGAGATGAAAACCCACAAGAAGACATCTTCAATTTATTCTAGATCAACATGGTCAGGTCAAGGTTTCAATCTTTATTTGGGCTCGCCTTTTCTAACAACCAGACAAAAATTTGAATTTGAATACAACTGACCAATCTGTTGACCTTTAGTTGGTAAATTTGCTTTTAATTGCATAAACATAAAAGAGTGCCACCATGGAGGGCAATCGAAGCAGAGTACAGAGGGTACTGACGAATAGGGCACAGAATCCCATCTTCCTCCGATGTAGTCAGTAACTGCATTATCATATGGACCTGAAACGAGAGAGATTGCAAATATAACAACCCATCCTCAAGATTTAACCTCCATTAAATTCTGAACTTTTTTGTGCATGTAGTCAGAAAGGAAGGAATCAAAGTTTACCGCTGGACATGCACCATCAGTCAAGAAAATACCGTTAGGATCAGCTGAAAAACCATCTTGGGTTTCAATACCAGTAGTAGCAATTGTGCCATGTAATCCCATAATTCCCTGCCAAATTGTACATATCCACATTACATGACTATTCTTCTAATCCTTTCCAGTTTCCCACCAGAGGACAATCACCTGGCTGTGACTATATGCGCACCAGTTGCTTCCAGGAATTTGATCAAGGATCAGCCAAGCTCGCTCAATGGCATCCACACTAGCGAAATGCAGAAAATGAATAAGGAACAACTCAAAATCGACAATAACAATACCAAGTTCATGACACAACAAAAACGAAAACTGCGAGGCAGATATAATATAAATAGGAGAACTCTTTGTTCTTGAATGACTCAACATTTTTGTAGGACCGAAACACACACACACGATATGCAAGTATCAAACAGTAAAGAAATCAACACACAGAATTACATGGTTCCCCAAAACCGGGACCATCCACGGGAGCGAGAGAGGAGCTGTTGTTCTTTATTATCATAGTATGAAACAAGGTTTACAACATAGAGTATTTATACCTACTCTATTCTAACCCTAATTTGCTCGTTGCGCTTCGCTCCGCTCCGCTCCGTTCAGGCAACTGGCCTATTTCTAGAACTCTTTAGTATCTCTCCATACTTAACATATGAGCCACAGTTCTAACAATTTTCCTTTTTTATTTCTTTGACATTTCCATAAACACATAAACCACTCGTTTTTTTCAATAACAATGTTGTGACTTGAACTCCGTGCCTTTGGTATACAAGCCGCCACTGAATACTTGGCTCATTAGAGTGCAGGTTTTACGCAAAATTTGTGTCAAGAGATTATATCAACACTTCTAATTGACATCTACAGATCTACTTCAATTTCTATACCTTAGAAATTTATCACAGACGGCAAGGGTAAAATGACAGTCACCCAGTCCATTTTGTGCAAGAAATATCAAATGAAGGCACGGTTAATAAGAGTATATATCAAACTTCCCTAACTTTAACAAGTTTAGTGGGACTTCCAACAACAGAAGGTAAGAGAAACAAAGATATTCAAACATACATGCACAACACATACATTGACATTCCCCAAATCGGTCAATCACCACTCCCTCAACAGACACACACACACAACCTGGCTAGGTTGGGAGCATTGCCTAAGAACCAGGGGTGGGGGCGCCGTCATAGGACGCTCGGGTGACCTGTGACCCTGTGTAGGATTACAGGGGCATGAGGATTGGCAGCTAGAGTTGATAGTGAGAGTAGCTTATCCTTTGAGGCGGCTAGCTTATCCTTTGAGGCGGCTCCACTCTGAGTCTGACTAGGCTTAGACATGAGAGGGGCCTTTGCAAAAAGATAGACCCGATATGGGATTACCTTGAGAAGGGCAACACACCTATACAGTATACACCTAGAAAACAAGAAAACTCATTCACATGTCGAGGTTCCTCAATACATCAGAGGCTCTCACTCAGCACCACCTCTTAGAAAGTACTCAAGTTCATTCAGGTATGGAAATGGATCTGGTTGAACAGACGAACAGAGAGGTTCTCCCAGTCAGATATGGGATAATGAATGTTTATGGATTAAATGAGATTTAAGCTGCAATATGGCACAATTTTCCAGTGGTGCGAAATAAAATAAAACATGGAGAAACCACAAAACCAAGTATACAACATACATACCTAAACAATCCTTGTGTCTCACTTTTGTCCAAAATGGCTAGATGGTCAAACAGTGCAAGAACCCAAGGATAGCAATAATTGAGTATTGCTAGAGCTGGAAATACAACAACTCTTTACACAATAAACTTAACATCACGGAAAAAAAGTAAATGGTTGCCAACCGAGAGATTGGGGATTTCCATTATTGGAGCAAAGTATCATCATTGTAGGAAGAAAACAGGAAAAGGTTTGGAAACCTCCAAGTAAACTGTGCTCTTAAGGCATAGAATTTTTGCATGAAGTAGCATTACTAACTGCCAGAAGAAGCTTAGTCCCGATATGGATTCTTGTTTTACACAATCAACGTAGAAACATATCCCCAACCCCAAGAATTAAGAGAAAATTTGTTAGACTCTTTGAATCAATGATAAAACAGATCATAAATTATTCACAAAGTATTATGGGTAACTAAGTTGTTAAAAGGACCAAGTCAAGAAAACTAAAAAACCTACACCCTCATTGTATATACTGAGTTGTTGGAGTCGGTTGGACAATGGATTCTTGTAGTTGGCTAGACCAACATCAAACCGAGAGAGGGAAGGTCTTTAAACACAAGAGGTTGAGAAAGCAAGAGAAAGTTTTCATTTCTCTTAGCTCCTTCCCGCCCTTGAACCGCAGCCCTCTGAATATCTTCAATGATAACCTCTATCTCAATAGGGACCATTTCTTCTCCTTTCAGTATCACAATAGGGACCATTTCTTCTCCTTTCAGTATCTCAATATATAGGGATCATTTCTTCTCCTTTCAGCACCTTAGTAAGTCTCTGCGAGTCTCCCTCAATCACCACCAAGTCCATCCCCAATTCCGAAGCCATGTAGACTCCAATTCTATATGTTGCAGCTTCCGCAACCAATGGGCTGTCTATCTAACTGATAAAATGAACAGCTCTTGTGGCCACAAAGCTACCACCGCAATCTCTTAAAATAACCCAGCCCTTGCTTTCTTCGTGCTCTTCGACCACGCACCATCCACGTTAACTTTGATAACTCCCTTAGCTGGTGTTTGCCACCGAGTATCCGTGCTAATTCGTGATTGATTGGTCGTAGTCTCCTGGGAGCCCTCCTTTTTAGCAAGCAAAAATTCCTCAGCTCCTCTAATCGCAATATAAACTGCTTGAACCGGATCCACCTCAATAAAGCATCACAATTGACTAAGCAAAAAACAATTTATTTATGATCAAAAGAAACAAAGGAAGAACAGAAAAAATGATAAGAAGCATCAACTCTAAAAAAACCTGTAAAACAACAAATAGCAAATCATATTAGATACTTAGGCACCTCAATTAAATCAGAGAACCTTAAAGGTGCCCCAATGTAATAAATGGTAGCAAATAAAGGAAAATTGTTGGTTAACACAATTGATTTACTGCAATCAGCTTTCAAAACTACACCAAATGCGGAACCAATTTAGTAAACACTGCAATTTCAAATCCTGGCAATAACATAGTAAGCTATCCTCCCATAGTCCCATTAAAAGCAAAGGACCATTTAGCACAAAAGTAAATATCCGTTGACAAAAGCAAAAGTCACTCGTCAAACTTTCAAAATTTCTAAGAAACATCTGTCAAACAAATGAAGGAGAATAGTGCTAACATCAATACCCCATGAATTATGTATCACAAGATTCACAACATACGGAAAAAAAAATCCATACGGACAACGCAGTTATAGAAACCAATAACAAAAAAATAATTGAGCTAATAAATGACACATACATCTTTCTTGAACCCACGCAACTCTTGCTCATTGTCATGACCCTTCTTAACCTATTAAGACGATGGCACCATCTTCCACCTTACCAATAACTTTCATGCCTAAGGTACAAAAATGAAACGCAGAAACTTGTAAAACTGTGAGTTACTTTGATAATGTGTCTATTATCTTTCGTCCAAAACAACAGAGCATTCTATAGAAATGCAAAATATCAACCACTTCAAAATCTCATACACCATTTGATATTCCCCAAGTTTTTTCCCAGTATAGGTTCCATATATATGAAGAAGAAAAAAAACACCTTAGAATGTTTGAAATCAGCCTTTGGGAGAGGGAAAGAAGCCAGCCACATTAACCACATTGAATATGTAGTATAAAAGAACCCAACCTTGTTATTTTTCTCAGAGCTTTAGCTATATGAGGAATGACCGAGACGTAGGACTAAGAATAGAGCCCACCGTTCTGTATAATTGAAAACTAAATTATTGAATCTAACATTTTTGGATTAGCTTGGAAATACTTTTTACCTTTTTCCTGGTCTTCCTATTTAAGCAACTCTGACTTTATCTTCTCTCCCTAGTAAAAAAATTATTCCTCTTTAAAATCATTACTGCAAATTAGTTCGGGGGACATTAAAATAAAGAGTTATGAACATAATGAAAACTCAAAACCAAAACTTCTACTAATTACAACAAATACAGAGAAGAGATTGTATGCAATGAAGATGTCACAAAATTAAACCAATATCACACAATAAACTTAAGGTCTGAATTACAAAATCAAAGAGATTAAAACAAGCTTAGGTTCTCTTTCTCTTCAGTGTGTCTGTGCCTTCTTTTTCTGCCTTTTCCTTTATCTCCTCTTCTAGCCATTCCACATATCTCTCCTCCAAACCACTGTTGAAAGCTTCTTTTTTTGCTAATTTCTGACGGGAAGGCCAAGACTTTTTATAATGGCTTACTGACTTCAAGGAAGGATTGAATGAAGGCTCCAACTCCACAGGAGGCAAGCCTTGGTCATTGCCAAGCTGCCGCAAGAAACGGCACGGGATATAAAAGGTGAAGCTTGTCAAACCTACAATCGCCATCCTTTTGAAGTTCATATTCTTGATGGCCATGTCAGGAACGACACTCCTAGAGCAGCGCCAATTGATATCATTGGCCGTCAATGTGGAAAACCATTGTTTCCAACCTTCCGCGGTATCATGATATTTGATAAGACGGCTGTCATAGCTTTTTGCATAATATTTTGCATAGTAGTCTTCTCTGCCCTTTGGTATGACAACTTTCTCCAAAAGATTGACCTTGTCAAGCAGCCACATCTGCAAGAGAAATGAGAAACCATGCGATAATGGAACCTAGAGAGAAAACAATTCAAGGAAGCAAAGAAAACAACAGTCAAGAGTCTTAGCCAATACCTGGAGGAGTAACGGGCTACCGGCAAAAGACATTGAAGCTTTGGAATGAACTTTGTCCAATCCTAGAAGAGTCTCTGCCAATACCGTTGGAACAAAATCCTTCCTCTCAACAACTTGTGCAGCAACATCTACCAACTTAGGGCTAAACTTACCATCAGCCGAGACCAAGAGAAACCGGGCCAATAAACAGATACATATTGCAATTTGGCGCTTGCTTTGATATACCTTATCATTTTTATCACCGTTGGGCTGGAACTTGTCTATGATGTCCAAAACTTTAAGTTCATCTCCTTTTACCAAATCTCTTGCATCTTTCAAACTCAATCCTAATAGATCCTTAAGTGTTTTTGAAGGGCTTATCAGCTGCCTGGGGACGACGACTTGTTCATGAGATTTGCATCCGAGAAGAGCATGAAACTCCTCTACTGTGGGACAAAGTTCTTGGAGTCCGAATCGGAATACATGAAGGTCGGGGTCCCAATGGTGAATCGCCGCGTTCAAAATCTGAGGCTTAAGTGGAACCTTCTTAAGCCAAAATAAAGAGTTCATACCGTAGGAGACAAAGTTCATTCTTTCCACAGAGTTGAAATCCTTCATCCACAGGTAGAGTCTATTGTTGAAGCTCATGTTGAGAGATCGAAAGGGAAGTGCAAAACCTGAAAAAAAGCTTTTAAATTAGAATTTTTTTGTTTTGCCCTCAATGGAAGATAAAGTATTTTTTTCCTTCCTATTTTACTTCTACAAGCCAATATAAAAACAGAAAAATAGTCCACCCATATAAATGACAAGTCTAATACAGTATTTTTTCAAAGAATAGTCCATCCATGTAAATTACAAGCTGGTGTCGTGTTGTGACGTTGCAAAGAAAAACAAGGAAGACAGGGTTTTATTGGGCTAGGAGGGAAAAGGGAAAATATTTTGGAGGGTAAATAAGGGCCATAGCGGTACAATTCTGAAATTACTTAGGATAATTTTGTCTTTACACCAGAAAATCACTTCGGCAGCTTCACAAAAGCACCCCCAAGCTAGCTTTGGGAAATCCAAAATTGTTTTCTTTTTTAGGTTTTCAAAATCTGTAGATTCTAAAAATTGGTTATGTAGAATTTTTGACTAAGTTTTGTCTCCTGTCATCCTCAATCTTAGAACAAACAAAGTGGGTGACATGGACTTGGAGCGAAACGTACTCGCTTCTGGAGAAAAATCCCTTCCCTTGTTGTCAAATAAGGCGCCAAAAGCAAAAGGCACACCCCTCCCCTTATAAGACACCAAACCAAAGCCATTTTCCCTCCATTACATCTCTCTTATATTAATTTCGATTTGCCGGTTCTGATTTGTGGTTGATCATTCAGGAGTTACAAGGGTTCATGATATTTTCCCTCTTCACTTTTGTAGGACCACGTTTGCATCCCAAATAGTAACATGCACAGTTTATGGGGTATGTAGTGACACAAATTCCTAGATGAGGTTCATGTCTTAATTTTGGAAAGTTCTTGGGCTTGTCTATATATGCAAAAGGCTGGTAGTCTCAAAAGGTACCCGGCATAAAGTCAATATATACCTCCCGCTGCCAAGGAATCGTGCAAGGCAACAGTCGAGCAGTACTTGTGACTTATAACAGCCAAAGGCTTGTTGGCTTCTTCGACATAGCCCAAGTACGGCGAACCGCCTGGGATATCAAGGAGGCCGAACAGGGTTTATCCAACCATCGATGCACGTGCAATGCAGCAAATCCAAAAACAGTTGTACATGAACTTTGAATTCAAAATTTCACACCCAATGGTGAGAGAAAAACTGCTTAAACTAAGAACAAAAAAGGCAGCATATATTTAGTTGTAAACACATATACAGTCTGTTAAAGAGGCACATTAGCTTCGATTCAAGACTGATCCAAAACTAAGGCGGATAGATTGAAGCGAAAATGAAATGGAAATCCGAATCTACTCACTCGCTCCTGAAGATCAACTCGGCAGCAGGGGAGTGTTGAAAAGCAATATACAAGTCGGTGGAGTTTCTGCCTCCGGAGTAGTAGGTGCGGTTCTCGGTGTTGGTGTAAGGGTGGAGGCCGACGAGGAGGGGGCTGGTTTGTTGCGGTAGAATTCCTGTAACTGTGAATGGCCCGATTGAATGCTGTGTGTGAGCCTCTCTCTCTCTCGCTCACTGAGGGAGAGGGAGGGGAAGAGAGAGTGACTGTCAATAAAAAAAAAACCCTAACATATCAGCTAAGGCTGCACCTGAATTTTTTGGGGGTTTTTTGTGCAAACCAAAAAGATATTACGGAGTATTATGTTTTTAATTAGTTGCAATGTACCCTATACCGCCTAGCTCAAGCGGCAGGGTCTAGTCCCTATTTTATTCCCTCGCGAGTGGTCGCGAGTTCAATCCTCACCGGCATCCTTCTGAATTTTATTTTTGTTTTGTTTTCTTTAGAGCATCCGCAATGTAATAATCAAAAGTAAATAATCAAAACTTGCCACGTCAGTTTTTGATTATTCATTTAGAGGGTTGCTAAAGTTAGCAATGTGAAGTCGCACATTGTTACTTTTGATTATTCAAATGCCCAAATTTGATTATTGATTAGGATGTTGCTAACTTTGATTATTACAATGTGAGCACTTTTTTAAGCACACATTGCTAACTTTAGCAATTTTTTTATTTTAATTATTACATTGTGGATGCTCTTATATTGGATTGTGAGAATTTTTATTAAGTTTATATGTAACAATCTGGATCCTCAAGCACCACAACCAACATGTGAGAACCCACTTGTGCAGTCCCACATCGATGGGAAATATGGAAATGGTTTAGTATATAAGTGATTTCAATCAGCTACTGTATAATTTAAGGTTAATCTTTTGAACCACGTGGTTAGGCGAATGGTTAGCAGGTCAGTTGGGTCAGATCGTTACAATTGATATCAGAGCACAACCCTGGTCTACATAGTGGGGGCCACCTCTAGAATTTGGTACGAGCACATTGATTGTGTTGTACAGACCGAAGTGCCACATTATGACCACCTGGGGAGGGTTGCTGGGCCAATGCAACGGGAACGTTGCAGCCAAGGTGAGGAGATTGTAAGAACCCACTTGTGCAGTCTCACATCAGTGGGAAATATGGAAATGGTTTAGTATATATATAAGTGATTCCGACCAGCTACTATATAACTTGAGGTTAACCTTTTGAGGCACGTGATTAGGCGAATGATTAGCAGGTCAGCTGGGTCGGATCGTTACACAACATAACAAAATTGGATATTTTACACCACCAATTCAATACAAACAACAAACAAATTGAAAAATCATCTCCCCCTCCTTAATATTTACATAATTTTACAAACACACCTTCCACGTAACCTTTCTCATCTACTTACTTTAAACCTTTTTTTTTTTTAACAGTGAATTTTTTTTATAGTATTAATAATCTATGAAAGTGATTACAAAAAAATGGTAAAGAAAAAGGCAACAAGTGCCTCTCCGAGATCCATACCTTTGATTGGCAAGATATCAACTTAGAAGAAAACCCTAAAAACCAAAGCCCAACACCTAAAAAATCACAAAATCCAGATAAAACAATAAATACCAAATGGGACGCAATCGAAACACCATAAACGACCTAAAAGCCCAACCATCCTCAAACTGTAACGACCTAGCCCCGCCATAAACTTCTACTTACCTTAAACTGTAACGACCCAGCCCCACCATCCTTGCTCTCTTCAACCCCACCCATTTTTAGTAGGTTGACACTTGTTTCTTATATCAGTAATCAGTTTACTTTCAATTTTATTCTCCAATACTCCAACCAATCTCGCAAACCTTGCACTTGAAACCTGCCTTTGCTGACACGCACATCCTGCCCATGCTGATCCTTGTATTTTCCAGTACTTATTTGGTATCAGAGCCATTTAATGGCGTAATTATATTGTTAGTGCAAATATAAGTTATGACTTATGATAGAGCCTTTTGAATAAATTTTAGAGAAAAACCTTCAAAAATTTAAATGTAAGATATCATTATGGGTAGTGGGACGTCACTCAAGTCGCGTTCGGATTTGTCCGGCCTTGGAAACCCGGCTAGGGTATTTTGGCCTTGCTCCGATAAATCGTTGACAGACGTGCTACTTATAATGCTATCCTTCATTTAAAAAAAAAAAAAAAAAAAGAAAAAAAAAAGGCAAAATCATAAGAAAATATCTTATATGAGCACTAACACTTTCTCACCATGAGAAGATTATTTAGATCTGATAATGATAGAATTAAGAATTCCGAATTAGTGGAATATGCCAATGTGCAAGAACAACTGAATCACTGGACTATTCCTCCAGTGCGTCCATCAACTATTTATGGACGAGGCACTTTTGAATTTAGGAGTACTTTGGCTATTAAAACCAAAGAGAAAACTGAAAGCATAGAGCTGAATGATAAGATAATTAATCTTCTAGATAGAAGTGATATTCTAGCTCATATGCGAAATTATAATTACATTCATATCGGTTTAGTGCAAGTTGCCCTTAAACCCCTAACACTGTTAGGAATGGATACCTGTCTCCAAGTAACTTTGCGAGATGGCAGGTGTAATAATTGGAGATCCTCAATAATGGGGGCAATCGAGACCAGTTTATGTCATGGTCCAGTTTACTTTAATGCTTATCCTAATTTGACTGTTTCTTTAACAGATAGGAATATTGGTGAGGTCCTAAATTGTAGGATCCAAACAAGAGGTTATGATTATTTACCCGGATCCGAGGTAATAGCTGTAATCTACAGAATTAATTATAAAGTTATGAATACTTTGAATCCTAGGGTACGAAACTTATCGTCCCCAGACCAAACGGTCTTGATAGAAACCAATATGTTGACTTCTAATATTGCAACCAATAGGTTGATCAACTGGGAAGAAATTTCATTTCCTGAAAATTGGACTATCACCAATGCGGTCCCACCGAGACCAATAATAAACCAAATTGAACAAATAGTTCAAGATAATGAGGGAACTGTTTCCCTGAACTTTAGGAATTCTCGATCTGAGAGACTTCTTAGAAGTAATAGCACTAGAAATAGCTTTTCTAGTACCCAAACACCTTATAGGGTGAGTATTCCTCCTACTAGTAGACACTCAACTTCTGAAATTCCTAGTCCGGATGAGATTAATTTGGCAGGAATAAGAATATCCCAAAATCAAATTCCTCATGGAGTTTATAATATTCCAGAATCAGTAGAATCACCTACTGCCAGCGACATGAATTTTTCCATTAATGACAATAATAGATCCTGAAATCAGGAAAGGTATTAATAAAGAATTTTATCAACCTAAATACAAAGAATTTAGGGAATGGTATTTCTCAAAATATAGTGAGAAACAATTACAAGATTTTAAAAGGGAATTCTATGATTGGACTGAGTATTCTAGGAAAATCATCCCTTTTGCTCAATGGTTTTATAGTAAATATTTTCCTGAAATTGATAGATCTATTCATGTTATTCAAGACTATCATAGGAATTGGAGAAGTATGTCAGGAACTGTACTTAAGGCGGTTCATCCTCCCACTATTCCTTTATCTTTGGAAGGAACTTCAGAATCTGAACCTACTCTTGAAACTGTGGCTTTTGTTAAGCCTGCTAATACAGACTTAAATGGTAGACTGCATAAACAGAATAATCACACCAATCTCCACCTTAGTACTATAGGAGAACAATTGGTTAGAATAGAGGACCAGGTCACCCAATTAAAGGATGACATTAAGAATTCTCATACTAAAGAGAGAATTGAGGAGGTTATCTCTCCCTCTAATATTCGTCCTCCTATTCCTATAACTAATTTCAACTTGACCAATCCTAATAAAAATTCCGAATTGGTTAAAGAACTGCAAAAAAGGTTAAGAGGCCTTTCTATTAATGTTATTTCTGAGGAAATGGAGGAAATGAGTAATCAAGAGGTCTCAGAATTAGAGAATGTTTTCCTTCAGAATGAAACCATTAATAAAATCCAATATCCTCCACAAAGGCTCCCTTATGCTGGGGCAGATAGATATTACTATCCTAGGCCTAGCCCTCAAGATATGTTATTTGAGGAAACTGGATTTCAAAAACAAATGTCTTATAGTGGAAAGACCATTTATGAATGGAACATAGATGGCATGACTGAATACCAAATTTTTGGAGTCGTACACCAAATGATGATGTACAGCACAATTTGTGCTCAGAATGGTAATGGTGATAGAGATATTGCCAGATGGATCACCGCCGGTTTTACAGGAATGGTAAAAGGGTGGTGGGATAATATCCTAAATGCAATCCAAAGAGCAGAAATTTTAGATGCAGTAAAAATTGAAAATGATATTCAGAGACCTGATGCTGTTTATACTTTAATAAACACATTAATCCTCCACTTTGTTGGTCACTGGGATAACCAACGGGAAAGAAGTAGAGAATTACTTCAGAATCTAAAATGTCCAACGTTAACTCATTTTCGTTGGTACAAGGATGTTTTCCTTGCTAAAGTAATGCAAAGAAACGATGCTAATAGTGAGCATTGGAAGTCAAAATTCATTGACGGTCTACCCCATTTCTTTGCTGAGAAAATAAGGAAAAAATTGAAAGACCAAAATAATGGTATAACAATTATTTATGATAATTATACCTATGGTCAATTGGTATCCATAATAATCCAAGAAGGATTAACTTTATGTAATGATATAAAGTTACATAACCAGTTGAAAAAACAACACTTAACTGGTAAACAAGAATTGGGTCAATTTTGTGATCAGTTTGGTTATGATATGCCTAAATATCTAAAACCAACTACTAAGAAAAGTAGTAATAAAACTACTACTAGAAAATACTCTAAGAAAAAATCTTATAACAATAAGAAGAATAAAGGGGAGCAATCTGGCTCAAAAGAATCTACTTCTAAAAGGCCTAATAAGACAAAGAAGAAGCCCACAGCTAAATGTTTTAAGTGTGGAAAAATAGGTCATTATGCTAACAAGTGCAAGACTAAGAAAAAGCTAGATGAGCTTCAAATAGATGAAGGGTTAAAACAAGTACTCTTCAAATTACTTCTTGATCCAAGTGAATCAGATTCTTCAGATGAAGAATCTAGAGATCAGGTTAATGAGGTTTCTGACCAAGAGGAAGACACTTCTTCCGATTCAGAAGAAGAAATTCCCAATAATTGCAATTGTAACAATCTGGAATGTTCAACTTCTAATAATTATTGGAAGGCAATAGTTGAGATGAATGGTCTCAGTATTAATGTTTTAACTGAAAAACAACAAAGTCTTTTGGACATCATTGATCAAATTGATGATCCTCAATTAAAAATGAAAATCATTGAGACTTGTATCTCTTCTAGTAAAGAAGAAGAAGAGGTTAAACCTCAAATTCAGAAAGAGACCTATAGTCTAAAAAATGTTCTAGACAGAATAGAACAAAATGACAGTTACAAACCTGTAACAATCCCTGATCTTAAGGGTGAAATAAATATTTTGAAAACAGAAATAAAATTGTTAAAATCCTTTCAGAATAAAGCTACCCATGAAATCTATGAAATGAATCAAAAACTTGATTCTTTGGAAAAGAAAGGTAGCACAGATAAGGAGGACATTCCTACTGAGGATTCTAATGACTACTTGAATCTAATCAACAAAGTGGTTTATCAAAAATGGCATGTTAGGGTAAACCTAGTTATTCAAAAGGAATATACTATCAACAATATAATTGCTTTGGTTGATAGTGGTGCTGATATGAATTGCATCCAAGAAGGAATAGTTCCAACTCAGTATTTTGAGAAGACTTCTCAAAGTCTCACTAATGCCAGTGGATCAAAAATGTTGATCAAATATAAGCTTAACAATGTTCACATTTGTAATAAAGGAATCTGTTTGGAAACAACATTTCTCTGCATAAGAAATCTCCAACAGGAACTAATTCTAGGAACTCCCTTCTTAGCAATGCTTATGCCTATGCAAACCAGTACTGCTGGAATAACTGCCCATATTGATGGTCATGAAGTATTCTTTGAATTTGTTTCTCCCCCTGTTTACAAAGAAGTAAACGATATCATAAGAAAAATATCCAATAAGGATAAACAAATAAATTTCCTTCAAAAGGAAATTAGAATCATGGGAATTGAAGAAACTCTTCAGAATCCCACAATGATAAAGAAAATTTCCCAAATACAAGAGAATTTCAATAAAGAAATCTGCAGTGATATCCCTAATGCTTTTTGGGATAGAAAGAAATATATTGTTTCACTTCCTTATGAAAAGGATTTTAATGAAAGAAAAATTCCTACAAAGGCAAGGCCTTCTCAAATGAAACAAGAATATTTGAAAATGTGTCAAAATGAAATTGACAGTTTACTCAGTAAACAACTAATCAGGAAAAGCTATTCTCCATGGAGTTGCACAGCTTTTTATGTCAATAAAAATGCAGAGAAGGAACGAGGTGTTCCTAGACTTGTTATTAATTATAAACCTCTCAATGAGGTTTTGATGTGGATAAGATATCCCATTCCTAATAAGAAAGATTTATTAGATAGACTTAATAAGGCAGCTATCTTTTCCAAATTTGATTTAAAATCAGGATATTGGCAGATTCAAATTGAGGAATCTGACAGATATAAAACTGCATTTACTGTTCCTTTTGGTCACTTTGAATGGAATGTAATGCCTTTTGGCCTGAAGAATGCACCTTCAGAATTCCAGAATATTATGAATGATATTTTCTATCCATATGCTGAATTTGCTATTTGCTACATTGATGATGTTCTAATATTTTCTCAGAACATAGACCAGCATATGAAACATCTTAGAATTTTTAAAGATGTTATTAAAAGAAATGGACTTGTTGTTTCTGCTCCTAAGATGAAATTGTTTCAAACTAAAGTCAGATTCTTAGGACACAATATCCACCAGGGAAAAATTATTCCCATTGATAGAAGCATAGAATTTGCTTCCAAATTCCCAGATGAATTAAGAGAGAAAACTCAATTGCAGAGGTTTCTTGGTAGTCTCAATTACATCGGAGATTATTACAAAGAATTAGCTCAGGATTCTGCACCTCTTTATGATAGATTAAAGAAGAATCCTCCTCCTTGGACAGAAATTCATACCAAAGCTGTCCAGAAAATTAAATTAAAAGCAAAGCAACTTCCTTGTTTAGCTATTGCCAATCCAGAATGGAGAAAAATAGTTGAAACTGATGCCTCTAATATTGGTTATGGTGGCATTCTGAAACAATACAATCCTAATAATTCTAAGGAAGAATTAGTCAGGTTTTCTTCTGGACTTTTCAAAAATGCTCAGCTAATTATAGCACAATAAAGAAAGAAATTCTTTCTATTATTAAATGTATAAATAAATTCCAGGATGATTTGTTAAATCAACATTTCTTGGTAAAAGTTGACTGCAGTGCAGCAAAGCAGGTTTTGAAACAAGATATTAAAAACCTGGCTTCAAAACAAATTTTTGCTAGATGGCAGTCTGAATTATCTGCTTTTGATTTTGATATTGAATATATAAAAGGAGAAAATAATTCTCTCCCTGATTTCCTTACTCGTGAATTTTTACAGGCTAATGTTGCCAATCAGCCGCCAAAACGCTGAGGAAAGTCATGCATCCGTGTCCACTGCAGATGAAACGTTCATCAAACAAGCTGGTCCTTCTATAGCCCAATCTCGGCTAAAATTTATCATTGAGAAGGATAAAAACTTCAGAAAGCCATGGACAGACACGTCATGGCTAATAGGGAACAATATTTCAGGAGATATCTTCCTACTAGATTCTACCTGAAAAGATGGGCCAATGCTATTGTGGCCATCGACCAATTTTATGATGAATATGGTTATTCCGATGATGAAGATGAGAATATTGTTATAAATAGTTTTCGTCGGAACAGAATGAAACAAATTCAGGATAGGCTGAATATCTTATCCCGTGCATAATTTTACAGATGAATAGACCGCCGGATCGGGGTCGTGGCCGTGGCTATAACACTCGTGGTAGGGGTAAACCATCAAAGGTTACCCAAGCAGATATTGAGGCTTACTTGCAAGCCAAAAAACTACAATTTCCATCACTTCAGGAAGCATCTTCTGCATCTTCCTCATCACTTTCAATGGCGGAAGTGATCCAGACTAATGACGCCTTCAAATCTTTGAAGACTACCGAGACCATTATGGTCCTGGAATCAAAAGATGAGCAATGGATTAATGATCCGTGGGAAATAAAGTCCCAATACTTGGATACAATGAGCTATCCAGTCCATGAAGGAAAATACAGGTACATCTACGAGGCAATGCTCTCAGAATCTGGATCGGTGGAATTTCGCCATACTTATGATAGCAAGATTGGACAGAAGGGTCCAATTAGCTACAGCAGGGCCATAATAAGAATGGTCATTCCAATTCAAAAATGGGGAATTCATCCCAGCAAATCAAAGTCACTAACTATTAAATCGGAAAATGGAGTTCCGATCCAGTACAATTACTGGGACTACATTGAAGCTTTCACTAAAGCTTTTTACTATCAAAACCAGCACAAAAGGCATTCCTGGTTTATAAAATTATGTCCAAAGTTGGTTGGACAAAATGATTTTCCAAATTGGTTTTTAGAATGGTGGTCAAAATTTGGACCACTACAAGATTATTTGTCACCTGAAATTCAGAAGGAAATAGAGTCCTTCCTCAAATATTACTCCCAATTGAGAGGAGATATTCCCGAAAGAAAACTTTTCCTTGATACAATGACTATTTTTGGTATCCCATGGCTTTGGAAATGGGATCTTCAAATTGGGAAAAATCAATTGGGACTTCCAACTCTTCAGAGAACTTTTCAGTATCGATGGTGGAAGCAAACTGATGTGCAAGAGATCATTGTCAGAGTCAATGCTCGAATTCAGGATTTAAGACAGCAAATTAAACAGAAGGAGCAGTTGTCAATCAAGAATCCATTTCTTGATATATCAGCTCAAGTCAGGGCAAAATTCCCTGAAGCAACTGATGATGAAATTGTCATGAAAACTATGGATTTCATGAAGGAACAATTCCTCCAAACTATTCAAACCAATACTGTCAAGGATGACGACTCTATGTCATCAGCCAAATCCAAGGAAGAGGACAATAATCCCTTCACATGCCTTGCAGGGGAATCTCAGGACCCCTATGAAGATGAGATCAATACCGACACACCTTCTCTTGGTGACTATTGGGACAGCATGGCCGAGTTGATGGCTGAACGACTGTCACAGACTAAGAAAGGAAAGGAAAAGCATCATTAGTTTGGCATGCTGTCAAACTCTCTTTCGGTGAGAAAAGACTAAAGCGACGATAATAGAATCGTCATGATCACACTCTGCTGTCGGTGAAGACCATAGCGTCGATGGGGCCCCTTGCGTACCCGGCTAAAATCTTCATTTGAATTTGAAGTGTAATTTGCATTTCATTTCTTTTCTTTTTGAGTCTATTTATAAGTCCGTGTCTGTAAGGGTTCGGTAGGTTTTTCAGGATTACCCTCTCTCTCTCTAAAATCCTAGCTCTCCCTTCTCTCTTCCGCTGTACTCTCTCCCCCCTCCTGCTGTAACATTGGCTTCGGCCATCTGAATAAAAGGTGTGTTTCTTTTACGATCCTTGTATTTTCCAGAATAGAACATTTTTTAGACTATAGGTCTCTTTCTGAATTTGAGGTTTAACCTCTCACTTGCACGGAGCCCAATTAAAGCTGGAGCAAAACTCCATATCAACTGGCCCCAAATGAGTTGATAGCATGTGAGAGATTCCGAACCTGTGATCTTAGGAAGGAGTAGTAAACATCTAAGTCTCAAGTTTTAATCACTAAAGACAACCTATTGGAATTTATTTTACCATTATTTGACTGATCCAGGCATCCGGCACCCCGCTACCATTATTTTCATATCAACTGGTAATGGCATACATTTATATCACATGCATTACGCAACCAATCTCTACAACCACATTCTCCTCTCCCTCTGCCTTTTTTTTTTTTTTTTGCAATTTCTTTTCATTGAGTTTTTCCGTATTAAAAGGGCATCAACGTGGAGCAATTGCAGCACAAAAGGTCCAACACAATTGAGACTACAATTGAGCGAACTCAATCTCTCCTGTTCCTGCATCATTCATCTTTCTATCCCCGAACTTAGAAACAAGTAAATCCAATCACCCACCTCATTTCGTTGCTCCAGGTGATTTCCTCTTTTAATTTGCACAAGAAAAGACTCAAACGCATCCACCACCACGATCTCCGTGACAAGGCACAACCCACCAATCTTGCTTTGAAATCATTCAGATCAAAGCCCGTCGAAAATCGAACATAGCTTTCAAAATTGAGATATGCGTCGATGAATTCCTGGTACTCCATCACTAATATCAAAGCTAAACTTCACCAATTTTAACTTAATGGTATTTTATTTTGATTCCCAAGCAGAAATGCTGGAGAGTGTCATCAGAAATTTCCAGGACGAGTTTGTGTTTTTCTTTTTTTCAATTGGGATAAAGGTGAGTTATAAGGGTCAGCTCAAAATTTGATTGAATTAGAGATATGGTGGTGGGTGACGCGGTTTAGTTTTTTTTTTTTTTTTTAACTTGTCAAAAAAGAAAGAAAAAAAGAAAGAGAGATTTTGTGAGGTGGGAGAGAGAGAGAGGAAGGAAGCGTAAAATAGGTATCATATTGCTATAGAATGCTAATATCATCACACATCAGCAGCTTCTGTCAACTTTTATAACGGAGAAGTAATGGAGGGAGCATTATTAGTATTGTCAGCAAAAGCAGGGGAAGTTAGTGATATTTCAGAAACTCAAGGGAGGTCTCTGCATGTGTCAGAAACCTCAGGGGAGGTCAGTGAAATTTTCCCTTTTTAAAGTGAAAAATCATAGTAAATGAAAGAAATTCGGTACGATCATCTCCTCGTAGCGTTTCGTGAACCACGAGCGGAGGCTGCTGATTTCATCAGTATTTTTTTTTAATGCTTGCGATGATGCTAAGCAATCATGTATTGCATGTATACGGCTGCACTCAAACGCTTCTCCTTCTTCACAAACTGCCCACCTCGAGATGCTCAGCTCATCTCTTGATCAAGGAGAGCTGCTTTTTCCGCCCGCCCCCCCCCCCGTTTTCCCACCTTACCCCCGGCTCCCACTCCCCTCTCTCTCTCAGTCTCTCTCTCATTTTATTTTTTTGTTATAAAATTTTATATGGTAATAACTTTTTCTTGACGTATTGTTTAAAAAAAAAATTATATTTTTAAAATCTACTCAACAAAACCTATCAAACGAGCCTAATATTGATGATGAAATAATGGAAAATGGAAAAACTATATATTTTTGTGGTAGTTTAAACTGTATAAAGAGGTTGGAAAATTGTATTCCAAAATTTAATTATGACCATTTAGAATAAAATGATCATAAAACTAAAATCTTTCCACCCGTTCAAACGGATTGAATTTTGGAACACTTAATTTTCCAACCTCTTTATACAGTTTAAACTACTACAAAAATATATAGTTTTTTCAATTTTCCAACCTTTTTAGTTTTGAGAGAAAAAGAAAGTCTTTTCCAATTTGCCTTTTTTTTTCTCCCCTTTTCTTTATTTCTTTTCCGTTTGCTTTTTTTTTTTGCCGCTTTATTTCCTTTTATTTCTATTCAGTTTGAATTTTTTTTCTCTTTATTTCTTTTTCTTTCTTTTCAATTTGAATTTTTTTTCCTTTTTTTTATTTTCAATTATTTTCTTTATTTGTTTCTTTTCCCATTTAACTCCCTTCTATTTTTTTTTGGGTTAACTCAATCCGGTTATTAAAAAAAAAAAAGAAGTGGTCAGTGGTCTAGGCAACCGAGCAACCAAATAATTTTTCCTACTAGTAGAGTGTATGTTTCTGTAAAACTTCAAATTTCTCTTTCTGATTTTTCCAAGTCCATATCAAATAAGACTTCAAAGTTTGGAAGAACGACCAACTCAAATCACCATCTTCTTTGATCAAAAAAAATATCACCATTTTCTTTGCAAATTACTAATATCGTTTGTTTGTATTCAAACAAATGTCTTTATCAGAGTAAAGTTTCACTTCATCTGCTGCGCAACCAAAACCTCAGGGAGGTAGCGTAAAATTTGTATGAGTGAAATACAGATAAACAAGAGGATAAATATGAATCGTTGTAATCTGGGTTTCGAAATGAGTTTTGTTTTTCTCTTGGGTTCACGTGTCTTCTCCGTTCAAGACTGATCAAAGAGGAAAAAATTTCAAACTGAAAAGAAAAAAAAAGAAATAAAAAGAAAAAAAAAGATTTCAAACTGGATAGAAATAAAAGGAAATAAAACGGAACTGAAAATTGGAGCGCTTAATTCTTGAATTATATTTTTTAATATAGAAATGGTGTATTTATAGAAATTAAATAAATAAGATAAAAGTAATTAAATAAATAAAGAAATTTAAAAGTGGGAGTAATTTAAGGGGACCCGGTTTCTAACAGTTTTTCAACAAGTCTTCAAACTGTTAGTCTCTATAAAGTGACATGTAAGATCTTGATATATGAACCTCGTAAAAAAAATTAAGTGCACCAATTTTCAATCTGTTTGAACCGGTGCGAAGGTCTTATTTTTTTGATCATTTTATCCTAAAGGGTCATAATTAATTTTTATCTCTAAGACTGTCATAATCAAGTATCTGCTCTACAGGGTCTCAAACAGAGCCTTATGTGACATTTTCCGTCCAAATTCTTAACTTCCGTTATCTATTGGACTAAGTAGGTAACGGAATGATAGTTGAGGGGATAAAATCGCCAAATTGATAGTTCAGGGACTAAGTAGAGAAAAAGTGTATAGTTTAGGGGATAAAAAGAAAAAAAACTCTAATTTTAATTAAAAAGACCAACCAATACAGGAACTATGGGGCATACCCCTGAACACAAAACAAGCAGCTATCTTGCCACAAGCAAGGCCTCAAAAAGATACACTGCAAGTCTGCAACAAACAAAACAGCAAGACCTGACTACTTATCTAAGGTCAAGAAAAAACATACTTAGCAACAGGAAAAAACAGTGGGGGGAATATTCCACTCTACACAAATAAGCCTATTCTCATCTGTTCACTTAAAATGCATGCACTACATGGTATTAAGAACTTAGAAGGAGCCAATCAAAAAAGGAAGGAAGATACACCACATTTAATAAGTAAATTCTTAATCAACATATAGTTCATCATCGCTGTCCATACACTCCAGTTGTCTTGGGCGATATCTAATTAAATCTTCCTCGAGCCATGCAGCTTCAGCAAGCAGTGATTTTAGCGAGAGCAGATTTCCAATGTGCATTTTCTTTTTCAATTCAGCCAACTTGCCCTCATAATCAGCCAAAGGCCCAGGAGGGATCTCCTTTCTCCTGGTGTATAGCAACTTGTCAATCCCCTCAATGCTAAACTCAACTCTACTTCTGATATGCATGATCAGAGACTCCTCCACATTCCTTCGCTGAAGTATTGCCGCATTAGCCATCATCTTAACACCATCCTCCCCGATTTCATCTATATCCTTCAATTCTGTAGACCACTCCAATGCTTTATCCTTGGTCTTAGCTAAGACAGTGAGAACCCCATTACTAGGAACATGAAAGACCAACTTAATATAAATGGCACCTGCTGGAGCATATGGAAGGCCAGTCAACTTGAGATCTCCAAGATGCCTATTCATTGAAGCTTTAATGTGTTCACCTTGGAAAATCCGAATGCAAACACCATCATAATAATCGCATGATGTTGCGACATTTCGGCTTGCCATGGCTGGGATCTCGCTGCCTCTGTCAACAACCTTAGTAAATACACCCCCCAAAGATTCGATCCCCAAAGAAAGCGGAACAAACTTATCAGATTTCTTCCACTTCCACTGATCCTCAACTACAAAACCTTGCAACAAGGCACCTATAGCCACAGCTGCTTCTGGCTGCTGCATCATGCAAGGGGATTTCTTAAAAATCTCTTCAACGATCTTCTGTATCCGAGGAACTTTTGTCATACCACCAACCATTATAACTTCATCAACACTAACATCTGCAGCATCCAAACATTTCAGGCAGAGTTCCCTGATTTTCCAAAACAGGGGCCTTGCAAGTTCCTCAAATTCTGAGCGTGAAAACTCGCTCTTTGCATGTATGGGGACAGTATCCCCTTCCATTGAGAGGTAAGGGACATCTATCGAAGTCTGATCAGAGGACGAGAGTTCCAATTTTGCCTTCTCTGCAGCGTCCTTCAGCCTCCACATGGCCATACGATTGCCAGAGATATCAACAGAATGGGTAATTTTAATTCCTTCAACCAGGTACTTCACTAAAACAAGGTCAAAATCATCACCTCCCAGTGACGTATCATACTCCATAGCTTTAACCTAATACAAAACAAAGTGGGTTTAAGAAACTACAGTGGAATTATCATATCAAACAGTAGGAAATAACCATGATGAAAAAATGCACCTCGAGAACTCCATTAGAGATTTCGACGATTGTGATGTTGAATGTTCCACCACCCAAACTGAAAACCGCAAAAGTACCAGTATCTTTGTTCTTGCAAGAGAGGGTAGCAGCACTTGGCTCATCAATAATCTCCAGCACATTCAAACCTGCAATTTCTCCAGCCCGCTTTATTTGTTTTTTTTGGTCAATGCTAAAGTAAACTGGGACAGCTATTACAGCTTTCGAGATACTTCTCATGCAATATGACTCAGCCAACTCTTTAAGCTTTTCAAGGATGTACGCCAAAATTCTCGTTGGGGAGTATTTTTTACTGCATGCTTCTACCCAAGCCTCACCTTGAGATCCCTCAATAATCTTGTATGGAACCTTGGTCTTCAACTCTTGTATCTGCGGGTCATCAAATCTTCTTCCCAGCAAAGTCTTGATAGCAAACAAACCATTAGCAGGGTATGCTAAGGCATGGTCCTTTGCAGCTTCACCAACCAATATACTCTTCTCATCATCAATTGCAACAAAAGATGGGATAGCTTGACCACTCTCAGTCTCAAGCAGTGTTGGAACCTATGGAAATAGGTCACAAACTCCAATGCTAATTAATCACATCACATGTTAAGATGATTGGGAAAACACCATCTCAATTTTTTAGCATAAATAGGTGTTGTGTCCGTCCTCATTAATTTTGCAATATTTTGCAGCATTGATTTGTAACAGACAACAATACACTGGATAGGGTCAAATTGAAAGATTACAACAATACACATATAAACAACAATACTAATACCAAAGACAATAAAACAAGAATTTTCAAGCTCTTGTTCTGTGAACCTTTTTTTTTTTTTTGCTTTTTGTTCATACAAAAGGTTTACAGGTGTTTACTGATCATAAGAGGAAAATTGAGAAAGTGATGGACAAGATATCTTACATAGGAACACTTAACAAATCTAAAAATTGGAGTTAGATAACAAACCTTGGCCTCCATAATAGCCAAACGTGAATTGGTAAAACCGAGATCTATTCCGACAATATCATCTGTGCGCTGTTTGTAACTATTGGGATTGAAACAATGATACAAGCAAAGAAGAACCACAAAAACAGAAGCATAAGCATAAGCGTTTGGCAGAAGACTTAAGAAAATGCTCCCTCCCTCCCATATTATTTGTCCAATTTTCTCTTTTTGAGTGTCCCAAAATGGTGGTCCAATTTGACTACTCAAAGAACCAAAATCCATAGAATTACTCCTGTAAAAGAGGACTTCAATTTTGAAAGGTACTTGGGGAAAGTTGGAACTATTAAAGCGCAAATAATTGTGTCCCCTTAATTAGTTGGTTATCGCAAAATGGAGAAACAATATGTGTGGATGGAGCATGAAGGAAACTGGTTAGAGTCAATTTGAGATGCATATCAAAGCATAATCATTTACCTGAAGGCTCGAACTGCAAATGTGCATCTCTAAGCATTGGAAAGTTACCCCTTGTCAGTGTCCTCGTATAAAAAGAAGCAGGCATTGGATGTGGTGGGGGTAAGAGGGAATGAGACAGGTTAAAACAAAGAATAGATAGGAAAAGAAGGAAGGAATTCCTTTATTTTCTGATCTACACAAATAAAGAAGTCATCCGCACCACTGATCAGAGATCACCGAAGTTCAATTTGTTTAAACCAAAATATGGAACAGCTCCTCGTGGTGCACAGTTATTAAAGCTAACGGATACAGACAACAGATATTAAATGGTCAATTTATAACAGATGAAACTTCAAAGCTGCAGTTTATTTGATTTTATTTTGGTATACGGTAAACAACAGAAATCTCCTTCAACATTTGCACTCTGACAATCAACCTCCTTGTGGCGCCGATAGCACTTGGTCCTTTATCGGATGGAATACATGGTTTTTTAATTTTATCTCTTGTTATGTTCAATTTTCCATGATCCATGAACAAAAATAGTCACATACAGGACATATGACATATAAAGTAATACTAGAAAGTATGTACTTTTAATGTGTCCCCAGCTTGTTGTGCCCTCCATTTCTTTTAATTGCCATGTCGGCTGGTCCATGTAGTATCATGTGCCAGCATCCATGCTACTTAAATCGTAACATATAAAATAATTATTGTTCACATGTCCTCAGCTTGTCGTGTCTTCCATTTTTTCGAAATCAGCGTGTCAATGTTGTGTCACGTGTCAATGCTCATGCTACTTAGATGATAGTATATTTGACAACAGAATATGGAGGAAGAAATTAAAGGGGAGAAAAGAAAAAGGCATGTGAGTAGGTAACTGATCCTGTCTAATTAAGTCGAATGCAGTGAAAAATCCATTATGCAAAAGCTCATGTCTAGGCTTGAGCTTGAATCAAGCCTAAGCCAACTCGGCTCGAGCTAAGATCATTGATTTCCCCATTCTCGACTAAAAGTTGAACCCAGTAAAACTATAGACAAGCTTACTTGAGCACTCTGAAAATCGGCTTAACTCGACATGTTCACAGACCAAAGGGCTAGTAATCAAAGCCACTAACCTCACTGCACCCCTACTTTAATTACATAATAATATCATGTCCTATTACAGTATTATACCGATTGCTTTAATTACGAATCCATTTAAACAAGATTGTTGCAGTCAATGATTTTCTTGTGTCCTAGCACATTTCACAATCAACTCAAAAAGCTTAGACAAATTGTCTAACTCATAAAATAACACCTACAACATTACCATGTTTAAACACAAATAAGAAAGATGGGCGACAGAATATAAGAGTAGAGGACATATAATTGATCAGCACACACACACGAAAATAAATTTCTATGGAAGAAACAAACCTGAGCCCAGGTGCGTACTGATTTACAAGCAAGCATGTCTATCTGGTGATAAGTACTTCGTTGATTTCTGGTTGGGGGGATGGGAAGAGAGTTAGTAGCATGTTGAGATATACAGAAAAGAACAAAAAAGTGCACATAGCAATAAAGTTTATTTTCACAAGTAAATAAATATAATAAAGCGAAGGCAAAAAAGGGAATGCCTCCCGTATACAAGAAGGTGCTACTAAGGCCCTGTTTGATACAAGATGTAGGTTGGAGGGGCTTGGAAACGAGGGTGGAATGGAATTGGTAACGAGTAGGGATTACGAATGAAGGTACAAGTGCAGCCTCTTGTTTGAGTTGCATCGGATTGAATGGGGGGAATTATTAATAACATCTTTAATTTGGAAAATGAAGGCCTGGACAAAAAAAAATTCCACATTGCCCTTCTGCATATGAAATGTTCAACGCACATTAATAAGTCAATACTCAATCCAATGGGATGGTAATTATATACATACATAAGCAAAACAGTGATATGCAATTATCCATGTCTACCCGCAGGTGAATATGAATACCTATGTATCTGTAACCAATTATCACATTAAAGGGGTATTCTTGGTATTTTACCTATGCCATTTGGCTTTGATTTGGGGCATGGTTCCGCAGCAAAACAAGTATAGGGGGCCACTATTTCAATGGTATTCAGTGGTATTCTGAATGCAACCACTTTGTGCATATTGCCAAAGGTTAGGTCTGTCTCCAATCCTCCCCCTCCCATACCCCAAATGAGGACTACATGGGTTCTATTGTTGTTGTTGCATGGCTAGTATTGTCATTACACATCCTTGAGGGTTGGACTGTATTGGGAAAGGCAGACCCCAGTGGGTTTGCCAATACCCATTTTGGGGGATAGGGAGCAGGGCCGGCTTGAGCACGAGGCAACTAAAGCAATAGCTTTAGGCCTACAAATTTTGGACGGCCTAAAATCTTTGTGACAAATAATGAAGGCTCATACCAGTATAGTTCAATATTCTTTATTCAATAAGCTCCACTGGTGCACACAAAAGACTACAAAATATTCACAAACATTAAAGGAAGTGCATTAGGTGCTTCCTTAAAAGGTTTGATAGGTTCAAGAGAGATTTTCAAGATAAACTTTAGGATGTTGCAACACTTGACAATGGGGACTTCAAATTTAAAATTAGAAATGAAGAAGCTCTAGTTGAGATTCTTAAGAATGGACCCCATTTTTGTGGTTGTCATCAAAAAATGGCATCCCGGGATGCAACTCTCGAAGAACGTGTTCTTAAGTATTCTGGTTTGGGTTAAGTTCTACAATGTTCCCCTTGGGCTTTGGACAATAAATGGGTTGAGCTTTGTTGCTAGTGGCCCCCCATACCTGGGTAGCAAATGTTAATTGGCCATTTGCTAGAGTATGTGTAGAGATTGAGGTTGCAAGGAAAATCCCTAAATCATTTGTTGATTTGGGACGAGGCGAACAATATGACCTAGAAGTTGCGATTCCTTGGAAGGCCCAAGTTTGCAATGAGTCTAAGATTTTGAGGAATATGAAGGCATGCCCACAAAAGCATAAAATTCATGACTTTTGATTTTCTGCACAAAAGCAAGGAGGTTAAAAGAGAGTGTAGAGCACAAAACAGTCAAGTATGGGTAGAGAAGCCAAGAGGAAGAAAAGGAAGGGAACTAACATGCAACGGGATGTGGAGAACATCTCATTCATGTTTTTGAGATCCTCTCGTGTTCTCTGGTCGTCGAGTGTGGTTAGGAAGGAGTAGCGGAGAAGATTCCAGAATCTGATTCAAGTGTTTCGAGAATTAAATTCATGCACGAGCAACATGTTGAATTTTTAGCAAAGACCCTTATCCCGAGGGAAGGGTGGAAGAACCAAGAGTGGTGAGCAACAAAGTAACAAAATGACTTCTCCTTGTTCAAAGGAGAACGGAGGTGCGGTGGCCTTATCAGAAAAGGGCCCCGAACAGGCCCTCTATCGAAGTACCCACCTCTGAAGACAGCCCAAGCTTCTTTCCAATGGACTGATGGAGACTTTGTCGGTCCATGGCAAAAACCCAATCCTTTACTAGTTATGGTTGACGAGAATAGAATCGTTGCTTCTATTGGGTGGGGGGGAGAAGAAGAAGCTCCTAGACAAAATCCAACACTTAAAGACTACCCAGGATAAGGTTCTTTAGCCTATCTCCTCTCAGGTTGTGAGAGGATACCTTTAGGGTAAAGGTGTTTTGGTGCGATGGGGTGTGTGACTTGTGTCTGAGCTCCATTGTAAGGTCCATTTTTGCTTGATAAAATAAATCGCTTACATACCAGGAGAAAAAGGATAGATATTTGCACTTCAATATGACTCTTAAATTCCACGAGCCTCCATATTCAATAATATTAGTCCCTTTCTAAATTGAAACATCAACCAACACGTCACTTCCACTCTTAAATGTTTACATCTTTAGATACTTTTGTTTTTGCAATATTATGAAATTACCAACACCTAACAATTGTTTCTAAAACTCATTATAAAAATCAAAATAAATTAACAATGTTTTAATCTTGAAAAGCTTAAACATTATCAAAGTCCTCAACTAAGGTTCTTTAGGACTCACGTTATCTTGAGCCGGACCTGATGGGGAGTCCAAGGGGACAATTAGTCCGGCCCAAATTTCTGCAATAAACACAATTATTAGGGATCCCACAATATTACTAATCCAGCCCCCTCAGCGACAACGCGTATCAAACAGGCCCTTTTGTATGACATAATACTGAGTGATTATTTGGTGCCCTTGGGGCATGGTAGGTGGGTGTCCCAACTACCTCCTCACCACACATTTTGTGGTGGGCTCCACACAATGTGTGATGAGGAGTGAGATTGGGGCATCTACCTACCATACCCCAAGGGTATTGAATATTTTTCCACAACTAATGTTCACAAAGAGTCTAATAAAAAGGACAACCCAATGAACGAGCAACTGCAGGGTCTGGACATGGAGAGAGACTTCCATATTTTGAATGCAAACAACCCTACTGCTGTTCCAAGGTCTTCCCTTGGAGAATGTCTTGATGAACTTCTTTGAAATTTGACAGTGCTCTATGCAAATATAAGATCTCATACACTACTACGTACTGTGAGATATAGCTTAAATAAGCAACTAGAAAAACACACAGTCAAAGACTCAAAGGTTTTCAATAATTATGATCCGTACTGATATGCATGGGCCGTAAGTATCAGGAGTTGGACCTCTGGTACTGACATCAACCAACACTTTGGCTGATACACAGTCACCAGTGCCAAGATTGCTCTTCAAATCTTTGACACCAAGTCCGCTATCCCCAACGTTTCAGCAAGGTCTTAAACTTTCGAATTAAATGCAACCAAATCACAATATGATTTATTCAGGAATCTTTCTTTTTTATTTTGCTCCATATAAAGCACGTTTGGGGACAGATAAACAAAAAGATAAATTTTTTTCTTTTATCGGCTAAGAACATTTAACAAAACGAGATTATAGTTACTACAAGATTACAATACGAAGAAGTCCTTAAGTTCAAATGGAATCTAGAAGGCTCACTAGCTTTATCCTTTTAGTTTCTTCTCTCAAAAAACTCAATTTTAAAAGCACTTCATTTTCTTCTCTCTCTTTTTTTTATGTTAAGGTTCAGAGTGTGTCACTCTCGTAGACAACCACTTTGTTACGACAAGGGCCTTTTTGAACCCAACCAAGACCGAATTGCTCTTCCCAAGCTCAGTCTAAATATGACAAACAGTTTTTGAGCCCATTGGGGGTGAAAAGCCAGAGGAGGGCACAAGGCCTCCTAAGACCTAAGTGCAATGTGTGGGGCAATGTTTTGAAACCCGGACCGGCCGGTCCAACCGGTGGCCCTCCGTCCCATCCGGATATACTCTAAAACCATTCCTATTTAAGAACCGGCCTCTAAAGCAAAAACCGTTCAAAATTTCCGGTAGAACCGGAACTGGGTCATTCGACCCAGACCGGAAGCTTGTTTAACTAGAAAATGAACTTTCAGCGGCCAATAAATGACCATGACACCTGGGCGCGTAGCCCAAGCTCCAGCATACTGAGTAGCAATATTTACCTTTTATAGATAGAGGAGCTTCCTAGAGTTTGAAAACCCACCGATGTGGGATTGGAACAAACTAACAAAGTCCAGAATTCAACTAACTCTATTCCACCTCCTTTTACTCCAAATAATAAGGGATACATCTATTTTTCAAGCTTTCAATGCATGTTCTATATTTTTATATGCTCATTTTAATTAGTTAGATATTTTTTAATATTTTTAATGTATATTTACGACATCACGGTTCGATTCCGGTTCGACCACGGTTGAATCGGTGGCCCGTCCACCTGGTCCCTTCTACGGTTTACTCACCGGTCCGGTTTTCAAAATATTGGTGTGTGGTTCATAGAAATAAAGCAAATGCAAGCAACTTAATGTTCACCCAGAAATAGATTACCGGCAGATTAAATCAACCAACAGCAAAAACTCTGGAAACTCGCACTTCAATACAGCAAAACAAAACACAGACCCACAGAATTTCCAAAAGCTTAAAAAGCAACATTGATCAAGCAAATTAAGAATACCCAAAAATCAATGATCATGCACTAGAAAGAACTTATAGCAATACAAGTAGTAACTAAACTTTCGATAATCTGGCATGACGAAGAATAAAAGAGGGGGTGGTTGATAAGGTGGGGAGTCTGCGTCTGTCGTCGAAGAAGAAATCCAAGCAACTTGCATTCCAGTGCTTTTCCAACTTTTAAAAAATATATATCCAAGCAGCTGGCCGCTTAAATACAGAGGAGGAGGAGGAGAAGAAGAAGAAGAAGAAGGAGAGAGAGATTGTCACCTACATATGTTCTTGTCGTCGCCGGAGGCGCCTATCGTCGCCGGATCTGCTAGCCTTTGTCTTTTTCCGGAATTAGGGTTTCGTCGATTTTTTTACTCCTATGTTTTTTGAGTCCGACTACTCACACAGATTTTCTGTGCACAGATTGTGCACAGATCACTGTGTGGGGCCCACTAAGGGTCCCACACAAACGATCCGAACCGTTCATTAAATTTAAAACACTTTTTCAAGAGCCCCCGTAAAAAATCAGCTCAATCCATACATCTAAACTTTCATTCAGACTTTCGGAAATAAAGTCTGAATGAAAGTTTAGATGTATGGATCGAGTATCAATAGGCATCGGATTGAGCTGATTTTTTACGGGGGCCCTTGAAAAAGTGTTTTAAATTTAATGAACGGTTCGGATCGTTTGTGTGGGACCTTTAGTGGGCCCCACACAGTGATCTGTGCACAATCTGTGCACAGAAAATCTGTGTCCGTAGACTTTCTGATGTTTTTTCCCACGGAGGTTTCGTCTATTTGAGGAGGCTCTGATTCAATCATTCAGCTCCGCATCCACTTACACATCCACACTCACAATAGAAATAGAATCTACACATACTACACACCCAATATGTATAGGACCCACTCCTACTGTGAGTTTAGGTGTGTAAATGGGTGTGGAGTTAAAAATTTTGGGCTTTGATTTGGCAATGGTGCTAGTACCACGCCCAAACACACATCCACCACTCATGTGAGTGTGTATTTGGATTTGAGTTTGGGTGTGTCACTGAAATTATTGTTTGGCATACGGTTGTACGAGGGTAATTGATTTCACGGAGTTGTCTCCCCTCCAGTTTTCTTACCTTCAATCCACTGTCCAGTTTGCGATTTGTGGGCCCACATCAATAATTAGAGTCATTCATCATATAAAACTCGTCGGGACGAGCCACCATACCAAAAATCACGTCCATCCGATTTTCGAATTTGTATTGATACTCATTCAAAATACATTTTTTTTTGATAAAAATGGTGTTGGGCATTGTAATCTTGAACGGCAAACGCAAAGTTAGTATCTAGATATCGGGTGCCTCGGAATGGCGAAATTCTATATCAAAGAAAACATCAAATGAAAATCAGTCAATGACCCACCGGGCTAAATCAGGACGTAAACCGGACTAAATCAAGACATAAACCAGACTAATCCAGACAAAAATTGAAAGGGAAAATGACGGCTCAGGACGTGTTTTGATAATTAAGACCCGCCAAGGACAAGCTAAGAACATTTGTTAATGCTGAAAATGTTCTTAGCAGGTATTAATTATCAAAACACGTCATGGGCAGTCATTTTCCCAATACCCGCCAAGGACAAGCTAAGAACATTTGTTAATGCTGAAAATATCCTTAGCAGGTATTAATTATCAAAACACGTCCTTGGTTGTCATTTTCCCAAATTTGGGAATCATTTTTCCCAAATTTGGGAAAATAACGGCCAATAACGTGTTTAGATAATTGATACCCGCCAAGGACAAACTAAGAACATTTGTTAATGCTGGGACGTGTTTTGATAATTAATACCCGTCAAGGACAAACTAAAAACATTTGTTAATGCTGAAAATGTCCTTAGCATGTTTTAATTATCAAAACACGTCATTGGCCGTCATTTTTCAAAATTGGGGAAAATGACGGCCCAGCATGTGTTTTGATAATTAATACCCGCCAAGTACAAGCTGAGAACATTTGTTAATGCTGAAAATGTCCTTAGCAGCAAAAAAAAAACCCCCTAATCCGCCTTTTCGATCCAGCTGCCACTACCAGGATCAGTGAATCGCCAGCCCACAGATCCAGCCACTCGTCAGAGCACCGCCGCTCGAAAATCCACCAACCACAACCCACCACCATAAATTACCACCGTCACCGAGCGATAGCACACGAACCCACCATCCATCCAAACAAACAAACCATAACAGAACGGACGGCAACAGATCTGACCGAAGAACTAGAACATGCCGTCAAGAAACTACTGCTGATTTTCAAGATGTGATGCGGTTGTGGCTGTTTTTTTGGATGATTCATCTGTGTTGGTTTGGACTATCCAAGCCAATGTGGAACCAACTCCCCTCTATGGCCATGATGGAGCCCTGCTTTTTACATTATGCTTATTTTCAACTGGACCCTCATCACTGATTTCTTCTGATCGTTTGGTTTCTCACTAATGATTCATGCTGTTGTTCCTGGAACTTCATGCTCGGATCCTATATGCTTCATGCCTCCACTGTCTTCAAGCTACGTAGGATTCCTCTCTACCACTCTACTGCCGGATACTTCAACCTTAAGATGCAATCTCTAAGGAGTATCATTTCAATTTTTTGTTGGATGTATTCTCTTTTTTCTGTTTTCTTCCTTTTTGCCATCTTCACCCTCATTGTCCTGTTGAGGCTTGGATATGATTTTAAACCATCGATGTACCCTTTATCCAGTTTTAATAAATTGTGTTACCGATTTAAAAAAAAAAAAAAAAAAGTGGTCACTCTGGACTGGCTAAGTTTCATTGTATAGGGCAACAACTTAGTTCAAGAAATTTTTAAAAAAAAGAAGTAACTTTTATTGGGGGCTAAAAAGAATTTAATGGTTATATAGATGGATGACCAAAACTATATGTAGTGAGTAACGGAGTGATAAATTGATGGGTCAGTTTAGCTAATCCATTGGAGCTACTATTTCCATTATTATTACTGGCTAAATTTTTAGACAATCTCTTAATGGGTGAGTTTTTTGTGTCCATTAGAGATGCTCTTATCCGAAACAATCAAACACTTAAAGATACTAGGTGAGAGGCCTCATGCATGGCATGAGTACCATGACCGTTGGTTGTCAATCGGAGAGAAGCACCGTTGGTTGTCAAATATTGGAGAGAAGCATTTGTAGAGAAGTAGGTCCTAATTGACCTTTATTTGCATCCGACGTTTTGAAGTTCAAAATACAAGTTTGATACATTCTTCGTTAGGTCTTCTTCGAGAAAATATTTTAAATTACAATAAAGATAACAAATAAAAGCAACATCAACGTATTTGCTGTAATGTGACTATTAACTATTACTTTCTATCTTATGGGCAATGGCGATATATAACTTTGACCATCTTATCGTATTCATAAAATGCGAAATGATACAAGTGGACATGATTAAACATCTTTCTTCTGTCTATAATTTTCTACGCCGAACAGTACTGTTCTTATGGCTTTTGAAATCACACAGGATCATGAAAAATCTTCGTCCTACTACTTATAACTTGTGAATGAGATTGAACCTCAAACTATTGGGTTATGTACATCACACACACACAAAAATACAGTTTGTATTTTTCTGTCGTTCAAAAAAAAAAAAACAGTTTGTATTTTTTTGCCACTTTCTTTAATACATATATTCGTTCTATTATTTTTTTTGGCAGAATTGGTTTGTGCTTTGAATGGGTAAATACACCCTCATATAAGTATATAAAAATTGGTATGGGCTCTGACGCTCTGTATGGTCTTTGAACGGGGAAATTCTAAGCCGATCTCATTTTTTGTTTGGTATTCTGTGCGGACAAGTGGATCCTTCCTTAGAGAGGCATCTCCACACAGTCAATGGCGGATCTAGGAATTTGACATAGTGGGGCGCCAATTTTTTTTGTAACCGTAATATATAAGTTACAGTTAAGCATATTCACACCAAAATAATTTTAGCATTCATTATAAAGTAACAATTTTAAAGTATATATGTATTTTAATAACCAGCTACTTTGGCAAATTTGCGCACCTCGATTATATGCGTTAAAACAAAATTATCACATGTTCATCATCTTTTTTCCCATTATTAACTTTACGAGTACAAGTTTGGGAGGAACCAAAAAAGTTTACAAATGCAATGTGCGGGTTCATATTTTGCACTATACAAATGATCGGAGACGTTGAGGGAGTGGGGGAAACCTTGGTTAGGAAAGGATTTTGAAAAAAACAATTATGGGAATGGGGGGGCTCAAAGACACAAACTCATGTTCACAAAGTTAGCACCTTACCACTGCACCAAAAATGCTTACTTGCACATATTAGACATAATATATATATATATATATATATATAGACACACACACAAAATCGGGGAAAAAATTTAGAAGGACGTGGGGGCACATGACCCCACGTGCCCCAAGGTGGATCCGCCTCTGCACACAGTGATTCCCGAGGCAAAGTTGAGCACGAATCCGGATCACATATTAGTGTGAAACCTACTCACTTGGTGTGGTCCAGAGACCAGAGTCGTGCTTAACCTTGCCGGCCCCAGGGGATTGAATTCTTTTTCCAGCCTAGTAGGCCCACAGAATGTGTGTGACCTTGTTCGAATAGATTGCACAGAGCAGTAGCTCCCTCATCGAGTTCCAATGCAATTCGGACTTGATCAAGATAGTCCTGGATTGGTTTCTAGTTCTTATTCAAGTCCGGAAATGCATGGGAAAAATACTGCAAGCCAAATAGTGATGTGAATTTGTGCGTACCGTCTAGTTTTTTCTACTCGATACTTGCAATTGTGGAGAGTGAAGCTGCGAATGGAGGAACAGAAACAGTCCGATGCGATGGAATTGGTAGTAGTGACGGACAAGTGAGAAATAGCTCCATCTTGTTTGAAAGTGCGGCATTTGAAAAAAAAAGAAAAGAAATCGAAGCTCTCGAAGCTCGGACCGGCAAGTTTGATAGAAGAGTTGTTGGGCTAATAGCAGATAGATTTGGAAGCAAAGTTGTGACAAAAGACTAGCAAAATCTCCATCTAACTAGCGGGCAGCAGTTCAATTCATACATGCATGTAATTGTTTTCAGTCTTCTGTTGTGTGTTTCTTTGAAGTTGGGTTGGATCATCTTTGATTCACCGCAAATCACAAGCTTGCTAACAATTGATGGAAGAAGAACATATTGTAAATCCATGGCTTTATACCTTAGTCTCTAATTGATTAGATCAGGTAGGTATAACATACTGTATGTTTTTTGTAGCAGTTTTTGGTGCAAAAGATACATTAGATTTGTCTTAAATGTTTTTTTTAATTATTAAACATGCAAAATGTATTTTTCTTTATGTTTCTTTTATTTTGTTTCCTACAAAGACAGAAATAAACTCCTAATTTAAGGCACAAATGCGTGCTCATGAGCGGGAGCGTAGAAGAAAGGGCAAAAGTCTCTTAAAAATATTTGAAAAATTATAATTCACAAGAGTGAGAATTGAAAGCGAAAGTGTAGAGCGGCTTAGTGAAGAAATTATTGGCCTACTTTTTTAATAGGGTGCTGCTAAATGAACAAACTACTTAAATTTGAGCTCATGTTCGCTCGTAAAAGCTTGTTCAAAATTGAATTGGTACATAAGCAAATCGAGTTTGAACATTTTGTTGAAGCTCGTTTAAAGTGTCAAACTAAGGTTGAACAAGCTACTAGTCTGCTCGTTCAACTTATGTAAAAAATTTCGAACTATTCGACATCATTTTGTGGTGTTTTATTTTTTTGCCATATGGTAGGATGTTAGGGATTAGTTGTTAGTAGTTAGAACAAGAGTCGAGCACTTCTTTCATGAAAGGAGGTATTCGAGATCAGTTTGCTTTTGACTCCATTAAAAATCATTTAAAATCGACTCATCTGATAAATAAGTTAGGCTTAGAGCTAGTTAAACTTTTAAACTGAGCTCGAGTTATCGATCTCTTTGTTTGGCTCATTTAGCTCGTTTACTATCCTACATTCTTACTGCTTGTCGCCTTTTCTTCTCTCATTTTTTTCTCCAAAAAGTTCGAAACAAGCCCCGGTCAAACACTGAAAAAATTATTTGAATGGCTTGGGGCGCCATCATTTGGTATGTTCTTATCCATCACACATTTTTGTAAACCCAGTACTAAGTGTATTTGTTCCACGAAAATGTGTTATGGAATATGGATAAAGGTGTTGGGATAGCCTGCCGGGCTGCCCAGTGCACCAAGTGCACAACACGGACCACACGTACGGTGCTGTGCATGATGATTCGAACTGTCAGATCATGCATCCAATGGCTTAGATCTCATTTCGACAATGAATATCCGAAAGCCGTTCATTATCGTGATGAAACCCGTGCCATCGGATTGCAGATTCACGATCTGACGGCTCGGATCATGCGCACAGCATCATCCTCCTTAACTGACTGAAGTCCAAAACAAAACTTGTGCTTTCAATGCACTTCCTAGTCGCAACGCGCCAAAACTTGCCAAAACACAACCTGTGCTTTCGATGCGCTTCATGTCCCAGCGCGCCAGGAATTGCCAAGTGCTTGGAACTCGTTATCAAACGATCACCAAAGACCCCCCCCCCGCCCCCCCCCCTCTCTCTCTACATCCGTTAAAACCTTTCAAACCAGAGGAAGCCTTAGAAATCAGCCTCCATTACCTTACACATGGAGGAAAACCCAGAAGATGCCATCATTGACGAAAGAGAAGAGCTTATGGTATCACCCTCTGGTGGAAACCCATCTCACAGACCCGCCCATTTCCTGAAGCCCTCAGTCACCTCCATTAAAGGACCAGTTTGTCACCTTCCTTCAGGTACATTATTCTCTCCAACTCCAACTACCTCTTCTTTCTGAATTTTTGTATTTTGGTATTAATTTTTGTCGTTCTTGCATTTTTGTTAGATCGAGTTAAATACGGTTGAATTAGGAGGGTTTTGAAAAATAAAAAATTATGACTAAAAGCAAAAAAAAAAAGAAAAAAGAGTAAAGTATTATTATAGCAGCGACTCCAGAAATTTTGTCTCATGGGGTCGAAAATCTCTTTTATTATTTCTCGTACAAATCATCCTCTTGCTAAAGCTACAAAATTACCCATGAAAATGCCCTCTCATTTGTGAAAGTTTTTAGATATGAAAGGGCATCATCAAGAATTCACATGCAGTAGAACGAAAAAAAATGAGTGCGATTCTAACAAAGGAGAATGGGAAACTCATTTACTTTCATCGGATTATCCATTATTTTGCAGACTAAGGAGTGGTCGATCAATGTCATTTTTTAAATGGCTTGACATCCTACCAATTCGATTTTATATTGCATAGTTCTAGCAATTCAATTTTGTCACATGACCCCACTGCCCACAACCATAGCAGTAGTGTCGCCACCAAGTAATGATGAAAAAAAAAATACCAAATAGCTCTATTTATTTGGCTTTAGTGTCTGTCGGCCTACATTTTTTTAGCAAAAAAAATTACTAACAATGAAAAATTACTAAACTGTCTTTTTTTGATGGTGTCATCCTATATGAAACTTTTTTTTATTTGGTCTATATCTATATACTTTTCTAATTCCTTTCGTCGAGATGAATGATTGATCCCAAAACGAACAAATAAGCAAAGAAAATCACGAAAATTAAATAGTACGGAAAAAAATGAGAGTAAAAACTTAGAAAGAGCATAAGAAACTTTTTCTATAACAGTTTTTTTCACAAGATAAATTTGGGGAACTGATTTTCGCGCTCCAAAATTTACTGCAGGCGCTCCACTTTTTTGTTTTTATACTGTGATGTTGCCAGCAACATCACAGTATATTTTGTTTTTACACTGTGATGTTGCCAATAACATCTGTAAAAACAAAAAGGTGGAGTGCCTACAGTAAATCTTGAAGCGCGAATATCAATTCCCTAAATTTGTATCTTTAGCCCCTAAATCGTGAAGGAAATATATTTCTTTGATGAAAACTTTTTCTATAACGAGGATCGCCCTTGCTCCCGCAGTTCTCTCGTGGCTTTATTGAGACTTGAGGCTGTTGAAAAATGCTATCTTTTCAAAAAAAGGTGCTAAATGTAGGGTTCAATCTATGGGCTCCGATGAAATTGGTACAGATTTGGGCTTAGGAGAGATTTCCCACGTTGAGGCCTCGACCTAATCCCCTTAATCCCGGTGAACCAAGATTGGCTAAGTGGAACAATGCGAAGAAGAAGAAGAATATTGCGAATGTTGGTCTAGCTTTAAGTTCTGCCAGGGAATGTTTCCAGTGGTGCCCTTATGCCATTTCTGAAAATAACTGAGTGTTTCCTAAGTTTTACAAAGAAAGAGAAGAGTGGGTATCTTTTTGTTTGGGGATGAACGAGGATTTTGAGTCATTTGCTCGGTTTTTTAGGCCTTGTGAGTTGGTGAATTTGAGGATTTTTGAGTTGGTTGGTTTTGACAGCTTAGAACGTTATCTTCCTCATCGCATTGCAATGCGATTTGGGATGGATCAAGATCTTCCTGGTCTGGTGCCTCGATTCAATGACATTCCTGAAGTTGCCTGGGAAAATTATAGCAGGCCAATTAAAGATGGAAGGCTGTATGTTCCGTCAAGATTGTATAAGTTAGATGTAACGACTCAATATTTAGAGTGATGGAAACAGTTAAAGTTAGCTCAGAAAGATGTGGTAAAGGGAGCCAATGGAGAAAAGAGCATTACCATGAGCCTGAGAAAACCACCTGAAGAGCCAAAAGGAAAGAATGTGGAAAATGATGCCTTGGGTACTCCTACCAAGAGAAAGAGGGTCAACGCAGCAAAATCTGGTGGAAAGGATGAAAAGAGCAACACCAAGAGTCCGGAAAAATTGCTCCAGATTCCAGAAGGAAAGAATGTGGAAAATGATGTCTTGCGTACACATCCCAAGAGAAAGAGCGTTCATAAAGTAGCAAAACCTGTAGGAAAAGATAAACACAAACTTGTGGACAGTGCAGGAAAGAGAATGTCTGGTAATGGAAAGCATTTTCTATGCCCTCAACCTCAAATTTCTTCATCTCTAACTGTGGATAATGTTGCTGGTAAAAAGATGGAATATCAGGTGGAACACGGAAAAAATACTACAAAGGGCGAAGCAATGATTGGAGGATCACAAAGACCCTGTGCAAATGTGATTGAGAGTAGTGACAAAATTCCAAGTGATGGGGTGAGCATTGCCAACAATGGAGGGAATATCAGTACCCAAAGCACAACTGATATATCAGGACTTGAAGTGAGAACAAGCAAGCTTGAGAGAGTGTTTGCTCAGCTGAAAGTTGAAAGATTAGGCGTAAAGGTGTCTCAAATTGTGGATAATGTTGCTGGTAAAAAGATGGAATATCAGGTGGAACATGGAAAATATACTATGAGGGGCATATCAATGATTGGAGGATCACAGAGACCCTGTGCAAATGTGATTGTGAGTAGTGACAAAATTCCAAGTGATTGGGTGAGCATTGCCAACAATGGAGGGAATATCAGTACCCAAAGCACAAATGATATATCAGGACTTGAAGTGAGAAAAAGCAAGTGCATGAGAGTGTTTGCTCAGTTGAAAGCTGGAAGATTAGGCGTAAAGGTGTCTCTAACTGCGGATAATGTTGCTGGTAAAAAGATGGAATATCAGGTGGAACACGGGAAAAATACTACTAGGGGCGAAGCAATAATTGGAGGATCACACAGACCCGGGTCTGTGCAAACGTGATTGAGAGTAGTGACAGAATTCTAAGTGATGGGGTGAGCATTGCCAACAATGGAGGGCATATCAGTACCCAAAGCACAACTGATATACTATCAGGACTTAAAGTGAGAACAAGCAATCTTGAGATTGTGGTTGCTCAACTGAAAGCTGAAAGATTAGGCATAAAGGTGTTTACAACCTAGCAAATAAATGTAATCAGAATGTCGTACTTTGGCTTTTCCTGTTTTGTCGGCTATCGTACACCTAGATTTCATCTGCTTGATGAAATACACACGGCAGTCTTGCACTGTAATGTTGCTATGATTCTGTCATGAACAGCTTTTCAACTTTTGTAGGTTACTATAAATCGATGCTATCCGACCGGGGTTAATATTATCACTGTGTGTGTCACCATATGCATGAGTGTCAGGTTCAGGGTTGACAAATGACATGCACATGGATATTGTAATGGCCATATAATATTTCCAAATGGCAAAATATTGCACGTATTAGTCTTGCCTGTTCTGTGCATAGCTATCACCAACTCTGCGTTTGGAAAAAGGAAGCATCGTATATTTTCTGACTCATTTACCGTTTCTACTTTTCTCAAATAGTCTTTTCCATATTTTCGACCAATTGATAAAAGTGGTGTGTTAGGCTGGTTAATCCTTTCTTCCTGATACTTGCTCCTTTTTAGGTATAAACTGAACAATATATATGAACACAAACTAGTGGACAAGCCGGCACCTAGAGCTATTGTCACGCATAGCATATTGAACTTCAAATTTCTCATGGTTTAACCTTTGTTGATGGATATCTTCATCCGGTCGTGCTATTCCATTCAGACGTTTTGTTGCCTTTTCTTTTATCTTTTTGAATTGCTGTTTTTATAAGCCTAGTATGAAGAAAGGCAGCCCAATGCAAGAGGCTCTGCAGAATGTCAGATGTACACAGCCTGTTACCGTATTTGAAAACGGAGCAAATTTTCTGCTGTACCATTTGTGTGAATCTCATTTACTCAGCTCAAAGTTTAGCAATACTGACTATGTCAGATACTTGTCCGAACACAAGGGTTGGAGGGAGGAAAAGAAGAACCAGAAAAGCTGCGGAATTTGATCTTGGTTTCCAGGGCCAAGGTTTCTGATTTCTCAGCTGATACAAATCTTGCCTCTTGTACGTGCTATGAATTCGATCAAGGAGCAGATATGTTCTTGTTAAAGCGACAATGACCACGTTCCAATCACAATGCATTACAAGAATAATCGTGAAGGAAATCCGTGGCGTCAATGAATTTCGAAAATGTCATCATCAGGTTAGGTGAAAAAGAATATTGAAAGAATAAGGTATCAATTAGATTGTGCATCCCGAAGAGTTGTGGAAAAGTAAGATTATGTCCGATTTCAACGAATTCAAGCAAAACATGACACCAAATCTCCTGAAATTCCCTCTGGGATAAAGCAGCAGATACCTTTTCATTCAATCGATTACGATGACCATGTCGTCACCGTAATAAAAGAGAACAATTACAACTACTTCGTAGAATGGGCTTTTGGCGAGAATCCACACTAGCATCAATATATAGCACGTCTACAACACCGACTGTATCAAATCTGTGTCACCACAATGCCCGTACCCTTTTAAGAAGCCCACACTTTATATGGTCATTGTATCCTTTTATCAAACTAATAAAGGTCAATGCATTCGAATCCAACTGAAAAGGTCCCCTAGAGATCAAATAGCCTACAAGAAAATCAAAATCAAAAAAAAATTGAAATTAGAGATATTTCAATACTTGTACGTTAACAAATGAACATAGACTTTACAGCTTATATACCTATCCAATAACAAAAAAGTTTATATCCAGTCACATCGTTTTGTATCCCGCATCCCTGCAGTGAGGAAAACTCGCTGCAAATTGTAGCCCCCAAAACGACGTCGTTTTGGGACGTATTTGGTTGTCACATCCCCTCCTGGCTCTGACCAAACTCTCTCTCATCTTCTCGTGTTTTCTTCTCCAAGTGCTCTCTCTCTCTCTTCTTCTGCGTAACTGTGTTTTCTTCTCCCCATACTAAAAATTTGCTCCCCTAATCCCCCATCTACTACGGTCATCAAGGAATCCAGAAAATCGACCGAATCAAATATCAAGAACCCATATAAATCTTAAAAAATTGGTGGGAGGTCCACTATAGCATGTTTGTAACCCACTAGGTCCACTGATCAAGTTTCTAACCCACTAAGTTCACTAATATGTATTTGGTAAGGCCTAAAGTCCACTACATTTAAAAAGGGAAATAGTGCTTGACAGAATTACCCTTCCATTCAAATCCCATCCATTATCCCTTCTACTTTTGAAATCACGCCAATCACGGCAGTTACGTTGGAATTTGGCGCCAAAGAGAAAGAGGGAGAAAGAGATCACATATAACGTTATATACTTGTTCATCAGTTCACATTTAACGTTAGATATTTACATTTTACGTTATATACTCATACATCAGCTCACATTTAACGTTTTATACTTATTCACACATGACAGAAGATCAAATATAACGTTATATACTCGTTCATCAGTTCACATATAACGTTAGATACTTACATTTTATGTTATATACTCATTCACCAGCGCACATTTAACGTTATATACTCATTCACACATGACAGAAGATCACATATAATATTATATACTCGTTAGCTTGAAATATAAAAAGAGGCTAAGTGAATGTACAGCCTACAAGGGGCATACCCCCCTTACCCCAGGAGGTAAGGGAAAAAAAAAGGGACAAAGATTGAGAAAATTGATGAATGCCAAGTGGCTACATTGATCTAAGCCAATGGCTACATTGATCTTGACTACTTGGAACAGTAGAAGGAAGGACACGAATTATCTTCAATACAGTACGGTCTTTGCTGGTATCATGCCAAACAGATGCCGAACAACAGCTTGTTGATGAGAAGGCAGGAGCAGCAATTGTAGAACCGACACTGATCTGATAGTTATCAACGGGTGCAAAGCTTGCTCTAGAAGTAGAACCAAATGTATCTTCAATACAGTACGGTCTTTGCTGGTATCATGCCTTCCTTGAGCACAACTGCATTCCACGCAGTGACTTGCAGTGATAGCATAGCTTCCATTTGGCACACTCAAACCATAATCCAAAAAATTACCATATGTTAACGTATAACATATTTCTGCATATAACCATTTATCCAAAAAATTACCAATGGATGATAGTCTACAAATACCCAGATATTCCCATACAGTTCACATTTGCAACATATAACCCAATGTTCGTATATGAAACCCTAACTTTACATGCCCATGTCTGTTCCACAATCAAAACCATAACTTTACCAATCACTTTACCAAACACCAACCTAGCAAATATATATAACCATATATATATCCAAAGTGGGCTTTTAGTTCCATGTCTGTTACACAATCAAAACCCTAATTTTACCAATCACTTTACCAAACACCAACCTAGCAAAAATATATAACCATATATACTCAAACAAATATATATAACCATATATACCCAAAGATCACTTTTAGTTTTCTAAGAAACATACTGAACGGAGGAGATTGACTCGCATGCAGTTCACATTTGCAACATATAACCCAATATTTGTATATAAAATCCTAACTTTACATGCCCATGTTTGTTACACAATCAAAACCCTAACTTTACCAATCACTTTACCAAACACCAACCTAGCAAATATATATAACCATATATACCCAAAGTTTATACCCAAAGTTCACTTTTACTTTCCTAAGAAACATACCGAACGGAAGAGATTGACGGCAATGGGGATGAACCGAAGGGTTTCAACGGCGACGAGGATGCAGAATGACGGCGACTAGCGCGCCTTTTGGTGGACAACGGAGATCGTCTGACAAAGACGACAAAGAACGCCGACGACAAATGGTAGGCGATCAGGAATGGAGGAGCAAACTGTTTCGCCCTCTGGTTCGTTTTCGGTCGAAGAACGCCGACGAGTGGGGAGGGGGTGAGGGGCTTTGAGAGGGGAGACGAAGTAGGCTGACGAGTCTCGTTCTCGGTCGAAGAACGCCGACGAGTCTTGTTCGTAATGGGAAATCGTTTGGTTTCTCACGAAGAATCTGATTTGTTTGGAAAAAAAGGGGGGGGGGGGGGTTGTAAGGGGGTGAAATGGATTTGTTTGAAATGGAGGAAAAAACGGAAATGGAGGAAATTACGGGGCAATTTTTTTTTTGAAATCGGGAGTATATTAGACTAACCAGGGTTATAGAATTTAGAAGTGGACTTAGGGGGTTATAGAATTTAGAAGTGGACTTAGTGGGTTTGGAAAGTGGTATAGTGGACCTGAGAAAAATTCTCCCAACTTTTAAATCTATGCTTGACCATTCAATTAGTAAACTAGAGTGAATCTTAAGAATCCATATTGGCCCCATATAAACCCAATCAAATATCAAGTCAAAGACCAGAAGAGAAAACAACACACAAATCTTTAATTTGCATATCCCCAAAAAGACATATCAAATTCTTGTCATATTTTTTTCTTTTTCCGTAATAATCTTCTTATGATATTTTATAAAAAGGTTTACTGTGATTGCTCTGGTCCCTCTTTGATTATTGTTGCAGCTGATTATGTCTTCTTGTAAGTTGAGGGGTGAGTTGGAGGAAGGATCTAGGAGAAGAAGACAGAGGGGTCACAGAGGGAGAGAGAGAGTTTGGTCAGAGCTGCTGGGGGGATTCACGTGACAACCAAATACACCCCAAAACGACGTCGTTTTGGAGAATTGCAATTTGCAGTGAGTTTTCCTCACTGTAGGGACGCGGGATCCCATGGTTTCATCATCTCGAGGAAAGTCATAACTACGACCAGGTATATGAAATGAGAGCTATCTTCATCTTACATTGGACAAGATCTTATAAGGAAATTTTGTAGGAAAATATAGCGCGGAAAACAGTAATCGATTTTACTAATTTCTGGAAATTTACAATCGAACAGAAAATTACATGAAAAGGTTAGTGGGTTTGGAAAGTGGTATAGTGGACCTGAGAAAAATTCTCTCAACTTTTAAATCTATGCTTGACCATTCAATTAGTAAACTAGAGTGAATCTTAAGAATCCATATTGGCCCCATATAAACCCAATCAAATATCAAGTCAAAGACCAGAAGAGAAAACAACACACAAATCTTTAATTTGCATATCCCCAAAAAGACATATCAAATTCTTGTCATATTTTTTTCTTTTTCCGTAATAATCTTCTTATGATATTTTATAAAAAGGTTTACTGTGATTGCTCTGGTCCCTCTTTGATTATTGTTGCAGCTGATCATGTCTTCTTGTAAGTTGAGGGGTGAGTTGGAGGAAGGATCTAGGAGAAGAAGACAGAGGGGTCACAGAGGGAGAGAGAGAGAGAGTGTTTGGTCAGAGCTGCTGGGGGGATTCACGTGACAACCAAATACACCCCAAAACGACGTCGTTTTGGAGAATTGCAATTTGCAGTGAGTTTTCCTCACTGTAGGGACGCGGGATCCCATGGTTTCATCATCTCGAGGAAAGTCATAACTACGACCAGGTATATGAAATGAGAGCTATCTTCATCTTACATTGGACAAGATCTTATAAGGAAATTTTGTAGGAAAATATAGCGCGGAAAACAGTAATCGATTTTACTAATTTCTGGAAATTTACAATCGAACAGAAAATTACATGAAACGGAATTACAGAATATGAAATATAAACATAAACTGTAAGCAAGGTATAGAGATACTGCAAATCGAGACCCGTTTTATTCAACGGTGCCCTTAAGACAAATTCGCCGCCTCACCGGTGCTGGAGGTTGTGTCGGTGTTTGTCTCCCAGGGTTGACTCGGTTCCCACTCAGCCGCCGGAGCACCGCCGTAGACTGCCCGTCGAACCAACTTGTGTCTGTACTCTCTCTCTAGAAGAAGAATGATTTCAAGAAGAAGGAGAAACTCTTGGATTTCTTGGTATGTTTGAAACAAAGGAGCCGAACTCCTTTATATAATCGATGAGGAGCCTTCTCATTGAATACAAGAATTCAATAGGGGGAGCTGCCCATTCAATAGGGCCAATTCAATATTCATATTGAATATAGGGAATTGAATACGGGGAATTCAATTTCTGGAGAAAACTGCTATAGCCATTAATCCAGTAATTGATTCCATAATCAAATCGTGGGTTTTATTCTGGGCATTCAACCCAACGTTAATCAGTCGCGCGCAACTGATTTTGTAACTGGACCATTTAAACGCGAATGGTACAAACCCAATAAAGCATAATCAATTCCAAACCAATCTAGATTAGAACATAGACCACAGACATTGAACCACAGGTCGCGGGCCCACGAATCCTGAGCTCCGGCCCCGGTGCTTACGATCAGACCTTGCTTTCCAATAAGAGGTTGATAGATACCCGAAGCGTAGGGCTAGGTCATCGGTAGCATAGTATCCGGAAATCCGGGATCGTTTCCACAGAGAATTCGATTCTAGCTTGATTCGGATTGTAGGTTTTGTAAGTAACGGATTGTAGCCTTGAAGACGGCTAACTTGGTTTTGCTTTGAAAAGAGACGACTTAAACGCAAACTAGATTAACGCTCGATTAACTTAAGAGGCAAGTCTCGGGGTCTTCTGACCCTTGACAAAAGTTATTACCGGTTCTCGATTATAACTCAGGCGAGAGTCACGACCGCGTGCTCACGCCCGGAGGATTTCACTTTAAAAGACTACGTTTAACAAAAGATGTGATTTCCCGGAGGCGAACCAACTTGTTTTTAATGTTTATCGAACACAAAGGAGGCCACTAGGCCTCGATAAGTCACTTGTCAAGACCGCTTGACTAAGCTCCTTACCAAGGGGTTAACACCCCTAGTTTAGATCGAAAATGCAAGTAAAGCTCTATTCCGGAAAATCATGCTTTAAAGCCCGATGGCTCGAGAACCAAATAACAACCTCAGTCATCGGGAAAGATTATCCCGAGACTTAGCCTAACGACTACTCACACATAGCTAAAGCACAAGACAAAGCATAAAAACGAGACATAACTTTTAACCGAGGAAATCGAAAATAAACTTAAGATTATTGACAATCTTAACCGTAGCTACAACTTTAATACACGAGAAAAAGACAAAAACTAACAACTTACTAGAGTAATGAAAGCTTGAAAAGCTTGAAAAGGAGCTTCAATGGAGAAAGACAAAAAGAAGAAAATAAAGAGAGAGAAGACAAGGGAGATTATGAGGGAAAGAGAGGAAAGGAAAGACTTAAAGGAGTCTTTCTCTCTCTACAAATATCCCAAAAGTAGAGACAAAACAAAATATCCAAAAAGCAAAAAGGTGAAAAAGTAGCCAAGATCGGACAGAAATTCGCCTCATGAACCGGTACATGGTTTTGGTTGTACCGGTTCATGACCTTGATAGATCTTCAAAACTTCAAGTTCTGGGGCCCATGAACCGGTACATGGTTTTGATTGTACCGGTTCATGACTGGCAGAAAATTGATTTTCTGTATACTTTGCTCCCACAGCCCGGCATCGGCCCGACGCTTCCTTGGCTCTCCAAAAACCACCCGACGGAACTTGACGGGGTACTGCCACGTGGCCTCGAATACTGGAATTCTTCCGAGAGGAATCCTTGACGTTGAAAAACACCGGAATTACCACGTTTTACTGTAGACACCCTATTTTGGACTTTCCAGAATAGTTTATTTACGGTCTTTTGATTCCCCAATGATGATTAAGGTCGAGAACATACCGAGTTGTTTGATGAGTTTGAGCTTTGAGCGTCCCGAACCTCGTCTAAACCCATTTCAAACCCTTGTCGAACCCTCAAGCCAGAACCAAATGGCCTCAACAAAACCCTGCTGGAGTACGCTGGTGGAAGACTAGCGTGCGCAGAAACCACTGCCACGTGTCAGTCATTACCAATCTCTGGCGCACGCCACTCAACAAGTGGCGCACGCCAGTCAGCACCAGCTGGGCGGGAGTTCTGCAGCCGCCTGACGTCAGCTGGCAGCCCCCCTGATCATTACTTCAGCCAGAACTGTTCCTTTCTCTTCCATCAAGCCAAGTCCCATGCATTAAATGCATGGGAGCTTCCTCCAATATTTGGCCATCCAAACAGCCCCTAAGGGCAGGCTGATCCATATATACTCCCCTCTCTCACTCTTGCAAAGGGTTACTAAGTTCACAAGGTTAGCAACATTAAGAAGTTCAAGCCCCTTTGTCTTCTTCTCCATTATTCTCCTTTGTTTCCTTTCTCCTCCATAGAAAGAGCAAGCAAGGGAACATACCCTCCACAGTCCTCAAACCTCACTACATCCATCCTCTATCCATCTTCTTTCAAGCTCAAAGTTCAAACCATCCATCAAACTCACAAGCAAAGGTACAATACCCTTTGCTCCTGCTTTCTGTTCTGACCCCTGATGGTGGCGCACGCCAGTCACGAGTGCCGTACGCCAGTTTTGGTAGTATGTGCAAAACTGGCGTGGGGATCATGGATCATTGTTTTCTTGCATTATTTAAGCTTTGATCACCTTGCTGCATGTTAAAACCAGTTTACAGCTTTCTGTATTTAGAGCTGCCTTCTGGGTCCCTCTGGTCCTATTCCAGAGCCCAGAATGTGCAAAGCCAAAGCATTGGAACCAAGAATGAACTGGCGTGCGGCCCTTCATTAGCGGCGTGCGCTAGTGATCTATATTCCAGTGGCTTGGCCCTTGCATGGATCTTCCATCCAGGCCTCTGATCATCCCCCCCTCACTGTTTAAGGGATTTTCTGTCTATTTGGTGGCTTTTAAGCCCTTTACATTGTCTGTAATAGCTTAGTAATCCATATTTAACTGCGTGGTTTGTCCTGGGTGTGCACTGGTCCTTTCCAGAGCCCAGAGGGTCGAGAACAGAAGCTGTGGTCTTAGGCTCACCGGCGCACGCCAGTTGTGGGGTGGCGCACGCAGGAGTTGACTGCATGCAGTGGTTCGTCCAGTGCATGCAGGCTTGTTCCTGTGTGTGCCATTGCACAGTCAGTGTGTGCTAGTTTGTCTAAAACGTCCACAAAAGCTTGTTCTCAATCTATTATATTTGCTTAGATCAAACATCAAACATCCATAAACATTTTGTCACATCCTTTGTACATAAATGCAATCTGTTACAGTTTTAATCCCTATTAACTGTTCCCCCGCCCTAACTGGTTAAAAGAATGATCAAATAAAGAGAGAAATGCGAATGTTTTACAAAACGCCTGAGTAGAGACCGGTCTCCGGACTGGGCGAGGGGGGTGCCATAAAACCCTTCCCCTCTCGTAATCTGGCTCCCGAACCTCAAGATCGAAGGTGACGACGGCCCAGTCTACAAAAGCCTTTTTCAAAATCAAACGGACGTGGTCCAAACGTTTTCAAAAGAACGGTTTCTTGGGTACTAACCGCAAAACCCGAGTGGCGACTCTCTGATCTGCGAAGCACTTCGCCGCGCTTTCCGCAAGATAAGGGCGCACCCGGAATTTCATGCACTAAAACACGGGATTTTTGGGGCGTGTGCCCACATTTACCTGAAACCATCAAAACGAAACCTTACGAGCAAAATGCGATAAAAAGAAATAATAAGGGACGAAACGCTACAAATAATAAGATAAAAGCCCCCAAGATTATACAATCTTGGGTGCGAATCACGCCCCCCAACTTAAGCGTTGCTAGCCCCTAGCAACCAACGACAACCAAAAAGAAGAAAACAACGTAAACCTTCCGGAAAAGCAACTACGGCACATGCTCTTGCAATACTAGTTAACAAGAGTTCAAAACTAACTATTGAAATCCATAACAACTTGTAGCATGCTAAGAGCCAAGCAACTAAACATTAAGCACATGAATAACAAGCATCCAACGTGCGTATCCAAGATCAAAAGAGGACACGACACGGCCAAAAATCATTTATGCAAAAGTAGCCACATCCCACAAGAAGTACTCGAAGCTAGGCTTGGTGAACAAAAATTACAAGCCTTATATAAGGAGAGCACCAAAGAAAGAGAGCTAAACTAAAACAAACATTAACCAAAAACAAATATGCCACAAACTAAACATGTCAATAAACGATAGTTGAATCAAACCGGAATCAAAACGTACGAACGGTCAACTAAGGACTTTCTTGGCTTGTAATGACCTTGGTTAATCGAAAGAAGGGTTAACAAAACGGTGGCGACCAATACCGAGCTTGGTTCAACTACCCTCGGCCGCCACCAACACTAACTACCAAGTCAAGAGGCCACAAGCCGGCCCCAAACAAAAGCTTCCTAACACTATGTACAACCGACTCTAAAAACTGAAAATAAGATAGAACAGGTGGGCTGTCAACCACCTTGCACCCCGACCAAGTAGAGGGTTTTAAAAAAACTAACACCACCGACACTAGTCCTCACTATCATCCTCCTCCTCATCATCGTCATCCCCAATCACATGTTCCTTCCCCTTCCGCCTCGCACTAGGCTCACCACCACCGCCGCTAGTTCCAACCCCCGATACATCAACGGACACCTCGGGGGTAGACTCTCGCAAATCCGCCTCATCAGGCACATAAACATCACCCTCTCTCCCACATCTCGCTGCAATCCACAATGCTACCTTCTTAACTACCGAAAGGTCCCTCCTCGTCCGACGTAGCTGAGTCTCCTGCCTCAACTGTCGTGCCTCCATGGTCTGAATTTGAGTGGCCATGCCTCTCACATACTCCTCAATCCTCCCCGTCGGGGTTCTTGCAGTAGGCTCAGGAAAACCAAAAGTATTGGCCAACGGTGGCTGAGATAAAGCCTTACTCTTCTCGACAGAACTACCCGTAATCGGACCGAGCGTTCCGGGAAAGAGTCTCTCGGGAGACATAACCCCCTGAGCACCACAAAGAGCTGTCACCATGGCCGGAAACGGAAAATTAGGCTTGTACGGGGCCGGCCGCTTCCTAAACATCACCATTGATCTCCATATCATCAAGGCCCAGTCAACCACTTCCCCACTTGATCCAAAAACAAAAAGTACCTCCGCATCCTCCTTCCTCGGCCTTTTCTCAGAACCGTGGGGGCATAAGTTGTAATGAACCACCTTATTAATCACCCGGTATTTCTCAAAAAGCTTCCCATTGACAAAACGATCAACCTTCAGTGGTTTATCGGTCAAGGCATTACGAATCTCCTCATCGGGTTTAGACCAATTCAAAGCAGGGTAAGTAGTGGTACCAAAACGAGGTCGCTGGTAGTTGTCCAGATATTTAGCAATAGTGTCAGGGGTTACGAGTACGATCTTCTTCCCCATTTGAGAAGTGATTCTCAAATCCTTTTCATCTATCTCCATATTCAAATAAAAATCATAAACGATCTTTGGCTTATAACCAGGGACCGGTTGAAAGAAAAATCGTAGACCCCTCTCAAGGATGAGCTCGATGATAGGATGGTTACCAATTTTGACACGATCCACCTGCCGCTCGCAGGTGTAATTCCGACCCCTCAATTCCTTCTCCCATTTCTTCCTTGCCTCATCTTTCTTCTCTCTCTTTCTCTTCCTATCCTCCTCCTCACGGGTATCGGCCTGTTGGGCCTGTTTCTCCGGGTCAACTCGTTTGTAATAAGAAGTTTTCCCGGTTGTAGCATCAATGGAAACCGTTGCATCAACCGAAAACTTTTTGGTTCTCCCCATTTTTCAAATTTAACCTCCAAAACAGAGCAAAACAGAGCAACCCCCCTTACTACAATTTCACAACCACCTGCAGCAAAATCAGCCAAATAACAGCCCACGAATCACAATCGAACTCCCAAATGTAATCCTCACAACAAGAAGTTCAGAAATTAAGGCTAGGGCTTATGGGAAATTTTCGGATTTCGGGGGTAGGAGAGAGAAATTTCCGGATTTTTTTCGGTTTTTTGGGATCCAATGGTCAAATCCTTGTCACAAACTTCCAATAATACTTGAAATCTTTCACATTAGTGGTTTAATCAAGGAATAGCCCAAGAACTTCAAGAGAAAGAGAAGAATTTCGGAATACCTTGCCTTGTAGCAATTTTCGGATGGAGAGAGAGAACCCACACTTGAAAACCTTGAAAACCCTTGATTTCCCACTTGAATCTTCAAGAATCCATGAAATGGTGATGATTGGTGAAGGTTTGAGAGTGATTTGGGTTGATTTGGTGAGAGTTTGAGAGAGAAAAAGAAGAAAAACGGTTGGGGTTCTTGTGGGGGAGGCGTGGGGTAGGAGAAAAAGGTGGATTTTGGTTTATATAGTGGGGTAGGAGAGAGAAGAAGAAACCCGAATTTTTTTTCAAATCTGGGCTTCATGAACCGGTACATGGTTTTGGTTGTACCGGTTCATGGCCTTGAAAAACTGGATTCTTGAAATTTCTGCCAAGCATGAACCGGTACATGGTTTTGGTTGTACCGGTTCATGGCCTGCAGAAACTAAAATTTGGTACTCTTCATCAATTTGACCCCCGATGATTTCCAACTCCTTCCAAACATCCTCTGAACATCTCAGAGCATCCGAATATCATTCCCCACAACCCTCCTTACTCCGGTTCCCTAAGTTCATTGAACAAACGGTAGGACACGGACTAGGATACGAGATAGGACAAGGGGACACTTTGTGGTTTAGTCAAAGAAATAATGCCTTGTATCATCCCCTAAGTACGTCATAGATTCCGAAACGATTCAACTACGATATAAAACACACTTAGGCATGACATAAGATGAATAACCTAAACTACGAACGAATTAAGAAAAAGAACAGGATATGGGTAAAACTTGCTCAAAACATACTCAACACCTATTGCTCATCCTTAACATGCCAATGAGTTAAAATGGACGCACTACACGAAACATGTACCACGAACTCTTGCCAATTAAGAAATACTAAGCATGTGCCAAGTTGCTTTAATCCACTAAAATTGTAATAACGGAAGGGTTACAAACTAAAAACAAAAGAAAACGAAAAATTTGTACAGAAAACAACAAACGAAAAATATATCATAGATATATTCCCTCCCCCCAACTTAAGATATGCTATGCCCTCATAGCATGAAGAACAACAGTATTGAGAGGGAAAGGGAGAAAAGATGTTACCCACGGGGGAATGTCAACCCCTTTATACCTCGACCAAGTTGGAGGATTTTTGCCAATGCCCACTCCGATCCGGAGTTATGTGCTTCCAGGGCTTCACTCTTTCGCCGGAACCACCAGCTAGTCACACAGGGCCATAGTCAAAGCTTTTCGGACTAACAACCGCGACACGTAATCGCACCCATGCTTAGGGCTCCTGAATGCCTCAATCACTCCAACGGTAGACCCAAACCACCAAGGCTGGTGTGGTAGCATGTTAACCCTGCAGAAGCGGAATTGTACGAAGGACCTACCAGCAGGCAAATGACATTAAAACCGCCCGGCTCGTGTTATCCGGGCACCCACCAACAGAGATATATACAGAAAAACAACAACGAACACCACCCGATTTTCACGCAATCTTACGAGTCATACTTTTCTTCCCGAGTCTCACCGAAGAGACAAAACTCGGGTGGCTATACTAGACCGTCAAGTATGTTACATCATGCCCGTGGTAAAATTAACCGTTTGACCTCGCCAAGCAATTAAGCCCAGCGTTCCCATGGTCGAAACAAAGTGAGACAAAGGTCAAAAGCAAAACTCACCCAAAGACCTAAGTTGCCACCGATAGGGACGATCGCGGAGAGCACGGATCATTAACGGCAAACTACCACAAGGAAGGGCTAATAAAAGCCCGATGCAATGATGCATTGGTGAAATCTCTTGGTGATAAAATCCCGAAACAGAAAAAGTAAACAAAACAAGAAAAGAAGAAGAAACGATATATACAAAATATACAATATGTACAGACATGCATAGAGTTAATATCAGAGCTCGGAGCGTCCAAGTCACCGCTGGACTCCGCCAAACAATTAAGTCCAGCGTCCCCTAAGATCATAACTAGGCAGGCACAAGATAGAGCCAAGTGCGGTTATGGAGCACGGGATTACCAAGGCCTAACCTATGATCTATACCGCCCCCGATGGGGCTAATCTGGTAGACGTGAGTGGTGCACGGTGAATTACTCCTATCAGAAGAGCTAATGAAAGCCCTATGTCACTGATATTAAAAAGAATTGCCCTTCGAACCGGAGCTGGGCACATGATTCTTATTTTAGTAGCGGCGTGCAGAGCTACATATACCCAAGTCAATGGAGGGTACCCCATACAATTAAGTCAAGGGGTCGGGTCCGACAAACAATTAAGTTCAGCGGTTATGCTTTCGCTCCCCGTGCGAGTACAAACAACACAACTAAACTAATGGGCCATCCGCGTAAACTGGATCGGCCAAATCTTCGTCAGGTTCACCAACTTCAAAATTACCAAGAAAAGGCTTAAGCCTCTGATCGTTAACCTTAAATGTAGACCCATTTTGCATACTCTCAATTTCAATTGCCCCATGAGGGAAAACGGTTCGAATTACATAAGGACCGGCCCAACGGGACCGCAATTTACCAGGATGCAGATGCAAACGAGAATTATACAACAACACTTTTTGACCGGGTACAAAGTTTTTAATCACAAGTTTCTTATCATGCTTGGCTTTGACTTTAGATTTGTAAGCACTAGAATAATCATAAGCATTGTACCTCAACTCCTCAACCTCTGTCAACTGCAGCTTGCGACGAGCACCGGCTTTAGCCATATTGAAATTTAGCTTTTTGATCGCCCAGTACGCCTTATGCTCGAGCTCCACTGGCAAGTGGCACGCTTTCCCATAGACAAGCCGATACGGAGACATTCCCAAGATAGTCTTGTAAGCAGTACGGTAAGCCCACAGAGCATCGACCAAACGAGTTGACCAATCCTTGCGGGTAGGATTAACCGTCTTTTCCAAGATGTTCTTGATCTCCCGATTTGCCAACTCCGCTTGTCCATTGGTTTGAGGGTGATATGCCGTGGCAACCTTGTGGATAATAGAGTACTTCCTCATTAAAGCAGCAAATGACCAATTGCAAAAATGAGACCCCTGGTCACTGATAATAGCTCTAGGCATCCCAAACCGTGCCAGAATATATTCCCGAAGAAATTCAACTACAACCGCCGCATCGTTGGTACGAGTGGGAATAGCTTCAACCCATTTGCTAACGTAATCGACCGCCAACAAAATATAAAGGTACCCGAAAGACGTAGGAAAAGGCCCCATGAAATCGATACCCCAGCAGTCAAAAACCTCGATAATCAATATCGGCGAGAGTGGCATCTCATTCCTCTGCGTCACGCATCCCAAAAGTTGACACCGCGCACAATCCCGACAAAAAGCAAACGTCTCTTTATACAACTTCGGCCAATAGAACCCACATTGTAAAATCTTCGCCGCGGTTTTCCGGAACGAAAAGTGACCCCCACAGGCTTCCGTATGACAAAACTTAATAACATTCTGTTGCTCAGAGTCAGGCACACAACGTCGAACCAATTGATCGGCACAGTACTTGAAAAGGTACGGGTCATCAAAGGTGAACCGTTTCACTTCTGATAAAAACCGGCGCCTCTCTTGAATATTCCAATGGCCTGGCATCATCCCGGTAACCAAATAGTTGACAATATCCGCGTACCACGGAGCTGTGGAGACCCCAAATAGCTGCTCATCGGGAAAAGAATCTCGAATCGGAATATTAGAAGTGTGGTCGTCAAACTCCAACCGGGACAAATGATCGGCCACCACATTCTCAACACCCTTCTTGTCCTTTATTGTAAGATCGAACTCTTGTAAAAGTAAAATCCAACGGATCAATCTTGCCTTGGCATCCTGCTTAGTAAAAAGGTACTTAAGAGCCGAATGATCGGTATAAACCGTGATCGGAGCACCCACCAAATAAGATCGAAACTTGTCTAAAGCGAAGACTACGGCCAACAACTCCTTCTCGGTCGTAGAGTAATTCATTTGAGCATCGTTCAACGCCTTACTTGCATAATAAATCACGTATGGATCCTTCCCCTGGCGTTGACCCAAAACGGCCCCAACAGCGTAGTCACTGGCATCGCACATAAGCTCGAAAGGCAAATCCCAATCCGGCGTCCGTACAATAGGTGGGGAGGTGAGGCTAGCCTTTAACTTTGCAAAAGCGGCTTCACAAGCCAGAGACCACTCAAAAGGCACATCTTTCGCGAGTAAGTGACACAACGGCCGGGCGATATAACTGAAATCTTTAATGAACCGCCTATAGAAACCGGCATGCCCCAAAAATGACCGCACATCCTTTAAACACTTTGGCGTTGGGAGGTTGCCAATCAGATCAATCTTTGCCCGATCAACTTCAATCCCTTTCGAAGAAACGATGTGACCAAGAACGATACCTTCGGTCACCATGAAGTGGCACTTTTCCCAATTCAATACGAGATTCTTCTCTTCACATCTAGCGAGCACAAGTCCCAGATTTGTTAAGCATGCCCCAAAAGAATCCCCAAAAACCGAGAAATCATCCATAAACACCTCCATGACCTTTTCCACCAAGTCGCTAAACAAACCCATAATGCACCTCGAGAAAGTACCGGGGGCATTGCAAAGCCCGAACGGCATACGGCGATACGCAAAGGTCCCAAACGGACACGTGAACGTGGTTTTTTCTTGATCCTCCAACGCCACTTCAATTTGATTGTAACCGGAATATCCATCGAGGAAACAATAGAATTCATGGCCGGCCACCCTTTCCAAAATCTGATCGATAAAGGGGAGCGGAAAGTGATCCTTCCTCAACTTCCGATAATCGATACACACCCTCCAACCGGTATGCACTCTTGTCGGAATAAGCTCATCCCTGTCGTTACGCACCACTGTCACTCCAGACTTTTTCGGCACAACCTGAATCGGGCTCACCCACTTGGAATCCGCTATTGGATAGATAATTCCAGCATCCAACAACTTAAGAACTTCCGCTCGAACGACATCCTTCATAATCGGGTTAAGACTCCTTTGAGGCTGGCGGGATGGCTTGATATCATCTTCCATATAAATGCGATGAGAGCAAAGGGAGGGGTCGATACCCTTGATATCGGCAATAGACCACCCGATGGCTTTGGAATGCTCACGTAGTAGAGTAAGTAATTCCAACTCTTGAGGTTCACTTAAAGAAGAGGAAATCACCACCGGATACGTTTGGCAGTCGCCAAGATAGGCATACTTAAGTTTATCCGGTAACGGTTTAAGCTCGAGCATTGGCGGCTCCTCACTCGACGGAACGGCCCGCTTGTCAATAGGAGGCAACTCCTCAAATTTTGGGAACCAAGGGTTGATACCACAAACCTCCTCCTCATCTAGTAAAGAACATAAATAAGCAACCTCCGGAGCGTTAAGAAAGTCGGCCTCGGCGGAAGTAAGTGCTAACTCCAACTCATCCTTGCAAATAAACTCGTCGACATGGTCTTGGACAAGCGAATCGATCAAACTAACCCCACATACATCTTCATCGTCCCCCATTTGACTACCAATATGGAACATATTGACTTGCATTTTCATATTCCCAAAACTCATATTGAGACGGCCATCCCGGCAATGAATCACAGCATCAGAAGTTGCCAAGAAAGGACGCCCGAGAATAATTGGCACGGAAGACTGAGCTGCTGGCACCGGACATGTATCAAGAACCACAAAATCGTCAGGATACACAAATTGATCAACCTGAACCAGAACGTCTTCAACTACCCCCTTCGGAACGCGAATACTCCGATCCGCCAATTGCAAAGTCACCCTGGTAGGCTTCATCTCCCCCAAACCCAATTGTTCGTAAATGGAATAAGGTAAAAGGTTCACACTTGCACCCAAATCGAGAAGTGCCTTCTCAACAACTTTCCCTCCAATGGTAATGGATATCGTAGGACACCCTGGATCATTGTACTTAGGTGGAAGGGCCGATTGGAACAGCGAACTCACTTGCTCGGTTAAGAACACCTTCTTTTGAACTTGCAACTTGCGCTTGTGAGTACAAAGGTCTTTTAAAAACTTGGCATACGACGGAATTTGCTTGATAGCATCAAGTAAAGGAAGGTTAACCGTCACTTGCTTAAGCACGTCATAAATGTCTGACTTGAGATTAGGCTTGGTCGGCGCTCTCAACCGATTGGGAAATGGGGCGGGCACGGTAAAGGCTGGCGAGAAATCGCTTTCCTTTTCCTTGCCTTTCTCCTTCTCAACAACTGCTTGCTTGGGAGATTCCCCAATTGGCGGCGTCGGAACGGGAACCAATAAAGGAATCACCAGTGGCTCCACTTGAGCGTTGTCCACAGTCTTCCCACTTCGTAAAGAAATTATGGCTTTGGCATGCTCGGGGAAAATCACCGAAGAGCTACCACTTGCTTGTTGTCCTTGTGGATTGGGCAAAGGTTGGGTGGGAAGTTTCCCTCTCTCTTGTTGTAATAACCCGATGGCTGTTGTCAATTTCCCCATCTGAGTCCTTATATCGTTCACGGCCTAGGTGGTTTGCTCATTAGTCGTAATCTGCATTTGGCAAAAGGTATTCATGGTATCCTCGAAAGTTCGCCGAGGCGGTGGTGTTTGCTGCTGAAACTGATTCTGGTTATGGTTCTGAGTTTGCCCTTGGAACTGGCCCGAAGGAATAAACCCTGGTGGCCCCTGACTTGTCGGAAAACGAGGCGGACCCTGAAACTGAGGTTGTCGCCACGTTTGATTCTGAGCCGGAGGCGGAGCTTGTGTAGCTGAAGAAGATCCTGCCTCATTCTGATTGTTCCAGCGGAAGGCTGGATTGGACCTCAATCCCGGATTATACGTGTTTGAGTATGGATCCCACCGTTGGTTAATAGCACACACTTCTTCCTGAGGTAGTTGACTATAATGGAGCCGAAGGGCGGGAATGGTCGGGCAATTGTCCGTCGAATGGCCCACGGTCTCACAAATGACACATACTTCTTCCACTTGACGCACTTCCTTCACATCTTTTACCGGCTTTGCTTGGCTTGCATCCAATTTCATTTTATCTAACTTGGTTGATAGCTCGTCCAACTTTGACTCAAACATAGTATGCTCACTGACTGAAAACTTGCCGGAACCTCCGGGTCCTTGATTTCTCATGGCTTGTTCCCCCGGGTCAATGAATTCCCAAGTCTGAGCTCGTTCGGCCAATGCATCCAAAAATTCCCATGCGGCTTCCGGATCCTTCCCCAAGAAATCACCGCTTCCCATGGTGTCGAGAAGTTGCTTGGCTTGTTGGTTACATCCCACATAGAAGTAGTTAATCACCAAGTACATCGGATAATTGTGATGTGGCACGGCCGCTAGCAAATCCTTGTAACGCTCCCAATACTTGTAAAAAATCTCCCCATCTTTCTGTTTGAAATTCGCAATTTGATCCATCAGAAGTTTGGTTCGGCTAACCGGAAAGTACTTCTGAGTAAACACATCTTGAACCTCCCTCCAAGTACGTAAAGACTGAGGCTTCAACGAATGAAACCACTGCTTGGCCTTATCCTTAAGAGAAAACGGAAACAACTTCAACCGTGCTTGGTCCAATTGCCCCGGAGTTGTCACGAAAGTGCTCACGATAGTTTCAAACTCCCGGATGTGAGTATAAGGATCCTCAAGTTCACGCCCCCGAAATTCCGGTATAACCCGATGATACTCTGGCTTGAAAGCAAAAGCATTGGCGTTGGTGCAATTTGGAATGGCAATTGGAGAAACATGCGGTCCTCTTTCCGGAGTCAAGTAATCCCTCAACGTTCGGGCTACTGGTTGTTCTTCCATTTGCCTTAATGGTGGAGATAACTCGCGCGGTGGAGAATATGCCTGAATAATAGAACGGACCCTCGGTGGAGAGGCAGAACGATGTAGCCGATTGGAAAAAGGGCTACGATAAACGTTAAGCATAAAACCTGCACAAGACTTAGCTACCAGACTAGAGGGGCTATACCGCCACCTCGTTCACAAGCAGTCTCGTGGGGTTATGCCACCACCACGGATATAACATAAAATCAATAGAAAGAAAATGACGCTCAATTTAGCTTCGTTACACCTCAAGTCGAATTGGTGGCTCGGTTAGAGGTTTCCGCTAACTTGAGTTCACAAAAACAAAGTATAAATAAAGCGGGATACTTACAGTGGTTTGTCGATCCTCCCAATAAGCTAGAAAAAGAAGATCCCCGGCAACGGCGCCAAAAATGCTTACGATCAGACCTTGCTTTCCAATAAGAGGTTGATAGATACCCGAAGCGTAGGGCTAGGTCATCGGTAGCATAGTATCCGAAAATCCGGGATCGTTCCCACAGAGAATTCGATTCTAGCTTGATTCGGATTGTAGGTTTTGTAAGTAACGGATTGTAGCCTTGAAGACGGCTAACTTGGTTTTGCTTTGAAAAGAGACGACTTAAACGCAAACTAGATTAACGCTCGATTAACTTAAGAGGCAAGTCTCGGGGTCTTCTGACCCTTGACAAAAGTTATTACCGGTTCTCGATTATAACTCAGGCGAGAGTCACGACCGCGCGCTCACGCCCGGAGGATTTCACTTTAAAAGACTACGTTTAACAAAAGATGTGATTTCCCGGAGGCGAACCAACTTGTTTTTAATGTTTATCGAACACAAAGGAGGCCACTAGGCCTCGATAAGTCACTTGTCAAGACCGCTTGACTAAGCTCCTTACCAAGGGGTTAACACCCCTAGTTTAGACCGAAAATGCAAGTAAAGCTCTATTCCGGAAAATCATGCTTTAAAGCCCGATGGCTCGAGAACCAAATAACAATCTCAGTCATCGGGAAAGATTATCCCGAGACTTAGCCTAACGACTACTCACACATAGCTAAAGCACAATTCAAAGCATAAAAACGAGACATAACTTTTAACCGAGGAAATCGAAAATAAACTTAAGATTATTGACAATCTTAACCGTAGCTACAACTTTAATACACGAGAAAAAGACAAAAGCTAACAACTTACTAGAGTAATGGAAGCTTGAAAAGCTTGAAAAGGAGCTTCAATGGAGAAAGACAAAAAGAAGAAAATAAAGAGAGAGAAGACAATGGAGATTATGAGGGAAAGAGAGGAAAGGAAAGACTTAAAGGAGTCTTTCTTTCTCTACAAATATCCCAAAAGTAGAGACAAAACAAAATATCCAAAAAGCAAAAAGGTGAAAAAGTAGCCAAGATCGGACAGAAATTCGCCTCATGAACCGGTACATGGTTTTGGTTGTACCGGTTCATGACCTTGATAGATCTTCAAAACTTCAAGTTCTGGGGCCCATGAACCGGTACATGGTTTTGATTGTACCGGTTCATGACTGGCAGAAAATTGATTTTCTGTATACTTTGCTCCCACAGCCCGGCATCGGCCCGACGCTTCCTTGGCTCTCCAAAAACCACCCGACGGAACTTGACGGGGTACTGCCACGTGGCCTCGAATACTGGAATTCTTCCGAGAGGAATCCTTGACGTTGAAAAACACCGGAATTACCACGTTTTACCTGAAACCATCAAAACGAAACCTTACGAGCAAAATGCGATAAAAAGAAATAATAAGGGACGAAACGCTACAAATAATAAGATAAAAGCCCCCAAGATTATACAATCTTGGGTGCGGATCACCCGCCCTGGTCTAATTTAGGTGTTTGGTGTAGGTGTTTTGTGACCGCGCGCACGCACGTCACTTGGCTTTTCCAATTCCCGTAATGAGACAATTTCTCATTCATATCTTAATGGAATTTATTCACTATTGTTGGGCCCACCTCACGCGGTGTGGGTCCCACCAAATTCTCTTTGGTAAAATTCCATTTTCCAACAAAATTTCCCACCATTTTTTGTCCAACACGAGGCTCGTATGTATCACGGGTAGGTGGTAGCACATTTTTGCCCCAGATGCAGCCAAAAGAAGTACCTCTAGAATTACTTTTCAAAAGTCCCAACAATGAATGACTATGGCAGTTTTAGGACTACAAGGTGATATTGATGCGGTTAAGGACATGTATAAAGGTGTCACTTCTATTAAATCACCGAGAAAATTTCAAAAAAATCTCTGAACTTTCAAGAATTTTGCAAAAAATAAAAAACACTTGAATTTTAACTAATGACAAAAAAACACCTAAACTTACCATTCCGTTAACAAAAAAGCCTCCGCCGTCCAATTCCGTCAATTTGTAACAGATAAAGTTAACGGAAGGCGTAAACCTCCCCTTTTTTGTTTTTACTTTTTACTTTCAAAAACTACTTTAACTCTTTCCTTTTTTAGTACAAATAAATAGGCAATAAAGTTATTTTTTTCCTTACAATTTATCAAAAATTACTTTAACCTCATTTTTTTACTAAAATAACTTTAACCCTCCCTTTTTGTTTACTTTCAAATTTTACCCCCCCATCTTTTTTCTAAAAAAATTCAACCCCACACAACCAATCAATCCCACAACCAAACGCCAAAGCCCTAGCCCCAATTTCGTAAATAGTTAAAAAACAGTGGTGAAAGTAATTTTTAAAAAATAGTAAGAATTTTTTTTATTGCATATTTATTCGTTATTAAAAAAGAGAGTTAAAAGTAATTTTTAAAAGTAAAAAATAAAATGAAGGTTAAAAAAGGGGAGTATTTTCACACTCTCCTTTTTGATAGCCACACTTTTTTTTTTGTTTTTTTAGTATTGAAAGTGTATGAATTTTTTTTGCAAAAGACAAAAAGGGGAGTGCGGTTATCAAAAAGGGTAGTGTGAAAATCATCTCCCCCCAAAAAAAGTAATTTCAAAATTCTGAAATTGGGGCTAGGGCTTTGGCGGCTAATTGTGGGGTTGATTGGTGGTGTGGGGTCGAATTTTTGGGAAAAAAGAGGGAGGGAGAGAGAGGGAAAGGTAAAATTTGAAAGTAAAAAAAGGTTATTTTTGTAAATAGTAAAAAATGGGGTTAAAATATTTTTTGATAAATAGTAAGGAAAAAAAGAATTTTATTGTATATTTATTATTACTTTAAAAAAGTTAAAAGTAATTTTTTGAAGTAAAAAGTAAAAAAAAAAGGAAGGTTAATGCCTTCCGTTAGCTCCATCTGTTACAAATTGACGCAATTGAACGACGGAGGCTTTTTTGTTAATAGAATTGTAAGTCCATGTGTCTTTTTGTCATTAGTTAAAATTCAAGTGTTTTTTTGTAAAATTCTTGAAAGTTAAGGGCTTTTTTGAAATTTTTCCTGAATCCCCGACAGGAGAAACAAGCGAATTCCCAATCACAGTAGGATTATACCAAAGGTATACTTTGAACCCTTACCTCTTTGCCTTGTTTATGGATGAGTTGACTAGACATATTAAGGATGATATCCCATCGTTTATGTTGTTTGCGGATGATATTGTCTTAGTAGATGAAACTTTCAGAGGTGTTAATATTTAACTAGAAACTAAACCAACCGTGTCACCACCGCAATTTGCGGGCTCCATCGTGAATTTGTTACATTAATCTGAACCGTTCATCGTGTAAGACTCGCAGAGTAGTATATTGATGCAAAAAAAAATAGTTTTATCAGATATCGATAGATATACAAAAAATTAAATTTCGATTTGTAAAATGGATAGTATGTTTCTTTAAAGTTAAGTTGTCCATGGCTTTCTATTTTATAAACCAAAATTCAATTTTTGATAAATCTATCGATTTTCAATCAAGCTAATTTTTTACGTTGATATACTATACTACGGGCCCTACAAGATCAACGTTTCAGATCTCTATCATGAACGCACGATGGGGCCCATAATAGGTGGTGAAAGTCATGGGTTTTCTACTGGTGGAAAGAATTTAATCTCATTTGTTTTCTTCGTGGATATGTCTGGTAAATTCCTTTTCTTTCTTCCTTTTGTTCGTTCTTTTCGAATGGAAAATATGTACTTTATTTTGTTTGAAAAGAAAACTATGAATAACATAACAAATACTCATTAAAATTCATCAATCATTCATTCATTTCTTTGTTTCTTATTATTGTGGATTTTTCTTAATTATTTTATAAGAAAAGAGAGTAAATTTTAAGAGTCATATATCGATCAATCAATTGATGTACAAGACTATTAAAAAAGATATGGCTGATGTTATTTTTTCGTTCTTGTGAATCGAACGGGCAAGACATGTATATGTACGTGTATCGGTGTATGCATATGCATTGTATTAAAAACGTAATGTGTACATTTAAGGGTTAAATATCTACTTGCCCCTCCTACTATCCGACTTTTATCTACTTTATCCTATAACTTCCAATTGAACTTACTTCCGTCCAATTCATGGATGGAAAACTCACCAGACCAAACCTTCTCATCCTTCAACGGCCAATTGAAGGCTATTTATGTCTTAACATACCAATATATGTATATGTATGTATATCCCCTTTCTTTCTCTTCTGTATCTCAGTCCCCATTCCAATCCATTCCACTCTCACCTCTCTCACTCACTCTGTTCGTCGTCTCTCTCTCTCCACCTAGTGGACCAAGACTTAACTCAAGATTCTTGATCTCCTCTGTTTAGAATCCTTGGCTGGTTATCCCTTCTTAGATATTCTCTGTCATCAGGCATCTAATCGGGACAACACACCTAACTCTCTTGTAGGTTTTTCTTCATTAGCGAAGGAAACTTCCATTAATTTTCCACCACCTCAAAAAAAACCCTAAGAGATGACAGGTTTCTAGCTGGAAAAAAAAAAAAACCCATCCAAAAGAAAAACAAATAAACAAAGGGAAGACGCAAGAGACTGATTGTAAACCGCCACAACCACTCTCTCTCTGTCTCTAGCTCTGTATATTTTTTTTATCCAGGTTTTATAGTTTTCAATGAGACTGAAGGTGTTTTGTTTGGATCGGGTTTAAGGGTTTCATCGAGAATGTCCATATTACCCTTGTTGTACCCTTGTTTTGGTGCCAAAACCAGACTTCGGGGTCTGGTTTGGTAAGGTTTCCGTCCAAGAATTGGACGGGAGTTTGGGTTTGGATGGAGAGAGTAACGGTTTGGTAGTTGGAGAGGGAAGTAAGTTCAATTGGTAGTCAGAGGATGAAGTAAATAAAAGTTGGATAGTTAGAGGGGCAAGTAGATATTTAACCCTACATTTAACTATTTAAGTATGGCACCCCTACCCTGAAGTGTAACCCTAGGATTTTTTTTTACCAAAATGATACTCACACAATAATTCAAACACAATAACTTTATACAACCTCTTACATACATGTGGATTCCACACACATTACTATGTATGGGTCTCATATGTATGTGAGAGATTGTATAAATTATTATGTTTGGATTGTTGTGTGAGTAGCATTGTCTTTTTTTTTTTTTTTAAGCTGGAGTGTTATATGAAGTGTATGCCCGTCGCTCAGTACTCCCACACACTGTACACTCTAGTGTGTGTATAGGGCCACCACTCATGTGAATGTGATTGTGTTTGGTTGTGTCAATAGAATAGAATCAGAGACCCCAAAATCGACGAAACCCCATCAGCTCCAGCAAAAATCGAACGAAGCTCTGGCAACGATCGGCCGCTAGAAGCAAAAACAGGTACGTCCTCTCTCTTTGTTCGTCCCCCCACTGTGTGCGTGTGCGTTGATGCGAGGATAACTCGGCAGTAAGATTTCAGGGATGTTTCTTGTGTGATTTGATTCTAATCAGTAAAATTTTCAATTAAGATACTAAGTGCAGCTTGATTTGAATTGAAAGTGGTTTCCATTTTCAGGCATTAAGAACCTATTAAGCTTTTTTTTTAAAAGTATTTGTCTAAGAGCTTCAGGGCACCACAACCATTTGTTTTTGTTTGATTTATCACTGGTGGAGTCAGCTTGGGTCAATCAATGTCTTCGAACATTTCTCCGAGCCAAACTTGTCATTTATAATTCTATCTTCTATCGGATCTAGCTCAATCGGGCTCTTGGCATGGATCTGGGTTAGAATTCTGCTCCTGACCTAGACCTAGAAGGCAGAGAACCCCTGTTAGTTTCTGACCGGCTGATGACGACCGGGGAGGCACTCCAGTGGTTAAGTAAGCTCTTGGAGGAAGAAGGTAAGTACAGAGCTCTGCGGTTGCTAGGGACGGCAGACCTTTTTTTGGGTATGAGATTGTACTTTATATGGAGTCACCTGACTTGCCCTCTTAATATTTTCGTGCACGGCACACGCAATAACCGCGTCGGATGACGTCATGTGTGATGTTCTGAGCGTAGTGGTTATGTTCAATTGTTCATGTGCTTGAACTACCTTCCCGAGAATCACGCGGGTTGTGCCATTCGAACCCGGTCGAATGCTGACTGACCTGACCAAGCTTGGACAGTTCAGGTAGAACATTTGGTCTTGATGGGGACATGCCTAATCACCTATGTTGCATGGACACGGACAAATAAAAATACAGATACGAGAATCTTAAGAAATCAACATCCCCTTTGCGCAGGATTGGACTTGTCATTCCCTGTTTGGTTGTTTGGCAAATTGAACTTTAGCCAAAGGTGGCCTTTTTTTCTTGCACCACGGTGAGGAAAGCAATCGTGAAGTTGAATAATCGTCGTTTGAGAGGTAAGTTTGTAAGGGAGCGGTGTTTCATGTGTAAGGGAGTAGGTGAGCATATTAATCACCCATTGTGGCAATGCACGTTGGAAGAGTGTTGTGGGTGTAGTTCTCTTTTTTTTGGAGTCTAGTGGGTGATGCCTCCTAGTTGTGGCTTATAGTTTGGTCATGTTTTCCTCGCAGCTGGTGGATGATGGCTCAGATTACACCCCCTTTGTCTTTCCTGTTGCTTGGAAAGAGGGAGGGTGGATTACATGATTTTTGAGAATGAGTCGATAATCTTTTTGAGCTTTAATTATCTTTGCGTTAGGAACAATTTCATTTTGCTTTTGATTCATATATTCGGATTTAGGTTGAATTGTATATTTTTGTTGAGGTTCACGGATACTTTTTTTGTATTCTTCAGTGAACGTCTTTGCCCACCACTGAGTATTGGCACATGCGAAACACATATATGGATACATGTGCGGATACGAAATGACATATTTAAATAGTTGGAGCATGCCACAGCCAAGAAATATGAATGCATAACTTTCCTATATTGATACAAAGATCATTAATAGTAGTTTTGTACGTCACTTAATATATTTGTATACTGTATAGTGATATGTTTTCATATTCGAATGGTAAGACTTTGTTTTCATGATCTGCACACTAGGCGAAGTGTGAAATAAGGCCTTAAGGAGAAGTTAACTTTTAGGGGTAAATTCGTTGTTACAGTGGATCATAAACTTATTTTGGTATGAACTTGTAATGTTGGTTATGTGTGTCTGAGTGATAGAGGGCCGGACTTCCAGGTTTGGACAAATCTCGACACTTGTCTCAAAGTAACAAAGAATTTTGTTTGATTTGTGTCAGCACATTCACCTTCTTGGAAGTGTTGTTGCTTCTTGGGTTGACACCTTTTGAAACAGATTTAGTGATTTGAACGAGAACTTGGCTCCTATTTGCACAACAAAACTTAATTCCATGATTCCATCATATGCTTCTTTTTATTCTTGATCATGGTTTAGGATACAAGATTTGCCTTGTCGATCTGTTGAAGATTGCAAATCTAACCACTACCTTACTACTCGGCCCATAAGTTTTAGTGGCACATGCTTCTATTTAACTACGTTTGGAAATTTCGTTTATTCGAATAGAAGAACCTCTCTTCTAGTATGAAGTATGTAGAATTTAGTAATAAACACAATCACGGTATTTTGTGTTTTCTCATAGTACCTAATATATAAGCACAATTTTCAATGCCACTCCTGTTACTTTTGCTGACTAGTTCCATTGCAACCACCGGTTGACCGATGTTGAAATTTTTTCTACTTCATTGGTCAGACTCATCACCTACTTGGCTACTTATATGGAGAGGAAGTGGCATAAGGGAGATGTCATTTCAAGATAATTTTTGAAACCGAATTCACATGGTAGAGCTAACTCATTCACATATCTCATGTTGCTGTGAAGCTATTCACCTTAATACTGAGGGAGGATCAGGGGACCTGCCCCCTATTCTCTTGGGTGAAGCAAGGCTAAGGATATACTGTATATTTTAGCCCCGTAGGACTAATTCCTAATGCAAATAATTAAAGTCTACTTTTATCAAAATAGCATCATGCTTAAATAGATCCGAATCCTTGCCCTGCGATAAAATGTTGATTAACATGTGGAGGTCATGGAAGAACCTAAAACCAAGGACAATACAAATGTTAGCTATTAAAGGATTACTGTTATTAAACAATATATTGGTTTCAGCTGACATGATTAATCCAAGTTGCATTTTTCCAGTTTTGTGAACTTCACAAATTTGGTGTATCTCAGTAATCTCACTCTCTCACTTTGGCCTTACAACATATTAGGAAAATATTTGGATGCACATCTTTGATTGGGTCTTTATGGTAAGTAGTTTCACATTACTGGGCTGTCCTCAAAATTCTGCTTACACCCTTCTTTCTCTCAGAGATTCACAATGGTACCTGCTTAGTTTATATTGAGACTAGTTTCCCTTGTCAATTCAATATAGTTCTGGTGTATATTTCACTTGATTTGCAGAACCTGTAACGATAGTAACTTTGGGCGGCTTAAGTGGCCTTATGAGCTTGTCCTACAGTAGTTAAACAATGCCTCCTAACTGAGCATATGACCCTAGGCGGTCTCTCCACTCATTGTCTATTGGGTTTGCATAAGCACGGTTTCTAAGCTAGGATTTGGAAGGTTTTGGGCAAACTTTCTGAATCGTTATGGACTATTTCCCTCTTGTCACGAGATTCCCCTACACCGGTTAACTTATACCTTGAAAACTAGTATGTGAGTTCGTGTTGTCTTTGAGTTGAACACTTTAACATCCTAATTCTTCCTAGCGTTTGTAGTTACACAACCTAGGTTGAAATAGTTTTGGTTGCTCATAATTTTTGTTCTTGTTCTTTAGCATATACATATTCTTTGTCTTTCCTACCTACCTAGCTATATCACACGATTGTGCCTTGTGCATTTAGGGATCTCTTGTAGTGTAACATTAGCCTCTTTTTCGTTAATATCTTCTTTTGTTTTGTTGGTTTCAGAAGTGAGCTTGAGACAGATGGATGAGTTAAGTCCACATCACCCTTCTGGAACGGTGTCATTTTGTCAAACATTCACCCCAGTGCAGTGGTCGTCATTCTCACAATTCCTCGAAACTGGAGAAGCTCTCGATGATTATACCAAATTTCGCTCCTCATTAATGGGAACCTACGCATCTCTGACTATGTCTATTGCCAGTGACAACAAGGTCATTTTCACTGTTCTCTGTTTATTTTTTCCCGTTGGTAACTGCAGAATAGGCCTAACCGAAGATGTATTTTTTAATGTTTATCAATGTTAATCCAACCTCCCCCATGTACATAGAGTCCCTGGCTCACACACAACAGGTAATTAAGGGGAATAAGACCCTTGGCCTCTATTGGGGTTAAGCGCTTCAACTGAGCAGGTATTTTGACTCTTAATTTCTGGTGACATGGCATTATGATGTGAAAAGAGACGTAGGAGTAAGACTAGAAGTAACCTCTAGCTCTTAGGCTTCATTTGAAAATTCTTGTTATAAATTAAGTGAATAACATATTATGTGCATGAACCATATATGTTCCATATGTGATCTTCCTTTTCCTGTTCTCTTGTTCTTTAGAATTTACAATTGTGGTTTTCAGTCAGCCTAAAAATTTGTTTTCCATTTTTTTTCTTCTCACACCATTCATAATTATCCTCTCGATTGGAACAAGCTTGTTATTGAATTCTGTTTAATTGAAACTAGCAGCAAACCCGTGCTATGAACGGAAAATGCAAAACATAAAAAATTATATTTGAACATGTACTTTTGAAAATAAGAAAAGTTTTTAAATTGAAAACTTTAGCAAGGCCTTTAATATAGAAATGCTACAATATAACCCTTTTTAGCAAGGCCTTGTATTGTAGCATTTCTGGATTACTACCATTAGCATAAAGCAAAGACAATATGCATTTTGAGATCGTGATATAGGCTATAACTTAAATAGATGTATGACATTGTTCTTTTAGCATTAATTGAAGAGATGAAAATAGGAACTCTCTAGTATGTTTAATTTTTGGTAACCGCATTACAAACATTGTATTATTATGTGAGTCTCCTCCACGTCCAAAAAAGAGGACAAACAAAGCAATATCAAACCAAAGTTCATGATTTATAGAAAGTGTAATTTTTTTACTCCATTGCAAAAGAAGATTTTTTATTCACCACGGATTAAAAAAAAAATTGAAATGAGTAGTAAAGAAAAGCATTGAGAAAGTCTTGGAGAGTGCACAAAACTCTCCTACTACTATTACTTGCAAATTCTCAACCTATCTCCCAGAAAATGCTTGAGCCACCCACAACCAAACCACCCAGACAACCCGTTGCCGCTGTCATCTTTCTCACACGAGCTGCCCTACAACTACCCTTTGCTGATGCCTCAATTGAAAATCCCATGCCGCTATTTCTACCAAAACCAGAGAGCCCCCAAGAAAATCACAAATTAATTAGCCTTTAAATTGCCTAGAAATCAACCCCCAGGAAACATTCCAATCAACCTCTCAAATATTCCCAAAACAACAAACAAATAAGCCCCCAAAAATGCCACATACAGACCCTACAATAGCCCTATACAGCTCCTAGACCACATCCCTAATCTACCTAAATACCCATGGCCATAAATCATACCCCTAAAATATATTCAGAACCATAAATCTTATTTCAATTGAGAGGATTTGGATACAAAATAAATTTTAAACTATGAAATGAAGGATCAATATAGGAGAAAAGATGAAAGCAAAGACTAAAACATTTTTGGGAATGGAAATCCCATCTTAACGCCAAGAATCCCATCTCCGGGATTGGGTTATACATATATTCCGAGAAGGTCCAACAATACTTTCCTTTTGGATGGCTTAAGTTTAAAATTCAAATTCAAACTTATTTTTGGATGGCGAAAGTTTAATATGCAAATTCAAAACTTAGAATGTCATGCACGTAATTTCCCTTTTGCGTCAAGGATTCATTCAAACATTTTACATATTTGGAAAAATCATCCCACAATTTAAGCGTTGGTTTACCGAAAGGGTTCTCTCAAACATTTTCACAGTAAGATATAATTAAGTAAAAAAATTTGGCCAATCAATGGTTGCCACTTGTTGCATCGAGTGCTCTTCTTATGAATCCACACTTTTGTTTAATATATAGTATAGACACAATGTGCCTACTTGACTTGGATACCCACAGACACCTGGTTTCTTGCCTGTGTACATTATATGGAGTGAGTTAGGTAGGGTGTGGAGTGCAAGTGTTTGTTTAAGCATGGGATTGGTTGAATTCTTATGTCTAAAGGTCAAATCATGTCATGTCCCAAATAATTCTTTGTTTCTATAAGGGAAAAAGGATATTTACTAATAGAGATATAACATGATTTATGTTGTGCAGAACGGGGAACTCTTGGGCGTAGTTACGTTGTTAGCTTACTCATAATGGGGTCAGGGGTGCATGCTCAAGTAGATCTGCCAGACACATATCTTAGACCATTACAATGTAACATGTACGGTATGTACCGACCAAAAAGAAAAAGACCAAAAAGAAAAAGCAGCGTGTACCTTAAGGGCTTCGGTCGGAACTGCTTGTAGCCTTTATGTCCTCTTATTAGTTTGATTTTCGCTGATAATGTGTTGGCTTTGCTGTCTGCTCACTAGTCTATTTTCCTGTTGTGGCTCGGAGAGCTATGGTAACTGCATCACTACTGCAGAACTAGATTGGCATCTTAAGCTTCCCAATCACCCTCATTCAAAGTATAGTGGATGTTGCATATTTTTTTTTATAGTGATTGCAAAGCGTCCATAGTCATTTAAGCCTTAAGGCATGCCTCGGCATGCGCTTCTTGTTGAGTGCCTCATGCCCTCTGAGGTAGTTACACGGTCTTGATTATAACTCGCCCAAAAGCTAGCTATTAAGTGAGGGTGCCTTCATGCCTACATATTAGCATATTTCGTTATACATGGAATGAGGGATCTCGTTTCTTGCTCTCATGTGCAATGTATTGAGCAAAACATTCGCTTATTGCTCTTTAAATTTTGTTTTGTTTGTTACTGATTTAGGAGATGTCATTGGTGTTCTTGTTTTACCTAGGCACTAGTAGTCATTGTTTTGCCGATTTTCCTAAGCATAGAATAGAAGTTCTTGATTATGTGTTGAAGAAACAAAGTGATTGATTCAGTTTTTTCATTTTTGAAAACATTGAATCCCTAATTTGCTGGCTATTGTGTTCTTATTGAGTTTGCCTATTTTGTACTTCAGCAAATGGGAATATTAAGCATTTGGTAGATGCTTTCATGGGTTTGGGATGCTGGATGCTTTTCAATTTCTTACCTTAGTGTTTAGTACTTTATAGTAGAATTTAACTTTGAACTATTTGTGTATGTTTACCTGAAATATTTTCCCAACAAGTTGAACCACCTAGCTTCACTGAAGCCCATGCCTCTCCTTAAGCCTAGGCCTCATGAGACCATTTGCACGATTCTCACCTTTAATGACTACTCCCTCCATCCCCCTGTCTCAATTTGCTTGCCCCTTTTTGGGAAGCGAGTTTTTATGGGTAGAATGATGGGAAATATAATTGGTATTGACTTTTCCAATTTGCCCCTACTTTATGCTTTGTTGACATGACACTTAATGTAGAAAAGAAAGGGTGAAAGAGTAATTTTGTACAACTTTTTAGGTTGACTTTTCAAAATGGACATTCATTTTGGGACATCCATAAAAGGAAAGAAGGACCAGTAATTTGGGATGGAGGGAGTATGATGTTTCCAACAAACAACCAAAAATATTACGAGCCTATATTAGTGACTTTTGTTTGCTAGGTATCTTAGGGCAATCTTGTTCTTTGTACGCTTGTTTCTTAATTCTTCAGCAAACTTTATGTGGCTGCCAAATGGTTTTGACCTCGTGCATTTGGATCTTAAAGCAGTTGAGTCAATTGTCGTTGATCCTTTTACATTTTCAAAATAGTCATCTAAAAATTTGCTTGAATTTTTTTCTATTGTCTATATCTTACATCCATAGCCTATGTAATAGCGATTCCTTTAGCACCTCAACTTTATCGAGCACAAATGTACTACACATCTTGCCTTTCAATCTGCCCTTTGTGTGCTAAATTTCTCATAAACTTGGTATGAAATTATGACTCTCGATTCTTGAGTATGGTTACATGAATCAAAAGATTACCATTTTCATGAGACCTTGTCGTGGTCTTGCTCAGATCTTGACATGCAGTCAAACATGAAAACTAGAGATCTTGGCATGCCCTCTTCTTTCATCGGCAAAACGAGAATCTTCTCAATGGGACCTAGTGTGAAAAACGAGAATCTCCCGTATGTATGTGTCTTAACAACCACATTGTTGCTGAAACTTTGTTTCCAAAGCAACAGTTGTGAAATGAAAAAGCCATGGTGTTCAATTGTACTTTGAATGGTCAACATGTCTTCTGGCACATTTGATTTCGAAGAAAGATTGTTATTAATAGGTTAGTGTGCTTGCGAAGCTTTTAAACTCTCTATATAGTTCAAGAGTATACGAGATTTGGGGAATGAGGTGAGATGGTCAATTTCTAAACTCGATAAATATTTGAATAGTTTGTTTTGCTAAATGATTTAGAGTCCGCTTGCGTCAGATAGAAAATAGGTGGACTGGCTTCTACGTTACTTAGATAGAAGGAATAAAGACTTCGCTTCAAGAGCTCTCACTTTTAGAAATTGAAATTGATACGTGGATCATTGAGCTAACTTTATTCCAAGAGGAAAATCTATTTGTTTGTGTGCTGTTTAGAAGGCCTAATACTACAAGAGAAAAACAGAATTTAATTTTATTCACCCTCCTTAAAAGAGTGTGAACGTTACCCTCCCTCTTATTGGTTGAAATGGTGTGGATCCTACTACAAAGTGATGTCATGTTTATCAAAAAGTGATTGCAGAGGGGTAGGATCCACACCATTTCAAACCAATAAGGAGGGTAACGTTCACACTCTTTTAAGGAGGAGGAAAGCACCAAGAGAACCTACACCGATAGATAACCCACCAAGAGACCTGGCTATTGGCCTAGTGGTCATGTGCGAACCCAAAGTGCCATGAGGTTATAGGTCAACTCTTATAAAATGTGTTTGGTATCTAGTATGGTTGAGGTAGGGCGTGATTGTTGCACAAGGGTAGAACTCAACCCCAAAAGCTAGCTATTGAAGCGAGGGTGCCCTCAGGCTTATATACTAAATATTACTTTGGTTTCCAGGCAATGCGGGACTTCACTTCACACCTTCATTTGGCAACACCTTTTGTGTGCAGGGCAAAGACGCTCATCATACACATCTTTAGTACTTAGCTTTGGATATGATGTTACACGGTCTTGGGTAGAACTCAAATCCAAAAGCTAGCTATTGAAGTGAGTGTGCCCTTGCGCTCATGTACTTCACATTTATTCAGGCGATGTGGGAACTTCACAGTGGTATCGATAGACTAGCTTCTCCCACGACTGACAGAAAGCCTGCGTGGGATGAAAATTCTTGGTGCCACCATTACTTACATTATTGTAGCCAATCCGTTTATACATGTAATATGCGCATAAGCACTTGGTTATTATGTGTGTATTGGCCACGGGTGTCTAGCCTTGGAGTAATTGTGTTGCCATTTCTGAGATGATTGTCATTTTCCCTGTTTTTTGTTTCATTGTTAGAAGCCTTTTTATTCTCCGTGTTTATACGGAGGATATCTTTAAAGGACAACATTCCCTGATGTCTTTTGTTTAAAGGGTGGTTTGACAATCAGTAAGTGTGAGTCTTGTGCGTGATTTCTGCACTAAATTAATTAAGAAAACTAAGATGTTATATATGCATATGCCTGTTTTTTTTTTTAGGTACTTATCTTTTTGATTGACGTGTGTATGTGATTTACAAGTAGAGTTTAACAGGTAGTATCAATTTGTACAGGCTCTAATGGGATGGCATTGTGGTGATGAGCTAGAAAGACTTAAGAGTTACAATGTAGCTACTAATGTGCGTTCTTCCATGAAGGTATGCATGGGTTCTAGCAGTCTCGTGCTTTAGTGGAGAAGATTAATAACGCAAATTTTGTTTTGTAACTTGGAAGCATAATAGCAAATGAGCTCAGGTTGAGAAGGTATATTGACGAGTAGGACTTGGGTGATTGTCTTTGTTTTCTTTGTTTTTCCTTTGAACTTTGGGAACTGGTTTGCGTATTTGGTGGTCGTTTTATTGAATAATTGTTACGCCCTCCGTCCTGTCCACTATGGGGAACTCAACTTGTTAAGAAGACATGCAATTAATGCATGTCTCCTATGAAAGTTTACTTAGATTTCCAACATTACTTGCAATGACCGCGCTAGTCCTGTTAACCCTTAGCCTAACCACGTGGCTCAAGAGGTTAACCTCAAGTTAATAGTAGCTGTTGGCAGTGATTTAAATACGCGAGGCGACAAAGCCCTCATTGAAGTGAGACGAGCGTTTAAAAAATAAAGTAATATAAACTACATAAATGACCAATATTCACTCCTACCATCAAAACAAGAACAAACATCACCATATTGCATAATAACCAACAATCCAACATACGAAATACACGTAAAATACGTAAAATACTCTCATAAAATGTAATAATCCAGATAATCCAAACAAGACATTATCCTTTGATCACTCATCACCAATATCTTCATCTTCTTCTTCATCATTTGACTTATATCCATCCACATCTTCCTCTTCTCCTTCATCTGAAACAATGTCGTCAAATTCTTTTTCTTCCCAATCATCTACACGAAAACTTGATGCTTTTGAACGCTTCTTTGAAGTTGTTGGTTTATGAGTTGACCTAGTAACTTTGCTAGGTTCAACTCCACTAGCCTCCGCAACAACATTCCAATCCAAATCTTCACTCTCAAATACAAGCTCATCCTCCAATTTCCCAATCAACCATTCATTGCTCTCATCAATGTTCTTCAAGGAAATCGGGTCAAATTTGCCACGTTTTACATATCGACGCCTCAATGCTCTATTGTACTTAACAAATACCAAGTTGTTGAGGCGCTTTTGATCTAGCTTATTTCTTTTTTTGGTGTGAAGCTGCAAAATAAAGTTAAAGGGATTTAAGTTTATATTACACGATTCACACCTTAAAAACGACTAGAAATCCCTTAATGTAATACTCGCATGTTCAAACACACTCTAATTTATCTCGCATCCGGATGAACTGCAAGTAAGGCTAAGGATCTTGATGTCAAATTTTTGCAAATCAGGAGTTTCACGACCAAATGACTTCCACCACTCAACTGCACATTGCCAATTAGTTATATTGTAGCGAAGGATAAAAAACAAAGGGGTAGTATTTAAACACAAGGAGTAAGAAATTTTGATCACCTTGTGACCTTGAAGCTCGTTGCCTAATTGCCATGTTATTTTTTAACATTCCTTCCTCCATCTCATATTCTGCTATCTGATGGATAATGTCATCTTGCATCTTCTCAGTTGGGATTAACCTTTGAATACAGTCCATCAAACCTTCCATACTTCTTTATCAGCTTTCATCCCTGCACCATCTTTGTAAAAAAATGCAGGGTTCAAATAGTAGCCTCCTACATGCAAAGGTTGATGCAATTGCACTTCTCACCTCGTATCAATGATATCAAACACCCTTTTATACTTGTCTTCATCTCCACCAAATGTGTTCTTAATAGTTTCTTTGGCCCTATCCATGGCCTCGTAGATGAATCCCATTGCGGGTTTTTCTTCACCATCAACCAAACGAAGTACTTTAACCAGAGGGCAGAGGACATGCAAATCTTAGGGCCAGCAAGACATTGTTCCAAAACGATGGCGACAACATTTTTTCTGCCACCTTTTTACCATCTACCTCCTTTGCCCATTTGCTTTTACTCCAACCCTCTGATTTGAACATCTTTCTCAGGTTAGCTTTTTGTTGATGAACCCTTTGTAAAGTCAAACAAGCTGTTGCAAAACGAGTCTTTGCTGGCTTAATCAACTCTTTCTTTGGGTAACAATGTCGGACGGTTGTAGATATAACTGTGTACCTTTATCTCCCTTTCCCATGTCCTTTTCAAATGCGGCAACTTGAAAATGTCTTCTAACATTAAATCCAAGCAATGGGCAGCGCATGGAGTCCAATACAAATGTGGTCTTTTTGTCATTAACAACTTCCCTATCATAAGTTAGAACAAGTATAATAAGAATAAGTAATAAAGTAAGAAATAATACAATTGAGTAGTAACTAACATATGGCAATTCATTGTTACATGCCATCTTATTGTACGCGGCACTATCCGTGACAACTTGGACCACATTAGCTTCTCCGATTCGCTCCACAAAGTTGTCAAGCAACTTATACATGCTGTCCCCGGTTGTGGAATAACCTTATGCATCAACCGATTCAACAAACATGCTACCTCTAGGACAATGACCAAAAAATTAACCTATGTCGTATTTTTTCGATCTGTCCATCCATCACACATAAGAGTGCACCCATTTGCCTCCCTTTCCTTTTTGTGGTCCTCCATTTGTTTGTTGACATTGTCCACCTCTTTTTTAAGAAGAGGGACATGCACTTGATAATAACTCGGCGGTGTCAAACCAGGGCCATATTGCCTAATAGCCTCTAGCATCAGTTCAAAGGAGTCAACATTGACAACATCAAGAGGTATTCCTGCATCGTAGATCCACCTCGCAATAGCTTGATGAGCCCGCTCTTTCAATTCCTTCTTGTACGGCGTATTTTCATCAACTTTAGGTTGTCTACCGTGCTTCCTATTCTCTACCTTGATCTCTGGGTCAAGGGTGAAGTAAGCATCCATAGGCCCTTTGGTTTGGGCTTCTTAAATTGGAGCTTGGAGGTAGCAGTGCTAGCAGGCCTCTTAGGAAGGGGCTTCGATTGTACATCAAACTCATCCTCATCAATGCATCATTGCCCATTTCATCAAAATTTGCAAGAGGAGTTATGCTCGACGCCGTTGCCTTTTTCTTACACATAAATCCCTTAATCTCCAATTTAACTTGTTCTGGGCAATTAGGAGATGAAGTCACATCAGGGTATCCTCCGACAAAGTGTAGCGTCACTCGGTAAACACTCCCAGTAACCACTTTGTTACAAAAATTACATGTGAACCTGAACTTATTATCTTCATGCCTCTTTGAATACTTCCAAGTAGAATCAGTTCTATTCGACATCTACAATATATACACAAACATAAGAGATAAAACATACTTGATAAAATCAACAAATCAGTTTAAAAAAAGACCAGCACCAACCATAACAAGACATCAAAATAGAATAAATGAGGTGGTATATGTGCAGTCAAAGGGAACAAACTACTAAACAAAATCAACTAGATACAACATCGCTCTTAGTATCAGAATTGTAATGAAACATGTGATAGCGCTCTTAGTATCAGAATTGTAATGAAACATGTGATTGCTACTAAGTATCAGAATTTTTGGGGAATATATATCTTGATTTCTATTTGTCATTCATCAGTCAATCCCATATTAACATTCCATTAAAATGCAGAGTTTTTTTTATGTTGTAATGGAAAACAGGAAAATATTGCTTAAGAAAAAGAAGCTACTACGTAATTATGCCAAGAAATTCTTGAATCTTTGTTGTGTATATATGTTAATCTGAACATGTATGATATGTGTAAAAGGGCTAAGCTATGCCTAGCAGAAAAGAGAAAATGACAATAATGCAAAGTACTACTTCAACCTCCCCCCTCCTCTTAAACTTAGGTAGAAAACGAAATTGGATAGCAGTGTGACTTTTAGTGAAGAAAAATCAACCAACTGCAATGATGACGTAACAAATGACATATCAATAGTGCCTGACTGAAGATGCTAACAAACGATATGTTTCGTTCGCTCGTGAAAGACTGAATTATGTGCAATCTGGATGGTGCTCTTATTATCACAATAAAGAGGCACAGAATACTAGATACAAACACCCATATCAGACAGAAGCCATCGAAGCCAAACTATTTCAACAGTTCAGAAGCCATAGCACAGTATTCAGCTGAAGCTGTCGAGCGAACAATAACGGATTGTTTCATACTTTTCCCGGAGATATGATAATCACCAAGAAAAACACACGATATGTGGACTTTTTGTCAGATATATCCCCTGCCCCATTGTATGTTACACGGACCCCTGATTTTGAGGGTTGTATCTTTGTCAACATGACACGCGTATGGGTGCAAGATCCTCCACACTGGTTTGGACCAAAAAAATCCGGACACGTGATGCTAGAGAAGGAGAGATGGGGTGGGGGGTGTTTCCGAATCTTTTCTCGTCATCGTTGGTGCTTCGTCGTTGCTCATCATCCTCTCCGACGAAGCAGCAACAGCTGCAGAGTTTTGATTGACTCCCGTCATGCTTTAGGGTTTCCTATTAGTTATTGTAAGGCCCATTCTCTATTGCTTTGGGCCATTTAAGTGGTTTGGGATTAAATTTAAGACCGTGGGGTATTGTGTAACGCCCAAGCAGACCACTGGCCCAGTAGCTTGATTTTGTTCCACAAGCCACACCACATGGTCCAAAATGCTTAAGGTAGCCCACTGGGTTCGTTATTTACCCAAGATCATACATGTAGACTTCCGATGGGGGACAAGGTGTTACAATCTCCCTACATTTATAGTCTCGCGCCCTCATGAGGGGTTGAGCACTAAAATCATCAAATTAAACCAAACCAAAGCCAAAGTCCAAGGCCCACATGATCGTGTACAAAGAAGATTGCTGTGATATCACCTTTAACGCCCCATGGCCACTGGCCAGTACCTTGATTTTGTTCCACAAGGCACATCACGTGACCCAAAATGCTTAAGCCCAAGGTACTAGTAGTAGCCCACAAAGTTTGTTCTATACCCAAGATCATCCATGTACACTTCCGATGTGGGACGAAGTATTCCATATTGTATAGCCCCTTGGACCAAGTCTTACTTGAAGAAGTGACCTAGCTGTATCAAGAATGTGTCAATTTTTCATTGCAGCTTTACCATTTTAGGCTGGAGTATCAGAGCAGGAGGAGGACTGATGGATGGTGTGGTGCCACATGCATCTAGGATATCTCTTAAGTTTTATGGTCATAGAAAACTGAGTTTGAACTTTGAACCATGGCAGGAAAAATACGATAAATGCGAAAGAAGTCAGATTTGTGATACATGAGATAGGAGAGGGTAATCATCAACGAAGGAAACGTAGTATGACGATCCACCCTTGGTAGTGATGGGACCGAGAGGGTCCCCAAATATCAGTATGAACTAGTGAAAAAGGAGAAGTGGAAACAGATTTTTGCTTCAAGAGAAGGGTAAGGTTTTTTGTAAGTTTACATCCGCTGCATTCAGAGATGTCAGTGAAAGATACTTTACCCCAGGACACTTTAGACGTTCACTAGACAGATGACCTAGCCTAGAATGTCAAAGATAAAATGGAGAGGTTTGATCTATACGAAAGGAGGACACTACAGTGGGACTCTATAGGTATGTGCAAACCCTACAGAACATATAGATCACCAATGACACGCCCTGTTCCAATATGCCTTTTGGTACCACACAACCGGAAGAAGAAAATAGAACATAAAAACCAGAATGCAATTGTTTAATAGATAGAAGACTGAGAGACAATTGTGGGACATGGAAAACATCGGGATTAGGTAGTATTGGAGCCGGTTTGGGGAGAATAGAACCAACGGAAACATGCATCGGGGATCCGTTCATAGTGGCAATAGTAATAGGGATAGAAGGAGTAGTGCAATGACTAAGAAGGGAACAATTAATGGGTCATATGATGGGATGAACCGGAGTGAAAAATTCACGTATTCGGTAAGATACCTGAGGTATGAGAACCATGCAAACCTGAATCAGTAGTAACCGTGGCAGAAGCTTGTGAATGGATTCCCTTGGCAGTAGCCATGGAAAGGCTAAAAGTGCTCAAACAAAGACTTCAGAGATTCAAGAGGAAGGAGAGAGAAAAAGGTTGTAGAACAGTGCACGGATGAACAATATCTGCGATGAACGTGATGAACACTACTCGCTATGAATAGTAGCGATGGGAAAGAAAAGTCGAAACATATCCAAATCTCAATCTTTAGGGCTCAAAAAATTGCGGGGGAGAGAAACAAATCTAGAGATGATAGGCAACCAAAGTCTAATCTAACGGCGACTCTGATACCATGTTAGAGTAAGAGAAAAGACATTGTATTGCTAAAAAGAATGAGTTACGGGAGAAATAGATGAAGTAATATATGTATATGCTAAGCCTAACAACCTTAAGCAAACCTTAATAAAGCCAAAGGACTAAACTACCCTTAAACATAAGAGAGAAATGACAATAATGTAAAGTACACTTCACAGCTTTGACATGTATTATTAGATGGGCAATTCTGAAACCTCAGTCGTATTGTTTTGTGGTAATCTGATTCTCTTGTTCAGTGATTTATTTCTGATTCGCTTGTCATATTGTTTTGTTTTTGTTTTTTAACTTTGAGCAGTCAACGCCATTTGACTGCCTTTCTGATTTTTGGTAAGCCGTGCTTTTCTTCTGCTTATATCTCTAACTTCAGTTCTGCATCAATAACTGAGAAAAAGGAAGGAAAGAACAATGTTATTCTGCATCTTTTATTTGATATCTGAAATTGCTCGAAGAGAAGTTAACATATTGGATGGCTTCTGTCAACTTTTTATTTGTTTTTGACCCTAGAAGATATTTCTTGCAGCATGATGATAAACTTGATGAACTACTTGATGAGTTTCAACTTTTTAATGTGACGAGGTCGGGGAAAATGTGTGGGTAAGTGTTTCTTCATCTTTTCTGTGAAGGATTTGCATGATTGAATGGCTAGAACTGGCACCCTTAGAATGTTCTAGCTGTTAGCGGTAGGAGAGGTTGAAGGGCCATGTCGGAGTGTAGTTATTGTAGGTATAGTTGGGGGAATGTGGAAACATCAGACAGGTAAAGCGAAAACCAGGAGCTGAAATAGATAGGGTAAAGGGTTGTGGAGATGAATTTTGCATTTTGAGATTGTTCCTTCAACGGCACTTCAGACTGCAACTCACTGTTTCACTGTTTTAGGAGATTTTTTCAGCTGAACTAGTGGCAGACGCTGATTATTGGAAAACATAATCCCAAAGCATAGTTTTTCTATTTTTTAAAGTTCTTTTGGCCTTAAAGGCACGACTTCTGAAACGGAAAAGGTAAAAACTGCATCAAACACCCTACTTTTACCATTTATAACTTATAAGTGTCTGTCTAACGTGGATTTCTACAATTTGAGCAAACCAATAAGCATCCATTTTATACCCAACAGCAAATGTATTTAGGCTTGTCCCCAGCGTACGTGTCCCAAACGTATATGGCAGCCAAGTGGGTGTGTCGTTGCCTCATCGGTTGTTCTCTTTAAAGAAAACCACTAAGTTCTTACAATTTTGGGTCTTCTATGAATGCCTTTTTCTTCAGGTTTGTAATAACTTCATAACATAACTAAAAGCTGGTTGGGGTGTATTCTTGTGTGTGTTTGTGCAAGTCAAAGGGTTTGTAATCTCTCTCTCTCTCCAGTAATAAATCCGTCACATTTTCGTGGTGATTTGGGTTGAAAAGCCGAGGGCATATAGATTTCTTTTGTTATAATATTTTGAAAATATACCTGATGATTTTGCAGCGGTATAGCCTTCATTTGAAAAGATTGCACTTCTTGCACCAATTGTATGCATACAGAAAAGCCCTTGCCAAACTTGATTTTATAAAGGTGCGGTCAATCTTTTGGCTTTTGTTATTTTTTTTCCTGAGACAATGCTTTGGCTTATGTTTTTCACTGACTTTCTTTCATTGGAGCTTTATGCTTTGTGTTTTCAGTTTTCTATTGTTCTTTCATGTTTCAGTGCGACAGTGATTTTGATGAAGTATTTCGAAGGCTTAAATCTGAGAAGCAATGGACTGATATCTCGGATGGTACTCTCAGGCATGCTTTGGCTGTAAGTTATGGGCCCACACTAGTCAAATCGATCTAACTCGATTTACGAATTTATTACTCCATTACATTGACTTCTTGGACTATCCATTTCCAATTAACTTTGACTTGTAAAAAGAAATCCAATTTAACTCATGGGCTGGTTGTCCTCAGTCCTCACCATCTTTGCGTTATGGGGGTCATAGGAGTAGGTCAGGCAGTTGGGATAAAAAGTATGAACGAGAAGGAATTTGTGCTTCCTTACAACAGCATTTTTGTTCTCTGTGACAATTATTACCAGCAACAAAACTGTTGTGTCAATTTTAGAGGAGCCAGTAATATTGTTTTGTGTAAGGATGGGATCTTAATTATCTGGGATTGCCTTTTTGTTTTTGTAATTGTGAGTATACTGGAGTTTTTCAAAATGAGATTTCTACTTATTCTGGACAACTCATTTGGTGTTTAATGGCTGAACTTAAATGACTTTCCTTGTCATGACATACACAGTCATCGGAACAAGGGGGACTTAGTTCAAGTTCTCATTTTGGCACTGCATTCCCATCATCATCGGATATTCAATGGGCCAATAATAATGAGCTCTTTGATGTAGTAACACCTTTGTTCTTACAGATTGATATACAATCTTGTTCTTTTGTTAAGCAAATCAATTGATAAAATCTGGCTTACAAAGACTGCTTAACACACAGCTTTTCTGGCCTTATTTAAACCTGAGAAGTTGTTTCATGCAAATATGATTCTATGTGGTGTTGGTATCATGGTATGTGATCTGAATTTAAATGTTTGTTGCAGCAACATTTCTCCCTCCTTCGTAAGTTAAATGATGATTTGGGTATGATCGGTCTTGCCAGCGCGAGCAAAATGCTTGAGGAAAGACATAGGTTGTTATTTTATTTTATTTTTGATAAGTAAATAATTATATTAGAAATACGGCATTAAGGGAATGCCACCCGAATACAAAAGAAGGCCACAGAACAAAAATGCCCTAAACATAGCCACCGGCTATGAAGCACGGATACTCTTTTTTAGCCTCCGTATCTCGTACCGTACGCGTATCGGATACGGATACGCTCGGATACGTTCCGGATACGTATCCGATACGTTTTTAAGAGTATCCTGTTTTTAGATTTAATTTTTGGTACCCCGATACGTTTTGGATACGCTCGGATACGTTTTGGATACGCTAGGATACGTTATGGATACGTTTTGGATACGCTCGGATACATTATGGATACGCGCGGGGCTAAAAATGTTATTACTTAAAATATATGGGTCAAAACAGCAATTAGGACTTTATATTTATTTCCCCTACATGGACAAGTCGAAAACAGAGAAGAATGAAAGGCAGAAAAAAGACAACGATATCTCTCACTTGTCTCTCGACAACAATGACGACTGTAAGTGTTTCTCTCTCATCTCTCTCTTGTCTCTCTCTCTCATCTTCTTCTTCTCTCTCATCTCTCGTCTCTCATCTCTCATCTCTCTCTCATTGCGTAACAGTGTATCTCTCTCTCTCTATATATATATAGGCATATGGAAATGTATATCTCTCTCGTCTCTCTCTCTCATCTTTGATTTAGGTTTTTTTTTATAGTATAATATGATTTTAGGGGATTTTTTTCTGTAACAGTATGATTGGATTATGCTATGATTGGATTATGCTGTTACTGATAGTTTTGTTTACAAATAATTTTTGGAAAAATTAATTTTATATTCAACGTATCCCCAACGTATCGTATCCTACTTTTTGGAAAAATCACGTATCCGCGTATCCGTATCATATCCGTATCCCGTATCCGTGCTTCTTAGGCCACCAGAATGGTAAAGCTCAAACCAGTCTAAAAATTGGTCAAGGGATGGAAAACAATCTCCCTTGTCCCACCCCATCAAAAACTCTTGAATTTCTCTCGCGCCATAAGACCCACATCAAACAAAGCGGGATCATGGCCCACAAATTCTTCCTTCTCCTACCCAAACTAGCACTCCTCCAAGCAATAATAAGTTCCATGACATTTCTCGACACAATCCAATGCATCCCAAACCAAGAGAGCACCAAAGTTCAAAGCTCCCACGCCACTGGACAATGAATGAGAAGATGATCAACCGTCTCCGCATCCCGTTTACACATACAACACCAATTGACAATGATTTTCCTCCTTCTAATCAAATTGTCAATCGTAAGAATTTTGCCTTGGGCCACACACCACACAAAAAAACTCACCTTCAACGGCGCCTTAGTTTTCCAAATCGCCCGCCATGGAAAAGAAGAATCACCGCCCCCACTTAGTGCTTGGTAAAAGGATTTCACTTGGAAGGAGCCTGATTTAGATAGAACCGAGCGCAACTCATCGCCCCCTTCTCCTAACCCTTGGATACTATATACAGTAGCAAGCAGGACCATCAACTCCTCATCCTCCCAATCTTGCACATCCCTACGAAGACGAATATCCCAGACTATCGATCCCTCATATAGATGAAAACACGCTGAAACGGGTGTATCTCTGTCACTAGCCAACGAATAGATATTCGGAAAAGCATCCCGAAAGCTCACATCTCCGCACCACACATGCTTCCAGAACTTCACCCTTCTCCCATCTCCAATCGCCAAACGAATATTCTTAGCAAAAACATCCCACCCATTCATAATACCTTTCCAAAGCCCCACCCCATAAGGCACACTAATATTACGAGAGGACCAATCTCCCCATCCGCTTCCATAATTAGCTACCATGACCTTTCTCCACCTCCTTTCCCTTTCACAAGCAAATCTCCACAGCCACTTACCTAAAAGGGCTTGATTAAACAACTTCAATTTCCTTACTCCCAAACCTCCCCTTCTGATAGGAGTACAAACTTTATCCCAGTCCACTAAATGATACTTGAACTCATCCCCCACGCCACCCCATAGAAAGTCCCTTTGAATTTTTTCAAGCCTCCTCGCTACCGAAAGCGGAATAGCAAACAAGGACATGAAATACGAAGGCAAACTAGAAAGCGTAGTTTTGATTAAGGTCAATCTTCCTCCTTTAGGGATGTACTGACACTTCCAACTTGCTAATCTTTTCTGAAATCTTTCCACAACAGAATCCCTAACAGGCTTTGATTTGATTTGAAGGAGGCTCCCAACGACATAGGTTGTTATAGAATACTTATGGTTAATATTGTTAGATATAAGTGTTCTAGTTTACTATTGTTAAAGCATCCAACTCAAAACCAATTGGCAATGAGTGGATAGGTTGCCAGGTTCATATATACTAGTTTTGGAGGAGATAATTAATCGACGAGGGACTAAATCCAACACTCCCCCGCACATGCGACCCCCAACTCGCACGTGGGGAGGACAACAAAGGATCCGGAACATATGGATCACAATGCAACAAAGTGCAACTATGGCATAAAGAAATGGGAAAAACCTCCGATAACTTAGCTTTGATACCATGTTAAAGCATCCAACTCAAAACCAATTGGCAATGAGTGGAGAGGCCGCCTAGGTTCATAGACTAGTTTTGTTGGAGATAATTTAATCGATGTGGGACAAACTCCAACAAGTATCATAATTTCTGTATTAATGGTTTTATGGCTTTGCTGTATTGCAATTACTGGGAAAGTTGGTTTCTTTGGGATATGAAAATTGGCCCCCCAAAATTGTGCGTTTGAGGTAATAGTTATACAGTATTGCTATATGTCAGGAGAATCACAATTGAGGAAATATGGTCCACCTCATCGGACAGGATAAAACTTTGAGGGAGTAAACAGCTAATTACCTTGTCAGTAAAACTATATCCTCTACTGGTTGAGATCACTGATTCACTATTTCCTTTTATAAATCTACAATTAAAAAGGATGATACTCCAGTTTAACTTTTTAGAGGATCCAGATTATCAAGCGCAATGCTGAATATTCCGCATTCTATAGGATGCATCTAATAAAACAAGCTTATGCCTGGACACAATCTGTGTATTTTGAAGCAATGTTCATTCTCTCTATCTGTGCTAAATTATCTTGCCCTTGATTTTGTATTTCCATCATTTGAATCTTTGGTGTGTGTGTAATGACTATGGTGGAAATAAACTGTGCGAGACAGAAGATAATGAGGTTTAAAGTTTCTACTTTACCAAGAAAAGAACCATGTGCAATACCATTGCCTAACTGACGGTTAAATGATGGGACCAATACCTGAGTTGATGATGAAGGCATGGCATGCCCCTCTTGTTGAAATCCACTTCCCTACACTTTCCCCATCACTGTTTCTCCCCTGTGGACATTTCGGGGACCCAATAGGTAGGAATGCTAAAGAATCTTGGCCATTTAATTTGGGTTCTTATTTGCTGGACAGATGGTTTGGTTTTTCTTTTTTTCTCTTTATAATCGAGATATCCTTTGGGTTACGAAAGATGCAAATTTGGTTGATGTTGGAGCTTGTCCCACATTAGTTAATTATAACCTTCAAACTAGTATGGAGCCTATGCAGCCTCTCCACTTGTAGCCAATCAGTTTGGATGATTTTACATGGTATCAACTAAGCTTTTGGAGGCTTTTTGGCAAGACTCATTGAGATAGTAATTGAGTTCCCTCTGTGCCTGCCATAAGTGACCTTGCTTCGTTTTGATCTTTAATGCTTTCTTTGTCTCTCCATGTGCTAGTCAGGAGGAGCGGCTCATGTAGGAGAGTTGGAGCTTGTGCCACATTGGTTAATTATCACCTCTACAACTAGTATAGGAGCCTAGGGCAGCCTCTCTACTCATAGTCATTTGGTTCTGAGTTGGATGCTGTAAATTTAATAGTTGTGTTTCCATATTCTGAAATAGATGCTCGTGCAATTCGGATTATTCAATCAGAAATTTTCTCTGTACTTAGCAGCACTCGATTTTTTCTGCCCATTTTGGATAATGATGACATGGGTATTTGGATGGGAGAGAGAGAGAACTGTTGTATTCCAACATGTTCAGTTATTTTCTTTCTTTCATGGGATACACTGTGCAATGACCTGTTTTTAGTACTACTAGTTTAGAACAAGTATTACTACCGCTTGCTAAGCAAATAAAGTACTACTACCGCTTCTAATGTATGGATTAAACAAGCCAGGGTGATAAGCTGTTAGAGGCAATTGAGAATGAATATTCTCAAGAAGTTAGTGATTTGATCAAGGTCTTCAAGGAGGTAACTTTCGTAGATCTGCTCTCACCAAATTTATGGTTAGGCCGACCTTCTTTTTCTATTTCTTTTACTAATTATTTTGTCTGTTTTATTTGATGCCACAAAAGCGGAACATGAGGGACTTTTTTTCTGATCACATGGAAGCCAAGATTCTTCAGCGTAAACTTTTTGATCAGGCTGAATCTTCAAGAACTGTGATGCTTCCAAAGGTTATAATGTCTTGATATAGTCTTGTCTTTACATGCTACCTAGATAGTAGATTGGATGATCATTTTACTTTCTAAGCTAAAACATTTACAGGAAAGAATAATACTATGTTCTATTTACTTCCCACTAGTTTTGTATCTTTTTGTTTTTACCTTAAGAACATGGGAGATTTAGTGCATCTTATACTGTCTACAAACTAGGGTTTTAAAATCCAGACCAGACTGGCTGTTTTGATTGATCCAGTTTTCATTAAGGATTATCCAAGAGAATCTTTTAGAATGACTGACAACTCAGCTGAATGAATTGCAAACCCTGCTGGTTCAATCAACCATGGACGATGCGGTAAATCTGATCCTGGATTAGTTTTTGTTTGGCTTCACAAGTTTACAAATTCCCTGCAATTGCAAAAACTATTCTGCATTATGCGAGTGTTGAACATGCAAAACCATGCTCATCGTGGGCACTGATAGACACCACTGGACATCTAATCATAGTTACGATTTCAGTCTTTAGCTAACCTTTTAGTATATTTATGTATGGCGTCTTCCAGTTGGCTTACTTGTGAACTAGTGACCCTGGGCATGATCCATTTTCCCGTTTCCTTAATGATCCAGCTTTATTTAAATTGTTTCAAACATATTGAAAAAATTGATGTGACCTTTCAATCATGTATTTTAATTGTCATTCATGGAATTAGCGTAATTGCTATGGTATTATACTTTCTAGACAACTAGTGTTATTCTCTAAAGTTTGTTGTTACTAGGGATCAACTGCAGCGCACAGAAAATATTTCAATCGACAAAACTCTCTTATATAAAGTTTGCTCTTCTTTTTTTATTTGCTAGAATTGAAACTCTTGTTGGGTACCATCTAGATCTTTGTGGCGAGTGAATTTAAGATGTACATGTCTTCTTTGCTTCATTTTACTCTCCCCCCCCAATTGATTGAAGAAATCTGCACAGCAGTTAGATTATGTAGTTGCGTAAGTTTGACTCTTTTCTCCCTACCAGTTTTGATTCATTGATGCTTGTTGTGTTTTGTTTTGTTTCATTTAGTTCACGCTTAATTTGTACGTAGCAAATGATCGGTAGCTCCATGTTTTTGATTTCCAATTACACCTTTTTTTGTATCTTGCTGTACTCATGTATTGAATACTACTATATATGCCCGTTTATTACAGGAATGCCATTTTACCAGCCCAAAGCTATCACCACTGATAGATAGAGCACTGGTTCACAGGAGTCAGGCACTCGAAAAATTTCTTGAATTAAAAGGTCGATGGGGAAGGAGTATTGGGGGCCTTAGAAGTAAACTTTGGCCTGTTGCTGTTGTTTTTGCTGGTATTCCTGCTGCTTATATTGGTGGTACTGGAATGCGGAAGGGCTGAAGATAAGAAAGTGAATGGCTGGGACTGACTGTAAATTTCTTTGTTATAAGTATATCTATTCCCTGATTAAGGTTTATCCTCCGGTGTTGTGTAAAGCCTTGCATAATTATCTATGAAGTTCGTTCTGACTTACATTGACGGGATTGAGCTTTGCCAAGCTTGTTTTATCTCTTCAGAAGAATGCAATGATTAGCATTCTTTCTGTTTACAATGCTTACTGCCTGCCATGGTTGGCATGCTGGTTGGAACTAGTGAGCTAAGTTTAGATGTTTGCTTCCTCTAAATGTGTGATTTAGAGTTCATTAAACTCTCTCTCTCTCTCGTTACATTTTTCTTACCAATTCAGACCATGCTTAATTAGTGAAGCTTTCTTCTTTTTTCAGTACGCCTCAAGTAAAACAACAAAATGAACAAACATCCTCTCAATTTCCTCCTCAATCAGGTCGGCCAGGAGGAAGATACTTGTTTCAAGAGAACCTTCGTAGATTGGCTGTAAATACACGATCCAAGAAAAAGAGGTGCCTTTTCAACTGGATCTCAGTGAATGGGATTTGAACTCAAAAAATTGTACACCGACCCTCTTACCTTTGCTTCAAATTATATTCAAGTAGAGGAATTCAAAAGATATTTAGAACTAGATAGATCTCAGCAGCATGACCTCATATACCCTCTTATCTTTCAGGAGTATGTTTATGCATTCACTGTTGCAAAACAATTTTTGTTTTATCCTTTGTCACGCATTTGTCTATGAGAGCTACAAATAAGACCAGGAAGTCCTTTGAGGGGAAAGGGTGTTAGTCAATTGCATAGTTTTGGCTCCTATCATCTTGTACGTAGCAAATTGTTTACTATTTTTTAAACAATGACTGGTTTTCAAATGCTGGAATGACGTAGACAGAGTTACTTACATTCCATATGATATTTTATGGAAGTTTTATGAAAGTTTAATTTCTTCCATTCTCCTAGGTAAATGTGAGGATTTTTAATTGGGTGGATTTGAGTATTCATAGATGATATGTTATCTATATTATAAAACAGAGCTATATCTGTTTAAAATGTCTAGGCATATAAACAAGAGTAACCTCTACAACTGTTGGATCATTTTCTTTAAAATTTATGATCGTACAATTAGGGGAAAAAAGGAATACTTAATCAGTGATTTTACCAAATCTCTCTCTCTCTCTCGCTCTTAAATTGGTGCTGATACTTTGTGAAAATGAAAACTTATGTTGAAAGTGCGTTTAGGCATGGGCAATTTGCTAGTCTATTTTATAAAATTTCTGTTGAAAATATTTAGGCATATAAATCAAAATAACCTCTACAACCGTTAGATCACTTTATGTTAAATTTTTAGTCATCAAACCATTTATTTTTTTAAAATCTCTCTTTATCCTTATTTTTAGTCTATTTTATATTTTCCTCATAAATCTCTCTTTATCCTTATTTTTTACGCCATGTATCTCTGTGTAAATTACTAATGCTTTGTTCAGATTTGTTTTTTCTGACATTTTAAAAAAACTTCTCCAAATTTTTTTTGAAAAGGGTGGAAGCCTTGGGCCCACTTCTCTTTATTGGGCAGTCCCCCCAAAAAGAAAAACATTCTACGCTGGTTCATAACCTAGCCGGGGGGGGGGGGGGGGGATGAAAGTCCACGGTGACCACCACCACCTGCGAGGCCGACAGCAACGACCAACACCTCACCCTCCACCTCCAGTGACCACAACGAGCGGCGAAAATCGACGACCACAAACTGAGAGCACGGTTGAGATGGGAAGGAAATAGGACTGACAGATTCAGAGAGAGAGAGAGAGAGCTGTAGGTGAGATTCACAGAGAGGGGCTGACAGATTCGGAGAGAGAGCGTGAGATTCGCGGAGGGCTATTTTGCAGCTGTGTTTCAGAAGGAAGACGACAACAGGACAGGGTAGTTGAAGAAGAGTAAAGGCGTGTAAAGAAAGGTGAAGGTTGGAAGAAACAACTGGGTAAAGAAAGGTAAATGGTGATGGGATTAAAAAAATAAAGGGCTGGCACACTATGGCCCACACTTGTAAAAAGGAACACACATCCGATCACACCAAACTCTTTTTAAGTTCAAAAGCTCTTTTTAAATGGCATATCTGAACATGGCATCAATATTGTCTTTAATGATCAAATAGAAAATATCTCAAAATGGTAATCCCTCCGTCCCTAGATAAGCGTCCAGCACGCAAACCTAGGCCTTACAAAAGATGCATATTTTTCATTAAAAATCTTTCTTTTTTTTTCACAATCTAAAAGAACTCATTGTTATCATTGATTTGTGAAAAAAATTAATTTTTTTAACAAAACAAATGCATCTTTTCAAAAACATAAGTTTGTGCGTTGGACATTTATTTAAGAACGGAGGGACTAATTGACTGTGGAATTACGTTTATAGCGTATAAAAGTAGAATAAAACAAATAATTTATTTAAGTTGAGACTATATTACATTCCAACGTCCTAAAGGCACAAGCATCTTCTAGTTCACAATAAGAAACTAGCTCAATAATGGATCACTTCTATAGCACCCCATTCGTTCTGCTCGCGCAACAATCCAATCAACTCTCAGGGTGAAAGAGGGAGAAAATTGGGTTCTTTTAGATCTTTTGCACAATACATAGATTCCCAATTGATACTATAGAATTCAATCAAATAGAAGTATCAATGGAGAATTCACTTTAAGCGACTGTGTTTTATTACTTCTTTTTGAAAGAGAATGTATTTACAAAACAACTAGATAATGAATAGTGACGAATGATTCCATTTAAATAATAGATTTCTTTCACGTCCAACTCGGATCGTAATGTCTATATTTTATAATTGGAGCTTCAAAAAAACGTATTTCTATCTCAAAAAAGTGTATTCGGAACAAACAAAAAAAACCTTCTTCAGCCCCGGAATATGTCCTTGATTAGGACTCCGAAGACAAAAGCTAACTTTAAGCAGTCACAAGGATTTGCGTGAATCTGCCAAACGCTACAAGCAACCAAATACATGCTCAACAAGAAAAATGCAACTTAATATCTCAGCCAACACAAAAATGGCAGGAGATACCTTGGGAGGAAGCCTTTTGAGAAGAACCAATAATGTCTGAGAAATTAAATTAAAAAACCGAGGACGAATTGCAACATACTCCAGTAGCCGTACTAACAAATGCCAAACGCACTAATTACCAACAGAATGAAGGGACAAACATAATAAAATACTTGTATATTCGGAGAGCTAGAGTTACCTCTCAATGTCATCAAGAATGATAATGCTCAATGGTGACCTATAAGCATCTTCAAATACCTTGACAATTTGAGCACATTTACTGCTTTCACTAAGCCCAATCATTGTTTCAGCTGAGATCCACCATGAGTAAAAAGTCAAGTTGAGCAAGATGAGAAAGAGAGTTCAACTTGAATGACCAATGTCAGCCTACAAGGATTACTTACTATCTTGACATACAGAAAGTCACTGTCAAGCCCAACAGTAGCTGCCATTGTAGTCTTACCACTGTCCAAAAAAGAATAGATTTTAGAAAAAGTGACCATTATTTTTGAAAGCAAGAAAGTGAGGCACATACCTGCCGCTTGGACCTTCTAGAAGACTAGTGGGCTTCCTCTGCTCACTCTTACTTGCTCAGCCAGTAGCATTGTTCTCTTATATTTGTGCTCATGTCGTGCACCACAATCTAGTAGCATTGTTCTCTTATATATGTGCTCATGTCGTGCACCGCAATCCACCATGCCATTAAGTCTGAAAATGTCGTTCAGTAGGTGAGAGGTGAATCAAGAGGTTAGAAAATCCAAATTGAGCACCATCAGAAATGAGAGAGTGTAAACTATTTACCACCAAGCCCAGGTTTAAGTCGCTGACGACATTGGTTAAGAGGAAGAATCACATGACATATAATTAATTCTGAATACAAAGCAAGCCATTTGCATATATTTGTTCACTTAATGTCATATTGTTACAGTCTATCCTTTTTGGATGGTTTGCGGGGTGGGAGGGAAGCAAAAGAGGAATCAGAAAAGATATCTTAAATTAGGTTAGCAAAGCCTAGTCACACAAGGTTAGTTAAGCTTAGTCATACAGAAAGTCTATCAACTGTATGGAGGCACCAAAAGCTTCATGCATACCTATTCGACATTGTTTTCACTCTAGTTTGAGCATAAAAACAAATAAGTTGCGTGATGCATTTAAGTAGGAATAGAAGGTTGGATTCTTCTGTCCACTGACTCTGCTCTACAGGCATATTACAACGTTGGGGCAAAGTATAAGATTATAGCCTTTGTTGAACTTGCAGCTCAGGCTACATATATCAAAAATCTATGGTGAATTCAGAATTCAAGAATCATAAACATTTACAAGCTATACATTTTAAAGCCCTTCAGTGTACGAAAACACTGAAACTCCATAATTACGCTTATCAAAACTATCCGAGCAAGGTGGGTCAAGACTTAAGGCTATATAACAAATCCAAAATAAAATGAAGGTCATCCATGCTTAATTGCCGATTTAAAGGAAACGATACTGCACTTTTTGCAACACCTTCAAGCTCTGCACCACTATAATTCTTTGTCCGAGCAGCTGCACTCATAAACCCAAAAAAGAGAGGAGATTTTACCATACATGCTCTTTTGGCAGAAAAATCTACCACTTGGTAGAAATATTGAGCTGAATACAAGTCTGAAATCCATCTTTGTACTATGCGTCATAAGTTCATAACAATTGCACAGGACCATTCTTAACCAAATTTAAGAAAAAAAAAATTCAAAACACTGAACCCACTTTAATCTGCACCTCCTATAACAGTCTCACTCATATAGGTATCTGTTAGATTATACAGGTGGAAGAACTTGATATCCTGATTACCATCAATTCTTGACTCCTTACAAAACAAATCAACTTCAAAAGAAGAGGTACAGGGGGAACAAGAAACAGAAGTAAGAAAATTCACACATCAATAAAATGCTTAAAGAATTTGCTGCCATTAATAGCCTACTGAAGTACAAAAGGTAACTGCACTGGTTTTATGCTAGTTTATTTTCGTTAATTCTGCCATTATTTTTGTCTATTGAACACTCCTGGGCTATGAAGCATTGACACTCCAAGAGGTCACCATATCCGTGTCCAACACGCCGGAATATGGGGACACGACAAAAAACGTACGGGACACGCCACATTAAATTTAATTAAATTTTTTAAGGGGGACAGAGGAGGGACACATAGGGGACACGGTAGGGGTTAAATATTCAGTTTTTTTTTTTTTTAATTTGGGGGGTAAATGTGTATAGCTTCAAAAAAAATTGGGTTAAAAGTGTAATATGATGTATATATGATGCTTGTTTAAATATATTGATGCTTCATGCTTCTACGTATAACTATGTTTTCACTGGTTTAATATAAATACTACTTATTCATTTATCTTTGCCTGTCTGTGTTCACATTTTTCTGGAAATCATGTTTTTGTGTCTGCACTACATAGCTCCTGGACCTGGACAACAATACTAACTGAAATACACAATACCGAACACCATGAATGTACTAGACAAGCAAAATTATCATGCTTATATCAGAAGTGAGAACCTACTATCATTACTTTAATTTTTTTTTTTTAAATAAAGAACATCATAACTGCTGGGCCATGATCGCTAAACTGTTCCCTTTTGTTTGCATACAACATATATAGACTGTATGATAAGCCCAATTGAAATTCCTCACGGCAATACCACTATCAAAACCCAATGTGTAAAGAGAGCATTCTTTATACCAAGTTTCTCATTACCCACATACTACTATCTGTTAGAGCCGTTTACTTCATTAAGTTGAGTTGTTAGAGCATGTATAAAAAATTATGGGCAGGATAAACGTCCTTTTTCCATCAAGAAAACATGTAAAAGTGAAGATAGGGACATCACTGAGTGAAGCATATGGCCAGGCAAGTTGAAGTCTTGAGGCATTCTACAGAAGCCTTGCCAAAGGTATGGCATTAGAAACACCATTCAAAGGTTGGTAATCACATACATCAAACAAATTATAGACATGTGGAAAGCAAAAGAATATAGGAAGGCTTGAATGAGTTCAGTTACTTTGTAAGTTGTAACCTTCCTATGTTGATGTGGTGGATCTCATAAAGCTCAGAGTTAGCATTTGGGTCAAGAGTAAATGTGATCTTGCTCACTATTCCATTGAAGACTTTACGAGTTCCCTCGATGGGATCAGGAAGCATAGACATTAGCTTTGTTCTCTTTTTGGTCGTAATTTCTGGCGGTTTCTCCTACATTCAACTTTCTGTTGGATGTTTTTTTTCCTTCTTCTCTCTTTTTGGAGTAGCTTATAGCCCATGATTGTTTGAGGTTTTCCCTCTTTTGATGCTAAGCTCTCTCCCTCGATGTAGCCTTATCGAGCTTCTTCAATAAAATTTCCTTTTGATGATCTTAGAAAAAAACCACTTGCTCTTAATCTTCTGGGATTCCATGTCTGCATAGATAACTGTATTTGCTATGCACTTCCAACAAGAAAAATACACTCAAGAAATTATAGATGTTCAGAAGAATTCAAATAAACAACATGGAAATCATCATGCCAATGTGAGAACAGACAATTAAAGAGGAAATGGATACAAATAATTGGATAATTTATCATCGCAACAACCAACTCACATACCCAGTTAGTGCAAGTTCGCGTCAGGAGCAAGAAAAGAATTTTCTTTCATCTTACTTGTGTGAATCTGAAGAATTTGTAAACGACCATTCTCATCAGGAAGGCTTATCTCCACTTGGACTTCCAAAGGCCCAGGCCTGAAAAGCAAACAGTCAATATCCTATAAAGGATGAAATAATCGAGCACAAGATCAAAGAGAGAAGCTCTAGAGAAGTCACCTTAAAAGTGCTTCATCAAGTAAATCCTTTCTGTTGGTCATCCCAATCAGCAACACATTGTTCAGAGACTCAACACCGTCTGTCTTATAGCAAGCAGTTTCCCATCAGTTACAGTTAACTATTATCCTGGTTTATACTTTACTACTCTATGAAAAATTCCCCTTTAATTCTACTGAGACAAGTTGAGAAACAGTTAAAAACCAACCTTTGTCAGGAGCTGGTTAACAATGCTATCATGAACTCCAGTACCATCTCTAGTTGAACCTCTTGACTGCAATAGCAAAGCAAATTTCAAATTGACAAACCAATTAAACAAACTGTTGACAAATGGGCATCAGTAACCATATACTTATCATAATTTACAGGGTATTTGTACCCGCAAGACTGTAAAATTCCTAACAGACACGGCTACTAGAACATTCAAACCAATGAAGAGTTAAACGCAAAGTTATCCAAAGCTCCAATAAATTATTTCTTTCGAAATATTAATCTCTTTAACAAACTTGGTTCTAAATCAAGAAGCCTTCGGTTAATACAAATCGACAAGAATTTTTCCGAACTGCCTTGGAGAGATTTGACCTAGCTCGGAAAATATGACTTCATACTGTCAAGGTAAGATAATGATACTGATCTAATTTTTGCAGATTGAGGGATAAACCATGAAAGCTAGTTGTTGGCAAACCTAAGTTATCGAAGTGTGAATGTTCATAAGACTTGTCAGTTGTTAGATAAGCTCTCAAAAGTGCTGCCACTGACATCATGTGAAGACTTGGAGAGCTCATACCTTACAGATAGCATCAATTTCATCAAATATGATAACATGTAAGTCGCTTTGATCCCCTGAAAAAAAGAAATGAAAGCACTAGAAGTAAGAGGGAATGACAAAGAAGCAAGAGTGAATGACCAGAAGTAAAATTTTCCAGGGTAGCTCTCTTACCCCAAGTTCTCTGGTCCTGTTCAGCATCAGCAAATAAATCTCTTACATTCTTCTCAGTTTCACCAACAAATTTGCTTAACACTTCAGGCCCATTGACGATCTATAGTATCATAAATACAAGAGAGCAACAGGAAAACAAAGGGGAAGAGATGATATAAAAAAGGGGTGGGGAAGAAACTTTGGGACTTAAGTCATGAGATTTTCCGAGAATACCCTGCAAAGAACCCACTTACGGAAGAACGAAATTATTTTACCAAGTACAGGAAGCCCATTTTCTCTCTCTAAAAAAAATCCCAAGGCTCTTGAACTTTTCACTCTTTTGGGTAGAAAGTAAAAAATGAGTAGGTGAAATGAAATTTATACTACCACTCCTCCCACAAAATGAAGAGTCACACCATTTTTGGAACGCAATGACGTCCTTTCATATACCTAACCCTATGACAAGATATGAATCCTTCCATAAAAAGATGCTGTGAAGACCCAGTGGATATACAATACAAGGGGACATTATTGCCCGCACACACTCACCTCGCAACATGAGTGTATGCGCGCAAGGGGACATTAATGTGGGTATATGATACACCTCAAATCCGGACGCGCATCCTCCATAAGTTCTTCCGGCGACCCATCCTGGGAGGAACAAGGTTCCCTCCATGGTCCGATTATGCCCGCACACACTCGCCTCGCGACATGAGTATATGCGCGCAAGGGGACATTAATGTGGGTGTATGATATATCCCGCAACCGGATGCACCTTCTCCAAGAATCCCGCCGGTGACCATCTCCTAGAGGAGTAAGGCCTCCTTCACAATATCCACCTCCAGGAGGAGAATGCCTCCTCCACAAAGTTCACCTCCAGGAGGAGCAAGGCCTCCTCCACAATAGTCACCTCCAGGAAGAGCAAGGCCTCCTCCACAAAGTTCACCTTCAGGAGGAGCAAGGCCTCTTCCACAAAGTTCACCTCCAGGAGGAGCTTGCTCCCTCCACAATAGTCACCTCCAGGAGGAGCAAGGCCTCCTCCACAATATCCACCTCCAGGAGGAGAAGGCCTCCTCCACAATGCTCACCTCCAGGAGGAGCAAGGCCTCCTCCACGATCCTCACCTTCGGGAGGAGCAAGCTTTCCTCCATGATACTCACCTCTGGCGGAGCAAGGCTTCCTCCATGAACCTTGCCTTCGCCAAAGTATAGCTTCTTCCACAAATTATACATTCCGCTCAGGAGGAGACTTCCTCCACGAACCTTGCCTCTGCCGAAGCAAGCTTCCTCCATAAACGCCTCCAGAGGAGCAAGGCCTCCTCCAGGAACTCTCCACCCATGGAGGAGTGAGGTTACCTCCGGGCACCTCACCTCCTACTCAACACTTTGAAGACTCAACGAATACTTAAAGGCAACTCTATACACCATCCTAGGCCCCGGGCCTAGGTACCTCACTCGGGACCTAAGGAGGAATGTGGTTTGGAGGCTAGAGCAAGGGGTTTGTCAAGGAGGACGAGCTTGCCTCCAGCGAGCTCTCTAACTTGACCGGTCCTAAAGAGAGAGAGGGGGCATTGACCATCATCTGACATCTCGAAAGAAGTATCATACCTACCGCCTGAATCGACAGATGATACGGATCTCCATGTATCACCGAAATAGCCCCTGTTGGTTCCTTGATTACAAGCCCTAAGGCCTGACTTGGGACTAAAAGGGGAAAGCATGTCAACCTCCACTCTGCCCACCAATGGGGAGGAGCCTCACACCTGGCTCTCTCTCATCTCCAAGGCTCATATATAACAAGCATTCAATACACCTATCTACTCTCTGGTCAAAAACCACTCTCCATTGCCATCCCTCTCTCTCTCTAAGTCCGCCCCGAGCTCTCTCCTTCTCCACCTCCGGTGGTCTCGAGCACCATTGTAGTAACCACCATACACCCGGAGGGTTACCTCAGGTACTCTTCCCACTCCTACCTCCCACAATTGCTTTCAATTATCAGAGCAATATAAATAAGTAGTGCAATCAAAGCATCCAAAACAACGCGGGAATGCCATACCTGCTCATATTTTGCTCCCCTTTCTAACTCTAATTCAAGAGTAAGAAGAATTGGGAGCATGGTCAAATTAGAAACTTATGAAAGGTCAAATTTACCTTGATTTTTTTTTCAATGTGATTCGATTTCAAACAGACATCACTCAAGTCAATCATAAGCTAATATTGTATGAGTTTGCTTTCGTTACTAGTTTCTGAACCATAAAAATGTAACAGGCTCACCTCCGAGGGATTAAAAGATGAATTCAAGCTTAACTTGGTTAAACAACGAGCACATTTCAGACTATATTTTAGCTAGAGGAACATTAGTCAAGCAGCAAATAATTGAAATTCAATTTTGTCAACTGTATAACTTATAAAGTTATTCCATTAACCATTATGATTAATTTGGCAGAAGATAGGACACTGAAAGCATTACGATTAAAGACCATTCACAAATTCAGAGAACTATAAGAAAAGCTGTATAAATACCAAAATCATAATGATGATACCAAATAACACAACATGCTATTTATTGCGAGGTACCAGAAAATATATCACCGAAACTGCAAAACCAAAACCATCCAAAAAAAAAAAATCCTCACAAAAATAGAAGCAATATAAGCAAGGTCACAAGAAATAACATGGACAAACATCCAATGTAATACACACTCTGAGGAATGAGGATAGCAACGATTTGTAGATTCAAGCTGTTAAATTTCTCATACTGTACGTATACCAAACCCAAAACATAAGGGAAACTAATATAGAAGGAGAGTAATACAACAAAATCCAGACAAGAAAAGGGGACTCAGCAACATCCTTAGAGTTATATCCTATTACATCGCATTCAAAACATCCACATCTTCTAGCCTAAATGTCTAACAACTAAATGTCTACAACGAACGCCATGGAATATATCTCTAGCATATTACGTCATGTGACTGAGGGTTGCTGAACAGATTGAACTGCTACACCAGATATCCTTCGATCTGAGAATAAATGAAACAAGTGGAACTGTAAGTCAGCACATTCAGTGACTGAGTTTTTATCAAAATCAAAACAGCAGCACATATTTTGGGCTTATCATACAGCCCAAGGTTAATCAGTTATTAGGTCCCTAAGAGAACAACCATGTTTCTAGAGGTGCAATGAAACTGAGTTTTCATCAAAATAAGAAAGGCAGCACAAATTTTTACTTATCAAACAGCCCAAGGTTAATCAGTTATCAGGTCCCTTAGAGAACCACCGAGTTTCCATAAGAGCAATGACAATCTTCAGAAAACTAAATAGCTTGCTATAAAATGTTGGGAAAGATACATTGGCAAGGTTCAATCAAACACAGTTTTTGTAGACACAAGTATCTCTTTTTGAAGAACATAATTCAAAACCCATCATAATCTTGCACATTGAAGTGCAATTCCATTATGCATTTATCACTATTATAACCTACCAAGCACAGTATCCTTCTGCATTTAGCCACTAACCAAATGTGTTGGCAATCTTGCTGATTGAATTTCCAAATGGATCAAGCAATGCTAAGTAAAATAAGAACTACATGATTCTTTTTCCAACCCATAAGGTAGATCAATCGGAAAACTGGCACCCTATGAAGTACGAGGCACCAAGTAAGTATGTCTAGTATTCAGTTTAGGTATAGAAAAGATTGTTACCTATAGGTAAGACTGATGATAGAGCGGCTTTCCACATCACCATATCTATACCTGCAATGAACACAAAAAGATTTTAGAAACAAAAAACAAACTAATTAAGGAACAAATGTCTAGGCTCAATATTTGTTACCTGGGTTTACATGAGTCTCAAACTGTTCTTTTAGCCTCCAAAAGGCATGAAATAAAGTTGCGCTAATATTGTGACTGTGGTTCATTATCAACATAAAATGATCCGACCTGTGGTCCCATTGTGCCTAAAAAATGGAATACTAATCAATAAAAACAAGTGTCAACTAATTAATGTCATTTTATTTAGCATTCTTACCGCTGTTTGGAAGAACTCTACATCATCACAAGGATGATGGAGGAAGTTTCTCACACTTCTCAACAATGCCATTTTGTCATCATGTGCTTCTTTCCACACCTTTGGCACAACAAATGTACATTGGTTTACCCAGGTCATATTCCTCTCCATAGGCCTCCAAATCCAAGACTTGTGGAATTCTATGGCTAGTTTCCTTAGGCTTTGCCTCTTCACCCTTGTCGTTGCATCCATATCACCAGTAACATTGGGTATATATGCGAGAATATTTATGTTACTAACAAATGCCTGATGCATTTGAGGAGTCATGAAAAAAGGATGTAGAAAAATGTCATCTAGATCCCTCCTGCAAATTAATAATTGCATTAACAACTGACTAATATGATAAACAGCGTAATTGAAGTGTTCACAAGCTAGTATTAGCGTGATTAGTAGATAGAAAGATACCAAAAGGATCTTTAACTCTCTTTGGTACGTTAAAAACACAGATGTTGCGTTAAAAACACAGATGTTGCGTCTATCTCTCTGAATGGTTAGTACACAACAAAACACACTTGAGAAGCTTTGAGGTACAAGGTATCTTACCACCACTTGCTATGCAAGGCTACATATTCTAGATCGTTAAGCTCCAATAAATTTTTTGGTTCCAACAGCATGCTCATCACCTTAGTGCAATACCCCACTAGGGGGTCTACGTAATCCCCTAAGTAAAAAAAGAAAGAAGATTAAAAAAACATAGGAATGTAGGAGAAAAAAGAAGTTGCTAGCTATATATTGTACATACCTTGATCAAGTCCACATGAATCCAGCGTAATGGACAAAAGCCCAATTTCTCCAAAAATCAAGTTGATATCAGAGAGCTTGGGGACAAACAGCATGTTGTTTAATTTCTTCAAGTGGTACGCAGAAGTGATGAGTTCCCTATTGAATACAGGAAGTGAATAAATCCACACCTTGTGCCAACAAGAACTAAATCGTGCTCATGTTTGAATAAGAAAATTACCTAACGATCTGCTGACACAGTGGGCTTGGCCCAACATATGTTGTTTCGGGATGTGTGCTAGCAGCAATGAAGAAATTTTCCCCGTGGTTTTTGTGATAGTCCGACAAAGATATCCTTGACATAGATATGGTGTGCAACGATCTAACAGGAAATATCTTTGGGCTAGAGAGAGAGAAAGTGAGTGTGTGTTAGTCTCATACACAAAAAAAAAAGGAACCACAATTGAAAAGAGAAGTTGGAAATGTAGTATCTAACACTTAAGACCATATACGTAAGAAGTGTTAATTGATTATAGATCTTTCAATTAGCTCATGGGATCATTTGCATGGTGGTCAGAGACATGAACGAAAGTTAATCTCAGCATTCATTATCATGCATCTGATGTGTGCAAAATTCCAATTGCTCATTCTAAAACACAAACCCCTCTAGGCGGGAGTGCAATTTTGTTTACCCTCCTTAAAAGAGGGTGAACAGGTGAACATTACCCTCTCTCTTATTGGTTGAAATGGTGTAAGTCCCACCCCTGCAATATACTTTTTGGTAAACATGACATCAGTTTATGGTGAGATCCACACCATTTCAACCAGTAGGAAGGAGGGTAATGTTCACCCTCTTTAGTGAAGGGTGAACAAAACTCGACTCTCTAGGCAGGTGGGGTTAAGTTGGACAAAACTTCTTTTCAAGCGAGTTTTATCCTTCAACATACAGTTTATGACCAATTAAAATTGTTACATTTTTTAGAAAAATGGCCGACGAGTATAGCACATAATCACGTAAACAGTTCAACATGTAATAACGTATAAACAAAGTATATCACGCCAGCGGAATAAAACACGTAGTCCTACCAGGCTCCTGTCCTAATTGGGAAAGTTCTACGGCTTTCTAATCATGATTAAGGCCGGCAGTCTCGTTTGGGACCTCTGACTAGAGCCTCGGTATACCTTGCTATAAGTGATCGTCCGAAGTAGCAATCAAACGGTATGGTGCGACTCATCACGGTCAAAGGTTTGCTGACCTCCTCGACATAGCCCGAGTCCAGGAGAGCTGTCCGGGGTATCGAGTAACGTCAAGCTGGGTTTTATCATTTTGTTGATACAAGCATGATGTTAAACAATTAACGCGATAATTGAACAAAGATACAATTTATGAACAATTAAAACTGTTACATTTTTCAGAAAAATGGCCAACGAGTATGACACATAATCACGTAAACAGTTTAACGCGTAATAAGATAAACAAAATATATCATGCCAGCGGAATAAAACACAGTTTAACAAGTAATAACATAAACGAAATATATCACGCCAGCGGAATAAAACACAGTCCTACCGGGCTCCTGTCCTAGTTGGGAAAGTTCTATGGCTTTCTAATCATGATTAAGGCCGGTAGTCTCGTTTGGGACCTCTGACTAGAGCCTTGGTATACCTCTTGCTACTAAGTGATCGTCCGAAGTAGCAATCAAACGGTATGGTGCGACTCATCACGGTCAAAGGTTTGCTGACCTCCTCGACATAGCCCAAGTCCAGGAGAGCTGTCCGGGGTATCGAGTAACGCCAAGCGGGGTTTAATCATTTTGTTGATACAAGCATGATGTTAAACAGTTAATGCGATAATTGAACATACATAAAGTTTATGAACAATTAAAACTGTTACATTTTTCAGAAAAATGACCAACAAACATACAAGCATGATGTTAAACAGTTAACGGAATACTTCGACTCATTGATTTAAACTTGATCCATAATTATTTTGTTCGTTCTTATATGATTCAACTGCACTCACTGAGCCTGTGGTTAGCTCACGCATTCAATGCGTTACTCTTTCACGTGTCTGAGAATAGAGGTGGTCCACTGTACAGTCGTCGTCCTAGGTGTGCCTTTTAATGAGCGAGGCTCATCGTACCATAGGGTATATTGTCTTTTGAGCGAGGCTAGTACTTTATTGTACATATGGTGTGGGTTGTGGCCTAGGGTGAGATTTAAAGTGGTTTTGTTTGACTTATGTCTGATGTGATGATAAGGTACTGCCACGTCACATTCTAGGGACGATGTCATTAACCTAACCGTTTTGGGGCGTTTTGGGGCGTGATAGTTACAGACTCACGTAATACTTTCTAATTGATGTTCCAAATAGAAGGCACTTAAAATGGTATTTTAGACTGTTGAAAGAACAAGTCTTTAAAATGGAATTTTTGATGGAATAACAAATATTCAAGATAAATGAGTAACTAAATGCTTGAATCGCACTGACATGAGGGCTTAACTAGGGATTCACACAGCACAGGTTGAAAGCACAAAGAGCATCCATCGCGCCTAAGGACCAGGTAACATGGCATTATCTTTCCTATTCTTTGTTGAGTCATTAATAACCACTAGTCCTTGCAGAATGAAATAACTGACTTTGTAATTTCTAGTGAACTGATCACAGTACCAACTTTTTTGCATATGAAATTGAATGCGCCTAGTCACATTAGCATCACTAAAGGTTTTACTGAGAAAAGTATCTTAGTAATTACCAACTCTTCATCTCTACACAGACTATATTCTTCACCCGCAGAAGGAGAGGAGCCAAAGACGACCTGTGTGACAAACAAGCAACCTTTTCAAGCAATTAAAGAAGGAAAAAAAAGAAGCAATTAAGCTCATGCAAAATTGCAGCTTTTATAGGAGCTGGAAAACACACTGCTTCAACGTAATAAATGCACCAATCTAAATTGCCAAAAAACCTTATTTGGTCTTTTCATGACCTTTCAGTGAATTAGGGTTTGTTTTCATAGCCAAACTTACAAAAACCCTAATTCATTGAAAGCCCTAAATTATCTCAATTCAAGAAAACCCAATGGAATCAACACTATCCAGGGCCAATGCACACAGAATGTAAACGTGTATAACAAGGTCTGGAGAACAAAAAAGGTGGGTCCTATACAAAAAGTTCCCAATCCATTGACCCATTTACCAAAAAATCACAACAATGTACAAAGAAGCATTTGATTTAATTAGAAACACCGAACTGAAAGAAGGTAGGTCAGATAAGGCTAAGAATGTCAACATACCTTTTCCGCAACAGAAAACTCATTCTTGTTACGGTATGGAGGTGAAATTGAAGGTTGCGTGGTGTGCCTAGATGTTTGTTCTCTCACTATATAGGCCCTAGAAAGTGCAGTGACTAACCAGATTTTCATGAGGGGTGGGTGTGTCCACGGTCATATACAAAAAATGGAAATCTAAGCAGTAGAGAGGGAGGGGATGATGCAAGGGTACACTTTGTTAATGGAAGTGGTCTGGTGTAAAATAACGGGAGTGATTTTCACTTTTTTTTGTTTTAGTGTTTGAAAGTTTTTTTTTTTCCCCTTTTCTAAAAGACAAAAAAGGGAGTATGGATATAAAAAAAAAAATGGAGTGTGAAAATCAATTTCCTAAAATAAAGCACTAACGGAAAGGATTTATTGGCTGTAATGTGAGGCCGGGGGAGGAGGCGAAGCACCCTTCTATAGTTTCGGTTTGAGACTTGAGAAAGTATTTTTGGGTAATGAGTGGAGATAGATAGATAGAGAAATTACTAATTCGAGTAATAATTTGAGAGGAAATTTATTAGTGACTGTGCGCTGAGAGAAAGGTTAGGTCTAGAGACCCAAAAGTTTAAGTATTAAGCAATGCAGAAAAAAGTTTACACATTCTCTCTCTCTAAATGAGAGCTTCTACCTCCTTGTGAGATTTCCGACGGCCGTTCTTCCATCCCTTTCCTTTCTCTATCTCTTCCGTTTCCTCTGTTTCACTTTCCTCCAACCCCTCCCTCATCTATCTTTATTTTCTCCTACTCCTACTCCTACTCCTACTCCTACTCCCCTCCTCCATCCCTTATTTTCACCTCTCCCTTCCTCCCCTAACCTTTATCCTACCCTCTTTTCCCAGTTCCCCGCCTTTACTCCTTTCTCCCTTTTCTTCTCTGTTCTCTGTTTTGGATCTTGGCTGCCTTGCCCTTGTTTCTCTCCTCTCTCCCCATGTCTGACTCGGATTATCTTGATTTGGAAGAAGGAGGTGGGGATAATGAAGCCAGCAGAACTCAATGCCTTCTTGGGAGGATTGTTAGCGATAAACCCCTTAATAAGATCGCTATTTCTAATATCCTTCGAAAAGCATGGAACACCAAGGCAGAGTTCTCCATCACCCCTTGGAGTAATAATACCACCTTGTTTCGTTTCAATGATGAAGAAGACCGGCGTTCGATCCTGCGTGATGCGCCGTGGTCGGTGATGGGTAACCTTCTTGTGCTCAAACCTTTACCTGAAGGTGTGGTGGCTTCGGAAATGGATTTCAACAGCTCTCCTTTTTGGGTCCAAATCCATGGCCTTCCGGTGGAAAAAATGACGAGAGTAAATGCAGAGATTATTGGAAAGAGATTTGCTCGCCTTTTGGGTATCGAAGCCATCTCTGATGGGCTTCTCCTTCAAAGGAGTTTCCTTAGGGTTAGGGTTGAGGTCAACATATCCCAACCTTTACCTAAGGGTTTCTGGATGCGACGGAAGAACCCCGTAGGGGCTGACCTGTGGATTGCGTACAAGTATGAGAGGCTCTCCGATTTCTGTTTTGCTTGTGGCCGTCTGGGTCATGAGAACAAGAATTGCAAGTTCGTCTCTAGGGGAGAAGGTCTCAGTTCTGGTTATGGGCCCGAGCTCCGTACTGGCTCGATTAGAGGCCCCGGCCTTCCGGTGGTGGATATGGAGTCTAGTGTGGTTAGCTCGGATCCGGGCCGCCGGCCTTTGGTGTTTGAGAGAGGAACGGTGGTGCGTGACCAGGAACGCATCTCTCCGTGCGTAGAGCCCCCAAGGAGAGAGGTTGTTCCTGGTACGGAGATTGTACGTGAGCAACATTCCACCACCCTGCCTATGCCAGATGTCGCCTCGACACTGGCCCCTGGTGTCGTTTCTGTGCTGACCTCAGGTATCAAAAAATCCCCTTCAAAGGTTAACGTTATCCCAAATTTATCCCCTTTAAATATTCCTTTTTACGATGGAATGGGATCTTTGGAGCCACGTGGAATGATTCCTAATTCTCCAAATGACTCGACGAGCTCAAATTCGAAGTCGGGTGGACCCGCGTATTTTGTTACTGAGCCCGGGGACAGCCCAAGGAAAACTATTCCTACTTTTGACCCACCAAATGAAACTGGTAATCTTAACCCCATTCAGCCCAACCTCACTATAACTCCCCTCAGCCCAAAAACATCCCCCATTCAACCCAACCACACTATAACTCCTCTTAGCCCTAAACCATCCCCTAGCAGTGGCCAGGAAGATGTTGTTCTCTCTGACGTCTTTGATCGTCTTCTTAGAATCAAAAGGAAGACTGATGACTCCCCAACCTCTCCCACCAAATCTAAGGCTCTCAAGCTTGATAACCACTCTTACTTACCTATTATCCCTCTCACCGAACCCACCCCCTCCCTGTCAAACACCCACCCCTACAAGACCAGAGCCACCACTAAAAAGCACTTTGTTCCAAAGAAGAGGAACCCTAACCCTGGATCTACTCCTTGGCTCCGATGGTGATGATAATCTCGTGGATGTTCGCATTATTCAGGTTAATGCGGATGGTAAGAATTCCTCTATGGATGAGTGTCAGGGGATTTCCTCTGTTGGCTCAGAATCGAATGCTTCCAAGATGGAAGGGGCGGTGGTGGCTGGCCTCAAACAGCCACATCCCCAATGCTGATATTGGCCTGGAATGTTCAAGGAGTTGGGCGACCTTTGACTTCCAGGGCATTGAAGGAGAGTGTTCTTACACATCGCCCCTCCATTATTTTTATAATGGAGTCCAGAAATAAAGAGAATAAAATGGATTGGCTCCGCCAATCTCTTAATTTTCAGCACTCTTTTTATGTTAATCCAGTTGGTTTATCCGGGGGTCTTGCCCTTTGGTGGACCGTTGATGTCTCTCTTTCTGTTGAGTTTGCGTCAAATAATGTTGTTCATACTAGCTGTGTGTCTTTACTTAATTCCAAGAAGTGGGCAATGAGCTTTGTTTATGGAAGTCCCACAATTCAGCACAAAGAGGCAGTTTGGGATCAGATCAGGGATATTTCCTTCTCTATGGATGGCCCTTGGTTCTGTCTGAGGATTTTAATGATATAGCAGTGGCAAAGGAAAAGTTTGGGGGAAGAAATCCATCTTGCGCTAGGATTTCAGCGTTCAATGATTTTCTGAATGACTGTGCTCTGATTGATCTTGGTTTTAAGGGTCACCCCTTTACTTGGAGGAATAATAGAGTGGGCTCAGATGCTATGATGGAGTGCCTCGACAAGGCATATGCTAATATTGAGGGAAGAGGAGCCTTCCCTCAGGCTATGGTCTTCCATGACTCAGCTATTGGCTCTGACCATTGTCCCATTCGCCTTAATCTCGAGGAACCTTTGAAGATCTATCGCCCTTTCCGTTTTGAATCTATGTGGACAGTGGAGGAAGATTGTGAGGGAATAGTTAAAGCCAATTGGGCATCAGAAGGGGGAAACAGCAATATCTCTAGGGTGGTTCAAAAACTGGTCAGATGCAAGAGGGATCTCCAGGCTTGGCATAAGGGGAAATTTAGCAAGATGAAGGATCAAATAGCAACGCTCAAGTGCAAGATTGAGGCAATCCAAGGAGGACATTATTCTCTTGCCTCTAAGATAGAGGAAGAGGATTTGACGGCGAAGCTGAATAAACTATGGGAACAAGAGGAGATGTACTGGCACCAACGATCCCGTTTAAACTACTTGAAATTTGGGGATAGACATTCCAGATTCTTTCATATTACTGCTACTCAGAGGCGGCAAAGGAACTTAATTCTGAGGCTTAAAAACGATAAGGAGGAATGGATCAACTCCCCTAGAGGTATCTCTGATATCATTTGTCAGCATTTCAATAATTTATTTACTGATGTTAATCCCATTATTAATTCTGACAAAGCTTTGAGTGGGGTTTCTAACAAGATAAGTGTAGAATCAAATGCTAACCTTTGTAGATCGGTGAGTGACTTGGAGATTGCTTCTGCTGTATCTCAAATGGGGGCCCTTAAAGCCCCAGGTCCGGATGGTTTTCCAGGGTTGTTTTTCCAAAAATATTGGGAGCTAGTCAAAGTGGATGTCAGCAAAATGGTCAGGGATTTCTTTGATGGCTTCTTGAATCTGGGTCCTCTTAATAAAACCAACATGGTCCTCATCCCAAAGATTCCCCACCCTGAAACCATTGGCCAATTTCGTCCTATCAGTCTATGCAACTTTATCTACAAGATCATCTCCAAAATTCTTGCAAATCGACTAAAGCCCTTACTACCTTCTCTCATTTCTCAAGAGCAATCTGCCTTTATTGAGGGCCGACAAATCCACGACAACATCATCATTGCTCATGAAGTGTTCCACTACATTAAACACAAGAAGAAAGGCCCCAAAGCTATTATGGCTCTGAAGCTGGACTTGAGTAAGGCTTATGATAGAGTGAGATGGAGTTTTCTGGAAAACACAATGCATACTCTGGGCTTCAATGATAGATGGATTAATTGGGTAATGCAATGTGTTACTACAGTCAATTTCTCGATTATGGCAAATGGTAGGAAAACAGCAGAGGTCACACCATCTAGAGGCTTGAGGCAAGGGGACCCTCTCTCTCCTTACCTTTTCCTCCTGGTGGCAGATTCTCTATCTTCCTTACCGTCTTCAGCTGTTTCAAATAGAGAATTGGGGGGTATTTGTGTCAGGAATAGAGGGCCTGTTCTTTCTCATCTTCTCTTTGCGGATGATTCGTTGGTGCTCTTGGAAGTAAATATGAAGAATTGAGAGAAAGTAAAGGAGATTTTGAATACGTTTGGTGAAGTATCAGGAGAAGAAATTAATTTCCAGAAGTCAGAAATTTTATTCTCTCCTAATACCCCAAAGGATCTCCAACAGGAGATAGTTAATTTCATGGGCATGGGGATTATGAAAGACGGTTCCAAGTACTTAGGGGTGCCCACAAGTTGGGGTAATTCAAAGCAAGAAACTCTGGGCTATGTGAGGGACAGAATTATGACCAAACTCCAAGGTTGGAAGCAAATGATCATGAACCCTGCTGGCAAGGAAGTCCTTATAAAAGATGTGGCCCAAGCTATTCCTACATTCCCTATGTCATGTTTCAAGTTTCCAAAAATGCTCTGCCAAAAAATAAGCTCTGATATTTGTCGGTTCTGGTGGGGGAACAAGGAAAAAGGCAACAAGATCCACTGGGTTCGTTGGAAGGAGCTGAATGGTCCAAAAGAGGAAGGAGGTCTGGGTTTCAGGGATTTATAGGCCTTTAATATTGCTCTCCTAGCTAAGCAATTTTGGAGAATGGTAAAGGAACCCGACGCGCTCTGGGCTAGAGTTCTTAAGGCGTCCTACTTCCCAAATTCCTCCCCTTGGACAGCCAGGAGGGGAGCCTCTCCGTCATGGATTTGGTCCAGCCTGTTGGAAGGTGGTGAATTATTAAAGAAGGGATCCCATTGGAGGGTAGGCAATGGACTGTCCATCAATGTCTGGGAGGATAAATGGCTAAATATCCATAATGAATTTGTGTCCCCTGTTCCTTTGACCCCCATCAATAACGAGCCTCTACTAACAGTTAGTGATTTGCTTCTAGATGGTGGTAGGTTATGGGATGAGGAAAAAATTGATTCTCTGTTTCCTTGGGAGGTGGGGATTGCCATTAAGTCAACGCCTATCTCTTGGTCAGGAGGTGAAGATAAGCTAACCTGGGTACACTCTCGTTCGGGAAACTTCTCTGTCAAGTCCGGGTATCACCTAGCTTTCCAGTCGACCCAAGGAAAGGATAAGGGGCAAGATAGTTCATCCTCTGAGCTCAATTCAATTTTGTGGAAGAAAATCTGGAACCTTAAATCCCCTCCTAGGTTGAAACACTTTCTATGGCGTATCATCAGAAATGCAGTTTCCACCAAGGAAAACCTATTTGCAAGGAAATGTGCAAGAAGCCCTATATGTGGTCTCTGTGGAGCTGAGATAGAAACAATTGAACATGTTCTCCTCAGGTGTGAGTGGACAAAAGAGGTTTGGGCAAATAGTGGAATTGAGTTTCCAACTCCGGTGAATTTAGTGGTATCTGTTAAGAAGTGGTTCGTGAGTCTCCTTGTCGAATGGGGAAGCCAATTCTCGGAAAGGATGGGTCTCATAGCCCAAATTTGCTGGGCAATCTGGAAGCAAAGGAATGAATGGATCTTCTTGCAGCAAAAGCCTAATGCGAAGGTGACTCTTAAGAGGGCTTTGGGTTTTCACGGGGAATTTCTAGCAGCGACTTGTTCTCAGATAAATGTACCAGCCCGTAATCATGGTGATAGTAATGTCCCAAAGTGGCAACGTCCCCTCAACGGTAGCTGGAAATTTAACTGCGACGGGCCTTCAACCCTTCGGACAAGTCTGCTGCTTTTGTTGTCTTAGTTAGAGATGACAATGGATCAGTGGTAGAAATCAACCACGGGAGAATCAGGGTTTCTTCGGCGCTGGCTGCTGAAGCTTGGGCTATTAGGATTGCTGTGTCTATGGCCCTGGCTGGGGGGAAGAAGGATGCCATGATTGAGTCGGACTGCCAACCCTTGGTCAACATGCTCCAACCAAAGTCTGTCTTGAAGAATTGGACCATTCAAGCTTTTCTGGATGATATTTTTTCCTTTTCAGCAAATTCAAACTTTGTTTTCAGTTGGTGTAATCGTCAGGCTAATAGGTGTGCTAACTGGATTGCCTGTAACAGTAGACTAGGTGTTGGTTTTCCCCTTGCCCCTTGTAATCTCCCTGATGAGCTCCGCTCCTTGATCCGTTTGGATCTTTAATCGAAGATTAGTCTTTCAAAAAAAAAAAAAAAAGCAATGCAGAGAATCAAAATTCGAAGGAACGACAGCTCCATACGCAAAGGACTTCTTTAGTACACTTTATTAGAATATTTCAATCACAATGTCCACTGATTCAATCCAGCTTGAGTTTAGTTAGCTTTTGTTTAATATCCATAGATTCCATACGACACCATACATAGAAATCACACTGTCCAAGCAAGTTAATTTAGCATTAATCTACTGAAGGCAAGCTTGGACAGAACATATCACTAACCTTGTTGGCCTTAAACTTGGCGAGCATCCTATCACATCAAAAAACATTCAGAGAAATTAAGCGCAAGATAAGAGTAGAAACTCAGATATATCAGCCTTAGAGGCCTAATTAGAACAATAAAACTAGCCAAAAGTTACCTGGAAAAATGAGGTGGCACAAATTTCGAACATTTCCGAATCCTCTTGAATTGTGTATTACCTGTTTACATGCTTAACTGTGAAATCATATGAAACTCCTATATACCATCTTGGAAAACAAATTTTGCTCACACCAGATCTATAGAATACAAAGCAGAATTAAAAAAAACTATCTTGCTCTCTGCTAACAGGAATCGAACAACCAACTGCCAGCAAGCATCTTGAATGTATCGTAGGTTATGAAACTAAAAACTTATAGATAAAAACTTTTGCAATACTTGAAATGGTTGAAACCAAGGTTCTATATAGTATATCCAGCAAGCATCTTAACAAACAAAATCTTTCAAATCCTCCCCTCCCATTCAAATTCTCTCTCTCCATACAATTCTCACATCTAATGTTCAATTGTACAGCGGAGAGGGATAAATATAATTCAACACAGCAGATTTTTTTTCGCACTCCCTTAAAATAGTACATAGTACAGGTACCGCTCCTGCGTAGACATCTATATTCTATACATTAAGAAGCACAAAGGAGCTACCGGAAAAAAAATAACTAAATAAATTATTAGGGTTCGTACCAAAGATTTAGAGAGAGAACTTTCGGATACATATCCACGACCTAAGATTTATGGTTAAAGAAGCTTCAACGATTGGATCACTGGACACACCCCCGCACTAGATACTCATATCGAGTCCATGTAACATGGACACAAACATGTTTTCCCTAAGATGCAAAACAACATAGCCCGAAAAAAGGACTCGACGGAAACAACATGCATAAGTGAAATCCATTATAATACTACTAGTGTCATTCACGATTACAAACGCACCATCAGTAATCTGCTTAAGACAAATTGATGAACAAACCAAAACTATCACTACCTCGTCTCCTGAAGTTGTGAAAATCCTAGGCGTCGATACTGCAGGCTGTACACCACAGAACGATTGCCCTAATATCTGTTTCGACCGCAAAAGGAGTTTCATTAGGTTAAACAATAAATCAACAAAACAAATACACAGCATTCTTACATACTACATAAATACATATCTATATCTATCCGCTTGTCTTTCTATACTACATATTGAGCAAGAGTATTAACGCACGACATATTATCTTTTTCTGAAATTTTTTTAAAACTCTCTCAAGAATCCACCTCAGCCACTAATATTCTCCCACAATTCCCCTCGCATTCAAACTTTCTCTTTTAATACAATTTTCCCATTTACTGTAAAATCGTGCAGAAAAGAGGGACAAAAATGATTCAACATAATAGATTTTTCTCATGCTCCCCGTTCTTTCAAAAGAAAAAGAAGAAAATCTCTCAAAAATCCACCTCGACCACTAATATATTCTCCCCCTCAAGTGGTTTTCGATTTTCTACTTAAGTACTTAACAAACAAAATCTTTCAAAACCTCCCCTCCCATTCAAACTCTCTCTCTCCATACAATTCTCACATCTGATGTTAAATCATACAGCGAAGAGGGATAAATATAATTCAACACAACAGATTTTTTTCGCACTCCGTAAAATAGTACATAGTACAGGTACCGCGCTTGCGTGGACATCTATACATTAAGAAGCACAAATGAGCTACCGAAAAAAAATAACTAAACAACTTATTAGGGTTCGTACCAAAGAAGACGAGCCTCCAGAAGAGACTCTTCGCCTCATAATGCTCAACATCGCCAGACTGATCTCTCAACACTGCTTTCAATATCACAAAACAAAAACAAAAAAAGATCAAAAGAGCTCGAAAACCTCAATTAAAATATGGAAACAAGAAAGAAAACCGTATTTCGGAATGCGATTAGAAATCACAATATACTTGTATATAACACACGGTGAAAGTGATGGGAAACTTGTAGAAACAGATCACTTAACGAATGGAATAAGAGAAAGGATTGGATTGAGAGGTTTGACCTGATTGAAGGCTGTAGTGATCCTTCTTCGAATGAAGTGGATCAAAAGAGGTTGGGCTTGCAGGGGAAGAGAGAGAGAGAGAGGCGTGGGGAAGATGCTAAAAACGAAGATGGTTGATTCTGGTTGATCCCGTTTGGTATTCCAAAATGGAGAGAGTATTCTCTTTACCCCGTCTTCCACTACACCAGCTAATACCAGCTGAGGGGTGTTAGTAATGGGTAGGGTTCGACCCGCTGTGGAATCCCCCAAATCTCCCTCTATTTCGGACGATTCTATCCCTCGTAATCTCCCTTTCCCACCCCGAGGTACCCATTTCCTGTCGCAACTTTTCGCCGCACTAGTTCTTCAAACAGACAAGAGGGAAAGCTGAGCAAAAGCAAAAAAAATTAAGTGTTCCAAATTTCAATCCGTTTGAACTGGTTGAAAGATTTTAATTTTCTGATCATTTTATCATAAATGGTCATAATTAAATTTTGACTCTAGTATTGAAATTTGGAACACTTAATTTTTTTTGCTCAACACGTATTTATTCTAATTATAATGAAACTAACAAATTTTGTCATGAAACACTGCATAAGGGCAAAAAAGTCATTTTTAACTACCAAACAATTTGTTTTCCCAAAAAAAAAAAAACCAGAATTTTTTTATACAAAATCGAAATTTATCAAATAAAAATTCTTTTTTTTTTGTAATATTACTAAATTAGTTAATTTGTTAGTAAAATTAAATATTACGGCTTAACATGTGAAAGATTAATTATATTTACAATTATATATATAACATAATACATAATTAAGTTAGGGACTGCACAAGGGCAAAAGGGTCATTTGATAGCTTTTTACATCATCCACTATTCCTTATACCCCATATTTATCATCCATCCAAACCAAGTACTATTTTATCCCCCATTTCTAATACCTCATCCAAACCAAGCCCCTCCATAAATATCACATCAATGTGGGTCATCATTTATTAACCAATACCCCCTACTATCTCTAATCCCCTCTTTTTACAAAATACCTCCAAAGCTAATCCTGCATCCAAACGAGCCCTAGGGCTGTTAGCCGAGACTGAAAAATGGGAAAATGACAGCTAAGGACGTGTTTTAATAATTAATACCCGCTAAGGACATTTTCAGTTCTAGGCAGGTATTAATTATCAAAACACGTCCTGAGCCGTCATTTTCCCCTGGAAAATCGATCGAAACTGGGAAAATCAGACTGGGCCGAAATTTTCAAACCGGTCGAATAATTTCGATCCGGTAAAAATAATTTCAATCCGGTTTATGTGTTTTAAAGACCGGTCGAAACCGGACCGGTTATATATATGTATAATATTATATTATATATAAAAACATAGGGGAGGGGAATCAAACCCTGGAAGGCTAGAAGGATCTCCCCTCTCTTTACCACTAGGCAACCCACCATTTTGGTGTATATTGGTCTAATAAATATATTTATTATATAAAATCAATCAGGTATGTATATATATATATATATATATATAAAACTGTTTTTATGGGCTTAATTATGTTTTTTATGGATTGGGCTAAAAAATGATCCTTTATTGTTGGGCCCAAAAAAAAGGATTGAATTATGGATTTTTGGTTGATATTTTGTGGGTTGAATTGTGATTTTTTTTTGATGTGTTGGGCCCAAAATATGGCTCATGAATGAAAACCGGATAAACCGGACCGAAACCAAACCGTATTATCTCAACCGGTTCCGGTTTCTAAAAATCTCAAACCGGATAACCGGTTTCGACCAAAAAATACGCCAAAACCGGTCGAAACCAGACCGGTATCACCCCTACTTAGCATCTCCGATCCTTATCCATTTCCCCATCTAAACCCAAAATTTGAATAAAAACACTCAAAATTCATCTCCAAAGCCATAACCATTTTCTACCCATTTTGAGTTCTACCCTTTTCTTTTCCAAAATTTGATAAGACCCAAACCCATACCCATTTTTCTCAACACCTCTTTTCACTCCATAATATTTAACAATGTGCCTTTTGATTCAAATTTTGGTGCTTGAATTTTGATGTTGACTAACCCCTTCTTGTTTAAGTACATTTCTAAATACAATATATACTGTAGTACATATACTACAAACAAGTGTTCAGGACATGTTCCTATACCCATACGGCTATACCTAATTTGGAGACACATATAGTATCCTACGATTTAAGTTTTGGAAGGTCCGACGCTTAGACTTGCACCCGCAGCCAATACTCGCACCCGAGTCCATGTGTTTTTCATCTGAGATAACAGGGTGGGTATAATCGTATTGTAAACTGTTGGGAGGTGAGAGTGAGCGTACAAGGGGTTTGGGTTATATGATTTAGCCTAATGTGTTTTTCTTGTACTGTGTATTCTCATATTAGTGAAGAATGGATCTTTCCCGTGGAATAGGCACGTTTTTGGCCGAATCACGTAAATCTCTCGTGTCACTCTCATTTTTTCTTTTTCGTGATGGCACACTTTCATTTTTCTTTGTGATAATACTTTTCTAGTATTGGATCTCAATACGTGCGTGTTGCGGATATCACCAAACTTCCGTGAAATCCCAAAAGGTGAAAACCTATCTCACCGCCACCCATCAATTACTCGGATTTAGTACGTTATTTGCAACTACCCCAAGAAATTTAAATCTCATGCAAAATATAACTTTTACAAGCAAGGAACTTTTATCTTTTCAACTTTTATTAGAGGAGCGGACCCAAGATTTGAAAATAGCAACCAAAAAACCGACTATGTTCGCACAGTCCTATTCAAAACTAAAGATGCTCTATAGACTTAAATTGAGCATTTTTTCCTTTTAAACCTTGGGGCTCTTGTGGAACTAGTTTCTCCAATACTCCCTTAATTCATCTACTTGGGATTGTACATTTCGCTATAGAGTGCGTGTACATGCTAGCTGCTACGGTACACTACGTAAAAATCGGGCCCCCATTGCGAATTGACTATAAGAATTGGCATATTCACAGTAACAACGCATGTTCTCCAAATTCAGCCGTAAGTGTTATTTAGTTAATGACTCATGATTGCTTCGGCCTCTAGTATCAATCTTCTTTGGACTCCTCAGTAGACTGCTTGATTGACGTAGAATTTGAATGCCTAACCATCATAGTTTATGACGCTACTCAACCACTTCAGTTTTGAGATATGGAAAAGTACGAAAGAAAAAACCTCTAAAGCATATGAAGTGTGTTACCAACCTGGAGGACCCTCCTGAGTTGTGACCATTGAAGCTTAATAATACCTCCACACGCCGAGCAAAAAAATAATAATACCTCCACACTCCTCCTGTCCACATGGATTCAAATCTGAAAGGTCTAGCCGGCTTGGCCAGCTTGGGATCTGTATCCAAGACAATTGGACAATAAGCATTTCCAACTGCAAGCTCATGAAATACAGCAGCAAAAGGAAAGAGCTCTCTCCACTCTGGATTTGGTAGGTCTCTGTCGATTCTTTCGAAAAGAGTCTCTCCCTCCTTCCCATTATTCCGCCAAGTAAATCTAGGACAAATAAATTCAAGGTCCATCAAGCCACCCACAATCATCTAATAAACTATCAAAAGCAAAAATTCTGTTGCAATTTGGAATCTCCCACCTTGCTTCTTCGAGATTGAGGAGATATCACTGAAATCCCCTAAGCACACCCATGGGCCATGCAAACAATTGCTCAAGGCTCTCAACTGATCCCAAACCCCCTCTTTATCTTTTATGGCAGGCCCCCCATAAACAAACGAGATATTCCACGATTCAGTAGGCTGATATTTCATGGATGAGGTTATGGCCTTTCTCCTCTACACATAATTTAGCATCTGAATTCCACCATACAGCCAAGCCACCTGATAAACCATTAGGATCTACATAACAGAGAAAAATGGTATGCAAAAAAATGGGGTAGGGGCAAATACACGGGGTTGGGTCAATCAACATTTAAGGGGGTCAAAATGGAAAATTAAGAACCAAAAATATGCTCCTATAGTAGAATTCAAAGTGAGAGGGTTACTTGACCTCTTTGAGAAGTTAGTCCCTGAGAAATTATTTTTCTAGTTCAACTGAGAACCGGTCAGCGGCTCTTTTCGATAATTAGAAGCGATTATAGGAACAGTCTACATGGCCCTATTTGTATGATGTTTACATTGCCCTGCTCTTTCCCCTGCCCGAGTATATGAGTTTTTCAACCAAGTTTTCCAGATGGTGGGCTGATTCTTTTCGCTGAAAAAGAAATCAAAGAAACAAAGTTTTCTAATAACTTTCCAACTAAACAGAGGTATCAAATTTTTATTCAGATATAAAAGAGGTCAGTCTGGTTTCAAATCTCACCAGATGGAGGTTTAAACCCCAACATCCATCCCCTTCCCCCCATGATGTTGGAGCACAGATGTATTGTCAAAAAATAAAAATAATTCACTCGCACTAGTAGCAAAATAGCCCATCCATCCTTGCTCCACCCTTGTAGATTTTAAATCATACACACACACACACACACACAAAAAAAAAAAAACCTCTATTAAGGTGGTCGTTATTTACCAAACCTCTATTGACATCGAGGATCCGTGTGTTGATAAGAAACCACCGTAAGCCAGGACCAACAGAGTTTGTATAAGCCTAAACCAGTAGATGAAGATCTAAGAGCAAATAAGAATTCCAATCATGAAACCTCCCTAAATCTGGCAGGATCCATTTGGAAAATATTACTTGTGGACTTAAATTACACCCCACCACAAGAGAAGAAAGGTGAGCAAAGAACATCCACGTTAGTTAATTGGGAAAGCAATCAAACCTTGAAACAGAGACAAGAAAGTGAGAGATCGGTCTCCACCGGGGGTGGAAGCCGCTTACATGTCAATTGTCAAGACTCGTGCCTCCCTAGTATCATCTCTGAAACATACATAAGGCATCTCAAAGCTCTCAAACGTATATGAATTCACAAACCTCCCGTGTGTGTGTGTGCGCGCGCGCGCGCGCGTGAGAGAGAGAGAGAGAGAGAGAGAGAGAGAGAGAGAGAGAGAGGGAGAGGGAGAGAGAGAAAGAGAGAGGGGAACCCTCCCCTCCCCTCCCCAATTTGGAAACGAAGGGGAACAGGGGAGGAGTAAGTGTACATCCCCGGAAGGGTAGTTCGGTGGTTGGAGTATGATTTAATAAGTATATTATATTTGCCGTCCCCAAAGTTTTAAACCAATGCCATCCGTGCCTTTGAAATTTGAATATTTTCAGTATATCTGTTTTGTGGGGGTAAAAGTACTCAGACATTACTGAGACCATGACCTTGGCTCCAGGTTATTCAAAACCCTTGGCCGCAAAGGGAGTTATATGAGGATGCTTTAGGCAAGATCGAGTTTATGGTAAATAGAGCCTACAAAATAATCGATACTAGAGAGTTCGGTTTAAGTTTAAAATGTGTCAGATGGATGGAGTTTAGAAAAGTTGGGCCCAAAAAATTAGCATGGTAAATTCAATATTGTGTGATAACATACCAGTTAAGTGGAATAACACAATAGTTTGCCAATTGACTAAAAAAAAAAACTAAAATAATAGAATTCGAAACGGAAAGTGAAGGGCAAAGATGACATTCTAGAAATTATGGTGGAGGCACTTATAACAATTACAAAACTCGAGGGAGCTCAATGTAACCTATCCTCTCTCTCTCTCTCTCTTTTCGACCATACAATACAACATCGGATCAAAAAAAAAAAGACCATACAATACAACATGGACTCAGGTCATATCCACACCACTGTGTTCCCCTCCAGTTTGGTCTAGTTTTAATTTCTTGGGCTCATCTTGGGCCCACATCAATAATCGAAATCGTTCACTGTGTAGAACTTGTCATTTTCTCTATGAATGATAAAAATTAAGGTCATTGAAAACCGACAAAAGATCAATCGGAATACATTTATTTTGAAACAAATGGGTTTTATTCGTATGCTTGGTGCATTTTGTTCGAGATAATTGTAATCCGAATGGTCCCTTACTAATATTTACTGAACTTGATTTTTATCATACTTAAATAAATAACTTGACTAGCTCTACACAACCAACGATTCTGATTATTGATGTAGTCCCGAAATAGACTCACAAGAATCACAAAACTGGACTAAAATTAGGTGGAATGATACACCCACAGAACCACCCACCGCACGCACGCCGGGCCCACTCCAGCCACCGGACGGCCAATCCGAGCCGTCCAAAAATTCTATAAAAAAAACCGAGTGGGCCCACGCGAGGATCAATGGCATCCGACTTGTGTAAGTGCTCGATCCAATCTTCCATTTTTTAACGGCTCGGATCTCTGATTTTTGGAAGATCGGATCGAGCACCTACACACATCGGATGCCATTGATTCTCGAGAAGACCCACTCGGTTTTTTTTTTATAGAATTTTTGGACGGCTCGGATCGGCCGTCTGGTAACCGGAGTGGGCTCGGCGTGCGTGCGGTGGGTGGTTCGGTGGGTGAATTGCGGTGGGTGTATCACTCCCCTAAAATTATCAGAAAGTCTAAGGGTACAGCAAATCTGTGCACAGATTGTGCACAGATTTGTTGTGGGGCCCACCACGGGTCCCACACAAATCATCCAAGCCGTTCATTAAATGTAAAACATTTTTTCAAGGGTTCCCGTTAAAAATAAGCTCAATCCGATACCTATAAGTGCTCGATCCAACCATATAACTTTTCATTATCCGGAAATCTGAATGAAAAGTTAGATGGTTGGATGAAGCATCTATAGGTATCAGATTGAGCTTATTTTTTACGGGAACCCTTGAAAAAATGTTTTACATTTAATGAACGGCTCGGATGATTTTTGTGAGACCCGAGGTGGGTCCCACAACAAAATCTGTGCACAATCTGTGCACAGATTGCTGTACCTGTAGCAGCGTTCTAAAATTATTGGGGAATCACACCAGAGGCAGACAGGACCTGAGTCCATATCCGGTGGAATTTTGAACCCATTTAACACTCCACAAAAACTGGGACCCAAGTACCTCGTTATTTGGGCTGGGCCGACACAAGTAACTTTTTTAAAGTGAAAAATCACAAATGAAAGAAATTCGGTACGATCATCTCCTCGTAGCGTTTCGTGAACCGAGAGCTGAGGCTGCTGATTTCATCAGTTTTTTTTTTTTTTAATGCTTGCAATGATGCTAAGCAATCATGTATTGCATGCAAACGGCTGCACTCAAACGCTTCTCCATCTTCACAAACTGCCCACCTCGAGATGCTCAGCTCATCTCTGGATCAAAAAGAGATGCTTTATGCTTGTCTCTTTCTCTTAAAAAAAATAAATAAATAAATAAACAAACAAAGAGCCCTCTACGGCGTACACCGTGTTTTATGGGACCAACTTATGGGTTTCATATAAATTATTGGAGCCGTTCAATTTTTTAAAAATATACACCGCGATTAGAATTTTTTTTAAATCTTTTAATGATCGGACCAATCGACAATAACTTAATCGATTCTACGCCCAAATGTTCACCGCGATTAATGTGATATAAAATATATCTGTCGTTTAAACAAGGTGGAATGATAAATGATCCACAGAGATCATTGTCATTTATGCTGCGTTTGGTTTTTGAAAAAAAAATTTGAAAAATAGTAGAGATAATAAATGGAAAGAGATAGAGAGAGAAATGTTAGAAGTAGCAGGAATCTAAGGTGAATTTTTTGAAAAATTTTTTTTGAAAAAGAAAGAGAACACGGCATTAAGCATTTCCTCATTTGCTCCTTTTGGCACATGGACTTGCTGATCCTCTTTCCCTTTATGCAGTCCACACAAGTACTAGAGTTACAAAAATATGAGTTGAAAGAAGGGAATTTATAATGCCACTTCCTAAATTTATAATGTCACTCCCAAAGAGGAGGTGGTTATCAATTTGAGGTATGGCGTTATCAATCTCTATATGGAATTGATTTTGAGGAGTGACATTATAAATTTAAGGAGTGGCATTATCAATGCCTAGAAAGAACTCCATCTTTAACCAATCTTTTAATTCTCTCAGGAGATATGTCCCAATATCCCATGCCAAAGTGCAAAAAAATTCTATAACCCTAGCGGTGCTAACTAGAAACAGAAACTAAATTTCTAGAAAACAACAAAAAGTCTTTAGGCCCTTGTTTGGCCTTCGCTCATCGCTGAGGTGTCTTAATTATTGTAACAGTGACAACACATTGTACTTTTCTTACTATCAATGAAATTCATTCATCTTCCCAAAAAAAAAAAAAAAGTCTTTTCAAGATCTAAAACATAACCATTTTAAAAGAAATTTGAATGTCCCACCGGCAAAAGAAATTTGAATGTCCCACTGGGCTTCAACATGCGAACACATCCCATTTCCACAATAGAGAATACATAAAGTTTACCCCATCTTTTGAAAACTCTTGCCGTCACAACTATTTTTCTTCTTTCTTCCCCGGCAACATCTTTTGAAGCAGTTTCATCCCAAGAGGATACCTCTTCTGAAGCAGTTTCATCCCATCAGCCCATTTCAAAAGCACTCTCTCCTTAAAGGGAAGGTACGCAAACGTTCCATAATGGTATTGCATGCGTACATCAGGTCTCTGCAGTGAAATTGCAAAAATGGTAGTATATTGGTATCAATGAGGAGACAATGCTATTACAGGAAATAACCACTTAACGGGAGGCCTGTCCAATGAAAGGACGTTTAAATACATGTTCTATCATTTACATACTCCATCCGTCCCAAATTGATAGTCATTCTTTTTTTTGTTTTTTTTTTGATGTCTCAAAAAGAATGTTCACTTGGCTAACATAAAAGTCGCACAACATAACTCTTTTGCCCTTCACTTCTACATTTAAGTGTCATGTCGAAAAAGCATTAAATAGGGGCAAATAGAGAAAGTCAAAATCAATTAAATGTTCAATCATTCTACCCATAAAAATTTACTTCCCTAAAAATGCAATCAAATTGGGACGGAGAGAGTTTTTTGCTTACTAAACAGAATAATGCCTTTGTTGAGGCCCAAACCATAACTGTGCTACACATTGGAAGTATAACCATGCATCGAAAATAGTCAATTAGTAGCAGAGAAACCAGTGAGAAAATAATCATATAATGAAAGTGAACATACCTATAAAGTTGTAGTGAGAAAACTGAGTAGCACAATGCAAAAAAGAAGTGCAGAGGTAACAAAGCTCCTTCATTGGCAAGGCACTGTAAAACACTCCCCTTGCTATTGCTTTGTAGATCCATCGGCAAAATTGGCAAAACAGTATTGTGGATAGATCTCTCAAGGATTCCCAGTACGAGCCTCTCCAAACCTCTCTCACGGAAGGAATGTATTTTGCAGCTTTTCAGGGTAGGGTGGCGCTCAGACTAGGTCAAAATAGCCAAATGCCAGATCAATCATATACGCGCTTTCAAGTTTAATACATCCATATTCTTTATTAGCACATCATCACTTGTCAATTTAGGTCTTCCCCTCCACCCTAGCATTTCAATCAATGGGATGTTATCGCATTTCCTGACAATAGCATCTACCGGTGCTTGTTCTATGTAACCAAATCACCTTAGTCTATTTTCTCTCAATTTCTTTAATTGATGCCACTCCTTCCTACCAGCTCACCAATGGTTTCATTTCTAATTCTATCTCTTCTAGTTTTACCACACATCCACCTCAACATCCTCGGTTTGATTAACATATTGTCTCTTAGTTACAAAACATCTGAGCCATACAACACTGTCGCCTGTCGGACTAATAGCTATTTGTAAAAACCTTCTAATTTATGAACATACTCGTTGATCAAATAATATGCCATTAAGCAAACCTACTTAAATTCTATGGGTGCACAGCACATGTTTTGTTATCTTGCATGGTCTTGAGTGGAGTTCCTTAATGAGGTTCTATGAAGTGGAGCGCTTTCGGGAAGCCTGGCACTCAAAGCTAGTCAGAACAACTCCTTGATAGGTCTTGATAGACAATACAAAGCCCTTTCCCTACGACGTTCCTTCCGTCCTTCCTTTTCTGATGGATTGATTTGAAACTTTCTTTCCTGCCTCGAAAAAGCCTCCCCATCTACATCCAATCCCAACGAGCTGGCTGCTTCTTGGCCACGCCCCAGAGGCAAAATGGAGAGTTTAAGGATGTAATGAAAAGGAAAGAGAAGGTCACCGACATGAATGAAAATATGGACGGAGAAAACAATCCGCCCGCCTTCGGAGTATCTTTTTGATAGGTGCCGGGCCAGAAATCCCAACGGGAAACCTTTCACCGCGCCACACGATTCTTTTGCTCTCAGACCTTTCCAACTCGTGGCACTATTCCTCCCCACCTATGAAGCACGGGTACTTCAAAAATGTCGCCGTACGCGTACCGGGTACTGGTACGGGTACGGCATGGGTACGGCAAAAACGTACCCGGTACGGCAAAATTGGATCGGGTACTTTTGATATTTTTGGGTACGGCATGGGTACGTCAAGGGTACGGCATGGGTACGGCATTGGGTACGTTTTAACCCAAAATGATTTTTTTTCAAAATTTCAGGAATTTTTTTTGTAAATAATTATAAAATATGGGTTTATTGTGTAACTTATTTGTCTTTTTGACTATATACACATTAACTGACTGAGAGAGTCAGCGATCAAAAAAAAAAGAGAGAGGCAGCGATCTGGAGATCTAGGGCTTCAAACCGCAAGTTCTCTCTCTCTCTTTCTCTCGGACTCTCCTCTCCTCTCTCATTTTCTCATTTTATGCAATAAAAAATAGAAAAAAAATTATATATATATTCGCCGTACCCCCGCCGTACCCGTACCCTACTTTTTTGGGGTTTTGCCGTTTCCCGTACCCGTACCCGTATCGTACCCGTACCGCGTACCGGTACCCGTGCTCCATAGCTCCCCACTATGGAACCTCATGCTGAATGTATCTAGTCAAATAATACATTACTATGGCAAAAAGATAAAGACTCAAAGCTGACTCAATATAATCCAACATCCATTGAAAATTTACTTGTTTCTCCGACACGTGATATCAATGTAATACATCACAGCCCTATGTATCCCTCCATCACAATCAATAGAGATCCCTTTGTCACTCCCTTCCATCTCCAGCTCTGACCATATCCTTCTAGGCACCCCATCATAAACCTTAAAGTCCATGAAAAACTATATGAACATCTTTCTTCTCTCTATAATTTTCTACGCAGAACTTTCACTTGTAGTTAACGGTTGAGTTGACTGTTTGAAAAGCCACTTTCACTAAACCTCCTTATAACATATTGCAAATATCTCTTGAGAAGAAGAATCCCAGTTCAGATATTTTTGTTCAAAGAAAATTCTACTTCATAGATATGAAACAGTTAAAGTCAGGAGGCGGTAGATGTTCTTATGGCTTATGAAATTACACAGGATCATGAAAAATCTTCGTCCTACTGCTTATAACTTGTGAATGAGATTGAACCTCAAATTATTGGGTTATGTACATCACACACACACAGAAACACACACTCCTGTGCGTATTTTCTAACCTCGACGTGCCTGATCGAAAATAAAGTTCTAGACCAGTAATAGTTCACATTTAGTTGGTTTCTCTTCTTTCCAATTTTCTCCAAAAGTGGTTCTTTCTCTCCATTTCTCACATCCTTTATATATAAGGGTGACGCGAGTTCATTTCTTTTATTTACCAACCAACAATTAGATTTCCCATATGAATCCTCCCGAAAACACAAGGATTTGGGTTTTAGAAAGGGAAAAATAAAAAAAACAAATCTTTGCTCAAAACGCCTAAATCATTTCTACAAATCAACAGGAAATCATTCAAATTAACGCCAGAGAAGGAGACATAGACTTTACCCTCCGATGGATGACGCTAGTCACTCGCACAGTGATACATTCGCGAGCTTCATTGCAGAGCTTTTCGTAGGCTTGAAGAGCCTCTGGAGTGTGAAGGTGCTTCTTCATCATCTCCCAATCCACTTTATTCAACTCTTCATGACACTTGCTGTGTGCAAGCCTCTCTCGCCGCCTTATCTCCTCCGCGTCCCACGGTTTCAACTTCTCCATCGCTGTCCTTGTAAGCTTCCCTCTCCACCAATTCCACCACCACCGCATCTTCTTCATCTTCTCTTCTGCTGCTGCTGCTGAGGGGTAGGATTTCGGGGCGTGGGGGTCTGTGTGTGTGTGTGTGTGTGTGTGTGTGAGAGAGAGAGAGAGAGAGAGAAAGGGGTAGGGTTTGGAATTTGTCATTATAGGAGTAACTTTCCGGGCTTCAGTTCTTGGGCTGTATGTCTACAGGCCCAACCTATGCGTATCCAAAATGGATTGATCTACGGGCTCGCTTGGAAGCAGCAAAAGGAAGGGGGATTCTGATATCCCCCTCCTAATACGTGGGGCCACAGATATGGCGTTGTTTGGGAAGTTGAGAAGCAGGGGATATCTTTCGACGGCCTCCTTCGGAATCCCTCCCAATACAACCTCAGGGGGGCTTAGAGATGGCTAGGGTCTGAGCAAGCCATGTCGAATCCGCCCTAATCCCCCCATCATTTGGACCATCTTACCCTTCGTAATCCCCCTTCCCCACCCCCACGCATCATTTCTGTCGCACTCTTCTCGGTCTCTTCTTGTTGAAACGGAGAAAAGGGCTCGAAGAGGTCTGTGGCGATTTGGTGCTTTTGGTCGATTTGGAGTTCGATTCAGTCCAGGTTTGAACTGCATTCTTCGAATTTGTACTGTTTTATGTGTATCTGTGTTCGATTTTGTGTTGATTTATCATTCCCGCAGTGTATTTGTTCGATTTGGTTAGTGGGTTTTGTGGGTGTGGACTCCAGGTACCATATCTGTCGCTACTCTTCTTGGTCTGTGGTTGTTGGAACGAGAAGAAGGGCTGGAAGAGTTTTGTGGCGATTTGGTGCTTTTGGTCGATTTCAGTTGGTTTCACTGAGGTATGAACAACAGTCTTCCTTTTTGAACTGCGATTCAGTCCAGGTTTGAACTGCATTCTTCGAATTTGTACTGTTTATGTGTATCTGTGTTCAATTTTGTGTTGATTTATCATTTCCGTAGTGTATTTGTTCGATTTGGTTAGTGGGTTTTGTGGGTGTGGACTCCAGTAGAGGTACCATATCTGTCGCTACTCTTCTTGGTCTGTGGTTGTTGGAACGAGAAGAAGGGCTGGAAGAGTTTTGTGGCGATTTGGTGCTTTGGTCGATTTCAGTTGGTTTCACTGAGGTATGAACAACAGTCTTCCTTTTTGAACTGGTTCTGTTGTTTTTTAGGTTCGATTTTGTGGCCTTTTTTTTTTCCGGCAGAGTTTTTGTTCGATTTGGTTATGTGGGTTATGTGGGTTTGAACTGTTCGAAACTGTCCGATGTAGGAGGGTCCAAAGCTGTGGCCGTCATATTGTGTGTTCATAAATTTTATACATTCGCTTGTTTATAGACATGTCAAAAAGTATTGACAAGTTAAAAAATGCTATATACGGCTATAAATATGCCCAGATTGAAGTATTCGAAAATCCATGGATTTGTTGTTGTGGATTGTTTTGTTGGTGAAGAAAATGTCGTAACATTTGAGAACCCAGTTGATGATTTTCATATCATCTAAAATATGGCAAAAGAGGTCTAGCGTAGGATAATGGTAAATAGGTACAGTAAAACATATGATGAGTATGGGTTTAAATTAAAACCAAGTAAGTAGATGAGTATGAGTTTGGAATTTCTATATGTGTATATATCCATTGAATTGTGTTCATAATTGGTGAATAATATGAAACCCTACCTAAAAACCTAAACCCTACTGATATGGCTTTGAATTTTGATTAATAGTTAGGGTTCATCATTGTTAGATAGGATTTAAAGATTAGGTTTTCCAAATAAACCCTAAATCTTGGAAATGTTTTTTAGGATGGCAAGATTAAATAGGAAACAGAAAAGGAGAAGAGAAGAGCAAGAGGGATTGATGGCATTACAGGCCTTTATGAACGCTATCATTGGTGTTATTCGTCTGTACTTGTTCATCACGTCCACGTTTCGGCCTCGTCGTCCGGAGTTGTCTCCGAATCCAGACTTTTACCAGACGCACGTAAATAACATCAATAGGCTTGTAAGGGGTAATGACGCGGACTGCCATGAACAGTTGAGGGTGAATAGACATACTTTTTTGAGATTGTGTTGTTTAGTCCGAGGTGGTGGGTTAACCGACTCACGCAACGTATGTCTCGAGGAGAGGGTAGCAATATTCTTGTGGGTCCTCGGTCACCATACGAAGCAGAGGCGTACAAAATTTCAATTCTATAGGTCTACTGAGACAATAAGTAGGCATTTCAATGTTGTACTCCAAGCTGTCTTGCGCCTTCACCGAATGCTCCTAGAGACGCCCGACCCTGTACCTGCTAACTACCAAGACAGTAGGTGGAATTGGTTTCAGGTATAGCCCTTCTCAATTGTTCGTATTTCATCCATTGTCAAGATTTCCTCTAAGTTCCACATATTCACTACGTTAATAATCTTGTCCACTTTTGTTAGAATTGTCTTGGGGCCTTGGATGGGACGTACGTGCCAGTAAATCCCCCGGCCGCAGACAAGCCACGATATAGGTCGAGGAAGGGTGAGATTGCTACAAATGTCTTAGGTGTTTGTACCCGGGACCTTAAATTTGTCTATGTATTGGCTGGATGGGAAGGATCGGCTACAGACTCTAGAATCCTTGGAAACGCCATGGAAAGACCCCACGGTCTTAGAGTTCCCCGTGGTATGTTCCATATCCGAAGTTGTAGTTTACTTTGACTCCATTAAAGTTATCCACCCATCAATGTGTTGTCTTCCATTCGTTACAGGACATTATTACCTTGTTGATGCCGGCTACACCAATGGGAACGGTTTTTTAGCACCATACCGTGGACAGCGATATCACATTAACATTTGGAGGCAAGGTCACATGCCAACAAGCAAAGAGGAGTTCTTCAACATGAAACACTCCGCCGCTAGGAATGTCATTGAGAGAAGCTTTGGGGTTCTCAAGATGCGGTTTGCAATTTTGAGATCTCCCTCCTATTACCCGATAAGGACTCAATGCCGTATCGTGTCAGCATGTTGTCTGCTTCATAACCTAATTAAGAGAGAGATGCCGAACGATCCCATTGAACACGAGTACACTGCGTGGGAATGAGCACATATGAACGATGTCCCTGTTGATGATAACATTGCTAACGTTGAGAGTTCCAATGAGTGGAGTGCGGGGAGGGATGCTCTAGCGGCGGCCATGTATAACCATTGGTTAGGCAATGGTGGGGGACAAGTGGAGGGCATCCTTCCTTGATTGTATTTTCGTTTTGTGGTGTCAAACATTGTAATTGTACTAATTCGAACTTCTTCGTAACTTATTCTTTTGAACAACTTGTAATGTACTATTGAAATTGCCGGTGTTTTTCATAACGTAATGTTTAAGGTCCTACTGTTACAATTGTTGCACACTTTAAAATGCATTTGCAGCTATGGCTGCTAACGATGTGGAAGTAGTGGAAGTAGAAGGGCCTACAAAGCAAAAACGTAGGAGTTGGAGGAAAAGTGAGGAGGATGCACTAATGAAGTGCATGCTCAATGAAGCGGCGGAGAGGTGGAAGGCCGAAAATGGGTTCAAAACGGGTTACTTCACCCACTTGGAGAAGGAGTTAGAGAAAGTTCTCCCGGGGTGCAACCTTAAGGCAAACCCCCACATTGACTCCAAGGTGAGGTATTGGAAATCCCTTTGGGCTAGAATTGTAGACATTACAAACCTAAGTGGTTACGGGTGGGATGCGGTCAACAAACGCATCGACGTGGAGCAAGCCGTATGGGATGCGTATGAAAAGGTAAGTCTCGACCTTGAATTCCAATGCTTTAATTGAATATTAAGGCATGAGAATTCGTAGTAAAATTGTAAATGTTTGTGTAGGCCCATGCCAAAAAGGCCCAAGGCTTGTACGGGAAGTCTTTCCCGTACTTTGAAGATTGGCAAACCATATTTGGCAAGGATAGGGCTACGGGGGCAGCCGCCGAAGATTATGACGAAATGGCGCGGCCGGATATTCCCAATGAAAGTGTGGAGCCACACCTCTCCAATGACTTTTATGATTGCCTATTCGATACCTACGATCAACATCTCCCCAACACTCCTACAACTCCCGTAACTCCTACAACTCCCGTAACTCTCACACCTCATTCGTCACTCCCCACGTCCACTCCCCGTGGGTCAATGCCGGCGGCCAATGCCACACCTCATGCGTCACTCCCCACGGCCACTCCCCGTGGGTCAATGCCGGCGGCCAATGCCGGAGTCCCAAACAAGAGAAAGAGGACAAGAATGGGTGATGCCGAGTTGTCCATCCATGCGAGCATGGACAATTTCTTCACTTCAAGTTGTACGTATATGGAGAAGATGGCCAATTCGTTTGGGTATGACAAAGAGCTATCCGCCCGACGCACGATGGTGAAAGATGAGTTGTTGAAGCTTGATATCACATTGACGGAGAAGTTCAAGCTTAGTGCAATAATCGTGCAAGCGGAAGAGAGGGTGGATGACTTCTATGGGACTAAGCCCGAGGAGAGGCAAGCTTTTGTGGAGGCCATCCTTGCCGGTGAAGTATATGGTCCCATCTAGTGGCAATGACGAATGAATGCCTTTTTGAAGTGGGTAAAGTACCATTATAAGCAAGAATGGTACTTTACCCACTTTTTTGTAGTGGCATAATTAGGAAGCCTTTTGTTCATTCCTAATCAACATTTCCTCCCTTTTGTATGAAGTATATATATGGTACAATGGATGCACAGTGGATGCATAGTTTTTGTTAATATATGGGAATGTAATTTGAAGTTTGTCAAATGTGTAATGAACAATGGAGGATGTCTATGAACTACGAACTAGGATGGGTGTATCAAGTACACATGAAGTAATGCACTAGATCTTAAACTTCGCAAATTCGTACATTTGATGCATACATTTTTTCCATCTTTGGGAAATGTAATATGAAGTTTGTTTGCATGACAGGTTGTTCGCAACTTAAGTGAGTCTTACTAGGGCAATGATGAAGCGATTAAATTCTTAGTTAAGGTAGATACCGTGGCGGGGTAACGGTTGTTGCAGCCATGAGTACCCTTCTGATGGATTATGATTGTCGGAAGGCTATGATGAAATTTTTCTGAGCCTCTGTCCACTTTCTAGCAGATTTGTGGAGCATGTGCAGTGTGTGTGTGTGTGATTTGGTGCAGTTGAAGGGTCATTACAAGCTGTATCTGCTATCTCCAATTTGCTGTTCTATAATGTAACTGGTTCTTAATAGGGCAATGATGAAAAATGACAATGTAAATGAAGGTTGTGCCTTGGCGGGGCAACTTTTTGTTGCAGCCATGCGTACCCTTGTGCGTTTCGTACTAATTTCCTGAGCCCACTACAATTTCTGATCTGTCCACTTCAGGACTTGAATCTGCAGCAGTTGACAGTTCTGTTCTGGTTCTGAAGTTTTGTTCTGTTCTGGTGGTGGTTATGATTCTGGTTCTGCAGTTTTCAGTTTATGCATGTGGTTATGTTCATATGTGGACAAGAATGCAGAAATTAGTGGCAATGCAGTTTTATGTTATGTAGTTTTCTGTTCATGCAGTTTTCTATTCTGCAGTTTCTGGGTTAATAGGGCTGTTTTGCAGTGTGTGTGTGTGTGTTTGTGGGCTATGATGAAATTTTTCTGAGCCTCTTAGGTGTTTTTGGCTGCTCAGTCCAGTTTTGACCAATTTCTGATCTGTCCAGTTCAACTGTCGTAGTATTCTGAGCTGTTGGTTTGTGTGTGTGTGTGAGGTTCAGTTGTGTAGTGTTCTGAACTCTGGTTCAATTTTGGCCATGTTAGTGTGGGTTAAGGGTGGCTGTGTGGGTGATGTGCGGTGTGTGGGATGTGTCCAAACTGCACTGTCCAAACTGTTACTGCTTGGTGGCATGTTTGGTGGACCATTTCTGGGTTTGACATGTTGACTTCTTATTTAGGGCAATGATGAATTATTTAATTTCTTAAGTAAGGTCGATACCTTGGCGGGGTAACATTTGTTGCAGCCAAGGTATCGACCTTATTATCTGAGCCCAATCCACTTATTACCTATGTAGTGCAGCATGTGGTGTGTGTTCTGTACTGTTTCTGCACTATGTGTTTGCTGCTGTCAGGATGTGCAGTGTGTGTGTGTGTGTGGGGGGGGGGTGTGTGGGGTTTGGCATGCTGTATTGATAAGAACTTAGTTTAGGTGGTTGTTTTGTGCAGTTTTCTGGATTGATTAGAGTGTGTGTGAGGTTCAGTTTTTGTGTCCAAACAGTTAGTGTAGCAGGTTCAGTTGTTGGATTGATTAGAGTGTGTGTGAGGTTCAGTTGTTGGATTGATTAGAGTGTGTGTGAGGTTCAGTTGTTGGATTGATTAGTGTGTGTGTGTGTAGCAGGGTATATGTGCAATGTGTGTGTGTGTAGCAGGTGGTTCTATTTTGGCCATGTTCAGTTGTGTCAGCAGGTTCAGTTTTGGCCATGTTTCTGTTCTGAACTCTGGCAAGCTATTTTGTGCAGTTTTGGTACCCCTAATAGGGCAATGATGACAAATTTAGAATGTAAATGAAGGTAGTGCCTTGGCGGGGTAACTTTTTGTTGCAGCCATGCGTACCCTTGTGAATTAAAATACATGGTCTGAGCCCTATCTCTCCAGTTTTCAGCTGTGTCCAATGGTGTGTCCAAACTGCAGTGTTTTGGTATGTGTGTGTGTGAGGATCAATGGTATCACAGGTTCAGTATTTCGTTTAGTTAGTGTGTGTGCAAGGTGCAGTGTTGGTGTGTGTGTGTGTGTGAGGAACAGTCGTGTAGAAGGTTCAGTTTCTAGATTGGTTAGTGTGTGTGTGAGGTGCAGTTTTTTTGTCCAAACTGTTAGTGTGGGTTTGGGGTGGCTGTGTGGGTGATGTGCAGGTGTGTGGGATGTGTGGGATGTGCAGTTTTTGGCTAAGTGTGTGTGTGTGTCATGGGAACATGCCACAATCCAGTTTTGGTCCCTGTTTTCTGCAGTTTTTGGGTGACTGTTTTCCTAGCATATTATCAGGGTGTATTTTGCAATACCCCTTCCTATTGTTGCTTCCAAACGAGCCCTCTTTTACTGCTTGGTGGCATGTTTGCATGTCTTACCTGGGCTGTATGTTTGGACTGTGCAGTACATGCCAGTGGTAAAAAACTGCTGTTTTTGGACTGTTTTGAGGGTTTCTGAAGTGCTGGTGGTTTTAGGCTGAACCAAATGGGGTGTTAGAAGTGAAGTTTGGTGGACCATATCTGGGTTTGACATGTTTCGGGGGGGGGGGGTTGGCATGCTGGCTTGGTAAGAACTTAGTTTAGGTGGCTGTTTTCTGCAGTTTTCTGGGTTGCAACATGCTGTAATATGGCAATGACGAATGTTTTCTGAGCCAAATGTCACAAATGGTGGTGTTTTGGCATTGGGAGTGTGTGTGTCCAAACTGGTGTTCTTCCTGCCTATGTCTAATATGTGTGTTACTGCACTTGTTGTGTGTGTTCCAAAAACTGATGGTTTTGTTCAGATTTTAGTCTCTGGAGTGTGTGAGGTACAGCCATGTGTAGCAGGTGGTGTATTGGCCTGGCTGTTTATGTTTTGAACTGTGGGAAGGTAATTTGTGCAGTTTTCAGTTGTGTCCAATGGTTCAGTAGCATATCTGGGTTTGCAGTTTTGGTGTGTGTGTGGACCAGGTTCAGTTTGTGAGGAAAAGTGAGGTCCACTCTGTCTGCTTAGCTGGTTTGCCATGTTTTGGCATGGCTATGAGGAAATTTTTCTGAGCCACCTATTATTGAATTCCCAAGTGCATTTTTTTTGGGTTAAAGCTGTGTCCAAATTGGTGTTCTTCCTGCCTATGTTCCAATATGTTTGTTGCTGCACTTGTTGTGTGTCCAAGAGCAATATTCTGTGGTGAAAGAATGCTGTGTGTCCAGCTTGGTTTTTACAAACTGCAGTTTTGGACAGTGATGAAAAACTGCAGTTTGTGGACAGTTTTGACGGTTTTTCAACTCCTACTGCTATTTTAAGGCTGTTTTGTTGTCCAATGGTCGATTATATTTAGGCCATGATGATATAATACGAGACAATTTTAGGCGAGTCACTTGCTTTGGCGGGACAAGCTATGAGGGCCAACGGTTCAATCACCGTTCGGCAACATAACTTGTAGCCAAGTAGTGCACTATGTGCCGGTCAAATATATCTGAGCCATATTCATTTGTAAGCTTACTCTTACTATTGTTTCAAATTGAAATATCGTAATTGTTGTATGTTAATAGATTTTCCATGGGAAGTGAAAATCAAGATAAGTTTTGGGTGGTTTTCGTTGGCCGTGAACCGGGTATATATACAAGTTGGGCGGCCGCGGAACTTCAAGTTAATGGATACGCGGGGAACTTGAAGAAAAAGTACAACACATTAGACGAAGCGGAAGAAGCATTGTTAGCATTTCATGAGGAAAGATACCGGCTCATGGAACACATGCAGTTGGCTCAAACCAAACATCAATCAAGTGACGGCGCTTCCACATCCACAAGTGATTTCGAAGTGGCACAACAAACTAGTCTAACAAAGTACTTTATTGTAACTTTTTTTTTAGGTTTCGTATGTTGTATTTTATTGGCATTTCTGTTTGATTCGGAATGAAGTTGTAGGTATTTTATTTTCAGAATTTGGACGAATTAGGTTGGGAAGACTTTATCAAATGTAAGAATTTCATCAGTTGTATGTTTTTTATTTCATAAATCACTAGTCTAACAATATTGGTTTCGATATTCAATTCAAAATTCACGTATGGTGGTTTGCATTTTCACTTCAAAACAATGCTACAATACGAGGACCAACACAAATGTACCCTCACACACATACATAAAACAAATTAGGAACCCACGAAAAGGCAACTCCATTCATTTCACAAGACAGACATAAAATGAAATACTTCAGATACATTAGGAAGGCTACTAATTTAATCGTCAATTCATTTATTATCACAACTTTCAATTTATTCTTCCAATACCCGCCTTCAAACTTCGAAGTTCTAGTTCTCATCTGAAACAAAGCAATAGGCCCATCGATTAAAATGGGGAAATTGCTTGTCCCGGAAATGCCTCTGATGTCGGTGATCCTACATATAAATGGTAGGAAAACATTATCAAACTTTACAAACCAATACTTTTTACAAAATTGAAAAAAAATTGAAGAGTACTTACTTGGACAAATTCATTCCAAATTTCATTTTCCACCACTAGTTTGTTTTCATTTGGATTCCACCCGAACCCAGGACGCCTAAGCATAGCGTCTAGTTTGCGATAATCACTCTTCCATTTCTTGATCTTTTCTTCAATACGAATTTCGTTCATATCTCCTCGAGGGAAAGCAACTCGCATCTCATTTGTAAGAACTCCCAAGTAGGAAGGTTTGAACCCTCCGTTGTCGGTTCGCCATGTGCCCTGATCGACAAGGGTCGTAAGGTTTGTTAACAAAGTATCCTCCTCCTCCTCTCTCCAACGCCGGTGTGCCATTGAAATGATGAAAACAAACAAAATTATGAATTTTGGAAATTAAGATGAGATGTGGGATGGGATATGGAAAATGTGAGTGCTATTTATAAAAAAATTTGGAGGCAATAATTTGTTCAACCTACTCCTCACATGAATTCAACTAACATCCACATGTTTCCAACCACCATCTACTCCCCATTCATTTTATAAATTTTGGTTTTTTTATAAAATTCTTCAAATTTCAGTTTTAGTAAACATTTTTAAAAAATGATAACATTTCGTACGTTAACCATTATTAAGTATTTTCATTATAAATTTTAAAAATGATATGACATTTGTTTTATATAATTATTATATTAGTTAGGCACATTTTCACAAAAAAAAATATTGTTCGGCACATGTGAATTCACCTAACAAAATTGTTGGACACATTTTAAACTACCAAACAATGCATTTTTCCAACAAAATAAAAATAATCAGATTTTTTTTTTATAAAAAACACGACTTTTTCCAAAGTAAAACTGACTTTTTCATTTTGTAATTTTATTAAATTAGTACATTTGTTAATAAAAATAAATATTACGGCTTAAAGATTAATTATATTTGTAATTATACATAAAGTAATACATATTTAAGTTTGGGTCTGCACAAGGGCAAAATAGTCATTTGATTGCTTTTTACATTATCCACCCTTCCTAATACCCCCTATTTATCCTCCATCCAAACCACGTACTATTTTATCCCCCCTTTCTAATACCTCATCCAAACCAATCACTATTTAATCCCCCCTCCATAAACATCACATCAATGTGGGCCATCCCGTATTAACCAATACCCCCTACTATCTAATCCCCCATTCTTACATAATACCTGCAAACCTAATACCGCATCCAAACGAGCCGGTACATTCAAAAAAAGCACCCAACCCATTTCCACCATCGTTGGACTGATGTCAACCCTTTCGTGTCAACGTCGTCTTGTGATAATTTGAGCTTATCTGAATTTAATAACATCATCATCAAGTTTAAATAAATAAAAAATACAATTGTGTATTTTTCTGCCACTTGTGGCAATTGTTTAATATATGCGTTTTATTTATTTAGGCAGAATTGGTATGGGCTTTGAATGGGTAAATACACCTCCCATACAAGTATATAAACTAATTCTAAAATTGTTTTTATTAATGTCAAAATTGTTGTGCATAAAAAACTTATATCATGTGCAAAGTACAAGACTATTATGCACAATAGGAGGCAGCAATGTTGACGTTCTTCCCGATTTCTTTAGCATGGAAAAAAGGAGGAGGAGGAGACTGGTGATTTTCCTCCCAAATACAGGAGTGTGGAAGTGAAAGGAGGCTACAGTTACATAGAAGCAAATAAAATGTCTCATTTTGGTGATGGGAGTAGACCTGATGGTAATGGTAAACGTTTCCCGTCAATAAAATCTGAGGGTTTGTCGAATGAAGTATTTTTAGAAAGGCTGAATTGTTAGTGAAGCCAGCAAAAGAAGCAATTGTGGAGAGTGAAGCTGCGAAAGGAGGAACAGAAACAGTGAGATGCGATGGAATTGGTAGTAGTGATGGACAAGTGAGAAATAGCTCCATCTTGTTTGAAAGTGCAGCATTTGAAAAAAAGAAAAGAAAAAGGAAATCGAAGCTCTCGAAGCTCGGGCCGGCAAGTTTGAGAGAAGAGTTGTTGGGCTAATAGCAGATAGATTTGGAAGCAAAGTTGTGAAAAAAGACTAGCAAAATCTCCATCTAACTAGCAGCAGTTCAATTCATACATGCATGTAATTGTTTTCAGTCTTCTGTTGTGTGTTTCTTTGAAGTTGGGTTGGATCATCTTTGATTCACCGCAAATCACAAGCTTGCTAACAATTGATGGTAGAAGAACATATTGTAAATCCATGGCTTCTGACGCAGCGGAATTAACAAAGAGATTAGTTGCGTACTAATCGAACGAATGATAAACTCGAGTCCACGAGAGAAAGAGACAATGTCTGAATATTATTGATAAAAAGCTGCATAAACATTAGATTACAACCCTTTTATAGGAAAAAAGGGTAACCCTAGCAAAACCCTAACTCAAAAACGAAAATTCCCAAAATTTGGGGAAAATAATAAAATTGGAAAAAGGGAAGAAAAACATGACTTTCCCAAAAAGAATCAACTTCTACAGAATTATACACTAAAAGTTATTAACGAAACAAATTGTCACGCCCTCGATTTTCAACTAAAATAATAATACATTTTCAACAAACAAAAGTCTCTTCTTCTACTTCTCCCTAAATTTTTTTTTACATAGAGTCTCCCAAACGTCTTCCACAAAAAGGGGTTCACAATAATCAAAAAGAGGAGTTTATACACAGCTTTACATATGTTCTAACCAATAGGTACAACCTTTAATTGCGAGTAAAGTACACAACATGAATTAGATTAGAAGATAAACACCTCCTTAGTGACTCCGATGAAGCTCTCAAGAGACGTCTAAATGTGCACTCCATGCAATCCAAGCTAAGTGCCGTGTCGAGTACCTGAAAGGATAGGGTGAGCTACACTAGCTCGTAGGGATATCCTTACCTAAATTATATGCAGATGTGAAGGCAGATACCAAGGAAAAATATTTTCCAAAGGCAGATTCATTTGTCAAAAGGTGGAACACAAAATACCGCTCTCATGTTAAAAAGAATATTTAACTCCATTTCTCAAATACTGACACCCTCAACTACACACGCACACGCACCCACTTCTATCTTAAATAAACTCAGGCTGTCATTACCAAACTCAAAACATACTCCTACGTTTTCACTCTAGTAACTAAGAAACAACTCCGAATTCTTTAACCAACCAATTTATCTTTCTTATCCCACTTCCCTGGTCATACTTAAGTCGACACACCACACACAAGAAGTGAAATACAACATGCACAAGGACATTAACCTCAATATTGTCATCGAAGAACTCACCCGTCCACCTAATTTAATCTTTTCAAACTTAACTTAAGTTTTATCGTGTCCTCCCTCGTGTCCCTTTTTATCCTGTCTTTTCGTTTTCCTCTCGTCATCAACAAGTGTGAATTATCCACCTATATGCACATGCATACCGTTCAATCAAATCTCCAGTTTACCATTATAAATTACAACTACATCTCTAGCACATATGCACTTTACGGCTACCAACCCGAAGAACAAAGCAACCTACCCCGCACAGGTTTACGGACTTTCACCGACGGCGTCATAATTGACCCAAGTAGGTTTACGGACTTTCACCGACGGCGTCACAATTGACCCAAGTAGGTTTATGGACTTTCACCAACGGCGTCACAATTGACCCAAGTTTTCTGGTGGCCCAACTCAAAATCGCAAAACTATCATATTCCAAAATATCTCAACATTTGGCCTTAAAGCCCAATTCAACTAAAACCAACCAAAAATTCTCACCCAAGTAGGCCGATATATATAAAATCAATGTAACCTATTTCACAATAGATACTATCACATCCACGGCATCAAAGTAACATGTTTCCATACCAAATAAATTACCACACCAATCCCAATTTATCAAGCCACAATAATTTAGGAAGTCTATAAGAAGAAAGGAAGAAAGCAAGCATCGACACTTCGAACCATCCAAGACACCAACTCAGGTTAAAAGTTCATAGTTTCTCACATGAATGCTTCGTTCTTTCTAAATTCCACATTTTAAAGCAAAGTATCAATGTTCACATTCCCTTTTTAATATGATACTAAACAAATAACAGGATTCTTTGTTTCCATTTTGTTACGTGTTTTAACATCAACGTCAAGTCATTTTCTCTCATATCAGTGCACCAACAGTACATGTCCCTTATATTTCACAAGTTCTCACATATCCTTATTTCAATATACGTATATGCATAGCAACCGTTACACTTCTCACTTTCTATTTCATCAACAAATTGATCGTAAGTCAATAACGTAACCCAATGTGTCAATCAAATCCCATAAGAACTCAATCCCATAAAAGTAAGTCTATTCAATCAAAGTCTAAGCAGCCCATCCGTTTCACTACGCATAGTTTCATTTCACTCCTAAACCCTTCTCACTTACTTACAAGTTTTACCACGCTTTCATTTCTCAATCAGTTTTCCATCTGATTAGATCATTACACCACCACGCATCAAGTAAGCACTTTAGAGTTCATTCTGATGTAACTAAGTCAAAGCCATAGAAAAGAAACATTTTAAACAATACTCAATGTTACCCGTAACATCGAATTCTTTTCCTTTTCTTTTTCAGAAAATTTCCAGCAGGGGTATCGATACCCCTGTTCCAGGTATCGATACCAGAGCAGTTTCAGTCCAGAGAGAAAAGAGATCGATACCATCTCCATAGTTATGGATACCCACGTGATTTTTTTTTCAGCACACGAATCTCATGTTTCGGACAGATTTCGACAAACAACAACGGAAGATTAAACACAATAAACTACACCCAATCGACACATAGACATATAAAGAGAGAGGAGAAATCCCTACCTCATGGGTTTTGAGCAAAACCCTAAGATTCAAGCCAAGCCCTAAGCTCCAAACCGAAAAATCCACCAAATACTCTTCTACCGAGCTTGAACACGCGATTTCCCTTGTCTAGATCGCCAAGATATAATGTTCTTAGATATGGGTTTCAAGGGATTTGACCCATGGGAGAAGACCCGAGAGCGAGAGAGTGCGAGAGGAGAGAGAGAAAGAGAGATGATCGTGAGAGGAGAAACGAAGAAGGGAAAGTGATTTTGGCTATGTTCGTTTGGCTACTTTGGAAATTTTTGTTTTGGTAGTGGGTGGAGAGAGAAATAGGGTAATGATTGGAGAGAGGGGTAATGAGTGGAGAGAGATAGAGAGAGAAATGAAATTAATGATTGGAAAAATAGGGTAATGATTGGAGAAAGATGTAGGGTAATGATTGGAAAACAAAGTTAAAACAAAGTAAATATGGGAAACGAACAAGGCCAAAGTTTTTTTGTTTTTCCTTTTTCTGGTATCCGTAACATATATATACACATACATAGCAATTTACACTTCCAACCCTCAAATGTTAAGGCACAACATCCTCTCCCCTCTACATTATTTCCTATCACAAAGACCCCTCAATTTCTTCCACACCAAAACACATTTCAATCCAACTCAATTATTCATAAAACGTAATAATTATTAAAATTTAAAGGCGGGTCTCTACACAAATATTTCCTAAAACTGCAAAAATGTCCAATTGGAGGCCTAAACGAAGGATTTAGGCCGAAAAGCAGTGCACATCATCAACCTAGGGTTCATGACAATTGATCAGAGCGCGAAAATAAGTCAGCCCACCAAGTTTGGGCCTATTCTGAGCTCATTCGAATTTTGCCAAATTGGGTAATCTGAAATTAAACACTGTTTAGGCTTCCGAGGCTTGGCTCGGTCCAGCTGATCATGGAATTGGGCCTCCACGTGTTCTACATCAGCTTTATACCTTAGTCTCTAATTGATTAAATCAGGCATAACATATGTTTTTTGTAGCAGTTTTTGGTGCAAAAGATACATGTAGAAGAATTTTTGTTATGGCCCAGAAACTTTAGATTTGTCATAAATGTTTTTTTATTAAACATGCAAAATGTATTTCTTTATGTTTCTATTATTTTGTTTCCTACAAAGACAGAAATAAACTCCTAATTTAAGGTACAAATGCGTGCTCATGAGCGGGAGCGTAGAAGCAATGGCAAAAGTCTCTTAAAAATATTTGAAAAATTATAATTCACGGGAGTGAGAATTGAAAGCGAAAGTGTAGAGTGGCTTAGTGAAGAAATTATTATGGCTTTGGTAGCACATTACGATTTAGAGTTACACCAAATGGATGTGAAAACTACTTTTCTTAATGGGAATTTGGATGAAGAAGTTTATATGGATCAGCCTGAAGGTTTCTCCATAAAGGCCAAGGAACATATGGCATGCAGACTTAAGAAGTCAATTTATGGACTTAAACAGGCTTCGCGACAATAGTATCTTAAGTTCAATGATACTATTGTTTCCTTTGGATTTAAGGAAATCACTGCTGATCGGTGTATATATCTAAAGGTTAGTGGGAGCAAGTTTATATTTTTGATCCTATACGTTGACGATATTTTACTTGCCACAAAAGATCTTGGTTTACTGCATGAAACCAAGAAGTTTCTCTCAAACAACTTTGAAATGAAAGATATGGGTGAGGCAGCCTATGTGACAGGAATAGAAATATTTCGGGACAGATCACGTGGAATGTTAGCGTTGTCTCAGAAAGCATATACTGAAAGAGTGTTAGAGAGATTCGGTATGGAGAAATGTTCAACTTCTGATGCCCCAATTCAGAAAGGGGATAAATTCAGTCTTAAGCAATGTCCACAGAATGAATTGGAACGTAAAGAAATGGAAAGGATTCCTTATGCATCTGCAGTAGGAAGTCTAATGTATGCCCAGACTTGTACTAGACCAGATATCAGTTTTGCTGTTGGTATGCTGGGTAGATACCAAAGCAATCCCGGAATTGAGCATTGGAAAACTGCGAAGAAAGTGATGAGGTACTTGCAGGGTACCAAAGATTACATGCTCACATATAGAAGATCTGATCATCTTAAGGTGATTGGCTACTCAGATTCAGATTTTGCTGGATGTGTTGACAGTAGAAAGTCCACTTGTGGCTATTTATTTCTACTGTGTGGAGGAGCGATATCATGGAAAAGTTCTAAACAAACTATCATAGCTTCATCCACTATGGAGGCTGAATTTGTAGCATGCTTTGAGGCTACAGTTCATGGATTGTCGTTGCGGAATTTTATTTCTGGACTTGGAGTTGTCGACTCTATTGCCAAGCCGCTGAAAATTTATTGTGATAATTCTGCAGCGGTTTTCTTCTCCAAGAACGACAAGTATTCTAATGGTGCTAAACACATGAAATTGAAATACTATGCTGTTAAAGAAGAAGTTCAGAAACAAAGAGTGTCAATAGAACACATAAGCACTCAGCTTATGGTTGCAGATCCATTGACTAAGGGGTTACCTCCAAAGACCTTTAAAGAACATGCCAATAGAATGGGTCTTGGATGTAACATTTGATCATTACTGTTTATTTCTTGGACTGCATTATGATTGTTATGTTATTTGACTCTATGAGATATCAATAGATGTGTTTCTGATATTTTCCTGTTACTAATGAGTACGTACATTTGTGTGAACAATAAATAACAGGAATGGTCTTTGATAAAAGACATTAATGTTGGACCTATAAAGAATACTCCCTAATTATGGCTATGTTAGACAAGTTGCTAGTGTTGTGGTGCATGGTAGGGACTATGTCATGTATTGATGTTGAACCGCTATGACTCGCATTAGTAGTTTGCCTAATGATAGTCTTATGATTGTGATCAATTGAAGCAAAGCTAAATACGGATTATTGCGCGCTTAATGTTACCGTATGAAGCCCTAACGTAAGTGATCATATGGGACAAGTGGGAGAATGTAAGAATGTGCCCCATATGTTCCCCACCAGATGCACACACCCTTATGATCAGTTTGCGTTATAAGTAAGATCAATGATGCAATGCAATGCAATGCAATGTTTGTCTCCCTATTGATGATGGTAGATAAGGAGGTGAAAAACTTAAGAGGAGTGGGTCCTCTCTCTGCCTATTAAAGAATGTGTTCAGTTTCTTCCTATCAACGTAAGCAACTGCACTGAACATATTGTATAGAGGGGAAAGAGAGAGAAACCTATCTTCTTCCAAGAGCTTGTTCTGCTATTGTATTACGGACTGGATTTATCATCTCTTCTATTATCAGCTTGGATCTCTTATCTTATATATCTACATGGATCCAGGTTAGTAGATTTTATACGAATCCTTTAAGTATTTCCGCAGTGTGTATTCGGTTGTGAAAATACATGATATTCTAGATCCTGTAAATTTAAGTTTACAGGGCCATGATTTGGGAAACGGTGTCGGAGTCAAGTTTTCCAAGGCGTCGGTTAGGTTCGATTTGGGTACCTGCTTGAGGTACCCGAACAACTGGAAGTACCTTTTCAGCTCCGACATGCCTCTGACGTGGCTTCCCCTCCCGGCGTCGAGGAACTTAATGAAGCCGCGCCACGTGTTGTTGTTGTTTCGGTCGTCAGTTAATTCAGTTGACGGGTAAGGTAGAGTTTTGGCGGGAAAACAGGGAACAGAAAAGCAGGAGAGAGAAGAAGATGAAGAAATAGCTGAGAAATCCAAACATGCCTTTGGGTTAGTTGGTTTATTTTAGAGATTGGAGCCTTAATTTGGGATTTATTACACAGGTGGAGGAAGTTTTATTAGGACTGCTATTTTTTTTTTGTTTATTATAAATAATTGGACATGTATAGTGGAGTAGTTCTTTTTTTTATTTTTTATTTTTCCCGAAACGCAATTTTTCATTCAATATAAAGACATATGGCATCTATAGTTTCCATCCAAAACAGAGAAAATGATACAACCACTCTGGAACAAACAAAATATACTACTAATCAATAAACACATAAAGCAGAACCTAATGTCTAAACCCTAAACGCAAGCATCAGGCTCTCTTCACGTACTGCCGAGACAGACCTACTAGAGGCGGGTAATGGAGTTAGGCATCCAAAAAAATAAATTACCGAGAACGTAACTTTCATTTTTATATAAACATGGTTCTATCATGTTTATATATCTAGAAACCTAATCAGATGAGGAAAAATATGGATAATAAGGAAACATGAAGTAACTAGAAGTTTATAAATGATGGAGTAATCCAAACTAAACAGAAAACATAATTAATAAAAATAAAAATATGATAACACGAATTGAAATACTAATATTTTGTTAACAGGGTAAATCATGCTTTGTACTTTCAGTGTGCGCCTTTTCAGGGGAGATTCATTGTTGACTTGTAAGAGCATCTCCAGCAAACTCAAACTATTTCTAGCCATTTAAGCAAAGAATTACCTCAAAAACTGATTTAGCTAGCCACCAATGGTTGAGGTCTCCAGCAGCCAAGTCAATTGGGCTAAGCAAATATTAAAAACATTTTTTTAATACAAAAAAAAGAAAGAAGAAGAAACAGAGATGGCGGACGACGGCATCTTCTTCGCCTCTTCACCGCCACCACCATCTCTGGCACCTCCATAGCAACCACCACCTGCCATACCCACCTCTCTCTCTCTATGCTCACAAATCAACAAACCTAGATAGAACACTAAAAACTAGAAGGGCAAGGGTTTTGCTCGGATCTGGCCACAGCCGACAACGGCGACGACGGCAATGACCAAAATGACAGCCATATCCGTGTGTGAGAGAGAGAGAGAGAGGAGGGCGACTGTGAGATGAGGGGTTTTGTCTTCGCCGGAATATCTCGAAGCACGGCAACTGTTTTTACCTTCGTCGGAGCAAGCAGATCTGACTTGTCGGAGGCCGTCGCCTATCTGTTTTCGGGGAGAGGGGCTGAAGCGAGCCTTCCGTACTCGCTGGGTTGGGCGAGGGGCTCAACTGGCGAGACCCAGCCGAGGTTGTTGAGAACGGAAAAATGGAGGTTTTCTCGCCAGTTATACCTCGTCGGAGCTCTAAGCGAGCCTCCTGGAGATGCTCTAATGGTGGGTGAACCACTCAATTGGCCCTGCGTCAATTTTCATATGATTCTTTTTTGCTTTATGTGAAGACTGATTTGGAAGCCTGCAGTTTTACTTGTCAAATGTAAATATTTTTTAGGTCTGTGATATTTTTCTTTAAGGATTGGCTAACGTTGCTAGGTCCGAGTAGATGCTTGAACGAATGATGTTGATGGGATGTACACTAGTCGAGCTGAGTAGTGGGTTTTGCAAGTTTGGCTTGAAAATTTAACCAATTTTGAAAAGTATGTTCTTCAACCTTGGTTTGGAAACACTCTCCTTTTTGATAGCCACAATTTTTAATTTTTTTTATAGTATTGAAAGTGTATGAAATTTTTTTGCTAAAAGACAAAAAGGGGAGTGTGATTATCAAAAAGAGTAGTGTTAAAATCATCTCCCCCAAAAAAAGTAATTTCAAAATTCTGAAATTGGGGACTAGGGCTTTGGCGGCTAATTCTGGGGTTGATTGGTGGTGTGGGGTCGAATTTTTGGGGGAAAAAAAAGGGAGGGAGAGAGGGAAAGGTAAAATTTGAAAGTAAAAAAAGGGGTTATTTTTGTAAATAGTAAAAAATGGGGTTAAAACAATTTTTTGATAAATAGTAAGAAAAAAAGAATTTTATTGTATATTTATTATTACTTTAAAAAAGTTACTCGTAAAAGTAATTTTTTGAAGTAAAAAGTAAAAAAAAGGAAAGTTAATGTCTTCCGTTAGCTCCATCTGTTACAAATTGATGCAATTGAACGGCGAGGGCTTTTTTGTTAACGGAATTGTAAGTTCAGGTGTCTTTTTGTCATTAGTTAAAATTTGGGTGTTTTTTTTGTAAAATTCTTGCAAGTTAAGAGTTTTTTTGAAATTTTTCCTAAATTCCCGGGAGAAACAAGCGAATTCTCAATCACAGTAGGATTACACCAAAGGTCTACTTTGAATCCTGACCTTTTTGCCTTGATTATGGATGAGTTGATTAGACATATTAAGGATGATATCTCATCGTTTGTGTTGTTTGCGGATGATATTGACTTAGTAGATAAAACTGCCAGAGGTGTTAATATTTAAGTAGAAACTAAACCAACAGTATCACCACCGCAATTTGTGGGCTCCATCGTCAATTTGTTACATAAATCTAAACCGTTCATCGTGTAGGACTCGCAGAGTAGTATATCGATGCAAAAAATTAGTTTTATCAGATATCGATAGATATACTAAAAATTAAATTTCTATTTACAAAATGGATGGTATGTTTTTTTAAAGTTAAGTTATCCATGACCTTTAATTTTATAAACCAAAATTCAATTTTTGATAGATCTATCGATTTTCAATCAAACTGATTTTTTTACGTCAATATACTACACTACGAGTCCGACAAGATCAACGTTTCAGATCTCTATAACGAATGCACGATGGACCCATAATAGGTGGTGAAAGTCATGGGTTTTCCACTAGTGGAAAAATTTTAATCTCATTTGTTTTCTTCATGGATATTTCTGGTAAATTCCTTTTCTTTCTTCCTTTTGTTCGTTCTTTTTCGAATGGAAAATATGTACTTTAATTTGTTTGAAAAGAAAACTACGAATAACATAACAAATACTCATTAAAATTCATCAATCGTTCCTTCATTTCTTTGTTTCTTATTATTGTGGATTTTTCTTAATTATTTTGTTAGAAAAAGAGAGTAAATTTTAAGAGTCATATATCGATCAACAGATGCACAAGACAATAAAAAAAGATCTGGCTGATGTTATTTGTTTGTTCTTGTGAATCGAACAGGCAAGACATGTATGTGTACATGTATTGGTGTATGCGTATGCATTGTATTAAAAACGTAATGTGTACATTTAACTATTTAAACTATTTTTCGCAAGGAAGATTTGCAGAAAACTACGCAAGGAAAAATGTGTTTGGACCCATTCTGGATTCCAACAAAACTAGAAAAATATTAAATATCCATAAATTTTTGAATATTATTTTATGAAGCCTTGCAAAAAATCAGCTCCAACGGACATCGGTAAGTATTACTTTTGAATTTGTAGGGCGAAACTGAACCTATAAAATAAATTAAAAAATTTATGGATATTTTTCTAAATTTTTTGGGACCTGAAATAAATTCAAACACGTTTTTCGTTATTCGTTACGTGATTCCCTATAAATCTTTCTTGCGATTAGAATTTCCGATTTAATGCACCCCTACCCTGAAGTGTAACCCTGGGATTTTTTTGGCAGCCAAAAAAATGAACCGGACCGAGCTGGAGAGTTATGAAGTGTAGGCCCGTCGCTCAGTACTCAAATCACCGATAGAATCAGGGAATCAGAGACCCCAAAATCGACGAAACCCCATCAGCTCCAGCAAAAATCGAACGAAGCTCTGGCATCGATCGGCCGCTAGAAGCAAAAACAGGTACGTCCTCTCTCTTTGTTCGTCCCCCCACTGTGTGCGTGTGCGTTGATGCGAGGATAACTCGGCAGTAAGATTTCAGGGATGTTTCTTGTGTGATTTGATTCTAATCAGTAAATTTTTCAATTTAGATACTAAGTGCAGCTTGATTTGAATTGAAAGTGATTTCCATTTTCAGGCATTAAGAACCTATTAAGCTCCATTTTTTTTGAGTATTTGTCTAAGAGCTTCAGGGCTCCACTACCATTTGTTTTTGTTTGATTTATCACTGGCGGAGTCAGCTTGGGTCAATCAATGTCTTCGAACATTTCTCCGAGCCAAACTTGTCATTTATAATGTTTCTATGGTGTAGTAATTCTATCGGATCTAGCTTAATCGGGCTCTTGGCTTGGATCTGGGTTAGAATTCTGCTCCTGACCTAGACCTAGAAGGCAGAGAACCACAGTTAGTTTCTGACCGGCTGATGACGACCGGGGAGGCACTCCAGTGGGGCTCCGGATCCCCTATCCTGATTTCCCTATCCCTCTTCTCTGTCCCACACCTAAAACGATGACACGTGTCTTAACTAGCAAAACTTAAAAGAACACGCCACACCCAATCCCTCCCTTTGTCTTCTCCCCTCTTCCTTTGGCCCAAAAATCACCAGAAACACATCACAGGCTTTCTCGCCGGTGCAACTGCCACCACCACCACTTTCCCACCTCCGATCGTCTTAAGTGTCTCAATCCTCTTAACCGGTCAGCGATGAGCTTGATCCACCTCCCTCCTCTCACCTCCCGAACAACTTTTACTCATTCCTTTCCATTTTCACCACTAGTGGTGGTACTATTAGTTCTGGCTTGGGTCGAAGGCTCGAAGCCGACTGGAATTGGCCGAAGCAACACAAAGCGGGGAAAAAAAAAAAAAACTACTACTTTTCTAGAGAATTAATTGGTATCCTCGTTTCGCCACCACTCGTCGGCGTCGGAGGAATCGCCACCACTCGTCGGCATCGGAGGAATCGCCACCACTTGCTGGTACAGTGGTTCGTGATTTTTGGGGCTAAGGAAGCAGGGGAGAAGACAGGGAGGGATTGGGTGTGGCGTGTTCTTTTAGGTTTTGCTAGTTAGGACACGTGTCATCGTTTTAGGTGTGGGACAGAGAAGAAGGACAGGGACATCCGGACAGGGGATCCGGAGCCCTCCAGTGGTTAAGTAAGCTCTTGGAGGAAGAAGGTAAGTACAGAGCTCTGCGGTTGCTAGGGACGGCGTACCTTATTTTGGGTATGAGATTGTACTTTATATGGAGTCACCTGACTTGCCCTCTTAATATTTTCGTGCACGGCACATGCGATAACCGCGTCGGATGATGTCATGTGTGACGTTCTGAGCGTAGTGGTTATGTTCAATTGGTCATGTGCTTGAACTACCTTCTCGAGAATCACGCGGGTTGTGCCATTCGAACCTCGTCGAATGCTGACCGACCCGACCAAGCTTGGACAGATCAGGTAGAACATTTGGTCTTGATGGGGACATGCCTAATCGCCTATGTTGCATGGACACGGACACAAATAAAAATACGGATACGGGAATCTTAAGAAATCAACATCCCCTTTGCACAGGATCGGACTTGTCATTCCCTGTTTGGTTGTTTGGGAGATTGAACTTTAGCCAAAGGTGGCCTTTTTTTCTTGCACCACAGTGAGGAAAGCAATCTTGAAGTTGAATAATCGTCGTTTGAGAGGTAAGTTTGTAAGGGAGCAGTGTTTCATGTGTAAGGGAGTAGGTGAGCATATTAATCACCCATTGTGGCAATGCACATTGGAAGAGTGTTGTGGGTTTAGTTCTCTTTTTTTTTTGGAGTCTAGTGGGTGATGCCTCATAGTTGCGGCTTATAGTTTCGTCATGTTTTCCTCGCAGCTGGTGGATGATGGCTAAGATTACACCCCCTTTGTCTTTCCTGTTGCTTGGAAAGAGGGAGGGTGGATTAGGTGATTTTTGAGAATGAGTCGATAATCTTTTTGAGCTTTAATCATCTTCGCGTTTATAACAGGAACAATTTCCATTTTGCTTTTGATTCATATATTCGGATTTAGGTTGAATTGTATATTTTTGTTGAGGTTCACGGATACTTTTTTTGTATTCTTCATTGAATGTCTTTGCCCACCACTGAGTATTGGCAAATGCGAAACACATATATGGATACATGTGCGGATACGAAATGACATATTTAAATAGTTGGAGCATGCCACAGCCAAGAAATATGAATGCATAACTTTCCTATATTGATACAAAGATCATTAATAGTTAGTTTTGTACGTCAATATATTTGTATACTGTATAGTGATATGTTTTCATATTCGAATAGTAAGACTTTGTTTTCATGATCTGGACACTAGGCGAAGTGTGAAATAAGGCCTTAAGGAGAAGTTAACTTTTAGGGGTAAATTCGTTGTTACAGTGGATCATAAACTTATTTTGGTATGAACTTGTAATGTTGGTTATGTGTGTCTGAGTGATAGAGGGCCGGACTTCCAGGTTTGGACAAATCTTGACACTTGTCTCAAAGTAACATAGAATTTTGTTTGATTTGTGTCGGCACATTCACCTTCTTGGAAGTGTTGTTGCTTCTTGGGTTGACACCTTTTGAAACCCATTTAGTGATTTGAACGAGAACTTGGCTCCTATTTGCACAACAAAACTTAATTCCATCATATGCTTCTTTTTATTCTTGATCATGGTTTAGGATACAAGATTTGCCTTGTCGATCTTTTGAAGATTGCAAATCTAACCACTACCTTACTACTCGTCCCATAAGTTTTAGTGGCACATGCTTCCATTTAACTACGTTTGGAAATTTCGTTTATTCGAATATAAGAACCTCTCTTCTAGTATCAAGTATGTAGAATTTAGTAATAAAAACAATCACGGTATTTTGTGTTTTCTCATAGTACCTAATATATAAGCACAATTTTCAATGCCACTCCTGTTACTTTTGCTGACTAGTTCCATTGCAACCACTGGTCGACCGATGTTGGAATTTTTTCTACTTCATTGGTCAGACTCATCACCTACTTGGCTACTTATATGGAGAGGAAGTGGTGTAAGGGAGATGTCATTTCAAGATAATTTTTGAAACCGAATTCACATGGTAGAGCTAACTCATTCACATATCTCATGTTGGTGTGAAGCTATTCACCTTAATACTGAGGGAGGACCAGGGGACCTGCCCCCTATTCTCTTGGGTGAAGCAAGGCTAAGGATATATATTTTAGCCCCGTAGGACTAATTCCTAATGCAAATAATTAAAGTCTACTTTTATCAAAATAGCATCATGCTTAAATAGATCCGAATCATGCCCTGCGATAAAATGTTGATTAACATGTGGAGGTCATGGAAGAACCTAAAACCAAGGACAATACAAATATTAGCTATTTAGCTATTAAAGGATTACTGTTATTAAACAGTATATTGGTTTCAGCTGACATGATTAATCCAAGTTGCATTTTTCCAGTTTTGTGAACTTCACAAATTTGTTGTATCTCAGTAATCTCACTCTCTCACTTTGGCCTTACAACATATGAGGAAAATATTTGGATGCACATCTTTGATTGGGTCTTTATGGTAAGTAGTTTCACATTACTGGGCTGTCCTCAAAATTCTGCTTACACCCTTCTTTCTTTCAGAGATTCACGATGGTACCTGCTTAGTTTATGTTGAGACTAGTTTCCCATGTCAATTCAATATAGTTCTGGTGCATATTTCACTTGATTTGCAGAACCTGTAATGATAGTAACTTTGGGCGGCTTAAGTGGCCTTATGAGCTTGTCCTACAGTAGTTAAACAATGCCTCCTAACTGAGCATATGACCCTAGGCGGTCTCTCCACTCATTGTCTATTGGGTTTGCATAAGCACGGTTTCTAAGCTAGGATTTGGAAGGTTTTGGGCAAACTTTCTGTATCGTTATGGACTATTTCCCCCTTGTCACGAGCTTCCCCTACACCGGTTAACTTGTACCTTGAAAACTAGTATGTGAGTCGTGTTGTATGTGAGTTGAACACTTTAACATCCTAATTCTTCCTAGCGTTTGTAGTTTCACAACCTAGGTTGAAATAGTTTTGGTTGCTCATAATTTTTGTTCTTGTTCTTTAGCATATACATATTCTTTGTCTTTCCTACCTACCTAGCTATATCACACGATTGTGCCTTGTGCATTTAGGGATCTCTTGTAGTGTAACATTAGCCTCTTTTTCGTTAATATCTTCTTTTGTTTTATTGGTTTCAGAAGTGAGCTTGAGACAGATGGATGAGTTAAGTCCACATCACCCTTCTGGAACGGTGGCATTTTGTCAAAGATTCACCCCAGTGCAGTGGTCGTCATTCTCACGATTCCTCGAAACTGGAGAAGCTCTTGATGATTATGCCAAATTTCGCTCCTCATTAATGGGAACTTACGCATCTCTGACTATGTCTATTGCTAGTGACAACAAGGTCATTTTCACTGTTCTCTGTTTATTTTTTCCCGTTGGTAACTGCAGAATAGGCCTAACCGAAGATGTATTTTTAATGTTTATCAATGTTAATCCAACCTCCCCCATGTACATAGAGTCCCTGGCTCACACACAACAGGTAATTAAGGGGAATAAGACCCTTGGCCTCTATTGGGATTAAGCGCTTCAACTGAGCAGGTATTTTGACTCTTAATATCTGGTGACATGGCATTATGATGTGAAAAGAGACGTAGGAGTAAGACTAGAAGTAACCTCTAGCTCTTAGGCTTCATTTGAAAATTCTTGTTATAAATTAAGTGAATAACATATTATGTGCATGAACCATATATGTTCCATATGTGATCTTCCTTTTCCTGTTCTCTTGCTCTTTAGAATTTACAATTGTGGTTTTCAGTCAGCCTAAAAATTTGTTTTCCATTTTTTTTCTTCTTACACCGTTCATAATTACCCTCTCGATTGGAACAAGCTTGTTATTGAATTCTGTTTAATTGAAACTAGCAGCAAACCCGTGCTATGCACGGAAAATGCAAAACATAAAAAATTATATTCGAACATGTACTTTTGAAAATAAGAAAAGTTTTTAAATTGAAAACTTTAGCAAGGCCTTTAATATAGAAATGCTACAATATTACCCTTTTTAGCAAGGCATTGTATTGTAGCATTTCTGGATTACTACAATTAGCATAAAGCAAAGACAATATGCATTTTAAGATCGTGATATAGGCTATAACTTAAATAGATGTATGACATTGCTCTTTTAGCATTAATTGAAGAGATGAAAATAGGAACTCTCTAGTATGTTTAATTTTTGGTAACCGCATTACAAACATTGTATTATTATGTGAGTCTCCTCCACGTCCAAAAAAGAGGACAAACAAAGCAATATCAAACCAAAGTTCATGATTTATAGAAAGTGTATTTTTTTACTCCATCGGAAAAGAAAATTTTTATTCACCACAGATAAAAAAAAAAAGAAATGAGTAGTAAAGAAAAGCATTGAGAAAGTCTCGGAGAGTGCACAAAACTCTCCTACTACTATTACTTGCAAATTCTCAACCTATCTCCCAGAAAATGCTTGAGCCACCCACAACCAAACCACCCGAACAACCCGTTGCCGCTGTCATCTTTCTCACACGAGCTGCCCTACAACTACCCTTTGCTGATGCCTCAATTGAAAACCCCATGCCGCTATTTCTACCAAAACCAGAGAGCCCCTAAGAAAATCACAAATTAATTAGCCTTTAAATTGCCTAGAAATCATCCCCCAGGAAACATTCCAATCAACCTCTCAAATATTCCCAAAACAACACACATATAAGCCCCCCAAAATGCCACATACAGACCCTACAATAGCCCCATACAGCACCTAGACCACATCCCTAATCTACCTAAATACCCATGGCCGTAAATCATACCCCTAAAATATATTCAAAACCATAAATCTTATTTCAATTGAGAGGATGTGGATACAAAATAAATTTTAAACTATGAAATGAAGGATCTATATAAGAGAAAAGATGAAAGCAAAGACAAACATTTTTGGGAATGGAAATCCTATCTTAACGCCAAGAATCCCATCTCCGGGATTAGGTTATACATATATTCCGAGAAGGTCCAACAATACTTTCCTTTTGGATGGCTAAAGTTTAAAATTCGAATTCAAACTTATTTTTGGATGGCTAAAGTTTAATATGCAAATTCAAAACTTAGTAAGTCATGCACATAATTTCCCTTTTGCGTCAAGGATTCATTCAAACATTTTACATATTTGGAAAAATCATCCCACAATTTAAGCGTTGGTTTACCGAAAGGGTTCTCTCAAACATTTTCACAATAAGATATAATCAAGTAAAAAAATTTGGCCAATCAATGGTTGCCACTTGTTGCATCGAGAGCTCTTCTTACGAATCCACACTTTTGTTTAATATATAGTATAGATACAATGTGCCTACTTGACTTGGATACCCCCAGACACCTGGTTTCTTGCCTGTGTACGTTATATGGAGTCAGTTAGGTAGGGTGTGGAGTGCAAGTGTTTGTTTAAGTATGGGATTGGTTGAATTCTTATGTCTAAAGGTCAAATCATGTCCCGTCGCAGATAATTCTTTGTTTCTATAAGGGAAAAAGGATATTTACTAATAGAGATATAACATGATTTATGTTGTGCAGAACAGGGAACTTTTGGGCGTAGTTACGTTGTTAGCTTACTCATAATGGGGTCAGGGGTGCATGGTCAAGTAGATCTGCCAGACACATATCTTAGACCATTACGATGTAACATGTACAGTATGTACCAACCAAAAAGAAAGAGACCAAAAAGAAAAAGCAGCGGGTACCATAAGGGCTTCGGTCTGCTTGTAGCTTTATGTCCTCTTATTAGTTTGATTTTCGCTGTTGATGTGGTGGCTTTGCTGTCTGCTCACTAGTCTATTTTTCCTGTTGTGGCTCGGAGAGCTAAGGTAACTGCATCACTACAAGTCAAGTTCAGCAGAACTAGATTGGCATCTTAAGCTTCCCAATCACCCTCATTCAAACTTTCAAAGTATAGTGGATGTTGCATTTTTTTTAATAGTGATTGCAAAGCGTCCATAGTCGTTTAAGCCTTAAGGCATGCCTCGGCATGCGCTTCTTGTTGAGTTCCTCATGCCCTCTGAGGTAGTTACACGGTCTTGATTATAACTCGCCCAAAAGCTAGCTATTAAGTGAGGGTGCCTTCATGCCTACATATTAGCATATTTCGTTATACATGGAATGAGGGATCTCGTTTCTTGCTCTCATGTGCAATGTATTGAGCAAAACATTCGCTTATTGCTCTTTAAATTTTGTTTTGTTTGTTATTGATTTAGGAGATGTCATTGGTGTTCTTGTTTTACCTAGGCACTAGTAGTCATTGTTTTGCCGATTTTCCTAAGCATAGAATAGAAGTTCTTGATTATGTGTTGAAGAAACAAAGTGATTGATTCAGTTTTTTCATTTTTGAAAACATTGAATCCCTAATTTGCTGGCTATTGTGTTCTTATTGAGTTTGCCTATTTTGTACTTCAGCAAATGGGAATATTAAGCATTTGGTAGATGCTTTCATGGGTTTGGGATGCTGGATGCTTTTCAATTTCTTACCTTAGTGTTTAGTACTTTATAGTAGAATTTAACTTTGAACTATTTGTGTATGTTTACCTGAAATATTTTCCCAACAAGTTGAACCACCTAGCTTCACTGAAGCCCATGCCTCTCCTTAAGCCTAGGCCTCATGAGACCATTTGCACGATTCTCACCTTTAATGACTACTCCCTCCATCCCCCTGTCTCAATTTGCTTGCCCCTTTTTGGGAAGCGAGTTTTTATGGGTAGAATGATGGGAAATATAATTGGTATTGACTTTTCCAATTTGCCCCTACTTTATGCTTTGTTGACATGACACTTAATGTAGAAAAGAAAGGGTGAAAGAGTAATTTTGTACAACTTTTTAGGTTGACTTTTCAAAATGGACATTCATTTTGGGACATCCATAAAAGGAAAGAAGGACCAGTAATTTGGGATGGAGGGAGTATGATGTTTCCAACAAACAACCAAAAATATTACGAGCCTATATTAGTGACTTTTGTTTGCTAGGTATCTTAGGGCAATCTTGTTCTTTGTACGCTTGTTTCTTAATTCTTCAGCAAACTTTATGTGGCTGCCAAATGGTTTTGACCTCGTGCATTTGGATCTTAAAGTAGTCGAGTCAATTGTCGTTGATCCTTTTACATTTTCAAAATAGTCATCTAAAAATTTGCTTGAATTTTTTTCTATTGTCTATATCTTACATCCATAGCCTATGTAATAGCGATTCCTTTAGCACCTCAACTTTATCGAGCACAAATGTACTACACATCTTGCCTTTCAATCTGCCCTTTGTGTGCTAAATTTCTCATAAACTTGGTATGAAATTATGACTCTCGATTCTTGAGTATGGTTACATGAATCAAAAGATTACCATTTTCATGAGACCTTGTCGTGGTCTTGCTCAGATCTTGACATGCAGTCAAACATGAAAACTAGAGATCTTGGCATGCCCTCTTCTTTCATCGGCAAAACGAGAATCTTCTCAATGGGACCTAGTGTGAAAAACGAGAATCTCCCGTATGTATGTGTCTTAACAACCACATTGTTGCTGAAACTTTGTTTCCAAAGCAAGAGTTGTGAAATGAAAAAGCCATGGTGTTCAATTGTACTTTGAATGGTCAACATGTCTTCTGGCACATTTGATTTCGAAGAAAGACTGTTATTAATAGGTTAGTGTGCTTGCGAAGCTTTTAAACTCTATATATAGTTCCAGACTATACAAGATTTGGTGAATGAGGTGAGATGGTCAATTTCTAAACTCGATAAATATTTGAATAGTTTGTTTTGCTAAATGATTTAGAGTCCGCTTGCGTCAGATAGAAAATAGGTGGACTGGCTTCTACGTTACTTAGATAGAAGGAATAAAGACTTCGCTTCAAGAGCTCTCACTTTTAGAAATTGAAATTGATACGTGGATCATTGAGCTAACTTTATTCCAAGAGGAAAATCTATTTGTTTGTGTGCTGTTTAGAAGGCCTAATACAACAAGAGAAAAACAGAATTTAATTTTATTCACCCTCCTTAAAAGAGTGTGAACGTTACCCTCCCTCTTATTGGTTGAAATGGTGTGGATCCTACTACAAAGTGATGTCATGTTTATCAAAAAGTGATTGCAGAGGGGTAGGATCCACACCATTTCAAACCAATAAGGAGGGTAACGTTCACACTCTTTTAAGGAGGAGGAAAGCACCAAGAGAACCTACACCGATAGATAACCCACCAAGAGACCTGGCTATTGGCCTAGTGGTCATGTGCGAACCCAAAGTGCCATGAGGTTATAGGTCAACTCTTATAAAATGTGTTTGGTATCTAGTATGGTTGAGGTAGGGCGTGATTGTTGCACAAGGGTAGAACTCAACCCCAAAAGCTAGCTATTGAAGCGAGGGTGCCCTCAGGCTTATATACTAAATATTACTTTGGTTTCCAGGCAATGCGGGACTTCACTTCACACCTTCATTTGGCAACACCTTTTGTGTGCAGGGCAAAGACGCTCATCATACACATCTTTAGTACTTAGCTTTGGATATGATGTTACACGGTCTTGGGTAGAACTCAAATCCAAAAGCTAGCTATTGAAGTGAGTGTGCCCTCACGCTTATGTACTTCACATTTATTCAGGCGATGTGGGAACTTCACTGTGGTATCGATAGACTAGTTTCTCCCACGACTGACAGAAAGCCTGCGTGGGATGAAAATTCTTGGTGCCACCATTACTTACATTATTGTAGCCAATCCGTTTATACATGTAATATGCGCATAAGCACTTGGTTATTATGTGTGTATTGGCCACGGGTGTCTAGCCTTGGAGTAATTGTGTTGCCATTTCTGAGATGATTGTCATTTTCCCTGTTTTTTGTTTCATTGTTAGAAGCCTTTTTATTCTCCGTGTTTATACGGAGGATATCTTTAAAGGACAACATTCCCTGATGTCTTTTGTTTAAAGGGTGGTTTGACAATCAGTAAGTGTGAGTCTTGTGCGTGATTTCTGCACTAAATTAATTAAGAAAACTAAGATGTTATATATGCATATGCCTGTTTTTTTTTTTAGGTACTTATCTTTTTGATTGACGTGTGTATGTGATTTACAAGTAGAGTTTAACAGGTAGTATCAATTTGTACAGGCTCTAATGGGATGGCATTGTGGTGATGAGCTAGAAAGACTTAAGAGTTACAATGTAGCTACTAATGTGCGTTCTTCCATGAAGGTATGCATGGGTTCTAGCAGTCTCGTGCTTTAGTGGAGAAGATTAATAACGCAAATTTTGTTTTGTAACTTGGAAGCATAATAGCAAATGAGCTCTGGTTGAGAAGGTATATTGACGAGTAGGACTTGGGTGATTGTCTTTGTTTTTCATTTGAACTTTGGGAACTGGTTTGCGTATTTAGTAGTCGTTTTATTGAATAATTGTTACGCCCTTCGTCCTGTCCACTATGGGGAACTCAACTTGTTAAGAAGATATGCAATTAATGCATGTCTCCTATGAAAGTTTGCTTAGATTTCCAACATTACTTGCAACGACCGCGCTAGTCCTGTTAACCCTTAGCCTAACCACGTGGCTCAAGAGGTTAACCTCAAGTTAATAGTAGCTGTTGGCAGTGATTTAAATACGCGAGGCGACAAAGCCCTCATTGAAGCGAGACGAGCGTTTAAAAAAAAAAGTAATATAAACTACATAAATGACCAATATTCACTCCTACCATCAAAACAAGAACAAACATCACCATATTGCATGATAACCAACAATCCAACATACGAAATACTAGTAAAATACGCTCATAAAATGTAACAATCTAGATAATTCAAACAAGACATTATCCTTTCATCACTCATCACCAATATCTTCATCTTCTTCATCGTCATTTGACTTATATCCATCCACATCTTCCTCTTCTCCTTCATCTAAAACAATGTCATCAAATTCTTCTTCTTCCCAATCATCTACACGAAAACTTGATGCTTTTGAACGCTTCTTTGAAGTTGTTGGTTTATGAGTTGACCTATTAACTTTGCTAGGTTCTTCAACTCCACTAGCCTCCGCAACAACATTCCAATCCAAATCTTCTCCCTCAAATACAAGCTCATCCTCCAATTTCCCAATCAACCATTCATTGCTCTCATCAATGTTCTTCAAGGAAATCAGGTCAAATTTGCCGCGTTTTACATATCGACGCCTCAATGCTCTACTGTACTTAACAAATACCAAGTCGTTGAGGCGCTTTTGATCTAGCTTATTCTTTTTTTGGTGTGAAGCTGCAAAATAAAGTTAAATGGATTTAAGTTTATATCACACGATTCACACCTTAAAAAGACTAGAAATCCCTTAATGTAATACTCACATGTTCGAACACACTCTAATTTCTCTCGCATTCGGATGAACTGCAAGTAAGGCTAAGGATCTTGATGGCAAATTTTTGCAAATCAGGAGTTTCACGACCAAATGACTTCCACCACTCAGCTGCACATTGCCAATTAGTTATATTGTAGCAAAGGATAAAAAACAAAGGGGTAGTATTTAAACACAAGGAGTAAGAAATTTTGATCACTTGGTGACCTTGAAGCTCTTTGCCTAATTGCCATGTTATTTTTGAACATTCCTTCCTCTATCTCATATTCTGCTATCTGATGGATAATGTCATCTTGCATCTTCTCAGTTGGGACCAACCTTTGAATACAGTCCATCAAACCCTTCCATACCTCTTTATTAGCTTTCATCCCTGCACCATCTTTGTAAAAAAAATGCAGGGTTCAAATAGTAGCCTCCTGCATGCAAAAGTTGATGCAATTGCACTTCTCACCTCATATCAATGATATCAAACACCCTTTTATACTTGTCTTCATCTCCGCCAAATGTGTTCATAATAGTTTCTTTGGCCCTATCCATGGCCTTGTAGATGAATCCCATTGCGGGTTTTTCTTCACCATCAACCAAACGAAGTACTTTAACCAGAGGACAAGCAAATCTTAGGGCCAGCAAGACATTGCTCCAAAACGATGGCGACAACATTATTTCTGCTACCTTTTTACCATCTACCTCCTTTGCCCATTTGCTTTTACTCCAAGCCTCTGATGTGAACATCTTTCTCAGGTTAGCCTTTTGTTGATGAACCCTTTGTAAAGTCAAACAAGCTGTTGCAAAACGAGTCTTTGCTGGCTTAATCAACTCTTTCTTTGGGTAACAATGTCGGACGGTTGTAGACATAACCGTGTACCTTTATTGCCCTTTCCCATGTTCTCTTCAAATGCGGCAACTTGAAAATGTCTTCTAACATTAAATTCAAGCAATGGGTAGCGCATGGAGTCCAATACAAATGTGGTCTTTTTGTCATTAACAACTTCCCTATCATAAGTTTGAACAAGTATAATAAGAATAAGTAATAAAGTAAGAAATAATACAATTGAGATGTAACTAACATATGGCAATTCATTGTTACCTGCCATCTTATTGTACGCAGCACTATCCGTGACAACTTGGACCACATTAGCTTCTCCGATTCTCTCCACAAGTTGTCAAGCAACTTATACATGCTGTCCCCTGTTGTGGAATAACCCGATGCATCAACCGATTCAACAAGCATGCTGCCTCTAGGACAATTAACCAAAAAATTAATCTATGTCCTATTTTTTCGATCTGTCCATCCAACACACATAAGAGTGCACCCATTTGCCTCCCTTTTCTTTTTGTGGTCCTCCATTTGTTTGTTGACATTGTCCACCTCATTTTTAAAAAGAGGGACACGCACTTGATAATAACTCGGCGGTGTCAAACCAGGGACATATTGCCCAATAGCCTCTAGCATCAGTTCAAAGGAGTCAACATTGACAACATCGAGAGGTATTCCAGCATCGTAGATCCACCTTGCAATAGCTTGATGAGCCCGCTCTTTCAATTCCTTCTTGTACGACGTATTTTCATCAACTTTAGGTTGTTTACCACGCTTCCTATTCTCTACCTTGATCTCTGGGTCAAGGGTGAAGTAAGCATCCATAGGCCCTTTGGTCTTGGGCTTCTTAAATTGGAGCTCGGAGGTAGCAGTGCTAGCAGGCCTCTTAGGAAGGGGTTTCGATTGTACATCAAACTCATCCTCATCAATGTCCTCATCATTGCCCATTTCATCAAAATCTGCAAGAGGAGTTATGCTCGATGCCGTTGCCTTTTTCTTACGCATAAATCCCATAATCTCCAATTTAACTGGTTTTGGGCAATTAGGACATGAAGTCACATCAGGGTATCCTCCGACAAAGTGTAGCGTCACTCGGTAAATACTCCCAGTAACCACTTTGTTACAAAAATTGCATGTGAACCTGAACTTATTATCTTCATGCCTCTTTGAATACTTCCAAGCAGGATCGGTTCTATTTGACATCTACAATATATACACAAACAAAAGAGATAAAACATACTTGATAAAATCAACAAATCAGTTTGATAAAATGACCAGCACCAACCATAACAAGACATCAAAATAGAAGAAATGAGGTGGTATATGTGCAGTCAAAGGGAACAAACTACTAACCAAAATCAACTAGATACGGCATTGCTCTTAGTATCATAATTGTAATGAAACATGTGATTGCTAATAAGTATCAGAATTTTTGGGGAATATATATCTTGATTTCTATTTGTCATTCATCAGTCAATCCCATATTAACATTCCAATAAAATGCAGAGTTTTTTGGGTTGTAATGAAAAACAGGAAAATATTGCTTAAGAAAAAGAAGCTACTATGTAATTATGCCAAGAAATTCATGAATCTTCAAGT